>OV815272.1:55993582-60793582 GCA_929108145.2 Limnephilus rhombicus | reverse complement strand
TCATTTATTGGGGAAATACTTAAACTTGCCAAATATTAATTTTTAATTTTAATTTTTAAACTAACGTTTAAGACAAGATTTTTATGCATAGCACAAAGGGTAACAATTATTATAAGCAATAATTATCAGCCTGAAACACTCATCCACATTGAAAAATCTTCCGAGAAAAGATACATGACGCCAACGGGACTTGAACCCGTGCCCTTCCGATTGCCGGTCAGCTGCTCTCCCAATTGAGCTATGGCAAAAACTAAAGTTGGTTGTTTTCAGATGGAAAAAATATAATAAGTAAAAATTGTTGAATGAAACACAAGTATATATTGAATCATTTGGCGGGTATAAGATAAGCCGCCATAGCTCAATTGGGAGAGCAGCTGACCGGCAATCAGAAGGGCACGGATTCAAGTCCCGTTGGCGTCATGTATCTTTTCTCGGAAGATTTTTCAATGTGGATGAGTGTTTCAGGCTGATAATTTTTGCTTATAATAATTGTTACCCTTTGTGCTATGCATAAAAATTTTGTCTTAAACGTTAGTTTAAAAATTAAAAATAATAATTAATTATTATTGTATTTTTAAAAAAAAATTATTGTTTGAAATATGAAAAGACAGTTTTCTTTTACATTCCCTAATTAAAAGGAATGTGTTTTGTGAATTCCGTATTTTTCGACAATATTTTTAGTACAACATTTCGATATTTAGAGTAAAATTACAAAAAATGTACCTTTTTTCATGTTTAAAATTAAAATATTCGAATTTACAAAAAATAAAGTATACTTCAAAAACTAAAATTTAAAAAGTATTTTTTTCTGATTTCTAAAAGTATATTGGTTTTTACGGCATCTTCAAAAAAGAAGAAATAACATACTGCACATTCAAAATTAAAATATTCCGAAATTCGACGACAAAATCAGATTTATACAACAAATAAACTACCCTCTTACACTGTATAAACATTGTGTATAACTTTTTATGTAGATAATAATTATGTTAAAATTAAGAAAATACTTTGTTTTTACCACTTTTCTTGTTTACAAAACCAACATGTTTCTTGAGCAACGCTCACTTCTTCAGGGTTTTTATTGGTACTAATTATAAATAACAGACGTAGACAATGGTGTCAATTGAAAGTTGACTAAATACCAGTTTAGTCAACTTTAGTTTATTAGTGATTACATACACGGCCGTTTATCCCCTTCTGCGGATCACAATTTGTTCAAAAGCTGAAACAGACTTAGGAGTAGAATAGGAATTTAATGTGAACCTTTCAACTGATATGAAAACAAAATGGAGCAAAATCACCATTTCATGGCAATGTTATATTTGAGTTTCTGTGTTCCGTTTGTTCAGCAAAATTGTACTCTGATTAATTTAACTGACACTTATTCCGTAAACAGAAATAAAACATTATGTTCAACAAATTTGCTTTATCGCACAATTGTAAATAAAGTTATGATTTTGCCTACACCTTCACCGCAGCTAAGTTTCCTGAGGTAAATTAGAAGGAGGGCTAGCAATGAAATTAATTGGCTTAAGTGCACTGATAACCAAAGATTTCATTTATTCGTTTTGGTGACATCGGGTTTGCTCATCAGAATTCTTAGCACTCGCTCAGTTAGATTGGTAAATGAGAGAGCTATATAATTAGTTATATAGTTTTATATACTTTATATATTTATATATATATTAAATACGTACTCCATTGTGATTGCGACCGCGCTCACGTATTTGTAAAAAGTTTTATTGCAAATTATTTATTTATTTATTTATTTAGGCCTATTTAGGCTTTTACATACATATATATAACAATATTAACGAAATTATACTTGTAAATAGTGCAGGAAACTACTGTTTAAAACACTTGCACAAAAATAAATACAAAGTAAAAATATTAGGTATTGAATTTGAACCAAACAGGATGTAGGTACAAAATACAAAAAATCCGAAATAGTTTTTTTTCTTTCAGCCAACAAAATACTGTCAATGTGTTAGTCAATTTTAATAGCTTTAGCAAAATATTCCCCTATTTGATAAAAAAACTTCAATAAGGTATGCTTATATAATAAAATTGATGTACTAAATATATCAACAACATCGGAGTATTTGTTTCCAAGCTGTTGAATCCTTCGCATAGGAGTATAATATTGACTTGTTGACTTAGAATTGCTACAATAATATGGTAGGTACTGTCTTGTGACTGACCTGCCTGGAGAATGAAAAGAAATTACATATAATAAATCAGGGGTATCAAACATTGAATTTATGATTTTATACAAACAGGTTAAATCGGAAATGATTCTACGTTCGGATAATTTTATTAAATTTAATGAACAAAGTACGTTATCGTAATTTAGGCATTCACTAGGAATGCCCATTTTAAAATTCACATATCTTAAAAATTTATTTTGGATTCTTTCAATCGCATGTGAATGAACCTCGTAATTTGGGGACCAAACCGTGGAATTGTATTCTAAATGACTCCTTACGAGTGACATATATAATGTTTTTACAGTATTGACATTGTTGAAATCACTAGATATCCTTAAAATAAATCCCAACATTTTCAAAGCTTTATTGGTTATTATTTCTATATGCTTGATAAAGTTGAGTTTCGTGTCAAACCAAATTCCTAAGTCATTGATTTCCGAGACAGATACTAACGACATATTGTTAATGGAATAATCGAAAAATATTGGATTTTTTATTCGATAAAACCTCATAATTTGACATTTGCTTATGTTAAGTTGCAAGCGGTTATCATGACACCATATAATAAATCTTAACAAGTTATTTGACAATATATGGCAATCATTAATGTTTCTGATTGCTTTAAATAATTTCAGGTCGTCTGCAAACATTAATACTTGAACATCATTGAAAATATATAACACATCATTAACAAATAATAAAAACAGGATTGGACCTAAATGTGACCCCTGAGGAACACCACTCGTAGCAGTGAATTTATACGAAAATGTACCATCAATTTTAACAGCCAGTAATCTGTTGATCAAGTAACTGTTAAACCACTTATATAGTGAACCACCTATTCCGAGTTTTTGTAGTTTATTCAGCAATAACTCATGATTAACTTTATCGAACGCCTTACTCAAATCGGTATAAATAGAGTCAACTTGACATTTACTAGACATGGAATCAGATATATAGTTTTGATACGTTAATAAGTTAGTAAGGGTAGATTTTCCAGTAGAGAAACCATGTTGTTCAGGAGAAATGACGTGGTTTAATCGGAAAATAATTTTTTTAAGAAGAATTTTTTCAAAAACTTTAGGAATTGTTGATAAAAGGCATACAGGTCTATAGTTAATCACCTCGTGTTTATCACCTTTTTTAAAAATAGGTGTTAGGTAGCTGAATTTCCATTTAATAGGAAAACATCCTGTTCGTAAAGACTGATTAAAAAGCAAAAATAAGGGATAAGCTAGATTGGTAGCACAATTATTCAGAAAAACAGGAGGTATTTTATCTGGTCCACCGCTTTTACTTTGATCTAGTAATTTAAGTTCAGTCAGTATATCATTATATTCTATGTGGATAGAAGATAAATTAAGATTATGATCAGTGGTAAAATTTGATACTGTACTAGCAGAAACTGGTGTATCACATTCATAAACACTTTTAAATAAATCAGCAAAAAGGTCAGCGATACTTTGAGTGTCTTTGGCCTTTTTACCTGCATTTTTTTTTTTTTTTTTTTACATTAACTCCACACAGGAGGCCCTGAGGAAAATAATTTCCCTCAGAGCCTATGTCATCTGGGATGCTGTGTGGAGGGTCTTTTTGAGGAGAGGAAGGAATGAACATTGGTCTTGAAGAGACCCATATTGTAGGAAGGAGGAAACACAGAGGCCGGGAAATCATTCCACAGCCGAGCTGTTGAACACAAGAACGAGTCGAAGAAACGACCCGTTCTCATGTGACAAATGTCAACTGTGTACAAATGTTGGGCACGCGTTTGGCGTGTTTCCCGACTATGCACCGGTGCCGAAGGGATCAATGATGCTAGTTCCTCGGAGCATCTTCCATTGTAATACCGGTAGAACAAGGATAGCATTCCCACCCGACGCCTGTGCTCTAAAGATTGCAATCCGTCTGTTAAGATGGGAGAATCTATCAAACGGACCGCCCGTTTCTGCACAAAGTCGAGGGTATTTTTCAGGTATTTTGGAGCTCCAGACCAGAGGTGGCTGCCAAATTCAACCGTGGGGCGCACTTGCGATTTGTACAGGGTTAGCAGTTGTGTACTATTAAAGTATCTGCGGGCCCTGTACAGTACGCCCAGTTTTTGGGAGGCTAACTTTACTCTGGCTTCGATGGAGCCCCCATACCTGAGCTGGTCACTTAGGGTTACACCAAGCATATCAATGGAGGGCCTGTTCGGAAGATTGCTTCCGTTGAAAGAGATTTTCATTGCGATCCCTTTTAGACGTAATCAGACAAGATTGGGTCTTTGAAACATTAAATTCAACGAGATTATTTTTACCCCAAGAGAAAACACTCTCGAGGTAACCGTCCATTCTTTGCTTCAAAGCCTTACGAGCTGTTGGAGTTTGTGAGCCCTTTGGGGGCTTGTCAAACAAAAAGCTATCATGAACTGTACTGTCATCCGCGTAACAGTGAATTGGTGCACATGACAAAAGATCGTTGATGTGCAACAAAAACAGAGTTGGAGACAGAACCGATCCCTGCGGGACGCCAGCATTTATCGAGTGAGAGGAAGAGGTGAAACCATCGACTACCGTCTCTCCCTCAAGAAGTCGGCAATCCACGTACACAAGGATGCGGGAAGTCCGTAAGAATGCAGTTTGTTGACAAGTCCTCGGTGCCAAACCCGGTCAAAGGCCTTGGATATGTCCAGTGCAACCGTTTGGGTCTCACCGAAACGTTCCAGGCATCGCCCCCAAACATGCGTCACATACGCGAGAAGATCACCGCACGAGCGGTTCCGCTGGAATCCGTATTGACGGTCGTTAATAATTTTGTTCTTCTCGAGGTATGTGAGCAGTTTGTCGTTGATCACACGTTCCATCACCTTAGACAGAACTGATGTGATCGCTATGGGGCGGTAGTTGGCCAGGTTGGAGCGGTCACCCTTCTTTGGAATAGGATGGATAACCGCTTTTTTCCAACCAGAGGGCACAGAGCCAGTCTTCAGGGACAGTTTAAAAAGCTTCGTCAAAATTGGAGCTATTTCTGCAGCGCACCTTTGCAGTACCAGGGCAGGTATTCCGTCAGGCCCACTAGCTTTATTAACATCAAGCCCTCGTAAAACATGGAGCACTTCCCGATGCCGGATCCTCAGCTTTTTCATAAGAAAACCGCAGTGAGGAACCGACGTCGGGACAGCACCTTGGTCATCGAGGGTTGAGTTATCCGCAAACATTTTACCTAGTAAGTTAGCCTTTTCGGTGGCGGTGTTTGCTAGTGAGCCGTCAGGTCTGGTAAGAGGTGGCAGACTGGATTTGCAGAAATTGCGACCTATTGAGCCCGCAAGCGACCAGAATTGCCTGCTGCCATGCGGGCATGCAGTCAGCTTTCTGCTGATCTGCTGGTCGTGCTCGAATTTTGACCTATTTATGATTCTCTTGGTTTCCTTTGCCATTTTGTTGTAAGCTGTTCTGTCTTCGGATGTTCTAGATGTGTTGTAGACTCGGTAAGCCGCATATTCCAAGTTGGCGGGTATACCAAAGTTGTTATTTTTCATTGATTTTGCATAGTTCTAGAAATACTTTACACTATGATTTATTGAAGTTTCAACATTATTAATAAAAGAATTGTAGCAAATTTTTGATAAGATTTTGCAATCTTTTCTAATGTTTTTAAATTCAATATAATTTGATAAAGACCTGTCTTCTTTATATTTCTTATGTAAAACTTATGCGGTTGGTATTGATACAATATTTTTAGGTTATATAAATTTGCCGCTAAGGACCAAAGTTTTCGAAACCTCTTCATATAAACATGAGCGTAGGTGGTAAAGACTATTATCGATTAAAGAAGTTTTCAATGATAGTCAAATATTCTCGAGTTACAAATAAACCGACAAAATCGTCACTTTAAGAGGAAAATGTTGATTCTGCTATGATGGAGGTCTTAGGTAGCAGAGGATAGAGCCCGCGGCGCCTATGAAAGAACCCTACGCATTTGTCCACTAGGATACCTACCGGTATGTTCGCTACACGCAGCGCAACAAGTATTCAAAAATGAAATCCACGATTTTTGTTATTTATTTTTGGGGTGTTATGCCGTGTTGCGCTACCTCCTCCTTTAGTCAATGTTTCGGACAGCTTTACAGTGTCCATCACACATCTGCCCTGATGATGGACACTGTAACGCTGTCCGAAACGTTGGCTAAAGGAGGAGCTAGCGCAACACGACATAACACCCCAAAAATAAATTTAAAAAATACTTTTGGCCGTAAAAATCTTATCTTATCCAAAATCCACGGTGTTCACGACATCAAAAACCTTATACAGTAAAATGTATTATTGAGTTCATTCTCAAATAAATAAAAATGTGATGACTTATAAATAACTAAATAAACTAAATAACTTATAAAGTACAATTTTGGTGTTGATTTATTAAATAAGAGAAAATTACTAACAAAAATTTTTTTGCGCCAGGTGTACTGTTCACGGAAATACTAGTTACTTATGTACATCTAACTTACCCAGTGTTCATATCAAAAACTTATCTGCCTGTGCTTTACCATACCATTGTGTGAACACTTTACCATAGATCACAAATAAAATAGATTCACAATAAATTATTGCGCTAACACTTCATATCGCGACTAGTAGTGAAAAACTTCACAAAGTTCACCGCAAACACCTTATCTGAACTTCACATAATAAAACGTCGAACTTACCCGGTGTTTATTTCAAGTGCCTACCTGTGCTAGAACATTTTATCGTAGATTTGAACGAGTCAAGTGCCTCAGACGAGGGGACCTGCCCGAGAGGTCAGGCCTAACAATCTGCTCACATCGCGTTAACCTCTGGCGCGATTACCTGAAACATGCAGTCTACCCGTCCAACCATCCAACCATCCTCCAGCCATTTAACCTCTACACTCTACACTCTACTTCTACACATTACCAGCATTAACCACTTATTGAATACTTGTTCTAACGTACTTATTTTACTGACATCCAATATCCATTGATTTAAAACACGCTAGATGATGTCCCCATAATCATGATGATTTTTAATATTTATTTTCATAAATTTAAAGTAGATTGAATAACCTTTTCAATAATGGCAAATTCACTTTGTAGCGTCATTTTAATTAATTTTTTAAAAATTACAACGAATGTACAAAAATGTACCTGTTCAAAAATATTTTTTTATTTCATTCGATTGTTTTTGTGATATCTTTAACTAATTTATCACCACTATTTGTAATGTGTTTTTCTATGGTTACTTATTTGTCAATAAATTGTTATTTTTATTAATTTTCATTTTATCCTGATAAAGAAATCATTGGTTTTGAAACGTATTGATAAGTTTGATTATAAGTGGTGTGTATAAAAGAATTTATTTTAATTTAATTTGAATAATGTTATTTTTAATTTTCTGCGCGTATTTTAGTATACATAAGGATGTAATGATTTATTAGTATTTTCTTTAAAAAACGAATTTTACTTAAAAAATCAATCGCGATAGGCAATTGATTTTTTTATATTCTGAGGGACACTTACCACGTTATTAAATTGTATTGATGTGCTTAATTTAATTATTTATTAAATGTTGTTCTACGATTTAAACACAATAACAATATCTTTTGTTTGCGTTTGAATGCAAAATATTTTGGCAGTAAAATACCCACATATTTTTCATTGTTCATTTTTTAAGAGCGTTTAACCAGCCAGCGGACGAAAATCCACATTTCGTCGAAAGTTGTTCTTCCGATCGTGCAGGACGGTTACAATGAGAAAGATTAATTATTCTCCGTACCAGCTTTTTTAAATTATAACTCAATATCGAATTTATTTCAATCCAAATTAGCTTTAATTTATACCTTCATCCAAAAATGCTGAAAGGCGTGATGATAAAACCATTAAAATAGTGTACTTTTTGTAGTTATTTTTTGATTATAAGTATTTATCATTTTTCAATAATGTCTAAATTTAATAAGAATGTTAAAAAAATCTGAAATATATTAGTTTGTAAGTGCGCAAATAAATACACAAATGGACCAATTTTCGTCAAGAAACACATGTACGTACATATTTTTTTAATGATTTTATTGAAACTAAAATTAAAATTCTAATACATAACTTTGCTAGAGAATGTATTGATTTATTTTACTGCATGATTACATTATTTGAAATGGGTGTGGTATAATACAAAAACTTTTTTGAAAATTTAACAAATCTGCCAACGACCTATGGAATAACCTTATTATACTAAAAATTAAAAAAAAATTCTAAAAATTTATTACATACGAATGCTAGATAAAAGAACAATCTTTCGAAATCCATTTATAATTTTTTGTGGAAAAGAGTCAATACGTCTAAAAACTTTTTTGAAAATGACGTATTTCAGGCTTTCTCTGGTAATGCCCTCTTAAGTGAAACTACTATAGCACCACTGTGATTTGGATTTCGGGTGAAACGGAAATGACGAGACTGCGCTCGTCGGCCGCTTTGATAATGATGTCACTATTAAAGGCTCCTATTGGATGAGATATGAAACGGAAATTACGCGAGATCTGGGCTCATTGTTCGCTTTGATTATGACCTCACGTTGAGATTGTTTTGGTAAAGTTTCACTTCTACCGCGTGTAAACTGCACTCAAATTGTTTTCAACTCTCTATGTTGAGACGTTGTAATAATATTCTTCTTCTCTTCGTCTGTTCAACGGACGTTGGCTATCATGTTGGCTATGCGGACTTTGTTTACTGCGGCTCGGAACAGCTCTACAGTAGACTGGTCAAACTACTGTCTCAGGTTTTTCAGCCATGAGGTTCTCCCTCTTCCAGGGCCCCGTCTTCCGGCAATCTTTCCCTGCATTATGAGATGCAAGATATCACACTTCTCTGAATGTCTCATCACATGTCATATAACTAGTGAAAATATATGCTCTAAAAATATTGAGTGTTTTTCGAGCTCATTGTTTTCCATGTTTAAAACAACACAACTGACTTTAATTTAGAGGCAGCGGCGATCCTAATAATTATACAAAAAGGATTTGGATTGACATATTTATTATTTCATTAAAACGAAGATATATCCTTACATAGGGTGTACTAAAAACAAGTTTAATGGTTTTCGGTGGTTTGCGTTTCTTATAGCTAGTACAATTTATTATATCAATCATGTTACTGCTAGGCTTTCCGAAACGCTTATAAGTGTACGAACAAAAACAAAGCGGGTTTCGGTTTTCTGATTAGTCAGCGCATGGGCGACCGACTTTTTTTTTTAAAGTTTCTTTATTCATTGAAAAAATCTTTTTTTACAAAAGTTGGGGATTTTTCGACCACCATGCTAGGCACATGCCCGTGTTGTGGTGATCAATTTTTTATACAGTAAATTATCATATGCAATATAAAGAATGTATGAGAGTATTAAGAAAATATACATATGCATAAAATAATATAATAGAATACAAAATAGTATGAAATAATTTAATTTAAAAGAGTTACGAGTATAAAATCAAAGTGAATACTTTATGGTAAGCACATGAGAAAGGGTTTTTATGTTGAAAATCTACATTATCTACATTATTTAACACCAATTTTAGTACAATTAAATGTTGGGCTTTATTCTTCAAGTCCGGTAAATTATATTGTACAGCTGTACAGTAGTATGTAGTATATAGTACAGTTGTTCATGTTTCAATCCGACGAATACTAAATAATAATTATTGTTACCATGGTTTAGTGCTGGGAAGTACACATGGGACTTCGTCGGATTCCATACACAGTGGTGCCAAATAGTTTTAAGTAAATAGTTTAAGATTATTTAAAATTTCAGCTAATTACATATAGTTCTTTACAGACAAAAAACTTTTATTGGTGGTATATATTACAATCAATTATCAATTTTATTTATAAATATTGACTGGCGCAGGCGTGCTGACAAGAATGTTTGTATGTCAACGTATCAGACCGAAAATAGTGAAGGCAGGTTCAGATTTGTGTCCGCGCGAGGCGGCGCCGATAAGCTTTACCGGAATGAATTCTTAATTCCGGCTCTCCGGTGACGCCGGTCAGAATTTGATATCAAAATGAGCGACCTGTTAATTGCCGCTGTTTTCAATCAATCGCCAATCTGGGATAAAAGAAATACATTCCATAGCACCAGAAATGTTGTTGACAAGTGATGGAATGAAATCAACAAGATAAAATTTTGAAATAACCTCAAATGTCACAAGTGAATTCCTTTCAGGCACGTACTTAACATATTATCATGTTCTCCTGATGTTTTTTTTTCATATTTAAATATACCAATTACCAAATAACGTTTTTTTATTCCTTAATTTCAAGAAAGGCTTCTCCAAGAGTAAATAATCGTCGTCTACGAACTCGACATTTCGTAAAAACTGACAGCTGCTGTCAGGCTACCGCGCAGGTAGCGCAAGATTTATCCGAGTTCTGTTTGTCCACATCTCGGCGTCAACTGCCGCCGGTGGAACAGGGCACTGAACGCCGTTAATCTGAAAACGGAAACCCGCTTTGTTAAAGGGGTACACTTCGTATAACATACACTGTATATTAGGGAACAATTTCTTTCCTAGTTAGACATCGGTGTGTTCTACAAACCATAGGACTTTTTTTAAAAACAAAACTAATGTTTAGTATTGGTTTATTATATATCCAGTAAAAACGAGAGCAAATATCATTAAAAAAGTTTTTTTTCCAAATCCACAAAAAAACTATATGCATTGTTCGCCAAAAACTCACCGTTCCCTGTTTTCTTCCGTATTGGTTTTATCGGCATAATTTTTGACGAATGGCTTTGTGGACGAAGAAAACAACAATGCTCAGTTCTTGCCTAAAAAAAATGGTCTCGGTGTGTTCTATGTCAAATAATTTTTTTATTGCGCACGCTGAGATTTGATCCCGCACCTCCGGATTCGTAGCCAAATATCGTATCCGCTCAACTACGGAGGCCGTAAAATATTTAACACAGCATTTCTGAGCGCAAGGGCACATCTTCTGCATTTAATTTCATTGGACAATATCCATTGAACTCTGTTAAATGTTAAACTTCTCATCGTAGGTGCTGTCATTTTTTAAAACCATTCAACACTTCTGCTCTTCAAAACTGTGTCAGCTAGAAAAGGTATTTGTAATAAAAATATTGATTGATGATAATATTGATGCGCAGTCTGCATTGCGCATGAGCATGGTGCTGAAATGTTAATTAAATGAAATAGAATAAACCATTATCTGACTTGATGTGATTTATATTCATATCTCTGAAAGGTAAATTAACATAAATTCTTAGTTTGAACTTATCAAGAACAATAACATTACACAGTGTCATTGTATTTCGATTCAGATAGACTATATTTAAAAATATATGATTTATGCCCAAGATACGAATCCTGTCAATATTGCTGAATGACTTTTTTTAACTTTTGTGAAACTCTTAACTCCAATATCTAGAGTAACGACGCCCCCGACTGCACCGATAAGTTTATACATCTGCAAGACGCTGGGTGCGTAGTGAACCAATGCTTCACTTGTAAACAAATTTATATAAAAATTGATGCTTTTTTGCACGTGTCCTGACGGTTGATCCCTTGACTATTTTGTGAATTATTTACGAAATTCAAACCTAAAATCGGCTTTAAAAATACTTTAAGAATAAGTTGGTATGGATATCAAACGAATAATGTCTACTTTATCACTTATACGCTGGTGTATACAGTATATCGTCGGTCTACTGGCAAAGTTCATTAAGTTACGTTTTTTCATGAAATGACTTAAGTATGAGGTATTTTATAAAAAATCTTCCTCTTTCGACTTGCATACTCCATTAAGTCGTATATTTAATCAAAGTAATCAAATTAAGTTTTTAAATTCACCATAAGTCTTAAATCCGATATTATTATCAAGCAAAACACACTAAGTCAAATATTATACTATAAATTTATTTATTTCTATATATTACAGTTTTTACCTTTTTATTAACATTTTTACATAATATATTTTGAAAATATATTGACATATTAAAATTACATTTTATTATGTTGGGTGTAAGGTAGGTTTGAGAAGATGAAACTGTTGGTTTGTAATATTGTATGTTTCGTGAACACCTCACTAGGAGAACCTGTGCTGATGTCAATAACACATTGATTTAGACCGTTAAAAGACAAGCAAAATCCACTAAGTCAGCTTAAAATAATCTTAAAGCCATTTTGCGGCATTAGAGTCAACAAATCTTAACAAGCAAAACACACTAAGTCATTAATGACTGGTAAAACCCACTAAGTCGGGCTCATTTTTTTGTAAATCATTGATTAAAGATTGCTGTTATTGCTATCAACTAATATTGTGTATTGACTTTTTTTACATTAACTCCACACAGGAGGCCCTGAGGAAAATAACGTCTATTTGAGGAAAGGAAGGAGTGAATACGGGTCTTGAAGAGACCCATGTTGTAGGAGGGAGGAAACACAGAGGTCGGCAAATCGTTCCACAACCGAGCCGTTGAACTCAAGAACGAGTCATAGAAACGACCCGTTCTCATGTGACTATTGTCAACCGTGTACAAATATTGGGCGCATGTTTGGCATGTTTCCCGACTATGCACCGGTGCCGAGGGGATCAATGACGCTAGTTCCTCGGAGCATCTTCCATTGTAATACCGGTAGAACAAGGACAGCATTCCCACCTGACGCCTGTGCTCTAAAGTTTGCAGTCCAATATGGGAAAATCTATCAAACGGACCGCCCGTTTCTGCACAGATTCAAGGTTTTTTTTTAGATATTTTGGAGATCCAGACCAGAGGTGGCTGCAAAATTCAACCGTGGGGCGCACTTGTGATTTGTACAGGGTTAGCAGTTGTGTACTATTAAAGTATCTGCGGGCCCTGTACAGTACGCCCAGTTTCAGAGAGGCTAACTTAACTCTGGTTTCGATGGAGCCCCCATACCTGAGCTGGTCACTTAGAGTTACACCAAGCATATCGATGGAGGTCCTGTTCGGAAGATTGCTTCCGTTGAAGGAGACTAGATTTTCATTTCAATCCCTTTTAGATGTTATCAAACATGATTAGGTTAAATTAAAAACATTAAATTCGACGAGGTTATTCTAACCCCAAGAGAAAACACTCTCGAGGTAACCGTCCATTCTTTGCTTCAAAGCCCTCCGAGCTATTGGATTTTGTGTGCCCTTTGGGGGCTTGTCAAACAAAAAGGTATCATGGACTTCTTTTTTACATTAACTCCACATAGGAGGCCATGAGGAAAATAATTATTATAAACGGGGCCTATGTCATCTGGGATGCTGTGTGGAGGGTCTTTTTGAGGAGAGGAAGGAATGAACATTGGTCTTGAAGAGACCCATGTTATAGGAAGGAGGAAACACTGTCATCCGCGTAACAATGAATCGGTGCACATGACAAGAGGTCATTGATGTGCAACAGAAACAAAGTCGGTGATAGAACCGATCCCTGTGGGACGCCAGCATCTATCGAATGCGAGGAACAGGTGATACCGTCAGCAACCGCCTGAATCGACCTATCCCTCAAAAAGTCGGCAATCCACGTACACAAGGATGCGGGAAGTCCGTAAGAAGGCAGTTTGTTGACAAGCCCTCGGTGCCAAACCCGGTCAAAAAACCCGGTTGTGTGAGTGCGTAAGGGTTCATTCTAAATTATAAAATATTTAAAAAAAAAAACATTTTGGATATATTCATCCACTTGTAGCCTTTCCAAAATTGCTAAATATTGAAATGAGATTATCTCAGGATTGTGTTTTAGTGACTTAGTGGACTTTGCCAATAGGCCGACCTTTTGTACTGAAAACTTCTTTAGCATCGTTATGATTTGAAACTCGGTGAAACGAAAACTAGCGACACTAAAAAGAGACAAACACATACATCTATAGGATTTAGCTTGTGAAAAAATGAGATTGTATAATCGGTCTCCTCTTTGCGCGGTGCTTCGCAGCCTTTCTGCTCTGTTTTATTTTATTCACAGCCTCTGTGCACACCCATTCGGGGACACTTAGTTATATTTTGTGTAAGTAGATAAACCGTATTTTCCCTAAACTGGCCGCATATTGTGTATAAGTATGTCAGGGGACCAACTGTCGGGGGATCAACTGTGATGGAATCGTTGTGGCAATGCTTTGAGATGGAAAATTATTTAAAATCTGCACTTCTACACTTTTAATAACCATTTTAAGAGTATGTACAAATATTTCTTCAAGTGTAAGTTATTGAATGACTTGAAAATGAATTCGATTGGATGCTAGGGGACCAATCGAATAGCCAGCCGAATGCAATTCAGTGTCAATTTAATTAAAATGGACTGCATTGTACCTAATTAATTTAAATAAAACCGTCTTAAATGAAATATCCAAAAATAAAAAATAAAATAATGATGGCGGTAATAAAAAAATATACAACATTAATTACACTTGGTTCCAAAAAACGCACCAAGCACAATGCTAATGTTTTTTATATGTTTTACCTACGCATACCTTATATAAGATATTCGCTGGTTCCCGGCATGCGTTGCTATGCCATTCAAAGAAATAAATTGTTTCTCCCTGCATGTCCATTCTCATGCATCCCCGTTCCCCTCCTGCCTACCCCCCCCATCCCCTCCTGCGTTTTCCTCTTCCCGCGAACCCCACATCCTTCATTCCCTCCCCCTCCTACCTTCTCTCCCTGCCGCTAAAATTTATGAAATACACACATTTTCAAACCAATATAGTATTTTTTAATACAAATTTCATAATACCAGAGCTTACCATTATATATAGAAATACTCTTCTGCTAAAATGCAATGTTCTGTAAAAATTTTGAGTCGATCAATCCATCACGAGATTTTTAGACCCAAACATACGGAACCAAAATTTTAATTTTTTTATACAAATTTCGTAACGCCAGAGCTTAAAATTATACACAGAAACACTCTTCTTCTAAAATGCAATGTTCTGTAAAATTTTTAGTCATTACTTTCCGAGATTTGCGTACCCAAACATAAGGAACCTACTTTTCTTTTTTTTATACAATTTTCAGAAGGCTAGAGCTTACCATTATATATAGAAACACTATACTGTTGAAAAGCAATGTTCTAAAAAAAAATTGAGTCAATCCATCGATTATTTTCAGAGATTTGCGAACTGCAAAATTTTTATTATAGACTAGCGAATTTCCGGCATGCGTTGCTATGCCACTATTAAAGAAATTGTTTCTCCCTGCGTGACTTTTCCCATTCGTCCCGTTCCCCTTCTTCTCCCTATCCCATCCCATGTCCCCTTCCTCTCACGCGTTCCCCCTCCACCATACCCGCCTTCCCTCTCCCCTCTCTCGCAAACCACCCTGCCGCGATCCCCTCCCCTCTCCTGCGTTCAATATATTCAGTCCCGGTACATTCAGATTTTAATCAGTTCGCGTGCCACCTATTGCAATTTTTTATAATTTTTTTTATTTTTTACATGTTACAAACATTAATTTTTGTATAATATAAGAACAATCAATCAAATTTGGTACCTGACATGGGCACCTATTTAAAATAATATAATTTTCAAAGAGATTCAAAGTATTCGATTTTGATTAGTACCAAACACTTCGATTAAATTCATTAATTTAAAAAAGTTTATTGGAATATTGAATTTTGATTGAACAATCTATGTTTTAAAAATGTTATTTTCAAATTATGACATTTTCGTAAGAGTTTTTGTAATGATTAAAAAAACTTTTCAGATGTATTGTCATGTGGTTGTATTACAACAGAAACCTTCGCGAGGGTGGAAAAGGGGTATTTTGAAAGTTTGAAAAAATTCCTATGCTTAATATAGCAACGCATAGCGGACATACAAACAAACTTTTTTTAATTTTTTTAGATTTGCCACGGGTCAAAGCTAAAAATATTTAGGTACTGAGAATGTTTATTTCAGAAACCTTCTGTAGGTATAAGAAAGAACATCCTCGTAAAATCGGTATCATATGTATAAATATCTTTGACGACAACGGGTCCACATTAACATCCCATTCATGGAGGCATTTAAATAAACAACACTCATTAAAATCTTACACGTAGCCATTTAATGAAATCACGAGATATTATAATTATTCACTAGAACACGTTTTTTAGTGTTTAATTTAGATAAATTATTCATTTACCGGATTTAAAATACACCTTGCGTGCAATTTAATTATTTCTGGCCATCTTTAATCTAATAATTTCACAGTCGAGGCCAGTGGCGGAGCAAAAAATATATTGCCCCGGGGCAAAATTATAAAAGTAAACCACGACCAATCGGCGCGTGGAAATAGCCGTTAAAACACGCTGTATCGTTTTAGGCTACCACGTTTATGAAAAAAAGTGTCCGTAGCGAAGTTATTGTTGGTACTATCGACTATAGATGATGGAGAGAACTACTTTCAATAATGTGCCTACATTATGGACAATGTGCTTACTGCTTTATTCAGTTAATACTGTTACGTAAGTGCAATGAAATATTTTATTTATGGGTCATAACTTTAAGACCAAAACAAAATGGATTTTAATGAATTTTAATAAGTACCTACCTATCAAAGTTGGCAAACGAGGTTGTTTTTAAATATTCAATTTCGTGTACCTAATTTATGTTGTTTATAATATTATTAATGCCATCTGCGGCCTTATTTTGAGTGGAAACGTGTAACCACCATAAACAATCAAGAAGGCAATATCTCAATTTTTTTTACATTAGCTCCACACAGGAGACCCTGAGAAAAAAACTCTCGAGGCCTGTGTCATCTTTGGAGATGCTGTGTAGAGGTTTTTTTCGGGGAAAGGAAGGAGAGGAAGTTCTGGGAAGTACAAAGGTATGAGGGGTGGGTGGGAATCTGGAATCAGTGTGGCCAGGAGTGCAAATAATAATAATAGCAAACAATCATGTTGTAGTAATGATTAACTAAAATGTCTAGAGTTCATTCTTTAAGAGGGTATTACCAGAGAAAACCGGAAATATATCATTTTGAAATCAAATTTTAGACGATTGACTCTTTTCCACAAAAAAAAATTGATTTCGAAAGATTGTTCTTTATCTAGTCACGGCATGTTTTAAATTTTTAGAAAAAATGTTTGTTTTTAGTATAATAAGGTTATACCATAGGTCGTTGGCAAATTTGTTAAATTTTCAAACAAAATTTTGTATTATACCACACCCATTACAAATCATATAATCATGCAGTAAAATAAATCGATAAATTATCTGGGAAAGCTATGATTCAGAATTTTAATTTTAGTTTAAATAAAATCATTAAAAAAAAGATCAGCGTACGTGTTTTGTGACGAAAATACTTCGGTTTGTTTATTTATGTACGGTCTTACAAACTAATATATTTAAGATTTTTTTACATTCTTATTTTGCTTAGACATTATTGAAAAATTATAAATACTTTTGATCAAAAAATAATTACAAAAAGTACATAATTTTAATAGTTTTATCATCACGCCTTTCAGCATTTTTGGATGTAGGTAAACATTAAAGCAAATTTTGAATGAAATAAAATCGGTATTGAGTTATAATTTTAAAAAGCTGGTACGGAGAATAATTAATCTTTCTCTTTGGAACCACCCTGTATGATCGTAAGAACATCTTTCGACGAAATTTGAATTCTCGGCCGCTGGCGGTTAAAGGCCCTTAAAACTGGAATAAATAGACTGCTGTTTTTCAATATGTTTTTTAACAATATGTAAAAACCACCCAAGAGCCCACTGCTGTAGTCCTAACTACCTAGAGATAGTAGGATTATTGAAAATCCAATTGTAGCAGGATTATGGACATGTGAATCTATCCCTCCCACTGCGGTGCAAAGCGATGTTCCAAAAGAGTCCAGCTGGAAAAGTCAAAAGGTCTCCCTCAGGCAGTTGGTGGGCAGACGCATCCTTCGCCAAGATCCGGCCAAACCTCACCCCATGAACCCGGGAACCTCTAGTAAGTCACCAAATGTAGCGAACGGCAAAACGTTGGGGTGACCTATGGCAGAGATGTTGGTTACCCAATAAATGGTTTCCGGATAACGGTACTCATACCCGCCCCCCAAATTGAACCTCTCTATCTATCGCGTAACTCTTTACTTTGGCTAAGGGTTAAATATTTAGGGTTTGTTCCCCTTAATGTGAAGCTTTGCAAAATAGTATTATCATTGGATTTTAAATCCACCAAAAATTTATTTTTTCTGTATAAATGCGTTCGCCAGTTTATATTAGGTAGGTACTACTGTCCGGTAGGTACTCCTGGCATACGTAAGGCAGATAATGGATCTTTGGCTCTTGAAACACAGAATCTGATAGTCGTTCAGAATCGGAATCTTGCGCGTTGCTTTATATTCTTTCCTTAATAATAATTTTCTATATTCTAGAGTAGGCACACCCATCAGTGTACCTACTCTTTGTGATGTAATTTTTACTACAAATATTTACCGAATGCCCCAAATTTTAGCAAGTTTACAAGTGGGGAACATCTATATAAATTTCAAAGATACCTATTAACATTTGTCATCCTTATGTTTAAAACCAACCAATTTTGCAAAGACGTGGTTGATTTCTACGCCTCTGTATTGGGTTTGAAAACAAAGTATCGGTTAAATTAATGGTTATGATCGTCGCCTATCGAGACTCGGGACACGGGGCACGGGCGCACTATAAAACCAGCCCATTAAGATGCAAGTCCAAGATAAATAGGACGGAATTGTCCCAGATGACAGGTGATATGCGACAAAGTGTTCCCGGATTAGATGCAATCACCAACTATCACGAGATTCTGGACCTGGTTGACTTGGCAACGACAGGACGAGACTTGGTGGTCCGGAGACATGTTTCTTAAAACGTATATACTCGTAGTTCAATAGTACACTGTACGTTATGTGGGTATGGATTATGTAGGAATAAAGTTTTAATTAAGTGTTAAATAATTCTAAAGAAAATAGTTAATTTGGTGTCGTTAGGCAGAAGCTTTATTCAAGGTCTAAGCCCAATACGTCTATCGTAAAATGAAATATCAAAGCTCAGCAAAGTAGGTACAATGCTGATTGTCTATTATTGTGTTATTATTTGTATTTCTGTTATGCTCATGGTATCGCAAATGCGACACGTAGAGTGGACTTGTGAATACTTTGACACAACTATGGAAAATGGTAAACAGATGAATGGGGAAGGAAACTGACTTACCCCTTATGGTTGATGTTCGGCTCAATATTATGGTCTGAGGAAGCACTAAGTCACTCACTGCACAAGCTTCCATAAACTGGTCGATGTTATATAAAACTGAGAGAATAATGGTGTTCGTTGCACAGTTTCTTTTAATAGACTGACTGACATATTGATTTTATTGTTGTACGGTAGGTAATATTGCCAGTAGGGACAGGTAATTGTGGTAAAAAAGGGTAATTTTTCGGAACAAACGTCAACGGTTAATACGCACTTTTTTTTATAAAACTTTTACATTCTTCTTAATTACCATAAAAGACAACTATTTGCATTCGGGGAGGTTGAAAATGTTACATTTTTAATTTTATTTACGTAAAATGAAAATTTGCTTTCACACTGTCAAATCACTCTGTTTGCAGTTCGGAACAAACGTGAACGGTTAATACGCACTTTTTTATAAAACTTTTAAAATTAAGATAATATACACAAGCCCGCTACACAAACCCTGCTTTGCCAGACAAACCATTCAAAAACGTAGGCTGTTTTTTAAAGTAAAGATAACATACACAATCCCGTTACATAACCGTTGACGTTTGTTCCGAATATTTACCAAAAAAAGGATGGGTAGAGAAATGGAACAAGGTATATAGATAGGTATACGTAGTTGCGTCAACAGCTCATGTTATGTTATAAACTCTCAAGACAGGAGTTTCTAGTGATACAGACAGCATATCACCAATCACCAATTAATAAGCATGAATAATAAAAAAAGAAAACTTTTAATTGAAGTTTATTCTGCGCTTGACAACCGTAAAACATTTTTGGTTACAGAGCTTTATTTAACACTAAACGTAATTAACTTGTAGAGTGAACCCTTGACAAAAACATTAAATACAGGATTTATACTGCTTGTTTTTTCAAGGCTTCTTCAATAGCTTGCCAACTTAAAGAAAATCCCAAAGCAGTCATAAAGAAAACATTTATTTTAATAAAAACAATATTTGAAGACTGATACAAATATTGATTTGATGTAAAGTGTTGGTTTATCGCAGCCTACGATGATTTTTTCGCATAAGAACTCCAGTGTCAACCTACTTAGCGAAACTATTAATGTTTTTCGAGAACTTCCTTTTAAGGCTATTGGCTTGGAAGATTTTTTTTCTAAATACGTTACGCGCGCCGTACCGAACCAAATAACTTAGTTTGACATTAAAATCTGGAAAGCGTTTTCAATCATTCTTAGGTACCTACCCATCTACCTAATAAATGTTGAATCAAAAATCCTTCACTTCTAATTATGACGCAATCACCGAGGAGGAAAAACAATTTTTTAGCAAGACGAAATAAGGAAATGTGATGCGCATACAAATTTATTACTGGTATCATATTTTAAGTAATCTCGTAATATCTACATCTAATTAGCAATATTTAGTTAAGTATGTATTTAATCCTAATTGACAACTTAATCGAATTTACAAATGAATATCAAATTCATTACTTAAAAATGCCTAAATAAGCAATAAGGTAGGTAGGGGACTGTGTGGTAATGGCGAACAGCGGGCAACACCGAACGATCGAGTTCTAGAAGGTTTCGATACCTCTACTCCCATACCTACCCTGCCATGCAAAAGCCAGTTCACACGTCAGCATGGGCACTGCTCACGTCGTTGAATATAAAACCGTGACATATTTATATTCAAAACGATTTAATATTTGCTTGGGCCTTTTCCCAGGAACCATTTATTGGATAACCAACACCTCTGCCGTAGGTCACCCCAAGTGGTTCGCTACGTTTGGTGACTTAGCAGGGATGCCCGGGTTCATGGGGTGTCTGCCCACCAGCTGACCCCTAGATTCTTACCCACCCCTCACACCCTTTTCCTTCCCAGAACTTTCACTCCTTCCTTTCCTAAAAAGACCCTCCACACAGCACCCCACAAGATGGCACAGGTCCTGAAGGGAATTATTTTCCTCAAGGACCTCCTGTGTGGAGGTAATGTAAAAACAAAAACAAAAAAATGTAGTATTTCTGGTACATTTTACAACATCAAAAATTGTTGTAGGTATTTATTATTGGTGTGGATGTGCTTTTTACGTTCGTCGAGTATTTTGGGTAATTCAGAACGGCGAGCATTTTGTTTTTAATTCAATTTTGTACATTGTTTAATATTTTATTTAAAACTTCTTGTTGTGTCTCAAAGGCATGATACTCGTAAGTAGGTCCCAAAAAATGTATTATTAGTTGTTTCAGCTAAAGGTTTTTACATTCACGGCAAAATGATTTCTGTGTTTTTATGATGGCAATAAACCGTATTTGTAATGAAATTACTCACGGTAAGTAGAGATGGGATGAATTCTCTGCGATATAGTTCACTGAAAGATGAGATGACTTTTCTGCGTATGGTTTACTAAATTACAGTTAGTGTACAAATTAACCGTGCGTTGCGTCAAATGCAACATCAACTAAATTCGTGGTTGCGTGAATGTAGGTACTGCAACTGCCTTTCACCCTAAATTATTGCTAACTGTTCGGGGGGCGGAGAAGCGGGCAGAGCGGAAGGGAACGCGGAACAATTCATTGCCATAGAATAAATCCTTTATTACCAATTACAACACAAAATGAATTCACCGAGATGTCACCCATAATTGACCCAAATAATAGTGAAAAAAAGTTTGCATTTATACGATTTTGTTTTCAGTTTTTTTTTTCGTGTTTCCCTGTGTTCGCTATTACCCCACTATCCCCGACTACAGACAACAGAGACAAAAACATAATAAAGTGTGAGCAAGCGTGTGTATTTGCTAATATAACAACCAATCTCAAAATCCATTTCAAGCAGGAGGTTTACGGAAACACTTAGTGCATAAATTTATTGCCCACAGCAACAAGATACATTGCATTTGACAACGATTTTGAAGCTGGGGTGTTTCTGATTAATTACATAGTCGTAATTATGAAGTTGAGAGGTGATTTATTGATACTGAAATAAATTACGAGTGAGATCTTATTCTATTTTCCATTCGGCATTTAACGCTAATTGCGGATGCACCCGATGTATGTCAAAATATGACCTTTTAATGTTTGAGATAATATATACGTTTTAAATAATTGGTTTTTATTGTAGATGTGATATTTTCAAACAATTACTATTTATCACTATTTTTCTTGCTATTGTTCCAAATTTCAAACACTTTTCCAGTGGGGTAAGGATTAAGCCGCCGCTACTCGAATTTCTACCGATTTCTTACATATCTCCCTTAAACATTTTAAGTTATTTAGCTCTTAAAAAATTATATGTTAACCTTCCACGAGATTTTTGCTCTATTTTAAACGAGTCGTATTTTATTAAACATTTTCGCGCTCCTCTAACATCCGTAATTACACATCTGTCCATCTTCTTCTTTTTGAGCGTGGATGCGGCGCCTTAAGGAGAGGTAGAAACCGGATAAAAGACATCCCGGTGGTAAATAAGCATATCCTTATTTCAAAACCAAACACATGGTGATCAATAAATTGATGAACATTACAATAATTTATATCGAGTATTAGAAAATAATTTCAGTCATAAACATATTAAGTGTTAATAATCAATCAAAAATTATGTTTCAGTCAGAAATCACATCTTGCATATTATGGTAGTCATGTAATCAACAACCACTTGTGATAAAGATAATACATGCACGAGTACGTGTATTTGAGTTAATAATTGTAATCAGCGTCTGAATGTAAAGAAAGAATATAATATAAATATGCTAATAGTGAATATACCAATTCAAGTTTTGTGAAGAAAATTTATAGAACGCTTGAATTCAACACTAGTAAAAGTCAAAATTGTTTTTAAAGAAAAATGTGTTAATACCGCACAAGAGTTCCAACTGCTCCCATCTGGAGCAAGAGAGTGTGTATTTCGTCCCCAATTGGGGTACATTGTGAGTCTGAAGTTAGTGGGGAGGGGAAGTCCATTGGAGAGAGGAAGTTGGTGAAGTACCTGGGTATTCAGATCTGATCACCAAATACGGCTAAATCCATTTCAATTAATGATTTAATCCTGAATAGTGGTCTTACACCGCACCGGGGCGGTACTGAGAGTACTTAATTAATAATTTGTAAAATATCACAAATTAATCACATGGTGCCTATCCGAAAGAGATAAACGGAGACTAGAGGCTTTTGAGATGTGGTCCTATAGAAGACTACTAGGATTTTCCTGGAGAGACCACATCACAAATGAGGAGGTTCTCCAAAGAATCGAAGGAGGAAGGCACCTGCTCAGGACCTTGTCCGAAAGGCGCGCAAGATGGATCGGCCATGCAATAAGACAAGAAGGCCTCTTGCATGCCATAATGGAGGGTATGACCGAGGGGACAAACGCTAGGGGACGCCCACCACGAGAGTACCTGGAGGACCTGCTGGTGGACGTGCGCTGCTTATCATATGCAGACTTCAAAAGAGCCGCACAAGACAGGGAAGAGTGGAAGAAACGAATAGATGAAATTGCTGCAAACCAATCCCAGGATTGAAACCAGAGAGAGAATCACGCTGGGATTTTAGCGCGCGACCTTCGGATTGCTAGTTGAGAGTCTTACTCCTCGACCAAGGAGGCCGTCATAGTTATATTTCATGACATGTAATGCCTGCGAGTCTTCAGTAAGGTGTTGAAAACGCATAATATTTTTATTATGAGGAAAAGTGTCTACTTTATTTAGAAACTAAATTAATTTATTTTTTAATTTATTTTTTAAACTTTTTATTTTACTTTTATGAGTAAAACCACAATTGTATTTGATTAAATGGAGACAATATTAGCGAAACTCAATCGAAAATCTGGATACAGAAAAATCAGAAAAAGATATTGGCACCTCTGGGACTCCAACTCGGGACTTTCTGCTTTCACGGCAATAGCTCTGTTGCTGTGTTGCTGTGTGTTGTTTTTGCCATGAAAGCAACACAAAGCGATTCAGCAACGGAGCTGTTGCCATGAAAGCAGAAGGTCCTGGGTTCGAGTCCCAGAGGTGCCAATATCTTTTTCTGATTTTTCTGTTTCTAGATTTTTTAATGAGTTTTGCTAATATTGTCTTCATTTAACTAAATAAATTTATTTGTATTTTATTTTTAATTTTAAATGAATGGGTAAAACTTCAAATTGTGATATTTAATCACTGAAAACATTATTAGCGACTCTCAATCGAAAATTTTAAATATTTAAAAGATCCTTTGAATACAGTGAAAACAAAAATTGGCCAACAGTAGCTTCATAGATATGACAAAAATATAACAATATTATGATGTTTTCGTTGAAGACAAAGTTTTGTGGGTTGGGCCACTCTTCGCTGGGCCCCTCAACTAAAAAGAAGCAATTTGACCATCTCGGAAGTACGCAAGTACAAGAAGTATTTTGTACTCATTCGTTTTGTTGTGGCAACCTCGCGTTGGAACTAAATGACTATATTGTGGTTGTGTCGTGTGCTCCTTCGCAGATATACAGTGGTCAGTGATTGGTTATCCGTTTTTCTTGCCTACCTTTTTCTTACACCCAATTCAAGCAAACATCATTTGTCTCGTTTCGTTTTTAGTATTTACAGCCTATTACAAGGGAATCCGAAGCTGTAATTCGTAAGCAGTTTTGAATACAACACCACGGTTTTCATTCATCATATTTGTTTCACTTTCATTTTTTCACTCACTTGCATACCAACTCAGCCACAGAGCTTTTTTCTGACTCAATTTAAAAAACATATGTTTTCAAGATGTAAAACATTGCAAGGTTATGATTTTGGGTGGAGCGAAACATTCACGTCGCCTTATTTCGTACAACGCATAATGTAACAATAACAGAAAATATCAACGTTTTTAAGAAAATTTTGTATTGACTTTTAGGTGAAACGCCCCGTGAGGTGTTCATTTTCCACAAACAAGGAATAACAAAGTTTAGATTCATTAGTATTGTCTTCCTCTTCCAATGATAGATAACCAAGTACTTCATTAGGAGAAGGCCACCAGCCAAAAATGAATGTATTATTATTGTGCCCACGAGTATAAACGTAGTCCAGAGATCGCGATTTCAACCGCAAAAGTGTTTTTTTAATTGAAACTTCTATAGCTCCGCTGTGATTTGGATTTCGGATGAAACAGAAATGACGATTACTTCACCTGCGACGCATCAACTGCACTCATTGGCCGCATTGATTATGATGTCACTTTTAAAAGCTCCTATTGGTTGAGATATGAAACGGAAATTACGCTAGGTCTGCGCTCATTGGTAGTTTTGATTATGATTTTGTCACACTAACACATGTATCTTTTATTTCCCGTTAAGCACTTGCATACTGCTTTCTAACAATGTATGCAGGGAAATTGGAGGTCCAAATTCGTTCTAAGCTAAATGTAGCTTCGTTCTTTCAAAAAAATTAGAGTCCCTGCGAGAGCCTTGAAGGAGTAACCATCTGTTACTTATACTAGGGCGGGTAAGTGGTGAATAACCTCCAATAATTATGACCTCACTTTTCAAGTGTTGCGTTTGTTATGGTACACGCTTCTACCGTGTATAAACTGCACTCGATTTTTTTTTATATACTTTGTGAAAAATTTTATAAGAAAGCAAAAATTTAACCAATGGAATCTGTTACGGATAACTGTAGCCATAAAATTATGTTTTTTATAAGTTGTTGTTAAAAGCTTATATTAATACAAATTATTATTAATCATATTTTTTGTAATTATAATGCAAAACGATTTGCAATAAAGATTAATCGAAAATAGTGATTTGGCATAATCTTCGTCTTAATTAATTACCAAACTCTAATATTACGCAACTAGATATTTCTTCACATTCACAACACTTACATAATTGTATGTTCACCTCGCGTATGAGTAATTCGAGATACCTAATAATAATTACACGTAAGGTTTTGAGGAAAGTTTTTCACGGGTTCCATCCATCTGGTGGAATTTCCCAAATAAGACAACTGCCCACGCCGCGGCCGACCCGTTGTTCTTTGGCACTTCAAGTGAAATATAACTCGAATTGATTTGTTATTAAAGCGCACATAAAATCAAAGTATCAAATTACTGACAATGCGTGGTTGAGATATTGCCACTCGTACAACATCTATTCCTCACCTGCCCCACTGAATGTTTATTACGGAGAGTTTGATTTACCGAAACATAAACATTCAATAACGTGATAAACCTTGGTTTTTGCATATTTTATTTATTTGTTTTATATCCTTCGTAATAGACACTTTTTTATGTGAATGGCCCAACTGCTCCCGTCTGAAAACAGTGCGACTATGGTATTCCCAATCGGGGGATATGATAAATTGTGATCACAAGAGCTTTTTACATTTTGATCAAATTTAGATATTTTTTTTTACGTTAACTCCACACAGGAGGCACTGAGGACAGTAATTTCCCTCATGGCCTATGTCATCTTAGGGAATGCTGTGGGGAGAGTCTTTTTCAGGAAGGGAAGGATGTTGGAGGTTATCCATCACTTGGTATAAGTAACATATTGTTACTCCTTCAAGGCTCTCGCAAGGACTCTAATTTTTTTGAGAGAACGAATTTACATTTAAGTTTGAACGCATCTAGACCTCCAGTGTCCCTGCATACGGTGTTAGGAAGCAGTATGCTAGTGCTGATATAATATACAAAATGCGAAAATATATGATCAATAATATAAAGTATCTCAAATATAAAGTAATTAAAAACATAAACATAAAAGGCTGCTGCTCACAAGGTATTGGCATCTTGCGTATGCTGCAGGCATCTGCAAGAAATGATAGTAAAAACAAGTATGGTGAAGAACGCTAATGTCGGGTGGGACCTCTCTCGTCATGTGGCTGTACCAGCGAGAATGTGTATGGCTGTCAGACTGGCCGTGAACGAATTTCAGGAAGGGAAGGATATTGGAGGTTATCCACCACTTACCCGCCCTGGTATAAGTAACAGATGGTTACTCCTTCAACACTCTCGCAAGGACTCTAATTTTTTTGAAAGAACGAATCTACATTTAAGTTCGAACGAATGTAGACCTCCAGTGTCCCTGCATACGGTGTTAGGAAGCAGTATGCAAGTGCTTACATAATATATAAAATGCGAATAATATAAAGCAAGTCAGGGATAAACTAGTTAAAAAGATAACAGATAAACATAAAAGGCGGCCGCTCGCAGGGTAATGGCTTATTGTGTTTGCTGCAAGCAACTGCAAGAAAAGATAATGAAAACAAGTATTGTGATATGAAGAACGCTTGACGGGTGGGATACCAACCACAATGTGTATGATGGTCGGTCGGCCGTGAATGAATCTCAATTCTCTATGAATCTATTCGAAGTGCATTGGAAGGGACCCACCACTTTCCCATGTCTGTGTGAGGAAACTGATTGTTTAACCTCCTTAGCCGCACACGTCAGGACTCTAATTTTTGTTGTAAAAAGGAAGGAAGGGAAGGATAGGAAGTTCTGGGAATAAAAAGGTATGAGGGGTGGATAGGTATCTGGGGGTTAGTGTGTCCAGGAGTGACGGACGTTTAGGTCCAGCCGTCCAACTACGGTACAAGTCGTGCGGAATGGTGCGGTACGGTCAATATAGTCCGGATGGAAAGGTCAAAAGACCGACCTCACCCAGTTAGCACTTGGGGAGACCTATGGCAGAGGTTTTGGTTAACCAATAAATGGTTCCCGGGCGGCGGTACCCATCCCTGCCTCCCAAATTGGATAGATAGAATTAGGCACCTAGAATAGGCATTTGGAACCTGTCAAATGCCACAAAACGGTGGATGATCATCAAATGGACATTAGGTCTATTTTGTTTTTTGACATTTGAAAGGTCCCAATGTTACATTTGAATTTTTGCGAAAACTGGGCCTTAAGAGGGCATTACCAGAGAAAACCAGAAATATGTCATTTTCAAATCAGATTTTAGACGTATTGACTATTTTCCACAAAAAATTATAAATGGATTTCGAAAGATTGTTCTTTTATCTAGCATTCGCATGTAATAAATTTTGAGAATTTTTTTTTTAATTTTTAGTTTAATGAGGTTATTCCATAGGTCGTTGGCAGATTTGTTAAATTTTCAAAAAATATTTTGTATTATACTACACCCATTTCAAATAATATAATCATGCAGTAAAATATATCAATACATTATCTAGCAAACGCATGTTTTAGAATTTTAATTTTAGTTTCAATAAATTCATTAAAAAATATGTACGTACATGTGTTTCTTGACGAAAATTGGTCCATTTGTGTAATTATTTGCGCACTTACAAACTAATATATTTCAGATTTTTTTAACATTCTTATTAAATTTAGACATTATTGAAAAATGATAAATACTTATAATCAAAAAATAACTACAAAAAGTACATTATTTTAATAGTTTTATCATCACGCCTTTCAGCATTTTTGGATGAAGGTATAAATAAAAACTAATTTGAATTGAAATAAATTCGATAATGAGTTATAATTTTAAAAAGCTGGTACGGAGAATAATTAATCTTTCTCGTTGTAATCGCCCTGCGCGATTGTAAGAATAACTTTCGACGAAATGTGGATTTTCGTCCGCTGGCTGGTTAAACGCTCTTAATTATTTTTGCATAGAAAATAGTTACCTAATGGTAGTTGCCCATGTCATCATTCTTTTAAACCCGTAGCCAAAGATAAAAGTCTGATAGCTCTACCACAGAGTTCATTTATCTATCATTTTTACCAATTAAACAATCAATGTTAGTGTTATATCTAAAATGCTTAAAAAATTTTTATGACATTATAAAATTGAAGAAGAAATGGTTAAAACTGATTGTAAATACACGAAGTTTCAACAACAGTACGATGTCACGCTGATTTTGATGAAGAGAAAATTAGAATCATAAACAATAACCTTCCCACCGTTAACAGACAAGACAATCGAATATCTTTACAAATCCTGAAACCACGATATCATAAGAGCGTAATTAAACAAACACTTAGTAGTGCGCGTGGGCTAACATCTGCTTATCAACACATTAAAAGCTTTCTTCTACCCACGTGTTTATCAAGAACATATGTACAGGCACATTAGCTGAACACTACCTGTGTGCTGTGTACCCGCGGCTGCCACGCTTCCGGGTATAGTATTAATTTCCAGGTTTCGAGTGTGTTCAATTACCCACATTTCTTATTTTTAATACAGCTTCTGAATTTCGCTTTCCTAAACACCGTATCAAGTATTATTTATTTTTGCATTTCCAACTATTCATTTTACTCATGACTAAAAACGACATTAGTAGACGACAAGTGACGGAGACAATGAAGACCGCGAAGGTGAGACTCGTCCGGGCGTTGATTTTCCTAATATTTCTATACAGTATGAAAACATAGACACTTAGAGCCAGCGAAAGAAAACATATGTGATGCTGGAGAAAAACGCTCAGGATTCCATGTTCAGCCTGGAAGAGCTAAGCATCCATGCACAATAGGGTATCAATAACCTGTCTACAAAATATTTTAAGATACTTTGGACACGCTGCTCGCCAAACTGAGGACTCCAATTCGAGAAACGCATAGTCACTTACAAAGTAAAAGACAGAAGAAGCGGAGGAAAGTCACCAATAAGATAGAGAGACTAACTATCATTGCCGTTCAGACATCAGAAAAAATATCACGGGAAATCTTCAGTGTTATTTTTGATAAAATTCACCTAGAGAGCTCGTTAGCTATCGTTTTGCCACTGTAGAAAAAAGATTAATAATAAGATTTGAAAAATTATTAATGATTCCGGGCAGCTTTTCTCCGGGTCGATCGGAATCTCGCCGACAACCTTGATGATACCACGGGTCACTATCAATCATTTCAGATGCAGGTCGACTTCATCCGAAATCCGGTTGATTTTAAAGATCTGACAACACTTGAACTAGGTGTGGCTGAATGATGATTTTGCATTTTAAATATGTATTCTTAGAATAATTTGGCTATTTTTTAAATTGAGTTACAGTTAGATTAGAGTACCTACAGTTTAATATGTTAATATGGTTGATGTGGCCTAAATATAAACGCACGATATTCAGTTTTTTGTTGATCACTGAAATAGCCAAGAGGGTAAAAAGCCATCCTCCATTTAGGAAGTGCTTCGCCAAGGTCGACAAAGTACTTAAAAAAACTCTTGGTATAAGACTAAATTACATGATTTTTTTAATTTAAAATGAGTCAAAAAATAAATTATTGCAAATAATCTGCTTGGTCCTTCAATACGATCCTGCTCGAAGGACCATTTTTATTACAATGTCCCGTCGCGTCGAGCTTCAGTTAGATTAAGTCGTTAGTTAGTTGTGTACTTATTGCTCAAGTAAAAATGTCCCGTTTTATCATTGAAGACACAGGTTAGTTATCTATGCTATACGTAGTTACTTATAGCATAAAATTTAAAAAATGTTACGTTTTTTTTGTATGAATACCGCACAAGAGTCCCAACTGCTCCCGTCTGGAGCCAGTGAGACTATGGCATCCACCTTCAGCCTCACAACATACCCCAATTGGGGTATGTTGTGAGGCTAAAGGTAGTGGGGAGGGGAAGGAGATGGGGAAGAGGAAGGTGGGATGTACCTGGGTATTCAGATCTGGTCACTAAACACGGCTAAAGCCATTTAAAGCAACGTTTCAATTCTGAATGGTGGTCTTACACCAGGGCGATACTGAGAGTATCTTCCACTCTGGAACGTGCCGCAAATATGTTATGTTTTATTTTGAATGAATAAATTCTGAAATAACACAATATAAAATTTAATATAAAATTTATTTGCCACGCCGGGATTCGATTCCGCGACCTTCGGAATGTGAGTCAAGAGCCTTGCCGCTGGACTACGCCGGCCGTCATATGATTGTTTGGTATTTTAATTTAATTGTGTCTACTCATATCTATTATAGTTATTTTTTAAATTGTTTCTGTTGGTTTAGATCAGTGATTCCCAAAGTGGTCCAGGTGGACCCCCAGGGGTCCACGGGAGACTCGACGGGGCTCTACGTTGGCGTGATAAAAATGGGGGTTCACAAGTTGTATGTGGGGGTCCACGAAAATTTATATGGTTTTGATAGTAAAGAACAAAAATGTTGGCTTGACTTTAAAACATTTTGGCTGCAGACAGAAATACCCGAAAAATATCCTGGGCTGTGGGAAATTGCGAGAAAACTTTTGATAGCGTTTTTGTGTCGTTACAAACCCATTAACAAAAAGGGACAGATTTAACATCACAGAATGGGGAGATTTGCGGTTATTCCTTACAAAACTGAAGCAAAATATTGATAATTTGCTGTCAATCCATCAAGTACATCCCTCCCAATAAAATTATAACAATTTTTTTAATTGTTATTTTGCATTGTTGAACGGTACGTTATTAATGTTTAATTTTAATTCTGTTAAGTCTGTAATCATATTATTTTAATATTTCTATTTTTGAGACTGACAGTTTATGGTGGAATTCTATTATAATATATTATAAAATAAATTAAGAGGAAAAAGTTTTAGATTCGTTTTATTACAATACATCATATTATTTTAATAAATAGACCACAAGAAAATACACTTTTTTTCTTTTTATTTAACAACTCTGAATTTAGGGTTGGAACTCAGCCGCGACGCAAATTTCTATCGTTTGATCAAATTTTCACATTTTTTGACAAGTTTTGGGAATATGGTAGATATGTAGCAGCAGGGGGTCTACCGAAACTAGTAAAATTTTGAAAGTGGTCTACGAGAAAAAAAGTTTGGGAACCTCTGGTATAGACTGTTTTCATAGAACATAATGTCTGATATTATATCACATTAATCACTCGAGCATTTGAAATCTCCTTCCATTTCTCTTTGTAAATATTTATTTTAACTTTATTTTCTCAACATTTAAATAAACTACGACGTGTAGTGTGATTAATGGTACGTTTTTACAAAACATGAAATAATTTCCACGCACAATTATTGCTTTACGAAATGTTGTCAAAAATACAGTAGCTTACATGGAAGGTATCAAATTGTAAGGCTGTAAGATAAAATTAAAATTATTTTATCCGGAAATGCGACCTGCGATGGAGAAAACATGATACGTCTGAAGCGAGGCCTTGAGTGTTTGGACCAGCGCCAGAAGCCAGCCACCTGTTTCGGACCTTCATAAATTAAACTTATCTCCTTGGTATTCAAATGATCGATGATGTTCGTAAATAATTTCTGAATGGCCGATCAACCACTTAAAGAACTGTTTTTTTGGCTAGATTGAATTTCACGTGACGTTATTATTAATTGCGTCAAATTAATATCGTTTGAATTGCTTTTCAGTTTTTAATACGTAATTTGCAGCATTATTGTACTGCTTTTTCTGGCTCAAGTTTCAGATAACCATCCATTAAATTATTGTGTTGGGTATTCACTAATAATCACAAAACCAACATAACAGTAACCTCCCAAGGCTACCGGGAAAACGCAGTGCCTTAAGCCGCTACCCGAATTTCTGCCGATTTCTTACATATCTCCCTTAAACATTTGAAGTTTTTAAGCTCTTAAAAAAATGTATGTTATTTTTTAAGATAATATATTTACATTCTCCAAGCCGAAACGTAAATTATATGAAATCGATAGAAAAAATCGCAAAATATGCTCCGAAAATTAATATAAACACGTTTGTTTCAGTTATTTTACAAGTTATATGTAATAAAAAATTCACAGTGTTTCTTTTAATGCTGTTGTAGACAGCCCCCAAGAGATTTTTGCTCTATTTTAAACGAGTCGTGTTTTATTAAACATTTTCACAATTTTCGCTTCAAATTCATCGTTTTAAATATTAGCGCGCTCTCTCCAACATTCGTAATTACATATCTCTCCATCTTCTTCTTTTTGAGCGGGGATACGGCGCCTTAATAGGAGGTTCCGATTAGGTTAGGTTTAGTTAGGTAGTGTTAGAGAAATATCTCAGCGATCAAAACCCGGTCAAGTCAAAAGAGTGGCAAATTCTTCCAGTGTTGCCCTGGAGACAGACCAACGTGCACAGAAGGCATTTATTTTTATTTATTTATTTTATTTTATTTTATTTATTTATTTAAACGCCCATAGGGCTTTTACATAGAATGCAGTACATTTTTTTAATTACAGTGAAAAGAATGGGTTTACAAAATACAATACACAATACAAGTAACATAATATTTGTTAAAAACAAAATATAGGTAACATAAAATATAAGGGTTAAAAAAAAAAAAAATAAAAAATTTAGGTTACATAAAATATAAGCGTTAACAAAATACAGGTAACATAAAATATAAGAAACAAAATATAGTCCATAAAATATAGTAGTTGACATAAAGTAGGTAATTTTTAAAATTGTTGTTCTCATTAGTTTACGGGATAGGTAGAAATAAATAGTTGGCACATGTGGCGTTTGAAGTTTGCTAAGTTCAAATTATTGTCAAATACATCCAGATTGTTTAAGTATTTGTTACCAAGACTATGCAAACGTTGTATTGGAGAATGTAAATCATAGTTCGAATGAGATGTACGTATATAAAATGTCAATGTTTGTCTAGTTGTTCGTGTAGGTACATGTAGATTTATTAATTGCAGGAGTTCACAACTGTCGAATTTAGAGTTTAATAATTTTAATAAAAAAGTTAGGTCGTTTATTTTTCGTCGGTTTTCTAATGTTGGAATATTTAAAGTATTCATTAACGACGGATAAATTGACGGATAAAAGGCATGAAATGGCTTTAGCCTTGTTTGAAGAAAAGATTTGAATTTAGAGATTCTTCTCAACTTTTGATTCCTCCACCTCCTTCCCCTCAGCTCTGTCTTCAGACCCGCAACGTATCCCATATTTGGAATACCACGTACCACTGTGTTAATTTAAAAATGTGGTTAGGTATGTGAATTTCTTTTTCTATCAATAACATAAACTGCTTTAATTTAACGGCTGTTTCAAAATTTCAACCTGCTTCGGAATCAATACTACCCACCTCGGGATACAATGTTGTTACCTACACTAAATTAAAATATGTTTTCTAATTATTATTTATATAAACATGAATCAATAAAGTAATTTATTAATTATTATTGATGTTAACGTGTTCTTATTTCATTTTCTTATGCAGACGATTTTTTTGCATAGGTCCACCCAGGAGGCCCTAAGGGCAATCAATTCCATCAGGGCTTTTGTCAAATGTGAGGATGCTGTGTGGAGGGTCTTTTTAAGGGAAGGGGAGTAGGTTCTGGGAAGGAAAAAGGTAAGAGGGTGAATAGGAATCTGGGTGACAGTATCCAAATATCCCACCGCAGAGCAATGCGATGGATCGAGAGAATCCGGCTGCAGAGGTAAAAAAGTCTCTCTCAACAGTCTCTCCCTATCCCGCCTACCAGGTAAGCAGGAAAACTGATGCATCCGCCGCCAAGATCTAGATATTAGACAAACCTTACCCTACGAACCCAGGCATTAGTAGACAAACGTTGCAAGCCACTTGGGATGACCTATGGAAGAGGTGTTGGTTATCGTTAGTTACTTATATGATACCCATGCACGCTTCTCAATTTGTATTACCGTTATTAAAAGTGTTATATTTTTATGTTACACCTCATATGTCCACTGGAGCGACTAAGGTCAAAATATGGACAGCTTCTATTTTTATGCGATTGACTGCGGTCCAAAATTGGACCACATTTTTTTACGATTTTTACGGTTTTAAAGTTTACGATTTTATAATATATTTTTTATAAATCTTGCAAATATGTGATAATCGACAAAAGACAGGTGAATTCATTGATTATATAGAACTATAATTAGTTTGTTTTGTCTCGATATTAAAATTCGGAGGTATAATTTTTTTAATGTGGGCGGAAAATATTCAAAATGATTTCCAAAAATCGGAGGAAAAGTTTTAAATAGCGCGTAAATTGTAATAATATAATGTGTTCTTTCTCAACGGTTTGAACCAATAAACCTGCCATCACAACCGTTGCCCTTTAGCTATCTACGAGCTGACTCCTGTACTTTACCCTTACTTGGATCGGGGCCGCATCTTCCTCCTTTCCTTTCCCAGCGACTAGCAAGCCACCTCCGCTAAAGGATCTAACGAGAGATAATACCTACAAGGAGGCGCCCGGGCTGGCTGCGGATGTTCCGAGGTGCGAACATGACGTGGTACTGTCCAGATACCCGGGAAACAGACGATGCATTCCTGGAACTTATTTGAATATTGCGTTTAATTTGACGGTTGACGGGAATTCAGAGTTAACGGAACTTTGAGACCGGATTTCAAAGGCTCGTTCAAATAAAATAAAATAAATCATTTGTGGAATAGATGCTGATAAACGACCAAGATATGTTATGCTCGTATGGCCAAATATTTCCAATTGTCGAACAAGACCGAATGGCCGCCAAGAGTCTTACAGAGCATGGTGTTTTCCATCAATATTATCCCGTCAAGATTGCCGTAATGTACGAGACAATTTGTCTTGTAGATTGCAGCGAATAAAAAAAAAATGAGTGCAGTTAACACGCGGTAGAAGCGAAACATTACCAAAACAATCCCAACCAAGGAGCCTTGAAAAGTGAGGTCATAATCAAAGCAGCTAATGAGCGCAGACCCAGAGCAGAACCAAGAAGCCTTGAAAAGTGAGGTCATAATCAAAGCAGCTAATGAACGCAGACCAGTGAAGAACCGAGGAGCCTTAAAAAGTGAGGTCATAATCAAAGTAGCTAATGAGCGCAGACCCTGAGCAGAACCAAGGAGCATTGAAAAGTGAGATCATAATCAAAGCAGCTACTGAGCGCAGACCCAGAGAAGAACCGAGGAGCCTTGAAAAATGAGGTCATAATCAATTCAGCCAATGAGGGCAGACCTTGAGAAGAACCAAGGAGCCTTGAAAAGTGAGGTCATAATCAAAGCAGCTAATGAGCGCAGACCCAGAGAAGAACCGAGGAGCCTTGAAAAGTGAGGTCATAATCAATTCAGCCAATGAGGGCAGACCTTGAGAAGAACCAAGGAGCCTTGAAAAGTGAGGTCATAATCAAAGCAGCTAATGAGCGCAGACCCAGAGAAGAACCGAGGAGCCTTGAAAAGTGAGGTCATAATCAATTCAGCCAATGAGGGCAGACCCTGAGAAGAACCAAGGAGCCTTGAAAAGTGAGGTCATAATCAATTCAGCCAATGAGGGCAGACCCTGAGAAGAACCAAGGAGCCTTGAAAAGTGAGGTCATAATCAAAGCATAATGAGCGCAGACCTAGCGCCGTTTCCGTTTTATATCTCAACCAATGGGAGCCTTGATTTTTGTTTTACGCTTCGAAGGTGCTGTATGCGTCATTTCCGTTTCCGTTTCATCCGAATTCCTAATCACAACGGGGCTATAGAAGATTCATTTCAAAAAACAATCTCCTGCAATAACTACGCCAAACTGGTAAAAACTTTTGTTTTTAAACCGCGTGTAGGAAACTTTCTGAAAGCCTAGGAAAAAAGGAAGCATAAAAACTCACTAAAGGCGGGATAATGATGTCTCTTGTCCAATAACACTTTCCACCGATTATAATTTTTACCACTAATTGTAATTTTGAAAGTTCTGTACGTAACTTGGAATTTTATCATTCGCAGTCAAGATATTGAGCGTAAAACACTGCTGTCATGTTGAAGATTGTCAATGTACCGACTTTGTGATTTTACGTACGTAGGTAGGGGGACTAGGTGTGAGTATGAATCAGGAAAAGAATAGGAAAACTTCCTAACATCGCGATATTATTTATTAATATTAACCGCGTTCAAAATTACGACAGTTTTAGTAGCCGGTAGGAGGCGAACGGAAACAAATGTCATACATCGACTTTGGTTTGGTAAAACCCTTCAAGCCACAAAATAAAAAGTTTACAGGAGGATATTTTATTTTTATTTTTTTTACTTAGTAACTATATATTTATTATTTTTTAAATTTTTATATCAAACATGTTAGGTATATATATAATAAGTTGATAGGTTTAATTCCTTTTTATTAATTTTTAAATAAAACACTTGTGTTGCAAAGTTTTTTTAACAAAGAAACGACATTTATTTTTATTAATATCACTTTGAATGGTTTTTTTCTAACAATCAAATAATAGAATAACAAAACAAATGACAATCGATGATTGCATTCTAATTGACATTATAGGATTAAAATTTAAAGGGAATATATTTCCTTTACATATATATAAAATATAAAATATATTCGTAGTCCTCCTCACTAGGAGATCCTGTGCTGAGGGGGACTATGCTTTGGATTAGTTTTCACTTCAGCTACTTCTATGGTATTAAAACCAATATTTACAAACTCGTAAAACTAATTAAAAACCTTGAAGTTTTTACGCACCAGATTTAAATGTCCGGGTTAAATTTTCCCCACGGGAAAAACTAAACCCTTTCACACCCTTCCCCAAATGATCATCTAGTCAAACCACGCTATGCAATTGCACTATATAAGTATTATAAATACAAAACAATACAAGAACAACATGTCAACCTACCAGAGACCAAATGGGAAAATAATTCACCGACTCCAGATATTTTCATATCTGAGGGTTTGGCTCTGTGGAATTCCTAATTGAACCTATAAATCCTACTGATCCCTCAATATAAATATTTAAAAAATCGTTTGTAATGCAACGTGTATTTAAAATGACCGATTGTTGCATTTATACATATAAATTCCTTGTCAAATCTAACATGCCTAAATTTAGAATCAGAGACCTAGGTATAATGTCAGTAGCCGAAATAACAAATGGTAAAAAAATTATAGTCTGAGAGTGCCAAATTCTTTTAATCTCATTTCCTAAATCTGTGTATTTTCTAATTTTTTCAGAAACAGTTTTGTGTATATTACAGAAATTTGGAATAGCTGCATCAATGATATAAGTTTTTTTTTTAAATTTTGTCATGTAAAACTATATCAGGTCTATTATGACTAATTGTTCTGTCGGTTAGTATAGTTTTATCATAATACATTTTATAAAATTCATTTTCTAAAAATGAATTTGGTTCATATTCATAATTTGGTACTATATTACGGCAGTCAATCAAGTTATGTTTAATTACCAAACTTTGGTGGATTATTTTTAAAAAGGTATATTCGGACGGCGCTAATACAGAACATCCCGATGTAATATGTTCTATAGTTTCCGGAAAAGCCAAACATTTTCTACATAAACCATCAATTTGATTTATATCTTTGATTATATGCTTCCTATAATTTTTAGTATTAATGCCTCTATCTTGAATGGCAAGAATAAATCCTTCTATTTCTGCGCTCAACTCTCCAATACTCAACCATTTGTTTGACGAAAGTTTGTCAACATGCGTTTGGTTGAGATAATTGAAGTGTTTTGCACGAATAATTTTATTTGACCAGGAATCTAATAATTCCTGGTTAGTATTTATAAGAATGTTTCCATTCTCGTCATATAAATTTAAAGGTGTAATGTTTATATCTGCCTTGCAAATTATTTTGTGCATTTCTGAGCTATTAGCTTTCCTATGGAAAAAAATTCTAAGCATTTCTACCTAATTGTGTTTCAAAGATGTTATTTTGACTACACCTGTGCCTCCTAAATTTTTAGGTAAATTAATTCGTTCTATAGCTGAATTTGTATGATGGCAATTAAACTTTGTTAACGTAGTTCTAATTAATCGTTCTAAATTATCTAAATCTGTATTGTTCACCATTTAATTATACCAAATGAGTACGTTAATAGAGGTATTGCCCAAGTATTTATTGCTTTTACTAAATTTTTAGCAGATAGATTGCATTTTAAAAATTTTCTGATCCTAGTTTGAAATTTAATCCTAATATAATTTTTAATACTAGTGTGATCTAATCTATTCGATTGCGGGTATCCTAAATATTTATGAAACTCATTCCCTTTTATACTTTTAATTTTGAAATTTCTAAATATACCCTTGGCTCCATCTACAATTGTGCCTTTCTCTATATGGATCGTTTTACATTTATCTAAACCAAAAGTCATTTTAAAATCGTCTGAAAAAATTTTAACTACCTTAATCATTTTCTATAAAATTGATTCATAATTTGAAAATAATTTTATATCATCCATATATAATAGATGTGAAACTATACTACTCTCTCTTGTATTACCCTTAATTTTTATTCCAAACTTGCTTTTAATTAACATTTTAGACATAGTATTCAATGCTAAGCAAAACCAAAGAGGACTCAATGAGTCTCCTTGAAAAATCCCTCTTTTTATTGAAATGCCCGGTACTACTATTTTCTTACCTTTTAAATTTACTAGTAAATCTGTATTCCAAAAGGACATAATATTTTTCAAAAAGCTAATTATAATTGGGTTAATTTTATATATTTTTAATATTTTGATTAGCCACGAGTGCGGGACACTATCAAAAGCTTTTTGGTAATCTATATAACAAGTATGTAAATTACGCTTTTGATTTTGAATTGGTTTTAAAATTACAGAATCAATAACTAATTGTTCTTTACATCCCATATGTTTTCTGCGACAACCTTCTTGTTGTTCAGATAAAATATTGTTTTCATCCAAATGAGTATATATTAAATCTGTCAAGCAAGAGGTTTAAATTTTGTATATTGTCGGTAGACATGTAATAGGTCTTTATTGAGAGGGATTATTAATATTTTAAAATTATTAATATTTATTATTAATATTTTAATTGTTATTTGTTTTTTTTTTATTAATTTAAAAGAAATATAATATTTCACTTTCTTAACTTAAGTACAGAGTATAGTAGTAATATTTTTAATTTTGTTCTAACAATTTAAGTTTAAATAGTTTTTTTAAAGGCATTTATATTCTTCTCCATTTTTAGGTTATCTGGGAGGAGATTATGCATGTGTAGGTACGCCCTCGTGGCCAATGCTTCTCTTGCCACTTTCAGTCTTGACAGTATTTGTGTACAATTTATTATGTTATCTAGTATAATGTTCGTGTACTTGTGACGTTTTTATAAATGTTGTGTTTGTGTGTATAAGTACATTTTGTATTTTGTAGATTAAAAGGCGCATGTTATATTTGTACAATGTTCTTATTTTCAGAAGGTTCATTTCCTGATATAGTTTTTTTGTGGGAGTGTGTGGGTTATAATTGAAGAGTTTTTCTTAAACTTTGTTCTGTATTATTTGTAAGTCGTTTAAGCACGTTATGCATGTGTCACTCCATATTTCTATTAAATAATTTAGGTGGGACTGGATTAATCTAAATATAAGCCCCTCTTTACCTCTGTTGGTAGAAGATGAGCAATTCTACCGAATACAGGAATTAACAGGATGATTTTTGCTTTCAGTTTTTCTACGTGTTGTTTAATTGACAAATGTTCATCAATATATATGCTTTAAAAATTCTGTTGTAAAATATTGCGATTCCATTATTATTCAAAAAGTATGTGGTTTTTAATAATCTAATAAAGGATTTTGAATTCCATATATATAATAAAGCGATAAGGAAATAAATTTGGCCCGGCAATATTGTCGCAATGTCGGCAAGAATAGGCAATACACAACAATCTTGACCGACAATACGGAAATCTTGTCGAGAACCCCGCCGGCAAGTTAAATGTTGCTAGTTTACGAGGACCTTTATGAAAAAAACTTGAGATAGGTAGGCACTAATTGAATAGAATTTTATTATGTGCGGCATCAGATAAATATGTATGTGAATATTGAACCAACTTTAGCCTAATGGATTCTGCTGGTTTCATCAGTTAGTACATTTTGATTTCCAACTGCTAGCGTTAACTTAATGAAACAAAATAACTCTGTCATCAAGTTCATTATAATATTGCCAAAGTCGTAAAAACAGTGAAAAAAAAAGAATATTAAATTTCCTTCATTCTTTTTTTTGGAATTTAGGTTAAACAAATTATCAAAATAATGAATTGCTTCAATAAAATTTTAATTAAAAATTAACTTTCCTTGTTTGTCCTATTTTCAATGCATATTTTAGGCATTTATTTGCATTGCTTTCACATTGTGCTATTTTTCTCTAAAGAGTGTATCCGAAGGGTTTTAACCAGCGATTTCTGAGAATTTTTGGTGTAAAAAATATGGACGTCGGTTTGCCGTCCAATGATATTTTTTTTAAATACGAATAAAAAATATTTTTTCCATAACACCTCCAGCCAGCACGGGTCACGTATTGCGTACCCTGCCTCGTTCTAGCAACACGGTAACAGAGGAGAGAGTGCTTATATCATTTAATCCCGTCGCCACGCATGGCAGGGTGATCACCATGATAGAAACATATTTTTTTAATTTTTAATTTTAAAAATTACCACTGGACAGCGAAATCTACGTTTTTTACTCCGTTTATGCTCAGGAATCGCTGATTAAAATCCTTGCGGTACGTAGGTAGGTACTGTTAACTCCCTGTATATATTTTTTCTCTTTTTTATCCCAATCATTTTTTAAATTTATTTAACTCAATATCTGAATTTTCTAATATAATTCATTTTTCTCCAAAAACCCCTGTGTGTTCCAGAATAGTAATTTAATGATTGACGTTAACAAATGTTGAATTATAGGTAGGTACTTATAACATGCAATCTGCATAAAACTGATATGGTCTTGACTAAACCTGTAGCGTTAATAATAATTTTAATTAGACTTATTAAATTACATATTATGCTTAGTACTGCAGTAATCAAGTAATAAATAAATGTGTATACGTAGATTCTCATCTGAACTCGCCGAGTGAAAATTATTATCAGAAATGAACCATAAATTAGACAAGGTGTTATGAAACGTAAAGTAATATGCCTACGCGTTACGCGAGCAATTGAATTTTGACTGCAATTAAATAATTCCATATTAGTTTGTAAGTCACTAACATCCTGTTCGAATTAAAGGACTCACGATAGTATAATTTATTATCAAATTTTCTTCATAATTGATCTTGGGAAATAGATAAATGGAACATACCATACGTCTTACTTAAAATCTATAAATTTAAATGGGTATAACAAAGACCCTCATCTCATCCTGGAAATATCATTGCACGTTGAAAGAATGACGTAAAATCTTTTTTTATAATTATTAATTAAGTTAAAAGAAATGTATGTATTTCACTCTCGTAACTTAAGCCGCCGCTACCCGAATTTCTACCGATTTCTTACATATCCCTCTTAAACATTTGCAGCCTTACTAAAAAAAAAACCACAGCGCGACCGATTAACTGTGTTATTGCAATAACATAAATAAAGCTCGTATACACTGAAACACGTTTTATTACCAATAACGTTTCTTACGTGGTCACACTGTTAAAACGCATTGAAGATGTGACAACGTTGTATATGGTTTTAATTTACTAGGAAACAATGTTGTTTTAATTTTTCTCCGCAAGGGGCATTATTGGCGCGCCTATGCATTAGTTCTTCGGCCCGCGACAGCCCGCGATGACAAAACAGATCGGTGTGTTTTATAGTGAGATATTGAAAATTTTGTGATTTTACTTAATAATTTCTATTGTAGTGACGAATTTACTCTTCTGTTCACATAATTGATATATTTACCATGTTATTTGTGTGGTTTACATCAGTTTAATCAAGTTATTGTACAAACGCCGTACTTTCAAAGTTGAACTGTCAGAATATTGTTTTTTATAGGTTACTTAAAAGATAAAATTTTCATTTTAAGATCTTTATTTTAAGAGAATTTCTTAAAAGTGATAATTTTTTATAATATTAAAATCTAATACATGTGTTCGTAAACGTATCAAAAAAATTAACGTCTTTAGAGATGCAAGAAATCTGTTTTAAATTTCGGTATTATTTCTAAGTTATTTTTTTGGCAATAAAAAAAACTTTGAATTTTTTTATTGTATACACGATGAAAAAGTGAGGTGATAGTTTCCTTCCAAATTTATTACATAAAAGGACTGTGTTTTTTAAATTTTGATTTTATTTAAATTTCTCTACATTTTGGTCAAAAATGCTGTGGGAGGAAATTTTTTTCCATTTTTTTCCGAGTTTGAATCTTTAAATATGGCAGTTTTTGAAAACTAAAGTGTATTTCAAATACTCAAATCTAAAAGGTAATTTTATCTAGTTTTCATAAATGGTATTTGTTTTTACGACACCTTCAAAAATAAGAAATATATAATTATTATTTTTTAATTTATAAACTAACGTTTAGACAAGATTTTTATGCATAGCACAAAGGGTAACAATTATTACAAGCAATAATTGTCAGCCTGAAACACTCATTTACATTGAAAAATCTTCCGAGAAAAGATACTTGCCGCCAACGGGACTTGAACCCGTGTCCTTCCGATTGCCGGTCGAATGCTCTGACCACTGAGCTATGGCGGCTTATCAAATACCCGCCAAATAATTCAATATATACTAGTATTTCATTCAACAATTACTGCTTGTTATATTTTTTCCACCTGAAAACAACCAACTTTATTTTTGCGAGGAAGACATTGTTAGTGTTAAATCCCTCGCTAGGTGGCGTCGAGACAAATTATGTCTGCATTTATTGGGGAAATACTAAAACTTGTTAAATATTAATTATTATTTTTTAATTTATAAACTAACGTTTAGACAAGATTTTTATGCATAGCACAAAGGGTAACAATTATTACAAGCAATAATTGTCAGCACTAGTATATATTGAATTATTTGGCGGGTATTTGATAAGCCGCCATAGCTCAGTGGTCAGAGCATTCGACCGGCAATCGGAAGGACACGGGTTCAAGTCCCGTTGGCGGCAAGTATCTTTTCTCGGAAGATTTTTCAATGTAAATGAGTGTTTCAGGCTGACAATTATTAAAATAAAAATAAAAATAAAGTTGGTTGTTTTCAGGTGGAAAAAATATAACAAGCAGTAATTGTTGAATGAAACACTAGTATATATTGAATTATTTGGCGGGTATTTGATAAGCCGCCATAGCTCAGTGGTCAGAGCATTCGACCGGCAATCGGAAGGACACGGGTTCAAGTCCCGTTGGCGGCAAGTATCTTTTCTCGGAAGATTTTTCAATGTAAATGAGTGTTTCAGGCTGACAATTATTGCTTGTAATAATTGTTACCCTTTGTGCTATGCATAAAAATCTTGTCTAAACGTTAGTTTATAAATTAAAAAATAATAATTAATATTTAACAAGTTTTAGTATTTCCCCAATAAATGCAGACATAATTTGTCTCGACGCCACCTAGCGAGGGATTTAACACTAACAATGTCTTCCTCCCAAAAATAAAGTTGGTTGTTTTCAGGTGGAAAAAAAAAATATAACAAGCAGTAATTGTTGAATGAAACACTAGTATATATTGAATTATTTGGCGGGTATTTGATAAGCCGCCATAGCTCAGTGGTCAGAGCATTCGACCGGCAATCGGAAGGACACGGGTTCAAGTCTCGTTGGCGGCAAGTATCTTTTCTCGGAAGATTTTTCAATGTAAATGAGTGTTTCAGGCTGACAATTATTGCTTGTAATAATTAAGAAATATATAGAACATTCAAAATACTATCGAAAAAATACAAATATCGTTCGGACATCAATGGTTAAAACAGAGATAAACTACCCTCTCAGGCCGTGGAAACCATGTGTATTTCTTTCAAAGAACAAATTTTTAATTAGTAATATTTTCACATCCGCGGCCGTTTGTCAATTGAATAAAATTTTCACTGGGTTTTTTAGTAAGGCTGTTGAAGTTTATAAGCTCTTAAAAATATATACGTTCTTTTTTAAGATAATATCTATATATTCACCATTCCGAAACACAAATTATATGAAATTTCCTCTATAAAAAAAATCACAAAGTATGCTTCGGAAATTATTATTTTCATGTCTGATACAGTTATTTTACAAGTTATTTATATGAAAAAATTCACAGTGTTTGTTTAAATGCTGTTTTAGACAGCCCCGAGAGATTTTTGCACTATTCGTGTTTTATTAAACATTTTCAGAATTTTCGTTTCAATTTTGCCGTTTTAAATATTAGCGCACTTTCTCCAACATTCGTAACTACCTGTCTCTCCATCTTCTTCTTTTTGAGCGGGGATAAGGCGCCTTAAGAACACCTATTTTTTCTCTTTATTACCTAAGGAAACATTCTTGGTTCCATGACAGTTGATCACGCGACAGTTGCCCCCCGGCATACGTATATACAATATGCAATCGATTTAGGGAAAATACGGTATACCTACTTACACAAAATATAACTAAGTGTCCCCGAAAGGGTGTGCAGAGAGGATGTACCGCCGAATAACAAAAGTATAAAGTATATCGATTAAGGAAATTTGATTGCCATAAAGGACAAAATGTAAATTGTTCAGGAGAGAGAAAAGAAAGTTTTTTATTTAAATAAAAATGATATCTCCCGTTTTTATAGACCTACTAGCTTTTTCCCGCGGCTTCGCTCGCATGGTATTAGGGGATTCCCACTCAGCCTCCTCCACCTTCCCTCTCCCCACTCCACTTCCCCCATCAACCCCTCTACCCCTCCACCCTCCCCGACCCCCATCAAACCCCCCCTCCCCCCACTCCTCCCCCTCTACCTTCCTTCTCCCTACTCCACTCATCCATCAACCCCCCCTCTCCCTCCCCCTCCTTCTCCACCCACCCCTCCCCCTCCCCATACCCTCCCCACTCCACCTCCCCCCACCTTCCTCACCCTCTTCCCCTTCCCCTTCCATCCCTCCCCCCCTCTCCCACCCAACTCCGCATCCTCCACCTTCCCTCTCTCCACTCCACTCCCCCCTCCCTCTCTCCCTCCACCCACCCCTCCCCTCACCCCCTACCCCTCCACATTCCCTCTCCTCACACCACTCCCCCCATCAACCCCCTTTCCCCACCCCCTACATCCTTCCTCTTTCCCCTTCCTTCCCTCCTCCCTCTCCCTCCCCTAACCCCCCCCCCTCCCCTTCCCCTATCCCCGTCCCCCCTCTCACCTCTCGCATTCCACACATTCATTCCCGATACATTCAGTTTTCAAACTGCTAGCGTGCCACCTATTATAATTTTTTATAAAAATTTCATAATGCCAGAACTCAACGGTAGTTTTATACAAAACAACGAACAAAAAAAAAAGGATTATCCAATTTGGTGCAATCGTTCGGGTTTATGCGCATACTACATTTCGGTGATTCATTTTTAGAGATAGTTATTAAGTACGACGCCAACAAAGCACTCTTTTTAGGGTGAATTGCCTTATTAAAAAATTTTAAAAAACTTCGTATCCAAGGCGACAATTGGTGACGTTTGCAATAAATCGATTTTGTTATTGACAGAAAACGTATGATAAATAATTTCATAACGCCAGAGATTATTCATAACGCTAGAACCAATATATATAGCCTATAGATCTCGCAAATAATGTAGCTTAAAGTCCATTCAGTAGTTTTTGTGTGAAAGAGTAACAAACATACATCCATAGAAACTTTCACATTTATAATATTAATAGGATATTATAATTAAAGTATACACTTATTTTCCTAGAAATATTTCGACGACGCAGATCGAAAGAGAAAAAAAACGGAAAAAAATAATAAATTTGACTCATTGAAAATTTTTGGTCCTTTACAGCATTAGGTATTACAAATTTTTATTATCGATATTTTCATTCAAATGCGTCAAGGAAAAAACTACTTATCTATATACTATATATGTATATGCATAAGGACCAGCGTAAAAGTTCAAAAAATTTTCACTATATAAATTCATTTGATATCTATACCTACTTATTATTAAAGGTATGTGTGAAGCGATTTTTTGTTTGAAATTGCTAAATAATGCATAGAAAACTATAATTTTATAATAATTTTAATTTCTGAGGGCCAACTGTTGGGGCATCAATTGTCAGGTCACCATTATTCTTATAAAAGTACAGTTTATTTGCTCGCTAATCTTTAGCATGAGTCAAAAACCATAATTTTGATACGTTCCAAAACTGAATCTGATAGATTTTTATATAACCAGATGTTATTATTAAAATAATATATCATTTATAATTATTTATTACTTTAGTCAAAATGGCTGATTATTAGTAAGAAATAAGTATTAAAGTTTAAGATAACTGAAAAATTATTCCTAAGTTTTGTTGATTATTGAGGAAGTTTCACGTTTCGTTTTTTTTTCATGTAACAAATAAATATATTATTATTTTTTAATTTATAAACTAACGTTTAGACAAGATTTTTATGCATAGCACAAAGGGTAACAATTATTACAAGCAATAATTGTCAGCCTGAAACACTCATTTACATTGAAAAATCTTCCGAGAAAAGATACTTGCCGCCAACGGGACTTGAACCCGTGTCCTTCCGATTGCCGGTCGAATGCTCTGACCACTGAGCTATGGCGGCTTATCAAATACCCGCCAAATAATTCAATATATACTAGTATTTCATTCAACAATTACTGCTTGTTATATTTTTTCCACCTGAAAACAACCAACTTTATTTTTGCGAGGAAGACATTGTTAGTGTTAAATCCCTCGCTAGGTGGCGTCGAGACAAATTATGTCTGCATTTATTGGGGAAATACTAAAACTTGTTAAATATTCATTATTATTTTTTAATTTATAAACTAACGTTTAGACAAGATTTTTATGCATAGCACAAAGGGTAACAATTATTACAAGCAATAATTGTCAGCACTAGTATATATTGAATTATTTGGCGGGTATTTGATAAGCCGCCATAGCTCAGTGGTCAGAGCATTCGACCGGCAATCGGAAGGACACGGGTTCAAGTCCCGTTGGCGGCAAGTATCTTTTCTCGGAAGATTTTTCAATGTAAATGAGTGTTTCAGGCTGACAATTATTAAAATAAAAATAAAAATAAAGTTGGTTGTTTTCAGGTGGAAAAAATATAACAAGCAGTAATTGTTGAATGAAACACTAGTATATATTGAATTATTTGGCGGGTATTTGATAAGCCGCCATAGCTCAGTGGTCAGAGCATTCGACCGGCAATCGGAAGGACACGGGTTCAAGTCCCGTTGGCGGCAAGTATATATTAAGTATATATAATCCTGCAATTAATAAATCTACATGTACCTACACGAACATCTAGACAAACATTAACATTTTATATACGTACATCTCATTTGAACTATGATTTACATTCTCCAATACAACGTTTGCATAGTCTTGGTAACAAATACTTAAACAATCTGGATGTATTTGACAATAATTTGAACTTAGCAAACTTCAAACGCCATATGTGCCAACTATTTATTTCTACCTATCCCATAAACTAATGAAAACAACAATTTTAAACATTACCTACTTTATGTCAACTACTATTATTTTATGGACTATATTTTGTTTCTTATATTTTATGTTACCTGTATTTTGCTAACGCTTACATTTTATGTAACCTAAATAAAAAAAATTTTTAACCCTTATAATTTTTCTAACCTATATTTTGTTTTAAACAAATATTATGTTACTTGTATTGTGTATTGTATTTTGTAAACCCATTCTTTACACTGTAATTAAAAAAAAATGTACTGCATTCTATGTAAAAGCCCTATGGGCGTTTATATTAATATTAATAATAATTTTTATTTTAGTAATTTGTACATTTAAGTTTACAAATTTCTAATTGATAATAATATTTCATATTCACTATATTTTTTCAAGTTTTATGTAGCTCCTACAATACATCTTGAAATTTCCAATTGGTGTGGACTTTAAAGTTTCTGGTAGTGTGTTATACAACTTCATTCCCTTGTACAGTAGACTGTTCTGCGTATTCGCTTTGTCCTTTTTTTGTAGCCTAATTTCCTTGCACGTCCTTGTGTTATATCTGAATGTCTTTATTGTATAAAATTTTATTTGAGAAGTATTTTGGTAACGTGTTGTTCAATATTTTGTGGATAAATACCATCGTGTTCAAGGTCAGCATCTGTTTCACGGTCAACCAATTTAGTTCGTTTAACATTTTAATAATTTTTGAAAATCTGTTTCGTCGAAGAATTATTCTCATTGCCCTGTTTTGGAGAATTTGTAACTTATTTTGTTCTCTTTCGTTACATAGGAAAAGTATACTTGAGCAGTAGTTGAAGTGTGGAGCAATAATTGAATTGTATATGGTGATTGCAGTTTTTCTAGAAATTTTTGGCCGAATTCTTCCAAAAAAAGATATCTTTTTGCCAATTTTCTTTTGGGTGTATTCAGCATGTCTATTGAAGTTTAGTTTGGAATCTAATATAACTCCTAAGTACTTCATTTCAGTAATTAAAATAAATAAAATAAATAAATCAACAGTAAATGTGCTTATGCTTAAATGTGCTTAATTGTGCTTATCACCCACCACAATATACTTTTGTTTTAATTTTACCTCTTATTTAAAATTTATATTTGATCAAAAACTCTTTGTTTGCTCTATTGGTTAATAATTTTGTAATAAAAACCCAAATTGGTTAACAAATTCAGCAAATCAATAAAATATTCAATATTTTTATCGACCAATTTTGCAGCATTTATAAACGGTTTGATTTTTTAAACGCAATAAAACGATCACGCAGAATGATTAAACAAAATACAAAATAAGCTCATGCTCAATTACGAAGCGAAAATATTGGCTCTTCGATACACCGAAGAATTCGAAATGTGTATTTAAACATATTCTTGAAACATGAGATGCTTAAGTCAGAGTAACTATAATAATTCCGGACACTTTATGCCACTATAACTAACGCGGAGGCCCACGCCAGCTTTTTACAAGACGTTCCGTCGTATCATGGGGGCGCCGCATAGCATGGGACAAAATAGCCCGCTCGAAATGAAACCACGTCTTTTTGAAAAAAAGATATTGACAAAACAGCTTATAATTTTTTGATAGGCATGTTACAAAATATCCTAGTATATTTGAAACCACATCATCTTGGAGAAAGCATCGACAAAACAGCTTTTAATTTTGAAGAGGCGTGTGGCAAAACTGCAAGGTCTAAATTTTAAATGAAACTAGGTAATTATTTTTTTATGTGAATATCGTACAAAGTTCCAACTGCTCTCAACCGTCTGGGACCATAGCATCCTCATTTGAGGAATGTTGTGAGGGTGAACGTAGTGAGGAGGGGAAAGAAAGGGGGAAAAGGAAGGTGGAGAAGTACCAGGCTCTTTAGATCTGGACACCAAACATGGCTTAAGCTGTTTCAAGCAAGAAATTTAATACTGAATGGTAGTCTTCCACCTAGACGATACTGAGAGTATCTTCCACTATGGAACGTGCCGCAAATACACTATGTAAATTTTAAATGAATAAATTGTGAAATAAAACAAATTAAATGTGTAAAATTTACTTAGGCACTCGTTATGATAAAAGGGGGATGGGTTATAATAGAATATCAGTTAGTTCTGTGACGTGTTGTCAAAATGTATGGTTCACTGTAATCATAATTTTATAATAAAATTGGCTGATTTATAAAACGCCGTTTTCGTGAAAAATCTCTCAAATGGCAATTACCTTTAGCGGCGAACAATCCTCCAGGAGCTAAGAAAAACAAGATAAACAACGGCTTAAATAATAAGTTTTTGATGTTAACAATTGTTTTACACAATAATAATTTTAATAGGATAAAATAACTTTGTTTAGTTACCACTTATCTTATATATAAAACTTCGACCTGAACCTTTCTCAAGTTTTGATAAAAAAACATATTATATTTATAATCAATAAAATAGTATCCGTACAAATACACCTATTTTATTCTTATTTTAAAAATGTATAACCACAAAGTTATTACCACATGTGAAAGTAAATAAAGTTATTTCATCTCGGGGCTATTTTATCTAAGGTTATTTTGGCCAATCTTTTTTAACATCCGCCTTTTCTTTGCATTGCCGATCATGGGTGGTATTTGAAACTATTCATAATAACGTTCAATATGCCGTGCCACTGTTTGTTCATTATTATTCAATCCAATCATAAACAATCATTTCTATTCTTTTAAACTGAAACAAAACGATTCAAAATATTAGATATTATTTGTCAGTGGACAGATATATGATTGTATTCAAATTTTTATGGCACCGTTCTTGCCAATAAATTCTCTTTAATTCGGTAGCTGTGTGTTTCTGGTATTATATGATACAAGGTGCAGATCAGGTGGGATATTTAAAGACCACATCATTACCACATAGGAGTACCTAGTGATTGGGCATTTATCCACCATATCCTTATGTTAACTTCATCCAAAGTCTATTGAAGTACCTAAGTTGACGTTGAAAAATTATAGAACTTTTAGCTGTATGAAGATAGGCTACGCAGACCCCGAATTTCAGATAGTAGGTGCATGTTTTGTTTGTTATTTAACTAATCAAACCTAGAAAATTAATATATCGGCAAGAAAGTCATGCGAATGATTGCGTTGAAGTCATTGACTCTAAGAGGTGGTGAAAAATGATAAAAGTTGCAAGTTTTCGAAAACCTGCACAATCGTGTGTTATTTGTGTTGTAACTGTTGCGGCGGGTAGCAAATGTTACCTCTCAGTGGATCGAGGGATCAAATGCTGCGGTATGTTGTGGAATGTATGCGGTTCTTATGTACATATTTTATTATGTTTAAATCGCACTTACCCAGACTGCTTCCCTCTTCGTTCAGTTTTCACTGAAAAGGTAGGTATGTTAGTTTGGAGAGATTTTGGAAGGGAATGGCGATTGGGAATGAACGTTTAATCGCGAAATAATAAGCGACAATAGGTGACTCGCGAATAGCTGCGGTTTTAGAGTTCCGTTTGCGGTTTGATTACTAAAAAGTAAACGCGGTGCGGTTCTTAGGACTTGTGTCCCTTGCGCCAAGGCGAATTCAACTGAACTGTTGAGGCGGAGGGCACACAAGAGGTATTTCCAAAGAACCACATATAACAATAAAGGCGCGAACAGTAACATAATCTAAAAAAAAAACTAAATAATAGAAGAAAAAATAATTTGTAACGTTCTGTTTTTGTACATTTAACATTTAGTAACGTTTACAATCTTTTCTAAACGTCACTAAATGTTTAGTTGGTTAAAGTTAAAACTGAAACCATTTGAATCTTTTACAACGACAAAAAATATTTTAATTTATGAAAAGTATTTCTATTTTTAATCACTTTATTTATCATTGTGTCAACTAGTTTCAGTTATTTCATAACCTTATTTAGATCAGTATTATTATGAAACGTGTTATAAACAAAAAAAATTATGTAATAATATCTTTAAATTTACTGAAAAGAATTAGGATATAACCGAAACTTGTTGACATCATACGCGAAGTGATTAAAAACAATATGTTATTATACTGCCAAGCCACAAATGATTTTTCTTCAACAATAAGTATATTTTTAATTAATTGAAATCATCTTTTTATAATACACAATATTCAACCAGTTTCGGTTATAACTAAACTTCTTCAAGACCGTAATAATATAAACTATCTTAAGTATATATACATAAAGAGTTAGCAATAATAAGAGTGAGAAAAATATAAGAGGGTGGCAGAACATCGGAGGATGGTAGGCAAAGAGGGAAAGGGGTTACGTGGGGAGAAAATGGACAGCTTTAAAATTAATGGCCACTTACACTTATTTATATTACTTTAATACCCGTTGTAACCTTTTATAACCGAAACTAGTTGACTATTGTGTGTTAAATAAAGTGGTTTAAAACTAAATAATCTTTCATTTAAATTATAATGTCTAGCCACAAAGATATTGCTTCCTTCGATAGCAAATATATTTTGCATAACTCAACGCGAAGAGTTGTAATAAAATATAATATAATAACAAAACAAAATATAATAAGCGTTTGGTAAATTTCTAAAATTGATATTTTATATGACTTACGTATGCTCTCAGCTACAATTTCATTAACAAAACATGCAGCCAAACCGAGCAAACTTTCGTGTGAGTAATTTTTTTGGTTGCGTGTGTTCACTTTTATTAAGAATGTGTTAGTGAAACATTCATAGGTTGGATTTATTTTTTTGTTAAATCTCCGTGTTTTTTTTAATATTAGCTCCACAAAGGAGGCTCTGAGGAAAATAATTTCCTTCGGGGCCTATATCATCTTTGGGGATGCTTGGTGGAGTTCTTTTTATGGAAAGGAAGGAGAAGAAGTTCTGGGAAGGAAAAAGTTATGAAGAATGGGTATGGGAATCTGGGGGTCGATGTGTCCAGGAGTGACGGACGTATGGATCCATTCATCCCACTGCGATGCAAGGCGATGGGTCAAGAGAGTCCGACTGGAGAAATCAAAAGGTCTCCCTTAACCAGTCTCATACGATCCGACCCGCCACGTAGATGGTGGGCAACCCGGGCTCCCAGGTCATCATACGTAGCGAACGACTTAGAGTGACCTAAGACAGGGGTGTTGGTTGTTCAATAAATGGTTCTCACGGCGGCGGTACCCATACCCGCCTCTCAAATTGTTATTCTTACTATCAACGATACGCCCCTGGTGATAAGGTACTTTAAACAAAAAAGTTATCTCTGTATAACCAGATTGAAGGCGTGTTCATCTATCGACACCGATATCTGTTCAGATAGTATCGCAGATAAACCAAACATTGCCCAATGCTTTAGTTTATTCATGTTGAGTCGTATTCATTTCCACAGTATTTTAGGCAATAAAATATCCACTTCTTGCATGAAAGTCAGCAGTGCTCACGCTCCGAACAGATCGTGAAAATCTTATATGATAATGGGAGTATTGGGAGTAGTCGCCGGTCGTTGCGGAATCCTTCACATTAACTTTCATATTTGAATCGATAAATTTATGAGGCGTCGCAATGGTGAGATCCGCGTTATAAGTAAGTACTTCTCCCGTCAAGTACTGGAACCTCATTATCGCGGGATGACGCTTGCGATGCCATATTGTGTAAGTGTTTCCAGAGAATCCTATTTATTTATCACTTTTATTGAATGTTAAATTTATGATTTTAACCCGTCTGCTTGTTTAGGAATAAATACACCCCAAAACATGTAATCGCGTTATACTTTCATAAGACCAAAAACGTCCCGAGCGACCTTACATTTTAAAAGCTATATTTCTCTCTTCCTCTATTTTATAGTATATGTATTTTTCTTTTAACCATAAAGAGAACGAAATAATGCTTCTTATTGTCTTTGAAATATGAAAGCTATCTTGCACAGATATTTTACAATCTCGATCCAAAGAGACGGTTTCAGAATTTTTTTTAGAATCCAAGGCTTCCGGATTGTGAGGTGCATATATCGAACCAAGCAGTCGGGTTTTAAATTTTACCAAAATAGATCTCATTAATCGTTATCATAAATACTAATTTTGGCTGTGTCTAGAACTTAGATTTGCTTTCCCCATTTGATTACCCGACTGCACCTCAGGCTGATAATCTATTTATAAAAATGAAAATATGTTTGCTTCTGTCTATGTATATAATATGTTATGCCTTGCTAAACCATTCATCCGATTGCAATGAAACTTTGGGGATTTGATGTGCTCATGCCCGCGAAGGTTTTATATATATAGTGAGTTCTGGCATCATGAAATTATGCGTTGCTGACCATTCATCCGATTGCGATGAAACTTTGGGGATTTGATGTCTGCATGCTCGCGATGGTTTCTATATATGCTCATGAGCTCTGGCATTATGAAATTTGTATAAAAAAATTGCAATAGGTGGCACGCGAGCTGTTTGAAAACTGAATGTACCGGGACTGAATGTATGGAATGTGAGAGGGGGGAGGGGAACTTGGGAGGGGGGCTCGCGGGAGTGGGAAGAGAGAAGGTGGAATGGGAACGTGTGAGAGTAAGGGGACGCGGGAGAGAAAATGGAGGCGGAAGGAGAATGGGACGAATGGGAAAGGACCCACAGGGAGAAACAATTTATTAAGTGGCATAACAATGCATATCAGGAACTCGCTAGTACCTGAATAAAATCCTAAAATTGCAAAATATCAATTTTTCTCCTCCAAATTGGAACGATTTTTAAGATTATTTTTTTACTAACTGCATTAGAAGAAAATATTCTTTGTATGTATGTTTTGCTTTTTTTAAATACATTGTCTAGTTTGTATTCTGTACGTCTGTTGATGACATTCAAACCATACAATTTTAACCATTTTTTAAAGAGTGGTTGAACATTTACACAACGCATACTACACTTACCTACATACAAAGATACATAGCTACATACTTACCTACTTTACCTACATACTACTTACATACATACATCATAGACCCTGTATTTGTGGGTTCTATTGTCACACGTTCCTTTCCTACCCATCCTTGTATACCTGTCATTTTATCATACCCACATTCAGTCTTTAATCGACCATCGCCGCATGAACATCTCTAATATACCACTTACCACGTCCGCAATTAATCCCGCATACCACATACCGCGACTAATATAGTCATAAGTGCAGAATAAGCCCAGCCAAGATAGCAGAGTGCCGCAAGGTTCCGCATGAGTCATGTTTTTCCTTTCCTTTTGTGCATTATTTTACTTGTGCAGTGGTCAAACACATTTCAAAACACATACAAGGTCCTTCGACATCCACATCCGCACATAAAACACACATCAAAGGGTCTTACCTCCTACAAGAAGCTTATCAAAAAGAGCATAACGTACCGACACGCTAGTGGTCGAAATATATATTCTGTCAAAATAATTGCACTAGTTTCAAAATCCAGATAGGAAATTGGGGATTACGTTTGTATGAACAAAACGCTGCTCAGGTTCCTCCTAATAAAATAAATGTCGAAACGTGGCGTTTTCAAAGGAACAAAATACCAGGAGTACAGAAATGTCCCAGGGTTTTTAATTTATGTTAAAATATTATCGAGATTTCATCGAGTTTATTATTGTAACAGTTATTAAAAATCACACTGCAAAGAAACCATATTTTTAATGCTAGTAATAACAATAATAATAATAAAAGAAGGATCACTTACACAGCACCGACGTTGGTGCGGAAATTACCGCAGTGACGCCTTGGAATTAATTTGCAAAGTAAAGACCTTTCAGCATAGTAAAATGATTAAATAGAATAAGGCTCCATATAATTGAATACTTAAGCGCCATTTTTACTATATACTTGCATTATAATCACAAATAAGATAATTATATTATATATTGTGTGTGTCCAGTTCATTTAAATTTTATTAAATCTTTCACGAAAATAGCGCCATATAAATTTTCCAAATATTATTGTTATTCCTGCCACTTTCTTAATTAAATGATTAAAAATTATATTCAAACTTAATATTTGAGTGTTTTGAAATAAATGGCTCCGTAAGTGTAAAGTATCATAAAAGTCTATGATCTCTAGTATATACTTTACTATAGTAGTATATGGGCTCTTCGGGTCACATGGTCTCGTTGCCGAGTTTTGCCGAAGGTAGATTTACGAAGTCATTAGGTTTGAAGAGCTCTCCATAATGTGGTTTGGTTTATTTATATTTATGTCTTCGACCAGACTTATTACCAGTTTATTTATATTTATGTCTTAGACCAGACTCGGACCAGATTTAGCCTTCAGCCTGGTAGGACGTTTGTCCTCAGAACTATTATTATATTTACAATACATCAATAAACAGTCACTGGGTTATAAAGAACCTAGGTGTTTCAATAAGCAACCATATATAAGTACTAGAAAATAAATACAGGTACCAGTATATACCATATTACGATATTCTCTGGAGAAAATATTGAGATGAAGTTGTACGTGAAATCCTTTTTAGATACTATTTTGATTAATCTTTACGACGAATAGGCTTATAGTATGAACATCAAATCCTTGTGATAATTAAATCCTTGTGATATTTTTATACAACGATACTACAAAAGGTACAGAAATATTTGCAAAAATGTTATACGAACTGTCAAAGAAAATTATTATAAGAAGAAAATAGACGAATGTAACAATGACCCGCGCAAATTATGGAAGATCATTAATGAAATTACAAATGCAAAATCATCCCATTACAAGAACATGGAGGAATTAACAATTGAAAATACCCAAATCTCTTTCGCAAAGCATCCGGACAAAATTCTCGAATACGTAAACGAATTTTTTACTAATATAGGGTCACAATTAGCAAAGAAAATCAGACAACCAATAACTAGCATTTTACCAGAAGAAAAGGAAAATATGAACCAGATAGACAAATTAAAGTTAACTGATGTAACCAATACTGAAATCAGAAATGCAATTGTATCCCTTAATATTAATAAATCATCGGGAAACGACATAATCTCAAATAAAACAATAAAACAACTACAAAATGAACTGACCTTCCCATTGACATACTTGGTCAATCTGTCTATATCTACAAATGTATTCCCTTCATGCCTTAAAAAAGCTACAGTTATACCCATACATAAAAGTGGTAACAAAAAGGATATATATAACTACCGACCCATAAGTCTCTTAAGCTCTTTTTCAAAAATCTTGGAAACTGTAATGAAGAAGCAAATTGTTCAATTTCTTGAACAAAACAAATTACTATCACCATCCCAATATGGTTTTAGAGAAAATCTGAGCACCAATGATGCCATAGAAAATCTAACAAGCATGGCCATAAAAAACATAGATGATGGGAAAAAATGTTTAGCTTTATTCATAGATCTTCAAAAAGCTTTTGACACAATAGACCATAAAATATTACTAACTAAACTAAAAAAAATAGGAATGGCCGAATCAACAATTAACTTATTGGAGTCATATATAACAGGGCGAGAACAACAAGTACAAATTGGCAAACAAAAGAGCAAACTTCTATCTTTAAACTATGGCGTTCCTCAAGGAAGTGTACTGGGACCGATTCTGTTCATTATCTACATCAACGATTTAACTAACCTTACCATTAAAGGAAACGTAATCAGTTTTGCTGATGATACTGTTTTATTATTTCAAGAAGAAAATTGGACTGATACATTTAATGAGGCTGAAAAAGGGCTTAGTGCACTTCAAAATTGGCTTAAAATCAACTCGCTTACCCTTAATATAAGCAAAACAAAATATATAACATTTTCAATGAACTCAAGGGGCCAACCAATAAAATCACTAGAACTAAAATTACATGAATGCCATGGAAATAATATACAATGTTACTGCCCCGTCATCGAAAAAACACAAAACATAAAATATCTCGGAGTAATAATTGACGAAAATCTTAGATGGGACCTACACATCAAAGGTATTACGGAAAAACTCACAAGCCTTATATATTTCTTCAAAAATCTAAGAAACGTGCTAAATAAAAAGGATATGAAAAAGGTCTACTATGCGTTATGTCATTCTCGAATTGAATATGGAATCATAGGATGGGGATCTGCTGCAAATACGTACCTACACAGCCTGAATACGATTCAAAAAGGAATCATAAAGACCATATTGAAAGTACCAATTAGAACGCCTTCAACTGAAATTTTCAATAACTTTGACGTACCAAATGTACAACAAATATATTCCAAAAATATATTATTGAAGCTCTTCAAAAATAATGAATCCTCTACTAGACCGTGTATGCATAACACTAGATCGAATAAAAATGATATAAAAAATATTCCAAGTTATAAAACCACATTTGGACAAAGAAACTATACATACTTTGCAACAAAACTCCATAACATCCTCCCCCAAGACATAAAACTAATAAAAAATCCAATTGAATACAAATCAAGAATAAAAATATGGCTTAAAGAGGTCAATGAGAAAACCCTAGCGAAGACGCTAAAAACGACATAGAAGACAAATGAACTATATTTGAATAACTTTAGTCCTCCTCGGCACAGGACCCCCTAGTGAGGAGGACTAAGAAATACAATATTTTGTACTTAATTTCACATTTCATTTTGTATGTAAAATTTTTGTATATAGTCGCTATAATAAAAAAAAAAAAAAAAAAAATCAAAAAATATGCGACGGATAAATCGAAGCTTTTACTAGCTTTTCTTTGTATTGGAATTACAATAAAATTATTATTTGCGTAACAAAAAATACAAGCGTAAACCACAAAAAAAAAGTTTTTTCATGACTTAACTATGAAGTAATAATACAAGAAACAATTTTTTTAAATTAAATACCCCTTTATGGCTAAGACTATTTTTGAGGTTTTCTATGTTCTAACTTTTTTCGTTTTTATAAAATTATGCACAAAATAAATAAAAACCACCTTTTCGCTTACTAGCCTTGTGCAAATAAGACGCTCGATTTTAAAATTTTGCAGGCATGAGATTCTAAATATTTCTAGCGTTTATATATTCCTCTTAAGAGACAACAGCTTTAAAATGTTTTCTTTGAACGGAAAAAAGTTTTATTTTCTCGATGATTAGTGACATGTTTATTAACTTTCTTGCGAATTTTCTAGTTTCCAGAGCTGTCCCTTTGAAGGACGAGAATATTTAAGATTTCTTGAAATCAAAATATTATTTTTCTATAACACGTTTTTCATTTAGTTACTATTTTTACATTTAATATAGTAAAATAGAGGTAGATTATATTAGTAGTCTTCCTCACTAGAAAATCCTGTGCTGAGGTGCACTATATTCAGCAACTTCTATGGTACAACTTCACGGTTTGGGTAAGGTTTTTCAGAAACTTCTATGAAGATGTTTTATATTATAAGTTCTGTTTCCGATGTTCCTTTAGCCAAGATTTAATATCCTTCATGTTGCTATTTTTTGTTTACTCTGGTTACTATTTGTTTGGCTCGGGTTTTATGAGTGTGTGAGGTGTTTGCCACTATATCTTTTTGGGGTGATGAAACAGATTATTTTTGGTATAGATTTTTTGTATAGGTACTTGTAAAATTAAGCTATTGAAAAAATTCTGTCGTTGACGTCCTCATAGGAGCTTATTTCTTTAATTGAAATTTATCTTATTAATATATGTATAAAACTGGAGGGACTGGATGGACATGTGGGATTGCACTATCCTACCCACATCCTGGAATAAAACATAATTATTTTTTTATTATATACATTGAGGTTAAATTTATAAATGAATTTATAAAGCGCCCTAAGAGGATTATTATTGAAGTTAAACTTCTTTAGCGCCGTTAGTGAATTAAAATTCGGGTGAAACGGAAATGCGTCACAAGTCAGTTCTACACAAATACTCGGTTCTAATACAATGCGGTATATTCGCACCTCAGCGCGTGCCTTCCACAGCGTAGTGGGCAAGGTGGCGGCCAGAGAGACAGACATCAAGCGAACGGGTGTTCGAATCCTACGAAATCCAAAAAAAAACATTTTTATTATGTGAAATCAATATCCAATCTTCAAACCACTTTAAAAAAAAACAAGCAAAAGAAAAGAAAGCGACATGTAGCGACTTTCTAGTTTCATTTCTACCGCGTGCGAATTACACACTCTGATTTATTATTATATAAAAGTACCAACTAAAAACCGTTTGTTCGAAAATTCGCATGGTGCTCTTTGGGTGAATTACTTTTTTGATAAATATAAAATTAAAACGTCGTATTAGATTACCTTTCATTCATTTGAACGGAATCATAAAATATAAATTTAATATGGAAATGGTAACTCCAACGTCTTGAATATTCGCTCCCTTGATTCAGTAGGTGCCACAGAAACGAGGCGTTCCGTTCCACCCACCGAACTAACTTTATGACAAACTCCCGACGTGTAACACGTAACAAGTCGTGTGTACGAGACTACAAGAACATTGAATACGTTTTATGAATATCGCCCTTTAATATGACTACGTATTGACGCCGATTCTCAGAATTGCAAACGCTTTCAATAACTAAATTACAAGGCAAAACTTACATTTAAATTCGACGTACCAAAACATAGTCATAGTGTTGTTATTCAGTAGGAACGCTCAGGTAAAGCATTCCGGTAGAACCGATTACGCACTCTCTTGAATTCAATTGGATTTATTTCATCAAATGTAAACTAAATTAAATATTTTCAATGGTTTGCGTAAAAGAATTTAACAGAATTTTACTGTTTTTCGAAAGACTAATTTTTCGAACAGCAATTGGCCGAAAGACATATTTTTCGAATTTGTTAATCAACTTTTAAAATATATATATATTATTATTTTATTTATTATTATAGCGACTATATAAAAAAAATTTACATACAAAATGCAATGTGAAATTAAGTACAAAATATTGTATTTCTTAGTCCTCCTCACTAGGGGGTCCTGTTCCGAGGCGGACTAAAGTTATTTAAATATAGTTCATTTGTCTTCTATGTCGTTTTTAGCGTCTTCGCTAGGGTTTTCTCATTGACCTCTTTAAGCCATATTTTTATTCTTGATTTGTATTCAATTGGATTTTTTATTAGTTTTATGTCTTGGGGGAGGATGTTATGGAGTTTTGTTGCAAAGTATGTATAGTTTCTTTGTCCAAATGTGGTTTTATAACTTGGAATATTTTTTATATCATTTTTATTCGATCTAGTGTTATGCATACACGGTCTAGTAGAGGATTCATTATTTTTGAAGAGCTTCAATAATATATTTTTGGAATATATTTGTTGTACATTTGGTACGTCAAAGTTATTGAAAGTTTCAGTTGAAGGCGTTCTAATTGGTACTTTCAATATGGTCTTTATGATTCCTTTTTGAATCGTATTCAGGCTGTGTAGGTACGTATTTGCAGCAGATCCCCATCCTATGATTCCATATTCAATTCGAGAATGACATAACGCATAGTAGACCTTTTTCATATCCTTTTTATTTAGCACGTTTCTTAGATTTTTGAAGAAATATATAAGGCTTGTGAGTTTTTCCGTAATACCGTAATACCTTATATATATATATATATATATATATATATATATATATATATATATATATATATATATATATATATATATATATATATATATATATATATATATATATACGTATATATATATATATATGTATATATATTTCTCTTGCTTATGACTAACGAGATACTGTCAGGTTAGATTAGTTTAGGTTAGGTTAGGTTAGGTTAGGTTAGGTTAGTTGATATTGTCCATCCTATTCTTCTTTGTGTGCCGTATCAGGTCCCCCCGACGTTGGCAATCACTCTTGAGAATGTCTATCTGTCTTGCGCTGCCGGGAATAGCTCCTCCATACTTCTAATACCGGTCCACTCTCGTATATTACGCATCCAAGACATTTGTCTCCTACCAGGCCCTCGGCGACCCTCTATCTTGCCTTTCAATATCAAATGGAGCAAGTGATACTTCTCCCCTCGAAGTATATGACCCAGATATGAAATTTTCCTGATTTTTATTAATGTAAGCAGTTCTCTATCTGCTCTAGCCCGCCTGACAATTTCTGTGTTGGTGATCATGTCGGTCCATGAGACCTTGGTCCATCGTATAATAAAATACTATTGTACGAACTGTAAATATTTTTTGTTTAATGTCATGTATATTATCGAGGCTTCTGACTCACATAATGTTGTAATTTTTTGCCTCATCTGTTTACTGTATACATACTTACTCGTATTTCAACTCGAAAAACTAGTGTTTCGATCAATTGATGTTCGAAAAATATGTTTTCAAACAATTGAATTCGACAAATTGCAATTCGATCAATTTATCTAAACCCCGCGATATTACGCCGAATTTTTTATGGTTTCGTGAATTCTACTTTAAAAAAAATATTTTTTCAATTTGAACAATTTATTAACCAACACCTCTGCCATAGGTCACGCCAAGTAGTTCGCTACGTTTGGTGACTTAGCAAGGGTGCCTACGTTCATGTGGTGAGGTTTGTCTTATGCGGCCAATGCGTTTGCTCACCGACTGCGTGGGGGGCCAGACATGTGTATTCTGGTTGAGGGAGACCTAACCTAGATTTCTTCAGCCGGAATCTCTCGACCCATTGCATTGCATTTGACGACCTCCGTAGTCGAGTGGGTAAGACTCTTGACTCACAATACGGAGGTCGCGGGTTCGAACCCGGCATGCGCAAATAAATTTTATTTGATTAATTTGTGTTATTTCACAATTAATTCATTTAAAATAATATATAGTATATTTGCGGCATGTTCCAGAGTGGAAGATACTATCAGTATCGCCCTGGTGTAAGACCACCATTCAGAATTGAAACGTTGCTTGAAAATGGCTTTAGCCGTGTTTAGTGACCAGATCTGAATAGCCAGGTACTTCCCAACCTTCCTCTTCCCCACCTCCTTCCCCTCCCCACTACCTTAAGCCTCACAACATACCCCAATTGGGGATGCCATAGTCTCACTGGCTCCAGACGGGAGCAGTTGAGATTCTTGTGCGGTATTCACTGTAAAAAAAAAAAAAAAAAATTGCAGTGGGGTCCGTCACTCCTGGACATTGACCACCTGATATCTACCCACCTCCATACCTTTATTCCTTCCCAGAACTAACTCTCCTTTCTTTCCATAAAAAGACCCTCCACACAGCATCCCCAATGATGACACAGGCCCTGAGATTTTTTTTCCTCAGGGTGTCCTGTGTGGAGATAATGTAAAAAAAGGAGATGTAGGGAAATGTTAACAAATCGGGGGGAATTTTTTCATTTAACTTATTTTTTTAATAAAATACATTAAACTGTTCAATTTGGATACAAGCTAAGCTTCTTCCAAGATCAGCGAAAATTTTAAGAAAAAAAAATCGCCACCAAAAAATTCTTTAAATCTATTCGTCCCTAATTGAGAAAACAAAATCTGTGGAAAAATGTAGTAGCTACTCTATTGAATTTATTACTTTAGATTAGATTCACGATAATTCTGATTTCTGCTGTCATGAATCAAAAAGATTTATCGATGCTATTATTCGGGTAAAATCATCGAAATGCTTTTAGAGTATGTTGATTGAGGTTAATGAAAATATTATAGTGCCTAAAAAGTACGTCGGTAGATCGTGATTTTTTTTCTTTCACCAACTGAGTCATAAATTACATTTTCTGTCAAAAAACATGTTGTGAAAATGAAATCAGAAGTTTTATATGGTTTTCGCTTATATTTTTTTAGTGAATAGAAAAGCACATGAAATATTTTGACCGGTCAGTGGCTGAATTGGCATAGCGTTTGGGTCCCGGTCAGGCGTCGCGTGTTCGATTCTTCTGCTTGTTAAGTCCGCCCTAACGACACAAGCAACATTTTCCGCTCACTGTGGTGGTAGTAGGAAATTATCAAATATCAGGTTATTCGTAAGGAATATTTGTCTTTCTTTAAAAAAATAAGATTTGTGAGAAAGGGGTGAATGTTTTGGCTACGTACGCGAGTGTAAAGATCGACAAAGAATCTACGAGCAATTTTCAAATGCTCTTTTTTTTCTTTTTCATATTAAGTACATGTTAAAACTCCTATAAAAATATTTTCGCTTAGATGCAAAGAGGAGAACAATCACAGTATTTTTTTTACATTAGCTCCACACTGGAGGCCCTGAGAAAAATAAATTACCCAAGGTCTAAGGCGTCTAAGCCATCGTTAGGGCCGGGAGCTGGAGGATATTTTAGAGAAAAAAAGAAGAGGAAATTCTAGGAAGGAAAAAGTTATGAGGGGAGGGGTGGGTAGGAATTCGGGGGTCAATGTTTCCAGGAGTGACGTATGTATGAATCCATCTGTCCTACTACAGTGCAAGGCGATGGGTCGATAGAGTCCGGCTAGAGATGTCTAAAGCGTCGATGACACAGTTTACAAGCTACTATCTGGGAAATTCACTATCTGTTAGTAAACTCGCCCAGTGTCATCGTGTCACTTGCTAACTAGCAGCAACTAGCAGATTGTTGACAATCTACGAAAAAAAGTTGAAAGGTCGTCAACTTTACTCGCCTACACGCTTGCTCCGCTTGGTCGTGATTGGTTTATTTACGTTTCCAACATGGCTTCCGATAAACAACTGATTTCGACTGTCAAAAATCTGAAGAATTAGTTCACGCAGGCGTCGTTATTCTTGTTACTGGCGCTAAAAGCGACCTCAGTTTCCTACGCTTCTGAGCGAGTGGACAGTTTTGTTTGTCATCATGACAATCTCACTCGCAGATTTACCCGCTTTTAAAACATAGTAGATAGTAGCTTGTAACTCGCCGTGTGTCATCGAGGCTTAAAGGACTCCCTTATCCAATCTCTCACAATCCATCAGCCGCCAGGTCCTAGACAAACCTCATCCGCGAACGCGAACACCTCTGCCAGGTCATGAAAACATAGCGAACCACTTGGAGTGACCTATAGCAGGGGTGTTGGTTATCCAATTAATGGTTCTGAGAAGGCGAAAGTACCTTCCTTTGGAGTGAGCCACAATTCATAATCGAAGCTTTTTTGAAAACGCTTTACAAGTATAATCTAATAACCAGGAACATTTCTATTTCCCTTCATCATAATATCATGTATGAAAATAAGTTATGTTTTAAGATGCGATTTTTGTAATAACAATGGATAAACGCTAAAGGTTAGCAGATAAAGCCACGTGGAATAAATAATAAGTGTTTCGAAGTCAGCCAATATAACGACGTTGTATGTTGCAAGTTGCAACAGCAACGCGGAGGATCTAAAATAATGCATTCGGGTCGACTAACGAACAATCTGTATCATTTTATTGCGGCAAGTGAGAAAAAAGCACTCGCGGTTTAGAATCTAAACGTGGGAAGATTGGGAGTGAGTACCCTCGGCTTGTTTACATAATACCGCGGCGCACGATCCTGCCTCTCGCACTCCCCCCCAGACAACTACCTGAAGGCTCTGCTAACGAAATAATTTAATCGGTGCCTACACTCTAAGGAAAACGTATCTTTGATCGTTTAACTACCCATCACACCATTTTCCCATGAGATAGGTAATAAAACCAAATGCCACTGTTTTGCATGTATTCGACTGCATTTTTTTATTTTATTTTATGTTGTTCAGAACTTTCGCCTGGGTGAACCGATATTGATGATTCGTTGTTATTTGAAACCTGGTGCTTCCCGTGTGGTCCCATTTCAATTTTTATTTTTATTTATTTTAATGACAAAAAAGTAAAATTACAAAATAAGTAAAAATACAAAGTAAAGTGGTTTGTTTACTGTCTTCTCACTAGGTATTCCTGTTCCGAGGCGGACTGTATGTTGCTGAATGGGTGTTGATTTTTATTTCCTCGTCTTCTAATTTCTTGATTTTCACAAAATAAACAATAAATAAAATAAAAGTATTTATGTTTGTTGTCTGCAGATTGTATTGGGGTTACTTCATAATTTTAATGATTTCCTCATCTTCCTGTTTACTTAACCATAATTTGATGTCTTTTTTAACATTTGTATCTCCCTGGTGTTCTTAATTTCAATTGGAAGGGCATTATATAATTTTGTAGCATGGAAATTATGGTTTTTCTGGCCAAAAGATATATTAAATTGCGGGATGTTCAGTAGTTTTGAGGATTTTGACCTTGTAGTGTAGGTGTGTTGGTCAGCAAGGTATTCATATTTTTCTTTAAATTTGAGTAGTGCATTTTTTAGTATAATTTAATAATGCTGAACACATTAAAGTTTTTAAAAATTTATTTTGATGGTGTTTTTATGGATACTTTTAGGATTATTTTTATTATTGCCTTTTGCGTTTTATCTAGCTGCTTGATGTGAATGTTTGAGGCAGTTCCCCATCCTATAATCCCATATTCAATACAAATTTTGGCAAAGAGCATAGTAGACTTTATATAGATCATTTTTATTAAGTATATTGCGTATGTTTTTAAAGTAGTTAATGAGCTTTGTAAGTTTCTCTGTGATGCTATTTATGCGGGAGTCCCATCGAAGATTTTCATCGATTTCAATGCCGAGATATTTTATGTTTTTAGAATGTGTTATGGTCGGGCAGTGGCATAATTGATTTTTCCTTGACAATCGTGTAATTTAAGAGAATAATCCTCAGCTGGTTGTCGTTATAGAAAAAGTTTAATATTTAGTTTTGTTAACATAGTGTAAGTGAGTTTTGCTTAAGCCATTTTTGCAGAAGTACAAGTCCGTGTTCAGCATCTTTGAAAGTGGTTAACCAATCACTTTCATTAAATAAAATGACAGTCAACAAATGATTTTTCCTTTAGTCTGTAGGTTGCAGATATCATTTATATATATCAAAAATAATAAAGGTCCTGAGACACTTCCTTGCGGTACACCGTAATTGATTGGGAGAGGCTTACTTTTACAGTTTTCAATTTTAACACACTGTGAACGTTCTGACATGTAGCTTATTAGCAGATTTAAAATTGTGTTTGATATCCCAATTTTTTAAAGTTTCTTGAAAAGGATTTTATGGTCTATCGTATCAAAGGCCTTTTGCAGGTCTATAAAAATTGCCAAAGATTTATTTCCCTTGTCTAAACTTTTTGTGATCGTATTTATGAGATCGTATATGGCGTCGGCAGTACTCAAATTTTGTCTAAAGCCGTACTGTGATTTCGATATTTGGTCCAGTTCAGACAATTGCATCCATGAGAAAACCATACAAGTCTTAAATTTGCATTAAGTATGTGCGCTACAAATGGACGAATAACTCAAAATCACGCCAACCGATTTCGATGATTCTTTTTTCTATACATATTGATAAGTAGAAAAGGTAAGTTGATTATTAAGTTGTAGAAGAATACGCAATTATTTTTTTACTTTTTAGTGCATATTATTTTGTTTTAGCATAGTTTTTTTTTTGTTGTTGTTTTTTTTTGTTAAAATTTTTGTTTATAGGAATATCAAAATTAACAATCAATGTCGAAAATGTTGTATTTTTTATAAATTTGTAATTTGTAAATTCTAGATTTTATTTAAAGTTTAGACGACTAGATTTTGTATAATATGTTTATGTATAATAAACGAGTTTTTATAACTGGATTGTTCTCACATAAGTGAAGAAATTTGTAAGAACAACTGTGTAAATATATGAATAAATAAATAAATTATTATGTTCTTCAATAATCGCAAATTCACTTTGTGGCGTTTTTATTTTTGTTATTTTCTTATTTTTACATTAGCCCCACACAAAACGCCCTGAAGAAAATAATTCCCCTCAGGGCCTGGGTCATCTTTGGAGAGTATTTTTAGTAAAATAAGAAGAGGAAGTTCTGGGAAGAAAAATGGTATGAGGGATGGGTAGGAATCTGGGGACGGTGTGTCCAGGAGTGACTGACGAATAAATCCATCCTTCCCAATGCAAGGCGTTGTTCCGAGAGAGTCCTGCTGGAGAGGTCAAAAGGTCTCCCTAAACCAGTCTCTCCCAATCCGGCCTGCCACGCAGTTGGTAGGCAGACGTCTCAAAGAACCGTACAAACCTCACCCGATGCCCCCGGGCACCCTTGCTAATTAACCAAATGTAGTGAACCACTTGGGGTGGCCTACGGCAGAGGTGTTGGTTATCCAATAAATGTAATTATTCCATATTGTAATTAAATGAAAATAAATAACTAACTATAATTTTTTAATTTAATTATGTTCATAGTATGTTCATTTTTTTATAAGAAAAACTCTCCTTTAATAGCTTTTTTTTAAACTTCTTCAACGTGTTTGCATCCCGCAAAAATAATCTAATATTTTTTTCTTCTTTTTCAATTGGCGCTTTAAAAAAAATAATATTAAACTCCTTTCTATATTTTTTGTTAGACCCATGTTTCCTTAACTAAGTGGGTCATGGTATCGGGTTCAGAGTTCAGGTTTCTAGTGTTCAATCAGTTTTAAAAAGTTACAGAACTACAGAACAATTTAAGTACCATTTTTTTTTTTTTCAAATTATTATTGAAACTATTTGATGAATTTGAGACGGTGTATGTGTTTATTTTAAAATTATAATTGTGTGTCCGTTTTGACTTATTTCATAATAAATTATTATGCCTTATTATTTATTCTTCTATAAAACTTTTGCTATGTAGATATAATACAAACCTATAGATATTTAACTGTGGTAGACGTATTATATGTTATGAATATATTCATTCCATTCAAGGTGTTTAAATATAACAAAAATTATATAAATTCGTATAATAAATTGCATTATTTGGAATTCATTTCAACTCAAAACACTAATAAAAACAAGTTGTGCCAATAAAATGATTTTTAAATATTCATCGTTATTTTTTAACATCCTTTCTATTGAACATGACATATTTTATTATTTTACAAAAGGTGTGATATTAATGTACGTAAACCCTTTGCACTGTTATTTTTATTGTTGTTTATTTTTATTAATACAATTTAAACAAAGACGTTGTGACATAGACTCCATGAATAAATAATTTATAATAAGCCGAAATTCCTTAAAGATAGTATTGCTTTCAATGATGACCGGTCAGTGGATGAGTTGTCATCGCGTTTGGGTCTCATCCAGGCGACGCGTGTTCAGTTCCTCGGCTGACTAAGTCCTTCATCATGACACAAGCAAAATTTCCGCTCACTGTGGTGGTAGTAAGAGATTTTTAAACATTGTTGGGTTATTCGTAACCCGGGAATGTTTGTCTTTCTGCATTAATAAAAAAAAAATTGTACGCTGACCGAAAATTGGAACTGAACTTATTCGCACGGAGTGTATGTTAATTTGTAACTACACAAATCTAGACTTAACTTTAGATTCTATTTGTATTTGCCTCTAGCCGTATTTGGTGACCACATCTGAAAATCCAAGTATTTCCCAACCATCCTTTCTCCATCTCTTTCCCTCCGTACTTGAGTCCCAACTACTCCCCTAGTAGTATCTCCGATTGGGGTTGAAGGTTGTGGGGCGGGGGCGAAGATGGAAAGAGGAAGAATCTATTTCAAGCATCTTTTCAATTCTGAATGGTGGTCTTACTGCAGGGCGATACTAACATAGTATCTTCCACGCTGGAACACGCCACAAATTTTCTGTATATTATTTTAGAAATGAATTGTAAAATAACACAGATTAATTAAATAAAATTTATTTATGCTCGCCGGAATTTGAACCCGCTACCTTCGGTTTGCTAGTCGAGAATCTTAGAGGTCGTCAAAGCCTTACAACATACCCCAATATTTCCATATTTGCCGTTAAAGGCGTTGTTTACCGTTACCTTTACATTTTTTGTATTGTTTTTTTTTCATGTTTTGTTTAGATTTTTTAAGTGAAAACTTCTTTTGCACCGTTGTGATTTGACTCGATGAAACTGAAGCGAGCGACACTAAAAAGAGACAAACAAATACACCCAAGGATTTAGCCTGTGAGAGAATGAGATAGCAAAAAAATATTTATTTATTTCACGGTACTCGGTCCAATATAATACGATAATTCCACGGTCCCACGCAAGCCTCCTTTTGACTAGTGGTATAAAGCGCCTAACGAACCTTAGCGTCCAGACATTCAGCAGACCAAGGATCGAATCCTACGAAATCCAAAAAAATAAAAATTTGTACAATCAATATCCAATCTTCAAACCACTCCAAAATGAACAGGCAAAGAAAACACATAACAAAGCGACATCTAGCGACTCCGAAGAAGAAAACACAAATACTAAAAAGATTACCAAATGTTTAGAAAGAGGTGCACTGGAATTCGACGACAAAATATGGAAAAAATCATCCTTCACATTGATAAAAAAAGTGCTTCGTAGTCTCCCCACTCTTGTTTACTTCAGTTTTCTGAAGATTTCATTTCTACCGCATGGGAATTGCTCACTCTGATTTTTAATTTAATATTATCTTCTTCTTCAATGATTAAGTGTTCATATTGCTTTTCAAGCACATATTGTTAACGGATAAAGTTTATTGAATCAACAATAAGAATATGTATTTATTTTATTTGAATTCTAACCCTCGTCGAACAGAGGGTTAATAAATTGATGGTGTACATAAATATAATTCTCAACTTTCCGATATGCTAATCAAAATATATAACATTGTCCGTCGCCACATGATACGAAATTAGTTAACTATTTCCCATAAATTCGGCGCCTTCCAAATAATATTATTTGATAAACAGAATAGTAATAAAGTGAATTAACTGTTAAAACCATAGTTTAATGCGCACATTATGGCACCTATCTCCTGTAAAATTAGGAATGTTGACTTCACACAAAAGGAAATAATAATTAATATCAACATAATAATCCTCAACGGTTGAACTTTAGTTCGAGCAACAGAATCATTTTCGTACACGAATTCGTCCATTCCGCTTATAAATTATGTTCTTTACAGGTGTTTAAATTACGTATGTCACACCTGTGCGCCAGCGAGGAACTCGGTTGAAAAGAGTGGAACACCCATTCGTAGTTGATGTCATGATAATGTTTTGTTTGTGAAATCCTTGTTAAGGTTCTTACCACAAAATAACTCAACCGCGTGGTTATATTATGGTTCCCATGATTGTACATAGAAATTATTACATTTATTGTACATGGTTAAACCATAAGAAAGAGAAGATCGTGTAATGTGTCAGTTATAACTAAAATAAAAATATGTGTGCAGTTCACATGCGATAAAAGTGAAACCTTCATAAAACTAAATTTCGAGAGGATGAGACTAATGCAGAGTACCGTACAAAAAGGACACCTATTAGTCTATGTCATTCTCTCGCAGGCTAAATCTTATGAATGTATATGTTTGTCTATTTTTAGTAGCACTCATTTCCGTTTCATCGAGTTTCATATCGCAACGGTGCTAAAGAAGTTTTCACTTTAGAATACCGTGATAATAATAATTTTAAAAAAAGTTTATTTTTATTTTTATCTTTGTTAGCAAAACCTCAAATTGTAATACTTAATTAAATGAAGACAATATTAGAGAAACTCAAATCGAAAATCTGGATTGAATTTTTAATTCTCGAGTTGATTAATCATCAAAATCAATACTAAAATTTCTTGGAATGGTTGAAAAGCATAGTGCTAATAAAAGCATAGTGCTAATAAAAGCATAGTGCTAATAAAAGCATAGTGCTAATAAAAGCATAGTGCTAATAAAAACAAAAACAAAAAACACTTTTTTTTTTCTTTTGGAATGTTCTTTTTATTTCTCTTCTCTATATTTTTTTTTGGTTGTTAAATACATAATTTACACTTATAAGTAACTTCTTGTATCTACCATCAAAACCATAATATTATTTATCATAATATATTTAAGTATAAGACAATATTATAGTCAACACACTAATTACATGTAAAAAATCTGTTCATTTTGACTGTTCTAAAACGGGCAAATTGCCTAGTTGGACAGCCAAAGATCATTATAAAGATGTAATATGTAATGTTTTCAAAATAAATAAATAAAAAATTCGTTTTTTTTTATGTTTCAGGATTTTCGATTGAATTTCGCTAATATTGTCTTCAATTAATTAAAAATCAAACAACGATTCGCTCAAAAAATAGATAAGTATCTACTGGCGCACACCCGTGAAGAATCACGGGTTTATTACTCGTTAGTAAATCTAGTCAGTTTGTAAATAACTAAAAAGATTAAAAACGAAATACACATTTCAAATATAGAACTAAAATAATTTTCTGGTAAAACAATATTATCATATTGGTACTTAATCGCTTCTTGGCGCATTAAGTTCCAATTTTGAAAAGGGCATTTAAATTGAAAACGAATATGAGCTAGTTGAACCAGAGTTACAATCTTTCACAGATAGACCCACAACTGAAATTTATGTTTGATTATAATTGAAAATGTTATTAGTGCAGTCATCAAATGCAGTGGACATTACACACTAGACAGAAAATCCCTATAAGTATGATCTATAGACATAATTAGGTGTATGGAATAAAACTGATTAAACTTGTCTTACTCCACTTCTCGGTTAATACGGAATATTTCTTATTCAAACAGTTAGATTCATCCATTTGCATAAGACCTCTCAACTTCTAGGCACCATGCCAGAGAGACCGAAATAATGTATTCGTTTCAAGGAAGAATTTTATACACATGTGTTTGTTTCGTTTCACCTGAGCGAAGGTAGGAAAAATTTATATATTTCTTCGAGCACACAACCAAGCCCCCAACAAACTTACATCGGGTAGTCTCTTCAGTGGCCTCAATGCATTAGGCAGTACTTTCAATTTAAATATGAAACATTATGATCAATTGATTGTATGCATTCAATCTTATGTATATGCCTATTAGTATGTTTATGTTTGTTGTGTGCCTTTGAGTTTGTATATGTTTATGTCTAGAAGTGTGTTGCCTGTGTTATATTTATCTGTCTATATATTTTACGTCTTTGTATTGTAATCACTTGAAATGTTATTCTTCTATATCCATTTTCTGTTTTGTGGTTTCTCGTTATTTATTTACTTTACTTATTTATTTATTTACGCCCTTGGAGTATTTACATCATTCGTGTAACATGGTAATAATAGAAATAGAAACGATAAAATATCAATTATTTTATAGTAGATATTATTTCTCTTCCTTTACACTAATAGAAAGCGAGCAGAATTAAAAAGAAATAACAACAAAACAGTATTAGAATTATAACAATAAAATTTACGTCAGAATTTTAGAAATTTCTGATGTAAATTTAGGTAAGGAATAAATGAAAATATCACCGGAACTGAATTTATTTCCAAGTCCATGTAGTGTTTGGATTGGGGAGTTAATGAATACATAGTTAGTTTTAGACGGATAAACAAAGAACAGCTCTGGAAGTCTCGTATCACGATTTGTTATTGGTTTTTTTAAGTCAGGTGCGTCAAATGATCCATTAAGGCTCTGCAACCGGGCCCGAAAAGAAGAAGATGGAGAGATACGAAATGACGAATGTTAGAGGAGAGCGCTAACATTGACAGCGACAAAATCGATGCGAAAACTGCGAAAATGTTTAATAAAACACGACGCGTTTAAAATAGAGCAAAAATATCGCGGGCATTATCTTAAACAGCATTTGAAGAAACATTATGAATTTTTTCATACATATAACTTGTAAAATAACTGAAACAAACGTGTTAATAATAATTTTTGGAGTATAATTTGCGATTTTTTATCGAGGGAATTTTATATAATTTGCGTTTCGGCGCGGGCAAAGTGTAGACATTATCTTCAAGAATAACATATATTTTTTTAAGAGCTTTAAAACTTACCGTGTTTAAGGGAAATATGTAATAAATCGGTACAAATCCGGGTTGCGGGCCCTTACAAAATCGCTCTTGGTTCTTCAACACGATTAAATTAAGTATTTTCATTAAGTTAACGTAATTAATTTGTTCAATGCGTATGGAGAGTTTAAAATTAATGAACATTAAAAATTTATGTTGAAATTTCTCAATTTTTATTTGATGTGCTTTATAGTATTGGGACCAAATAGTGGAATTGTATTCTAAATTACTTAATATTAATATTGTTAAATTGCGCTGCTGACAAACTAATTTAGCAGTTTAACGGCTACTTGGTGAAAAATAAATAATAATCATAAAAAACAATAATATATAAATTATTACCATTTTTTATACAAATAAAGTTAGTGTGCCATGCCTTTCCCACTAGGATTTTTCCTGTGTCGAGACAAGCGAAAGTTAGAAGCATTGAGTTGTCAAACCATATTCCGTTCCTAAGCTATACTAAAAGGAAATAGGTCAAACTAACATGCCTTATGTATGACTTATGACCCGAACAACTTATTACAATACTAGAAGTTTACGAGTACAGCGGCCAGGTCTCAGATAGTACAATGTTCTAGTTTTGACAGTGCTTTCGACTAATTCAAAAGTGCCATTCGCCTCTGTTGGCGCGAACAACACAAGCACACAAGCACTCGTGCATGATGTAATAAGCAATAACACACATATTGGCCAACGGGGAATTCAGAATTGGTATGATTATCATAATTGTTATTGGCCGCGCGGGTCACCATTCACCATGTTGGGCGCCGCGAGTACAGTCAGGTACGGCTGCCACCTGATCGGGAGTCCCTCGTGAGTTATGTTAATGTCGGCCACACAGAGGAGAACACGAAGTACCTACTCGTACCTGAGCCTGTACTCGTACTTAGGTACTTGCTTCCTGCTCTATGTCTTTACTATGTCCTTAAGGACTGGTACTGGTTAGAAAATGCATACAACATAGCGAATTTAGGAATCACGCGAGTGAAATCATGGCTAGACTCAAACACGCTTACACTAAATATATCTAAAACAAAAAATTCACAACGTACAGTATAAATAGCACAGAACAGTCAAAAAATAACACAAATACCATAAAAATACACGAATGTTTAAACACCAACATCTGCGTTTGCCCTCCTCTAGAAAAAAAAGAACAAATAAAATATTTAGGAATCATAATTGACCATAACCTTAGATGGACACATCACATCAAACAAGTCACAAATAAACTCCTCAAAACGATACACATTTTCCTAAACATAAGAAACATATACAAAATACAACAAATGAAAACAATATATTTTGCTCTATGTCAGTCTATAATAGAATATGGAATAATTGCTTGGGGAGGAGCAACAAACTCAGCTATCGAACACCTGGAAATTGCGCAAAAAACGATCTTAAAGGTAATACTTAAAAAACATAGACTTACTGATACAGACCAAATATTCAACCGTTGTGACGTACTAGACATACGGCAATTATACGTTAAATCGCTACTAAATTACATTTTTGACCAAAAAAACAACCTTCAACAAACACAAATATCACAAACAGACCAGTTAGACAAGCTTACAAAGAAAACTTAAAAACTCCGACGGTAAATACAAGCTTTTGACAAAGACACTACCAATATCACGCTATAAAAGCATTCAACAGTCTAACACTTGAAAATAAAATTGAGGAAAACAAAAATAAATTCCGACACAAAATTACAAAATGGATTAAAGACCAAAATAGACAATACTACCAAAATATCATAGCATAAAATAAAAATAAAAACATACAAGTAACACACAAAACCAATGTAAAACACAAACACCCACAAACACACAACTTATTAAACTTATTAAAAATATCGTTTTTAATATATAATATTATTTATTTTTAAATTTACGTTAATTTTAAATCTCTACTTTTTAAGTTTAATTTATCTTAATCGTACGTTTTTTTATTTACTTTTTTCCGTTTTTTTTTCACCAATATTATATACATATATATATTTATATGCATTGTGTATAATTTTGTACATGAAATGGAGGCCTCAGCACGGGTAAACCACCCAGTGAGGCCAACATCATTAAATTGTGTATAAAATGTAAATATATAGCATCAAATAAATAAATAAATATAAGAACCGCTCTTGCGTGCTTAGCAAGAGCGGACGACAAAAATCATAACAAAAATGTTATTTACTATGTTTAATGCAAAAATGTTTTTGATCTGTATTTATTTTATAGAAATTCAATACATAAGGCTAATAGACATTTAGTAATATTTCAAGAGCATTTTCACATCTTTGAAAATTTACGATTTTTGATGTATGTGGGTACCGCTGCCGACCGGTTACAGCTTTTTATCTTCCCGAGGATTTGAATAAACTCTCACATCAGATTGCAACCTACAACAATTTTTTGTGTTATTCCAAAACATTTTTTTTGAATTTTAAAGGATTTCCATGAATGTCACTTTTCAAACTAATCTTTCATTTGTTAACCAAATAACGGAAATCTATAACAAGGACTTACAAATTTTGGGAAATTTCAACAATATTATGGATATTAAACTATTATTTCTGCCTTTGTTAAAAGTCAACTGGAGTACAACTCTCCCGTCTGGAACCCATATTCTATGTACAAGCAATTGAAAGAATACAAAATAAATTCCTACCTCCTTTTAGTTTTAAAATGGATATTTCAGCAATTTTATTGAACTATAACACTATTTTAAATGATATGAATGTATACGTTTGTATTATAAACTCTGTTTTTTTTATTATAACGTATACGTTTTCCCTGAAGATGGAACGGTCGTTCTGAAACCGGTCGGCTTTATTCAAATATAGAAGTGGTTCAAACAAAGTAACATTGTTTCATTTTTATGGATTAACAAAATATTATGTCGTCTAGCTGATAAATACATCAGATACAACGCAGCACATAACGATTTCGATATTTGCGTGCCATACCGATGAGAGTTTTTCGACCGCTGGTAGTTCCAAAAACTAGTGATAAAATTGAATCTACTTATATTTTAATTTTTAATTATTTATAGCCCTGAATCGATTTGCTTAAATGTACTTTATCCTATGCTTATGAAAATGATTAAATATTTTCAAATATTCAATTCAAAAAAATTCAATTCCATCGGCCTGCCTGGGTCGAACTATCGAAAATTCAGTGGTAGATGCTCACTGCTTCAGACCAGTAGAGAGTAGATTGGAATTTTTCAATTTTCCTCGTTCAGGCTTTCCCGTAGGGACTCTTTGCGGTAATCGCAATAAAAATTAAAATAAACTTCTTGATTGTGTCTGTTCAGTGATCCTTTATAACGCAAAATATAGATAACGTTAAAATGTTTTTAAGTAAATTGTTTTCATCGTCAACTATAGTAATTTCGGTTGTCTGAGATGTGAAAATTCTCAAGTTCAGTTAACTCAAACCTGCTTTGAATTTAAGTGTCATTTTTACAATTGGAACTGATTGTTCAGACAGCTGATAAGATAGTAATAATTTTACTGTTTATAGGTACCTTAATTATGAGAATTTTATTTTTACTAATTAATTAATACATGTTTGAAATGTATAATGCGAATTTCTTTTGTTTAAAATTTTGACACATAAATCTATTAGATCTAGATCTGAATCACTAATGATTTTTAAGTTAACTAACTATTTTCATTCGAAAGGTTAATTTCTAATCTTCTCTCTACATATTTATCAACGAATAAATATCATTATACCTGTGGGTTAATGCTAGAAGTGCCTCTGTCAGTTTTTAGTAATTTGATTTAGATACTAGAAAGTATAACTAAAACTTATCTTATAAGAATGCTTTGAATACCTACGTCAGGTGCTCTAAATTATTGAAATTGTGGCCAATCTAATGCAGAAGTCAAATTATTTATTCAGATTTTTTTACGCCAGGAAACCGATTTATCATGTTGTCATATAGGCACTTCTAGCATTTAGTCCAGATATTATAAAGAAAAATTACAATATTTGTTGTTAATATACATGCTGAAACATATGGTCCATTGTCAAATTCTTCATAAATGGTTTTATCTTCACAAAACTCTACAATTATAATATTCAATGATTTTCATGGGTCTGCGCTGTAGTACTGGATGTAAAGGTTAATAATACATATTACTATTACTAGTTTAAATCCATTTCCGGTAAAGTAGCGGAGTAGTAGAAAGGCAGAGTATTGGATTATTGGGTATAGCCCAGCAGAAAGCAGGGGCTATCGTGATCTTGTGACCACGGAAAGTGGAAACAAAATGTCACAGAGGTCCGCGAGAGGACCTGTGATCCCATTACTCACCTTAAAAGGAGACTCTCGGTACCGGGGAATCAGAACTGCGGCTAGTTGTACGGTCTACGGAACTCTGTTTGCAAACCAACGGAAGATGGATGGAGATTTCACCCGGGAATTTAATAATATGGACAAACAATCAACCGTGTAGTTCATTCATTTATGTATCAGGAAGGCACGATAGCCGTACGACCATTTATGTGATACGTGTAATAACTAATAGTTCGGTGAAAAACATGTTTATAATTTTCTCTTATTTAATAAATCAATACCAAAACTCCCTCTGAAATCATTAGATTTGTATATAAGTAATTACCTAAATTCCTACATACTTAATTAATAAAAACAACGATTCAGCGGTCAATGACAATTGAAAAGATTATATTTTTTGAACCATTAACCCGTTGTCGTATGCTGGCGCTAAATTTTAGCGGTGCTTTGGGTGATTCTCTTTTCGTAATAATTTAATTGTTTTTTTGCAAAAATGGTTTTTGAACAATTGTACCGTCTTACCAGGTTTTGTGTTTATATTTTTTTTTACTAAAAATAGTGTATAATCGACCATAAGTATTTCCCCCAGAATAACTATGTACGTGTTAATGATTTTTTGATCATGCCATCAGCCGAGGCTGCGCGCGATAGGTTAAAATGACCATCATCTTTAACCTTAACCGGAATGTAACAAAAAAAGTTCAGAAATACAAAATGCACAAAGTTCGAGTAATCCGTTTTAAAACGGGACTTCTCTGCGCTCAGTCAATAATGTGGATGAAATGCATGTTTAAAATGCTCATTATTAAAACATGTATTATATTTAAATTTATTTCTGACCATTTTTTATCTTCTTTTATGAACTAAAAAATGGGTATTTGCTTAATTAATGTATATTGTTCATATCTAATACAGATTTATATTTTTCATTGATTGATAAATTACTATGTTAGGTTAAATTCGTTTTTGATTTACGTTCACGATTAAGTATTTACTGTTCGATATTGAAACTTTGCAAATATTGATATTTAATTGTTAAGAGACCAAACTAGATTTGCTTTTATTTCGAGTTCAATCTAACGTCTTTTAAAATATACAGTTACCTTATAATAGGAGCTTTTAATGTGGATTTTTTTTAATCTTTACATTTGGCACCTTTAAAGTTGAGAAAAGTTCTTCTACACTGAAATTGCAAAGATTTAATTCACTTAGGACAGATCTGATAAACAAACCTTTGGTGTTTTAAATGTTTCCAGCAGTCATGACTGTCATCTCAATTAAAATAATACTACGGCGCAAAGTCGCTGCTACACAATTAAATGACACTTCAATACTATCCGAAATTTTGGCTAGAAAAGCAAAGAACGCAACCCAGATTTACTATCGCGAACAAGTATGACAATATGATAAACTTAGTTTTCTCAATGAAATATTTAACCTAATAGGCTATAAAATATTATAGATATGCTATAGCTTCGTCATATTTAGCTCCATTCAAATCAAACTGTAACCAAAAGATCAGGTAGCAAAGTCCACAGAACACTCCCGGATAGACTTCAAAAGTAACCAGCAACCAGCGACAAATACACAATATATGGATCACAAAGCAACAGGAAACGTGTACTTCACTTCGAAAAGTGTCCTTGGTCCTTGCAATGTGAATCAATTCTTGCAAAAGGGAGTGGCAACCGCATAGATCCATCTTCGATTCAACTAACACCTCTTATCCACCATACTGTCATTTTATTATCCTTATATTATTTTCTTCGTAATTTATCACTTTTAAAAATCTTAGAATATTAACTATATATCTAAAAGATTACAGTACGCTTTGATTCTAAGCTAACTAATATATATATAAAGGTCTTTTGGTTGAACGATTGTTTGTATGCACCGCGCATTATACATGTACTTTATGAAGACATATAATAAAAATGGCACCCGGAAGTATTTTCGTCTTAATGCCAAATGGGCGATGGTCGCACAGTGTGCCCTGCCTACTGCAGGCTGTAACAGTCCTAGCGCCTATTATAATATAGTCCTACTGTAGTAGAGTACCTGGTGCCTAACCCCGGGGACCTCCGGCCTATTGGTCTTCCTTACCCATTGCCTAAGTAGATTACGGCGTGCTGTCTTCATATTCTCCAGGGGACAAAACCTACAATACGGGGGGCAATGGCCAATGAACAACAACCATTTAATGGGATTTCTTGGCATAAACACAAATTATTTGCAAGTTTGCACATTAATTGAAAATATAACTACCTATGTACGGCTATTAAATGTCCCTTCAGGTAAGTGACAAAATTCTTGTAAAAAAATAAAGGAATCTGAGCATATTTTTTTTTTACATTTCAACTCCACACAGGAAAATAAATTCCCTCGGGACCTACGTCATTTGAGATGCTCTGTGGAGGGTTTTTTAAGGGGTGGGAGGGAATGAACATTGGTCTTGAAGAGACCCATGTTGTAGGAAGGAGGAAACACAAAGGCCGGCAAGTTGAACACAAGAATGAGTGCAATATTGCGCACGCGTTTGGCGTGTTTCCCGACTATGCTCCGGTGCTAAAGGGATCAATGACGCTAGTTCCTCGGAGCATCTTCCATTGAAACGACCCGACCGACGCCTGTATTCTAAAGATTGCAATCCGTTTGTTAAATTAGGAGAATCTATCAGACGGACTGTCCGTTTCTGCAGAGTCGAGGGTTTTTTCAGGTATTTTGGGACTCCAGACCAGAGGTGGCTGTCAAATTCAACCATGGGGCGCACTTGTGATTTGTACAGTGTATTTGCGGGCCCTGTACAGTACGCCCAGTTTTTGAGAGACTAACTTTACTCTGGCTTCGGTGGAGCCCCCATAATGAGCTGGTCACTTAGAGTTACTTAGAGATTTAATCGATTATCTGAATATGCAGCCATTGTACTATATTATATTTAATGCCTTTACCAGCGATTTTCAATACTATTAACAAACTAATAGTTCTGTGAACAAGTCTTGCAACCGAAAAGCATGTTTCTAATTTTCTCTTATTTAATAAATCAAAACCAAAATTTTCCGAAATCATAAGATTTGTAAGTAAGTACTTAAATACCCGTCTTCTTAATTCTTTTTAAATTTCTTCAAGCAAGTGGGGTACCATATCATTGAAAATCTCAGTAAAAGTTGGCCACCTAGTCAAAGTAAGCCATCTGGTCAAAGAAACGTGTGCTTGAATAATATAGTGATGAAACCAAAAACACAGTCAAGTTAAAGTTCGCTAAGCTCAATTAACTATTTTTCTGGATACCTTGGGAGTGGACTGAATTGAGGTATTCAAATTAATTTCGAAACACTCCGGCTACCATCTTATTATTGGCAACATCCATTTTCTTTAAAACCTTACATCGGGGGATTATTTATTCTGGATAATAATGGTATGTTTTCTAAAATTCCTTTTCGGTTGTAGCAGGTAGGTATAAAGCGTGTTTTACATAGGCAGCACGAGTACATGCGATTACTCAACAGAAGTCATATGGAGCATTAACATACAAAGTAGGGGCCATGTTGGGAGTGGGGAACGGGGGGTAGGGGGCGGCAGGGGGAGGGGCGGCTCGCCTCTTTTCGGCACCATCTACAGAACGTTCGGGCGGATCGCCTTATTTTAGCATAAATTAAAACATAGATCAAGGCAGTGTTGAATTCCAGTTGGCACTATTTTAAATTAAGTTTGAAAACAATAAGGTCACCTCGTACAATTTTTTTTTTACAAATGAATCGTATTAATTAAAGCATGCTGAGGAAAGACGTTTGAATTTTTTGAAAATACCGAAAGTACAGAAGACATGATAAAGAAAAGCTTGTGAAATTCATGTGGTACTGGCGGTAATTCAGCGCTGCCATTGGAATTATGAATTGTACTGAATTGATGACGTCACGAGACACCTTTACATACATTTTACCCAATTTCACTTTGAAAGCGCAAAAGTTCGTCATTTTTTAAGATATCGAAAAACTAATGTTTTACCTTCAATAGATTTTCATAAAAATACACTACGGTAGAGGGTTCAAATCCCGGCGTGCGCCATTAAATTTTATTTGATTATTTTGTGTTATTTGACAATTTACTCACAATAATACATAATATATTTGCGGCACGTTCCAGAGCGGAAGATGCATTAACTATCTCCGTGGTGTAAGACCACCATTCAGAATTAAAACGTTTTTTTAAACGCTTAATTGAATTTAAAAACAATTCGTACTTTCTTTCAAGAACGAGAAGTACCTTCAGATTACGATTATTAATAACCTACCAATATTTGAATTAATCCTACTACCATCATAATAAGCGAAAAATGTTGCTGGAGGAAAGATGAGGGACTTGCTAGACAGAGGTTTGATTCCGCAACGTGTGGATTGGTACCCGACGCTATGGACCGCTCGTCCATCTTGCCCATTTTGAAGTAAAAATTATCTAAAATTATGTTCCTACGTTGCCTCAGAAAATACAATGTTTTCATCTAATGGTATTCTTTTTACCAGGCGTTTGCTGTTTGCTGTAGTTTTTTTTATGAAAAGTTAAAATATCGGAAACTTGTATAATGTATACATCTACGGTTATTTTGTCTTGAAAATATAAAATTACTCCAAACATGTTCAAAGATGCTAGAGCTGCGTTTTATGAGAACAAAGTCCGTGCAAACGCAATTTAAGATTGAATTTTAATTCGTTTTAATTTATATTTTAAACGATCTGAAATCGCGTTCGCACGGATTTCGCCCATTGTTAGAATAGAGTAAAAGTATATATACAAAAATATATCATAAATATCTATAACCTCTTTGGATGAATAGTGCTTCCCTCATAAGTATGACAATTAATTTTATAAATTTTTTTATCACCCAATACCCCCCTGGCCTCATCATAATGAAGCCAGTATTCTAGTGCGTGCATTAGCATAATGTAACTTTCGTGCTATACAGTACAACACTGCGCGGGTCCATATAGCTCGGGCTGCTCGGGTGCCGAGTGGGTGTTTCAAACACATTTTAATTTCCAAAATTATCGCTTTTATCTTAATTTATAACACTCCCAAATGCTTCCTATAAATTGGCCGGACAATCACGGCTTAATCGATTTGGCTTCAATACAAACCCTGTTAGTCACACGTTCAAACATTATATTCATTTGAATTAGATAATGGACTTTATATTGTAATCAACGCTCATTTAAAAGATTACTGACTTTAAAAGCAACTGAATGAACGCCTTTTAACAGCTGTTAATTATTATTAGTGGAGTTGAATCAAAATACATTATTACCCGTCGTTATGTCGGGTCATTAAGACAAAGATTATGTGATGTTGAATATTTAGATTACGGCCAAATGATCATTGACTGTGAGTAATTGGGACTTAACTCTATCAATATATCAGGCTTTATTATTGTCTTTAAAAAACCTCTTATAAAATCCGTGAATTTATTATAATAATTATTGATAAAGAAATCATTAGATTAGCATTCCGCCAATCGAATAAAATTAGGAAAATTACATTTTTGACGCTTACGATTTGTCCTACAAATAAAACGTCTTAAATGCCGAATATTTCAGAAGTAATCGGTCCATAATAAATAATTAGATAACTTTCCTGAATTAAATTCATTGGGTGTGTTTAGGGATATCGTTTATATAACAGGTTATACAATAAAATTTTCACAACCGGTCTTATCGGTTTCATATTTCGTAACTGCGTATATTAGTACAAAACAACGTAACATCGATAAACAATGTGCACTGTTTATACGCAAGTTCAAAAAATATATAAACGTTGTACAGAACCTATCTGCTCGAAAGTAAAAAAATATATACGATCTGAAATAGTCCTGGGTCGATCGTGAACTACCTGATTATTGTAACCCGCTCATGAACCATCAATGAGAGATCAGGTTATTCAAAAAAGATTTGATCGTTAGAATCCATGTCCCGTGATGTGTGCAGGTGTGGAGCGCGCCCTTAAACCGGGCATTTCGAAAGCAACTGACAAATAGGATGTTAGAAACTTAAATCTAAAATAGGCTATTATTAACCAACTACGTCAAACGATAGCATCCGATGAAAGATCGGATAACGGTTACTCGGGTCACAGCTGGCACTGGGCTACGTGCGTATCGATCTCTCTTCTCAACTCTGACATTTTTTCCCGATTTTAAAAGTACCCGATCAAAGAGCAGGTACCCTCTACCCGATCACTTCGCCAGTGGGTCGTGAGCGATCCAAATCGATGTACTTATATCACAGTTTTCCGAAATACACAATAAAAATTACGTTTAACTAAAATGCAACATTTCCAAACTTATAATACTAAGCACACCTATGAAAAATGACTGGACACTAAAATAATTGTAAGATTTGTATAGCTGAAAGTTTATGTAAAGAACACTTCAGAACTCATCATCAGACAAAAGACAATTGTTGCAGAATGTTCAAGCAAAATAGTCACTAGAAAATATTTAAAGCTCTTTCCTCTTTTCCTTTTGATCAGTTATACAGGGTGTCCGGGGGTAAAGTGCATTAACTTCGGGAGGTGATTCTTCATGATAATACAAGTAAAAGATATAAATAACTTTTTTCAAAATTTAAACTTTTAATGGTAGTTTTGAGGTAAAAAGATAAAATTAGTCCGGCGTGAGCGGCCAGATTTATTATTTTCCGCTGTTACGATACGGGCCAATCACAATCGAGTCGGGCGCCCGGCAGGCTCTCAGCAAGTAAGATCGTACCTCACACTAAGGATTTTTAGTAGGTACTTCTTTTTGTATGGGAAAAAAATGTTGGAATTTCGGAAAAAGTTGTCAATCTTTTTTACTCTTACCATCATGTAGAATCACCTCCCTAAGTTAATGCACTTTACCCCCGGACACCCTGTATATAAAATGTTATCCTTATTCTTGACGCGTCTGTTATAATTTTGAAAATCATAAATAAAAAATATATTCTATTAAAATATTATAATATTACACACCTAGGTAAATTTAGATAATTTTTTATCATGTATGGAATTCTTGAAACAAACAGAATTTTTAAAATGAGATTCAAATTCAAAACAAATTCAAGTTCAATAAACCAGAGTTACAATCACTCAGATAGACTTACAGACAGACCTTTTTACGTTACATTACAGCCTTTTTTACATTTTTATATTACAGACAGACCCAGAGCCGAAATTAGTATATTTGATAATAACGATGAATCAATTAAAAGTACTTAGAGGAATTAACATAAAAGTGCTTGTAATTTTTCATGAATCATATTATGAATTTCATTAGTACGAATACCGGTTCTAGGGCAGTAGGTACCGGACGATAAAGCCTACAGAGCTCGAAGCTCGGCGCCAGGCTCTATTGTGCTCCGCTAAGCTCCTTACACAAACATATCTTTTATTTTGAAATCCTCGACAAAGGCAGGCTGACAGGCCTAACTAACCTATTCCGTTTCAACAAGTGCCCGGCAGTGGCCAGTAGAGTCAATAAATTGGACTTAATCAATTCTATTATTCTAATTCACTAAATTATAATACATCAATGCATTAAATAAATTAAAAAACAATCTGGTATTTGTTAAATTGTGGTAATTTTTTGTAAAATTTACCGTGTTTTTTTTCTGGTTTTGCGAGACATTGCGAGAGAAAAATACTACTGATTAATTCGATATCTTTTTAAAAAAAATATAAATATACAAAAAAGTTACTTTCCTCCTACGATCTTATACAAATCACTTTAAATTAGTGAATAAAATAAGGAAGATATGGTTTTCAATATAACGAAACAAATTTAAACGAATGACTAAGCTTTTAGAAAAAACTTTTAATACATTTAAAAATAAAATTTTAAATGTATTTGAATAAACGTTACTGGAACAAAATATTATTGTTCGTCAAAAAATACATACCTAGAAGTTTTTATTTAAATGTGTGGGCGAGTTTTTTTTATCTAAATATTTGTCTAATCGAGGTTAAAATTTGCAATAAAAATTACGTTTAAGAAATTCAAGTGGGATGGAGATCTACAATGTCAGGAAGTGTGAGTGAGACGAAACGCTATTGAAGGAAATTCTAGTATTATTTATTCCGTCGCATCTGCCCTGATGATGGACACTGCAACGCTGTCCAAAACGTTGTCTAAACAAGGAGGTAGCACAACACGGCGTAACACCCCAAAAAGAAATAACAAAAATATTTATTCTGTGTTTAAATTTTTATTTTTTATATTAGCTCCACACGGGAGGCCTGTATAAAAATAAATCCTCTCGGAGCCTATGTCATCTTCGGGGTGCTGTGTGGGAGGATTTTTAGGAAGGAACGGAGAGGAAGTTCTGGGAAAGAAAAAGTCTTAGAAAAACCTTACCCCGTGAACCCGTGAATCCTTGCTAAGTCACTAAACGTAACAAGCCACTTGTGGTGACATACGGCGGGGGTGTTTGTTATCCAATAAATGGTTCCACCATTAAGCGTACAGCACCAGGATTTTCGACTAATTTATTTATTTTATTTATTTATTTGTTTGTTTTTTTTTTGTTGTTGTAAAGAATACATCAGTACAAAGAATCTTCGACTGTCCAACTAGGAACGTCTCCCGTTCTAGGACATTCAACTGACAGAAACATTTTATAAGACGTAAATTTAATTTACAAATGACCGATTTGGGACACAAATCAAAAAATCATCGCCAAAAAACTTTATCTTACTTACTGAAGCTCAGGAAAAAATATTTAATTATTTACAATTAACGGCACAAGTGTCCTTTACGTATATGTTTTATTTTCAATATAGAAAGAAGAAAGAAATGTAAAATTATAATATTACTTGTAAATAAACCAAAAGAAAAATAATACATATTAATACAAAGTTAATGAAAGCAGTGAAGAAAAAACAAACAGAAAAAACCTGTATACAGTGACCTTGTTAAAATAAGTACTGCTAAATTGTTTAATTAGTAGGTACAGCTATATACTTCAGTAGAGGCATACAAAAAATATCAAAATCATTAGGATAGAAGGTTTTCAAAAATGTTTAAAGTGTTACATATCAGCATAATTTGTAAAATGTAATTTTGAAATTGATTACCTAATCCTATGGCCCTTAATTGAAATTAACTAATCCCATAATCTAATTTTAATTAATTAGATTATCTAACTAATATTCGAATAAAAAACCGAATTATTCGTGTCCTCGCAAATAATTCACGTCCATTAAAAATTATTTAAGTACATCCATTTTTTGTTATTTTTAGAAAGCCAAATTGTTTTCGTCATTAGAACTCATTCAAATCGAGATTGTCAAAATTGAACAAAAGCAGAAATGGGCCGAAAAATGCGATTTACGGACATAATTTAAATGTCAAAAATTCTAGATGGCGCTGACCGTCGACTTAATGCTCATCAAAATGAAGTTCGAAAGACATTTTTTGTTTTGAAGAATCTTAATTTTCAATGTACATTTGTTACTTTAATTTAAATTTTTTGCGACCGGTTTCGACACATCCGTGTCATTCACGAGCAAACTTAAAACTGAAGCTCGTGAATGATAAGGATGTGTCGAAACCGGTCGAAAATTTTTTTAAATTTAAATTCAATCTGGGAGGCGGGAATGGGTACCGCCGCCCCGGGAACCTTTATTGGATAACCAACACCTCTGCCATAGGTCACCCCAAGTGGTTCGCTACGTTTGGTGATTTAGCAGGGGTGCCCGGGTTCATGGGGTGAGGTTTGTCTAGGTCTTGGAGGCGGATGACCAAGACACACTGAACCCCAGATTCCTACCCACACCTTAAACCCTTTTCCTTCCCAGAACTCTCCTCTCCTTCCTTTTCCTAAAAAAAACACTCCACACAGCATCCCCAAAGATGACATAGGCCCTGAGGAAAATTATTTTCCTCAGCGCCTCCTGTGTGGAGCTCATGTAAAAAAAAAAAAAACAAGTGTACATTGAAAATTAAAACTCTTCAAAACAAAAATGTCTAGAAATTGTTACATAGTTAAAGCCCAAGATATACACAAAATTGAGTTCGAAATACCCCAACCTAAAGAAAGTAAGTACTTGCTTATTTACTTGCTTACCTTACATTTTTTTATACTGGTCTAAGCTACTCCTCTCGTAAGGACTGTTGCCCAGAAAGCACCTCACGCAGAATAGATTATGAGCATCGTGTCATAACAATGGACATCTGAAACACTTTTCCCGCCGCGCGCCGTGCCATGACAGGCAGTAGGTGCCCCAGGTAACCGGACAACCGGCGGCCGAGCCTCGTTATTTATATTTGCCCCGAGTCTCTGCGCGTGCGCCCAGAATACATAGGCATTTGTTCCCGAACACAATATAACTTAAATTAGATACTCAATGTCAGACTTGCACGAGTATCATAGAAGTTGTTTGAACAGTGCTGAAACAGTGAAGCAGCGAAGTTAGAATGAAAAGTTCTGAGGGTATTGTGGCAGTATCTGTGTTGTCTCAAGGAGCAATCCGCTCACACATTTTTACTAACCGAAATCCTATTTTCTAGTTTCGTTCTATTATTTACAGTTCGTAAATAATTGTACAGTAATTTCATACAATACCTGGAGAAATTACTCGGTGAAAAACATTTATATGTTTTATGTAGCTGTTTTTATGTTTATCTTAAGTGAAATCTTCTTTAGCACCGTTGTGATATCAAACTCGATTAAACGAAAAATAGCGACAATAAAAAGAGACAAACACATACATCTATAGGATTTAGCCTGCGAGAGAATCAGATAGCAGTAATATATTTATTTTATTCACGGGTAGTCGGTTCCAATATAATACGATAAATCCACAGTCCCGCGCAGGTCCCCTTTGGTGTAGTGGTATAAAGCGACTGACGAATCTTTGCAGAGATTCAGCCGACCAGGGGTCGAATCCTACGAAATCCGAAAAAAATAAGTATTTTTATTTTTCCAAAACCAATATTTAATCTACAAACTATTCCAAAATGAACAGGCAAAAGAAAACGACATCGAGCGACTCAGAAGAAAAAACCACAAATACGAATAAGATTACTAAATTTTTGTTGTTTGTTTTTGGGGTGTTATGCCGTGTTACGCTACCTCCTCCTTTAGCCAACGTTTCGGACAGCGTTACAGTGTCCATCATCGTCATCATACTTTTGGCCGTGAAAATCTAAAATCATAAGATTACTAAATGTATAGGAAAGCGTGCACTGGAATTCCATGACAAAAATATGTAAAAAATCATCCTTCACGTTATTAAAAAAGGTGCTTCGTAGTCTCCCCATTCTTGTCTACTTTAGTTTTCTGGAGGTTTCACTTCTACCGCGTGAGAATTGCACACTCTGATTTTTTTCTGTGCACAAACAAGTAGACGCGATATAGATTTCAACGTAACGCCGAACCTTATATTTGGATTTGTTTCGTATTTTTTACTGTTCTGGACGCATATGATGTGCCAATATTTAATTAATGCGAGTATTAAGCATAAAATTATATAGATCTTGATTTATTATAAAGTATTATAAAGTCGTAAATATAAGATTTTTGTTTTTAATGCGATTATTCTTATAAAAATAATACAGCGAAAAATACATGAAACCAAACAACCTAGATTTTTTTATTGTTTGAACTATAAATTATAAAACAGATGTTTTAATATTAATGTTTATTTTATTCGAAGAAACGCGTTAATCATTCGGACAAAGCGTTATCAAAACATATCCCAGGCGAGACTTTCATTATTTATCGTCAAGTGTTTGTGCACTTGTCTCTTGCCTCACGGGACTGGGGCGACTGGGCCTCTCTGTATGTGGCCGGTGCCGGTGGCGGAGGCCACACTTCAGCTCTACGTCTACGTCATTAGGAGCCCAGGTAGGTTTATACGGCGGGAAGAGGCACGTAAGAGGTAACGCACACCGCACACCTCTTCTCGGCTCCTGGTAAGGGAACGACGTCATATCCGGTGGCAGCTCATTGTTTTCGGATTGAAATTAAAATAATCTTAAAGCCTTATGTAAATAAATCAAACATTTTACACGGAGCGCCCACGTTCATTAAGAAAATACTCGTATCTACAGGAATAACAAAAACGTAAACTTTCTGTGTTGAAGCAAAATGTTTTTATTTTGTATGTTTCGTAGTTTTTTAAGTAAAACTTCTTTACGCACGCTTGACTTGGGGAGTAAGCTGGTGAATGCGTGACGAAAGCGTTACGAAAAGTGTTATCGGGCGAGGCAAACGGAAATTGAGAGGGAGATAAAAGTTAGTAAAGTTTTATTTCAGTCGTGGTCTAAAGCACACTCATTTTTTTTACGAGGTGTTAAATAGTTCTGTCGGTAATCTAAAAGTAGGACAAGTTGATTTCGAGACTAACCGCAAGTAACAAAATTTGGAAGGCGGGTGTGGGCACCACCGCACCGAGAATCATCTGTTGGATAACCAATTCCCCTGCCATAGGTCACCCCAATTGGTTCGCAACGTTTAATGACTTAGCAGGGGTGCCCGAGTTCACAGAGTGAAGTTTGTCTAGGTCTTGACAGCGGATGTGCTTGCCCATATACAGCATGGCCGGATCGGGCCCTCCTATACACTGTCCCTTAAATTTCTACCCATCCCTCATACCCTTTTCCTTTCCAGAAGTTCGTCTCCTATCTTTCTCTAAAAAGGCCCTCCACCGCCCCGAGGAAAATTGCTCTCGTCGGGTCCTACCTTTTATTAAGCAATTTGTAAAAACATGTTTAAACTTTGTTGTTAAAACATGAAATTTTGAGTGTGTTATATTTTCAGCACCAGGGCAAAAAAGGGTAGCATAAAACCATAATAAACTACAATAGCAGACGCTTATTTACAGATTTATTTATAAAACAGATAATTATTATTATAATTTTTTTCAAAATTTCATCCAAAGTTTCCCGCCGCAATTTAAAAAAAATATACGAACTTTTAGGAATTTTTTATTAATTATTTTAAAGTAAAACGACAAAAAGAAAGTTGACCGCAACGTTTACAATATATTCGCCTAATAAAATGTCAGTAAAATGATAAAATTTGAAAGGGTATTTCGTCACCTTCAAAATCAGTTTTTCGTTTTCGGATGCGATCATAAATATTTCATTAATTTAGATTTTATTGCTAACCTGAATTATTTTGACATTCCGGTAAAATTAATGTTTAAGGAATTAAAGCAATTTTAGTGGAGTTTGTCTTGAAAATAGATGTCATTGAATATGGTCTTAGAACATTTTCAATTGTCAGCGCCTTGAAAACACTGTTCTCAATTAAGGAAAAAATAAAAAAAGAGGTAGCTTCGATTATTATTATCTTGGTGTCGACTTTTATCTGTCGTAATAATAAAAAATAAAATACTTGCAGAACTTAATATTAATATTATTAAATTTGCTTCTTCTAATAGTCAATAGTTCCATATAAATAAAATCGAATATATTTATCCGTGACGCTATCTAGGTTACAAACCAATTCTTAGAATGATTGTTTCCAACAAAAGGGGTAGTTGCCTATGATATGGAAAATAAATTAGTTGAAGATAATATTGTTAATTCTAAAATTTTAAATATGAGATTGACTATTACGACGGTTACCGCAATGGCGGAATTGGTAAACCACGTCCGGATAGACGAGAGGTTCTGGATTCGAGTCCCAGTTGCGACCTTTGTCTTTTTTCTGATTTTCTGTGTCTTGTTCTCTTTAATATTTTCGTTTAGATTTTATTTATTTATACTGTGTTTTTGCACATTGTTCTCACACACGTGAGAACAATCCAGTTATAAAAACTCAGTTAATTATAGAAATAAGAAAAATAGGTAAAAATTTATATAAAATCAATCAGCCAAATTATACAATGGTTAAATTTTGAAACAGTTTAAATACAAATTTGATAAAATAAAACAAAAAACAGTTAGAAATAAAAAATTATAAAAATACAAAGTTTACTAAAATGACAATTAAAGAGAGGCAAGACAAGAGACATAATTAAAGACACAAAGGATACATAAAAAATTAGCACATATTTTTCAGCAATCGCAGAGCATTTTTTTGATTCCATATAAATTATTATTGGCGAAAATATCTACTTCAGCCCACTTTATCTTATTATACAATCGACACATTTGAGTCAGAGGGCTAAAATAGGCGATATTATTTTTAAATGTGTTCAGGTGAAACATATTGTGGTGTCTTAAACAATGGGAATTGGGAACATTTATATCAATATTACTAAGACACAGTGAAGTATCAAGATGGCCGTGAATTATTTTATGTAATTATATTAGATTAGTCAATTGCCTTCTGATTTTAAGTGTATTAATTTTGAAGTATTCAAGTCGCATGTCGTATGATCTAAGATGTTCTTGTAATCCACATTTAAAAGATAACAGTCTTAGCATTTTTTTGAACTGTTTCTGCAATGTTTTAATATTTGCAGTAATGTGGATTCCAAATAGTGCTTCCAAATTCAACTTTACTTCTAATTAAGGCATTGTAAAGGGTTAGAATTGATAGAGGATCTTTGAAAGGTTTACATATTCTATGAATAAATTCCATCATTTTAAATGATTTGCACTTAATGTCGTTAATGTGTACATCAAATATGAATTTAGAATCAAGGGTGATTCCTAGATCTCTTATGGAAAACACTTTTTTAAGAATAGTATTATTAAAAAAGTGTTTTCCATAAGAGATCTAGGAATCACTCTTGATTGTATAGGAAAAATCCTTTATAATTCTATTACGGGTGAAGTTTAAAGTGTAACATTTTTCAACATTTAAGTGCATATCATTGACAGTACACCAGTTGCCGAGGTCATTTTGAAGTCGTTGATAATCAGAAACAGACTTATTATTATTATTATCTTCTTCTTCAATGATAATTAAGTTATTTGTTTTCATTATATTAAATTTATAATTAAAAATAAATATTATCTAAATTATTATTTTTAATTGTTAAACTAACGTTTAAGACAAGATTTTTATGCATAGCACAAAGGGTAACAATTATTATAAGCAATAATTATCAGCCTGAAACACTCATCCACAATGAAAAAATCTTCCGAGAAAAAATACATAAGATAAGATAAGATAAGATAAGCCGCCATAGCTCAATTGGGAGAGCAGCTGACCGGCAATCAGAAGGGCACGGGTTCAAGTCCCGTTGGCGTCTTGTATTTTTTCTCCGAAGATTTTTTCATTGTGGATGAGTGTTTCAGGCATCTAAGTATTTAAGGCGATTACTGTTCTATTTTATTAAGTAACTAGTCATTTTGTGGAGACCCTGTAGACGTTGTGTAAATGTGATGTGTCAATATCATTTGCCATAATTTATCTCAAATATTATTAGGTTGATAACTCATTTTTTTAGGTAACGCGTTAATATATTGCCAGTAATGATTGCGTGATGACCCCGGAGAAGTGATTGGTTAAATTTCTTATTTTTTACTTTTTTTTTTTTTTTTTTTATTTTTTTTTATTGGCAATGTTTATTAAAAATACATATGAAGTTATAACAGTTACATAGTTACATACATAAGGTTAACAAAAAAATTTAAAAAAATTGCCTTTCCTCACCATAAAGAGACAATGCTCTTGTGTTTGGTGAGGGAGTTCTAGCTCAATTAGTAAATTAATGATCGTGTAAGTTAGTAATAACGGCTATTGTAAATAATAAGTAGGTTAAAAAATCTTGTATAAATTTAAAAATAAATATCCTGAAGAGTTTACAAAAATCATAATATAAATTAAAAAATCATTATAAATGGAAGAATCATGTAAGTTAGTAACAAAAATTATTGTAATAAGTAAGTAAAGGATACGTAAGAAAGAACGCAAGATTTATACAATAGTAGACTCAGAGATTTAGAAACTAAGAAATGAAAGAAAAAAGAAGGAATAAATGATTTATAAAATAGCAGACTTTAAGATACAAAGTAAACATATTTGTGACTTTTATAGCAGTTTAAGGTAATTTTTTAATTTGGACTTAAATTCCTGCATATTTTCGATGGTTTTTAATTTTAATGGGAGGTTGTTATAATAGATTATGCCCAGGTAAAGATAGGAATTTTTAATGTGCTTAGTATTAAATTTAGGAATTTTAATAGTTTTCTGGTATCTTGCTGATGTATTGAATTGGAAGTTACGAGTATTTAACTGTATTTCTTTGTAAATTTGAAGTATTAAATATTTTTTATAGATTTTGTCTATTACAGGCACATTGAATATTGAAAAAAGAATTTCAGTAGGAAATTTAGACGGTTTTTTCAAGATTACCTTAATTATCAACCTTTGAACAATTTTGAGGGGATTTAAAATATTGTCATATGTTCCTCCCCAGCCAATAATACCATATTGCAATATAGATTGAACAGTTGCATAGTACACTCTTTTTAGGTTTTCTAAGCTAAGAATATTTCTAAGTCTAATAAATATATAAATACATTTCCTAATCCTTTTAACGAGTTCACAAATATGTGTTTTCCATTTAAAATGTTGATCTATGTATACACCAAGATATTTGATTTTGGGAGTTGGACTAAGTATAGCACAATCTTGATTGCAGTTAGTTTTATTACATTTACTTTGGTGTATTATGATTTTTAAATTTGGTTCTAATTTGAATTTATTGATAGAGAATGGGATAAATTTATTAAAGATATTATTTTTCCGTTTAGTTTTTGTATGAATATGTCATTAACATAGATAATAAACAGTAACGGTCCCAGGACTGTACCTTGAGGTATGCCGAAATGACTCATTTTTGGTGAACTAAGCACACCATTAATTTTTACAACTTGGGGACGTTTGAAAAGGTAGCTTTTTATCCATTCTAGAGCTGAACCATTTAATCCAATGTTTCTTAATTTACTTATAAGTTTGTCATGTGATATACTGTCAAATGCTTTTTTGAGATCTATAAAAATTCCCAGGCATTTAAATGATTTATCTAATGAACTATGTACAAGGCTACTTAATTTTGCAATTGCATCTTGTGTGCTTCTACCTTCCATAAAACCAAACTGGTTTTCATTAATTATATCATTGCATTTTATAAATTGGCTCATTCTTTTTTTAACTAGTTTTTCAAAAATTTTTGCTATATTTGAGATTACTGATATGGGACGGTAATTGTTTACTTCTTCTGGATTACCTGACTTAAATATTGGGGTAATAGTAGTTTGTTTGTAAATTGATGGAAATACTCCGCTTTGGAAACTTGTATTTATTATATGCATTAATGGCTTAGAAATTTCATTTTTTATGTTTTTTAAAATATCAACCGTGACTGCATCAAAGCCCGGAGCAGATCCTCCTTTCATATCGGTTATGATAGAAACTATTTCGTCCTCTGTGGTGACTTCAAATGTTGTCATTTTATTTTTAGCATTTATATTACAGTCTGGAGATGTTATAATATTTGGAGATCAATGTGAATGAGATTGGCGAGATTTTTCCCAACATTTGCAAAGAAAGTGTTAAATATATTTGCAGCTTTTGAGGGGTTTTCTTTACAGCATGTTTTTGAGTTATCGTGATTAATAGCATTGATTTCGTTATTATTGTTTTTTTTCTTGTCAATTATTTCATTTACAACCGTCCATACTCTTTTACTATCATTTTCAGCTAGATCCAACTTCCGTTTATAGTAACTTTCTTTAGTATGTTTTATGATATATGAAAGTTTATTTTTATATGCTTTAAAGTGATTAAGTAAGTTTTTATTATTAGGTTGTTGAGTTGTTAATTTATAAAGAGCTTGCTTACGTCGTACAGATACTATTAATCCATGGTTTTATAGGTTTGAAGTTAGACAGTTTGTGTTTGGGAATTATATTTTTTGACGAGTCATTTATGTATTTAGATATTTTTTCTTCAAATATTTTACAGCAGATATTGACATCATTACATTGTAATAATTCGATCCAATTTTCTGATTGAAATTTGTTTTTTAATGTATCCATATTAAGTACTTTTTTGGAAGATTTTGTTTGTTTAAATGATGGCAATATTGGATTGCTGGTTTTGTGGTTAAAAATACAAGAATAATGATCAGTGATAGTTATGTGAATGACAGCTGCTGTTATATTTTGGATATCCGGTATATTTGTAAAAATATGATCTAAGCATGAAGGTCGTTGACCTCGAACGTCTCTAGTGTACGAATTTATGCACGATAAATAATTGAGTTCTGCTAACATGTTGAGATAGCTATCTTTATCCTTACTAGAATAGTCGCTTGCGATATTTAAATTTATATCTCCGACAAAAATATTGTTTTTATTTCTAAAATTTAATAAAATATTTTTTAATTTATCAATAAAGTGTGACACTATCGACCTATGCGTTCGATAAATAGCAATAATGTTATAATGTTTATTTATGTCTTTAAATTCAATATTTAATATGTTAACATTACTAATACTGTGAATCTCTTTAATATTAAGTACATTGTATTGGTTAGATACAAATATTCCAATACCAGAGTTTTTGTTTAACTTTGTTGTTGTTGTGTAGTAAAAGTACCCCGGGATAGTGAAATTCAATTCACCGGCTGAGTGTGTTTCTGTTAAAACTATGCAGCCCGGGAAATAATTTAATTCTTTTAATGATATTATTAATTCATCCATGTTCCTTTCAATGCTTCTAATATTTACATGAAATAGGCTAAATCCTTTATCAGGACAAATTAAATTGAAATCTTTTATGGAGTGACACAAATTTTCTTCTATACAAATTTTTTTATCCAAAGCGTTACATAAAAAATCATTCATTTTGCAGTTTTAGGTTAGTTATTTTATGGATACATTTATGTAATTTGTAATGACAAATGGTAGAGGCAAAGAATTTTAAATATACACTATGTATACATAGATATGATGGCTGAAATAACAACATATAAATATATAATTTATTTACGTTTTTAAACTTTATATTTAAAATATAAGCTATAAACATTACAATATAAACATCATAATCATAATACTGGTTGGAAATAGGTATTCCAATATTAGAGTTTTTGTTTATTCTTATTATTGTTACATGGTACCCTGGAATGGAGTAATTAGTTTCGCCACTAGAGTAGGTCTTTGTAAACCCAATCAAGCCCGGGAAAAAAATTATTTCTTTTAAAGAAATTTTTAATTTTTCAAAAAAAATTTTTACGCTTTTAATCTTTTTATGAAATTGAGTAAATGCTTTTTCAGTGCAAATAAAATAGAAGTCTCTTATAGAGTGATGTAAGTTTTCTTCAATACATATTTTTTTACCTAATGCTATGTTACATAAAGAATCATTCATTGTTAATTTATAGATAAGAGTTTGAGGAAATGAAAATTTCCTCAAACAAATAAAGCAAATAAATAACTTATGTTATATCTTACACTGCATTATCTTCTCCCATAAACTGTGATGTGGCCTTTAACACGCGCTTATTCGAAAAAAAAATTTTTTTTGCTAAAAACTTCTAAAAATTAACCTGTCTACAAAAGACAGCATAAATCAGAGATTAATCAATTTGGGAGGCGGGTATTGGTACCGCCGCCCCAAGAACCATTTATTGGATAACCAACACCTCTGCCATAGGTCACCCCAAGTGGTTCGCTACGTTTGGTGAATTAGCAGGGGTGCCCGGGTTCATGGGGTGAGGTTTGTGTAGGCCTTGGCGGTCGGTGCGTCTGCCCACCTACCGTGTGATGGGCAGGATCGAGAGAGACTGGTTGAGGGAGGTTTTTTATCCTCTATAGCAGGAATCTCTCGATCCATCATCTTGCACCGCGGTTTGAGGGAAGGATTGATACATCTGTCACTCCTTGACACACTGACTCCCAGATTCCTACCCACCCCTCATACCTATTGCCTTCCCAAAACTTCCTCTCCTTCCTTTCCTTATGATGACATAGGTCCTGAAGGAAACGATTTTCCTTAGAGCGGCCTGTGTGGAGCTAATGTAAAAAAAAGTCCTTTCTGAAGAAAGTGGTAAAAATACTGCTTAGATAATTTCAAAACTATCATTTTTATGAGACACAGATAAAAAAATAGTAAGATTTTTTCAAATTCGTTTATCTATTATATTATTATTATTAATACGGACGTACATGGTAGGTAGTATAACAAAGTAAATTAAAAAATTTAAAAAGCAATATGGTTTAAATAAATCAATGTTGCAAATAAATAAATAAATGTTGTAAAAAAACAAAATGTTATTTGACATCTAAAACACACTAATACATTACTGACTATTATTTACAGGTTCAGACATATTGGGACTCAGAGGTGTCAATATGTTTTTTCTGATTTTTCTGTTTCCAGATTTTTGATTGAGTTTCGCTTATATTGTCTCCATTTATTTAAATATTACAATTTGAGGTTTTACTCATTAAGTTAAAATAAAAAAATAGAAAAAAAATAAGTAAACCGGCAATAAATGTGATGGGATAAAGTATTCCTAAATTATGCATTGGATTCTGTATCATTTTCGTACTGAAATGTGAAATATCTATAATATATTTATTAAGAAATTGGAATGGCGATTCCCACCGAGTTAGCTTGAGATAATGGCTGTCAGGATTTCGATGAATTTTTCCAATTGTTTTATTTTTATTTGGGCGCCTAATGTGTTATTCAATATATGTACACATAATTTCATTCAGCGTAAATTTACAACTTAGGTACATATGCATATCGAAGGAGAAATAGTTATATTCATTAATTATTTTCTATTTAAATAGACATCGATCCAACATTATCAATTTACAACAATTCAAAAATATTATTAATCACTCAAATGCTCCATCATTAATTGTAGTTTTCCTTCGCTGTTAAGTAGGTACCATCTTTAAACAATAATAAAGCAAATAATCATAAACCATTATTCCTAATGACCGGCTAATTTATTACAGTTAAATCTTAATTACATAATCAACACATCAATAAATAAACTCCTATAAAATGTAATAAGATGTTCATTGATTCAATGGATAATTTATAGTCGCAACCTGAAAGATAATTATATGTGTAGGAATTTCTTTTGATGTCATTTAATGTATGGTTAATTCGAAATTTATTGAAGAAACATTTACGATATGTCTACTTATTGCAAATTATTTGGCGTAGCGAAAAGCCTTTTAAAAATATTTTGATTCTACCTAAGTGGTTTGGGTATAAAACTTCCATTCGGGCTATCTAAATTACGAGCCAATACAATTAATCTAAAGCGTAAATTCGATTTATATGGTGATGAAATACAAATGAATTATAGTAAGCTATCAAAAATAATTTAGAAAATATTAAAAGATAAAGCAATTTCGGAATGGAGTTTCAGCCGTGGCGTCGCACGTCGTGATTAAATTCAATATAAATAACAATTAGTAATAAAACGTTATATCTATTGATGGTATTCTGGAAATGTGTTTATATTCAACACATTAAGTAATCAATAAATATGTTTATTGGCTGATTATTTATGTAGAAAGGTAGGCAACGCCGTTACTCCTTATATAGAGGACCGTTAATTAATGTCGTCATAAATTTGTTTTCACCCGTGCCTATAATATGTGACTAAATTAATAGACTTCAAATGAATCGTTAAAACTCTTTTTTTTACTAATTATTTAAATTGATTGGTAGCGTTAATGCAGTTACAAAATTTAGAAGATTGATCAAATGCAGGTTCAAAACCACAGGTACACAATTTAAATAAGTATAGTAAGTACTCTGCAGTAAAATCGTGGTTGATCACGAAATATAAACGTGATTTACATATTAATAAAGTACAAATTTATTTGAAGATTTCAATTTGGGAGGCAGTATGTGATAGTAACCAACACCTCTGCAATAGGTAACTCCAAGTGGTTCGCTACCTTTGGTGACTTTACCGTGCACCCTTAATGGCAGGGGTTCATGGGATGAGGTTTGTGCGGCTCTTGGCGGCGGATGCGTCTGCCCACCAACTGCGTGGCAAGCCGAATCAAGAGAGACTGTTTAGGGAGACCCTTTGATCTCTCCAGTAGGACCCTCGTAACATCTGATCTGAACACAGATTCTTACCCACCCGTCATACATTTTTCCTTCACAGAATTTCCTTTTCTAAAAAGACCCTCCACACAGCATCGTCAAAGGTGACACGTCCCCAAAGATGACATAGGAAATGTAAAAAAATGCAAGCTAATGTAAGAAAAGTTTTAAAAAATATCGAAAATATGATTACAACATAATTTTTGGATTGAACAATGAAGCGAGAAGATATTACATTAAGGCAATTTTAATTTTAAAATCATAAATTAGACTCTATTTAACTAATGGATAACAATAAATAAAAGAAAAATCAAAATGATAATAACAAATTAAATGTTTCATTCACCGTTCATAAAATTTTGGGCAAAACTGTTTACGAAACTAACGAAAAATGGTAATTCTTTTAATCAATTGGACATGCATGTTAACAAAGTTAGGTTTAATTTGGGTGTATCATTCTAAACACGTTTCTTCAAAAATGATTCGTTTTTTCACAGAAAAGGTGTTCACTTCAAATAAAGGTATATCGAAGGAGTGGGCATAACTGATATTTATAGATATTAAATGCATTAATCGTAGCCAACGTGTGGCCACGCCTGCTACGTCAGAAGACATCAACGCGAAAACCCAAAGTTAATTTTAGTTAACTGTAAACCACTTAACCAAAACAAATTAGAGAAACAGTTTTCGTTTTAATATTCGCTTGTAATGTTAGACAGTTTGTAATATTTGAATTAGACGGTATGCATTCATACTGCTTTGAAATTGAATCGATATTAGATATTAGGTTTCGGTCACAAAATTCAACTGGAATGAATATAATTTGAAATCTGTGTACAGGCCACCTTACATCCCTTAATTTCCTTTATTGAAGTTTATATATACACATATATATATATGAAGTTTATGAAGTTTATATCGCCAGCTAACATTTCGCTGATTTCAATAAAATTGAGAACTGAAATATGCTCAGTATCTCTTTATCGCCATTTTATGTAAATGAGTAAATTATTTACAAATGAAAATAGAAATGCTACAATGAGGCAACACTTTCAGTAATAGATCAGAAACCATAAAAAATTTAAAAAATTCAAGTAAATCTCAACTAGGGCGTTTGACGATGATGCCAGCTTATGCTGATGTTACACGTTTCATTTCTGCATTTCAATTGGGATGAAGCAACCAAATTGAATCATGTAAATATAAAAGTGAATGATTCAATGTCATTGAATTCAAAGTTCATTCAACGTGGAAAAGTGAGAAATTAAAATGTAAACACAAGTATAAGTAGATACTTATTGAATGATTCACTCGATCTTTATTTGTGCGAGCAGACAGGCGAAGATTTGCGTTATCAACGTAGTCAAAATGGTTTATAAATGGAAAAAGGAGCATACTTCTCTGTTTTTGGAACATTTTAAGAAGTATCCTAGCCTGTGGAATATTAAAGTGGAGGGTTTCATTTAATTAATTCATTATTTAAATTATGACAAATTAACATAATTCCCAAGCGATGAACTGATTTGAAGACATCCTCAGCAATATGAATCGAATAGTTCACTTCTTCGTGATATGTATAAACAGCATACCCTTTCACTGCTGTGTCATTCAACCAAAGTGAAACAATTTGGTTGAACCGGGTAATATCGCTATTACAGGCGCAAGCCACCACGCGTCGCCCAGTATCAACTAGCGGCGTATCATGTATCAACTTTATTCTATTTCAAAGCTACAATTTTACAGTTCAAAGATAAATGAACGCACAGTGTTATGAAGTAAGTTGGATGTTTGACGGCACACGCTTTGTTGGGTATGATATCCCAGATGAACAGTTAACGCGACCAGGGCCGTATTTAGGTGGATAATCTTCTTAACACGTAACACCCAAGTAAAACGTCCCAGGCGGTAAGTTTTTATTCATCCAAATTTAAATTTTAACGTATTTCGAAAGAATGGTACCAGATATTTTGGCTTTGTTCGTGTTCTTTAACAAGGCTTTCAAAGAAATGTACGTATTTTTTTACACCTCTTACTTTATTTTTTTCTTTTTAAGGAAGTCGAAAATTCCCGGCTTACGATTACCTAACCTCATATTATTTGAAAACCTCCTATCACTATCACACTAAGCTGAAATATTGCTTGTGTTATGGTGGAGGACCCCAAACCTATGCGGGATGGTGTTATATTGGGATCCGGGGTTTTCATCCCCCGACAAAATATCCACATATTAACGGGCGGTCCGTTTAATAGATTCTCCCATCTTAACAGACGGATTGCAATCTTTAGAGCACACGCGTCGGGTGGGAATGCTATCCTTGTTCTACCGGTATTACAATGGAAGATGCTCCGAGGAACTAGCATCATTGATCCCTTCGGCACCGGTGCATAGTCGGGAAACACGCCAAACGCGTGCCCAACATTTGTACATGGTTGACATTTGTCACATGAGAACGGGTCGTTTCTTCGACTCGTTCTTGTGTTCAACAGCTCGGGTGTGGAATGATTTGCCGGCCTCTGTGTTTCCTCCTTCCTATAACATGGGTCTCTTCAAGACCAATGTTCATTCCTTCCTCTCCTCAAAAAGACCCTCCACACAGCATCCCAGATGACATAGGCCCTGAGGGAAATTATTTTCCTCAGGGCCTCCTGTGTGGAGTTAATGTAAAAAAAAAAAATCCCCGACAAAATATCCTTCTGACAAAACATCCTCCACAAAATATCTACTAAAGCCTAACCTAACCTAACCTATCAACAAAAAGAGTTCAGTGTAATGGAGATACATTTTGTTCTTGGGAATTATTTCGACGAATATTTTGCCCGAAGATATTTTGTCGGGGATATTTTGTCGGAGGATTAAAACGCACTGTACCGTTGTGTTCAGTGGCGTAGCGAGGGGCGGCGGGGGGGGGAAGCAGGGGGGGGGGCGTTGGGTGGGGGGGGGGCGGTCCGCCCCGGATGCCACCCGACGGGGGGGTGACACCCGACCGTGGAAAAAAAAATTACGAAGGATATTGTCACCAAAATATTGTACACATGCACAATGTCTGTTATTTATATTTTCATAGCGCTATGGCTTCCCGTGGAGTGCCCTTAATTTTGTGTCGCTCGCTCTTTTTATATGCGAAAATAGCCTGGAGGAGTATTTTCCCTGGCCACCCTCCCCCCCCCCCCCCCCCCCCCACCCCCGCCCCCTCCCTTAGGATGGACCAATTTTATGTCGAAATTTCTACGCCCACAGCGGGTCGAGCACGTTTAAATAAATTACACGAAAAATTCTATCCCTTATCCTTCCTTAAAGGCCTGACAACGTTCCTGACTTGTTGCTTCATGTCCAGAAATATTCAAATCAGTAAAAGCAATAAGTTTTTCCTTACGAACCGCAATCTAGAAAAAACTTTTCCGGTTCATTAAATTGTTTGTAAAATATGGAAACTACATTTTCGTTATTTGTTTTTGGGGTGTTATGCCGTGTTGCGCTACCTCCTTCTTTAGCCAACGTTTCGGACATAGTTTCAGTGTCCATCATCAGGGCAGATCCGGCAGATCCGGTAGAAGTGTAATTTTTAGTGGTGAAGTGTTCCGTTCCGCGGCAATGACGCCACTGCTTATCACGGTTATTTGGTGAAAGATAGTGGAGCTGGCGACACGGTATCGCTTCGAAGTAAATAAGCACACACTTCACCACTAAAGATTACACATCTACCGGATCTGCCCTGATGATGGACACTGCAACGATGTCCGAAACGTTGGCTAAAGAATGAGGTAGTGCAACACGGCATAACACCCCAAAAACAAATAACGAAAATGCTTTTGGCCGTGAAAATCTTAAAACGTATATGGAAACTACAGTATTATGTGGCGTTCCTAAAATTACCGGCCCTAGGCAACTGCCTAGTTGGCTTATACCTACATTTGGACCTGAACACGAGCAGGAATGCGGCCCACCTGCCACGAGAGGCTCGCGGTACGCAGGATCAGCTCACTATTCACCACTCACTTGTTGGATGGATTCCGATTGTATTGTTTGAAACAGCACCTTGTTAACACTGCCAACGGGTCCACTTGTATCGAGTGTCATGCTGCTGCGGTCGTCGAGATTTATACCTTTATTTGTTTTGAAATATCGATCTAAAATATTATATCTCTCTTCCACGCTCACGCAAGGTCAGATACGATTGACAATCATATGTTTAAATGTTGTTTTTATGGAATTGATTAGTGCTGACAGGCTAAATATTAAGACACTTGATCAGCAGGCCTGAAAAAAACCATCGTGATAGTCTCTTGCAGAGGCTCATATAAAACCTGACTTACATATTACATCTAATAGTTTTCTTTACTTACACTGTTTATAAATGTTTGATAAAGCAAACTTATCTTACGTACTCATAAAATATGAAATTTTGTAATGTTTTTAAAAGTAATTAAAATAATTGAATTGAAAAATTAATCAGTACTTCTAGACTTGTACTCTAAAAAAAAATAAAGTGAACATTACATAATGTAGGTGTTAATAAACCACCGTAATTATATACACCTTCAAGATAATTCTTAAAAATACAAAAAATTTGCGCATTTGCATTTGCAGCTCTATTTATGGATTAAAGCGATCGCTTGGTTTTTCGGAATAAATTTTTTATAATATTTTTTTTTTCATAAAATAAATATGCAGCATCTAATTCGCCAATCAATCGTGCTCTTCAATAATATTGGTCTTAATTCTAACATCGACGTTTACTCCGATTCACTGCCCAAATTTAAAAAGAGCATCATGTCAATAATATGAATTGTTTAATGCGCATACATACATATATATACACACATAATCACACATACACACACCTTCCCACTAAATACATCACCCGGTAATTACTTAATATGCATACCACAAATTAGACATTACAATGAAACACATAATACGTACCTACCATGAAATATACTTATTAATTCTAAATTTTGTTCACCAATGTATTTAATATACTGTTTGTTTCTGTTTATAAATAAAATAATATTATGTTGTTCAAGGATACAAGGCTCTTAACAATGAAAACTATTTATAGAGTATTTATTATACAGCTAATAATACTCATCTCCTTATATTTAAAAACATAATAAAATAAAATACATAAAATAAATATGAAAGACACCTATTTCGTCCTTCAATTATACAATCCCTTAAAAAACTTAAATTGTGGATTAATTTAACATTCTTTCCCTTTTAAATTTACAATTTCTTAAAATTTTCTCAATTGTGCATTTTTGAAAAATTCTTCCATTTTAAAGTAAAAAAATAATAACACATTTCCACATAACTTATAAAAAAAATTGGATCATGTCAATTTAAAAAAAATTATAACTAAGATAAGTATTTAACAAGTTTTTATTTTAAAATGTTCTAATTCTTACACAAATAACTTGCGCAACTAATAGTTAAATTTATTATGCATTGTTAGTATTTACATATGATTAACTGTGTCGATATGTAAAAAAATTAACTAATAAGTTAGGTTTTGTATTACATCTGACAAGTTGAGAAAGGTGGTGTTGATTTTACATCGATATCAATCACTGGCAGAGTAAGCAAGCACCAGGTGTAATGGCATCATATTTTTGTGCATGAGGCGTTATGGGAAATGGCATTCAATCAATAACTTTAATAGGGCTTTAAGCTCACCATTAATCATTACATTGGTACAAGTGAGGTAATGGCGGCCTCGCCGTCGGTGATTCTATTGCTAACTCGGCTCACACATTAAGAATTAAATTATGAATATTTATAATCTAGCACTAGGAGAAAATTTCACACGTAAAATATTACTATTGGTCAAAAATGCTGAGTTTAAAAAATACAAGACGCAGGAAGCTGTTGTATTTTTTCTGTCTTCTGTTTTATGTAGTGAAAGAGAGGTGGTAAAGGACATAATGATATCATGATATAATGAATATAAATAACTTTGTAAACACCACTATATTATTAATATTTGCTAAGTGTTTCGAAAACTATGTTTTCTTCACCAGGATATGATAAATGGTGACCCGACAATTCGTCCTGCGACAATTCATCCGGCGACAGTTCATCCTGCGACAGTTCATCCGGCCGACAGTTCATCCTGCCGACAGTTCATCCTGCCGACAGTTCATCCCGCCGACAATTCATCCGGCGACAATTCATCCTACCTGATCATTTAGAAGATTTTTATTAAATAAGTATGCAAACAGGATATACGGCCGTACAACCAAAATCGATATACTTATATCTGAAGGCATCTTGAGTGGAAATCCGCTGTAAAAATATTTTTACTAACAATAATTTGGACTCTCCGGAGAAGCATGCGTGAATAACAAAATACGACATACTTATACTTAAAGTTTATACTTATAGGTTAGGTTAGGTTAGGTTAGGTTAGGTTGAATTGTCAGGATGAATTGTCGCCGGATGAATTGTCGGCGGGATGAACTGTCGGCAGGATGAACTGTCGGCAGGATGAACTGGCGGCCGGATGAACTGTCGCAGGATGAACTGTCGCCGGATGAATTGTCGCAGGATAAACTGTCATGGAACCATGATAAATATCCCGATGAAGAAAATCTCCTAAGGTATATTTTAAAAAAAAATGTTCCTTCTAAAATTAAATTAACAAAATAATTAAATTTTATAATATTCTAATCTCTTTCTTTAGTAACTATTCATTTTAAATAAGTGAAAACGTATTTTTCTTTTTCGTTTTTTAAATGTTTATATAGATACTATTTTTTTTTGTTGATTTTACCTTGGCTGAATTATATATTTGTATATATGAGTATATACAACCCGTGGATTTTCGATTCACCGTCGTTTTTGAATGAGCGTTTATTATATGAAAACAATTATTTCATTAACTTTTTTATTTCCCTTCCTCAATTCATTAATCTCTCATCAATCCCTGATATTGCGAGCACCATTGTGTTGCTACAACTGTGCAGTATTGATTGGAAAAACTTCTCAACCCAAAACCGCTTTAAAAGTTATATTGGAGTAAGTGCAAAATAAATTAAACCAATGAAACAAAAAAAAATGTATTGGTTAAAATTAGCTTAACTTTAGCTCTGAAGAAAACCTCAGTATTATTTGATTTTCGACAGAGAATAATGACTTTCATCACTTGCAGAAGTAAATTCATTGTGATGAATTGCTTATATAATTTTAAAAGGCACGTATGGACGAGTGAAGAACCTGTAGCATGAATATCGTACTGCTATGCGTAGAAAGAAATATATCCACAAGTGATATGATTGATTTTAGAGAGTGGTGTTCTATTCTAAGATTTGTACAATTTTTTTGTCACGTTCATTTCATAAGCCTTAAATTACAAATCATTCATTCGTGTATTTGTCCAAAGCTCCCACGCATACCTTACAAATCACTTTTTTCTCTTTTATGTGTTGCTTTAAAGTACACGGTTTTATATTTATATTTTTTGTTTTGGTCTATCCGAAACCGTGGGAACTAATTTTTGCAAAGACTATTGATTAGCCTTCGTGAAAAAAATGCATTTTTTGATCTTGTTCGTGTTTTTCCCTTGCAGTATCTTTCTACGGATCGAAGTGAACACTTTTTTAAATTATTATTTTTAATTGATAAACTAATTATTATATTTAATTGGTAAACCAATGTTTAAGACAAGATTTTTATGCATGGCCCAAAGGGTAACAATTATTGCTTATAATATAATTAATAAACTAATGTTTATGACAAGATTTTTATGCGTAGCACAAAGGATAACAATTATTATAGGTAATAACTATTAGTCTGAAATACTCATATACATTGAAAAAATCTCCCGAGAAACGTGTACAGAACAGTTGACCGGAAATCAGAAAGACGCGGGTTCGAGTCCCGTCGGTGGCATGTATCTTTTCTCGGGAGATTTTCTCAATGTAGATGAGTGTTTCAGGCTAATAAATATTAATTATTATGTAACTTTTTTTTAAATTAATAAATTTAAAAAGTCCACTTTGAAAGAATTAATTCCTTTGACGATAGTATAGCGTGTACCTACTGTGAAGCATGTTTGATTCACTGGCCACGTTATTCTCTCAACTTTTTCAGTACTAGAGGTTGACCTCACGGTCGCAAATCAACATATCTTGGCGTTTAAACATCCACCTGTGTACCAAGAACTCGATCAGATCTCCGTATTATTTAATAAATATTAATGACTAGTCGTTGTAAACATATTTTATTGCAATCTTCATCAAAAGCAGTCGTTTAATTAAGTCTTACCTAACTATCCTCTAATATGGTCGTTTGGTAAACGTTTAACAGAAACAAAGAGTTCGCTCACATTGAAAAGAAAAGCGGCGTCGATAACAACTTGTAAGGTTTTTAACGAATTACAATGTATATGGTTATAGTTAACCTGTTCAAGTGTTACAGTATCGCGGGAATATATCGCCGGCCGATTATTTGAAAGCTGTCAGTGGTTCACTCTCGGATTTGTCTGACAGGAGACATTTATCAAGTCTTTATAAAACCAAAAACAGTGGGTAGTTTAACATGTGTACAGCGTGAAGACGTGAAACGCATCGAAATTAATAACGTTCTTACTCGAAACGAACCTTCCTACAACACTTTCACTTTCAATGGTGGTCAATTCCTCTCAAAGGATTTAAAAAATGCTCAATATGTATCTTGGCAAGTTCACAAAAAAGTAATTGGCTTTAAAATAAACCAATGTTTTAATATATTGCTCTGAAACCAGCTGAACTTATCTGTACTCATTAAATTAACATCTCGTTTTCTATAGAAACAGAATATTAAAATGTCAAACGTAAATAATACGTTTCGACATTTAGACATTGAAAAAACAAATGTGTATTTTGTTTACAATAAAAAACACATAAATTTGTTTAAGACCACTTTTATTTTAAAACACTCTACCGGTTTCAGAAGCACCCTTCCTTCGTCAGGAGAATATTATAACTAAACTATGATACAGAATGTTAGGTGTTTGAGTGGGAGGTGAGCAAAGGGGTGGGGGTAATTGCGGGATTTCCGGAAAGAACAGAGCGGTTAATTGGAAAAATATTTAGAATGGGACTGAAAGATAAATTAATTTAATTTAATAAATTTTCAACTAATACATTTTTATTTGGTTCACCTGAAAATAATAATAAAATAATAAATCCCGTTCAATGGCGCAGAATTTTATATATATCCAACTTTTCCTCACTTAGTACAAAAAACTTACCTGCCCACATTAAGCCCGCGTTCTATACTGATAACAATTTAGGTAAATTACTAAAAAACACTAAAGATAGAGATCATAAATTAAGCCACTCAGGCATTTACCAACTATGTTGCAATGATTGTCCTTCGTTCTACATAGGTAAAACAACTAGAAATGTAAACATTAGAATCTCCGAACATCTAAGATGCTTAAATAATAATAATTTTTCAGAGTTTGCTAATCACCTAATTTCTACAGATCACACTTTTAATAAGGACACAGGGGTTAAAATTCTTCACTGTAACAATAAAAGCAAAAAATTAGATAATTTAGAAGCACTAGAAATCAGAAAATCCCTAAATAATAATGCTAGTATTTTGAATAACCAAATTAATTTATCTTTCAGTCCCATTCTAAATATTTTTCCAATTAACCGCTCTGTTATTTCCGGAAATCCCGCAATTACCCCCACCCCTTTGCTCACCTCCCACTCAAACACCTAACATTCTGTATCATAGTTTAGTTATAATATTCTCCTGACGAAGGAAGGGTGCTTCTGAAACCGGTAGAGTGTTTTAAAATAAAAGTGGTCTTAAACAAATTTATGTGTTTTTTATTGTAAATTATGGCGAGCCACAAAGTTAGTGCTTTTTACCAATATGTGTATTTTGTTTAGCCAGATCTACAAAACGAAACCATGCTGAACACCACCAGAATGCAATTTTTATCCAAATTGAATCAAATTAACATATTATCATCCACAAAGAGATCCCTGAACAAGACATTGTGTGACAAACCGGCGCTCGCGCATTGTTATGGGTAATAAATGCCGCTGTATATTTGAATGAGTGGTTTAATCATACAAAAGAAATAAACATTATAAGCAAACTTAACTATTTACAAGCACAAAAAATAAATTTATTAGGAATGTTGGACCTTACAGATACAAACGGAATCATGCATAATGGCATTCCATTGCGATACATGGAAATGATTGAACAATTCTGAGGAAGACACAAAAATATTATTTCTTAACTTTGAACAATTTCTCGAAATTGATTTTTTAAAGTATGATAGATTCCTAGAGCCCACCTTCTTATTATTATCGATTTATTTTACTCCTTCTTAAGTAAATTTATCATTTGCCGACCCCGACGGGTGAAACAATTTTTCACCAATTTTTTTTTTTTTTTACAGTGAATGCCGCACAAGAATCTCAACTGCTCCCGTCTGGAGCCAGTGAGACTATGGCATCCCTAATTGGGGTATGTTGTGAGGCTGAAGGTAGTGGGGAGGGGAAGGAGTTGGGAAAGAGGAAGGTTGGGAAGTACCTGGCTATTCAGATCTGGTCACCAAACACGGCTAAAGCCATTTTCAAGCAACGTTTCAATTCTGAATGGTGGTCTTACACCAGGGCGATACTGATAGTATCTTCCACTCTGGAACATGCCGCAAATATACTATATATTATTTTAAATGAATTAATTGTGAAATAGCACAAATTAATCAAATAAAATTTATTTGCGCATGCCGGGTTCGAACCCGCGACCTCCGGATTGTGAGTCAAGAGTCTTACCCACTGGACTACGGAGGTCGTCGATGTACCTAAATGAATTCTACATGCACATAAATAATATGAGTTACTGATTTTTGTATCTTTAACAAACTGTAACTGTGAAAGTACTCTTTAGGTGATCGATAAACCGAAGGGAACTGTGTAAAAAATTCTGATAAGTTTAATTTTTTATGTCAATTTCACACACTTCCTTGAAGGCTGAAAACTAACTCACAAAAAAGACACATAATCAAAATTATATTGTTTTTCTTATGTTTAAATTTATTTTTGGAAATTGTACATCAAAGTTTACAAATATCTAGTCAATTATAACTTATATATTATATTTTATTATATTATATTATATTATATATTGCCAGTGGGGAGGGCTGTCTTGTTGTTAAATAGAGTCACTTCGAATATAGGTATGTTTAATATCAATGAAGCACAATTCAGACAACAAGCCTTGTTGTTGGCGATATGATTGTGCTTCATTGAAATATAAATTACTTAAACCTGTTTAAATTATTGTGGCCGGCGTAGTGCAGCGGTAAGGCGCTTGACTAGCATTCCGAAGGTCGCGGGATCGAATCCCGGCGTGGCAAATAAATTTTATTAGATTAATTTGTGTATTTCACAATTTATTCATTTAAAATAATATATAGTATATTTGCGGCACGTTCCAGAGTGGAAGATACTCTCAGTATCGCCCTGGTGTAAGACCACCATTCAGAATTGAAACGTTGCTTGAAATGGCTTCTGTCGTGTTTGGTGACCAGATCTGAATAGCCAGGTACTTCCCCACCTTCCTCTTCCCTATCTCCTTCTCCTCCCACTACCTTCAGCCTCACAACATACCCCAATTGGGGATTCCATAGTCCCACTGGCTCCAGACGGGAGCAGTTGAGACTCTTCTGCGGTTTCCATGTAAAAAAAAAAAAAAATTAAATCTTAATTCTCTTTTAAAACGTATTGAAATTTTATTTTGTAATGTTTTTAAATGAATAAATAATTGAATTGAATTGAATTTTCTCCTACCTGATGTGGTTCCTACAGTGCATCTTTAACTCTCAAATTGGTGCAAATTTCAAAATATCCAGCAGCGCATTATAATAAGTCATCCCTTTATACATTAACCTTTTTTACGTATACGCTTTGTCCTTTTTTGGTAGAAAGATTTCATTTCACGTCCTTAAATGTACTTGGTGTAACAAGTTGTTTATTACTTTACGTATAAATATCATCGTGTTCAAGGTCAACATCTGTTTCACTATCGGCCAATTTAGTTCCTTTAACATTTGGTTTACTTTTGAAAAACTATTCCGCCTAAGTATTATTCTCATTGCCCTATTTTGGAGAATTTGAAACTTATTTTTTTCTCGGTCGTTACACGGGAATAAAATTAGTATGTAGCAAGGCGACCTGTTTTAGACCAGATAGATCTGCGCTCTATTGTACCTATTTAAATATTCTAAATTCCTCTTATTATATTTTTTAAAGAAGGAGTAAGTAAGGAGTTCTCGTCCAGTTAACATGCGGGCAGCTTCTGTAATTCCGTTTTAATTGCTCCGGGGTGACTTACACCAGCTGGATGCGGTTGTAGGATGATAAGCTGGTACAGGACTTGTTGGACCAGCAGCACCGCTCCTGCGTCTCTCTGCGCCGGCCCTGCACAATGAAAACATCTATTTGCTCAATTCTCCATTTGTGGAATAATATGTGGCTTAGTTCTTAAAACATAGGTACCAATTAAATAATGACGCGCCTCTGGTGGACAAGTGGGTAGAATTTTGCCTCTGCACAACTTTCTGGTCACTCTAATCTCGATTCTTTGTCGGAATACCAAGTTTTTTTGACTGTCTGGAGTCAGTGGAATATTAAGGCAAAGGTTTTTTTATTATTTATTTATTTGTCAAATCCTTTTACGACAATTTTAAAGCTATTATGTTATGTAGATTGTACACCAACACCTCTGCCATAGGTCACTCCAAGTGGTTCGCTATGTTTGGAAACTTGGCAGGGATGCCTGGGTTCGTAGGATGAGGTGTGTCTGAATCTTTGGCGGCAGATGTGTGGCAGGCCAGATCGAAGAGACTTGTTGTCTTTTGACCTTTTCAGAAGATCTCTCTCGGAACATCACCGCAGTTGGAGGGATTTATTCTTCTGTCACCTCCTATGCGGAGTTAATGTATAGAATAAATAAATAAATGAACAATGTAAAAAATAAATGCACAATGACAGCGGAAATTTGAAATTCATTATACGCACGCTGTCATAATTTTCAGAGGCGGGAGAAAATAGGAGGACGCAAAAGGTTATAACAATGGTGACCCGTGTTATTCAGATCTGATCTATTTGATTCATTTTTATGGTTTTAAATTAAGAAAAAATTCCTCAAAATTAACAAAATTTATTAAAAACATGGGGATATGATTAAAAACTTAAAGTTTTTTTTTTAACAAATGATTTCAAAATTAAATAAAGGTCATTAAAAATATTATTTCCAATTAATAAACAAAATATTGAAAATATTTTTATCAATAATTTAACATCTTAAGTCAGATGAAAGCCTGCCAAATCATGCAATATTGTCGCTGATAGCCGAGTAAGGTGGTCCTCAAATTTCTCATGAAAGTATTTTCTACATTGATCCAATAAGTAGATTTTTACAAAATTTAGAACAGCAAATAATGATATTCAACAATGTTTGTAGATTTTGAAATAAGCACAATATCCAATAATACCAATACACAAACAGTTTTGTAATACAATCTGTTTTTAAAACTCGTTTTAGGCTTATGACAATTAAATATTGTAAATTCAATATGCATGATGAATGAACCAGTTTTGGCGTGATGATACCGGTGTGCATCTCTTGAATAGGACTGGTCTTCCTGCTTGGAGCATGCTATCCACTTAGGTACTAATAACCAGTAACCATAGGCAAGGGCCTAGGAGGTACCCGTAGGGAGGCTGTGAACACATTTGATCGGGGTGGTCCGAGCGCAACCTTAACATACTGCTCTGTGGTTCGAGGGTACCTTATCAATTGAATCGCAATAATATACAGGCTTATTAAACAGCTTTACTTGTTACCTCCCTGTAGGTTGTATAGTTGGCAAAGTTTAGAGTTCCATCTTCCAGTCAGTGATCCTAGGCGTGCGAAGAGTGGGGGATATTTTTGGGCTTAAAGAAGTGCAAACGAGGTTGTGGGCGGGGAAGAAAAGGTTTGATTAGTACCTAGCTATTCAGATCTGACCACGAAGCACAGATATAGCCAAGTAAAATCAAGACGTCTGGGTATGTTAAGGTTGTCAAGTCCGCATAAATTAAAGTACCTATAGATAAATGGATGTAGAACTGGCAATCGTCATAACGTACTCGTATATGTATTTGTAAATGTAAAATATATTAAAAAAAAAAATTTAGTTTATAAGTAAACTAAACTTTAAAAATAAAAACTAAATATTATTATTTTTTAAATAAACTGTTTTTATTAATCAATAATTATACCATTGAATTATATATAATATTATATATAAAATATGAAGAAAATATACAGATTTAGGAAATGAGATTAAAAGTATTTGGCATTCTCAGACTACAAAAATAGTTATTTCGGCTACTGGCATTATACCTAGGTCTCTCATTCAAAATTAAGGCATATTAGATTTGTCAAAGAATTTATATCTAAAAATGCAAAAATCAGTCATTTTAAATACATGAAGGATTACAGAAGATTTTTTTTAATATTTATATTGAGAGTTCAGTCGGATTTATAGGTCCAATGATGAGTTCCACAGAGCCTAACCCTCTGATATGAAAATATCTTGAGTCGGTGAATTATTTTCCCATTTGGTCTGTGGTAGGTTGACATGTTGTTCTTGAATTGTTTTGTATTCATAATACTTATATAGTGCAATTGCATAGCGTGGATTGACTAGATGATCATTTGGGGAAGTTCGTGAAAGGGTTTAGTTTTTCCTGTGGGTAAAATTTAACCCGGACATTTAAATCTGGTACGTAAAAAATATAAAAGAAATAAATAAAAATAAAATGTAAATACATACATTAATTGCAAGACTCTAGTTTGAAGCTCCACTTTTAAATCACATAGCAGAATTTTTTTTACCAGAAGTTAATATCTTCCTTTTTATGACAAATAGAGATAATGACTACGATTTTACTCACTGCGATCTCCCTTGCTGATGATTTCATTTACATATCTACATTTAATAACATGAAGTAATACCGATCAGTGGTTGAGTGGGCATAGCGCTTGGGTCCCACCCGAGCGACGCGTGTTCGATTCCTCGGCTGGCTAAGTCCTCCATCGCAACACAAGCAACATTTTCGGCTTTCTGTGGTGGTAGTAGGAGAATTTCAAACATTGTTGGGTTATTCGTAATGCGGGAATGTTTGTCTTTCTTTTTAAAAAATAAAAAAATATAATAATAAATATATTACTTCTCTTTTTATGTGAATACCCCACAAGAGTCCCAACTGCTTCCGCCTGAAGCCAGTGAGACTATGGCTATGTATGTTATGTTATGAGGCTGATGGTAAGTGGGGAGGAGAAGGAGATGGGGAAGAGGAAGAGGAATGTGGGGAAGTACCTGGCTATTCAGATCTAGTCACCAAACACGACTAAAGTCATTTCAAGCACCATATAGTGTTTTTTGTGAAAGAATTATAAATATTTTATTAAGTAGAAGTGTTTTTAGTGCAGTTGTATAGTTTCGGTTATAGTCTGTATTTGTTATATTCTAGTGAGTATATTTTCTCTTTCTGATCTCCCTACGTTTGCTTTGCGTCCAGCTTTTATTTGAGATTTAAATCTTATAATGGTTTTTTTTTATATATACTTGAATGACTGTGGAATTTTGTTGACTTGAATGACAGTGGAATTTTGTTTAGACTTTAGTACCATGGTAAAAGAAGCTTTTTTGTCCAAATATTGTATTTTAGGTTAATAAACTTTTTGGATATATGTTTGTTCATTATGTTGATGTTGTTTAATATGTTACTTCTTGTGTTTCGTATTTATGAATGAAAAGTAGTATTTAAAAATAATAAAGTTGTTTAAATGACATGATTTTAAGATTGCTGAAGATTTCGTTGTATTCAAATTCAAATTCAAATTATTTATTTATTCTTTCAAAAACATTACAAAATTAAAAATTTTTATGTGTTTTTAAAATACAATTGTAACATTATTACATTAAACATAGATGGTAGAATGGTAGGCTAAAAACTATACAAGCATAAATAGAGCTTGCCTTTTAAAAGCAGCTTCACTAACGCTAAATATGTCGATATCCGAATTGATTCTATTCAACAGCAAGATTGCTCTCCCGACCGGCATGACCATTGGCAAGTTAGTCCTGCAGGCCGGAAGATAGAACAGCCTATGCTGTCGGTGGCGAAGATAACCATCGGGAACATAGAAATGAATGCTCTCCAAGATAGCTGAGTTTTCAAACCATCCGCGAATCAATTTGAAGAAATGCGTAGCAATGTGTACATCCCTTCTGACTCGTAGATGGTTCATTCCGAGCATACCCAAAAGAAAGTCAGTAGGATAGAGCCACGGGTAATAGCCGTACTACCTCATGTACAGAAATCTCAGAAATTTTTTCTGAACTCTCTCCAACATGAGGGAATATTTTACTTGGTGCGGACTCCAAATTACTGACCCACTTTCAAGTCTACTCCTTACTAGGGAATTGAATAGGATTATGAGAACCCGGGTATCTCTAAAATTCCTTGCAGTACGCAGAATAAAGCCCAGCATTCTCAATGAAGTGCTACAAACCATCTGAATATGAGTATGAAATGTCAGTCTACTATCAAACATGATTCCAAGGTCCTTCATGGTGGAGACACGTTTTAGACTTCGGGCATCCATCGTATACCGGTAATACCAGGTATGACACGCCCTAGTGAATGACAAAATTAAACATTTAGATATATTGAACTCAATCCGATTTCTTTTACTCCAGTCAATAATTCTATCAATATCTGACTGGAGTCGTTTGCAGTCTTCTAGAGTTAGTATTTCTAAGAATAGTTTCAGGTCATCAGCAAAAAGAAGAAACCTGGAGTGCAGAATTACTTCTGAAATATCATTAATAAATATGGAAAAAAGGAGTGGGCCTAAATTAGAACCTTGGGGTACTCCTGATCGTACAAAAAATAGAATAGACTGGAATACTCCATGAGAAACAAACTGTTTCCTGTCTGCAAGATAGCTAGCAAAAAAGGTGAGTAGTCTCATGGAGAATCCTATTTCAGCCAGTTTATTGAGTAAGACGTCGTGATTAACAGTATCGAAGGCTTTTGAAAAGCTTATTATGCGGCTTTTGAAAAGCTTATGCTTATTGTGTATCAATACCCTCTTGGACATACAAATATATTAGTATTAAGAGTTGTATGTTATTGGCGGTAGTCTCTTGCTTATAATGTAAGACACCAGTTACAAGTCTCAATAGGTACTTATTTGCTAGCTGTAAGTCTCAGTTGTAAGTCACTAGCAATAAATCTTGATGAGTTATGATTTGGCAGTTACTCAAAGGTTAAACAAATTTTGTTGTAAAGCGCCCTTGGGGTGATTTTCACACAAAAACGGTACTGTACAAATAACTCAATAAATTTCTTAATGAAAGATCAGGATGAAAGTAGTAATTAATTTTCTACCAAACTTTACTTTCGAATTTACCGCGTTACTTTTAACGTCTCCTCATATTATGTTTTATGAGCGAAAAGAGTTGTGGAAATGATAATGATAAGATATGAAAAGATTCCGCTTCTCTACTGTGTCCTGCAGTCAGTTGAGATATTTTCAAAATGGTTCCCATCGAATTCAGCAAGGATGTCACCATAGAAAAAAGTTGAACGGCTCTACAATCATGCCACTTAGCATTCTACCCCTGTTGTTAGTAGATGTATTAGTTTTCGAATAAAGTAATAAATCTTCATCGTTTGGTGATTATCAGTTGATCAGGCACAGACATAGGCGCAGAGTCGGGTGATAAGCAGCTCGGTGCAGTGCGCACTGAGGCGGCGTGGACACTATTCCACACTAGCTAACCTTTCTACGCATCACACGCCGCGGGGAATAAATCATAGCGGTCCCCACAAAGCTGCTGCAAGTAGCCGCACTTCACATTTACGCAATCTCATAATAATTCCGTGGGGCCCATTGAATTGCCTATTACGGTGAATATATGATATCGCCGCGGTGATAAATAGCATCCGTCGGAGCACAGAAGTCACCGCCAGTCGATGCGGCTAGATAAGCGACCTAAGATCATTATCACTTGTTTATACTATTCTCACAGGGACGAGATTTATACCACTCGGTCCATTTGGGAGGAGGCTCACGCACCATTGTTGTGTTTCCTCCAGATTGCTACTAATCTTCGATTTGCAAGAAGAAACCTGTCTCGAGCAATACAATAGGCGAAAGTAATGGCGACAACTATTTTAATGATGTAGGTAAGCGAGCGATGGTATAATTTATGAAATCAATTTCCTTCCTTGTAGTACCTATCTATTTCATTCCTTTATAATGAAACGCAATTATATTTCGGCCCCTTAGGGTCAAAAAAATGTATCTCATTTTTTTCTACTTTACAGGAGAGCAAAAAAACATAGTTCTCAATCAATCAATGTTGTCTACTTTTTAACAAATAGAACGTATTAATAATTTCTTCTCGTTTAGTTAAAGGGTGGTATTTTGTGCTTCTAAATCATCTTTTAAATATAAAATAGTAATTCATTTTCATATGTTTTTTTAAATTTAAGTGCAGCTATATCTCAGTTACGTTTCTTTGATCCTAACCAAAGTGAAATTGCAATCACTGAACTCAAGTTACGAAAAACTTCCTTCGATATTTGACTTTTTTTGCACCCGAAAATTTGTAAAGATGATTTTTAGGAATTAGGATAGTGGTGGAACAGTAATAAAAATATTACAAGTCTAGAAATTTTTGTTGAAAAACTTATTTAAAACAGAAAAACATATAAAATATTTATGTAACTATTTTCCAACTGATACTATTGTAAAAAAATATTTAATATGCTACATAATATTGTAACTTGTTAAAAAACCGGAATCTTGTACCTGACTAACTTACTAACTACCTAACTAACCATCACGCCGTTTCTCCGCAGGGATAGGCAGAGAGGATGGACCGCCAAACAACTCAGTCTTAGCACACTCTTTGCTTCACTCACTTTACTTCAACCAACACCTCTTCCATAGGTCACTCCAAAAGGTTCGCTACGTTTGGTGATTTAGAAGGTGTGCCCTGGTTCATGGGGTGAGTTTTTTCTAGGTCAAGACCTAGAAAAACCTAAGGAGGTGGATGACCAGGAGACACTGAACCCCAGATTCCTACCCACCCCTAAAACCCTTTTCCTTCCCAGAATTCTCCTCTCCTTTATTTCCTAAAAAAAACCCACCTCACAGCATCCCCAAAGATGAAATAGGCCCTGAGGTAAATTATTTTCCTCAGGGCCTCCTGTGTGGAGCTCATGTAAAAAAATAAGTTCAGCTCGTTGCCTTGTTTTAGGAACTTAATAAATATGGTCAGGATCTTCTTTTGAATGTGATTTTTAACTAGTTTACATCCATGCCATTTTTCTGTCTTTTTGTTTTTAATTAATTGTTTCCTCAAGTTGATGAAAGTGAAGAAATACTCTTGTCCCATCTCAATGACATCATATTTGGATTTTCTGGAAGCTAATTTAACTGCTGGGTACCACCATGAAGGATCAAATATATTTATTTTCTTTGTAGAAGTTTTGATATATCAACAGGTATCACTCATCAGAATGAACTTCTTTCCATTAGCATTAGCTACCAAATACTTATACATACATGAAGCGATTTCATCTGAGCCACGACCAGCCACTCATTCATATCACATGTAATTTCTAGCTTCATTGCTCCGAACATTAAAAAAAGTTAAATTATAAACTGCCAGGCGTCGTCTAAAAAAATTATCTTCGAACGTATTCTAAATTAAACTCGATGAAATTAACAGTGGATTCAGAAGCAAGGGTTTTAGATTGGATTTTACAATTCTGTACAGCAATTTTGCGTTGTCTGTGGCGATCATACTCATCCAAAAGAGATATTTTTCTTCCGTATTAGCATTTTCGTATTTAACACACGAGTCGCACATATCTTCGCGTGGTTGTTGGAACTATAGGTTACAGGTGTTAAATATGTTTCGGTTTAACCATGTTTTTTCAGGAACATCATTTGTATCCTTACACAAGTCAACATACATAGTGTACATTACGTATGTGTAATGTCAAATCGGCGGCTAAATATTTAAATGAAGTGTTCGCCCTACAGTAATGTGACGGTACTGTTGGAAAAGACATAATGTGATCCTTAATGATTTTTTTAGATTCTTCAGGTCTTTTATCTCCAGGTAAATGTTTTCCCCTTTTGTTTTGGAGAACTTTTCCATTTTCCAAGCTATTATTGATTATATTTCTAAAAAAGATTTCAGTAATATCCAATGTAGTCAAAAAAAATTCGTGGCATTCTTGGATTCTCGAATCGCTCTAAAAGAAGAAGAACTTTTGACTTTTGGCATCGTGACTCCTGATTTTCTGCTATTTTTATTTTGGTAGCAGTTGTAGTAACATCAATTTCGTTTTTGGGGATGCTATGTAGAGAGTCTTTTTAGGGGAAGGAAGGATAAGAAATTCTTAGAAGGAATAAGGTATAAGGGGTGGTTAGGAATTTGGGGGCCAGTGTGACGGACGAATGAATCCATCCTCTCCAGTGCGATGCAAGAGAATGTTCCGAGAGAGTCCTGCTGAAGAGGTCAAAAGATCTCAGTCTCTCCCGACCCGGCCTGCCACGCTGTTGATGGCAGACACATCTGCCGCCAAGATCCGGACAAACCTGACCCCATAAACCCGGGTACCCCTGCTAAGTCACCAAACGTTATCCAATAAATGATTCCCGGGGCGGCGGTACCCATACCCGCCTCTGAAATAAGATATTTTTGGCACTTGAAGAATCTTCCTTATTATTCAACAATGCCACTTCCATTATTCACTGAATCCGTGTTTTGTGTGTTTTCCTTTCCATATTCGATTTATATTGAATCAAAACACACAAAAAAATAACCAAACTAATATTCAAACCACTCGTTAAAATAAAAAATGCCGCAAACACAACTGCCAAATCGTAAATGAATGACGCGTAAGTGACATTTCAGTAAAACAGTTGCATAATCTATGCGGGTGAATCGAACGTAACTAAAGATGCGTTTCTTTGACTCGCAAGCAAATATCTTTTTATTCAAGTTTAAAAAACGCAAGTAACGATACACTCTACTGACATTAACAATAAATGGTTTTCTGTAGATACGCAATGATGTAAATTTGTAACCGTTGAACCTATAGATACGTGTCTTTGTCACTTAATGTAATGTGTTATTTTGTGTCTAGTACCATCCGTAACTCAAAATCGATAAAAATTGAGATACGTTTCTTTGACTCTAAGGGGCCGATTACATCATGCAGTTAGCAACATTTTGGTGTCATCAAATGAAAACTCAAGGTTGGTACCAGAATGCGAAGTAAATTGCGAACCGTGCAGTTTCTCCAGGATCTATTCTAGGGGCATTCTTATTCAAAAATATATCTGTCAATTAAAACTAAATGACGAAATCCTCTTTTACGCAGATGACACTACAACATTTTCTTTTGGCGAAAAACTGGTTATAACCGTTTTTGGGGTATTATGACGTGTTGCGCTACCTCCTTCTTCAGCCAACGTTTCGGACAGCGTTGCAGTGTCCATCATCAGGGCAGATGTGTGATGATGGACACTGCAACGCTGTCCGAAACGTTGGCTGAAGAAGGAGGTAGTGCAACACGGCATAATACCCCAAAAACTAAAAACAAAAATATTTTTGCCCGTGAAAATCTAAAATCGTATCTGGTTATAGCCGTATCATAAATCTTTACAAATTGATGAAATAAACCTACACATTTTAAATGGGACAATCATATTAAAAAAACCTGTAAAAGACTCAAATCAATTGCTGGCAGAATGTACACATTATTTTTTTTCCTATCAATTGAAACACTTAAAATAATTTATATGTCACTGGCAAAATATATTATAAGATATGGATTAACAATATGGGGAAATACTACTATAACCAATCTGAAACAAGTCCAAGTTGTACAAAACGCAATTGTAAAATTATTAGTCGTCCCTAATATTTTCAAACAGAGACATAATACACCGCTGCTGTTTCGGAGTGCCAAAATTTTACTTGTTAAGGCAATACTATGCACAAAATTATAATTCAGAATATATTTACCCCGCAGCATAAAGAGAAATTAGAACGTAAATACAGAACTAGATTCACGCGCAACGACGGGTTAATAGTTCCGAAATTTAAAAATAAGTACGGACAGAGAACGTTTGAATACATCATACCGAAGATATTTAATTTATTACCTGACACTATAAAGCAATGTAATTCTATGAATAAGGTTAAACATATGGTGAAAAATTGGCTATCGGAAAAAAAATATTTATATTGATTTGATATGTATGAAAAAATGTTGAATCTGTAGCTATAAGATGTAAATTTAAAATTTTAAAAATGTATATGTAACTAAAATATAAGCACCTGTTGACAAGCCAATTCAATTGGCTTAGCAGGACTTGTTTGTTGATTATACCTATTATCTATTCTTTCAATAAAAAAAGGTAGAGAAAAATACCTGGGCCTATTTTTTAATAAACGTTTGTCCATTAAGGAGCGCATACAAAAACAGAAATTAAAATCTTCTCACTTATAATAATTATTATCGGTGTATTTGGTAGAACAGCTCATCTTCTTCCAGGTCTTGTTACTATAATTTAATTCAATCCCACCTAAACTATCTTATAGAAACTTGGGTAACACACGCACCTCATGCCAATTTACAAATCTACAAAAATACCGAAAAAAGTTACAAAATACTTTTTAATGATTATAGCACAGATACTTCCACGAAAAAACTATACCAAGAAAACAAGCCTCCTGAAAATTAGTAAACTATACGAATATAATTACTTGCCTATAAAAATGACTTCACAACATTTGAAAAAAAAACAACAAGAACACGAGCACAGCACAAGACATCATAATAAATTATAACTACAAGACAGAAATTGTTCAACGGAGTATGCATAGGTCATGAGGGAGTACACGCGTGTACATTCTTCTTCCCGATAGACGTAAAAATTTAATTTTGAAACTTGGAATCTATATTTATTTTCTTTGAGGACTATACGAGTTCTACTTTCCGAAACCAATGGGATTATGGCGTGCCTAATTGAGGGTTAGGTAGAAACTAGAAGATGATATCAAGGGAAAGGTGAAGATTGAAATGTATATTGTTCTTTAGATTGGGTTACTAAACATAACGAAAGCTGTTCCACAACTCCGGAAGCGAGTGCCGCCTTATATATATTTTTACTACATCCTATTTACAATGCTCTTTTATTCTGATCAAATAATTAAAAATATGGAATAAACTGCAGTACGGCATCTTAGCTTTTTGACATTTAAATCGATATTCTATTGCTAAATAGCTCATAATGAAAAGTTTTTCTATTTCATAGGAACGAAAATTATGATTTTTATTAAGGATATTAATTTGGATCATTCGCCTGCACAAATTTATGTTGCAAAACACACCAACCTTGTGTATTTTAGAATAATGGTAACATAAACCAAATCATCCAAGAAATATCCAACTAATTACGATGGCGAGTATTACGGATCCACATATTAAAAAATCGTTAAATTTTAATCACTGCACCTTAAAAGGTCGGAACAAACATGCCTTCTAAAATATATTATTAAACAACACCCACTCCATACGCCGAACACAAGTGCTACGAAACAGGTGATTTATTATAATATGACCGACTACGTTTTACACAGCGTTGAAAAAATCTATTTGCATTTTAATAGCAATCACCTCAATAATAAATGCTTTCAGATTTATAAGTAAGAAAATTTAGATTTACAAGCAAAGAATTTCATAATTATTAATTTGCTAAGCAATTCTTTTCCATTTTTTAATATTCGATCCACATAGGAAAATAATTTCACTCATAGTCTGTGTCAACGTTTGGGATGCTGTGTGAATGGTCTTTTTAAGAAAGGGAAGGCGATGTTTCGAATGTTTGAGATGTGTTTTGAGACGAGAAGTTCCGAAAAGGAAAAAGGTATGAGTGGTGGCTCAGAATCTAGGGTTCATTGTGTCCAGATCATCCGCCGACGAGACCTAGACAAACCTCACCCACACCCTTGAACCAATGCAACCAGGGAACCAAGTCATGGCGGAGGTATTGGTTATCGAATAAATGGTTTCCGGGGCGGCGCGGCGGGCGACACCGTCAGCGTCTCCTAAATTTAAAAATTAAAATAAAATCATTTCATCAAATCATGTTTCCTAAGTAACCTGGCTAAGTATTTTTAGCTTCGATCTCACTAGGAGACCCTGTGCCGAGGGGGACTATGTTTTGAACAGTTTTCAGTGATTTTTATGGTACAACATCATGGTTTGAGTGGGATTTTTACCAGCAACTTCTATGACGATGTTTTTAATATACTAGTAAGTTATAACATGTTTAGTGATTGGTAGCTGTTCTGAATTGTACATATTAGGTTTTTTAATTACTTATAATTCTCCTTTTCAATGGAATGGATAGACCCTAACCCTGCAATCAGTCAGGCTAAGACAATCTGGAGCAGCGCCTTCTCCAATGTTAAAAGCGTACATGGGAAATGCGCAAATCTGATGCCCCTCTTCTAGTAAACCGAGAATTACTACATATCTTAAAATAGTCTTCGGAAGTTTCTCCCCTCTCCTTCAATTCGGACTTCTTCTTGAAAACTCTAGGTATTCTGGTTTTAGAGGGTAAAATTTTATTTGATTAATTTGTGTTATTTCACAATTAAAAATAATATGTAGTATATTGGCGGCACGTTCCAGAGTGGAAGATACTCTCAGTATCGCCCTGGTGTAAGACCTCCATTTTGAATTGAAAAGTTGCTTGAAATGGCTTTAGCCGTGTTTGGTGACCAGATCTGAATAGCCAGGTACCCCCACCTTCCTCGCTCTCATCTCCTTCCCTTCCCATTACATTCAGCTTCACAACACACCTTAATTGGGGATGTCGTAATCTCACTGGCTCTAGACTAGTCTAGACGGTTGGGAGCAGTTGATACTCTTGTGCGGTATTATAATTTATATTTATATATTTTTTTAAACTTTTGCTTTATTTGCTGCCAGGCCAATCATAACACATATTCATGACTGGACTGATGTCCTGTGATAGTGAGTTGAATTTTTTATTTCTCTTTAGATGCAACGAGGAGAAATTATTTTTTTTTAAATACAAGTAAGCTGTATATATATATGTAGAACAATTTTCTCGGTTTACCCGCGTAATGTAGTCCTTAAAAGGACTTTTTAACTCATGACGTTTCGGACAGATCACACTGTCCATCTTCCGAGGCCTTATGTCTTGAGTTTTTGTCTCAAACTGATAGCTTTCGCATATCTGTTCGGTCCAAAAGCTAAACGTCAGGAGTTAAAAAGTCCTTTTAAGGACTACATTACGCGGGTAAACCGCGAAAATTGTTCTACATCTTACACCCGTGAAAACCTTATATATATATATATATTAACACACGCTGTATGCAGGAACACTGGAGGGTTTAGAATCGTTCGTAATAACAAAGGGTAACTTCGTTTTATAAAAAAATAAAAAATAAATTGACGTGTACGACCATGGAGGTCCACAACGAGTTTCCTAGTACCGTTATCGGGAAAGTAGTGAGACCCCTCCAATATCGCAATTTTTCAAGTTAACTAACATTCGAAAGCTAAATTTCTTCTTTGAAGGGCAATGTCCCGTGGCAAACATTTCTTATAAATGCTTTCAGCTCCACAAATCCTACAATTATGAAACCCCGTAATTTTTCACGGATGTGCGCTAGTAATAATTATTATGTACGTACGTCATAAAATTTAAAAAAAAAAAATCATGAAAATTTGGATTTTTTTTTCTTCTTTTTTAAATTAATATTATTTTAACAACTATGCTAAACAAATAACAGTTACTGTGTTTAAAACTTTTTTTATTTTATTTTGAATTCTTTCTCTTCTTTTTATTTCCACAATTTTCTTTCTTTTTTTGTACAAGTCATGTTCCATACGTTCATACTACGTAAAAAAAAAATCGTGTTCTAAAAGTCGTGTACTAAATAAAAAAATAAAATAAAAATAAATATACCTAATTGTTGTGCCTCTTGAACTTAGATTGTGGAATGAGCGAGGCTTTGTTACCTGCTGTAAAACAATAATTGCACTACTAAAAATGTATTTGTTATCTACTGTGGCAAAACTCTTAACATATACCTAAACAGTCAACCTACAACCGAGTGCACAGAACGTAGAGTGAGAGTGGAGTATAGACTGTCCTACTAGAGCGAGAACAATCGACTGGCTAATCAGGCCCTCAGAGCAGGACCTACCAGGGAAGCAGGGTCCACCACCAGGAGAGCGGGATCTACCAGGGGAGCAGGGTCTACTAGAAGCGCAGTATATACCAGGCGAGCAGAGGAGCGAGTAGGAGAGCCCCCCTCAGCCCGGCGCCCCGCGGCCCGGGACAATGGCGCCATTAATAACGCGGAGCAGCTACCGCCCGCGCTCGCTAGGGACTTTTGACTTTTGATTGATTCATTTTACAGAGTTCCTAAACATGAGTTTACTGACTCTAACATAATTATATAATGGATTATCTATAGATACTTTACTGGTATTTTATTATAATGGTTGGTTTGAAAGTGAGATTAAAACTATACTGCGACTGTAAGCAGGTTTTTTTTATTCCTTCCGGAGGACTATCTTGGGTTTTTTATATTTAAAATTTTCATTTTCGCTATATTTCGCGAGCGTGTTAATCGTGGGGTTTGAGTGGCCGGGTAGGCCGGCGTAGAATTTAGTTGCTTGTGAGAAAATGAAGTCTTTTATCAACGGAATGTTGGAGTCTTTATGGAGACAAGAAATTCTACTCCATTTAGGCGCATTTAAGGCAAGTCTAATGGCTTTGTTTTGAAATATTTGAATCTTCTCTAAGAGACTGGGGGCCGCGTGCCCCCAAACGGGGCAAGCATAGGTGAAGCCAGGCCTTATGGTTGTTTTATATAACAGTAATTTGTTGCCCGTTGATAAACGACTTTTTTTTCCCATCATTGGATAGAGTGAAGATAGACATTTATTAGCTGCTTTAATTTTTCCAGTTATGTGTTTCTTCCAGGTGAGCTTGGAGTCTAGCGTTACACCTAGGTATTTAATTGACTTTTCCCATGGAACATTATCCCCAAACAGTCTAATGAATGGGGGCCGTCTTGGCCGTGTCTTTGAGAAAACGGTCGCGGCGCTTTTAGTCGGGTTAATAGATATTCTCCATTTTTTACACCACTTTTCAGTTAGAGTGGTTTGTATCTGTACGTGGCGTGTAGCAGTGGCCTCGTCAGTTGAGCTAGAAATGATGTTAGTGTCATCCGCAAATTGAGTGATTTTAACATTATGATCCACGGGTTTAGGGATATCGCTACAATAGATGTTGTATAGGGATGGTGAGAGTTGGCTGCCTTGTGGAACCCCAGCTGATATGGGGCGGGATGTGGAGAATACATTTTCTACTTTGACTTTGAAGGATCTATCTCTTAGGTAGCTGGCTATTAGTTGAATAAGTCTTAATGGATAACCAAGAGAGTACATTTTATATAAGAGGCCGTTATGCCAGACTTTGTCGAAAGCCTTACTGACATCGAGTGAGAGAATTACTGTTTTTTTCTTGATATTGAATGCCTCCGTGATGTGTTCCACCACACGTAGGAGTTGGTGAGAGGTGGAATGACCTGCTCTAAAACCGTGTTGAAAGTCTGGCAAGAATTTACTTTTATTTGTGAATGCATTCAGTCGTGCTAGTATTACTTTTTCCAGGATTTTACCTAGGCATGGAAGGAGGCTAATTGGCCGATGATTCTCCGTTAATAATGGATCCTTGCCTGGTTTGGGAATTAAAATTACGTCAGCTTCTTTAAAATCCTTAGGAAAGCAACGCAGCCGAAGTGACGCGTTGCAGATGGCTGTGATGGCGCAGATGCCTTTAGTTGATAGATGTTTTAAAATCTTATTTGAAATGCCATCGGGCCCGGCGGCCTTCTTCTTCTTTAATTTCCTAATTATATTTAAAATTTCTTTAGGAGTTGTGCACCTGATTGGGGGGTCTTCAGGGTCTAGATTTAAGATTGCTTCTACTTTTGAATCCACTTTTGCTACGAACGCAGGATCGTCGTGATCGGTGTTTGGAGAGAATTGACTTTCAAGGCTATCTGCAAAGGCTTCTGCCTTGTCTGCAGCGGAGTAAACTTTTCCGTTGAGGCCTTGAATCGGGGAGATTTTAGTTTTCGGGCGTCTTAGTGCTTTGGAGAGCTTCCAGTAAGCTGCTCTATCGTCTTCTAAAGTTGAAATGAAATCGTGCCAACGCTCGTTGCGAAATTCGCTGAGGGCATCGCGCACTTCTCTGTTGAGTCGATTTAAATGTTGTTTCACTATCGGGTTGCAAGATCTTTGCCACTCCTTTCTAACAAGATTTTTTTCCCTAATAAGATCTTTGATCTCTTCGGGTATTCCGTGACGTGTTGTGACGTTGGGAATCTCATCGGACGCCTCGGTGATGCATGATTTTATTGTCTGGATAAAGTTGGAGGTAGCGGCATTTAGGGAGGCTTCGTCGGGAATTGATGTAGGTATAACTATGTTTTTAATTAGCAGCTCGGTTAACTTTTTCCATTTGATTTTAGTGCGAGGAGGATTATCGGGGACCAGGGGGTTAGAGCCTCCTGTTAAAGTTAGAAGGACTGGATCGTGGTCTGAAGTAAGTTCTTTTAGTACTCGGAGGGAGTGTAAATGACTGGTATTTTTAAGTAGAACGATATCAATCACATCCGGATTACCGTTGTGGTGATGAATCGTGGGTCTATCAGGGGCATCGACTACGATAGGTTTGGTACTCGCGTACTTTGCGAGCACGTTTCCTTTTGTGTTATTCTGTTTGGAATGCCACGATCCGTGTTTAGCATTCAAATACCCAGCTATTATAGTGGGGACATTTTCGGACAGGAGGCTATCTAATTCGGATGGAATTAATTGACGGTTAGGAGGTACATAGATTGAAATGAATTTAAGTGGTCCTGAAGAGGTATTTATTATTACCGATGTGGATTCAATATTAACACTAGAGAATGAATGCGCTAGACGGTGGTCAATGTTGTTCTTAACCAAGATGGCGGTTCCGCCTCCCTTGTTGGCTAGTCTGTCGTCACGATAGGTTATGTAATTTGGAATTCTGAAGTTTCTAGACGGCTTAAGCCAGGTCTCATTAATGAGGAATACTTCGATGCTGTAATCTTGTAGGAATTCAATTATTTCCTCCTTGTGCGTTAGGACAGAGCCGTTGGCGTTCCAATAGGCCGTCTGCAAATTGATTAATTTAACATTTTGTCTAGACATCGTAATAATTTAAAATTGATTGAATTCTAGCCATCTCTTTGGTAATCGTCGCCAATTGTTCGATAAGCGCTTGCCTATGAACTCTATCTAAAGTGGGCGGGGGAAGGTCAGGGTTTGAGGCGCGTTGAGACGCTTGGGCTGGTTGGGGCTCTCGCTCCAACCTATGTTGCTGACTGGGCCCCGGGTTTATGGGGGCTCGTCTCTCCCTCTGGGAGGAACGGGGTTTATAATAATGTGGCTCAGGCCACTTACGGTGGGGGGGGGGAGGTGGAGCTGTATTGGCGGAGGTGGGGGGAGTGGGGAGAAGGGGGGGGAGGGGGGGGAATTCCGCCAAAGAGGCTGTAGGTGAGGTCTGATTTGGGATTTGACTATTTGGTTGCCTTTGCGGTTGGCTATGTTGGTAGACATTGTTATGATTATTACGACTATTTATTTTGTTGTTGTTGTAATTTTTATAGTAATTGGAATTTCTATTCCTATTAAAGTTGAAATTCTTTTGGGGCCTTGCGGGGCACCCTCCATAGTTGGCTGTGTGCGCACCTTCACACAAAGCGCACTTTGGCGGAGTCTCACGAGACTTTTTACAGTCAGATGACCTATGCTGACCCGCGCATTTGACGCAACGTTCACTTCCATGGCAGCACGTTGCCGAATGTCCGTGCGCCTGGCAACGGAAGCATTGACCTACTCTAGCTTTGTTTCTAAGCGATTCTACTTGGATCTTCAGACGGAAGATCGACGTCAGCGAATTGAAGATGTCTTTGCCCGCTTCATTTTTCGTCAGAGTGACGAGCACGAGGGGGATAGGTGCCTTGGTTCTACCATTTTTCATCCGGTGGACCGCTTGTACCGGGTATTTGCGGATTAGTTCTTCCTTTATTTCTTCTGTGGAGACATCCTCAGGTATGCCTCTCAGGACCACCCTCAGAGGTTTCTCTTCGGGCAGTCTGAAGGTGTGGAATTCCACTTTTTTAGTTAATAGATAGCGCGTGACTGCATGATGGTCGCGCGGCACTTTAGTTATGATATGGAGACCGTTCCCCATATTTTTAGCCATGAAATCGATACCCTTATCTTCAAGCGAGCGAAGAAGGGCCGTAGTTTCAGATTTTTTATGTAGTACGATGGGTGGGATACGCGCAAATTTTTTTGGCGTATCGTCATTAGCTGTAGGCTCTACAGATCTATCTGGGGACGGAGATTTGGACCTCAGGGAGGTAAATTTATTATTAGTAGCCACGTCGGCTCTGGGTGACTGATGGTGTTTTTTCTTTTGTACGGGAGACGATCGCGGAGAATTTACCGGCGTCAGTGATTCATTTGAGTTTGTTCTTGAGCGTTTACGTCTGGCTACTAATTCGTAGCCGGATTCGTCGGACGACGACTGACAGTCCTCCATCTCTACGCTGTGGTTTTCCCAGGCGCGAGAACAGCCTTGACTGGATTCGGGGTAAAGAGTTTTTGGCGAAGAGTCAACGGACTCTTCAAGATAAGTCCGGAGGACGATCTTGGCTAAGTGGTCCTTCTCCTCAGAAGAAAGATCCCGGCCAACCCGGTTGGCGATAAACATTCTTACGTCTGATTCAAAATGAGACATGTTAAAATATTTTATTTTAACTTTCGGTCAAAGATGTACTAAGGTACGCTGAGCGCTTTTCTAATTGACTGAAAATTCTGAGAATTAACTTGCTCGGGGCGTTACTAATTGCTTTTTAATAGCCGTTGGCGCTGGGCACCTCTGTGATTACGGTAAATTAATATTTTTAATGAGTATTGATCTGTTACTATGCAGAGAATTTGTTTGAAAATGCGACGGGGAATTAATATTTACAATAGTTAAAAGCTGTTGCTACGGGGAATTGTAGAAGGCAATATTAATCTGTATTGTGATAATTTGGAACAAGATATTACTGGAATGAAACGGAGGCGATGAACTCTGTAGAATAAATCAATCAATGTAGCGATAAATGGAAATGACTTACTGCTTTTGAGGAGACTCTCGGTAATATTGATGAACAAAACACCATTCGACACACGGTTTTTTCACCAAAACACTAGCACCAACACCACAACACCGGATGCACTGAAAACCACGAACACACACTGCAGGCAGGGACCGTATAAACGGAACCACGAGTGGAAAATTCTCCCCGAGATAAAAACACTCGTATAGTTCCGAGATATCACAACAGATTTTATTTAGGCAACAAATAGTGTACGCAATTATCACAATCACATGTGCAGAGCACAATGCAAAAGAAAGAATTGAATAGAATATTCTAACTGTTTCAGCAGACGGGAGCGAGAAATATAACTGTACGAGACAGACGTCTTATCGCTAGCGCAGGCAAAAGCAGAATGTGGATGACGCTCGCTAGGGTGGGCTCGTGATTCTATTTATACTACAGATAATTGGAGATATCAACACACATTCAAAAGAATAATATAAAGGAAAGTGTATTCAGATTGGTGTGTCGCGATACGATCTGCTCTTTTCAATCCGAATGACGTCTTTGACAGATGATGCATTCACACCACATTCAGGTCACGTTGTGGAAGCCAATCTTCATTTACATTATCCACTGTAACTGTATTATACGAGGAGAGATGCACTTCATTTTAAATGTATTTATTTTGACTTTGGTTACAATATGCAATATTTTATTTATTTATTATTATTTTAATTTATTCCAGCAGGATTAGGAGAATAGCGCAATCCCAGTCCGCCATATCACATAAACAACTATAATATAATAATATAACACAAAGTAAATTAATAATCTAAAAGAAATAAAGTGCGATTAAATATCAGGTAGGTACCTAATGAAAACATATAATGAAAATAAAATTCGTCACACAAATAACAAAAAATTAAGCGGAAAATTTAAATTAAATTAAACCGAATTAAAAATTAATAATATTTTTTAGGATCGTCCATCAGGGAGGTCGCCTCATCATCTGCATCCATCGCTCATTTAGTGGGGAAGTGAGCCACTCGGATGCAGCCACGACAATGATGTTGGTTGATTTTCCTGCTCCAGAAGCTGGTTAGTCGGTGGCGATAAATAAATAAATATCATGAATGCATACACTCATTACATGCAATGTTTTTCTGTTAATGCAATATTAACAAACCTTATTTGGTTTTTATTTAATTTATGTGTTGATGTTAATTATTTTTTTTACGTCATCTTATTATTTATCTGTCTTTTGTTATTTCAAAATATCGAATGTATTGCATTGCACTTCCCCTGCATACATTCCGGAATAAACGATTATTATTATTATTTATAAAACCCTAGCCTAGGTATCTGGTCAATTTTTTGTTCTGAATTTGAACCTCGCAGACGATATTGAACCATTGAAAGGAGATGTTGAGTGAGATTAAATGAACTATTAGTTCTGTGAACTGAAAACCTCGCATCCAAAAAGTATCTAATTTTCAATATATTTAATTGATTTAAACCAAAATTACTTCTCAAATAAAAAAAAATGTAAGTAGATACTTAAATATATTCTTAATGTCGACCATATATTTTAAGTTTTTTTTTTCTTTCAAATATGGTGATTTTGCCAAAGAACTCAATGAATATAATTAATTTTTCAAACTTTCTTCATGCAGGTAGATAAAAAATATTGATAAAATATGAATAAGAAAGCTCAAATAAACACGGCGACCTCACATTTGAAAATAGAATCTTTACTGAACCATTAAAACCACCACCATCGAACCGGAAACGCAACGCACAAACAAATTTATAAACTGACGAAGTTCAAACAGGTCGAGCTAAAACACCGTTAACTTTGATAAAGGCAAATATTAAAACAAAAATTTAAAAAATCATCTGAATTAGCTTTTGCAAATAAAAAAAATTTAAGAAAAAAAAAGTATATTAATAAAAGGTCAAGTTCTCTAACTTTAAACTTACTGTAGCTCTGTGAATTAATTTATACGGGTAAGTGAGCCGCCTCTGTGTTCATTGCTGGAGCTATCCGTGTGGTCCGGTCTCTAGTCCCTCTGGAGACAAGCGAGAATTGTTCACCCCCGGGAACTCTTATATCGAGTTAATTCACGCCAAGCTTCACCCGTTCAGTCCTCGGTGACATCTATTATTATATAATGTATCATTATAACTTATCTATTTGATCACCGCAATATATGTATTTATTTACGCCCTAGTGGGGTTTTACAAAGGTAGATAATAATAGCTAGGCAGTACGTAGTACACAATTATAATGATTAAATTAATAGTAAAAAATAAAATTAATTAAAATCATACATTTCGTTAAAGTAATTATAAAGACTTAGTTTTATAACTAATACAGAATCTGCAAACATGTCGACAATATTTCCAAATTTATTGCCAAAATGATGTAATCTATTTATAGGTATATGAGCCTCGTAGTTTGTTTTAAAATTGTCACAGAAGAAGGTAGTACTTTGCCTCGTATTTCTGGTCGGTACATAAAATTTTATTTTAGCTAGAATTTCAGGGTTGTCAATGCAATTAAATGATTTTACTTAATAGTACAAGGTCAGAGATGATCCGCCTATCTGACAGCGTAATTAAGTTGAGTTGTTTCATCAAAAGGACATAGTTAATATTTTGAATTGGAATATTCAGCTTAAAGTTGATAAATCTTAAAAATTTGTGCTGTACCCTTTCTGTACTGTCTGAATGTATTTTATACAATGGGGACCAAATGGGCGAATTATACTCTACCTGGCTTCTTGCTAAAGAAGTGCACAATATTTTCAAGCATTCTAGTGACTTAAAATCACTTGCTGTTCTGCATATAAAACCAAGCATTTTTATAGCTCTATTTGTTATTTCATTTACGTGCAGAGTAAATGTAATTTTTTCATCAAATATAACACCTAAGTCCCTGATCTGAGTGACTGGTGTAAATATTACATTATTTAAAGAGTATTCATAAGTTACATGACTTTAGGTTTTATGAAACGAATAACTTGGCACGAGTTGATCACACACCAATGAAACAATTTATCAAAATTAGATTGTAAAATATGGCAATCCTCTATACTACGTATCATTTTATATATTTTTAAATCATCAGCGAAGAGTAAAACTTGTACATCTTTAAATATACTAACAATGTCATTTATAAATAATACAAAAAAGAATTGTTCCGAGGTGAGATCCTTGGGGAATCCCACTTGTGGCTTCGAAGATATAAGATTCTACAGAATTTATTTTAACACAAAGTTTTCTTTTACTAAGATAACTGTTAAACGAGTTCAATGAGGTTCCTTTAATGCCCAACATATTTAGTTTATGTACAAGAAAATGTCGCCTAACTTTATCAAAAGCTTTGGAAAAATCAGTGTATATAGAATCCACCTGATGCTTAAGGAAAAGGGAATCAATTATATAATTTTCATAAATGATTAAGTTACTAAAGTATTTCTACCGTGATAAAACCGTGCTGATTGGGAACAATTATATTATTGATTTGTTTTTTTTAAGACATCTTGGACTAATGATTCAAAGAGTTTGGGAATAGCGGACAATATACATATTGGTCTGTAGTTTGATACATCGCTTTTATCACCTTTTTTGTGAATAGTCGTCTAAAAGCTTTTTTCCACTGATCTGGAAAACACCCTAATGCTAAAGACTAGGATAGGATATAGGATTCACTCAGATTCTATTAAAGAAATATATCACAGTTTTTATGGCATCTGAGTTATAAAATTAATGTTCGTAATGAGTATATTAACTTTCTTTAATCAATTAATTAAAATTAATAAAGATGTCCGACAAAAGATTGGTATCTGACGTATTTTTTTTTTACAATCATTATTTCCCTTCACTTCTGCAACTGAACTCATTGTATATAGATTGGAGATTCTTAAATATTGACCAGCTGCTAACCATGTTCAGATCTCGAGTACGCCCTACAATTGAATTTGGGAGCCACCTCTGAGCTGGAAAATATTAGATAAACCTACTTGATTCTTTGCGAACGATGTCTGATTGACAATCCGCTGTTAACAGATCGGCTGCTATCTCTAATGCACAGACAATCTCTAATATATGCATGCTGAGTCTGTTCTACGTGTTCTTTTATTTGTACCCCGCTTTTAAGGAACTAGCAGCATTGAACCCCGGTGCACCAGTGCATGTGCGTGAAACTGAACGAACACAGGTGGAAAAACATTCACAATTGATGTTCTGGCTTCATTAGAACGAAATGTTTCTTCTACTCGTTTTTGTGTAAGTCAGGTTGAACGTGGATCGAGCTACCGGCATCTGTTTTTCCACTTTATACAATCTGGGCCTCTTCAAGACCTGCCTTAATAAATCCCTTCCTACAGGCTCTACCTTAACCCGCCGCACATTGCTGCTTAACCGGGTGGTGACATAGTTCCCTGCGTTTACACTGTATAGACAGGGGCGCTCTTGTGAGGTGTCACGTAAAAAAAAAAAATATTTGGAAGCAAGATTTTTTAGTGTGATTTTCGCAAAGTAGGAACATACAGCAGTAATAATTTTTTATCGTTATTCCAAACTACTCGTCGACATAAATAATCATAACAATCATGTGTTGTTTGGATATAATTACTAAATAAGCCTTCAGTCTCACAACATACCCCAATTGGGGATGCCATAGTCTCACTGGCTCCAGACGGGAGCAGTTGAGATTCTTGTGCGGTATTCACTGTAAAAAAAAAAAAAAAATAAAAAAGCGTAATGAATATTTTGATTTCCGTAATTCGGTTTATAATAATAACTCAATTCGAAGGTGTTAAACAACTGTGTCCGGAATTTTGCTAAATAAGGTCTTCTTAACCTTTACCGGCGTAACCTCCCAACAACGAAGGTTCTAACAACCAATAAACATCATACTAAAGGACTATGGGTCGTGAGAACCTGTTAACAAACTAATAAATACGCTTTATTCATTACAACTTGTATTAAGCGTGCGTAAATCAATTTTTTCAAATTCTTGGGACTTCTTAGCAACTATGTATCTATCAATACATTTTGAGTTACATGTAAGACATACCAAAGGAGCACGTGGCACTACACAGCTTTGATATTTAAACAAACGACCTACTTTAGTAATAATTTTTTTTGTAAATGTCAATATTTTACTTTTTTTTTAAATGTTGTAAATATTTTGTTTATTTCTATGATCTGACCTTTTTCCCAACTGTACCCTACCGTCTTGAGATACAAAGACGTCGTTAGGAGTATGTTGTGAGGCTGAAGGGAGTTGCGTTGGTCTGTTATCAGGGCAATACTGAGAGTATCTACAAATTTATTAAAACACCGGATGACTTATTTTTAATTTTGATTATATTTTTAAAAAATTAACGTTGTTATATAAACAAATCTAATTTATTAAACTTAATTACCCTCCATGTACAATAAAATGATTTTTAATTACTACAATAATATCAGCATTAACCCTTCAGGGCTCGAACATAGTCTGTGGATAGGTCAGAGTATTTCCGCTTGGCGATAAAATCCAAATAAATGTAATATTTGTGAAAATATCCGAAAACCAAAAACTGTTTTTGAAAGGTGGTGAAATAAGCTTTCAAATTATATTATTAGAAATAACCATGTAATACTTTGAATATAAATTATTTGAATGCAAGTTTTAAAAATGGCCCACCTTACGTTTTTTGTAACTAAAATAACGAAAAAAAATATCTACATATTTTATTAGACAAATGAATTACAAACGTTCTAGTCACCTCAGTTTTTTGTAGATTCATGTAAAAATAACACAGGTCCGCAAATTGACATTTTTACTTTTTTCAAATGGTAATGGGTGAATTATATCTATTTCGGTATGCTGAATTCGAGTATGCCATCCATTTCGACCGATCACGTAAGGATTTTCCGCAAAGTGGATATTAAAATACAGGCAAAACCCGCCTTACACTACTTCTATAGGGAATGTTCAAAAAAAAAAAAAAAAGAAAATTATACGAATTTAATTTCTTTTAAGTCAAAAAATATTTTATTTACAATATGTACAATTATAAATCTATATAAATTTTTTTTTTTTAGATTCGAAGCTTCATTTTGTGCTTTTTCTTTTGTGGGACGTTATATTAAAATTGTTGCGGTCCGCTGGAGTCGCCTACTTGAAACTCGTCACTAGAACTTTTTCTAATTCACTTTCTGATGGTGGCAAATCGTCTAGGCTTTGGGGTGGTTGTGGTGTAGGAATGCCAGGTCCGTGAGGGACTGGGCGGAGTGCCGAATCCATGTTTGGGTAACAAACTTGTTTTTTTATTATTTTTGGTACTATAACCCTTGCACATTGCACGAACAAAAGTAGCAGTCATCGCTGTGGTTTCGAGGCTCTCTCCAGATGATGGGAACACCAAAACGAAAAGATTTTACTTCACCTTTTGACCACATTCTAAGTCCTTTAACACACCCTGAACAAACTCCATGCGGGGCCCATGATTTGTCCTGGTCCCCTATCTTCACACCAATTACGCAAAATACACTTTTTTTTAACAAAATCAGTAATATTTCTTTGTTGTTTTTTCACTACAAATTCACCTCAAATATAGCAAAAACTCTCAGAAGAATTTACACAACCTCTTGAAGTCATTTTTGAAACGCACGTTGCGAAATTTGGAACAGAAATAAATAAATGAAAGGGCATGGAAGGGAGTGGGCAACTTAGGAATTTCGGCATTCTCGCATCATACTTACTATGGAAAATCCCGATATATATGATTCAACGCTGACTAATTTTATCGTTATGAGTTACTAAATGTTTTGTTTCAGTCCATAAAACATAACATTATCTTATAATGAGTTTGAATTAATAAAAAATATATATTTCGGCAATAAATCCCGTTTTGCGCTTTAAGATAGGCAATACCACAGTATTTTTTGAGTTTTCCGGAAAAACCTTACGTGATGGAATTTTTTTGATAATTTTCCCAAATTCAGCAACCAAAAATACATGGGAATTACCTCTTATTTCAAAGAGAAAAAAAAACAGTCGCAGACCTGTGTAATTCTTAAAAAATTCACAAAATTTAATAATTTTTTTTTTCAAATTGCGGTCGGAAACTTCGTTTTCAAAAATGTGTACATTTTAATTATTTTCTTAACTTTTAGTTATGAATATAAAACGTGTTGTTTTCTCTTTCCAATGCTGTTTAGTTCGTACTTTTCACTATGCTAGTAAGGGAGACGCAACGATTTCTATGAGACCTATGTGAGCTGGGACAAATATCGTCTCCTGTTGTTAAACGCGTTAAGTAATTTAGGTTCTCTTTTGTACCTAGATTGCATGCAGTTGGCAATACTTTCTGAGAAGTAGTAGATGTGTTCAATTGTTACAACTGAATATAGTCACAAACATATGTAACATACCTCAATACTAATAATCAATTTTATCATAATGCCTACTAGTCTTCTGCATGGGTTCGGTAAAATTTAATTAGCATATTTAACTTCATGATTACTATTTCCCAAAATTATTATGTATAATGTATATCTATGATCTTTGCGATAATAAACGTACATAAATCATTTGTTTCAAATGCATGTAACTTATTATGTAAATTTTCACTCGGTTAAGTCTATTTCGTACCCATTATGTTTATTCATTTATGTACCTAGAGCTATCTGATCAGCTTTAAGCTCAAATTATAAACATTTCTACTATTTTTTTTTATGTATACCATCCCTATCTGATCGGCATTCATTAATAATGCTTTGTATGTGATATGTAAATAATTCAATTCGTAGTATGAATGTCTGGTGACCTTAGTGCTTCGGTTATAAGGCGCTATCGAGGCAGAATCTGTGTTAACGCATTCTCAAGTAAGGTTGCATTAATAAGTGCATGGGATCATTTGTCAGACTCCTCCTCCACACTTTGCTCTGGGCCAAACCAACAAACATGCTATTGAAATATTCAGGGACATAGACCGACATAAATAATATCACGAAGGTTGCTTGTGAATGCTAATGGTATCAAATAAATTGTGCTGTTTCAGGATTATTATTTTTCTGTGTGATTTTTATGGAAACTAACATTATTTAGGTGAAATTATTTATTTATTATATTATATCGTTATATTTTTCAATATTATTATGGGAGAGTTGTACAAAAATTGTTTGAAATTATTATTTTTTTAGCTTTACGATTCGAAAACCGCATGAAAATCTAGAATCGATTATGCGGCGAGATTCTCCTAAAATATCAAAACTTTAACTAGTTACTTATATTTTCGATTGGTTCTTTTCTGTACTTTTCAAAAATTCAAAAAGTCCAGTCATGGATTTTTTGCATGCTCCAAAAGTTAGTAATAAAAATAATATGAAATTTCTTCACTGAAGACAACCTCATTATCATTTCGACAATCTTCCCTTTTTCTAATAGAGCCTATTTCCCATGTGGTAATGAATAACATTAATTTTAAAAATAAAAATAAAATAGCTTAATGTTAGGAGTTTTTAGGACAAATTTTCGAAAATGATTACAAAACGTAAGTATGAAAGAGACAGATCTATTATTTTTGGTTAAAATTTGTTAGATATATTGGATTTTTAAACCTTATTTGAAAGCCGAATTATGTATTGGTGCACTGTTTACTATTATTAACAATTCGTACCTACATAATTCGTAATATTATTCGTACCTACACAATTCGTAATATTACTGTAATATGCAGAGTTAATGTTAAACAATATGGTAAGGATTTAAACTCACATAAAAGTTGGAAAAATATTTCGGATTTTATTAAAACTCTTTCGATGTTTTCCACGAGCCACCCTCAAGGAATAAAGGGCAACATTTAGTCTATCAGCCCCCGTTCGAGAGCTATCAATAGCTGTGATCACAGCCGATGCTAATGTATGGAAATCTCACAATGCAATGTTGCTACCTGTACCTACTTGTCCAAAACACAGCCCACTTCAGGCAGCGAGACAACAGAAGCAAGCAATATGCAGTCAACTCATCAAAAAGGCAAAATCATTTATCACATCCATCAAAGGCTTTGCAGTAAAACTTAGTTATTAAAGAGTAAATAAAAGTCTTTGTAACAAGCATTAACTTTGTGGCTCGCCATAATTTACAATTTAAAAAAAAAACACATAAATTTGTTTAAGACCACTTTTATTTTAAACACTCAACCGGTTTCAGAAGCACCCTTCCTTCGTCAGGAGAATATTATAACTAAACTATGATACAGAATGTGTATAAACAAATTTATGTGTTTTTTTATTGTAAATAAAAATCGTTTAACTGGTAAATTTAGAACTTTGTAAAGTTGGTTAAAATTTTGCTCCAGAACTTTTTAATTGAGTAGAATATATAAGTGCGCTTTTGATGAGTGCGTAACTATCTAAATATATTATATTGTGCTTGTGGTTAGCGCCAAGATTCTGGTTGTTCATTGCCTACGCTTTTGAAATTATTGAAAATAATCAATTCAAATTGAATAAGAGTTCTTTGGACGAACCTTATGGTAATCTGCATAACGTTACCGGCTACAGAACCCGGTGTCTATGTGCTTGTGCTGGTGCGTATGTTATAATGCTTAAAACATTCTACTTTATAGCTGTTTGTTTTGAATATGTCGATGTCGGTTCCCACTATTTTACATACGTAAGCGGTTGTCATCCGAGAACTTTCGTCGTTCCCAAATCAGTTTCACTGTCCAAAACATGCACTTTCAGCGATATTCATGCACCTTCAACTGATTGTTAGAAAAACATTGCGTAAAGAAGTATTGATTAAATTTGAGGTGGAAAAATAATAGAAACAGAAACAACTTAGCATAATATTCCTTTTCCTGTCAGTTTAAAATGAAATACAGTTCACGATTTTCAAAAGCATTGTTTAAAAACTAACAAAAAAAACCTACCGTTTTATAAATAAATTTAGTATTATTTTATTTGCATTCATTGTTTTCCCTAAACAATACGCCGATATTTCTTGGACTTGCTACTAAAAAGACCAATGTCTCTTTTTCCAAATTCCACGAGGCTTATGTTGAATTTTCCCTTTTTGTAAATTTTAAATTTTAGAGAGAGTTTAGCATATTGGTTCCAGATATTGAAAGGTCCTTTCAAAATGAGAAATATAACTTTTTATTAACTAAATATAATAATTTTGAGGCAAAAATGAAAAAAAATAAAATATCTATATATTGAAAAACTGATTCTGGTCCTTTTAGAAGCAAGCCACGGATTTACCAAGTTTGAACATTTGACAAATAAACGACCCATTCTAAAGACCATACGAGACCATTCTGCACAAACGTTGTTTTGGCTATTGGGTTTGGCCAACCATAAATCACAAAAAACTACCTTGAAACTCTAGACGGAATATCAGAACAATTAGTCAAATAAACGCTTATCTATGCCTAAAATATTTAAAGAATCTGAATATTAAAATTTTTTATTAATTAACTTTATTAATTAATTGCACCTTTTAAAATGTTGAAACGACAGGAAACAGCTCATCAAACCAAAATCATTATGACAATACCTGCCAAGCTGATTTTGCCTTGAAATAATTTACACCTTATTACCAAGCACTTGAATTATTTTTCATTTCGTTTTAATTGATGTCTTAATTAAGGAGTACTTACTATTAATTAAAACAATTATATTTTTAGGTACATATTTCAATTGCGAAATATATATACTATATTATAATAAAATAAATATGCAACTTTTTCCACTTTCATTTTATTGACCGTAGTTAACCGGTTTCAGCTCGTTAAAGCCATCTTCAGACTACAGACTGGAAAACGGTTACGGTCAATAGAATTAAAGTGAAAATAGTTTTATATTATTTATTTCATTATAATATATTATAATGGAATTCCACCTTGAATTGCCAGTTTCAAAAATAGAAATATTAAATACTAGCTGACCCAGACACACGTTGCTGTGACTAACGAAACACAACGCCATCTAATGACAACGCCATTACACAACCTTTATAACAAACGCCATATGTTAATCATACATATAATACATAATAATACATATCAAATTCACAACGCCCGCTTGCCAGCCCGCTCCCTCTATATATTATTTATTTCAACCAATTTACACAAAACCTTGACAAATTATTTACCTAAATCTTCCTCATGAATCACTCTGTCTATTAGTTAAAACCGCATTAAAATCCGTTGCGTAGTTTAAAAGATCTAAGCGTACAGACAGCGGGAGCGACTTTGCTTTATACTATGTAAAGATGTGCTCCTTTATGAAGTCAAAGATTCCAATACCGCTTTGAGAAAAATGTATACAATTTCGACAATTTTTTAAACATATTTTTTTTATGACACCACACACCTAAATGAGGGGATTTTTTTTTTTTTTACTTGAGCTCCACACAGGAGGCCCTGAGGAAAATAATGTCCCTCAGGGCCTATGCCATCTTTGGAGATGTTGCGTGGAGGGTTTTTTTTTAAGGAAAGGAAGGAGAGGAATGTTCTGGGAAGGAAAAGGGTTTTAGGTGTGGGTAGGAATTTGGGGTTCAGTGTGTCCTGGTCATCCGCCTCCAAGACCTAGACAAACCTCACCCCATCAACCCGGGCACCCCTGCTAAATCACCAAACGTAGCGAACCACTTGGGGTGACCTGTGGTAGAGGTGTTGGTTATCCAATAAAGGTTCCCGGGGCGGCGGTACCCATTCCCGCCTCCCAAATTGAATTGAATAATGTTTATAATACATTTGGGAAAAAAAATAAGTGTACGTTTTTCTTTTTTTTTGTTCTCAGTAATTTTAGATAGAAAAACGTAAGGTGAGCCATTTTCAAAACTTTTTTACGTCTGTATTAAAAATTTTAATATTTCTTAAATTAAATGATTATTTCCACACATGAAAGCATTATTCTATCACCTTTCGAAAACAGTTTTTAGTTTTCGTATACATTCAGAAATATTCCATTTATTTCAATTTTATTGCAAAGCGGAAATTTTCTGCCCTTCTAACAGAGTGACATGCCCGAGACTCGGTTTTAATACGGCTGTATGAATTTTATTCCCATGATTTTCCATATTATATTGTGAACAAGTGGATTATTAAATCATTCGCGGATGTATTATTTTTGAAAAGTTTGGGTCCCACCCGGGCGTCGCGTGTTCGATTCCTCGACTGGCTACATCCTCACGACGAAAGTCAGTAAATACTCGACGACAAAATTGGATGCTTTTCTCATCATGCAATTCGTTAAATCATATATTCGTTAAATATTATAATACATTGCACAACTTTGTTTATTTTTAAATAAATTTATCTTTGTAAACAGGTAATCATTTTTCACGCATCACTTAAACCAACATGCAAATCGCGAAGATTTTAAACGTAAGTCTAATATTAGTAATTAATCATCGTCTCGTCACATCCGAGTTTGCCTTCGATCCTCCAAAATTAGAGTTCAAATCCGTTGTCTCCAGAAATTGGAGAGAATTCGACTTCGAGGCATTTTGCAGTGATTTGAAAGCGTCGCCTCTCTGTGATAAGGAAGAGTATAACGAGATCCAAGCAGAAGAGTTAGTAACTCTATATAATTCTACGCTACGGTCATTACTCGATAAAAATGCTCCTTTCACAGAGAAGGTCTGCCGCATTAGGAATTGCAGCAAATGGTTCGATGATGAATGTCTTAAAAAGAAGAGGGAAATGCGGAAATTTGAGAGGATTTACAGACGAAACCCGACTTTCAGCAATAGGCAGCTTTGGATTACCAAGCAAAAAGTTTACAAGGAAGAAGTCACACAGAAGAAATCTAACTTTTGGTGTGAGCAAATTGAGACAGAAAAGGACCCTCGAAAACTTTGGCAAAACATAAGGACTCTGTCTGGAGAGAGCAACAATAAGGTTGATTCCTCTCTTGAAGCAAACAGCCTCGCAACATACTTCAGAAGTAAGGTTGAACAAATTCAGGCCCTCAGTGTGGTAGGATCGTCTTCTATCGCAGCATCAAGTCCGCTCTCCGGTGACTTCTCTACTTTTGCAGCAGTAACGGAAGAAGATGTCACGCGTGCTATAAAGTCTTGCCCTAACAAGCAATGTACTCAAGACCCCATACCTACCTGGCTCTTAAAACAATGTCTTCCGGATATAGCGCCTGTAATTACCGCAATTATCCAGAAGTCATTAGTAAATTCACTTGTACCGGGAACACTCAAGAAATCAATAATAACTCCGATTCTAAAAAAACAAAATCTTGATACTGACAATACGGATAATTACAGGCCAATATCCAATCTACCATTCCTTTCTAAACTGCTTGAGAAAATCGTTGCCAAACAATTGGTGGGGTACTTGAACTCCGCCGGTCTATTTGCCAAAAATCAATCCGCTTATCGACAGTTTCATTCAACGGAAACTGTTCTTCTGCGGTTAATTTCAGACTTGATCATCGGGATGGAAGCAGGTAAGTTGGGTTTGGTATCTGTTCTTGACATGAGTGCGGCATTTGACACGGTAGATCATAGTATTTTATTAAATGTGCTTGAAACCGAATTTGGCGTTCGAGGTGATGTTCTCCAATGGATGAAATCATACCTGTCTGGACGAGTAGCCTCAGTAATTTTCAATAATTCTACTTCACCTGAAACTCCCATAGAATGTGGAGTTCCCCAGGGTTCTGTCTTGGGTCCCATTCTTTTCATTCTCTATACGAATCGCCTCGAGAAACTCATTCAATCAGCTGGCTTTGAATCACAAGGCTATGCAGACGATCGTTTCATTTTCAAGTTTTGTTCCCCGGATGAAAAAGACGTCCTTAAAAACGAGGTGGTTAGTTTTATTAACACAGTCTCAAGTTGGATGTCTGTCAATAAACTCAAACTTAATCCGACCAAGACGGAATTTATTTGGATAGCTTCTCCTGGAAGGCAAGCCCTCATCGACTCTAATCCAATCCATATTCAGGGCACAGATATAATCCCTTCTACAGAAATAAAGTTTCTAGGTTTCACTATAGACAATAGTCTTTCTCTTGAATCACAAATTTCAAAATCTGTAAGTTCAGGCTTTTTCCATCTAAGGCAGATAAAATCAATCAGGCGTTGCCTTCCCTCTGATGGAGCAAAGTCACTCATAAATTCGTTCGTTGTCTCACGTATGGACTATTGTAATAGTGCGTATGCTGGCTTGCCTAAAAAACAATTCAATAGAATCCAGTCCGTTTTTAATGCTGCGGCGAGAATGATTTTTGGTGAATCTAAGTATTGCCGTATAACCCCGCTTCTAAAGGATCTTCATTGGCTTCGATGCCCTGAAAGAATAGAGTTCAAGATCTGCTTAATGACCTTCAAAGCATTGCAAGGAATGGCGCCAGCCTATATATCGGAACTATGTGTCCGACAAAACTTAAGCGATAGGCAGCTTACTCTAAGGTCAGCAGATCAAGATGTTACTAATCGTTTAATCGAGCTTTCTAGGTCAAATCGAGCCGTTTACTATGATCGATCTTTTCGTGTAACTAGCCCGCTCATTTGGAACAAACTTCCCTCAGCTCTTACTAATATCCAGAACTTGGCTGAATTCAAAAGAGCTTTAAAAACAAACTTATTTAAAAAATCATACCTTTCATGAATTTTAACTCCTTTTCAATCTACTATAATAAGCCATGTTCCTCAAGTTTCTGGAAATTGTTTGGTTTCGATTACCTCTTTACTATAGTTTTATGTGCACTCTGAATTTGTATTATTTCTAAATGTTAACTGCCTCCTGTTCTATATAATTTAGTTTAAATGATTCTTGTTGAGTGGCACAGTGATGGTTTATCATTATATATTGTCCTGTGCCAAAACAGCACTCACTATTGTTGTTAATATTGTTCTTTAGGAATTGCTTTGTATATTTTTGTATATTCGTTATTTCACATTATTTAATTAATATTTTAAGGACTCGTAAGGAACACTGTAGGTTAATTTTAAGTTTATTATAATTAAGCGCACTTGAAGTGAAACATCACAAAACTGCGCTATATAAATACTACGTTATTATTATTATTATTATTATATTGTTATAAGAGAAACTTTCGAGGACCGTGAAATGCAGTTGACACGCCTTTGAATAATGTGACTTGCTTAGCGCTGTCTACACGTGTCGTCATTCGACTCACCTGTTAATATTCACGTAGGTGAATCAATGAGAAATTACTCACATTGTCATTGACATTAGTGTTAATATAGGTAAGTTCTTTTTCTTCTTTCGGGTGGTAGAAAGTCTGGGTGGTATTGTCTGGTGCTGGAGTTGCCGAAAAAAATACCTTTCTGTGAAAGTGACATCTTTGAATTCCCGGCTCCATATATCGATCAACAAGGCTGACTAGAGTACTTACTAATATCCAGAGCCTTACTTATATCCAGAACTCGGCTGGATTTAAAAGGGCTTTAAAAACAGATTTTTTAAAAAATCATACCTTTCTTGAATTTTAACTTCTTTTCAATATACTCTAATAAGCCGTGTTTCTCAAGTTTCCGGTAATTGTTTGGTTTCGATTAGGGAACGTACCCATACGTGACACACTTTTTGCAATTTTTTACCCCCCCCCCCCCCCCCCCGGTGACCACGTGTAGTATATTCCAAGACCCCCCCCCCCCCTCCCCTACAGTTTTCACGTAGTATTTCATAAATATGGTTTCGAATCATTTTTTGCTAACAAAAAATAAAAAAATGCATTATTTGGCTTTATTAATACGGCGCTTGCTGCGTGACAGCAAGAGTGCATGCAATACAAGTGGAAAAAATATTATCAAGATAAAACTTATATCAAAATATATTGAAACTGGAATGTAATTTATGGAAACGAAAGTCTTGTTATTTTTGTAAACATTTTTCATCTCAATCATCTTCAACAAACACGTTCCCTGAACTTTTTCACTTATTTGAATGTACGAGGGTGGGTTTTTAAGTTAGCGGATTGGGTAAGGAGTGGAAATAAAAATCAAAATTATTTTTCCTTTTCAACATATTCACCTAGGTACTACCCTAATACATTTTTCCGATCTTTAAATTAACTTAAAGGAACTTTATAACAGCGCGGAACTCAATTTTCTCCACATTTCACAATTTCTTCCCGATTGAAGTGTTTGGTCGACGATAGCTCAAAGACTAATGACCTAATTACGATAAAACCCGGTTTTATCCTAAAAATGAGTTGTTCAATTAGTACCTAATTCAGCGATACCCCCATTAATCACTTAACTTCCCATTCCGCGAACTTAAAAACCTCCCCTCGTAGCTCAAAAAACCACGAGATTTCTAGATTGACTACGTGATAAAAACCTAAGCCCCCCACCCCCCGTTGTGACCAAGCGTGGTATTTTGAGGACCCCCCCCTGTACAGGTCACGTAGTATGGGTACCTTCCCTTACCTCCTTACTTTACTTTTATTTCCGAATTTTTCTTATTTCCAAACGTAAACTACCTCCTGTTCTATATTATATTTTAGTTGTAATGATTCTTGTTTAATGGCACCGCTATTGTTTATTTATATTATATATTATCCTGTGCCAAAGCAGCACTGTTGTTGTTAATATTGTTCTCTTGGCATTGCTTTGTATGTACTGTAATCCTTTGTTTCACATTATTTAATCGAATGTTGCTTTAATAATTATATTAATAATGCATTCAATGATTGAATGATTATATTTTAGTTTTAATGTATTATTATTTATTGTCCTCTGCCAAAACAGCACAGTTGTTGTTTATTTTGTTCTCTTGGCTGCTTCGTATACTGTATATGCTTTGTTTCACATTATTTAATCAATTTTTGTAAGGACTCTTAAGGAGCACCATAGGATTACTTTTAAGTTTATTATAATTAAGCGCACTTGAACTACAATAACATAAAACTGTGCTATATAAATACTACGTCATCATTATTATTTTTACAGGTCTGGCGTGCAACGAATTTTGATGTGTCACGTGATCATGTTAGTACCATCGAACAATGACACTTTGTATATGGAGGCGGTTGTCGTTGATGCTTCTTGTTACTGCTGATTGGTATGTTAATTAACCGCAAGTATTGTACACAAAAATAATGATTTGACGATCTGCTTGGTCGAGGGGTAAGGCTCTCACTAGTGTTCCGGAAGTCGCGTGTTCAAATCCGAGCGTGTACCTGTAAACTTTAATTGATTTATTTATGCTATTTCACAATTAATTAATTAAAAAATTATATGGTATTTTTGCGGCACGTTCCAGAGTGGAAGATACTCTCAGAGTCTTCCTGGGTAAGACCGCCATTCAGAATTGAAAGGTTGCTTGAAATGGCTTTAGTCGTATTTGGAGAGTAGATCTGAATAGCCAGCTACTTCCCACCTTCGTCTTCCTCATCTCCTTCCCCACCCTTCTATCTTGAGCCTCACAACATACCCCAATAGGGAATGCTATAGTCTCAATTCAATGGCTCCAAGCAGTTGGGAGCAGTTGGGACTCTTGTGCGATATGCACTTTTAAAAAAACTTTAAAAAATTATAAACCTGGTGGAATCATAAGTAGAAGTGAAAGACTAAGATAATTTCGTATATAAAAAAAACAATAAATTAAAAAATATTAATGCTCGTATATTCTAAAAAGTGAAGATTATTTAGCGAAAGCACCGACTTCGTAATTTGGCGGTTGCGCGCCCAGGTCTATAGTCTGACGACTGAACTCTGATGTAGAGCGGTAAATTATTTTAGCTAACTAAACTAACTACTGTCTATGGCGCGCCATAATTTGTAACAGGATTTGCAGATGCAGGATGCAGGTATGACTTTCCCTCCGAAATTCTTTTCAGCATTTTGCCACACTGGTTTCCCAGATCCAGACTTATGCTAAGACTGTTACTCCTTACCACAATAAAAGGGAAGGAGTTCCTGAAACAATGAATGCATTTATTCCACAGCCATCTGTGTTGCAGTTTGCAGTGAGCAGTTTTTGAGCGGTGCAGCTTACAGTATTGTGCAGTGTGGTGGGTCGACTGGTAGGTGGCGGAGTGAGGCATATTGTTCCTAGTGCAGCTGAAGAGGAGAGGGTATCGGGATCATCTCCGGCCACCGGGGCGGCTTTCTTAATCTCCCGCCGTGCATATTATTATACATATCGCACCGACATCTCCTTTACCTGTGAACTTCCACCATTTATTGCAGTGGGGTAACGACACATTCCCAGGACCTGGGTAATGCTAACGGGTCATATATATTATAAGGTTCGCAAATAAATAAAGTTATCCCACAGAATATTGGTATCTGATATTGTGATGTATCGTAAAAGCTTCCGACTTGTAGCGACAGATGGCGGTGACATCACCTATCGGTATAATCCGCTAGATGGCAGGCAGCGTAGTGCCTAAGCTCTCCGGCAGGGGATCGGGGAAGCGGAGAAGGTGTGTTTAAATTATCACTGGGCAGAACCATTTTAGCCAGCTCCTAGTTAGGTTGATAACCGAATTCCATTATATACGCGAAGTATAAATAAACGCAGATAACGAACCAGATTCTATTTATTCCTAAAGTTATCTCCATCCAAAGTGTGTTGGATTTCTGCTAGTGTCTATCAAATAACAGAACACTACAGATATCATATTTCTTTTTAAGATCATTAACTCCATTATTGACCACCCTGCTTTATTGCAATTGTTTTCATTCCGTGTTGCTACTAGAGTTACAACAACGATAATTTTCTTTCTCTGCAGCAATAATGTCAATAACAATTCGTTTAAATAAACTCCCTTATACCATACGCAGAAGCCTAGTCAACCAATATGTAAAAGTAGAAGATTATTTTTATAGCACCGAAAGAACTTACAAAAACCCATTTTATTTATATTTTTAAAGTAGTTATTAGTTAATGCTTTGTTTTCTACAGCCTGATTGTAAATTTTAGTATTCTGTATCGTTTTAGTATGTTTTAAACTGTATAATTGTTTTGAAATCCTTTTTAATGGAAAAAATGTTTTATTCTGTATGTAGAGGTATGTACTTATAACGTAAATAAATGCAATTATTCGCGAACTACGAGTAAGTACCTCATAAAAAACGGATAAGTAAAAAGTAGGTACATAATATTTTGAATACATAATGTGGATAAATTTTAAAAAATCTACATGTATGCCTATGCCCAAATTAGCCTATTTTATTATTTTTAATAACCAAACAGATTAAGCAAAATATTTTTTGTAGTTACCCAAAACTAACAAAAACGCATCATCATAACCCGTTGATCATGATAAGATATAGATATAGATATATTTAATTACGTAGATACGAGTATAATTTGAAGGTTACGTTCGATGTATTCATAGACCATAATAAAGTTTTCGTTTTTATGATCTATGAAACGAATAACGTGCATTTTTAAATTGTAGCATTAGATAGCCTTGTCTAGAATGAACGAAGAGTGTATAAATAATGGGTTAATAAAGAATGTAAGTAAGTCTAATGTCACGATGAAGAAGGAATACGAAAACAGTGTGCAATATAGTTGAGAATTATGAATACTTGGAGCAGGTAGACCAAGTGGTTCGCTACGTTTGGTGACTTATCAGGGGTGCCCGGTTCATTGGGTGAGGTTTCTCCAGTTCTTTGCAGTGGACACGTCTGCCCACATGATGCGTGGCGGGCCGGATCGAGAGAGACTGGTTGAGGGAGGCCTTTTGACCTTTCCAGCCGGACTCTCTCAACCAGTTGTTCCAACCAGATTTATTCATACGTCTGTAACTCCTGGGCACACTGACCCCATATTCCTAACCACCCCTCATAACGTTTTCCTTCCCACGTCTTCCTCTCCTTACTTTCCCTTAAAATACCCTCCACACAGAGTCCCCAAAGATGACATAGGCTATGAGGGGAATTATTTTCCTCAGGGTCTCTTGTGTGGAGCTAATGTAAAATAAAATGTTTTTTATCAAATATTTTCAAATAAAAAATAAAAAATTTAAACAAAAATACTTGAGTCGCGCCGTGTCAAGAATCAGAATAATATAACGAGGCAAGGAGTGTGTGCCATACCGAGTTGTTTAGCGGTCCTTCCTCTGCGCCTACTCCTGCGGGAAATGGCGTGATGGTTAGTTAGTTAGTTAGACAGCCCCTTCAGGCTTGTCTACCCAGTGCTCATGACTAGAACACCGCACACGCCACTGTTTTATTGGTTAACAAAATGGTTTCTGTGTGATAGTTCTCAGGGATTCTGTAATCTTTTATTTAACTATTTCATCTCGATCTACCTAAGCAATATTCTTAATTACCTAAAATATTCTCGCCCCGTTAAAGTTCTTTCAGATTTGCTCCCACTTTTCTCAACTCCATGATTTGCGCGTCACTTATTTTCGACGCACGATACTATTTTATCTAAGAGACTTTCGAGGTTGCCCAAACCCTTAATGTCTCTCTAAACTCTCAACTGAATATCCGAGAAGGCATCTTTCCATCCCACATCACGTTCCTTTTAGACCTCTCTTGCATAAGGTATCCATGTTTACTCAACAATGCAAAACATAACACTAATGACATCACAAATATTTGAAAGGAGGCGAATAAACGATTTAACATCGGATATGATTTTAGATTTTAACGGCCAAAAGTATTTTCGTTGTTTGTTTTTGGGGTGTTATGCCGTGTTACGCTACCTCCTCCTTTAGCCAACGTTTCGGACAGCGACACACATCTGCGGATTCGGATTCCACACATCTACCCTGATGATGGACACTGTAACGCTGTCCGAAACGTTGGCTAAAGGTGGAGGTAGCGTAACACGGCATAACACCCCAAAAACAAACAACAACAAAAAAAAATATTTAACATCGATTTTTCACCAGGAATGTAATAGTATGGGCGGCCTCTGAAGTCTAGAGTTAATGCTCTCGACTCGCGATCTGGAGGTCGCTGGTTCAAACCCCGGCGTAAGCAAGTTAATTTTATTTGATTAATTTGGGTAATTTCATAATTTATTCATTTAAAATAATATGTAGTAAATTTGCGGCACGCTCCAGTATTTTCTAAGTCTTGTTCACCCTGGTATAAAACCATTTTTAATTTGGGAGGCGGGAATGGGTACCGCCGCCCCGGGAACCTTTATTGGATAACCAACACCTCTACCACAGGTCACCCCAAGTGGTTCGCTACGTTTGGTGATTTAGCAGGGGTGCCCGGGTTGATGGGGTGAGGTTTGTCTAGGTCTTGGAGGCGGATGACCAGGACACACTGAACCCCAAATTCCTACCCACACCTAAAACCCTTTTCCTTCCCAGAACTCTCCTCTCCTTCATTTCCTTTAAAAAAACCCTGAAGGAAATTATGTTCCTTATTATGGAGCTCATGTAAAAAAAAAAAAAAAAACTATTCGGAAATGAAACATTGCTTGAAATGGCTTTAGCCCTGTTTTGTGACCAGATCTGAACAGCCAGGTATTCTCTCCCTTCCTCTTCCCTATTTCTTTCCCCTCCCTACTAACTTCAGCCTTACAATATACATACCAATTAGAGATGCCATAGTCTCACTGGCTTCAGATTTCTAGAAAAATTATGAAAAAAAATTATAAAGATTTTTTTAAGAGTTTTAATCTGTCCAGCAATATGATACGCAAGGCGTTTGTTTAAAAAAAAACATCGATTTATATTTTTTTAATAATTTATTATCAAAGTTTCGTTTTTGAATCAGTACATCGCAGTTTTCTTCCAAGCAATCTCCCACATACTAGCGCTGATCCGATATATATTATATTTAAAAATAAAAGTAAAAATTAAAATAAAAAATATAAAATTTTTGAATTACTCACAAAAAAATGCCACGGCCGAGAACCGAACTTCGATCAACAGCTTAGAAGGCAACAACTATACTGACCATAACACCAACAACTATTGAAATAACGCTGGCGTAAATATATTATAGGTATATACTGAAAATATAAGAATAATGAAATTTTGATCTATTTAATTAGAATATTACGTACTCGCCCACAACCGAAATTACATGGTGTCATCCTATTAATATTATAAAAGCGAAAGTTTGTATGGATGTATGGATGTATGGATGTTTGTTACTCTTTCACGCAATAAATACTGAATGGACTTTAAAAATTCTTTCACTAATAGAAAGCTACAGTATTTGCGAGTAATATAGGCTGTATATATTGGTGAGTTCTGGCGTTATGTATAAGCTCTGGCGTTATGAAATTATTTATTACACGTTTATTGTCCAGAAGATAGAGATTGTTTGACGTGCGCTGTCATTTTGTTATTTGTTTAGGTTACTATGAAGATTCCTTTGATAGTAAAAATTCAAATATGTATAAAATACTAATCTATACTAATATTATAAATGTCCATACTAATATTATAAATGCGAAACTGCGCGTGTTTGATTGTTACTTTTAATAGGTGGCACGCGAGCTGTTTGAAAAATGAATGTAACTTTGGCGGGGAGGAGGGGGAGTTGGTGGGGGGGGGTAGGGGGCAGGGGGTTAGGGGAGAGGGGTAGTGGAGGGGGGACGAGGCAGGAAGGAGGTGTGGAGGCGGGTGAGGGCGGGGGAAGGGAGTGGGGATAGGGAAGGTGGAGGAGGCGGAGTGGGAAACCCCCTAATAGTATGCGAGCGAAGCCGGGGGCAAAAGCTAGCGAATAATAATGCTAAAAAATCTTGGATAAGTTTAAAGTTAAACGCGTTGTCCATAATTTTAAGGGAATGATATTTTACACCTCAATTAAGACCCGAAATCTAGTATAATAAATTCAAAACCTTTCGATGCTCATGGAAATATTAATACTGTTTTTTGCATAAAGAAATTAATTATATTTAGGCGACGTACTTATTTTCCCGGTAATCTGGTAATATATCTCCACAATTCATTTTCAAAATGGACACATTTTGTATTATTTAACCCTTGGCATCAAACATTCAGCTCTAGGCTAGACTATAATATTTGAATACACTTAATCAATGCCATTTTAAAATATTTCCAATGAACATGTCAAAACGTTGGCCTCTCAAATATCTAATGGGCGATTATTGACATGATAAATATCCATAATATACGATTTTTCTTTTGCTAAATATGTTCAAATTGTTTTCGCATAAAGCATTTAACGAATGTCGTACGTCAAAACACTTTGTAGGTACATATTATATACAAAAGCATTGTAATACAAAAGGCAAGATTTTTCGTTGCGGAACAAAATGTGTCATCAACCGGTTTCCACAAATAATTTTGTGCTCGCGTATGAGTGGTATCATCTTAACACAAACATATTTTGTTCATTGCACAATTAATTACTTACCCGCATTTCGGGGCAACTATTCAAACTAAAAACAAGTGCTCATCTGATCAAAGATCTATTTTCCTCCATTTGCATAATGTATGTAATTCTTCGTATGTCTATTTTTGTTTATATGCAGGTACAGCAAAATCTCTGTATATTTCTATGAATAGGTAAATTTTAAATAATGAACTCTGAAGTTATAAAATCTGAACAGACTTTTATAATGGGAAAGTCCAGGTCCAAAAATTCCATTAAGTGCAGTTCTGAATAGAGAACTCCAGTCCAATTTTTTAATTTTTTTTATGAATAATGACCTTCTAACTTAAATAACTGCATTTTTATTTTTATTTTTAGAGTTAGTTTTTATAGTTAAAATAATTGTCAAAGTTTTAATTTTTCAAGACCCCCCGAAAACCACCGTATGTATGGTGAATCGTGTGACGTCATCCCTCCTGAAAAATTACTATAGGATCGTGCAATCAGCTGATCAACTACCGCCATTTTGAATTCCGTTATTCGAAGGATTCTTCTAGAAGAAGAATTACTATTTTTTTTGTGCAGTAGTATTTGAATATTTTCAATAATAGAGATAAACTAATAAGAGATACCTTTATTTTTGAAACATTATTTAGGCCTAAATAACGTTTCAATAAACACAACAACTAAATCTCTTTAAACTGTATGTAAATAAACGAATAAATTAATACGATGACTTGTGTCATATCCCGTACAATGACTTTACAGTGACGTCACGACATGTCGAACAGTGACGTCACCACTAAAATTAAAATAATGCCAACTTGACGGCGTATTTTTACGACCCCATTAAAAATTGACTTTTTAATTATTTTTTTAAAACTCTGCGTTTAATGTTATTAAATAAAACTTATATATTCAGAATCAGCGTTTATTGATCTATATGAACATATTTTTTTAAAGTCATAATATTTTTCACTGGAGTTCCTTATTTTCAAAAAAAAATATATACACCTTGTGGTATTGTGATATCTCTTTCACTTCAATCCTTCAAAGAGTATTTGTCTTTATTATTAGTACCTACTGGGCCGAATCTCAGTACTATGTTGTTTGATTAAAAGACTTTGGTTCTTTGAAATCACAATGACTGCTTTTTGTTATTACAATACAAGTATTTATGGTTTAAGAGGTCCCGCATCCTTATAACTCGCTAGCTAGGTTTTGTCTTGTGAGCTCTCGCAAAAGGGAATAACTTGCCCTCTCTGACTATGTTCGGCCCACGTCGTAACCGACACCATATGACCCAAGCATAGCATAAGGAAAAGAACAAATGATAGAATTGATCATCACTACGAGTAATATTCCGATATGTTAGAGCTATTAACATATTTCCACAGATATTTGATAAGAAAAATAGTGCACCCATAAATTCTGATGCAGTTTTGATGGTAACTAACTAGCAAAGTTGTTTAAAATTAGTAAAATGCATGTTTCTTTATTAAGTATAGCTATTTTGAATTTAAAATTGAATGGAAAAATTAAAATATTATGTACGTGCCTTCCTTTATACATATTCTTTATTAAGTTTCAAATTCTCCAAAACAGAGCAATGAGAATAATACTTCGGTGAAATAGATTTTCAAAAGTAAACAAAATGTTAAAGGAACTGAATTGGCTAACCGTGAAACAGATGCTGACCTTGAATACGATGATATTTATACATAAAATAATAAACAACATTTTACCAAAATACTTCTCGAATAAAATTATATTCAACAAGGACATTCACAGACATAACACAAGGACGTACAAGGAAATCAGGCTTCAAAAAAAAGACAAGGCGAATACGCAGAACAGTTTACTGTACAAAGCAAAAATGAAATTATATAACACGCTACCAGAAATATTAGAGTCCACACCAATTGGAAAGTTCAAGATCTATTGTAGGAGCTCCTACATAAAATTTAGTTTGCCATATGAAATGTTATAATTAATTAGAAATTTTGTAAGCTTAAATGTACAATTTACTAAAATAAAAATTCATAAATAAAAAAAAATTAATTAAAAAATGAACATCAGGCTAAAATAAAAATACTATACTCTGTGAGTCCTTACCTAGTATATTATACATCAATGTTCGACAGCGTCAAAAACTAATGTAACAGTAATTCATGCGATCTCATAATATTATTGAAAAAAAAAACCCATTTTTTTTACAGCGCGTCAGAAAAAAATTAATGGCTCCTATTTATCATAATAACAAAACATAAACCATCGCGTTTAGACGTTTTAAAACAATAAATAACGCGACTATACCTCGTCTGTCATCGTGGAATATGAAATGACCGCACGAGTTCCTACCGCCAGCAAGTGTCAAAGCCAAGTGGGTCGACGGGGAACGTGGGCCCGAACCCAAACTATGGACACAATGGGTTTGAAGTGGTATCAACACTTTTTAACATAAACGTTAGTCCTATATTTCGTCTGGCGTCTAGGCTGTATTTGTTCGGTGGACAAAAATCGTAATTTGTCGCTCTATTTTTGACTGAGCATAGAGAAGTCCTGTTTTAACCCGAGCGTTTGACATTTCATGTCAGTAAATTTGTTTGTGTGTTTTGTTTTCGCTTTCGAAAATCTGCTACATCCATATGTACATGATAATGATAATATTTTTTTACATTAATTCCACACAAGAGGCCCTGAGGAAAACAATTTTCCTCGGGGCCTGTGTCATCTTTGGGGATACTGTGCGCAGGATCTTTTTAGGGAAACGAAGGAAAGGAAGTTCTGAAAAGGAAAAAGGTATGAGGGGTGGGTAGGAATCTGAGGTTCAGTGTGCACAGGAGTTACGGACGTATGAATCCTTTCCTCCAACTGGAGTGCAAGGCGATGGATCGAGAGAGTCCAGCTGGAGAGACCAAAAGATCTCCCTCTACCAGTCTTTCCCGATTCGGCCCGCCACGCAAATAGTGGGCAAATGCTTCAGCCGCCAGGTTGCAGACAAACCTCGCCCGCGAACCCGAGCACCCTTGCTAAGTCACCAAAACATAGCCAACTACTTAGGGTGACCAATCCAATAATTGGTTCCCGGGGCGACCGTATCCATTCCCGCCTTTCAAATTTTTCAAGCAAGCCTCTCGACTCTCTTATTTGAATTTTAATTATTTATTAACCCGTCTGCTTGTTTACGAATAAATACATCCCAAAACATGTAATCGCGTTATACTTTCATAAGACCAAAAACGTCCTGAGCGACCTTACATTTTAAAAGCTATATATCTCTCTTCCTCTCATGCAAACATATGTATTTTTTTTAACCAGAAAGAGAATGAAATAATGCTTCTTAATGTCTTTGAAATATGAAAGCTATCTTGCATAGACATTTTACAATTTCGATCGAAAGTGACGGTTTCAGAATTTACGCGCGAAACCCAGGCTTCCGGATTGTGAGGTGCGAATATATTGAACCAAGCAGACGGGTTAATTCATTTCTGTTGGAAGAAAGTTTGAAAATAGAATTTTCATTTAGATGGTTACTTTTTTATGGACTTATTATAGAATTCAATTATTACGTAGGTATCTTTACTACATAGCTTCGTTTTTTAATGGTTTCTACTTAAATAGTGGAAAATCTTGATGGCATGAACTCTGACTGTAACAGAGCTACAATTTCAGAAATATAGTCGTCCGAAGACCGGGTCTCGTATTTCCAAAACCCTACCGGTTCAGTCGCTTTACATTTTCAATATCAAAATTTAAATATTTAGAAATAAAATTATTAATTTCTAATATACACATTGGAAAGATTATTTTATCTAGATTTTAGAACAATTTTTTTTTGCAATGTGATAAAAAATAACTAATATAGTTGTTTTTTTTTTTTCATTTTCTAGATTCTTATGTATCTTGAAGAGATGAATCATTTAAATTTACTAAATTTAAAGTTAATGTTACTTATACAAATAGAACGGCGTCATATGCGCCTTTCAATTTTTACCTCATGTGGGTATTTCAAAATAGTACCTGGCTGTTATAGACTTAGAGGTCATGTGTTTTGTCGGTAGGGAAAAATTGTTATGTAAAAAACCCTACATACCCCAAAGGTATATTTAAAATGTAAATTGTCGCCACCGCGTTTCAGTCGCGCTACGGACTGAAACGCGGTAGGGATTGTAATGCACAAATCACCTAAACACTGCCGCGTTTCAGTCGCGCTACTGACTGAATCGCGGACATCGCGGTAGGGATAGTAATGCATAAATCACCTTACAAACACTACCTCGTTTCAGTCGCCTTACGCGCTTCGTTGCTCTATCTGTTTCTGTGACGACCGTAATTATGGAGGGGTTAGCAGAGAGGACGGACCGCGTTTTTTTAAACTTACAAATTATTTTTAATATTCAAAATTTATTTTTTAAGTAAAAAAAACGCGCTTGATTTACTTAAAAAATAGATAGATAAATAGATTTTTTACTTAAAAAATAGATAGCAAAAACAGGCGACTAAAACGAGGTAGTGTTTGTAAGGTGATTTATGCATTACAATCCCTACCATTGTAAATACGCGACCGGGTCAATTCATTTTCCACAATCTATTATGGCTACCACTGTAAAATTGGTAACAAAACCCTAAGATAAATGCGTATACTCGCTTTTGTATGTAGCCGTACTGATACTTTTCTTGTGGTTTCTTAATTTTCAATTAAAGAAACCACTTTCACAAAAAATATATTTAAAGTATTTTTTCTCGGTGGTTACCGTTTCGGTAACCACCGAGAAAAAGCTATTAGGTAGGTGAATTTAGTCGGTAGTTGATAGGTTGTTTGGTAGGTACCTATGTATTTCTACGTATAAATAAAAAATGAATACTTGTGAACAATGCTGTTTTTTGATCCCGTTCTCGCAAGAACCACAAATAAAAATGCTAATTTTATGGTAAGCTGTGCGACGTTAATTGAATTTATTATTTTTGGAAGAACGAACAACGGACTTTGTTTTTTTTTTATTACTGTAACTAAAGCCACAGCGCACAGACCTAAAGATTGTTTTAAATAATGAATTATTTATTCAATATTTAATATTTCATCTATCAAAATTCCATACCAATTGAAATTGTCTAAAACAAAAAGGAACTCCAGTCCATTTTTTAATGAATTATGATGACCTTCTAACTTAAATAACCGCATTTAATTTTTATTTTTAGAGTTGGTTTTAATAGTTAAAATAACTGTCAAAGTTTCAATTTTTCAAGATCTCGTGAGGCGAATCGTGTGACGTCATCACTCCCGAAAAGTTACTATAAGATCGGGGGATCAGCGGTTCAACTGGCGCCATTTTGAAATTCAGAATTCGAAGTATTCTCCCTATTATCATAGTAGCATTACTATTTTTTTGTGCAGTAGTTTTTGAATATTTTCAATAATAGAGATAAACTAAAAGAGTATTTTTGAAACTGAATTATTTCGGCCTAAATAATGTTTCAATAAACATAACAACTAAATCTCTATAAACAGTATGTAAATAAACGAATAAGATGAAACGTTGTTAATACAATGGCTTGTGACATACCTACATTCCCATACAATAACTTTACGGTGTTCAGTGACGGCACCACTAAACATTTCAATTATACCATCTTGACGGCGTGTTTCTATGACCCTATTAAAAATTGACTTTTTAATATTTTTTTAAAAACTGCGTTTAATATTATTAAATAAAACTTATATATTCAGAATCAGCGTTTATTGGTGTAAACGAACATATTTTTTTAAAGAAAATAATATTTTTCACTGGAGTCCCTTATTCTAAGCCGAGTTTTTTTTGGGAAAATACTTTTCCGTTGCTACGTGAAGACATCAACTCTTGGACAAGCACCAAACCCATTGTAGTACTAAAGAATAGTATATACCGATAGCGGATATATAAGAAAACAATGAAATAAGAAGAGTGGGCTTCAAATGGTGCAAACAATAAGGCTTTATCGGGATTGATGGAGCCTTCCTTGAAAGCCCAGCGTCGGACTGACGGGCGCGGGCGTTGTATTGAAATTGCATGGCGTCGAGTTACTTTTGCATTTCTCCAGGCCTATTTTTGTTTGCATTTGGCATTATTATTATCCTAGAGGGCAGTTAATAGCGATAAACGGAGTGAATGGCTGTTGAATCAGCGATCAGATAATTGATTCAGAGATCGACCGGTTGTTTTCAAGACCTTTTTAGAATGATCACGAGGAGTTTAAATATTTTAAAACTTTTCTCTCTGGTGGTACAACACAAGTATCTTTCCATATAACATTCATCTTGGATTAACAAATTATTCTATTGTATAATTTCTTACATCTGAATGACCGAGCATCAAGCACCAAAGTCCCTGCTGAACTCAAGACCGACAGGGCGAAGGAGCCTGGAGATCGTAAACTGGAGAGAGCTGGCACAAAACCATGATGATTGGAGGAAGACTCTTAAGGAGGCCAAGACCCACCAGGGGTTATAGAGCCAAGAGTGATGATGATGAAAATTTCTTACACAAAATAATCAATAAATCTTGACGGACTCCGTGGTCAAGGGGTACGGCTCTTGACTCGCAATCCAAAGGTCACGGGATCGAATCCCGGCGTGCGTATATAAATTATATTTTATTAATCTGTGTTATTTCACAATAAATTCTCTTAATATAATATATAGTATATTTGCTGCACGTTCCAGAGTGGAAGATACTCTCAGTATCGCCATGGTGTAGAATTGAAACGTTGCTTGAAATGGCTTTAGACGTGTTTGGTGACCAGAGCTGAATAACCATGTCCTTCCCTACCTTTCTATTACCATATTATTCCTCTCCCTACTACCTTCAGCCTCACAACATACCCCAATTGGGAATGCCATAGTCTCACTGGATCTAGACGGGAGCAGCTGGAACTTTTGTGAAGTATTCACAAAAAATATTAAATTTAATATATTTAATCGAATCATCATAATCAACTAACGGATTATACAAACATCTGATGAAAAAACGAAAGATAATATCCCGTGATTTGAAAAAGTGCAACGCAATAGAAAAATAAAGAATATTGTGGATAAAACAAAATTGGGCCACAACTCAGAAAGACGTTCTACCATGAAGTGAGGCAATGAATTCAAAGTTGTAATAAACGTCGTAAATAAATGTAAGTACCAAAATAACGGAATGTGTATTTTCTGAATAAACATATGTGGCGTTATATCCTCTTTGCCTAAACTTACGTGAAATAGTATCGTGGTTAGTTAGATCGTTACTTTTTAACATTACGGCATGCATTTGCATTACAGAAAGTTTCCAATAAGAAATCGGATCACCTCCGCAAAAGATCTCACGCCGGAGAATTAATTTTATCGGCTCCAATTTGTCAAAAAAGAGTGCGCCCGTATTGCCATATACTTATTTAAATATCTTCATTGAAACATCACTCCGTATTAACCTCATTTCTCTCAATCCCCCCATTGTACCAGCTTCTTCCTCGTAAACCGACAAACAACAGGTTAACGTCTGCCATTGGCGGGGAGCAAACTCGATTGGACCACCCAGCGCACGATTAATGTACATTGACGTCGGAATTATAGTTTTTTCGCCATGTGACTGATAATGTTCTGCCTTGGTATTTCACTAATAAATACTGATTTTTTTTGTAGATCAAGAGTCAATTCTACTAATCTGATAGCCATCTGGACTGTAACACGTGGGGTGAAGATTTCCCTGATGATAGCGAACCTCCAATAGGATATGGCATCAGAAGTATTCCCTAACCAAAGATATTGAAATATAAGAGATGTGCTATCCGCCCTTTTTACTGGGTGAGACTGTGCTTCCTGGTGTCGCCAATATTGTTAATTAACGAATAAATTAATGAACAAAAAAATTACGAATAAACTAAACGAACGTTAAACTAAATGAAAGAATTCTTTCCGTATTCAAACTATATTGTTAACCAATACTACTAAGTACTACCCACCTTAAAAAAATCAACTAAATAAACAAATTATTTCCATTTACAAACTATTCCCATTAGGTAGTAGTCCGCCGACAGTCGGGCGGACTACTAGCATATCTCTTTTGTATTTCAATATTTTGTTACTAACCAACTTTGTACGAATTTCATCATTATTTTTTCTTTGTGAACATTTGACAACTATGGAAGAAACAAAAAGCGATTTTTTTTCTTTTTATAAGATTGTGGTACCATATAGCAAGGACATATTTATAACTCATAACAAACAAATTGGTGCCACCCAAAAAAGTTTCGTTTTCTGAAATACTAGAAAAAGAGCATTCAGAGAGTTTTCAGAGAGTCAAATTGACAGATTTTCTAATTTATAATAAAAAAATAATATAATATAGCCGGTATATTTTTAGCCTCGAGTTTTCAACAAAATGGACTGTATATGTACACATAGAAAGAGTCTGGATTAAAGGCTTATTTTTTTACTAATAAAACATTTAAAGTCTTCAAAGTGGAGTTATTTTTACTACCGCAAAGGCCGTTCTCGCGTATTCATCAAAGCATCATCCGATTCACATTCGGACAGTTCCGGTGAAAGTCAATTTGTACAGAGCGTCTACTGACCGGCGCAGGACGCGCAAAGACGCGACTCAGGCCTAGCACACCAAGCACCGCGCACCGGCAGCTGTAGGCCCCGTGATTGGCGGGTGAATGCGTGGCTTGTCCGTGCGGGGATGCAGCGACAAAAGACCATGGTCTCACAGACCACACCACGTAGCACGATCAGAGCACATTTAAAGCATATTTTGATCAGAGAAAGATCGGGGCACGTCTGAGCTCCAAAGACTAGACAGCCACTGTTATATATATATTTTTTAAGTAGGCAATTCACCCTAAGAAGATTGCTTTGTGACTGCTATACTTCTAATTTTTGTTATTATGTAAATTCATGTGAACAATAAAAAAATATTATTTTTCTACTTCTAAGGAGATTAATTTTTTAATAAGACTTCTCTTTGGGGAAGCTGTGTGAAGTTTTTAGAAAAAGATACAAGGTAGGAATATAGGGGACAGTGTGACCAGGAGTGACGGAAGTAAGCATCCACCACTGCGGTGCATGGCGATGAGTAGTAAGAGTCCAGCTGGGGAGGCTAAAGGGTCTCCCTCAAGGTGCCTCTCCCAATCCAGCACGCAGTGCAGTTGGTGAGCAGACGTCAGCCACCAAGACCTGGACAAATATCACTCCATGAACCTATGCTAAATCAATAAACCTAGTGAACCACTTACAGTAAACCTCAAACGCAGTGAGCAACTTACCAGTGATCTACGACAGAAGTGTTGGTTATCAAACGAATGGTTATCGGGGTAGCGATACGCATATACATGCCTCCCAAATTCGTTATAAGGAAAGTTAAAAAAACTGACCGCAATAGTATGAAGTAGTCATAACTTAAGGCGATCCAATAGTCCAGGAAAAAATCGTAATCGGAATTCACGCCCTTTTATGGGAGGAGTTTAAAAATACTTGAGAAAAGGCTTTTGGAAAGGTTGGAAAAGGTATTTGAGAATTTTTTTTTACATATTGATTTCGAAAAGGCCTGTAAAAAACGTTAACTCATTTTTACGCATTGTTTATTTAATAAAACAGAATTTTAAAATTGATTTCACGGAACAAAGCGACGTGGAGCCTAGTGTCCGTTTCCCGCTCTATTCGGGGGCGAACTGATAAAAAAGGGCGTGTCTAGTTATGTCCCTTCGGTGGACGGCATAGAGTTCACTTTGAAAATCCAAATTCGTCTACTGCCAGCCGTATTGTAAAATAACAGAGCGAAAATGCATATTTTATTTTATTTTGTGAACTTCGGGCGTAAAAATCTTTTTTTTTGCGATTATTATAAAAGAAACTGAATTCTCTACATTAAACAATAAAACCATATCCGAAAAGGGGTTTATAAATGGGAGAGTTTGGACTTAAAAGTGTTTTTTACAGACTTTATATTTTATTTTTTTAATGGCTTATTAAAAGACTTATAAAAAAACTGAGCGATATTTTTAAGGGCCAAGGTATGTTCTACACGCAGTATTTAATTGAAGCATCTATAATACTTCTAAGCGATCAAATTTTCAAAACAAAAACGTATGATTTTGTGTGATTTTGCATTATTTACTATGGCTTCATCTTAACACGTATTAGTACCGAGAAAGGGAAAAGTGGCATTGCCAAGCCTTTCCTTGCCCGGAAGATCATGATTTTTTTTTATTCGAACATGTTAATATTTATTTTAGCTGGATAGTGCCTCGTTGAAGTAGATGGAGAAATCCCCTGGGAGAGGAATCTTGACATTGATGGATTAACATAAATTCTTTTTTTTACTTGACAGCAGATCGGCTGATACGCTCTATTATTTATTTCTTTATATAGTAGCGGACTATTGTCCAATAATATAAAATATATAGAAAAAACAGTTTCAGAAAAGGAACACAACATGATACAAATAGTTAATTGCACAATGCACGGATAATACAATGTTTTGAGTTAAAGTTATGGGAGCATTCGATCTGACGATGAATAAATTAAAAATTTACTTAAAGTTTTTCGGTTTAATAAAAAAAAGTTTGTGTAAAAATGTTGGCATTCTCTGAGTGAAATTGTTAAAATACAGTTTCCACTTCCCAGTTGTCAACACTTAAACAACTAACTTTAATTTATTTTATTCACCTGTCTTAAATGCATTCCCAATACGGGCCTTAATCTAAATGATAATGGCGTATGCCGTAAGCATTATTTAAATCCAACAGTTTTTCCGCACTTGCTCAACGATCAAGTAGATAAACATTGAAAAACTTTTAAATTTATTTAAATAATTTCATCATAGTTATCGGCATTTCACATCTTAGAGAGTCCTGGCCATCAATAGGAAACGTCTCTACTCTTTCCAGCCTCCTGCTCCCTTCCACCAGTAGCTTATTCCCAATGATGAAGGAACTTGGTTTTACACAGCCCAGCAGCAATCCTTCGTCTTGGGCTTGTTAAAATACAACGTTGTTGGCTAATTTGTTCTTTTCCATCTTTGTTGGATGCCTGTTGTCTCAATTTCACAAATCTTGTCATATGCAATCTCCAACTAATCGTGATTATCGCAGATGTTTGTTTTAGTTCACAGAGTTTTTTGTTATTTGGTGTTTAATGTATCACTGACAACCCTGATAAACATGTATTTTTAAATATAAGTGTGTTAGTTGTAAATCTCTAACTTTAAAAATGGGTTCCATGCCAACTCAGAATCAAGTCAACTCAACACCTCTTAGAAAAGTTATAATGAAGCTATGAAAAAAATAATTTTAAAATAGCCTATAACCCTAACCTAACGTAACTTATTTAACCATTTTTTTTTCAATATTGTTTTCTTCAATTTTATTGACTTTTCAAAGGAGGTTCTGAGTTGATTTCATCCCGAGTTGTCCGGTCATCGTAAATATATACATGATTACTAGCTGACCCGACAAACGTTGTTCTGCCATATACATTATTTCTAGTGAATATTTTGGTTGTTAAATAAAAAATAACGAATGAATTGTAAGTGTGTGGGGATGGGATCTACGACAGAAAGAGAAATAAAGCACTGTAGACGATGACCGCCGATAAAAGCAAAAAAACACCAACTAAAGTAGGAAAATGAAATAAAGAAAATCAATATGAATTTCGAAATTATTGAGTGTACAATATTTTTTGTCAGTCCGTCTTTAGCCAACACAAATAAGCTCAATGATTTGGCCACGCGAGAACATGATTCCGAATGAAATATCAAAATGCGACGCTTCTCGTGAATGTCCTGCGCATGTGTGGATTAAAGTTCGATGAGGCGGACGTAGCGCCATCTGTCATTCAACAACATAAATAATTTCGTTCTGTTTGAAATATGAAAGACGGTTAAATCTGTTCATACAAAAATACTAAAATCGCGATTAAGAAATGAGAGGGTGGGGGTAGGAGGTTTAAAATTTGGGATTATAGGTATTTTTTTGATTTTTTCTGGATAGAGACACCCCAATCACCTAGCGGTATGAAATATACTTCCAAACCTATTCTCATACCCACCAAATATACCTACATCAAAAAAATTATATATATATAAGAAGATGTCAATAGTTTTAAGTCAGTAGTTACATCTTAATTGTAAGTCACTAGTTATAATCATAAATCTTAGTTCTTAGCCAGTTAAATTAATTATATATTTATTTATGCAGCGTCCTTGGGGAGATTTTCCATAAAAACAGCGCTATATAAATCAGCAAATTATTTATTATTTTTATTATATGCAGCGCTAAACCAACAAAAATTGCCTATCCTGCCTCGGCTATCCAATTCACACATAGACTTCTGCTCTACTTTTCTCTTTCTATTTCACTCTTTCGTGCTAATCCTATATATCAGCAGGTACGAACAAAGATAGTGTACATGTATATAATTTGTTTCGCCTTAAGATTACAACATTTTAACAGTAAGGGTAAATTAATGAGCATGCGTAAAGCAGCCTGAATTACCGAAGAAAGAATACGTTCAGATTAGTGAAGTAGTTCGTATCTACAAGTACCAGAGCGACCATCTGACGTTGCGAGCGTTCCTGTTATCTCAAGATGAATGCATTCATATAACTTGGCTCCAACCGCATTAAATATCCACCCAGTAACCGAGGGCTTATAAAACGGACCCAGTCGTTAATCAAACCAAATTTGGAAGCCAATCTAATAAACACGTCCTTTTGATATAAATCCGTGGGTATTATCCCCCCCTTGCGGTGCGGAGTTTAGGTTTAAGAGGACCGCTCCCGCATGCACGGTTAACGGGTTGCGGACAAATTGAAAACACTTAAACCGAAACCTGTAATATCTACCTGGTCATTTGCTCGTACACGGGAGCGAAAACGGTAGCAGGAATTCGTGAGGCTTAAAAGATAATAAAAAAAAACACACGTTCATACGTACGTATGCATCTACTTCTGCGGCAAAACACCGAGGGTCAATATAGCGTACAACCATAGATTCTAAAAATGTAGGTTTTATTATTATTCTGTGATATAAAATATACATCTCAAGTATGTCGGAATGTGGTTCAATTTTCTTCAGGAGTATGGGAGACAAAAGCTGACGTTAGCATAAAAATCATGCAAAAGCAAAAGAAAGATATATAGAAAACTATATAATGCCCTTCCAATTGAAATAAGAACACCATGGAGACACAAAAGTTTAAAAAAGACATCAAATTATGGCTCAGTAAACATGAAGATGAGGAAATATTTAAAATTATGAAGTAACCTCAAATGCAACCTGCAGATAACGAAGATAAATACTTTTTTATTTTATTTGTTGTTTATTTTGTGAAAATCAACAAAAGATGAGGCAATCATAATCAGCACCCTTACAACAATATACAGTTCGCCTCGGAACAGGAATTCCTAGTGAGGAGGACTGTGAACAAACTGCTTTGCTTTGTATTTTTATATTCTCATTAAATAAAAATTAAAAAAGGATTATACACGTAGTTTCTACATCCTTCAACAGACGTCAATGTAGAGTTAGTTATGTGTAGTGTTGAAATAACAAACAGACAAACGTCCGTAAAGTAGTGCCTTAGAAGAGTGGCGACTATCATTGTCGTGTCTAACACAAGACCAGTTACGGAAATAGCTGATGATACACGATGGACAGCTGGGCTTCCGCAGTTGTCGGGTTCTCCCGCCTCAAAATTACTTAGAGCATCCAATAGAACGGGGGTCTGGTCCGGTTAAATATTTATTGTAAGCCTTACGATTCCGAAAATATTGTTTGAAATCTCGACGAACCCTGATTTGTATTTATTTATTTATTTCAACGCCATAAAATGGCTATTACATCCTGTGATACATGATACACAGTATACATAGGAGGGTAATTACAATAGTGTACATTAAACAAAGTACATATGTATGATAACAACTAGTATTTAGTTATAGGATACAAATATGTTTATAACAAACAAAAAAGAATACAAGTTTTCCCGAACATAATATTTCAAACTCAGTCACTTGGAATGAATAACATCATAATACCTATATAATAAATATCTGCTCACAGTTATTAATCGGGAATTTCATCACTAGACTGTTAAAAAAAATTCCATCCAATTATGAAAAAATGCTCTGAGAAATCTTTAACAGAAGAACTTCATAATATATATATAAATACATCGTAAAATAGAAGGCTGAAAATGTAGGAACTCCGCAAATAAAATATGTGTGGAATAACAGGTTATATTTTTTAGTTATGTGTGAAATCATTTGTGATTGCACGAGCATTAGTATTAAGTTTCAAAATAAGATGGTTATCAATTCCAATGCTTAATTGTTGTCGTGATTAGATTGTAGAGCATTTGCAAAAAAATATATATAGCTCACATCCACCTGTATAAATTATTAAGAAAATACTAATGTACATACGATGAAACTAAAACCAGTAAATTAGTTGTGGAATTGTTTCAGAGAAAACACGTCAACAAGTTGCCTCGGTGTAAGTTAGTATTATGAACGACACAAGTTAGCATTATGTATGGCACACTGGTCATAACAGGATCTCATATAAACATTCGCCGTGTCCATTTTCCGGTAGCACTGTGCGACTGTTTATGAAGCGATTGTGCGAAGTTTTATCATTATTTTTAATGCCGCAATTCAAAGCGGTGATAATTTCATATTAAGCTTTGCCATCTCTTTTCAATTTCGTACTGTGGTGGCGTCCACTGACATTTTATGGCGGTCCCGACACCATTGCACTGAATTGTGGGCTATGTCGTGAATTTTATTACAATGAGCTTCTGGTAAATATTCGAACATCTAGAGAAAACAAATTATACAGCCTCACGGACTTAAATTTAATTATGTCCATCGTGGAATGCAAAAGTGTGCTATTAAGCTGTTTTCTTATATTTCTTTTTTTTTTAAATTACAGTAATGAATTTTGGTCATAATAGATGTTATTTCAAGATAGTGTCCAATCAAAATGGTTTGATTGAACTATAAACACATCAAAGACAATATAAAACAATCTACAATAGTCATTGAAATATTTAACCTACATCGTGCGTGTCGTTAAAAGGCTTCATAATTATGGCTGGTTTTAATTTAAAGTTTGTTAATGTATCAAAGATAGCGGTAAAAATTGCTATGAAATGTCATACGAGCTTTATTGTTATTAAAAAATCTTTGTTCGCCGATTAATTAATTTTTCTAAATATTGATAAACGCGCGGTTCTTATTAGCTTCATGACTATTATTGTATGTCGGAAAATTAGGCAAATTTTTAAATTAGCGTGAATTTGCAGAATTATTGTCAAACTCCACGGGAGATATTAATTATAAAATTGTAATGTACCATGTTAATATTACATTGTTTATGTTATATAAATTGCATTATCAAATTAGTCATAGTTTTGTTTATCCTAATAGTTGTCATTATTTTGACTATATTCTTACGGTCTTTTCATATATTATAATCCGAGCTTACGAATAGAACTAATAACTATAACTTAGATGAGGAAAATTGTTTAAAAATTTAGATATGCGTCATTGGCGGAGAGACTTCTTACATTTCTTTCGATGAATAACACTAGACAAACTGAAAAAACCCATATTCATTTACTACTGAAAAAATTGCTTTTTAATATTCAATGTACCTACAAAAGACAATATCCTATTATTCTATTAATATTATAAAGGCGAAAGTTTGTATGAATGTATGGATGTATGTATTTTTGTTACTCTTTCACGCAAAAAAAATACTGAAACGACTTTTAAAATTCTTTCACCAATAGAAAGCTACATTTGGTATATATTGGTAAGCTGTGGCGTTATGAATAAACTCTGGCGTTATGAAATTATTTATCATACGTTTTCTGCCCCTAACAAAATCGAGTTACTGCAAATATCAGAAGAAAAGCAAAACAAACGGTTGCCGTGGAAACGATGTGTGGTTAATATCTAATTAATGTCATAGTTAATATCTATCTCTAAAAATGAATTGCCGAAATGTATGTACGCGCATAACTTCCGAAGGATTGCACCAAATTGGAAAATTCTTTTTTTATATAAAACTACTAGAGAGGTCTAGCCTTATGAAATTTTTATTAAAAAATTGCAATACGTGGCACGCGATCAGTTTGAAAACTGAATGTACCGGGAATTAATCTATGGAATGCGGGAAGGTGTGTGAGGAGGGGGGGAGTGCGTAGGGGGGAAGGGGGGAGGTGGAGGAGGCGGAGTGGGAACTTTCCTTATACCATGCAGGCGAAGCCGTGGGATAAAGCTATTATATATATAAAATATTCAATACTACAAACTTTCAAAGTAATACAGCTAAATAACGTACATTTCAATACATCAGCAAAATATCAGAATAATATTAAAATCACAAAATTTAATACCAAGCACATTCCAAATACCTATCTCTATCTAGGTATAACCTTTTCCAACAACCTCCCGTTAAATACAATATTTATCGAAAATAATCATTAATTCCAATTTAAGTTGAAAAAGTACATGAAACTACTGTAATACTTTATATCTATTATTAATATTATTTCTTTTAAATCTTTTATAAATAAATCTTGAGATTGTCTTACTTATATTTTTGTTATTATTTGCAATATTTTATTATTTCCTTACTTACATGATTTCATATAATTTAGCATGAATTCGCACACCAAACACAAGAGCCTTGTCATTTTATGGTGAGGAAAGGCTATTTTTATATTCTATTATAACACTGTATAACATGTAAAAATTGTATACTTGTTGTAAAAAACAAACAAATATTAAATAAATAAAAAAGACTACCGTAGCATTTTTTCAACCAATCGTTTAATACGCTTGTCAAGCTAACGTTAAAAAATTGCAGGTATGAAAATCTCAATTTGGTCTTACTATCGATTTCGTTATATTTAGAAGTGGTGTGCCTAAATGTCTAGCTTTTGCTGACAAACTTAATGATTTTTTTTTGTAATTTCGAAATAAATTATCTAAAAGTAACATATTTGCGTACGTAGAAAACGTAAGCTGGTGTATGCTAAATATGTTAAACGGCAGCAAATGTAACATTCCATTATTGGTGGGGGTCATGAACCGCAACGACGCGATTCATGTGATTGGGAGGCATTCAATTTGCAAGGCATTAAATTTGGGAGGCGGATATGGGTACCGCCGCCCCGGGTATCATTTATTGGATGACCAACACCTCTGCCATCGGACACCCTAAGTGGTTCGCTACGTTTGGTGACTTAGCATGAGTGCCCGGGTCCGATGGGCCGAGATTTTTCCAGGTCTTTGCGGCGGATGCGTCTGCCCGCCAGCTGCATGGCAGGCCGAATCGGGAGATAAGAGTTGAAGGAGTCTCTTTGACTTCTCCAACAGTACTCTCTCGGAACATCGCCTTGGACGGATGGATTCATACGCCCGTCACTCCTGGACACAATGATCCTCGATTCATACCCACCCCTGATATCCTTTTCTTTTCTCCATTTCTTAACTTCCTCTCATTTGTTTCCTAAAAAGACCCTCCACACAGCATCCCCAAAGATGACATAGGCCATGATGGGAATTATTTTTCGCAAGGCCTGTGTGGAGCTAATGTAAAAAAAAATTTATTAAAAAATAAAAATAATTAAAACATGAGATTGCCAAATTGTGGAGAGCTTTTCCAGCAAGTCCTACATGTGCATAGTTAAACTAATGTCACATTCCACAGCACCTGTGGTCCAGTTCGCCAATTCATCAATTGATCTCAGACGTAAGTCATTCGCAGAATCGTGATGGTAACAACGTGGCCCTGGAGCATATTGAAGAGAAGAATACGGATGACCGATTGAAGAGACACGGTACCTACTTCAGACCTGGGATATGCCGAAACCTTATTTAAGTCAATGTCGATAATAAACTTGAGATATTATTATGCCACTTTCGCGTAATAAAAGTGATATGACTTTTTGCGGAGCGACCTACTTTTAGTGCTACTGTTTAATTTCAGGAAAGTTCATACTCTGATGTTTAAACTGATCCAATTCTTCCAAAGGTACGGGGCAATAAAGAGCTTATTTCGAAGAATTCAAATTATTGACAGTTGTCATGTGAATTCTGCCGAAGTGTACTATATCTTTTCAATGCCTTGTTCCGTTTTGAGCTTAAGTTAATTCTAAATGACCATTGAAATTTTTTAATGTAATAAATTACTGGAGTTGTAACTATTCGAACCAGTGGAACTACGGTTTTTATGTATTTTTATTTCTCCCTATTTTTTTATATGATAATAATATTTTGTTGAAGAAGAAGATAATAATAATAATCTAAACGAAAATATGAAAGAGAACAAGACACAGAAAAAAAAAGATAATGGTCGCAACTGGGACTCGAACCCAGAACCTCTCGTCTATCCAGGACGTGCGTTTACCAATTCCGAATTGCGCCCTACTGTCAAACCGTCATAATAGCCAATCTCATATTTCAAATTTTAGAATTAACAATATTATCTTTAACTAATTTATTTTCCATATCATGCGCAACTATCCTTTCATTGGAAACAATCATTCTAAGAATTGGTTTGTAACCTAGATAGCGTCACGGATAAATATATCCGATTTTATTTATATGGAACTATGGACTTTTTATAAAAGTCTACATAAATGAATATTCACTTTTTATAAGAAAAACTCTCTATTTCTAACTTTTGAAGGTTATTCTAATCAATATAATATATCATTGAACAAGAAGATAATAATAATAATCTAAACGAAAATATGAAAGAGAACAGGACACAGAAAAACAGACAAAGAAAATGGTCGCAACTATCTTTATCATAATCCATTATCGTTTTCTGGGTCTTGTTCTCTTTCATATTTTCTTTAAGATTATTATTATTATCTTCTTCTTCAATGATATTTTACATTGATGGGAATAACCTTCAAAAGTTATAAAAAGGGAGTTTTTCTTATGAAAATATAATATTTTGTACCTACATAATATTTCAAACACTTACTAACTAACTAACCATCACGCCGTTTCCCCGCAAGGGTAGGCAAAGAGGACGGACTGCCTAACAATTCGATCTTGTCTCGTTCACATTCATACATCGTCTCATTCATGCTCTTCTATTATTCTTAATAAAGCAGATGCTTGTGCTTAGGAGGAGACAATTTGCAATTGTCTGTACAATTTTTTCATTGAAAGTGGTGCTTCTCGCCAGTGATATATATTGAGAGAGTCTTTCTCTCCGAAACGTGAATATTCCCATTCTTTTAAAGTACTATATATAAAAAAGATCATCGTGATGCCACATTCGGTAATGTATAAAATGTGTTTACTTTTAAAAATATGGCTAAGATTTTAAATAAATCCATTTATTATTACAAATAATGGTTAACGTTAAAAAGGGAGTCGAGGGACGTACTTGAATTACTTTAAGCAGTGATTCTTGACATTATGTAAAGGAAATTGTAATCTACGGTCAAATTTTAAATTTTTTTTAACTAAAATAAAATCAGTAAGTATTGGAAAATAAGGGGCGGGGTGAAGGGTTTGGCGGTTACTCGGCAGAGTGACATTTGTTTGATTTAAAAAATATATTATAAAATCATCGAAAAAGTTACATCATTCCAAAAGTTCATTAATATCTTTTACTCCAAATAATTTTGGGAACCTGTGGTTAAAGTATGTAAAGTACGCCCCTTAGCACCCTTTATAGCGCTGTTTGGTGATAAAATCATCCCAAATATAAACCGAGCATTATTAGAACAAAATTGAAAGGTCCTAGATACCCAAATCGGAACCATGTATGAGAATATTTTCCCTTTGAGGTTAGATTTCTTTTTTTTCTAATTAGGTGAATATGAGATAGTCCAATTATGATCATAAGCGGACATCCTACCTGACCTCACACTATAAATTAGGAGACATGTAATTACGAATGAATGAATCAACGAAAATATTCCAAATATTATTTTCTCATCGCGTTAACCGAGATCGGGCACAAAACAATGATAGGTATCGATAAAATGTATCTTAGCATATTGGTACCTACCTGTAGATATTGTGTAGATAGTATATTTATGTAGGTGCCTACCTGTCTGTGAATTTGAACTAGAATGCATGTGGAGAGAAGGCTGTTTAAAAGTCAATATTATTATATTCGTCTTTCGCTGTCGGAGGAAATGTCATTCAAATCCTCAACACAAAACACTCGAAGCTTCCGCATTACTTGTTGGCTCGACACAGATTAAAAATCAATCTTCATTGAAATTAGTCATCAATGTCGTGTAAAAGAACTTCGGATGCTATTTATGCACTATTCAATGGACTGCCGTATCAATTTTGACGCTCTTCTTAAAAAGCGGTAAAAACCTTAATCCAAGGGTCCTGAAATCAATAAAGACTTGTTGATGTGTTTTTCAAACATCCAATTTAAATTTAAATGGGAATTTTGGACCTTATATACAATCAATTTGGTACTTCCAAATTATACGTTTTTAGGTAAATACAGCGAGAGTCCAATTGCTCGGAGGCAGTAGAATATAGCATTCCAAATTGGGGTACACCTTTTTTTAACATTGGCCTGAGGAAAATAATTTCCCTCAGGGTGTGTGTCTTTGGGGGTGATGTGTGGAGGGTTCTTTTTAAGGAAAGGATTAAGAGAAAGATCTCAGAAGGAAAAAGGTATGAGGGGTCGGTAGGAATCTGGGGGTCGGTGTGTCCAGAAGTGACGTACGTGTAAATCCATTCCTCCCACTTTGGGAGAGAGTCAAGAGAGTCCTGTTGGAGAGGTAAAAAGAAAATACCTAATTTTTCGATTCTGGATGATGATCTTTCATCGGGGTGTTCATGATAGCATCCCACATCCCCCTTTTCAAATCATTTCATTCTCAAAAAAAATCCTTAAATATGGCCTAGACGCATTTGGTCCGGAAAGGGATAGAACTAGTGCTGTATAATATGAAAATATCTTTATATTTATTATCTACTCTTGATTAATAATTTTATTATTATAAGCAATAATTATCAGCCTGAAACACTCATCAACATTGAAAAATCTTCCGAGAAAAGATACTTGCCGCCAACAGGACTTGAACCCGTGCCCTTCTGATTGCCGGTCAGCTGCTCTTTGACCACTGAGCTATGGGGGCATTAATTATAAATAATAATAATTATAATAATTATTGCTTATAATAATTGTTACCCTTTGTGCTATGCATAAAAATCTTGTCATCAACATTAGTTTATCAATTAAAACTAATAAGTAGATACCTACCTACCTTTAAGACAATTTTTTCACACAAAATTATCTTAATTGTCTTTTTTTAAATTGTGATTATAATGAATACCTCGTGATTGTTCACAAATCTGATAATAAAAATCAAACCGTTAAAGTGTTCCATTTTTTATTTTTTAGTGGGGCAAGCCAGTACAGAGAGTACAGATCGTGTACCTGTGATTTTGATTCACGGTGAAAGTTATCACCTCCTGTTATCATTGCCAAGATTACTTTAGATTAATTGTTTGCCTCTTCACGCTCTGTCAGAAATCTCCGCAGCATCTATTTGACAACCGCCTTATCTGTTTTGGCCATCGCATAATACCAAACATTCAATAACGAAAAAAGATAAGAAACAATCACATCGAAAGATTGTATCTGAAATCTATGAATATTTAATTCGTTTTCACAAAGAAATGTTTTTTTAGAAGCTCCATGACCATTTTATTATATTGCCACGAAATTAATCTAAGAAATGATAAAATTAATTTCTATTCTAAACTGGCCATTACATGTGGGTTGCCAATCTAAAATGAAAAGCGAAATTTAGTCTGACTTCGCCAAAAGACGTATTGTATTGTATAGAAATACATGTCACTGTCCATAACCATTTCAAAGTTGAAAGTTTTTATGAGTAAAGTGGTAAGATGTCAATGATTTATGCAAAATAAAACATCCACAAAATATTTATTTTATTAAATAAATAAATAAAAAAAATAAATAAAAAATAAATAAATAAAAAATAAATAAATAAATAAAAATAAAAAAAATTTGTAAAGTTCAGGCACAAATGTTAAAATGTTTTCCGATCATAATCTAAAAAACTTAATTTGCCACATTAAATAATAACAAAACAAATCCGAAAAGCAATTCGTAAGTAGATTTTGCACATCAGAACATTTTTATAGACCTGAAACTTTATTTTTTCTAGGCTTATAAAAAGACTAGGAAAAAAAACACTCGACCATACCAAAACCCAAAATGTGTTCAACTTGCAGTATTTCATTTAACCCTGGATAGCTAACCTCCGTCGATTCGACGGGCAGCGCTAAGAAATATCGCTGTCTCTTTTAAACGCCGCGTCCGAATGTGTTGTCTCGGCTAGCAAACTAAGTCGCCGGTGAGCCCGTTGCAGTGACGCACGCAGTGAACAGGTAAGCATCACAGAATTTGAGATACTTGACCTTTGCCCGTCGTTTCGACGGATGGTTAGCTTTAACGTCAGTATTTTAATTCGAGTGCGCGTGATTATTTACTTTAAATTTGTAATTATTTTTAGATTTAAAATATTTTAGATAAAGAAGATGAAATAATTAATCTACTACATCAAGAACTAAATAGCGATGCCATGAATGATAGTTCTGCTAGTGAGACCGAAGATTCGGTGTCGGAGGATGATGTGCAGAGTGATGAAAATTATGAACCAATAAATTCCTAGGAAAGCTATTTTTTTCGGTTTTCTCGACATGGAAACATCTCCAGGCCCCCTAGCATGGTCGATCGATATAGGTTTTATCGAAAATGTCGGTAACTTGAAATCACTCCCGAGCACGACTGCAGGACACTAACGAAAAAATAACAGTTTACGTCAAATAAATTAGGAACCCTTAGTCGATGTGAACTGTTGTTTGTTCGTTAGCGGCCTGCAGTCGTGCTTGGGAGCGATGTCACTGTACCGACATTTTCGATAAAACCTATATCGACTGACCATGCTAGGACCCCAGGTCGAGAAATCCGCAAAAGGAAAACGTGTGGAAAGTGCCACTATAAGAATAAGCGAATGACCAAAAGCATGTGCGCCAACTGTAACGTTGCGATATGCGGTAAACATAAAGTTGATTTTAAGTCACTTGCGCCAAAGAAAAATGATTTATTTGACGTTTTAATTACTTTTTATGTTTTTACGTGCCATATGAAGCCAAAAACTGGTAGTTTTATTTTCATTTACTAACTGATGTTGCATGCCAAAGTAGTTAATAAAAAATGTTCCTATTCCATTAGAGGTCAAAGAAAGATTAACATAATTTTATTAATAAATAAATCAGGTTAAATTCCAAAACCTATTTTTATTTACAATCATATTTAAGAATAAAACTATTAAAAAGGAGACGATTTTTATAATTATATCATCCAAAAAAAATATAATAATCAAATACCCGTCGTTTCAACGGATGGTTAGCTTAAATAGATTATACCAGAAGGTTAGCTATCTAGGGTTAAACATCTGTAATATTTCATTAATTCAATCAATTTTTCACCCCAAAACACATAAGTTCGCATTACATATTCACAGTGCACCTCTTTAAGGAGATCAGATTATAATAAAATACCAATGAAAGGGTTATGATCAAGTTTAAGATGTTTTGGGTAGGTATACAGGTCAGGTGTGGGTGATAAGAAAGAATAATACAGATAAAATATAACCCGCAAGTGGATGAATGAGGAAGCGTGGATTCCCAGGGAAGAAAAAAGTGTGATTACGTATTTGAGTTGTACCGATTCCAAGGTCGGAGTCAAGTTATTGTCACATCCCCTCTGTCTACCCCTGAGGCAAGAAACAGAGTTACATATGGTTCTAAAAAAAAACGATGGAAAATAATCTGCCGTTCACGACGTTTTTTAAACGACTTCAAAAAAAGAGGAGGTTCTCAATTCGACTGTATTTTTTTTAATGTTTGTTACCTCAGAACTTTTGACTGGGTGAAGCGATATTGATGATTCTTTTTTATTTGAAAGCTGGTACTTCCCGTGGGGTCACATTTCAATTTGGTTCAGTTCTGATAATGGTATCCATGAGAAAACCTTTTAAGTCTTAAATTCGCATTTAGTATGTGCGCGACAAATGGACGATCACTCAATATCACGTCAACCGATTTCGATGATTCTTTTTTTATTGGAAAGGATGTACTTCAAGGGTAGTTTGATGATAGTTTGGTTAGGTTCTGATTATGGGATCCAGGACAAAGTAACGGAACTCTTCAATTCTTAGGAGCAAATTAACGATACTCGGCCGAATCTTTTATAGGCTATCCGGATCTTTGAGTCACCTACCGTAACGTCGTTATGGTTAAGTAATGTCTTTCTCATATGAACATCATGTTTAGTAGGTCTACACATATTCAGACAAATTAGTTAGTGTACTTCAGATTCACTACAACTTAATAATCAACTTACTTTTTGTACTCATCAATATGTAGGTACGATTATTATTTTTGGAGTCGGTGTTAGCCAAGGTTTGTAACTACATACATAGTTATAGCTGAGATGAGATGTGCTTGTGTCGCACGCGCGACTTTACGCGTGCCCGGCGTGTTCACTTGACAGCTCACCTCCCGCCGCGGCCCCGCTCTCGCCTCTCGCGTCGTCAAGTCGCGCGTGCGACACAAGCACATCTCACCTATAACTATGTATATAGTTACCTTGGCTGACATCGACTCCAAAAATAACAATCGTACCTACATATTGATGAGTAGAAAAAGTCAGTTGATTATTAAGTTGTAGAAGAATGAGCAATTATTTTTTTACTTTTTAGTGCATATTATTTAGTTTTGTAATAGTTTTTTTTTAAGTCGGTTTTTTTTGTTAAAATTTTTATTTTCCTTAAATTTTTATAGATGCAGTTTTCTAGTAAGACTTATTCATGTTTTATTGTGCATCCCTCATCGACTATTTTCAATTGTTATCTAAATTTAACAGATTTACAATATGAATGCTGTTTATATCCTTGCAAGGACTGACATTGCAAGGTAGGCACCCACCATAATACATCTAATTTATTCATCCGGCTATAACATTCACTAGACTTTCGTCCTTTCCACTTCATCCTATTCTTTGGTACGAGCATATTCACTATATTAATGTTTCCATTGACCACGGTAAGGCACATAATTTGTTTTCTAATGTTTATCAATTACGGCCAAGAAGGAATGCATAATTTCCACGTTGCCTACAATATATCTTTCCATTTTACAAGAAGTGTTATTTATTGTTTCAAGATAATCTCGTACATCTCCATAATATTGTGATTAATCAAATGCTATTTTAAAAACATTAAATCGCAGCGTGAATTCGAACCAAACAGGTTGGCGCGCGATTCAATATGAACGAAGTAAGAAATCACTCAACAGGATGCTGGAGTCAATCAAACGCCTTGGTACAGGCTGCAGAGAGGAAATCAGTAAGAAAATCTGACAGAGATCTAGATTTTGGTGCGACAACTAATATCCAACCAAGGTTATTTTTTCTTTTTAAAAATTGATTGATGATAATATCTCGATAAAGATTTTTTTCAACATTTGATGTTGACGTGTTGATTTCTGCGTAAATGTCACGTCGTTATTTTTGTAGTTTCGAGCTTATAACAGGGTTTTGATACCAATCCACATATGCGACATTGAAGTATTGAAGGAAATCCTATCGAAAGTATACCAAGGTGCAGTAATAATGAGATCCTTGTTATAACAATGAACTCTTGAAATGAGATTAAGAAAGGAAACAATATGGTAAGTACGCGTGATGGATGAATGAAGAAAGTATTTTTTTAATCTTTACCCGAGAGGTCAATAGTCCTCTGTCCATTTTACAAGAGGCCACAAAACAGTTATAAAATTGTATTACATACTTTTAAATGCAATTTTGCAAAGTTATTTCCATAACGAACCCGCTAAGGGAATAGATCTATTTACCTCCAGGTAGATAATTAAATTCATAAAGAAAAGGCAAATTAACTCATTTTCGGTATTTTAGGACATATGACTATTATAAAAGAGCTTATTTGTAAACAGGAAAGAATACATTTGTAATTTTAATAAACATTTTGTTCACCAAACTATCAAAAAACCTATTTATTTATTTATTTATTTATTAACGCCATTTTTCGGGGCTTAAACATATGAATAGTAAGAAATATACAGTATTTATTGTACATAACTGAACTGCCTTCGTAACAATATTTTATATTTGTTTAAAGATAAATTGAAGATGTCCACTGACTTGGTATAATTGTTTCCCTCCATTAGTATTCTGGGTAAAGAGGAATACATATGGTAGTTAGTTCCAGAATTACTGCACTGAAATAAATCCTGACTTCTAGTATTACGTAGTGGAATCCGGAAGCTTATCAATTCGAGCAATACCGGACTGTCAACTAAATCATTTAGAATTTTATACAGAAATACCAAGTCAGTGAAAGTTCTTGTCTGACAATTTGAGCATATTCATTATTCATATCTTTCAAAATAGTATTGTAGTTCAACATAATTGCTGGAATACCCATTTTAAAATTAAGAAAACTTAGGAATTTGTTTTGTATTCTTTCAATAGCTTGTACATGTATATTGTAATATGGGTTCCAGACGGGAGAATTGTATTCAAGTTGACTTCTAACATATGCAAAATATAACAGTTTTATACACTTAATATTGTTAAAATTTCTAGTTAGCCTAGTTATAAATCCCAACATTTTTAAGGCCTTATTTGAGATTTCTGTTATGTGGTTAACAAATGAAAGATTAGATTGAAAAGTGATGCCTAAGTCTTTAATTTGTGTTAATGTCTCCAGAATATTGTTATCAATGTTGTAATTGAAGATCACTGGATTTTTTATTATATATTACTATGCTTACTTAAATCCAAACAAAACGTAGGTAGCAACACAAGCCATGCAATAATGTAACAAAATTATATTAGCTGTATTGTATGATGATTTATTGTCAAGCTTACACAAGAGGTCCAAGCACCTCACATTATTCTTTTGTCTCCCAGCAGTTAGATAAAGCCATCCTACGTTATCAATAGCGAGGAGGAAGAGGTCAGGACGGAAGGCGGAAGAAGGAAGAAAGAAAGAGGAACGACAGGTTGCTCAGTGCATATTCCATAGAACACACAATGGAACTTATCGCCCAGCGCTGGACACTGAGTTGTTGGGCAGAGGTTTTCAATTCGTTGCAGAATATTCATTGAGGATATTTAAACCAGATTTGTGATTAATAATATGGGTAATGCTACGGAGAGATCAGTAACGATTGTAAATTGATCTATTTTTAGACTGTTTCGATCTATATTCAACATACTCTATTTAACACGTCTATTTGAAATATTTGTTTTCCGTCGAAATATTTTAAACTACTGTACATTTTACACTTTACATTTTATTAATGAACCCAAATTTTCCAGTAATGATTTTCCAAAATTATGGAAACAAAATTATGGAAAACATTATGGAAAAAATAATGGATGTGGAGGATCGAAAGTACGAGAAATAAATTACACAAACTTAAAATATCACACATTTCATGAAATTTTATTGCTTGTGAAAACATCAAAACCAAGTGCGATGTTCCGTTGTATTCTCTTGGCATAACATTGGATTTTTGCAAGCCTTTAATGACAAAAGGCTTGTACAACGAGGAATCATTTATTAGATAACTGACACCTCTGCCATAGGTCACCCCAAGTGGTTCGCTACGTGATGATTTAGCAGGAGTGTCCGGGTTCATCAGGTGAGATGTGTTCAGGTCTCGGCGCGGATGCGCCTGCCCGCCAGCTCCTTGGAGGTCAGATCGGGATTTGGAGATACCCTTTGACCTATCAAGCTAGGCTTTCTCGACCCATCGTCTTGCACTGCAGCGGGAGGGATGGATTAAAACATTCGTCACTCCTGGATACACTGACCCTTAAATTCTTACCCAATCCTCATACCTTCCTTTTCTTAAGGTACTCTCCACCTACCATTCAAAAAGATGACACAGGCCCTGAGGGAAATTATTTCTCTCGGGGTCTCCTGTGTGGTGTGTAAAAAATGAAGACACTGTGAGCGAAACTCGATCGAAAATCTGGAAACAGAAAAATCAGAAAAAGATATTGGCACCTCTGAGACTTGAACCCAGGACCTCTCGCTTTCCGGGCGAACGCGCTGTCCACTGCGCCAAGGTGTCGATATCAAATTCGGTCATTTTTAACTGTATCATACTTCGACTAAGAACCACCTACATTATCTTCATTTTCTTAACGCATATTTTATTGACTACAAAACACGACCTGTTTAAAACAGAGCAAAAATCTCGCGGGCATTATCTTAAACAGCATTTAAAGAAACACTGTGAATTTTTTCATACATATAACTTGTAAAATAAGTGAAACAAACGTGTTAATAATAATTTTTGGAGCATACTTTGCGATTTTTTTCTATCGAGGGAATTTTACATAATTTGCGTTTCGGCGCGGGCAAAGTCTAGATATTATCTTCAAGAATAACATATATTTTTTTAAGAGCTTTAAAATTTACCGTGTTTAAGATAAATATGTAATAAATCGGTACAAATCCGGGTTGCGGGCCCTTAATTAAATATTACAATTGGAGGTTATAAAGTTAAAATAAAAATAAAAAATTATGATTTTTGGACTTGGATTTTCGACATGTTGTAAGGGGAAAATCAATGGGAACGCACGTTGTATTTTTCGTATAGAATTACAAAAGCAGGAAAGCGTTTTTTTTTTAAATGGAGGCAATGCATAAAATAAAAATTAATGGCTAAATAGCAACAGGAGCTATTTTTCCAAAACCTTTACATTTGTATTTCGAATGAAATTTGTGTTTGTCACCGTTTTCCGCTCGTAAGGAAGAAGTTTTTAAAACACTGTTGTATAGAAGCTAATAGTGGCACGTCGTAACCATGTTTGTTTGACTTTTTAAAAAATCGAATGCTTGTAATTTATTTGTAGATATCTCTGTTGTAATTTTATTGAAAGCAAGTTTTCAAAGATTTGAGATAATTTGAAAACCCCTGTATGAAGACATAAATCAAGCTTGGTGTCGCCCCGGGCGTCCCATTAGCTCGCCTCACAAGCTTCACAAGCGTCTAAACAACAATCATCTTCACACGGACCCGGGGCGTCTTTCTCTCCTCTCGGGCGCCTTCGCCTTGTCGCCCCATAGCATCGCCTACAACGTGTATGTATATATAGTGCCTAAATATACATAAAGGCGCCTGACCCTGGCTGTACCACGAATATTATCCAAACAATCGGGAGTATTGTGGAAAATTGTGTCAACCTTTTTATATAACATTTCTGTACCGAATTTCTGTCGTTAATAGCGACTGTAGCTCAGCTGCTTTGGTTAAGTTAAACAATCTCATCAAATTATGTAATTTTTTTTTTTTTATCCTGCAAATTAACAAACTTTTATTACAGCTACATCAGGTGGCGGAGATGAGACGTGATACTGTGAAATAAATAACTAACAACATGTACGCACTCACATACTGCCTGCTAACAATGTATGCCCGGACATTGGGGGTCTAGAGTCATTTTAAATAAAAAGTAGCTTCTTTATAAATAAAAAAAATTAGAGTCCTGACGAGTACGGTGAAGGAGGAAACCATCTGTTTCCTTAGAATGCCGTGGGAAAGTGGTGGACAACCTCCAATGTCGTTAATAAAATTTACTTTTGCGACCTAAATTATGTCGTACGGCATTATTTCATACGCCCCGGTAGCAAATTCTCCAATTAATCGTACTCTTCATACCTTCAATAATAATTGCCTTATCTCTAACATCGACGTTTTTTCGGATTCACTGCCCACATTTAAAAGGATCATCGTTTCAGTGATGTAAATTGTTTAACGCGCATTAATACCGCTTCACAGATCACCCCTCACACCTACTTAAACTCGTCACTCGCTAAATGTATCTACTACAATAAGATATTACAAGGAAACATATCATGGGTCACCAGTATGAAATCTTCAACATCTGTATATTGTTTCATCACTGTTTTGTTTATATAAAATAAATAATTAAAGGTTTAGAGTTTAGAGTTTAGAGGATATATTACATTATTTCAATAGTTTCGAAAAATAAAGTGAATGATCATTGTCATAACAATGTTAGCCAATTAGCCATGCGTGTATATATTACAGTTCTAAAATTAAATTAAAAATAGATATTCGAAATATATTTGACGTATCAATCGGCATCCGTTGTTCAAGCCAAATTATTGTCAAAATGGTCGCGCGAACAAATTCTCTAAAACGTAACGAATTAGTCCACGAGCTTTGTTATGCTATTCTGCGCACTATGTCGTTTACTGCGCATTGGATGCTCCGATCGAATGCGTATACTGCTACAGCCAAAACTTGGCAGGCAGAACTAAACCCGCATGCGAAAAACGTCAAACTTTTTCTAACATCGTGGATGCGAAATGGAGCAGAGAATCCACTGTTGCTGGTATTGGTGCGTTTACGCGACATTCGACCTTAGAGTTACAATATTCAAGCATTCAATCATATTCAACTCTAAGCATTCGACACACTAACATCAAGAATGGTGTTATTATTTTATATTATAGGTCCGGTCAGCGCGTCGGGTTTTGTTGTTTTTGGCCGCTGAGGTTGGGACGGTGTCGTTAAATTGCTGTATTTATTGCTGTTTACGGCTAAAAAAATATGCTCAAAGCTTTTTTTAATGCTGAATAAATAAAAAATAATTTTTATTATATTTATTATACGCGTCAAAAGGAAGGAAAGCGCCGCATCCACAGTATGTATGGAGGGACCGCGCCTTGTATGTACCCACCCGCCCCTTTCACGTCTTTGATGCAAAATTTGAGACAACATCTATTGATCTATAACATCTATCTACAATGTGGGACCAAATAATGAACCGAATTCAACATACCAGAACTGTTTGGTTCCACAATTGCCCATTTTCCAAAACGTAATTAAAGGTTGAATGAAAAGGCCACTTGCATCACATTTAAAAAAAAAATCCGGTTTATTCAAATATTCTAAGACATTCTGTATTTTTTTTAATCGTATTTTTGAAACCCTGGCGATTTTTTGAAAATTTCAATCCGAAAAATCAGACCATTTTTTATAAACCGGAAAGACGGGACATAATATTATAGATGCGAAAAAACGATGATTACATAGCCGAAAATTATTTTAAAAAAAGAACGTTTTCCACACGAATAACACAAGAGAATAAAGAGGCATACCAAAAGTATTAAATCTCATTATTATTTTTTTCCTTGATCCATCTTATTGATCATAAATCTTTATTACTAAATCAAATGTAATACACTTGTAATATTTTATCAAATGTAATATTACAATATTCTTATTATTATTATAAATTATAATAATAATAAGAATATTATAAAATTTGATTTTGTTAAAATCCGCACCATTATCATTATACTGCTAAAACACGTACGGACAACGTAAAATGTACGGGGATCTCTTCATAACATCTGTCAAAAAATCAAACCAAATGATACGTTCGCAGAGAACAAACAATAAATCTAGTGAACGTTAAATGTCAAAAATTCACCTGAAATCAAAGTGATGCCATATAAAAAAAATAAATCAGTGTGGAATTTTATAAAATTAATAGGAACATTTTCGGAGACGGGATATTTTCATGTAGTGACGTCACGAGCCCAAACAGTGGATTTATTTATTTAAAAATAAAAAAAACTGTACATTTCTAAAAAATTTTACTAACTTTTTCGTAATCTTGGTAAAAAAATCCATCCACACGATTTTTTCCAAGTCGTTATGAAGTCCATGCAAGTGGCCTATTGTATACAAATATTAATTTACATACTTAATTTATAAACTGACTTTAATACGGCAGGAATGCGATCATTGTGAAATCTACACAGAATAGCAATAATTAACTGTTATGCATAGATTTGTCAAATAATTAAATAAATTTATCACGGTCCATAAATGAATTTCTTTAATTAATTCGTTCGAGGTAGGCAATTTTTAATTAATTGCTAACCGAACCTCAGAATAGTCAATAAATTTTTTTCAAAGAAAAATTTGTTCCGCAAAGGTTCTAATTTTTAATTCCAATAAATCATTGCTTTTTTCATGAAAATACATTATGATGTTAAGCATAAAGGCCGTGCTAATTTTATTGTGGCAATAAAGAACTATCGTTATAATGTCCAACAGCTTCAGATAAATCATTTTACCGAATACTTCTGCCTATTTTTATGCACTATGCCCATTTTAAAACACTTAAAAATTTGCGTTATTTATAACAATACTTTAAAAATCAGACATCGTAGGTGGCAAGTACTCGGATAATGTTACACATTACCATTGGCATAAAAATATGGAAAAGACTGGTTTTCAGGGTAAATGAAATAAACCGTAAGTCTAGTTAGCTCGAAGATAAGACAATCAACTCCAGTCGATATAGTGCTGAAAATAAGTTGCTAATACACCACTTAATACCGAGCTCTCAATGAAACTGCCAGCAAGTATTTTGTGAACACCGTGCAAGAGGGACTGCGGCTTCCCAACTCTGAAAATTAACTATTACTTCCGAGATTTCGGGAGTGTTGATTGTAAGGCTGAAGAATTTTGTAGGAAATTAATATGAGAAAGAAGCAGTTTGAGAATTAAATGGATATTCAGATCGAACACGCCGGAAGTTTATTATAATATTTATTTATTTATTTACGGACTTACGTCCAATTTAAAACAAAGTATCACGAAGTATAGAAATGAACAATGTAAGGATTCGGATGGTACATGAAAGCAAAGACAAACAGTGAAAATAGAAGAAAAATAAGTGTCAAGTCACGTCAAGACCTTGCAAAAATTAGGGTGAATATTACATATCTTCATTTGTTTAAAGAGCGACAGAAATCATTTAGGCTAATACCAAAAAAATCAAGGTCTTGACGTGAGTTGACCAGTCTACACATTCTGGACAGTGGTGAGTTATAACCATAGTTAGTCGAGTGCTGATTGAGGAAAAGCAGGTCTTTATTTCTGAGTCTACGAGAAGGTATATTAAATGTGATGAGTTGTAGTAATGTAGGCGAGTCGATTAAACAGTTAATAATTTTGAAGAAACAAATGAGATCAGATTTTATCCGACGGTCTTCTAAAGGAGAAAGGTTTAGAGTTTGTTCAATTTCAGCATACGAGTAATTGCCTCGCTCTAATCCTAGCCTCCAAGCAATTCCCTTTAGGAACCGATGTTGAACGGATTCAATATGACGAATATGGACAGCATAAAAAGGAGACCATATAATACAAGCATATTCAAGATGGGGGCGAACCAAGGAGCAGTAAAGAGTTCTTAGGGTATTTATGTTTTTGAAGTCAGAAGTGGTTCTAGTGATAAAACCAAGTAGTTTGAGAGATTTATTAACAATCGTATTTATATGTTCCCGGAAAGAAAGCTTGCTATCAAGAGAGACACCAAGATCTTTAATAGATTGAACAGTTGTTAGGCAATTATTATTTAATTTGTATTCGAAAACAATCGGATTTTTAGATCTGTAGAAGGACATAATTTTGCACTTATCGACATTTAGTTCCAAGCAATTAATTTTACACCAGTCATTGAAAGAGTCAATATCTGATTGGAAAAGAAGGCAGTCATGGTAGTTTTTGATTATTTTTAGGATCTTATTGTCATCAGCAAAAAGCCAAAAGCGTGTGTGAGAGAAAATACGAATAATGTCATTTATAAACAAGTTGAAGAGAAGCGGGGCTAAATGTGCTCCTTGCGGTACGCCGGATGTTACTTCAATAATAATAGACTCAATGTTATTTATTTTAACTCTTTGTTTTCTATTGCTTAAATAAGAATTAAAGAAAGATAGCAATGGGTTTCGTATACCTATAGCATATAGCTTGGCCATGAGGATAGCGTGTTTTACTTTGTCAAAAGCTTTAGAAAAGTCGGTATATAGAACATCTACTTGTGATTTATCTTCTAGGCCATTGATTACGGTGTTGGTGAAGGAGAGTAAGTTTGTAGTGGTAGATTTAGCAGATCTAAAGCCATGCTGTTCCTCAATCAGCACATTTTTGAGTTATTTTTTTTGTGATTATAGATTCAAAGATTTTAGGAATATGAGATAACATCGATATAGGTCTATAGTTTTCTACGTTCGACCTATTACCCGATTTAAAAATAGGTCGTATATAGGAAACCTTCCAGGAATCCGGAAAAGTGGCAGATGATAATGATAAGTTATATAATAAACAAATTGGCTTAGATACAACAGATTTACATTCTTTCAATAATATTTCAGGTATACCATCAGGACCAGTGCTAGTTTTGCTGGGAAGATTTTTTAAGTAATTGAAAACATCTACAAGTGTGATTTCGCAATTATTAAGGTCAATAGTATTAGCATATTTAAGTGGAGGGATGTTGCATATGTTATCAGTATAGACAGAGGAGAAATGTTCAGCAAAAAGGTTGGCAATATCGAAATCGTTGGTGGCGTGAGTATCATTAAAAAATAAACTTGAAGGGAGATCGTTATCAATACGTTTTTGTTTAATAAATTTCCAAAATTGTTTAGGGTTAAGATTTAATTTTGTCTCAGTGAGTTCAATATAAGATTTATAACACAAGTTAGATTCAATTTTGGATAATTCTCTTAACTGAGAAAATTTTTGATAAAGCGCTAAGTTGTTCGTTAATTTGAATAACTTGTGTGTTTTCTTTTTTTCCATAATCAAATGCTTTAGTTTCATACTGAACCAAATAGGAAATTTAGGCTGGGAAAAAGTTCCCCTTGGAACGAACAAATCTATAGCATGAGTTATACATTCGTTGAATTTAAATACCGCATCGTTAATATTGTTGTTTGATAACATACCTGCCCAGTCATATTGGGCAAGGTTTCATGCCAGTATAATCACCTTTGTTAAATTTGTAGTGGAATGTAACTGCTGATTTCAGAGTGTCACTTTTGAAAGGATTAGTGAAGTTAATATCGAGTGGTGGATGATATTTATCTATTGGTAATATTGAGTCAGTAGCTTCACATACACAAACGCTAGGCATATTGGTAAATATTAGATCAAGACAGTAACCTCCACAGTTATTGATCGAGTTTAATTGGTACATATTCAGGAAGGCAAAGAAATTTACTATTATGGAAGCATGAAGGGAAACATTATTAGGAGTTTTCACACCATGACTATCATTAAGCCACACTATTTTAGGAAGATTATAATCACCACAAATAAGTAAGGAATCGGCCTTTATAGAAACACGCTCAACTGCTTCAGTATGTGACTTATAGATTTCTATTGAAGAGGAGGGGGGAATGTATACACAACCAATGACAAGTTTCTTGGAACCAAGTAGAACACAAATAAATAATTGTTCAGATACATTATTAGACGATTCAAGAATGTGGCAAGAGTATTTTTTTTAATACATATCATTACCCCACCTCCTCTACACTTGTTAGAAGAGGAAGAGCGGTCACAGCGAAAAATAATGTAGTCATGGAGTCCAAGTTCTGTTGAAGCAATATTGTCTGATAGCCATGTTTCAGTAAAACATAAAAAATCATAAGGGCATAAATTTATGGAGCATCTAAAGGAGTTTAGCTTAGTATTGAGACCACGAATATTTTGATAATAGGTGGAAAAGTTAGTATTAATAAGGTGTCGATTCTGATTCAGCCTAAAAAATTGACTCGAGATAATTCGCGTCTCTCAGCGGCTTGGCGGGCAGGACAGTCAGGGGAGCCAGTGTTGTGTGTGGACGGTTTTCTGAAGAACTTGCAGGTAGCACATGCTGGTGGCTTTTCAGGAGTCGGGCAAGCATCTCGATTGTGTCCAGGTTTTCCACAGTGAGAACATGTAGGCATGTCTGCGTTACATTTCGACGCCGTATGGCCGTAAAGTTGACAGTGTCCACATTTTAGACTGTCGATCCAATCCCTTACGGTGTGTATTTGCCAGTCCATAGCCAGTTTAGAGAAGCGAATGAGGGAGTGACGAACAGAAGGAGGAACTCTGAAGACATGAGTGCACGATCCGGTACGAGGTCCTACTTTGTGAGAGAACTGCAATTTATCTTTCAATTCATTAATTTGTAGACCGGTTTCTTCGTGTGTTTGTTGGTGGATTGCCAAGATAATGTTCTCGAGGGGCACAACTTGAGGTAGACCATGGATAGCTATCCGAGGAAGTTTATGTCAAGAAACTGCTGCTTTCAGACCAGCATCGGATAGGGTCGGTGCATTGGCAAGTTTTATGGCCTCTGCATCGGTACTTGGATGCACGACTACACCTCCGTTCCTTATTTCTCGTACCCCCGTGATTGTAATTCCCAAAGATGATGGGTTAGTTGAGGTTTTGAGAGTTTCAAGAGTACTGCTGGAAGGAAGTGACTTGTCATCTTTGGGGAAGATAAGTACGGCTGGTCTCGCAGGAAGTATAGGGGCATTATTTCTTGTGTTCGGTGGATATTTCGGGAGGACTTGGTTGGACGTAATCGAACTATACGTTCTGTTCCCATTTTCGGGTGTTTGATTAGAAGACATATATTTGTAGGTCTTCAATTCTCCTTCAAGGCTCCCTAACTTTACACCCATTTGACCGACATTACCCAATAGATCGGTGAATTTAGGGGCGAGTTTCGCTATTTGTTCCTTGGTGAATTTGTTAGATGTGTCCATTATGATGATATTTAATAGGTTTAAAATAGAGGTTGCCTTTGCCAGGAATTGTTGGGCAGAGTTTTCTTGTTCCATTATAATATTATGGATTATTATTAGATGTAGGTAGATGTTAGAATGGTAGAATATTCTGTTAACTTTTTGTCTATGGCTTCAAATGTCACTTGACTTCAAACTTCAAATTCAAATTCAAATTCAAATGGTTTCAAATTCAAATATCACTTGTCATGTTAATTTCAAGATTTTGTTTTTAAATTCAATCTTATAATATATCTGTTCTCACTGTAATTATTTATTAATAGGAAAACGATCCACTATTTTAATGTGATACACTTAGTTTAGTGTGAAAAACACAATCTAGATATCGATTTTTGAAACTTTTTGTAGGACAAAAATATTTGGTTACTTATGAGAAACTCCATAGATTATAACTGATAATATAAAACATGCGTAAAACAAAATTTGTCTGCGAGTACTAATAGATAAGCATACATTCAAAAATTGTATTTCCTGTTAATGCTGATTAAAATACCGAGTTAAAGATCACCTTTATAATATTATTAATAATTAATACTACGTTCTTAATATTAAATTCCATCTTACTTTTTATATCACCTGTTTACATTATTTAATACTTTTTATTCTTATTGTGAAAATAACCCCAGAACTCTCTGAGCATAATACTCAAAATATGATTATGAATTTACCTTGCGTGGACAATATATCACAAAAAATAGCAATCTGACAAATCTCAATGGAAAAAAACAGAAACACTATACTTGTTTGTTGATCTCTGCAACGTGGGAGGCCCCCAGTAATTTCAATCGCTTAAATTAAGATCAGTACAATTTTTATAATTTTGAAATATGCACAAGTCAGTTGCCAACTTTACACAACTAAAGTAGAAATCACAATAAATTGCAAGATATTCTAACCACAAGATGTGACAGTCATTCCCACATTTCATATAAGACTAAATATAGAATATATTTAACTAGCTGGCTAATAAAACACAACGTCATCTACTGGATGGTTATCCAACCTTTGTAACCACCGCCGTCTTTGAGTTTATCGCGAAGAGACAGACAGATGCCGGGGAGGACTTTAATTTATAATACGTAGAGATGGTGTAAAAGATTATAATAATGTGCATGAAATGCTTGGGGTAACTAACGTAAGTTAATAAGGATTAATACTGTATCCGTCTAAATAACTTTTCAATTACCGCAATGCACGTGACCATTTTTTAGAAGATAGAAAGGGTATAGTAAGCTATCCGTAAAAGATATATGCCTTCGCGGACTTTTTTGTAGATCTGTAAAAGAGGAATATCCCACCATGCATTGTTTTGTTATATCCCAAAAGGATTAGGCAGGGTTTTCGATGAAAGCTACCAGGCGACACTTCTAACAATTATCGTTATGTTTCAACCAATTTACACAAATCCTTGACAAATTACATACCTAAACCTTCCTCACGAAACACTCTATCTATTGATGAAAACCGCATGAATATCCGTTCAGTAGTTTTCGAGTTTATTGCGAACAGACAGACAGACAGATGACGCGAAGGACGACTCCAGATACTAATATCTACAGCTCATATGTTGAACTAATATCTACGAACTTCAGAGTGTTGACTAATATCTACAGAGCTAAAGTCGGACGAATATCTATCACGGTCCCAGTGTTGACTAATATCTACAGAGCGTAGGTTTAACTAATATCTACAGAGCGTAGGTTGGACTAATCAGCTAAATGTGTCCAATAGTCCGATATTAGGGATTTTTACATACGTACTTACATAAATTAAGTTTTTTAAACTGCATACGCAATATTACGTTATTCCAACATGCTATACATAATTGCAAATCCAACCTCTGCCAGTGCTGTAGATATTCGTCAACACTTTGGTTCTTATAGATATTAGTCAGCAGTATGAGCTGTAGATATTCGTCAACACTTTGGTTCTCATAGATATAAGTCAACAGTTTGAGCTGTAGATATTCGTCAACACTTTGGTTTTCATAGATATTAGTTCGATTTTTTTCAGTTTTTGGAATTCCTGTAGATATTAGTAGACGCCTCCCGAAGGACTTTAATTTATAATATGTAGAGATGTAGAGATTCTTTAGTGAGCGGCACAAATCATTTAAGCTTATACCAAAAAAAAAAACAAGGTTTCACATTCTGGACAGTGGTGAATTATAACCAGTGTGAGTGAGTGAGTGTTGATTGAGGAAGAGCAGTTCATGATTTCTGAGTCTACGGTATTAAAATTAATAAATCTCACCTAAAATTTACAAAACCAATGTTTTTTAATCCATGCTCTTTATATCCGATTCATGTCTTGTTTCTAAAAAATTGTACTACTATGTAGTATACTGTATCTCTATGCCAGAGAGACATGTGATATGGAATATAAAATATACTACGCGTGAAAAGTCGCAGTTAACGATCAGTGGGGCGTCCCATTTCACAGTAAAGAAATTCCCAAATTAAGTTACCGAGGTGCACCAGATTAGATGGTGCCATATTATGATTTAAACGAGAGTGTCTTGGCGGGGTATTGACGCTGGGCGCTCGCACTGCCGGACGGGGAAACACTTATTTCCCACGCAGTCACCTTGTGCTGGTCCCGGTGCGGTGGTCGGTCTTTCCATCACGGTTACACTGCGCAGTCTGAATACGCTTTTTACAAGAAAAAGGGTCCATGATTTGTTTATTAAGATGGGTATCTTCTGGAAGAAGCACAAATTCGAGCAAGATAGACATTCGCATCGGTGGTCATACGCAATTAATGTTAAATTATTGGCAGAAAATAAATTAATACCATCTAAAAAGGAGTGTATAAATATTATTTCTTCTAAAACCATTACGTTGAAAAAAGACATTTTGAATGTCAATATCATTGCAAACACCTTTTAGTGATTTTTGTTATTAGTTTTTGGGATATTATGCCGTGTTGCGCTACCTCCTTCTTTAGCCAACGCTGTCCGAAACTTTGGCTAAATGGTTCAATTTTTATATTTGATTATCTTTGGTTTCAATCATATAATAAAAGAGTGTGCTAATGTTAACATTTTATCTATAATGTACACAATTTCAGTAAAAATGTCCTGCTATTGCTCCAAAACGTATACATAACTAATTCTATGGTAACAATGATTTGGTTAATCATATTACGTATCTCTTGCGTTTCTCTTTATGTCTCCTATTTCATTCAATATGTATCACTTGTAAAAACCCAATATATATAAATAAATAAGTTCACTGTAAATGGGTGTTCTCTTATGTGAATACAGAACAAGTGCTTAACCCTTAAATGTGGAACTCAACAAGGCGTAAATAACTATGGTAGCATAATTAGAAGGTCTTGACTACTTAATTCTCAGCATATTGCATCACATAACGATGACCAATTTTTCCATTTTTAAAAATTAACTGAGAAGGTTCGCTATTTATGGCTCCCAAAAAAAACACTAAACAACGTAGCGCCTTGAAACTTGAAACTTAAGCTTTATAAATTGGTACTTTTTACCATAGAATTTTTTTAAAGCAACAACCACCAGAAGTACGTTAGGTCGGGTACTTTTAGGACAACCTTTTTGAGATTTAAAATTTTAGTTAAATGTATTATTTTTGTGGGTGTGTAAATATCAGTATAAATGCTATCAATCCAGTCCGCTAATTCAAAACGCAAACCTTAAAATGACCACTATTCTCATGTAAAACATTGATAAAAAATTTCTGACAATTTAAGTGTAACAAATATTGAAAAACGGGAAGCAGGGGGCGGGGGGCGATCCGCTGATACGCGGGAGACGCTAAACTTCTCGGCGGAACTATGTCGATATGTTCCGAATATACTGCCCGCCATAAACGGATTATAAATTTTATTCGTGTGAATAATTAATGCGGTCAAGTGGAAAGTCTCTCTATTCTTCTTCTGTGAATTCACAATCGTTATTTATCCAATCAAGATCAACATTGGTACAAAACACGTTAGCTGACCCTTCTGCTAACAGGTACTAAACATATTACATTAATATATATTGTATAAAAATGTGCGTGCTACTAAAACTTAGGAACGAGTATACTTAGGTACGATCAAGGGAGATATATGGTGTGGTAGCCCTCTATCCCCCATTAAAGAAGAAGGTTTCCGTTTTTACCTAAAGGGCGTACTTTTGAAGATATAAGGGCTGGAAGTTTCGTCCTCTAGAAATTTCTAGAACAATTCAGAACATTCAAGAGTATTCGAGAGCATTTCACAACATTCCATAACAACCCGGAACATTCTGGAATGTTTGGAAATAGTCAGGAACGTTCGCGCAGTTTTTTAAATTAATTCCACTGCTGAGACAAATAATCTCCCTCAAGGTATGATAAGACAGTGTGTTTGAGAGTATGTTTGGTTGCTTTTATGTTATATATTTTATAAGTAAATCAACTTTTTATTATCCGACGAAAGTAATTGGAAATCATAGAAGGTTGTTCAAAATTAATACACGTTACTATGAATAATTAACTTACAGTTTACCAAACTTTAACAATATAACGTACTTTCCCTTAAAAAATTATTAAAAAAAAAAATTTAAAAAATAAAATAAAAAAATAAAGATTTGAATCGATAACACGTATATTTATTTATTTAATCCTGAAAAATTATTTTAATATTAATATGTTGCAAGCGCCTTGCAAACGCCTGCACTATATATAAACTTTGTAAAATAATTTTACGTGTTTTAAAAACATAGATGCCTTTGGAGGAAACTACTAAATGTTCCCATTTCTTATTTGTAGATACGTTCATGACAAAATATTCTCAAACGATGGTTGCTCATGCTGAGTATTATTATTATGAAAGCGGTAGCCCGTCATCATGAGAAAGCCACAACTGTGGTTACGATCTTCTGAAAATCAAGACGGTAGAATTATTATAACGAAGAGTCTAGTCAAGGGCGGATCCAGGGGGGGGGTCATGGGGGTCATGACCCCCCCCCTGGGCTGGATCCAGGACCTAAGTGGACCTACTTTTTACTTGTATCTAATTATCAAAATTAAATTATAACTTCTTGTGACTTGACCACGACTATGTGACCCCCCCCCCCCCCCTGGCGATATGTGACCCCCCCCCTGGCGCCAAAGCTGGATCCGCCCTTGAGTCTAGTCGGCATACTGACTGGAATTGTGTATATTAGAACATTATATTCGACATCTGCTGTAAAATCCAGACTTTTATATTCTTCAATGGCAATGTTTTTATTATTGTTCCGAAACATTGGGGATTTGAGTATGGTCACGACAAAAGTCGCCCTGTCGGAGCCGCAGATAGCACTTGTTTATCCCGCTCCATCTCTTGAGCCGTGAATTATTGTTTCGAGCTCTATCGGAATGAATTAAATCATTTGTCTTCCAAATAATGAGCTTCACAGCTGACAGTTCCTTCGGAAGGTGCGAGGAACCGATACTCGGATTGGAATAATCGGCATACTTGGCACTCCAAATATCGACGTCGTGCTTATAGTTGCTCAGTACAATATTTTATCAAAATTAGCATATAGGTACCTACATTTTATGGTTCATTGTTATGCCTGGGAAACAAATGAATCCACCGAAAAAATTGATTGATTTTTTAATTTTTTTTTGGTTCGTTTGTCATTACTTAAAATGAGGTGGTTGTGGTTTTAATTCAAATGTATTGTTAAATTGAAATAAATTAATGCTTTTGTTTAAATAAATGTATTTGGGAGGCGGGTATGGATACCTCCGCCCCGGAAACCATTTATTGGAGAACCAACACCTCAACTCACCCCAAGTGGTTCGCTACGTTTGACGAATTAGCAGGAGTGGCCAAGTATGGTATGAGGTTTGTCTGGGTCTTGGCGACGGGTGCGGCTGCAAACCAACTGCGTGGCAGGCCGGATCGGGAGAGACTCGCTGAGGGAGACCTTTTGATCTCTCCAGCAGAACTCCGGAACATCGCCTTGCACCTCAGTGGAAGGATTGAATTTATTAGTCCGTTACTCCTTGACATACGGAAATACGGACCCCTAGATTCCTACCCACCCCTCATACCTTTTTCCTTCCCAGAACTTCCTCTCCTAACTTTTCAAAAAAAAATCCACCCAGCATCCCCAAAGATGATATAGGCACTGAGGGGAATTCTGTGGAGCTAATGTTAAAAAAATATGAAATTCAGCTCTTTGCCGGAAATTTTCAATTTTTGAATCAAAAAATAAACTTCTTAGATTTAAAATGGATTTTCTGATTATTTACAAGTATGAGCCACCGGAATTCCCAACACTTTTACTTTAACACATCCGTGAACTGCCTTTGGTTTTCTATTCATTTATTTTTCCAGATACCATTTATCATTACAAAAACGCAAATAAACAATACATGTAAGATTTCAACGATACAAATACCATTATAACAATACAAAGTAATCGTGAAAGTACCCACAAGAATTCCGCAAAAGAAATGTTTTAAAACTTTAATGTATTCAGTATTATAAAACTTGAAAAATTCTCGACTCAAATTTAAAGAAAAAAATTAATACCTTACAGACCAACGCACCTACTCTACAATGACGAAAATCTCAAATCTACTGAACATCCCAAAATTACATACATCTTTGGCCCCAATCTCGCTACAAAATTATGTAATGTCCTTCCAAATAAAATTAATAACACCATGGAGATAAAAAAGTTCCAAAACGAAATAAAAATATGGCCAACTAAACATGAAGATGGGAACTAGGTTCAGATACCTGGGGAGACACATCGTAGAACCGGAAGACTAGCCACATATCCGACGACAACTCTGGTGAACTTCATTATAGGGACTGGGTTATTGTTAAAGGATTGAGGTAAAATAGGAGATAGCACAATGGGCCTATGGCCTAAGTGCTCACAGGAACTAATCGTAAACCGTCTCCGCAAAGAATTTAAAAAAAATTAAGATGAGGAAATCATTCAAATTATGAAGTAACACTTATACTACCTACACTCAACAAACACGAAGATTTTTAAAAATTTAATATTTATTTTGTAAAACTCAACATAAATGAATGAGATGTAAAGCCCATACAACAATCTACAGTCCACCTTGGAGCAGGAATCCCTATTGAGGACTGTGAATATGCTTTACTTTGTATTTTAATTGATATTAATATAAAAATATATAAAAATAAAAAAGAACATTCAACAGTGAAAAATTATATTTTAATGCAGTCTAGAAATCGCTGAATGGGTAAAGTTTTGGTTCAAAAGAATTTGGTCTCATAACAGGTGATGTTGGAGAACTTTCTAGTCCAGGCTCTTCGGCTGTTTATTAAAGGTCATCAAATAACGGAATTTACGCAGAACCTACTACTTACCTTACAAAAGCATTCGCTGGTCATATTAAATCATTCATATCAATGATTGATTATCTATGAAATTTATTCGTTATTTTTTGTTCAGTTTTTTTGCATCGAGATATGTGGCGAAAGGAGGTTCATTCGTGCCAGCAAAAGATCCGGATTGTGGCAATATATTTTTTATAAGCGACGTTCCGCAGATTAAATGAAAAGCTTCGTTCTTTTAAGAACTTCTTATACAAGGGATTAACAATGTCCAACGTGAATTTAATTTATGTATCTCTAAAAAACATCTCATTGTAAATGTGTATTTGAATAATGGGTACCTTTATAAACGTACCTTCGAAAGACAAAATGAATTGCCTGGGAAGAATTTAATAGGCTTTCTCGGCAGGTTTCTATAATTATTACACAATAAAGATTTCACAGCACTTGAACAATTTTTCAAATTTTTAAATTAATTTTCAAATTCTGTGATAGTTCTGTTGGCCCACAATGGAATAATAACAGAACTTTCATAGAACTTGAAAATTAACTTTGAAATTTGATCAATTTTTTAAATTCTGTAAAACAACTAGCCCCAACAAATCTATGGGACCTGTGTATTATTTGAGGATGCTGCATGGAGGGTCTTTTAAGGGAAAAGAAGGAGACGAAATTCTGGGAAGGAAAGGGTACGAGAGGTGGGTAGGAATCTGGCGGTTAATATGTTAAGGAGTGACAAATGAATCCATCCCTCCTACTGCCATACGAAGCGAGAGAGCCCGTCTGTACAGGTCAAAACCCGCGCGGCATGTGGGCAAAGGCATCCGCCGCCAAGAACTAGACAAACCTCACCTCCATGAACCCGAGAGCCCCTGCAAAGGCACCAAACGTAGCCAACCACTTGGAGTGATCTACGGCAGTGATGTAGGTTATCCATTAAATGGTTCCCAGGGCGGACCATCCCGCTCCGGGAACCCCCTATCCATACCCGCCTCCCTAACAAATTGCTACTTTGACTTTAGAACTATAAATATGGTGATATATATTATGTTATCCGCTATTTCATCTTCTTCTGGTATCCTATTCTATCGGAGGCTATCTTCACCCCGCATGCAGCGGCTTGGAACAACGCCGAGGAGCTGCATAGATTAGTAGTACGTAGTACGGCCTCTTCCTCTGCTATACCTTCCATCAATCTTTCCCTAGGATTACCATTGGCTAAAATTGTACGTTTCGTTCCACGTAATATGACCAAAATATTGAAGTTTTCTTATGTTTGTACATAGCTCGTGAAATTTCGCAAATCTTGACGAATCGATGAAAAATTTCTAAATTGTTTCCCTAGTCTGTCCAAGCTATTTCGAGGTCCGTCCTGTTCACATTTCAAAGGTTTCCATCTTTGGTCGCTACAAGTCCGTTTAATTCAATGGATCACTTTACACAACAAATTTTACACAACTTGCAACATATTGGAAACATTCTTAATTATATTATTCTCATTTTATGTGGGTAGGTACCGTATCCAATGCATACCAGCGTGTTTGTTTGTTCACGAAGCATTTCTCTTACCATATCATTAACCTGTTGTTATTTGCCTGGGTGCAAGACTCACAACATGATGTTCATGTTTTGAATGTTGCATTAGTTCCCAACATGCATTCGACATGCCAACCGCCGAAGGCAGATCAATATCTGTAGATCCCTAAATTCTTCTCGAAACATGACTGATGAGCCTTTCCGTATATTCATTCTTCGTTTGTTAAGGCATTTCGAATGCATATTTGTACTCTTGCATATGCTGAATGATTACACAAGTAGTATTACAAGTGTACGTTGTATTAAGTTTAACGACGTCCGTGGCAATGCGGCAATGGCCATTGCTCCAAACCGACAAATTGCATGTTTGAAACTTTATGGAATAGTTCATTCATAGATTTAAATAATAACGATTATAATGGCTTATTCCAGAAGGAATATTCAGGTAGAAGATATATTTCAAATTAATAAAAAAATTACAAAATAACAATGCGTACAAAGAAAGAAATGCGAAGAAAGAGAAATATTTTTTTTTTTTTTTTAATGGCCGTTTGTGGAGGATATTTATTTATTAATCTTGAGTTTGCTCACATCGCCGTTTGTGCTAATAAATTGATTCCCATGGCCATTCTTAATTTTTATTTTTATTTAAACATACTTTCAATCCGAATAATTTCAATCTGGATTTTGTTAGAAAGTTGAATGGTCTGGTACATACATGGTTTCTAGGTAGGTACTTATTTTCTTCCTTGTTAGCAATCTAATTTGCTTAATATGTGACTATCTCCTGCCTTCAGAAGGCCATCAGGGGAGGCTTCCTACAGACAACTATGGCAATAATTATGATATTTTTGAATAAGCTTCCCATGCGGTGGCGAAGAAGAGCTCTTAAAATAAAGCTTTATTTTTATTTTATTTGATACAATAATTAACATTTTATAATATACCTACTTTAATAATGTTGGTTGCACTGGGTGGCTTACCCGTGCTGAAGCCCCCAGATAGGTCATATTTGAAGATTCTCTCTGTACCGCACTAGTGTGAGATCACCGTGAAGAGTTAATACTCCGCCTGATGTAGCTTTTGCTAGTTTAAATTCACTATACTTCCCAACCTTCCTCTTCCACCTCTTTATCCTATTCCACCACCTTCATTCTCACATTCGGGGAATATCAAATTCCCCATTGTTCCACAAGCTTTAGGCAATAGGCCACTTGCATGGATTTCATAACGACTTGGAAAAAATCGTGTGGACAGATTTTTTTACTTAAGATTACGAAAATGTTAGTAAATTTCTTTAGATATGTACAGTTTTTTTTTTAAATAAATAAATCCATTATTTGGGCTCGTGACGTCACTACATGAAAATGTCCCATCTCCGAAAATGTTCCTATTAATTTTGTAAAATTCCACACTGATTTTTTTTTTATATGGCAACACTTTGATTCCATACGAATTTTTGAATTTGACACTAAACGTTCACTAGATTTATTGTTTGTTCTCTGCGAACTTATCATTTGGTTTGACTTTTTGACAGATGTTGTGAAGAGAACCCCATACATTTTACGCTATCTATAAGTGTTTTAGAGGTATAATGGTAGTGGTGCTGATTTTAACAAAATCAAATTTTATAATATTCTTATTATTATTATAATTTACAAGTATAAGTATATTACATTGGATTTAGTACCTAATATAGACGTTGAACATTATAATGATTTATGATCAATAAGATGGATCAAGGAAAAAAACATTTATGAGATGTAATATTTTTGGTATGCCTCGTTATTCTCCTGTGCCCTTTCTTGTGGAAAACGTTATTTTTTTAAATGATTTTTGGCTATGTAATTATCGTTTTTTCGCACCTATAAAATTATGTCCCGTCTTTCCGGTTTACAAAAAAATGGTCTGATTTTTCGAATTGAAATTTTCAAAAAATCTTCAGGGTTTCAAAAATACGATTAAAAAATAAATAAAAAAAATACGGAATGTCTTAGAATATTTGCCTAAACCGGAAAAAAAATTAAAAATGTGATGCAAGTGGCCTATATGGTTAAATATTCAAAAGCTTTATCTATTCGACCAAATGTGCTTTATGCAAGTTCTCCTTTCTTCAGTAAGTAAATAGCTATATTAATTGCTTTTGTAAATTGAATAATGAAATGATTGAATATATAAAACGTAACAAATAATTAGATAGTACTATAATGTCGGTTATCGTGAAACAGACTCGTAAATTTAGTTACAGCTCTATAAAGCGGGTCACAATTTGAGCAATAAACCGAATAACGACCCTCGTTTTTCACTCTGATTGAAATTCGTAAAACGGTTAAAATATTTCCACTCCATCGTTAAAAGGCTACGTACGGTTTATGAATTTATTTACCTCTGTTTTTTCTGTTTGACCCGTATCGCTATTTTTGCCAACAGATGATTTAAATCTCAATTTCTGAGTAATAAATCTCCGAGATGTTTGGTTATAAATCCTTGACGATCGATTCCCATATCTGGTGGGCATCTCTTGATTTGTTGTGTAAGCAATTTATCACTTTAATAAAATTAAACAGTCATAAACATTTGCCATTTGGATCACTTTCTCGATTTCTTAAGTAAAGGTACACAATGAAGTTGATCTTAATGATTTTTAATTGTTATTCAATCAATGTTGAACTTTACTTCATTATGAAACCGATATCGTTCGATTTTTCTCTTGTCCAACTAACCAGTAGATGCTGTATAATATCCGTACTACGGACCGAGGGCAGACCTTTGATATTAAAATGGAAAAATGGGTTTGTGATTTTTTCAATGTGAGTAATGCACAAAAGCCCCAACTGTTACCAACCGTCTGGTCAGTCAACCAACGGCATCGCCAATTTTACGTTGTGAAACTGAAGGTGATGGGTGGGGAAGGTGATGGAGAAGGGGAAGGTGAGGAATTGAGTGAATATTAAGATCTAGTCACCAAATACGGCTAAATCCATTTAAAGGAAGGTTTCGATTATTACTTGTGGTATTACTTCAATATGGGTACCGCCGCCCCGGGATCCATTTATTGGATAACCAACACCTCTGCCATAGGTCACCCTAAGTGGTTCGCTACGTTTGATGACTTAGCAGGGGTGTCCGGGTTCACTGGGTGAGGTTTGTCGGGGTCTTGGCGATGGATGCGTCTGCCCACCAGCTGCATGGGAGAATGGATTGGAAGAGAATGGTTGAGGGAGTCCCTTTGACTTCTTCAGCCGTACTCTCTCGAAATATCGCCTTGTACCGCAGTTGAAGGGACGGATTCATACGTCTGTCACTCCTGGACACATTGACCCCCAGATATTCCTACCCAACCCTAATACCTTTTTCTTTCCCAGAACTTCCTTTCCTAAAAAGCATCGCCAAAGATGACATAGGCCCGGCGGTGAATTATTTTCCTCAGGGCCACCTGTGGGGAGCTAATGTAAAAAAGGCGATACTGGTAGATAGTATGTCCCACTCTGAAAGTATTTGTGAAATACCACAAGTTAATCAAATCAAATTTTCTTGGCAACGCTGGGATTTGAACCTGTGACCTTCGGATTCGTAGCCAAGTATCGAATGCACTCAACCACGGCGGCTTTCCTGAAATTTATCAGATACTATTGCGAAATACGGAAATCTGAATGGCGTGGGGAAGGGAAGGTTGGGAAGTTTCTACTTACCTGGCTCTTTAGATCTGGTCACCTAAGCACGGCTAAAGCTATTTCAAGCTACGTTACGATTCGGAATGGTTGTCTTTCAATACTGAGAAAATCTACAACTCACGAAAGTGTTAGCATCAATTTGAAATTTGCAGATATGTGGGGATGTTAATGTTCCGAGACCGAAATCACCAACTTTACACATTCAAACTTCCCAAAAGCGAAAACTATTTTAATAAGAACCGAAATGGTCACGTGTAGTGTAAGTATATGAATATGTTTGTAGTTTCAATGTTTTTCAACAGACGTCGTCGTTAGATAGTTATACGTAGTTTTGAGGCGTCTTAACAGAGGTCAATAAAATTGTACTATATGATAGTCAACTGTCGCCCGTTCGGGCCTAATGCCCGAACGGTTACGGAAATAGCCGATGATATCCGATCGACTGGGCGCCTTCGGTGTCCAGTTCCCCTAGTCCAGTTAAATATTCATTGTAAATAAGACGATAATTTACACGACTCGTAAGCTGACGAACTGAGTATCGGTGAATACCTGATCATCCGAGAAATAATGTTTATCAGAGGAAATAATAGAACACCTCATTGCTGGTTACCAAAAACATGATCAAATTATGAATCTCTCAACTCCCATTGTCGGGAGCTGTAATTCAAGATTGTGCTATGATTGAAGGCTCACAGAGGATTGGCGTGTCAGTGAGAATCGAACGCTTTGGACCACTCACCAGTAACTCTTTGGACCACTCACTCTACCACAAACTAGTAAAAAAACATATTTTTTGTATATCTGCCTTTAATAAACATTAATCCACCAACTCTAATCATTATTGTTAAATGCAATTCCGGCTCAAATTAAAATAATGCTTACAAGACAAAGCAATAGAGATCGTCATAATATTCCTAATAGTCATGTTGAATACACAGACTACGAAAAAATGTTTGGCGTGCTTTTAACCTATGAACTGTGTAATTTATGCAAATTAAATACTGCTGTTAAAATGAAAGTATCTTGTTAATCTGTAAATTTTAGACAATCACAATGTTCACGTAGTAACGGGTTTTAAACACGTCATTAAAAATAGCTTAACGTTCGTTAAGAAGGCATGTTTGTGTTCATATCTATTATAAATAATCATTCTTTATTGATTTTTCCAGTGATAATATTTTCGATGGTTTTAAAGTTTTAATTGTCATTTGGTAGGCATTGTCGCATGGTTACAGTACGCACACAATTTTGTTTGATATCACTAAATCAAATCCGTGAACAATCACTGGATATAACTGTATTTTTTTTAAATAGAGGTACAAATTTAAAATCAATAATTCACAAAAAAATAAATTAATTTATTTGGCAATCGTTCCATGACCATTACACCACATCTTCTGTAAAATACCTACAAGTATAAATACCTACAAGTATAAATACCTACAAGTATAAATACCTACAAGTATAAATACCTACAAGTATAAATACCTACAAGTATAAATACCTACAAGTATAAATACCTACAAGTATAAATACCTACAAGTATAAATACCTACAAGTATAAATAAAAATCCTGTATTTTTTTATTTAAGAGTGTCACGTCACGTAGGTAGTCACATTACATCATACATCATTTTACAATTTGGGAGGCGGGAATGGGTACCTCCACCCCGGAAATCATTTATTAGATAACCAACACCTCTGACACAGGTTACCCCAAGTGGTTCGCAACGTGTGGTGGCTTAGCAGGGGTGCCCGGGTTTATGTGGTGAGGTTTGACTGGATCTGACTACGGATGACCTGGACACACTGAACACTAGATTCCTACCCACCCCTCTTACTTTTTTCCTTCCCAGAACTTTCTCTCCTTCCTTTCCTTAAAAAATACCCACCACACAGTATCTCATTGAACTATAGTTACGCATGACAAGCGCATAAGTTTCGACTTTAGATGATAATAATAAATGAAACATTCTCTCCCGCCCCATTGCTATTTTCTTAAATAACAAAAAATAGGGACATATGTACTTTCCATACTTCTTATAATCTCAACGAAACCCAATAGTTTGCTTGGAATAAAACTGCAACAATTAATAATCATTTCACTGGCAAATCTTCACAACTTGTGAATTACTTACTTACTTTTCATATCAGTACTTGATGGTGTTTGTGTTATTTGTAAACCAGTATATGTAAGTATACTTAAATACCACCACTGTCTAATGCTATTAAAGACACCAACAAATTTAGATAAAAAAAAAATATATCCAATCCATCCATCGAAATTTCGACCACTAATGGGCAATATTAGTTCTCATTGTCGTGTTGTGGACCAAAGCAGAGGTCCGGTTCATTATTATCTCTTCAATCGATACTCTCAACTCGTAGAGCATTTCTAGCGCGCCCATAGAGCACTTAATATGAAATAAAATAAACATTTAATCAGCCCTGAGGCTTGATCCATTCATCTTATAAAACTAACCCGGCACCAAGTTTTTTTCCTGGGGTAACGGCTAAGTAACAATTTCTCATTGTGGGGATAACCCATTCCTTTTGGTGAGGTGCCTTCTCCCCGGAGCGTGGATCGGATCCGGCCTAATCTGCCCGTTTTGTCTCGGCGCCCGTAACGGTAACGTATTTTTTAGCCCGACGCACGATAAGGCAATCTGCCAAATTATAACACATTACGGACACGAAGTACAACTTTTACCAGCGGCACAATGGCCGAGACAATTCTTGTGTTTATTCAATCGTCTTTGAATTTAGTTTAAAAGCGATACAAATAGCCTGTTTTACGTCTCCTAAGTTCATCAGTCAAATTAATATTATTTATAAGCGTCTAACTTTTTTCTAATTGTAGCCCAATCTATGATTTTGATCGCTTCTGCTAAGGGTTGGGGGAATTAGGTAACACTTTTAAAATTCGTTGGTTTTTTTAACACATCAAAATTTCATTACCACCTTTTTGGACAAAGAGAGTTGTACATCAACATCATCTTTTATCTATGGATCTGTATTTTACGCCTTACAAAGGTAAAATCTATGACGGATCTGTTGAATCGCAAATGTTTCGTTGGCGAGGGGTACCAGCTTTCGAGAGGGTGCCTTAATCTTTAATGAAGGTGATTTAAAGCCAGGAAAAGAGAAAGTGATTAGAACACTAGATAAAATGCTAAATGAGATCCAGAACTACACTTGCAGAAAAAGAGAGACAATATTACAAGACCTGAAACTGTCTCTGATGAGGGCCTTAATTACTGCCTCAAGAACTCGGAGACAGCAAAGTGTTGCCGAGCCCCCTGCCCATTGTACCGCCAAGCGTTAATTGTGATATATAAATGTATATTTACTAGTGTGATTTGTGAAATCAACATCCATATCACCCTTACCCATAAAAGAAAAGCTTACTCGCAGATTCAAATTGCATCTAGAAACCTGTGATTTATGAGTGCCTCCAAATGTGTACCAGCTTATGTAGAATGTATCGGCAAGAGACGGAGTATCATTAGGTCCGTCCAGTACTGCACGGCACGGCTCTGGGTGACCGGTCATCCGGACGGATACGGAACGTCCGCGTGAACGGGTCGTGAACAAACAATCGCGAGTTACCGCGTCATGGATACGAATAAAGGTCAGATTGCGTTAGAATCAAGAAGACACGAGGCCCTAATGAGATGTATTACAGTATCGAGTGCAAAGCGGCTTCGTGTGTCAGGACTTGTATCTAATTTAGAAGCTTTCCCATAAATAGGCGAACCGATTCATCATCGCGGCGATGGATTACGCTCGTTTGTTCCACAGCATCTCCATTGTGAAACTTTCCGTTATTGTGAATGTGAATGCACTCGCAGCGCTTGTACTGTTGTAAGAAGCTTATTCCTAAGGAGAATAAAGATACATAAATCAGAATGAATATCATTTTTATCATAGAATTCATCTGTCTGAATTAATATATTTATATTTTTTGGATATATTTTATCCACTTTGACTAAAATTTAGAATTCAAAGTAATATTAAAATGTCACCGAATAATTGTGTAACGCCTTCAGATTTACATAAAATTTATATTACAGATATCGCACAACTGATAACAAAGCAATATTGCATACAAAATATCGACCAAAACTTAAAATGAGATGTGGCTTTTGTTAAACTTTACTGTATATAGCAATTATGAAATAAGTTCCAACCAAAATGCTGATTTAATCGCATTTGTACTTTGATAAAAAAATGATCAAAGTTTAAAAAATTACTAACTAACTAACTAAGGGAATGTACCCGTACTACATGACCTGTTCAGGGGGGGGGTCTTCAAAATACCACGCTTGGTACAAATGAGCAGCGAGGGGCTTAGGTTTTTAGTCACCGGGGGCAGGGGTTAAAAATTGCAAAAAGTTGGTCATGTAGTATGGTTACGTTCCCTAACTAACCATCATGCCGTTTCCCCGCAGGAGTAGGCAGAGAGGATGGACCGACAAACAACTCGATCTTGGCACACACTCCTTGCCTCATTCACATTCATACATCGTCTCATACATGCTCTTCTATTATTCCGACTCTTCACATGGGCTGACTCAAGTATCTGATTCACTTGGTCGTGCCATGTCTTCCTCGGGCGTCCCCGACGTATTCTACCATTCACATTTGCGTCATATATTCTCCTTACACTCCTTTCCTCGTTCATTCGCTCTACACGCCCAAACCATCTGAGCGTCCCTTTCTTAATCTTACTCATTACGCTTACATCAGCCTTGCATTCTTCGCGGATCTCCACATTTCTCACACGATCGTACATGGTTTTACCACACATACGCCTCAGAGATCTCATAAAAAATTACGGTTAGAAAAAATTTAAGGCAAATAAGTAATAAAATTTGTTTAGTTATATCTTCGACCAAGTATATTGATCGATGAGGTACGAGTATATCATGTTCATGTATATGTATTTATTTAACTAAACTGAAGGAATGTGAAATCAACAAGCTGACCTCTGATATCGGGACACCGCCACCGTCTCCAACGCAAAAGCGCCCCCTTGAAAACAAACAACATAGGTCTACAGCATAGGTTCTCAACGTGGGCGATAACGCCCCCTTGGGGGCGTGTTTCAGACCTTCGGGGGGCGGTAGAAGACCAAGAGAAATTTGGGTGGCGTTTCAGACCCTTCAGGGGGGCGGTAGGAGACTCAGAGAAACCCATCCCACCTCTCCATCCTTGCCCCATCCCATATCCCATTACGCCCCCTCCGTTGTGGTAATCGTGATGACAATTGCTGTTTCATATTTTCAAATTCACGAGTTAGGGGGCGCTAGAAAAAAAATATTCTCAAAGTGGGCGGTGGGCAAAAAAAGGTTGAGAATCTATGATCTACAGTAATAAATTTTGTCCCCTTTAGAGAGTTTTCTTTACCGACTCCTATTGAATATAATTGTTTTTTTTTTTAACTTTTAGGTTTACACCATTCGAAAATAAATCTGATAATATTTCCATTGCCTATTTTTTTGTGAATACCTCACATCAGTCAAAACTGCTCCCGTGTGGAGCCAATGAGACTATGGCATCTCCAATTGGGGTACGTTGTGCGGCTAAAGTTAGTGGGGAGGTGAAGGAAATGGTAGAGGGAAAGGTTGGGAAGTTTCTGGCTATTCAGATCTGGTCAGCAAACACGGTTAAAACCATTTCAAGCAACGTTTCAATTCTGAATGGTGGTCTACGGGTCAGGCGATACTGAGAGTATTTTACACTCTGGAACGTACCGCAATTATGCTATATATTATTTTTAATGAATAAAATTGTGAAATAACACAAACTAATCACACAAAACTTATTTGCACACCCCGGGATTTAAACGCGCATCTTCCGGCTTGCTAGTCGAGAGCCTTGCCCCTCGACCACCGAGGTGGTTTGGTTTAGTCAAAGGGCATTGCAATAATCTTGCATTTATAAATACGTAAGATTGTATATCGCATTCACCCAAACCTGCTGAAATAAAAACTCTACTAAATAAAACTGTGAATACCTAACCAAGAATACGAAGACTAAATATGTGTAGTGTGAAGAGAGAGAGAAAGGTTACGGTTGACTATGAGGTACGAGTATATATACATAATACATGTTTTACATACCTACATAACATACATACATGTTTTCATCCCGCGACAAAATTTCCCCGACAAAATATCCTACGGACAAAACATCCTCAACAAATTATCTACTAAAACCTAACCTTATTCAACATTTTACTATTTTTGAACAATAGTTTATTGTCTTTACAGGATATCTGTATTACTCGTATTTGTGTCCCATTTGACTATTTTTGAACAATAATTTATTTTCTTTACAGGATGTCTTAGTCCAGTCAATGAATGGTCCAAAAGGAGGTGTAGAGTGCGTGAGCAGAAACGTAAGCGATTCATTAAGAAACTTGTTCAGGGTGCTTAGGGTGTGAACATTCTAAAAGTTTCCGCTTATATCTCAAAAACGGTGCGTTGCAGAGGAAAATTTTTTTGAACAAGTAAAAGCTCATAAAATTATCTACAATATTTATTGTTTACGTATTTTTTTAAATCCCAGCCGTTTTTGAGTTACACGCTCCACAAATGTAGATATTTTCGAAAAAAATCATTTTACATCACAATTTTCATCAAACTTTCCTTCATATCGTCTAAAATATTCATCAAATGTAGAAATTTATTGAAAAGAAGTTGTAATGAATTTAATTCCCTTTTAGAATAAATATACATTTGCAAATTAATCTCCAACCAGTAAATATTTACAGCAATTTTAAGTTTTTTAGTAAAATGTTATTTTCAGAAACTTTGATTTCGTTTATGTTCAGAGTTCCTAAAACAATTAGTTTAATGACTAACTTTTAGTGGACGTTCTGTGGAGAATCACATTGATGCGATCTTTCAAAAGCCGAGGAGGTATAACAGGAGGCAGAGGGTTTCGCACAATGTACTCAGCAAGAGCTTAGTTGGTATGAGCGCAACTCATGAGATCTGCACTTCCCTTGAAGAGTTTTGTGGAGTCTTCTTCACGTCGAGTGAACAGCACAAGGACCTCGAACAAGCCCGCCGGAGGAGAGATACAGCAGACATTGCCAAACTTAGTCAGTGATTTGATGCACATCCTCCATTCCCACAAACCATTGAAATAATGTCCTAGTGAAATAACGTCAATTTTCAGTGGAGTCGTCGGAGATGCCACAATAACTTGCTACGATGCTGTTTAAGTTGAAAAGGCAATGAATGCGATAGTGGGCTTTACATTTTCAGACATCAAGTTGTCCCGCAAAGATCGGGCATTCCCAATGTCTTCTGTCAGCTCGTCGATAAAAATTCACAATGAAAAGGTTACAGTTGCCCCAACATTGCTGTTTCAGCGGATGTGTAAAGTAAAGGATCAGATGAGGATTTGATGAAATTCTTTGAGTATGAGTTAGCCCCATTTCCCTTGGCACTGTTCAATGAAAAAGATGCCTCCGTTGCCACAATTTGTGATCGTTATATCACCTACATCAGCCACCACTATCCTGGAATGACTCGAACTGTGGTATTTGATGGGTACACAAACCCAGCCAACAGTACGAAATCACAAGAACAGATGCGACGGTACAGACTGAGAAGGTCAGCTGACATCAATTTGACATGGAAAACATCAATACCCATTAAACAGGAAGATTTTTTATCCAATCCTACCAATAAAATTAACTTCATCTCCATACTACAGACAAAGCTTCGGGAGAATGGGATACAGACTCTTCAGACCACCGATGATGCTGACGTCCTTATAGTGAAAACTGCTGTTTTTTTTTTTTTACAGTGAATACCGCACAAGAATCTCAACTGCTCCCGTTTGGATCCAGTGAGACTATGGCATCCCCAATTGGGGTATGTTGTGAGGCTGAAGGTAGTGGGGAGGGGAAGGAGGTGGGGAAGAGGAAGGTTGGGAAGTACCAGGCTATTCAGATCTGGTCACCAACGGCTAAAGCCATTTTCAAGCAACGTGGTCAATTCTGAATGGTGGTCTTACACCAGGGCGATACTGATAGTATCTTCCACTCTGGAACATGCCGCAAATATACTATATATTATTTTAAATGAATTAATTGTGAAATTAATAAAAACACAAATTAATCAAATAAAATTTATTTGCGCATGCCGGGTTCGAACCCGCGACGAACAGGAAGGTCGTTGTGGAACAATCCTCTCACAAGTCTGTAGCTGTCGTTGGTGAGAATGTGGACCTCACTGTCCTATTGATTGCTTCCACTCCTCCCACTGAAGATATTCTTCTGCTAAAACCCGGACGAGAGAAAACCAAAACAATGGCACTGTCCACCCAAGAGGTGCAGCACCGTGGATTTGAACACATCCTGTTCGTACATTAATTTACCGACTGCGACACGACATCTGCAACTTTCAAGAGAAGCATGTGGGCTTCTCAAAATTGTACTTGCTTGCTTGTAATGCTTCCTGAAATGGTATGCGGTGCCAAAAAGACAGACCTTCCTCAACCAGTACCTCTTCCAGTCGTTCACAAGGTCGGTGGAAAATATGAAGCCTGACATCAGCTCCCTCTCTCCAACAGAGAGCGCGGCTAAACTGCATTCCCGGTGCACCTACCACCAAGTTCAGCAGTGACTCGGAATTGAGCTGCCCCCTGGAGAATGGGGGTGAAAACACGAAGGAGACATCCTGATTAAATTACAACAGAAGATCTACCAGCACCGGAGGTCCTTCTGAAAATGATATTCTGCCACTGCACCAAGGATTGTGCAATTTGCAAATGTGAATGTCGAAAAGCAATGCTGACCTGTTCTGCAGCGTGTCTCCACTGCCAAGGGAGATATCTCGATAGCGTTGCCGAGGACGACGATAAAGACGACGTAGAGCCCATTCAGCTAGAACCATCCATTACTGAGGATGAAGATGCCATGGATGAACATGTGGTTCTCCACGGAACGTCCACTCACTAACGTGGTAGTAGTAGAACTAAGTCATTAAACAAATTGTTTTAGGAACTCTGAACATAAATGAGATCCAAGTCCCACAATCGGTTACAAACAAAACTGGTGTAACAGTAATAAGATAAAAACAGCTTTTTCTGAAAATGACATTTTACTAAAAAACTTAAAATTGCTGTAAATATATACTGGTTGGGGATTAATATGCATATGTATATATATATTCTAAAAGGGGATTCTTTTTTTTACAACTTCTTTTGAATAAATTTCTTTCTTTGATGAATATTTTAGACGATATGAAGGAATGTTTGATGAAAATTGTAAGGTAAAATGATTTTTTTCGAAAATATCTACTTTTCTGGAGCGTGTACCTCAAAAACAGCTTTGATTTCAAAAATTACGTATAGAATAACAGTTGTAGATAATTTTGTGAGCTTTTACTTACTCTCAGAAAATTTTCCTCTGAGACGCACCGTTTTCGAGATGTAAAAATTGGTACCCCCCCCCCTCCCCCCACCGCCTCCCCCCGCCTCCTCCGCCTCCAGGCCTATTGTCTGTTTCACACTGTAGGAGCAAGAGAGAGCAGTGCGAGCGCACATTTTCTTTCTCTCTTCCTATCATATAGATGGAGATAAATAAGTTTTACTTCAGTTGTGTGGTCTGAAGCACACTCGTTTTTTTTTGTTATGTTAGGTTAGGTTTTAGTAGATATTTTGTTGGGAGGTGCTTTGTCCGTAGGATATTTTGTCGGGGATATTTTATCGGTGATATTTTGTCGCGTCCGTATTATATTATACTTTACCATCCTTCTTATAGTAAAATTACATTATTAATTCTTATCCGCACTGCATTAATTTATGAGAAATCGCTCACTGCCTCGTATAATCTCCTGTCCTGAAAGAGGACAACTTCCTCGGTATTAATAATAGGTCTCCTGCTGGCCATAATCTCTTCGGGGACATTTAAAGTGTTCGAGGGGATAGCTGGAGGCTGGGTCATGTGCCATACTATCTGCAGGTGAGGGGGGCGGGGGAAGGGAAGCGGGGAAAGGAATGCGCGCGTGCCCCGTGACCCCCGTCGCGCCTGCGCATCGCCCCAGCATAATCACGCTTTACCTGAATATTGTAATTGATAAAACCTTTCAATTGATTCAAGAAAATGGCATGTAATGCGCTAAATATTAAATATCTCGGTTTAACTGTTGACAATAACTTAAAATGGGATCTCCAAATTAACCTAATTACAAAAAAAATACGAAAACTCTCTTACATCTTCAAAACAATTCGAAACATTATGTCACTACCTCAGCTAAAAATATATATATTATGCACTCTGTCAAAGTATTCTAATGTATGGTATTTCAGTATGGGGAGCAGCAGCAGAGACTCACCTCAAATCACTTAAAATTAATCATAAAACAATAATCAGAATTATGTTTAGAAAGCCTTATCAACATCCGACAGAACAGATAATGATCAACAATAACCTATTAGACATAAATAAACTATTCATAAAGAAGATCATCTACAAAAACTGCATAAAAATATCACCACACTTCATAACTCACTCGCAATACACAAGAGCAAACACACACAATCAACTACAAGTACCATATATCAAATCAAATTTTGCAAAAAAACATGAATCTTACTTGGCACCATATATATTCAATAAGTTTGTAGCCCAAACAAAGACCTACGTCGCATCTAATAATTTGAACTGGGTTTTCAAAAGATTTTTAAACTGGTTGAATGTCAAGGAAAGAAGAGAGATAAGTAATATTCTTAATATCTAATATTATATATTTTCTATTTTCTACTCTGTTTTTAAATTCTGATTTTCCTCTTATTTTTTATTATTATTTTTACTATAATTTATATGTTTCTTTTTTTCTTTGTTTTACCACTTATTTGTTTTTTTATGTAATTAGAAATTGTTAGTTACCAGCCTCAGAACAGACTTTGTCTAGTGAGGAGGGTAAGGAAAAAAAAAATCATGTTGTACATAACTAATAATAAATAAACGCCCGGGTTGCCGGCACTGAATTGAAAATTGAATTAGGTGGTGATAATTCATTGTGTTTTTGCATCGTAAATTTGTCATCAATATTGAATTATGTCTGATTGAGATACATTTATTTGTTTCGTCTTTCGGTTTAATTTTTTTTATAATGGGCTTAAATTTTTTTACGAATTCTAAAAATTATAATAAGTGCGTTTCACGAAAACGTAATAAAATACTCGTAGGTGCAGAGTTTAAACTACTTTAAGTTGTAACACAACTCAAGTAAAAAAAATATATTTTTACTGATTGAAACCCACCATTAAAGACTATATAAGTTTGAAAAAGAAGTAACAAAATTAATTAATTATAAATATGGATATAACGGGATTAATGTATTGAATTATTGTCGCTTAGAACATAAGAATATTCAAGAACCCCAAAATTTTTACATCCACTAAAATGTCAAGTATATTTTTCACGTTGCGATTAATTTTATTCAAAAATCTATCGCAAGCCATGAATTTAAATCGAACTTACGTTCAGACAAAGGAAAGTATGAGCAGTGATTATAACATACATATTCCCACTAATGTTCTTCTCATTACAAGATAGACACGACATTAATACAGCACCCACGTGAATAGAAAAATAACACATCGCCTAATGTCATTAATTAATCCAACGCCTTAGAAAACGAGCCTTGCAATAAATCACACATGCCAAAAAAATTGGAAAAGCGACTCCTAAACACAACATCTCTAATTTCATGCATTTGAAATATGCAGTCAAACTCAAATATGATTGTACATTGCGAGTTGTATTTTGACAGAATTACACGGAAAGTCAACTAATTATTAGTTCTTGAAGACGAATGGACTATTGAAACAAGCACGTATCGGTTGGGAGGACGCCCCCTAGCATGTCTAGAAAAGCCTGAAAGCCGCTGGCACGACGACGGACCGACGACGGAACGACGACGGAACGGCCATGTGGAGTGTAGAGCGGCTAAGTGGAAGGTGATGCATGGCCCAGAGGCAAAGGTTAAATAGAAAAAGCATGTGTATTCCTCCGTATCTGATACATGATAGAGAATATTACCTTTAATATCGCCATTTATATTACTTTGTCTCACTTCAACGCTGGCGATACTATCTGCAATCTATTGCGACAGAGGTTTGCAACCAGTTTAGAATTTAATGGTAATTTTATTTTTAATTCAACGAATCTAAAAACCTTTTCTTGAACCAATAAAATCTCAATAATGATAATCATTATCTAAAATTTTGATTGTCCAATAAAATGTCTCACCAAAGTGGCAAGTTGTTATGGTTACCTCTTATTTAAGAGGTTGACTATCATTATTTTATTTATTTATCTTGAGTTAGCTCAAATCATTGTCCGTGCTAATACATAAAATAGAAACAAATAAATATAACAGAGATTGGCATTTGGCCAAAAAAGTCCATAAAAAGCCTATTATTTACCACATTTTATTTTTTATTTATTTTTTGTGTATTACAGACTGTGTGTCCATTTACAATACACAGGTTACACGTTTATAAGTATATTTTCTTTAAAAAAGAAAAGGGTATACAGAAATATGAGATGCCTTCGTATTACAGAGGGTAATGTGTGGCATTTAAATGCTTCTTGAATTCTTCTAGGTTGCTTTAAGTTTATTCTGTTACAAGTGGCAGGTATATTTTCTTATTTCTTTTTTAAATTAAACATATTTTAAATCGCAGTAATTTCTTTATTATATGATAGTAAATATGCTACTATAATATTGAATATAAAAGGAATCTGTTATATTCAACCAAAAGTCGGTGTACTTATCTGTTATCCTGCATCTTCCGTCTGTTACGGTATTTTAGTATATAATTAAATTTAAAAAAAAAAAAAAACAAGTCTAGATTTCTGAAGAATGCAAAATTACGTTAACGCACATGCATTATGAACATGTGCATTAACGTAACATTGTATTATAACCTAGCTTACTTCAACTACACTTATAATTATAAGCATATATTCGTATATTTTATTATAACTTTAAAAAAATAAAAAATGATCCCGTAACATACTATTTTTTTTAAATATACTGCCCACACAAAGTTAGTGTTTTAGAGGGTTCCCGTTACTTACTTTTATATTTTTCTTATATTATTATTCTTTGAAATCTTCGACCATGTATACGATTATTTGAAGTACGTAATTTTTATACACTCGTCTCAAGTAAAAATAAAGGGAAAAATAAAGGACAAAAATCCTTGGTTTAGTGTCTGAGAGCAGTACCTAAATTATAAAAGAAACATAAGTCGATAAGTGAACATTGATAGGGTCGAGTATCAATTTAGTGGGCTCAGAAACAAAATACAAGTATCTCAGTACGATAGTTTATTTTACAAGTTCACAGAATATCATTTAATGTTTTTTTTATAGTCTCACATGACGCTTCTTAAAAAAAAAATCCTATCTGTCAAAAAAAGAAAAAATGAAACAAAACAATTCAATTCGAATTCTGGTGCGTTTAAAAAAAAATGGATTTGTGTAACCACCGTACGAAAGTACCTAGACTACACTGGGTAGCTCGATTCAAGCCGTGACTGATTCCCTTTTGCGTTTATATTTTAGTGACGGGGTTTTGGGTCACTCTTCATGCTCGTATCAATCCACCCGGTCTTCTTGAGTCAAAACCTCGTTATCTTGATCCTCCACCCGGACTTCTTGGATTGTTGGTACCCTTTTTAATTCATCTGCGTGGATTTTAGTGGGTTTACCTCTTTTGTCTACCCAGTATATATTACCTCTTCCACTTTTCATGAGGATTTTGTGAGGTCCACTCCATTTAGGTGCAAACCCTGCGAAATTTCCTTCTGGAGACCCAGATAATTGGTGTTCCTTTACTAACACCTCTTCTCCTTGTTGGTATCTAAGTAAGGCTTCCACCGCTGGGGCGTACCTCTCTTGGTAGTCGAATTTTATCGATATCATACCCTTTATTCGCATCACGTTTCTTTTGTTCGCCAACTTGAGGCATGGAATCGAGGATTGTTGTAATTTGGTACTTTGGGCGATGCCCATTCTTATTATAGAGTGTGAAGATGCAGAGTCTACCAATGCCTGATAGGTTTGCCCCTCTATGGTGACTCTCACCCTTGGAAGGAAGGAACCTGCTATTGCCGTGTGGCACTCTGCGGTTTGTTTCGGTTTCTTCCTTCTTTGCCCGGGTTGCCGTTTTAGTAACGAGCTCCCGGGCGGTACCGGTTTCCCAAGTTTCTATCTCTTCTATTTTGTTGAGCTGGGGATCGCTGGGCCGGGGGATGGCGGTATGGCGATTGGCGATTCGGTGAACGGCGTGGCGGTGATTGACGCTGAGGTGAACTGCGCTGAGGTGAACGGTGACGCGGAGAATATTTTTGAGCTGACCGGCGAGGAGATAAATTGCTTCTTGTTTGGCGTTGGCCTAGGATCTTATATCTGCCTGTAGAATTTTCAAACCTCATGGCCTGGTTCATCCACTCTTCCATGGTGGTGGCATATATGTGTATGTACTGGGGTAACATTTGGCTATTACAAAACGCAGGCACGAATACATCTAACTCCGATAATTGTTTTGCCGGGTGGAGTCGTGCAAACATTTTTTTGTTTATTAGCAATAAACTCTGCCAAGGATTCCGTGTTCTCTTGGGTTTTATGGTAGATCTGGTTTTGAAGTCGGAGTTCCACTTCTGGTCCCTCGTATTCCCGAAGGAAAAATCTTTTAAAAATCGACCATTCTGGGTGTTTATAAGTATTCGCCCAGTCCTTCGCTTTGTCCCGGAGCTGGGCCGTTGCCACCCTCGTTTTGTTTTCCTCGTAGGTGTTAGCTATTTGGAAATACTCTTCGCACCGTTCCAGGAAAAGTCGTGGAAATTCTTCCAGTCTCCCAGAAAATATTGCCTCCAGGCGAGGCTCCCTTTGACACACGGCTATGTTAGCGAGTTTTGTTGCTAACATTTCAAGGATTCGTGTCATCTGGGTGTCTGTCGTAAAGGTTTCTTCATTTGGTACATCCGCTGAGGATTGAGCTAGAGGACTGTTATCCTCATTCTCCACTGTGGTAGCGTTGCCCGCTGTTGTGCTACGTGTTTGTGGCATTTTCAGTGTTTTGAGCCCACTTTTGTTCGGTTTGTTGCCACTCTTGTCTTTGAATTTATTCGTTAAAACTCATTGATCTGACAAACACGTTGGGCGCCAATTGATAGGGTCGAGTATCAATTTAGTGGGCTCAGAAACAAAATACAAGTATCTCAGTACGATAGTTTATTTTACAAGTTCACAGAATATCATTTAATGTTTTTTTTATAGTCTCACATGACGCTTCTTAAAAAAAAAATCCTATCTGTCAAAAAAAGAAAAAATGAAACAAAACAATTCAATTCGAATTCTGGTGCGTTTAAAAAAAAATGGATTTGTGTAACCACCGTACGAAAGTACCTAGACTACACTGGGTAGCTCGATTCAAGCCGTGACTGATTCCCTTTTGCGTTTATATTTTAGTGACGGGGTTTTGGGTCACTCTTCATGCTCGTATCAATATAATGTCCACTATCATAGCCTCAGCAGATTGTCACAGAGATCAATAAAATATGTTAATTATTAGGTGCCCGACCCCTGTAACTAGATAGTACCTGTACACTTGTGAAGCCTTATCCCGAAAGGGTAAGCAGTGCTCCTAGGCCTATCTCGCCGCTATCTCCATCATCGCGAATTACCGCAGATGATATCCGATACTGATATCTTAATCGCCTTATAATGGGAGATGTTTTTTGTGCGCTCTTCGGCCTCTTGTTCTAGAGCCGCTAACCAGAGTGACAGTAGGCCACTTCTAAACCGAAGATAAGTGAACCGGGAGAAGTCGTTAACTCTTTATGGCGCATTCATGTTTTAGATTATCAATCATTTACATTAATTCACGGTGTTTTTTTTTTTTTTTTTTTTTACATTAACTCCACACAGGAGGCCCTGAGGAAAATAATTTCCCTCAGGGCCTATGTCATCTGGGATGCTGTGTGGAGGGTCTTTTTGAGGAGAGGAAGGAATGAACATTGGTCTTGAAGAGGCCCATGTTGTAGGAAGGAGGAAACACAGAGGCCGGCAAATCATTCCACAGCCGAGCTGTTGAACATAAGAACGAGTCGAAGAAACGACCCGTTCTCATGTGACTAATGTCAACTGTGTACAAATGTTGGGCACGCGTTTGGCGTGTTTCCCGACTATGCACCGGTGCCGAAGGGATCAATGATGCTAGTTCCTCGGAGCATCTTCCATTGTAATACCGGTAGAACAAGGATAGCATTCCCACCCGACGCCTGTGCTCTAAAGATTGCAATCCGTCTGTTAAGATGGGAGAATCTATCAAACGGACCGCCCGTTTCTGCACAGAGTCGAGGGTATTTTTCAGGTATTTTGGAGCTCCAGACCAGAGGTGGCTGCCAAATTCAACCGTGGGGCGCACTTGCGATTTGTACAGGGTTAGCAGTTGTGTACTTTTAAAGTATCTGCGGGCCCTGTACAGTACGCCCAGTTTTTGGGAGGCTAACTTTACTCTGGCTTCGATGGAGCCCCCATACCTGAGCTGGTCACTTAGGGTTACACCAAGCAAATCAATGGAGGGCCTGTTCGGAAGATTGCTTCCGTTGAAAGAGACTAGATTTTCATTGCGATCCCTTTTAGACGTAATCAGACAAGATTGGGTCTTTGAAACATTAAATTCAACGAGATTATTTTTACCCCAAGAGAAAACACTCTCGAGGTAACCGTCCATTCTTTGCTTCAAAGCCTTACGAGCTGTTGGAGTTTGTGAGCCCTTTGGGGGCTTGTCAAACAAAAAGCTATCATGAACTGTACTGTCATCCGCGTAGCAGTGAATTGGTGCACATGACAAAAGGTCGTTGATGTGCAACAAAAACAGAGTTGGAGACAGAACCGATCCCTGTGGGACGCCAGCATTTATCGAGTGAGAGGAGGAGGTGAAACCATCGACTACCGTCTGAATCGACCTCTCCCTCAAGAAGTCGGCAATCCACGTACACAAGGATGCGGGAAGTCCGTAAGAATGCAGTTTGTTGACAAGTCCTCGGTGCCAAACCCGGTCAAAGGCCTTGGATATGTCCAGTGCAACCGTTTGGGTCTCACCGAAACGTTCCAGGCATCGCCCCCAAACATGCGTCACATACGCGAGAAGATCACCGCACGAGCGGTTCCGCCGGAATCCGTATTGACGGTCGTTAATAATTTTGTTCTTCTCGAGGTATGTGAGCAGTTTGTCGTTGATCACACGTTCCATCACCTTAGACAGAACTGATGTGATCGCTATGGGGCGGTAGTTATTGAGCGGTTAGCATTTAATGACCGTCTTATTTTCAGATATAGATAATATTATTAATTTCTTATCTTGATTCACATGCGAAGTTCAATTCATTGAAAGTTTTTAAATGATATTATTAAGGAATTCAGATTAATTTGATGAAAGCATTCATTTCCGCAGGCTTTTATTGTTGTATTTTTGAATGCAGCTATTACTTTGTGGTTATCCATTATAGAAAAATTTAAAAAGATTTGTTCCCCTACCCACCCACTCTACACTAATACCTACCCACCCAATCTACATTATTAACTAACAACGGCTCCACCCCCTACCATAATAAAACAGTGTTCGAAACTGTCAAATTAGTATAAGCTTTCCCTGACGAAGGAACGTTTGTTCCGAAACCGGTCGGATTTGCACATTATATAAGTGGTTTTTACAAAGTTGTATTGTTTCATTTTTTATTGTTGTATTCATTGTGTAAATAATAAATATGTTTAGGGTGTTAAGGGACATACTTGACATACATCACTTAATATATCATATGTCACTTAAGGTAGCCAAATGCCTCGTCATCTAATTAGTGACGCGCATGAATGGATTAACGAAATTCCCCTACCAGTGATTACTGATATTATTCAGAGTAAATGAAATTTTGGTGTCCAGTGATATTTTTAATGTCTTTTTTTCAACTAAAACATAAAAATATCTGTATGTATTGGATAGTTAGCGTCGGGTGAGAATTTGGGCGATTACTCGACTAAATGCGCAGGAAAATAATTTTTAAAAATAGCCATCTCTTAAATTCATTCTCATATTAAAAGGTACCTACATTTATAAAAATTCATTTTTGTTATTTAGACATCTTGATTAATTTTTGGTATCTATAAAGTTTTTATATGTAAATGCAATTTTTACATATTCTAAAATAATTTTTATATTTCATTGAACATAATTATTTTTATGATACTTTTATGAGTAACTAGCTGACCCGACAAACGTTGTTCTGCCATATAAATTATTTCTAGTGAATATTTTGGTTGTTATAAAAAATAACGAATGTATTGTAAGTATGTGGGGATGGGATCTATGACAGAAAGAGGAATGGAGCGCTGTAGACGATGATAAAAACAAAAAAACACCAACTAAAGTAGGAAAATGAAATAAATAAAATCAGGAGTCTCGAAGAGCAATTAAGTGTATGATATTTTTGGTCAGTCCATCTTTAGCAAACACAAATAAACTCGATGGGTTGCCCACGCGAGAATATGATGCCGAATGAAATATCAAAATGACGCTTCTCGTGAATGTCTTGCGCATGTGTGGATGAAAGTTCGATGAGGCGGATGAAGCGCCATCTGTCATTCAACAACACAAATAATTTCGTTCTGTTTGAAATACGAAAGACGGATAAATTTGTTCATACAAAAATACTGAAGTCGCGAAAAAAAATGGGAGGGTGGGGGTAGAAGGGTTAAAATTTGTGGTTATTTGTATTTTTTAATGTGAAATAAAAAAAAATACAAAAAAATAAAAATAAAAATTCTGGATAGGGACACCCTAATCACCTAGCGGTCTGAAATATACTTTAAAACCTATTCTCATACTACCAAATATACATAAAAAATTCATAAAAATCAATCAAGCCGCTTCGGAGGAGTGTGACCACAAACAACGTAACACGAGATTTTTATATATAAGAAGGTTAATCACCACTCCTTACAATGTTTTTGACTATACTTATTTGTCTTTTGTTATTTTTATTAATCTTAATCTAAAAAAAAAACTGTCCACATAAGCGAATCTAGCAGTCAACAGTGGAGTTCTGGTACCTACGCTGATGTATGGCAGTAAGGCATGGAATTGGCAGAGGAAGGTTGAAATAGACTGAATGCTGTAGAAATTAGATCCCTGAGGCGAATGTGTCGTAAATACATGTATGTTCGTATGAGGAACGTGGAGATCCGCCAAGAATGCAAGGCTGATGTAAGCGTAATGAGCAAGATTAAGAAAGGGACCGTCAGATGGTTTTGGCATGTAGAGCGAATGAACGAAGAAAATAGTGTAAGGAGAATATATGACGCAAATGTGAATGATAGAAAAAGTCGGGGACGCCCGAGGAAAACATGGAACGATCAAGTGAATCTGATACTTGAGCCAGGCCATGTCAAGAGCTAGAATAATAGAAGAGTGCATATGAGACAATGCATGAGTGTGAAAGAGGCAAAGAGTGTGTGCCAAGACTGAGTTGTTTGGCGGTCCGTCCTCTCTGCCTACTGAGGGGAAACGGCGTGATGGTTAATTAGTTATATAATATTATCCTGATGAATAAACCTTCGGTTTTGAAACATGTAGATAATTTTGATTAAATAAGTAGTGTTTTACAAAGAGATTTGTTTTCATTTAATTAAAATGACACCACAACACGGGCAATAGCCTAGTGTGGTAGTCAAAAAATACCAACAATGTATCATGTAAACATTTATTAAATAAAAAAAATAAAAAAAGTGCTTTGCAAAGGTTAAAGAAGTAAATACATAAATATGTTAGGGTCGTCGGCCAAATGGATTATAAATACCTACCTACCTGCTTGTTTGAATTTTCGAATGGATTATAAATACCTACCTACCTGCTGGTTTGAATTTTCGAATGGATTATAAATACCTACCTACCTGCTTGTTTGAATTTTCGAATGGATTATAAATACCTACCTACCTGCTTGTTTGAATTTTCGAATGGATTATAAATACCTACCTACCTGCTGGTTTGAATTTTCGAATGGATTATAAATACCTACCTACCTGCTTGTTTGAATTTTCGAATGGATTATAAATACCTACCTACCTGCTTGTTTGAATTTTCGAATGGATTATAAATACCTACCTACCTGCTTGTTTGAATTTTTGAATGGATTATAAATACCTACCTACCTGCTGGTTTGAATTTTCGAATGGATTATAAATACCTACCTACCTGCTTGTTTGAATTTTCGAATGGATTATAAATACCTACCTACCTGCTTGTTTGAATTTTCGAATGGATTATAAATACCTACCTACCTGCTGGTTTGAATTTTCGAATGGATTATAAATACCTACCTACCTGCTTGTTTGAATTTTCGAATGGATTATAAATACCTACCTACCTGCTTGTTTGAATTTTTGAATGGATTATAATTACCTACCTACCTGCTGGTTTGAATTTTCGAAAGCCATAATATTGGCTGGCTGGTACCTACTCATATAATACCAGTTCAAACTTCAAACATTGTTCGGTAATATTACGGTCCATAATTTATTAGCACGACTTTCTCAGTTTTCATAAATAACTTATTTAACAACAACCGTATAACTTAAGGTGAATTGTTTTATGGGGGAGTGTAATTTGGGGCACAGCGGGAAGCAAACTGTTCTCCCGCAATCGTTTCCGCGAGAGGTAAATATAAAAATGCCTTTTTATTAAATTATAAAATGATAAAAATCACATATATTTTATGCGAACAGAATGGTATCAAATAATGTAAACTTTTGACCCGAAATAATAAATAAAGAACTTTCTTTTGCGCCAATTACATTGGAGAACTTTATTTACTGTGAGCACTTTATAAAATAATGAAATAATTTGCTCACGTTATTTTTTTCGAAATGAATATAAAACCATTAATAAATATTGCTGCCTATAAATGAATTTGGCTCTTATATCTGGTATGTAGCCCTGCAATACCTAAAAATGGGCAATCCGTTTGACAGATTCCCCTGTCTTAACAAATGGAATGCGGTATTTGTAGCATATTCTACCGATATTTCAATGGATCCTACAACATGAGGAAAATAATTACCCTCAGGGCCTATTTCATCTTTGGAGATGCTGTGTGGAGGGTTTTTTAAGGAAAGGAAGGAGAGGAGAGTTCTGGGAAGGAAAAGGGTTTAAGGGGTGGGTAGAAATTTGGGGTTCAGTGTGTCCTGGTCATCCGCCTCCACGACCTAGACAAACCTCACCCCATCAACCCGGGCACCCCCAGGCAACCCGGGCACCGGCGGGAAACACGCAGTTATACTGTCTGTACACACATGACATCGCCTCATGAGATGAGAACGAATCGCTTCTACGACTTTTTTTACATTGCCTCCTCACAGATCATCTATGGGGATGCTGTTTGGAGAGTATTTTTAATGAGAGGAAGGAGTGAAGATGAGATATGAAGAGAAGCACATTGTAGGAGGGAAGAAACTCAGAGGCCGGCTTGTTGAACTCAAGAACAAGTTGTAGAAGCGACAGTGGCAAATGTCCACCGTGTACATGTGTTGGGCATGCGTTTGGCGTATTTCCCGAGTATGTAATACCGGTAGAACTAGGACAGCATACTTACCTGACGTATCATTCTTGTGTTTAACAGTTCGGTTGGCGAATGATTTGCCGTGTGCTGTTGCCACCCTCCTACAGCATAGTCTTTTCAAAACTAAGGTTCAACTGTCCTTTACTCAAAAAGACTCTCCACACAACATCCCCAAATATGATTAATTCGGACTGAATTTGACTTGGAGCTTAGGGCAATGATTTTCCACAAAAATGTGTATATTATGCGAAAATTACTAGGTTTCTAGTCTAAAATGGAAAATTAGAATTGCAAAATTTAAAAATCCTATGAAATTGAGACGGCTTAATTAAAAGGAAATGAACAGTTTGGAATTTAGTTAGTGCTTATTGTGAAGTCACTCGGATACCGATTGGAATTTTTAAAACGGTCTTTCTTGACTCCCCGTTGAGCTCGCTCTAATGAAAAATACGCGTCCTCTGAAGTATTCACAACGTTAAGATAATGATGGTTATCAACACCTGATCCGAGGAGTGGAGGTGAACGGAGATTGCACTGGCATAATGAGTGTTGCCAGGATCATATTATCTACAGCTGAAATTTGAAATATTGTAAAGAACAAGAAATCCAAAAATGAGTTAAATATGTCATTTTTCTCTGTTTTTTTTCTCTTTCAATCTGCGTCGTCGAAATACAGGGTGTCCAAGGGTAAAGTGCATTAACTTTGGGAGGTGATTCTACATGATAGTACAAGTAAAACAGATTAATAACTTTTTTTCGAAATTCCAACTTTTAGGGGAAGTTTTGAGGTAAAAAGATAAAATTAGTCCGGCGTGTGCGGCCAGATTTATTATTTTCCGCTGTTACGATACGGGCCAATCACAAACGAGTCGGGCGCCCGGCAGGCTCTCAGCAAGTAAGATCGTACCCCACAACAAGGATTTTTAGTAGGCACGTCTTTTTCTATGGGGAAAAAAATGTTGGAATTTCGGAAAAAGTTGTTAATCTTTTTTACTCCTACCATCATGTAGAATCACCTCCCGAAGTGAATGCACTTTACCCCTGGACACACTGTATCTCTAGGAAAAGAAGTATGCATGCCCTTTAAGACGTACATTTTAAGAAGATTTTTGTCTAAAAAATTAAAAATAAATAAATTCCAAACGATCCATTCAATGTTAATAAAAATTCGAGGTGGTCGAGGGGTAGGGCTCTCGAATTGCAATCCGGGGATTGAGAGTTCAAACCCCGGCGTGCACAAGTATATTTTATTTGATTAATTTGTGTTATTTCACAATTTATTCATAAAAAATAGGAAAAATTGAGGAATAAGACTCTCCACTCGCAATCCGAAGGTGGCGGGTTCGAGCCCGGGTGCACAGTTAGATTTTATTTGATTGATTAATGTTATTTCACTATTAATTAATTTAAAATAATATACAGTGCATTGGAAGATGCTCCCGAGAGCATCTTCCTCTCTATGAGTAGAAGATACTCTCAATATTGCCCTGAATTGAAACGCTGCTTGAAATGGCTTTAGCCGTGTTTGATGACCAGATCTAAATAGCCGGGTACTTCCCCTTTTTTCTCTTCCCCATCTCCTTACCGTCCCCACCACCTTCAGCCTCACAAAATACCCAAATTGGGGATGCCATAGTCTCACAGGCTCCAAAGGGGAGCAGTTGCGACTCTTAAAAGTAGCATATTTGCGGTACAGAGTATAAGAGAGTCTGGTGTAAAAACACCATTCAAAATTGAAATATTGCTTGAAATGGTTTTTGCCGTATTTGGTTACCAGATTTGAACAAAGGTACTCCCTCGCCTTGTCTTCCCCATCTCCTTCCCATCCCTCCTACCTTCAGCCTCACCTTCATATATCTTCAACATTCCACAATTGGGGATGCCATAGTCTCACTTCCGACTTGTGCCGTGTTCTAGAGCAAAGATATTGTTTCAGTTCAAATATTACCTACGTCAAAGTATAAAGAGATTGATATCTACGAAAATTGACAAAATTTTCGAACCAAGATTGGATGGAATCATTCATTACATGAACTTGTGATAAATAAATAGATCAGTGATAAGTGTGTAACTTTTGCAGATTATGCGACCGAACTTTAAATCCACTTTGAAAATTACGAAGTGACTAAGCAGATGTTTCGAAGATTTGTTTTTAATGCCAGTATTTATGTGTATATCAATCGGCTTCCTGTTGTGATAATTATCATCAATGAATTCTCACTGAAATCATTACGTGGGATGTTTACGTATTAATTATGTTAAATACATAATTTCCAAATGGTATTTCGCTGTTTTAATATTACGTATTATTTTTATGGTCAGAACATTAACAAAAATACACACATGCCTTCTAATAGGATCCGGGTGCATCACCATTGCTATATATAAGTATTAATAATTATTTAACAGTTAATCTTAACTATAATTAGCTGCTGACCAATTGCTTTTAGCAGCTTAGCGGGTGATTTTAATGAAAAAAAATATGGTCATAATGTTCTATATAAGCGCCATTTTTCTGAAATACTACTTCTTGGGTGCTCAACGGGGATATAAAATAATGATAAATTATACCTAGCTAAAATATGATCACATGAAGCAGTAAAAACTCTAGAACAGTAGGCTCCGATGCAATTAAATGTACACATTTTGTTTTTTTTTAATAAAGTTCTAGGTTAACAAACATTTTCACCTCACAGCGTCTTTTTTGTCGTGAGATATCAATCTTTGAAATATTAACGTAGCTGACAAAAAATGAATATAATTGCTGTTTTCTAAATTTCTTAAAAAAATGCTCGAGTTATGAAATTTGTTCAATTTATTTATTTGGGAGGTTAACAGTTTACATTAAAACAAACTATAATTTGTAAGTTCCGCGAATTTTACCATTGAATTTATAGGTTTACCCTTGGGTAATAATACCTACGTAAATATAAGTTAATGCAGTGATTTAAAAAAAGGAAAGGTTATAAATCAAGTTTAGGTAAATAGTGGGGGTTGGGGGATGGATCCAGTTGAAGAAAATTGTTTAAATATATTACGAATGATTTCCGATTTTTTTATTTTTTGTAAGTTAATGGTATGGTGATAAGAAGAGATTCTAAAAGGATCGAAGTATCGCCCGTATGACTTTAATGAGTACGAAAATTTGTTAAAAATGTCAAATTGTGTGTAAAATTCACGATAGATGGAGGAGTTTTGCTCTCAGGAGAATCAGTTTCGCGTCGAGGGAGGCTAAGAATTTTGTCAAATCTTCTTACTGTCAATTTTCTGTAGAAGAGTACAGCAGCCGAGATCCTTAGATCACTTAACGTCAATATAAATATTGAAGAAGGCAGCGAATTTGGTGATTTATATGGGGACGATTACCATTAAAATCTATGTAAATATCGAAGGAATCGATTTTGAACAAGTTCCAAATTGTGTACGTATGATTTGTATCGCGGGTCCCATACTTATGATTCGTATCCTAGTGAGGTTATGGAGTCCATGTGAATGACGAATATGAGTTAAGAATCCAAAATAAACCAATCCTTTTTTATATTTGTAATTTTTTTTAAATTCGTTTTTTACATTGGGAAACTCCTTTTTTGCAAATATTACATTTATTAAATTTAAAGTTTAGATTATGCCTACCTATAAAAAAATCGGTACCATAACAACTCAACAAAGGGGCATTGAAACACGCCTTTGAAAAGTCATTAAAAGTGATGGAAAATATATATCCCATAACTAGTGGTGTAGCTAGCATGGGTGGCACCTGGGTTGGAGTGGTGTCACCCCCCCCCCTCACCATTAAAGTTGATAAACGTAAATTTCGACCTCATAAAAAATAGGTCCGTCCTGGGGGGGGGGGTGGCTAGAGAATTGTGCTCTTGGGTGCGGGTGGCACCCGCTAGCTACGCCACTTCCCATAACCTAACCTTACGCAACCTATTTAACAATTTTTTTATCATTTTTTAATGCTTTTCAAAGAGGTGATGAAGTGCCACTTTGTTGAGTTGTCCGGAGACCAATAAATTCAACAAAAAATATTTTTATTGATATCACTCCAAAATCTTTGGCTTCTGTTTTATTATTTATGTTTTATTAATTCTTTCATTTACATATTTACGATATTTACATTTTGTGTTCATTTTAGCTCGCATGGTCATTTCCATCATGAGCATAATTTTTGTTTTTAATATTCACTAACAATAACTATTACTTGGTGAAAATAAAACGGTTTTAATACTGCTTATTACTGTGTGCACATTAGCCTAGTCTTTTAGTTTTGTAACAGTGTGCAGTGTAAGAACAACGGGTTAGTTGATGATGCAGGCACTCAATCATCAAGGTCTACTTCTGCCCGATGACTGGTAATGGATAGTTAGACTCTAATAAGCCGTGGATCGTGGATCACCTCCTAAAGGCGATGGTCGCAGGTTCAAAGGTCGGCCAAGAGAATGGAGAAGGCAACGGCAAGTCAAAGACATAATTAAGTAAGCCAGATGGATGCTAAACGCTAATCGATCGGTCTGCATTCCAAAAAAATAAATAGAGTTACCTTAATAATTAACCTGTGAAAAACTTCGAGATTTTCTGATATCTTGAGAGTTCTAATGAGTTCTAATTTTGAAAATTCAAATTATTATTATTTTCTGTTAAAATATTTATTTACATATTATAAATTTTACAAACATGATATATACAGTAATCATGAAGCAAAATATGCTGTATAAATGAACCATTGATAACTACTATTGAGGTATGTTATTATAGTCTTTATATATCTATATTCCGTGTAGTAGACACATCTACTACTTCTGAGAAAGTATTACTAACTGCAATCTAGGTACAAGCGAGTATTTACATGAATCAATCCTGATATTGTTGTCCCAATTAAAAAGAATTACATATTAGTTCTTGTTGCTATACATGGGTTTAATAAATCAGGGCTGTCTACAATAGCATTAACCTTTTTAATTATTTTTTGCCGGCAACCCGGGCGTTTATTGACATAATATTATCATACAAAAATAAAGATCATCTTATAAAAATATGTAGGTACTTAATCGCTTGTCTCAATTCTTCACAAAATCGGTTTGTTTTTTGAAAATGAAACATATATTCAAAGTAAATCGAATTCATTGATCACAGACATACAGTCCCACAAACTAAGTTAGTATTTTTGAGGAGAATCACGTGCTAAAATCAATAAATATTTCAGAACGATGAAAGATGATAATGGCAAAAAGATATAACATGTAGGTATGTGTATTTAAAAACACAGTAAAACCATAAAAAAATTATAATTATATTTAAAGCCAATTGCATTTTTTCGTGCAACCACCCTTTGGAAAACTGTCCTGAAGAACAATGGTGTATAACGTTTCGGACACTTAAAAAGAAGTAGAAAGCGCAACACTACATTAAATATATAAACCCAAAAATGAATCACGGTAACTCGGGTTTTTATTTTTAATAACCGACTGCTATCACAATCCAAAATTAGTCGTTTAACTGCTATTTGCAGATCAAAAATTCGTAAAGCTCGGAATTATAAATAGAAGGGATATACTAGCAGCGCGATGGGGCATTTTCTGGAAAACACATTTTTTCGTTTTTGAAAAACAACAAAATGTATCCTTTTGCCTCCTGGTGGTGGGTCTATATCAAAATGTTAATTGTGAAAAAAATAAATGTGTTTCGGCTATAAAAATACCAAAAGAATGTCTTCTTTTAGATCTCTAAAATAGCGAGAAAAGTTCTTTAAGTACCTACCACACACAATTTTTCTGGTAAGCATTATCAATAAGGTAAATCTTTAGCATTTTAAAATGACAAATTTGATTCACCCACCTCAAGAAAGTGCTTTCATTTACATAATTCTCATATTCTATTGGTATATTCTGTTTTTTCACACGCGGTAGAAGCGAAACCTTCAGTAAACTAAACTAAACTAATCCCAACCAATATGAGTCTTGAAAGGTTAGCTCATAATCAAAGCGGCCAATGCGCGCACTTGGTTCGTTGTGCCCAACACCTCGGTTAGGAATACAGTGAAATTATTAGTTATTAATATAAAAAACAATGCCAAAATATTGAAAAATCACCGGAGAACACAACCAAATGTAAAAATTTCGTTGCTTTATACGACGATTATATTTTGTCTTCCGGCGGATTTTAAAACGTTGTTCTAGCTGTATGAAAGCTTAAGAGGGTATAACCAGAGGAAACCGGAAATATGTCAATTTTAAACCAAATTTTAGACGTATTGACTCCATTCCACAAAAAATTGTAAATTGATTTCGAAAGATTTTAAATTTTGAGAAAAAATGTTTATTTTTAGTATAATAAGGTTTATACCGTAGGTCGTTGGCAGATTTGTTAAATTTTCAAACGAAAAATCTTATTTTACAAGACATATTTCATGTCATTTAATCATACATTATTGTAAATCAATACGTTATCTCTAGTAAACGCATGCTTCAAAACTTTAATTTTATTCCAAATAAAATCATTAAAAAATATATCCGAACACTTATTTATGACGAAAATTTTTTTATTTTGTCTATTTATTTACGGTCTTACAAATAATTATATTTCAGATTTTTTTGCACATTTATCTTGCTGAGACATCATTAAAAAATTATAAATACTTAATAAGTACATAATTTTAATACTTTTATTACCACGCCTTTCAGCATTTTTGGATATATGTGTACAAATTAAATCAAATTTGGAATGAAATAAAATCGGTATTGAGTTATAATTTTTAAAAGTTGGTACGGAAAATAATTAATCTTTCTCATAGAACCGCCCTGTACGATCGTAAGAACATCTTTCGACGAACTGTGGATTTTCGGCCGCTGGCTGGTTAAAGGCCCTTAAGGGTACGAACAAAAACAAGGCCTTTTTCGTTATTTGTTTTTGGGGTGTTATGCCGTGTTGCGCTACCTCCTTCTTTAGCCAACGTTTCGGACATCGTTGCACATCTACCGGATCTGCCGGATCTGCCCTGATGATGGACACTGCAACGATGTCCGAAACGTTGGCTAAAGAAGGAGGTAGCGCAACACGGCATAACACCCCAAAAACAAATAACGAAAATGCTTTTGGCCGTGAAAATCTTAAAACTTATCCAAAAACAAGGCCGGTTTCGGTTTTCAGATTAACGGCGCTCAATGCCCGGTTCAACCGGCGGCAGTCAATAAACAGAACGCAGATAAAACCTGCGCTACCTGCTCGGTAGTCTGACAGCAGCTGTCAGTTTTTACGAAATGTTGAGTTCGACTGGCGACGATTTTTTACTCTTGGAGAATCCTTTCTTGAAATTAAGGAATAAAACAATCGGTTTTTGGTAATTGGTAACTTTAAATATGAAAAAAAAAACCTCAGGGGGACATGATATTATGTTATGTGCATGTCTGAAATGAATTCACTTGTGACATTTAAGGTTATTTTAAAAATTTATTCTGTTGATTTCTTTCCAGCACTTGTCAATAACATTTCGGTTGCTTTGTTGTGCATTTCTTTTATCCCAGATTGGCGATTTGTTGAAAACAATTTTGTTGAAAACAATTTGTTGTAATTTGTTGTAATTAATAGGTCGCTCATTTTGATAACACATTCCCAGTGTTATCGTGGGAATGGCAATACTGGTGAGGCTTGTGGTGTAGCTTGGTGTAGCTTCAAAACAAGCTTCACCAGTATTGCCATGTCCCAAAAATGAAAATCTTTCAAGGATAAAAAAATCCTAAACTGAAGTTTGTACTACATTCCTGATTTCAGGATTTCCCCGTGTGATTCATGGTAAAAATCGTATCCCACTAAAAAGTACACACTTTTGTTAATTAATGACATGTTCGACATGGTTTTTTTAAATAACCATAGAGGTGACCATAGAGGTCACCAAATCATGAAAGGATCCAAAATCCATAAAAACATGGCAAAAACCAAGCACTTGGCAACATTGAGTTTCACTGACCGGCGAGCAGGAAAATTCCGGTAAAGCTTATAAATCTGAACGCGCAGACATAAATCTGAACCTGCCTTCACTATGTTCGGCCTGATACGTTGACATACAAACATTCTTGTCGGCACGCTTGCGCCAGTCGGCCGCCCATGCGCCGACTAATCAGAAAACCGAAACCCGCTTTGTTTCTGTTCATAGACTAACAGAGCGCGACGCTTGGTACGTACATATAACGTGTTTACTTTCATTGCTATCTCATTCTCTCCAATATGTGTTTGTGTCTTTTTAGTGCCGCTCGCTTCCGTTTCATCGAGTTTCAAATCACAACGGTGCTACAGAAGTTTTCACTTAAGTTTTTTTTAAATAATGCAAGTTTTGTTGACCTGCCTCGACACTATGAAATTATAATGAATGGATATTTTTAACAACACGTAAACAACAAAATGGAATAGTAGATATTAATGGCGGACAATGTTTTTTCCCGCAATACATCAATAAATTAAATTAACCTACCGGTTTAGATAAAAACAAAGACAATTTATCGATTTATTTTTTGCCTTCTTCGTTGACTTTTTCGTTATCTCGGGTTTATGATCACCCGTCAGGTCAAACATAATAAAAGGTGAAAGATCAACTAAAATGTTTTATGAATGGTTCCATGACACCAGCAGTAGTCGATACATCGGTGATTTGTTTCAATCCTCCATTTTGAAGAGTTTTCTTTATAAGGACGCGTGGAATAGAGACATAAATTCACTTAATAATAAACCGTATAAATTAGGTGATTTATGTCCGTCATTCCCCTTGTCACACGAGCGTGATTCTGTGTTTATGTTATCGTGGCAATCTGTAAAACAGTATTGAGGCGGAATCGAGGAATTATCATATTCTCAATGAAATCTTATACATGTGTAAATTAAGGTGTTATAATTCATTTGCCAAACTCTCAATGGTGTTTTCATTTACGTGTTGTGAAACATTAACACAACATGGTGAACCTGCAGGTACCTGCGGATTTGTAAGAATGTTGTTGTGAAAATTTAAATTTCTAGAATAAAATCGAATAGAGCAATATTATGGTATTTCACCCCGTTCGCGCTTTTCTTATCAGCTAACAATTCGTGTAAAAGTATTGCGCAATCTAAGATTTAATCGAAGATCTGATCGCAAAACCTTAAAAACGTAGACCCGCCTGTTAAACGGTGAAACCGGTCCGTACTCAAATAAAAAAGTGGAAGAAAGTTATAAAAATTCATACCTACATATAATGTTAATCCTATCTTTTTCAAAATATTGAATTTCAATAAATACTGATGTTTGGTCTTGAAACGAGGGTAAATTTTGGGGATCGCTTGCAACGGTTAACACGCACTTTTTTTTAAAAAAATCTTTTGATTCACCTTAATTACATTAAAAGACAACTATTTGCATTGGGGGAAGTGGAAAATATTTCTGTGTAACATGGTTTGTGATACAAAAGAAAGTGCCCCTTTATAACGCCTACTCGCGTCAAGGCAAGAAAAACATCCCAGTTTTCAAGTAGTTTAGCGGCTACGCTAGGTTTGTGTAACATGGTTTGTGATTCTGGCGTACAATCTCACAAGACGAAAGCTAATTTTAATTTTACGTAATGAAATTTAGAATGAAATATTTTCCACTTCCCCCAATGCAAATAGTTGCCTTTTAATGTAATTAAGGTGAATCAAAAGGTTTTTTCAAAAAAAAAGTGCGTATTAACCGTTGCCAGCGATCTCCAAAAATTAATGAAACGAGAATACGCTTAGTTCCAATCGGGATGTCGTTTATTCAGTTCCTAACTCTACCTAACCGCATCCCTTGCTGGAAAAGTATTTGGAACTGGAATGGAACAGAAGAAGGATTTGGACTACATTGGAAGCAAGTTGTTGGTGTTTTTCGAGTACATAATCTCGTTTATAAGTAAAAAGAAGGAATTTGACCATCTTAGAAATACTTAGTATTGTTTTGTACTCATTCATTTTATTGTGGCGATAATAACCTCGGGGTATTGCGGTTGAACTAAATAATTAGGTTAAATGTGATTGTGTTGTGTGCTCCTTCGCAGAGAAACAACAGTGGTAAACAAATGGCCATCCCTTTTTCCTTTCATACCTTGTGCTTTCCGACACATAATATTACCCAATTCCAGCAAACTCAATTTCGTCTCGTTTCGTTTTTTTAGTTTTTACAGTCCATTGCAATTTATATTTTAAAAATTACTAGTATAGCCGTTTTCCTGATTTTTTCAAGAATAACATATGATGTTTTGCTTTAAATTTTTAAATGGATTTAACTAAATATATTAGTAAGGCGGTTTTCACTAATAGATCGATTGATGTAAAGTTTCATTGAATGTATCATATTGATAATATGAATCATAAGTACTAATAGTAAGTATTTATTATTCGTAGTAATTCCAGTATTGACTAAAATATTTTAGGTTTTTGGAATTTGCATAATATTATAATTTGCATCATCATCATGACTATTGGCTCTACAACCCCTGGTGGGTCTTGGCCTCCTCAAGAGTCTTCCTCCACTCATCTCGGTTTTGTGCCAGCTCTCTCCAGTTTAGAAGCTCCAAGATGGATATGTCTTTGAGGACGTTGTCGCTCCATCTTAGTCTTGGTCCTCCCAGGCTCCTTCGCCCTATTGGTCTTGAGTTCAGCAGGGACTTTGGCGCTTGATGCTCGGTCATTCTCTCCACATGACCCAGCCACCGAAGTCTTCCCAGTTTTATAAATTTTGCGACGTTTACGATGCGCCTCAAAATTTTTCTTTCAAAAACGTCCAGTGCTCTTGTCTCTTAGTTAGTACCCAATATAATTATTATAATTTACACACCGATATTAAATAATACAAACATTAAATATATATTCACCTGTTTACCCGGTTGGGTACCTACTAAATTGATTAGGAAGTTTGCACGTATGTGCCAAATGGGTTATGTGTATTGATTGATATGCAAGACCGTACTTCCCTTGAAATCGGCTTTGTGAAACAAATCCATCATTTCAACGCGCCAATCCGTATGAGTTTCATACGGAATGCCGTATTCCAAAGTGAAATCTAGAAATAGCAAGTAATCTTGACAGGTCATGGGGACTTATTGGTCTCTTAACCGATTCAAAAAATTAATTCAAAATACTTGGTTAGGTTCAATGGAATAAAAGGTATATTTTAAATTGTGATGACGTGTACAAAATTTTATACTGTGAATATAAACGTACTCACCCCAGACTGACAGGTATTAAGAATATCTAGCTAAACTAACTTCACGTGTCAAGAAGTTGATATAGAATTTCCAGCCACGCATCCATGGTGCATCGGCCGGGAACCGTGGTACGTCAGCTCGGGGTCCATGTCTCCATCCAAGTCCCTCTAAGAGGAGCAGATGGTCACCCAGGGTACCAAGTGAAGGTCACGCCCTAGACTGCTCCTGCCAGCGTTCCAGCCTTAGATCTAGCAGTAACCAAGTTATGGGCCAGTAGCATTTCGCAAGAATCCGGCGAGTTTATTCAAGACCGGCGTTTAACTAGATCTGAACCGGATCTCTGATCCGCGAGCTTCCAAAAACTACCAGCATTACTGCGAGTCCCGTGGTTCCATGTTCAGCCCGGAAGGTATCTCTCGCCAGTTTTCAACGGCGCGAAACTATGTAAATTCGCAACTCGCCGCTCGCGGTAAATTTTTGAAACCCACCCACATCCACTGTGTCCGGATCAAACACCCAAAAATAGGTTTGTAAAACAAATAATGACTTTTTTTACATTAACTCCACACAGGAGGCCCTGAGGAAAATAATTTCCCTCAGGGCCTATGCCATCTGGGATGCTGTGTGGAGGGTCTTTTTGAGGAGAGGAAGGAATGAACATTGGTCTTGAATAGACCCATGTTGTAGGAAGAAGGAAACACAGAGGCCGGCAAATCATTCCACAGGCGAGCTGTTGAACACAAGAACGAGTCGAAGAAACGACCCGTTCTCATGTGACAAATGTCAACCGTGTACAAATGTTGGGCACGCGTTTGGCGTGTTTCCCGACTATGCACCGGTGCCGAAGGGATCAATGATGCTAGTTCCTCGGAGCATCTTCCATTGTATTACCAGTAGAACAAGGATAGCATTCCCACCCGACGCCTGTGCTCTAAAGATTGCAATCCGTCTGTTAAGATGGGAGAATCTATCAAACGGACCGCCCGTTTCTGCACAGAGTCGAGGGTATTTTTCAGGTATTTTGGAGCTCCAGACCAGAGATGGCTGCCAAATTCAACCGTGGGGCGTACTTGTGATTTGTACAAGGTTAGCAGTTGTGTACTATTAAAGTATCTGCGGGCCCTGTACAGTACGCCCAGTTTTTGGGAGGCTAACTTTACTCTGGCTTCGATGGAGCCCCCATACCTGAGCTGGTCACTTAGGGTTACACCAAGCATATCAATGGAGGGCCTGTTCGGAAGATTTCTTCCGTTGAAAGAGACTAGATTTTCATTTCGATCCCTTTTAGACGTAATCAGACAAGATTGGGTCTTTGAAACATTAAATTCAACGAGATTATTTTTACCCCAAGAGAAAACACTCTCGAGGTAACCGTCCATTCTTCGATCCCTGTGGGACGCCAGAATTTATCGAGTGTGAGGAAGAGGCGAAACCATCGACTACCGTCTGAATCGACCTCTCCCTCAAGAAGTCGACAATCCACGTACACAAGGATGCGGGAAGTCCGTAAGAATGCAGTTTGTTGACAAGTCCTCGGTGCCAAACCCGGTCAAAGGCCTTGGAGATGTCCAGTGCAACCGTTTGGGTCTCACCGAAACGTTCCAGGCATCGCCCCCAAACATGCGTCACATACGCGAGAAGATCACCGCACGAGCGGTTCCGCCGGAATCCGTATTGACGGTCGTTAATAAGGGGATGTAAGTTCTTTACATTTAAGATTAATAAAAACAATAGCATACATTAATATATTTTACGTACACGATTATAAAATATTATAATCCGTTTTCAACTCTAAAGTTAGCAGTAAGCAGCAGATTTTATTTTTCTATACTATGAATTAATAACTTGGGGAGGGAAACATTTAGAAACATATTAAATATTTGTAACACGTGAACCCGTATGAAAGGTCGAATCTCCAGGCCTGTTAGGGCAAATTCGACCATATGTCCGTCCAATACGCCGCGCCGCGGGCGTATATTTGTTTACACGCTTTCTTCACTTACGTCGTTAAGATTCCCACATTATTTTATAGTGTTTGGTAGGACAAATTCGACAGTAGGTCCGTCCAAAGCACTGGGTCGCAAGTAGCAATTTGTGTTCATGGCTTCTTTATTCACGCCATTAATATTCTGGATATATTTTAGGGTATATTGTGGTCTTAAGTACTATATTACTTTTCAAATGCAAGATTTAAAAGTACAAAAGGAAAAATATAATCAGAGTGCAGGTCTGGTTTATTTTTTAATAAATATCGCCCACATGTAAAACGCTCATTAATTAATGTACCTGCTGTAGCATAAACATCCATAAATTTATTAAAATCAAATAAATAAAACCACACAGGAAACCATAAAAACCTATTATATTATGTCAGCAAATTATTTTTAAAAAACAAACTAATTCGTACAAAATCTTTCAACGGCAGATCGAGCGGCCATATTTCACGAAACCCGATAATAATATATTCTAATTAACTTCGGACAGGTGCATGTATGCATATTGGTTCTGGCTACAAAAATAAACTCAGCCGAAACTCTGAGACTGCAAAATAAATTTAAATGAACAGACTTTTGACAAATATACTGATTTCCAGTCTAGGTTTTTTTAGGTAGTTTTTATCATTCAACCGAATGATAAAAAAATAATCCTAGAATTTCTGCGAGATAAAATATATTTTTGAGCTGATTCTGGATGCATCATCATTTACTCAGTCAATTATTGCATAAAAAAGAGCAATAGTATTTGCATTCGCAGTTGCAGCTAAAACAACAACAAAAACATTCGCACAAATAATACGGAACAACTTAGGGAATAACTTTCTGCTTTTCTGCAACTTCGAACACAGGCTTGACTCAAATTTCTCAGTGTATGCCTATTATTGGCATCTCACTCATGCATAGATGACAGGCAGATTTAAGTCGTCAGCACATCTCATTTGTGAGTTACCTTGATTTTCTTTCCCAACCAAGGTAGCTCTTTGAACTGTCGTGGTTAGCGTACCGCATGTCTAACATATTTCATTATAGAGACTGTGCAAACATAAATAGATGCCACAACAATGTCTGGAACGAGATCACGATCCAAAAATCCTTTTTCCCCATTTTTTGCGTAAGCTTCACACAGGCCCCGCCATCAAATCATCGCCAAAAATCCTTTTTCCCCATTTTTTGCGTAAACTTCACACAGGCCCCAAGTAAAATGATTCCCTTCGGAACCTACATATGTCATCCTTAGAGATGGTGTATAGAGGGTAATTTTAGAGAATGAATAAGAGGAATTTCTGGGTAGGAATAGAGATGAAGGGTGGGTCGAAATCTGGGGTCACTTTGTCGAGGAGTGAGGGGCGTAGGTATGAATCCATTTTTTTTTTTTTAAATACATACGTATACAGATTCATAGTAAAACATTTGATTCTTAAAGCTAATAACAATATGTAAATTTCTTTTTAATGAAACTACCCAATTCAAAAGAGAAAACATTTCTCGTGCTTGAATTTTGGAGTGCCATTGTAAAATGCATAGTTACACAGAGTATGTTATTACAAGTACTTATATTAATTAAATATATATTCATGAAGACAAGTGGACATAATAACTGACAGTATTGTCAGAGTAGGTACATATAATAATGTTGTAACAATTTGGTGCCTGCAAATAATGCGTATGTACTTGCTTTCAATTTGATATGGTGATGAAATATTTTTAGAGATTATGTTCTAGTTTATTTTTTGTTGTTGTTATTATTGTGATGCTGAATTTAAAACTTATAATTAGTGTCGGGTTGGTCTATTAGTGTTTTTATTTGGGATTTAAAAACTTTATAATTTTTTTCAGACTTGATTTTATATGGGAGAGCATTGAAAAATTTTATACCTTGATAAGCATAATGGTCTTGGGAAGCACTGTTTTAAATTTTGGAATTTTTAAATTGCCCTGTGATCGTGGTCGGTTGTTTATGTTTGTGAATGTTGTTGTTGATGGATTGAAATAATCTTTATGAGTTTGCAATAATGAGTTCTTTTTGAAAATTTTATTAAGACTAAGAACCCTAAAAGAGTCAAATAGCTGTGTTGTTTGAAATACAGATGGTTTTAATTTTTAATTTCATTCCTCCTTTGTTCCGATATAGTCCTGCTGTTCTCAATATTTCTCAATAAGCCCGCAGTGGCCAAACGCATCCACCGTCGAGACCTAGACAAACCTCATCCCATGAACCCAGGCACCCTTGCTAAGTCACCAAACATAGCGAAGCACTTTGGGCGACCCATCGCGGAGGTGTTGATTATCCAATAAATGGTTCCCGGAGCGGCGGTACCAAATTGGAAGTAAACTGCAACAATGATAAAGCTGTTAACATTCTTTGATACAAGGTAATAATTAATGGAGGGCGTTATGTTTCGGGACGGCACCCTAGATATTTAGTGGTATAAATACAGTCGTTATAGTGATGTTTTCTGCGTTCGCCGATTTGCACTGCCGCGTGCCGTCACCTGATGTGCAATGGTTTTATAGGCATCTAACTGACAATTTATGTGGGGGCAATTCTTGAGGCTTGAAGCAAATTACCGGGTTTAGATGATGGAAAAGAATCGATACGAACAACTGGACGGTTAAAACCATTGCCGAAGTCAGACTAAAAACACGTTTTTGAAAACATTTGACAATAGTTCTGAAAACAATCTTAAACAATCATTTCCGAAAATTAATGCTGGCGAGGAAAACTAAAAATTTATTCAATTTAAGATATGTGACCTGTAACTACTTTTAAATTTTAATATATAGGCACTCTGGATACAATATGACACTCAAAACGCGTCATATTCACATTTATCAACTTTTATAGAGTACCTCAAATTTAACTGAAACTGTATATCATTTTTCAGAATTTTACAGAACTATTTGGTAACTTTAAAAATGTATATGTTCTTCTTTCAAAGATGCAAAGGTGAATGAGAGAGCTCTCGCAAATAGTATAGATTTATTCAGATTTGGTCTGAACTAGAAAGAGGCACTCGTAGCTAATAAGATGCTTTTTACTGTTTATAATTCTGTGGAAGTCCCAAACTAGAAAACATGTAATTTTATTTATTGCCCATTCCCTTTTCTCGGCAAAACACACTCGAAATAACAAAACAATCTCGCACAAAGTAGACTCGAATAAAAAATGCTGGGTTGGAAAGAGATACTGGGAGGTGCCAGTCTATTATATAAAGATTTGATTTCAAAACACAGCCAAAGTCATTTCAATCGAAGCTTCGATTCTGAATGGGGGTATTTTACAAGGAATATTTACCCATGTTATCTGTTAATCTCAAACTTTGACATGAGAGCACTCACTTCGCGAATCGACCAAACACCGACCGAATATATGGAGCAAACTATTTTAGATGAAATTTTCGTACTCCGCTTAGGGAACGTACCCATACTACGTGATCTGTTCGGGGGGGGGTCTTCAAAATACCACGCTTGGTACAAATGAGCGACCAGTTACTTAGGTTTTTGGCCACCGGGGGGGGGGGTTAAAAATTGCAAAAAGTTGGTCACGTAGTATGGGTACATTCCCTTACTTCTAAATACGCCGCAAACTAAGAAGCTTAGAACCCAAAAACAAAATTGGTTATTAGGTTCTTAGTTTGTTAGGTTCTTAGTTCTTAATATCTATTAATAATTAATTGCGTATTAATTTTCTTCTGTCATAAAGTATCAAAATGTAAACATGGCATCGGAACACGGGAAACATCACTTAAGCGTATTAATTTTAACTAATTAAATTAAATATTACCTACTTAACTTAACTGTTATTAAATTAACCAATTAAATTAAACCACAGTTAGACAGTGTTAATATTAATGATTAAAACCTCTAATTGTAATATTTAATCAAAGAAGATAAAATTTGAGATTCTTAGCGTGAAGAAAATGTTTGTATATTGGTTAAAGTATGATACAAATAAATATGATCGATCGGGGATAGGAGCAGAGCCCCGACAAAACTAAGGTCCTGGTTTCAATTTCTAGATGCGACCGTAGATAACTTTTTCTGATATTTCTGTTTCAAATTTTGTCGGGTCGCTAATATTGTCTTCAATGATTATGATATAGATTTAATATGCTATCCATATTTATATGTTTGTATGCATGGTGTATTGTACAACGATCAAGATAGTGTAGTTAGAATTGGAGTTGCAATCAATTGGGGTATATTGGCGAAACTTCTAACTTGTTTGCAAATATTGCTAGATTTTAAGAAAATTCACGCAAGACATGAGTGCGGATGCACCTGAATGAAAACACGCGGTCACTTACACATTATATTAATATTATTATAATCAATCATTTTAAAGTGTAGGTATAATAGTGTATAGTATTTAGTAGATTTGAGTGTTCGTGTCACGCGTCGAGAAAACCATTCAAGAGGTCCATTCTAAGGCCGAGAGGCTGTTTTTAGAATCTCGGCAGGATGTTGGCAGTTTTCAATAGAAACAATAATATGCTAAACATTTAGTTATTTACCAATTGCCATATAAATCTGGACTCTCCCAGTTCACAGAATTTCGCCGTGAATGAAGTGAATGTGTAGGAAGACACTACTTTTTACACGGGTTATGAATACATAAAATGTATTATTCAGACATCGAATATTGTAAATGCAAATTTTATGTTTTTTCCTCTTTTCGTTCACTCTTTTGTTGTATCCGGCTTATGCGAGACTTATGATCTACTACCGTTTTTTTTTTGTTATAATAAAACATGTTTACGTTTGAATAATGTTATTCGATAATTTTATTTTCATCCTTATTTGCGTGTGATTTATTGGCCCCGGTAATCCTAGCATTTGAATGAAATCTATTTAACAACTGTGAAAGTGAGCCTTCATGGAAAAGTGAATAAGTAGCCATTGTGTTTGGGTTTGAGCTGCCAGCATCAGTGGGGGATTATGTTAAATCTTTTCTGGATACCGGACACTTTACTAGTACCGTAACATGTGACACAAGGCACGTGGGTAAATACCCAAACTCGCTGGACATCGGTACGCACAAATTCTTATCAGTTTATTAATTTGAGGAGCATCTATTTCAGTCTCCGGAGAAGCAAAAAATATATTTTATCATAATTTATTTGAAGAATGTGCTCGGCTGATTGGTTTGTATCATTACAAACGCAGTTAGGATGGGAGAACAGGGAGAGATTGTGCAATCTCCCCCTAAATTGTGTCACATGGTGATCCTTTGTAATAAAAGCCCCTTCCACTCTGAGTTTAACTGACGGGAAAATAAGTTTCCCACTTGTTGCCTCCTCTCCCGACAAAATTTCCTAACCTAACCCAACGAAACCTTTCGGCGCCAAATTTAAAATTTAAACCTAACCTAACCCAACAAAACCTTTCGGCACCAAATTTAAAATTTGAATCGAAACTGTAAGTTCCTTGCTCTATCTCCTTCCTTCCTTATCAGGGGATGTTTTGTTCACAGTCGAGGGATATTTTTTCGGAAGATATTTTGTGGCGGGATGAAAACGCGCAATAACTTTATAAATATTATTTGGGATAAATATATAATAATAGCTATTAGAAGAAATATTTCTTCTAATTTATTATCATCTTGTAATTCGCCAAATGTCTAAATACGTAGGGGCTATGTGAACGGAGCTTTTGGGACTAAAATCAAAATTTTTCTCCAAACATTTTTAATCAAAATGTATGGAGACGTGCCTACATCGGGCAGTGGATAGATGTAAAAGAGGTCGCTTAATGTGAACGTAAATGTAACAAGGTTTATATGGCAGGTCAGATAGTGTAGCTTTCATCTCCTTTGCCAAAGGGTTAGGGGCCATTCGTTTATCACGTAAGACGAATTTTGCTAGTTTTCGACCCCCTTCCCTCCTATTATAAGAAAAAAATAAGAATAGGCCGACCCCCTCCCCCTGTTTAATATTTATTACGTAAGAATCTTAAGGAAAAAATTAATACACGTTTGGTTTGTTTTAAGGTTTATTTTTCAAAGTAACAATTTTTAGAAATGTTTAAAATCGTCTTACGTAATAAATGAATGGCCCCTTGATTGAAAAGGCAAGACTTAAAACATATTTCGAATTTATGTTAATAATAATGTAAGGAACCGAAGGAACCCATGGGAATGAAAAATATGATGAATAACATATGTAGGTAGGTGTATGTGCTTGTAATAATCCTTAGGTGAGCATTTTATTATAATAATTTTCCGAAAACCCCGGCCACTTTGTTCAGCGATGCGGCAATACGAGAAGGGTAAGGAGTCATCCGCGGTCAATCGGGATAATTCCCGACCGATTGACCGCCAAATTACGAATGCAAATCTGATCGGGCCATTAGCGTGATCTGCGAAGGAACGTGTAATTACACTCTCCAGGCCGGTCCTGCTCTCGGGCCCCGCTGAAGCCCACACGATTTTCCCATCGCATTTTTATTAATATGGACTACGTGGCCATCGCCGTAACGATCTCCGGCGGAGCCTTCGACTCTCGTCGTAAGTATTAACCCTAAATATTCCGATAGCGAAGGGCGCGAGCAACCTGTAACCTCCGCCCGATGCGCGATGATTGCTCGTCAATATGTTTAAGACTCGACCGAATATTCCGGCGTTCGAACGGTGTTATTATACAATGTTTTGCGGACAGCTCCTGCGGTACGCTGCTGAAACAAACTGCGAATAATATCGTGAAATAAGCTCTCTGTCCAGCGCGTGTTTGATAGTACATTTTTAGTCCACCGGAGTGCTTTGCTTCGGAGTAATCATTTAGTTTGAAAAATGTCCATGTTCAGACTCAAATTGTTCTCAGAATCCACATTACCGCAAAAAATTATGGTGGCAATTCCAGTCGTCCGATTGGCCGCCCCTATATGAAGTTGCAGAAATCAGCTTCAGAGGCTGTGCTAGAAGTAACTGGGCCTGCAATGGGCGAAGGCTGCTGAAGTAGCACGAGACATCATGCCTGGAGACGCCCTGTCAAAGCGATCAATTCATGACCTTACAAGTATAAGGGGAATAAAATAATGAATGATTACTATGATATCGCTGTTTACATTCAATTCCAATGGGTGCCACCGTCCCGGGAACCATTTATTGGATAACCAACACCTCTGCCAAAGGTTTATTTATTTATTTATTTATTTATATCTATATATTACAGTTTACACCTTATTGTTAACATTTTTACATATGTAATATATTTTGAAAACATTTTTACATATTAATATTACATTTCATTATGTTGTGTGTTAGGTAGGTTTGAGAAGGTGAAACTGTTGGTTGGTAATATTGTATGTTTCGTGAACACCTCACTAGGGGAACCTGTGCTGAGGTGTTTACGTGTTTATGATTAAGTGTGACAGGTACAGGTATTTATGTGTTGTAGTAGAAAGTTAGTTTTTTTTTTCTTTTTTTTTACATTTTAATGGTAATTGTACATAGATTACTTAAAAGAAAAAAAAATAAGGTTACCCCAAGTGTTTCGCTACGTTTGGTGACTTAGCGGGGGTGCCCGGGTTCATGGGGTGAGGTTCGTCCGGGTCTTGGCGACAGATGTGTCTGCCCACCAGCTGCGTTGCAGGCCGGATCATGAGAGACTGGTTGAGGGAGACGCTGTGATCTCTCAAATAGAACCTTTGTTGAACATCGCCTTGCACCGTATGGATGGATGGATTCATACGTCCTTCACTCCTGAACCCACTGACCCCCAGATTCCTATCCACAACTCTCACCTTATCCTTCCCAGAACTTCCTCTCCTTCCTTTCCTTTAAAAGACCCTCTACACAGCATCCCCAAAGATGACATAGGCCCTGAGGGATAATATTTTCCTCTCCTGTTGTAAAAACAAATTATAAAAGCATTCATTTCTATTAAGTAACATCGACGTCTCTTAGAAAGTAATTCGGTCATAATCATACATATTTTTTACATGTTTTACAGTACCTTATTTGCAGTTCGTCCACTCACTGCCTATTTCATGCTCATGCCTCACTGCCAAATACAAGGAATACCATTGAACTTTGTTTTGGACTGTAGACCTCATATCCTTTAACTACTTATTTTTTTATTTTTTTTTTTATTTATTTATGTACGCATATATATTACAAAACATTACAAAATGATACTTTGTCTGTCCAACTGGGAAGGATACCCGTTTCAGGACAGCCAAATTGTATATTTAGTTCATAATATTATTAACAAAGGAATGGTTTCGTTCGAACTTTTGAGAACATTTAAAATTGTATTCTGAACGAAGGGATGGTTTGTTAATGTCTTTGAAAGAATCGCAAAGATGTGATTTTTTTTCAAGGTCATTTTGGAGAACATTAATAATTGCATTCAGAGTGAATAAGTGGTTTCTTTAGTGAGATCACAAGGAGGAGATTCTTTCCAGGCCATTTTAGTGAACATTTACAATTGAGAATTTACAGATTTATAAACCAATAATTGACATATAAGCAACAACAGTAATATCGATATGTTACGATAAAAAAATACGTACATAATATAAAAATACAACCAACATAAATTTAAAAGCAAGTGATCAAAGGTTTGCAAAATTGTAACATTAACCGGATCATCTCTGACCTTGTGCTATTAAATAAAATCATTAATAATTGCATTGACAACCCTGAAATTCTCGCCAAAATAAAATTTTACGTACCGACCAGAAATACGAGGCAATGTGCCACCTTCTTCTGTGACAATTTTAAAACAAACTATTAGGCTCATACACCTATAAATAGATTACATCATTTTGGTAATAAATTTGGGAATATTGTAGACATGTTTGCAGATTCTGTATTAGTTATAAAAAGAAGTCTTTATAATTACTTTAATGAAATGTATGATTTTGATTTTATTTAATTTTATTTTTTAATTATTATTTTAATCATTATAATTGTGTACTACGTACCTGCCTAACTATTATTATCTAGCCCACTAGGGCGTAAATAAATAAATAAAATATTGTCTTTAACTTTGACGTTAAGTATGTTTCGCTTAGTGTCAAGCCGATGTATCGATGGTACCTACCTCCTGTACCTCTTTCTGCCAGTTGCAGGAGTACGGGACTATCCAATTTTGAATTTAATATTTTAGGTAAAAAAGTTAACTTTTTTTTTTTCAATGAAATTGCAAGGCCTTACATTTAATTACATTAATAGTTTTCCAGGTTATTTTGGTAAACATTTGCAATTGCATAATTAGAATTTACACTTATGTACACCAACATATGACATGAATTCGTAATGCATTTATGAATATTTAATTTTTAATAAATGTACTATAATTTTTTAGAATTTCCTAAGTAATAGAAATTACCCATTTATAGACCAGAATATATGAATATAAATTTCCAATCTATTAATATAGAGAATTTCAAAACTTTGAAATTATCATGTATTCAGTCGTCCATTACTTAATACATTACCCGCATTTACCCCTCTGTCGAAGTCCTTACAAACTTTCTCGAGTCTTATAATATATTATACTGTTTCTAATTACACAAACTCAGGCATTTGCTTCAATAATGGGCTGTTTTTCAAACTATGAATCTTGTTAAAAATGTGTGGAAAATTTTCAGTTTGTTTTTCTAAAAAAAATATTTTTGTTTATTTTTGTAAACATTAAAATTTCACATCAAAATTAAATTTTAAAAATAAAAATTATAAGATTATTTTTTGTAAATATTAAAAGTAACTAACTAACCATCACGCCGTTTCGCAGGGGTAGGCAGAGAGGACGGACCGCCAAACAACTCGATCTTGGCACACTCTCTTTACATCGTTCCCATTCATACATCATCTCATACATGCTCTTCTATTATTCCGACTCTTCACATGGCCCGACTCAAGTATCTGATTCACTTGTTCGTGCCATGTCTTCTTCGTGTGTCCCCAACTTCTTCTATCATTCATATTTGCGTCATATATTCTCCTTACACTCCTTTGCTCGTTCATTCGCTCTACATGCCCAAACCATCTGAGCGTACCTTTCTTAATCTTACTCATTACGCTTACATCAGCCTTGCATTCTTCGCGGATCTCCACATTTCTTACACGATCGTACATGGTTTTACCACACATACGCCTCAGGGTTCTCATTTCTACAGCATTCAGTATACTTTCATCCTTCCTTTGCCAGTTCCATGCCTCACTGCCATACATCAGGGTTTTTTTTTTTTTTATAGCGACTATATAAAATTTTTTACATACAAAATGCAATGTGAAATTAAGTACAAAATATTGTATTTCTTAGTCCTCCTCACTAGGGGCTCCTGTGCCGAGGCGGACTAAAGTTATTTAAATATAGTTCATTTGTCTTCTATGTCGTTTTTAGCGTCTTCGCTTGGGTTTTCTCATTGACCTCTTTAAGCCATATTTTTATTCTTGATTTGTATTCAATTGGATTTTTTATTAGTTTTATGTCTTGGGGAAGGATGTTATGGAGTTTTGTTGCAAAGTATGTATAGTTTCTTTGTCTTTGGGTAGGTACCAGCACTCCATTAGGGACGGCTAACTTCGCATCTTTGGACAGTTTTTTGTTGGCGCCAACGGCGTTCAGTCCTCCATTAATTATTAAAAGTAATTTTAATATTTACAAAAACCTATCGACCCATAAACCATTCACAACTCTACCAATTTTATTATTTATTAACTATCGTTACTAAACTACTCGTTTTTAACATTCATAGTGAAACCATAAATCCGGCACTGATAAATACAATCATAATTATGAATGGAAGAAATAACATAAGTTTGCATCGACAAGCGCGTTGCCCATTCCAACATTTAATTGACTTATTATGTTGTTTCTAGGTACAAACCGATCCTACATTTTTGAAACAGAAAGTGTAAAATTATTATGCATACTAATAAATATTATGTTAAAGCTACCGCTATCAAAAGAACTGTTGAACAGGTACTGAAGTTGAGTAATAACACCATTTTACGAAATCAAAGAAAAAAATAGAAATATGAAAAAGGTCAAACATACACCAATATGTCAAAATAATCGTTAAATATTAATAACAATCGGTTAATTTCGAAGTAGGGATAAAAAAATATCTGTGAAATTGCCTTTTGGACGATGTTGAACGGTAAAGAAATACATGAAATATTTTTCACATAACTCTGTCTTTCTGTCTTTTCAACGCGTCTGTCTATGGAGAATAAGCGAAGGTATGAAGCACCGCGATATGTGTTCTTTGTCATATTTTCTATTTTTACATAAAAAATATATAACTTACTAATCAACTTGGTATTATTTGCCTGTTGCAACAATTTGTAAAAAAAATAGATATTTGTAGTTATATTATATTTACCTGTCAGTGGTTGAGTGGGCATAGCGCTTGGGTCCCACCCGAGCGTCGCGTGTTCGATTCCTCGGCTGGCTAAGTCCTCCATCACAACACAACATTTTCGGCTTTCTGTGGTGGTAGTAGGAGATTTTCAAACATTGTTGGGTTATTCGTAACCCGGGAATGTATATCTTTCTTTAAAAAAAAAAAATTATGGAGTAATGAAATTAGGTACTCCCATGGTTAGGTTCTTATAGCGTATTATTTTGAAAATGGATTTCGGTCATGGTTCCAAAGGTCATTTGTGCAATCTTTCTATCTATCTATACAGGGTGTTAAGGATCGTACTTGTTTTACTTTAATCAAAGAATCTTAGTTGGAATAAGGTTGTAAATGAAATGTTGGTCTCCGGTGACTTTTTCGAACTCTTTGACAACTTAAAACTTTAAAAATTACTAGGTATTGGACAGTTAGTGACAGGTGATGGATTGTGTGATTACTCGGCTGAATGACAGTGACAACTTGTGAAAAAAAAATTTAGAAAAATAATCAAATTATCAAAAAACAGAAATCAAAAAAGTCACCGGAGACCAAAATTTCATTTTCATCTTTTACTGTTTAGAAGAGATCTCCGGGAAATAAAAGTCCCATACGCTTTTCCTATACCTTAAAGCTCCCATAATGTTTAAAAAAAGACGAAAATGAATGTCCAAATCTTAGTTCTAAAAACTCTGTGTAAAGCCCGAACATCGCCGGGACAGCGGGACTTCAGCTAGTAATAAATTCAATAATAATTTTTGAATTGTGAAGTAAACTCGCTTATACACAACGTAACCTCCTCTAACATTAACCATTTTAACCCTATTGGTCAAATAGTATTTGAGATTTTGATTTCCCCTATAACAAATGACGCGATAAAATAAATTACACAATCTTCAATCTTCGCTTAGAAAAAAATATGTAAAAAAAAATTCAGTATTTAAAATAATAAAAACATTAACATGGAATCCTACAAAATAAGTACACCACCAATAAATAACCACTGTTACAAGAAACGGAGTTACAAAATTGCCGATAAGCTATCACTTAAATTGAATTCAAATTATTTTGTCTAGCCAGCTTTTTATCGAGTTCGATCAGGCATTCACATTTTTTTCTCCCTTACACAACTCGTTAAAAAAAACTACGAATTAATTATTATTTCTAGATCTCAATGCATGGGAATCGGTACTAAAAATACCAAGAATTCACTAGACAAGATTCTACGCTACCGATCTCATTTCGCGAACAAATACTTCTCTTTTCTCATGGGGGGCAATCTGATAATAAAAATTACTCAATCGCGCTGAAATCACGAATCCCCCACGATTTACTCTATAAAACACCCAACGGTGGATAAACAGACAGAATTATGTTGTGGGCGTGTCCATGAACCTGAAATTAACTCAATTTTTCCTAACTTCTGGTGGAATTGAATAAACATTTTGAATTTCTTTTGGTAATGGATAATTAATTACATTACATTGGTGTTGTACCTAGATCTTTAAGTTAATTTTATTTACTTTTCTCTTTTTATTCCCAAAGTCTTTGTTTGGTTTTGTGGCGGTACCTTCATTCAACAAATAACTTGACAGCCATAAAGATATTTTCTGGGCGTGCAACACCGAAGATTGAAAACGGAGTGATTGGCACTTTTTGAGATGCCCGTTTTCATTCTCGATGGTGATATGTTTCTGGGCGGTGATTCTTACATAGCTCTTTGTAATTTGCCAAGTCATAATATTGTCGCAAGTTTAATTAAATAAATGACTAAAGTTAAACCGCGTAATTACTATTACTTTTATACATTTCCTCCTGTGATAGTGAGTCTAAAATCAAAAACGGGACTTGATGCTGAGGTAAGTATCTGCAAATGAGCGTCTGGTCCCGAACATGATAGTTTATTTCGTTTATCACTTTCCTTACATTACTTTACTGCTTAATTTTTTTTTTATGTAATAATAATAATGTTTTATTCCATGATGTGGGGAGGATAGTGCATTCCCACAAGTCACATTTATATATATTTATAGAATGATATGACAATATAGTTAATTTTAAGAAAAGAAGCAAGTAAAATAGAATAAAAAATAAAAATAAATAACTAAACAATAATCAATTATATAGGGCATGGTTTGACTGAGCTTGGGCCCAGCGCTCACTCAGGAGTGGCCCTTGGTGCTGGAGGGCTGCGTTCACCACTGTGTTGTCGGAGGTGAACGCAGTTATATATTACACGGTTTGATTTAACTTTTATTTCTTTCATTGAGACCCACAGGAGGTCAAAATAGTTTCTTAGGTCTTGAAGAGACTGGCAAACCGATCCACAGCCATTTTGTTCAAAGGCCGACAAAACGTTCCACAGCCAGGCTGTTGAACTCACGAACGAATCGTAGAAACAATCCGTTCTCATGTACGCATTTGGCGTATTTCCCCACTATACACCGGTGGTGTTAGCATCAATGACGCTAATTCCACAGAGCATCTTCCATTGCAATACCAAAAAGGACAATAACAACGTCAGCATTCCTACCGGTCGCCTATCAAACTCTTTCAATTTTATCATTAACATTTTCCAAATTATTATTTGTAAAAAAATGTATTTTATCGAAAACTTATCTGGTCGTTTTTTTTTACATGAAAACCACACAAGAGTCCCAACTGCTCCCGTCTGGAGCCAGTGGGACTATGGCATCCCCAATGGGGGTATGTTGTGAGGCTGAAGGTAGTGGGGAGGGGAAGGAGATAGGGAAGAGGAAGGTGGGGAAGTACCTGGCCAGATCTGGTCACCAAACACGGCAGAAGCCATTTCAAGCAACGTTTCAATTCAGAATGGTGGTCTTACACCAGGGCGATACTGAGAGTATCTTCCACTCTGGAACGTGCCGCAAATATACTACATATTATTTTAAATTAATAAATTGTGAAATACACAAATTAATCAAATAAAATTTATTTGCCACGCCGGGATTCGATCCCGCGACCTTCGAATGCTAGTACCGCTGCACTACGCCGGCCCGTCGTGGCAGCCAAGTAAAAATTTATAACGTCTGTATGTATAAGTGTGTATGGAACTACATTAGTCATGTATTTTTTAAAATATTATTCTCAAATTGTAATATTTAATTAAATGTAGACAATATTAACGAAACTCAATCGAAAATCTGAAAATATATATATCATAAAATGGGACACGAACCCAGGATCTACGCCGGGGCGCAACTCTACCAACTGAACTATTGTGTCCCTATCCGATTCGGTCATATTTAACTGTGTCATATTTCGATTAAGAACTACTAAGATTGTCGTATATTTTTATTGACTGCTATTTTTATGTAAGATTGCAAATTCAAACCCAAACTAAATCCTGTCTGGATAGTGTCTTGGATAAATTTTGATCCATTTTTACTTCTTAATAAACGACATCGTTTGGGAGGCGGGTATGGGTACCGCCGCTCCGGGAACTATTTATTGGATAACCAACACCTCTGCCATGGGTCACCCCAAGAGTTTCGCTACGTTTGGTGATTTAGCAAGGGTGCCCGGGTTCATGGGGTGAGGTTTGTCAGGATCTTGGCTGCTGATCTCTGCCCTCTTACTGCATAGCAGGTCGGACCAGTTGAGGGAGATAGATCCACACATCCATCACTCCTGGACACACTGACCCCCAGATTCCTACTCAACCCTCATATATTTTTTCCTTCCCAGAACTTCCTCTCCTTCCTTTCCCTAAAAAGATCCTCCGCGCAGCATCCCCAAAGATGACATAGGCACTGAGGGGAATTATTTTCCTCATGGCCTCCTGTGTGGAGCTAATGCAAAAAAAAATCGATTGACTTTTCTGCGAATCTAGGACGAATTTTCATTTTTATTTTTTACTTAATGAGTAAAACTTCAAATTGTAATATTTAATTAAATCAAGACAATAATAGCGAAACTCAATCGAAAATCTTAAACAAATAGATATGGTCACATTTTCGATCGAGTTTCGCTAATATTGCCTTCATTTAATTAAATGTTATTGTTTTTTGATCCGTCGTAGAACACATTTCTTGCGATTTTCCGTTCAGTGTCAGCACCTGATTCGCCTTGTTTATTGACACGGAGTGCTAATCGATATGGCTGGCCCCGGGAATAGTATAATATATGACCGAGTTGCGGCTCTCCTTTGGCTCCGGTTCGGTTCATTATCCACCTGACGCGGGCTGTGACCGGCCCACCGCGCACCAGCCTGTGGTGGTGTTGAGTTGAGAGTGGAGTGGTCCTGTGATCTCGCCGCCGTGGGAAGCTGGACCTCCGAAATATGGCCAACTTAGCGTAATGCCGAGATATTTTTGGGCAAACTGCGTCGCGAATATATAATGAAACATTTTGGCTTTTGCGTACAAAAAGCACAAGACGTGACACAATAGTAAAACCGTAATTCTTGACTCATATTATAAGGTGTTCTATTCAAAGTTATAACTGTGAAATCTTGTGTATTTTTACCACGAACAAAATATTGTAAAATTTCATCACCATCCGAATTATTTATTGTCGTTGTGTTTAATTCTGAGAGCTCTACTTTAAAAAATTAAGTAAATCAAATTGATTAAGTGTTTTTAAGTTCTGCTAGTATTTTATTTTGTATTATTGTGATAGCTGCTTCGGCGTTCAATGCTAATGTGAAACTAGTAGTTATGATTTGAATTGGCGTAAATTTTGATCCAGTGGAAATAGATTTAAGATTTTTTTTGACCTAACTTTTACAATGTTTCATTTATTGAGGTGGAAACTTCTTTAGCACGGTTGTGATTTGAAATCTTTTTATTATAAAAATAATATTTGGATGATTTATATATCCCATATGCTTTAATTTGGTGTGTGTGTTTTTTTCTTTCATTTCTGTTGTATATATATATATATTTTTCTTTTTTTTCTACCACTTTATGTTTTCTTTAATGTTTTAATCCATGTTTTTTATATATATATATTATAAATTGTAGCGGAAACTTCGCTGGTTAATGCAATCATGTAATATGTTACTTTCTTATTAAAATATGTATAACTGTTTGTTTTCCAAATAAACTAAAAATAAAAAATAAAAAATAAATAAAAAAATAAAAAAATAAAAATAAAAAAAAATAAAATAAATAAAAAAACTCAAAAGCGACACAAAAAGAGACAAAAACATACTCGTACATCTGTAGGATTTAGCCTGCATATATATACGCGGTATTCTCTTTGTGCGGTGCTTCGCAGCCTCCCCACTCTTGTCTACTTTGGTTTTCTGAAAGTTTCACTTCTACCGCGTGTGAACTGCACGCTAGTAATTTTTTTTAGGTAGGAACTTGTGAACTCTACCACCGTTTCATTGCAGTAAGGGGAAAGTGGATGGAACGTCACACACTTACGCACACTCCTTGCTTCACATACATTAATTCAGTCTGAAGTGAAACTTCTTTAACGCTGTTAGTGATTAGAAATTCGGATAAACGGAAACGCGTCACAAATTTATTATTTGGCGGGTCCTTGGTTCTAATATAATGAGGTTCGAATCTACGAAATCCAAAAGAAAAAACCTTTTTTTTTGTGAAATCAATATCCAATCTTCAAACCACTTTAAAATAAACAAGCAAAATAAAAGGAAGCGACATCTAGCGACTATCTAGTTTCACTTCTACCGCGTGTAAATTACACACTCTGATTTTTTTTGTTGAAATTCATGACCGAAAAATTCTAACATTTGATTCACTTATGAATAGTTAACTTTAACACAACACCCGAACAATGCACTGAGCCGCTCCCAACTAGCAAAAAAATAATAAAACAGTCGAAAGGGCAAAATAAAGTGTATGAAATCAATAGCGACTATTGCAGTGTATTTGGATATTCCCATCAATGTACAAGTATTTACTAATCGACTTGCTAGTTGAGAGCGGAACAGTGCGAAATGCGAACATCGTACAGACGAACCAACAAATTACTTATTAAGACGAAGCTTAAAGCTAAACCACTATTTAAGATTAATCTTTACTATGAATCAGTTTACGTCATAAATGCAAAAAGTATGTTTTGGATAAATTGAAGCTTTTCCCACCGCTTCCGTTAAATAGAATTAAAATAAAAAAATTAACTAATATACAAAAATAAATAAGCGTAAAGTACTAAAAAAAATTCATTGGAAATGTATGAACACAAATGGAAACAACTTTTTTTAAATATAATTTAATGTCTAAAATTATTTGTTGACAGTTTCCATTGACTAATTTTTTTCTTTCTTATAAAATTATACACGGAACAAATAAAAACCACCTTTTCGCCTGAAATCTTGATCTCTAGACTCCGTTTGCCAAGCAATTTTTATGCCTATTACCTGTATTCGTGGGAATATAAGGCACACTAAGAATGCACACATTTTTTGCTTGTGACTTCGTCTTAAATTGTAATCTTAATATAGTTTTGGCCTAATTAGAAAAAGTAACCTCGAGCCTGGCCCAGGGTACCTAGCATGGTCGATCGACATAGGTTTTATCGAAAATGTCGGTAACTTGTCATCGCTCCCGAGCACGACTGCAGACCGCTAACGAACAAATAACAGTTTAGGTCAAATAAATTATGAACCTTTAGTCGTTGTGAACTTTTATTTGTTCGTTAGCGGTCTACAGTCGTGCTCGGGAGCGATGACAAGTTACCGATATTTTCGATAAAACCTATATCGATCGACCATGCTAGATACCCTGGAGTAGAACTGGTAACGTTTGGAACTCTCATCACATCAACAAATTCACCATAAAGTGTGGATTTACATTAATTTGTAACTGCTCGTGAAATATGAGAAAGACAAAAAGTCACCACTCTTAAAAGTGAAGTTTATGGTTCCCCATTGAATATTAAGGTTATTCGTTTTCCTAGAAATAAACTTAACAAACTATGTCGTAGATATTTTCTTAATGTTTAATGGACCATTCCAATTTTTATAATTCAGAGAACAGAACTCATTTTCTAATTTTCGGTGGTTATGTTCTTGTGTGACGTATTTATAGGTGTATAGGAATTTTCACTGTTTGAAGATATTCAGTTTGCTGGGAAACTAACAAATAAAAGTGGCACAATCAGGTTTCTCTATTCTCCTTCCGAACTCCAAGCCATAAGCCATACAGCTAATGAATATCGATCGTCCAGCTGATTAGTCAGACCTTTCCAAATACTAAGTTTTCAGATAATGAGGAAAGCAATATTCGGATGCTCACCATAAATTAAACATTATTTACACGTTTTGTGTTTTATATATTAAACTAGCTGACCCGACAGACGTTGTCCTGTCTTAGCTATGAATATTCAATTTGAACTGGAATAAATAATAATAAAAAATATATTATTTCAAAGTATATTGTTTATTGTAATGCTTTTCGATACAATTGTTTCTCCCTGCGTGTCCTTTCCCTTTCGTCAAGTTCTCATTCCACCTCCCCTTCCTCTCCCGCGTCCCACTCAGTTCAGTTTCAGTTTTCAGACAACTCGCGTGCCACCTATTGCAATTTTTTTTTAAATTTCATAATGCCTAAGTTCACCAGTGTGTATAGAAACCTTCGCGGGCGTGCTCACAACAACTCACCAATGTTTTATCGCAATCGGTTGCAATTCATAATTTCATGATGCCAGAACTCACTATTGTATTGTATATAAAAACCATGGCGGGCATGCACACTTCAAATCCTCAAAGTTTTAATTAAATTGGTAAAGTCGTTCTGAAGTTATTGAGTGACCAAAGGAAACAGGGATTCATTTATATACATATATAGATAAGCTATGAAATAACACCGATAGGCATATCTTTCGGTTACATGAATGACATTTCAAAATATCTTACTAGTGACCCAGACGACATCAACATTTGGTTTAATTCACAAAAAGTTTTCCTGCACTATAATTTATTGATTTGGTGGTGTTTATATGTCCGAGTATTGCACCGGATAGAGGGTACAAATTAAAAATTTTCGAAGGTGTCTGAACACTCGATAAACTGGACACTCGATAAACTGGACACTCGATGCATGATTTGTGTTATGAGATATTTATTTTTTCTTACACATCTGCCGGATCTGCCCTGATGATGGACACTGCAACCCTGTCCGAAACGTTGGCTAAAGAAGGAGGTAACGCAACACGGCATGACACCCCAAAAACAAATAACGAAAATATTTTTTCTTGTACCTAACTGCCATTTATGTCTGTATAAGTAGATTCAAAATAACATTTGTATAATGAAGAAAAACTGAATAATTATTATGTCTAATGTCATGTAGATGCAGTGGTGGTCCGTGAATTTTTAGTGAGCTAGAGAACTAAGATTGAAAAATATGAAGTTATTAACGTTATTGTAGCTGAAAATGAATTTAATATTTTTTCAAAATTTCAACTTTTTGCCGCAGCCACATACTGAAAGATCTTCTTTCAAAAAGTTGAAATTTTGAAAAAATAATCACTTTCAGCTGCAACAATATCAGTAATGTATTTTTTAATCATAGCACTCTAGCTCACTGAAAACTCACGGACCGCCACTGGTAGGTAGCTATATTATTATAAAAAATTAAAACTAATACATTTAAGTCAACTATCATAAGTCTTAGTCGTAAGTCACTAGCTATAAGTCTTAGAAGCCACTAGTTACAAGTCTTAGATATAAGTCACTAGTTATAATTACAAATCTTAGTTATACCAATTTTATACAGTATTATGTACAGCGCCCTTGAGGTGATTTCTCACAAAAACGGCGCTTTATAAATTAGCCAATTATTATTTTTATTATGACAAATTCGACGTGTTTTCCTAAACCTGAAATTAGTTTGCAAGTTTTTTGGCACTACATACCAAATGTATCCACGGTATAACAAGAATAAAAACTGGCGAATAGTAAAAATAAGAAATATTTTTTTAAATAAAAGTTTTTTTTTTAATATGTATATACTTTAAAAAATTGCCAATCCGTGAATTGATCCCGATCAACTGCTTGGAGTGCATCTATGCTGACCATTACACCACCATTACCTACTACCAATTATTTTAAGGACGGTGGCATAAATTCATTATAGTAGATATGTACTGAAAATATAAAAAAATAATAATATTATGTCTTCTAACACAGCAAACTTATTTTGTGGCACCATTTTGATTCAAATTAATAAAATACTTAGTTTTTACCACTTTTATTGTTTACAAAACCAACATGTTTCGTGAGCAACGCTTACTTCTTCAGGGTTTTTTATTAATACTAAACTAATTATAAAAAGCGTACGTAAACAAACGTATTAATAAAAAACCCTGAAGAAGTGAGCGTTGCTCACAAAACATGTTGGTTTTGTAAACAATAAAAGTGGTAAAAACTAAGTATTTTATTAATTTGAATAATATTATGTATTTCGGATTTTAGTAGTTTATTATTATTATTAGGTAACCCAATCTGTAACATTGTAACGTCATGTAATAATTCAAAGAAGGTCGCGGGTTCAAATGCCGACGTGCGCAAATAAATTTTATGTGATTAGTTTGTGTTATTTCACAATTTATTTTATTTATTTATTTATTGTTTCTTCACACTGCAGGTAAAAATGTTTACAATACAATTTGTTACCTCACTAGGACAAGTCTGTGTTGAGGTTAACAATAATTATACAAGTTAAGAAAATAACACAAAATTATACAGATTTTGAAAGAACAAAATTATTTTTAATTAATTAAAAATAATATGTTGTATATTTGCGGCTTGTTCCAGAGTGGGAGACACTCTTAGTATGGCCCTGTTGTAAGCCCACCATTCAGTAATGAAACATTAAAAAAAAGTCGCTTGAAATGGCTTTAGCCGTGTTTGGTGACCAGATCTGAATTGTCATGTACTTCCCCGCCTTCCTCTTCCCCATCTCCATCTCCTCATCAACATACGCCCCAATTGCAGATGCCGTAGTCTCACTAGCTCCGGGCGGTTGGGAGCAATTTTTGACTCTTGTGCTGTATTCACATTAAATGAATTTTCATTTAATATGTAAACAACATGAAGTGATGTAACCTTTTAGCTTAGAAATTATAATATAAAATAATGTGTCTACCTCTTTAATAGTCTAATTTGCATTCACACCGTCTATCATCAAAGTTCGACGAACCTTAGAAAGGTGGGTACCATATTCTTAGGAAGTAACAAGTCAGGGGTGCTCGCTCCGGATACGCGCCCTGCTGATGGCATCGATAACAATTGACCCGGTGTGCAATAACGGAGGTAATAGCGACCTAGTCAGGGGTAACAAACTAGCTGCGGCGGTAGGTACTGCAATAGGTACCAGGTAGTTCTGGTGTAACGACAAGTGCTCGCCGCACCTGCCCGTTAGAGTTGGCCGCTCTTGCGGTAAGTGACGACATACGGGCCGCAACGGATCTAACGACCAACGGATAAGGGAATAACGAATTTGGTTGGCGCGGATACTTCTACTAGATAAAGGTCTGAGGAAGCCTTATCGATACAAATCGACAAAGTGCTACACACTGCACTCATTAAAAATGGTAGTGCGATAATGTTTGAACTATGTTAAACTATTGGATAGGAGGGGTAAGAATTTTGACTTCGCCCTGGTGATACCGTGTTCGATATCGGACAAGTTGCTAAAAATTGTTCAAATAGGAAATCTTCTGCATTCAAATTATATATCGGGAAGGAAGTAAGTTGGGTAGGATATTTTTACTAGGTCTTGTTATAATTATTGTATTGTCTAGTATTATCACACACCAAACCCACAGCGCAGGGTGGTAGTTACTACGTAGGGTGGTGGCACTACAGAAAATAAGGTATGTAGGAAAACGCTCTTAGGTTGATTTATGTTATACGACATATTTTGACAGTTTTCTTAAATCCGGTATTCAAACTTTACACAAACACTGCACTTGAGTTACACAAACACTGCACTTATGTTAACCCTTTTCATTTATGTTAAGCTTCGCTTTTCGGAGCAATTCATATGGGTTTCATAGAAATCGTTGTGTCTCTCGTACTATTATAGTGAGAAATATGATATAAACAGTAATAGAAAGAGAAAACACCACGCTTTATGTTAAAGTTAACCACAAAAGAAGTAAAATGTTCATCTTTTTAAACCAAAGTTTCGGATCACAATTTGAAAAAAATTAAATTTTTAAAAATTATTTTTACACGAAATGCCAAAAAAGCGAGACGACAATAAGACGTTTCTAATACATTTACCTAATAACATAAGTATGTGTTTTTTTTTCATTATCAGTAAGTTTAGTTAGAAAAAACTTAAGGTGAGTCATTTCTAAAACTTTTTTATGTTTGCGTGCTTAATTTTTATAATTAAAAAATTAAATATATATTTCGATTTATAAAATTTGAGTGTATTTTACCCCCAGTTTTTAGTTTTCGGATATGTTGGGAAATATTCGATTAATTTGGATTTTATTGCAAAGTGGACATATTTCAACCCTCTAACCAAATAATATCGAGGCCTGAGGGGTTAAGGCACTAACTCTTAAGTAGTTACACTAATGCCACAAATGACTGCGCGTTTGCCGCGTAATCCTCGTTCGAAATGTCTCCATTCATGAACGCCTATTAGGCTCATACTCGTATGTAAGTTGTTTAATAACTAACAAATAGTAATTATTATATTTTATTGTTAAACTAACGTTTAAGACAAGATTTTTATGCATAGCACAAAGGGTAACAATTATTATAAGCAATAATTATCAGCCTGAAACACTCATCCACATTGAAAAATCTTCAAAAGATACATGACGTTGGCGTCATGTATCTTTTCTCGGAAGATTTTTCAATGTGGATGAGTGTTTCAGGCTGATAATTATTGCTTATAATAATAATTAACAAATAGTAATTCGAGTTTTGTAATTAACCACACCAACAGACATCAACACACGACAGGCACAGACAAGCCATAGAAAATCACAGAAATTTTGACAACCGATAACGCACGACCAACGCCGTCCGACGGATTTTGCCTTTTCTTAATTGTGTCGGAACGCTGACTTAACGCAAAAGATAACACAAAAGATACAGAATCACCCTTCAGATAGGTCTCGTTCAACCATCGTCATCATCCCCAAAATATTTGGCGACTTAAAAACCTCTCTAGAAAACTCTTGAGTTGCTCGTGCTATCTTGCCAGTTCTTCAAGCTCTTCTCTCTTCTGGGGTCTTGGCCACCACACCATCTAGGCATCTAAGTTTGGTTTGGAGATAAAAATATAATTAAAAAATGTCTCGATCTCAAATACTTTTGCAAAACAGTTCTTAAGGGAAGTTATCTCTTAGCAACATTATCAGCTGACTAGTAGGATTATTGACCTGTTACATAATATGCACTGTACCTGACTTATAAATATAAAAACTGGGACAGTGCCCTCATCGCAATATTTAAATACCTTTTACATAACTCGGCTTCCAACCCCAACTCATTATCCTGTTGCCATACTTACTCTATTATTACGCAACGGTCATCATGAACTACAATACACAACGTTCAGATGTACAAAATTATTCATTCAGTCGGGATCGACGCTACTGTAGATATTGTGCTTACCGATTGTTATTTTCAGTTTCTCTTTTGGTCGCCTGCGCGGATGATTTTCTAAATCTCAAATACATCGAAATCCTAGAAATCTATCTCAAAATTGGCTTGGGTTTGATATCAGGGTTCGTTAACCTTTTACCGGATTTTTTAAGTGATTCGACACAATAGTCATACTGCCAGGAGCCAATATTTAGGGAAATATCTCTCTAATTCAGTGAAGTGAAGCAGAAATAAATGGGTAAGGAGACCAAGAAGGTGATAACAGTTGAGAAATATCTGTATTGAAGAAAATTGCAGAACGAAAATTTCACGAGGATGAAAACATGTACGGAATAAATTATTAAACCTAAACAAAATTACACGTAAATTAACGGGCCTTACCAATAAATGCGATTAAATTTTACATAACTGGTTAACAACCATTAATGTATGGAAAATGGTTGTTTAATAGTTTGTAAAATTTGAAAGTAGTTTAATAGAAAGGGGGGGAAATTGTATAAAACCTACATGACTTCCATAGCGCCATTTTAGTAAAATTTCACTAAGGGCCTTTAACAACAACCAGCCAGCGGCCGAGAATCCAAATTTTGCCGAAAGATGCTCTTAAGATCGTACAGGGCGGTTCCAATGAGAAAGATTAATTATTCTCCGTGCCAGTTTTTTAAAACTCAATATCGATTTTATTTCATTCATAATTTGCTTTAATTTATACCTACAATCAAAAATGCTGAGAGGCGTGATGATAAAACTATTAAAATTATGTACTTATTTTTTGATCATAAGTATTTATAATTTTTTAATAATGTCTAAGTAAAATAAAAATGTTAAAAAAACCTTAAATATATTAGTTGTAAGACCGTTAATAAAAAGACAAACTGAAATATTTTCGTAACAAAACACGTACGCGGATCTTTTTTTTAATGATTTTATTTAAACTAAAATAAAATTCTGAATCATAGCTTTCCCAGATAATTTATTGATTTATTTTACTGTAATAATTTGAAATATGTGTTGTATAATACAATTTTTTTTTTTTTGAAAATTTAACAAATCTGCCAACGACCTAGGTACTTTATAACCTTATTATGCTAAAAATAAACACATTTTCTCATAATTTAAAACATGACTTTATCAGATAAAAGAACAATCTTTCGAAATAAATTTATGCTTTTTGTGGAAAAGAGTCAATGCGGCTAAAATTTTATTTAAAAATGACATATTTTCGGTTTTGTCTGGTTATTTTTTTTTTTTACAGTGAATACCGCACAAGAATCTCAACTGCTCCCATCTGGAGCCAGTGAGACTATGGCATCCCCAATTGGGATATGTTGTGAGGCTGAAGGTAGTGGGGAGGGGAAGGAGGTGGGGAAGAGGAAGGTTGGGAAGTACCTGGCTATTCAGATCTGGTCACCAAACACGGCTAAAGCCATTTTCAAGCAACGTTTCAATTCTGAATGGTGGTCTTACACCAGGGCGATACTAATGGTATCTTAACAGGGAATTTACAACATTCCTCTTAACAGGGAATTTACAACATAGCTTAAGTCATGGGAAACTGCAATATGTCTGTTCTGATGTTGGTTTTGCAACAGAGTACCTAGCACAGTCGATCGATAAAGGTTTTGTAAATAATGGCGATAATTTGTCATCGTTCGCGGGCACCACTGCAGATTGCTAACGCGCAAACAACAGTTCACGTCGAATAAATTAAGAACACTTAATCACTGAGAAACGTTTTTTTTCATTGGCGATCTGCAGATTTACTCGGGAAGGATAACAAGTTACCAATAGTATTGACAAAACCTTTATCGGTCGTCCATGCTGGATGCCTAGGACAAAAATGTTAAGTAGGTATAGATACATTAGGAGAACAAAATGCGACAAAAAGGTAGCTTCTGAACGCAAAACCTTTTGATTTGAAGTCAAAGCAAGTCGAATAGATTAAGATACCCACCCACAAGAAAATGGTGTCTCTTTACTCAATCAAAGGGGTAGGTAAGCAGAAACTAGGATAATACCAGGCCACCAAAATATTCAAAGTTCCACCGCATACTAAAACGCATCAACATAAATTATACACAAAACATGTAGATATTATGTATTTCGAACGAGGTAAGGGTAAGTAAGATAAGGTGCCAAGACACCATCCCACCCCTGTAGCGACAGAAGAGGTCACGTGCCACTGCACCTAGCGCGTGCCATCGGAGCGTGTCACCTCCCTTCCGTCAGGTGCTACGGTACCTACCCACTGCACCAAGTGCCACCTCTGCTATGGCACGCTTAGCTTACTGACTACTGGTCACACTTGCGTGGAAATGCTGCAGGTTGAATGGAATGAAACGGAATTTGTGGCCTACTGGAATACTCTTACATGGGCGATACCGGACATTGAATTAGTATGCGCTAATTATTTGTATTATTATTAGGGACATTTTTTAATATTTTAGGTAATTATATACGGATGGCGGCACGTAATTGAAAAAGGGTTGATGATAAATTATTAAATCTGATCTGACAATCTAAATAAAAATTGGGTGGCGTCTAAAAAATAATTATTATTACCTACATGGAAAAGCTGTTGTTATTTAAAAAAAAATAGTTTAGTTTCCATAGAAACTTAGGAATTACCACAAGTCATAAATAAATACGCTTGTTGCAAATTTTTCACCTGCAATTATAATTACAATAGAGCAGATGGTATTAAATCGAATATTTTTTTATTTATACTTATCTATAGCTATGGTTCAACCCTCAAACTTATCAAGATTAACTCTTATAAACTTATAACAAAAACAATCAATTTACTTATAGGTACAACCAAGCTGTACACTGCTCCCAACCGCCTAAAGCCAGTGAGACTGTGGGGAGGGGAAGGAGATGAGAAAGAGGAGATGGGGAAGTATTCTGAAGCCATTTCAAGCAACGTTTCAATTCTGAATGGTGGTCTTACACCAGGACAATACTGGGAGGATCTTCCACTCTGGAACATGCAGCAAATATACCGCATATTATTTTTAATGTTTAAAGTGTGAAAGCACATATCAATCAAATAAAATTTACTTTCGCACGCCGGGATTCAAACCCGCGACCTCCAAATCGCTAGCCGAGAGCCTTGTCCCTCGACCACGGAGACCTTTAGATGTGGAATAAATTTACTCTCATGGTAGAAAGGTGATCTTCTTCATAAGTACCTGATGCATACTTACCTTACACTTATTTTTATTTGCTCTGATTTCATAAATTTTATTATTTCATTTTAGCTGAAGTCCCGGCGTTGCCCGGGCTTCACACAGAGTGTTTCGAAATAAGATGTAGACACTAATTTTCCCCTTATTTTGAACATCAAGTGTTCAAAATTTCATCAGCAAAATTCTGCTCTAGGAAAAGGGATTGGAAGTGGTTTTCAAAAGTTCATGTAGACAGTGACTTCGACCTGTTTTGAATGACATCTGTTGTAAAATTTAATCAATCTTTATAAAGCAAACTCACAAAAACACACCGGGACACTTTTCTTTGTGTAAAAATAAAATTAAAATAATATTTTTATTTTTATTTTAACTTTATGAGTAAAACCTCAAATTGTAATATTTAATTAAATGAAGACAATATAAGCGAAACTCAATCGAAAATCTGAAAACAGAAAAATCAGAAAAAGATATTGACACATCTCACATCTCGGTAAGCGAGAGGTCCTGGGTTCGAGTCCCAGATGTGTCAATATCTTTTTCTGATTTTTCTGTTTTCAGATTTTCGATTGAGTTTCGCTTATATTGTCTTCATTTAATTAAATAAAATAATATTATTCAGATTCCGGGTTGCAGCTACGAAGATGAATAAATCCCAAGCAGTTGCTTCTGCGATAGAAGAGGACACCAGTAAAATATAGCAAAATCTCACAACATGCCAGTAATTGAAGTTTTGCTTTATGGGTATTCAAGTGCCATTGCGTACAGACAGAGGTACTTTCGACGTAGTATAAGAAATGTTTTTATTCTATAATACTACAGCAGTATTTAAATTGAAAGGACAGGTCAAGAGGTGCATAATAATGGTACAATTAAGAGGTGTAACGAGTCATGTGTCAGGTGTAGCTATACTGTACAGCGGGCAGGGGTGGGAAGGAGGTAGAGGCAGTGTGCAGTGTGCAGTGGGCAGTGGGCACTGATGGCTGACGAGGCACGCGCCCGCGCAGCTGACTGGAAGGTCAGCGAGCTGTGACTACCAACGTTTTCTACCGCTGCAATACCACGATAATGTGGAATTTGGCGGGAACGAGACTTCATTGAGCAGGATATTATTTTAGTACTCATGTCTTTAAGTCTTTAAGAAAAATCACAATGATATAAAACTAGAAGTTCTGAACGAAAATTTCCTCTGAAATCATTAGATTTGTAGGTAGCTACGTGAAAGCCAACCAAATTAATAATAAAACATAAATATTATTTTACGTAACATTTTTTTTATTTCAAAGAGGGAATTTTACAAAGATGTCACTGTCTCAATGACGATTCTTTTTCAAACTTTCTTCAGGCCGGTAGTTATCTATCATAATAAATTATTGATTATTCCGATTCGACAGCTTGTAATAGAAACTACGATGATGCGAATCCTAGCGGAATAAAAAAATTGTATCCAACAAGACCACCATCTTGAACCGGAACGAAATAAATAAATGTACAGACAAATGAATTAAAACAGGACATCGCTATGCTCAGTCAATATTACTTTCATCACTATTGTGGTCTCTTGAAAGATATTATCAATTTCGTTAAAATCGCTCTCTCATTTCATATAAAAACTATTTACGTTTGTATACCTTAGGAGTGGGCATTTTCTTACTTTTTGTACAACAGGTACCTACCTACAAATAAATTTTGTATGCATTTACGAATTACCTTGCTTTTTTATGTCAAATGGTTATATTGCTGTTACTTCCTTTTGTGTGCCTATAATCTTCACTATATTTTTTTAAACTTTGTATGTAAAAGTCCAATGGGCGTCTAAATAAATAAATAAATAATTATTACTGATTCGCCCATCTTAAACGGCATGCAATGTATGTTTGACTTACCGATTGTACGCCACCGCTGTGCAACAGTACACATTTTTTATGAAAAACGCCAAACGCTTGTCCAACATCCTCACACGGTTGACATTTTCCAAAACAGGTCCAACTTTTTTTTTTTAGATCGTTTTTTCTTGTGCTCAACATCTCGGTTCTACGCCCACTTATAATATCGGCGTTTGTGTTTCTACTCTTCTACGATATGTTCATATTGTTCATGACTTCCCATCCTTAAAATAGCCCTCCGCACAAAATTTACAAATATTAATAAATAAAGTATTAATATTTATCCAAATCTGGAATCACCCAGTGTGGCCGCATGTGCAAATAACAAAAAATATATAAACATGTTGACACTGTTGATGATGTCGCATTACTATTAATTTACCAGTGTTCTTTGCGGTAGCTGTAAATCCATTTATGACCGATAAATCAATCAACCTCACCAATTTACAAATCCACATCACAACACTCCGACAAGATGGCTAGACTAGCCTTTGAGCTGCGTAGGAAAATGACCTCTAACCAACATAAATGGGTGTTAATCATCGTATAATAATGTTTATCTCTTTATATCTTCAAGTTCTCCATAAAATGGTTATACACCAATTTATTGAAGAAGATTACAAATTTCAGGTACCTACGTATAGTATAAAATTTTGTGACATGCGTCAAAAGATCGTTACTGGATTATGTGTAATAGCTGGTTCACACGATTCGATTTTAGTTGATCAACTCGACACTTGAAAGCTTATTGACGAGTGTGAACCTTGAAGTTGATCAACTAAAATTGGAACGTTTGAACCTGCTAAAATGACAAGTGCTGAAAATGTCAATGGTCAATGCAAAATCGTTGAGAAATTGGGTCGTTACGATGATTGGCGCGTTCTGATGTTTTCGGAGCATAAAAAGGTGCATGTGATCCACCGTGAGTGTACTTGTGAGCTAACCTCTCTAAAAATGGGTGGATTAAATATAGTTCCAGAGATGAACTTGAACAAATGTTATCTACGTTAATCATCATTACTCAAGACCTCTCGGATGATGGTGATATTAAACGATGGGGGAGAAGTATCAGTATACTGTATAATATGATTGCCTGAAGATTTTTCCAATGCAGCAATAATTTTAAAAAACATCGTTCAATGCATTTTGCACTAGCCGGTATACGTGTGAAACATGGTGTACCGAATCAGCTCCGATCGAATAACTCCGAATCCAATATAATAACGCATGCAGAATTATATTTGGAAACAGAAGGTTCAGCAGAGCGGAGCGTTTACGGAGCGAAGACTGCATGGATTCGCAGATCTGTTGATACACCGGGTCCCTGGAGCCAGAATGCAGCCAAGTGCCTCCGACAACACAGGATTCTTCCTGGAATTATTAATATCTAAAAATATTTTTCGGTGGGCTTCTAAGATGCATTCAAGCATTAATTACATTGGATACAACACATCACAAGCTTTGGAAACAGATATGTATATTCCCTCACATATGGGTAACGTTTAAACATTTTTTGTACTCTTCCTATTTCTAGGATATGGGTTTGTTCAGAAAGAGCCCAAATAATGGAGTTGTATTCCAGGATTCCGCGATCAAGTAAGTACTTCAAAATCGTTCTCCGTCATCCGATTCCATTGGTAAATAATCTCGCATTACTAAGAACAAATCCATTTGTAAGTTTTTAATTCTATAAACCTTTTGGTAAGATTAAAAATAAAGTATCGTGCATTTATTATTCGCCTGCATAATGGTTTGCATATCTCCGTCCCGAATAACGTGGCAAGTAAATATTTTCATGTAACTATTTATCACCATTGCGAGTTAAAGAATGGTCCACGGTATCAATAAGAAATAAGGTAAACAGGTGATGTATGGCGCAGAGATTCCGCTCGCAGTTTACAGCCTGAAATATGGCCTCAAGGAGCCCGGCACTCCCGGCAACGAGGATACCTGTACCCGAGCCTGCCACGAATAAAACTCTGCTCTGTGGGCAGATATACCTGTATTTTTCACTGGCAGTAAATTCTATACCTTGTTTTTTACAAACTGATTGAAATATCAAAATAATATTCTTATGTAATAATAAATGCAGTGTAATAAAAATAACTCGTTGCCAAGCAGATAAGCTCAAAATATGCATTCCTCTGCATGAATATCGGTACCCCGAATTCGAAAGGTCATTTAAGTACTATAGAAAAAGTTGATTTTACTTCGTTTTCCTAATTTAAAAAATAAAATAAAAAATTATGGAAATTATAATAATACTAGCTGGCTCCCAGCAAGCGTTGCAATGCCATATTCAAAGAAATAAATTGTTTCTCCCTGATGCCCTTTCCCGTGCGTCCCCGTTCCCCTCCCGCATCCCTTTCCCCTCCCGCGTAGCCCTTTCTCCTTCCCCGCCTACCCTCTCCCCTCTCCCGCGTTCCATATATTCAGCATTATATATTATTATATTATATTATTATCATATTCCCAGTACATTCAGTTTTCAAACAGTTCGCGTGCCACCAGACCTATTACAATTTTTTTATTCAAATTTTCCTTTTTTTGTATTGTTGCATGCCACGGGCGTAGCACCCACGTTCTGCCTCCAAAGCTAGCTCAGTCAGGTCGGCAGAACAGGTGAAACGCTCTGCAACAGGGTTGTAGGTAGCTAAAAGGGGGGGTACATGGTTATAGGCCAACACTCTTCCTCATGTCTCGTCAAATGAAAGATTGTCTGGGATGGAACAACACTGTATTGACGGAAATACACAATTACAACAAGGGGCAGTAATATTCACATCAATTAACAATCACAGGTAAACAAGTATGCCTAGCTGAGTAAAACATCCTAAGCAAATCTCTCTCTTCGCCCTCCCGGGGGGTGTTTACAGATCGCGAGGTAAGAGGGGACACATTACAAAATGGAGGTAGCTTCGTTACTCACGGCCGCGCGGGGAAGGCGCCCAGGAGGTGGTGGCATGGTAGCTGAGTATGTCCATGCTCAGCAGGAAACTACAGTAGTCCATCGCCAGCAGGTGGCAACAGCAGCACCTGGCTGGCCAGCTCGCGCCCACAAAGCAGGTGGTCGCGTCCCTTTTCCGTTGGCGCCGAAAGTTCTAGAACAAACTCGACTCGACGCGCGGGGACAATTTGGGTATTGCCCGACACGGGTTACTGCGCTGGGAGCTAGCACGGGACTGCCGGCTGCCGGCGGGGCAACCGCGGTGCGTATGGCGAGGGGGAAGAAGCGGTATGTAAGGGGGGGACGGCGTGGTGGTTTGTTAGGGTGGCTTGGGTCCTGTATGTTGGCGACATAACAGTATATTACAAATATTCATTTTTGTTTATTATAAGAACAATCAACCAAATTTGGTACCTAACATAGGTACCTATCTAAAATGTCTATAATTTAAAAACTCCATATTTAGAAATAATAAAGCAACAACATATTAATTTAAAATAAAACAATAACTTTGTAAACACCACTTTTATTTAAATAAAAGTGGTGTTTACAAAGTTATTGTTTTATTTTAAATTAATAATGTCACATCACAAAGTATCCGCTTTATATGAACAAAAAAAAAAAAAAAAAAAACAACAACATATTGCTTATAAATATAAGGTACTTAGGTACAGTTAGAAAAAAATCACAGTACCTAAGATACTAAAAATATTGGACAATAAGCAATGCAATAACAGCAACAGCTTCCGCTTGACGGCCTTCGTGTTCGAGGGGTAGGGTTCTTGACTCGCAATCTGAAGGACACTCGTGAGGTATTCACATAAAAAAAAAAACAGAATACATATATTTGAAAATCATCGAAAAAATCAATCAGTCCGTTGTTTTCGTTTTTATTAAATAGCTTTTCTTACTTTTTTAAATCAGGTAAATCGTTAAATAGCTTAGAACCTAGGTATTCGTAATGGTGCAGCTGTTGTGTTTGATGTTTGGTAATTGTAAGATTGTTCATTATTCATTATCATTTTTAGATTTATCCCTTTTCCTGGTCTAGTCGGGACTTATCGCTTCGATAGTGCATTGTCCATTCAGTCCCTGGCACAGCTTCTGCTTTTGTTTTCCCCGGCTTTCTGGGGTGAACTGATTTTCCGATAAAATTCTGTACGGTAATCGTTCTGTTTACATTCTGAGCCCGCCGCACCTAGGCCACGAAATATAGTTTTGTTTGTACGATTATTTTTTTGTACAAAGAGTTTGTGAAATTTCGTAAGCCACCTAAAACACGCTAACTTCCTTTTGCCAACGGGGCAACGATGTGTTGGTGTCCCGTAATTTAGGTGAGTTAGTAAAGTAATATGATATTTTTTACTTTAGTATTTTTATATATGTATTTATAAATCGGAGCGAATCGGTTTTAATTTAACATTGTTTGAAATTTCGTCTATCTATGAATTTGTTTATACGCTCCGCTTCCATTTTGATGATGATGACCGTTTTAATTGTTCAGTAAAGATTCTGTTTTCAAATGTGAAGTGGTTGTATTTGATTCAGAGGCAGACACCTCACAAGCTCGCATAAAACCAGAGCCAAACAAACAGACATACTTAATATTATACCAAAGTGTAACTCTTTGTTTGGGCAAAGAAGTTCTGAATTTTTATTCATTTTCATTCATTTCTTCATTTTCTGTGTTTCCTCCCTCCTACAACATGGGTCTCTTCAAGACCCGTGTTCACTCCTTCCTTTCCTCAAAAAGACCCTCCACACAGCATCTTCAAAGATGACATAGGCCCTGAGGGAAGTTATTTTCCTCAGGGCCTCCTGTGTGGAGTTAATGTAAAAAAAAAAAAACTCCCACTTAGTATGAAATAAATTAAAACAAAAATAGCTACATTAAGGACATTAAATGTTGGCTGAAGGAACTATCGGAAAATAAACTGACTAGAATACTTAAAACATCGTCGTAGAAGTTTCTGGAAAACCTTATCCAAACCATGAAGTTAAACCATGGAAGTCGCTGAAAACTTATCCAAAGCATAGTCCCTCTCAGCACAGGATCTCCTAGTGGAAGGACTACGAATATAATTTCCATTTTATAAACATACCTAACATGTTTCATATAAAAATGTAAAAAATAATAACTATATAGTTACTAAATGAAATAAAATTAAAAATTTGTTTGGACTTTCTTATTCGCATTTTTTTTCAATACCTAAAGAAATGTTGAAAAAATAATTGTCATTGATAAAGTGACGTTTCTTTGGAGAAATTATTTTATTGCTTATCCGAAATAAAAAATAAATAATTACGTAGGAATTTAAGTACCTACCTACAAATCTTATGATTTCAGAGGAAATTTGGAAATTTTGAAAATCGAAAAAATACTTTTTTGGACGCGAGGTCTACTGTTTACAGAACTACTAATTAGAAATGAGATAAATTTCAGGGGATGACAATGAAATGTTCACTTTTATAAAGTTTGGTGGCTACTGGCTAAATCTTATAACTCCTTTAACATTAGACCAGCGCAACATTGATTATTCGAAGGTCGAGTGGGGTTTTATTTTTATAAGACTAAATAAAGGATTAGTAAAAAGGTTTAAAATGTATATACCTAGTACCCAGTGGCGGTCCTTCCCTCAGGACAATTGGTCAAAAACCTCCCAAAATTATAAGATGACAGTAAAACAATATTATTATGAAATAAAACAAATAGCAAATCAAAACAACGGGTATTATTCTAATGTATTTGAAATGCACCGCGAGAGAAAGCCGGCAGCGGCAAGCAGTGACATCTAACATCTTAAATGGAAGCTTCCTTTCCCACGCACTGCGATTGGCTGGGTCAAATTATGAAATGCCCTGGTATCATATCTTCTGTCTCTTTACGCACTACACAATAAATGAGATGGCACTATGTCCCTTTTTAAAAAGTTTTCGGATTCTGAAGACGGTTTGGGTCAGAGCCGTGAGGGAGAGGGAGCATGCTGAATATCATTCGTCTGAAAGAGATGGTTTGATAAACTTAGGTTGATTTCGCATATTTTACGCTTGTCGCATGAAATAATTTACTATATTAAACGTAATTTGACGTATGTGGGTGAATTTGACTCTCAAACTCGTGAAGTTCCTACAAATGAATATTGCTATATTTAATATGACATTGTATCATAGGTAATATAATTTTTTTAAATGACCTTCCACATCTGGACCCCTAGAGCCGCCTCTGCTAGTACTTACGTATATAATTCGACTTTGGAAAGTATAAATGGCTCAAGCGCCAGACAGCTGTATGGCGCTTGTGCCATTTTTCCTTCAGATATTATTGACATACATTATTAGAGCTGGTCACCATTTAAAACATTTTTTCTTTAAGGTTTGAAAGGACCATATTCTGTAATTAATCTCAAATGATCGATTGCCTTAGTCTTAGTCTGTTATACATAATATATATTTTAAATGTCCTGATTAATAACTTCGTATCGTTATTCTTCGATACAATAATATGTTATGAAGTCATCAATAATTCACTTAAAACATAATAAAATTAACCTTTAAAGATCAGGTAAATTGGTCCACGTAATATTTTACAAAACTATGCTTAAAACATAACTTATTCGAGAACAAGAACACAGTTTATTTATTCGATTTTAAAAAACTGTTGAAAACAAATCTAATAAGAATCTAATATCTATGTTTGGCGTTAGTTATTAATGTTTTGATAGGTTGAAATTGCTTGTGAGGAAGTAAGTAAGTAAGAACCGCAAAGTCGACTTGTTTTTTTTAAATATGGGAGTGAGTCCGGTGTATTTGGCTATTTCGAATTAGAATATTGGGCGACCCCCCATGAAGAATCGAATAGGTAGACTTTGCGGTTGGTGTTGTGATTGCCGTTGTTTATGTGCCAAAATAACACAAATGACAGAACAGCTGTAGCGATTGTAGCGAACAGCCTTAATAATTATATTCAATTTTACTCATAAAATCTCAATGACATTTTAGTAAGGCGGTGATTAACTTCAGAATTTGAGTTTTGGAGGAGGCATGTATGGGTACCGCCTCCCCGGGAACCATTTATTAGATTACAAACATCCTGCCAAAGGTCACCCCAAGTGGTTCACCACGTTTAGTGGTGGTTTGGCGGATTCACGAGGTGAGTTTTGTCCTGATCTTGGCGGCGGATGCGTCTGCCCACCAACTGCGTGACAGGCCGGATCTGAAGAGACTGGTCGAGGGGGACCTTTTGAATTCTCCAGCAGGACTCTCTCAGAGCATCGCCGTCCACCACAGCGGGAGGAATGGATTCATACGTCCTTCACTCCTGGAAACATTGACCCCAGATTCCTATTCACTCCTTATAACCTTTTCCTTCCCAGAACTTCCTCTCCTTATTTTAATAATAATAATAAATTTGAACAACTTATATAGCGCTGTTTTTGCGAAAAATCGCCTCAAGAGCGCTGTGAAAAGACCCTCCACACAGCATCCCCAAAAATGACATAGACTCTAAGGATTTTTTTTTGTGTGGAGCTAATGTAAAAAAATACTTCTTTCCCTATACATCACTGGTATATACCGTATTCACTGTTTTACTCATAGGTAGATACATACACTAATTTTATTATTTGTCTACTTTTTATCTACCAGTATAGTTAGTCAATCGTTTTATCGGACTAATATTCTTTAATCGTTTTATCGAATAATCAACAGCTGCAGCGAAAGACTGTCTGTAAACAAATATTTTTTAAATCCCAGTGACCTTTATTGATTATACGAGTAAGTAGTGGTAGGGAAGTACTTACCGAGTAACTGTGAACCGTAAACTTTATTCTGGCTCGCCCCACGACATTTAAAGTGGTGTAAAGTCGCATTGTTTTGACAATTTCTTATCAGATAAATAATAATATTGAAGGGAACAATCGTAACCTACAATAAGCATGTTAGTTCACGACAATGCGTCATTAACAGACCGATTCTCCCTACTCCCTTGTCCCTACTGCTGATCACCAAATACCGCAATGATTTATTTACTTAACGGAAAGGTCGTCATTGCCAAATTGGTACATCGAAACAAAGTTTATAGTTTATATGAACAAATAGGTTTATTTGAGTTTTAGGATAAAAAATTGTTTTTATATGAATACCCCACGAGAGAAGCGAGATTCACAATTGAGGTGATTTTTCACAAAAACGCAGCTGTACAAATTATCCAATTTTTGTTATTATTTATTTTTATTTTATATTTATGTGCTTATAAAATAAATATATTTATTAAAAATTGATTAGCATATTAAATTTAATCAATTTTATTGAAAAATATAATGGTGTGTTTTCTAAAAATAATAGGCCACATATTAGTAGATAAACGATAAAAAGCACACGCTCACAAATTTATTCTTCCAATGAATAATTTGAATTCTCCAAGATACGTTTTTAGATTTCTCCAAAATTAAAAACAGATAAAAACGTTACTAATAAATAATACATAATATGTACAGTGGCGGCCCCTGCCTCATATATAGTCAATGTTCATTTGTGCTTCAAACTTACTGCCCACATTTCAAAAAACCGTTTACGGTAATTATTATCACGAATTTCTTCCAGGAATCACTGGAACTGGAATGGTTACGAGGAATTAGGATTTATGAGCTATTAATCTTATTAATAAGTATTTAGCTGTTTAAATGCCAGATGAAATGGCCATCACAGCACGAGGACAGGTCGTTTGGATTGAAATTTATATTTGTAGATTCGGCTACTGCATTTCTATAAAGACAACTGCTATAAATTAGAGTCCACTCTCTCAGGAATTTTGTCTATGAGCAAAACTGGTTATATTACCGAGAACTTCTTAAAGTACCTACGGTTTTATTGGCATTTAATCACGCATTAGATGGGTATTAATTATATAAATAAAAATTCCATTTAACTGTTTTGATTAACTTAAAATGAAATTCTTTAAATTATTATTGTTCTACACGAAGAGTTGGGATTCTATTAAAGATAAAGATATTTTATTAAAGAACTGGCGCCACAGAATTTCGTCAGAAAGTCAAATTATGCAAAACGTAAAATATAATTATATACTCTTTAATTAAAGACAATATTAGCGAAACTCAATCGAAAATGTGGAGACAGAAAATTCAGAAAACGATATTGGCACCTCTGGGACACGTACCCAGACCCTTTGCTTACATGGCAAGATTGGCAAGTGCTTTAGGTCATAGGTCTCTTCAAGACCAATGTTCATTCCTTCCTCTCCCCAGATGACATAGGCCCTGAGGGAAATAATTTTCCTCAGGGCAATTCTGAATGGTTATCTTACACCAGGGCGATACTTAGAGTATCTTCTAACTATATATTATTTTAAATGAATAATTGTGAAATAAGACAAATTAAATAAATAAAATTTATCTGCCCATGCCGGGACCGATACCGCTTCCTTCGGATTACGAGTCAAGAGCCTTACCCCTAGACCACACCGGCCTTTAATGCATAGACATATCCGCCAAAGTTGTCATCGTATGTCGATTTCTTATTTATTCCGTTTCAGTTTCGGCCTGGCTCAAAAGTGCAACCGTGCTCTGGAAAACGGTATAAAATCATCGGTAGTTAACGCCTCTCGATCCGAAGGCTGTGAGGCTGAAGGTAGTTTAGGAGGGGAAGGAGATGGGGTAGGGGAAGATTGGGAAGTACCTGACTGACAGAGCTGGTCTCCAAACACGACAAATGCCATTTCAAGCAACGTTTCTATTAATGGTGGTCTTTCACCAGGGCAATACTGAGACAATCTAACACAAGCAGTCTCTTTCCCATATTACATATTTGGTTATCTCTATTGGATCGTATCGCAGAAATGTGTTTTCACAGAATTACATTAATTAAAACATGCATTGTTTCGTTGCATTTTAAAACATATAACTACACATTACCATTTCGAATATTTAATTAAAGAGTTCAACGGCACGGGTAGCAAAAGGGCGCGAACAATTGAAAAATGGAATTACTATGAATAAATAAATAAATTCCACACTTCCGTTAGGCGGGCAGCGTACACCGGATAAACAAACCGAACAATCCACCTGCCGACTGAAACAAAAAGTGTAATTATGCTATGAAGAAATACCAGCATATGCGACACGGGCGAGGCCGGGACCTGTTAAGAAGTTACGCTTGGTCGCGATTCCGTGTTTGCTCCCTTATCCGGAATAATAGACGAAGGTATGCAAGAATAGGCACGGGGTCGTACTTCGCTGATATACAATACATCAGGCGGCCCTTTAGCTATAAGTAAGCGATCTAATGAAATTGGACTCACCGGTTTGCAGTTTGTTAGTGAGAGATGTTCACTTGTACGAGTACATATTACAGGATTTAATTAATATTTCGTCAAGTTTTATAAAAACCCTTGCTTACCGACGTTATCTATTATCGACTCGAATGTGGTGTGGCAACGGCAAGAAACATCTATAGGTAAATCATTTTGCCCAATTTGGGCCTATATTTTCTTACAAAACTGTTTTTTACCATGATTACGGATTTCAAGTGGGATTTCAGGCAAATGTAAGAGACACAGTGCAATTTTTTGACATTAGCTCCACGTAGGAAGCCCCAAAGGAAAATAATTCCACTCAGGGCCTATGTCATCTTTGGGGATGCTATGTAAAGGATCTTTTTAGGGGAAGAAAGGAGAGGACGTTCTGGAAAGGAAAAGGTATGAGGGGTGGGTAGGAATCTGTCCGGAAGTGACGGACGAATGAATCCATCCTTTCCACTGATGCAAGGCAATGTTCCGATAGTCCTGCTGGACTGCCAGATCCGGTCGCAACACTGTTGATGGGCAGACACATACGCCGCCAAGATCTGGACAAATCTGAACCCATGAACCCGGGTACCCCTGCTAAGATACCATGACCTATGGCAGAGGTTTTTTTTAATTTAATTTAAATTAAGAGTTCTACGAACTAAACACAAAAACAATTAATATGGCAGAGGTGTTGGTTATTCAATAAATGGTTCCCTGGGGCGGCGGTACCCATACCCGCTTCCCAAATTGTCTGGAACCGAAAGGTACTTAAGTCTGTGGAGCATTTATTTCCATTTAAATTTTATGTAATATACATCTGGTGTCATATTCTTCATATCTTTCGTTTCTTTACTAAGATGCAAAATATAGATTTTATACTTTTGTATTTATTTGTGGATATGACTTACGCCTTATACCTTGTGAAGAGGTGCGGTTTGATATAGAAATATTTATTTATAATTTCAAGTTTGAAATCAACTGTTTATTTGTGATATCTTCATAATACAAACATTAATTGCATTACATTATGATTTTGTGCTCAAGTTCTCGAATGTGTATTGCTCATAAATTTTCTGACTGAATAACTACCTTATTAAAAAAAACTTGACTTGGGTAGATGAAACAGAACTTCACTTGCTTGATGAGGTTGTGTGAATTATAGTTAATAAAACATGTATTTATTATTATTATATGCATTACTAATTATGTATTTATATCAAAACTACTTGACGTCATTAATATTTTACTTGGTCGGAAGCTAATGATGACGTGAGTCTAAATATTTATCACACTGAATGTTGTCATTTATGACACTTAGAGGCCAATCCAAAGTACTCTAATTCTTTGGATATAAATGATATATGCACTGCACGGGGTAAGTACTTTAATGCTACGTAGGGGTGGGTGCTTGGTGCTTGTAGGTGGCAGGTAATCACCTATCGAAACACTTGTTCGGCCCGAATGCCTTTTCATAATTCCAGTTCCGTTTCATTTCGGAAATTGGACATTGTTCTAAATCAAATGATCTATTGTTACGAAATTTATTAAAGGGGCTATTGACTTTTTCCACACAAGTTGTTAGATATAATTGAGAAACGGTAACACTAAGGAGTTGTTTGAACGTCTTTCAGATCTTATAACAACACAAGCACATAACCACCAGGTTAACACAAACATAAGGTATATTATTTAGAGATTACAATTTGGGAGGTGAGTATGGGGACCGCCGCCTCGGGAACCATTTTTTGGATAACCAACACCACTGCCATAGATCATCCCAAGTGGTTTGTTACGTTTGGTGATTAGCAGGGGTGCTTGGGTTCCTGAGGTGAAGTTTTTCTAGGTCTTGGTAGCGAATGTGTTTGCCCACCTACTGCGTGGCGGGTCGGATCGGGAGAGACTGGTTAAGGGAGACCTAACTTAGAACTCTCCAGTTGGACTCTCACTACCGACCTTGCACTGCACCCACTTGCACTGGAGTGGGAGGGATGGATTCATATGTCCATCACTCCTGGACACATTGACCCCCCAGATTCCTACCTACCCCTCATACATTTTTCCTTCTCAGAACTTCTTCTCCTTTCTTTCCCTAAAAAGACCCTCCACACAGCATCCCCTAAGATGACACAGGCCTTGAGGATTTTTTTTCTCGTGTGAAGTTATTGTAAAAAAACTATATGGTGTTGATATTTTTTATCTACTTAAATACCTAAATAAAATGAGAGCATTTTGTTTCATTTGTGAGAAGGGATTTAAGTATTTAAACTTCAGTGTTTCTTTCGACGTTCGATGGTTGTGGAAACATTTTTTAAGATATTTTTTTTTATTTTTTATTTATTTAAGCGACTATATAAAATAATTCTATAAGTATACAAAATATAATAGTTATGTTAGGTAAAGATATTGTACTTCTTAGTCCTCCTCACTAGGGGTTCTATGTCGTTTTTAGTGCTTTCTTGGATGGAGATAACTTCTTAAATAAATAGAATCTGGTTCGTTATCTGCGTTTATTTATACTTCGCGTATACAATGGAATTCGGTAGTCAACCTAACTAGGAGCTGGCTAAAATGGTTCTGGCGAGTGATAATTCAAACACACCCTCTCAGCTTCCCCGATCCCCTGCCGGAGAGCTTAAGCACTACGCTGCCTGCCATCTAGCGGATTATACCGATAGCTGATGTCACCGCCATCTGTCTCTACCTTGCGGAAGCTTTTACGATACACCACAGTTGACCACTTTCATCCATGTTTTAATTCTTGATTTGTACTCATATTTTTTTTATTAGTTTTATGTCTTGGGGGAGAATATTAATGGAGTTTTTCTTCGTCCGAATGTGGCTTTATAACTTGGGATGTTTTTTATGTCATTTTTATTCGATCTAGTGTAATGGATATGGATACGCGGTCTAGTAGAGCAGTGGGCCCCAACCTTTTTGTCACCGCGGCCCAGTTATTGTTTGATGATTTTACCGCGGACCACTGGGGGGCGGTAAAATTATCAATGGTTGAAAATATCTTCGTTACTTGGTCAGTTAGCAACAGATAATTAAATAATGGGTAAATATCGGTTCGGACTGGCCACGCTTATTACGAATAATTTTTAGAAAAAAACTTTAGATTCGCCTTAATTACTATAAAAGGAAACTTTTTGGCTTTGGAGCGACGGAAAATAATGCATTTTAATTTTCAATTGCATAAAACCAAAATTCACTTCGCGAACCGACACAGCGAAAATCCGCGGCCGTACCTGTCACTGTTATGTTGGTATCCTTGATAAATTAACAAGAGCTAATACGACTGTAGCCGACTTCGTGGGATACCTACACGAAATACCACGAAATTATGAAAACACAGCAGAATTATTATGTTAACAAACCTCTATTCGTATATATTTGTTATTACTAAATTTAGAATATTAAATGAATAAAGGCCTTTAGGCAATGACGTTATATAAACCTTTAGGCAAGTTTTTTTACATTGAAAAAATTTTGGTAATTTTGGAGATCGCTGGCAACGATTAATATGCACTTTTGTTGAAAAAACCTTTTGATTCACCTTAATTACATTAAACCGATAATTACCAAATAATGTTCTTACATTCATTAATAACCTTCACCCGAATTTTACATTTATATAAGAACAACGATAATAACAGCTTAATTTTTTTTTTCAAAAGTATTTTGATTTTACGCAAGCCCTTGCGCGGCCCATTACCATTTGCCCATAGGTTAGGGACCCCTGTTAAGTAGAGGATTCAGTATTTTTGAATAGTTTCAATAATATATTTTTGGCATATATTCGTTGTACATTTGGTACGTCAAAGCTATTGAAAATTTCAATCGAAGGTCTTCTAATAGGTACTTTCAGTATGGTATTTATAATTCCTTTTTGAATTGTATTCAGGTTGTGTATGGATTTATGTGTAATAGATCCCCATCCTATAATTCCATATTCAATTCGAGAATGACATAACGCGTAGTAAACCTTTTTCAAATCCTTTTTATGTACCATATTTCTAAGATTTTTAAAGAAATAATATATGAGGCTTTTGAGTTTTTCAGTAATAATATCTTTGATGTGTAAGATCCTCAAACATTATATATAATTAGCTTTTCCCCGCGGCTTCGATTGCATTAGGGAGAAATTACTATACTTTAGAATTTTACCACTGGAATGAAATGTTTTTCCGGAATTAAAAGTGGCCAGTATCACTTCCCAATCCTCCAATTATCCTTTTGCAAAAAATCACATCGATCGGTCGCTTCGTTGCGACGCGAGGTGAAAGAGGGACAAAGAAACGAAAAACAAACACACTTTCGCATTTATAATACATACCAGCGTTAGTTCGTCTTTTCAATAATTTTACGATTTTTTTAAATCGGTTCAGTAGTTTAGGCGTGAAAGCGTAACAAACAAACACACGCACTTTAGCATTTATAATATTAGTATGGATAACTTGGGATTAACATCACCCAGAGTTGCAGTCCCCATAGTACCTTTGTAATTCGTGTAAAAAACAAAAAAAAAATATATTAATCATCCGGTGTGACAGGAACGAACGTAATTATTTGTTTTAATATTAGGTCCTTACATATGAAATTGGCGTTTTGTATGGGAGGAACATAAAGTCGATTTTTTTAATATAATATATTTAAAAAAGTAAGTATAAGTGGTTTATACAAAGTTATATTGTTTCATTTTTCTATAATATATTTATTTAATCAAAGTATGTACCATTGCTATCTATGCACTTTTGCCATCTCATAGGTAGTTCATCGATCCCTTTACTAAAAAAAACATTCGGACGAGAATCAATACAATCTTTGAAGGCGGTTTGGACTGCCCCATCGGAGTTGAATTTTTTCCCTTGCAAGAAGTTATCCAAATTTCGAAAAAAATGGTAATCTTTTGGGGCAAGGTCCGGAGAGTACGGTGGATGTCTTAGACATTCCAATTGAAGCTCCTCTAATTTGGTAGCCGTCTGTTTTGCAGTGTGTGGTCTAGCGGTCAACGCGCGTTTGTTGATTTGCTTGACTCAATTCGTGAGATACCCACCTTTCAAGCTTTTTCACCTTCCCAATTTGCCTCAAGTGGATTAAAACAGTTTTATCACTAACACCGCAGCCTGCAGCTAACTCGGACGTGATTTGCGATGGATCCGCTCCCACAATAGCCTTTAATTCTTCATTATCAACTTTGGTCTCCGGCCGTCCACGGGGCTTGTTCTGCAGGTCGAAATTTCCAGAACGAAAACGTTGGAACCAAAAACGCACTGTGTTTTCTTTTGCGGCACCGTCGCCATACACATCATTAATCCTTCCAGCCGTTTCTGCAGCACTGGTGCCACGGTGGAACTCGTACTCGTAAATAACGCGATATTTCAAGTTTTCCATTTTGTAAACTAAGTGACGCAAAGACAACAAACAATTAAGGAAAAACAAATGAATTATAAGTTTCGAAACACAAATACGTGAGTAAATAGCTGTATAAATTTGAATTTGGAATTCCTAAACAAAGAGAAGATATTTGAGATCAAAGATGCCAGTACGGCAAAACGCCAATTTCATATGTAAGGACCTAATATAACATTATAATACTATGGCAAATTTAAAATTAAAATTACTCCAACTATGAAGATTTTCCAGTTTTAATCACAGGGCAACAGAAAATGGGTAGGTACCTATGTATTTATTTATGTGAATACCGCACGCGTCCCAACTCCCAACTGCTTCCCGAAAGACTACGACATCCCCAATTGGGGGATGTTGTGAGGCTAAAGGGTATAGGACCGAGAATGAAATGGTGGGAAAGTACCTGGCTAATCAGATCTGGTCACCAAACACGACAAAAGTCATTTCAAGCAACGTTTCAATTCTGAATGTTGGTCTTTCACCGGGGCGATACTGAGTGTAAATACAACGCTGCCAATCTGCCACGAGTTTAGTTAGGTACCATTATTATTTACACACTTACTTTAATTCAATAAAATACCACCGGGATTCGAACCCGCGAACTCCTGATTCGATCTTACCCATCGACCACGGGGGCCGTTATACTTAGACGTCCTATAGGACCTATAGGCTTTGAACTGTAGATCGACAAATTCTAGATTCACTTCCCATTACGCGCAAAATTACATTGAGTTGGATTTTTTTATTACAAATTTAAATAAAATAAACAAATAGCAAGGTATGCTACTTATAACATAATTTATCGCGCAGTAAGAGTATCGTCGCTTAATAAATTCTGTCGGTAGAAATCAAAAGGTTGTGTCACTGTTTTAAGCAGTCCAATTTGACAATTTACTTACTTGTAGTGTAGTCGGCATTTTGAAAGTATGCAGTGAAGACCTATCGCTGCAAGTGCGCGAGTAGGTACTGGTAGGTATTAGGTACCTACCTGCAGGCTGTAGTCACTACAAAAGTGCCTACCTGCCGTGTACCTGTGACCCGCGTATTGTGTATGGCATCCTTGACCGGGCGGTGCACTTTGCATTTTGGGTAAACATTCGAATGCATTGTGCATACAAAAATATGTTTTTGCATCGCATTTGTTATACATGCAACTCGAGCGGTTGAGAGCATTAACGGAAACGTTGACATAAATAGGGTTACCTTTAAAATCAAATGTAAAAATTTCCCGCCATTTCCAGGTTTTCAAAGAAATAACTTGTTATATTTTGTAGTCTGACTTTAGAAACTTTGAGAACTTTTTCGATTAAATTTGTTTTACTCCGCTTATATGCGTTAATATGGAATATTTCTTATTCAAACTGTTAGAATTTATCAAATTTTGGAAGTTAATTTTCACGTTCTGTGTAAGTTCTAGTCAAGTTCTGTTATTATATCATTATAGGCCAGTTGCTTCATAAAACTGAAATAATCACAGAACTTGAATAGAACTTTCACAAAAAATTGCTTCAAAATTTCGATGAATTGTTCACATTTTTTTAAACAACCTATCCTCAGCTTTATCTCAACATCTCTACATATTATAAATTAAAGTCCTCCGCCGCGTCTGTCTAAACTCGCGATAAACTCAAAAACTATTGAAAGGATTTTCATGCGGTTTTCACCGGTTTGAGTGATTCATGATGAAGGTTTAGGTATATAATTTGTCAAGGTTTTGTGTAAATAGGTTTAAATATATTATTAAAGGAGAATGTCTGTATGTGGTGAACGAGCGGGCTGGCAAGCGGGTGGTGTTGATTTGATTTGTATGAAAATTAACAGATGGCGGTGTGCACTCAAATTAACAGTGAGTTAAAAGGTTGGGTAACCATCCAGTAGATGGCGTTGTGTTTTGTTAGGCACAGCAACGCGTAGCCGGGTCAGCTAGTTATTACTAAAAGTGAGTATTTATGTCGGAGGAGACGAAAAAATATGTAAAAAATGTTCATTTTACATTTCAATTTTGTTCAAATTAATTAATTTACGTAATAAGACCTGTGTACTACTCAATATAATATGTAGGTATTATTTACGCAATATATGTTCTACGTCGTATTCATATTTATATTACATTTCATAGACAACCAATGCTGCCAATCACAGGAATATTAATATTTCCGTATTTATTTTGTTATAAAGAATACGTCATTAATAGTATAAAGAAGCTTTGACTGCCCAAATAGGAAGGTCTCCCGTTCTAGGACAGTCAAATTGACAGGTTTCGTTTATATTGGGTATGTAGGTACATGATTATTCATATACGTAGTATTAAGGCGCCGCAACCGGGCTCGAAAAGAAGAAGATGGAGATATATGAAATTACGAATGTTAGAGGAGAGCGCTAACATTAGCGTCAAAATCGATGCGAAAATTGCGAAAATGTTTAATAAAACACAACTCGAGCAAAAATCACGTGGGAGGCTTCTTAGGCATCATTTAAAGAAGCATTGTGAATTTTTTCACAAATATAATTTATAAGATAATAGAAACAGACTTGTTTTTGATTATTTTTGGAGCAAACTTTGCGACTTTTTTCTATCGAGGGAATTTCATATAATTTGCGCTTCGGCGTGGGCGGCATCTAGACATTATCTTCAAAAATAACATATATTTTAAGAGCTTAAAAACTTCAAATGTTTAAGGGAGATATGTAAGAAATCGGTAGAAATGCGGGCAGCGACGCCTTAAGTAAAGTTAACATTCACAGATTCCATTCACATAATTATACTATACGATACAGCAGGATAGTAGTAGTAGTCTAGAATCAATTTATTATCGAATATGTAAGAAACAGTGATTTCGCAGTGAGTATAGAAGAAAAAACAGTAAAGGAAAAAAGTAAAAATTTGGGAATAAAAGAAAAATATAGGGCATTCGTAATACATAATTATCAATAGGGGCAATACGTGTTCCTCTGGACGATTGTTCCTCTGGACAGTAGTGTTATTTCATAAACTATCATTTTTTTGTATTAATTAAATGCCGCCAACAAACGCGCATTTTAAAGTTGATAACACTGATTTAATCTCCATTCTCTCCTGTCAAAGCTAAAGTGAGAGACGATGATTATATTTTTTTCATCGAAAAAGTAATTTTTTTTGGTTTTTATTGAGTGACTTTATGCTGTAAAGACTTAAAAGTCTGTATTATTTAAACTCTACTTTGGAATGCATGTTCATCCAAGAAACCGCGAGGGTATTTATCTTTCTAATAACATAACTTCAAAATGAGAATCTTTTGAAATTGTAAAAAATGACCAACCCGTGTTCCTCTGGACATTTTTTTGCTCTGGACATGTCCAGAGGAACAATCTACAATATTCTTATGTACAGTTTATATAGAATATATTAATATTAAGGATTTTTACCTGTTAATTAATATTTTAGTGCCACGTAGTAAATTGGGAAGAACGAGGAACACCTCCTTAACCACGATTTGTTGGAAAATGCGGCATAAATAAATGTATTTTTTTTTAATATAAAATATTGTTTTGTTATGGTTAGCGAAATTGTGTAGGCAAAAATCAGGAAATATACTTTGGCACGTGACTAATAAGCCATTCATTTTACCCCAGTAGTCCTTATTGTGAATATTTTGTCACCTATATAAAAAAATAGATGACTCTAAAATAGGTTTTACCAACCTAGGATGACGGTACATAATCTAGAAAAAATTATGATAAGAAAAATATTTTAGACTATAGCAACTGATCTATTATTTAAATAAACTATGTATTCCTGTTATTGTTTTATTGTGTTTATGACTTAGAAAACATTTATTGTTCACTGTATAGAGGAACAAGTACTGTCCAGAGGATCATTACACAGTGACCAGAGGAACATACAGGGTATTGTTCCTCTGGACAAAAAACAAGTTTTATTTCAATTGCGTTTATTTCGCAATGTACAAAAAAAGTAGCAAATAAAAAATCAGATTACAATAGATCATTTATCTGACCTCCAAAATATGTCATTTTATAAAATAAATTGCTAATAGTTTAGAAGAAAAAAATAAAGTTTACTAAAAACTGGGAAATGTCCAGAGGAACACGTATTGCCCCTATCAATAATACAATAATTTATTCATGTTATGAAGTGAACGCATTATTGACAAGTTTGACCCTGTATTTATAACAGAAGAATGTGAAAAGAAAATAATTACACATACCCGTTAGACAAACCCTGCTTGCCATATAAACCATTCAAAACCTGGGATGTATACCTATACAAAGAGCCCCGTACAATTAGCAGTACAATAATCCACATGAAGATGACTTACAGCTTCAGCAGCTTAAACCTCAACCCAGTACCAATAGTACCAGGAATAATTCGAATTAGTTTGTTTTTATTTTGTCAAGAATTTATTTTATAAGGTTGTTGCTTCCGACAAATGTCATATTTGATTGTCTATTAATTAAAAAATGAATATTCCGTATTAGCCGTGTATCGAACTTCGACAAGGATTATTTCGTAGGTATTATCCGTGAAGCTGACTTACATGTACAACTTCACCCGTTTTCGAAAATGCTGCAATTCAACCCTGTGTGAAGTGTCTTTGCGGTGATTTGGTCAATTTATAAGTTGATCAATTCCCTTTTATCATTTACTAGCAGACCCGGCAACACGTTGCTGTTGCTAACGAAATACAACGCCACGCCATCATCCAACGTTTATAACCAACGCCATCTGTTAAATTAAATCCACACCGCCCGCATGCCAGCCCGCTGCCCACTGCCCGCTGATCGCTTGCCAGCCCGCTCCCTTTATTTATATATTTCAATCAACTTAGGTACACAAAACCTCGACAAATTAAATACCTAAAAACCTTCCTCATGAATCACTATATCTATTGGTGAAATCGCATGAAAATCGTTGCGTAGTTTAAAATATTTAAGCGCACAGAGGGGGAGCGACTTCATTTTAAACCGTGTAAAGATTACCATTTGGTTTTATATTTTAAAACTGATCCTAGGTCGTAGATTACTTACCGAACTTTAATTTTAGCCACAACATATTGTTAACTAAAAAAACTCGATTTTTCACTAACTTCTGTTCCATTTATCAAATAATTTAAAACTATGTACCTACCTACCTAGTGATGGTTAGGAAAGTTAGGAACCTACTGTGGAAAATTGGCATGGCGGCGGTAGGAACCAAAAATGTTCTCAATTCGAAATCTAACACTGACAATCTTTAAGAAAATCCCGCATTGCAGGTATTCATATTTTCTCGATATATGGACTCCTTAGTGTTTGAAGAAAGGATCAACATTTATTAATTGGTAGGTGGGTAGGTAGTTAGGTAGGTAAGTATTAAATACGCTGCAGCAAATGAAATCGAATTTAATGAATTTACATTCAATAGTCCGCTCAGAGAATTAATGTTTCCAATCGACATGCGGAACAGCAAGTTCGGTGTGCATTTGCTATAAATAACGATTTCAGCAGGTAATATATGATCGACAGCATTGAGGTATCAATGATCGACAGTATTATCTTTCCAATAAGAATAGTACATACAATTTGGATGAAATCATTACTTAGTTTTAAAAAAAATAAAAATTGGGAGGCGGATGTGGGTACCGCCTCCTTTTTTCATAATGGGGGTATATTACCCCCGCGAGGTCACCCAAAGTGATTCGCTACGTTTGGTGACTTAGCAGGGGTGCCCGGGTTCATGAGGTGAAGTTTGTCCGAATCGTGTAGGCGGATTAGGAGACTGATTGAGGGAGACCTTTTGGCCCTCCAGCAGGACTCTCTCGGAACTTTGCCTTGCAACGCAGTGGGAGGGATGGATTCATACGTCTGTCCGTTCTGAACACACTGACCCCCAGATTCCTACCCACCCCTCATATATTTTTCCTACCCAGAACTTCCTCTCCTTCCTTTTCTAAAAATACCCTCCACACATCCCCAAAGAAAACATAGGCCCTGGAGCAGGGCCGTAGCTAGGGGGGGCATTATGAGGCAATGCTCTACCTTAAAATATCTGTGCCCTACCTTAAGAAACACCATCGACTATGATAATATACTAGTAAACTGTTTGTTCAATGTTTGATACGATTGAAAAAAATTACCACCTATTTGTGTAGCATAGCGACATCTAATTAAACAGCTTCGAATTAACCAAGGAATCATATCATACTAATTCATAGATGCCATAGAAGTACGTGGTGGCAGGCTGTGATTGTAATTATTATTATTGTTATTGCAATCACACGGGGAATTCCCAAACAGTTTTGGGATGCTATTAAACGGTCGGGTCATAAATAAACCAATCCCTAGATCGATATCTTCAGGCCTTCTCCATACTAAACGGTTTATCATCATCATCAGTGTCATCAGATCAAGCACTTGCATACTGCTGGCTAACAACGTATGCAAGGACAATGGCGGTCTAGTTTTGGTTAATTATAAATGTAGAGTCGTTCTACAAAAAAAGGCTCCTTGTGAGAGCCCTGAAGTAGTAAACATCTGTTACACTGGACGGGTATGTGGTGGATAACCTCCAATGCACTTCGAATAAAAGAATATTTTCGAAATGTGTCAGCAGGTGAATTCAGATCTGTAATTTTACATTCTGAACCCAAAACTGGTTGTTAAATCTGTATGCGGCGTATTAAAACTACACTCAGATGAAAATAGTTTTTCTTTATTCTGGCAGCACCATAGTCTGCAACTAGAATTTTACAACTGCACTTCAAATAAGAGAATGTTTTCCTTCAAAATGTGTCAGCAGATGAATCCACAACTGGAAATTTACATACTGATCACAAAACTGGTTTTAAATTAAGGGTGAATCTGCTTGCGTGTCCTCAGCTTTAATTAGTATTACTCTCATATAATGCGTAGTATGGTTTTCTTACGAATTACGAATTTTGAAGAATGGTTTGAAATAAAAGTTTCAACTCCACTCGAAATATTAGAACGGTTTTCTTTGCAATACGTCAGCAGATTAATCCGCTACTGAAATTTTGACAGATCATTCGGAACATGAAACTGGTTTTAACCTTAGAGTTAATCTGCACGCGAGTCCTCAGCTTTAGCTCAGATACTACACCCAGAACAAGAAAATGGTTTTCCCCTTTTGTACTTGGAACACATGGATGGTTTGATGATCCATTGGAACACATGATGATCCATGAAACTTTCTTAGAATTGTCGCGCATCGCCCATGGACCTTTCTCAATCATCCTCACTGAATATTAGTCATCAACAATCCAATCACAAAACAAAATTCGACCCAGATGATGTTGCCAGTCGCAGCAGTGATCAAGATGACATGATTATACATTCATTTAAAGAAAGGGGAATCCCCTGGTTTGTCACAGAATAAGTAATGAAAAATTCCGTACCCATTTCAATCGGTCTGAATCGTAGTTGCAACAAAAATATAAAATGAAATGATAAAAATTTTTAGAAGATATTATTATTATTTATTGCGAAATTTTGTCGTCCCTTAAAAGTGCCACCCGGGGCGCCCGGGTTTGTTCTTGAGTTCAACAGCTCGGTTGTGGGAATTTTCGGATTTTTTTTCCACAGGGTCCACTGTGTGGAGTTAATGTAAAAAAAGGAATATTGTAAAGAAATCTTTTTTCTAATAAAAAACAATGAAATTAGTTTATCAATTTATTATTGCACATTCCAAAGAAAAACTTACACATAAAAAATAGCAAAAAATTGGGTAAATCAAAAATTATCACATATTTCCATAAATTTCACATCTGCACTCAATCAAGTTAAACTTAAGGTACTGTCAGACTGCGCTATAAAGTAGTGAGCGTTTTGAGCTTGGCCTATGTCAGCACATCGCTCGTCATATGTTCCCAATGGGAATGTATGGCAAGTGATATTCTGAAATAAGCCAAGGCACGATCTGACAATAAGCCAAGGCATGATCTGACAAAGTCATTAAACAAAAAAAATCATGAAACATTTACAGATGAGTGATTGTATGAAATATGATTCCTAAACAACTAAATTAAGCAAGCAAATATAATACACTCCTCCACCACCACAATCAATAATTATCTTTCGGAAATGCTGTATTTTTGTTGGTCATATTTATTTTTGTTTGTGTGATATCACACGAGTCAAGTCATAAGGAGTTAGTTGAACCGTGGGATGCACCAATAGTGTGGAATGTGAAAACGAAGAAAGGGTACAAAAGGGTTGGAAAAACCTGACTAAATCCTATCACTAAGATGCAAGAATATTTTTTAATCCTCAAACTGTTAAGAGAATTAAATCAGAATAAGATTAAAAGAATCTGGACAATATGCATACAAAATTATAGATAGTAATTATTAAATGCAATCATTATTATTATTTACGAGTCAAAAATCAGTACAATTATCAACCGCCGACTTCTAAAATTTGAGACAACTTGGCAAGAGTTTTTGCTAAGATGCAAAATAGGTAATTTCACAAAAGACCTAAAATTATTGAGTATTAAATGTATAAAATACAATATTGTTTTAAAATACTGAATAATATGTATATTAGATAACCGTATTATGTGATAACATTGTACTTCCTGAGTAACTCAAAACTATTTTCAGTTAGTATTCACATTATTTTGACCAAAATCCAAAACATAGATAACCACTCGAGCGATGGGTGTTTAATTTTCGATTTGGTCAATCTATATCATTCTTCAAAATATTAATATAGAAACATAGGAATTACTGCAGTTTTAAACCAATGAATCCACCTAGATTCCACCATTTATCCCATATTTTTTGGTTCTATAAACATGACAACATTACAGCAAGCGATCGCTCAAGACGTTTTGCAAACTTGCCACAATATGCCAAAAATCACTCGAGTGGAAAAATAAAACTGGAGAAATTTATGAGATTCACAGGTAATATTATATTATGCATAATTATAAAAATTAGGTACGAGAAAATTTCTAAAATACATATCTAATTAATGGTTACACACATTACATTTTTTTTAAATATGTATTATATGATGCCACCACAAAGATATTTTTCATGCAGAAATCTGAACTACAGATCTCTAAAAACATGTTTTGTTTTACCTCTGTCAAATTCTCGGTGGCTAGATTATATTCAGGTAACACGTAATTATGCAAGGGGAAACAATTAATACTAAATCTCACTGAAAGGATTGCAAAAATCTCATTAGGAACGTTAAAGAAAACAATTAAATCAAAAATAGCACAGGACAAATAAAAATTGTCAAAGATGGCCAAATTTATTATCTAAGCATTTGTAAATGATACAAAATTAATGTAAGCAGCCTCAATTAAAAATAAATTCACGCAATTGTTCAACCAAAATATTGAGATTTGATGATTGCCTATTAATTCTCGATTGCCGATGCTAAATTTTTACCGTGCGCCAACTGATTCTATTTTCATAATAACTTTTGCAAAGGTAAGGTTTTGTATTGTACCATCTTGCCAGATATTATATCTTTATATATTTATAAAAATAGTAAATAATCTACTATAAGTAATTACCCCAGAATAGCTAGTCGAAATCCTTAATGATACGCCGGCAAACAAGAGATTAAATAACTTTTAATATTAATAATTAGTTTAATGACTTTTGAAGTTGTCTATTTTAAAACTAAAATGTTTTGTCAAACCAGGAATAAATCACCGGGGGCAAGAGTTCCCAACTGGATTATCGCAGAACTAAATTTGATGGATCCCGATAAACAATATTTGTGAATTTTGAAAATACATAATGATTATTTCCATATTTTTAATTCACAACCATAGACAAAAAATAATAATATCCTGGTCGTGGAGCAAACTGGTTTTAATAGATTTGTACATGATAACTGTTAATGAAGCGGTTTAGTGTTCAAATTAGAAAAATAAAAAAAAACCTAACATCAAAAACTCTAATAAGATTCTTATCCATTCCACTCTTAATGCCTACAATACACATCTTTTTTCAGCCGGATTCCAATTAGAGACCAAAGTCAACATTTTTCGCTTTACGCGATCGCTATTTTCATCTCTATTTTCATATCTACGATTTCAGTTGGCATCACAGTAAACAGCACGGTTTATGTGTTGTTTGCAGTGATGAGAATTGAAATTATACATATGAAAATAGCGATCGCGCAAAGCGAAAAATGTTGTGTATTACAGGCATTACTATCAAAATTGAGCATTTGCTCAATGCCATTAGACTTCAAATATATAGTCGTAGTCCATAGTAACGCTTTGGATTATATTCAATAAACAAAAAACATAAAAATAGTAGAAAGTACAAGTTTTATTTTAAATCCCGGAATGCATAAATTAAAATAATTTCATTTTTGCTTTGCGGATTTAAAAATATATATATTTACACCTATTGAGGTTGACCCTCACAAAACTATGAGAACATTCATGTTAATAGAAAATATGATTTGACGCTGCAAGGCAATCCAAAAAGTTGAAATAGGAGGAGGAAGCGCAACAAGGTCCTTATCATTGTTCTACCGGTATTTCAATGGAAGATGCTCCGAGGAGCTAGCGTCATTGATCCCCTCGGAATCGGTGCATAGTCAGGAAACACGCCAAACACGCGCCCAATATATGTATACGGTTGTCATTTGTCATGTGAGAGAGAGTCGCTTCTTCGACTCATTCTTGAGTTCAACAGCTCGGCTATGAAACGATTTGCTGGCCTCTTGTTTCCCCCTTCCTACAACATGGGTCTCTTCAAGACCAATGTTCATTCCTACCTCTCCTCAAAAAGACCCTCCACACAGCATCTCCCTGACATAGGCCCTGAGGGAAATTATTTTCCTGTGTTGGGTTAATGTAAAAAAAAAAGGCAAAACACTCCAAAAATCAATCACGATAATTCATGGGAATTCTATGCTACACATATAAGTTGGCGGTGGCATAAACATGAACTAACATTTTATCTTTATATTTTAATCTGGCAACCACACCTACTATCATATTGTCAATCACACCTACTATCATATGTCATAGACGGCAGTCCCTTGTTTTTGCCGACTTGTATGTATAGCATTGTAGTTAACTTAACTTTAAGAAAATACGTAGAACTAAGGAAAAATAACGCTCAGTTTATTGGTGATCAGTTTCAGACCTTATTCTACAAGCTTTAATTTAGCAGAGCTTAGTTTGATTGACGGATGCTAAAAATATAATCAAATATATGGAAGAGATCATTCTACAAGCGTTAAACAAAAATGACAAATAATTTTTGCCATGGAATGACATCAATATTAAGCGTTAAGATAATACCCTAGTCCTGGACCCATTCGAAATTGGGCGGAGCAGGCGACTTCAGCGTTGACCAATCAATTGCCAACAGCGGTGTTTTTTATAGAACAAAGCGACGCAAACAGCAAAGCACGTCTAAACGGCCCGAATTCCAGGCGGCTACTGACTGGGACAATAAAACCCGCTTTCATTCCTTCTGCGGATAGCATAAGGGTGAAATTTGCAGTTGGGTAACGCCTCTTTTAATTTCCTGTAAAAGAACATAGCTAAAAACAAATAACGAAAATGCTTTTGGCCGTGAAAATCTTAAAACGTATCTTAAAAAATAGTGTTTAAAAAAAGCTAAAAGCTGTGAGATTCATTAGTTGCCGTGGTAAATTTGTAGGATAATCATAATTCATCATGTTCCTTGGGGGTACTGGAGTTGAGGAATTGGTGAAATAGTTGCTGAGAGTTGACGTGATCGGCTGCCACTCTAACAAGGCGAAGAAATTCTTCCACGTCAAAAGCAAAATTTGTAAACTTAGGATGAGCTCCACCGTCGGGATGGTGACCCTGTAAAAAAATTGGTATTATAAATTATTGTAGATATTCATAACATAAAGTCTTGGCTCACCCCTAAGGACAAAAATAACAAACTAATAATAATGCAAGAAGATTTTTATGTATTTACACGTGTACAATCAGAACTGGGCAGTATTTGAATTACTTCGGTAGTTAAGGTATTTTGTAATTTGTATTTCAAACACTTATGGCTTCAAAATACATTTAGCGACCTTAATAATGATAATGAAAAATAAACTGACATAGATAATACGTAGACTAAAAACGATAGAATCCAGAGCAATATATTATGTAAGTTAATATTTAGAGTTGGCAACACGTCCTGTGCTATAATAGCACTGTTATTGAACATTTTCTATCATATTTGTATCATATTATATTATGCTTGTCATTGCTTTGAATTGTACATTTTTGTGTCATAGTGTTAGATCAAGCACTATGGGAATAATTTGACTGAATACTAGATTATTTTAAGTTAATTATAGAGCGCACTTGACGTGAAATAACACAAAACTGCACTATACAAATGTATGTTATTATAATAATAACTAGCTGGGTTACCCGGCTTCGCTCAGGAAAACATTCGAGAGTGTTCTGGAATGTTTCACATTGATGTTCCCGATTCCATATTCTCGAACATTACACAATTTTCCAGAAGGTTCCAGGATGTTTTGGAACGTTATGGAATGCTCTCAAATACTCTGACTGGGGTCCGGCATCGCTCGTGGAGTTGATGTGAGATTGAATTGACGTTCGAATCCATGACGGATCTTGCTTTATATGTATACCCCACATGGGTAGCCCCATACAAAAAAAACTTCAAGTGTTCCAGATCATTCCACAACATTCGGGAGTGTTCTGGAATGTTCCACAATGATCTGGGCTGTTCCGGTATCTTTCTGAATGTTCCATCATATTCCCGAACATTCCAGAATGTTCCGAGATGCTCTGAAATTTGGTGGAATGCTCAAGAATACTCTGGAATTTTTGAACTGTTCTAGAAATTTCAACGGGGCGAAACTTCCAGCCCTTATATCTTTATAAGCACGCCCTTCAGGTAAGAACGGGAACTTTCTTCATGGATGGAGGATAAAGGGCTACCACACAATATAACTCCCGGGACCGGGACTCGTCTTTGAGTTTTAGCGGCATGCAAATTGTTTTTTTAATAATATAATTATCCAAACATCCAGAACCTTCTAGACTCACTGACACTCTCCGCCACTCATTTCTGAAAGCTTCTTAAACTTTCTTCTTCTATAACATCCTAGAGCATTAGGGAACCTTCCAGAACTATCTAGAACCTTCTAGACTCACCGACATACTCCATCGCTCCTTCCAGAATTTTCTAGAGCTTCATCGAACCCTCTTAACTCACCGACATATTCCGCCACTCCTTTCAGAACTTTTTACAGCCTTATGGAACCTTCTAGAACTTTCTACAGCTTTATCAAATCTTCTAGAACTTTCTGGAATCTTCTAGACTCACCGACATAGTCTACCATACCTTCCAGAACTTTTTACAGCTTTATCGAACCTTCTAGACTCAACGACATACTCCGCCACTCCTTCCAGAACTTTGTACATTCCTATCGAACCTTCTAGAACTTCCTTCAGCTTTATGGAACTTTCTAAAATTTATCGGACCTTCTAGACACACCGACACACTCTTCCACTCCTATCAGAACTTTGTACAGCTTTACGGAACCTTTTAGAACTTTCTACAGTTTTATCGAACCTTCTAGAATTTTCCGGAAACTTCTAAACCCACTGACATATTCCACCATTCTTTCAGAACTTTCTACAACTTTATCGAACCTTCTAGACTCACCGACATACTCCGCTACTCTTTCCAGAACTTTGTACAGCCCTATCGAACTTTCTAGAACTTCTACAGCTTAATGGAACCTTCTAGAACTTTTCGGGATCTTCTGGACACACCGACACACCCCTCCACTCCTTTTAGAACTTTCTACAGCCTTATGGAACCTTCTAGACCTTTATCAAACCTTCTAGAACTTTCCGGAACCATCCAGACTCACCGACATGCTCCGCCACTACTTCCTGAACTTTGTAAAGCCCTATAGAACCTTCTAGAACTTCTACAGCTATATGGAACCTTATAGGATTTTATACAACCTTCTAGACACACCAACACACTCTTCTTCTGCTTTCAGAACTATGTATAGCTCTATCGAATCTTCTAGAACTTTTCGAATCTTCTAGACTCACCGTCATTTATTTCTGAAAGCTTCTAGAACTTTCTCCATCCACAATTTTCTAACCTATTGTGAACCATCAGATCCTTCTAGACTCACCGACTTACTCCACCACTCCTCCCAGAACTTTGCACGGCTTTATCGTACCTTCTAGAACTTTCCGGAACCATCTAGACTTACCGACATACTCTGCCACTCCTTCCAGAACTTTGTACAGCCCTATCGAACCTTCTTGGACTTCCTACAGCTTTATGGAACCTTCTAGAATTTTCCGGAACCTTCTAGACACCCCGACATACTCCTCCACTCCTTTCAGAAATTTCTACAGCTTTATCGAACCTTCGTGAACTTTCCCGAACCTTCTAGACTCGCTGATATACATCTCCATTTCTTCCAGAACATTCCAGAGTTTTATCGAATTTTCTAGTAGTTTCCGTTTTAGAGTCTTCTTAGAACTTTCAGCCCTTATATCTTCAAAAGCAAGACCTTTAGGTAAAAACAAATACCCTTATTCCCTAGGGGGGATAGAGATCTACCATACCATATAACTCTCTTGATCGTACCGGCACTCGTTTCTGAGTTTTTGCATTCCGCACGTTTTTTTGGACTTTCTTTTATAATATATATATATATTGATTATTATTATCAAACACCTGGGTCCTATACCACAAAACTTTACAAGTGGAGCGGAGATGAGATGTGTCTTTTGAGCAATATGATTGGTCAATTTTTGCACGTCTCTGTTTCACTCTGCTCAACTTTGCTTCTATGGAAACGCACCCTTAGATAAGGGCACTTACGACAATTTATTGCAACCAAAGGTTCTACCAAAACCAAATGTGTTTTGTATTTTGTAATTTGTATTTTGTATTTTAAATAAAAAAAATGGTTAAAATACTGTATTTTGTATTTCAAATACACGACTTGAAAGTATTTCCTATTTTAAATACATGCAAAAAAAGTATTTTGTAATTTGTATTTTAATTACAGCAAAGCATGTTCAAATTAATAAAATACTTAGTTTTATACTTACCACTTTTATTGTTTACAAAAACCAAAATATTTCGTGAGCAACACTCTCTTCTTCAGGGTTTTTATTGATATCAATAACTAAGTATTTTATTAATTTGAATTAAAATGGTGCTACAAAATAATTTTGCTGTGTTAGAAGAAGCAAAGCATGTCTTTTGCCCAGCCCTGTTTACAATATTATGTGGGTATTTTAAAGATTGCGAAAAAAATTGATGACTGAATTATAATAATATTAAACAGAAATATTCACATGAGAAAAAATAAATATTATGCTCACCGCGTCTTCCTGAAACAATTTATCTTTCTTTTCCCAAGTGACGTACTTCACTCCACGAAGGCGTGCCAAATCAAAATAACATCCACTGTCCTCACAATTGTACCTAGAAGAAATATTAAAATTTTATGAACAAACTCAGTCATTTATCAATGAAATGAAATCGGTTACAGAATTAATATTTTTAATAAAGATGATTAGACTATTTGGGAGGCGGGCACGGGTACTGCCGCCCCGGGAATCATTTATTGGATAACCAACACCCAGGTCACCTCAAGTGGTTCGCTACATTTGGTGACTTAGCAGGAGTGCCCGTATTAATGGGGTGAGGTTTGTCTAGGTCTTGGCGGCGAATGCCCACCTATGGCATGGCGGGTCAGGCCTAACCTAGAGCTCTCCAGTCATACTCTCTTGGCCCATTGCCTTGCACCGCAGTGGGGGGCTGGATTCATGTGTCCATCACTCCTGGACACTTTGGCCCTCAGATTCCTACCCACCCCTCATACCTTTTTCCTTCCCAGAACTTCCACTCCTTCCTTTCCCTAAAAACACCATCCATATAACATCCCCAACGGCCTTGAGGGATTTTTTTCCTCAGGGTCTTCCGTGTGGAGCTAATTTAAAAAAAAATACAAGTGTGCAGTTCACACGTGGTAGAAGTGAAACCTTCAGAAAACTAAAGTAGACAAGAGTGGAGAGGCTACGTAGCACCGCACAAAGAACAGACCGATTATTCTGTCTCATTCTCTCGCAGGCTAAATCCTATAGATGTATGTTTTTGTTTTAATTTATAAACTAATGTTTAAGACAAGATTTTTATGCATAGCACAAAGGGTAACAATTATTATAATCAATAGTTGTCAGCCTGAAACACTCATTTATATTGAAAAATCTTCCGAGAAAAGATACTTGACGCCAACAGGACTTAAACCCGTGTCCTTCTGATTGCCGGTCGGATGCTCTGACCACTGAGCTGAAGGACACGGGTTCAAGTCCCGTTGGCGGCAAGTATCTTTTCTCAGAAGATTTTTCAATATAAATGAGTGTTTCAGGCTGACAATTATTGATTATAATAATTGTTACCCTTTATGTTTTTGTCTCTTTTTAGTGTTGCTTTTTCGTTTCATTGAGTTTCAAATCACAACGGTGCTAAAGAAGTTTTCACTTTTAAAAAAAATTCATTGAGAAAAGGATCATTGATATTATCTGCAGGCTACTGTAAAAAATAGGAAATATAATAATTACACTCACAATTCAAATATAACGGCCCAATCCGGTAAAAAGAGCAAATGAGTTAATCCAGCTCCGTGCATCCCAATGAATATATCCGTGTTGTGTGTGATGCTCAATTGCTGAGAGAAAGGAATATTTCTATTATAGACGGCTCGTTTCACTTCAAATTCCCCCGTCTCATTCAGAGCATTCAGGAGATCGTCCTCGTTGAGTATTTTCCTGTATTTCGTCTCTCGAGAGAGCAGTGTGATCCTTATTTTCCTGTTTTGTCTTTCATGTTTGACAATGTTCAGACCGTTGAGAATGTGGGAGGAGAATGCGTGGAATAGACCACTTTTTTCACAGCCATAAATCTGTGGATTAAAAAAACACATAAGTAGAAAATTAATTACTTGTTGAAAAAACTATATTTATGTTTTCTGATTACTGGGCATTTTCGCCAAAGTTTGTACATTGCGTTTTTGACATGTTCCTTGATTTTGATTGGATTTTATAGTTATATAAAGGTGTTTTTTTTTAGAGGTTTGGTTTTTAAACTAGCAACATTGTTTCTACAGACTGTCAATTTGACAGTTGACAGTTGATTTGTAGTCATTACGTTTTGCCATTTCACCATGAATAGATTGACGTCAGAACAGGGCTTGCAAATTGTGCAAATTTGTTTTTATTGCGTTTATTTTTTTTTATTTAGTTTATTGCGGGACACATTTGGTGAGCGCATAATTTCACGTAATGGACCTGTGGAACTGGCCTCCACTATTGTGTGATCTCACACCATTAATTACTTTCTTTGGGGGTATGTGAAGTCACTAGTCTATGCTGATAAACCAGAGACGTTGGACCATTTGGAAGTCAACATTCGCCGTGTTATTACCGATATATGGCCGTTGCTCGATAAAGTTGTTGAAAATTGGAATTCACGATTGCACTTTATTCGAGCAAGCCGTGGCACTCATAGCCCGAAATCATATTTAAACAATAATGGCATAAAATTACCTATTAACATTATTTTAATGTGTTTTTTTTTCATTTTGAATTTGCATACCTCTAAAAAAACACCCTTTATTATAGAGTATTTGAAAGTTATATATTTTTAATAATCAAATGTATTAATTTTAATTATTTAGTCTAAAGTTTTTATTTAATTAATGAAGACAATATTAGCAAAACTCAATCAAAAATCTAAAGAAGAAAAAGATACGGTCACTTCTAGGACTCCAACCCAGGCCGCCACTGCCCAGGACCCATGACTTGCCAGGACAGTGCTCTACCAACTGAGCTAATGTGTCGCTATCCTATTCGGTCATATTTAACTGTATCATTCTTCGACCAAGAACTATCAACATTATCATCATTTTCTTAATGCATATTTTTATTGGCTGCTATCTTTATGTGTGATACAAGATTCAACCAGAAATAAATGCTAGATAGTGTCTTTGATAAATTTATTAATTTTTATTTAATATGCGACATCTATTGACTTTATTGCAAATCGAGGATGAATATTTATTTTTATTTTTGACTGAGTAATACCTCAAATTGTAATATTTAATTGATATTGTCTTCATTAATTAAATATTACAATTTGAGGTTTTACTCATTAAGTTAACAATGAAAATAAATAAATTTTTGTAGTTTAAAACTAGTGTGTTTTTACCATGTCCCATTTCTACATTCAATGAAACAAAGCCTGATTTAGATGTTAATTTTAAGTGTATAAGATTAATTTTGTGGCGTTTTAAATGGTGACCGGACAACTCAGAATCATGCAACCTCAACACTTCTTTTGAAAAGTCGTTAAAAGCGATGAAAAAAGTTAGTAGAATAGGTTACTTTATGGGCTATTTTAAATTTTTTTTTTCATAACTTTTAATGACTTTTCAAAGGGAGTGTTAAAATTGCATGATTCTGAGTTTTCATGGAACTGTCTTAAATAGCTTACATAACATCAAAGTTGCAGAAGAACAAAGTCTGATGTGCGATTTTGTAGTTTTGCAGTAGAGCTGTTTAAAGATTCGATTTTGCATTTTTACTGTTTTTGACATCAAAAAATATAGTGTTTTAATACTAGGCATTTCCTTTTACTTCATTAAAAATTCCAAAAACACAGACCTTTAAATCAACAAAATAAGCCAACGAAACGATTTTCAATTTTTAGCAGATCCAACATTATTCTTCGGGACCGTCGATATATTTTTGGAAAATTTACTGTTTTGATATAAATTAGGACCAACATTGAAAAAAATCATATTTAACATTTGTGTAGTAGAATCCCTTAGTTTGACCATATATTTAGATTTATTTTTTTTACGCCATTTTTAGGGACTTTTACGAAGGAACAGTTTATAAAATTATAAACCATATATTTATTACTTGTATACAGATTTTTTAATATGTTTTTTTACATAACAGAACTGTCCCAGCTACAATCTTTTGCATTTTTTAAGTGATAAATTGTAGATGTCCACTGAAGAAATTACATTTTTACTCCATCATTAATATTCCGTGCGATGGGGAGTTTTTTTTATATTAGCTCCACACAGAAGGCCCTGAGGAAAATAATTCCTTTCAGGGCCTATGTCATCTTTGGGGATGCTGTGTGGAGGATATAGGGAGTTTTGGGAAGGAAAAGGGTATTAGGGGTGGGTATTAGGGGTGGGTAGTAATCTTGGGGTCAGTGTAAAAACCAAGTTTTCATTACGAAAATAACTGGTTCCTAAAGAAATAACTCCTAAATTATAATTTTTCATTTATGAGTTTTATATTAAAAAAGAGCTAGATTATCTGAAAAAAAACGAGCCAAGAAGCTAGACCACTTTTTTTTGGAGCCGACGGCCTCATTTTGGAGCTAAATCTAGCTCTAAAGGAGCAAAACTGCACAGACAGTGAGTACATTTTTTATGTGAATACCTCACAAGAGTCCCAGCTGCTCCCGTCTGAAGCCAGTGAGACTATGGCATCCCCAATAGGGGTATGTTGTGAGGCATAAGGTAGTGGGGAGGAGAAGGAGATGGGGGAGAGGAAGGTGGGGAAGTACCTGGCTATTCAGATCTGGACACCAAACACGGCTAAAGCCATTTCAAATAACGTTTCAATTCTGAATGGTGGTCTTACACCAGGGCGATACTGAGAGTATCTTCCACTCTGGAATGTGCCACAAATATACTATTTATTATTTTAAATTAATCAATTGTGAATTAACACAAATTAATCAAATTAAATTTATTTGCGCATGCCGGGATTCGATCCCGCGACATTCGGATTACGAGTCAAGAGCCTTACCCCTTGATATCGAAGGCCGTCATTATATTTGTATAGCTTATTTTAAAAAGGATAGTGAAAATCCACTTACAATAGGAGTATTATAAAATAGTCCAAATATCATTCTGGGCAATAGTGGAAAAACAACATTTTTGAAGCAAACAACTTCCCCTCGGAATGTTTTCAAGTCCCAAACAGGATTGTTGGTGAAGGCGTTCCACGTCTCTTTGAATGCAGAATCGTATGTGAATGTCTCCCAGATCAAGATGTGATTGTCCTTGGAGAATAGAGATGGATGTGTGGAGTTTACGTGGAGTGATGTGTAGAGATTAAAGAAGTCACAGAAGTGGTGATACATATTGACAGCTGAAACAGAAAATAGAGAAGATCACTGCAATGGTTTCCTTGCTATTAAACGCACTTATTGTCAGAACAATTCTTGTAATTTATTCATTTGATATGCAGAGGGTAAAGCTGCAAACCCCAAAAATTCCCTCATGTTGAAGAGAGTTGAGAAGAAATTAATGAGATTTCTCTACTGAGAGAGTATGGCTACTACCCGTGGCTCTATCTTTTGGGTAGCTCAAAATGTACCATCTACGGGTCAGAAAGGTTGTACACTTCTTCATACTGATTCTGGATGGAGCGACTGGATATTTTGAAAACTGGGCTATCATGGAGAGCCTTTATTTCTATTTTCCCGGTGTTTTTCTCTGTCAACGACAGCACAGACTGTTTTATCTCCCAGCCTGCAGATTAACATGCCAAGGGTCGTATGTGGGGAGGGCAGTGCTGCTATTGAACAGAATCAAGTCAGATACTGACATATTTAACATCAATGAAGCAGCCTTTAAAAAGCGAAATTTATTGCTACTAGCATATCTCGTACCTCCAAACTGCATCTCAGATGACATATATTTTCCTCAGGGCCTCCTGTGTGGAGTTAATGTAAAAAAAGCATAGTTGATACCTATTTTTTATATTAAAAAAGCTTTAATATACATATATATGTTTTAAAACGCTTTAAAAGATTGAATTGAATAATATAAATGTCTTTCCATGTATTTTTTTAATCCCTTTGTACTAGTCCTGGGTAGATCGATCGTTTTACACGACCCGGGTCGCTCACGACCCACTGGCGTCACGAGCGGGTCGCGAAGACCCGCTCTTTTCGCGACACAAAATACGAATTTCGATTACTCATCACCCAGTTACTTTCTACGGGTGCGCCGCGCGGTAGACGGTCGCCGCCCAGACCGGTCAAGTCATACGTGACACAAAACCCAGGTTATAATTGTGTGAACGTTCTCTCACTGCTCACACCTGTAACTAGTAATGTCATGTCCCAGAAATTAATTTTAAAAAAGACATGCTTCAGGGGTAAAAAAACAATGTTTTATCATGTTTTGGAGGATATAAAAACCTTTTAAAAAACGTGTTGTTCTGAAGCTTTTATTGAGAATTTAAATCAGTAAATTAGCTGAAAGCTAATGCTTTATTATAATTTCTTTTTATTAAAGTCAGACATTTTACACTTTTATCAGTTTATAGTTTATATTACAATGCACAATTACATTCACACTCACACAAAAAATGAAAAGTTTTTATGAAAACAACACTAACAAAAAGTGAAAAGAAATGCACTTCACCCGTTGATTAACAATACCAAGATACGCTCTAATTAAAAACGACGCTGTGTCTAGTCGAATATTCAAAAATCGAATCTACCTAACAATCACGCGATGACGTGACACACGGGCAGGAAGCAGGATACTGTCACGCACGTGTGTGCGTTGATCGGCAATCGGCGATCGAATGCATATCGAATGTGTCGCAGTTTGCGGGTTCCGGGAGCTGACACTTCTCGCCCCACCCGCACTCGGCACCCGGCGATCGGTCCGTGAGTCACGGGGTGCAGGAATGTGTCGTAGATCGCGGGTCGCGGGAGTGTGTCGCGGTTCACGGGTCGCGGGAGTGCGCGCGTTGTTCTTGTCTTGTTGTTCGCGAGTCGCGGATCGTGAGACCCGGGTGCTGACGAATAAATAACCCGCTCGCTCTTTGGTGGCTCGTGAGCGGGTTTCGACGATCAGGTCTTTCACGATCGACCCAGGACTACTTTGTACGTAATTAAAATCTAATACAAGAACTTAGTTTACCTCACCCAAAATACCTACCTTCTAGAAATTCATATTAAAAGGCATCCAAACTTCCAAACACAATAAATACTAATCTCAAGGAAGAGAACACATTTTACAATGGGGTACATATACATACATAACATTAAATATATGTAACAAATGCTATTTCACTCACTTGCATCAATTTTCATTATGTATGTAGGTTTTTCTATGATAACATCACACAAGCCGTCACGAATAGGTCTTCGAGGAATGCTTTCAAAGTTCTTCATTTCCGGAGCCCAGGACTGCAGCGGGCTCACGTGCTCCGCCTCCTTCATCAGGCGTTCCTGGTAGAACTTGCAATAGCCACCTGAAATTAACATTAAAGAAGAAAATAAATAGAATTCAGCAAAAAATGCATATAAGGCCTGGACATTGATTTTGAGATGAAAATGATCAAAGCTTTTGAGATAAAATTGTGCAGGAAATTGTTGAAGATGCAAGGCGGTACAGGTCACTAACAGACTGGTACTAAGAAACGCAAAGAGGACAGCACCTCGGCATTATGCAAATTAGCAGCAAATGCTACATACAAAAATTAGTCAAGAAAGTGTAAGGCTGAAGGGGTGCTCTTTTTGGCTGAGGAAGATTTGTCAGAATATTTGTTAGGTGTGAAGGAACTCTTTTGGTTGACTTCAAGCCGGGAATCGTTTATCAGGACGGTGGCCAACACTGTTTAGAGAATTGGGCTCTCCAGACATGAAGAATAAAAATTGGATAATCATTTCCGGCGTGTTTTCAAACATTTGCTTGTGCTTTCATCTTCATTATTTCTTTCTGAATCTTGTAGGAAAACACGCCGTTATGGAAAGTGAGATAAAACAATCAATACAGTCAGAGTTATTACTATACATATTAGTAATGTACATATTCCATACAGTAACAGTTGCTTTAAACACACCTACACAAGTACATCTGGCAGGAGACAAAAAAACACATGTGGACAAACGTATTACATATTTGGAGATCTATGGATGAGGCAAGAGTTGTTTATCAGAAGTGTGAAAATCCACTATATATTACTAATTTAAACAAATTAATTCTTACCAATCTGCCCCGGATTCAAAATGTCCATCTTATATCTAAGATTGTCACCTCTTGTTAAAAGATCAGTAAAGTTGATCATTATATTTCGGCCACGGCAAAATCTAAAAACAATTCTGTTTTATTAAAATAATATTTTATTTATTTATAAAATACATGATATATAATATATAGATATGTACATAGAATAGATATATTGAATCACCATACTAGGCGGCTGCCTACAATATATATGAAATTCATTCACAAAATAATTAAGGAAACAATATTATTGAAAACAAAAATTACCGTAAATATTTGGAACACTCTAGAAAGGTATCATCGAAAAATAATGGTTCACACATCACCGACATTTCAGAAAATTGCTCCTTCACATATCCTAAAATGTTAAAAATTTTATTAGATTTGAAAGCTTTCTTTCTATTTTAAATGCACATTTGGTAAATATTCGGAACAAACGTCAACGGTTATGTAACGGGATTGTGTACGTTATCTTTACTTTAAAAAACAGCCTACGTTTTTGAATGGTTTGTCTGGCAAAGCAGGGTTTGTGTAGCGGGCTTGTGTATATTATCTTAATTTTAAAAGTTTTATCAAAAAAAGTGCATATTAACCGTTGACGTTTGTTCCGAACTGCAAACAGAGTGATTTGACAGTGTGAAAGCAAATTTTCAATTTACGTAAATAAAATTAAAAATGTAACATTTTCAACCTCCCCGAATGCAAATAGTTGTCTTTTATGGTAATTAAGAAGAATCTAAAAGTTTTATCAAAAATAAGTGCGTATTAACCATTGACGTTTGTTCCGAACAATTACCGCACATTTTAATGCAGTATCATGTTCATTGGTCAAATGCATTGTGCATATAGTTTTGTATTAGTGATCGAAGAACCCGTGGATGCAATCTATTAGCCATAAATTTATAGTTTGTCTAGTCTATAGTTAGTAATAAGATAGAGCATTGTAGAAATATATTACATATTTATACAGCGACCTTGAGTTGATTTTTCGTAAAAATGGCGCTACACAAATCATTAAAATTTTATTATTATAAAGGAGTCCATAAAATTGGTATTTTCAATCAAGAACCTAAGAAGATAATTTTATAAATGCTTACCAAAGTCTCCTTGAGAATAGAACGTCTCCACTTGTGCCTTTTTTGTCTTCACCCATCCTTTATGATCTCCTGGGCAATATGGCATTGAGTAGGCATTTAGTGGTTTACAATCCGGCTCATATCCCCAACATTTATCAGTATCCAAATACTGTTTATATGCGCAATTCTCGTCTTCGGCACATTCCTTGGCGATTTGGGGAAAGGCATTGAAATAATAAGGCAAATGAGCCTCAGGTATGTTTATATCGGTAAGGTTAAGAGAAAGGACGTGGGAAACTAATAAACACAAACATATTTTCAAAAAGTCCGCGACTGAAAAACAACGTATCCGCATTATTTCGTTGATGTTATCTATTTCCGAAAGTATCAACAGCAGAGAACACTCATATTATTATTATTTACAAAAATATAACCTTAAAATTCAGACTTGTCAGAGTGACAGCTGGGCGCGCGTTCGAATATGAACTCCGCACATATGACTCCTCTGTTCAAAACTGCACTACATTGCGTGACAGCTGTTTATCAGTAGTTTTTTAGTGTCATGTATTTATAAATTAAAATTGTACCATTGCTGAAAGCAAAGTGTAAACCGTTTCCTAACTAACTAACTAACCATCACGCCGTTTCCCCGCAGGGGTAGGCAGTGAGGATGGACCGCCAAACACCTCGGTCTTGGCACACACTCCTTGTCTCTATAACATTCATACATCGTCTCCTAAAAAACCGTTTTCTAAAAAGCGAATAACATATTATATTTACAAATTCCTTTATATTTTCTATAGAATTAGAATTACGTTAATCTTTCAGTAATTATCTACATAATATTATTAACTTTGAAACGTAATAAGAATTAGTCCATTATTATTTTTTTTAAATCGGCTGACACTAATATTAATTTATCTAATACCAATTTATTTCATTTATAATTTTTTTAAATAGTTTTGTAGCTGAAGGTATAAGAGATAGAGTGCGTTGAGAAGTTCCGACAATTTATATTATTGAAATAAATAACAACTGCAAATGAAATTGGTCATGATGGCGACGATCTTATAGACATTTTACACTCATACGAAAAGAAAACACACATAATTTTCAAGTAAAGTAGCATTTTTTGCTAGTGTAATAATGTTCTAGTGCTGCATGCAAACAGATAGGTATTACCGCGAACCAAACTACGAATTATGGGAAAGAAATGAAGTAACCGCCAGCAGTGTTTCGCGCCGTTTGCGATTGCTTCGTTCCTTTTCCATAATACGTGGCCCAGTTCGCGCCTCGGTTCGCAAATTTATACGCAGCCTTACATGAATATAATCAAGAAGCAGAATAATGATTGTAAGTACAACGCAATAAATCAGGCAAACTAAGGTGCACAAGTGAAAGTGCTATTACGAACAGGGTTAAGCATCTTGAGAGTTGGGGCGTCATTTCAACAGATGGCAGTAGGAGGTTTCGCGCCTTTTCCGGAAAGTAGCCGTGGTGGGGATCTTCCTGTACCACGTGAGTAGCGTCACCCAATCAGCTGGGTAATCCTGTGCCCGCCGCCAAGCTCGTTTTCTGGTTGTGACTTGAGTGTACAGATTAGCGTTTTCGTTTTCCTGTGATGATTTGACCAGGATTTTCTTTTGATAGTTGTATTTTGCGAAAAGTCGATATCTTCAGTAAACTGTCTAGATGTTAATCTGTTCTTTACGACTACATTATGCCTTTTTTGTTCTAAAATGTATTCGTATGAAGTCGCCATTTTGACCAAACACAAAAGTCAAAATACTAATAACTCTTTTGTAGGCATATTTTCTCAACTTTTTGTAGCTATATATGATTCTTAGGCCTCGCAGTCATTAATCGAACAACGAAAATGTCTCAGAAGAGCAATTCAGTGAATTTCCTGATACGCGATGCTAATGGTGAGTAGACAAACATTGGTGCCACGGTACAGTTGTATGAATTTTCTTTCCGTTACAATCAACGCTTTTGGATAGGTTTTTTATCTTGAATTACCTTTTAACTTATAGCAAATATGTAGAATAGTTTTCCCTCAATTAATTATTTATTTCAAAAAATTGCTGCGCTTCTTTTGCTTCGCTGTCAAGGCGTTTCTTCCGCCTAAACGTAACTGCCGGATAGTAAACATCGACGAATTAAATTAGAATTGCCCGCTCAACTACCTTTATTCAATTTCTACAAGTGTATTGACCGTCTTCCTATTCTCGCGGCAAAACGTGCAGTATCAAAGGTAATCATATAATTAATTTAAAAAAATCCCGAGCCCTGTTATTGTAGCTGAAACGCATGTACTTACTGATAAAGATAGATCGCGTCACGGGAATGGAAGACGGAAAAGAAAAAATATTTTAATTAGTTCCAACAATAATCCCTTCACGCTGAGTTGAAAATTGTGTATTGACCCTTGATCCAGCATGTGCATTCAGTGACACTCCGATTATGATAAAAAGCCATGCATGTCATTATAAATATAATAAAAAATTCTTTGTTGAAACTTCAAACAAAAATTAGGTTCAATACCAGATTTCATATTATCTTCATTGTGGCTATATTATGGTTTTTTGCTAAATACAATTGCTTTTATTTTTCGGTATGACTTAGTTATTTCCAACCTCAAAATGCCATGCTACATAATGCATGAACTTAGAAATGACATACAATTCCACTAACCTCTGAATAGTTGATTTTAAAGATGTGTAACGACTGTAATGGTTATTTGCCTGTTACTACTCTACAAATTATTAAATTGAATTTGAGTTCGTTTGGTCTGTAGCATTGAATGGGCTTATTTAAATCAAAGTTTACCATAAATATTCCAAATAATAATAGTAAATTTGTTTAATTTTTCGAAAATGTCAAAAGCTACTAATAAAAATCAACAACAAATGGAAATGATGACCGGTTGGTAGCCGAGTGGTTCAAAGCATTCACTGAGGAGTTATTAATTCAATCCTATCCAAGCTAAGTCCTTCGACATTGCAATACCATTGTTCACCAGCAATGATATAATATTTGTCTTTTTTTTACAGGGACAAGGTTTTGTGATATAATATAAAGTTATTTCTTTCGATCTAAAATAAGTAAAGCCAGCCCCCTCGAAGCCAGAGTAAAATTAGCCTCTCAGAAGCTGTGTATACTATGCAGGGCCTGTGGGTATTTAGTAGTATAAATCTGTACAAAAGCGTGGCCTACTATTTGATTTGGCAGCAGCCTCCGGTTTGGAGCCCCAAAATGCTTGAAAAAACCCTTACTGCAAAATTGGGCTGCCTGTTTGATGGATTCCCTTATCTAACCTTGCAATCTTTAAAGCACAGGCGTCAGATGGGAATGTTGTCCTAGTTTTACCAATATTGAGGAACTAACTTCATTGATTCCTTCTGCACTTCTTCCTTCTGAAACATGTCGAACGTGCGCCCAACTTTTGTACATGGTTGGCATTTGTCACATGACCGGGTCATTTCTAAGACTTGTTCTCGAGTTCAACAGCTTGACTGTTTACTCCCTCTTACAACGTGGGTCTCTTTGAGTTCTCTCCATGTTCACTACTTCCTCTCTGCCTGAGAGACAGCCTGGGTTCTCATTGCCTCACAAACTCTGGTCCGCCATCAATAGGATAAGGTGCTCCCATAGCAGTTGTGCCCATATGATGTATAGATGGGGCCTTAAAGAGTCGGCGATGTGTGAAAGCGGTGGTGTGTACCGACAGTGTATACCGACAGTACCACCACCGAACATGTGGTCAACGAATGTCCGCTCCATTCATTCCCCGGTGGGATTGATGAGGTCCACAGGCTCTAGACTGGCTCGCAGACCTAGATGTCCCCCTCTGACACCCCACCATACGAAAGAAGAAGACTACTTCCTCCTTCACATGGCGTCCCCAAAGATGACCCTGAGGGAATTAATTTTAATTTTTAAAAAGGGAAAACTGTAAATCCTAGCGCTGCACATTTCAATTGATTTTTTAAATTTATTTATTACTTTCAAAAAGAGTATTTAGATGGGCACTATCCTCGAACTATAATATATTGTAGTACCTAGTTGAACATTGTCTAGTTAACTTCTTCAAGTTGTAAAGGATCACTGTATTTCCAGTTAAAGGTGGGTTTTTTTTTCATGACCTTAAATGGCTGTCAAGTTGCAATACCCAACCACAATTCAACTTGCTAAGCTCAAAATGTGATGTTTAAAAATGCACGCCTTCTGTAACAACATTTATTTCTGCATTGGAATAATTTTCTTTGTATCAGTTTTTGTTAGTTTCCCTCCTTGAACACTGGTGAAAGCACAGCAGTAATAATAAATTAATAATTTCAAACAAGGACCTACACTATTATACCTTATTATTATTATTTCTTGTGCAAATTTAAAGCATGGCGGTCCCATATGCATTTACAGAGGAGTGCTGCCAAACTTGCTGTTTTGTGGTTATGACAGGATAAAACACTATGGACTGCAGGCCTTTTCTCTTTAATTTTTGACAGTTTCGGTTAGATCATTGTTTCGGTTGCCTGCTTTTTGACAGAAACCGGATCAATTAGACATTGCTCCACTTTAATACATGCTCTGGTCTTGGTAGATGGGAAACATATATGCACCCACTTATTAGATAATTCTGTTTGAGCCTCTTCGTAACAAAAGTAAGTGGGTTGCGAGTGATTATAAACCCATTTATTATAACATCCATATGCAATTAACCTTCACGGATTCATTCTATAATGTCTACCTCGCTAAATCTTGTAATTCACGGTATTAAAAAGTAAAATATAACTCGAATAATAAAAGAATAAATGCCTCCAATGTAAAAAAAAAATGAAAAGCCTGGATAATCGAGTAAATTATTGCATGAAAGCCAAAAATAGCATTTCTCTAAAAATAGAAATTGAGTAACAGTCACAATTTTATTCATACAGGTTTTCATATTTTTCAATTATCACCTTGGAGACCATGCTTTCTTGATTAGCAGCCTTTCTGTTCTGAGAACATTTCGTGAATCCCTTTATTAGGAACTTTTTACCATTTCTATAGAGCTGATTATTTGTGGACTGGAATAAAACAAATTTCACCAACTGAAAAAGGGCTTCAGTCGAATCTGCCCTTCCAAAGGGTTTGCTAAAATGCCAATATATCAGATAATGTTTGATGAAAATAATGAACCATAAAATTAATGCATAAACCCTCATACCAAGTACCTTGCACATTTTTTTTAAATGTTAAAGTAGTTACAAACCCAAATATTTACAGTGCAGGCAGACCCCTAAAAATGTTTTGTTTATTGATGTAAATACAAAGACGCGTTTAATACCAAGACGAGTGAAATCTAACAAAAAATACAGCACATTCCTGTTTCTAGATGCACAACGAATAACGACATACATACGAAAAGAATAGCCACATTGAATACGTGTGAATGAATGAGATAGCCACATATAACAGTCTTCATAGCTAAATGCAACGGAATGCAGTAGAAAGGGATAGCCATTAAAATTATATATGTTCAGGTGAAATAACTTGATTGTTAAGAACGCCCCTCGTTTCTGTATGTGTGCCTCGCGACACCAGTTGCAAGGTTAAGCTGCCCCCTGATGAACAAACGAGCGAACAGAGTTATTGGATACGACATACTAGGTTGTCCTCCATACATAAGGGTTTCTTCATTCACTGTTTTCACTTTTTTTTTTACATTAACTCCACAAGGAAATTATTTTTCTCAGGGCCTATGTCATCTTAGGGATGCTGTGTGGAGGATTTTTTTTAAAGAGAGGAAGTTCTGGGAAGGAAATAGGTATGAGGGGTGGGTAGAAATCTGGGGTTCAGTGTGTCAAAGAGTGATGGAAGTATGAATCCATTCCTCCTCTGAGCTGCAAGGCGATGGGTCGAGAGATTCTGGCTGGAGAGTATAAAAGATCTCCCTCAACCAATCTCTCTCGATCCTGCCCACCATACAGCAGGTGGGCAGACGCATCGGCCGCCAAGACCTGGACAAATCTCACCCCATGAACCCGGGCACCCCTGCTAAGTCACCAAATGTAGCGAACCACTTGGGGTGACCTATGGCAGAGGTGTTGGCTATCCAATAAATCAGTGATTCCGAGTAACCTTTCTTTTCTTTCATCTATGGTTTTGTTCTGAAAAAAGGGTATGTAAGCCTTTAGCCTCTGATTATCAGACTCTATTCTGTTAGCCTAGCGCCCCTACCCACGGGGCTATCAACCACCTTTAGATTCTATATGAAGCAATTGACCCTTGCAGGACAACCTCAGATGATAAAAGTGGTGCAGAGCTCCCCAACAACGAAGCAGGCTGTGGGTCAGATGCAGATGGGTCCGGGGGGAGTGAAGACTTACTTCAAGGTGCCCGGCCAGCCCGACACCAGCGCTCAGGTTACCATCAACTTCAAATCTTTCAATTTCCGTCAAATTGTTTTTAGGGACGTACTAATTTTTTTAATTAACTCATAATTGATATTATTAGAATGTTCTTCATCAATCTTCTGGCTCTCAGATTTGAACATAGCATCCCTCATGTCTCCAGTTTTGCTGTTTCCAAAATCATCCAAAACTGCAGGTTAAATCGGCGCTAAATGAGTCACTTGTAATGCACAAGACAGACTCACCCCCTAAAGTTCATATGTGTGTATGTTGCATGTGACTTCTTTTAACACCACGTTAGCTTATGCAAAAAATACAAACTCACCAGCCTCGTCTATAGACGACCTCCGTGTCTTTTCTGAACTGTAAACTATTGAAGGATGTTAAAGTTCCACCCTCCATCCCTTAATCATGATATAAAGTACTTTGTATTAGTTTTATGAATACCTAGTTCTTGTAGATTTCATGTTAATTATGTACTGTATTTGTTATATATTTTTTCCTTTCTTTTCAGAGTAAAACAGCCCTCTACAAAGCAGTAAACGTGGCAGGATTTAAAGGTGGTTCAAGTAAGTTGATTAGAAACTTCTTTTGTGTATTTTTTATGATCTAATTGAGTATAGTTTCCTAATGTGGCAATCTCTTTTACAGAAATAGTCCAGGTACCTGTTCAAACTATTGGTCAATTACAAAAAGTGGCCATTGTACCGCAAACCACAGGTCCAGTAAAAAAAGTAAGTGAAATCATCCAATGATTTGATCTTATCCTGTCTGCTTGGTTCAATATATTCGCACCTCTCAATCTGGAAGCCTGGATTTCGTGCGTAAATTCTGAAACCGTCACTTTGGATCGAGATTGTAAAATATCTATGCAAGATTGTTTTCATATTTCAAAAACAATAAGAAGCATTATTTAGTTCTCTTTCTGGTTAAAAGAAAAATATATATGATTGCATGAGAGGAAGAGAGATATTTAGCTTTTAAAATGTAAGGTCGCTCGGGACGTTTTTGGTCTTATGAAAGTATAACGCGATTATGTGTTTTGGGATGTATTTATTCTTAAACAAGCAGACGGGTTAAGTGGTTTTCTAATTACATATTATTTCTATTGTTTAATCAGTCATTTTATTTCTAATTTCGAACTTTTTTCTAATTAGATTTCTAATTAGCTCGCAATTGAATCTAAACTATCGGACACTAGTCACGGTCGCCAGTAGTCGGTTTAAAATCTGACATCCCTATTTGGCGAAAGTTGTAAAGCAGAAGGAAGTTAGTTAGAAAAATAAAGATTGAGAAGTTCATAGCTGCCTATTCAAAACTAGTAACTAAACAAAGATACAGCTATAGTGGTCCTTTACTGACGTTAATAAAATTTATTTTATTGATTTATTTATCTTTATTGATGTTAATAAAATCCACCGTTGATGAAAATTGCGTTTCACCAGGTTTCGAACAAGAAACCACCTCTGGGTGTCGACTAGAGATGTCACGAATATTCGGCTACTTTTTTTTACTATTTGGTATTCGGCCGAATATTGTAAACTATTAGGCCGAATACCAAATCGTGAAAAAATCGAATAATGTATAAAATATTACTAATTATTTTATTTATTTCAACAAAAAATCAGCATATTTAATACTTAAAATCTATCGTGGTAAGTTATAATTAATGAAAATAATTTTTTCAGCATTTGTTGATAGAAAACGATTGCGTTTTTCCTCATAAATTGTACCTACTTCCGAAAATAGCCGCTCACTATGTACACTGCGGGAGATTTCAATTGCGAAATGTAATTGATTTTTACTTGTCAACTGTTTGCGAAATGTACTAAGTGTCGCCGAATATTTGGCCGCTGAATGTTCGGCGCTTCGGCCTAGAGCCTAACCGAATATTCGGTATTCGTTATTTGGCAAAATCACTATTCGTGGCATCTCTAGTGTAGACTCACACATCTTTCATTTACTATTAGCTTTAAAACATGGCAGATGTCTTAACGTCATCACTAAATCAGGATTCAAAGACGGTTCATTTTTTCATTCATTTCTGTCTTTCATTTTGCCTCTTTTACTCGAAGTGAAATGTCACACGAAATGAAACGAAAGTGCCGAATGAATTCTTTATTTAACTGATGGATTTTGGCATTCGTCATCTTTCATTTAAAACTGCATCTTTTCTTGAATCTCTTGGCGTAGGGCTGAGTCTCAACGGATCGCAGCATGACGCTGCTCTACCGGGCACAACACCCGGCCAGGTACGAAGGTCGTCTGCGGACGATTCCGAGTTCCGACGTAACACGGAATGAACTATTCCTTTTTCCACTAATTCTCTCAACAATGTATTTGAAGCTCCCAACACATACCTCCTTAAATTCTATGGTCGGACCCACCATCGTCGAAATTTTCTTGGCTTTTTATTAATTTCTTCAATCAAATGATTATAAATCAAACGAATTCCATGGTGCACGACTTCGTTCGACGACATTGTAATGGGAAAGGAATGGGTGAACATTCATATCTATATCATTCTGTATGGGCCGTGTGCTCATGGAATGAAATTAAAAATGACTGATCCATGTGATACTGTCTTTACTGTCGTGTTTCTATCACTCTCATTGATGTGTAGGCTTGATTAAATGGTGTATTATTGGTTTCCAGGTACAAAATCAACAATCAAGTGTTTCGGGAGCTAACAAGGTGTTTGACTCACTACCCATGGAGCAGCCCTCCCCCAAACAGAGTGCCCCCATTCCTCCCGTCATCGAGAACAAAAATCACATATCATCTATCTTAACCCACACCAATAGGAAGCGTCATGATTCGGAAACCGATTCCCTCACCGAATAGTAAGTGCTCTAAAAACTCTTTAAAAAATTAGTGAAACCCTTTTGTAAGGTTTTTTGGAGGACCAAAGATAAAAAATATTATTTTGTTTCAATCTGTTCACTTCGATTTTCGAAGCGCTGAAAAAAAAACAAACTTCTCGGGGGAAACCTTTATTAGGGGCTTTTACTGTATATTATATCATATTCTGATGTTTCAATATTGAGATTCCTTCTGCAGAATTAATCTAGGCAAAACTAAACCCAGAATGAAGATATTAAATGAGTTTGTTATTGCTCTGTTTTTCATGGGTTTGTCATAAATTATCCAAATAATTGCTAATTGAATGTTTAATGTCTAATTAGAAAACTGTTTTTTGTTATACATAAAAATGTTTTATTTTACTGGTTAATGGTTTTAAAAAAAAAAGTTCACCTCTGTAACAGATTTGTAGATTATTTATTTATTTATTTGATGGTAGATAAAACATAAATAAATGTGTTTTAACGATTTAAGATAACGATATTTTGAATACTTAATTGTTTTCTGCATATTGTATTTTTCACAACTTTTTTGATCAGATTATTTCCATGGAATCCAATAGGATGCATTATAAAGAGAATATAATTTTAACAGATTTCTAGATTATTTATTTGTTCAATCTCTACATATTATAAATTAAAGTCCCCCGCGTCGTCTGTCCGTCTGTTCGCGATAAATTCGAAAACTACTGAATGGATTTTCATGCGGTTTTCACCAATAGATAGAGTGTTTCGTGAGGAAGGTTTAGGTATGTAATTTGTCAAGGATTTGTGTAAATTGGTTGAAACATAACGATAATTGTTGGAAAAAGTCAAGCCGCCTGGTAGCTTTCATCGAAAATGCTGCCTAATCCTTTTGGGATATAACAAAACAATGCATGGTGAGATATTCCTCTTTTATAGATCTACAAAAAAGTCCGCAAAGGCATATATCTATCTTTTACGGATAGCTTACTATACCCATTCTATCTTCTAAAAAAATGGTCACGTACATTGCGGTAATTGAAAAGTTATTCAGATGGATACAGTATTAATCCTTATTAACTTAAATACGTTAGTTACCCCAAGCATTTCATGCACATTATTATAATCTTTCACACCATCTCTACGTATTATAAATTAAAGTCCTCCGCGGCATCTGTCTGTCTCTTCGCGATAAACTCAAAGACGGCGGTGGTTATAAAGGTTGGATAACCATCCAGTAGATGACGTTGTGTTTTATTAGCCACAGCAACGCGTGGCCGGGTCAGCTAGTTATAGATAAATTATAAACAAATGCTTATAGATATAAGATATTTTGGTAATTTTTTGGGATTGGTGTCCATGGCTATTACAAATAATTTTTAGAAAAAAACTTTAGATTCACCTTAATCACTATAAAAGGAAACTTATTGCATCACGGCTGGCGGAAAATAATGCATTTTAATTTTCAATGTCGTTAAATAAAATTTCACTTCACGAACCAATCTACGACAGCCCGCCCGCTGCCGCCCGCCATTCTGTCACTGTTATGTTGTTGGTATCCCTGACCTCACACAAACGAGAACTAGATACGATTGTAGCCGACTTCGTGGGATACATGATGGGCGCGTAATTAGGCTACGTCCGCACAGGCAGGCGGCTGGCCTGCAAAAATGCTGCTGCTGGCTGAAATTTTATTTAACGACATTGAAAATTAAAATGCATTATTTTCCGCCAGCCGTGATGCAATAAGATTCCTTTTATAGTGATTAAGGCAAATCTAAAGTTTTTTTCTAAAAATTATTCGTAATAGCCATGGACACCAATCCCAAAAATTTACCGATATTTTTAATAGTCTATTGGTTTCTGCAACTGCATTTTTCACGACATGTAATTTTTTTTATCTGATCAGAAAAACATTTTTCTGGTCAGATCATTTAATTTCCATGGAATCCAATATGATTTATAAACAACAGAATATAATTATCATTTGTATTTCAAATTTTTTTTAATGCCCTTTCAAAAAGCACAAGCTTTTTTTTTGTCATGATAAATATTGAAAAATTTTGTAAAATCACATGAAAATCAAAAATTGATCAAATATATTAATTATGTTTTTAAATAATATTTTTTTTGTTTATAGTCACTTGTTTGTTATTTTATTTGATAAATAAATTAATTAATTCATCATTTTGTATGTTAAAAACCTTAGTCAATAATTCAAAACGTAATAATGCATTTCAAGATATATTTTGTGAATTAAATGCTACATGTTTTAATCCATTTCTGTGGAACTCCCATCTCTAAAGTCACGTCCATGTAGTATCTGATAATGCAATATATTTATGTATGTAATGTTATATGTTGACAGCATATTTTGTCAGTTTGATTATCAGACTCACATTCCATCCACAAGGTCAAATAATATGCATTATGTTAATTTCAATAACTTTATTGTTTGTCACTATATTTTTGTGAAATGAAATGGGAGGGTTTTTTGTTGTCAGGTAAATTTGTTAGTTGCAGGGGTAACACAAATATTTTCACTGACTTAATACCATACTAGAGACCCACTTGACAAATTGACAAATTTTTTCTTAACCATTTTTTATTTTTTGGATGTCAATTCTCGTGACATTCAGTTTTTTGATCAAATTGTGATTAGCTATGAAGCACAGCGGTCTTGCTGTCAGGCAAATCAGCTTATCACAATTTTGTCAAAGGCTAAAATGTCGAGAGTCAACAAATGTGGACCTACAAAATGTACAAAATTCGGAATCTAGATAGCTGATCATCCATTTTATGGTCAACAATATTTTGAAGCGAGTTAGAAGCATCTTAATATTAGTTTTAAGCCATTCACACACGGATATACTTACAAGCAATAGGCCACTTGCATGGATTTCATAACGACTTGGAAAAAATCGTGTGGATAGATTTTTTTTTACTAAGATTACTCAAAATGTTAGTAAACATTTTTAGAAATGTACAGTTTTTTATTCCATTATTTGGGCTCGTGACGTCACTACATGAAAATTTCCCGTCTCCGAAAATGTTCCTATTAATTTTATAAAATTCCACACTGATTTTTTTTTTTATATGGCATCACTTTGATTTCAGGCGAATTTTTGAATTTGACATTTAACATTCACTAGATTTATTGTTTGTTCTCTGCGAATGTATCATTTGGTTGACTTTGTGACAGATGTTATGAAGAGAACCCCGTACGTTTTATGCTGTCAGTACGTGTTTTAGAGGTATAATGATAATGGTGCGGATTTTAACGAAATCAAATTTTATAATATTCTTATTATTATTATAATATACAAGTATATTACATTTGATTTGGTAATATAGACGTTGAATATTATAATGATTAAAGATCAATAAGATGGATAAAGGAAAAAAACATTTATGAGATTTAATATTTTTGGTATGCCTCTTTATTCTCCTTTGCCATTCGTGTGGAAAACGTTATTTTTTTTAAATGATTTTCGGCTATGTAATTATTGTTTTTTCGCACTCATAAAATTATGTCCCGTCTTTCCGGTTTATAAAAAATGGTCTGATTTTTCAGATTGAAATTTTCAAAAAATCGCCAGGGTTTCAAAAATATGATTAAAAAAAAAAATACGGAATGTCTTAGAATATTTGCCTAAACCAGAATTTTTTTTTTAAATGTGATGCAAGTGGCCTATTGGAGTTTTGCGCGTAGCATACATGCTGGTTGCGAGTATCTGCCATACTATTTTGTTCGTGTTCGTACACCATGCAAAGCGTCGATTACAGGTTTGACATGAGTATGCCCTACAAATTATGTACCATTTATTTCATTGAATGGGTGAATCCAAAATCTTCTTTTAGAACCATAGAAGTCGCTGAAAAACTTATCCAAAGCATAGTCCCCCTCAGCACAGGATCTCCTAGTGAGGAGGACTACGAATATATTTTATATATACATCTAACTAACATGTTTCATATAAAAATGTAAAAAATATTATATAGTTACTAAATAAAAAAAAAAATAAAAAATAAAATAAAATAAAAAAGATCATCTGTCAGCCAGTGAGTCTAGCATCCCCAATTGGGGTATAAGTGAGGTTGAAGATAGTGGGGAGGGGAGGGAGTTAGGGTAAGAGGAAAGTGGGAAAGTAACTGGCTATTCAGATCTGGTCACCAAACATGACTAAAGTCATTTTAAGCAATGTTTCAATTCTGAATGGTGGTCATACACCAGGGCGATATGGAGTATTCTGGAACGTGCCGCAAATATACTTTATGCTTGTACAAATAAAAAAGAACAATATTATTGTCTTCTTCGCTAGAGTTTCTTGACATCGTATTAATTCTACAGCTGCACTTGAAAAAATGATAAATTTAGTATAATTCGGGTAGCGCTGTGTACGGAAACCAGCTATAAAGAGTAGCATATCAATAGGCGACTTGTGGCTGGATCACAGTCACAGCCTGTCAGTATCTCTGTGTACGAAGGGCCTTATTTTTATTGTTTTATGATAATTATTTTTTTACATTTGTATTAATTGGTAAAATTAAAATTTGTCTTTAGCCTTCCTTGTTCCTTGCTAGTCTGGTCTGTGGAGTAAGATGCTTCTTTTTTTGTTTGCAGGAGGTTTTTTAGAGTGTCCCATTAATGAGTGATTTCTCTACAAAACTTGATAATGTTAACTTGATGTGTCCTCAATTTTAGCACATCAAAGAGACGAAAAGCGGCCGACAAAGTAGGCAAGGGATTGAGGCATTTTTCAATGAAAGTTTGCGAGAAAGTGAGAAAGAAAGGTTTCACGTCGTATAACGAGGTAGCAGATGAATTAGTCGCAGAATTCACGGCCGGAATACATGGTTCTCCAGACAATCAGGTAAAACACTGCAATCAACATTTATGTTTTCCTTTACTGTTCAGGCCAAAATCTCACCCCACCCAACATGCAACCCACATACACAAGCTTTGAGATACCTAATTTTGAATGTTAAAGAAATAATCTTATTTGAATCACCAACAGTATAATCTAATCGATTTTAAAGACATTTTTAATAAGGCTTTTCAATTCCTAAGACCCAGACAGGTCAGTGTAATTGGTTATCTGTTGACGAATTTTGATATTTAAAAATATTTTTTCCATTTCACCCAAACTAAGGTTAAATTTACCTTATACACTTAGGACACAAAGACGCGCCTACATCACACTTTAAAGGTTTTATCTCTTACATAGTGATATTTATTACATTCTAGACTAATTAATATTTATTCTTTTCTTTCAGCAATATGACCAAAAAAATATTAGAAGACGTGTCTACGATGCGTTAAACGTACTTATGGCAATGAATATAATTTCCAAAGAAAAAAAGGAAATCCGCTGGCTGGGCCTGCCCACCAACTCAATACAGGAATGCTCCACCCTGGAGAAAGAGAAGCAATACAAACTGGAGCGCATCCAGCAGAAAACACAACAGTTGCATGACCTTATCTTACAGGTAATTAATTACTTCAATTTGCATATAAAAACCTAGTAAGACAAGTTCATTTTGTCACACCTTATTCCAGTGTCCATTTTGACTGCAAGAAAACTAGTCTAGTTAAAACCAGGTTAGTAGATCTGCAAAGTGTGAGTTCATTTTGTGGTATAAGTTATTTTGATTGAGCTTTCATTTTTGGATGAAATCTAAAATTGAAATAAAAAGTCATTTGAAAAAAACTATCAACTTTTTAGGGTCTTTTAAATGCGTTGTAGACTTAGGTCTAAAATTTTTGTTAACCCTTTAGTTTTCGAAAAAAAATGTTAATTAATAAAATTGTCGAAATGCTCAGATCGAAAAAAAAAGTTTTTTTTGGTTATCTATGTGATGTTGATCTACTCTCTTGTACTATGACTTCTGGACCCCATGTATGCAGGGTGCATCAGGATTTACTTAATAATAATTGAAAATTATACAATTTGAGGATATTAAATATTAACCCCTCCGAATTTTCGCGAATATGCACTTGTGATGTCTCAAACGAAATGACATTTTACGAAAACTTTGTGTTATTACCGCTTCACAATTAAAGCTCTATAAATGAAATATTTCTGAATGTAGCTGAATAGTAAAAACTGTTTTAGAAAGGTTACAAAATAAGCTTTCGAATTATTATATTACAAATAAATATTAACATTTGTAAATATGTATTAAAATTTAGAATGCAAACATTAAAAAAAATGTAAAAATGACTAACGTGATGTTTTTATGTGAAAACGGTACTAAAATCACAGATTATGTAAACAACAATACTTATTCTATTGTATAAATGTGTAATAAACACTTGTCACCTCACTTTTTTATCATTTCATATAAAAATATTTAATAAAAATTAACAATGTCGAGCGCGGCAGAGCCGCCGGTAGTAAATTTGGGCGGGTAAAAATATGTGACAACCGCGCGTCTGACAGAATATTCTTTTTATGTATTTCTATGGACAACTTGAATAGAGATGTGCAGCATGATTCACTATCGACCTTTTACTTTTTGTTTTAGGGATGTAACTAAAACAATAACGGAGTTAGAACGATTTCTATGGAGACACACGCGCTGACGTATAAACACGCTTATTGTACTTGACTGCTGTCATATTTTTAACGCATATATCTGCTTAAGTTGCGGAGGGGTTAAACAGAAGATAAAACCCTGCGAAAATAGCATTTTAGGAATTTAATCATTATTAATTTAGTGTTTACTTTCCTTCCACCTTACTCATAATCGCGGAATAAGGTAATACCATGGTAATCCGAACAGGTTAGGTGAAATTTGTACAACAATTTCACCTAACCCGTTTGTATTACCGTGGTATTATCCTATTCTGCGATTATGAGTAAGGCGGCTTATGTATAAGCCAGCAATAAATAATCAATAGTGAGATTAATAAAACCTATTGTATCATTGAAGAATAAGATAATAATAATAATCTTAACGAAAATATGAAAGAGAACAAGACACAGAAAAAGATAATGGTAATTTAAAAAGATAATGATGTTGCGACCATTATCTTTTTCTGTGTCTTGTTCTCTTTCATATTTTCGTTTAGATTATTATCTTCTTCTTCAATGATATATTACATTGATGGGAATAACCTTCAAAAGTTATAAAAAGAGAGTTTTTCTTATAAAATTGAAAACCTATTGTATTTATATACGAGTCAGAGAGATTGCTAAACATTACAGTCCGATATTATCTTTTGTTGAATGTAGAATGACCTGTCAAATGTAGTACAATAATTTCATCTTGAAATCTGTCGCTTTTGTACCATAATAATAAGAGTCAAAACTATTTGCACCTGCGGATAAAGGTCTGCAGTGTAATGCATGTCGACGTAAGCACTTGTAACCACAGTTGGTTCAAGCTAATAAATACACTGTTTATACTAGCTGGAGTACCCGGTTTCGCTCAGGGAGTTGATATGAGATTGAACTGACGATCGAACCCACAACGGATCTTGCTTTATATACCCCTACCAATGGGTAGCCCCACCTATACAAAAAGGCTTGGACCTGATGTTCCAGATCATTCCACAACATTCGAGAGTGTTCTGGAATGTTCCACAATGACTTGGGATGTTCCCGAACGTTTCAGACTATTCCTGAACATTCCAGAATGTTCCGGGATATTCTGGAATGCTCTTGAATGTTCTGGACTGTTGTAGAAATTTATAGAGGGTGAAACTTGTGCATTAACTTCGGGAGGTGATTCTACATTATGGTAGGAGTAAAAAAGATAAATATCTTTTTCTGAAATTCCAACTTTTTTTTTCCGTGCAAAAAGACATACCTACTAAAAATCCTTAGTGTAAGGTAGCACTTACCCAACAAAGTTAATGTTAGCTTGCCGGGCGCAATTGTTGCAATGTTGCTTGGTGTGATTTGGCCTGTATCCATGGAAACCGTTTGTAAACAATAACAAGACCGAGAATTTGACGTTTATACAGATTGTATGTTTTAAACCAAATTTAAAAAGATAACTGCACTTAAATAACAATTGAAGGCACGCTTTTAACGATTAAATTGTTATAAACTAATTGAACACTAAACTAATGTCATCACTTTTAACTAGTTTAACAAATTTTCAAAATGTCCACCTTCAGCTTGTAAGCAAGCATGTAAACGTAAAGTAATATTATTATCAATTCGTACGTTGTGGCATATCTCATATGAATGTCTGCCCGTTCTTTGTTGCTAAAGTAAGGCATAGACCGAATAATTCAATAACAAAATTACGCAGTATTGGCACAATAATTCAATGACAAAATTACGCACAAATAAACACAATTTTTACAGTTAGGCAAGTCTACAACTAAATAAACAAAAGTAAGTCTGAAAAAAACGCGCTGAAAGAAGTTGTTCCTTTAAGCCAGTCTTAATAAATACACACTAGATAAAGACATGTTAAATCAACAAGTTTTGACTAACAACAATAAAGTTTTTAAAGTGAAATACTACTACGCGAATAAAATCGTTACATTCAAATTCAACACAGACACTTGAGCGCTTGGAGCAGGGATTCAGCAACAGCGGAAAATAATAACGCCGCCCGCACTCGCCGGTCTAATTTTATCTTTTTACCAGCAAACACACTTAATAGACTTAAAAAGTTATTTATCTTTTTTACTTGTACTATCATGTAGGATCATCTCCCAAAGTTAATGCACTTTACCCCCGGACACCCTGTATATTTATTAATGATGTGTTGTTGTTTTCAGCAAATATCTTTCAAGAGCCTTGTAGAACGTAATAAAGCGGCAGAAAGTCGGGGGCTCACTCCGTCTCCGTCGTCTGCCATCCAACTGCCTTTCATCGTCGTCAACACCAGTGAGCAGTCGCTCATAGACTGTAGTATTTCTCATGATAAGTAAGTCATTACACGTCACTATCACATCAATCCGAATGAAATTACACTTGCGACAGTTCTCAAATATCCAAATACTGTACTAAAATTTAGGAGAGAACGATCTGAGCCCTATCACACACGTTTTTAGCCCTATCAAACCCAGACTACATAAATATTTTAATGGTAGGGAGAATTGATTTTTTTAGAATTTGCGCAGTTTTCAATATTAGGCTGTTTTCTTTGCAACTGAGTTCCTTTTCACTATTTTGTTATTAGCGCAGTCAATCTACAAATCTAATCTTATCTTATGCGAGTATTTTGGAATTTTGTCATTTTTTTTTATATGAATACCGCACAATAGTCCCAACTGCTCCCGTCTGGAGCCAGTGAGACTATGGCATCGGGGTATGTTGTGAGGCTGAAGGTAGTGGGCAGGGGAAGGAGATGGGAAGAGGAAGGTGGGGAAGTACCTGGCTATTCAGATATGGTCACGAAACACAGCAAAAGCCATTTCAAACAACGTTTCAATTCTGAATGGTGGTCTTACACCAGGGCGATACTGAGAGTATCTTCCAATCTGGAATGTGCCGCAAAAATACTTTATATATATATATTATTTTTAAATGAATTAATTGTGAAATGACACAAATTAATCAAATGAAATTTATTTGTGCACGCCGGGTTTCGATCCTGCGACCTTCGGATTGCAAGTCAAGAGTCTTACCCCTCGACCATGGAGGCCTCCTCTGGAGCCTAATGCTAGAAGTGAATGAATGTAATGTCAAATTTGTGAATCAGTCAGGAAAAAAGATTGTTTACAGATATCAATCATATCAAGCCCTGCTTATTTATGGGGGTAAAATTATGTTGTTATATTATGTTATTAGTTATTGTATAAAATTTATTGTAATTTATAAACCTTTTTGTGAATAAAAAAATTAAAAATTGCGTAAAAAAAACTGAATTAATAATAATTTGACTTCTACACTAGGTAGGTCACAGTTTCATGAATCTAGACATCAGTTTCTAACATTAGTTTTCATAGTAATCCAAATAAGGGTCGTTTTAAAGCTCTTTCTGGTACCTAAAGCAAATTACCCAAAATTGACATAGGCACTTCTAGCATTAAACCCCAGATATTATATACCATAAGTAGTTTCTCCACAAAAATAGCTCAAGAGAAATGATTTTATTAATTTTCTTTTTCCTTTATTTTCAGGACAGAATACCTTTTCAATTTCTCTGAAAAGTTCCAAATTCACGACGACATAGATATTTTGAAACGCATGGGGTTATACCTAGGTAATGATAATACCCTTTTTGCAAAAACTTAATTAATTTAAATTAGCTAAAGAAAACATTTCATTGATAACTTGTCTTTGTTTCAGGGTTAGATAAAGGAGAGTGTTCTGAGGCTGATTTACAAAAGGCAAAAAGTATGGTCCCAAAGTCACTAGAACATTATGTTGAACGTAAGTTATCATTTAATAATATTAAACCATTATCCTCTTATTGGCCGGAAGCGTGCGCAGAACAAATTTTTGAGAAAAAAAAATTAAATGCGATTTTAACCCTTATGCATAAATAAACTGTATGAAGGACAAGGTCAGAATCACTTGCGCCAATATCATTCTTGATGTAGCCAAAAGTTTCATTCACCTAGCAACACCAGAATATTTAACCTCTAATTGGTCAGAGACGCGCGAGAAAATAATTCGAAAATTTGAATAAAATTATCGACCAAAAACTTTTTGTCTGCGATTTTGGCCCTTCTATGTACAGAATTTGTATGAAGAACAGGGTTGTTTTGGTACATAGTTTATTGTTCTAGGAACGTGTTTCAGTCAATATAATATACGATAGCTCAAAATTAATCCACAAAACATTCAATTCAAAGTGGTGCTTTTTTAGTGAATTTTCGTGAAATGGCCTGGCCTTTGAGAGGTTAATGAATTATCTATGGAATCTGGGTGTCAGATTTTAACTGTCGAAAAGTGACATCTCATATCTGCATGATGGTTCACAAAAACATCGAAATACCTATCAATTTATCAAACAAATGCAAGTAATGTTGTTTTTATAGATAGTTTATTGTTCAAGGAATGTGTTTCGGTAAATAAAATATACTCTAGCTCAATATAAATCCACACAATATTAGTTGGAAGTGATGCATTCCATAAATTCCAGTATGCAATAAAAGAAAAATAATTCAAAAATGGCTCTCCACAGGTTATTCTACAATCCTCACTTTGCAACATATTCCGACCTTGCTAATCATTTCTCTTCATAGTAAAGTCAGATTAAATTAGAAAGGAGTATATATATATATCGTCGCTCACATTATAACACCATGTATCTCAAAAAATATGTTTTAAATATATTTTTTAATTTCTTTTAAAACTACGCATGCACCATGGTTTGAATTGACAAATAAATGTTTTGACCGATCGCAGCTCCATTTATACAAAATTTTGTAACAAAATAATTGGTACTTATCAATGAAATTACCAATTTGGGAGTCGGGTATGGGTACCGCCGCCCCGGGAACCATTTATTGGATAACCAACACCTCTGCCATGGGTCACCCCAAGTGGTTCGCTATGTTTGGTGACTTAGCAGGGTTGCCCGGGTTCATGAGATGTCCGGGTCTTGGTGGCGGATGCGTCTTCCCACCAGCTGCATGGCAGGCCAGATCGGAAGAGAATGGCTGAGGGAGTCCTTTTGACTTCTCCATCGCCTTGCACTGCAGTGAAAGTGATGGATTCTTATGTCTGTCACTCCTGGACACACTGACCCCAGATTCACACCCATCTCTAACACTCTTCCTTCCCAGAACTTCCTCTCCTTCCTTTACTAAAAAGACCTTCCACACAGCATCCCCAAAGATGACATAGGCCCTGAGGGGAATTATTTTCCTCAGGGCTAATGTAAAAAAATGTTTATTCAAAAGTTTTATTTAGTAATAAGAATGGAATTATTATAATTTTTTAATGCTCTTATAATTATTTTTGTTTTGTTTGAAGAAAGTCGAATAGAAATTTCTCGTGCAAGAACAATGTATCGCATTATTTCCCAGCCTTTTTTTGTGTATTACACTGTGAATGTCATTAAAATACTTAACTATGTTTTCATGAAAAAAAAATACTCCAAATAACTGATCCCTAAATATTAGTCTTTTTTTTAAGTTGTGCTATTTTTATTTAATAAACTAAACAGTTTTTCGTTTCTCCCGAAAACCTTGGTAAAATGAGACACGCGGTGTTATAATGTGAGAGACTATATAACGATTGTCCAGTTGATTGGTTAAGTCTCCGAAAAATCGAAATTTGAGTTAAGTTTGCAGTTATTTGAAGTGTGTACCCTCTATCCGGTACAATACTCAGATTATTCATAAACACCACCAAACCAATTTTAATGCAGAAAAACTAAAATAAACAAAATTTCATAATTTAAACAAATAACTTAGTTTACACCACTATATAATTAACAATATCGACATGTTTCAATAACAATATTATCTTCATCAGGACAACTTGTTAATTATAAGTGGTGTAAACTAAGTTATTTGTTTTCTATTATATCAATAATGATGCCACAAGGTATTTTTGCAAAGTTTGAAGAAAAAATTTCATAATGTCATACTAATGTACCAGACCGTTATGCTTTCCGGCATCATTTTATAGCATATTTAATATGTAAAACACAGATGCATGTAAATAATATTTGATTTGAGTCGTTCAATTTCTATATCCGCTATATCAACTTTCACTGATTAGGAGAAAATCGCAAAAAACTGTCACATCTTTAAAATGGACATAGCGGATTTTGATTCTAAGAGTAGAGGCTTTTGAAACTCAACTGACCTGAGGGACGTGTTTCTACACCCGCGATCTTGGCAAAATAACTACTCGTGATCGGATGAATTCTGATACAGCGGGTTTTGATAGTAACTTCTTGAATGACATAGCGGGTTTTGTTTCTCACTCGCAGTTTAAACATGGTTTTTGGTCATGATAAGGGAGGTTTTGAAACTCAGTTTTAGGTTAGTCTTGTTCCTCGCAAAAATATGAACAAGATGCCATACTCAGATCATTTTGTCAAAACATCAGATAGAGCGGGTATTGAAATTATAGGACTCATTTATGCTTTCAAATATTGCTTTCCTCATTATCTCCAAACATAGTACATATTTGGAGTTATCTGACTAATCAACTAGAGGGTCGATATGTAAGTTTGTCTAATAAGTATCAATATCGTTTTAGAACTGGGCCAAGGAGTCGATGTGCAATTGGAAGAGTTACTAGACGTAAACAATATAAAAAGTGAAGATATATCAGAAGACGGAGACGAGCTGGAGGGCGATGGAGAAGAGGAACTGGAAGGGGAGACGTATTCGGACGAGGAGGACCAGGAAGATCAAGAGAGCTCTAGCGATGTAGACATCAACGGAGAATGAAGTCGTCTGGAATGAACACATTGCACTCATTGCCATACTTGGTATTAACGGCATACCTGCGATGCACCCAATTCGCCTCTTAATTAAGAATCCAGTTGGCTGTTGTGCCATTGAATGAAGCCGTAATGCTGGTTCCAGTGTAGATGGACAGGTTCTGTTGGTCACCATCTTGTTGCGGACAGCCTTGTTTTAAATTATGAAAGTCGTCTTAAAAATGTCCAATGTCTACTTAACATTTTCACTGGTGCAAAAGTTTTAGATCTTAACAAATTTTTAAACCAATTATTTTATAAGAATTATTTCACTGGCTCGCATTAATAAAGTGAAGTTTATAAATGGATTATATTTGACGGTTTTTATTTTCATTAAGTGTTTTCTACCGCTGATGCAGTTGAACCAAACTGAGAATTTTTATATGCACACCAAAAATTGTACTTTGCGTAGAGTACACTTAATTAACCGTTCTTTGTTCGATGAAAAATTTATTGTTGAGAGTAAACTGGCCATTTTACCAACTATATTGTCTTTCATTTGAAAATTACAACTTGAGCCGTGAAACATGACTGATCTCTGTATGGGAGAGTGTCACCCAAGCAACGTGAGAACAGACTGGTTGATCCTCGTAAGAATGTTGCAGAGTTCGGGGAAAGCATTTTATATATCATATCCATTCTCGGAATGGACTGCCATGTGATTTAAGGTTTTCACAAATTGGCTGGGCAACTGACAAAAACATGTGGTTATACTGCAAACAGAATGCGCATCTCAAAACATTATCCAAATGGTAGTGAATCTTGGCTTTAAGTGAGTGAGTTTTTTTTAGAGAAAAGTGTTCAAAAGACTGAGATATTATTAAAAAAATACCAACATAATATCAAAATGACTGAAATAATAAAAGAAAAAAATCAACAGGAGGATTTCTACAAATATTGCCACACGGTGTTAGTTAGACCATACTCCTTTTCGCACATTATTTTGTGAACGTACAAGGTGCAACCGTACTCCTAAAGGCTAATAATTTGCCTGTTGACACACCAGTCAAAATTTTGTGTTATTATAGCAGTGAACGGAAGATAGGTTTGCTACAAATAACAATTTAAGCAAGAAGATTAGCCCTTTGGTTAGCGAGTTATTTTTTTTATCATTTACTTATATTTCGTTATAAAACGTATAAATGTTTGACAAATATATTTGTATTATCTATAAATCATAATTTAATCGAAATTACAAATAGCAATAGAAAATTTTTAATAAAGTCATACGGCTGCACATATGCAGCGATACTATAAGTGATATTTTGAGTACATGTGTGGCCAAACTGCTCAAAGGGTTAATTATGGATATATCAGATGGTTCACTTCACTCGTGATGTCATTTCGCCTCTTTCCCACGAAATGGCATGTCTGAACATGCGATGAAACGAAAGTGATGAATGACTGCTGAATGAAGCATTCCAACAATGTTGGATATCGGTCTTCATTTGCAATCGGAATGACATCACGACACGATGCCGTGACGCGAATGAACTGTGTGAATAGGGTTTCATTCCGTGAATCAGTCGACCAGAATTTTGTGCTGGAAGGTTGTGCAAACGGAGCGCGGTAAACGTCAAAATGCTCCTGTTTTGTTCGCTTTTCGAAATAACTCATACACGTATCATAGAAATCGTTGTTTCTCCCTTACTATCATAGTGAAAAATATGATCTAAACGGTATTGGAAAGAAATTAACCACAAAATAATTCAAATGTACCCTTTTATGAAACCAAAGTTCCCGACCAAAATTTTTAAATAAAATTATGAAACTTTGTACTTTTTTATGAATTACTTTTATATGAAACGACCAAAAAGTGAGGTGATGAAAATGTTTAAAATTCATTCGTCTAATAAAATAAAGGTGAGTTTTTTTTTTTTTTCATTATCAGTAATTTTAGTTAGAAAAAACACAAGGTGAGCCATTTTTAAAACTTTACATTAAAAATCATTCTATTTAAAAAATTACATGGTTTTTTTCTAATAATAAAATTTTGAAGCGTGTTTCATCATCTTTCAAAATTAGTTTTTAGTTTACGAATACATTCACAAATATTCCATTTATATGCAGGGCCGGATTAACCATGTCGGGGCCCCTAGGCAATGCACGTCTCGGGGCCCCTTACAAGACTTTAAGGGGGGGGTGTTAAAGTTTTTAAACTTTTTTTCTGAATGTAAAACATGTCAGTACCTATATTGAATATTGTGTCAAAATTTCAAGTAAATCGGAGCAAAACTAACGAAGGAACGGCGTTTCAAGCGACCGGCCCTCATGCTCGATTCAAGTATATTTCGAGTATAACAATTTTTAAATCGGTTTTCTTGCAAACAACATTTCTGATGTTTGTGAACACCATAACTCAAAATCTTGACTTGACTTGACCGATGCTTTTGAAATTTTGTACACTATTTCTACACATAAATTAGGTAGTCCGAGGGAGTTTTTTTCACCATTTTATAATAACGAAATCACCGAATTTTTTTAGCAAAAATCGCGTTTTTCACTTCAAAATGCTGGCAAAAATAAAAATAAAAAAAACTCCCTCTGACTACCTAGGAAAACAATTTACCTTTTAAACACATTTCGATTTTTTTGTTTCAAACGATCCAATGACGAGTTATGATGTTCATATCACTAATTAAAGCATGTCATTTTTTCACGTTACGCGTGGCCCCTAGCCGATGCGGGGCCCCTAGGCAGTTGCCTACTCTGCCTTAGGGATAATCCGGTACTGTTTATATGGATTTTGCCGAGGCCTATTTCAGAATAAACATTTTTCATAGTGCAAAAAATACTGGTAGATGTTAGTTTTCAGGTTATTATTTAAGCGTATGTTCATTTTAATGGTGTTGATATTTATTTACTGTTTATAAGAACCACCAATTTCTCGTTATTTAGTTCGACATCAGAAATGTCAATTTGAAATCATAAATATTCCCGAATTAAATTTTCACTGTCAGCGCCGGCCAATGCGTGCGACTGCACTCGGCTACATTGTAGCGGGAATGGTAAATGAACATTTATTTCTAGAAAACCGTCTGAACATGCAGTGAAATGAAGATGGAACATTTGCTCGAGTATGATGTCACGAAACGACTGATATTGGCATTACCAAAAAACTATTCATTTTCTTACAGTAATGATTAAAGGGGTAAAATTTTATTAACCCCGCTCCCTCACGGATCTGAGGAATCGACATAAACTGGATGCAATAAGAGTGCGGGAAACGGAAGTGCGCAACACTGTTCCCATCTCCATTACAAATATATTGACCGAAGTGATCTTGGTATCACACTTTCTTACTGACTCGGTTTATGTCGATTTCTTACTGGCCCACGAGGGAGCCATGTAACAAACCTTGTAAATCATCCTGATAACTGGAACAGCTTTAAGTTGTCTTGGCAAAATTGTAGGTAAACTACACAAAATCGGTTGGCAAACAAGTTCAATAAAATCCACTAGTATCATATAACAGCCATAGATTTAATGCCTCACAATGTACAGAAGATTTTGATAAATTATTATAAAGAGTATTCACTTCAGATCCTCGTCATCGAACAGGTCGTCAAAATCTGTGAAAATAAATTATATTAGAACAAAAAAAACACAATAAATGTACTAGTAGTTATTGTTGGGTATACCTTGTAGAGATGACCATCAAATTACAGGTGACAATATTTACCATTGAAAAAATCGGCATGAACTGCCTTTTCATTGGCAGCTAAATCCATTAACAGTCCTGTGGAACCGCCAGCCTGAAAGCGTAAATCATTCGTTTCAATACCAATAATATTAAATCAAAGCATGGGTAGAAGGTAAAAAATTTTGCAAAAACGAACCATTTCTAACAGCAAAGAGAATAGTTTAAAAAGGGGACGAAAGATTCGCACACTTCCGCATAAATTTACACCGAAGTCATAAAGTTTTTTTGAAAAATTCATTACGGCTTGATAACGTAACGTGTAATACCTCTTCTAGGTCCATATAAGGACCAACTCCTTCAGGGAACATTTCATCGGCGGCTATCGTGGGCTTCATGTTTATTTTATGAAATAGACAGCAATAATAATGATATTGTTTCCGACGAAAACAATTCCTGGCGAATGTTATTTTATGACAGTTCGTTTTCGTTGTTATTATTTTATCTATGCTTTCCGTAAAACCATAGATATTTTTTATTAATTATTGTAAAGAGGACAACACAACTAAAATTATGTCGTTATTGTATTGAAGTAAAATGACTTTAAATTTGATCTAAATGATTATAAACATTTTAGTCGTATATTCTCGTGAAATATTAAAAAAAAATCGTAGCCTTTCAATAAGAAAATAAATAAACAATTTACTTTTTCACTGATTTAGTACCATGGATACGAAATATATTTATTTATTTCCTTTGTCGGAGACCATAGACCATATATTTATTTCTACCGTTTTATTGGTTATCTTCACATTTACTTTCTCTATTCTGCTATCTGTCAAATCAGTGTCAACCTGTTCAAGCTTATTGTACTCTGTTTTAGTGTATTTACAATACGTTTATTTGAGATGCTGGTTGCACGAAACATATTAAATTAAGAATGAGTTATGCAAGGCGTCGATATGCCAGCATTGAATATATGGACGCGCCCATACTTGAACTGATATTTATATATTTAGATCTTCGTGATTTAAGAAATTGTTCACTCGTATGCAAAGCTTGGTGTCGAGTTCTTTCTGATGGAAATAATGAAGTTTGGAGATTCCAATGTATGCGTAGACTACCGGAGGAAATTGTTAAATCCAAATTACTTTCTACTATAACCCCATTCAGATCAAAATTGCGTGCATTTTTTCACGCATGGAATCCCAACGATTGTTCGAGGAATATTTACATCAAACCCAACGGATTCACTTTACACAGGTACCTTTACATACTCAATATCTCGAAGCTTAGTCGTACTATGAAGCGTGGTCTTAAAATTTTACCTTTTGTGTCAGAATATTGTATCTGCATCGAAAAAAATATAACCATACTGACAATACGTCGCATTATACTTAATTTTGATAAAATCGTGCAATTTATACTAATATTGCTATAGAATTTTTGGGTTTGACTTCGAGCATTTATTATCTTGTCAAAATTTGCATCAGAAATCAGTTTTCTACAATTAATTTTGCCCTAAAATCGACAAAAATTGCCTGAATCCGCTGTACAGAAAATATAATATATTATTTCACTATCCTGTTTTAATTTTATTTAAATCCATTTTTTAATAAAACAGGTTTGGATTTTGCATAACATATTATCCCACCAAAGCAAACCCCTATTTTTCTAAAAAAAAGAAATTTCCTCATTTGAACGAAAATTGGACATTGTTGCATTCCTTCTCACTTTTTTAAAATTCACATACTTGACTCCCCCGTATTCTTTCTGTGGTCTAGAAGTGGAAATGGGTCACTTTTTTTTGGTTGTCCATCTCTAAACAAATATAATCTCTTCTATCAAGGCGTACCTAAAATTGCCTCCCCTCCGTTCAACATCTCAACTCTAATTCTGAACTCAACTCCAATCTTCCATATTATTATGAAATTTGTCCATTTAAATAAAATTAATATATATAAAATCACCTTCCCTCCTGCATAATTTCAAATGAGGGGCCATACATATATTTCATCACAGGAATTTCATGATTTTTTACCCCCCCCCCCATCCCTGTCACACATCGTCATATTTGTGAGACCCCCTCCCCCCTAGTGTGACGTCACATATTTTGCAATTTTATATCTAAAATAACGAGTGCGCTTTAGACCACACAACTGAAGTAAAACTTTACTAACTTCCGTTCACCTCGCCCGACCGTTCGCCTCGCCCGATCACACTTTTCATAACGCTCTCGTCACGCATCCACCAGCTTACTCCCCAAGTCAAGCGTGCGTAAAGGCCCAACCGTTCACCTCGCCCGATCACACTTTTCGTAACGCTCTCGTCACACATTCACCAGCTTACTCCCCAAGTCAAGCGTGCGTAAAGAAGTTTTATGTCAAAAACGAGTGTGCTGTAGACCACACGACTGAAGTAAAACTTCACTAACTTATATCTCCCTCTCAACTTCTGTTCGCCTCGCCCGACCGTTCGCCTCGCCTGATCACACTTTTCATAACGCTCTCGTCACGCATTCACCAGCAAACTCCCCAAGTCAAGCGTGTGTAAAAAAGTTTTGCATTTTAATAATATAGATTTTTACGTGTGATGTCACAGAGCGGATGACCTCCCCATGCCCCTTGTCACACTTCTCTACTCCCCCCCCCCTTAAAGTGTGACGTAATTTATGGATGGTCCCTGACGGCATTGAACGGTGACTGGACAACTCTGAATCATGCAACTTCAACACCTCCTTCGAAAAGTCATTTTCAAAGTGACAAAAAAAAAAAATAGGTTAGGTTATAGGCTGTTTTTAAATTTTTTTTTCATGACTAATGACTTTTCAAAATGGTGTTGAAATTGTATGATTCTAAGTTGTCATGGAACCACGTTGAACACCCTTGGAGGGTTTAAGTCTGGTACATTGAATAAAATAAAAACAATTTTTCATGCATTAAAAAGGGGTACCTATAGGTAGGGGGTACCTATAGGTAGGGGGTCTAGAAGAAAAATATATGTATTCTTATAAATTTTATATTTTATTTATTTCCATAGTTTAGATATCCAAAAATATCTCCTTAAAAGGATTTATCAAAATTCAAATTATTTTAAAAGTTAAAGCAATTTTAGTGTCGCGGTTTAGACGGAATCTAACCAGAATCTAAATAGAACAAAACTTTAAACGCATTTTTCTCAAAACTACTTTTTTCGAGACAGTTGACACAATATCTCATGTTCTACTGAACCAATTTACTTGAAATTTGGTGTGAGCCTTTTCTATCGCCCCTACCATAACTACAACAAAATTTCAATTTTTACTTAAATTCAGGAAAGACAAAAAAACTGATAAAAAAATGTTCTTTTATTTCAGACAGCCACCATTTTGCGAACAATTTTTTTTTTACTTTTCTGAGGTATGGGCCATAGGAGCGTTTGTTTGGATTAGAAATTAATTTGTTTTTTTTTTCTGATTACTAGGAGATTTGCAATCGTGTCAACCAGACCCTCCACACAGCATCCCAGATGACATAGGCCCTGAGGGAAATTATTTTCCTAAGGGCCTCCTGTGTGGAGTTAATGTAAAAAAAAAAAAAAAACCAGGGCTCGTCATTTTTTGAGACCCCCCACTTCAACACCCTGTAACTTTTTGAATTTTACAGTGTTTCGTTTGATTTTTTTTAACGTATTCTATGTTTAATAAATATTTGGCAAAATAATGGCCACCTAAAATGTTATTGGTTTTTTTTTATTGCACCTGAAAAAATATCTACAATTCATGCCTCTAGACTACAATACCTTTAGTACTTTTTACCATTAACTGAATTGACTTTTCATTTCGGCACGCTAAAAATATTAATTGTGTAAATTTTGTTTTTAGAAATCCCGTTGCGCAAAGCACCGACGCGGCTCGAGGTAAAATCGGTTTCCGGAAAGGGCGCCATGCATGGGAGGTGATATGGGAGGGCCCCCTGGGTACAGTGGCCGTCATCGGCATCGCTACCAAGGAAGCCTCCCTGCAGTGCCCCGGATATGTGGCCCTGTTGGGCTCCGACGAACAGAGCTGGGGCTGGAATCTGGTGGACAACCATCTGCTACACAATGGAGACACACAGGGCAGCTATCCCGTTCTGAACAACCCTCCCAAATACCAGGTTAGTGGTCTATTTTAAATGTAAATACCGCACAAGAGTCCGGAGCCAGTGAGACTATGACATCCCCAATAGGGGTATGTTGGGAGGCTGAAGGTATTTGGTATGGGAAGTAGATGAGAAGGAAGAAGGTGGAGAAGTACCTGCCTATTAAGATCTGGTCTCCAAACACGGCTAAAGCCACTTCAAGCAATCTTTCAATTCTGAATGGTGGTCTTACATCAGATCGTTACTGAAAATATCTTCCACTCTGGAACGGGCTCCATATATACTATATATTATTTTAAATTAATAAATTGTGAAATAACACTTGACAGAACCCGCTACCTTCGGATTGCTAGTCGGGAGCCTTACCCCTCGAACATCGAAGTCGTCAATACACAATGTATTATTTTTAATGAAGATGTTGTGAAATAACACAAATTAGTCAAGAATCTGATATTTTTTGTGTAATCTCTCAGATATTGGCCGTGTTTTCGTTCTCGGACGCTTGTGATATTTGATTATATTTGAAGTGGTCGAACACTCAGTTAGCAGTAATACGTACTGAGTTAAAATACTGCAGCAGATATTGATGACTTAATTTTGAATATAATATAATAAAATAAAGAATATACCATCCATATTTCTGCAGAGACTAGTGAGTGAGGTCATCCCACACATGTATATTGATTGTTACCCTCGATGTTTTCACTGATCATTCTGTTACTGATAGAATCCTTCGTTTTCCATTAACATATTTTAATAAAGAAGGTTTCTAATTCTAGAATTCTGCTTCACGCTTTAGACACACAATTTTTTGTAAAAGCACTTTGTTTCATCTGAATTACTACAAAAAACAACTACAGTGGACCCGCGGTAATCCGACAAACGTTTTGCAGGGCGATGTCGGATTATCGAATTTGTCAGACTATAGAGTACTGCCTAAGACCCTCTATAGTCCGGAATTTTTTAAATAAGAGTACCTTGTAATCTGACAAATTACAAATCAAAGAATCTATTTTAACTACGAATCATACTACATATACACCAGATCTCCAAATATCCCGAAGTGTAAACACACTTGCTCGATTACTTCTGAAGATTGACAACGAGCAAAAACCAAATCTTTCATGTTGAGTTTTTTTAAGGTTTTTTCTATAGGCTGGTCGTTAGATACGGCTCTCAGAAGGAGGTTTTTCTTGTAATCTTGCTTGGCAAACTGAATAATATTCTGAACCTAATGTGTTCGATTACAGGGGGCACCGGATTAGCCAGGGGTCGGATTACCGACAAAAATCAGAATTTAAAAAAGAAACTTTTGCATCTTTTACCATCTCTCCTGATGTAAACAGTTGTTTCTTGTAGTAATTAAGTCGAAAAGAAGTGTTATTTCAATAATCTGTGCATCTATATAAAGCTTGAACAAGAAATACTTAACCCTACGAACAAAACAAGAGATAAATGGAATTCTTTAGAGGAGGCCTTCACCTTCGCCTAAGAGAGGGGTTCTTGCTTATGAATAATTTAAGATACCTAAATTGCATTTTTTTCTTAAATAGCATTAAGTATACTTTTTCTTACTTTTTATGACTCTGTAGCATACCTATTTGCGAGAAATAAAAGGCATTTTATTTTATTTTTATAAAACTTGAAGTGAAATTCTAGAATTTTACCAAAGTATTAGCTATGTACGATGTTGTGTTAGGATTATTGATATGGATAAGAAAGATTTGTTGTTTTTCAGGTGGGAGAAAGAATAAGAGTTATTTTAGACTGCCGAAATAACACTCTTTCTTTCGAAAGGAATAATGATTTCCTAGGAGTCGCATTTAGAGGTAAAAATACTATTTAAAATAAAATTATTATTTCAAAGCACTGATATACTTTTTTTAACATTGCTCTACTTTCTGCTAAAGGAAACTGTTAAAAATATTTACATTATATATTTCAATTACAGGTTTACCAAAGAAGAAACTGTACCCTACAGTTTCAGCGGTGTACGGCAATACAGAAGTGTCCATGGTTTATATAGGCCCCCCATATGATGGTTGAAGTCTGTTACACTCTTAAATAACTTTTAGAATGTTACATAGTTAAAAACCAAAGAACATTTAATAATGAAAAAACTATTGATATTTACTTTTAAAGTGAACTAAAATCTAGAACAATGTTTGATTAAGCCACGATTAATCCATGATACCGGTGAGGAAATAAACTGCACTCTCTTGTTGTGCCATGCAATGGTAGCATTCTTATTAATATGGTTTGAGGCATTTAAAAAAAATATATTATTTCATTATCAATTCATCTCAACTTTTTTTGTTTTGGCGTTACATGTGATGTGTCCCTCATTGGCGTATTCACAAACTCCCATGTTACATGATTCCCAACTTGTTTTCTTGCCCCCCCAAGCAAACATTATTATTTAAGCCATTGTGCATTGTAATTCTCAAGGGTTTTATACAAACTGCTGCATTTGTTCATCTTGCCTTGCAAAAATTTAATTTTTATCATTCTTCTATATCAGTTGGAATTAAGATTAGCGCCACTGACAAAATTATTTGCTACTTGCCAAGTAAATAATATATGTACATACATCCACACAATCCATCCACCCAAGGAATCTAGTGAATTTTGCGTATTATCTTTCACCTATCTTCTTATCTATTATTAATCTGTTTTGAGATTATTGTATTGAAAGCATAAGTTGCAGCCTCTTTAAGGCCAGGGCCATAAGAGAGGCACCCGGGCAAACAACTTAGTAGTTACCACACCATTTTCTAAATTTTAAGAGATAGAATTTTTGTCAGAAGAATAATTCTAATGCAATAAAATCAAATTTTACTCCAAAAATTATAATTTTATGTCTGGTCATTTTACATTTATGATTTTATTAGTAGGATAATTTAATATGACCTTAAAGTTAATATTTCTTACAAAGATAAGCTTGAGCAAATAATTTTATAGTGATGTAAGTAAAGTGAACATTATCTTTTCACTTGGCTTCTAATTTATTTAAATGGTTTTCTACACTATACCAATACTTAATTAAAACTGTAGATACATATTATTTTTAATTTATTATTTCGTGATACTCTCTGAATCTCTGAACTATATACTTTATTGTGTTCATTTAAATTCTAGTCAATTTTGTAGAATGTCTACAACGCTGTCGTTAGTTTATCTTCTATTCCCTATTATAGTATAGTTACATACTTTAATATTTTTTTAAAATCATCTTGCAAATGATATGATTTTAGATTATCACGGCCAAAAGTATTTTCGTTATTTATTTTTGGGGTGTTATGCCGTGTTGCGCTACCTCCTTCTTCAGCCAACGTTTCGGACAGAGTTACAGTATCCATCATCATCACATCTGCCCTGATTATGGACACTGTAACGCTGTCCGAAACGTTGGATAAAGATGGAGGTAGCGCAACACGGCATTACATCCCAAAAATAAATAACGAAAACATCTTGCAGATGATTAAATTAAATTTAAATTAAGAAGTGGTGGAATTTCTACACCAATGTCATTGTTTTATCTATTCCTATTATAATATAGTTCACATATATGTTCTTTAATATTTGTTCTTTAATATTATTAAGTCCTGCAAATGACTTGTAATTGGGAAGTACATAATTAGTTGTAAAATCAATGACAGGAGGTGACTATTCGTACTTAGATTGGTATGGCGCTCCAAGTACCTGAAAATCTTCACATACGAAAAATTGACTGAAAAAAAATTGTTTTCGGCTATTACAATATAAATAACATTTTTATCAATCCTAATACGAGAATCAGACAGTTCACTTTTTGGTCATTTCTGTCTTTCATTCCGCCTCTTTCACTCGGAGTGAAACGTCAGAAAGAAATGAAACAAAGTGCCGAATGAATTCTTTAGTGAACCGATCTGACAATGTTGGGTACTGATGAATTCATTTGGCACTTTTGTTTCATTTCTTGTTCAGACGTTTCACTTCGAGTGAAAAAGGCTTAATGAAAGACAGAAATGACCGAAAAATGAACCGTCGGATTCCCGCACAAGTAAGCCCTCTAGCACGAAGAAAGTCTCTGACCGCCATTCATCATATTATGTACGTAATAACTTTATGCACATTTTTTTTAACATTACCTTATCTTAAACCCTTCTGCGTAGAAAAACTAAAATGTTATTAGGTACAGTGTCAAAAACTTGCAAGAGAATTTAATTAACTCGAAGGATATACCAAATCAGAATATAACTGTAAAATATTATCTCACAGACAATACCTTCACACCGTTTTATTTATCAATTTATTGTTGATTTTTTAATATGGTTATTTATAAAATAATTAATTTGCATAAGTCAAAGAACTAAAGAATACATTAAATATAAAATAATTAATATATTTAATGTATTCTTTAGTTCTTTGACTTATGCAAATTCAGTTGTACATAACATAATGAGACAATCGCTGCACTGGTAATGCTTCAATATTTTTAAAGGTGTTTCTCGTTAAATTTTATTCAGATTTAATCCTTCAATAATATACGAGGGCTGTCCGTAAAATAAGGTCTCCAAGGTGCTGCCGTCGCGAGGAACAATTTTACGTGAGATCCGGGAAAACTGGCGTGCAGCCTAGTTTCCCTACGCCAAATCCCCACAACGCTGCACTGTCTGCGACACTTAGTCTTGGCGTGGCAGCCGTTCGCTATGAAGCTTCCGCTTGCCACACCCGCCAGGTGTGAATTACACTCTTTAATTAGTTTTTTTGTGTGAAGAAAAAAAATCCCGGTAGAAATTCATTCTCAGCTACTTGAAGTGTACGAAAAACAGTGTATGAGTGCGCAAATGGTGCAGAGAATTAAAAGCATGCCAGACGGCCATCGGTTTCAGATAAAAAAATTGCCAAAGTGGAACAAACAATGATTGCAGATCGACGGTAACGGTTCAGGAGCTCTGTGATATAATCCCTGGTGTCAATTGACAAGATTTTGACAGAAAATTTGGGAGACCACAAAGTCTGTCGAAGGTGGGTCCCAAAATGCTCACCGAAGATCACAAACAACAATGGGTTGCAGCAGCCCGCGAATTCCTTGAGTGCTACGACATCGATGGCGAATAAATCTTGTACTCAATTGTGACTGGGGACGAGACCCAGATACACTACACGAACCCAGAGACAAACGAACAATCGCAGTGCCATTATTCAGATTCGCCGAAGCAAAGTTTAAAAACGAATTACAGAGCGTAACTCATACCTGGCGGGTGTGGCGAGTGGAAGCTCCATCACGAATGGCTGCACGCCGAGACTAAGCGCCTCAGAAGGTGCAACGTGGTGGGGATTTGACAAGGGGAAACCAGGTTACACTCCAGTGTTGCAGGATTGCGCGTAAAATCATTTCTCTCGACCGCAGCGCCTTAGAGACCTTATTTTACGGACATCCCTCGTATATACATTAAAGCCAATGAAAGCATCATTTTGACCTTAAAATACAATTTACCACAGCAGAATCATACTTAGGACGGGTTGTTTGGACAGAATTTGAACAATTCATCAAATTTCAAAGTTAAAATTCAAGTTCTGTGAAAGTCTTATTCAAGTTCTGTTTTATCTAAATTGTTGAAATTCTATCCTTAGAGTTTTATTTATTTATATTTTAATTCACATCAATTTGATTTTGGCTAGTATTGAACGCAACCTCATGTCGTAAGTCGTAAATACATTATGAGTGTGAGAGGTGTATAATAGAATTAAACATGTTTTCAACCTCAAAGAAAGAAACTTAAATTTCACAAGATCAAATTGTTTTTCAGATTACCATTTCCTCAAATAATTTAATTGAAGCAAAGCAAATCAAAAGCTTTATATTATTTTTAATTTATGATTTTTTTATGAAATTTTTATTGACTAGTAAGTGTAAGAATTTGTCATAATATTAGTTAAGTGACCGTTGATGCCTTTTATTGATGGTAATAATAAAGTACTGTAAATAGTTAGGATTGCTAGATTAGATTTTATGGACTCATATTGTGTCAAAGTTTGGGTCATAATCCTTAAGGTCCTTTAAGTTTAAACCATTCTACATATTGCAATTAATTCTTTCAAGAAACAGGTAATAAAATAATGTTTAAAAATATTAAAAGCTTGTAAATAACCATCCAACCATCACCCCATTCCGAAGGGGTAGGCAGAGAGATCAGAATACCACACAACTCTGTACTGCACACATCCCTTACTTTACCATATGATTAACTCATTTGTAATCTTCTGTTATTCAGGCAATGACATAACCTGTGTTTTATTCACTTGATCACGTCGTGTCATCCAGACTCCTCAGATGTCCTTTATTTCTTCTTCTGTGCATTTGCATCTCATGTATTCTCCTGACACTCCTTTCTCCGTCCATTCGCTCTATGTGTCAAAACCATCTAAGCGATAATTTCTTAATATTGTTCATTACTCTTACATCATCTGCCTTGCACTCTTTTAAGATATTATCTTTCATAATATGGTTTACAGTCGGTTTCACACACGAATCTCATTTTTATTGCATTCAATCATTTTTCATGCCTCATTGCCATACACCAGGATTGGTATCTGAACTCCATTGTGAACTGCAAGTTTCACTTTTATGACTTTTTTTAGCAACTATTCAACCCTTAATTTTTTTTACATTAGCTCCGCACAGGAGGCCCTGATGACAATAATTCCCCTCAGGGCCTACGTCTTATTTAGGAATGCTGTGTGGAGGGTCTTATTAGGAAAGGAAGTTCTGGGAACGAAAAGGGTAAAAAGGGTGGGTAGGATTATGGGGGTCAGTGTGTCCAGGAGTGACGGACGTATGAATCCATCCCTCCCACTGCGGTGCAAGGCGATATTCCGAGAGAGTACAGCTGGAGAAGTCAAGTGGACTCCCTCAACCACTTTTTCCCGATCTGGCCTGCCATGCAGCTGGTGGGCAGACGTATCCGCTGCCAATACCCAGACAAACCTCACCAAACGTAGCAAACCACTTGGGGTGACCTATGGTAGAGGTGTTGCAATAAATGGTTCAACTTCATTCATTTAACTTTCCACATTCATACTCCCTAAGTACACAAACCTATCCTTGTGCTTCAAGGATTCATCATTAATTTAATTATCAGCACACATCTAATTGTAAACTTTTCAAAATCTTATCTGTATCAAAATTTTAATGTGTAAAAATTTTTACTTATGTTATTTTACTTGAAATATTGGGCCGTATTCATAAAACTGAAGGACATCCTTGTAAGTGTAAGGTAGAAGTATAAGGTTTTGAGTTGAAGAAAAAGGTAGGAGTATAAGCATTTCCTTTTTTTCGTATTCATAATGATTACCTTATACTTGCAAGAATATCCTCCAAGAATAAGTAAAAGATTGTTGGCTTGTGACTGTGCTGCGGCAGGTTCCAATCTGTTTTCGATGGTTTGTTTATTTACAGTATTTCTTTCTTATCGGTGTTATTTGAGTACAGCACTTCGATCAGAGAAGATGTATTCGTCAAGCAGCGATAGTGAAAGTACAGAATAAGATAATGCTGCAACCGAACTGCACTTCATAGCAGATGAAATTGCTAATGCCCCCTTGATTTTGGAAAATGGAACCGGTATAATTCTTTGTAATCACGAAAAGGTGTTGATAAACCTGCTTGTAGTGTTTAATCTCTCTCAGTTCCACAACATCTGCCATCGCTACAACTGATCACTACACGACTGAGTCTGCTACTGACTACACTCGAAATTATTGAAGGATTTTATTTAGAGCAAAAGGTAATATTTATGAATAACCAAATACTTTTTGTGAAGGATATGCTCATACTCTATAAGTATAAGGCTTTACTCGGAATATTATGAATGCGAGCTGAAGGATTTTCTTTATATTCTGCAAGTATAAGCATAACCTTTTTTTATGAATACGGCCCATTGTTTACACACTTTGAATCCAGTATTATATGCCTACCTAAATTAAATGAATAATTTATTCAATTGCATTAGTAAAGATGACATACATGATGTGCAAATAATGTTAAATTAGTTGACTAAGCTTCTTAGAATCATTTAAAAATAAACTTTTAAAATCGACCATCAAGTCAAATCAATCATTGTTTTTAATTAAATATTGGTTGTAAGTTTCAGCAAAGCCTAATAATAAATGTATATGTAGTCTATCGAATTGTTTAAAAATTCAACTTTGTTTACCATTAATCTCTAGTCAGCTGATGTCCAGAAATATAAATTTAATTATATAATTATGTACCGATAATAGTTAGCTTTTGTAAATATGCATTAAAGTGGTTCTGGAGATAGCATCTCTCAATGAAACCATAACTAGTACAACAAATTGATAATGAATAATTTAGTAAATAAATAATGTTAAAGGATGTGTAATATTTGCAATGAATCTTTATGCTATTAATTATATTAAATAAATGTATATTTTCAAATGAGTTGGTGTGTGAGTTTTTGATATGACGTTTCAAAATCAAACGGAATAATATTGGTTGCCTTTGTTCCACTTCAAACAAATACAGACAAATACAAGTACAGACAAATTAATCTTGAACATTGTTAGGATGGTAAAATTTTGAAATATGCGGCAACATCATTTTATTTAAGTTAATAATTTTCCTGTGATTTTTAATTGTGTGAAAGCTAGTATCTAATTAAAAGGGATTGAATAATGATATTATGTTTCGATGGAGAGTTTTGCAAATAGTGTAAAATCATCCCTAGTCCTTCATTCAACCTGATGAAAATGTCATGCATCAGTTTGGCACGAATGTATGCAAATCATGATAGTATGTACGGATTTCATCAGTTAAGTTGATCAATGAACAATCTGATTGAAGCAATTATGTATATCAAAAGAGCATGAACATAGATAATTTAACTGATATTCTTTGACTATGTGTTCAGTTTCTCATTCCAAATAGTGTTTTGCTATCCTTTCAGTACATAACACTCGTTGATGATTGATGTTATGACCAACTCTTGCAGTTTGTATGCAAACAAAAATAAGTAATCATTGATGCAAACTCCATTCACATGTTTCTAAAAGGAACTTCAACTCTGGCAAATATTCCTATTTAACCAGGGTTAGTTTTATAGTAAAGCAATAAACCGTTACCTATGAAAACATTTAGTTTTGCTGTTTGTAAAGGAAAGTATTTTATGTACTAAATTTTAGATGTGTCTACCTAGAAAAATCTGAGCATTAATTTGACTGATTTGAAGAGATAAATATTTACCTCATAATATTATTATGTATTAACCTTTTCTAGAAAGATTTGTTTAACTGATATAGGTTACCTTATTAACATTTTGTTTGCCTTAAAGTACTATGTGCTTTTAGATAACATTATTTATTGTTTGTTTTTGAATATCTGTAGAAATATACATATTTTTAATTTTAATGTTTTTATGAATATTATTTATTTGTGTTTACTGTACTAGTAATATTTAATAAACCTAAAATTTCGTCTTCTAATTATGTCTTATTTTTCATTAAACCCGTATATTTTCAGACAAATATTTATAGTGCTGTTTGGTAATAAAATCACTTCAAAAGTGAACCATCCAACCGTTTGTTTGTTTTTATAGTTAAATTAGCCTAGATAAACCAACAATCATCAAAAGTGCAAATATACCCATTAATAATGTAACCTGCAAGATTCTTCTTCTTCTCATGCCCTGTAACTTCAACGAACGTTGGCTATGCGGACTTAGTTTACTGCGGCCCGGAACAGCTCTACAGTAGACTGGCCAAACCATTGTCTTAGGTTTTTCAACCATGATGTTCTCCTTCTTCCAGGGCCCTGACAAAATTGGCTGGTATAATCAGTGGCGTAGCGTGGGGGGGGGCGGGCGGCACTTTAAAGGGGGGCGGCAAATTTTCACAATAAATAATAACATTATCTTGGAAAAATTTAAACCATTTCAAATCATTTTTTGAAAATGTTTTACGATACTTTCGTTTACGAATCCAATTCTTTTTTTATTATTTATTAAAAATATTAATAATCATATTTTTTTAAGCTGCAAATTTCGCAATTCGTAGGAAAACCGTACGCATATTATGAGAGTGATACCTGCTAATTAAAGCTGATAACTCGCAAAAAGATTCACTCTTAATTAAAACCAGAATTGTGTTCAGATTGTATTAACGAACAGTTGTGTATTCATCTGTTGATACATTTCGAAAGAGACCATTATTTTATTAGAGGTGCAGTTATAAAATTCTAGTTGCAGACTATGTTTGTGCTGCCAGAATCAAAGAGAAACCATTTTCATATTCTGAAAGTAGTTTAAATTTGCCAAATACAGATTTAATTTAACCCGTCTAATCGCAGGAGACGCAAATTGTCCCACACATTTAATTTTAAAATAAAATTATGTCTCACACATTTCCAATATCAAAATTTTAATATTTAGAAACAATAATGTTCTAATAAGCACATCGGAAAAATTACTTGATTTTAGAACAATTTTGTTTTTTGCAAAAGGAATAAAAAGGAACATTTAAAATGCATGGGAAGAACTGGAAATTTTGTGCGCAAACAGTGACAGGCAAAAGTTTAAAGATATTTTTTCTAATTATTCGAAGGGTTAAACCAGTTTTCAGAATGTAAAATTCCATTTGAGGAAAAATGTTGGTGAATTACACCAACATTCGCGGCCTGCATACCAATTTAAACTCCGTCCACCACCACCTTTTTTCTCAACGCCCCAACCTACTATTCCTGTCTGAAACGCAGATAGCCGAGCCTGTAGATGCCTCCTATCTGGACTGCCCGGGCTTCACCCTCGCAAGCAAGTTCAGACCTAAAGGAGGTGTCTGTCTCTATAGTCGAGCTGACGTCAACTGTGTGCGACTGTTGAATCTGGAAAACTCCAGATTAGAATCCAGAACCTTAGCGAATCAGACACGTCCGAGCTCTTCAAACATTTAAGCGACACTATTGATGACCTCTTGCCCCGCTACCCTATGGCAGAGTTTGTGGTCCTGGGGGACTTCAATGTTCATAACGAACCTTGGTTGAAGTTCTCAGGATCAACAGACTCGGCTGGACGCCAAGCGGAATCCTTTGCCCTTTGCTACGGATTGGAGCAAATGGTTCAGGAGCCTACAAGGGTTCCTGATGTCCAGACTCACCGTTCCAATCTGTTAGACCTATTTTTAACTACTGTGCCACACGGTTACAGTATTGAAGTCACAGCGCCTTTAGGATCGTCCGACCACTGCCTGGTGACGACATCAATCCCTGTAAACTTCAGACCACCAAACGAGAGGCTGAAGAGAAAAGTGTGGCACTATAGGTCAGCAGATTGGTTCGGTCTGCGGGCACATTTTAATGCTTTCCCGTGGTCAGCTGTCTGTTTTCGGACTTCGGATCCCTCAAGATGTGCCCAGGAAATTGGTGAGGTCATCACATCCGCGATGGATGGCTTCATCCAATCTACTGTTAAGGAAACTGGTGTAGGCTCAAAGCCGTGGTTCAGTCGACAATGCGCTGAAGCAGTGCGACGAAAAAACGCGGCTTACCGAGCCTACAACACATCTAGAACATCCGAAGACAGAACAGCTTACAACAAAATGGCAAAGGAAACCAAGAGAATCATAAATAGGTCAAAATTCGAGCACGACCAGCAGATCAGCAGAAAGCTGACTGCATGCCCGCATGGCAGCAGGCAATTCTGGTCGCTTGCGGGCTCAATACGTCGCAATTTCTGCAAATCCAGTCTGCCACCTCTTACCAGACCTGACGGCTCACTAGCAAACACCGCCACCGAAAAGGCTAACTTACTAGGTAAAATGTTTGCGGATAACTCAACCCTCGATGACCAAGGTGCTGTCCCGACGTCGGTTCCTGACTGCGGTTTTCGTATGTTAGCGTCAGCGGTCGGCATACGGCGCCAGTGTCGGCATACCGCAGGCCTACGGCCTCTAGCCAAACCAACCCTGGAAAGGACATGCAGTAATTAATGGGCCAACAAGCTAGCTCACAGTCGGCGCGAGCAAGATCCTCCTAATTCCAAGGCGAGTGTCTGTGGTTCGCTGGGTACTTCTCTTCCTCCTCTCCTCAAAATCTCCGGGGTCTCCCTCCTCAATCAGAACACAGTATGTGCTTAAAGGGTTTATTCAATAGCAGGAGACAGGGTTAATACAATCGCCATTCGGGCACACTTCACATGACATGGATAGCATTAAAATACCCTAACCTAACAGGGACTGTTTTCTCTCAATCTCTCCACACGCGTTATGGGCTTTAAGAGCGGGATATGGCACACAAAAGAGGGTAATTGTTCAGTCTACTCACTGTAGTAGGATAGGCAGTAGTCAGCATCTTCTGGTTGCACAATTTACAGTATGAAATACATTGCGGGTTTTAAGGTTCTCGAGTGCGCGCTAGGCGCTCGCTTGGGACACTGTTGTCTTGCTGGCTGGCAGCCGGTGAGTGGCGAATGCTTGCCGGGCCCCGAGAGGGGGCCGGTGCGCTCGTTGATTCTCGTAGTGCCGGAATCTGCCGAAGCTATTCTTGCGTAAAACGGGGCGACCGTGGGTAATGTTGCTACTTTGCAACGTAACACTTCCCCCCTCGCCGCAAAAAAAGCGACGTGGTAATGGAGCAGTAGGGCTAAGAAATCCTCTTACCCTTCTAGCACTTGTGCCAAAAAACAAAAAAAAAATTTTAAGAAAGGAGGAGAGAGCGAGAGAGAAAAGTTGCTAGCTACACAATAGTAGAAAACAAAACAAAAGAGAAAAAACATGGTGAACAAAGAGTTAACACTAAATGTACATGAAAGAGCAGTGACATACATAAATGTGAACAAGGACCTGCAGAAGAAAGGTACAAGGGTTATGCAGTAATAGAAAAAAAATGACTCTAAATTGTATCATTGGTCTGTGAGCTATGTTTGCGTAGCGTGGTTTTTGCGTAGGATGTCTGGGGTGTTTGGACGTTACACTGAAGTTACACGGTTACTTTTGTCACAGTAACCTGGCCCGTTTGAGATTACACTCAAGGAACACTAGGGCCTTAAAGGAAACACGAAGAAGAGAACGCAGGATGAGGCTTCTTGGTGGTGGAGAGGGTTCTACCTGTCACAGAGGTCAAAAAGGTAGCTGCTTCCGGGTCCTGTGGGTGGGCCAGTATGACATCATTGAGGTACTGGAGAGTGGAATTGTAATTGGTGGTTTGTCCTTTTTGTAGAGGAGGCGGTTTGTGTGCATGACAGCCGTTGTTGTGATGGTGGTTGGTACACTGGTTTGTATACAGTGGGATTGTTGTGTTAACAATTGTTGGTATTGTTATTTGCGCAAGGGCACAGGAGCATTGGCATGATGGCAACAGAGCATTTGCAAGGTGCAGCTGGAACATTTGCAAAATGGCAACATTTGCAAGATGCCGCAGGAACGTTTGCACCAAGGCAACAGGAACATTTGCAAGATGCCGCAGGAACGTTTGCACAATGGCAACAGGAACATTTGCAAGATGCCGCAGGAACGTTTGCACAATGGCAACAGGAACATTTGCAAGATGTCGCAGGAACGTTTGCACAATGGCAACAGGAACATTTGCAAGATGCCGCAGGAACGTTTGCACAATGGCAACAGGAACATTTGCAAGATGCCGCAGGAACATTTGCACAATGGCAACAGGAACATTGAACCAACCTAGAGCTGACGTGCTCGGGTTTGTTTGAGTGATGGTTTGTGATGATACAATTCGCAACTACACGCACGACTCACACTAGGTTAATTTAGGTGCGGTCGGGTGCTTTTGGTACGCAGGGTTTTGAAGGCATGGGACCTCCGTGACGGTAGTGAAGGCAGCATGAAGGGAGGCGCAGGTGTAGATAGGGTGAAGAGCTGCGGGTCTTCTTATTAATCCGGGGAAAGATTATTATTAGGAACAAAATTCTTGAGGTTTACCTGCCTAGTAGACCAATGATGAAAAGGTTTGGAGAGAAACAAGGTGTGCATGTTAAGAAAGATTGGATTTGGCGTGTAGAGAGAGAGAGAGAGAGACGGAGAGAGAGTTAGCTAAATGCAACTACAGACTTATACATATTACAGGTACGTATTCAAGGAAGGTTCCGTTTAACCCATTTAGTTTTTTTTGAAACTAAATACATTTCCAAGAACACGTGGGTAAGGGTTTGTACGTATGACAAAATGCCCCGTTCGAAAGAAGTTGGTCTTCCATGACCTATGCTCACGTCTATACGGTAGCATTTTTTCTACTTTCGAAGAACAAAAACATTGAGTACAAATAAGTTATGAAAAGTGGGAAAGGAGTAGGAAGTTGAAAGGATCCGTGTATGAAGGTTGTCCCATTTGACAAACGAAACGCCATGTGCGTAACGCATATATCCCCATTCACGGATAATTTCGAGGAAGGGAAAGGGTGACAATTGGGAACATTTGAACGAAGAAAACTGCTGAGGATTCGGCTATTTCCGAAATTCGACCTCTGAGTGGAGGTGAAACAAGGTCTACAGCAGTTATCCTGGCACATTACAAAAAGGAATACACTGACATGAAAGAGTCTAATCCTCCACGTGTATTGGGTAGAAGATTAGAGGGTCGTTTTATTCTCCTACTAGTTTGCGAGAAATGACAGACCCTTGCTCGAGTCTCACAAACCTGGGGGTTTTCTTATTCGTCTCCCAGACAACGAGTTAGGTGTTTTTTGTGTCCATCAACTTAACTCCTACGACACGATGCCCCATAATCATGAGTGAAGCGTATGATTAGTCCTTTTGAGATAATGGATAGTTCCTGGGTTCTTGTGACGGGAAGTCCATGGGCATGTTAATGAGTTTTCTGCTGCAAAAGCAATAATTTTCTGATAACAGAACAATAAAAGGCGTGTGGTCTACACTTGGTAGGTTACACAAACAAGGGGTAGATATTATTTCGTTCGCACGACTCATGGTGAATATTGTCACGTTTTCACGTCTCACGTGACAGGAATGAACGATTTACAACAAATTTTTTGCCCAGTATTGAAAGACAGTAGCCCAATAGGTATTTACAACAATTTAATGAGATAAATCACCCTCTCGATCAACAACCCTGTGTTGACGAGCAAACAATGAGTAGTTATGACGGACTCCCCGTGACGTGTAAAAACACAAAGATATTATAAGATTCGCATCTATAGCAGTGGATATTGTAAGGTTCACACCTATAATGGTAGATATTGTAAGGTTCGCGCCTATAGCAGTGGATATTGTAAGGTTCACACCTATAATGGTACAAAAGTTTACGTTCGAAAATGTGGGTCCCCATTCAATACAGACGGCGGGTTGCAATGATGTAATTAATACGGCACTGCTGTAGCTTAATAAATTCATATTAGCATACGTTATAAGACTTGCCAAAAGGCGATAAACACAAATTTTTATTGAAGATCTGGCCAAGATTTTAAACTTCAAACAAGAATAATGGTACAATAAGGGACAAAAGAAACTGATGTCATGATAAAATATTGTACCTCATAATGAAGTTGTATGTACACGGAACAATGTTAATGAAGGGACAAAACGTATTGTCACTTTTATAACAAGAAAAAAAATATTTTCTCAGAATCCGACAAAAATGCGATTCTGGAAAAAAATAGAGCAATTGGGTTGAGCGCCATTCTAATTTTTGGAAAAAAGAAGAAAAAAAAACACAAGTAGCAACGAGGTTGCTCCTGAATAGTTTCGAATCCAGCGAATGTGACCTGATAGGTGTGTTCATTTGGTGTATTCGAGACGATCCCCATATACATCATTATTATGAATGTGTAGGATGGGGTGAGGAGGAATAAGAAAAAGGTAAGAAGAAAAAAAAACGGGAGGATTTCCTTTATAACAGAAATCGTCGCGGCATTCTTACAATATGGTTCTGTGACCATAGTAGCGAGCTGCGGCAATGGTCTGAAACCAATGGTTATTATACAGACTTGCACTTATGATTTTTATTTACAACATTAGGGTAGGGACGTACTGGTACGACAAAAACCCGACACAAAAAAACAATTAAAAAAGGGTGATATGACAAGATGAGACGATGAGGTGGGAAAAAAAAATGCGCGGATGCTGCAAGAGTTGTGAAAAGGAAAGCGACGTCTCGGAGCAAGAGTTTTCCGGAACCGTTGATGGTAGGAGGAAAAGGAGGCCCTTTCCCGAAGTGATCAATTTCAGGAAGAGGATGCATACAAGTTATGAAAACGGTGCCCCAAGAGGTGCTCTTGTGGTACAGCAGGCAAGGCACGCAGGATGTACAAGAACATATAAAATTATGCAAAAAGAAAAGAGTGTACAGGAGTTAGGCTACCGTTGACATTGATATGCCTTCGGGTGTAAGGATTACCTTACAAATGCCCGTATGGGTGATTATTTACATTTAATATTTACAAGTAACTCACGTCATTTATGACAAGAATTATAAGACTTCTAAAGAGACCGCGTCGCACTGATTGACGACTGGCCCAGAGAGGTCAGGGGGGTAATAATGATCAGGGTTAACAAGATGCATGTTTTGCCAATTTGATAACGCCTGGGTACTTGATGTGATGGAATTTACTGATTCCGTATTCCCAATTTTGGCAATGTCTTTCACATGGTAATTTCCGATGTGTTTACCAGAGATGTCAGACAATCGATAAACAAGGTCTGAGATCTTTTTTAGGACTTTCGTTTTTACAAAGCGGGGTGCCAGTTTGGCAGAGAAGTAGAGCGCACCTTGCGACAAAGTATTGTTTTTTCTCCAAACGATGTCTTCTTCCTTGAACGTGACGTGCTTCCTGCGAAGGTTATACCTGTCGGCGCTCTTTTGGTGGGCCAATAGTAGAGCGTCTGTTACTTCACTATAGATAGCGGAGAGTTCCTCTAAGCGGTGGGCGTAATTTGCTGCGGGGTCTGCTGTGGAGGAAGGGGTGGGTGGAAGGCGAATGTCAGGGTGTAATGAACCGTGAACTACTTGCTCCATGCCGTGTTTGAGAAAGAATGGTGTATAGCCTGTAGCGAGGTTCACCGTGTTGTTCATGGCTGCTTGTATTTTGTCTAATTTTTTGCACCATGTACGTTGGTCCTTGCCAACCAGAATTGCCAGAGCCGTGTTTATGGTCTGGTTGTATCGTTCGACGGTGTTGTTCTGTGGTGTGTAAAGGGTATTGTAGAATATGTCCTTTATACCATATTTAGACAAAAACTCTTTAAATTCTAGAGCTATAAATTGTTTGCCGTTGTCGCATATTATAGTACGGGGAATACCGTAGGGTATGAAAATATGCTTTTCTAACAGATTGATTATTGCTGCCGCTGTCGCCCTTTTCAGAGGAAACAACCAGCAATATTTGGAAAAAACGTCCACCACACTGAGTATATGCATGTAACCGGCGTAGCTTCTAGGGAATGGTCCGATGAGGTCCATTGAGAGGGATTGAAGTGGTCTATCGGCACGCTTGGGGTTGCCCATTAGACCAGACGGTGGTGCCGTACTGTGTTTGTATGCCTTACAGATGTCGCATTTGGAGATGTATAAGCGTACTTGTTTGAATAAACTAGGCCAATAATATCTTAAAGATATTTTTTTGTATGTTTTAAAAGTTCCAGGGTGTATGGAGTCTGCGGCACTGTGGTTATTGTTAATAATCTGTTCTCTATTTTCGAGAGGGACTACCATTTTCCAGGCATAATCCTCTAAGATTGACAGTGGTGGCTTGCAGTTGCGGTATAATTTTCCGTTTTTAATTGTAAAGTTCGGAAATTTTTGTGGGTTGTCGCTGCATCCTTTAAAGATTTTTTGATACCATAAATCTTTTGTGGGGAGACTAGAATTGGATAATTCGGCATTTAGTATTGCAATCTCGATTCTAGAAAGGGCATCCGGGACGATATTATCCGCGCCTTTGCGGTGGATGACATTGAAGGTATATTGAGATAGGCGGGACGACCAGCGAGCCAATCTTCCGGAGGGATTGTCTAGCGAGATCAGCCATTTTAGGCTGCTATGGTCTGTAACCACGGTAAACTTGCTGCCCTCAATGTATCCACGGAAATGTTGAATGGATTCCATGACTGCTAATAATTCTCTCTCGGTGATTCCGTAGTTCTTCTCGTGCTTGTTTAAGGTGCGAGAGAAATATGCCACGGGGTGTTCGCCGTCCGTAAAATTCTGAGTGAGGACTCCTCCGATTCCGACGTTTGATGCGTCCGAATGGATTGTAAAGGGGAGGTTGAAGTCAGGACAATTCAGTACCGGGGCTGATTGAAGGGCTTCCTTCAGGGAGTTGAATGCTGACTCGGTCTCTGCGGACCAGGCAAAGTTACTGGTACCTTTACGGACGCCCGTGATTTTGTTGAGCGGTGCAGCGAGTGTTGAGAAGTTTTTTATGAATCTTCTATAATAACCGGTTAGTCCGAGGAAAGCTTTTACCTCTTTTGCATTCGTGGGCCGGGGAAAGTTTGTCATAGCCGCAATTTTTGCGGGGTCGGTTCTTAGACCTTCTTCATCTACTATGAAGCCCAAGTATCGTAGGCGATGTTTGCAGAATTCCGATTTCTTTAGGTTGATAGTCAGACCGGCTTGTTTGAGTTGTTGAAAAACCTTTTCTAGTATGAGTATATGTTTTTCGAAAGTATCGCTGATGATGATCAAGTCATCCAGGTAGCAAAATAAGTTGTTATCGAACTCTGGGCCAAACAATTTATCCATGAGCCTTTGTAGCTCTGCTGGGCTGTTTTTTAAACCGAAGGGTAGCCTTTTAAAGTGAAACATACCCCTGCCAGGCACTACGAAGGCAGTTTTTTCGCAGGAGCTGGGATCCAAAGGTATTTGCCAAAAAGCTTTGCTCAAATCTATAGATGAGATGTATTTAGCGTTTCGAAGTCTGTCGAGGATGGAGTTGACCAAAGGGAGGGGGTAGGCGTCTGACACTGTACATGCGTTGAGGCGTCTGCTATCGAGGCAGAAACGGGCCGAGCCGTCTTTTTTTGAAACTATTAAGGTGGGGTTGGTCCATGCACTGCGGCTGGGTACCACCACTCCCATTCTTAGCATATCGTCCAATTCTTTTTCTAGTATTTTTAATTTTTGTGGAGCGAGGTTGTAATACCTTTGTTTGATTGGGGGGCCTGTTGTTTTTATATGGTGTTCTATTAAGTTGGTTAGGCCTAACCCGCACCTTTCGAAGGAGATTGATTCAAACTTGTTGATCGTCTGATCCAACTGATTTGTTTGTAGGGGGGTCAAATTTTCGTACGGTATTACTGTACGAATTTCGTTCACTTGGGGAGGGACGGAGGGGTTGTTAAACAACTGTGGAGCAATTTTGAAAGCCATCCAAAAATCCACTCCCAGGATAAATTTTTGTGAGATTGTAGGTACAACCAGAAATTTGATCCGAACTGTTTTTTTTTCGCAATTTATCGGCAGGGTAAGAGAACCAATGACACGTTGTGAAGTGTTGTCTGCCGTGGTGACATGTGAAGAATGTTTTTCCATTTTAAAACCACAGTTTGTGAATAAGGTGTGAGCGTTGTCGCCCAGACAGCTGACAGACGCTCCGCTGTCGAGAAGGCCGGAAAAACCCACATTGTTTATGGAAAAATGCGCGAAGGGTCTACCGTCTATTGCCTGTTTGCAGCAAACTGTAGAGAGGGGTAAGGCCTGTTTGAAGAATTTGACGTGTTCCAACCACTCCGACCATTCCTTCGGCCTATGGGGAGGATGGCCCGGGGGGTTGGGTTCTAGTTTTTTGTCCTCTTGGCTGTCCAATTGGGAGGGGGTCTGGAGAAATCTGTAGGGGGTTTGATGAATCTGAGGTCCGGGATGGCTGTCTCGGTATTGTCTTGGCGTGGTTTTTTGCCAAACTTCCTCCCTTCGTCTCTTTTTGGAGAACGATCAACGGATCGCCTTTTGTTAGAATGGGGGTCTCTTGAAGATAAAAGTTTAGCTTGCTTGAAGCAGGAGGCTTGGGAGTGACCAACCTTGTGGCAAAAAGAGCAGGATTTCTTTTCGTTGTGCTCTGGTTTTATGCCGGACGAAGTGCTGGGGCGAAAGTTTTCCTTGGGGAACCTTTCGTCCCTCTTTCGATCCTGGTATGCCTCCAGTAGCTGGCAGACATCTTTAAGTTGCTCCAGCGTGGAAATTTTCTGGGAAGTGATGATGTTTTCGTATCTGGGCAGGAGACCGTCGATCAAAACTGGGAGGAGTTCCATTTCAGGGACGGGTTGGGCAAGCTTAATATTGATGGCCTCTGCCCTCTGTGTAAATCTAGCGACAGGCTCTCCGGAGTGCTGCTTGATAGCGAGTAAGGATAGCCTGATTCTGTGCTGGGCCTTTTTTTCTCCGAAACTTGTTAAAAGTGCCGCCCTGAGTTCCTTCCATGAGTTTGTTTTTCTCTTATGTATCCTGTGCCAGGTAAGCATTTCAGGAGCGATGAGGTCTATGAAATTTCTGTGTAGGATATTTTCGGGAATTCCTCTGACTTGTGCTGTTTCTTCTATTCTGTTGATGAAATCCTCCACATCCGTGAGTCCGTTGTATTTCGTTTTCCAGGATGTCAGATCGTATATTTTTGTTGGTTCCTGGGCTTGCACCACCAAGGGTTTTGCTTCGGAGACTGTGGGAGGGGTAGGGATGATTTCCGAGGTGACTTCCGGTTGAAATTGCAATCTCCTGATGTATTTTTTGTTGTAGAAAGAGGCATATAGGGACAGGCATTTTTTGGATTTATTCCTAGGAGAAATCTTTCTGTTTCTCAGGGCCTGTAGTAGTTCTTCCTTTCTTGAAGTAAAAATGTGCGGGATTATACCCAGCGTGACTTGAGGAACTTCCATGGTGTATAGGATCGTGTCAGAGTGACCTTATGTTGGAAAAAAGCGGGAACTAGACTCGCAATTGGAAAGAAATTGGCCCGAGATTGACCACTTAGGCGTATTTTTGCAAAAAAAAACGCGTTTTTTACAAGTGTTTGGATTATTTGGAAATTTGGGCAGGGGTTTGCCTCAAATAACGTGTTTTTGAGAAAAAATCCAGACGTTTTGGAATTTTATTGAAAAAATTTTTCAGAGTCCCAAAAATGAAAAAGAAATGGGCAGGGATTTGCCTCAAAAAACGTGTTTTTGGGAAAAAATCCAGATGTTTTGGAAATTTGTTGAAGATTTCTTGAAGTCCAAAAACGGAAAAAAATTGGGCAGCGATTTGCCTCAAAAAACGTGTTTTTGAGAAAAAATCCTGATGTTTTGGAAATTTGTTGAAGATTTCTTGAAGTCCAAGAACGGAAAAAAAAATTGGGCAGCGATTTGCCTCAAAAACGTGATTTTGAGAAAAAATCCTGATGTTTTGGAAATTTGTTGAAGATTTCTTGAAGTCCAAGAACGGAAAAAAAATTGGGCAGCGATTTGCCTCAAAAACGTGATTTTTGTGAAAAAATCCAGATGTTTTGGAAATTTGTTGAAGAATTCTCGAAGTCCAAGAACGGAAAAAAATTGGGCAGCGATTTGCCTCAAAAACGTGATTTTTGTGAAAAAATCCAGATGTTTTGGAAATTTGTTGAAGATTTCTTGAAGTCCAAAAACGGAAAAAAATTGGGCAGCGATTTGCCTCAAAAAACGTGTTTTTGAGAAAAAATCCTGATGTTTTGGAAATTTGTTGAAGATTTCTTGAAGTCCAAGAACGGAAAAAAAATTGGGCAGCGATTTGCCTCAAAAACGTGATTTTTGTGAAAAAATCCAGATGTTTTGGAAATTTGTTGAAGAATTCTCGAAGTCCAAGAACGGAAAAAAATTGGGCAGCGATTTGCCTCAAAAACGTGATTTTTGTGAAAAAATCCAGATGTTTTGGAAATTTGTTGAAGAATTCTCGAAGTCTAAAAGTCCATAAACGAAAATTTCACGGGCCAGGATTCACCTTAATGGAACACGTTTTTAGAATTTATTCCGATGTTTTTGAAAAACATTTGCCAATTTGTGAAGGTCCGGTGAATAAAAAAACGGAACGAGGTTCGCCTTAAACGAACATGTTGTTTGGAATATTTCCATTTGCTTTCCAAAGGGGAATTCTTTAGAAAAGAAAGAAATATTTTTTCTTTTATACGAGTTTTCGTGGAAGTATTTGTTTGAAGATTCAACAATGTCTTGGGGAATGTTTTTTTATTTACGTGGCTCGTCTGTAGCCTGATTTGATTATCACCAATTATTGGTATTTAACCGTCAAATTCCTTTCGTCGAAACAAGTTGTTGTAATTTAATGTTTGTTTTCAGGGAATCGACGTCAACGCGAATTAGGCATCTTTGAATTTATGTCGTATGTTTCTTTTTTTATGAGAAACGGACGGCAAAAGTAGAAAAATGCCCGATTGTCAAATGGCAGAAGGAATTTAATCCACTTGTTTCCTTAGGCTGCAAAGTATGTCGTAGAACGGACCAGCACTTTGCGAAATTGGTTTATTATAATATAATATGTTAATTAACCTTTGGGAAACGAAGCGGTTAGTCGGTTATCATATGCAGGATTTTGATTGTTGAATATCGTTGTTTTAAATATGTGTGTTCATTTCCACTATTAACTTGTACTTGAAACTAGCAAATTTAGTTGGTCGACACTTGTAGACACTGTGTTATTCGCGGCGACAACTTTCTTGGTTGAGCATCTTGCGTGGGAATACCGGTGATAATGTTTGTGTCGAGTGACGACTCGAAAATGAAGGAATCGTGCCCGTGATAATTTAAATTGCGATTCGAAGTTACGTACGCGCCGGTGTTTTTGTTTGAAATGCTAGACGGAATAGGAATAACACAAAACATACATTATAGGTTATAAGTTTAAACAATAGCTGATTGAAGAATGAGACCGTGAGACCGTGAAGAGGGGGGAAAAAAAATTAGCCTCACGTTGAAGCCAGTGTTAGCGTCAGCGGTCGGCATACGGCGCCAGTGTCGGCATACCGCAGGCCTACGGCCTCTAGCCAAACCAACCCTGGAAAGGACATGCAGTAATTAATGGGCCAACAAGCTAGCTCACAGTCGGCGCGAGCAAGATCCTCCTAATTCCAAGGCGAGTGTCTGTGGTTCGCTGGGTACTTCTCTTCCTCCTCTCCTCAAAATCTCCGGGGTCTCCCTCCTCAATCAGAACACAGTATGCGCTTAAAGGGTTTATTCAATAGCAGGAGACAGGGTTAATACAATCGCCATTCGGGCACACTTCACATGACATGGATAGCATTAAAATACCCTAACCTAACAGGGACTGTTTTCTCTCAATCTCTCCACACGCGTTATGGGCTTTAAGAGCGGGATATGGCACACAAAAGAGGGTAATTGTTCAGTCTACTCACTGTAGTAAGATAGGCAGTAGTCAGCATCTTCTGGTTGCACAATTTACAGTATGAAATACATTGCGAGTTTTAAGGTTCTCGAGTGCGCGCTAGGCGCTCGCTTGGGACACTGTTGTCTTGCTGGCTGGCAGCCGGTGAGTGGCGAATGCTTGCCGGGCCCCGAGAGGGGGCCGGTGCGCTCGTTGATTCTCGTAGTGCCGGAATCTGCCGAAGCTATTCTTGCGTAAAACGGGGCGACCGTGGGTAATGTTGCTACTTTGCAACGTAACACGTATTAAAAAGCTGAGAATCCGGCATCGGGAAGTACTCCATGTTTTACGAGGGCTTGATGTTAATAAAGCTAGTGGGCCTGACGGAATACCTGCCCTGGTACTGCAAAGGTGCGCTGCAGAAATAGCTCCAATTTTGACGAAGCTTTTTAAACTGTCCCTGAAGACTGGCTCTGTGCCCTCTGGTTGGAAAAAAGCGGTTATCCATCCTATTTCAAAGAAGGGTGACCGCTCCAACCCGGCCAACTACCGCCCCATAGCAATCACATCAGTTCTGTCTAAGGTGATGGAACGTGTGATCAACGACAAACTGCTCACATACCTCGAGAAGAACAAAATTATTAACGACCGTCAATACGGATTCCGGCGGAACCGCTCGTGCGGTGATCTTCTCGCGTATGTGACGCATGTTTGGGGGCGATGCCTGGAACGTTTCGGTTAGACCCAAACGGTTGCACTGGACATATCCAAGGCCTTTGACCGGGTTTGGCACCGAGGACTTGTCAACAAACTGCATTCTTACGGACTTCCCGCATCCTTGTGTACGTGGATTGCCGACTTCTTGAGGGAGAGGTCGATTCAGACGGTAGTCGATGGTTTCACCTCTTCCTCTCACTCGATAAATGCTGGCGTCCCGCAGGGATCGGTTCTGTCTCCAACTCTGTTTTTGTTGCACATCAACGACCTTTTGTCATGTGCACCAATTCACTGTTACGCGGATGACAGTACAGTTCATGATAGCTTTTTGTTTGACAAGCCCCCAAAGGGCTCACAAACTCCAACAGCTCGTAAGGCTTTGAAGCAAAGAATGGACGGTTACCTCGAGAGTGTTTTCTCTTGGGGTAAAAATAATCTCGTTGAATTTAATGTTTCAAAGACCCAATCTTGTCTGATTACGTCTAAAAGGGATCGCAATGAAAATCTAGTCTCTTTCAACGGAAGCAATCTTCCGAACAGGCCCTCCATTGATATGCTTGGTGTAACCCTAAGTGACCAGCTCAGGTATGGGGACTCCATCGAAGCCAGAGTAAAGTTAGCCTCCCAAAAACTGGGCGTACTGTACAGGGCCCGCAGATACTTTAATAGTACACAACTGCTAACCCTGTACAAATCGCAAGTGCGCCCCACGGTTGAATTTGGCAGCCACCTCTGGTCTGGAGCTCCAAAATACCTGAAAAATACCCTCGACTCTGTGCAGAAACGGGCGGTCCGTTTGATAGATTCTCCCATCTTAACAGACGGATTGCAATCTTTAGAGCACAGGCGTCGGGTGGGAATGCTATCCTTGTTCTACCGGTATTACAATGGAAGATGCTCCGAGGAACTAGCATCATTGATCCCTTCGGCACCGGTGCATAGTCGGGAAACACGCCAAACGCGTGCCCAACATTTGTACACAGTTGACATTTGTCACATGAGAACGGGTCGTTTCTTCGACTCGTTCTTGTGTTCAACAGCTCGGCTGTGGAATGATTTGCCGGCCTCTGTGTTTCCTCCTTCCTACAACATGGGTCTCTTCAAGACCAATGTTCATTCCTTCCTCTCCTCAAAAAGACCCTCCACACAGCATCCCAGATGACATAGGCCCTGAGGGAAATTATTTTCCTCAGGGCCTCCTGTGTGGAGTTAATGTAAAAAAAAAAAAAAATCTGCTGACACAATTAAAACTAAAACATTATCTTATTCGAAGTTCAGTTATAAAATTCTAGTTGCAGACTATGTATGTGCTGCCAGAATCAAAGAAAAACCATTTTCATGTTCCGGGTGTAGTTTTAATTCGCAAGGTAGAGATTTAATTCTAGCAGAATGTAAAATTCCAGTTGGATTCATATGCTGACACATTTCGAAAGAAAATATTCTGTTATTCGATTTGCAGTTATAAAATTCCAATTGCAGACTATTTATTTAATGCCAGAATCAGAGAAAAATCATTTTCATGTTCTGAGTGTAGTTCTAATTCACTCTATACAAACAGGTTTTGTGTTCAGAATACAACGATACATTAAATAACGAGTTGCAGATGCATCGTGCATCAAGTGAAGCTTTACATTTGAGTTACATAATGCTGTAAAATTCTGAGAAATTGATTGTTGCGTGTGTAACTATTATTTGGGGACTCTAACGCAGTATCAATCAATCAACTAAGGAGTAAAATTTATAAACATGATTTTCGTTGAAAGAATACTCGTCAAATGTGATTATTAAAAAAATCCGACTCGTATATAAATAGGTCATAATTAAAAAAACAGGATTTCCATATACAACCCCCCCCCCCCCCGCCGCTTGAAGTACCCTAATAAGGGGGTGGCGAAATTTTCCTCCGCCCCGATGTTCTGAGTTTAGTTTTAAAAACCGCATACATATTTGATTAAAACCAGTACATATTTGATTAATTCAGAATGTAAGTGCCGGCAGATTTAAAGAAAAAACCATTTTCATGGACTGTGTATAGTTTTAATTCACCACATACAGATTTAATTAAAAACAGTTTTGTGTTCAGAATGTCAGTGCCGACAGAATCAAAGAAAAACCATTGTTCTGAATGTAGTTTTGATACACCGCATGTTCAGTTTAATTTAAACCAGTTTTGTGTTATCAATATAACAATAAATTTCCGATTCATCGTGTACCAAGCGAAACTTTGCATTTGAGTTGCATTCCATACGTATGCGTGATGAAGATGCGAAACTCGGCACATGGGATTATAAAAAATAGGATAATCAGCGCTTGAAAATCTGCGGAAGAAGCACCTGTAGAAGTTAGGGACGGGGGGGGGGGGGGGGGGGGGGCAAAATTTTCCTCTAAAATATTGGTATTATCTAGCACTCTACTGATCTTTTTGGGCCAAACCAACATTTATTTTGCTTAGACATTATTGGTAGTTCACCAATGTCAATACATGACAATATCTGGACCTAATGGAATATTGGACCAACCAACACCTTTTTTGCTTAGACATCATTGATATTTTACCAATGTCAATAACAATAAGGGCCAAACCAACACCTACTTTGCTTAGACATCATTGATGTTTACCAATGTCAACAACAGTATGGGCCCAACCAACACTTATTTTGCTTAGACATTAGTGATGTTTACTAATGTCAATAACAATATGGGCCAAACCAAGACTTATTTTGCTTAGACATTATTGATAGTTTAATTATTCCATTAATGATTAGTTGTAGTTGAGGTGAGTACTTTTGGCTCAACAAACTGCTGATTGCGCTTCGCACCCTCTACAAAAGTAGGGTTCACACTTCATTCCTTGAGTATCCACATCGATGGTGGTTGTAGGTCTCCAGTCAAGAGTTAAAATAAATATATGTAAAGAAAACCAAATGCCGAATTTATGTCAAAAGTAGAAAAATATTTACAGTTTACGGTTTTAACCATCAAATCCTCAATCAACGGAAAAGGTTGTGATTGAGGGACGACAATTTTGTTCAATTCTCTGAAATCTATACATAACCTTGTTTTTTGATCATCTTCTTTTTTATATGCCATAGTTACTGGAGCAGCAAATGGGCTATAAGATTCCTCAATTAAATTCTTCTCTAATAGTTTTGATATTTGATATTCTATTTGTCTTCTATCTTCTGCTGTGCATCTGTATGGACGTTTGTAACAGTATTTATCCACCATCAAGTCAATATGAGCTTCATAATCTTTTACAGTACCGACGTCGTATTTATCTTTGGCGAAGATTGGTTTGTATTTTTCTACCAACTTATCAATTTCTGATTGTTGATATAAATCTAGATGGTTTATTATCAGTTCAAATCCATCCGTGTTTATATGTTCGTTGAAATTTATTTCACCTTTGTTTATGTTTTTGGTGTCTTGTTCCTCTATTTTACCTAGTACATCAGGAATTTTGATATTTGTTATATTTGATGTATCATTTTTGAGTAGTTATTCTTTTTTATATCTTAATTTGAGGTCGCTTCTTCTGGTTTGTTACATTGTATGATCTTTAATTCTTCGTTTTGCATTAATTTGAAATTTTTGATACAATCCAAACCAATTAGAAAATCGTAATTAAAATGTTCATTATCTACTACAAATATGTCCACAATTCTTTCTATATTGTAGATTTTTATTTTTAGTGTTACCATACCTTTTGTTTTCTTCTCACCATTAATAGTCTTCAAGTTAACTATTTGTATATCACTTGTACATGCTCTTGGCTGTATCTTTAATAATTTTGCATTAATTAATGACACATTTGATCCCGAATCATAAATTCCAGAAATTTTTAAAGTATCATTTAATAGTAACTCGACTTTTATTAATGGTGGCACATCTAGTTTTTTGGATTCTTCTCGTTTAGTTCAATTTCCAATTCAGAGTTATTTACCGTTTTTACAACTGCTTTTTTATTTTTCTCCTTAAACCAGCAATTTTCCTCAAGATGGTAACGTTTCCCTTTTTTCTCGTTAACACAGATTCGGCATGGTTTTTTTTCTTCAATTTCTTTGGATTTAGCGTCAGAATACATAATACTTTTTTTTTCATACTTATTCTTCCCAACAAGATGTTCTAATTTTCCTATGTTATTGTAAAGATCTTCCGTTCCTTGTAAAATTTCTCTGTCAATTTTATCAGTCACATAATTAGGTAAGCCAAATGCTATGAGGTCGATAAGTGTCCCAGTATCAATTGATTTCCTTACTTCCAGCAATAATTTTTCTTTTTTTAAAGCATACTCGAGCAATGAACCTGCTTGATATTTAAAGGCGAGAGCATATCTAATGGGTGACCATCCTTTGTTTGTAAAAGTATCACAAAATTTTTTTTCCCATTTGTCCCATTCCGATTCCACTGTAAGTTTCATTAGCATGCAGCTGTACCATTCTACACCGGAGTATTCCAAAAAATGTTTTAAAATTTCAATTTTCTTTTTGTCTTCGTTGATTTGGAAGCGTTCACATTCTTTATTAAAATCTTCAATCCACTGGTTCGCATTTGAGCTTCTGCCAGTAAATTTGTCAATCATGAAATCCTTTGCAATTTTCCCTAAATTTTGAGTTTCAGATTTTGTTTGTTTACTTTCAAGCAATTTCTCTAACAGTTTTTCCAGTGTTTGACTTGATCCACTAAGTATAGATTCCGCTTTATTTGTGTTTTCCATAATTTCTTCCAGGTAAATATCATTAAACTGTAAGTTTTGTTCTGTATCTAAATATATTTTTGACATATCATCCGTCAAGGTTATCCATATTTTTCTTGTTTGATGTCTTTTATTTAATGATTTTTTTACCTTATCATAATTTGGAGTGTTTGTAATTCCTTGGTGTAGATTTGTAGGTTGGGATTCGTGTGGTATTCCATAAATCCGTCCATCAGGTGTAGCGATCGAGGTTATGCATATGACGTTTGATTTTCCATCTGCCGCTGGTCTCACAGCAAAATCAAACCTCAATTTTTCCATTTTTCATGAAATAGTTAAGTATAGAAAATGTTGTTTTATAATGATTTCTTTATATTCTTGAATAAAACAAAGGCGTAATTGCGTTTCTCTATAAAAACAAAAGATTTATTAACAATACGTATTTACAACTCTTAAAAATTATATTATCGGTTAACAAAAGATTCACTTACCTATAAAAACAAAAGAAACAACATTTAAAGCCCTTATTTCAGGTTTATAAAGAAATCATTATATATATATACCTATATAAAAAATAGATTGTAAGTAGAAATAAAAAGAATTAATTGAAGTATTTTTTTTATTCAAACAGGTAACAGTGAAACTATTAGATATAATAGAAGAATGTGGACAAGATTGCTTCTTAATTTTAAAAATATTACGATTTTGATTGCTGATAATTTTTGTGTGATAACTCTTACACTATTATTTTTCAATTATGTAATTTTCTCGTAACTCTATGAAATTATGAGCGATAGCTATCCAAATAAAAGTAGGTGATTTTTATGAATCATAAATTTATTGATTTAAAAAAAAATTTATAAAACCTAAAAACATGGGATAAACGGTGAAATCTAGTTGGATTCATTGGCTTTAAATTACCGGAAGCAGTTCATGTGTTTTCATATTAACCCTTCAAACCTCGGAAGGACATTACTAGCCATAAACGTCATATTTCACTAGAGTAGAGCTTCTGAGGTACAGATCTGACCGGCGCGTTCATCCTCCATCACAAAAGCATCTTTTTTTCTATAATGCGGAGATGTGATTTGTTCGTCATTGAAAAGAGAAATAATCATTCTTCTCAGTTTGTCCCAAATATTTATATTTGATTTCATGGATAAAAACCAAATAATTGTATGATTATATATTAGCAGGAATTTTTTGTTAAAATTATCTATATATTTGAAAGTAAAAAAATTATCTATATATTTTTATTGTATTAAATGCCACAAAAGGTGAAGTGACAGTTTTCTTACCAATTCTCTACACAAAAGGAATATGTTTTCTGAATATTAAATTCTTTCAAATGATGGACATCTGATTCAAAATATTTCGATAAGTGTTTTTTTTTTACATTTTCACATTTGATATTAAAATTTTATCATTTAGAAATGTCAATGTTTATTTCAAATACAAACATCTCAAAGATAATTTAAACTTTTAAAACACCTCGGAACATTCCAAAATTTCGTGAAATTTCACCGTTTTGTTGGGGCTTGTATGTAAAAATATTTTAAAGACTGAATGGTTAATATTTGGAGGTATGATATTAATTAAATCCAAAACTTTTTTGATAAAAAATAATTCCTTCACCAAATTTAGGATGAAACTTGAAAAAAAAATGCCATTCAAAAGATATAAATTGAGGCAGTTAATAAGCATTGCCAAAAATATTTTAAAAAAAAAGAATTAAGCTTGTGTATTTTTTTATGACTAATATATAAAGTAATACATTCCAGGTTTAAAATGCAATATAAAATTTGTGAATAAAAGTGCTAACACACATAATATGATTTAAAAAATGCTACAATATGTATGTATTTTATTATGTTGTAGTAGGAGTCATGTAATTTTACTACTTTTGTTAAAGCGGTGACTTCATTTTTTACAAACTTAGTGTTAAAAATTGACATTCTATTGAATTTGAGAAATTTTATAAAATTTTCATTCATTTGATTTACCTTCCCAACCTTTCACTTGATGACTCATGATTTAGCTTCCCAAATGTTTATCCTTCTCTCCCTCTTAATAACAATTACACAATTTAATAACGTTCCTTACCAAAGCACTAAACCTATTTTTGTAAGATTAATTAATCTCGACAATCAACATCATAACTCCCAGACTAGCAAACCCTGTAAACAAAAAATCCATATCACTATATTATTGTTGCACTTGGTGGGAATCAAACTTGCAACCCCTTCACGCAGTCAAAAGTAAAATAGCTCGTCTGACTGCAGGGAAATGTCCAAACATTTACATGATTAAATCAAGTAGATAAACTAGTCGCACATTAATCGACACCTACTTCAAATTACATTATTAATAGGTTTCCGCCACCAACAGCTTCAAGAACCGAAAGAATCCTTTTATTTTTACGACAATCACTACGGAAAACTCTCCTAATTGTTTAATCTCTACCTAAATAGTTGACAATGCGCTACTGATAGTGAACAATAAATAGAAAATTGAGCTGCATTTTACGTCAAATCTTCTAAGCCACTTATGTACTATAATTATTATTATTTTTTATGAAATATGTGATTTGGTGTAGCAAACAATATAAAACATAACATAGAAATGACACAGATAGTACATTGTGCCAAATATCAAATGGCTTATTCAACTATCAATACAAAACAGGTATAAATAATAAATTCTTTTCTACTGGCAAGAATCTAACTGCTCAAATAATGCCGCATTACCACCTGGTCTATTATTCTATGACAATGCATGGTTAATTTATAGAACGAAAGGTAAAGTAGATTCAACATTGGCTTTCTATTTGATGTAAAAACCTATCTGACATGCTATTCTATATCTTTTGTGGGAACGAGATAGTTCTCGGCCAAGATCTACTGTCAGATTTGTGTGATTTTATATGGCTGTTATTTGCTTTTTCTATGGGCCGATGTCAGAATTTCAGCTGTGAGCTGTCACGTATTTTAGTTAGGTCATTTTAAACATGAATTCATGCAAGTATGCATGATTATTTATTCATTTAACAGCCTTAGAAAATAACAGAAATCTGACAGCAGATCTCGGCCGAGAACTATCTCGTTCCCACAAAAGATATAGAATAGCTCGTCTGACCTATTTCATAGATTTTATGAAATATATCAGGTGAGACCCCGTCTTAAAATAATGAAAATAGCCATTTTATGAAAAAATCTGTATTATTTTAACACTGTTTGATATGAAAGGTCAATTTTTATGTTTTCTAAATATCTAATAGTGGCACCTTACATGGCTATTTGTACCGACGTATTTGGCACAGTTACATAGCGTACACAGTACGTTTTCTATGTAACTATGCCAGATACGCCAATACAAATTGCCAAGTAAGGTGCCACTATAAGTATGAAACAAAATATTATAAATTAAGGAGTCAAGAACATTATTCTTTACACAAACTTTAGTATCTACAAAAATAAAAAGAAATTAGTAAAATATTAATAAAATTGAAAAGTAAATATAAATATAGTATAATATTAATAAGAAAAAGGGCTGTAATAATATTACAATAGAATCTCGATTATCGTGGCTATCATAAATGAAGTTATTACAGAATTACACAGTAACAATATAATTTTGGTTTTGACTTTTTGGATAATCAAGGTGCTACTGTAATTACAATATACATTATACCCATTGATTGGTTACACTTATACTTTGTTAAATTAGTAGGTATGAATGTTAACTTAAAAATAATACATACAGTGAATATATACTTATTCTGTACAGGTATGCGTAAATAAATGGCTCTTGTAATATTAAATCTAGTTCTAAGTTACCTGTTGTTCATATGAGCGAGTATGCATCATATTAACAACTTATACGGCCAAAGAAAAAATATTCCTTTTCTACAAAAAGACTTAATTTGCGACTCTGCAGTATCAAGATACCACGCAGTGCCACCCAACCTTTTCAACAAAATAAGGTTTTAAATCATTCCATAACCCTCAGGAGAAACTAGGTATTACAAATTTAAACTATTTATAATATTTTAGGAAGCATAATCTGGAACTAATATTGTCATGATATTGTATTCCAGAAGGATAAATGAAAGTTTTAAACTTTGGTCCCTTGAGGAAGTTTGCTGGACTTTTGTTTAGTTCTGGAAGTGTGACTGCGGAATATTGTGTGTATAAAATTATCATAAAAATAAAAAATGCATTATATAAATAAAATCGGATAAATATATCCAATTTTATTTATTTGGAGCGCCTATTGACCCTTTTCTAAAAGCCTAAATGAATATTATAAATGATATTATAAATATTCTAATTTTAGAAAAAAATCAATAATTGTCACATAAGTGGTATGTTTAGCTGAGACACTATCTAGGTTACAAACCAGTTCTTCGAACATTTGTTATCATTTAAAACGGGTAGCAGCCAAAAATATGGGAAAAAATAAAATATTGTTAATTCTGAATTTGAAATAGGAGATTGACAAAAATGACTAAAAAATAAAAGGTCTCAGTGGCCGAATTGGTTAAAGTGCTTGTCCCGGTAAGACGAGAGAATCTGGGTTGGAGTCCCAGTTGCGACCGTTAGCTTTTTATTTTTCTGTGTCTTGTGGTTTTTATATTTTCGTTTAGTATTTATTTTTTTCTTCAATGATAAATTACATTAATGTGAATAACGTTCAAAAGTTATTATAATAGAGTTATTCTAATAAAAAATTAAATAATATATTATTGATCAACTCAAACACTTAAATAAACTTAATAGAGGTTCAGTCTTCTGTTGAGAACAATGGTTTTGATTTATAAACACGTAATCTCTTTAAAACCACAGGTTTGATTGCTCAAACTCCTCCCATTTGTTCAAATTATTTCAGAAGGTAAAACGTACAATAACTTATTATATTAATAAAATATTACAGAAACATTTATGTCTCTCATCAATGCGCAATTAAACTATTCTGATCTAAGATATTATATTTTTTCTGTCACACTAAAAGCTACAGGAACACCCTAGAAATATTAATGGTTTTACAGAATATTTCTGCAGCAAATTTATAGGTAAACACAACTTTTTCAGCACACTATATCCATCTTAAGCTATGATCCCTTGAAATTTCCTTTGAAAACAACTAGATCCATTCATAATAATACATTCTTGTACAAAAAATAAAAAAATTGGAAAACTTTCCTGATAGTTAATTTCAGTTACATTTAGGAAAAAAATGTCTGAAAGGTGTAAATTTTGACATTCAAATAAGGATGGAAAGTTGAAAACATTTTATCTTAAGCCTCGATTACATTGAGCGAGTTTACAAGCTACTAGCTGGTAAGTTTAAAAGCGGGTGAATCGGCGAGTGAGATTGTCATAATAACACACAACTGTCTACTCGCTCAGTAGCGACAGTAGCAGCTAAAATGACGACTCCCGCGCAAACCAATTCTGTCGACATTTTGTAGAAAACTTGAGCTCGCAGCTAGCGCCACACGCTAGCCAGTAGTGAGAATTACGCGGCTCTCGCGGATCTGTTAGTTAGCTAGTAATACGATTACACTAAGCGATAACAGCCTAGCGATCATTATTGGATAACGGACGTTATCTCCTGTCAGATTTGTGTGATTTTTATGGCTGTTATTTGCTTTTTCGAATTCGTGTTTAAATCGATCTAAACTAAAATATGTGGCAGTAAATACGTAAAAATCACACAAATCTAACAGGAGATAACGTCCGTTATCCAATAACGATCCCACAAAAATATATGGAATTGCTAGGCAGACAGTGGATTTCCCAGATAGTAGCTTGTAAACTCGCTCAATGTAATCGAGGCTTTAGGTTCGATTATTATGTCACAATATAATGAGGAGGCATCCAAAACATCTTTTCATTTGTTAATTTCTAGAACTCCATATAATATTCCTAATTATTAATATTAATTATACATATAATAGATCAAATTTTAAAATGTCCATTTATTGAGTTATAATTAGCCTGCAGTCCCACAATCCAGTGAGGAATCGATACAAAACTAGTGATATAAGACCGTGCGCAGAAAAGTAAAGTTCACTACGGTTGGCAGCACAGCCATTGTAGTACTTTTCTGTGCAGGGTCTTATGGTTTATGTCTTACCCTTACCAACCCATCGGACGAAGGGCTTAGTTAAAATAATAAAAATGCAAAACACCCACCTTTACAAACTGTTAGATGAAAACAATTCAACAAAAAAGTATTGTACAAGTTTAAAAATTATAAGTATATTGTAATTGTATAAAATTTCAAAGGATGCAATATGTATGTATGTACATAACCACTGGAGCGACAGCGCATTTTAAAACTTTTTTCTCTGTTTGCTCGACATTCTCAGAAGATTATTTTTAAAATTTTTCGCCAACATTAAAAAAATCATACCTTCGAATTTTAACATGGAGATATAAAAACTTATTATAGTGCGATATAGCCAATGAATTAACCTGTATTTTACCGTTTATCTCATATTTGTAGGATTTATAAAAAATATATTAAAAAATCGTTAAGTTTATAACCGCGCGAATCCTGCGTGGTTGTTACTTTGAAACTGCCTTGAGAGGTACTTATTCGAGTCAACATAGAATGTTTTCGTTTTCTGAATATTGTCTGTGGCATACTTGATAATGAAAGGTGCATATATCTATGGAAAAAGAACTTAATTTTTATAAAAAAAATATATTTTTAACATTGTTATAAAATACTCTACGAAGTTCGGATTTGCGATATCTAACATAACAAACGTGGGAGCTATTTAAAAAAAAAAAAATTGCCGAATCAAGGAGATAATTGCCTTTTTTATCTGAAAAGCAATCGGAGACATTTAAAATGGCGCCAATATATGGCGAAAATCGCTCCAGTGGATAACCGAAAAAATGAGCAAATCAAAAGTGGAAGCCAGTATGATATGAATTAAAGATTTCAATTGAAAAGGTGTAAACCAGAAAACAAAAGGGAATAGTGGTCATTTTACTTTAGCTACATAAAGGTGTCTCCCACACTAAACTGTAAAATGGTTTAAATTTAGTTAATAAGAGTGTTTTACACTTAATAGTAAAGTAGTTTCAATTTAGTCACATTATGTAAGTTCAATGTTTAACACTTAACAGTAAAGTGGTTTCAAATTAGCCAAATATGTAAGTTCAGTGTTTAACAATAGAGAGGTTTCAATTAGATACATCTGATTCAGTGTCTAACACTTAACAGTGAAGTGGTTTAATTTAGCATCATTATGTAAGTTCAGCGTTTAACACTTAACAGTGAAGTAGTTTCATTTTAGCTTAGAGAGTTAACACTTCGCTAGACTACAATAACAGGGTTCTGCGTGAGTTGGTGATGGTAACATTTGAATCCTAGTACACATTTATTTGCATAAATTTGAAAGTTTTTGTACAATATATTAGTTTCCCAAAATTAAAACAATTTTATTACACGGTGATAAACCCTGTCATAAGAAAAGAAGTGAATTAAAAAACTTATTTTTGTTTTAGCTACATTATTATATTAAGAGTCTAATACTTACAGTAAAGTGGTTTTACTTTATCTACATAAGAATGTCTAACACTTAAGGCAATATAATTTTCAATTCAAAATATTATTTCACATTATTCCTTATTATCAGTAGATTTCTTGTCATTAAAATAGTTAACTTGTGATTTTGAAGAATAAAAAAAAAACAATCTAAAATGAGTTTAAAAATAAACAAAGATTAAAAAAAGGGTTTAAAAGATTTGTGTTGTAGTGAAAATATTAAAAATTGTAAAAAATTATCAAAACTGTGTGACTTCAGTAAAGGCGTGAAATTTATTTTCACCCATTTTCGTCACGACTGATGTACCCAGGCATTAAAAAGTTTCCAACTAAAAAAAATTACACTAACCAGCTTACTATAATTTATGTTACTATATTTCAAATAAAAATGCTTTTCAAATGTGTAAGTGAAAATTGAAATCTAGATATGGCTAGAAAAGATTAGAGAATTGAAAATGATGTTTGTTTGAAGATTTTAAAGATTTACCTACTTAAATAAGTCAGCGATTTAAAAAAATTATTAATAATATTTGGTAAGCATTTGATGACTCTTGTAAAAAAAAAAAAATAACAATATAATATGGCTTTGACCAACATTTTAATGTATTGAGATTTAGATAATGTTCAGAAACCCTTGCAATGTTTTCACAGTAAGCCAGCCTTCAAAGATATAATCGTTTACAAACTGAAATTTACATTATACAAGGTGTCCAGGGCAGTAAAATCAGGAGAGATAACTTATTACGAATTCTAACATTTAAAGGTGCTTTTTAGGTAAAAAAGTTTAAATGCACTGTTCATTGGAAAACCAACACCTCAGCAATAGACCCCAAGTAGTTAGCTACGTTTGGTGACTTAGCAGAGGTGCCCGGGTTCCTGGGGTGAGTTTTGTCCAGGTCTTGGACAAAAAGAAGTGAAGTATATAATATATACTGAAGTATACTTGCACGTGTGTATAAGTTATTTATCTATTTTACCTGTACTATCATGTAAAATCACCTCCAGAAGTTAATGCACTTTACCCCTGGACACCCCAGTATACAGGGTGTAACAGGACGTACCCGAGGGATTTTCACCAGCGATTCCTGAGCATATTTGGAGAAAAAAATGTACATGTCATTTTGCTGTACGATGACATTTTTTTTCTAATAAAAACAAAAAAAATGTTTCAATCACATGTCGCTACTGATCCCATCGCTATTGGATAGTCCCGTCGCGATGGGTGTGAGCGATACGCACGCTGTTTCGTGTATTAAAATTGTGTTAGAATGAGATGCAACGCTTATCAAATGACCGCTAGGCTATAAACGCGCCACTCTCCTAAGTAGTGAGTGGCGACGTGTCATGGAAAAATATTTTTAATGTTTTTAATAGAAACAAAATGTCGTCGGACAGCAAAATGACATGTACATTTTTTACTCTAAATATGCTCGGAAATCGCTGTTTAAAATCCCTCGGGTACGTCCTGTTAAACCCTGTATATTTAAAAGAAGTAAAGTACCTACATAATATTGTCAGAAAAAGTAAATACTTTGTTGTTTGACATTATAAATTACATTCAGTTCTTTGTTTTAACACCACTAAATCTGGTTTATTATACCGTCATGTAATGTTAAATTACGGCATATAGTGGTGGTGGTAAAACAAAACTAACGACATTTTATTTATTTTTAAATGTAAATTGTGATATAAATTAAAAATGTTCAATCTTTTTCCATTGAGTTTTCATTTGTAAAGCTGTAAATTAAACAAATAAATAACTATAGCCTAATACGATACTCGCATGTGTCACCTTCTCTGTCTAACGGCAGTTAATCACTGTGAGTGTGTTCAGAGTGGTCTCCCTCGTACACATTCAGCGGCTTCTTGCAAGACGGGCATTCTTTGCTTCCCAGAACCCGTTTGACCAGAGACATATCCGCGTCCAGGGATGGCTTTGCCTTGGTTGGGCCGAACTGGGTGATGAAGAAAGGGGCCAGGATGCAGAAGATCTTGCAGAGAAGAGGGCACAGGAGACCTTGGTGAAAGCACGAGGCAACTCGGTACCAGGGGCCCTCAAACGGGTCCTTGAGGGCTGGACACAGCATATGGTTCAGGTTTACTTGAGACGGCTAAATACAACACCGACAATAAAAACATGAATAAATTCCAAAAATTTACATAACTTTATTGTTGTTTTGCACTGAAGAATTTAAAATGCAAGAAAAGGCATAAATTGATTTGTAAAACGCCGGGAATATCTTGTGAATTGACCCTCCATTGTTTGGAGTTCAGTTCCATCACTTAACATAAATTACAAAGCAATGATGCAAATTTATCTGAATTTTTAAATACCGGCACAGTAATTACTTAAAATGTGATCAATTATCTGTGTCAAGTGATTGTGATGTTTGTATTTCCCCACCTGCTCAAAATGTCAATTTTATTGATACACAATGAAAGGTCGCAAATAAGTCCTTGATAATATTATTTGATCAGATATAAAAAACAATGATAATGATAAAGTAAAAACTATTTATATACGAGATGCCTATGATGTTATAATCTAGTAAAGAAAATGTTTATTATAGTAATAAATTTATGTTAATTTAAATATTACTTACGATAGCAAAGCCTTGAAGAATAATGAAATGGTACAGCAAATTAATACTGTAGCTGAATACATCCCACTTGTAGTCCGTCAGCTTTGGTAAATTGTATGCACCTGGGGGAAATTTATTTATTTATTTATTGTTACAAAATTATAGATTTCATAGTACAATCCAGTAATGTTGGCCTCACTTGGTGGCTTACCCGTGCTGAGGCCCCCATTTTATAATATAAGAATTTATACATAATACATTTTGATAAAAATATATATAATGTTGGTGATGAAAAAACACTAAATTAAGATAAATTTAAACTAAAAATAAAGAATAAAAATTAAAGTAAAATTAAAAAAATTAAATTAAAAGGGGGCATTTATTATGATTTGTGTGTTTGTGAGTGTTGCGTGTTTTATATTGGTTTTGGTATTGCGTGTATATGTTTTATTCTTTTATGTTATAAAATTTTGGTAATATTGTCTTTTTTGTTCATTAATCCATTTTTTATTTATTTTGTGTCTGAATTTATTTTAGTTTTCCCCAATTTTTTTATAGTGTCTTTGTCCAAAGGTAGTGTTTACCGTCGGAGTTTTTATGTTTTCTTTGTACGCTAGTCTAACCGGTCTGTTAGTGATATTTTGTGTTTGTTGGAGTTTGTTTTTTGGTCAAAAATGTAGTTTAGTGGTGTTTAAACAATAATTGGCATATATCTAGTGCGTCACAACTTTTGAATATTTGGTCTGTATCGGTCAGTCTATGTTTTTTAAGTATTACCTAAGATCGTTTTCTGCACGATTTCTATTTGATCGATAGCGGCATTTGTTGCATAATAATTAACATTATTACTTTGCAACCGATTGAAAGAATTTATAATTTTAAAAAAACTTTATATAGGGTTATAAAAATTCATTCGCAGAAATATATAAATGAATTTTATATTTATAAATATTTTTTTTATCAACTGCGTAACTATTTTATCACAAAATATTTAGTGAACATTTTTTGTTTATCATGAGAATATTCAATAACTTTTTATGACTACCTACGTGTTTAGTGCAGTAACTTCGGAAAGTAATTCTACATTATAGTACAAGTAAAAAATATAAATAACCTATTTTTCAAAATGCTACTGTTGTTTCCTAAACAAAAATATTATTTAGAATAATAGAGGAAGATACACAATAAGGAACTCCAGTGAAAAATATTATGGCTTTAAAAAAATATGTTCATACAGACCAATGAAAGCTGATTCTGAATATATAAGTTTTATTTCATAATATTAAACGTAGAGTTCTTAAAAAATTATTAAAAAGTGCATTTTTTAACGTCTCGTTAAAATACACTGTTAAGTTGGTACGATTGAATGGTTAGTGCTGACGTCACGCGTCACCAGTTATTGTATCACATTGTATTGAAATCAATTGAAATGTAGGTATGGCACAAGCCATCAGTATTAACAACATTTCATGTTATTCTTTATTTCGTACTGTTTATAGAGATTTAGTTATTGTGTTTATTGAAACAATATTTAAGCTTAAATAATTCAGTATCAAACATAGAGGTATCTCTATTAGTTTATCTCTATTATTTAAAATATTGAAAAACTACTGCACAAAAAAAAAAGTAATGCTTCTTCTAGGGAGATCACTTCGAACAACGGTATTCAAAATGGCGGCAGTTGATCAGCTGATTGCCCGGTCCTATACACATTTTTCAGGAGTGATGACGTCACACGATTTACCATATTTCCGGTGGTTTTCGGGGGGTCTTGAAAAATTAAAACTTTGACAATTATTTTAACTATTAAAACTAACTCTAAAAATAAAAATAAAAATGCAGTTATTTAAGTTAGAAGGTCATTATTTATAAAAAAAAATTAAAAAATTGGACTGGAGTTCTCTATTAAACCAGAACACTGAAAACTGCTAAAATATTGGAAATTTGAAATAATGATTTTTCTTTTTTACTTATACGAACTAAGAAAAGATTCTCGATGATGAATTATTTTTCTTAAAATTGGTAAATGAAAAGAAGATTTGAATGTGCATACAATTTTGTAGCGCATATGGATTACTTTTTGCTGGGCATTATTAAAAAAAAAAATAGATAATTATTGTAAAATAATTTAATCTCACCTCCAAGTCGGAGAAGGTAGTATGGTATCACAAGAATCATAAGATGCTGTATCCAATACAGTGCTGCCTCAGCCCCAATCTGGAAGATTTAATAATAATTTTATTATAAATAAAATAAAACTGTTGATACTATTAAACACAAATGAAAGCGGGTTTATAATGTTACTATAAATAATTTAAAATCTTACAGTTCTGGACTCAGTCTCGGGGAGCAGCATGGCCAATATTGGTCCGTTGAACAAACTTATTTGAAAGCGGAACAATCCGGTAACAAGTTTGCTGGGAGGAGCTGCCAGCAAAAATATCTGGAAAAAATCATGCATCAGGGTTATTTCTTAGCATTGTGATTCAATATCAAATTCTCTAATGCGACCTTTATAAACTTTGGTTAAATCTCAATCAGTTTGGTCGGCGGGAAGAACGAGAACCAGACCTCAGTATTTTATTTTTATTTTTGAAGAAAGACAAACATTCCCGGGTTACGAATAACCCGACAATATTTGAAAATCTCCTACTACCACAGTAAGCCGAAAATGTTGCTTGAGTGATGGAGGACTTAGCCAGCCGAGGAATCGAACACGGAACGCCTGGGTGGGACCCAAACGCGATGCCCACTCAACCACTGACCGGTCAAAATAAACGCATTAAATTGATTAAACTGCTTTAAATTGCTTTACAAATTATGCTTATATTCCAGAAAAGAACTTTTAAAAGTACTTGTACCATACTTGGTGCGCCATCGGTCACAATCGTATATGTTTTTTCTCGTGAAGAAAACATAAATGTAAGTTTTTAGTAATAAGTAGGGCTCGGATAAATATGTATTAAAAAATTCAAAATATGTACATATAATATGGACTAAAAAATGTAAAATATGGACAAAATATGGAGTATAAAATAAGAATATCTTTCATATTAAACATTGTTTATTGTGAAAAATTACTATGCAGTAACAGTTACATTAAAAAAATTATACAAAGCTGGCGAAATGTTCAGATAATTCGAATAAAAAATGAAGTTTTATTCATCTTCCTCTAAATCTGTCTTATTAAATTGATTGCAGTACACAATCACATGCTTTTTTAAATTATCGAAATTAAAACTTTGTCGATTTGGTCTAAATATAGTCTTATATTGGCTGATGAAAAATATTTCCACGTCACATGATGCAATGGGAGCGTACTTAACCTTTCCTGGTCTGTAATGTGTAAATACTACGCATTGCTCGTAAAAACTTTTATATCTCTATAAATATAATGAATTCTGGGTTCAGATTTTAGGTATTCCTCCGTTATACATTTACGCACTGAATTAAAATTTAATATTTTAAATAATTAGCAAATTTAATTCAAAATCAGAGATATTTTGTTAAATATCGGGAATAAACCACAAATACAATCAACCGTGTGCCAGTGTGGACCGTGATACGCGAAGAGTGTGCGGGGGGAGATGACACGCTATGTGACGTCTCGCTCTACTTCGCTACACGGGAACACGAGAAACAGAGACCGCCGCCGTGCGCAGTTGTGTTTCGACCACATGCATCGCTGTATGTATTGGGTAGCAGTCTAGCACTATTCTAGCTTCTAGCGCCTCAGTCGTTCGCGGGCAATCGTTTGAGATGGTCTCCTCGCCCGTTTTTTGAGCAACGGACGATGGTTTTTTCATGTTTTCAGCAATTAAATTACAATTATTATCACTTTTAACACAAATTATGATAAACAAAAGCGATTAGCTATGAATGTTGATATATTTCCGATATAAAATCGCTGATTTGGACACGTGAATTGATTACACAGCACCGGAGCGCGCATATTTTTTTAGCACAGTAAGGGAAAGGTTAAAGACGCCTAGTTCCGAAATTATATAAGGCACATCTGTAGTACCCTCAAAGCTTCCACTCAGAACTTTATTAATTGTTTTTTAAAGTATCAAATCCTTTATTTTTGTCAAAAATATACTTTAGTTTTTGTTTAGCTATTTCAGCAACAGGGCCTTCCGCTTCAGAAACTTTTTTTCTATTCCTTCAATAATCTTCAGGTTTTCATTTAGCGACGTTGAAGGATTTTCTAGTGCTTTTATCTTGTGAGATAAAAAGCAATAATTGCGTTTTATATAGGCCAAATCATTAAAAAGAGAAGAATCTTCAAGAAGTTTTGAGGCTAAAATACTTGCAGATTCGTCATCCAATTGAGAAATAATTGTTCTGATTTCATTAAAATACTCGGCGTAGTATTCATCAATAAAGTACTTTTCCGTCAATAATTAGCGATTGGCTTGGGAAATCTTCGATATATTTTTCCGATCTGAAACGCAAAGGTAGGTTGTCCTTGGGCATTTTGAAATTAAACTGATAGGTACCTAGACAGTAGTAGTAGTAGGTGACTTGAGTACGTAAAAACAAAAATACGGTGAAAAGACAAATTACGACGAATAATACGCGAGAGAAATGAAACGCTCGCGGCCGTGTGGTGGCGAGAATGCAAACACGTAAATTAAATCAATTTTTGTGAACTAACTCATGTTTTATGATATAAAAATCGAAAATATGGATGATTCTGATTTTTTTTGTAAAATATGGACTTAACTATTAAATATGGAAAAATATGGAAAATAAAAATTAGTTTTTCACAATCTATATATGATAATTTAGGTAGAGGACACATACGAGACCGAAAATCGTGTAAATTAAAAATATGTATTTACATATTAATCCGGGCCCTAGTAATAAGCAACGCCCGAGTGGGATTCAATAAGTTTTATTTTTTACATTAGGTCCACACAGGAGGCCCAGAGGAAAAAAAATCCCTCAGGGCCTATGTCATCTTTGGGTATGCTGTGTGGAGGGTCTTTCATGGAAAGGAAGGAAAGTTCTGGGAAGGAATAAGGTACGAGGGGTGGGTAGGAATCTGGGATTCAATGTGTCCAGGAATGACGAACGTATGAATCCATCCCTCCCACTGCGGTGCAAGGTGATGAGTCAAGAGAGTCCGGCTGGAGAGGTCAAAAGGTCTGCATCAACCAATCTCTCCTTATCCTGCCTGCCACGCATTAGGTGGGCAAACACATCCGTCGCTAAGACCTAGACAAATCTCACCCCATGAAGTTGGGCACCCCTGCTAAGTCGCTCGGCGTGAGCAGACACAAGCAAAGAGTGGGTATGATTACCAGTTATGCCTATTTTTGCTGCAGGTATATTATTGATATTTTGATCTTACAGGTTTCCAGTAGATTCGGTGGTAAGAGAGCAGTGGAAGAAGCTTGTAGATAAAGATGGTTGGAATCCAACAAAATATTCAGAAATTTGCTCTAACCACTTTAAAGATAACGACTTTTATACCACCAAAAACGGAAGTAGAAAACTGCGACCTGGAACTATCCCTGATTTGTAGGTACTTGGAAAATGAGGTGTGTATCATTAAAAATATTATAAAGATTGGTTGGACTCTATTACAATAATGAGGGAGTATTTCACCATACTGTTGATAGCTTATCCATATGATAACGTATATTATAGTACTATCATAATTCATATAATTCGTTTTTTGTAGGAACCTCTTTCTTTAGAACCAATGCAGGCGCCAAAATCTGAGCCCGAGTTTTCTGAAGTAGGTGCAAATGTAGAGATAAATTTGCTCTTGGGAAATCAGATTTGTAAAATGTTCTATATTCTCGTATATTAAAAAATGAATGAAAATGAAAAATGAATGAGATACGAGGTGGCAACGTGAAAATTCGAAAAGAGCACATCGAAATCTATAAAAATAGCAATTTTAAAAACTCCCGGAAAACTTTCCAGGCAAAACGACTGAACTACTAGTGAGGTTAACAATTTAAATAATTACCAACAATTATATCTACCTTGTGAAGAATCAATAAATAAAAAAATGGGTTTTAATGTGAGCATTGAATACCATTATGAATTGTTGCTTAAAATGAATATTTTTTGTAATAATTTTACATGAAGGTAGTGCTTATTTTTGTTGTGGTGTAGTTTACTAAAGTTTTTAGTTTTTTTTTTTTTTTTACCAGAATTTCATTAAAAACCTGTATTGGTTCCAAACAGCAGAAATAAGACATGGGAATGAGAGATCTAATGCAATTGCCATTCAGCGTGGAGTACGACAAGGCTGTATCCTGTCGCCACTATTGTTTAATCTCTATTCCAACTATGTCTTTAAAAGAGCCCTAAGTAATACTGATCTGAAGATCAACGGAGTTGTCATTAATAACATAAGATACGCAGATGATACTGTATTACTAGCTGACTGTATCGATGACCTCCAAGACCTATTAAATCTTGTTAATAATGCTGGTGAGCAACTGGGCCTAACAATCAACGTCAATAAAACTAAATGGATGACATTTGGACAACTAGATCACTCTGAATCAGTGATACTGTTAAATGGTTGCAATGTCGAAAAGGTGGAAAGATTTAGATACCTCGGCAGTATTCTCACGGAGACTCTTGACCCAGATGTGGAGGTTAGATGCAGAATTGAAGCAGCAAGAACTGCGTTCATTAAAATGAAATCCCTCTTCTGCAATGACAATATCAGCTTAAAACTTAAAGCAGAGAATGCTAAAATGTTATGTGTGGTCGGTCTTGCTCTATGGATGTGAAACATGGACCTTGAAAGTAAATACCATGAACAGGTTAGAGGCTTTTGAAATGTGGCTTCACCGGAGAATGCTCAAGGTCCCATGGACCGATATGATCACCAACACAGAAATTCTCAGGCGGGCTAGAGCAGATAGAGAACTGCTTACATTAATAAAAATCAGGAAAATTTCATATCTGGGTCATATACTTCGAGGGGAAAAGTATCACTTGCTCCATTTGATATTGAAAGGCAAGATAGAGGGTCGCCGAGGGCCTGGTAGGAGACAAATGTCTTGGCTGCATAACATACGAGAGTGGACCGGCATTAGAAGTGTGGAGGAGCTATTCCGGGCAGCGCAAGACAGAGAGACATTCTCAAGAGTGATCGCCAACGTCGGGGGGACCTGATACGGCACGCAAAGAAGAAGAAGAAGTAGTTTACTAAGAAGATATCTAATAAAAGAAAGTTTATAATATTTGATATTGTTTGTATTATCTAACTCTTGATAAAAAAAACCCTTGTAATAAATTTCAAAAATTAAATAGATAATATAAGAAATACCTAATAATTAAAAATGAAATAATAAGAAATAATAGTGTGAAGTGGTTAAAACTGGGGATTATCCCCCATTCTGGCCAGAGGGATGGGCATATCCATTTTAAATCCCACCCATACTTACCGCGCGTCCCTTACCTCTTACCGCAAACTGGCGACAAAATTATCGAAGAAAAAGTTCCTATCACCACCTCCACTCTATTCTTTCCTCCGTGGGCAGAGGTGTTGGTTATCCCGGTACCCGTACCCTCCGCCCAAATTGTAACTCTATACAATGCTACTAATTGTTTGGTTGTGATATTTTAAAACATGTAATGACCACTTAAAGTAGTGCTTTTTCCATATGTGCTTTCATACATATAAACAAATAATCTCATAATGTTGAAAATCCACCCACTTTCATCATTTTAAGTGGAAAACGGGGCTTCTGCAATGATGGAGGACTAACTAGTAGAGTTTTGAACCAGCTACGCCCGAGTGGGAACCAATAACTACCACGCTATCAACCGGTCGGTCGTGATATTTCAAACCAAGTAATCTTCACTTAATTTTTTTCATCTTACTTTTTTTTATGCAGTGGGGGGGAGAATGTTAGAATAAAAATATACTTCAGATAAGGTTGGGAATCTTTGCGCTCTTCGAAGCCGCTAGCTTCTAGGCACGTCAGATTGGCAGTCACAAGTGCACTGATTGCGCAGTGACGTCGAAGTTCGCGTGGGCCCCCAAAAAAATTTATATATTCATAATATGGCCAGCCACCAAAACTAATTGTCGACCGTTGGTCGAAAATTAGTATCGTTATGTAATTTTACAGTTCTTCACTTCTGATGGGACCCACCTAACGCCAAAAATAGCGCGAAAACAATCCATTTCACAATCCTTTAATTATTTTTTGCCGCTTTTTGTCAAAACCTCTTCATGGGCATGCGGGGGTTATAAAAGTCAAGGAAGTTGGGAATTTGTGGTGAAATTGGAAATAAAATAGCATTCATCACAAACAGTTGTCACATCGAGCTGGATTTCTTCCAGTCTCTACAAGCAGAAATTGGCACTTAACGTAATCAAAAGACTAACCTGAATAGCAGTTTGAATGTGACAAGGATTCAAGAGATAGATGACAGTGCGGGAGGAGAACTTAAAGCCAATCTCCATCCCCCAGAAGAGTGTCATCATCACCAAGAGAATCCTCTTCCCCATTCGCTCCTTCCTTATATGAGGCTTTACATCGGGAATGTCTAGCTTAGGGAACGTGGTGACCTGGAAACATTTGTAATAATAATCACGCAAAAACCAAGATGCATTATAAAAGAATCTCCCAAATAATAAATACCAATTCCTCTCACCAAAAATTTTAAATATTATTGTGTCTTGCATTGATTTGTGATATTTATACTGAAGGTATTGATGGTTTACTGCGAAGGTAACAATTTATTTCTGATTGATTTATACCTAATGAATCATGTGTATAACAAAATACAAGTTTGTAAGCAAAGTTAACCTGATGTATAGCAACTCGCTTATATGTAGCTGGAAGAGAAATTTACAAATGAAATAAATAATTTTAAAACACTTACAGCAAAATACAAACAAATTGAAACAACAATAACGGTTTCTATTAACTGTTGCTTCCCGGTCAGGTAATAAGCACAATCTGGTCCAAAGTTACGCGGGACCGATCCATTTACTCCTCCAAAAGCCCAAAAGAATATTTTCGGAGCCTAGAAAAAAAAATATAGGTATGCATATTTAATATAATATAAATGTGTAGAAAGTCAGTTATTTTTTCTCTTAAGAATTTATTTATAATTAAATTATCTCTACATATTATAAATTAAAGTCCCCCACGTCGTCTTTCTGTCTGTCTGTTCGCGATAAACTCGAAAACTACTCAACGGATTTTCATGCGGTTTTCACCAATAGATAGAGTGTTTCGTGAGGAAGGTTTAGGTATATAATTTGTCAAGGATTTGTGTAAATTGGTTGAAACATAAAGATAATTGTTAGAAGTGTCGGAAAAAGTAAAGCCGCCTGGTAGCTTTCATCGAAAACGCTGCCTAATCCTTTTGGGATATAACAAAACAATGCATGGTGGGATATTCCTCTTTTATAGATCTACAAAAAAGTCTGCGAAGGCATATATCTATCTTTTACGGATAGCTTACTATACCCATTCTATCTTCTAAAAAAATGGTCACGTACATTGAGGTAATTGAAAAGTTATTTAGACGGATACAGTATTAATCCTTATCAACTTAAATATGTAAGTTACCCCCAGCATTTCATGCACTTTATTATTATCTACGCACCAGATTTAAATGTCCGGGTTTAATTTTCCCCACAGGAAAAACTAAACCCTTTCACACACTTCCCAAATGATCATCTGGTCAATCCACGTTATGCAATTGCACTATATGTATTATAATTACAAAACAATACAAGAACAACATGTCAACCTACCAGAGACCAGATGGGAAAATAATTCACCGACTCCAGATATTTTCATATCAGAGGGTTCGGCTCTGTGGAATTCCTAATTGAACCTATAAATCCTACTGATTCCTCAATATAAATATTTAAAAAATCTTTTGTAATCCTACATGTATTTAAAATTACCGATTTTTGCATTTTTATATATAAATTCTTTGACAAATCTAATACGCCTAAATTTTGAATCAGAGACCTAGGTATAATGCCAGTAGCCGAAATAACAAATGGTAATATTTTTATAGTCCGAGAATGCCAAATTCTTTTAATCTCATTTCCTAAATCTGTGTATTTTCTAATTTTTTCAGAAACAGTTTTTTGATATTACAGGAATTTGGAATAGCTACATCAATGATATAAGTTATTTTTTTAATTTTGTCATGTAAAACTATATCAGGTCTATTATGACTAATTGTTCTGTCTGTTAGTATAGTTTTATCATAATATATTTTATAAAATTCATTTTCTAAAAATGAATTTGGTTCATATTCATAATATGGTACTATATTACGGCAGTCAATCAAGTTATGTTTAATTACCAAACTTTGGTGGATTATTTTTAAAACCTGATTGTGCCTAAATGTATACTCGGACGGCGCTAATATAGAACATCCCGATATAATATGTTCTATAGTTTCCGGAAAAGCCAAACATTTTCTACATAAATCATCAATTTGATTTATATCTTTGATTATATGCTTTCTATAATTTTTAGTATTAATGACTCTATCTTGAATGGCAAGCATAAATCCTTCTATTTCTGCGCTCAATATTTCACATTATTATTATATAACTTTATTACATTATTATAACCATCACACCATCTCTATGTATTATAAATTAAAGTCCTCCGCGGCATCTGTCTGTCTCTTCGCGATAAACTCAAAGATGGCGGTGGTTAGAAAGGTTGGATAACCATCCAGTAGATGACGTTGTGTTTTATTAGCCACAGCAACGCGTGGCCGGGTCAGCTAGTATAAAATAATTAATACAGGCTTACAACTAGTTATCCTAAATATAATATGACAACACATTGAAACCTTACCTGCATCTTTACAAATGCAAAATTATGTAGAGTTATTTGCTAATCCAATTAAAGTTCAGATTTATACATCAGAGAAGTCAATGGTCGATGGAAATATTAATGTTCGAATTAAACCTGTAAAAAATAGTTATTAATAAGTCAATTGCTCAAATAATTAGGTAAGTATATTATAAAATGATAAAACCTATCGTTAAAAACGAGATTTTTAAAAACTAAGTATATGCAATTTATATCATGTTATCGATCGAAAAAAATTAGTATTTTTAAGGCAGAACGCGTTTCTAGGGTAGATTACATATATTTTAATTAAACTTTTTTTGATTTGATAATCGGTGATAATGACAGGACCAGTTTCGAAAGTTTTATTGAATGAAAAATTGAAAATAAATTGTGATACATTGTGAGCCAAGGAACGTGCGTACTATCGTAATAACGCAAAATAATTAAATTTATAAAATAATATCTTAGTAAAATTGCACATTAGACATAAATTACACTGTAAAAAATGTAGCTTACCTTCGCACAGCCACCTCTTGAATTCGATAAATTATGCGATAAACGTGCACTCCATGCTTCAAAAGAATTATTTGCAAAAAATTGAATTAATCAATTTTTTGACATAACTCACGTCCTATGTATTTTATGTTTCATTTATGATACGCTCATAAATGAACTAGATACGCTACAATCGCTACAATATTTATGTAGGTATGTTGGTACAGTTGTAGCAACCTGAAGTTTCATATGACGGCGATTGCGCGCAAGCGCATGTGGGCGCATGTCAGATTCCAACCAGCGATAAAAGAAAAATGTCGAAGATGGTAGCTGTCAACAGTCAAAATAGTGGTGGGCAAATTCGAAATATTATCCTGATTCGAAGCAAAACAATCGAATAATTAATTTTTGATACTTCGTCTTAGAGTGGTTCTTATTATTCTGTGGAACGTAAAAGGTAGGAACAAAACGAAAGTAGAGTCTGTCAAATAAGAGTAGGAAACATAAAAAATTGAACTACAAAATTTGTAGGCTGGCAACACCAATTTGACTGTCAAATATTATTTTGAAGTGCAATGTCACTGAATGTATAGAACAGAGTAAACCACGATTTAAAAAAACATTTTTGGTTCATGACATAAATTTGATTAAAAGTTGTTTCATAAAGCGATTTGCTTTCATTTAATTTAACATAAATTTGAATTTAACAGTAGATGGAAAGGATGAATGAATGGTGAGTTTAGTTTTTATTTATTTTTTAATTAGCTTGATATATCTTTAGGTATTTTAATGTCAAAAATTCACGGAACTGAACAAATGTGTACCATTTACAATAAGGTCGCTAGCATAGGAGTAGGCGGTAAACACAAAGAGCTTAAAGTTAGTCAAAGTACCGGAAATAGTCATATAATTTTAGAAAGCAACGAAGGATGAGATAAGATCATTTTTACGAACGCAGGACAATATAATAATAACATTTGTACCTAGCGGCGAACACAGAGCGGCGAAAGTAAAGCGGGACCGCAATAAAAATTGGAAAGCCAGGATATTTTCGGAAAGGACTAATAAAACCCAATCGCCGCGCCGAGCCGAGCGACGGGCCATAAACCTTTTCGTTTGACCCTTGCCGCTGCCGCCGATGCAATTAGTTTTGAAGATCTACCCCAGAGCAGAAAGGAAGACACGAGCGAGAATTTCACCACGAAGTCAGTCACCATTTGCCCGGCCTAGGGGTTGGTACTCGACTCCGCTAACGGAGTGTCCCGACCGCCGGGAACCGCGCGAACTGAATCCCGACCAGTGATCAAACACTAGCGATTTGCAACCCGGTCAGGGCTTCGCAAACGCTCTCCAAATTGCACACGACCCCCGCGCAATTTCCCGCCCAGGGAAATTAACAGACACGCTCGCGAAATTCGACCAGGAACCACCAACACTTCGTGAACTTCCAACCAAGTGACCGTGAAAATTCCGACCAGGGATTGTGCAAGTTCCAATTTGCACAAATTTTCACTACAAAGAACTCTCGCAACTCTACTTGTGCAATAACAAGTGAAAAAAATAGAAACTAAGTGTAAAATGCCTAGTGACTGTGTGCGTACGTGGAGACTCCATCATCAGCAACTAAAGGGAAGTGACTGAACATTTTATTTATTTTAACCACCGAAGTGATTAGATTCTGAACAATTACATAAAGACTTTACCGTAGAATTAAGCAAACAGACTTTCTAATTTTAAGACTAATTAATTAAGTAGTTTTAAGACTAATAGTAGGTTAATAATTAACACTTGCCTTTTGTGTCCTAATAGAATAAATGTGTCGTTCTTAAACCAGTAGCTTTTTTAATTTGTTCCTCCTTAATTTTAAGTTTAAACCCGCCATAAGGCGCGGGCGTATCAAGCTCTTTTATTTTATATACGCTATTTATTTTTTACATAGCATGTGCTAACACATACGTAACAGACGTTGATATTAGTTTGGCAAACACGTTTGAAATCTCTTTTATTTTTCACTTAATATGTACCCATTTTTAAAGGAGGTACAGTTTGTCAAATAAGAGTAGAAAATATATGAGGGCGCCACTGTTGATCAAATGGCAATAATAAACACATAACTCATGGTGTTTTAAAGGTTTTTATTATTCAAAGTACTTAAATGATTTTCCTTTAAAATTTTATGCTTTTCGAGGTTTTTATTATCCATAGTATTTTCATTATTTTACCATCAAATTTCATGTGTTTAAAGGTTTCTATTATCCAAAGTACTGTTATTATTTTACCATCAAATGTTACTGTTTTAAATATTTTTTATTATCCAAAGTTTTTGAATTATTCTACCATAAAATTTTAAGGTTTAAAAGGATTCTATTTTATTATCCAAAGTATTCTACTTATTTTACCATGAAATTTTATATTTTTAAAGGTTTTTATTATCCAATGTTTTTTTATTATTATACCATCAAATGCTATTGCTTTAAATGTTTTAATTATCCTAAGTATTTGAATTATTTTACCATCATTATTACCATATTACTTTATTGTTCTAAAAGTTTTTATTACCCATATTACTCAACTTATTTTTCCATCAAATTATATTGTACCAAAGGTTTTTATTATCCAAAGTATTTGAATAATTTTACTGTCAAATTTTATTGTTTCAAAGGTTTTTATTATTCAAAGTACTTAAATAATTTCCCTTTAAAATTTTGTGCATCTCAAGGTTTTTATTATCCTAAGTATTTTCATTATTTTACCATCCAATTTTACGTTTTTAAATGTTTCTATTATCCAAAATACTGCTTTTATTTTACCATCAAATGTTTCTGTTTTATATATTATTTATTATCCAAACTCTTTGAATTAGTCTACCATCAAATTTTATGGTTTAAAAGGATTCTATTTTATTATCCAAAGTATTCTAATTATTCTACCATGAAATGTTATGTTTTTAAAGGTTTTTATTATCCAAAGTATTTGAATAATTTTACTCTCCATTTTTACTCCTATATTACTCCTAATTTACCACCACTAGCAAAATGTGTGAACTTTGTATGGATCAACTTATGTATCTTCGCAACCGCAACATGATCACTCAACTTAATATTGATACAGAAACATTTAACAACTCAGAACACACTTTTGACAAAGCGACAGATTGTAATTTTCTGTTCACAGAAAAACACAACTAAAACATAATATCCCAAAACATTAGAAGTATTCGAAAGAACTTCGATAATTTCTCGATCCTCCTAAACGAAATAAACATAAACTTCGACATTATTATCTTGACTGAATGCTGGTTAGATGACTCGTACACAAACCTAAACTTAAAGGACTATACAACTCTCCATTCCACAAAACATCTCAATCAAAACGACGGTATAGTAATCTTTGCCAAAGATTCACTAAACTCATCAATAACCGAAATCAACCTAATCGAAGCAAACTGTATCCAAATCTCCCTCGGACCAGACATCTCCATATTTGCCGTCTACAGACCCCCATGCTATAACAATCTCTCACCTTTCTTCAACTCCTTAAATAAACTTCTCGATAAAAAAAAAAAAAAACACAACAATTAATTATTGCAGGGAATATGAATATTAACTTACTAAACGGGCAACCAATAACCACAGAATACTTAAGTCTACTTACTCACTATGGATTAAATTCGACAATCAACTCACCAACAAGAATTACGTCAAACTCTGAATCCTGTATTGACCATATTTTTGTTAAAACTAGGAAAAAAACATCTTCATCCATTATTCGATCAACGGTCACAGATCATTTCACTACTACACTAAGCATACATCTTAACAACAAACAAAAAGATGAAAAAAACAACTCCGTACAAGACAAAATCAATTTTAAGTCCCTAATAGAGGACATACATAATGAATCTTGGTCAAATGTAATAAATGAACCCGATCCAAACAACGCGCTGAACACATTTATGACCACAGTTGGAACCTATATTGCTAAACATACAACAAAAAATACCCCGAAAAACTACTCACATAAAGAAAAAAAAATAACACCCTGGATCACGAAAGGATTAGTAAACAGCATTCATAAAAGAGACACAATGCACATGCAAGTACGCAAAAACCCATATGATGACAAACTAAAAAATAATTACCTGCTATATAGAAACCTTTGTAATAAATTAATCAAACAAGCCAAATACAAGTACTACAAAAAAGAAATAAAATCCGCCAAAAATGACCCCAAAAAAATCTGGAAAATCGTCAAAGATATTACTTTCTCCAATACGAAAAAAGACTCGAAGATCAAAGTACTGTTAATAAATGGAAACAAAACCCTTACAAAAAATGAACGGTAAAATAGCAAATTTTATTAACTACCAATTTGCAAAAGTTGGATCTAACTTGGCTGAAAAAATTCTTTTAAAAAACGGCACAACAGAAGACTCTTTAACCAAACTATCCTCTACCAAGCAACCAAATCATTCGTTTTATGCTCACAAAATAGGTACAAAGGAAATATCGGATTTAATTATTTCTCTCAAACCAAATTGCGCTGTGGGCCCAGATAACCTCTCCAATCATATACTGATTAGTCTCCGAGAACATATACTTATACCACTTCAACATATTTTCAACCAAAGTTTCAGCCTCGGCTTTGTCCCCGATCATCTAAAAATAGGTTGTATTACTCCAATACATAAATCGGGAGACAAAACGCTGATCTTAAATTACAGACCAATCACTCTCCTAAATTCGCTATCGAAACTACTAGAAAAAACTATGAAAAAAAGACTGCTCGCATACCTTGACAAACACAAACTGATCTCCACCCGTCAATTCGGGTTTCGGGCGAAAATGGGAACAGAAGACGCCTTATCGGAACTAACCACCTACATAGTAAAAAACCTAGATGGCGGTTCAAAGGTGTTAGGAGTGTTCTTAGACCTAGCAAAAGCTTTCGACACCATCTCACACAAATTACTCCAACAAAAACTCAAAAACATTGGCATAATAGGTCCACCACTAAAATGGTTCATCAGCTACATTGAAAATAGACAACAAATTGTAAAAATCAATAATCAAGAAAGTGACAAAGTAGGCAACAGGTATGGAGTACCCCAAGGCAGCGTCTTAGGTCCCATACTGTTTCTCATCTACATTAACAGTCTAACTGAGATAAGCCTAGGGAACATAGAGTACAAAGTTATCAGTTATGCAGATGACACTGTAATTTTATTCAAAGCCCAATCATGGGAAAAAGTCTTCAAAAACACGGAAGCAGGGATGACTGAAGTAAATAAATGGCTAAGAAATAATCTACTGACACTAAATATTTCTAAAACAAAATACTTAACTTTCAGAAAAACATTAGCTGGTCAGCCAGATAGTCGCCCACAACTACATCTTCACCCCTGCACAGTTACCTCATTAACTAACTCACGCTGTGTTTGTGACAAGATTGATTATGCGCAAAATATTAAATATCTCGGTTTAACTGTTGACAATAACTTAAAATGGGATCTCCAAATTAACCTAATTACAAAAAAAATACGGAAACTCTCTTACATCTTCAAAACAATTCGAAACATTATGTCACTACCTCAGCTAAAAAATATATATTACGCACTCTGTCAAAGTATTCTAATGTATGGTATTTCAGTATGGGGAGCAGCTGCAGAGACTCACCTCAAATCACTTAAAAGTAATCATAAAACAATAATCAGAATTATGTTTAGAAAGCCTTATCAACATCCGACAGAACAGATAATGATCAACAATAACCTATTAGACATAAATAAACTATTCATAAAGAAGATCATCTACAAAAACTGCATAAAAATATCACCACACTTCATAACTCACTCGCAATACACAAGAGCAAACACACACAATCAACTACAAGTACCATATATCAAATCAAATTTTGCAAAAAAACATTAATCTTACTTGGCACCATATATATTCAATAAGTTTGTAGCCCAAACAAAGACCTACGTCGCATCTAATAATTTGAACTGGGTTTTCAAAAGATTTTTAAACTGGTTGAATGTCAAGGAAAGAAGAGAGATAAGTAATATTCTTAATATCTAATATTTTATATTTTCTATTTTCTACTCTGTTTTTAAATTCTCTGATTTTCCTCTTATTTTTTATTATTATTTTTACTATAATATATGTTTCTTTTTTTCTTTGTTTTACCACTTATTTGTTTTTTATGTAATTAGAAATTGTTAGTTACCAGCCTCAGAACAGACTTTGTCTAGTGAGGAGGGTAAGGAAAAAAAATCATGTTGTACATAACTAATAATAAATAAACGCCCGGGTTGCCGGCACTGAATTGAAAAAATTGAAAAAAAAAGCTCTGTAACCTACATTTTTATAAAAAATTAAAAAGGCATAAGAGTGGAAAAAATAATTTTTCATTGCAGTATAGATACTCGCCGATCTCAAAATTAGAATTGCAAATTGGTATATTATTATTATACCTTTGAAATTTTGTGTTAACATAATGAAGAATAACTATAATGTAATAAAATATGAAGCACAGTTTAGAAATTGCCCATATTTATTTAATACTAGATAAAGTACCTAGCGTTGCCTGGGCTTTAGATCATGTGTCTAATTTTAGATCTGAATATATTTAACTCATTCAGATCTAAAAGTAGTATAACTAAACTCACCATTAGTGATTCTTCCTTTCTATCTATTGCTAAATTCAAATATATGTTAAATTAAATTAAAGCAAATCGCTTTATAAATCACATTTTAATCAAATTTATGTCATGAAAAAAAAAAGTTTTTTTTTTAATGTGGTTTACTGTGTTCTATACATTCAGTGTCATTGCACTTTAAAAAAATATTTGACAGTTAAATTGGTGTTGCCAGTCTACAAATTTAGTAGTTCCAGTTTTTATATTTTCTACTCTTTTTTGACAGACCTTATACAGGTGTCCGAAAACTCGTAGTACAAGCGGGAAACTGGGGAATCCTCATCACATTTGGAGTCGATTTTGTGGTATAATTTTTTTTGATTTGAGCTTTCGTTTTCGAGTAAATCGAGTCAGAAGTTGATTTTTTTTTTGGTCAAATTCTTATAAATTATTACTGACGTTCATAGTACCTAACTAATAAAAACTAATTAAAAGAAAACAAACAAAGAAATCCGGATTTAAAGCATTATTTTGAAATTATTCATAATTTTATTCCGTGTAGTACGGTCGTTTCACGGTTAAAAACAGCTGTTCATTATTTTCGCGCTTCCAAGTCAAAGTGCAATGCGAAATTTGCTGTCCCTTTCTGCGCTCGGTTCGATCAACACAATAGAAGGGGTAAGCTACTAATGGCTTGGCCTTGAACTGTGAACTTGCGAACCAAATTCTGTGCGGAAGCAAGTCCAAAAAGGTAAATGTTCAGGAGATGTTGATAGATAACAAAAAAACTAATTATTAACTCAATTAGTTTTGTTTTAAGAAGGAGCAAATGAAACGAATTTTTTATAGTAAAGCCATTAAAAATAATTGTTTAAAAAAAAAACGCTGACTTGAGTCAACTTTTCAATTTGGGAGGCGGGAATGGGTACCGCCGCCCCGGGAACCTTTATTGGATAACCAACATCTCTGCCATAGGTCACCCCAAGTGGTTCGCTACGTTTGGTGATTTAGCAGGGGTGCCGGGTTCACGGGGTGAGGTTTGTCTAGGTCTTGCAGGCGGATGACCAGGACATGCTGAACCCTAGATTTCTACCCACCCCTTAAACCCTTTTCCTTCCCAGAACTTTCCTCTCCTTCCCTTCCTTAAAAAACCCTCCACACAGCATCCCCAAAGATGACATAGGCCCCGAGGGAAATTATTTTCCTCAGGGCCTCTTGTGTGGAGCTCATGTAAAAAAAAACAAAAACATGGACTTGAGTCCTACTGCCTCTAAATGAAGTGGACTATTTTGTTATGACATGTGGTGTATTATAAAAGGAATAAAGTCCAGGGTACACCCTTCTGCTTCTAAGATAGTTGTTGCATCATGGTACTTGCATCCACATGCGATTTTGAAAATCGTATTTTTTCTTCATAATGGGACTTCCATTTTTCTGCCACTGATAAACATGATAATTTACTTCAAGTAAATTATCATGTTTTACTTCACGTAAAACGTATTTACTTCAAGTAAATTATCATCAAAAACTCATTTCTTCAAATTTCGGACTTGGACCGTTTTATCCTCGGGATCGCGTCGAATTCATTCAAAAATACAAGGAATGCGCCCGAGAGTTCCCCCATGCGTCTCCCTTTAGCACCGTTTTAAAAAACGAAACAGCGCTATTTCACTCGAGTTGTATGCAAACAGTTCCGTGTTTTGGACCGCCCAATTAGTTTGTATCAGTTTGTATTTACGCTTTGACGTGGGATGTTTCTTGTGTTTTATTTGAAACGTAAATAATAGTGCGTTATTAATTATAGCGTAACATTGTGACTCTTTAAGTTATTTTCTTTGTGTGATTAATTGTGAATGAAATTAATTGAATTATTAGTTAGTGAGTAATCTGTTATTTATACCAGGGCGGGAAAGCGGTGTGTACCCTCCTATGTAGTTGTGATAAGTTGAACAATTGGTGACAAATGTTTGTGATGTGTTTTTGGATTTGAAAACATTGCAACCAGATGCGGAGCTGCCACACAATAAAATAAATTGGTACGCTAATTATTATTTATGCATTAAACCGCTTACTCGTTAATACGGATCCAAACAGTTAGATTTAGCTTTATTATTACGAAAAGTGAGTATTTATGTCGGGGGAGACCAAAAAACATGCAAAAATATGCATTTAACATTTTAATTTTGTTAAAATTTCACTTGCGCGGTAACGCCATGTTTATTCATTGTTTTTATTTTAACATTTCATCAATGCTGCCAATCATAGAAAAATATTTTTGCGTAAAACAAAGTGAATGCATCATTGACAAGTTTGTACCTGTATTTATAACAGTAGAACATTGAAAGAAATGATAAGTTTTAAGATTTTCACGGCCAAAAGCATTTTCGTTATTTGTTTTTGGGGTGTTATGCCGTGTTGCGCTACCTCCTTCTTTAGCCAACGTTTCGGACATCGTTGGCTAAAGAAGGAGGTAGCGCAACACGGCATAACACCCCAAAAAACAAATAACGAAAATTGAAAGAAATGTATTAAAATAATTACACAAACCCGCTAGACAAACCCTGCGTAGCCAAACAAAGCATTCAAAACCTGGGATGTTTTTTAAAAGTATGATGAAAAGCGAATTTATTTTATAAGATTGGTACTTCCGACAAATGTCATATTTGATTGTCTATTAGTTAAAAAAGGAACATTCCTTATTATCCGTGCATCAAACTGCGACAACACGAACGTTCCGTGTTATCCGTGAGGTGGACTAACTGCATATTTACCCGCTAATTAACCATATTGTAATGCCTAGAAGAGGTGGGAGAATAAATTATTAAGATGAAAATAAATAAACTATGGACACGAAAAGAGATTAAGCAACTTATAAATAATTTTAGAATAACATCTTCCATCTGTCATCATGACATTTCCGCTTTTCAAAAATTTTAACCCTAAAAAGCCGAAATGTTTTTAAAATAATTTTTTTTTCTTAATTTTAAATTTAAAAATGCTTAAATTAAAAATCTTTATGTTTATTTGGGTTCTCTATGTGATGTAGGTTCACCAGTTTTCCGCTTGTACTACGAGTTTCCGGACACCGTGTATAGTTTGTTTTAGAATTTTACAAAACGCGCTGGTACTTACTTACTATCATTCTGTCAAAAAATAAATGTCAGAACCTTTCCATAGAAAATCGTAAACAGCATTCATAAGTCATAAGGGGGTATTAGTTCATCTATGGGGGTTAGCAGTTAGTATATTTAAATATTTATGGTCATAAGTCAAAAGTAATCAAAGACGCCGAAATTTTGTTTGCTAAAAACAAACGTAGATTATTTTGCCAATTGTTAGAAAATAAACAGTGAAAAGCCTATCCAAAGTATGGAGTTAAGTGATGAAGAATATATAATTATGCGAGCGAAAGAAGACCTCAACACCGACCCCTATGCGGCCAAAGCCTGGATGCTCACTGCGAAGACTCTTTTCCCGACAAACTTCAATGTTCAGTTCGAAGCCTACATGATGGAGAAGGCGGCCGGTCGTCTACAAGAATGCGCCGATTGTTTCACTGCTCTTATTAATGCGCCACAAATCCCAAACCAACTTTGGCCGGAAATTGATGCCATTACCGCATCACTCAAGGGGCCAGAAAATAGCTTCGTAGCGCTGATGTTTCAAAAGATAGCCCCAGAAGTGCAGCACAAAATACTCTTGGCTAGTGCAGAGCATAGTGAAGATACTATGGAACATTGCCGACTTTTACTCTTACTGCTAAAAAGATTTCCAAGCGCTGTGGCTTCTCATGGAGGTCGCTTAGTGGAAACTCTATTGAGTGCTGAAAAACATAGTTCTGAAAACTGTTACGCCCGCCTACTGGTGGTGGAAACATTGCCCCTTCTGGAGAACCCACAATCACCTCGTCTCTTAGTTCGTTTACTTGTGAGAGCCATAGACTTTTATAATAGCTATTTGTACGAAGGCAAAGAGAGTGATATTATAGAACCCTGGCAAAAACTGTTTGATGTTTTGGAACTGACTGGAAAGCAGCTGGGCTGGGATCCTTATCTTATTACTTACCCAAATAGTTTGAGCAAAGACAGCTACTTTCAGAAATTACTGCCGCATCGGACTGACGACGACTGCAGACAAGCTGTGTACTGCGGAGCCGTTCATCTTCTGCGTGCCCTCCATGAACATAATGCCAACAGAGGAAACATGATTCTGTTGGAGGCATTCTCTGATCCTGATTTGCCTCTCTCTAAAAGGCGGAAAGGAGACATTGAGATTACCGGAGCAGCTTCAAATATTTTCTTGGTTGCGGCTAACTGTTGGGAACTATTACATTCCAATGAGATACTTAAGAGAGAATTCTTGAAGTTAACAAATCAGCTGCAGGTTAAGCCTTGGTTGGGAACATTTATGGAAGAAATGGCTCTGTTCAAAGGTAGATTTGACGAAGCTCTCCCTCCCCCGACAGATGTTAAACTTGCTGCCAGCTTGACAAGAGCGTCCGTAATGTACTGCCAATCACAGTACGCCAGTTGTTTGGAACACGCCCTGGTAGCTTTCGGGCAGATGCCAATAGTGGAAGGACAATTAGAGCCGGGCCTAATCGCGGGTGGAACTCACAGACATTTACATTTTCTTCCTCTGACCAAATCAGCCATCGTCCACTACTGCGCCAAACTATTGTTGCACTCAATTAAAGCTGTGGGAAGCATAAGTGACCTGGCTGCCGGGAATATGATAGTGTTACTGCAGCTAGATTGGCCACAGGAGGAAGGACTGTTACTCCGACTTCTCGATGCCATTCGCCAACGTGGTGTCTTCCATTACCCACTTTTCCAATCATACATCATCAACATTGACATACTAGAGGAATTAATGTATTTATGGAGTGAGCAGGGAGGAAGCATTGTTCTGGATATACTACCTAATGCCCAACAGCATTTAGGGCAGAGAAGAATAGGAACCCGAGGGGCTGACAAAGGTGTTAAGGAAGATATAAAGCAAGCCATGAGAGCGCAAGTTGCCCGGTGCAATGAGCCCATTATAAATCTCCTCACTCAGTTTATCACCCAAGAAAGAAATCATTTGCTCCAAAGTTTTCTTTGATATAAATTGAAACAATATCGACATTGGAAGCAGGGAAGTAAATAATACTTCTTCTGGTGTCCCAACTGATGTCGGCCATCACTGTTTTGATGAAATTTTGGCACCCCGAGGTCCACCAAAAAATGGAGGAGAGGTGACGGATCCACTTCTTTCCCTCAATTTCTCAACGTGATATGCAACCTTGGTATTTTATTTTATGGTGTTCAAGAGTGTCATCCTCATCCGAATTTTCATTGCTTTTGGTATTATGTGATTCCTTCAGAGTTATAAGAAAGTATCAGCTTAATTATCATATTAAACTGTGTGAATATAAATCAGGTACATATTAAACTTATAATTTGTGAATTGCACAAATATTGATGGATTTCACAAATTTTTATATTTGAAAAGGTAAATAATTCTCATATGGAATACGCATGTTGGTGCGCAGTTTGCTAATTTAGCTGATGAAGTGCTTATGAAAACCTACCTTTTGTTTTGTTCGAAGAAAACAATTTGTTCTTCAATGTGGATATAGACAGTAAAATGTACAGAGTACTGCATGTATTTTATGTAGCATATCACTTCTGCATATTGTATATTAGAATTTTATGTTGTATATAATAGAGGTGGTTATAGTTTTGTTTCAATATTGATAAAATTATTTTTCCCAGTTGAGTCATAAAAGCAGTGAAAGAATCGCACTTTGTTCTGTAGCTTGAAAAAAGAGGGGAAAAAATAGTGGAGTTCAATTAGTTATCTCATATAATATAATACGTAAACATTACTTGAGTGCAGGGCTGGCCCTGAGCCAATGGCGCCTGGCGCTAGTAAAAAACTTAACCACTTCGACCCCTAAGCGTGTTTACATGATAATATAACAATAGCAGTCAAGTACAATAAGCGTTTTTCACGCTAACGCGTGTGTTGCCACAGAAATCATTATAACTCTGTTATTGTTCTAGTGACAACCCTAAAACAAAAAGTAGAAGATCCATATTGAATCAAGCTTCACATCTATATTCAAAGTTGTCCGTAGAAGTACATAAAAAGACTTATTTTGTAGAAACAGTTTTCACCCATCAAATCGCCCATGTGCATTGTTAATTTTTTATTAAATATTATTGTATGAAATGATAAAAAAGTGAGGTGACAAAATTGTTTATATAAATTTATACAATAGAATAATATATTTTTTTTTATATAATCCGCAATTTTAGTACCGTTTTCACATAAACACAACATGTGAGTCATTTTTACAATTTTTTTATGTTTGCATTCTAAATTTTAATATTTACAAATGTTAATATTTATTTGTAATATTACAATTTGAAAGCTTATTTCATAACTTTTCAAAAACAGTTTTTTTACTATTCGGCTACGTTCAGAAATGTTTCATTTATAGAGCTTTAATTGCGAAGCAGAAATAACACAAAGTTTTTATAAATCTGACAGTTGGACAAAGACAAAAAACTTACACAATCGCAAAATTCCTGAGGGGTTAAGGGCACTGTACTAGGTGTACTCAGGTATTATCAGCGCCTTGACTAGTTGGCGCCTGGAGTGAACTGCTTGTGAAATTGCGCTTGCATAGGGCCAACCCTGATTATTATGTGTACAGTTCACTTGTAAGGAATTAAAAACAGATCATGTGAACTTTTTGGTTTTGTAAAATTTATTAACAAACTGTAAATTAATATAATACCTAAATGTGAATTAATGTCGATGATTGCAATTTTGTTTTATTTGCAAAACCTGAGAAATTGAATAGCAATAAAACACAGCAATTCATAAATCTATAATTTAGTTTAATTATTTATTAGTCCAATACAAAAGTGCGTTTATAAAAATTAAGAGAATTCATACATTCCCACCGCCAAAAGCAGGTTTCTTCTCGTGAAATGTAAAGCTATGATGGGAGAACTTTTGGTAGCGTAGGACCTCAGCAAATATCTGTCCGATGTTTTTACGTCAGGATTGTGCGAACCCGTATTTTCTTCATTGGCTATATCGTCCGCCAATAAGTTGAAATCCCATAACTTCAATGTGCAGTCCAGAGAACCTATTCAAAGAAAAATACAATTTTTAAAAATGTTATAATCAGTTAGAATTTTTTTCTTGAAAAATATTTTTTTTTCTGAAGTATGTGGGTACCTGAAGCCAATATTGATCCGTCCCTACTGAAGGCGAGGGCATGCAGAGGAGAAGAATGGTTTGCAAACTCGGCAACCAAATGTCCTTGTGATATGTCCCATATTAGGATCTGTCCCCCTCCACTGCCTGTCGCTATGAACCTTCCGCAGATTGAGAAGGATATAACGTTGACAATTGACTGAAAAATTAAAATATTTTTCTTTTAACAATTACCTTCCCTAATAAATGAAGATAAATGGGTTTTAGAAAGTTATTAATTCACATAATTTGGGCTAACAAGGCTCACAATTACAAGATAAATGGATTTTAGAAAGTTATTAATTCACATAATTTGGGCTAACAAGGCTCACAATTATAAGACAAATGAAGAAAAATAGGTTTTAGAAAGTTATTAATTGACATAATTTGGGTTAACAAGGCTCACAATTACAAGACAAATGGATATTAGAAAGTTATTAATTCACATAATTTGGGCTAACAAGGCAAATGAAGATAAATGGGTTTTAGAAAGTTATTAATTCACATAATTTGGGTTCACAATTACAAGACTAACAAAAATCGAAGATGAATAGCCACATTTTTTTTCTTTCACATTCATACAAACTCTATGATTACTCTGACATAAAAAAAAAAAGTCAAGTGACTTGATCATTCTTAAGTATTTGATTCACCCGATTTCTCCATGTCTTTCTGCGTAACATTTGTATTACCTTATGTCCCGACATGATTCTGACTTGGTTTCCCGTCACACAGTCCCATAATCTGACTGTACGATCACTGGACCCGGTAGCTATGTAGTTGGAATTCGGATGAAACTGGATACACTAGAAACCAAAAATAAATCAACATTATTAATCATGAAAATAATAGAAACATTTTTGCTGTATTTTTCGCAGCTATGTTAGGGCTTATCCATGTGTTGTGGCGGACGAATATTATTAGTTAAGAATATATTAAGTTAGGTTCTTACGTCCACGTCGGATAGATGTCCGCTGAATATCCTCAGCGGCTGGTGGTGATCGGTAGCCCAGAGACGCGCCGTCTTGTCGTGGGACGCGGTGGCGAAGTAGTGGCCGTGCGGAGAGAAGCGCGTGTCCCACACAGGGTACATGTGGCCGCGGTAGCACACCAAGCACTTCCACGCGTGCAGGGACCACAGTCGGACTGAAAACAATCAAATTACAGATTACGTAACTTAACGTTTACTTGAAATCATATTAATAAGGTCCTACCGCTGTGAGCTTGTAACTAACAGGTTACAACAGAGAGAGATATCACACGCATGGCCCTAATCTTCAAATTATTTTACTTACTGGTGGTGTCTTCTGAGCAGGATAGCAGAAGCGACTTGTATGGATCAAAGGCCACTCTGTACACAGGACCTGAGTGTCCCAGAAGGGTTCTGCTTGTTTCTCCCAATCGTTCATCCATCATGCGGACCAGGACATCAACTGAAATACATAATAATAAATACTCAATATAGGCGAAAATATAGTCAATCATTCAACCCATAATCAAAGCAAAAAATAGTGTGTTTAACCACTCGAGCGATGGAGATTTCCGGGTATTCAGTTTTCGATTTGGCCGTTTGATTTTATTAACCCTCCCGCAGCCAACTGGGCCGAAGGTAGTCCCCAAAATTACTATCCTTCTTATATCTACTGAAATATATTTTTAGTATTTTAGGTATCCCTGTGCAAAGGATTAATACATAATGTGCCGTTTAAAAAAATGTGAAAAAATCTTTGATAGGGGGTCGTCCATTAATCACGTGAGGCTCGAAAGGGGGGGAGGGGGGTTCGGAAAAAATCACGTAATATCACGAGGGGGGGGGGTTAAAATGAATCACGTGTATTTATTTTTCGTGATAATGGACTGAAAACTTCAAACCTCACCACATATCACCGGGGGGGGGGGGGGATTAAAAAGTTTCTAAAAAAACATCACGTGATTAATGGACGACCCCTAGCAGGAAAAAATATTTTATCAAATATTATTCCCTGCCCAATAAATGGACAAATTACAAAAAAAAGGGATATCTATGGTTTAAATGCCCATAAAACAAAAAAATCATGGGGTCGTCGGCCGACCCACTTGGTTTCGGACGTTATGTTTGGCATCTTGGCCTGTCGAGAGTTAATATCACACCTCTAAATGTTAATACCGGAAATTAATGCAGTTTAAAGCCAATGAATCTACCCAGATTTTATTAAAAAAATCATTAAATGTATAATTCATAAAAAAACACCTACCTAAATTTGGGTAGCTATCGCTCTCATGGATACAGGTTTTATATAGCGTCATTGTTTTGATACTAATGTTTTTCATAATGGTAGGCAAGAGGGCATTAGTGTTCTAGTAGACCGCATGCTGACTGGGCACCAAGAGATGTTTGGAAGACAAATTAACATTTTTTCAAGTTTTATAAGATACTCACCGGCTTCTCTATCAATGTCAGATAACTTATCAACAGATTTCATCACTCTCAGCTTGTTCGGAGTAAGGGACCAGACCTGAAATATACAATGAAAGATGAGCATCTCCAACTATGATGCAAAAATCACTTTCATGAAACATCAAATATTTTGCTTATATAATTTCAGAATATAAAAAATAAAACTATACCTTTATGGAAGAGTTGTTGAAACCCACTGCTAAAAGACTGGAATCTTCGGCAATATCAGCGCATGTCACATTGTGTAAGGAATTCAGCAGAGTATAACAACAGATGGAAGGAAGGCATTCTGGACTCAAGTTCACCCTTTTGGACGCTTCCCTCAGAGCCCTTGCTTTCTCCACTTTATCCGTTTCTTTTCTACAAACAAAAATAAATTGGAAAAAACAATATTTTTATAACGGATATTTACTAAAAGAAATTGGACTTACAAATCTGGAAGAGGCATTCTGTCCACTGGCGGAGCATTAGGATCAGATTTGGTTTTCTTTGAGAAAAGCGGATCCTTTTTACTTTTCTTCTTTTTGGGTTTATCTGGTGTTTCTTCCGCTTCTTCGTCTTCTTCCACAGGAACAGTGAGGCTTTGAATGTCTGGCTCTTTCAACAGCCCGTAGTAGACTTTTGTTCGGTTTTCTTAAGAATAAAATAATGTGTTAATGACGTGATGGCAATATTCTTATCGCTGGTTTATGAATTATGTTAAATTGGGGTAGGTAATTTGTAGTATATTTTCCAATGAGTTCTATTTTTAAATTGTCCTAAACAAAAGTAAAGGAATGGTTTTTGTCAAATAGATTATGGCGGAAAAGGGAGTGGAGAAACAGTGTTGTTGGGAAAGATTAAAAAAAACATTATGTTAGGTGAAATTTTAAGATAGTAAATACTGAGTTGGCATCTCGTCCAGATCCCACCCAAGCATTGTGAGTTTGATTCCTCGGCTGGCTAATTCCTCCATCATTTTCCACTCACTCACTGTGATGACAGCAGGAGATTTTCAAATTATTATCAGATTATTTGTAATCCAGGAATATTTATCTTTCTTTTAAAGAAAAAAGATATATATATATATATATATATATATATATATATAGGAGACAAGTAATTAATCAACAGAATTTTGCAAACACGCAGCGGTAATATAATAAAGGTTTTTTAGAGGTATACAAATTCAAAATAAAAAAAAACACATTTAAATAATGTTAATGTCTATGATTCTATGATTTGGTTTTATTTAATAGATTATTTTATACCATTATTGTTTAAATACGATTTCGGGCTTATGAGTGCCACGGCTAGCTCGAATGAAGCGCAATCGTGAAGTCCAATTTTCGACAACTTTATCGAGCAACTGGGGCCATGTATCGGCAATAACACTTAGTTTATCAGCATAAACTAGTGACTTCACATACCCCCAAAGAAAGTAATCTAATGGTGTGAGATCACACGATCGTGGAGGCCAGTTCACAGGTCCATTATGTGAAATTATGAACTCACCAAATGTTTCCCGCAATCAACTAAATAAAATAAAAAAACAAACGCAATAAAATAAATTTGCACAATTTGCAAGCGCTGTTCTGACGTCAGTCTATTCACGGTGAAATGGCAAAACGTACTGACTACAAATCAACTGTCAAATTGACAATCTGTAGAAACAATGTTGCCAGTTTAAAAACCAAATCTCTAAAAAAATACTCTTTATAAGCTCACCATGTTTGGTAGCCTCTCCCATCAGCCCCCCAGCGGTGGCGAGAACCTGCTTTCGGTTTCTAGCGCCCCCCTCATAGAGCTCTAGGTGCAGTCGATTGTTCACGATATTGGATACAACCGAAGAATTCTTCTGCTCATGCAAGTGTCTCTTTAGAAGAGAGGATATATCCCGGGAGATTTGTATTACAAATTTGTTGGAGCTGCAAGGCAAAAAAAAGATATTGTTATGTATAAAACATAGGTTAATTGTCGTTTTAAGTAAGAACTGGAATCTATGAGGCGGCACGATAGCATTGTCTATTGTTTTTCATCCTGGCAACACCAGAGAGGAGCGGAAATGGGATGGTGGCACTTCCCCCGGCGGGCGTAAGGTCCGCCGGAGGTGGAGAGAGTTTTATTGGAGATAATCGGGCAAGATGGAGTGCATCGGTGCCTAATCAGAGATTCGAGAAGTTCCCGTAAAGTTCGGGCGGTTATTATAGTGCCGTTACAAGTTTATTTGAGTTCCCGTTATGGTTTCGACCCCGCGAGTCGCGCTCCGGAAATAAATGTTGTGTTCACACAATGGCCGAATTGTATTTTGTTTAGGAATAGGAAATTTCGATCTGGACAGTAAACGCCCCTGCCTTTAATCCCCGAAACACCGTGGGCTAGTATGATTTCCAGCCAATATAATGTTCTACCCGATCTCCGCCAGGAAATCTCCTGGTGTATCAATTCACGATACACGTGCGTGACTCTGTCTATTTGCCATCCGCGCCAGCTTACTCCACCGTGGGACGTGGAGTAGCCTTATTTGCTCGCGCCAGAGTATTTGCTCATGCTGCAGAGGACATCGTTTGCCATCCGCGCCAGCTTACTCCACCGTGGGACGTGGAGTAGCCTTATTTGCTCGCGCCAGAGTATTTGCTCATGCTGCAGAGGACATCGTTTGCCATCCGCGCCAGCTTACTCCACCGTGGGACGTGGAGTAGCCTTATTTGCTCGCGCCAGAGTATTTGCTCATGCTGCAGAGGACATCGTTTGCCATCCGCGCCAGCTTACTCCACCGTGGGACGTGGAGTAGCCTTATTTGCTCGCGCCAGAGTATTTGCTCATGCTGCAGAGGCCAGAGGATTCCTGCCGCCAATATAGTCAGCTCGCATCACCGTGGGACGTGGGCAGTTGCACCAACCTTAGTCACCGGGAGGATTCCTCATCGTCTAAACGACCGCGTTAATAGTCAGATTACTTTAGCTTTAGTTTTCGGTTATGGTCTGTGGGGGTAAGTTCTTTCCTATCTGTAATATTATTTGCAATATTTGAAATAAACCTATACGGTTAGTCCAATTATAATTAACCTTATTTTATTTACAAAACCTGGTAATTCCTGCCTATGCCTGACATCTTAGAACATAATTCCCCGCTCTGGGAGGGGGGAACTCTGCTCTACCGCTGTGCTGGTCGATTTGGCGGGTCTGATGCTGAGGATTCCTCGGGATCAGATCCTGGCGCGTCCGGTACTAACCGGCAAAGCCATTTCGACCACTCACCTTAATTAAATCCCTTTAATAAGTAAGCCAACTATTGGCAATTCATTTGACCCTAACATGGCGCCTACAACTGTGTCCTGGGCTCGTATAATTCTTATTTGTCTAGGTTTTGGGTTGGAGTTACTATAGTTTTGTCTTGTAATCGATCAATAATTGTTTTTGTTATTTCGAAGCATCTCACATAAAACATAACCTTTAAATGTCATTCCGGTATACACGTAAATATTGCGAAGTTATCAATCTGTCAACAATGCAGCCAACTTGATAATAACACTGTACACATTATTATTATATATTTGTTTGTGGGTTAAGTTATTCGGACTTACGGGCAACACGAATACTAAGTGTCAATTTGACAGACGGCTATGTCAATCGTAAACAAACATTGCATTTTGACAATAACTGTCATAATGTAATTACACCTTTAAGTTTTTAAGATTGTCGTGTACAATAAATACTATTAAGTGCTTATAAATACGATTAATTATATAATTGCTCTGCGGGTAAGCAATATATTCGTAGCTATCGTTACTAGCTTATTTATTAACATTCTACATTTAATTATTGGAATTTTACAATTATACTTTTCAAAATGTCGACTACAATAGACAACATCAATAGTAGATCGAAAGATGAACTTTCTGCGGAACTTTTATCCAGGAATATAACACCAGACGGTACTTTAGAAGAAATGCGGATTCAAGCCAGAAGGCATAACAAAAATATTAAAATATCTGAAGCTATCGAGCATCATGAGATAAGTGTTAACCCAGATAATGACAGCGAATTTGGCTCAAACTACATTAAATATACAAAAGTTATTTATAATGAATCAAACTCTTCTTCATCTTCATCCACAAGTACTATTAATAATTGGAATATTAAATTTGATGGTAATAGTTGCGTAAGAGACTTTATACTGGAAATAGAAGAGAAATGTAGAATTAGGAACGTTCGTCATGACGATTTAGTGAGATGTTTTCCTGATATTTTAGATGGATTGGCATTATTATGGTTCAGATCAATTTATACACCTGATTTGACTTGGAATGAATTATCTATATTACTTATAAAACAATTCGAAACAAATAATAGACAGATTGAATTAAAATCACAACTTTTCTCTATGAAACAACCAGCTGGTATGTCAGCCTTTGAATTTACGTTAAGAATGCAGAAGCACAATAATATGCTTGATTCTAAATTACCACTCTCTGAACTTTTACAATTATGCATGAGGGCATTACTACCCATTTATATCAACCTTCTTGCATCTAGAGATTTCAACTCATTTTCAGAACTTACCGAAGCTACAATTAAACTGGAGTCTTATTCAACGTCTAATTTGTTAGAAAATAATTCTTCTTCTTTTTCTAATGATAATCCACTTAAGGATAATAAAAAAAATTATTATTTCACCAATTCACGGGGCAGTAATAATAATAATTTCAATTCTAATCGTAACTCTTCTTATCGTGGTACCTACAATAATCGTTCTACGGATTATAATTATAAACAAAATAATAATAATAATTATAATAATAATAATTATAATAATAATAATAAACAATATAGTGGCAATTCTGCTAATAACAATAATACTCGTTTTTTTTATAATAATCAATCTAAAAAGAATACTTCTAATGATTATAGAGAAAAGGAGATGTGTCATCCTGAACCGAATTCTACCAAGAACAATATTTATTGTTCTTTTTGTAAATTAAAAGGTCATTTACTATCGGATTGTAGGAAGAGAAAACAAAACAATTCCAATACGAAAGTTGCTTCTGTTAAACATGGGGATTCAAAAAACTAGATGTGAGTCGCTCTGCTCACGCGCCTTCCTTTGCGCAGAGGAAGTGCGAGTGGCAGAGTTGGCTCCGTCAAGTTAATCAGTTTCTTTCGGACTCGAGTTCTGAGGTGGAGGTACCGCCGCCGAAGGATCCCGAGCTTGAAAGGGATAATCGACCTTTCGCGGATATCCTTATTTTTAATAATTCTTATAAAGCACTGCTCGACAGTGGTTCTTCAATCTCCTGTTTAGGAGGAGATATTCATTTAGTATTCTTACAATCGGGTTATGAATTAGTTAATATTGATTTCAATATTTCAACCGCTGATGGAACAAATCAGCAGGTATTAGGTACAATGACGTTGCCTGTTACGTATAAGTCCACTACACATAAAGTACTTTTCTACGTCGTCCCTTGTCTATCTCCTAATTTTATTTTAGGGGTCAATTTTTGGAAAATGTTCCAGGTCGCGCCGGAGCTTTTCCAAAGGGATCCAATTCCTCAGCGAATGGGTCAGGTCAATGAGTTAAGAGCTATTCAGCCAGCTACTTCCCTAACCAAAAAGGAAAATAAAACTCTTACCAAAATTATAAAGAAATTCGAATCCATTTCTTATGAAAAGAAAGGCTTAGGGTTAACACATTTAATAAAACATAAAATTATTACTACGGGTCCTCCGGTTAAACAACGATATTACCCTCTTTCTCCTGCTAGACAGAAACAATTAGATAAGGAAGTAGATGAAATGCTCAAATTAGGAGTCATTCGTCCTTCACGTTCACCTTGGTCTAGTCCAGTATTAATAGTCACAAAAAAAGATGGAACGGGACGTTTTTGCCTCGATTCCAGAAAAATTAACAATCTGACGATCCGTGACAGCTACCCTTTGCCGTATATTTCTCGAATACTCGATAAACTCGGTGGAGCCAGATATATAAGCTCAATAGATTTGTCTAAGGCTTTTTGGCAGATCGCCCTGGACGAAGACTCTTGTGAAAAGACAGCTTTTGTCGTACCCGGTCGCGGTTTGTTCGAATTCAATAGGATGCCCTTCGGGTTAAAAAACGCTCCGAGTGAACTTCAAAGACTAGCAGACGCTCTGTTTGGACCAGAGTTCGATGAAAACGCATTTTGTTATTTGGATGATCTAATCTTAGTGTCGGAAGATTTAGAATCGCATTTTATACTGCTAACTAAAGTTTTTGAACGATTAAGAGACGCAGGCCTAACGATTAATTTAAAAAAATGTGAATTCTGTAAATCAGAACTTAAATATTTGGGGTATATGGTCGATTCCAAAGGTCTCCGCACCGACCCAATTAAAATTGAAAGTATAAAAAATTTTCCAATTCCTAAAAATGCTAAAGGAATACGAGCTTTTCTCGGTTTATGTGGTTATTTTAGACGATTCATAAAAGGATTTTCTAGCATAGCTGCTCCCTTATCGAAACTTACAGAATCAAGAAAAGGAGTAAGTTTATTTAAATGGTCGGAAGAAGCTGAATCAGCGTTTAATAAATTAAAGGAAGCACTTACGACTGCTCCTGTCCTTAGTTGTCCGGACTTTACTAAGCCATTTGCTATCCATTGCGACGCAAGCAATATCGGTATAGGGGGTGTTCTTATTCAATCAATAGAGGGAATGGACCACCCTATTGCTTATTATTCTAGGTGCTTAAATACACATGAACGGAATTACGGAATTACGGAGCGTGAACTGTTAGCAGTGTTAGACTCGGTCACTCATTTTAGACCATATATAGAAGGGGCACATTTTTCGGTTATCACTGACCACTCTAGTTTGAAATGGTTAGGATCTATATCGAACCCTAGTGGACGTCTTGCACGTTGGAGTTCTCGCCTTTCACAATTCTCCTTCGATGTTATACACCGTAAAGGCACACAACACATCGTCCCGGATGTGCTTTCAAGAATGGACCTCGCTACAATATCGGTCATTGATGCGAACTTGTCCACCGATAAGTGGTACACAGATATCTGGAAAGGCTGCATAGATTCTCCTCAGCGTTTTCTAAACTTCCAGATACGCGAAAATGAATTGTTTCGCCATACAAAAACACGTTTACCTCTTTGTGAAGACACGTCTTGGAAAAAAGTAGTCCCACTAGAAAATAGAAGGGAAATTTTGTCAGAATCACATGGATCATCTCGTGCTTGTCATCCTGGAGTCTTTAAGACTTATAAAAAATTACAACTCCGTTACTTTTGGCCAAAAATGTACCAAGAGGTGAAAAGATTTGTGAATCAATGTGCTGTATGTAAAGCACACAAAATCAGTACAGCCCCGCCGAATGGAATTTCATCAAATTATAAAAAAGTTACGAGACCTATGCAGATGTTATCAGTGGATCTGGTAGGCCCTCTGCCTAGAAGTTATTCAGGTTTTACCGTTATATTGTCATGCGTGGATGTTTTTTCTAAATATACCTGGCTATTTCCGTTACGTCAAGGTACCGCGAGAAGTATTATTAAAAATTTAGAAGAAAATATTTTCCTTGTACACGGAGTACCGCGTACCATTGTATGTGACAATGGGCGTCAGTTCATTTCGAAAGAATTTAAGGAACTATTACAAAGCTACAATATAAGCCCTCCTTTTTACAATTCACTGTACACCCCTCAAAACAATGTTGTTGAAAGATACAATCAAACTTTAGGCACGGCACTATCAATATTAACGGAATCTGATCATCGTAATTGGTCCAAATTTCTCCCACAAATTCAATCGGCAATGAATAATACTGTAAATTGTACTACCGGATTTACTCCTTTCTTTGTTATGCACGGTAGAGAACAAATATTAGATGGGGATCTCCACCGTAATCCATTGGCAGATGATGAATCCAGTCCACAAGATTCCTCTCATCTCAAAGTTTACTCCGACAGATTAAATGGACTGTCATCAATTTATGAACAAGTTTCAAACGCCCTTTTTACGGCATTTAAAAAGGGCGCTAATCACTATAATTTACGTAGAAGAAACGTTACCTTCCAGGTAGGAGACGTAGTCTGGAGAAGGAATTTTGTATTATCTAATGCTTTGAACTATTTTTCACAAAAATTGGCACCTCGTTTTGTTCAAAACATTGTAGTACAGAAAAAGTCAGATTTAATTTATACCCTGTCTGACTTAAATGGAAAAGTAACAGGCGATTTTCATGTTAAGGATATACTTAAATCAGATAGCATACCAGCTTAGTCGGCTATCATAAAGCATCTTCACAGGCGCTATCTTTAATTTAAACCTCTTCAATACAGCTCATTTCAGTTCAGCCTGATCATCCGGATTGCTTTGACCAGTATTGGACATAAAATACATAAGTAAATAATTAATTTTTTAGTGGTCTTTTGTAGAAAATTAAAATCTTACTCCAGTTGATTACTCGAGTATAATTTCACATTAAAATAATAATTAAGATTTGTTAGTTTATTTATGTACAATTATGAGATGCCTCGAAGTACAAATACATATATGTATATATATATAATAAGTTCACTATGGTTTATATTTATCTTTAAGTTTATTTCCTTGTCAACTCAGAATGCATGACGATATGAACCCGCTTATCCTTTTGTATTCTGAGTCCATACAGTTTAACATACTCTGTATTTGTCCTACTAAGTTTTTGTCAACTTGGAATATACGATAATATGAACCCGCATATCCTCGTGTATTCCAAGTTCAATCTCATATGAACTGTGTTCATATACTTTTATATTGCATAAACGTAATTAAGAACATTAAGAGGTATTCGCCCAAAAATTTCAATATGTTCTCAATTTAATAATGTTTTAACTACAATTGCTAAACAATAAAAATAACTTACTATACTTATTCAGATATTTCATTAATTTGAAGAATTTAATCAATTCCCAAGCTATGAGTGTGATTGATTAGTTCCTGCGAGAACTTCAGTAATTAGTTACGATGCACTAATACTATAATTTCTTGTTGCACCTTCTGGTACAAAAGTCACATACTTAATTAATTGGCACCATTTTTTTTTAACGATGGTTGTTGACTATTGATAGCACCATTTATTTACGATGGTCGCTAACTATTCTATTGTCACCATTTTTAACAATGGTTGAATAATAAATAAATTGGCATCATTCATGCGATGATTGTATGACTATCCTTAACACCATTCAGTTACAATGGTTGGTTATATCCTGTATTTCATATACAAATGTTCTAATAAACTTATATTTTGTTTTCTATTATATAACTGTCAGAAAAACTTATCCCACGAGACCAGTTAGAGAGTTAGATAGGTAGGCTCTTCTAAAGAGGAATTCTTTTATCCATAATGGATTTAAAATCAGTGTTGAAGTGCAGATGGTACACCATCTAAGTGTATAGCCTACTTTGGCTTACTTAAAAGTGTTCTGAACAGTGATGCTTTACGCATATTTAATGTGTTGATGTTTATTGATGTCATATCTTGGTGATAATATCTATTCTAATATTAAGTTCTATTCTGTTATAGATGCTACGTCTACGGTAGTCCCAGACGAGAGTCAGAATACATCACCCAGCGTCTTATATGCTGTGGGTGATTACGGGCCCCGTTCACGTATCTTCTTATTGTCTTCTTATTGTCTACAATTAAGGTCTTTAACTCTAAGTACTGATTTAATTATATCTAATTTTCTAACTTCGAATGGATGCGTCGCAGACTCTACCATCATGTCTTCAGCATGATGGGCGCGACTGATTTTGTCACGCACCCATTTGCAAGCATACTGTTGCTAGTAGTTTTGTTTTTTTTTCTGATGTACAACTCATTTTTATGATATTATGTTTATGTATGTTTTTAGGAACCCATCAGACCAAGTTAGGGTATCTCTTAGCTCAGGCTTTTCTTTTGTTCTCCTTGTGTTTGAGGGCAAACACCTTGGGGGCGAGCGGGGTAATGTTATGTATAAAACATAGGTTAATTGTCGTTTTAAGTAAGAACTGGAATCTATGAGGCGGCACGATAGCATTGTCTATTGTTTTTCATCCTGGCAACACCAGAGAGGAGCGGAAATGGGATGGTGGCACTTCCCCCGGCGGGCGTAAGGTCCGCCGGAGGTGGAGAGAGTTTTATTGGAGATAATCGGGCAAGATGGAGTGCATCGGTGCCTAATCAGAGATTCGAGAAGTTCCCGTAAAGTTCGGGCGGTTATTATAGTGCCGTTACAAGTTTATTTGAGTTCCCGTTATGGTTTCGACCCCGCGAGTCGCGCTCCGGAAATAAATGTTGTGTTCACACAATGGCCGAATTGTATTTTGTTTAAGAATAGGAAATTTCGATCTGGACAGTAAACGCCCCTGCCTTTAATCCCCGAAACACCGTGGGCTAGTATGATTTCCGGCCAATATAATGTTCTACCCGATCTCCGCCAGGAAATCTCCTGGTGTATCAATTCACGATACACGTGCGTGACTCTGTCTATTTGCCATCCGCGCCAGCTTACTCCACCGTGGGACGTGGAGTAGCCTTATTTGCTCGCGCCAGAGTATTTGCTCATGCTGCAGAGGACATCGTTTGCCATCCGCGCCAGCTTACTCCACCGTGGGACGTGGAGTAGCCTTATTTGCTCGCGCCAGAGTATTTGCTCATGCTGCAGAGGACATCGTTTGCCATCCGCGCCAGCTTACTCCACCGTGGGACGTGGAGTAGCCTTATTTGCTCGCGCCAGAGTATTTGCTCATGCTGCAGAGGACATCGTTTGCCATCCGCGCCAGCTTACTCCACCGTGGGACGTGGAGTAGCCTTATTTGCTCGCGCCAGAGTATTTGCTCATGCTGCAGAGGACATCGTTTGCCATCCGCGCCAGCTTACTCCACCGTGGGACGTGGAGTAGCCTTATTTGCTCGCGCCAGAGTATTTGCTCATGCTGCAGAGGCCAGAGGATTCCTGCCGCTAATATAGTCAGCTCGCATCACCGTGGGACGTGGGCAGTTGCACCAACCTTAGTCACCGGGAGGATTCCTCATCGTCTAAACGACCGCGTTAATAGTCAGATTACTTTAGCTTTAGTTTTCGGTTATGGTCTGTGGGGGTAAGTTCTTTCCTATCTGTAATATTATTTGCAATATTTGAAATAAACCTATACGGTTAGTCCAATTATAATTAACCTTATTTTATTTACAAAACCTGGTAATTCCTGCCTATGCCTGACATCTTAGAACATAATTCCCCGCTCTGGGAGGGGGGAACTCTGCTCTACCGCTGTGCTGGTCGATTTGGCGGGTCTGATGCTGAGGATTCCTCGGGATCAGATCCTGGCGCGTCCGGTACTAACCGGCAAAGCCATTTCGACCACTCACCTTAATTAAATCCCTTTAATAAGTAAGCCAACTATTGGCAATTCATTTGACCCTAACAATATGTTGAATGTAAAAAATGATGTTGTAATACGAATCATAAAAATAATATATGGCATCTTACTTAAAAGTTTCGGCAAGATCATCTTTGTTGATTTGGCTTTTGTTGGTAATTTGTGAAAACTTTTTGATGTCATCTTGATAGAATTCTTCTTGTTCAGGTCCAAACTGCTCCAGCAAAATTTTGGCATGTTCCACATGATTGTTTAAAATCAACTCCATATACATATGCACCAGAACAGGATAAAGAATCGTTGACAGTTCATGCTAAAAAAGTACATAAAAAATTAATTAATTGCTGGTAACTAAACATCGGTTAAATTGAATTCTTTCTTTAGAAATTCTTAAAACATGTTCAAAATGGTATTTTAACACACTTGCTTTTACAGTTTTAAGAGAAATTAAATATTAATTTCATAAGAAAGGTCTTGAGGAATTCTATCGAGATGTAGGTATGTCGTCTCTGTGTGCGAAATATTGGTTAAGGGAACTCTTAAAAAGGGTAGGCTTTTACATCTTTTGGATGCGTTCAGAAATATTCCATTTATTTGGAATTTACTGCAAAGCGGAAATATTTTAATCTTCCGGCAAAATAGGCCCGAGGCCTCAGGGGTTAACCTCTTAGCCAGCATATCCTTAACCCTCGGTGTGCTGCCGCAAAATTTCGCCATGCGCCATCTAATTCTATTTTCGTCATAACTTGTTTTTTGCAAAATTATGTTTTTGTAAATTGTACCTTTTTACCAAATATGTTTATAAAAATATTATAAAATCTACCACATGTAGTTTAACCAATATAGTTAATATAGTAATAATAGAACGATTTTAAACATATACTTAACCTCCTGAACGCCAGTATGGTGAATGTGCTAGTAGCCGGCCTTTTTTGAACAAAATCGTGTTTGGCAAATCATTGTGAATTTATATTGGAAAGGAGGTTTACAAAAACACAGATTTGATAAAGAACAGTCAATTTATGTTTATTATTTTTAAACCTTTTTTTAAATAACATAAACGTAATAATTACAATAATATTTTTACAAAAAAATGGTGTTTTTGCTAGTGGTCGGCCATTCAAAATCTAGTTGTCGGCCACCTACATGCTGGTAGTCGGCCGTCAGGTTTTTGCTACAGGGCCACTAGGGATTATGAATTTTTTATGCCCATTTGAATGTGCAGTACTCAGACAATTTGTTTTGTTGTTCATAGGTATGTAAAAAATGCACTAATAATCATATAACAAACTAAAAAGATAAAATATAATATTTTCAGAAAAAAAACTGATGTGAAATATGGTTGACAGTTTATATTACGAAAATTTGAACTACGGACAATGTTGTTGATAAGTTATTGGAAAGTTGAAGCATTAATAATCACATACAAAATAAAAAACATATATTTCTTTAAATCGCTGATGTGAAAAAAAATTTCAAACTAAATATGGTCAGTTGGTGTATGATGAATTCCAACTATAGACAATGTTTTTTTAATAAAAAATATTGTCAGATATTGTTAAAGTTACCCTTTAATAATATCTTACCATTACCCTTCCCTTGATGCGGTCCTGGAATATCGCCCTAGGAACATCATTTTTTCCCCTTTCTTACTACTTCAAGAGCTTTCTGAAGGATATGGGTGAGAAAACGTATTTTTAGTTTTAGTCACCATTGCTAAAAAATAAATAATCTAATCATAGTTAGCATTAAGATGTTCAAAAGTAAAATTTCAGTAAAAATATCCACCAAAAAATTTCCAAAGATAATGCGAGGCCGACTAATGGTGCAGCAACTTTAACCTTTTCCCCGCGTTGAAATACTCCGTTTTTTCAATACCCGTATGCGGTACATGTATATGTCATCTGGGAGCTCCCAAATGGATGAGGGTTAATCAAATTCACCGTGACTCTGAAGTTCCCCTCCTTAAAGACCATATCTTAAGTCTCGCGGAAAAATTCTATGCGGGCATTCCCACCCATGAAAACGCATCAATCAACTGCCTCACCCAGTATGATGAAAATATTAAAACACTTCATAAAAAACCTAAACAAATCCTTTGTAAGTCATAAACCTCCCCATATTGCAGCCATGTTACCTTGCAAAAAATTTTTCACAAAAAACTAATTAATCTAACTTTCAACAACCATTATAAAATCATGATGAAAGAGAAAGGGGCCTTATTGGCCCGGAGCTCTGTATGCCATAAATTCAAAAGTCAAAAAGTGTATATGTCATATTTCAAGTACCTATCCATCCAATTTTATGTCAAATTAGAGCATAATATGGCATGATTTATCATATTATATAAACAGATGAGATTATTATCTACAATTTGAAACCAAATCGTCGACTATAAACACTCCTAGATGTTTATAAAAAACAAAAACATTAAATTCCATACAAAAACTTACCCACGTTATCTTAAAAGCGGCGCCATTTATCCGCGTGCTCGTACTCAGGACACTGCGTTGATAGGCACAAGTGGTACCTCAATCACTTATTATTATTAATTCGTAAGTTAACAAGTTCTAAAACTCACAAAACGAATAGATTTTGTCATATAATAAATATTGTTTTAATTATCTAAGCAGTTAAAAGATTTTTTTTTTTTTTTTGAGGAGTTTATGCCGGTCACAATTTTTTTAAGGTATGGTATTTTTTAAAACAGGGTTCGATACATAACGACACACCACATTCTTTACACATGTATCTCGTTAATTGCATTTTATTATTTGTAAGTCGGCATACACGACATCGTCTGCGCGGTTTATTTGATTTGTCGGTTGCTGGAATCAATCCATCAAAATATGGGCCATTTTTATTCAATTTCAAACACTAAAAACTTATTGTGAACGTTTCCTAATAACTTTGAAACTGAACGAAAATAAACACGCACTTTAGTAACTAATTTATAACCAAAATAGACATGTTATAAAATTCTGATGACACTTTGAATAGCTTTGCGGACGCTGTTCGAAATCGTCTTGATAAATCAGGACCTCCACCAATTACCTGCAAGGGAATTCATGTAGAAAGCCCAAAACCTTCCATGTGCATATTCCCGTAATAAATATTCCGTAATTTAAAGTCAAAATCACAGTTTAACAACACAAATGTTTAAAATACACGCGATCTCGATAATAAATGTCAATCGACGCGTGTCCGGTATGGTCAACTGGAATCTCTTGCATGCGCTTGCGCAAAGTACTAGCGCCATCTGTGGAGTAAATTTCGAACTCTGCACTCAAAGGCACGAGGATACATTCACTTGATTATAGATGTTTTTTACGAAATACAATTTTACTTTCGAAATATGCCTGAAGATGTCAGCATCGTGATAGTTACACGAATGCCTAGTAAGCGGGAAAAAATAGTGTGATATAAGAACGCTGTGATATTGGCAGTCGAAGATAGCGTAACAAGGGCTGATACCACCAGTAGTCGGCCGCCTCGGCCGGCAACTGGATTTCGGAAAAAAAAAATTCCAGTTTGGCAGCTGCACCTGTTTTAAACTAAATATTACTGAAAATGTCTGTTTTATCATTCTAAATAGTTAATTTAGTTAATGTTTTTGCCGATAAATGTCACTTAAATAGCATAAAAAAAATATTTCACCTTCTACTTACCATTCGAAAATTTTCTTAATCAAGTTTTCTAAAAATCTGAACTAAAATTATAGCCCATTACCACTGTCAAAAATTTTTAATCTACCGAAATGGTACAAAAAGACACAAGATGATGAAGTTTTTTATGTTTTCGCGGAATAGTGGCAGACTTCCAGCATTAAAAAATCATATTGAAGTTTATTGCTAGCGTCAAGTTTATTCAATAAGTCATTGATGGCTGACTTTTGGCAGTGGCCGGAGGACTGGCAAAGTCACCCTACATCCAAATGCATTAGTTTAAAAATATCATTTCTCTGAATATAACTAGCTATTCCGAAGAAGTATAAAATATTGTATTTATAGAGTGTTTTTATAAACACATAAAAAAACACATTATCTGGTAAGACAGTATAATTTACAAAAATATCATTTTGCAAAAACAAAGGGTAAATTTACGACTAGACGCCGCATGCCACTACACTTTTAATAGGCATATATTAAAAAAAAATAAACTACCCCTAAACTTAATTACCACAAGAACCATCTGTTTCAGTCGAGAATGGCGGAAAAACGTGCATTTAAATTTATATTCGTAAAAACTTTAATCACGTAATTTTCCGTTTTGACGCCGACGCCATATTGAATCTTGTCCATAGAAACCACATAGTGACGTATATCAGTAGTGCCAACCATACAAAACAAATTCATAGTAAAATAATTTGCACACATTAAAGAAAGTGCCCCCTTTATACCGCCTGCTCTCGTCAATGCAAGAAAAACATCCCAGTTTTCAAGTAGTTTAGCGGCTACGCTAGGTTTGTGTAACATGGTTTGTGATACAAAAGAAAGTGCCCCTTTATAACGCCTACTCGCATCAAGGCAAGAAAAACATCCCAGTTTTCAAGTAGTTTAGCGGCTACGCTAGGTTTGTGTAACATGGTTTGTGATTCTGGCGTACAATCTCACAAGACGAAAGCTAATTTTAATTTTACGTAATCGAAATTTAGAATGAAATATTTTCCACTTCCCCCAATGCAAATATTTGTATTTTAATGTAATTAAGGTGAATCAAAAGGTTTTTTTTTTAAAAGTGCATATTACCGTGATTTTGAAACCGATGTTTTTTGCGGTAGCTAAGTTTAAAAATAGTGTCCTTTCCAAAATCTGTGCCTATTAAAAGTGCGGCGGCTTATCCATAAATTATTTTGAAAATTTGTACGGTAACTTTAGTTAGTACCTTCCTAGAATATGTGTGATTTTTGCCATATAGCAATCTTTTTTAAATATTTATCGATTGGTACCCTGGAAATAGTGGAAGTTGTTCAGAATGCAAAATAAAGTAATACGAAACGTCAGCCGTAACGAGAAATTACGTACAAAATTTTTTGTTAAAGAAATGTAAATTTAAATGCATATTTTTCCACCGGTCCTGACTGAAACTGATGTTTTTTGCGGTAACTAAGTTTAAAAATAGTGTACTTTCCAAAATCTGTGCCTATTAAAAGTGCGGCGGCTTATCGTAAATTTAATAAAAAAAGTTATGACGAAAATAGAATAAAACAGCGCACTGCATCGGCATACCAAGAGTTTGAGAACAAATTTTTGTGAAGAAAAATTGCACACTTACTATCTTAATGTATATTTCCGCTGCTTTTATATTGTTTCTATAAATCCAGAAATGGTTCTTTATAAATATATATTGGGAATAGTCCAATTACAATAATATTTTCAATGCTAAAAATCGCCTTTTCTCTCTCCATGGTCAAATATGACTGCGGAGATGAGTTTGCATCACCGCTATATTTAAAAATTGATGGACTTACTTTATAAATATCCAATGAACTCTCAACAAACTTTCTTAAGTTTTCATAAGCATATGTGTAAGTGAGTGGGTCTCCTTCACTGTGGTAGGCCGACAAGGCATTGCTGATGTCGATCTCAGATTGGGAATCGGTTGCTGGTAACTGAACATCGGTTAAATTGGCTTCTTTCCTTAGCAATTCTTCGGTGCCCTAAAACATGTTCAAAACGGTATTTTGACACACTTGACATTACGAGTCATCGAGGTTATAAGAAAATACAACATTTAGTTTAAAATACTTGAAATATTAATTTCATACAAAAGGTCCTGAGGAATTCTATCGGGATGTAGGTATGTCATCTCTGTGTGCGAAATATTGGTTAACGGAACTCTTAAAAAAGGTAGGTTTACCACAAAAGTACGTTGATAAAGCTATGTTACAAGGAGTATAATAATAACTTATAATAAACAAGGATTATTTCGAGGACTAATTTCGTCGGTTTGATAATGATCCGAATCACAAACATTATTTTCAGAATCAATTCGTACCTTTAAGTTATATTTCCTGAGCAACTGGAGCACCACAACCAATGAGGGGTTTTTATCAGACATGTTCATTCAAAAACATTTAGTATCACAGAGTTAAAATTCCGAGCGAGGAAGAAGGATCCCATAAAACACGAAAACGAAAAATTATTTGACAAGCGCAGAAAACAACACTAAAAACCATAGACTTTTTAGATTTTCGAAAGTTGGTTCTGTTATTAGTTGCCTATGGTATTTTTACATTGGCGCTATAGAGGAAAGGAGAAAAAAAACTTTTTCACGTAATTTTTACACGGTAATGTTACATTTTAAGGTAATTTTGTATCTTGTATGTATAGAATAGAGAAGTTGTCAACCTGTTGACATAATAGATTGAATTGAAATTGAAAAAAAAATATTCTGAAATATAAATCTTCCGTGTGTAGAACTTTTAGGCACTGGGTACTTTTTTGCACGGTTTGTTTTTTTATCGCCATGTTGAAATTCTGAAATATTATTGAAGTCATTGTTTGGTCAAGTTGGCATAAACGTAGAATTGACAGTGGTGGTAGTAGGGCAAATCAATCACCTTTTTCAGAAATGGTAAAGATTTTTAAATGCCGAAATGTAAATTAATATTCAGTTAAAAGCGTTGGATAATGAGTTAATTCCATGTTTTGTTGCAGTCGTTCTCCGAGAAAATAGCCTCCCTTATGGCCCGGCCCGGCCAAGATGTGGTGCCGAAGGATGACGTTCCATGGTGGATGAGATACGCTGGCCGGGGGTTGGGAACTGTGGGCGGTTTTTGTAAGCATATTGAACGCTAATTACTTAACTCCGACAGTAATTAACTGATTTGGTGTCCACAAACATTGTTCAGTTAACGAACTGCTGCATTTATCTTATCTGTCAATAAACAAACCACTGATAATAACGCATGAGTTGGTACGTCAGATCTTTATTGTATTCCCAAAAACGCAAATCATTATTTTTAGTTCACAACAAAGTGCACTTAAAATTATTTTATTGCGTCGATTGGCTTTAAATTTTTTTATTACATCTTTATCGAATTGACATTTTTTCAAATCATAATTTTAATTTCATGATGATTTCTATTTGCATTATTAAAATTTTACTATTGATTTGATCTCTCGATGCTACAGTTCGTTTTTTGTTTGTTTTTTTTTCTTCTTATTCTAATAAAAAACATGTCCTCCATTCCAACTGGTATTAACATAATAATTGTATTTTCGTGATAATTGATTTAGTACAGTTACCATATTGTAAAACAGTATTTGGATTTATTACTCAAGGTTCATCACCTATTTTTTTCCATATTGCCCAAAATAGAACATTGCGCAAAAAATATTGCTGAAAACATTATAAGTAATGGCTTTATATTTTCCTTGATGAACATCTAATAATAAGTTTAATAAAATTCTGCTCATTAAAAGCCGGATCACCTGTTAAAAGTCAGAGCAGAAAAAACCTCAGAATAATTCAATTGCCAGACGAAAATATGCGGAGTTCTGAAAAAATTATGTTGATGAGTTTTGCTCAAATATCGGAATAAAAACTATGATTTATTTAATTTTGCTATTGTTTTCTGTTTACCGTAAAATATATCTTACATGTGTATTTCATGTTTATATTGTTTGATGTTTCCCCCAGAAAAGTTACTTTACCTTATAAACAAATATCTCTCACTTGGGAGGTAACTGTCATTTTTTTAATATACGAATTTCAATTTGGGAGGTGGGAATGGGTACCACCGCCCCGGGAACCTTTATTGGATAACCAACACCTCTGCCACAGGTCACCCCAAGTGGTTCGCTACGTTTGGTGATTTTGCAGGGGTGCACGGGTTCATGGGGTGAGATTAGTCTAGGTCTTGGAGGCGGATGACCAGGACACACTGAACCTCAGATTCCTACCCATCCCTTAAACCCTTTTCCTTCTCAGAACTCTCCTCTCCTTCCTTTCCTTAAAAACCCACTACACAGCATCCCCAAAGATGACATAGGCCCTGAGGGAAATTATTTTCTCCAGGGCTTCCTGTGTGGAGCTCATGTAAAAAAAAAAATGAAGTCGATTCTGCTTATTTAGGACATTACAGGTCCAGACATTTTAAGGTAGTATCCACTTATGATGTCCTAACAGCTCGAGAGACAAAAAGTTGCTCACTACCTCAAGGAGGTTCGGGAGAGATTGGTTGAGGGAGAACTAATCTCCAGTCGGACTCTCTCGACCCATCGCCTTGCACCGCAATGGGATTCATATTCACGTAAAAATAAACCTGTACAATCCTCAAGTACGCAAGTAATCCTCAGACTTGAATTTGGGAGCAACCTCTGGGATGGAGTCCACAATACTTGACAAACCTACTTGATTCTGTGCAATGGAGGCGGTCCGTCTGATTGACAATCCGTTGTTGAGCCTGCTTTAAGGAAGGTCCCCAGTGCACATGCGTGAAACTCGACAGACATGAGCGAACCCGTTCACAATTGATGTTGGCTTCATGATAACGGGTCTCAAAACACTATTGACCTTTTCACATGACAATTTCCAAATGAGGGCTCAATTGTTAACACTAAACAAGATTCTTATTTCTTTATAAAAGAAAGTAATGAATGTCCTTTTTCAGTTGCCATCCTGCTGGGACTATGGAACTGCATCGGCATCATGTTGGGCGACGTGAGCTGCCTACTGTCCGGCCTGTGGCAGATGGTGGCCGGCTTCACCGTCATCATCTGCGAGGCGCCCTGCTGCTGCGCCTTCGTGGACTTTGTCAACCAGCTCTCTCTCTGGGTGGAGAACAGGCCCTACTGGAATAAGGCCGCCATTTATGTTGCGTAAGTGCTTTTTGATTGTATCATTGAAGAAGAAGATAACACTAATCCCGCTCCGCAGGTTTTTGCTGCTAGGCGCTGCGAGCGGCTTTCGTCCAGTTTAAGTGTTGGTGACAATTTTATAAATCCGATAGGAACTGGTTCCAAAAATAGCCAGTTCCTCGGATCCACTGTGATCCAGTGACAGCTAGTCACCGGGACAAAGTAACCGTGACAATGACGTTATTTATTTTATTCTTTGTTTTACAGTTATTTTAGAGAAAAATGTATCTTTACTGGGGTACCCCGTTCTAAGGACACATTGTACAAGTTTTCTTATTTGAAATATAAGTAAATACCTATGTTAAAATATTACAGACGAAAATTATAAAGTTAAATCTAAAAGAAAGTACAATACAAGCATTAATCTTTGTTAGGTTGCAAAATTGTATCTGTATTCTTCCTTCCCATGTCCATAATCCATATCTTTATGCTTCTTTTGAAGTCGGATATTTTTTTAATGGTTTTTATTGCAAGAGAGAGTAAATAAAATAATTTTATAGAGAAGTATTGCATATTTCTTTGTTCAAATGTCGTTTTAGTTGTAGGTTGGTGGAATGTATGTTGTAATATAGATCTTGTGAATCGGCCCGAGTTTGTCTGTGTAAAGTTATCCTGGTTTTTGAATGGGTACATAATATGTAGCCGTCATTCACAAGTGCCAGTTACAATAATCTCCCCATATCCGGAAAGATACTCAAAATTACAAATTGAGTAGTACTTGCGATCTATTAACGTAAGTAGCGCCATCTATTGGCATTGTTTTAATTCGGTTCTATAACAAAAGTAGATTCGTATGCAAACTCCATGTATGAAAACGGTTTGTCGTAAGGCGCAGCGCCACATTCATTGCATTCTTATTTCAATTTGGGAGGGGGGTACGGGTACCGCCACCCCAGAAACCATTAATTGGATAACCAACACCTCTGCCATAAGTCACCCCCAGTGGTTCGCTACGTTTGGTGACTAAGCAGAGGTGCCCGGGTTCATGGGGTGAGGTTTGTCCGGATCTTGGCGGTGGATAATAATAATAATAATAATTAGATTATTTATAAAGCGCCTTTTTTGTGAAAAATCACCTCAAGGGCTCTGTACAATTTATTAGGAATGCTTAGGTTCTAACTAATTTTACTATTTACAAATGGATACAGAAACATACTTACCTGGCAGGTCACTTCCAATAAACACATGATGCCTGGTGCCAGGTGCCTGGCAGGCCGGATCGGGAGAAAATGGTGGAGTCCCCACAGCCGTACTCTCTCAGAACATCGCCTTGCACCACAATGGGAGGGATAGATTAATACATCCGTCACTCCTGGACACACTTTCCCTCAGATTCCTATCCACTCCTCATACCCTTTTCCTTCCCAGAACTTCTCCTTCCATCCCTCAAAAGACCCTCCACAAAGCATCCCCAAAGATGAAATAGGCCCTTAGAGGAATTATTTTCCTGAGGGCCTCCTGTGTGGTGTAAAAAAAAACGGATTCTTGAATTCCAACCGTACAGACGTAAGCCTATTAATAACGTCCGATGAAAATATGAATGAGAAAAAATTGCACACTTCGTTGCTATTATGTATTCTCTTTCATATCTTCGTTTAGGTTATTAGTGTTATCTTCTTCAATGACATGTTACATTGATGGGAATACCTTCAAAAGTTATAAAACGAGAGTTGTTCTAATAATTAATTTTTGATTAATTCAATGTGCCGGAAACAGCACATTCATTAAATACATTGTACACTTTCTTATCATCCATAGAAGCCTCTTATTTGTATTTTTTGTTTTTTATCCGAGTACCACACAACCGATCCTTAAAGTCTGGAGCCAGTGAGATTGTGGCATTCCCTATTGGGATTTGTTTTGATGCTGAAGGTAGTGGGGAAGGAAATGGGGAAGAGTATTTAGATCTGGTCACCAAACATGGCTGATGCCATTTCAAGCAATGTTTCAATTCTGGATGTTGTTCTTTCACTGAGAGTATCTTCCTCTCTGGAATGTGCCGTAAATATGCTGTATATTATTTTTTAATTAATTAATTCATGAAATAAAATTTACTTGTGCTCTCCGGGATTTGGACCTGCGACTTTCGGATTCGTAGTCGAAAGTCTTACCCCTTGATTACGGAGGTCATTTAAAAAATAGGCCTGTAGTGATCTTTGTCTTGTTTACTAAGAGTATATACTTTTACTCTTCAAATGTGTCTCTTGTCAGCATTGTGAACAAGATTTACATTGAACAAACAAAAAATAAATAACAAACCTCATTGAAATAAAAATAAAATCTACAACAGTAAATATTGTAGAGTTTAATAAAAACGAAGTTACTTCTTGTGTATTTAAAAGAAGCTGATTTTTTATCAAACGATGTTGAAATTATGTCTGAAGCACTAATATTTATATCGTTCATTAGAGTTATAACAGACCGTTAAATCGTCAGAGCTCCAACCAAATAGTCTACTCTCTTTTAGAGCAAAAAAAATCAGGTTAATATAATTTTCATTTAAAGTTCCTATCTTTAAGCATTTCCTGTTTTTTATTATATGGTAGGTAATTAAAATATTTTATTAATCACATTGTCTTTTTCGTTTTGACCCAAAGTCAGATTACTGTATTTTCCATTGCATGGTAATTTTGGTAAACAAAAATCACGCCTACCAAGCGTAGGTGAAATCTATCTGTACTTATCTAGTTATAATCTAACAATGTACCTACAACATGCATTCATAGTTTCTTAAAATATTTTTTCTTATTTTGTTTTTACCAATATTTACTGCCCGAGTTTCGGCATGTATTTTCTTATTGAATAATAATTGAAAAAATATTAACCCTATCAAGTCTATTTGTTCAGTTTTTGGAACAACTTATATAGATCTCATAGAAATCGTTGTATCTCCCTTACTATCATAGTGATAAATATGATATTAAATTTAGAAAAAAAAAACACCACGATTTACATTCAAAAACAAAAACTGACTTCGAAAGAAGTAAAATGTACACGTTAATGAAACCAAAATTTAAAATCGCAATTTGAAATAAATTTATGAAACCTTGGGAATTTTAATTATTTATTTTTATATGACACGACAAGAAAGTGAGGTGACCATAACGTAAAAATACATTTGTCTAATAAAATATGTATGTGTTTTTATTTTTTCATTACCAGTAATTTTAGTTAGAAAAAACGTAAGGTGAGCAGTTTTTAAAACCTTTTTATGTTTGCTTTAAGGTGGGTCTCTTCCAACCATTAACTTAAACAAATGCTTTGACATTTGCTTTAACATTGATATAAACATTTTTTGTTTTCTGTCTCCTCCGTTTGTTGAAACATGGTTGAAAGGTTGGGGCGAAATTTGCGCGGTCACACAATTTGGCTAGTGGTCTGTGGTAAGGACCTGTCAATGCATAAGCAATGAACACTTGACGTTGGGCGTTTACATAAATGTTAAAATGCGTTCCGATGAAAAAGAGATGCTACAGTAGGGAGAAAACAGATATTTTAATAGATATTTATTTATCAGGAAAGATTTCCGACTAATATCGTTTATTGCACAACCTAAAGTTACTACTTAAGAATTTCGAGTGCGTACATAATTACGTAGACGTCAAACGTCGAGTCTTGATGTAAAATTTAGCGATAAGATTGTAGACGAAGTATCAAGGAGAACACTCAGATTTCAAGTTAGAACTTACTACCTACCTCGAATTTTTATTGGGTATTTATTTATCAGGAATTAAGAATAGAATACTGATTTCAGTCAATTTCTTCCGTGTTTCTGAAACCGATTTGTAAATTAATAGACTTTATTTACAAGTGAGTTCACGAAAGAAATAATCATCCATTACGACAGTATTTATTTACAATTTATAGTCATAATTATTAGGCTCGCGCAGTTGACATGACCCCCCGTCCGTATGGCGCGGTAGCTGTAAAAAATGAACTAATCCCCCCCCGCTGGCCCCGCCTGCCTTCCCGCTTCACCCGGGATGGGAATGTTTTCCATCGCACATGGAAAGCTTGAAACACAACAAGAATTGTCAATGTTTATAGTGATGTGACAATGTTAATAGTGATGTTTAAGGGAATGTCATTGTCCCGTGTGTGCTATAACAGCACTATCTTTGTTAATTTTGTTCTTCTGTCATTGTTTTGTAAATACTGTATATTCTTTTATTATTTTCTCAATATTATAAGGAGCACTGTAGGATTATTTTAAAATTTATTATAGTTAAGCGCACTTGAAGTGAAATGTCACAAAACTGCGCTATATAAATGTAATGTTATTATTATTATTATAAAGCAAAATTTAATGGCGGAGGTCGCAAGAGACGGGCCTTTATGTTTGCAAAATGTTTAGTTTTCAAAAATTATATGTTTATTTCGATTTATAAAATCTGAAAGCGTATTTTATCACCTTTCAAAAACAGTTTTTAGTTTTCAGATATGTTCAGAAATATTCCATTTATTTGGATTTTATTGTAAAGCGGAAATATTTTGACCCTCTGACACAATACGGTCGAAGCTGGAGGGATAAAGAAACGTTATTTTATCTTGTCAATTTTTTTACTTTAAATAATAATTGCATTGATCTAGAAATTCTGAACAGAAAATGTGTGCAAATTTCATGACTAAGTTCACCCGAGTTTTTACTGCTTCAGTAAACAATTTTCCGCTTTATAATTAAGATAAATCATTTGTGTTGACCTTCATTTTCCTGATTATTTAGTTGTGATTGAATACAAAGATCTCTGAAAAGTAACATGGTGTTTGTGAAATCCCCAGCTTGCATTACATTGACAAAGATTTTATTTTTCTATTACAGCATTGCCATTCCGCCCATTTTCATGTGTCCAGGCCTTGGAAGTGTCTTTGGCAGTGGTCTCATCTTTGGGACCGGAGTAATCTATGGCATGATGTCCCTCGGGAAGAAGTAAGTCAATTATTAATACTAATTATTATAAATAACTAATATTTTTCTTTAATCAGAACACGGTGAAATCCATCTATAAGGCTTTTCAAGATACAGAAAAAACTAATTATTATTAAAAGTGTAAACTTCTTATGTGGAAACCTTGAACAAGGATTTTACTGTGTAAGTTTTCTGTAAACTTCTTATGTGGGAACCTTATATGTATAAGGGTTTTTTGTGTATGTTTTTGTTTTGTTTTTAACAATATTTAAATACTTACCAAATTAATCAACACAATCTTCATTATTCAATGTTTTATCTTATGTTTTGGCTGCCTCTCGTAGGTGGATTCAAAATGTTGTACAATTATTACTGTAAATTGTACAAAACATAAAATAGATTTCATCTTTTGCATTAAATTATCTTTTCTTATCATGAATCATCAAACATACGAAAACATTGACATTCATAAATTACATTGAATCAGAAATACTCACCAACTGAGCTGTTTTTAATGGAAAGTGAAGATGAATTATTTGCTGATGCAATAATCATAATATTAAGTAGATCTTACTGTGAACTGATTTTGTTTGAGAATGCAGCCTTACGCAAAAATTGACACTACATATTAATAAAGCATTTTGTTTTGTAAATAACTGTATAAAAGAAATTCAGCAGAGGAGAACCCAGTTAATTGGATTCTAGAATTTTGTAAGATAACTGGAGACAGATTTGGACAATATCATAAAATAGTTGGTGATAACTTTGGACCGTGTTAATGTCTGGATTATATGGAGTACTTCCAATCTTGACTAATATTAGATGTTTCAAAAGTTATCAAATGTATTCCCAACCATGACCGATGATATGTAAATGTTCCTTGCACATTGCCAGATAAAAAGTAAATGTTTCAAAATTACCAACTAATTCCCTAATATCATTGACAGCTTTCCCAATCACGACCAACAACATATGTTCCCTACGTGATAAATTTTCCCAACCTTGACAATCATAAATGTTCCCCAAATCATGAACAATTTTTCCAACATAACCGACTCCTAACTGTGATCTATTATAGCGATTTTCCCTATATGATCAAAATTTTCCCAACCTTGACAAACTACGGACCAGTACCATATTACCAATATCATTAGCTTCTTACAAAGACTGATCAACAGTGTTTCTAACGTTAACCAACAATAGATCCTCTAAAAATGATCAACCATATACATTTGACATTACCGATAGTGTGTCCAGACCTTCTTGACCAACCATGGTCCCTAAATAAACAATTTTTGTGTTCCCAACATTGACCAACAGTAAATAGATGTTCCCAAAAGTGACAAATCACTGACTATGTTATTGATGGCATTGCATATATCCGTGCAACGTTAGTTTGATGATGATTGGCTAATAGGGGGTCGCGCGATGACATGGCGGCCATGGCGGAGGGGGGCGGCAATACCCCGCAGGGGGGCCTGGGTGGGGCGGGGGGGGTAGGCGATCACGGACACGCCACGCTCATGGAGGACCCCGACGTGTGGCGTCCAAACTAATCCCATTCCATTACATTGACAAGGCAAATTAACCTACTTACCTAAGTATAATCGTCAGTCACCCCCATTCCTGTTACTGAAGATATCATTACTTTGACAAAATAAGTTAACTTAAAAATATTGAAGATTTAAAAATAAATTACGAAAGTAAGAGTTTTTGATTTTGACAAAGTCGTGTGTTTCTTCTTGGTCCCAAATTTGTAATTTTGTAATGCTCGTTTTTAATGTAAATTATGTTGTATTATTTTTGTATCATGAACATTGTGTATGTTTTATCAAATAAGATTTTAGTGTTTATTATTTCTGCATGACAAAACTAGCATGTTATCATAATAATAATATGGTAAATTTACTCTGATTTGATTTTTTGTCTGAGAATTAAATTTATGATATTTTCTTGTTTGATTCATTGTGTTGCTGCAAATCTGTCTGTCACTCTACAGGAGTAAACAAGTTTTTTTTTTCAATATTTTGATATTTTGAAAATTTATTACTTAAGATTTTATTATTTTGACTTTTTAAAATTTTAACAACAATTATTATTTATGACAACTAGGAAAAAAAAATTCAAATCTGCTATGTATAAAGTAAAAGATTTTCAGATAACCCCCCTGGCCCGAGGCCAACTGCTATGCGTATTCATGTAAATCATGTTTATCTTAACATACATTACAATGTGTAGTGTAAGTAATTCAGACACTTTTCACAGTCAAGGTAATTTATAACGACTGCTTGTGTTTTTTTTGCATTTACTGCTGAGAAAATACAGTTTGTATGTTCATTTTGTTACGTTTTTAACGAAATTTGCTTATAATAACCTAATTTAATGGCATCTCGTTGTAAACAAATTTGACCGCGTTTCATTATTCTTTAGGATAAAAATTAAAATATTCCTGAATAAAAATTTTATGAAAAAAAAAATTTTGTAAACTTTTTATATTCAATTCCGAAATATTTTCCAGGGGATGAACAACCTTGCAAAGGCCATATTAATTTATTAAAACTTAAAATGCATAATTCATTTTTTAAACACATGTTACATAAAGAGACGTAGGTGCCCAAGAATCTTCCACAAATAAAGAGGTCTTTTTCTTAACCTGTCAAAGGCCGGCAAATTCCAGGAAAAATATGGAAATTTCGTAACAAAACACGATTTTGAATTTTTAATTGAATGTTTTGTGGATTAATTTTGAGTTATCGTATATTTTATTGACCGAAACAAATTCCTAGAACAATAAACTATGTACCAAAACAACATTACTTGCGTTAATTACGTAAATTAATAGGTTTTACGATGTTTTAGTCGAGGAACATGCATCAACTTTGACAGCTAAAATTTGCGGCAAATCTGACATTTCTATGTCAGATAAAATCGTTTAAAAATATTCTGGGGTTGCAAGGTGAATGAAATCTTATGGGGTAATGTTGGCGCAAGCGATTCTGACCGTGTTCTTCATACAAATTCTGTACATAGAAGGGTCAAAATCGCAGACAAACACATTTATTTCGAAATATTTTCGCATATGAGCGGCTCCGACCGATTAGAGGTTAAAGCCAACTAATAGACAATACTTTTGATAGAAGTGACATTTTTATTTTTGTCTTAAACTACTGGAGCGGCAGCACAATTTAAAACTTTTTTCTCCGATTGCCCGAGATATTTTGGTGATCTTTTGGAATATTTTCCGCCCACATTAAAAAAATCATACCTCCGAATTTTATTATGGAGACATACAGACTGATTATGGTTCTATATATCTATATCACCTATCTTTTGTTGATTATCACATATTCGTAGGATTTATAAAAAAAATGTTATAAAATCGTAAACATCTACTTAATTACTTACAAATAAGGGAAACTTTGACAAAATTTGGTAGCAAAGCAATCCGAGGTATTTTAAATAGTGCCGTATTTTGGCAAAAGGCACCCCAGTGGTTAACTAACCCAGTAGAGGTAATATCCGAAGGCAAAATGAATGTATGAGGTCGACACTGCAATTGCAGTGCTTCGTACCGTGTGTGGGCCACGATTCTTCAACACTGCTATTGCAGGGCTCGCAGGGCTCCGGCCCTAGTGGTTAAAATGGGCTCAGTATTGTATTGTAAAAGTGTAGTTATAGATATTGTGCAGCAAAAAACTTTGTTGTCTAAACATTTCAAACATTTGTGTGTTGATGTGATGGTCCATCATCAGTTCTTTGGCTTCCTCATCAAGCGATGTGTTTCTGCATAAAGGCCTCTTTAGCATAATTGTATACACTTTTGACTTTTGATCGGGAGGTTGTGCATTCATTCCCCATTGCAGCGCAAAAAAATTATTGACTTATAAAAATTTCCATAAATGCAGACCATCAGTCTCCTTACAAACTGGCTTTACAAAGTGTAGCAATAAGCACTGATATAATTCAAATTCTTTCATTAATTATCTGTAAAGCTTTAGACAAGCATATTTTTTTTACTTTCTAAAACTGAAATTATAAATTTTTATGTTTTTTTTATGAATTGAGTGTTTTTTTTTTAATGTTTTTCACAACCTTAGAATGTATGTAGTTGCTTTTGTATTATTACTACAGAAAATATTAAGCAATTTATTTTTTTATGTATGTACATATTTTAAAGGTGCTTCATTTCTCAATAATTACTTGAACAGTATTCGGCTTAGTTGTTTAATCATTCTTGCATGAAATTAATGCGTTTTAATAAATTATGTGCTTACAATCTATCTGGTAACTAACATTATATCGACCCTGGAAAAGGTAAATGGATAAAGCGCCATTCAGCTGGAAAGAAAAAATATGCTTTAGCTATTTACCCTTTCCAGCGTCTATATGTACCTATATATTATTATGATTAAATGTCTACAGACAATCTAATGAGAATAATTATTTAATTTTTAATTAAATGAAAACAATATTAGCGAAACTCAATCGAAAATCTGGAGACAGAAAACTCAGAAAAAAGATATTGGCACCTCTGGGACTCGAACCCAGGACCTCCTGCTTATTGATTTTTCTGTCTCCAGATTTTCGATTGAGTTTCGCTAATATTGTCTTCACTTAAATATATTTTACAATTTGAGGTTTTACTCATAAAGTTAAAAATAAAAGTGTTTCAGGCTGATAATTATTGCTTATAATAATTGTTATCCTTTGTGCTATGCATTAAAATCTTTCCTAAACGTTAGTTTATAAATTAAAAATAATAATTAATATTTGACAAGTTTAAGTATTTCCCCAATAAATGTAGTCATAATTTGTCTCGACGCCACCTAACGAGGGATTTAACACTTACAATGTCTCTCTCGCAAAAATAAAGTTAGTTGTTTTCAGGTGGAAAAAATATAATAAGCAGTAATTGTTGAATGAAACACTAGTATATATTGAATTATTTGGCGGGTATTTGATAAGCCCCCATAGCTCAGTGGTCAAGAGCAGCTGACCGGCAATCAGAAGGACACGGGTTCAAGTCCCGTTGGCGGCAAGTATCTTTTCTCGGAAGATTTTTCAATGTTGATGAGTGTTTCAGGCTGATAATTATTGCTTATAATAATTGTTAATTATTTAATTGTTACTGTTACAAATCACTAATAGATTTAAATTACAATTTAATATTCAGAAAGCTGACTAAGTACACGTGTTGTAACTGAGACGATATCATCTAATAAAAGAACCCAAATCTCAGTGAATGGTGTATTACCACTATATATATGAGTTTTCAGTTAATTTATAGACCAAATTTACCTTTATTTATTAGTGATCCATTGATTAACTGTTTGTTGATTTCATCCAGGGCTTCTGTTGACGAGATGAGAACAGCAGCGCAGGCGCCCAGCGGTCCCCCGCCCCCTGCGCTGGGCTCCAACATGCGCTCCAATCTAATGGAGAACGCCGCCCCCATGAGCTTCACGGGGGTGCCGGCCTTCGACAGCAACGTCTGACACCGTCCACCCCGTCTCGTCTTTCACTCAGCCTATGCCAACATCACCCCTCTAACCTCCCCGAGGCCCGAGGCTAGTTATTTCATTAGTTAATCGATCTCATTTCTAATGCACCCCTTTGTTTTACCATTGTTCAATGCTGATACGTATATCTTGAACATATCATAATATATTTTGCTGTCTTCGATTGTCAATCTTGATTTGCGTGTGTAACTTTAACAGGTAACTGGATTTTGTTTACGTATTGATTTCTATCTTGATTATTTGTTGTGATAATAATGTGGCCCTTGCAATATGTATTTGAATCGCTGAGCATGGAATTTAACTAGCTGCAAAGTTCCGATGAACCACAAACTGCATAACGTGAGCCTTGCAATATATATTTGGATCGCTGAGCATGGAAATCAACTAGCTGCAATGCTCCCAATGTACCACAAACTTGTGCATAATGTGACCTTTGCAATATGTACTTAGATCACTGAGCATGGAATTTAGCCAGCTGCGGAGTTCCTGATGTACCACAAAGTTGTGCGTAATGTGACCCTGGCTATATATACTTGGATCCTGAGCACGGAACTTAACACAACGTTCCACTTAACGTTCCCAATGTACCGCACACTCGTGCTTTGTCACATTCCACTAAGAAATGTTGCGAACCACCCATTGATGTGAATGCTCGCTTTTTAGGGTTACTTTTGCTTTTGGGTGTTTGTAGAGTGATATGGTTTTCTTCCAAGTGTTCAGAATGGAAGATTGGCTCTTTATCATAATGCAATTATTGAAACATTCTGTAAAATTTGACTGGCCTTACTATGGCCGATGCCATGAGTTCTGAGGTTATATTGTAAGGTTTATTGTAGTGGAAAGATTCCATTTTCTGTGTTTTTAAGCTACCTCACAGTCTCCAGTAAAAGTAGATGCATGAACCGTTAAATAAATCATTGTATCCGATGTCAGTATAATTGGTCACACAAAGTTTTCTGGGTAAACTGAAATTAAATAAATAACGATAAAAAGAGGTACACATGTCGGATGGACAAATGTAATGATATAAGTTGCATTGCCGTGGCAAAATTAAATCTTGCGATCGTAGCGGTAAGAACTGCTACAGCGGTAGAAGCGAAACTTTACCAAAACAATCTCAACCAATACTTGAAAAGTGAGGTTATAATCAAAGCGACCAATGAGCGCAGACCTATCGTAATTTCCTTTTCATAACTCAACCAATAGGAGCCTTTCAAAGTGACATCATAATCAAAGTGGCCAATGAGCGCAGTGGATGCGTCGCAGGTGCAGTAATCGTCATTTCCGTTTCATCTGAAATCCGAATCACTCAGCGGGGCTATAGAAGTTTCACTTCAAAATGAAGATATAAATAATATTTGATTTACAGTGAGCATTCGAATATTGCTTTCTTCATTATCTTAGATTGATATATTATGCTTAATAAGTCTTGTGGTATCCCTTGCTCTGTGGTTTAGTTCTGTAAATGAGATTTTTTATGAGATTGATTAGGTACTGTACCAAAGTAAATTTATTTTAGCTTTCCTATATTTTGGAATTCAATTGTCTGCACTGGGATCCATTTATACATTTATGTCCATTAAAAAACAATACATTATACTTATTTCGAAACAAATTACATTCATACGTATTTCCAATTTGAACAATTTTTAAAAATTCGCATTTGACTATAGTAATTTTATACAAAATTTATAAATTGTGATATTCTGTGTAATACCTTCAATACATTTTTATTGTCTTCCCATGATTCCAATAATTCTATTATCTCTCCTTTTTTTGGGTTTATTTTGATTTTACAAAACCGTACAGTATTTTGTAAAATTAATCCAGTTAATATAGCGCATTAGTGAAGAAGTATTCTAAATGACAAAACATTCAGGATTTTTGTCACTTCATGACAGGAAAAATATTATGGTACATATATAGTTTTTGCAACATAAAACTTTTGAGTCGGTGTATAAATAATCTTTCTGAGGGTAATGTATTGTTGTAATTCACACATTGATTTTAATTGAAATTAATCTTTGTGCCACGAGATGCAGTTATAATGTATATAATTAATAATTATAATGAAATGGCTTTTGTGTATTTTAAATCTTGTTTACTGTACTGCATTGTTATTGTCAAGTAATTTTGATGAACAATTACTATTATTTGATAACTATAATAATCATTATTATTTTGTATATTTTAAAGTTGTGTGGTATCAGGTGAATTTAAATGTTATTGCTTCTGTCACCAACTTCTGTCACTGACTTCTGCCACCGACGACTGTCGCCTACTTCTATTACTGATTTCTGTCACAGATTTTTGTCACCAACTTCTGCCACCGACGACTGTCACAGACTTTTGTCACTGACTTCTGCCACTGTCACCGACTTTTGATTTGTTATTTGAGAAATTATTGAGGTTGCATTTATTGAGTCGAGTACAGCTTCTTAGCAATAAGCCCATTGAGTCGTCTTCTAGGAGTATCACACCACAATGTTGTTTGGGGAGTCAAAGATTAAGTCAATTAGGAGCACAGTATGAATAATGTTGTAATATAATAAGAATGTGAATCCTTTATTATTAGGGAAATGTTGAGTATGTTTTAAAAACCAACAGTTATTCTTATACTTGGTGCAATATGGATGCATAATATTAAAATCGTTTTAGTACCCTTTTAGAACAATGTACTGAAATATAATATAACCACTCAAGCGACAAAATAAATGCCTTGAGCGATGGAGATTTCCAGCAATTCGATTTTGAATTTGGCAGAGCTCATTCAAAAAATCATACCTCCGAATATTGATTTGGAAACATATTAACTGCTTATTGTGGTAAAGCTGATGAATCCATCTATATTTGGCTGTTAGCAGAAATTTAAAAACAAATTGAGATAAATTCGAAAAAATTGTCTATCTAAATTTAGGCTGCCATCGTTCAAGACCTAGAGCGACGAGACCTAAGTAAGGGTAGCCATTGTTCGACTGCGTAATGAATTCCTTGTACTAATTTTACATGAAAAGCGTAAAGTTTGATTTGTAGTCATCCCTTCGTTGGTGAGAGTTTTTAAACACAGGCTCATCCACCCACCACGTCCTCCGCTATATGAAAAGCTGTCACACAATCTTCCAAGAAATTGTTTAAAAATATCTTCTGCCTTTTGTATTATCTTTCACCAACTGCTTTGTACGTTATCGTAGTCATATTTAACTATCAAAGCATTCATTCATTTTTGTAAAACAGTCGGCCTAAATTATTACAACAACAAAGTGACAATTTATGACGAATGCTTTTTTTTATTGCTTGGGTGTTCACTTAATTTTCATTTTGAGTTTTAAGTGGTGAGATCTAAAACCATTTTGTTCCAAATATCACTTATTTAGTGCTTAGCCATATGTTTAACAGCTTTTCGTATATCAAATTAGAAGGGAATTAGTTTATGTTTGTGAAAAAGGAAAAGACATTATTCATAAATAAATAAAAAATATTTTTGTCAATAAAATAGTACAATATAGAATTTTTCAAAATCCGTTGAAACATACTTGAGAGCTATTTTAAATTATAGTCATATGTAGTTATGTATTTGTCCCGATTTAAACCATTACATATATTATATAATATAATTATCTGTTAGTGTAATTAGAATTGTTGTTAGATTAGTAAAATAAACGGCAAACATAATTATTTGATTTGAATTTCTTTAAATGTATTTAAAATCCCTGCGCCCTTTCCCTTTCATTTGTGATATCTAATTGCATTCCCGGATGACGTAGATTTATTTAAATTATATCCAATATTTCTGTGTGTTAAATTCCCGTGTGAATTAATCTGTTTAATGACTGTAAAGAGACCAAACATACCATTTAGATTCTCTGTTCATTAAGTAGAAATTATTTTTAAAACAAACTACATAATATTGTAAAAGAAAGTTACAAAATGTGATTAGCAATTTACAGTTTTGTTTTAAAATGTCTAGCACTTAGCAATAGCACTTAGCTTTTTGCAATGAAAATGAATTCACAATATTGAATTATTTTAATTGGAATTGGCTTGAGTAAGAGGGATATTCCCTTGTTTCCAGGAATGTTGTTTATTTATTATTTTATTTTTAAAATGATTTCTTCTCAATGAACAGGGACGATATTATGTAAATTTTGTATTCATCCTTTCACCCATAATATGACATTATTTATTTATTCAACACATCCAACATTATCAGGTAAAGATTTGTCATATTGATTTCTATCCATTCTCACTTCTGTGATAATTATCTTTCATTCTGTTTAATACCCACTGGAGCGATTTTGGTCCAAAAATGGACCAGTTTTGTTTTTCGATTGATAGCGGTCCAAAAATGGACCACATTTTCCTACCATTCGTAAAACATTTATTGTAATTATTTAAACATTTTTTTGGTCAGCCATTTATTTTAAAATGAAGCTATTGAAATGATTTATCTATTATGATCATGGATGTCGCAAATCTGAACTTCGTAGACTATTTTAGAAGGATGTTAAAAATAAATTTTGATAATATTTTTTTCCTGCCGAATTTTTGATCAACGGATAAAATTAAGTATTTTTTCCATAGATATGCACCCTTCATTATCAAGTACACCATTGACAACACAAAGAAATTGAAAAAATACTATTTTGACTCGAATAAGTACCCCTCACGGCAGTTTCAAGTAAAAAAAAAATGCAGGATTCGCACGGTTATAAACTTTACGATTTTATATATATTTTTTAAATCCTACAAATATGAGATAAACTGTAAAATACAGGTTAATGCATTGGCTATATAGCACTATAATAAGTTTGTATGTCTCCATGTTAAAATTCGAAGGTATGATTTTTTTATGTTGGTGAAAATTTAAAAAAATGGCCTGGGAAATCACAAGCAATAGGCCACTTGCATCACATTTTTTTAAATTTTTTCCGGTTTAGACAAATATTCTAAGACATTCTTTTTTTTTTTAATCGTTTTTTTGGAACCCTGGGGATTTTTTGAAAATTTCAATCTGAAAAATCAGACCATTTTTTGTAAATCGGAAAGACGTGACATAATTTTATAGGTGCGAAAAAACGATAATTACATAGCCGAAAATCATTTTAAAAAAAGAACGTTTTCCACACGAATGGCACAGGAGAATAACGAGGCATACCAAAAATATTACATCTCATAAATATTTTTTTCCTTGATCCATCTTATTGATCATAAATCATTTTAATGTACAACGTATATATTACTAAATCCAATGTAATATACTTGTACTTGTAAATTATAATAATAAGAAATTTTTTTTTTTTTAAATATTTATATTGAGGGATCAGTAGGATTTATAGGTTCAATTAGGAATTCCACAGAGCCGAACCCTCTGATATGAAAATATCTGGAGTCGGTGAATTATTTTCCCATCTGGTCTCTGGTAGGTTGACATGTTGTTCTTGTATTGTTTTGTAATTATTATACATATAGTGCAATTGCATAACGTGGATTGACCAGATGATCATTTGGGAAGTGTGTGAAAGGGTTTAGTTTTTCCTGTGGGGAAAATTAAACCCGGACATTTAAATCTGGTTATAAAATTTGATTTTGTTAAAATCAGCACCATAACCGTTATACCTCTAAAACACGTGCCGACTTCTAAATTGTACGGGGTTCTCTTCAGAACATCTGTCAAAAAGTCGAACCAAATGATAAGTTCGCAGAGAACAAACAATAAATCTATTGAACAAATTCAAAAATTCGCCTGAAATCAAAGTGATGCCATATTAAAAAAATGAATCAGTGTGGAATTTACAAAATTAATAGGAACATTTTCGGAGACAGGACATTTTCATGTAGTGACGTCACGAGCCCAAATAATGGATTTATTTATTTAAAAATAAAAAAACTACAATTCTAAAAAATTTTACTAACATTTTCGCAATCTTAATAAAAAGATCTATCGACAAGATTTTTTCCAAGTCGTTATGAATTCAATGCAAGTGGCAAATTTATTTATTTTGCGTGATCGCTCCAGTGGTTAGTATTATTTCTATCCATTCTCACTTCTGTGATAATAATTATCTTTCATTCTGTTTAATACAATTGAATTTGTTATTGATAAACAATCAATAATGTTTGTTTAACTTCATAATTAAGGAAAACGCAAAACGACTTCACAGAATACCGGAGTTATAAGATTTTTATTTTTGAGTTGTTAAACGGCAACGATAAATTGATTACACAAACATTCTGCAATAAAAGCATATTATTTGAAATTCTATTGATTTCTGTTTTATTTTGAATATTTATTTACTGGCAATAAATATGTGCAGTTTATACGTTTTGTTTTGACTTGAACTAATTAATCTGTATTCTTCCCGATGTCTTCACCTCATTATTTATTTATTATCTCTAAAAGCTATGTAATTCAAACTTTGTTTATTGTTAATGTTATTAGTTATTACTTTAGTCCTTTGCGCAGGCTGTTTCCAGGGAACAGTTCATAGTAAGTTTATGAAGCAATGTTTTTTAGCTCAATGTATCAATATGTATTTATAGTAGTTAGTGACATTGTTAATATTCTCGTTATTGTATGTATTCTTAATAAAGCTGTCCCATTAGAAAGGTACACAATTATACAGGTGTAACATTGCAAATTACATTCATTTATTGTACAAGTATAGAAAATAACAGTTAAAAAGTTAATTATGCTTCAATCAGGTAAGCTTCTGAACCAATTCCTTGAATACGATGTAAGTAATATGCGAGTTTACACCCTGTATAACTACACATTTGTATCGACATGTATTTTAGTTGGTCAACACAATGTCCATGTATGAAACACAGTTTCACTGGAGTCATGTTTGCAACACAGATATTCTTATAAATAATCGATAGAAAATACTATTGTTTTGTGTGTGTTCTGTAAGCAGTTAAAACGGTATATTGGATCTAGTACTGATATCAATGTTATGAAATAAACTTAAGTTGTAAATAATCAAAATATCTTTTATTTTCTTGAACCCATCCATATATTATAATAACAATAGATTACCTTTCTTGTATCTAACTTCAATCTTAAAATAACACCACCTGAGAGTAATTCCATAATACAACTCCCCATCTTGATGTAAACTTCTTTAGATCGTTCATTTTGTGACCAAAGTGTTGGTCATAATTTGTTGCATGATCTAATTGTTTTGCTATAAATAAACGTAAGATTTTTATCAAATACCACTTTCAACTTTAATCGATATACCACCTCGAAGCTATTTATAAGATATATATATACCTACATATATATTTTTTAATATTCATATAGCTGATTAAATTGTTAATGTCTGCGAGAGCCCTTAGCTAAAATATCTCTAACTGCCTCAGATTCGTGTTTGAAAAATGATCTGCATAACTAGTCTGTTGAGCATTGGGACGAGCTTGCTGGAATACAAATTTGCTCTGTGCAGACCAACAAAACATAAAAATGATGCTTCTTCTAATCTTTCAACTGCGTGGTAATGCACTTTCTTTTTGATGTATGTTTTCTCAAACCAATATGTTTGGTTTCGGTGTTAACTTTAAGATTGAATGATTTGACGGCCTCTGTGTTACCTCCCTCCTCCAAAAAGACACTCCACAAGGCCCCCTCAAATATGACATATTATGCTCAGAGGAAAATTATTTTCCCCGGGGCCTTCTATGTAAAAAAATAAGGTGTTTATAGGTATTGTCGCAAATCTCTGATGTCCTACAAATGCGTGAAATCATTACAAATTTTTTACCGTATCTCCTGGAAAATATCCCAACCTTATTATTACACTTAGGTTTCACATTGATGATATGCATGATTTTCGTTTTCAAAAATAATTATTACTTAGTATATATAGTAAGATGTCGTGGACTGAAATGGATAAATAAATTACAGTAACTGTAAAATTGAAAAGCCAGTGTTGCTATACAGGGTGTTAAGGGACGTACTTGATTTATTTTAACCAGTGATTCCTGACATTATTTGGAGTAAAAAATGTAAATGAAATTTTGGTCTCCGGTGACTTTTTTTGATAACTTTTTTTTTTTTTTTAATTTTTTTTCTCCAAATTCAAACAAAAAAAAAATTCCTCCGCATGTCGTCACTGGTTGCTCAGCCGAGTAACCAACCAACACCTCACCCCGCCTCCAACTATCCAACACCTATAATTTTTTTTCTAAACATTGGCAGGCTAATATGAGGAAATCGAAGGTAGGTACTTAATTATCTTTCATTATTTTGTAAGTATGCACTTCAATAAAACAGGTGTCCGGGGGTAAAGTTCAGTAACTACTGGAGGTGATTCTACATGAGGGGCCATCCATAAATTACGTCACACGAATTTCATGATTTTTGACTCTCCGACCCTGTCACACATCGTCACCATTGTGAGACCCCCGTTGACGTCACACATTTTGCAATTTTGAGGCCCCCCCCCCCCCCCTTAAGGTGTGACGTAATTTATGGATGGCCCCTGATAGCAGAAGATAAATATAAATATATTTTCATGAAATTCCATGGTGTTTTCCCTACAAAAATATTTTTCCATAGAAAAAAGTTTTTTTCATAACTTAACGCCCTCTGTAAATGTGAATCTGTGTAACTTTTATTTAATTATATCTGTGTTTATAGTATGTATTAATGTACCTTTGCGACTTCTGGCCGCGGTTCATGGTTATATTGTTATTAACACCTTTATAAAAGACAAATGTTATTTCACCCAACATTACATACCAACACATTGGGTGAAACAAATAACAATTTTAACACCTTCATGTCATTCACAGCTTCAATATCAGAATTTTTTTATGTGAATACCGCACAAGAGTCCCAACCGCTCTCAACCGCCTGGAGCCACTGAGACTATGGCAACCACAATCGGGATATTTTGCAAGGCTTAAGGTAATGGGGAGGGGAAGGAGATGGGAAGAGGAAGGTACGGAAGTACCTGGCTATTATGATCTAGTCACCAAACACGGCTAAAGTCATTTCAAGAAATGTTTAAATTCTAACAAATGTTTAAAAAAAAAGTCAAAATTTTTATAAAAATTTGATTAATATATTTTTCCCGAAAAACTACAGAATATAAGAAAAATAAAAATATTTATGAAATTAACTCTAGAACACTTTTTAATTATCTTTGTGTCTTCTTTATGTATACATAGCAAATTAAATCATAATAGTTTTATTAGTATCATAAATCACAGTAGGTAGGTACTACAGCAGGCCAATGGTGGATTTAGGGAGGGGGCACTGGGGCACGTGCCCCCCCAGACGGTATTTTTGTGTACTGTGGAGATTCCATCACAGTACAGAAAACTATCTTTATTAAACATTCAATTTTTCTTTTGTTTTGACACTTTCATTGATTTTTTTTCCGGGTACGCCCCTTGTGCCCCTCCCCCCAGAAAAAAATCCTAACAGTAATTGTTGAATTTTTTACCCGTCCGCTCCTTGTGCCCCCCCCCCCCCCCCCCCCCCCCCCCCAGAAAAAAATCCTAACAGTAATTGTTGATTTTTTTGCCCGTCCGCCGATTGTGCCCCCCCAGAAAAAAATCCCGGATCCGCCCTTGCAGCAGGCTGTTATTTGCATTGGTCAAACATACAAATACATAATATTATAGAAGTCACAGAGAGAGGTCGTATGTGATGTCATCAATGAGGCATCTTCTTTCTTTTTCGTTTGCGTACAAGACCTGTGAGTAAGAAGAGGACGATCATTGATGACGTACGTACAACTTCACCCGGGACTACTATAATAAATTAGTAGCTCCCGGATTTTTTTGTAATACTGGCTTTAAATTATTGTTCTATTTCATGTTTTTTTTAGTGATGGAATACATTTGATAATCTCAATATTTTTTAAATCGAAATAACAATTTAATTAGAAATCGTTTTTTTTGTTTTTTAAATTGAAATGTTGGTCTATCATGTTAATTTTTTCCGTGGTCGAGGGGTAAGGCTCTCGGCTAGCGATCCGGAGGTCAGGGGTTCAAGTCCTAGCACGCGCAACAAAATTTTATTTGTGTTATTTTACGATTTAATCATTTAAAAATAATATAAGGTATATTTACGGCACTTTCTAGAGTGTAAGATACTCTCACTATCGCCCCGGTGCAAGAATTCAGAACTGAAATGTTTCTTGAAATGGCTTGAGTTGTGTTTGATGACCAGATCCGAATTGCCATGTACTTCCCCACCTTCCTCACAACAATCCCCAATTGGGGATGCCATAGTCTCACTGGCTCCAGACGGGAGCAGTTGTGACTCTTGTGCGGTATTTACGAAAAACGAAATATGATCAATCAATCAGTCCGGGCGTCGCGTGTTCGATTCCTCAGCTGGCTAAGTCCTCATCACGTCAGAAGCAACATTTTCAGCTTAGTGTGATGGTAGTAAGAGATTTTCAAACATTGTTGAGTTATTTGAAACCCAACAATGTTTTGTCTTTCCTAAAAAACAAAATCAACTGAAATCATCATTCAAGTACTTATCAATTTTTTTCGATTTTTCCACTACCATATTTACTTAATAATTAAAATGCATTTTTAACGTTTCGTATTTTTTAAAGTAATATAATAAATTACAATCGATTATATCGAAATGGAACCTTCGATTATGCCCATCGCTCGTTTGTTTGAACAAAGATTTGAACGATAGGTAAGTTGCCGTACCCGACTAGGATAAATACGGCCACAACTCGGCGCAAGTATCAGTCGATCTTCGAGCCCTGCTACGTGCGTTGCGTCAGTGTATAAAAACGCGCTCAACTAAATATTACGATAATCGTGTTTTCTTACGACTTGTTCAATGCTAACAAATGATATTACGAAAGCGATTTAAAACTCAATTTACAATGCACTATTTCAACTTGGATACACTAGTAAAAATAAATCTAATATCGGAAAACATAACAGTTTAATCTTGCGCTTTATTTATAAAAATGATTGTGCGCTCGTTACAGATTCAAATACAAATAATTCATTTGTCGGATTATCCATGCAAAGTTTGAATTCGGAATAAATACAAAATCGACAACCGTGTTTATAAAAAAAATCGTGATAAAAATACTAAAGTTTATTCCTTTGTATTATAATAACGAGAAACAATTTAAAATTTTAAACAAGTGATCAGTGAAAAGTGACGAATTTATCTTCAAGATATCTAATAAAAAGCTTATAAAAAACAAAATAGTGTTTTTAAAACATTAGCAATTTTAAAAACATCAAATTAAAACGTCGAAAGTTTGTATCGTCAAATAGTTTATAAACATCAAAAAGTTTAAAAACATCAAAAAGTTTAAAGACTCTAAAAGTTTCCAAAAACTTTTATATTGCTACCCCTTTCTTTTATAATTGTTTTGTTAGCAATTTGAAGTAAGATGTTGGGAATAGGCGAGTCAAGGATTACGATCGAGGTGCCCAATGGGGCGGAGCTGGAGTCACTGGCGCAGAACCTGACGCTGCTGGTGACGGAGATTGAGGAGACGATGGTGCGCGGGGAGCCCGAGGACGAAGAGCAGCTCATCACGGACGTGTGGGTCGGCATCGTGCTCACGCTGCTCGTGCTGTCGTGCGCGGCCAGCATGTGCGCATGCATGCTGTACCACAGATTTCAACTGTGGAAAAGAAGAGGTAATTCTTTTTTCAACACAAAATATTTTGACTTATCATAATATAGGTATTATATACTATTATGGTCGTGTGCATAGTTAGGTGGTCACCTGTGATTAGGGTTGCCATACGTCCGGAATTTTCCGGACAAGTCCGGAAATATAGGTCTTTGCGGAATGCGAGGGGAATTCTAAACAGTCCGAAATTTCTCCAATTAAGTGGAGATTGATATAAAAAATGAAGTAAACCAAATTATTTTTATTACAAATCAATGTAAAAACATCTAGAAAATGTCTAGAAATTTCTACACTTAATGCCCAAAAAAGTACAAAAAAAGTTTATTATATATAAAAGGAATACCTACCACTTTCCAAATCTTTATGTCAAGGTCCCCCCCCCCCTCCCCGACGCGGTTTTTGACATGCCACGATGCATAACGACATTCATATTATATTTACAAGAAAGTCCGGAATTTTTATCCTAGTTTTCCTTTTTATCGTAATTTTTATTATTAATTTTTATAAATAGTGTACATTATAAATGCAGTATCTACCTTTACTTTATCGCTTGACTGAATTATTCACACATTCAGTTTTTAAGTGACACTTAAATTCAAAGCAAATTTGAGTTAATTGAACCAGATTTCATGCAGGACTAAAGCATATCACAGACAACCGAAATTAACATATTTGAAGATGCACATATAAATACATATACGATATAAATATATACTTACCTCTAATATTTATGTGGTAGGTATATCCGGCACAGTTCTTTATTATTGAAACAATTTAATTATCATGCAGTAATTTAAGCTCTTATTACAAGATATGAAAATGGTTGCGTTTGATTCTTTATTTTTTAATAAGCATTTTGAGTTTGAAAGCACAGAACATTCCTTCAAAGCAGTCCTAAGTTACATTGATCTGATAAATTAATATCATTCTTTAATCTCTTTTACGGACTTACCTATTTGTAAATGTCATTAGGAACATGAATTCATAGATTTAAATTTTCATTAGAATAACTCTCTTTAAAATAATTTTTTAAGGTTATTTGGAAAAAAATAGTCATAATATTGTTAATTCTAAATTTGAAATATGAAATTAACACAAATGACCTAGAAATAAGAGATCTCAATGGTCGAGTGAGTTGAGTGGTTGGGTTTATATTCTTCTTTACATATATTTCAATTTAACTGTCTATTTTTATTTCTGCACGTTTTTTTAGTGCGTTACATTTAGCTTTTGTTAGATCAGCGAATTTTAGATTTAATTCGTGTTCTCCTAGGTATCATTAGGTAGGAATTATACCTAAGCACCTCCACGTAAATCATTAGTTGTTTTGAATATAATTTCAGATATTATCTGTGTTTTCAGCTACCAGTTAGGCCTAGGTAGGTACTAGTAACAGAGGTGCAAAGATAAACTAATCATCGTTTGCGCACAGTTCGTGATGTCGATATTATTTATTTACGTATTTATGTCGTGGTATTATGAAACCTGAAACAATTAACAATCAAACTTGTTATAATATTTTTAATTATTATTTTTAATGTATTTTTTGCACCTTTTAGCTATTAGCGACGACGCTGTTTTTCCCCGTGTTTTCCCATAGGTAGGTAGTAGGTACCTGCCATTGAAAAACGTGCTTCAATGTGTTCAATCATTATGATCAGCACATAATGGTTGAATAGTTCTTCTAAACGTGAATATTCATCCACGCGGTGAATTATTTGTCTGCTTTAATAAGGGGTTTTCCTATTATAATCCTCCTACCATGTTACTAAGGAAAAACTTTTTACCTGTAGTTTATTGAACGATAACTTTAGCAATAAAACGATCTATAAATAGTGATTGATTTCAAACATTTACCGGCGTGATGGATTGGGAAATCCGTGGTAAGCTCAAACATTAAATATTTTCAAGTTTTCTGCAATATAAATGTAGATCCGTCTAGAACCTATACATATACAATTACATTCTTATTATCGGTAAATATGTTATGTTGTGCTCATTTTAGTTTTTTGCACACAATATTTTAAAATTATTTTTTTTATGTAATAAATAATACATAGATAATATTTAAATCAAAATGATAACCAGGAAAGCAATATTATTCTAGAGTAATATTTGAGCGCATATGTGTAATTTTATTTCGGTGTGATTTTACATCGGACAGAACACGTTTATTTATTGTTGGTACTTTATTCAATTCTCAATTATTTCTGCAAATCAATTTAGGAGGCGAGTATGGGTGCGGCTACCCCGCGAACAATTTATTATATGACACTTCTGCCGTAGGTACCCCAAGTGTTTGCTACCTTTGGTGAATTAGCAGGGGTGCCCGGGTTCATGGGATGAGGTTTGTCCTGATCTTGGCCAACTGCATGTCAAGCCGGATCGTGAGAGACTGGTTGAGGGAGAACTTTTGACCTCCCCAGAAGGACTGTCTTAGTACATCGCCTTACACCGCAGTGGGGGGATAGATTCATATGTCCGTCAATCCCGAATACACACACCCACCCCTAATACGTTTTCCTTCCTCTACTTTCTTTCCCAAAAAGATCCCCCACACAGCACCCCCAAAGATGATATATGCCCTGAGGGGAATTATTTTCCTATAGGCAATTATTTTCCTATAACCTACATTTTTTAAAATAAATTTATACGCTTTCCAGATCCTTGTATGCACCCAAGTCATACGGATATCTCCAAATATTATGCGTATTATAAAAAAAATATGCATCAATAAATAAACAGCGATGTGAAAACAAATAATAATCATCACTCATCACTATTTATCTTTTGTTTTGTTCGCCACAACAGTGTTGTTTTTTTTATTAAACAATAATTTATTGATTACATAATGATGGTAATAGTGACCTTCACACGGATTAGAGGTGCCTACGTGTGATCACACCATAACAAGTGTCTAAAATTAGCATAGGAAAAAAAATTACGAGTTATGACTTGAATAACAATGTTTCCCACATAACCTAAATAAACTACGCATTGGACAAAAACTGCTGGTATTTTTTATGCTTCATTTAAAAATATAAATGGCACAGACCCGTAAAAAATCACGGGATAGTCTGAATTACTCACACATAACAATAAAATAATTTTCTGTTAAAATATGTTTTAGAGGTAGGTTATTATCGCTTGTCTGAATTCGTCTCACAATCAGTTCCAATTTGGAAAATGATACATAAGTTCAATGAACTGGACTTACAGACAGACACACAACCGAAATTAAAATGTTTTATTCATTCATATTTCGTATAACGAGACAATACTTATCTACATACATACCTACATACGTGCATTGCTTGCAACTTGAATCGAATTTAGAAAAGAAAGTTCTAGTAGAACTGAAAAAAAAAACAATAGGTGGGTACCGTAAAATAGAATGAAATTGATCAATTTTCAACTTTGAAACTAAATATTTTTTTATAAAGAAATTTGTGTTAGAAAATTTAATGTCAATAATTTAATATTGTAAATGTAATTTAAAAAAAAAAAAATTAAAAAAAAAACGAGTGCAGTTTACACGCTGTAGAAACGAAACTTTAACAAAACAATCTCAATCAATACTTGAAAAGTGAGGTCATAATTAAAGCGACCAATGAGCGCAAATCTAGCATAATTTCCGTTTCATATCTCAACCAATAGGAGCCTTAGATGCGTCGCAGGTGCAGTAATCGCCAGTTCAGTTTCATCCGAAATCCAAATCACCGCGGGGATATAGAAAAAGCAATTAAAAAAATGTTTATTGGGGCGTCAAAAAGTGGCGGTCAAAGTTACTTTTCGGAGTGCTGCGACTTGCTATACATTTTTGATAAGCTTATCAGTCTTATTACAATTATACAGAAATCCCCAAAAAAATGTTAAAAAATAGGAGTTTGATTATTCAAGTACATAGTTATAAATATCGGCAGTCACTGATATACTTTACAATACAAATGCCACGAAACTATTATAATCGTTGAGAAATTTATAAAATGTTTTTAAATTTTTCTGTCCGAAAATATCTTCGAAAACAGCTTCAAAATTCAACCGACAGTAAGCCAACTAATTAGATACTGATTTTACAAGGCGTGTTTGTATCCACGTTGCCCCAAAAAAAATAAACGAAGCGAGTAATTTCTGAGTGATAGTCAGAATTATTGCAGATATAGCCGCGAAAAGTCGCCCCATATTACAGTAACTAATGAAAACAGTACAGTATATAAGTTTTCAAATAACTATATAATCTTTTCGAAAATTAAAATTCAGTCAACGTATTCGCTTTTTGTTCCTTTTCGCTAAAAACAATAAATAGGCAGGCGCAGGCGTAAGGAAGACAAAATGCTGTTTCGCAGTGACGATTCGCAAGGAAATTACCGTCGAAAGTGCATACACAACAATATGCACCAAAACACACAATTCTGACTAGGTACTTACTTAACTGTTGGTTGGATCCACATTTTGCGACCTAAAAATACGTGAAAAAATGGACCCGGAAATTCTGCTAGCAAATTTGCGCAATACTACAGTTTCCGATAAGGATGATAAAAAATAATGATCCTGTGTCATTTATAATCGATTTTTCCAGTACCTACGTGGGTACCTACTTTCCACTTCACACGTACTTACTTTGACAACACCGTTATAATTATTTGATAATCTACGCACAAACGCGCACAAATAAAATGTGTTATAAATTATAACCATTGTTTTGCAGAAAATTACAACTTCTTATCGCAAAATAATATGAAATTAATTTCGCAATTTTATCGGGATTTAAAAATAATATTGCAAGGCCGTTACGTTTGTAAAATAAGAAATAAAATGTGTGGTTTTGATTATATTTTATTATTTATGGAACTATGTTACTATAATAAGAATAAGTGACCCGTTCAGAGGCATACCTGTTTTGTACTGGCCAAAGAAGTTTATTAAATTCGAATAGGCTTTGCCGACGATAAAATAAACCAATGGAAGTGTGGGAAGTTGTTGACGTTGCCCGAAGAAGGTCTAATTTTTTTTTACTTCTGGAGAAAAATACCAAACGTTTTCAAATATAAATATTTTTTTAACATATTGGGGGAAACCGGGCGGCGTTTTCTCCATTCAAATGTATTCGATAATTTCTTCTCTGAATGTTAACACTAGTGCAAATATTTTTAATATAATATACGAGTAGATATCGACTACTAGCGTGTCGGTACGTTTTTTTTATAAGTCACTTCTTATAGGAGTTAATTTATTAATTAATCTACTATTTGGAAGGCGCGTTCTTTGTACCGCCGCCCCGGGATCCATTTATTGGATAGCCAACACTCCTGCCATAGGTTACGCCAAGTGGTTTGCTACGTTTGGTGATTTAGCAGGTGTGCCCGGGTTCTTGGGGTGAAGTTTGTCTAGGTCTTGATGGCGAATGCGTTTGCTTACGTACTGCGTGGCGGGCCGGATCGGAAGAGACTGCTTGAGGCAGACATCATTTAGACCTCTCCAGCCGGCCTTTTTCGACCCATCACCTTGCACCGCAGTGGGAGAGATGGATTCATACGTCTCTCACTCCTGGACACATTGTCCCCCAGATTTCTATCCACCCCTCATATCTTTTTGAAGTAAAACTTATTTACGCACGCTCGACTTGGGGGGTAAGCTGTGAATGCGTTACGAAAAGTGGTTATTGTTACGACAAATGTCATGCGAACGGTGATAGATTGCTAGGCGAACGGTCGGGCCTTTACGCACCCTTGACTTGGGGAGTGATAAGGATAAGGATGGTCACCCCAAGGTCGTAGGTCACCCCAAGGTCGTAGGTCACCCCATGGTCATATTTCACCCCATGGTCATATTTCACCCCAATGTCATATGTCACCCCTAGGTCATAGGTCACCTCGTTCGCTACGTTTGATAACTTAGCAGGGATACCTGGGTTCATTGGGCGAGGTTTGTTTTGTAGTTTTATTTCAGTCGTGTGGTGTAAAGCACACTCGTTTTTTTTCCATTAATTCCTCTACTTCCTTTCTCTCACAAGACCCTCTACCCAGCATCCCCGAAGATGACATGGGCCCTGAAAGATTATTTTTTCTCTGAAAAAAAAAGCTAGGACCCTCCAAAAATCGTTAAAATTGCCGGGTTTGAACACCATCAATAGACGTTCAGTTTACAACTAGACAATGTATAAAAAAATGCACGGACGTAGAATATTTTCTTCTCATGCAGTTGGTAAAAAAATTAAAAATGCGTCAATGTTTGGGGAGAAAAATGAGCAGTACAAAATTTCGATTTTGTCGATTTTTATTTAGGTATTATCAGCCTAAGGTGCAGTTGTCCCTTTCGCTCATGAGAAGGGGGTAGTAGGGGGAGATAACAGCGACAGTGAATTTGAGTAATTTTAGGTAAAATACATAAAAAATTTAAAATTTCTCTGCGACCGTGTTTTATGTTTGTAAATTGGCGACATAAGTTTTCTTTCAAATCGCTTTAGATCACACTTCTAGGGATTATCTTTCCTATCTTTAAGGTTATTGGTATAATTTGATTTACCACATTTCTAAAAGGTCATTTGATTTTGGATTTGTATTGTTTTTTCCCGTTTGTAAGCCTAAGTGAGTCATAGGTTTTAGATTAGTGATTCATTGGTTTTTTGCAGGAGTTGTTCCATAACTTGGCGTATAATGTTTCACTCCTTGTCATATTTTTTCTCATTTGGTCATGCATGGTTTTACTGCTAACGGATATTCTTGCTACCGAAATTGCTTTATTGAACTTTGAAATATCCATTTAAGCATAAAAAATTAGGCAAGATGCCATTTTATTTGTTCCTATTTTTTCCATTTACAAAACTAAATAACGAGTTTCGAATTTTAGCAAAACCACGTATTAACTAGGTAGGTAGTAGGTAGGTAATAGTAATGTTTTATATAAATACTACCCGTCAAAAATCGCAGGATAATCTGAATTCTTGACAAATCATTAAAATTTCGAAAATGATAATAATAGTATATTAAAATATAAGTGGATAAACAGGTCTTTAAAACACGCGCGATTTTTCGAGCACGACGGCGTAGCCGAGTGCTCGAAATAAAGCAAGTGTTTTAAAGACCAGTTATCCACGAATACTTTACGCTATTTTTTTTATTGGTACACTTTGAAAACATAAATATTGATATTATTATTAAAAATTTGGAAATAAGAACTATTAATGAATTCGTGATGTGACATCACAATATCTTGTTGTCATGGAAATGAAAAACACAAACATTAATTTGCAATCTGTCACATAAGATTAATAGTTGACATCACAGTTTTTACTAGTTATTGTGTGTTGTAAAATGAGTTCTAACATTGATAGGAAATCGGCAGCTGTGGCGACTGGTTACGTGGAAGAGAGCATTAGCAATAAGAAGAATGTTTCAAACATTATTGGAACTGCCATTAATGGAAGTGTAGCCTCATTGACTTCCGAGAATACTATTAATTTGCATTTCCTCCGATTTATTCAAATAATACGAACTGCTGTAAACGATGTAAAAAAGAATGTAAACTTTGAATAAAATTTTTGAAACATTTGTAATGTTTTATTTGACGTTTAAAATATTCCTGTCAGATTTATAGTTAAAAGTTGACATTTAGACTTCACATTTTGTTGATTTGTTGATGTTGCCATGGTAACTTTAAAAAACGCGCGTTCCATAAAGTGCGATTTAAACACGCTAGAGCGTACTTTAAATGAGTAAAAAAGGGCACCAATAAAAAAAAAATATTTTTCTATTCGCTAATCTGAATTCTTCATACAATCCGTTCCAATTTTGAAAATGATACTAAAAATCTAGGCAAATCCGGGTTTAAGAGTTTTCTGGACCAGAGTTACGCAGAACATGTAACCAAAATAAGTATCTTTTGGTGATGATGATAATATTTTATATATAAATGGATAAATATTGCCAGCATTTAAAATTAATTTACTAGCACCTACAATAAACCTACTTGACAAGGAAAAATAATTTGTTGAACTTGATTCAAGGCGTCGCGGTCGCGTCAGAGCAGTCTTGATTCAAGCATACCTCATGACTCTCAGTGGAATTCAATTACCGAGATGATAATTGTCTCTGATGATTGCGTCAATATTTACATGCAGGTTATTTAACGGGTATTTTCCATCCGCGGACAAGGTGCCTACCCAATCAATTAGGCCTTTTATACGTAGGTACGTTGTCCACACATGGTCACAGGAGTTATCTGAATTAACCTGCCTTGGCATTTGCAAGATCACATCATGTGATGTCCAGCATCTCTGCAGAGTACTATGCTCCTTTGTATTTACATTAATAATGCAATTAAACGTGAGTAAGCTATCGATTTCCTGAATACTTGGTATTCATTTTTTTATATTAACCGCGGAAAATCATTAACGTTTGTCTGACCTCTGTTGGCAATGGTTGATCACAGCTGTTTAATTTTTCTAATGATTGACCATAAACCGCATACTAGGAAATAATAGAAAATCAATTTATATAATATTATAATTTACCTACCGGATAAATGAAATTTTTTAAATGTTTTATATTCGTCAGATGGCATATTAAAATTTGTGTTAACTGCTTTTTTTACGAAAAGTTGAAAAAAAAATTGTCGGGAACACAAAATAATATTTTAAAAGCCTTGCGCTTTTTCCAGGGTTATGTCTCAATGTTGTGTTGTCCAATTTTTTTGTTAAAACATTACACAGGTAGTGTGTTAAAAAAATACTAGATATAAAATGTTAATTTTATAACTAAATGAAATATAAGTTGATGAAAAGACGTTGGCGTTGTTTAGAAGATTCACAAAAAACAATAATTTTCTATATTTTCGTACTTACCCTTATAACAAAAGGAATAATTTTTTTTTGTCGTATTATAATAATAAGCCTTTTTATTTTGGATTTCTGTTGGCTATGAATACTACACATGTTTTGTTATAATATATCCCGAAGCTCAGTTTGCCTCTTGGCATAGGCCTCCTCTAACATTTTTATATGGGACCTATCATGCGCTACTCTTCTCCAATGATGTCTAGCCGTGAGTTTTAGGTCGTCTTCCCATCTTATTTGTTGACGTCCTCTACTTCTCTTTAGTCATATTAGCGACTCTCAAACGAAAATTTGTAATAAACAAACAAACGTAATAAACAATATTAATATATTTTTGTAATATCATATTGGAATGTCCTAAAACGGGCAATTGCCTAGTTGGACATTTTAAGTTCATTATATTGTATTATGTAATATTTATAAACAAACAATAAATAAATAAATAATCAAAGTTTCGATCGCATCTAGGAATTGAACCCAGGACCCTAGCCTTGCCAGGATTCTGCTCTACCACTGAGCTAATTCAACCCTAACAAACCCTACATACATACGGTAAGGCTAAGTTCCAGGGCTCCTTCGATTCCTAGATGCGACCAAATTTTTTTCAGATTTTTTTTTGCTTCATATTTTCGTTTGAGAGTCGCTAATATGATTAAATATTACAATTTGAGTTTTTACTCAATTTATGTGGCACCCATTAATTATTGTGTTAATCATCTTAAGGGTGCTTGATGTTATTTTATTTTTCATAATTTTGAGATAAATTATTCAGAATAATTAGGAATATGCAATACTATTTTATTAGGTAATCAGAAAATTTTAAGACAATGCTGTTCACTTATATGAATATATTTGCAAATAAACACGCTGTGTAGGGCTCGTTTACATAAATAAAGGCGTGTTTTGCAATAAGGACGCAAATGCGGAGCTGAGACAAGGTCGCGGCAGCCGTGAAACTGACCCCCATCAGGATATCTGGAAGATTCATTCAATAAATTATTTTAAAATATTAAATCGATAGTTTCAGAAATTTTATTCTTTCGTATGTGTATGTTATATGTACCTGTTTAATTAAACATTCATTAAGACGACAATATACCCTAAAATATATTCAGAATCTTAACGACTTAAGTAAAGAAGCCATGTATACAAATTCCAACCCGGGTATTGAACGGACCTACTGTCGAATTCGCCCTATCAAAGAAAAGAAGAAGAATAAAAATAATGTGGGAATCTTAACGACGTTGGACGGACGTACGGTCGAATTCGCCCCAGCGGGCCTGGAGATTCGACCTTTCCGCCGCAGAACGTGTTACAAATATTTAAGATGTTTCTAAATGTTTCCCTCCCGAAGTTATTAATTCATTGTCTAGAAAATTAAAATCTGGTACTTACCGCTAACTTTATGGTTGAAAAACGAGTTATAAAGTTTTAAAATCATTGTACGTAAAATATATTAATGGTAAGGTATTATTAATCTTAAATATAAATAACTTACATCCTTAGGGGTCTGTTTGAATAAAGACAGTTATTATAGTTACGAATTCGCCGTAAATGATTAAAATTTTAAGCAAACAATTTTTTTTAGGGTTGTGTACCGCATCTGGCTCGTTTTTTGTACTTGAATACCCAATAGACAATAAGTCACTATGTGTATTCATGGAAAGCATAAGGAATAGGTACTTATTTGAAAAAAAATCTTATTCCACAACACACGTGAGCGTTATTACTACCCGTGGGTGCGAGTCGGCGTGCGTCAAAATACGTGCATTTCGTATTTCGTCTGACCGGCTAGACGCAGACGGTTCGGCGAAAGCAGAGCAAATGCAAATACCAAGAAGGAATTTCCCCAGAAATGTAAATTCTGTATGTTTATCTTGTTTCCTAAAATTTAGTACAAATTTCATTATCAGAATATTCTTTCAATTGGTTTACCTCGGAACAATAAAAAAATCACCTGAGCATATAATTGCCGGCAAAACTCATTTATCATTTATGACTTAGGTTCGATTCGTTCGCGTTTTAGTAGGTTTTTTACGCTCCCCATATATACCTAGCTGTATCGTAAAATTGTCCGAAATGATTCGTCAATTTCTACTTACGCAGAAGAAAACAATCAAATGTCGAAAAATCCAGACTTTGATTGGCGCCAAAATATAATAAACAGGTTGTTCGAGAACAACGTAATACCTGGAGATAGGTAGGTACTAGGTACTTACCTGGTATTGGACGTCATATGCACACCTCTCTCACACTTCACAGGTAGACACATGGTACCAACAAATTTAATCTTGGATTACGCTTATGACGCATATATATAGTTTTGAATTATCGCTCTCGTCTGTTTGTTCTGATTGTGGCCCGAGCTGTGATTAATTTTAAAATGTTTGTTGCCTAGTAACGAAATAATGGGACATCAGTGAGAGTATTGGCGCGGTACAAACTGCATAAGATTAGATCGAACATCTGTCCCTCCAAAATGACATATTATATATGTAGATAGGTACTATTTTTCTCTCATTTATCATTAGTGAGGCAGGTGCGTAAACCGTACTAGTATTTACGTAGGCTCAAGCCAAACCCTCTCTTCACAGCATCCCCAAAGATGACCATACCATACATCTTAGGACGTCGTTTGTGGAGTTATTACTTCTGCGTCTCAATAATTCACAAAGACGTTCGGTAGGTAGGTTTCTCAGTTTTGTCAATTTAAAAAAGACTGATACATTGGGCCCATGTTTTTTTAACTACTTAATCGAAAGAAAAAAATCTATCCAACGTATTATTCTTTGTTAGTCTTGCCCGGACATAGAGTTTTACAAATCTTAGCCAATAATTATTTTCCTCTAATTTTAAACGTCAAGTGTGCAAAATTTCACGAAAAGTATCAAAATTCTGTTGGGGTGGAGAAATGGGTATCCTACCTTGTCATTCTCAAAATTTCGTAAACCTAATTGGGAGGCAGATATGGGTACCGCCGACCCGGGAACCATTTATTGGATTACCAACAGCTCTGCCATAGGTCACCCCAAGTGGTGATTATCGCTACGTTTGTTGATTTAGCAGGGGTGCCCGGGTTCATAGGGAGAGGCTTATCCGGGTCTTGGCGGCGGGAAAATATGTATAATATGTAAAAAAAAAGATGGATTTCGTTTTATTTTGTCATGAATCATTTATTATTTCCCTTTGCATTTTCTTACATTCGAGTTTCTTGATAATTTTCGCAATCAATGATTAAATGATAACTCGATAACAATCACTTTATTGTCTGCTGTTTGTGAGTCACGACTCATTCATCCGTGCACTATGGATGTATTTATAATCGATTGTTTTTGTTTTACCTGCAATAAATTTGTTTGGCAAAGCACATTGTACAGTAATTATTGCTCATTGTAATTTGTAATAATTCGGAGGCTGGTCTTCAAGGTATTTTATTTGAATGCCAGTAACGAAGTAGATACCTATCATCTACCGATTATATATTATATTATTATTTTCAGAAAAAAACTTTTGTAGGTATCTATTTTTTTGCGCCTTCCTCGTCTTGTTTTAAGTCATACTGCTCATAAAATTATAGTCCTTACCTACCTAATTTATTTTTATGTATTTTTTATACTGCCTTGAAGAAGACAAATATGGTAATCTCCGAATCTACCCGGCTTTGATCTCAAATTAAATATATTCTAGATTAGCTCCACACAGTAGAATTATTTTCCTCAGGGCCTATATCATCTTTGCGGATGATGTGGAGGGTATTTTGAGGAAAGAAAGGAGACGAAAGTCTGGGAAGGAAAAGGGTATGAGGGGCAGGGCGTGCACTCCATATAGGCACATAAACACGGCCTACCCTACCATATTTGTAAATCATAAGCAAGATAAATAATATTATAATTTATTAAATTATTGTTAAAATAAATACACACTTTCAAAAATTAGCGCGAAAAAGCTGAGCAACCGCAACTATGCGAGCTACAAAAGTGGCATAAACTGTAGAAACTACACGCGCGCCCTCCGACTGCCTCTCTAAAATGCGGCCTAAGCAGGAACTATTTCTGATTAGAGCTAACAAAAACTTCATTCAAGATATATTATCATTGTTTACGAAATGCACATAGCATTTTTTTTTTTTTTTTTACATGAATACCGCACAAGAGTCCCCAACTGCTCCCGTCTGGAGCCAGTGGGACTATGACATCCCCAATTGGGGTATGTTGTGAGGCTGAAGGTAGTGGGGAGGGGAAGGAGATAGGGAAGAGGAAGGTGAGGAAGTACCTGGCTATTCAGATCTGGTCACCAAACACGGCTAAAGCCATTTCAAGCAACGTTTCAATTCTGAATGGTGGTCTTACACCAGGGCGATACTGAGAGTATCTTCCACTCGGGAACGTGCAGCAAATATACCATATTATTTTAAATGAATAAATTGTGAAATAACACAAATTAATCGAATAAAATTTATTTGCCACGCCGGGATTCGATCCCGCGACCTTCGGAGTGCCAGTCAAGAGTCTTACCACTGGACTACGCCGGCCGTCAAAAGTAGCATAGAGTAGGATTGTCGTTTTGAATTTGCTTCTATGAGGTTTTTTTTGTTAGTTTTAGGCAGTGCTTTCTGGAACAAAATTAGCAAATGTCAATCAGTGACCACAGTGACATCTGTTGTTATCTATTTATATCAACTAGTTGTCTTTCAAAAATCCAGTAATTGGCTTGTAATAATATGCATAAACCAATATGCATAAATGAAGCGATTATTTGGATATTTGATGAGGCTTAGATAATCCAAACCTATACATCATCTGCAACCAGCAGCAAGCACACCTTGCGAAAACTTGTACGAAGGGAGTTATCTGTGATAAAGTTTTTTTTTTAATTTATTTGATTTTATTTTTTATTTATTCGGCGGTTTTCCTACTGCCTACCCTGATCAAAATGAGGGGTGGGTAGGGATCTGGGGATGAGTTTCTCCAGGAGTGACGGACGTAAGAATCCAACCCTTCCTCTGCGATGCAAGGCGATGTTCCGCGAGAGTCCCGCTGGAGAGGTCAAAAAGTCTCTCTCAATCAGCCTCTCCCGATCCAGTCTGCCACGCAGCTGGTGAACAGATGCATCCGCCATCAAGACTCCGACAAACTATACCCCATGAACCAGGGCACACCTACTAAGTCACCAAACGAAACGAACCACTCGGGGTGACCTATGGTGTTGGATATCCCATAAATCATAGATTCTCTACCTTTTTTTGCCCACCGCTTACTTTGAGAATATTTTACTTTCTAGCGCCCTCCAACTGCTTTTACTTACCAACTGTCGTCTTACCGAATCTGAAACAGCTTTGTCACGATTATATTTACCATAACGGGGGGGGGCGTAATTCGATGGGATGGGGCGAAATGGGATGGGGTGGGATGGGTTTCTCTGGGTCACCTACCGCCCCCTGAGAGTGTGAAACGCCCTCCTATTTTCTCTTGGTCTTCTACCGTTCCCCTGACGGTCTGAAACGCCCACAGGGGGGCGTTATCGCCCATGTTGAGTTCCTATGCCATAAGTGGTTTCCGAGGCGGCGGTACCCATACCCGCTTCCAAATTTAAAAAAATATATCTATTTGAAATCTTTAGCAATATTCTTTTAGTCGCAATCGTAGTAGGTACTACTCGTATTATAATATATTCCCCGTAGGTACTAACAATATTTTTTATTGTTCACATAAAATGTATAAATATTATTTCAAAGCACTGTGCACATTATGGAAGATTTCCCACTAGATGATAAAATTTTATTTTATTTTTTACTAGGAACGCCGTGTTATTAAAGAATAGATAACATTATCTTCGATCTTCGATCGTTGATATGTATTTGTAGTCTGACTAATTAATTTCTCATTAGACCCATTTCTCTTTCAGTCCTGTGATTTTATCAAAAATGAGATAACTTAAAGTTGATAAAGATACACGTCGAATCCTGCAGTATTTCAGGTTTTACTGATACGTGGTTAATTAGTAAGAATATGGGGGAGTGCGGGGTAGTGGTTGTTGTCGGAGTAAGGGGTGTTCCGCGAGACACCGCGTTTGACATCGCTAGATCGTATCTTCAGTTAGTTGCCAGTTGACCAAAAATGATTGTTATAAAAATACAAGTGTGCAGTTCACACGCGGTAAAAGTGAAAACTTCAGAAAAATAAAGTAGATAATTGGGAGGCTACAAAGCACGTTGTAAAGACGAGACCGATTATTCTATCTCATTCTCTCGCAGGCTAAATCCTGTAGATGTATCTGTTTGTCTCTGTTTGGTGTCGCTTTTTCGTTTCATCGAGATTCAAATCACAACAGTGTTAAAGAAGTTTTCACTTTCAATTAAAGGTTAGCATCGTTGTTTTGCACATTCACTTTAACTCGCATATCAAAAGTAAGGTGATGTTTCAATTCTTTAACATTTGTATACATAGGGAATTCTATCATATCTCTATTATTATTGGCGGCCGGCGTGGTCTATAAGGCTCTTCACTCGCAGTCCGTTGGTCGCTGGATCGAATCCCGGCGTGAGCTAATAAACTTTAATTCAACTCCCAATTAATTCGTTAAAAATAATGTATAGTATGTTTGCAACACGTTCCAGAGTGGAATATACTCTCAGTATCGCCCTGGTGTAAGTCCACCATTCAGAATTGAAACGTTGCTTGAAATGGCTTTAGCCGTGTTTGGTTACCAGATCTGAATAGCCAGGTACTTCCCCACCTTCCTCTTCTCCATATTCTTCCCCTCCCCACTACCTCCAGCCTCACAATATACCCCAATTGGGAATACCATAGTCTCAATAGCTCCAGACGGGAGCAGCTGAGGCTCTTGTGAGGTGTTCACATAAAAAAAAATGTTTCTACATAATAGCAAAGATTCCGAAATTTATTTATTCTTTTATAATTATATACCTATTTTTTCTTTGGAATAGACAATCGTAATCTCCCAGCACCTTTCCCGCAAGGGACATTGTCCCTGTCAGAAGAAAACATGCATGTTTGTTATGTTCAATATGCATCCACAAAAATGAGAAATACTTAGGTATTACCTTCTTACTAATTTTACTATGGTTGCAACATTTTAGGGAAAACCTATCATGCCTGAGGTACCGGAGATTTACTACTTGCGGTACTACTTTATACTTTAATAATGGATGTGGACCCTATTCATTTTGTGTAGCTTTTCCTACATCTACGATTAAATGACAAATCTTTCAAGTTTTTTTGCCTCTCCGACTACGAGTGCCAAGTCGAAAAATCTATTACACCGAATAATATGAAAATGCATTTCTCTTAGCAATATACCGAAGTTATTATAACTGTTTGCATTGGTAGGTATGTAGTTATTATTTTAGTTTACAGAAGGCCGTCTTGTCCCCTCCTCCCCATCTCATCATAATATTATGACAAATTCTCGCATATCTTTTATTTATTAGTATAAACAAAACAACCTGTTTGTGGAGCCATACGTGATAAAATTGAACACAATATCATAATATTATTGTTGCATGTTATTTACGCCTTTGACTTTCCGTATACCTGAAAAATATTATCTTATCCGATCCAATAAATAATTCTTTTATGTTATTTGTTTAATATTTCTGCACATCATGTTATATGAAACAATAGTAGGTACCTACCAACAAACTTTAGTACCTACTCTAATTTCTAAATCTTTATTTAGTTATCGACTACATTAAATTTTATGTAGTTCAATTCGATTTGCTCAAGTATTTTTTTAAAATTTAATTGAAAACTTCCTTAGCACCGTTGTGATTTGAAGCTCGATGAGACGGAAGCTAGCGATACTAAAAAGAGACAAACACATACATCTATAGGATTTAGCCTGTGAGAGAATGAGATAGGAATAAAATATTTATTTATTTCACGGATAGGTACTCGGTTCCAATATAATACGATAAATCCATGGTCCCACGCAAGCCTCCTTTAGTCAAAGTATAAGGCGCCTGAAAACCTTAACGGCCAGACATTCAGGGGACCGAGGATCGAATCTTACGAATTTCAAAAAATAAAATTGTTAAATTATTATCCAATCTTAAAACCACTCCAAAATTAACAGGCAAAGAAAACACAAAAAAGCGACATCTTGCCACTCCAAAGAAGAAAACACAAATATTAATAAGATGACCAAATGGTTCCATGCCAACTCAGAATGAAACCAACTCAGGAACACCCCAGAAAGTAGGTCATTAAAAGCTGCGAAAAAATAATTTTAAAATAGCGGGTAACCCTAACCTAACAACCTATTGAACCATTTTTTTATATTTTTTTATCATCTCTTTTAATGACCTTTCTGAGGTGCTTCGGAGTTGGTTTCATTCTGAGTTGGCCGGTCACCGACCAAATGTATAGGAAAAGATGCAGTGGAATAAGACGAAAAAAGTATGAAAAAAATCATTCTTCACAATGATAAAAAAGTGCTTCGTAGTCTCCCCACCTTGTCAACATTAGTTTTCTGAAGGTTTCACTTCTACCGCGTGTGAATTGCACAATTTTTACTTTGATCTTAAGTGTCGCATGAATCTCCATATTAGGAAGTCAGTTAACAAATTAAACGTATCATCAGGTGTACAAATCAGTCTACAATAAAATACCGAATCATCTTGCATTTGGATGCTGCAAAAAATGTCCTTAGAGCAGTGGACCGCGAATCTCCGGTGAACCATGATCACTGATATTTTATTGCCAATTTATTGCCGGTAAAGTTTGCGTTGTGATAGTAATTTGTATTACAATACGACTGGCGAAAAGACGCCGCGCCGGGTAACAGACACCGGCAAACTTTCTCAAGGATGGTTCCAAAGTCGCGATGTCCGTACCCCGCACCCACTCGACTCTGGTGACGTAGAAAACACTGTTATTCGTAAAATAAAACTTATTAAGAGTTTTGTTAGACCGCGCTTGCGATTGGTTAAAATGAGTGGGGAATTTAGGTGACAATTTCCAGATAAGTTGAGATAAAAATGCGCAGTCGACGAAATATTTTGTATTTTACGCATTGTCGGAAAAAATATTCTATTTTTAAATTTGTTTATGCTTGGTGTAACTCTAAGTGACCAGAAGATCGAAGATCGCCATCGAAGCCAGAGTTAAGTTAGCCTCCCAAAAACTGGGCGTACTGTACAGGGCCCGCAGATATTTTAATAGTACCTACACAACTGCTAACCCTGTACAAATGGCAAGTGCACCCCACGGTTGAATTTGGCTGCCGCATCTGATCTGGGGCTTCAAAATACCTGAAAAATACCCTCGACTCTGTGCAAAAACGGGCGATCCGTTGAATAGATTCTCCCATATTAACAGACGGATTTAATATGATTTAATTTTTTACGGATCTTTAGAGCACAGGCTTTAGAGTACTAGCGTCACTGATCCCTTCGGCACCGGTGCATAGTCGGAAAAGAAGCCAAAGGCGTGCCCAACATATGTTCACGGTTGACATTTGTCACATGAGAACGGGTCGCTTCTTCGACTCGTTCTTGTGTTTAACAGCTTGGCTGTGGAACGATTTGCCGGTCTTTCTATGTTTCCTCCTACCTACAACATGGGTAAGATCAATGTTCTTTCCTTCCTCTCCTCAAAAAGACCTTCCACACCGCATCTCAGATGACAAGACCCTCCACACGGCATCTCAGATGACATAACCCTGAGGGAAATTATTTTCCTCAGGGCCTTCTGTGAGGAATTAATGTAAAAAAAAAATACTATGTGCAATTCGTGAGTAAAATAAAAACGTTGTCAATTATCCAGTAGATATTTAAAAATAATATAACTTTTCGTAGTGATGATCATGGTGCGACTTACGGTCGCAGCGATAGCTTCGTTCGTGGCCATAAACTTTTTCTCGCTTAATTATATAATAAGTATATTTTAACAAATAAATATTTTCAGACTGTTAAGAGATATCTCCACTATCTCGCGTAAAATATACTAGATTTTACTGCTTCGCCAAGTGGAGTAATTAGAGCAACAGCGGGTATATTAGTAGGCATATATTTGAACTATTTAATTCGACATATATCATACGTCATACAAAGATAATACAAATTAAGTACCTACAACGGCAATAACGATTTTATTTATATTTTAAAGAACTTTTGAGATAATTCATGGGTACCTACCTACCTACCTACGCACTATTATGTATGACTATTACGATATTCAAGTTACAACGTATGCAACCTGCACTTATAGGTACCTACCAGTGGCGGTCGGTGACTTTTTGTATAATTTATAAGGGATGCTGAAGTATATACCTACCTAATATCAAATATAAATCCCTACAGGCACAGACTAGCCCACGAACAAGGTGCGATTACTGACAAAAATAGTATCTCAAATAAGCTCTATAAATCCTTTACGCTTCCTAACAATTATTACAGTTCTAAAATTAAATTAAATAGATATTCGAAAGATTTCTGTATATTCCACGTATCAATCGGCATCCGTTATTTAAGCCAAATTGTCAAAATGGTCGCGCGAACAAATTCTCCATTCTATAACGTACCGGATTAAGACGACAATACACCCTAAAATATATTCAGAATCTTAACGACATAAGTAAAGAAGCCGTGTATACAAATTGCGATTCGCGACCCGTGTATTGGATGGAACTACTGTCGAATTTGCCGTATCAAAGAAAAGAAGAAGTAGAAAAATACTGTGGGAATCAACGACGTAAGTGAAGAAAGCGTGTGAACAAATACACGCCGCGGCACGGCGTATTCGACGGACGTACGGTCGAATTCACCCTAGCAGGTCTGGAGATACGACCTTTAGACGCGTTCATTTTAATTAATTCTCAAGAACGTGTTACACATATTTAAAATGTGGCTCCATGTTGTCCTCCCGAAGTAATTAATTCATCGTCTAGAAAAATAAAATCTGGTGCTTACCGCTAAATTTATAGTTGAGAAACGGGTTATAAAGTTTTAAAATCGTTGTACGTAAAATATTGGCAAGGTACTGTTTTTATTAATCTAAAATATAAATAATTCGCATCTCTTGTGCGGCATGGAAATAAAAAAAATTATTGTAGTTACGAATTCGCCGAAAATGATTAAAATGTGAGTTTTGAGCAAACAAAAATTATTAGGGTTGTGTACCGCCTTAATCCACACGCTTTGTTATGCTATTCTGTGCACTATGCCTCCGCGCATTAACGTCGTTTTCTGCGCGTTGGATGCTTCCATCGAATGCGTATACCTACAGCCAAAACTTGGCAGGCAGAACTAAACGCGCGTGCGCAAATATCATTTTTTTCTCACATCGTGGATGCGGAATGGAGCAGAGAATCCACTGTTGCTAGTATTGGTGCGTTTACGTAACGTTCGACACACTAGCATCGAGAATGGTGTTGTTATTATGTATTTCGGTCCGGTCCGCGCGACCAGGTTTTGTTGTTTTTGGCCGCTGAGGTTGGGACGGTGTCGTAAAATTGCAGAATTTATTACTATTTACGGCTAGAAAAAAATAAGCTCAAAGCTATTTTAAATTCTGCATTAATAAATAACAATTATCATTATATTTATTATACGCCTCAAAAGGAAGGGAAGCGCCGCATCCACAGTATGTATGGAGGGACCGTGCCTTTACGAGTACTTTACCCACAATATTTATAAACTCTTTGAACACAGTTAATTATCATTATTATAAAATACGCATGTACGCAACAAGATAGCTACATGATTCTCCATTATCATTTTCTTAAGGAGAGTAGTAATTAACAAAATAAATTTACCTACGTCATGGCCACCATGTAAAGAACAGGTTTTTTCCATGAAAAATATAGCGTGTTTACGTAAACATCATGTGATAGGCTAGGTTATTGGGTAAAGACGTAGATATACGTACCTATAAATATGCAAAAAGAGCTCCATTTAGTTTTCATATTAACATACCTACTCGTACTTTACCTCGGAAAGTTGCGTTTCAACCGCTTCTCAACACCTCAACACCTCAACACCTCTTTGAAAAGTATTAAAAGCTATGAAAAAATTATTTTAAAATAGCCGATAACTCTAACTTTAGGGTTATTTTAAAATTATTTTTTCATAGCTTTCTGAGTTAGTTTCATTCTGAGTTGGCATGGAACCTGGCCACATTGTTTCTGGAGTCGTCATAATTCTGTTGTATAAAGATCAAAACTAGTAATTTTAGATATTATTAGCAAATGAGTTATTAAAATGTGATTCTTACACTCACGATTGATAGGCCCACATCTTGGGATGTCTTTATCTAATATGTAATATGTCTGCCTATAAGAGAAGTGCTGACTCTTTTTGTATATGTAGTATGTAGGTACCTACACGTTTATAAAACTTTGAATTTAAATTCTCTCTGAAAATAAGATCAGCTATCTCACAAATTGCGAAAATTGTTGGAATTTTTCTGTGGGATCTTTAATTCAAAACCATTGAAATATTCCCACAACCACTCCGATTCAGGTTATTTGTGGATTTTTATAACTGTAGATATTTTCTTCGATATGGATGGATATTTGAATGACGTAACTATTGAAACAATCACAGACAAAGTTCGCAAGGCACTTGTACCGTGATATTCACTCGGCAACGTTTTTTATGTGCGGATTCGGAAATAATTATGTCAACGAGTGCTATTTTTAACTGAAGCTGGTGAAAGCGAGGATAATAATAATTATTGTTGCTGCCCCAGTGATGGTCAGATAACATTTTTCATCTTTGAATATAAAGATTGGATAATGGCGTTGTGTTTGTTTCGTTAGCCACAGCATCGTGTGTCCGGGTCTGCTAGTAAATTATAAAAGCATAGTGCAACAATTAACCATGTCTTATTGTCCGAAAGTTGTTAATTGTAAATAGATCACTATGGTACCTAGTACCTACCAACTCTCAACCTCAAATCATAACCCCACCAATGAATAAAAAAGGGAATACTCGAGTTAACAGAAATACAAAATGAAGTGAATTTATAATAGCACGAATAAACACAAAAAACTGTTCAAAATTGGTTTTCCAAATAGGGAAGTATATAAAAAATGTTATTGTAGAAAGCAAATGTGTTTGTTAAAAAATAAAAAATAAAAAATATAAAAAATGTATTATTCTGTGGAGAAAACTACGGTCACCCGGTAATAAACATTGGATAAAAAAAAAAAAAACAAATTAAAAATATCTTACACGAGGTGCCTACATAATATTATGAATGCACGAGTAGCAATTATAATATTAATATAATTCGATATCTGCATTAATTCTTACCATAAACTTTTACTTTGTGACGTAGAAAGAAACATTCGCTTTGAATTTAATACAATAATATTGCTAACAAGATATCGGTGTAATAATCCTCGTATACATCAACTGCACACAGTAGGTACACATGTCGGTAGTCGTAAATTCTATTTACAATATTTTAATAACGTGTTTCTCTGTTTTTTTCTTTGTTCAAAGATATCATTAGCAAAATAAACCACTTTTGAAAGGTTGAAAACGTTCTAAAATGGTGCAAAATTTAAAACACGTTTACTAGTAAGGATGTAATGTTAAATCAAATTTATATATTATGCAAGGTAGGATCTCTGTGGCACCACCGTAGAGGGGGTTAGAGTAACACAGTGAAAATTTGAACTATTCATCAAATATTTGAAATTAATTTTCACGTTCCGTGTAAGTTCTATTCAAGTTCTGGTATTATATCATTTATAGGCAAGTTGATTCATAAAACTGAAATAATCTCGAATAAAGAACTCGAATAGAACTTTCACATGACGTGAAAATTAAGGCACCACAGTGCGTGCGCGGTATAAGAGTAATATTTCGTAATTATTTTCCAGCAAACGATGAAAGGAATTTTATATATACATATGGAAACAAATTTTTGTACTCAAATCTAAAGTATAGTTTGAGGTGTACGCCGCTTTCAACAGGGCACTTCGAAGAAATTACTGCTCGGCGGTTGACAGCGAGTCAATTTGAAAAATAAAAATAAAATACATTTAGAAACTAGACATGTAGGTTTACAGCATCACGTAAGGGGAATTTTGACATCTAAAAAAATGGCAAACCAGCGAATTTTATTTCCGGTTTTTGTGGAAAATTTTCATCGTCATAAAAATAAAATAAAATAGAAAAGGCCCTTTATTCAAAAAAAATCCCCACGTGGTACTATAGAGACTGGATTTTCGAACTGTTTAAGACAACATGGTGCATGCAAATCGGATCTATATTTTTTTTGTTATATGTTTTCAACCAGTTTGAAAATCGGGTTCCGAGAAAAACGCGATCAAAGTTTTGTTGAAGGATAATTCAACGAACTGTTTCAAATGGTTTTACACACGAGTAAAATGCTGTATCTCCGTCAATTTAACGAATTTCTTTTAAAAAAATGGTTAGAGAATTCTTAACAAACGCATCTTTTAGAATTATTAGTTTAAAATTACAATTTTTTTAATAGTGGTGTTCTGCCAACTTCAAATATTTGATGAATTTTCAATTTTTTTTGAACCCATCCTAAATGTCTTCTCTCTGCGCGTAATGCTTGTGCGTCTCGATGCGGTATGTCTACCTAAATCAAATAGCATGGTACTCCATGGAAGGCACTTACGATAGGTTACGTTTCTTCAGGTAAGTTGGGATCCACCGGGTCGACACTTGCATATTTCCATTATGACCACATGCATGCTATCAACTAGTCTGACCAATTAAATAACATTTATTAGTTTTTGTAGAATACTTTTTGGTTAGAATGAAAAAAATTCGTGGAAATCAACGGTACGATGACGCGCGGGCCTGCCCAAACATTATATTCGATTGGGCTTTCAGTTTTAAGAAATGACGTCACGCCGGTGTTCTCGGTGGGATTGTCCTCTTTTGGGATAATGCTTGTTGACTGTGAGATGAATATTAAAATTATTGCTTCTGAGAAAAAAAAATTGGAGGATACGGGTCAGAAAGTTTTTTAATTACATCCCATTGAACCGGTAATGATGAAATACGCAGACATTAAACCGTTTTTATCTGATATGGAAGGATGATACATCAATGACTCAAGATCAGATTATTTTCTTCGTAACAATTATTACAATGCTTTGCTGATTTCAACAAGAGCACTTTCAAAGGTTAGAAATTTACTTTAAACTTTATTTATATGTAAATAAATGAAGACAATATAAGCGAAACTCAATCGAAAATCTGGAAACAGAAAAATCAGAAAAACATATTGACACCTCTGGGACTCGAACCCAGGACCTCTTGCTAAAAATATGTATTAAAATGTCTATATGTATATATGTCTTAAAATTATTAAATGTTGCAAACTATCAATCTGGAAATACTCAGCTCAATGAATTCACCAAAATTAAACCATTCATCTCATATTTTTCAAATTTATAATTAATTTGAATTAATAAAAATCACGTATCCAATTTTGGGTAGCTTTCGCTCGAATGGTTAAAACTAATTATTATCAAATGGAAGAGTAACAATACTATATTTTTTCTTCACACGCAAAAAAAAACAACTTCGTGAAAATAAAAATGAGCATGTGTCATGATAAAAATATAATCCTAGCTTAAGCTAGACCTAGTACCTGTATCTACTTATTACTTATATTTTGTAAGCTGCAAGATTAGACAGGAAATAATTATATACCAACCTATTATCTCTAAATTTAAAAAAAATATGTTTTTCGAGTATTAGGCCAATAACACAATTGTCGCGATTCGACAAAACAAGACCAACCAGTATAATATTGATCATGGGTTCAAGGTACTCCCAAATAATTAATAATTGATCGCGGTGGTTGCTATACCGTCATACCCACTTAAAAGGTGGCTTTCTTTTAAAATGCAAAAATATTCGTCCACATTTGATTCCCCCGGATACCCAACGCCAAATTACGTCTTCGCCTCCAAGTCTTCATTCAAAACTTAAAGTTTACTGTTGATGGAAGAACTCAACAAAGGTCCCGGAGGAACTCCGTCATTGATATATTCCGCCCGAGCCTCCTGGCATAGCAACATGACGCGACGGACGCGTGCCCTGCATTAATTCGTACTTGATTGTTCGTCAGTTGCATCACAGCTACGCTCGCCGCCTTTGTTTCTAAGACTTGGATTATACATTAATCTTCTATGAGAGTGTACGCTCTTTGATTATTTGATCATCCCGATCTCTGCTACCCTGATACAAAACGCTCCAAGGCCGTTACTTGACACAACAAAAGGTGTAGTTTTGTTCAGAAAATGATATTTTCGACTGGATTCCTACCGATCAAAACCTTTGCTTCTTGATTTCAATTCTAAACTGCTGTAGCATTGTGAAACTGTACAGTGTTTTTTCAGGAAGACGAAACACATTGTATACTGTGTAGGTGTTTGTTTAGCAAAAAAATGTCTACAGTTGCGGTAGCTCTAAAATGTGGTGACGTCGGGCCACTTCCTTGTTTGTCCCCAGAGACAGCGCACATCTGATCCATTTCCTTATGACGCGTCAACGCCTTTGCAAAATATCTAAATTTATTACAGAAAATAGCGGTTTATTTTTACGTCTTTATCTGTGATCCATCATCTAGATCCGACCGTAGAGTAAGCTGTATTTCAAGGTGCCTTTATGAGTGGAAAGGGATGCATGGACCAGATTTTCTCCTTGCGTATGCTTACTGAGAAGTTTCTGGCGAAAAACCAGAAACTTTTCTGCGCCTTTGTAGATCTACAAAAAGCATACGACCGAGTCGACAGGAAAAAGCTATGGAAGGTTTTGTCCAAGTATGGAGTGAATACAAATCTTATACAGGCAATTGCGTCTCTGTACGAGGGAAGCGTTGCGTGTGTTAGGGTGAACATCACAAAAGGTGTCAAGCAAGGCTGCGTAATATCACCATGGTTATTCAATCTATACATGGATAATTGTATGCAAGAATTGAAAGATGTGGGATTGGGCGCGAAATTGAGTAATCTGAAAGTATGTTGCCTGTTGTATGCTGATAATGCGGTTCTGATTTCTAACACTATGGAAGATCTACAGTCTCTAGTATCTAGGATGAACGAAGTATGTATGAAGAATGAGCTAATGATGAATGTAAGTAAGTCTAAAGTCATGGTGTTTGAAAGGGAGAGTACGAAAACAGTATGCAACATAGTTGTGAATGATGAATACTTGGAGCAAGTGGATGAGTTTGTGTATCTGGGTAGTATGTTTACGAGAGATGGGAAGGCTGAAAGAGATATTGAAAGAAGGGTGAATGCCGGTAACTCCATTAATGGTGGACTGAATGCCGTTGGCGCTAATAAAAAACTGTCAAAAAAAGCGAAGCTAGCAGTCCACAATGGAGTCCTGGTACCTACCCTGATGTATGGCAGTGAGGCATGGAACTGGCAGAGGAAGGATGAAAGTAAACTGAATGCTGTTGAAATGAGATCCCTGAGACGTATGTGTGGTAAAACAATGTATGATCGTGTGAGAAATGTGGATATCCGCAAAGAATGTAAGGCTGATGTAAGCATAATGAGTAAGATTAAGAAAGGGACCCTCAGATGGTTTGGGCATGTAGAGCGAATGAACGAAGGAAGTAGTGTAAGAAGAATATACGACGCGAATGTGAATGGTAGAAGAAGTCGGGGACGCCCGAGGAAGACATGGCACGATCAAGTTAATCAGATACTTGAGTCGGGTCATGTCAAAAGTCAGAATAATAGAAGAGAATGTATGAGACGATGTATGAATGTGAGTGAGGCAAAGAGTGTGTGCCAAGACCGAGTTGTTTGGCGGTCCGTCCTCTCTGCCTACCCCTGCGGGGAAACGGCGTGATGGTTAGTTAGTTAGTTAGTTAGTTGTATATCTAACTGAACTCTGTAAGTCGTTGGTAGGTACTGTGCTACGCGTCCATCATAATCCCACTTCAGGGTGGAGATTGTGAGAATGTCGACTACCTCTGTCTTGTTCCTAATCCTCGCATCCGTCTTTCTATCTCGCAGTAGCCAGGTAGTCTACACAAATACATTTTTAAGCTGTTAATCTAGAAAACAAAGAGATGGTTAATAATTACATGGGTTCATTACTCCCACGTTATCACAGTATGCGCTTAATTCATTAACCTCGCTTCCCACATAGTTATGTTTCTTTTCACAAAAGTTCATTGATTGTTATGGCCCTTGAAAATCCCATTAAAGTCAAAAGTCTAATAGAAGTCCCGTGCTTTCAACTTCCAACATCTGGTCTGAATATTCTTGGCCATGTGTTCCATCAGCTCATTAATCAGAAATATTCCTTTTCAAAGTGTATTTTATGACAAAATGAAAACACAACTTGCTGGATGCATATTTATATTTACATCATTATAATGACACAGTGGTTCTAGTATTAAGGTCACGTAGGACAAGGCTTGTAGGTATATCGCAGGCACCATTCACCCCTTTACCTTATCTGTTGCTAGATTAGTGTCGTGATACTTTATTTCATTATAATTATTATTATTATTGTATAATTTATAGAGCGCCGTTTTTGTGAAAAATCACCTCAAGGGCGTTGTACAATTTATTAAGAATGCTTAGGTTCTAACTAATTTTACTAATTACAAATTTACAAATGGATACAGAGTCATACTTACCTGATATAATATCTTCAGTCAAGGAAGAAATAATAAAAGGAAATAATGTGAAATAGAAACATAACCTCAAATTTCTGTTATAATACGTTTCTTATGAATTTCTCGCGAAACAATCCACTTCCTTATAGGTATAGATATTTCCAAGATAAACTCCAACGTGATAACATTATGTTATTTCTTAGAACTCAGATTCTAGACATGAATTATAAATTATAGCATTATTAGTCTGTTGTATTGATATTTCCCCGCGGTTACTATAGATACTATCAATATGGTTGTTTGTTTTATTGATACTGCAGGCAGGTACTTGTACATCTTATTATCATACATTACCAGTAACCAGTAATTGTTACTGAGAAAACGAATCTTCTTGTTCGCGTCGTCATCGCATCGGCCATTTTCTTGCGTAAGACGGTGAAATCTCTTAAAATAAACTTAATCCAGCTTTTACTTCCATAAATTATTTATCTTAAACACTCATCTCTTGTGTTATTACTTAAAGGGATCATCCATCTTAGCCCCACCTTGTAAATTGTAAAGGCAAGAAGTGAGTAAGTACCAATTTTAAATCAATTAAAATTAAACCTTTGTACACACTCTTCTGGTGCAATCGTGCCTTCTACGGCGTAAAAAACAGTTGTCATGCAGCATAAACAATACGTCATTTTTACCTCGTGTCCTTTTTTTACTACTGGATACGACCAGATTCAGGATTAAGTCCAAAGTATGCTTACCTTTTGGATAGATTATTTATTATCTCATCCGTACGAAAAATAACTAAATTACTTTAAAATTTTAGAATGGGTTTGTCGAGTTCTTGTCAGACTTGATGTTTATCTTCCAAAAATTCGTGCCTTCCCGCAGCTATGCACGCTAGACGTGGGCAAAATTGAATGACTGAATTGAATGAATAAATTCAATCTTGTGACACACTCGATCTGATTCTCAATTTCAAAAGGAATTGAGTCTTCATTCCTCATCTTTGGCCTTGCATCCTACGATTTTTAACGGCACCATTAATTTTTTTCCATTTATTTTAATGTTAAATTATTTCAATGAATGATGTGTACCTACCGTAAACGATTTAAATATTATAATGATTCGTAAATATTTAAATATTAATCTATGGGCGGCGCGCCCATAGAATAATATTTAAATAATAGTGCAAAACACGTAAAGTATCCCTTTCCCGCGCGCCATTCGTAAAATACCGTAGGTATCAACTTCATCGTGGTCAGCCCAAGCGAAATACGAAAGCGAATCGGCCGAGTCACTAGTTTCGAATCTGTCTCTTTCACAACGCAGGAATTAATAGGTACATTGCTTCTATTCAGTATATGATCCAGTCATAGTCCCGCCGCGCCGATCGAACCCGTCCCGCGTAAGTAGTCTCTGGTTTATAGTCTGTCGCTAACAAGTTTGTCCGGGGCGCGAAGTCTTTTTCACTAGTTCAGGAATTAAATCTCAATTCAGTTGTGACGTCATCGTCTCTGTGATCGCGTCAATCTCAGATCCCAACACCCAACAGGACCAAACCCAGGTCCTGCTAGGTCCGCAGCTCGCGAGTAATCAACTCACTGCCAGGCAAGAGGCAAGACACTAGTCAAAAGTAACTAATTCATTCCTCAATGCTCGCCGCGAAACTGACCGTGCGGGTTCACTCATTCCTCTCCGTCGGCCAAGCCGTCAATTTCATTACATAGTTGATTGAAAACTACCGACAAAGCTATTGGAATACAAATACCTACCTACTTTGAGACGCCGAACTTCGGCAATCGGCTGTGGTCAGCTGTCATAAAATAATGCTTAATAATAATGATAAAATGTTTGTTTATATTAGATCACGTGAAATGGAATAATTTTAATTTAATAAATAAAATAAAATTGGTAAAACTTTAGGGGTGAAACAAAACACTGTTTAATTTTAAGATTTTATTGATATTCTAATGTAAATACATTTTTCTTGTCAATTTTTTTTTTGTTTTAACAAATGTAGTATTTTAATATTGCATTAACCCCGTAGCACAATTTTTCAGAACGACATAATTCGTAATATTAATTTGAAGTGAAATAGGCAATTTTCGTTATTTGTTTTTAGGGTGTCATGCCGTGTTGCGCTACCTCCTTATTTAGCCAACGTATCTGAAATAGGCATATTCACCCTAGGAACAGTGCTTTGCGTAGTGAAAACTTCTTTAGCACCGTTGTGATTTGAAACTCGATGAAACGAAAAATAAAGACATTAAAAAGAGGCAATTTGGGAGGCGGGAATGGGTACCGCCGCCCCGGGAACCTTTATTGGATAACCAACACCTCTGCCATAGGTCACTCCAAGTGGTTCGCCACGTTTGGTGATTTAGCAGGGGTGCCCGGGTTCATGGGGTGTGGTTTGTCTAGGTCTTGGAGGTGGATAACCAGGACACACTAAACCCCAGATACCTACCCACCCCTTAAACCCTTTTCCTTCCCATAACTCTCCTCTCCTTCCTTTCCTTAAAAAAAACCCTCCACACAGCACCCCCAAAGATGACATAGGTCCTGAGGGAATTTTTATTTTTATTTTTATTTTTATTTTTTTATTTTTATTTTTTTTTATTTTTTTTATTTATTTTTATTTTTTTTTGGAATTAATTGAATAAGGAATGAATAGAAGGAATCAATTCAAAAGGCCAGGAGAATCAGACTGAATCGATTCACTTCTGGGAATAAATCTGCCCATGTCTAATGCACGCTGCTCGCGGTGCGCCAGGCAGATAAAACATTAATCCTGACAATGCACAAGATTTTAAAATTATTCTTTTATAATAAAATACATATTAAAACAAACTTGTTCAATCTTAGGACTCGGTATCTCGGTTATAAATTATAACACGACGAAATATTTATTTTCGTAACCACACACTTCTTGTGAGATAACATCTTACTTTCATCCGAATTCCGCTGCATATTTTTACTGGATGATATCTGCTTATCAGAATTATGCCACTGTACCTAAGTATAAACTGAATGCAATAAATTGTCAAAGTAAACAATTCACTTTGTTTACACCTTTCTCATTTTGGTTAATTTTATTTTTATCCTGACGAAGGAACCATTGGTTTCATGTTGATAATTTTGAGTTTACAAAGTGATTTGTTTTCATTTAATTAAAATGATGCCACTAAGTGAATTTAGGAATATTGAAGAAGCAATAAATTGTTTTGATCAAAACCGTCGGTATAACGAGCGGTTTGTTTGTTGGGGTTTCAAATACATAATAAAGAACAATCCAAAGTTCTTAGTAATACGAATATTATTGAAAATGCAGGATCATTGTCTAATTAATATTTTATGACCAAACACTTCATATTAGGTTCAATGAAATAAAAAAAATTGGAGTTTGTAATTCACACGCGATAGAAGTGAAACTAGAAAGTCGCTAAATTTCGCTTTCTTTTGCCTGTTTATTTTAAAGTGGTTTGAAGATTGGATATTGATATACAAAAACAAAAATGTTTATTTTTTTGGATTTCGTAGGATTCGAACCTCCGTCCGCTGGATTTTTTCTGGCCGCTGTGATTTGCGACGCACTATACCACTGCGCTATGGGACGCGCTATGCGAGGCGCGAATTTAAGCATTATATTCCGACGACCCGTAAAAAAACAAAGCGGTCAATGAGCGCAGACCTATCGTCGTTTCCGTTTTATATCTCAACCAATAGGAGCCTTCAGTTTGATGCTTCGGAGGTGCCGTAGTGCGTCATTTCCGTTTCATTCTAATTTCAAAACACTCTAACGGGGCTAAGGAAGTTTTACTTCAATAAAACATAACCTGAAACCTGACCTGTTGGATCGGTGAGATTTTATCTACGAAACAGTCGTGATTTTTTTGTTTTACGGGAAGTTAGTCTTTAAAAATAATGCTTGTAGGGATTCTCCTTTATCGGGGTTAGTCGGGGTTTTAGTTGTTGGGAAGTTGTATGTCGGAATTGGGACCCAAACCCATTGGGTGTAGCTAGTACTTCCGCACCTGCTGCTTCGTCATCGGGAACCTTGACTTCGCATATCAAGTTATATTAGTCAAGTGGTAGTTGGTAATATCTTCTAGTAATGAAGGGTTCAATTGAAGAAGTTGTTCTATAAGTAAATACCAGAATTACTGCCATTTTTTTTTTTTTACATTAACTCCGCACAGGAGGCACTGAGGAAAATAAATTCCTTCAGGGCCTATGTCATCTGGGATGCTGTGTGGAGGGTCTTTTTGAGGAGAGGAAGGAATGAACATTGGTCTTGAAGAGACCCATGTTGTAGGAAGGAGGAAACACAGAGGCCGGCAAATCATTCCACAGCCGGGCTGTTGAACACAAGAACGAGTCGAAGAAACGACCCGTTCTCATGTGACAAATGTCAACCGTGTACAAATGTTGGGCACGCGTTTGGCGTGTTTCCCGACTATGCACCGGTGCCGAAGGGATCAATGATGCTAGTTCCTCGGAGCATCTTCCATTGTAATACCGGTAAAACAAGGATAGTATTCCCACCCGACGCCTGTGGTTAAGATGGGAGAATCTATCAAACGGACCGCCCTTTATTACTAGTAACGAAATATGCCATCCAAATGAGAAGTCGTTAAACCATAACTTCAACAATTCAATGAAGGTAAATAGGTATGGTATTCGCTCATGACGTTGGAACATAAAATATTGAGTGTTTATTCTAGCGATCAAAACAAACGAAGATGTCCATGTTTTTGCTAAAATAACATCAATAAATAAATGTTCAAGGACAGTGAATTTCGTTCTTTATAGTGTACGTATACGATCTTTAATACCTAGGTGTTATTCGGAAAACTAATCTGAGGATTAAAGCTAATTTTAATAGGATGATAAATTCTTGTTGTAGGTTAGAGTAGGTCTCTATTATTTTTTTTATATGAATACCTCGCAAGAGTCCCAGCTTCTCCCGTCTGGAGCCAGTCGAACTATAGCATCCACAATTGGGATATGTTGTGAGGCTGAAGGTGGTGGGGAAGGGAAGGAGATGGGGAGGGGGAAGTTGGGGAAGTACCTGGCTATTCAGATCTGGTCACCGAACACGGCTAAAGCCATTTCAAGCAGCGTTTCAATTCTGAACGGTGGTCTTACACAAGGGCGATACTGGGAGTATCTTCCACTCTGGAACGTGCCGCAAATAGACTATATATTATTTTAAATGAATTAATTGCGAAATAATAATCAAATGGAATTTATTTGCCCACGCCGGGATTCGATCCCGCGACCTACGGATTGCGAGTAAAGAGCCTTTTTTTGTGCAAAATCGTCCTATTTATCTTTACAATAAGTTGATTGAATAACTCAAAGTTATTTATTAGTAGGTAATTTCTAAGTAACTGTTTTTTTTGTTTGTTTATGGAGGTCGGACACCGACATATTTGTGTTGAGATTTTGAAGAATTTTAGTTGGTGTCATGTTTCCATCATAACGTGATTTGTGTTTGGATAAAGAAAATGGTTATCTCGTCTCCCATGTTAAAATTAATCAAGTTCTCCTAGAAAACGTGCCGGGATGAAGGAACGAAAGGTTTTTTTCCAAAATTCCAGCCGATTCTCATTAGTATGAGATGCACGTTGGCGATGAGGTGACCATCCTGTCCTATTTTACGGAACGAAACAATTTATTTTTTTCAATTTAGTTATGGTAAGAATAATAAATCGATAACTTACAAGCCGCCGTTATTGTAAAAAATCACCTGAAGGGCGCTGTACAAAGATATTATATCCTAGAATCTTTCTTATTACAACAAAAATAATATTTTTAAACAATACCTAAGCTAACAGATTTCTTTCACCAGCCTAATCAGAAATACAAAACTATAGATGCAAAGACTTTGACCTTTGGCTAATGAGCATGATGCTGCTTAAAATGTAGGTAGGTACAAATTATTACATACATATTATATACCTAAGGCTGTAGGCAGTAAATATCTATAGAGATGTGAGTATCTACGAGTGCAATGGTCGCACCTTGCGACGTGCCAGTCACGAATAGCATATTTGAAATACCTTTATTATTAACCTTTCCCTCCTTTCCAATTCGTCCCACTCCCCTTTGACCCCCCCCTTCCTCTCCCGCGTTCCCTTTCCCCTCTCGCATTCCCATTCCGCCTCCTCCACCTTCCCTCTCCTCACTAAAAACACCCCCCTAATACCACGCGAGCGAAGCGAAGGTTATAAGTTATAATATATAATAATTCTTTGTCATGGACACAATATTTTAGGCTACATTGATTTCTTATCAATTTGGGAGGCGGATATGGATACCGCCACCACGGGAATCATTTATTGGAAAATCAACACCTCTGCCATAGGTCGCCCCAAGTGGTTCGCTACGTTTGGCGACTTAGCAGAGATGCTCGGGTTCATGGGTGAGGTTTGTCTGGATCTGGCAGCGGATGACCTGGACACACTGAAATATAAATTTCTACCCACCCCTCTTACCCTTTTCCTTCCCAGAACTTCCTCCCCTTCCTTTCCTTAAAAAGACCCTCCACACAGCATCCCCAAAGATGACACAGGCCCTGAGGAAAATAATTTTTCTCAGGGCCTCCTGTGTGGAGCTAAATGTTAAAAAAATAGTTTTTCAGATTGTTTCGGTTTTCCCATTTTTTTCTATTTGTATTCGCACTGAGAGTTGATTATTGCTTCTCCCTTATTTTTGTACCGGTGGTTAAACCCTTCACTAGCATTGTAAAAGTTTTATAAGAGTTCATAAATGTTGGCCACCCTGTTCAGAAACACTACCCCATGCTATTTTATCCAATGTCGGTTTGGTAATTTCGTCAGCATTAAATTTTACCATTTTTAAATTTTTTTTTTAAGTTTCAATCTGATCTACAGGGGGTGTGTTGGGAATGAAAAAAACCTGTTTTATGTTTTCAAAAATTATATTGTGTTTATTTCCAGAAGATAACTTATTTGACGTTTTAATGTGCCAACCAACTGGCGGCCTGAGAATAATGCCGAACCTTTTTGAAAACAGTTCGAACATTTTTATTGAGAGAAAAGGTAGTAATAGTTCTTACATTGGTTACATCGACCAGAAACCTGTGCTGATTTAAAAATTAAAAAAATGTTTCGCACGACCTTTGTACCTACTCACTTCCTACCTGCATGTACCTATATGTATCATGAATAATAACATTATTAATTATTATGATTGCACTGTTTATTTGGTTGCATGCATAAATATTGATGGGATGCGAAAAAGCAATATTTTTGAAACATTTGTTTCATCAATATTTATTTTATTTAGGTATAAATATTTGCTTACCAAATATTTGTGAGGTGAATGAGGCTAATTCAATGCATTTACATGCCTAGTTTACGCAGGTATCCAAATAAAATAACAATAATGGCGCCAAACACTGTGAAATGCAATAATTTATTTATGGACACACGATATGCAAATGATGTGGGTACTTAAACGCGAATTGTAACATTATTTGACTTAGGGCGGGTTGTTTCACACAAATTCATCAAATGTGTGCCAGCGCCATTTTGTTTTTTTTTATTAATGTCACTTTCACCTTTTGAATAAATTCTGATCAGCAGCAGAGAATAACTCATGCCTTTAAACTTACAATTTTATATAAAGCTGAAACGCACCTAGAATCGGCGTTTAATGGGGACATTTTAAATGTAAAAAATAACAAAATGGCGCTGAATGAGCATTTGATGACAATGTTACATTTGAATTTCTGCGAAACGTCTGGGCCTGGGTACATACGTAATTAATTCAGTTTTATTTTTTATTTAAATAAAGTATTTAAATTACTTATCGTCTATTTCAAGTTCAGTTTAGATAATACTTTATGTAAGCACAAAGGTGTTTACGCACAAATCATTTTGTGGTGTAACATTTAAAAAATAAATCAAACAAATCGCTCTCTACAAAACCACAAATTTATTTATATTTTTATCGCGTACGTCTACAGGTTTACTCATCGACATTAACCACAACTAAAAATAATATATAAACTAATATTTTTTTATTCAAACTGTATTAAAAAGTTGATTTCATAAAAATGAAATTTTTCAATAGAGATAATATTTATTTAATTATTTATTATTGGCGTATTTTATTAACGAAAAATTGAATCAAATTTAAATTTAAACTATTAGCTTTTAATAATAACAACGTACAATAAATTACAAATAGCCTTTTATATGTTCCTCAAGTTTCTTTATGTTCCTCAAGTTTCTGGTAATTGTTTGGTTTCGATTACCTCTTTATTATAGTTTTATGTGCACTCTGAATTTGTATTATTTCTAAATGTTAACTGCCTCCTGTTCTATATAATTTAGTTTAAATGATTCTTGTTGAATGGCACCGTGATGTTTTATCATTATATATTGTCCTGTGCCAAAACAGCACTCACTATTGTTGTTAATATTGTTCTTTAGGAATTGCTTTGTATATTTTTGTATATTCGTTATTTCACATTATTTAATTAATTTTTTAAGGACTCGTAAGGAACACTGTAGGTTAATTTTAAGTTTATTATAATTAAGCGCACTTGAAGTGAAACATCACAAAACTGCGCTATATAAATACTACGTTATTATTATTATTATTAGTAGATACTTAAATCACAAATGAATAGTTTTTTTTGCTTATTTTTTTTATTAAGTTAATTATGTTTTTGTAGGTCACCTAATTCGCTCGTGAATAAGTAGCTACCAAAATAGTGCTAAAATTTTAAATACGCCAATGGATATATTAAAAAACCTTACTCCCTTCTTAAAAATAAAGGTCCCACGAAATCTGTTTTAAAATGCCTTCAGGGGTTGCCCCTTTCTTTACGGTTGACAGCACTTATTTCCAAGGGTAGAAATACAGCATCCCTTCTAAATCTTTCTGAGATTTTAAAATATGAAACCTCTGCCATTCAACAACTCTGAGACGAGATCGTTAAACTTAGCCCGGAGCTAGTTAGTATGTAATTCTTTCTTGAACAGGGGTTTTGCCTTTTTGCTTTAAATCTTCAAGAGGGACAAAGCAACTTTAGAAAAAGTCTCCGTGTAATATGAACCCTTTGTTCTCTGATTATCCCATGGCCTTTCAGCCCCTATATATACACACGTCACGATCTTGACATGTTCGTGCTGCATGTGACATTAGACGAACTGGCATAATGATGGATTGGTACGGAGTACAGACGCTTTAGAAAAATACAGCAGGTGACAAATTAACATTCTTAAAATTTTTATCAATCATTTTTATCTGTAAGTACCTTCACTGTAAAGCAGAAAAAAACATTTTTTATGGTCGATAGATGATGACGGCCTCTGTGGTCGAAGGATAAGGCTTTCGGCTAACAACCCGAAGGTCACGGTTTCAAATCTTTATTTGTTTGATTAATTTGTGTGATTTCACAAATAATTAATTAAAAATAATATAAAGTGTATTTGCGGCACGTTCCAGGCTGGAAGATACTTACCCCAATTGGGGATGTCATAGTCTCACCGACTACAGGCGGAAGCAGTTGGGACTCTTGAAAAAATGATGTTATTTGAGTTAAAAATATATACACAGGTATAGAATAAGTATCCTGGCTTCTTTTGACGTTATTAAAGCTCACCGACACTGTCTACAAAAACGTGGGTCCTTACCGATAGCGATTAGAAATGTCACAAATTGCCCACTAAAAGCTCGCCAGTCTCAAGTGTCAGTTGTTATCGGTAAGTAACAATTTTTTTAGATGAATTTAGGGAGCCCCTAAAACACGTGTAAACTCTTTTTTCATTTCCTTTTTGTCGAGTTGTGTCCTCTAAATTTTGAGTAAATTATAGTATTTTTTAAATCCGTGGGAATTTGTCAACAAATTGCTGTTTGAGAGCACTCAGGTGAAAACCCATCATTAATGACTGGGAAAAAATAATTCAACTTGTACGTTTGTGTAAGCACGTAAAATTTTAATTCAACTGTCTGGGTTTGTAGTTTTCCCGCGTAAAATAAAGAAATAGGTGAAAGTTTTGCTCGTCGTTTATGTGGAAAATTATTATATTGAAAGTAGGTACCTACTTTCAATATAATAATAATAATCATATATGGATGATTTAAATTGTGAATAACCTCAAGGGCGCTGTATAGCTGTACAATTTATAATATACTAGCAGACCCGGACACACGTTGCTGTGGCTAACGAAACACAACGCCACCCCATTACCCAAAATTTATAACCAATGCCATTTGTTAAATCAAATCCACACCGCCCGCTTGCCAGCACGCTGCCCGCTGCCCGTTCGCCAGCCCGCTCCATTTATTTATATATTTCAACCAATTTACACAAAAATTTGACAAATTATATACCTAAAAACGTGAATCACTCTATCTATTGCTGAAAACTGTATGAAAATCCGTCGCGTAGTTTAAAAGATTTAAGCGCACAGACAACGGGAGCGACTTCATTTTATTCTACGTATAAAGATTTCTATAATGCTCTGTCCATCTTACTAGGTATAGGTCTCGCAAGTTAAGTTGACTTCATCACAGTACTCACACAGATGCAAAACTTTCATACAGGGTTGTTTCATTTTAGGCTTTTAAAAATAAAAACAATTAATAATTATTTCATTATAGAGAGTTCGAAGCCAAAGCGTATTGAAGTGGTTATATTAAACTTATTTTGTTTTACAACATTGATATTGAAATACTGAAGGTTTAGGAAGAAAAAAAAGTTTATTAACTAAATGTGATAATCTTCAGGGTTGAATTCAAATGGGTATTCATAAATAACGACAAGGTTAAAAAGTGTTACTAAAAAAGATTAAATTATTATAATATACTCCTACATTCTACATACTTACATAATATTTTATAAAGTAAACAATCCACAAGCCGCCACATGCCGCTACACGTTTAATAGGCAAAGATTTTGAAAAGCAAACCACTTTTATACTTAGGTAATTACCAAAAGAAACATCGGTTTGTAATATAATAATAATAAATTTGGACAACTTATATAGCGCTGTTTTTGCGAAAAATCGCCTCAAGAGCGGTTTCCGTCGGGATGGATGCATTAAAATTCGATTTTCATCCAAAGTTAAAAATTTCCCATATAAAACATCTCCATTGCCGCCATTTTTTTTGTACGGATTTGGCATTTGTAAAATTTCGTTTCAAACTCAATACCTACGCATGAATTACTTAGTTTACCTAAACGAAGAACGTAATAACCTATTTTGTTTATCTACGCAAATAGTGGTTTTTTTGTAGTAATTGTTGAAATGAAGTGTGTTTCCATAATTCCATAATCTGTGCTTAAAAATTTGGCTGCGTATAGATTATATTCCATTCATTCGGTCCAGGTACATTCAAATTTCAAACAGCTCGCGTGCCACCTATTGCAATTTTTTAATACAAATTTCCTAATGCCAGAACTCATCAGTATATATAGAAACCTTCGCGGGCATGCACATATCAAATCCCCAAAGTTTGAATGAAATAGGTAAAGTCGTTCGGAAGTTGTGCGCGTACATACATTTGGCGATTCATTTTTATTTATATAGATAGAAGATCATCGATATATTAACTATAGATTAGCCCTCCCATACCCAGTTCCAATCCCAAAGTGACACCACCTACGAGAAATTTCATAATACAACTACCCATCGAATTCCGTTGCATCTCTTGCGTGACGTAGTTGTTTTAGTAGGAAGAAATTAAACATTTTTTGTTACTTTTCTCGAAACGCTGCCTCGAATTCATATGTTATGTACATATTGTTTTAGATATTCATGTAACTGATTAAATTGTTAATAATAAAGTCCGTGATAGCCCATACCTAAAATATTTATAACTGCCTGAAATGGGTGTTTTAAAAATGATCTTCGCAAAGCTAGTAATTCCGTTACCGCGAACATGCTGGAAAACAAATTAGCTCCACGCAGACCAACTAAAGGCACAAACCAATGCTTCTTGCGATCTTGACTGCGAGATAAAGGACTTTCCTTTTGATAAATGTTCTCGTAAACCAATATTTTTGGTTCCGGTGTCATTTTTAAGACCTACACGCCCTGTCTAGATATACTTGGTCGAAGTAGAAGATAGATAGATAGATAGATTATCAGCCTGAGGTATAACTACACCTCTGTCTTTGGAAGAGTAAGAGCGTCAGTGACAGCAACATTTTGGTAAAATAACTATTTTGTCCAAATTTCTCGTAAACCTTCCTCTTAAATTTTCTATAAAGCGTGCAATATTGTTTATTACGTTTAATGCAATTTGTGGGAAAAAACATTACGACTCTCAGACAAAATAATTTATATTATCTGGATTGGACTATTGAAGGCCAAAACAAAGTTGTCAACAAATTGATAAAATTTTCTTCATATTATTATTAAGTAGGTACTGGAATAAAAAATAATCAAGACTCTTCAACTTGACATTGGGAACATAAACTCACCTGCAATGTAATCTTAGATAATATGTGTTTTATTTTTTGAGACATTGCGCTTTTTAAAGATTTAAGATACCTACATCTTATCATCGTTATCACGGCAGACTTCCTTCGGAGATAATTTTATGTGAATGGAAAACAACGAATTCCTATGTATTTTACAGGACATCGAATATTTAGTGCGAATTAATGAAAAATATCTCATACGTGTGATATGGACACATCAATTTTATCAACATCAACAGGTAGATATCTATAATGGCTCTAATCCAAAAGGTGCTAAAGACTTCTAAGCAATCCCTTTTAACTAAATATTTTCTGAACCTGAGCTAAGACAATGTCAGTTTCTTGAACAATTTTAATAAAACTATTCTTATTTTGATTACCTTTACAATTTGGGAGGCGCGTTTGGGTACCGCCCGCCCCGGGAACCATTTATTGGATAACCAACACCTCTGCCATAGGTCATCCTAGGTGGTTCGCTACGTTTGGTTTCATGGGGGTGAGATTTGTCTAGGTCTTGGTGGCGAACGCGTTTGCCCACCTACTGCGTGGCGGGCAGGATCGGAAAAGACCGTTTGATGGAGACATTTTACCTCTCTAGCTGGACTCTCTCGATCCATCGCCCCGCACCACAGTGGGAGGGATGCGGATTCATTCAACCGTCACTGCCAGACTCCTACCCACCCCTCATACCTGTTTCCTTCCCAGAACATCCTTTCCCTAAAAAGAACCTCCACACAGCATCCCCAAAGATGACATAGGCTCTGAGGGGAATTATTTTTCTCAGGGCGTCCTGTTTGAAGCTAATGTAAAAACCTGACTATTGATGGTTTTTTTAAATTATTTTTAATTTTAATTTTAGTGATTATATAAAACATTGTGCATAGTTACCAAATATTATATGATCTTTCTTATTCCTCGCTACAGAGTTCTGTGTTGAGGCGGACTAAAGTTATTTAATTTAGATTAATTGTCTTTTTTGTCGTTTCTTAGTGCTTTATTTAAAATACATCTACTTATTTGAATTTTACTTTTTTTCTTGATTGAGTGGAATCTTGGAAGTGGAAATTAATCTCCTTTCCGATATCCGATCGAGCTGAAACTTGGCAGATAGACCTCTTGTCGATGACAATGCCTATCAACTTTTGGTGGCACTCTTGCAGACACACGCTAGCATACGCATTTTTCTGAAATTTAATGACATTGTATTTAAAAATTTGCAGTAGTTAATATGAAATAGATTACGGTACTCTCCAATTGGAATTTGGGGAGGAAGGTTCAATCCTCAGTCAAATCAAAAAAACATTTTTAGTTTTTAAGTTTTTGACATTTGAAAGTAGATATTTGTTTTTCATTGAATTCTTTCAGCCATACCTAGGTACCTACATATTTTGTATGCATCCTCAAATTTGTCTTCACACCAAAAACCAGTTTCCTTGTACGACGTTATCGCACTTATTTTAGATAAATTTCACTAAAATCTAGAAAACGGAGCAAGGACAGTCTTGTTGTTTTACAGATAAAACACTTAAAATTATGTCACCATCGTAATGTATAAAACAAAGTCGGGTTAGTTACACTGTTTATAACTCGAGATCGGCTAGACCGATTTTGATGATCTTTGATTTGTTGGATGGTCTCCGCCCCGGATAACAGAATAACTATTAAAACATTGCAAAAATTCACGAAAACGAAAAAGAAAATTATTTTTGGTTAAGTATGGACAAGCCGCCGCATGCCGCTACACTTTTAATAGACATAAAATTTGAAAAGTAAACTACTCTAAAACTTAATTACCACAAGAACCATTGGAGGGGACCCACCACTTTCCCAACGGCGTTATAAGGAAACATATGGTTTCCTCCTTCACCGCACACGTCAAGACTCTACTTTTTTTTGAACGAAGCTACATTTATTTGAACGACTCTAGACCCTCCAATGTCCATGCATACGGGGTTAGTAAGCAGTATGCAAGTACTTACATTAACATTATACAAAAGATAAATAGAAGTAGCAGCCCGTGGAATAATTCTTCTGAAATAGGTAACATCAAAAAGAGATAATAGTGTTAGTAAAAGAAAAAGAAAAATAAAAATAACGGCTATGACCAGTCGAAGAAACCTTCTGTGAATAAAATAAGTAATGAGGAAAAAACAGTTATATGATTATATTATAATGTAAGTAATTACTATAGTAGCGGAAATAAAATAAAATATATTTTAAAAAAAAGCCAGAGAAAGTATTCCATAGACCACCGGGCAGTCCCAATGAGAATGCGTATAGCTATCGGCCCAACCGCAGACGATGCTCGAAGTCCGCGTCCTTTAGCCGGTTCCCCGATTTTGCCTCGAAGAAATGTACCTCACCTTTTATGTATTTGACAAAACGCATGAATTACTTAATTTACCTAAACTAAGAACCTAATAACAATAACCTATTTTGTGTTCGTAAATAGTTGTTTCTTGTAATAATTGTTGAAATGAAGTATAATTTCCATAAAATGTGCATAAAAATGCGGCGGCTTATTCATAAATTAATTTATTTTTTTGATACATTTTGTATGGAACGAATTCTCATATTTTGAAAGAACTGCAGCAAAATTGTGATAGGTGGGTATAATATTTAACTGTGCGTCTAACTAAACTAACTAACTAACCATCACGCCGTTTCCCCGCAGGGGTAGGCAGAGAGGACGGACCGCCAAACAACTCGGTCTTGGCACACACTCTTTGCCTCACTCACATTCATACATCGTCTCATACATTCTCTTCTATTATTCTGACGTTTGACATGACCCGACTCAAGTATCTGATTCACTTGATCGTGCCATGTCTTCCTCGGGCGTCCCCGACTTCTTCTACCATTCACATTCGCGTCGTATATTCTTCTTACACTACTTCCTTCGTTCATTCGCTCTACATGCCCAAACCATCTGAGGGTCCCTTTCTTAATCTTACTCATTATGCTTACATCGGCCTTACATTCTTTGCGGATATCCACATTTCTCACACGATCATACATTGTTTTACCACACATACGTCTCTGGGATCTCATTTCAACAGCATTCAGTTTACTTTCATCCTTCCTCTGCCAGTTCCATGCCTCACTGCCATACATCAGGGTAGGTACCAGGACTCCATTGTGGACTGCTAGCTTCGCTTTTTTTGACAGTTTTTTATTAGCGCCAACGGCATTCAGTCCACCATTAATGGAGTTACCGGCATTCACCCTTCTTTCAATATCTCTTTCAGCCTTCCCATCTCTCGTAAACATACTACCCAGATACACAAACTCATCCACCTGCTCCAAATATTCATCATTCACAACTATGTTGCATACTGTTTTCGTACTCTCCCTTTCAAACACCATGACTTTAGACTTACGTCAATTCCGAAAATTCAAAAACGTCAAATGTCAATGCGCTGTTGTTTTGCTTTTGTTCTTCATCATATAATGCTGCCCCACTTTCTTACACACTAAATATACACTTTCTTACACACTAAATATACACTTTCTTACACACTAAATATACACTTTCTTACACACTAAATATACACTTTCTTACACACTAAATATACACTTTCTTACACACTAAATATACACTTTCTTACACACTAAATATACACAGTCGAAAATGAGACAAACGGTGAACGTATGTCTCTGTACCCCTCCAAAGGAAAAATACAATAATAATAAATCCCCGAAATGAAACGCATTTTTTTTACGTAAGCTCCACACAGGGCCTGTGTCATCTTTGGGAATGCTGTGTGGAGGGTATTTTTAAGGGAAGGAAGGAGAGGAAGTTCTGGGTAAGAGGAGTGGGTAGAAATCTAGAGTTCAGTGTTTTCAGGTCATCCGCTGCCAGATTCAAACAAAACTCACCCATGAACCTGGGCATCCCTACTAAATCCAGTAACGTCATTGGCTAACTCGCCAAACGTCGCGAACCACTTGGGGCGACCTATGGCAGAGGTGTTGGTTATCCAATAAATGGTTCCCGGGGCGGCGGCACCCGTACCCGCTTCCTTTCAAAAATTCCCGTGAGTAAGTGGAAAAGTGAGAAAGTCACAAAAAATATAAATCCGTACACAACACCATCTCTGATACTGACATAAACAAAACACGGACAGTTGGCATCAATAATTGCTTCATTGTGTAATTTTTGACTTAATAAAAAAACTTAATTTAATTCAACAGTTATTGATTCTGAGGCGGTACGAAGTACGTCGGGTCAGCTAGTTGTATATATAATAGGCATTTTTATTTTATTATTTTTTTATTGGCAATGCTTATTAAAAATACGTATAAAGTTACATCAGTTACATAGTTACATAAGGTTAACAAAAAAATAAAAAAAATTGCCTTTCCTCACCATAGACAATGCTCTTGTGTTTGGTGAGGGAGTTCTAGCTCAATTAGTAAATTAAAAGATCGTGTAAGTTAGTAATAACGACTATTGTAAATAATATGTAGGTTAAAAAATCATGTATAAATTTAAAAATAAAAATCCTGAAGGGTTTAAAAAATCATAATATAAATTAAAAAATCATTATAAATGACAGAATCATGTAAGTTAGTAACAAAAATTATTGTAATAAGTAAGTAAAGGATACGTAAGCAAAAGACGAACGCAAGATTTATACAATAGTAGACTCAAGAGATATAGAAACTAAAAAATGAAATAAAAAGAAGGAATTAATGATTTATAAAATAGCATACTTTAAGATACAAAGTAAACATATTTGGGACTTTTATAGCAGTTTAAGGTAATTTTTTAATTTGGGCTAAATTCCTGCATATTTTCGATGGTTTTTAATTTTAATGAGAGGTTGTTATAATAGATTATGCCTAGATAAAGATAGGAATTTTGAATGTGCTTAGTATTAAATTTAGGGATTTTAATAGTTTTCTGGTATCTTGCTGATGTATTGAATTGGAAGTTATGAGTATTTAACTGTATTTCTTTCGTAAATTTGAAGTATTGAATATTTTTTATAGATTTTGACTATTGTAGGCACATTGAATATTGAAAAAAGAATTTCAGTAGGAAATTTAGACGGTTTTCTCAAGATTACCTTAATTATCAACCTTTGAACTATTTTGAGGGGATTTAAAATATTGTCATATCTTCCTCCCCAGCCAATAATACCATATTGCAATATAGATTGAACAGTTGCATAGTACACTCTTTTTAGGTTTTCTAAGGTAAGAATATTTCTAAGTCTAATAAATATATAAATACATTTCCTAATCCTTTTGACGAGTTCACAAATATGTGTTTTCCATTTAAAATGTTGATCTATATATACACCAAGATATTTGATTTTGGGAGTTGGACTAAGTATAGCACAATCTTGATTGCAGTTAGTTTTATTACATTTACTTTGGTGTATTATGATGTTTAAATTTGGTTCTTATTTGAATTTATTGATTGAGAATGGGATAAATTTTGTTTTTTCAGTGTTTAGAGAGAGGAGATTTTTATCGAACCAATTTTTCAATATACTTCTGATCAAAGGCCTTCTAAGTTTCTTCCGCCTTCTGCATGCATCCCTTTGCTATTATAAATATTATGTATAGTTCTATGTATGTAGTCTTCATAACTTTCTATGATCTGAGGTAACTACTAGCATCAAAATCGTATAAATTTTAATTCGATACACATCATTTTGCAATATTTGTTATTTTCTGTCAACAAATTAGAAAATTGTTCTGTGATGTTAAAACGAAAAATAGGAAGTTCCTTTAGGTAGGTTTACCGCGTTTACGAAACATCCCACGCGCAAAGCAATACAATAGTAATAATACCTAATTTTCATAATTATATTTTTGTACGCAGATCGTAAATTGCGTACGTACTTAGTACGTAGTTTACAGGTTATGAATTATAGTTAAATCCCTTCCAAATCGCAGTAATCACATGCTACGTTAATCGCGTTTGGTGTTACTACGCAAAGGGATTTATTTTACTATGCGATCACGCGCGCCGGTGCCGTTGAGTCATTTCAAATCAACTATAATTTTTATGGTAGGTGAACGCTGACTTTAATAACCTTGTTTGCTTGTAGGGATTAATCGACAGGATACCTAATAAATCTATAATAGCACCCATCCATGAACCATTGTCAAGGCTACATTTTATTATAGCTAGCCTACTAACTCTGAGCAAGTTATGTAATGTAAGTTATTAGTAATATAATAACGAATACAATGTATTTAAAAGTAGAAAATAAATATTATTAACGGATGTCCTGGAAAGAGGCTCCGTCAGATTTATAAAAATGTCTAGATCGATCATACGTATTACTTACATCATAAATCTGAAACTTGGTTTGCTTAGAAAACCTGTTAAATATGGAAGAAGTGAATATTGATGAAAAACCCATATTACAGGTACCTTAATAGATCACACGAGGTTTTCCCCAAGGACTCCTGTTAGGTACTCTTTTAAATTGAGCTTAAATGTATTTCCAGTGTGGAAGTTTATTTTAATCAGTCGATATCGGGAACTTCTTGGGAAAGTTTGTAAATAAGCATAAAAAACATTGGCAGGTACACTAGGATTTGGATTTGTATTACAATATAATCTAAGCGATAATGCCGACAGCGCGGTATGTACCTACCTTTAACCGATGTCAACCTTATCATTGGAAAAGGTTTCCACCCACATTCAGTGTTAAGGACATTGATTTTTTATTAGTATTCCTTGAACCATGAAAAAATACTATTACATAGCCTTTCGGCACGTGTTGAAAGTCATAAACTTGACATTGAAAAACCTGTTTCGTAGAAGTATGTGGGTGCTAGAAATATTGCCAACTAATAATAAATTAATTACGTGTGTCTACGTGCGATTTTCTATGACGAGGGATATTAAATGTATCCATTCGATAGAAGGCTCACCTTTAATGGTACTTTTCTAGTTGCATAGGTGTTACGTAAGATTAAACTTATGGAAACTGGGACTAGGTAAGTAGCTTTTTGCTTAATGTTGGACCCTGGACACTTTTTTCGAATCCATGCTTTACACTGCCACGTGTTTGAGCCCAGTTTGGTTAACTCGAAGATTTTGCGGGTTTTATTGTGGCCTTTTGTCCTCTTGGGGGTCACTGAATGATGAGATTTGTCCATCGATTCTCCGTCCTTCGAGATAGGTCATGTTAATTGCGTCATTAGTGACAATAGTCATTAGGTACTCATTACCTTTAGCACCTTTGGCCTGTTCAATCATATCAGTTATGTACTTTAGTTTACTTTATTTTAACATTATTTTGCTTATCATCTCACGGTGTGTTACTTCATGTTTTTCGAGTATTTAACTTTACGTTACTATACCTAGCTACTGTTAGTATGCTTTGATTTGAAATATTTATTTTCAGGCACATTTCTGTGTAATCCATATAATGAATAGTAGAAAGTTCTATGAATCAGACGATTTTTTGTAATTATTATTTTTGTATGCCTGATATTGCTTTGAAAACGTTTAACCGTAGTAATTCCCACCTAGACACGAGTCTAATACTGTGAAATTCTTATCAAAACTTGAAGAAAGAAATTTATCACGGTGTTTATTGTTGTCGCTTAGTGACAATAGAACCTTGATACAGGACAGAAGTAGAATGGCGCAATTTGTACAATGAAGTTTGTTTTACAAATTACTACCCGGCTTCACCTGAATTTCAACACGAATTTCTGTATTTTTGAAGTGAAAACTTCTTCAGCACTGTTGTGATTTGAAACTCGATGAAACGAAAAAAAACGACGCTAAAAAGAGACAAGCACATACATCTATAGGATTTAGCCTGCGAGAGAATGAGATGGTATAATCTCTCTCCTCTTTGTGCGGTGTTTTGTAGCCTATCGGTTTATTCTTTGTGCGGTGCTTCGTAGCCTCCCTACTCCTGTCTACTTTAGTTTAATGTAGGTTTCACTTCTACCGCGTGTGAATTGCACACTCTGATTTTTTTTACTGAACGCATGACGAATTTGTAACACACGATTCGATATCAATTAATTACACATTTCAAAGCTCCATAGCTCATGTGTTTATCTATTTTTACGATTACTTAGAAGTTCAAAGCAAGAGATTTTAAAGACTTTTTAATGGGATATACAAATAGAATATCTGTTAACAGATAGGTTTTTTTTTTCAAATTGATTGTGTTACCATAAGTTTTAAAGTTCTTCTAAACAGTAAAAGTGTTGCAATGTCAATTACAAGTTGTAAAAAAAAATGTTACAAAAATAATCTTAGATAAGAATCTATTATCTTCAGAAATCTCATCCTCAAATGTACATTTCCGATCACTATCGTCTCTCAAATATCCTGTTTCATGTGCCAATCTCAGAATTGATTCCTAATATCCTCTTACTAAAATTTTAGCCAGGAGACATTCTTCCTACTGTACTGAGACATATCCAATTACGAACATAATGAGACAGCTACCGTTTTTTGCAAACATTTCTAACCGTCCTTTGACTACCACAAAGCAGCGCGTTTGCTTTGTGTTTTTCAATACACAAGAACATACCTTATGCAAGGTTCGTTCGTTCGGTTCTCTGAGGTTCGGGCTCACACACACAATTGACGTTCTTTTTGTGAAAATTGGACCTTTATATTGAAAAAAAATCTAAGTCTAGTGTATCTAATGTATTGTCAAATTTTAGGCTCGTTGGTGAAACTTTATTTGGGTTTTATTTTTCTAAGAATGATATTGCTTATTGAAGATCCTCATATTGTTGAAATTATTATGGAATTATTGTAAGTGGGATGTTCATTTGCCACGCTCCTACTGACATCAAATGCAGGCCCGGATCAAGGGTTGGGCAACTGAGGTGCTGGTTCCAGGTGCGTTATCTGAAGGGCGCCATAATCGTAAAAAATCATTGTTTTAGAAAATATCCCCCTTACTGATAAACGTTCTTAAAATTTTGCACTACTGATAAACAACCATTTAACCTTAAATTAATGGTTGTTTATGAATTGTGTAAAATATAAAACACGTTTATTAGTAGTAGGCCCATGAGATTCATCGTTGCTGTATTTATTAATAATATGTACTAATTTTTAAAGCGTCATTTTGTTAGATATCATCTCAAGATTCTCAAGGGCACAATATTACAAAACTAAAAACTGTAGTATAATAATCACTAACTAGATAATATACACTAGAAATGTCTTCCATGTAGATTTTAATGGAAACCGACGCCGTTGACTTATTAAATTTTGGTGCTTATTTAACGCCCAAAGGGCTTTTACATGTTTGGTAGTACAATTAATTAAACGACTTCAAAAAGGAGGAGGTTCTCAATTCGACTGTATTTTTTATTTTTTTATTATTATTTTTTTTATGTTTGTTACCTCAGAACTTTTGACTGGGTGAACCGACATTGATGATTTGAGATTTTTTTTATTTGAAAGCTGGTGCTTCCCGTGTGGTCCCATTTTAATTTGGACCAGTTCCGACAATGGCATCCATGAGAAAACCATATAAGTCTTAAATTTGCATTAAGTATGTGCGTGACAAATGGACGAGTAACTCAATATCACGCCAACCGATTTAGATGATTCTTTTTTATTGAAAAGGATGTACTTCAAGGGTAATTTGATGAGAGTTTGGTTAGGTTCTGATTATCGGATCCATGACAAATTAACGAAACTCGGCCGAATCTCTTAATTTGACGTTATGGTCAAATTATGTCTGTCTCATGTGAGCAGCACGTTTAGTAGGTTTACCCATATTCAGACAAATTAGTTAGTGTACTTCAGATTCACTAAAAATAAAAAAATAAACAAAATTTTTAACAAAACAAAAAACGACTTAAAAAAATGCACTAAAAAGTAAATAAATAATTTCGTATTCTTCTACAACTTCATAATCAACTTACTTTTTCTAATCATCAATATGTAGGTACGATTGTTATTTTTGGAGTCGGTGTCAGCAAGTCGCTTGTGCGACACAAGCACATCTCATAACTATGTATGTAGTTACAAACCTACCTTGACTGACACCGACTCCAAAAGTAACATTCGTACCTCCATATTGATGATTAGAAAAAGTAAGTTGATTATGAAGTGGTAGAAGAATACGAAATTATTTATTTACTTTTTAGTGCATTTTTTTAAGTAGTTTTTTGTTTTGTTCAAATTTTTGTTTTTTCATGACAGATGATTTTTAAACAGATAAAGAAAAATAATTATGTCTCTTTTACACTACATCGTCATTATATTTGATCTAAATGATAATGAAGCGAATTTATCGTATTCAAATATAAGCAACAAATTGTCAGACTTTTAGATCACGAAATATGCCCACATCGCATTTATTTTGTTCTTTGTTCTGTGTGTAGGTATAATAAAATGCAACTTGTTTCCTTTGTTCTTGTATAATCCTTACAAATAGTTTAATGTATCTCAGAACTACCGGATGTCTTCGTGGTAGGGAGTCTATTATCATATCATAATTACCCAAAAAATGTCAAGTGATTCATACAATGAGGACCTTTTGTTCCACAACCATAATGAGATCAGCTCTTTAGTCTTTTGTAAAATTAAAGATAATAGGATTCATTATTCATAAAAATTATAAATTAATGTGTTCTTGAGTTAGTAAATGGATTACTTAAATAATATATTAATATCTAAAAATAATAATATTTCAGCAATATTTGATCCAGAAGATTCGAGGGATTTTCACATGCATAAAAATACTAAATTTACACCAACAATATTCTGTTTATACAAAATTAGCTGTGGTCAATATTTGACAATGAATGAGGAACTCTACTTGATGTTAGGAAGAGTAAACTCTAGACCTGGAATCGATTTTTAAGAACGGATATATCACCTGTATTTACACCCATAAATGTCCGTGATGACAGGACTCTCCGTAGTTTGATTTTTACAATTTTTTTTTTCAATCTTCTTAAAATAGTTATTTTTTAAAATATTACTAGCACCTAAGATAAGTAATAATGAAAATATGTTATTCCAATATAATACCCCCTAGTGAAAATCGTGATTCGACCGTAATAGCCGTTTTACACCATCTCTTTTTTCAGCCCGATTCCACTAGAGTCCAAAGTCAAAAATTTTCGCTTTATGCGATCGTTTCATATCTTTGGTTTCAATTGGCATCACAGCAAACAGCATAATAGCCGTTTTTCAGCACACCGTAATAGCCGTTTTACACCATCTCTTTTTTCAGCCCGATTCCACAAAGAGTCCAAAGTCAAAAATTTTCGCTTTATGCGATCGTTTCATCTCTATTTTCATATCTTTGATTTCAGTTGGCATCACAGCAAACAGCATGATTCATGTGTTGTTTGCAGTGATGACAATTGAAATCGTACATATGAAAATAGTGATGAAAATAACGATCGCGTAAAGCGAAAAATGTTGACTTTGGTCTCTAATTGGAATCGGTCTGAAAAAACTACTAAAAGTACTGCATAAATATTTATATTTATGTTTAGTAGACAGTGCTTTACAAAGGTCAGTTGCAGTTCATCCAACAAAATTGTAATTTGTGTAATTAAAAAAATACACGGCGCATGTCAGTTTCTTATTAACGTTTTTGCAAACTACATAACCAAATAGAGATTGCTGCCAATTGTAAAAGTCAAATATTAGCTCTTTTAATTTGTATGAAAGACTCAAGATTTACAAGAATCAGTCTAATCATATTGACTAATTATACAAATAGACGGTGGGCAAGCTAGCCAACTGATACTAGCTACGTAAATAGGCAAATGAAAAATATGTCTTAAACATCAGGAAATAAATTGTTTTTCACGAAAAATCATTTTCACAAGATCGTGACAAGGAAGTCGGCAGATTGATTTACGTCAAGTGTAATGTTTCGTTTTATTTATTTGAAAAATTAAGTTACAATACATGGTTTCTTGTATTAAAGGGGAAATAAAAAAAATATTCCAAAGGCAGGTAGGTATAATCTATGATAAATTTTGTACTCTTCAGTTAACTATTGTTTAATGTTTAGTTGATAGGAAATGTAACCCTAGAACGGGGTACACAGTTATGTGTGTAGGGACACATTTTTTATAAATGTTACCAAAAATTACTTTGATAAATAAAAAAAATGTCAAAAGTCAATGTCGTAAATATTTGATTATCCACTTCATTCAATTTATTAAAAACTAGCTGACCCAGCACGCTTTACTGTGGCTAATAAAACACAACGTTATCTACTGGATGGTTAATGGTTATCCAACCTATATAACCACCGCCGTCTTTGAGTTTATCGCGAAGAGACAGACAGATGCCGCGGAGGACTTTAATTTATAATACGTAGAGATGGTGTGAAAGATTATAATAATTTGCATGAAATGCTTGGGGTAACTAACGTATTTAAGTTAATAAGGATTAATACTGTATCCGTCTAAATAATTTTTCAATTACCGCAATGTACCTATGTGACCATTTTTTTAGACGATAGAATGGGTATAGTAAGCTATCTGTAAAAGATAGATATATGCCTTCGCGGACTTTTTTGTAGATCTATAAAAGAGGAATATCCCACCATGCAATGTTTTGTTATATCCCAAAAGGGCAGCATTTTCGATGAATGCTACTAGGCTGCTTGACTTTTTCCGACACTTCTAACAATTATCGTTATGTTTCAACCAATTTACACAAATCCTTTACAAATTACATACCTAAACCTTCCTCACGAAACACTATCTATTGGTGAAAGCCGCATAAAAATACGTTCAGTAGTTTTCGAGTATATCGCGAACAGACAGACAGACAGACGACGCGGGGGACTTTAATTTATAATATGTAGAGATGTTACGAACAAAAGACATCATCAGACTGGACTATTATCTTTCTCAATATGTAAGACCTATATAAAATTTACGTAATAATATGTGTACGTACTTATTGTTATTAGATATCTACGTACTCATTTGTGAAATACCCGTACCACAAGCAATATAAAAAAAAAATAGCTCACATTCTTCTTAGTGGACCTAATTCCTAAGTAGGTTTTCTAAAAAATTGACGTACACTTATTATTTTTTTAATTTTCAATGTAAGGCCCCGCATTCCGAATTTCTACCCACATAATAACATAGGTAGGTACCTACCTACTTAGTTACTTCCCTTAACACGCTTTTAACATCTTAAACATATGTTATTTTTGAAGATAATCTATATTCGAATGCCGATTTGAAAAAGTAATTATATGAAATTCCCTCGAAAGAAAAAAATCGGAAAATATGCTTCGAAAATTATAAAAATACACCTGGTTCTATTATTTAACATGCTAGAAGTATGAAAAAATTCACAGCGTTTCCCTAAATTCTACTTAACTCGGATGTCGAGAATTTATTGCTCTATTTAAAATAGTTGTGTTTTATTAAATATTTTCAATACAGTCGCTACGCCTATTAATTATAATCTTTTATACTTTCCAACTTAATACCAAGCCTTAACAAATTTTATTATGTACTTAGGTAATAGATGTAAATTTAAATAACCGAATATTTAAATAACTACTAGAATATTAGCACGGGTATTTGTAAAAATGAGTACTTACTCTGAAATCGTGAATATAAACCTTATCTTTATGCCTTCAAGTTATCAATATGCTTAACATAAATAGCCTTTGGTTTTACTCAATATACGACCTACCAATCCTACGATGGCATGTAAAACAATTTATGAATTCATTGTGTTGCGATAACAAGTTGTTAATATTGTTCATCACTTTTTAGCATAGGTACTAAGTGAAATCTTAACCACAAAGTTTTAGGGTTTTCAAAAATAAAGGAGCAACAACTTCATGGTTGGCTCTTCTCTTTATATTATATCCCTTATTTCTGCACGTTTTCCTCATATCGTCACTTCATTTGGGTAGGGTTCTAACTTCGCTTCACCTTGTTCTGAGATATGAGGTGTCAAAGTTTGCAAAGATGATTTCTCATAATCTGTTTACAAATTTCCGATTTTGATGTTGAACCTTGTGTAAAGTATTTTAATTGAACTTATTTTAAATGAAAGTATTTAAAGAGGACGTAAACTTACCCTTTTAGAACATACCTAAACATACAAATAGAACCCTGTGCAACCAGCTAGAGCATAAAATTCATTGCACAAGGTTCTAATTACATTACCCTAATGCTATTCCTAGCTAGGGCCAAGCCCTATTAAAATATTTTCCATTAAAATACAATAAACTAAAATACATAAATTAAAATTCTTACATAGATTTCGAAAATTCGTCTTTGGAAACTTAGAAACCTTAGAAAATGGTAAGACGTAGTTAGAACCCTATCCAAATGAAATGACGGACCATAATGTGCCTCGCATTTAAGATCAACTGTCAGATACAAACAAAATAGAGAGTGTAAGTGATGTTAGAACCTTGTGAAATGAATTATTATTGAAAAAGCTTGAAGTTAGAACTTTGTCATACTTATATCTACGACAATACAACACAGATGGTTCTGAAAATTATTTTGGTTATAGAAATAAGCAAAAGAAATGGTTTGGCATTCAAAGGTCATGTTTGAAAAAAATGTCAGTTAGAACCCTATCCAAATAAAGTGACGTTATCATGCAACAGTGCATACATCCGATACATTTTATTTTTATTTATTTATTAAACTTAAAATAGATCCAGTTCATTCACATGCATCATCTACCTACATATTTGAATTTCACTTTTGTTTTCTTGATACGTAGATTGAATGATTGTATGAATGAAGTGGAATCTTGGATGTGAAATTAACCCACATTCCGACATCCGATCGAACTGAAACTCGGCAAATAGACTCGTTGTCGATGATAAAGCAATTGATCATCTTTTCGTGGCACTCATGCACACACACGCGTGCACACACGCATTTTTCTGAAATTGGATGACGTTATATTTTAAAATTTACAGCAGTTTATACACGAAATAAATATCGGTACCCTCCAATTGGAATTTAGCGATCACTCACAAACACACGGACATATACGCATTTTTCTAAAATTTAAATAAATTTAATGGTTCTTAGAGGCCATCCACAAATTATGTCACACGAATTTCATGATTTTTTAATCCCCCCCCGTCCCTGTCGCACATCGTCACACTTGTGAGACCCCTCCCCCCCTAGTGTGACGTCACATAATTTGCAATTTTACGTCTAAAAATAATGAAAACAGTAGTTAAATTTTTTTACATGTGACGTCACAGAGCCGATCCCCCCCCATACCACTTGTCACACAATGTCACTTCTCTACCCCCCCCCCCCTTAAGGTGTGACGCAATTTATGGATGGCCCTTTACCTCAGATCATAGATATACAAAATGAAGAAACTATGAACGCATTGACCTGTATGATGTTTTGTAGTCTGTTCTGCAAATTGTGACAACTATGCATACTCCATTACTGGCGAATTTCTAAACAAACAATGAAATACTGAAAGAAAAATATCAAGAGCATTATTTTTCTTTGTTTTTTTGTTGATGAATATTACGATTATTGACATAATAAACAAGTTGTTTTTCTCCTCTTTTCAGTAATACAAGCCCGCACCGTCAACGAAGCGAACATAGAGGCAGCCGACAGAGAGTCTCTCCCAAGCTACACCATCGTCTCCGGCCTGCCGAGCTACGACGAGGCGCTTCAGCAGCTAAAGATCGTCCGGGAGAAGCAAGCCAGACAGAAGCAGGCGGAGGCCTCCGCAGGGGACTGGAGTCCCCACACGCCGCCTACTCCGATGACTAAACTGTCAGTGACAGATCTCTTTCAACTCTATATGGCCGCTGGAGCCGTCCCAAACCCAGCAGTACCACCCACCAGCGCGGAAATCATTGCAGAAAACAAATCCTAACGAAGCTTGTCTAACAATTGTGCGAAAATTAGAAAATGTTACAATGGTGACCCCGCATATCATTTTAATTTTGCGTGCGGGTGGACTTTTAGTTTTTTAATAATACCTACGGTGAAACCATAGACAAAACGAAAGCAGTGATAAAAACAATTTGGCGTGATATGAAAATAAACACTAGTTTTATTAAAATTATAATGGAGAGCTGTGAAACAATGAACACCTAATAATTTATTGGCTCAACAAACAAGCACTTTGAATTATTATTAGTGTTTGTTCGGTATCATTAGGTGAAAAAAGAATAGCCCGTGCCACATAAATGATGTGTATTTAGCGATTAACAGGTCAGTTATAATTATAATTGTAACCAAATCGATGTTATTTTTAAACACGCATTGTGTGAAGAGTTTGTACTTAATGGATTGTGTTTTGTGTGAATCGACACAGCACGACTGTGATAAAAATGAATGATGTAAACTTGTGAAAATTATTTTCTAGAACCACGGACATTCAAATTTGGATGTCTATAGTTAGAACTATTTTAATGTTGACTGAGAAACTAACATTCCGTTCATTTTATGGTAATTTTTAACCGGAATTATTTTATTTTTAATCCATCCGATAAATGATTACTTTTTAATATTCTCGCAGAAGTCTTCCACTATTCATATTTGTATTTTTGCTATAGGTACATATTTGTTAGAGTGTTTAAATTTATAATATTGTGATTTTAAGATCTATGTCTACATAAGTGTAAATATATATATAGATAATTTTAGGTTGTTAAAATTAATTAAGTAGGCAAAAACGCATTTTTAATATTCAATCATAAGTAGGTACCTACCCTAGGTACTAAATGAAAATAAAAATGTGAATAGGTAGGGAGGTACTTACTGACAGAATAATATAAGCATATTATATTTTTGATTGTAATAGTATTGTATTGTATGTTGATATCTTTATCAGTTGTACGCGGAAGCACTTGAAATATAATACTGTGCTTTTAGTATGTTACATACTTATCCATGTGTTTTTATTTATTACCTCTATTATATACTATGAGATTCTTCTTCACATAACCTTATCGCCTACCTAGGTACATAAACAATATTTAATTTGAAACAAGGTTGCTTGATAACAAACTATGGTCCATTTGATTAAAGTAAACTATGGATCTATTATAGGTACCATTTACACAATACTAGCTGTGCAGCTGGGGTACCGACTTCGCTCAGGGAGTTGATAGAGATTGAACTGGCGTTCGAAGTTCGAACCCACGACGGATCTTGCTTTATATACACCCATAAATGGGTATATATACATATACACACTATATATACACCCATACTTATCGGCTTCGAATGGTCTACAACGTTCTAGAACATTCCACAACATTCGAGAGTGTTCTGGAATGTTCCACAATGCTCTGGGATGTTCCCGGATAATCCCGAACGTTCCAGACTATTCTCGAACATTCGACAACATTCCCGAACGTTCCGGGATATTCTGGAATGTTCTGTAATGTTGTGGAATGCTCTAGAATACTCTCGAATGTTCAGGTCTGTTCTAGAAAATTCTAGAGAGCGAAATTTCCAGTCCTTATATATTCAAAAGCACGCCCTTCTGGTAAAAACAGGAACCTTATTCATGGATGGGGGATAGACGGCTACCACACCATATAACTCCCCTGACCGTACCGGGACTCACTTTCATACACTTTCTTTTATTATATAATTATACTGATTATTCGTCAATTGAATCAGATAGGACCTTTCATCAGCATAATTATTAATCAAACCATTTCACCACAAAATTATGATTTATAAGTATTTATTTCTTGGAATGGTTTTGAAAGCAACCCATGAACGGCAGAAGAACAAAAATTATTCAGAACAATTTTTTTCATAATGCCTAGGTATATGAACCTTGTATACTTAGTATACAATTTGTAGATTGTGCCAATGCAAGTATCCAAATACCGACAAAAAGAAAATAAAAATATTTGTTGAGAGTTCTTAGAAATATAAGATAAGAATAATATGAAAGCATGACGTTCTTTTTAAAAGTTTTAAATAAAAGCGGTAAGGTGGAAGTCATTAACCTGTATCACCATCTATCAAAGAATTAGTAAACTAAAATCAATGTCGATAACTAAATTTCCTTCTGCGTTTGATTGCCATCTGTGTTTTTATTAACAAACTGTTATGGGAGATAATTTTAAAATGCTGCCAGACGCTTGAAGAAATACACCGTGGAAAAAAAGAATGAAATTACAAACATAAAACATTATTTTGACGAAAATAAAATGTAAACGTTTAGGATTGCTCGCCACGCTTAATAGAAAGATTTTTTTAAATAACGCTTTAATTCAACTTAATTTCACAGCCAACTTTTTGGCCGGTCAGTGGCTGAGTTGGCATCGCGTTTGGGCGGGCGTCGCGTATTCGATTCCTCGGTTGCTAAATCCTCCATTATGACACAAGCAACATTCTACGCTTACTGTGGTGACATTAGAAGATTTTCAAATATTGTCAGGTTATTCGTTACCCGGGAATGTTTCTCTTTCTATTAAAAAAAATCTATTAATAACTGGGGGAAGGAAAAAATTGCAATTTAAATTACAATTACATGAAATGATAATTCTCCTTAAATATTTTGTATATTATGTATTATAACCCTTATGGAATGTGTGGGATTGCACTATTCTCCCCACATACCGGAAAAAACATTTATTATTATTATTATTGCTGTTTTTAAATAATTTCTGTCCATACCACAACATTTTGGTACGTGGGTGTTCACAATATTTTGTAATACGAAATAGGTTTTCAGGCAAGTTTTCTTTAAACATAAGTTTTTTAAACTAAAATAAAAAACCTGTCTAAAAACCAATTTAATATAAATACAAAATATCATGAATACCAACATACGAAAATGTCAATAATGTGGTCATCCCATACAACGTAAATTTTCATTTCAATAATTGTAATTTTAAACGGGGTTCTTTCCATTATATAATGAATGTAAAATGTTGAATCAAAGTGTTATTTCAAAAAAAATATATTCGAACTAAGCGTGGCCAGCAATCCTAAAATATTACCAAATAAAAAAAGAGTGTGCTTTAAACCACACGACTGAAGTAAAACTTCACTAACTTATATCTCCCTCTCAACTTCCGTTCGTCTCGCCCGACCGTTCGCCTCGCCCGATCACACTTTTCATAACGCTCTTGTCACGCATTCACCAGCTTATTCCCCAAGTTAAGTGTGCGTAAAGGCCCGACCGTTCGCCTCACCCGATCGCACTTTTCGTAACGCTCTCGTCACGCATTCACCGGCTTACTCCCCAAGTCAAGCGTGCGTAAAGAAGTTTTACTTAAAAAAATCAGAGTGTGCACTTCACACGCGGTAGAAGTGAAACCTTCAGAAAACTAAAGTAGTCAAGAGTGGGGAGGCAACGAAGCACCGCACAAAGAGGAGACCCAATACACTATCTCATTTCTCGCAGGCTAAATCCCATAGATTTTTTTTTTATTTTATTTTTTTTTTTTATTAGTAATAGAAGGTACATAAATTACAAATAAATTTTATACAGTATTTAATTACATGGTAGATATATTTGATGTACCCCCATAATTAAGCAAGGCTTGTGTGTATGGGGGGGTGTTATTGTATTGCTTTTTTTATATCATTCAGTTTATTTATATCACATTTAAATTACCATTTAAACGAAGTTTTCAGTATAATTTTTAAGGTGAGTTTTAAAATGTTTTATATTGGTATTCATGTTTCTAATTTTTTCTGGTAATGAATTAAAAAATTTTGCTCCGAGATATTTATGACTCAATTGTCCAATTTTTTTTTTACATTTTGGAGTGGGAAGTATTGATGTTTGTCTAAGACTTCTGTTATTTTTAAATGGTGCAACTTGGTTTTTAATATTATCTTTATAAATTTGTAATGTTGCATGATAAAAGTATAATGCACTTAATTTTCTGACTTTAAATTGTTTGAATAAAAGTTCTGACGTATGAGTAGGGTTTTTTTAAAATTGTTTTTATTATTAGTTTTTGTGATATGTAAATTGTTTGTGTTTGATTTGTATATGTACCGCCCCATCCTATAATGCCGTATTGTATAATTGATTGACAGAAAGCGAAGTATGTGGTTCTAAGTAATTTTTCGTTTAAAATATCTCTTAAACATCTAAATATATATGTTAGTTTCCTTATTCTGTTGTTCAGAATATTTATGTGTGGAGACCATTTTAAACGCTGGTCTATTGTTATGCCCAGGTACTTAATATCAGTTTTGCTTTCTATTTTTGAACATGATATATTACATTTGTGGTTTTCTGTATTTGTCACAGAGTGGATTATTAAGTTTATTTCTTTAGGTGTTTCTTGTTTTTTAATGAAAAATGGCAAATAATAGGTTTTTTTAGAATTTAAAGTCAATAGGTTTTTATCAAACCATAATAATGTATGTGTTTGTCTCTTTTTAAAGTCGTTATTTCGTTTCATCAAGTTTCAAATGACAACGGTACAAAGGAAGCTAGTGGTGGCTAATATACAATAAAAAAGATATATTTATTGTATATCAACATTTTTGTGTCACAGGATTAAAAACCGTTCTGGCAGCACTATTTTCAAACACGTTCGCCATCCGTCAGATTTATTCAGTGTTGCCAACTTAACGGATTTCCCGTCATATCTGGCGGATTGGAGTGTCCCGAAACGGGAAAATTTTGTGTATAACGGAATTTACAGTATGACGGATTTTCTGGCGGATTCGAACAAAGTGACAAATTACATACTTTTATAAGCGAAAATCGCCTATATTTATGGAGAAATTTTGATCCCTGAAATTCTCTAGCCACCCCCCCCCCCCCCCCCCCCCCCCCAGAATGGACGAAAATTTGTGTATCTGACGGATTTCTGACCGTTGATCCGTCACGATTTAGCGGGAACAAAGATTTCGAGTTGGCAACACTGGATTTATTCCGCGGTTTCCTCAGTTTTTCCCGGGCTCCGAACGTCAGTGAATTAATTCGATATTTCGTCAAAAATAACTGAATAATTGTTATATTGTGCATGTAATGGGAGATAGCGACTGGAGACCGTTTGTGTACGGAGGGCTCGCATCCATTACCGCCGAATTTGGTAAGATCCTTTGACCTACAGTTAACCTATGTGCATTCAATGTTCTATGGAGGGGATACGTCAAGACAGATCCACGTGCTGTCGGGGGTCTCGTCCTGATACATAATACAATATGATTCACAGCTTTCGTACGGTGTATTGCGTACGTTCAAGTCAAAAATAAATCATGAATGGAGTTATATTTAGATTAGCGTGACATTTCGTATTTTCTTTGTAGAAAAATATGTAATTCAGCGAGCCACAGCCGTGGTGAATCAGTAAGCGTCTGACGCAAATATAATGATTTTTTTTTATTATTTATTAATTTTTATGGTATAACATCACAATATAAAATGAGAAAAAAATAGGGTAATTATCGGTTCGGACTGGCCACGCTTATTACGAATAATTTTTAGAAAAAAACTTTAGATTCGCCTTAATTACTATAAAAGGAAACTTTTTGGCTTTGGGGCGGCGGAAAATAATGCATTTTAATTTTCAATTGCATAAAACCAAAATTCACTTCGCGAACCGACACAGCGAAAATCCGCGGCCGTAACTGTCACTGTTATGTTGGTATCCTTGATAAATTAACAAGAGCTAATACGACTGTAGCCGACTTCGTAGCTTTCGTCTTGTGAGATTGTACGCCAGAATCACAAACCATGTTACACAAACCTAGCGTAGCCGCTAAACTACTTGAAAACTGGGATGTTTTTCTTGCCTTGACGCGAGTAGGCGTTATAAAGGGGCACTTTCTTTTGTATCACAAACCATGTTACACAAACAAGCCCGCTAGACAAATTTCATAATTACGCGCCTTATCCCACGAAGTCGGCTACAGTCGTATTAGCTCTTGTTAATTTATCAAGGATACCAACATAATAGTGACAGGTACGGCCGCGGATTTTCGCTGTGTCGGTTCGCGAAGTGAATGTTGGTTTTGTGCAATTGAAAATTAAAATGCATTATTTTCTGCCGCCCCAAAGCCAAAATGTTTCCTTTTATAGTAATTAAGGCGAATCTAAAGTTTTTTTCTAAAAATTATTCGTAATTAGCTTGGCCAGTCTGAACCGATATTTACCAAAAATAGCAAGGACAGTAAATACACAATTACACCACATGAATAAAGTAAAGACAAATGGGACAAAAATATAATCAGGTATGTAATTAGGAAGATAATGCCAAGTCCTTGGACAAGATTTTGATATAGTGAATGATTTAAGTCATATTAATAGAAAATTTGGTAATGTTTGTTTGCCTAACGACTGACAAAAATTCTGATAATGTAATAATATTCTGATAAATGTTTTTCTAGCCGTTGTAATTATTTTTCAGGGACGTTTCCTATCGATACGACAAAGACTCGGTTGCAGATACAGGGGCAGAAGTTGGACACTAGGCATGTCCAGCTTAAGTACAGCGGCATGACAGACGCCTTCTTGCAAATAACCAGGCAAGAAGGGGTCTCTGCTCTCTATTCTGGGTATGTAAACAAACTGTAAACATCATTCAGCTTCGGAATGATAAACAAAATATTATTTATTTCTCGGTTACTAAAAACAAAAAACAGTTAGTAATCTTATAATTTTAATTTTATTATTGTAAAATTATAGTAGTGTGCTAATTTTTAGACAGCTCAAATGTTAGGTTTTATTTTTATTTAAGTGTTAATTTTTAATTGGTATTTTTTTCTTTTTTATGTGTCACTGTGCTCCCGTCTGGAGCCAGTGAGACTATGGCATCCACAATTAGGGTATGTTGTGAGGCTGAAGGTAGTGGGGAGGGGAAGGAGATGGGAAATATGAAGGTTATGAATTACCTGGCTATTTTTTTAAATTTTTTTTTTTATTAATAATTTTTTTTTTGTTACATACATAAAAATATTACAAAAAACATTTCTTTTGATAAGAAGTAAAAAAAGGAACTATAAAATTAAATATGTAGCTTAAAGATAAACAATATTACAATTTAACAAAAAAAAAGATATTACAATAGTATACATATATATATGATAACAAAAAAAAAATCCCACATAGGCATCGCCAGTTCGTGGGTATATTTAAGTTTTTTTGAATGCAGTTAAGTTACAACATGGCAAATTAAACTTTAAATTAGTAAATTAAAACATAATTATGGTTTAACATATTTATAGAACAAATAATTCCGTATTTACAAAACTAAAGTTAAGAAAAGAAGAAAAAAAATATATATATATGAAAAACAAAAAAGGTTAAATAAAAATTAGGATTTGTAAAGTTATAACAGGTATGATGTTATAGCAGGTATGTATTTGTGTCATTTGTAGTTACCCAAGTCTTTATTAATTTTTTGTATATGCTGTAAGAGGATATGTTTTTAGATTTTATTTCTATAGTCTGATACAGTGCATTATAGATTTTTGGTGCAATGAAAAAAGCATGTCTCTGCGCAAGCCTAGTTTTGCATAGGGGAACCCCAAATGCATTATTTACTCTACTGCTGGAGCGATTTTCGTGTTTTGTAAAATATACATTTCGTGAAAATATATATTTCAGACATTGCATACAGTAGATTTTTCTTATATCTAAGAGTTCAGCTTCTTGGAATAATTGCAAGGAGGGGTAGGTAACATCTTTATGCAACATAATTTTTATTATTAATTTTTGAGTAATTTCTAGTTGCTTAATATGGGTATCATAAATACCCCCCCATCCAATTATTCCATAAGATATTGATGGTTGCACCAATGCATGATATACCAGTTTCATTCTTTTAATATCAACTATGTTATTTAATCGTTTAAAAATGTAAGTCAAATACCTAAGTTTATTTACAAGGTTTTCTACGTGATTTGTCCATTTTAGTTGGCTGTCTATAATAATTCCTAAGTATTTAACTGTGTTCCCCGAATTCATTTCTATACAGTTAGAACACAAAACAGGGTTGCAAGAATTTTTGTGAAACCTTATATTTAGGTGAGTTAAGGGTGCCGCCCTTTTGGTATTATAGAATGGAATATACATAGTTTTTTCACAGTTCAGAGTTAGGAGGTTTTGGTTTAGCCATTCTTTGACAATGGATGTGCACTTATTTGCGTTTTCAGAGACTTCTTTCCATGATTTACCATGGACTGTGATTGCAGTATCATCAGCATACGAGAATAGTTTTCCCGGAATACTGATATTACACAGGTCATTGATATAAATTAGGAACAATAAAGGACCGATAACTGTTCCTTGTGGAACCCCATGTCTCACATATTCTGGTTTACTAATATTATCACCAATTTTTGTACATTGTCTGCGATCAAGTAAATAATTTGTTAATAGTGACAGACAATTATTTTTAATCCCAATATTATTTAGTTTTCTAATCAGTTTATTATGATTAACGGTATCAAATGCTTTTTTTAGGTCTAAAAATTCAGCCTAGCGATTCCGTATTTTTTGTTAGATCGTTATTGGCTAACAGACGTTATCTTCTGTCAGATTTGTGTGATTTTTACGTCACATATTTTAGTTTTGATCGATTTAAACATGAATTCCTGCAAGTACGCATGATTATTTATTCATTTAATGTACGTTGTACATAGAAAACGCAAATAACAGCCATAAAAATCACACAAATCTGACAAGAGATTACGTCCGTTATCCAATAACGATCTCACAAAAAATACGGAATCGCTAGGCAGATCTGGTCACCAAATATGGCTAAAGCCATTTCAAGCAACATATCAATTCTGAATGGTGGTCTTACACCAGGGCGATACTGAAAGGATCTTCCATGCTGGAACATGCCGCAAATATACTATATATTATTTTAAATGAATTAATTGTGAAATAACACAAATTAATCAAAGAAAATTTATATGTGCAATTTACACGATCTTCGAATTGTGAGACAAGAGCCTTACCCTTCAACCACAGAGTCCGTCAAAGTTGCCGTAGTAGTTCTGTGAACAATAGACACGTCCCAAAAAGGATGTTTCTAATATTCTGTTATTTTAAATTAAAACCAAAATTTTAATTTAATCCAAAATTAATAAATACGACAATTACATATTCAAAAAAAATTATCTTTACTGAACCATCCCATCATGTGCTGATGCTAAATTTTCTCCTTGCGCCAGCTGATTCTGTTCTCGTAATAACTTAGGTATTTGTTTTCTGCAAAATTATGCCGTTGTAAATCGTACCGTCTTACCAGATAATGACATATTTTTTACAAGTAAGTGTATTTATAATAATCTATGCAAGTATTTTCCCCAGAATAGCTACTTATATTCAAAGAAATGATTTTTGTTTTAATTGTGTCTGTCGGCTACTGTGGCGCACGACAATGTCCACCATCTTGAAACCAAACAAATTTACAGACAAATAAAATGGCAAATGGTCGAATTAAAACAGGACTTCGCTAAGCTCAGTCAATAAACTTTGTATTTTGTTTGGCTTTATATTAACTTGAGGTGAATTCTTTAGTTATGAGTTAAGATTTATGAATTAATAGGCTTGTAGATTTGTTTGAATTTCTGGGCATTCTATTTATATGTATAAGAATTTTAGATGGTGGGAAATTTATTTTTACTTACCTGGTGTTAGTACTATTAATGCTGTTATTTTCAAACAGTAGTTCATGTATTATGATACATTTCTCCCACACATTTCTAATTTTAGCTTTGCATTCTTTGAAGAAGAGAGTTCTTAACGTAATAGTGTTATTTATTCAATACAACAGAAAACATATTATTTATTCAGAATTTTAATATCTATTTCGAAGCATACCTTGAAGTTTTTTTAAAGCATTTATTTGATGTGTAATCTCATTATATAACAGTAGATCGACAGCCTCAATGGTTGGGGGGTATGGCTCTTAACTAGCAATCCGTAGGCCCCGGGTTCAAATCCTGATGTGCCCAAATATTCACAATTAATGAATAGTATATTTGTGGCACGTTCTAGAGTGGAGGATAGTCTCAGTATCGCTCTGGTATAAGACCGCCATTCAGAATTGAAACATTGCTTTAAATGGCTTTAGCCGTGTTTGGTGGCCAGATTTGAATAGCCAGGGACCTTCCCACCTCCCTCTTCCCCATCTCCTTCCCCTCCCCATGCCATAGTATCACTAGCTCCAGAAGGTAGCAGTTGGAACTCTTGTGCATTATTCATTCCCCTGTTATAGGTATTGCAAGACTGGTCCATTTTCAACTAAAGGAAGAATATTTTTAACATCTTGCGTGGAGGTTAATATTCTGATTATTTTCCATTACTATAACCACTCGAGGGATAGAGATTTTTCCGGGTGTTCGGTTTTCGATTCGGCTGCGCTCATTAAAAAAATCATGCCTCCAAATATCAATATGAAAAAATGATCCCATATTTTTAGGTTTTATAAAATTTTTTCAAAAATATATTATTAAATCAATCATCTTGGTTTCATATAATTTATGATTTTAATAAATTATAAATTTATTCTGAATTTCTCACAATTACTTTAGCCATGAAAATCTCTCCAGATTATTTTGATACTATAATTTATTTATTGGCATTATCATAAATGCTGGCTTATTGGATCAATTTCAGTTACTATACGATCAACCAGGAAATATTGTGTAATCTGACACTTCACATTCCATCTGCTGTCCTTAGTGGAAATTGTGGTTTCAAACTGTGATAATATATTTACTGGATAAACATATTCAGCCTTGTTAATAAACGTTGTGAAAATGTTACATTGATAAATACAATTGATAAACAACCGTATGTGTGAAATTGTAAATAAATAATGTCGTAATGGATGATTGTTTCTATCATGAACCCACCTTTAAATAAAGCCTTCTAAGGCGCCGCTACCCGAATTTGTAACGATTTCTTACGTATCTCCCTCAAACATTTGAATTTTTAAGCTCTTTAAAAAATATGTTATTTTTGAAGATAATATATAGCATTTCACGCCGAAACATAAATTATATAAAATTCCCTCGATAGAAAAAAATCGCAAAGTATGCTCCGAAAATTATTATAAACACGTTTGTTTCAGTTATTTTACAAGTTATAGTTGTAAAAATTTTTACAATGTTTCTTTAAATGACACTTAAGATACCTTCCACGAGATTTTTGCTTTATTTAAAACGAGTCGTGTTTTATTAAAAGAGTCGTGTTTTATTAAATATCGATTTTATCGCTTTAAATATTAGCGCGCTCCTCTAACATTCGTAATTACATATCTCTCCATCTTCTTCTTTTTGAGCGCGGATGCGGGGCCTTAAGTATTGTACAGAATCAATAAATCACCTATAAAACAATTCATGATAATAATTGTTGTTTTGAAATTCTTAAATGCTGCGTTTAGGTAGTGTACAGAGAAAACATAATGTAATCCTGATTCGTATTTCTGATGAAATATTTGTACATGTAGTATAATTAAAACCAGTTAACAATTATTATAAGCAATAATTATCAGCCTGAAACACTCATCCACATTGACAAAATCTTCCGAGAAAAAATACATGACGCCAACGGGTCCCGTTGGCGTCATGTATTTTTTCTCGGAAGATTTTTTCAATGTGGATGAGTGTTTCAGGCTGATAATTATTGCTTATAATAATTGTTGTTACCCTTTGTGCTATGCATAAAAATCTTGTCTTAAATGTTAGTTTAACAATTAAAAATAATAATTAAAACCAGTTCTTCAAAATCAGTTTCAGAGACATGGAAGAAATTGCCCAATCCAAATCGGTATTCTATTCTTAATTCCTGATAATTAAAATTTTGAGGTAGTAAGTACGGTCTAATTTGAAATCTGTGTTTTCTCCCTGATACCTACATATAACATCTTATCGCCCCAAGCATCTCTTTTCTCATCAGGACTCGTCTTGACATTTTTTGTCATCTATGTAATTATTTACATAGATGTCAAAATGTCAAGTGTGCATTGCGTAGACATGTCTTAACCATAGATCACTAGACAAAATGTGTGTTGCCACGCTCACTGTGCCTTAATGTTTCAATGAATGAAGGAGATGAAATGTGGATGTAAACAAATAATGTTTGCGCTAATAATGTCTGTGGTAATGTTTGAGGAGACATTCACTGGAGACCCGGCTTAAGTCACTATTTAACAGTTTGCGAAGTGTTTTTTTATTAGTAAGGCTGATTCACACAATATTTCATTAGAATTAATTTTATGAGCAATTTTTCAGTTCCCAGAATAATATTTATGTGTTCAAGTTTGAAAAAGTTTCATGACGTTCATTAAACTAACCCAAATAATATTATGCATTATATTATATTGTACAGATTCGATTTCAAAATAATATCTTATCTTGCAAACAACATACGATACTGAAAGGAAAATTCATTCATGAGAATATTGCGTAATAAAAGATAAATAATTATAATTTGCATTATCTGAATATGAATCTGTTATGTTTATTGGTAACTTAGTTTATTATTTTAGCATTAATAAATTTACTCTTTCATTTCATGCCCAATGCATGTATATAGAATGTCATGTGCCTGTAATTCTATCTTTAACATTATATATGATCATTTATCTTTTGTATAGATTATTGTGAAGTGTATAACCTGGCTGTGCCCCTGTAAGTGTACAGGGGCACAGCCAGGTTCTGGTTTTGTGGGGGTTCAAGAAAATAAAATGACCAATGATAAAGCTGGTCGAAATTAAGCTGAATACAGGGTCGGTGATCGTAGGCATGAAACAGGGCACAACAAACACACACAACAACTACCAACTACCTTTTTCATTGGAAATAATCATTCGAAGAACTGGTTTGTAACCTAGATAGTGTCTCGGATAAATATACCCGATTTTATTTATATGGAACACCTATTAACCTTTTTGTAAAAGTTGAGTTTTAAAAATTTAGGCTTTTACAAAAAGGTCAATATGTGTTCCATTTAAATAAAATCGGATATATTCAAGAAATGAAACGCCGTCGCCTTACCATTGCCGTGGAAATCATTTTCCAACGATTTTTTAAAGCGACCACTCTGGTATTTTATAAGTGTTTATTAATAAAATTTATGAATTGCTCGAAGTCTTTATGTTTAATTTCTTGTTCCAGAATCTGGCCGGCGGTGTTACGACAGGCTACGTATGGCACCATCAAGTTCGGCACCTACTACTCGCTGAAGGAGCTGCTCGCCAAACACCGGGGACCCGAGGTGTCTGAGTCAGTGTGGGGTAACGTGCTTTGCGCCACCGTCGCAGGGGCCTTCTCCAGTGCCATCGCCAACCCCACTGACGTCGTCAAAGTTCGCATGCAGGTCAGCATTTGTTTTATTCCTCATCGTCAGTATTCATTGGCTACTACGGCCTTGCAGTCATCAATAATGAAATGAATGTTCTTTTTCATCATTTGGGTGGAAGATACTCTCAACCTAACCTACTCCACTAGCGTCGTCAAAGTTTACTGCAGGTCGGCATGTTGTTTTATTCATCATCATCAGTATTATTAGCTGTTATAGAACCACAGTCATCAAACAAGTCATCGGCCAAAAGTATTTTTGTTATTTATTTTTGGGGTGTTATGCCGTGTTGTGCCACCTCCTCCTTTAGCCAATGTTTTGGACAGCGTTACAGTGTCCATCATCAGGGCAGATTGTGATCACACATCTGCCCTGATGATGGACACTGTAAGGCTGTCCGAAACATTGGCTAAAGGAGGAGGTAGCGCAACACGGCATAACACCCCAAAAATAAAAAAACAAAAAAAAGGTTTTTCATAGTTCAAGTGGAAGATACTATTGTAACATATCCAGTATCCTTCTGGTGATAGTTCACCATTTAGGATTAAAATATTGAGTGAAATGACTGTCACTTGCCTGCGGGACTTTGGCATCCCCAATTAGGGTATGTTGTGAGGCTGAAGGGAACGGGGAAAGGATGGAGATGGGTGGAAGAAGGTTCGAAAGTACCTTTCTATTCAGATCTAGTCACCAAACACACCGAAAGACATTATTATTTTTATTTTTAATTTTTTAACTTTCATGAGTAAAATCTCAAATTATAATATTTAATTAAATGAAGACAATATTAGCGAAACTCAAGATAATGAATATAATGTTGGTAGTTCTTAGTCGAAGTATGATACAGCTAAAAGTGACCGAATTTGATATCAGCACCTTGCATATAAAAATGGTTCCATGATAACTCAGAATGAAATCAACTCAACGCCTCTTTGAAAAGTCATTAAAAGTTATGAAAAAAAAATTAGAAATAGCCCGTAACCTAACTATTTAACCAATTTTTTAAATATATTTATTTTTATAACTTTTCAAAAGAGGTGTAGAGTTGAGTTGATCTGTCATCTGAGTTGTCTGATCACCTATAAAAATATATATAAGATCAAAAGTAATTATGTAATAGAAACCCACTAAGGCTAAGTTGAAGATACTCTCAGAAGAGTCCAGATTAAAATATACCCTCATTGTCGGCCAGGTGAGCGACAACCATTTAGATTTAAAACTTTGTAAAAAATGGCTTTAGCTGTGTTTAGTATCCAGTCAGGTACTTCCATCCTTCTTCAACTCTAATCAATTGCAATCATTTATATGCGGAAGCTTGTCATCTCCATGTTATCATTGATGTAAATTGATGCTTAATTATGACGGTATCAATTAGCTACTGTTTTTTTTTATTATAGCAGCTTGAAGATAGTATAATCACTAGCTATCAAGTTGCTTTGTGCTAATAGGACATTAATGAAGTAAGTCCTACCATTAGTCATGTATGCTGTGTGTGCAAATTAATCCTGATATAATTGCAAATCAGCGCTAGTATGTACATGTTTGATTTGAGATTTTCACATTGAAAAATATTATTGTGATTCAATTTTCAGTTATGCCATGTTGCGCTACCTCCTTCCTTAGCCGACATTACAGACAGCATTACAGTGTGTAATTAATTACACATCTGCCCTAATGATGGACACTGTATTGCTAACTGAAACGTTGGCTAAAGAAGGAGGTAGCGCATAACGGCAAAATAACCCAAAAATTTATCAAAATATGTACACATTACGTAAACTAAACTTGAGAAAATTGTTCTATAGTAACATCTTTATGCCAGCTCCATGTCAGTTGATCCCCCCCACTGTTGGTCCCCCGGCATACTTAAATTCAATACGTTTAGTGTATATGAAATACTTAAATAAAATAAAATACTTAAATTCAATTGATTTAAGGAAAATACAGTATATCAACTTACACAAAAAATAACTAAGTGTCCCCGAAGGAGTGTGTGGAGAGGATGTACCGCCGAATAACATAAAAGTATAAAATTATAAAATGTATTTTCATTCAGATGCATCAAGCAAATAAACAATTATCTATGAGGGCTGTCCGTAAAATATGTAAGGTCTCCAAGGTGCTGCGGTCGCGAGGAACAATTTTACGCGAGATCCGGCAACACTGGCGGGTAGCCTGGTTTCCCTACGCCAAATCCCAACCACACTGCACTCTCTGCGACACTTAGTCTCGGCTTGGCAGCAGTTCGTGATGGAGCTTCCGCTCACCGCACCCGCCAGGTGTGAATTATGCTCTATAATTAGTTTTTTGTGCAAAGAAAAGAAAACCCCAGTATAAATTCATTTTCAGCTACTTGAAGTATACGGAAAACAGTGTACGAGTGCGAAAACGTGTGCAAATGGTGCAGAGAATTAAAAGCATGCCAGACGGCCATCGGTTTCAGATAAAAAAATTGCCAAAGTGGAACAAACAATGATTGCAGATCGACGGTAACGGTTCAGGAGCTCTGTGATATAATCCCTGGTGTCAATTGACAAGATTTTTACAGAAAATTTGGGAGACCACAAAGTCTGTCGAAGGTGGGTCCCAAAATGCTCACCGAAGATCACAAACAACAATGGGTTGCAGCAGCCCGTGAATTCCTTGAGTGCTACGACATCGATGGCGAAGAATTCTTGGACTCAATTGTGACTGGGGACGAGACCCGGATACACTACATGATACTAGAGACAAAAGAACCATCCCAGTGGCGTCATTCAGATTCGCCGAAGCAAAGTTTAAAAAGAATTTCAGAGCCTAACTCACGCCTGGCGGGTGCGGCGATTGGAAGCTCCATCGCGAACGGCTGCCACGCTGAGGCTAAGCATCACAGAGGGTGCAACATGGTGGGGTTTTGACAAGGGGAAATCAGGCTACTTGCCATAAATTGAAGATTGCGTGTAAAATCATTCCTCGCGACCGCAGCGCCTTGGAGACCTTATTTTATGGACAGCCCCCGTATAATGTATAACAGTGTAAAAGAGCAAAAAATCTACCCTGTAAATAAATTCGCATGATATCCATACCAACTTATTATTAAAAGATATTTTTGAAGTCAATTTTAGGTTTGAAATTTGTAAATGATGCACAAAAAGTTATAATTTTATAATGATTATAATTTCAGTGGGCCCTCTGTCGGGGGAACAACTGTTAGGATTTTTATGTACTCTGCAAATATTGTGTTTGTTGATAAACATCCAATGTTGGGTCAATTTACTTTTTATCTTTACTTTAAACATGTTTTTTTTTCATGCAATCAGCTGATGACTTGATGATCTTTCCTAACCACTTTTTACCAGTATGAATGATAAAAAATCACCTTTTATCTACTGTATTAATGCAAAAATTTAATTGGAAAGGAATTTCTTGGTAGATATCCCATTATTACGCTATCTGCCTATTCTGTCATGAGGTGTTCATAAAGGTTATCAAGACACATTCATTATTTTATTGCCATTTAAATTTGAACAATATTATACATTCATTCATTTGTCTATAAAAACAGATTTAAAGGAGAACAATACGATTTGAACTTGGAATTAAACAGCAAGACGCCATCTTAATTTATTTAATACTAGCTAGTTCCCGACATGCGTTGCGACGCCATATTCAAAGAGATAAATTGTTTCCCGCGTCCCCTTCTCCTCCAGTGTTTCCCTTCCACCTTCCCCGCCTTCCCTCTCCCCTTTACTCCTCTCCCGTTCCGCCAACATTTATTCAGTTTTTGAACAGCTCGCGTTCCACATATTAAATTTTTTTTATTAAAATTTTCGTTTTTCGTGTATTACAAATACTAATTTTTGTATATTATAAGAACAATGAATCAAATTTGGTATCTAACATGGTACCCATTTAAAATATCTATAATTCTTGATTCAATCAATTCAAAGTATTAGGCGAGTACTTAAAATAAATTCATTAATTTAAAAAGTTTTGAAAATTGAATTTTTATTTAACAATCATTGTTTTGCAATTGTCAATCTCAAATTTTGACATTTTCGACAGTTTCGCAAGAGTTTTTGTAATGATTAAAAAACTTTTCAAATGTATTGTCATGTGGTTGTAATAATCCAGAAACCTTCGCGGGGGTTTAAAGAAGGTATTTTGGAAGTTTCAAACATTTTGTATGCTAAATATAGCAATACATAGACATCTCATATACTCATATATAAATATAGAGGGTGTCCGGGGGTAAAATGCGATAACTTCGAGAGGTGATTTCTTCCCGATAGTACAAGTAAAAAAGATAAATAACTTTTAGAAATTCCAACTTTTAGGGGGGTAGTTTTGATGTAAAAAGATAAAATTAGTCCGGCGAGTGCGGCCAGTTTTATTATTTTCCGCTGTTACGATACGGGCCAATCACAATCGAGTCGGGCGCCCGGCAGGCTCTCAGCAAGTAAGATCGTACCTCACACTAAGGATTTTTAGTAGGTACGTCTTTTTGTATGGGAAAAAAATGTTGGAGTTTCGGAAAAAGTTGTTAATCTTTTTTACTCCTACCATCAAGTAGAATCACCTCCCTAAGAAAGGGGGTTAAGTGCATTAACTGTATGCCCTACTGGAAATGGTTGTCTCTTGAGGTATTATTGTATTCTTACAGGATTTTTTATATTTTCAGGTCCTTGGGAATGGCGCTGATCAGAACTTAGCAAGATGTTTCCAAGAGATTTACATGAACGAAGGGATCCGGGGATTATGGAGGGTAATTAGATTTTTGCTTATGTTTTTAATTTTTTTTTTACATTAACTCCACACATGAGGCCTTTTTATGGAAAGGAAGAAGAGGAAGTTCTATGAAGGAAAAAGGTACAAGAATAGGAATTTGGGGGTCAGTGTGTCCAGGAGTGACAGATGCATAAATCCATCCCTCCAGATCGAGACAGTCCGGCTGGAGACGTCGAAAGGTCTCCCTCAACCAGTCTGTCTCGATCCGATCCACCACGGAGTAGGTGACAGATGCATCTGCCACCAAAACCCGGACTAACCTCACCCCATGAACCCGGGAAAAACCCTGCTAAGTCACCAAACATAGCGAGCCACTTGTGGTGATCTATGGCAGAGGTGTTGGTTATCCAATAAATGGCTCCCGGTTAAGCGGGTATGGGTACCGTCACCCCGGGAATCATTTATTGGATAACGGCAGCGGTATCCATACCCGCCTTCCAAATTGGGAGTCGGATGTGGATACTATTTATGTGGGTATAGGTATATTTCTTAATAAAATAGACTGCAACCTAGCGCATCATGTGGTAAGCACTCCGACTCATTCCAGCAGCTCCATACAGACGAGATTGAGTGTTTACCACGAGATCCATTGCGACGTGTGGCAGTGTAATATTTTTTGTTTATTGAAAATAATATCACAGAACAACAAAATGACATCTACATTTTTTACTCCAAATATGCTGTGGAATTGCTGGTTAAAGTCTTTCAGGAATATTACATGTATTAAGAATCGGCGTTTGTTGGTACATATAACATTGGAGTTGCTTACTGTATTTATGTTATCATTTTAACCTTTCCCTTACTGTGCTAAAAAAAAACGCGCGCTCCGGTGCTGTGTAATCAATTCACGTGTCAAAATTAGCGATTTTTTCTCGGAAATATATCAACATTCATAGCTAATCGCTTTTGTTTATCATAATTTGTGTTAAAAGTGATAATAATTGTAGTTTAATTGCTGAAAACATGAAAAAACCATCGTCCGTTGCTCAAAAAACGGGCGAGGAGACCATCTCAAACGATTGCCCGCGAACGACTGAGGCGCTAGAAGCTAGAATAGTGCTAGACTGCTACCCAATACATACAGCTATGCATGTGGTCGAAACACAACTGCGCACGGCGGCGGTCTCTGTTACTCGTGTTCCCGTATAGCGAAGTAGAGCGAGACGTCACATGGCGTGTCATCTCCCCCCGCACACTCTTCGCGTATCACGGTCCACACTGGCACATGGTTGATTGTATTTGTGGTTTATTCCCGATATTTAACAAAATATCTCTGATTTTGAATTAAATTTGCTAATTATTTAAAATATTAAATTTTAATTCAGTGCGTAAATGTATAACGGAGGAATACCTAAAATCTGAACCCAGAATTCATTATATTTATAGAGATATAAAAGTTATTAGCAGCAATGTGTAGTATTTACACTTTACAGACCAGGAAAGGTTAATAAATGTCAGTAGATTTCCATAAAATCGTGTGTTAATTACATGACATGAGGAAACTGGGGGCGTTTTGTCCGTACAAACGTATTCTCCAATTTCCTCTCTAGATTTTGACACTAGAGCAAATATTTTTTAATGTAATATAGATATCGACCAGTAGCATGTTGCTATGTTTTGCTTTTTTGATATATTACTTCTTTTAGGAGTTAGAACCCTCCAAAAGTCATTATATTTTTCAAATTTCTTGGCGACCGAGTTTCCTTTTAAATCAATTGATTAATGGATGAAAAGATAAAAATTGTATTAAGCTCCGTGGCCTGGACTTTGAAACATTGCACGTTAGATTCCTGCGCTGAAATATATGAATGTGTGGCGATAAGAAGTTACGTATGTTGATTTTTGAGATTTTTCAACTCTACTAAAAATAGATTTATGGTTGCGGTAGAGAATATGATACATTATAAGACCTGAAAATGTGTTTAAGAGTTTTTTAAAAGCAATAAAAAATAGATAAGACTGTATACTTTTGGTTTTCCTGTATGCAGAATTAATGGATGCAAATATGTATAAGATTCTTTTGTTTTCTAACTAGCAGCTGAAGTCCCCTGAGTTTTAAGCATTTTTTCGCATTCAGATGTAGACAGTTATCTTCCAGTGGCAGTCCGTGAGTTAATAATAATAATAATAATAATTTCATTGTTCGGGAGGCCAAGGCTCGATATGGGCTGTAGCGCCATCGGAGAGAGAGAGAGAAAGTCACTAAGAGTGATGGAAAAAAAAATGGCCTCAAACTTAACCTATTTAACTTTTCATCATTTTACTGAACTTTATATCACTTTTCAGAAGTGTTTTAAATTGCCACCGTCCTCAGTTGCCTGGTTACTGTTTAGGCACATGCCTGTGTTATGGTGGTCGATTTTACATATAGTGCACTAACATTTTAAATTTAGTGCATTAGTATTTTAAATAAGCAATGGTACAAGGGAATATAAAATATTATAAAACAATATCAGATAATATAAAATAACATGTATTAAAGAAAATAAAGAATGAAAATGAGTAAAAATAATAAAAAAAGATTACGAAAGAGGTAAAAGAATATAAAAAGCATATGAAGGAATATAAAAAGTACGTAATTCAAGAAATCTAAAATCAATGTAAGTATTATAGAGTAAGCAACAAAATAGAGTTAAAATAGCTTATAATATCCTCCACGGTATTAGGTAGGAGCTCATCTGGTTCTGTAATATTTGTGTGTAACATATTCTAATGTAACTTATTACGTGTGTTGCTAGGGTGTGGGTCCCACGGCGCAGCGTGCAGCCGTTATTGCCGCTGTGGAGCTGCCGGTGTACGACAAGTGCAAGCACAAGCTGCTGCCGCTTCTTGGCGACAGTGTGGCCAACCACTTCATCTCCAGTTTCATTGCCAGCCTCGGGAGCGCCGTGGCCTCCACGCCTCTTGACGTCATTAGGGTGAGATTGCCAACAAATTTTATTACTGGCAATAAAAGACGAGTAGTTACTGTTGCTGAGTGAAGACATCTCTAAGCCGTTGCATCTTCTTGGAAACCGCAAATAAAATTTGTCTTTTTATTTTCCATCCTCCGAGTGATATTTATTTTTTGCTTCTTTACATGTTAGGTATTATTTTTTTTAATAAAATTTTTAGCCTCCCTAGGACAAGCCTTTTGTTTGGTTTAATAATTTTATAAAGTAATAAAAATAATACAAATTAATATAGGTGTTGAAAGAACAATATATTGTTAGGCTAGCTTTACACTTGTAAGTAAAACGGAAGTTTTTGACAAGTTACTCACAGGAACATTTACATATGCATCCAACTTGTGGTAATTAATGCTCACAGAAGTTCGGAAGTTTATGAGTAAATTTATTTGCAGTAAGATGGCTTCCTGTCAACAACGATCTGCAACTGTCAAATTTACGTGATTGTGGCGATAAAGATGAAAAGACCCAAATAAAGTGTTGAAATAGAATTTGGCTTTAATTAGACAATTATCCACGTGCTTTTGTACCGTCAAAGGGGGAATTAATGGAGTTCTTTAATTTTATCAGAATGACAGCTACCTGACTGCAACCTACTTCGAATTCAAACATGTAATGTTAAAAACAGAAACATTGATAATAGGAAGGATTGGACTGATAACTGAATAGAAGGACACTCATTTTCAGAAAACTTAAATAAGTGTAAATAAATACTAGTTTTATAGGAAAAAAATCCTACGAAAACAACTGTTTTTAATTTTTGACATTTCAAACGGCACATTTTGGTACCATTTCTTGCGGCAAGTCTTCTCTGCTTATCAAACTGATTTTATAAACTGTAAGAAGGCTGGAAGTTCGCGCGGACGCGATTAGACCTGTCAAAAAACTCGCGAAAGAACAGCTTCTGCAACATGCTGTAAATTACTTGAAATGACTTTTGGTGTCATTTACATTGGTAATTTGGCCGTAAATCGCTTTCGTGAATGATTTACGGGAGAAAACTTACGAGTGTAAAGCTAGCCTTACATTAATGTTTCTTACAGATTATGAGTACCTACTAAGCTGAAGTAAGCTAATACAGTGAAACCCTATTAAGAAGTTTTCCAAGAGACCAGAAAAAACAAACTTCTTAAGCAGGAAAACCTTGCATATATGTGGGAAAAATTGGGTTAATTTTCGGCTGAGGGACTAAAAAAACTAAACTTCTTAAGCCACGAAACTTCTGAGGGTTTCATTGTACTAATTATAAAGTAAACATTTAGAGTAACCATGTGTTGAAATTTGATTTGAAATAAAATCTGCTATTAATTTAAGGACTAAGATAAAAAAACAAAAAATATATATATTTATATACATATATATATATATATATATATATATATATATATATATGTGTGTATAATATATTATGCTATTAATTTAAAAAGACAAAAAAAAATTATACAATAAATTATATTACATGTCCTTCCCACTTTAATTTTTGTTGACGTATTCTGTTATTTTGGTTTGTTACATTATATTATTTTCCTTCGATACCTACCATGCAAATTTCCATCCCACATTATTATATTTTCAGTTTGTGGACCTCTCTTTTGTGTCCTCATTTGACACTGCCTATATATACATAATTCTATATAAATTATACGCTTTATTTATGGTTGAAGTCAACTAATTTCAGACAAAACCTGCCCTTATCGGGGCGGCACAACAACAAAATTAAAAATTCTATGTGTAAATTACTTTATTGTGTAAATTACATTATTGTGTAACTTAATGTGCATATTCTTATCAATCAACTAGTTAACCTTTTCCCCGCGTTGAACTACTCCGTTTTTTCAATACCCATACGCGGTACATGTGTATGTCATATTTCAAATACCTATCCATCCAATTTTATGTCAAATTACAGCATATTATGGCATGATTTATCATACTATATAAACAGATGAGATTATTATCTACAATTTGAAACCAAATCGTCGTCTGTAAACACTCCTAGATGATTATAAAAACAAAAACATTAAAAACATATCCGCGTGCTTGTACTCAGGAAACTGCGTTGATAGACACAAGTGGTACCTCAATTACTTATTATTATTAATTCGTATAAACAAGTTCTAAAACTTCTGATGACACTAGAATTAATAAAATTTTTATGTAAATTCAAAATCACAGTTTCACAACATAAACAAACGTGTGCGAATACGCGCGATCTCGACAATAAATGTTATCGACGCCTGTCCAATTTGGTCAGTCGGAATCGAATGCATCTACTAGCGCCATCTGTGGAGTAAATTGTGAACTATACACTCAAAGGCACGAGGACACATTCACTTGATTATAGATGTTTTTTACGAAATACAATTTTACTTTCGAAATATGCCTGAAGATGTCAGCATCGTGATAGTTACACGAATGGCCTAGCGAGCGGGAAAAAATACTGTGACATAGTAGCGCTGTGATATCGGCAGTCGAAGTTAGCGTAACAAGGGCTGATATGGGCGCGTGTGAGGCATGGCTTTTGCCGTATCAACTGTTGTTACAGGAAGTTGTGGAAAAAGTTAAATGCCAACTATATTTAAAATTTTGTTGTGATAATCATGCTGGAAATAATAAACAATGTCTTTTGTTATGAAAATGATATTGAATATTCTTAATTACTGAATGTGAAAAGTTTGATGGATGATTCATAATAATTTACAATCATGCTACTTCAACACATCCAAAAAGTCATTAAAAGTGATGAAAAAAATATATTAAAAATTGTTACGGTTACTTTTTTTTTCATAACTTTTAATGGTTTTTCAAAGGGGTGATGAAATTGCATGATTTTATGGAACCATGATATGTATGTTATTATTTTCGTGTGTTAGAATGAAAACCAATGTTAATTAATGGAGTAATGTTTCAATATCTGTTTTATTTTGGTATATTTCAGACAAGATTAATGAATCAGCGAAAACTGAAGAGAATAAGCAGTATATTACCTGGTGAACAAATTTATAAAGGAACCATTGACTGCGCAATGCAAGTGAGTCTCAAATTGTTTGTCACTTTATAATGTAAGATAGCTACACCGTTTCATAATTGATGCATAAACTTGCCACATCATTTTGTTTATTTCTGTTGTGTGACAAAAGCAACAGACAAACTAATGATGAAAAGAAATCTATTTTTATTTTTGTTGTGAGTTGACCCAAATAATATCTGTTAAGTCTAAATATAACTAAACTCTGGTATAATTAACCTAACTGCCACGACTAATGTGTGCTTATGAGATTCTTATATATACGCGTGCCCAACATTTGTACACGGTTGACATTTGTCACATGAGAACGGGTCGTTTCTTCGACTCGTTCTTGTGTTCAACAGCTCGGCTGTGGAATGATTTGCCGGCCTCTGTCCTACAACATGGGTCTCTTCAAGACCAATGTTCATTCCTTCCTCTCCTCAAAAAGACCCTCCACACAGCATCCCAGATGACATAGGCCCTGAGGGAAATTATTTTCCTCAGGGCCTCCCGTGTGGAGTTAATGTAAAAAAAAAAGACAAGTAGCCTGCTTTTTTTTTTAAAATTTACTACCCCACACAACTGAGGAAAATAATTTCCCTCAAGACCTTTGTCATCTTTGTGGAGTCTTTTTGCTGCTTGCTTATGGCAAACAAGTGTGATTGGATGCTTTTCAGGATTTTCTATTGTTTTGTCACTTTCGTAAACCTTCCTATACATACTTGAACTTGTAGAAATAAACTTGTAGTATGATACCTACTTCAAGTTTATTTCTAACAGTAATTGTTGATTTTTTTGCCCGCCCAGAAAAATTCTTAACAGTAATTGTTGATTTTTTTGCCCGTCCGCCCCTTGTGCCCCCCTCCCAGAAAAAAAGTCTAACAGTAATTGTTAAATTTTTTGCGCATACGCCTCGTGTACCCCCCCCAAAAAAAAATCCTAAAAGTAATTGTTGATTTTTTGCGCGTACGCCCCGTGTGCCCCCCCCCCAGAAAAAAATCCTAACAGTAATTGTTGATTTTTTTGCCCGTCCGCCCATTGTGCCCTCCCAGAAAATTATCCTGGATCTGCCCCTGATTGAACCAATACAACACGCAACCTATGTATACTGATCTTATTTTATGAGCAGTGAATGGGTTAAGGCCTCAGGCATATTCTGTCAGAAAGTCGGAAAATTTCCACTTTGCGATAAAATCCAAATAAATGGAATATTTCTGGATGTATCTGAAAACTGTTTTTGATATACATTTTCAAATGTTATTATTATAATATACACATAATTTTAGTGCATTAAAATTTTGAATGCAAACATTAAAATTTTTTAATGTTTGCATTGTGGCTCCCTGTGCATTTTTTCTAACTAAATAAATGAATGAAAAAAAAAGAAAACACATGTTTTATTAGACATGTATTTACATATTGACGGTCCAGAAGAACAATGCTAAAAATTAAAAATCTTTAATTTATGTTAATTTCCTTTCTTTCTGTATTTTGCGAATTTTGAATGAAATGCTAAATATCAAAACAACACTATATTTCTTGATCTCAAAAACAGTTGCTGAAACTCAAATGCCAAAACGAAACTTTAAACAGCTCTACTGAAAAACTACAATAAAACTAAATGGACATTGTTCTTCGGGACGTTTATGTCAAAATTGCGTTTGGAAACTATGGTTTCCTAGAAGTGTACATTTTAATTTTATTGTGGTTAACTTCTAGATTCGAACACAAAGCATGGTGTTTTCTCTTTCTGACACTGTTTCTTTCTAACTCCATTGATATGCTCGGTGTAACCCTAAGTGACCAGCTCAGATATGGGGACTCCATCGAAGCCAGAGTAAAGTTAGCCTCCCAAAAACTGGGCGTACTGTACAGGGTCCGCAGATACTTTAATAGTACACAACTGCTAACCCTGTACAAATCACAAGTGCGCCCCACGGTTAAATTTGGCAGCCACCTCTGGTCTGGAGCTCCAAAATACCTGAAAAATACCCTCGACTCTGTGCAGAAACGAGTGGTCCGTTTGATAGATTCTCCCATCTTCACAGACGGATTGCAATCTTTAGAGCACAGGCGTCGGGTGGGAATGCTATCCTTGTTCTACCGGTATTACAATGGAAGATGCTCCGAGGAACTAGCATCATTGATCCCTTCGGCACCGGTGCATAGTCGGGAAACACGCCAAACGCATGCCCAACATTTGTACACAGTTGACATTTGTCACATGAGAACAGGTTGTTTCTTCGACTCGTTCTTGTGTTCAACAGCTCGGCTTCCTCCTTCCTACAACATGGGTCTCTTCAAGACCAATGTTCATTCCTTCCTCTCCTCAAAAAGACCCTCCACACAGCATCCCAGATGACATAGGCCCTGAGGGAAATTATTTTCCTCAGGGCCTCCTGTGTGGAGTTAACGTAAAAAAAAAAAAACTGTTTAGATTATATTTCTCACCATGACGGTAAGGGAGATACAAAGATGAGATCTATGAGACATCTATGATATATCTATGATATATCTCATGATATATCTCATGAGACCTATATGAGTTGTTCCTTAAAGCGAACAAATAGCCAGAGAGATTAATAGATATTTTAACAGACAGCGATAATTTTTTCAATTTATTTTCATTACACTTTATAATACAATAACCTCTTGTCTTACAAATAATGTTTTTTTCTAGTCAGTCAAGACAGAAGGGTTCGGAGCGCTGTACAAAGGATTTATCCCCGCCTGGCTGCGGATGGGGCCCTGGAACATCATCTTCTTTATAACCTACGAACAGATGAAGAAATTCTACTAAACACTAGTTGCATTATTTAACTGCATTTAAACAAACCTATCGTTATTTTTGATAGTTTTCTCTGTATCGCATTTTCACCGCTTCATGGTTTTCCGAAATGTGTTTCATCCAATGAATATTACATTGGTTACTTCCTCCTCTAGCATTTACTTTTATAATATTTTGTTGGTTGAGCTTATAAATGCAACAAGGTGATCACTGCAAATGCCATCATATATTCTAAGAACAATTTTTCAACTGTCACAATGGCTTTAAAGCTTATCAAAAAACCTGAATAGCTTATTCAATTTATTGATTTTTAAATTAGCTTATCGATATATGTAACTGTAATGGAATATATGCAAACCTACATTACTAAAGCCGAATTTACATTATGCAACTAGTTGCATGCAAGTTTTAAATAATTGCGCAAAAATAGTGTCATGCAGTAGTCCTGGGTCGATCGATCGTTTTACACGACCCGGGTCGCTCACGACACACTGGCGTCATGAGCGGGTCGCGAAGACCCGATCTTTTCGCGACACAAAATATGAAACTCGATTACGCTTCACCCAGATACTTTCTACTACCTGAGTCGAGAGAGAAGGTGGCGAAACCCGGGTGTTGACAACCCGCTCGCTCTCTCATATTACATCTATCTATCGTCGCTTGCCCTGTCACTTCCGCACCCGAAACCCAGGTTGCAGTAGTAGAGCGGTTGCGAGAAGTGGGTCGCGAGACCCGGGTGCTGACGAAAAAATGACCCGCTCGCTCTTTTGTGGTCCGTGAGCGGGTTTCAATGAGCGGGTTATTCACGACCGACCCAGGACTATCATGCAGACCCACTTTTGTATAGTCGAATTTACATTACGCAATTAATTGCATGCATGTTTCAAATAATTGCGCAAATTTTGTGTCGTGCAGACCTAGATTTGTAGAGTTGAATTTAATTATGCAACTAGTTGCATGCTTGTTCCAAATAATTGCGCAAATTTAGTGTCATGCAACGTGCTCGTGCTAGTGTCGTTCAGTATCACAACAATCATGGCACCATCAAAATCAAAGCTTTTTTCTGCAAAGCACAATGATGCATAAAATAAAGAAAAGACTGCTCGTGTACATGTCCGCTCAGCTGAAATGCTTTCGCGACACTAGTTACATCATGTTTTTACACAACAAAATTATTGCATACCACTAAAGGTGAGGATATTTCGCGCTAATGTGATTCTAATTTCGTGGCATACAACTAATGCATGCGTGATGAAACTATACACTTACATGTGAAATTAACAGTGCAACTGATGTCACGAAACAACTTGTGCGCAACTAGTTGTGCAATGTAAATTCGGCAGCATTTTAAAGTTAATTTAATTTTGTAGAATGCGTAATATCATTTGCAATATTACTGGCTACAAAGCAATTATATTCTGATAAGGTTCAGTGAGATGGACAAAGGTATTCCAGTAACGAAGGTGCTAGATTCGTGATTGCGTAAGAAAAGCATTTTACGCACAAGTCTTGTGTGGTATTAAAGTGGTGTCAATAATATGTACCTCTTTTGTGTAGAATAGATCTCGATTACTAGTAATTACATTATTTTAGCATTCCTGTTCAGGCAAAAGTAACCAACCTCAAAAACATGCTTGAGGTGCTTTTGCAATGTCACAATTTTTATGTTTGAAGATGAATGGAACTTAATATTATGTATTTTAATGTTTTTATATTAATGTAAATTTTCAGGATGGATGAACCAAAAATTGTTATGAATTTCAACCAAATAAATTCTTATTTTTAAATTGTCTCAATCCATTTTCTATTTCAGATTTCTAATGAAAATTTATTTTTCCTGAAATTCAAATATTTTAAAGTGAATTTGTTATTAATATTGTTTAAAGAGCTAAGCAGTCTATCTTTGTCGGTGATTTAGGCCCAATGATGTTTTTTCTTCAAATATCGCTTATGAGTGTCAAAAATGCTCTGGAGATTTAAAATCTGTTTTATTTATTTTGCAAAACAGTATTAAAGCCAATGCATTGCAACAGCGATGAAGAAAATTACTAAGGTTACATTTAGAAAAAAATAAGGTTTATTTTTTTTCTGTGGCAACCCTGATTTTAGCTCTTAAATATTTTTATTATTTTTCCTCCATGTTTTTGAGATTACCTGCCCTCGCCTGTACAGGAATGATAATTGTAAAATGTACATATTGTTATGTACAGTTGTGTTTGGGAAGAGTTTTTTTTTCGTTTTTATGTATTGAACTGAAATTGTTTGTATTTTTAATTCGTAGTGACGTTTTTCGCATTGTGGAGAAATCTCAAAATAGATCTTTTTATGTCACTATCAATAAGCGCTACTTATTCAAACTTAATTTATTTATTGTAAAAATCAAGCTAACCCTTAGTAACAATAAGATTTCGCATAGTTTTTTAATTTATTTTTCTAATAAATAACTTTATATTTATATTATAATATTTACTCATTTGGTTGTATGTTTTCCAAGAAGTTTTTCCTTTGCAAGAAAACTCAGACGCATATAACGAGTTATAGTAAATTATAGTATATTTAATTTACTAAAGAAAGCCTTACTCTGAATAATTTTGCAAACAGAATTTATCACACAGAAACAGAATTTATCACAGACTGTCATCTGGAAAGATATTGTTTTTTTGTATAACAATATTATCATTTGATTATTTAAAAAAAATTATGTCAACGATTTAGAGTTAGGAATTTTTTAATACTCTACTTCTAAAGTCTTGGCATTAATTATTTTGAAAAATGATAAATGTTGTGCCATTGAAATAGCATTTTTTATTTACAATTACGATAAACATTATTCAGCAATTAAGATAAATTTAACATTTCTAATAATTGTGCATTTACGATGCATAATGAAAATATGTACATATACGAGTAGGTACATATATCCTATGTACAATTCATTTGAAAACTGAAAGAATTCGAAATTTTATTTTATTTTGGGACTAGTACATTTATTTTCTTCTTTTTGTATAGGTTAATTAATGAACCAAATTTAGAATTTCCATAGTAGAAATTCAATTTATATAATTTAATTAATATTTTTGACAATAATACTGATTTTATGTACCTAGATGAAAGAAGAAGTAGAATAAGTAGAAAAATGGTTTATGTTCCAACGCCACACATTTTATTATGTAAGTAGGTACAATAAAAATGAGTATTGTCAAATTGATTTATCTCGTAAATAATGCAGGAGTAAAACAAGTGTGTGTTGGTAGTCATTAGAAATTTAATATCTATTGTTTAACGTCTGTTTTTGATTATTTGAAATTATCGCTTTGGAAATTGAAATACTACTTCATTACTCGAGCATTTGCGTTAACCTTTTCCCCGCGTTGAACTACTCCGTTTTTTCAATACACATACGCGGTACATGTATATGTCATATGTCAAATACCTATCCATCCAATTTTATGTCAAATTACATCATATGTTTATATGCATGATTTATCATGCATATAAACATATGAGATTATTATCTACAATTTGAAACCAAATCGTCGTCTGTTAACACTCCTAGATGTTTATAAAAACAAAAACATTAAATTCCATACAAAAAACATACCCATGTTATCTTAAAGGCGGCGCCATTTATCCGCGTGCTTGTACTCAGGACACTGCATTGATAGACACAAGTGGTACCTCAATCACTTATTATTATTAATTCGTATAAACAAGTTCTAAAACTCAACACTTAAAAATAACACGAAACGAATAGATTTTGTCATATAATAAAGTCAAAATCACAGTTTCACAACACAAACAAGCGTTTAGAATATGCGCGATCTCGACAATAAATGTTTTCGACGCTTGTCCAATATGGTCAATCTGAATCGCATGCGCAAACTGCGATTTACTACTAGCGCCATCTGTCGAGTAAATTGTGAACTATGGTACTCAAAGGCACGAGGACACATTCACTTGATTATAGATGTTCCTTACGAAATACAATTTTAGTTTCGAAATATGCCTGAAGATGTCAGCATCGTGATAGTTACACGAATGTCCTAGCAAGCGGGAAAAAAAACTGTGACATAGGAGCGCTGTGATATCGGCAGCCGAAGTTAGCGTAACAAGGGCTGATACAGGCGCGCATAGCTTTTTGCCGTATCAACTGTTGTTACGATTGCGTGGAAAAAGTTAATAACTGAAATAAGCATCATCGTCCGGGATTTTTGAGTGTCCGTTTTGGAAATTTCCTGCCCTCATTAAAAAAATCATATAAACTGCTTATAGTTTTCAAGAGCCACCAAATGCACTCATATTTATCCGTCTATCCTATATTTTTAGGATATATTAAAAAAATTATAAAAAAAATTGTTAAAATTGGCAAACTTATTACCTATTTTGAGAATATAAAATATTATGACTTCTATATGTTGTCTATAGCCTAGTCTATAATCACAGATATAAATTTAAATTTGAACATGCATTTTTTTATATGTAACAAATGATTTGTAAGAAAAAATATTGCAATGACTTCGGTTCGCAAAATGTCAATAACAAATAATTCAGAAAGAGTGAGACATCTTTCGTTGAAAAGTGAATATACTAAGTTATCTTTGTGATTATTCGATCCATACAACGCACAGGAACTTTTGAAATAAATCCAGTAAATGTTTTCAAATATCTTTTTCAAATTGGCCACATTTTGGCTAGCGAGCGCTCGAGGATGTTTGCGAATTGGCCAAAATATGGCCAAAAACACTCCAGTGGTATTAATAATATTGAGATAATATGTACGTCTAATGAAACCAAAAGTAAAATTGTTGAAGGTATTAATGTAGGGTATAAATACTAATGTGAAGAAGAGGGCTTTTGCTGTGCAAGCGTATTTATTTAATAATTATTTATCTGTCACTTGCCAAATTATTTTATTTTTAGGAACCTTTGTGAAATATCCAAAGCAATTGGATCAATTTTCAATTGACATGAGATTGAATATTGTGTAGTAGCTTGATGTAAAATACATGGGTTTACAATAAATTTCTTATGGTTTTTTGTTTTTATGTTGGAAAACTTCTTATTGATGTTAAATTCTCCTTCGTTTGTATTATTTTTACATGTAACCATCGCTTGACCTTTTTGTTTCCTCTTTTTTTTTTATGTGAATACCACCGAGTCCCAGCTGCTCTTAACCGCCTGGAACCAGTGAGACTAGCATCCCAATTGGGGTATGTTGTGAGGCTGAAGGTAGTGGGAAGGGGAAGGATATGGGGAAGAGGAAGATGGGGAAGTACCAGGCTACTCAGATTTGGTCACCAAACATGAAAGCCATTTCAAGCAATGTTCAAGAAATTGCTTACCTGTGTTTTGTGAATGCCTCTGGATTTCCAGGTATAACTCAACCCTCCCAATTCAGCCTCATACCATTCCATTAATTGGGGATGGCTTTGGGCTGTTAAGATTCTTGTAATAAAATAAAATAAACTAATTCAACATTTTTGGAAACTTCTATTCAGAACATGTTTGGTTTTTATTTGATATCTAAATAATATCATTTCCCAAACATTTATTATTTTAACCCATGTCAAAAGCGGCCATATTTATGTGAAAAGAATGGCTCAGAATTATACTGGGTCAAATCATTTTTTATATGATAAAAAATTACCTTTTGCAAATTTATAATGGGATATTGTTTTCTGCTTAGTTTCTTAGTGAAATATATTAGGATATATATTTCATAACACCATTTTGTATTAACTGTGATTTGTTTTTTTTTTTTTTCCTTTTCAGGAATATTTCGTGGAAGGACAGCGTGTGATATATTTTTCAAAAAATATACATTAATTATTATTGTAAATCATCACAGTGTAGTAGGTACTGTGCAAGTTTGTTAAAATGTTACTAATTTGTTTGCATGAATCAATGTTATACCAAAAATATTTAAATTTTAATAAATAATTTAATTTTCGTGTATATTTGAGTTTATTTATTTGAGTTTCTTCTTTAAAAGCATTATTTGTAAAATATATTTTTTTTATACGAAAATCGCACAAGAGTCAAAACGGCTCCAAACCATCTCTGGAGTCAGTAAGACTATGGCATCCAAAATTAGGGTATTGGGGTGTGAGGATGAAGGTAGTGGGGAGGGGAAAGAGATAAGGAGGAGGAAGGTGGGAAGTACCTGGCTATTTAAATCTAGTCACTAAACATGGCTAAAGCTATTTCAAGTAACGTTTCAATTCTGAGTGGTGGTTTTATACCAGCCTAGCGATTCCGTATTTTTTGTGAGATCGTTATTGGATAATGGACGTTATCTTCTGTCAGATTTGTATGATTTTTACGTCACATATTTTAGTTTAGATCGATTTAAACATGAATTCCTGCAAGTACGCACGATTATTTACTCATTTAATGTACGTTGTACATAGAAAACGCAAATAACAGTCATAAAAATCACACAAATCTGAGAGGAGATTACGTCTGTTATCCAATAACGATCTCGCAAAAAATATGGAATTGCTAGGCAGGGCAATGTTGAGAGTATCTTCCACTCTGGAGCGTGCCGCAAATGTACCATATAATATTTTAACTCTCCGTCAAGTGCAACTAATCTGTGAGATGAAGTGATCTGTTATCTGTGTGCCAAAGGGTAAATATCGCGGATCTAGGGGCGTGGCCTCCTGACTTCCTCCTTCCCTACCACTCACCTCGAAAAATTTAAGGCAAAAATAAATTTTGATCTGTTTTTCTATGATATAATCTCACAGATGCATTGCACTCGATCGTGTTAGGATTTGCATTGCGCCTGACGGAGGATTAAATTTTTATTTTTTTTTATTTTATTTTTTTATTAGTAATAAAAGTTACATAAATTACAAATAAATTTTATACAGTAATTAATTACATAGTAGATATATTTGATGTACCCCCATAATTAAGCAAGGCTTGGGGTAAATGAATAAATTGTGAAAATAATTTTTAATTTGGGAGGCGGGTATGGGTTCCGCCGTTCCAGGAACCATTTATTGGATAACCAACACCTCTGCCATAGGTTACCCCAAGTGGTTCGCTACGTTTGGTGACTTAGCAGGGGTGCCCGGGTTCATGGGGTGAGGTTTGCCTAGGTCATAACGGCGGATGCGTCTACACACCTGCTACGTGGCGGGCCGGATCGAGAGACTGGTTCAGGAAACTATTTTTACCTTTCCTGCCAGACTCTCTGGGATGGATTCATACGTTCGTTACTCCTGGACACTTTGACCTCCAGATTAGAAGTGAGTCGATTCACTTATTTTACGGAATCAATTCCGGAACCGCGTTCAGCTGAGTGCATTCACCGGACTCGTTTTCCGGCGAGTCCGCCGGACTCACCGTCCTCACCGGCTCCAGTGGAATCAAACTCATTGTGTCGCTTCGCCGGAGTTATTAAATCAGCCGGAGCGAAACTCAGTTTGACTTCAGCTGATTCAATGCTGGGAGTTGATTCAGTTGGACTCGCCGAATCCGTTGGAACTCGCGGAGTTGGAGAGTCATAATAGGTGTTATTAGAGCGAACAAACATTACTTCAATTTATTTACCTGGAATCAGGTGTGACGGGTTTGATTCAGCCTTAGGTAAGTTCGGGGATAAAAAAACGAATGACAATGGGAACAGAATACTTGAAGTATGTTTAGAGTGGAACCTGTTTGTATCGAATACTTTTTTCGATCATAAAAGTATCCACCAATATACATGGGAAAGAGGAAATGAAAGATCAATAATTAACTTTATAGTAATTGACTCTAGGTTGAGAGCCGTTACCGAGGACACAAGAGTTTTCAGAGGGGCGGAGGTTGAAACTGACCACTTTCTGGTGGTGTCGAGAGTAAACCTCTTTCGCGGCTGGCGCTCTGAAGTGAAAACGATATCAACTCCAACAAGATTCGAAGTAGAAAAACTGCAAAACGCTAATGTCAGAAGTGAGTATGAGAATTCTGCAGAGGTGAGATTGAATGAGAAGGAAATGGATGGTCTAAGCATTGACGAAACATGGAACCACATAAAGGTGAGTCTTTGTGAATCTGCTAGAGATGTGTGTGGAATAAGTACGCAAGGTAGGAGGAAAGGTGACGCATGGTGGGATGACGAGATCAAAGCACTGATCTCGAAGAAGAAGAAAGCATGGTTATGTTTGATAGCGGCTGGCACTGCTTCTAGAGATGAGAGAGAAGGAGAGAAAAAAGTATATAAGGGATGCAAGAAAAGAGTTGGAGGGGAAGAATGAAAGAAACGCCTGGAAACGAAAGAAACGCCTGGAAGAGGAAGAGGGAATAAAAATGACAAAACACTTTCCAAGAAAACATTAAACTGTTTTGGAAGGAGGTCAAAAGGTCCCGGAGTGGTTCAGAGAACGGAAGCCTGAAAGTGATAAAATCGAAAGATGGAAGAATGTTGACGAATGAGGAAGAAATAAAAGAGAGATGTCCAGCGGCGAATCGGGTATGAACGATGACGGAGTGAATGTTATCAAAATCAGCGTGGATGAAATAAAAAAATCGATAAAATGCATGAAGAATGGTAAGGCTGTTGGTTTCGACAATATTGCTGCCGAATACTTTAAAGGAGATAGCCATATTATTCTCACATGGTTGTGCAAACTTTTTAACCAGTGTTTAGAGGAGGGTTACACGCCATTAGATTGGAGAAGGGCTGTAATCATGCCGTTATACAAAGGGGTCGTCCATTAATCACGTGAGGCTCGAAAGAGGGGGGGGGGGGGTATAATGAGATATCACGTGTATTTATTTTTTGTGACAATATTCTGAAAATTTCAAAATACTTTGTACTAAAAAAATACACGTGATTTTGGGGGGGGGGGGTAGTCTATAACCTCACCACATATCACCAGGGGGGGGGGGGGGGGGGGGGGGTTAAAAAGTTGCTAAAAAAACATCACGCGATTCATGGACGACCCCAAAGGTAAAGGGTCACATATGGAATGTGGGAATCACAGGTCTATTATGTACGGAAGAATATTGATTGAAAGGGTAAGAATGGAAACAAAGGATAAAATATGGGATGTGCAAGGTGCCTTTATGAGTGGAAGGGGATGCATGGACCAGATTTTCTCTGGGAAGTTTCTGGCGAAGAACCAGAAAATTTTCTGCGCCTTTGTAGATCTACAAAAAGCATACGACCGAGTCGACAGGAAAAGCTATGGAAGGTGTTGTCACCGGGTTTGGCACCGTGTAAAATGTTAACCTTGTATATCGTTGGGCACGAGTGACATGTTTCCCGACTATGCACCGATGCCGAAGTGATCAATGGCGCTAGTTCCTTGGAGCATCTTCAGTTGAAATACCAAATATATATATAATATTTAAATTTTTTTATTTGAATAATTGTTTAGAAACCGATGTATCAAATATCATCACCACCGGGTACAATTTGATCTTGTATGGAAGTTAAAAATACAAATATTATGACTGAGCATACGAGTCCCGTTTCAAATTGACCGTTTTGCATTTCGCCTAAATTATTTGTACGTTTCAATTTATTTGTACGTTCCATTTCAAGGTTAACATTATACACGGTTGACATTTATCAGATCACATATTCACTCCTTTCTCCTCTCAAAATGACCGTTTTGCATTTCGCCTAAATTATTTGTACGTTTCAATTTATTTGTACGTTCCATTTCAAGATGGTGACCGGTGTTTCCAAAAGTGAAATCGTTGTGTTTATTTGGACTTTCTTGTTTGCGTTTTTTCAATATTACGATGTCTACCTGCCTGAAGAAAGTTTGAAACAACAATAATTGTCACCGAGATAGTGACTTCATTGGACAAATTCCATAATATATTTGAATTTTTTTTTTCGATGGCCCCCATGGTAAGGCTCTCGATTAACGATGCGTAGGTCGCGGGTTCAACTCCTGTTATGCGCAGATGAAATTGATTTGTATTTTCACAATTTTGTATATTTGCGGCACGTTCCAGAGTGGAAGATACACTCAGTATCGCCCTGGTGTAAGACCACCGTTTAGAATTGAAACATGAAAACTTGAAATGGCTTTAGCCATGTTTGGTGACTAGATCTGAACAGCTAGGTACTTCCCCACCTTCCTCTTCCCCACCTTTTTCTTCCGCATCTTAATGTTCCCCATCTCCTTCCACTGCCCTCTTATTTCAGCCTCACAGCAGACCCCAATTGGGAGGTCTGTCTTACTGGCTCCAGACGGCAGCAGTTGGGACTCATGTGAGGTATTCACATAAAAAAAAATTGTATATATATAAGTAGGTGGGTATTTAAGTACCTACTTACAAATTTTATGATGGGGAAATTTGGGTTTTGATTTAAATAAGAGAAAATTAGATTTTTTTGGACGCGCGGTGAACTCTTCACCGAACTAATAGTTATAAGTTATAACTTATAACTAAAATCACACATCAAAAGCGCAAAATTGTGACGAAATAAAAATTATTTTTTTTGGCGACTACGCCAATAGTATCTAATAAAATCAGTTTTTTTTCAAAATATGGGAGTGCTTTTACAATGACAACACCAGGCCCCCTAGCATGGTCGATCGATATAGGTTTTATCGAAAATGTCGGTAACTTGAAATCGCTCCCGAGCACCACTGCAGGACGCTAACGAAGAAATAACAGTTTACGTCAAATAAATTAGGAGCCCTTAGTCGATGTGAACTGTTGTTTGTTTAGTTTAGCGGCCTGCAGTCGTGCTTGGGAGCGATGTCAAGTTACCGACATTTTCGATAAAACCTATATCGACCGACCATGCTAGGATGTGTGCGTGGTGATGCACCACGTAGTGCCAAATTCGGGATCAGGCCGCTGACAAAGGTTAAAATTACCGTTTAAAACCAGCCGCCTGTTTTGATTTATTCACGAAAAAAACATCGCAAAAAGATTGTTTTATTTTATTTTGAGAACCTGAAATTTTGAGATTTTCAAAAGAATTTGATTTTCTCCATTAGATATACAATAAAATCACAGTCGAAAAGGGGTCCGTAAGAAAGAGATTTTGAACTTTGGCAGTTTTTAGAGGTCTGATACTTTATTTTTTCTGGGCTTATAAAAAGACTAATAATAAAATACTCGATTTCAAAGACTATTTAAAATATCTCTAAGCGATTTAATTTTCAAACTAAAATCACACGGCATTTGACGGCCTCCGTGGTCGGAGGAAAGACTCTCGACTGGCAATCCGGAGGTCGCGAGTTCAAACCCCGGCGTGCGCAAAAAAAAAATTTGTTTAATTTGTGTTATTTCACAACATATTCATTTAAAATTATATGTAGTTTAATTGCGGCACGTTCCAGAGTGGAAGATATTCTCAGTATCGCCCTGGTGTAAGACCACCATTCAGAATTGAAACGTTGCTTGAAATGGCTTTAGCCGTGTTTGGTGACCAGATCTGAATAGCCAGGTTCTTCCTCATCTTCCTCTTCCTCGTCTCATTTCCCTCCCCACTACTTTAAGCCTCACAAGGTACCCCAATTAGGGATGTCATAGTCTCACTGGCTCCGGACGGCAGGGAGCAGTTGAAAATCTTGTGCGGTATTCACTAAATGTTTGAAATCGCCGCCGGTTTTTGGTCGCGTGAAAAGTCCACTCTAAGTTACGCCGATGTTATTGGCACCATCATCGACAAACTCGTAATACGAGGATAAAAGACGTAAATACTCAAAATTGATCTAAATAACGCAATTGATACTATCTGAAATTTTCCAGGAGAAAATGCCTGTGAAAATAATTATTTTTGACTTTTCCACTTATAATCTTGGAACCAATTCTGCCTATTCCGCGGCAAAGAGAAAAGAGAACAAGAAAGTGTTCTTCCTAACACTCATTGTAGTACGTCTGTTCCCGGTAAAGATTTCCCAGCTGTGTGCTTACTGCTTAGCGGCAATTTCATTAAATTACTTGCTTTCTCTGATACATATTATTATTATTATCTGCGCGCGACAAAATAACAGCTTCAGTTTATGAGAACCCCCGAGAGATATTGCACATAACTTCACCTTATAGGTAGCTTACCAACTCTGCCGCGGGCTTACTCGTATTTTAACAGCAATCTAGCTATCGTCAGAACGGCACTAAAGCCGTTGTTTTTATAGCCACAAATAACAATAACAATTTAGAACAATGCCGATGTTAGGCCGTAGTTAGAAACGATGGCGCTTTTAAGATGCGAATATATAAAAAGTTTTGCCTTTGATTTTCTCGGGAAATTGTGACGATAGGAATAGCTGGAAGGTGAAACAATAAAGAATTGACGGGCAAAGTAATTTTACTAATATTTGTTTTTGATTTTACCATTTCAAAATGCAAATAATTTGAGTGGTGATGTGTGCGGCTATGGAATAAAATATTCTGTTTTCCTTGCCGCTGGAAAAGTGGTGGGAAACATTGTTCGTAGAAAATGTGTTTAACAACGTTAGCTCATCGAGGGGGTAGAGCGGTGATTGGTTAGAAAATCTTGACGTAGCTTGGAGTCCATTTTCCTTTAGCTTGGAGATTTAAATTTGCTGCAATACAAGGGCATCAAGCGATTCTGAATGCTTTTGCAATGATTTATTTTAATACTTTGGTAATATTATAGTAATTATTATATTAAAACTAATGTTTGGAATAAAAGAGAAAGTTCCCAGGAATATTTGAAGTGTTACTTGAGCATTGATGATGTAGAATCGAGGTTATTAGCGCCTTGTATATATTGCCTTTGAAGACATTCAAAATTTCAAATTCAAGTGTTGAGAATAATTGAATTACTATACAAAAAGTCGCACTCGTACTCTCGCCGTAGTGAAAGTCGTGAAAGACCACCATTCGGAATCGAAGCGGTGTTTGAAATGGCTTTAGCCATATTTGTTGACCATATTTGAATATCCTGGTACTTCCCCACCTTCCTCTGCCCCATTTCCTTCCCCTTCCCATACCGAAAGAGCCCAAACTTTTTCATCACAGTTAAATGGAATAATACAATAATTTATTTAACGCAACATAAATTATATCGAAAGAAGCCAAAATTCAACATGGACAAAGAAAGATATAAGTATTTTTTAACCTCAAATCAACAAGAGGCCCCGAGTAAAATTGTAAACTTGTAGTTACGTAGCATCTTGTAGTATAATGGGTTATTGAAACAAAAATATATATTAGGTACGTTAAATAATGGGATTGCTAAAACAAACCACACCTTTTTTTTACATTGTATTTCCAGCCACCACTTACGTCGTTTCTAATCACCATATTTCTCGTTTCTCTTCACCCCTATGGCTTTTCTAATCATCCCATTTTGATTGAAATTCCACCGGTAAAAATACAAATTCAAATTTTACGGTTAATAAAAGAAATGCATCTTACCTTTCACTTTTAATCAGTTCTATATTAATATGTTTGGGAATTATGAGAACAGGCTGAACTAGTGGGAATTCACAAAGTTTTGCGGGCCAAAATCGGGCATGAAAAACTGTTTTGACAAAAATGCTTGAAATTTGTCACTTCTGTTTTGCCAGAAGCAGTTTCAGGTTACCAGGAAATATAAATATTATTTTGCCAAATTATGGTGAAAATTTAAAACGTAATGATAATGATTGAGAAAAATGGGAGGCATGTTAAGTTATTTCACTAATTTGTTTCTATTCACCCCAAGTTTCTAATCACCCCAGTTTAAGGTACTTTCTTGTTATTGAAGAAATATTTTAATGTGTTCCGTTTTTAAAATGTACTGAATGAAAGCGAATGAGTTGTTTTCGACAAACAGAATAGAGTGAAAATCGAAAACAAAGTTAAACAGGGGAAAAAACCAGTGGAACTACCAGACCAGATCGGTTGATGGTTAGAGTGATGTGTTGCGTTGTGAAAGAAATGTAATAAGTGTAAATAGAGGATAATAAACACGAGAGAAGAGAATTTGTGGAATCTCTTTAAATCAAAAGTACCGTGTACTCAGTGTAATGTTCGAGAGCAATTTATTTCAAGGTGAATAGTTTTTTCTTTCGCATAGCTTCTGCCTGTTCTACTCGTACCTTTTACCGAGTTTGTTTTCCGGTGGTGAAAATACGAACAGGGAAATACAAAACAGGTTTTACATATAGCGTCTCTTAGTAAAGCTCGATTTTAACGACCCGATCTCACAGACTACATAAATAACAGAGTTGAAAGAAAATTTTTCGTATCAAGCACGGCATTCAAAGAAATGTTGTTAAAAAAATAATGGAAAGCAATATTAATTCGTCTCTCGGTTCCAACGCGCAGGAGTGTTTTGATGGAATTATGGAAATCATATTTTTTACAATAGCTCCACATAGGAGACCCCGATGAAAATAAATTTCCTTAGGGTCTACGTCATCTTCGGGGATGCTGTGTGGAGGGTCTTTTTAGTGAAAGGAAAGAGAGGAAGTTCTGGGAATAAAAAATGTTTGCTCGATTTTAACGACCCGATATCACAGACTACACTAATAACGGAGTTGAAAGAAAATTCTGGGTGAAATGCAGATCCCACCAATGTGGGGGATTTAAATAAAAATGCACCTTCTAGATGAGAAAAGTGTGGAAAAGTTGAATAAAAAAGAAATTAAGGTGCGCTTGGCAAAATTGAGGGAGATACAGCCGGTTAAAGAATGAATAAAATGACACTTCGTGAACTTATACTACGCCATTTTGTTACAATTATGTTGGTATCTCAGACTTGCTAAACGAAGGTTGATACGATTGTAGCCAACTTCGTGTGATATATAATAAGGCGCGTAATTATGAAAAACAGAATTAATAATGGTCACAAACCATGTTACACAATCCTGGCGTAGCCGCTAAACTACTTGAAAACTGGGATGTTTTTCTTGCGTTGACGCGAGTAGGCGTTATAAAGGGGCACAGACCATGTTACATAAACCATGTTACACAAACCTAGCGTAGCCGCTAAACTATTTGAAAACTGGGATGTTTTTCTTGCGTTGACGCGAGTAGGCGTTTAAAGGGGCACAAACCATGTTACACAAACCATGTTTAGCGTAGTCTTAGGTTAGGTTACTTTAATTTGGAAGGTGATAAACAGTTTAAAAAATCGTTGAAAAAAAGTCCGCTAGACAAATTTCATAATTACGCGCCTCATGTATCTCACGAAGTCGGCTACAGTCTAGCTGTTGTTTGCATCAGGTCAGGGATACCAACATTATAGTGACAATTGAAAAAATGGCGGGTGGGCTGTCAATAGTGTTGATTGGCAAAGTGAAATTTTACTTAACGCAATTGCAAATTAATTACTTATTAAATTTTTTTTTTAATTGCTTTCCGCGCTTTCTTTCACCTTCCAGATTAAAGTTCTCCACTTAAAACGCGAAAAAAACATCGTTTTCGGCATAAACCAAACATTGGCAATGGCGTAGTATCGGTTCAGGAAGTGACATTTTATTCATACTTTAAACGGCTGTATCTCCCTCAATTTTGCCAAGCGCACCTTAATTTCTTTTTTATTCAACTTTTCCACACTTTTCTCATCTACAAAGTGCATTTTTATTAAAATCCCCCACATTGGCGGGATCTGCATTCCTCCCAAAATTCTTCGTATCACGCACGGCTATTCAAATAATGGTTGGCGTTATTAATTCATCTCTCGTCTCTCAGGTGTATTTTGACGGAACTATGGTAATAGTTTTTTTTACAATAGCTCCACAGGAGGCCCCGAGGTTCTCCCAAGAGGTCTGGCTGTGATTGTAACTCTGGTATCAGTGAACTGGTTCGAAATTGGAACTAATGTGTCATGAATTCATCAATAACTTTCTAACTTAAGGGTCGGGTATCAAACCGCGCTGACACTGCAGTTAGGTATTTCTTGTACTTGTAGACAAACACGGCCGCAGCCGGCCGCCTGCGTTTGACTAGAGGAGATGTGGGTATACTAGACACTACGGACTTAGGAAATAAAAATACACTTGCCTTATAAAATTTAGTTCCTACTATAATAATGGATACAGCTTAACATACTAAGAATCATATGGTGGAATAGCGTGGATAGCTCATAGAGACATTTGCGCCTGGGTCAAACTGCCCATTCACTGCAGTTAGGTATTTTTGGTAGTTGCAAACAAGCTCGGCCGCCGCGATCTACTGTGTATTTCGGTTAGATTCAGGCACGGCTGCTCAGCATTTTGATAAAATACGAAATAAAAATACACTTGCTTTGTATAATTTTAATTTATTTCTAACATAATTGATACAGCTTGACAGACTATAAATCATATTATGCAAGGGCAAGGATACATAGACTTTTTTTAGTCCCTGGACCTTTACAGACGTCTTAGTTTTTGACTCAATGTGACATAGAATCTAATGGTGTTTTGATGTGGAAAAAATTTCTGGTTCATATATGGTTTGTATAATGTTATTAATTTTTTTATAATTTTACCAGAAAATAATGGGTGTGAATAAGTTACGACAACCAGTTTTTACTCTGTGCCTTAGAAATTAAAAAACAGGTAGTTTTGTTTTTGAAAGTTTATTTATATGCATACAGTTTTTTTTTAATACGTAGTAAGAAAGAATATATTTTACAATTTATCTTTGATATACATAAAGTAGAACGAAGCACATTTAGAAAAAAGACAGTAAAAAATATAAAGAAGTTCAGACAAATTTTTATAAAACAACTAAATGTTTTATTTTTATTTTTATGTAACTTACAAAGTCCCAACTGTTATCAATCGCCTGGGGCCAGTGATTGGGGTATGTTGTGAGGCTGAATAAGGTGGGAGGGGAATAATATAGGGGAAGTACCTGGCTATTCAGATTTGGTCACCACACACGGCTAAAGCCATTTCAAGCAGCTTTTCAATTCTGAATAGTGGTCTTACACCAGGGCGATACATAAAGTATCTTCCACTCTGTTTTTTTATAGAAGTCTATTGACAAGTTTTTTTTTCTTTGTATAAAACACGGTGTAACTCGTGTTGTGCGTGTTACAGGTAAAATTGCAAATGTTATATGTAAGTTCAAAATAAATTAATTATTACCCACAATTATTATAGTTATTTCACAGCATTATCCAAAAATAACAAAGTTACTATTATATACTTGTTTACTATTATATAATTTTACAATTGAAAAATGTCCTCCACAACACAGGTGAATTCCTAGCGTGGAGGACATTAGACTATACATTTGTAATGTAAACTTATTAATAAAAAAATACAAAACAATACAGAGTGATAAGTGTTAGCCCCTCATTTATTCACAAGACTGTCATTTTGTAATGACATCATCCTTTCTCCCGGTCTATTATCGATAATTCATACAGCGCCCTTGAGCTGATTTTTCACAAAAACGGCGCTATATAAATCATCCAAATATTATTTATTAATTCTAAACATTCACAAAAAGTGTGGTAGATCATTCATTATAGCAAAAAGTTTATATGGAAGGCCATTACTCAGGCCGCTTATGTTTATTTAAAAAACTTACATGTTAACTGATAGTTTCTGTTATAACGACGTCATTTATATTGCTTCTGTTGCTTTTCTAAAAAAACATATAAAATAAATTTATTTGTAATAATACGACCCAGAATTTACCCAACATCGAAATTCATTCGATTTATCAATGGATCTGACAGTCGTTGTTTTCAATAAAACTTAGTGACAATTTGAACGGAATCGGTAGAGAACTCAAAATGGTCGTCGAAATTATGCATTTTGAAATTAAATTTTGTTAAATTTTGTTAAATTAAATTTTGATATTAAGTTCGTTGAACCCCAAACTCCTTTAACCTGATTTTGAACCAAATCGTCAAAGTACTTAAGATATTCAAGATGGATGCCGAAATTTTGCATTTTGACATTAGATCCGAGTTCAGTGCACGTCCAAACGCCCTAATCCTGATTTTGAACCAAATCGGTAGATAACTAAAGAAATTCAAGATGGATGCCGAAATGTTGCATTTTGACATTAGATCCGATTTCAGTGCACTTCCAAACGCCCGAATGCTGATATTGAACCAAATCGGTAGATAACTAGAGAAATTCAAGATGGATGCCGAAATGTTGCATTTTGACATTAGATCCGAGTTCAGTGCACGTCCAAACGCCCTAATCCTGATTTTGAACCAAATCGGTAGATAACTAAAGAAATTCAAGATGGATGCCGAAATGTTGCATTTTGACATTAGATCCGATTTCAGTGCACTTCCAAACGCCCGAATGCTGATAATAATAATATTTGGCTGATTTATAAAGCGCCGTTTTCATGAAAAATCATCTCAAGGGCGCTGATATTGAACCAAATCGGTAGAAAACTAGAGAAATTCAAGATGGATGCCGAAATGTTGCATTTTGACATTAGATCCGAGTTCAGTGCACGTCCAAACGCCCTAATCCTGATTTTGAATCAAAAAGGTAGATAACTAGAGAAATTCAAGATGGATGCCGAAATGTTGCATTTGGACATTAGATCCGAGTTCAGTGCTCGCCAATACTCCCTAATACTGATTTTGAACCAGATCGGTAGAGAACACGAGAAATTCAAGATGGATGCCGAAATTTTGCATTTTGACATTAGATCCGAGTTCAGTGCACTTCTAAACGCCCGAATTCTGATATTGAACCAAATCGGTAGATAACTACAGATAAATTCAAGATGGATGCCGAAATTTTTAGATGTCAAAAAGCAAAATGACTTCAGTCTACCTTCAAACTACCCTTGATAGAAATCAGTAAAAAAATTAAATTTTGACTTTATTACCTTATTCTCCTATTCTTCCAGTGGGAGGGTCTATTTTTTATGGCACGGTAAGCAAGAATTCCTTTATTTTTACCCATTTTGAAGGTACCTGAAGTTTAAAAAAAAAATAATAATAAAATATGTAAAACTGTAAATCAAGTTAAAAATAATTTATTAGATAATAATAAATATATTTTATTTCTACTTACCCGGTTACAGTAACACCTATCTCCTCAATGATTCCTTCAAAAATCGAATAAACAGCGAACAAAATTGCTGCGAAAAAAATATGCGTGCTGTCGCCTTGACCAGTATCTCACAACTGAATGAATTCTGTGAAATTCAACCGTTATATAAGACATCGCGCGGCGTAATATTTTGCCATACATTTTTGTATGGCGGAGAATAGTTGAAAAATTCAGAAAGTTTAGGCGAATTACAATAAAAATCTAGATACACTGAAGAGCTTTTAATTTAATAGCTTGATTTAACATAATGTTTACTCTGAGATTACGGAAGGATTTTTGGTAAAAATGTTTACAACAGGTTCAGGAGAGATAATCGCGAAGGCCTTTTTCAACGTTTTAACTAAAGTTGCAGTATGTATAACTTATAGAATTTGTAAGATTACAGTAAAAAAAATTTAATCACTAGTAACTTTACACATTTTTCTAACTACCTGTATATAATTTTCTAGTATTGCTGCTACGAGACGCGGATGCTACTGCTAATGCGGAGCGATGTTTTCCAAACCCGACCCTTAAGGCTCTGCAACCGGGCCCGAAAAGAAGAAGATGGAGAGATACGAAATTACGAATGTTAGAGGAGAGCGCTAATATTTACAGCGACAAAATCGATGCGAAAATTGCGAAAATGTTTAATAAAACACGACTTGTTTAAAATAGAGCAAAAATCTCGCGGGCATTATCTTAAGTAGAATTTAAAAAAACACTGTGAATTTTTTCATACATATGACTTGCAAAATAACTGAAACAAACGTGTTAATTATAATTTTTGGAGCATACTTTGCGGTTTTTTTTATCGAGGCAATTTTATATAATTTGCGTTTCGGCGCGGGCAAAGTCTAGATATTATCTTCAAGAATAACATATATTTTTTTAAGAGCTTTAAAACTTACCGTGTTTAAGGGAAATATGTAATAAATCGGTACAAATCCGGGTTGCGGGCCCTCAAATACCAGTAAATTTTGTTTATTGTTATCGTTAGTTTTAACAGAAAAATTATTTTCAAAGTTAATTTTTTGAGTCTCCAGAAATCGCGTCTAAACAACATACCGGTATTTATAATTCACTGATCATGACGACTGTAAAACATGTATAACCTCTAAAGTCTATTTGACCCCTTTTGAGGTCAACTCATATAAATGGTTGTATCTCCCTTACTGTTATAGTGAAAAATGTGATACAAACGGCGTTAGAAAGAAAAAAAGACCACCCTTTATATATACAGATACAAAAACTAACCACAAAAGAAGTAAAATGTAAGCCTTTATGAAACCAAAGTTTCGAATCACATTTTGAAATAAATTTATGAAACCTTGGGAATTTTTTGTAAATAATTTTTACATGGAACAACAAAAAAGTGACATAAATAATAATATAAAAAAAATTGTAGGTATGTGTTTTTATTTTGTTTCCTTATCAGTAATTTTAGTCAGAAAAAGTAAGGTGTGCCATTTTACAAACTTTTTGTGTTTGCATGCAAAATTTTTATATTAAAAAAAAATATATGTTTATGTTGATTTATAAAACTTGAAAGAGAATTTTATCACCTTTCTAAAACAGTTTTTCGTTTTCGGATATGTTCAGAAATACTCCATTTATTTTGATTTTATTGAAAAGCGGAATTTTTTGACCCTCTGAAATAATACGGTCGAGTCTTAAGGAGATGAAACGAATTCGAAAATAAAATCGATATTATTGTAAGGAAAATGTCAAATATAATATGATCATAAACTCAGCCCGAAACTTACCGCACATAAGTAATTAAAAAAATATTTTTTTATAAGAAACTACGACTTTACACGAGAAACAAGATAATTTTCTCACTCAGAAGCTTTTATTCCACGAAAATATGTACTTCTATAACCAGTATGACACTAGAATAAAATATTCATCTCTTCATCCACTAGGTATGGAAAGATTATCTGAATATAACCGATTTCCGTCATTTTTATATATTGGTTTTAATTATTGAGGGCCTAAATTTGTTTCATTTCCATGAACAATGTAAAACAATAATAACAAAATCTTTTAAATTCAACCAAAATCTGAGTTTCATTGGCTCTATATTTATATAAAACCACAATGAATTCTTTGATTGTTAACTGGTTCCGAGACCTGTGACGTCAAAAATCATCAGATTCAGTAGTATCAACCAAATAGAGTGTTTATGATGGTGTTTTATTAGTTTTTAAATGACTATTTATAAATTCCACGTACAAAAATAAATAATAAAACTTCCTTTAGGTTTTATGACGTTGATCCGGTGACAATTGATCCTGCGACAATTGGTCCGCGGACAGTTGATTCTTCCGACAGTTGATTCTTCCGACAGTTGTTCCGGCCGATAGTTGATCCCCCCGACAATTGATCCTTCCGACAGTTGATCCTTTAAAAGATTTTTTCTTCAAGTAAGTATGCAAAGAGAATATACGGCCGTACAAAGAAAGTCGACATGCTTATACCTGAAGGCATCTTGAGTGAAAATCCGCTGTAAAAATATTTTTACTAACAATAATTTCGACCCTCCGAAGAATGCAATGCAATAACAAAATACGACATACTTATACATGCAGTCGGTTTAGCAAAAAAACGCTAAAGATTCCTACTTGCATATAATATAACTTTTTATATGAATATAACACAAGAGTCCCAACTGCTCCCAACAGACTCGAGCCCGTGAGACTATGTGTCACATAAATATTTGTTTTTTTTTGTCTATGGTGTTTTTTTTTGAGACTGGTAATTTTTTGGGAAAGAGAGAAGCTCTTTTTGTTTATGGTCACTTCCTCCCGGGCAGCAATGGGCTAGCTGTTCGTGAATTAGTCACTCACTGGAAAAGTGTTTGAATTGGATTATATCATGTGGAATTAAGTCGATCCTATCTTAAAAAGGCGCGGGGTGTATTTTACGTAACACGAGAAGTTCGTGTACGGCATTATTTTTTAGTAGTTATGTGAATCCCACTTTTTCCGTTGTTGGCAGTTGGCCATTTTGTGGAAATGTGTTCTGGAAACAAACTTATAAAAGGATTGGTCCTTGAGGTGGCAGAATATGCCTTTGTGACCCCGCGTCGTGAAGTCACGGACGGATGACGGATTTACCGAGAGACGCAGGTCTTGGTGATCAGTTGGGACCACGTGTTTTTTCATGGAGCTTGTTGGGATGGCCCGAAGCTGAATGCACTCCTTGGAGGCGTAGCAGCCTTCTTCCTAAGAAGGTTGACCTAGGATCTCGGGATTGCGCGACGTCCCCGGTTAAGGAGCCTGGAATTGTCTTCTCTCTACTAAGCAACTTCGCGGACGTCATCAGTCGTAAATTCTTTTAGTTAGGTTAGCGTGTTCAGGAGTCCATCTGGTATGTGATTGCTTTGTATATTTTTTAAATTTGCACCCTCATGTTTGTTTTAATTGCTTACAATATAGTTTTATAAGATTCATCTTCTTTTATTTTCTGATTTCTCACCTACTTGACAGAGAAATACCTTTCCCATAATCCTGAGCTCTGGTCTCTGCTCTGCCGTATAAAATTATATTGTACCAGAACTTGATTCCTTTACAGTGGCGCTCAACGTGTAAAATATATAGTTATTTTCGGTGCCCGAAACGTACTTTTCTGTCTTGTGGGGTGAATTTTCAGAATTTTTGCCGATAATATAAGAGATGAATCGGTGTGTGTGTGCATATATTTGGTTATATATCTATCTTGTTGATATAGAGCTTGATTAACTTTACATTTCATTATGTTATGTTCTGTTGAATATTTTTGTTTGTTTACCGATTTGTAAGGCATCGGTTTACTTTGACAGCAATTTTAAGTATTGCCATTAAAATAATGTTAAACAGAAAATTAATTCATAATATCTCTAGAGGTGATAGCCGAATTGTTGTTGGGAATATTTTTTCAGTTTACTGGCAATTTCATTTTTACTGTCAGCTGTCTATTTTTCATCTATGTAATGCTTTATCGGAGCCGAGCTGTCAATTCTTGTTGACATTTGTCAGGTTATGTGTATTGTTTACTTAAAAAGCCGCGGAAGTTCATTATTAAATACATTACTTTTGTTTTGTAAACATCATACGACTTGTGACAGACATTTATCATAAGTAATTGTTTATTCTAAGCTTGCGGTAACCGATGTATTGGTAGAATATCGTAACGGTACTATTCTTGTTCGCATTTGTGTCCGTTTATACGTTCATACTTTGGGGAGTTCGTGGAACGTATGTTATAAAAATAATTATTATTTTAAATATTTACTGCATTCTAAGGTGATTTTAAATAAATTATAAATGGCTTTGTCGTTATTGAAAATCATTGACTATTTTTCGAGTTCATACGTACAGGGTGTTTGGTAATTGACGTGTTACAAATAAATAATTAATTATAACAGTTTGGTTAATCCTATTATTACATTTAATTTCATATAATTATTTGAGAATAATAATTTAATTATAAATTAAATTAAATTTTTTATTTATTCTTTATAAATGGCGATTTCCGATATTAATGGGGTAACCAAGGAAGAAATGATAAAATTGTTAACGGATCGTAACATCGTTCCGGAAGCTACATTATCAAGTATGCGCGAACAGGCTCGCTCTTTTAATAAAAGTTTGAAAGAGGGGAGTGCTTCCAATATGAATATAGGTGATGATAATACAGGAAGTGGTTCCAATATGAATATAGGTAATGATAATACAGTTAGTTTAGAAAAGACTACAACCGTAATTAATAATTATTACCAGTCGCCTTTTCCTCCAACTTCTTCTTCGTCCGTTCATTCTTGGGATTTAAAATTTTCTGGGTCTTCGGATGTCAGGAATTTCATTTTACTCATAGAAGAATTATCCAGATGCCGGAAGGTGGAGTTGTCCTCGGTTGTTACCTCTTTCCCTGACCTCCTGGAGGGAAGAGCTCTTTCCTGGTTTAGAACTATTTTTGATGACTCTTTGTCTTGGTCAACTTTGAAAAAGCTCCTCATTTCTCGTTTTGACGTTTGTACCAATCAAACGGAAGCTTTAAAAGCCTTGTTCGCTATGAAGCAAAAATTTAACCAGGCTATAGTGGATTATGTCGAAGATGTTCAGTTAGCAAACTTAAGGTTGGATGTTCCGCTTTCTGAGGAACAATTGGTGGACTTAGTCTGTGACAGTCTACAACCTAAATACGCTTTGGCCATTGCCTATTTCTCGGAAAAGAGTCTTTCAGCTTTAGTAAGTGTGTGCCGTAAATTTGATAAGCTTTCAGTAGACAAACCCGCACCACAGTTTAATTCATCTCCGCGGGTTCCATATTCTCAACCGCCGTACCCGCCACGAGCTCAAGGCTCGCACTCTCCCCGTGTTACTTATAATCAAGCTTCCTTTTCTCCACGAGCGTCTTCTTCTAGTTCTGCTTTCAATAGTAAGAAAACTTTTAATTGTTTCTATTGTAAGGAACAAGGTCATACGAAACAATTTTGTCAAAAATGGAAAAGGGACTCTCTTAAGCATAATGTCGCGAATAAATCTAATTCAAAAAACTAACCGACGATCTTTTGCGTTCTGTGCACAAGGATGACAGAAGGTCGTCGTCAGTTCCTAGTAATATATCTAAGTTTACCACGCACAACATGGACGCATGTGTGCCGTTAGCTATTTGTGGACGAGATGTTAGACCACATGTTAATATTAAAATTAAGGATTTGGTTTTTTCAGGACTTTTAGACAGTGGAGCATCTGTCAGTTGTTTCGGGGGTTCTGTTTATAATTTTTTCATAAGTTTAGGGTATAAGTTAAATAAGTTAGATTCCTACGTTACCACCGCGGATGGCAAACGTCAGGATATAATTGGTACTATGCGAGTACTAGTATTGTATAATAATATTAAGAAATATATTAAGTTTTTCGTTATACCGTCGCTGTCCTCTTCAATTGTTTTGGGAGTAGACTTTTGGAAGCAATTCGACGTGGCCCCTCAGTTGTTTCCAAAAGTTGACAGCAATGTTAATTTTGGGAAGGTTGTCGGTGAGGTTCGCAAATTAACATCAGCTTCCTTGCTGTCCCCCCAAGACAATCTCAAATTAAATTCGGTTATAGTTAAGTTTAAGTCAATTTCTTTCGAAGAACGTGGTTTAGGTAAAACCCATTTAGTACGTCATAAAATAAATACAACAGGGGATCCTATTAAACAGCGTTACTATCCTTTATCTCAAACTCGCCAGAAGCAATTAGAAGCACAATTAAAAGAAATGTTGGATTTAGGTGTTGTCCGCCGTTCCCGTTCAGCTTGGTCAAACCCAGTTTTGATTGTTCCTAAGAAGGATGGTTCTGTCAGGTTTTGTTTGGACTCGAGGCGCTTGAACAGCGTCACATTGGCAGATTCCTACCCCCTCCCTTACATTTCACGTATTTTAGATAAACTAAGGGGTGCTCGTTTTATTTCATCGATAGGTTTGAGCAAATCATTTTGGCAGATTCCCTTAGATAAGGAATCCTGTCCTAAAACGGCTTTCGTTGTACCAGGCCATGGTCTGTTTGAATTTGTGAGGATGCTGTTCGGTCTTAAGAATGCTCCCAGCGAATTGCAGCGTCTTGTGGATGCTCTTTTTGGTCCTGAGTTCGACGAGAACGTCTTTTGTTATCTCGATGATTTGATTGTTATTTCGGAAGATTTTGAGTCACATTTGAAGATTTTGAATAAAATTTATGAACGATTAAGAGATGCGGGTCTAACAGTTAACCTCAAAAAATGCGAGTTTTGTAAAGAAGAGTTGAAATATCTAGGTTATATCGTAGACGCGAAAGGTCTTCGTACAGACCCCGTTAAATTAGAATGTATTCGTACTTACCCTACCCCTAAGAATTCGAAGCAAATTAAACCTTTTATAGGTCTTTGCGGTTATTATAGGCGTTTTATCAAAGATTTCTCTACTATTGCAGCCCCGTTGACAAAACTCACTGGTTCTAGAATGGGAATAAGTAATTTTTCTTGGACTCCAGAAGCGGAAGACGCGTTTAAAAAATTAAAAAAGCTCTAACTTCTGCTCCCGTTATTAGTTGCCCTGATTTTTCTTTGCCCTTTACTATCCATTCCGACGCGAGCAACGTTGGGATCGGCGGCGTGCTTACTCAGGTGCTTGACGGTGAAGAACATCCTGTTTCTTTTTTCTCTAGGTGCTTAAATGTTCACGAACGAAATTACGGCGTTACGGAGCGCGAACTCCTTGCGGTATTAGAATCAGTCAATCATTTCAGGCCTTACGTAGAAGGAGTTCATTTCACAGTGGTGACGGATCACTCCAGTTTGCAGTGGTTGGTTTCGTTGTCCAATCCAACTGGTAGGCTTGCACGTTGGTCTACGCGTCTTTCCCAATATTCTTTTGATGTGGTGCACAGAAAGGGTAAATTAAATACTGTTCCAGATGTTCTTTCTCGTAAAGACGATTTTACTGTTGCTGCCATAGATTCTTCGCCTACATCTTCGGATAGTTGGTATAGTAATTTGTTTTCCAATTGTATGAATAATCCCCAACGTTTCAATAACTTCCAAATTAAAGATAATTGTTTATTTCGACATTCTAAATCTCGTTTCGCTTTGCAAGAGGATACAGCCTGGAAGCTGGTTGTGCCTTTTGAAGACCGCAACGCCATTTTAAGTAAAGAACACGAATCTATTAACTCTTGCCACCCCGGTGTATTCAGAACGTATAAGAAAGTTCAACTCCGTTACTTTTGGCCGGGTATGTATAATGACGTCAAAAAGTTTGTTAATAAGTGTAAAACGTGCAAGGCACATAAAATAAATACATCTGCGCCGGCTGGTATTTCTACGAATCCAAAAATAGTCAACAGACCGATGCAAATGTTGTCTATCGACCTTGTTCGACCTCTTCCACGTAGTTACGCGGGTTTTATGTACATTTTATCGGTTGTTGATGTTTTTTTCCAAATATACATGGATTTTTCCACTCAGAAATGCTACTACTAAAAGCATTGTAAAAAATGTTGAACAATTTATTTTTCTAGTCCACGGTGTTCCACAAACCCTTGTGTGTGATAATGGTAAACAATTTGTTTCAAAAGAGTTCAAACAATTGTTGGCTGATTATCATGTTCCTATGACTTTTTATAACGCCTATTACACCCCGCAAAATAATGTAGTTGAGCGGTATAACCAAACTATCGGGACTGCCTTGTCTATCTTGACCGAGTCTGACCATCGTAATTGGTCCAGATTTCTGCCTCAGATTCAGTCAGCCTTGAATAATACTGTTAATTTTGCAACAGGTTTCACGCCTTTTTTCCTTATGCACGGCAGGGAACAAATTATTGACGGCAATTTACACAAAATTAATGTTTCTTCTAGTGTCGTGGACATACCTTTGGATCAGTCTAGAGCCGAATTTGCAAAAAAGTTGGAAGACTTAGTTCCTATTTACGAACAAGTTTCAAATGCATTAATACAGGCCATTAAAAAGAATGCCCAACATTATAATTTACGCCGTAAATCCGTGGTTTATAATGTAGGTGATGTCATTTGGAGGAGGAATTTTGTTCAATCCAGTGGTCCGGATTACTTTTCTCATAAGTTGGCACCTAGATTCGTTCGTAATGTTATAAAAAATAGAGTCTCGGATTTAGTGTACACATTGGCAGATATGCAAGGTAGAACTGTAGGTAATTTTCACGTGAAAGATATTGTTCGGATAGATTAGTTTTTGTTTTTTTTTCTTTAAGGAGGCCAATGTTGTAGTGTGCAGGCCTACCAACCCTTCACATTATTACATTTCTTTCTTTTGTGATTGTTCTGGTCTCTTGATTTGGAGTTTGGTACCTCCAAATCCTGTGCTCAGTACAGACACTTAATTCTAGTTGATTGACGATAAACCGTTTATTTACCCTCGGTAAACTGGAATGTGATCCTTGTGGTCACTGGCGCCCAAATTTTGTTAGTTAAGTCTTTCTTTCCTCCGTTAATATGCTTTTCTGTTAATAATAACATGCACTAGTTTCGAGTTTTTTTTTGTATTATTAAACGTATGATTATTTTGGTAATAATATACTTGTTCACATAAGTACACACACACTGATTTCATACCTTGTTCCATCTGTTTAACGGAATTAGTTGTAATGCTATTATTTTTAAGTTTATGCCCTTCTTTCTTCAGTCCACTGGAGGCTCTTTTATTGCCCATAGCCCATAGAACCTCCAGGGAACTTCAGAAGAAATATCTTGGAATTTTGTGTTTCGGAGACTTGAGCTACTTTCTGATGCACAAAAGTTCTGTTAATTCTACTATTGATAGTTAAGTATTCATAAGTTTAAGTATTGCATAGCTTTCCTATAAGTTCTTTATATAAATCTTAGTTCATAAGAAAGTTGTTTCTGTCTCTAACAAGGAAAGTACTGCTTTGGCATGCTTAACTAATAATTAATTCCTTTGGAATTATCGCTTTGCCTCTAATACAGGAAAGTGTGTTCTGTATAGTTTTAACTCTAAATAATATAAACATTAATGTCTTACTGTTAGTATCATTATTAAACTTTAAATTAAGTATTACTAGTGTCATTCATTAAAATTTTGAATTGATCACACCTCGAATAGTGTCAACTCACTGAAAGCCATAGTTGATCACACATTTTGTTTTGTTTGTACAAGAAATGCTGACTTTTGTGCACACGTAGAGTGTTTTTTTTAAGGGATGCCAGCTTGGGTATTACCGTGGTCTCATTTTTTTACAAACATTGTCACTTTTTTGAGTTTTTGATGCAGGTTGTTTAATGGATTTTTGGATATCCTAAGCTGCGAGCTTAACTTTCTGTTTTGCTGTTAAGTACCAATTGACTTTTGTCATGATCTAATAGTTAGGTATTGTGTTATGTAAATCCTAATCTGACCACCTTGATTGGCAGGTATTTATTGTTTATAAAACCTGACCTGATTTGATTTTTGAAAAATGGATAATTTTAATATTATTCTAGTTTGACGACCTTTTTACAAATAGGTATTTCTTCAGAATTGTAAATCCTGGTTCAATAATGACAGTTAGATGATCCAATGTAAGATCCCTACTCTGTCCACGTCTAATAGACAGTGTGTATACTGATTCTATATTATTTATAACACAGAAAAGTGTCCTAGTTTTGCCAACATTGAACTCCATTGTTCTGAATTGAAAAAGGTATATCTATAAAGATATTTTCATAATTTAGGCTTCTTTAATTTTAAGTATTTGTTTAATTTTAAGTTTTATCTTAAGAATGTTAAACCGGATGGACTTAGTTAGATAGGTTACTTTTTTTTGCTATTCAAATATAGCGTAAATTCAGTGCGAGTGAGGGCTGTTTAACCCTAAAAAGTGAAGCCAAATTGGCCTTTATTTCCTGTATAAGGAAAAGTGATCAATTATTATTTTTTTCTTTTCTACAATTTATTTGGTTGTGTTTTTTCTTAAAATAAGAAATGTTGAGTATTTTATAAGTGTAAATCTTGTTAAATTGACACGAAAACAACAGGTCTTCTTTTTTAAGTAAATTCAAAACTTTGTTTAATTTAGTAGATGATGGTTGACTCCTTGTTTTCGTGCCTTTCTTTTCTTGTTTGTTCTTTATTATTAAGAAATTTATTTTTAAGAGATTTACCTTTAAGAAATTTAGTTCTAAGTTGTTATTTTAATGACTAATTATTGTTTTGTTATCATTTTTCTAGATACCTGATGGACTCATAGTTTAGTTAGTTTGTGGACTTAATTTTTCATGTTTGAGGGCAAACATTTTCGTGGGAAGGGGGGAATTGTCACATAAATATTATGTGACTAGTGCAGTTCTTGCCTATTTGGTTTTTGACTGGTAATTTTTTGGGAAAGAGAGAAGCTCTTTTTGTTTATGGTCACTTCCTCCCGGGCAGCAATGGGCTAGCTGTTCGTGAATTAGTCACTCACTGGAAAAGTGTTTGAATTGGATTATATCATGTGGAATTAAGTCGATCCTATCTTAAAAAGGCGCGGGGTGTATTTTACGTAACACGAGAAGTTCGTGTACGGCATTATTTTTTAGTGGTTATGTGAATCCCACTTTTTCCGTTGTTGGCAGTTGGCCATTTTGTGGAAATGTGTTCTGGAAACAAACTTATAAAAGGATTGGTCCTTGAGGTGGCAGAATATGCCTTTGTGACCCCGCGTCGTGAAGTCACGGACGGATGACGGATTTACCGAGAGACGCAGGTCTTGGTGATCAGTTGGGACCACGTGTTTTTTCATGGAGCTTGTTGGGATGGCCCGAAGCTGAATGCACTCCTTGGAGGCGTAGCAGCCTTCTTCCTAAGAAGGTTGACCTAGGATCTCGGGATTGCGCGACGTCCCCGGTTAAGGAGCCTGGAATTGTCTTCTCTCTACTAAGCAACTTCGCGGACGTCATCAGTCGTAAATTCTTTTAGTTAGGTTAGCGTGTTCAGGAGTCCATCTGGTATGTGATTGCTTTGTATATTTTTTAAATTTGCACCCTCATGTTTGTTTTAATTGCTTACAATATAGTTTTATAAGATTCATCTTCTTTTATTTTCTGATTTCTCACCTACTTGACAGAGAAATACCTTTCCCATAATCCTGAGCTCTGGTCTCTGCTCTGCCGTATAAAATTATATTGTACCAGAACTTGATTCCTTTACATATGGCATCCGCAATTTTGGTATGGTGTGATGCTGAAGGTAGTGGGGAGGTGGAAGGAGACCTGGAAAATGTACCTCGCTATTCAGATCTAGTCACCATACATGATTAAAGCCATTTCAAGTAACGTTTCAATTCTGAATGAATTCTGACGAATAGCAAAATACGACATACTTACATGTGCAGTGTATGTAGAAAAAAATCAACATAGATATAAATGGAACGAGCTCAAAAAATGTACAAGTAAGCAGATTGCATTAAATACATAGATAGGTTAGCCATTGATCCCTTCGGCACCGGTGCATAGTCGGGAAACCCGCCAATTACGTACACAGTTGACATTGGTCACATGAGAACTGGTCGCTTCTTCGACTCGTTCTTGTGTTCAACAGCTCGGCTGTGGAACGATTTGCTGGCCTTTGTGTTTCCTCCTTCCTACAACATGGGTCTCTTCAAGACCAATGTTCATTCCTTCCTCTCCTCAAAAAGACCCTTTACACAGCAACTCAGATGACATAGGCCCTGAGGGAAATTATTTTCCTCAGGGCCTCCTGTGTGGAGTTAACGTAAAAAATGTTAAAATTAGGTAAGTTTGGGTGTAAATTGGTCCGTGCAACGTGCTAAGAATTAATATCATTTTCTATTTCGGAAACTCAATAGCTTACCTTAAAAAGTTCAAAGAATAAATTATAGGGGGGCTTATTAAAAGTTTGGGTAATTCAACTTTCCAATTAAAAGTTCAAAAAGCCTTTGTGTTTATAAAAACAACGGTTGTATTGATTTTTATAAGGGGTTTCGCCATTTTCGCTCGAGCCTAAAAGCTTCGTTGATTTTTTTACCGCATGCAAATCTAACCTGTACGTATTTAATTTGCCTCGGCTTAGTGGGGAGAAGATATACATAAATTATTATCGGTTTGTAAAATATAATACAACAGAGCTGTAATCTGAAATGCGGGAGCGTGCAAATGGATTAACATGATTTTTTTTTATGGATTCGGTACACAAATGCATGAACCGAAAATCAATATGATATGTTAACATCACAATTACCTACTCTAATAAAAGCCCCCTAGCACAGTCGATCGATAATGAGTGATAGGATAACTTTTGGTAACGTCTCATCGTTCCCTAGAACAACTGCAGAACGGACAAACAACAGTTGACGTCGAAAATATTAAGTACACTTAGTCATTGCGAACTGTTCTTATTCGATGGCGATCTGCAGTCATGCTAAGGAACGATGAGCTAAATGTGGCAGTTTTGTCCCTTTTTGTGTTTTTGAATGGTTTCAGACCGCTATAACTAACTTACTTGCCGTTATACCGATTGTTTTCGAATTCAAATTAAATAATAATTGCCTAACAACTGTTCAATCTATTAAAGACCTTGGTGTCTCTCTTGATAGCAAGCTTTCTTTCCGGGAACATATAAATGTGATTGTTAATAAATCTCTCAAGCTACTTGGTTTCATCACTAGAACCACTTCTGACTTCAAAAACATAAATACCCTAAGAACTCTTTACTGCTCCTTGGTTCGCCCCCATCTTGAATATGCTTGTATTATATGGTCTCCTTTTTATGCTGTCCATATTCGTCATATTGAATCCGTTCAACATCGGTTCCTAAAGGGAATTGCTTGGAGGCTAGGATTAGAGCGAGGCAATTACTCGTATGCTGAAATTGAACAAACTCTAAACCTTTCTCCTTTAGAAGACCGTCGGATAAAATCTGATCTCATTTGTTTCTTCAAAATTATTAACTGTCTAATCGACTCGCCTACATTACTACAACTCATCACATTTAATATACCTTCTCGTAGACTCAGAAATAAAGACCTGCTTTTCCTCAATCAGCACTCGACTAACTATGGTTATAACTCACCACTGTCCAGAATGTGTAGACTGGTCAACTCACGTCAAGACCTTGATTTTTTTGGTATTATCTTAAATGATTTCTGTCGCTCTTTAAACAAATGAAGATATGTCCTATTCACCCTAATTTTTGCAAGGTCTTGACGTGACTTGACACTTATCTTTTCTTCTATTTTCACTGTTTGTCTTTGCTTTCATGTACCATCCGAATCCTTACATTGTTCATTTCTATACTTCGTGATACTTTGTTTTAAATTGGATGTAAGTCCGTAAATAAATAAATAAATAAATACCCTTTCTTTCTTTTCTTGGGTAGGGTCTTTCTTAGGCGTCTTTACCATTTATTCATTTCCGCATCATAAAATGCACGGTTTCCGCAAACTAGTAGTACAAACGTGAAACTAGTGAATCTACATTAAATTCTTTTATAAAATTTTAGATTTGATCTTTCGTTTTCAAGTAAAACGAGTCCGAAGTTGGAATTTTTAGGTCAAATTTGAATATCAGCTATTTAGATGTATTTTACAATCACAGTGACAGCTGATCGTGTTTATACTTTGCTCTCGCAAAAAAACCCATAACAAATCAAATAATTCGTGTGATAGTGAAGTTGTTAAAATATTAAGTTAATTAGACTATTGATAAATAAAAAAAAGGGGAGATCAGGGCCAATCGGCTCTTGGTCCTTTATATAAAAATGGTGTACCCACTGTCGCCTACAATAGTTATAAATGATACGATCGATTTGATGGAAACATCAAATGTTATAAGTGATAATGTTGGGGAGTGGCAAACCGTGTCTCGATCCGGCAAAAGGTCGAGGCTTAACTCCGATGCCAGTGAATTAGGGAAAAAAAAAGAAGTGAAAGAAAAAGAAGTGAAAGAAAAGAATGGAATAATCGTAGTACAGGGAGAGAATTTACCTGGAAAAGTAGGAATGGCAAAAGTCCTTTTTAAGGCAGGAATTAAGATGGAAAAGATGAAAATAATATCTGGAACGAAAATGGAAATTTGGTTCCCAAATGTTTTGGAAGCAGATAATGCTTCTAAAAACCCTATTTTCAACATAAAGAAATGGGAAGTGGAGATAAAAAATAACAAAAATTTTGTTTTCGGTGTCATCCGGAGAGTGGACCTAGATGTCACCAACGAAGAGTTAATGGATGTACTCAAATGTGATACAAATGTAGCCTGCATAAAGTGACTCTACCAAAGGGGGACAGAGGGACAACTCGCGCCCACAACATCGGTGAGCCTGAAATTCGAGGGTAAAGAGATACCATCCTGTGTCTATATGTACGGGGTCAAATTCGGAGTCGAGCCCTACATATTCAGAGTAATGCAGTGCTACTGCTGTTGGAGATATGGCCATATTGCTCAGAACTGTGGCAAGAAAGAAAAGAAACTGTGTCCCAAATGTGATGGGCAACACGAGACCTGTGACAAGGTAGCTAAGTGTGTAAACTGCGGAGGAGACCATTCGGCTAATGACATTAACTGTCCAAAATGGAAAAATGAGAAGGATATTACTATTAAAATGGCTAAAAAGAATATGTCTCATAAGCAAGCAAAAATCCTAATAGAAAAGGAAATATCTCAAAACGACAATTCTAAAAAACAGAATGCAAAAGCAGAAAAAAAAACTAAAATAAATAATCAAACTGTCCCCCCCAAGAATATAATTGGTGACTTTTCTCAAACAGTTGGAAAAACCAGTTATGCTGATAAACTTAAAGGAAATAATCCTGATACTCGTGAATCTCGTTCTACTACACAAGACAAGGTTAATGTTAACATTGCTCATGAAATATTGACAGCATTTATTAGTGGTGAAAACTGGGAAAATCTTGTAAAATTAGTTGTTAATAGATTTATAGAGATAATAATGGGAATCCTGAAAGATGGTGGCTTAAATCAAATATTGAGATCAGTTATGACGGTTCAAAATGGATAAGAGTAATATTAATATATGACAATGGAATGCTCGGAGTTTACATTTCAAGAAACCTGATTTAGAAATATATTTACAAAGGCAACATATTAAAATTTCACTTATCTCAGAAACATGGCTTCAATTACCTTACATTTTAACATGTAAAGATTATACAATATACAGACGAGACAGAGCAGATGGCTACGGAGGGGTTGCTATATTAATCCATAAAAGATTACATTCAATTGAACGAAACTTAAATTCAATTGGTGAATTGGAATTGTGCAGTGTTAGTTTACTCAATGCCGGAAATCTAAAATCTGTCAGCGTGATATATTGTCCTAGTAATATAAATGTTACTTATCAAACTTGGAAAAAAGTATTCGACCAGATGGGACCTGGAGCCCTGGTAGGCGGTGATTTTAATGCACACAATCCATTATGGGATAGAGCTATACAAGACTCGAGAGGAGATCTTATTGCAGAAACCTGCCAAGATTCAAACCTCATCATTGTCAACAACGGAGACATAACAAGATTAGGACATCCCGGACAAAGGAGCTCGAGCCCGGATATTACGCTGGTGTCTTCGGATCTTATATTGACTTGTAACTGGAGAGTAGATTCAGATACAATGGGTAGTGATCATTTGCCAATTATTATCACTTTGGGAGAAATCGATTGTAATTATGAACCAATTTTGAAAAGGAATTTTAAAAAAGCAAATTAGAACAAATATAAATCTACGGTGGATAAACTGATTCAAAACCTTCCCGAAGAACAAAAGTCGATACAAGAGAACTACGACAAATTAGAAAATATTCTGAACAAAAGTGCTGATGAAACTATTCCATACTTTAAGAAATCTAAAAACCCAGCTTTCAAACCAAAGCCTTGGTGGAATCAAGAAGTTTCAAAAGCAATAGCTGACAGAAGGTTAGCTCTGACCCGTTTACGGAAGAATGTAAATATCGAAAATTATATAGAATTAAAGCACAGGGAGTCTAGCACTAGACGAATCGTAAGAAAAGCAAAAAGGGAAGGATGGCGAAAATTCTGTGATTCCGTTGATAGTAATACAACCTACTTTGACATGTGGAAGAAAATGAAATGGTTTAAGGGAATCGGAACTTCCCGTGTAAATATCTTTGAGAATAATGAATCAGCATTACAGTATCTGAAATATCTCACCCCAAATGAAGATCTTATCGATCATGTGTGGACTGAAGAAGAAACTTCAGAGACTTCTGGCATTCACAAACCGATAACAGCCTCTGAATTAAAATCGGCGTTGAAATACACTGATACCTCCCCAGGCACAGATTTGATATCCTACTCCATGATAACTAATCTACCTACCTCTTGCCAATTAGTTTTGGTGGATTTATATAATTCAATTTTACGAACTTCCACTATACCAATGCAATGGAAACAGGTTAAAATTGTTCCTATAATGAAACCCGGAAGAGACCCGAACCTCATGACCTCTATAAGACCAATCTCCTTAATCTCGTGTCTTTGCAAAACTTTCAACTCTATAATCACAAGGAGATTAGAATGGTATTTAGAAAGTAATTTCTTATTTGACAAGTCTACAATAGGATCCAGAAGAAAGCAGTCGACCATGGATAACCTGGGAAGAATGGTTACAGAGATTCAAGTTGCCCAAACAACCAATGCTGTTACAATTGCCGCTTTTGTAGATATTAAAGACGCATACAACAACATAAAGATCGAAGAAGTCATTAAAGTTCTGATCTCTAAAGGCATTAAAGGGAAAGTTATTAAATATATTTGGGAATATTTTAAACAAAGAATCCTTATTATTAAAGAACCCAACATATTTGCTGTACAAACATGCTCGAGAGGACTACCGCAAGGAGATCCCATGTCTGCCCTCATTTTTAATATTGGAACTACTGGTATTGGAAATTATCCCCAAGTGAAGCGCGTACAATACATTGATGATTTTGGTATATATTTTTCAAGTTCGAAATTAAAAACATGTGAAGATGTGAAGATTGTGAACTACAGAATGCTCTTAAAATAAAAGGACTCGAAATATCAGAACATAAGACGAAAATATGTATATTCGCAAGAGGAAAGAGACGAAATGTTCTGAATATTAAAATAAATGATGTACTTATAGAAAGAGTAGACAACCATAAGTTTCTTGGTGTGTGGTTGGATTATAGACTCGCTTGGAATAAGCATATAAGTAACACCTGTCTAAAATTGAATCAGCCGATGAATATTTTGAAAGTCTTGTCAGGTAAAAGTTGGGGAATTCACCCACTTCATATGAGAAGATTGTACATCTCTCATAAGAAGTCGATTAGACTATGGTAGTATACTTTTCCATAACTCTACCAAAAGCAACATTGAAAGAATCCAATCGCGAGCTTTAAGAATATGTGGAGACTTCTTGAACTCAACTCCTGTGCATGTTTTACAAAGTGAAATGAGTGCCCCCCCGTTACACATAAGAGCTTGGAAACTGGCAGCAAGATTTTGGCTTAGAGCTGTATCAACTGAAAATAATCCACTGGTTTCAGAGGTCCTCAAACTAAAATCCTTGACCCAAAACAAGTACTGGAATAATAAAAAATTACCTTTGATGGTTCAAACTTGTACAGAAACAATGTATTGGAAAAGAAATTCAAATAAATGTCTAGATATGTACTATCTAGAAACCTGGGTAGGAGCAATCGATTTGGAATGTATTTCAGTTGAGATTGACAATTTCAATTACCCCAAAAGACAACTCTCATTGAGTGAAATTAGTAACGTCGTAAATGGTATGATAATTAATAAATACTCAGGCTTTAAACAGATATATACCGATGGATCGAAAAAAGTTGAACAAGTTGGAGCTGCCTTCATATCAATGCAAAACAACTTCACTCGTCAAATAAAATTGAACAAAGACTGCCCTATTATGAATGCAGAATTGATAGCAATCAAAGAAGCGGTGAAGTATGCAGATGGAAACAACTTGAATAAAATTCTTATATTAAGTGATTCCAAAAGTGCGCTTCAACATATAAAGAGAGTTTCGAAAGGAGTTGCCTGCAGAAAAATAGCATATAATATTGCAGAGCACTTAATGAAGTTACATCAGAAAGACATTGACATACGTTTACAATGGATTCCATCTCAAGTAGGGATACATGGAAGTGAAGAGGCGGATTTGTTGGCAGACGAAGCAGGGGTGAAAGGTCACGAGTATGACTGGACGCCAGATAACGAAGATTACTCCCAAAAAATACATTTACTATGTAATAATATGTGGAATGAGCATTTTGAAAATTTATCTGCCAATAAGGGCGTATGGTATAGAAAGCTTCAAAAAGAACCCTTTAAAACACCATGGTTCACAATCAGTTCAGAGTCATTTTTAGATTAAGATCCGGACGTGCACTAATGGGAAGAATATTGTGTCTGTTAGGCCTCTCTGATTCTCCAATGTGCTCTATATGTGAAGAATTTGAAGACATTGAACGCACTCTCACAAAGTGCATTAAATTTGAACAACAGAGAGTAACAATATTAATGACCTCAAACCCATCGGAAATTCATAATTTGATAGCTTCAACCGACTACTATGCCATTTCAAGACTCATGAAATTCATTAGATGGTGCAACATGGAAAATATATAATACATTGTTTTATAAAGATACATACATATATTAATATTGCAACATTAATATATAGGATATATTTAAAAAAAAAAAAAAAAAATGAAACCTTAAAATAAATAAAACAGATGAGACAAAAAATGACAGCAGTATGCGAGTCAGAAGCCTCGATTAAATATTATAATATAAAAAAAAGATGTATTTTAAAATGCACGGAAGCGCAGACCCGGCTCCGAAAATATTTTCAACCCCTTAGTTACCGAAAAATCAAAATATTCAGATCGAAAAAAGGTGTTTCAGTTTCCCGTTTGTACTACGAGTTTCCCGACACCATGTATATTCTCCTGATACTTTTTCTCCGTTTATGCAATGGACCAATAAGTAATAAAAATAAAAATTTCAACACAGAAATATTCGATTACTTATACCAGAAATATCCGATTACTTAATGGGGATATTGAGGCCCGCAAACACTTTGGCAAAAAAAAAAGTTAAATCTTTTTCAGAATTTGGACCTATTTTCTTTTACGGTATATCAGGATATGTTTTTAAGGCAGATAAAGCTTTTTCGATTATCAATAGTAAACAAAATATTTTGTGATAAATGTGGGGAATAATTATTACAACACTAGCAGTAGCTAGGCCCTGCCGGCGGCTTTTAGTTCGACTTCGTCCAGTTAATGTTGGTGACAATGGTAACCATTTTATAAATCCAATAGGAACTGGTTCCAAAAATTGCCCGTTCCTCGGATTCACTGCCATAAAGTGATAGATAGTCACCGGGGCAAAGTCAATGGGACAAAATCACCGGGACAGAGTCACCGGGACAAAGTAACCGGGACAGGCCATGATGTCATATATAATACATAGCCGCGTAATAACAACAATCGTGACCATTTTATAAAGCTAATAGGAACTGGTTAAAAAAATTGTTGACCTTTTCATAAATTCAATAGGAACTGGTTCTAAAAATAGCCGGTTTCTCCGATCCACTGTCATTCAGTGTAGCTAGTCACCGGTACAAAGTAACCGAGACAGACAATTACGTCATATATAGCCGCTTGATACAACTATGTATTACCGCCAATCTTTCCACATCCGGAGAGATACTACGTATTCTCAAATTCGTAGCAGTTTTACTTAGGGGGACACGTCCCCATCCGACCTGCTGACGGAAATAGGGACACCTTGTAACGAATTCTTGAATTGTGAACCGAATTACAACGGTAGTATTGTTTGAAATTCCACGAACACAGATGTTATTTGTGGCGCGGCGCGTAAGGCGTGGCGACAGACATGCAATCGAAGCCGGGTTCTGAAATTCAAGCACGCAGACGGAAGGCTATTAATACTGTTTGATGCTTTGTGACATCTAATTTTTTTTTGTGTCATCTAAACGTTTTATTTACTTGTTTCTGAGTTTCAACAATTATTTGGCGCACCCATTTTAATTAGATTAACTGCAAGGGCGGTTCCAGACTTTTCATGAGTTAGAGTGCGATGATTGAAAAATACGATATTATTGATGTTGTTGTCTCTGAAAATGATTTTATTTCGAAAATATCAATTTTTTGATGATGTTATCGCACACAGATTCACTCTTAAGTTAAAACCAGATTTGTGTTCTGAATTCCACAATATAATTCGAGTTGCCGATTTATCTGTTGACGTATTTCGAAGGCAACAATTCTCATATTCCGAATAAAATTATAAAATTCTAGTTCCTGACAAAATGCTGGAAAATTCAGAGGAAAACCATTTGCGTGTTCCGCGTGTAACAATAATTTAAGTTTGTGGACTCTTATGGAGTTCCAAATGAAATTTCTAAGCCAACCATTCTCATGTTCCGAGTGACTCGTAAAATAGATCTCACGTTCTAAGTGCAGAATAAAGAGTGCAGTACAGTGCAGTATGAGCTGAGTTGGCAAAACCGATCGAGTGAAAGTTCTTTCGCGGCGGTTCCATCTCATGGCGGCTGGTTGAATGGAGGTAAAATTTTAGTTAATGAATGTCTAAAAAGCCGCAAACGCCCGTCCAAAGAGCCGTACGTGGCTCGCGAGCCATGGTCGGCTGACCACTGGTCTCAATCATTCTTCGCACACCTCTTCGGCATGGAACTAATGGCGTAGTGGTATACGTATTTGATGTTGCGTTTGCGGTTTCGGACTCGATTTCTGAAGAGTGAAAAAAAATTTCAACGAGGATTGCAATTATTACAAATGGAACGGGCCCTAAGGCAGGCGCGCACTGTAGTAATTTGGTTTGATATAGCTTTACAAAGGAGGCGTCTACTAATATCTACAGGAATTCCAAAATCTGAAAAAATCGAACTAATATCTATAAGAACCAAAGTGCGTACGAATATCTACAGCTCAAACTACTGTCTAATATCAATGAGACCCAAAGTGTTGACGAATATCTACAGCACTGGCAGAGGTTGGATTTGCAATTATGTATAGCTTATTGGAATAACGTAATATTGCGTATGCAGTTTAAAAAAAAAACTTAATTTATGTATGTATGTACGTAAAAATCCCCAATATCAAACTGTTTTACACATTGACACAGCGCCCTTGAGGTGATTTTTCACAAAAACGGCGTTATATAAATCATCCAAATATTATTATTATTATTTAGCTGATTATTAAAGATTTGGGTTTTTGTTTTAACAGCTTTCTTTATTTCGAGTGCTTCTAAATTATTTAGTCTGTTACCATGACCATTTCAATGTCAGTTAGGTTAGGTTATGTTGTGGTGCCGTGTATTTTGAAATAAATAAATATCTTTGTATTATGACCTCCATGTTTGTTCAATAAAGTATTGTCCTCGTAAACAGCAAAATACTTAAAATTATGCAAAAACTTCATGTACGTACTTTAAACGTTTAAGCCTTTACGTAATTAGTAATTACGTAATTGAAGTAATTTATGCTTTTCCGTACAACCTCTTGCTCAGCTGCCATCTGTAGATATTAGTCCTACCTACGCTCTGTAGATATTATTAGTTCAACCTATGCTCTGTAGATATTAGTCAACACTGGGACCGTCATAGACCTTAGCTCTATAGATATTAGTCAACACTCTGAAGTTCGTAGATATTTGTCCAACATATGAGCTGTAGATATTCGTCAGACATACAGGCTGTAGATATTAGTATCTGGAGTCCTTTACAAATACGGCGTCTCAGCAATGAGGGGTTCGGAGAAAAATGCTTAAATTGCTCCCCCACTGAAGTTCTACATTACTTACATAAAAAAGTCATTTATCATGTAAATCTTTTTTCGCGATGAAATCGTATTGTTCTTCTGATTTTGACTACAAGGGGCAATTAGAGTAAACTACATAACTCTGAGGATTTACCAAAGATGAGGTCACCTTGGGTGCAACTTAACTACCTACTTACGTCAATTTTTCTAAGGAATTGACAATGTAACTACTCGATGTAACTACTCGGTATTGTAACCTACTCGAACGATTGAAATGGTTATATAACCACTTAAACACGAATATAATATCTCGAACAATTGGCTATATCATGAACGGCCATATTAGTACAGTAATGTTTAATGGTTTCGCTATTAAATATCATAATGTCACATGTTAGTCTGCCTGTCTATCGGTTTATGGCGTAATTATTCTGAATTCAAACAATGTTGTGGCAATTTCCCCGTGCAAAGGGACGACAGGTTCACAATCAGAATAATGTTCCTACCACAGAGCGTATCTCGGTTGTAATTTGTAATAGCTCCCTACTTTACATACATCAATTATGAAAAAGAGACACAGATTACATCAGATTTTTTAAACCAGAATTTAATTTTAAGTTAATTTGAGTTATTTGTACACTCAAGTTCACAAATAACTAAATTATTATATTCAACTAATTCTTTTTTCCGTATTGTGGGTAACTAACCTTTTTTATTGGTAACAATCATTCTAAGAATTGGTTTGTAACCTGGATAGTGGATAGCGTCTCGGATAAATATCCAAATTTATTCATATGGAACTATTGACTTTTTATAAAAGTCTAAATGAATATTCATTTTTTTTGTGAGAAAAACTCTCTTTTTATAACTTTTGAAGGTTATTCCCATCAATATAATATATCATTGAAGAAGAAGATAACAATAATAATCTAAAGGAAAAAAATCATTTAGACTTTTATAAAAAATCAATAATTCCATATGAATAAATTCGGATACATTTATCCGAGACGCTATCCAGGTTACAAACCAATTCTTAGAATGATTGTTTCCAATAAAAAGGGAAGTTGCCCGTAATATGGAAAAATAATTAGTTGATTATATTGTTAATCCTAAAATTTGAAATATGAAATTGACAAATATGATGGTTTGACAGAAGGTGGCAATAGCGAAATTAGTTAACGCGCACGTCCCGGTTAGACGAGAGGTCTGGGTTCGAGTCCCAGTTGCTACCACTGTATTTTTCTGTTTTTCTGTGTCTTGTTCTCTTTCATATTTTGGTTTAGATTATTATTGTTATCTTCTTCTTTAAAAATTTATAATAACTTACGTTCTATATCTATCTCTGTCATATTCTATCTTGTTGAATGTTGTTCATACAGTCCTTCTTGAATTTACCAATTGGTGCAGACTTTATGTTTTCCTGCAGCGTATTATAATATTTCATCACTTTACAGAGTAAACTGTGTTGCGTATTGGTTTTTTCCTTTATGGTAGTATGATTTCATTACACGTCCTTTACGTAATTAATGCCTTTTGCGTATCTACTCCTGAAGAGATATGTCGTTATAAATGATTTGTGGGCATGTCCGTATGCCCAAAGTGAGCTTAATTTGTCGTTAACATGCGTAAGGTCATATTTCATTTAATTTTTCTCTTGCTGGAATTGATAATTTTTTTTCAATGAGGAAGTGAGAACATCAGTGAAAATCCATGGGTCTATGATAATACTATAAATAAAACATTTATTTGTCAATTGATTATTATTTTTACCTATGTTAGTTACCAAAATTGATTGATTGATATTATAATATACAAAAATGAATATTTGTTATACATGAAAAATTAAAATTTGAATAAAAAAATTGTAATAGGTGGAAAACTGAATGTACTGGGACTGAATGTATGGAAAGTGGGAGGGGGGTTGGTGGGATGGGGGAGCGGGAAGGGGGTGAGGAAAGGCGGGGAAGACGGAAGGGGATCGCGGGAGGGGAAGGATACGCGGGAGGAGACCAGGGAAGCACGGGAAGGGACATACAGGTAGAAACAATTTATTTCTTTGAATATGGCATCGCAACGCGTGCCGGGTACCAGCTAGTTATAAATAAAACATCAAAGACTGTTTTCATTCTTAGGTCCAAAATAATACACATTGGAAAACAAAAACGCCAGATATTCTTCGTAAATTCTTTAGGGATTGGCTCCAAGAATTAGTGAGAAATAAGAGCGAAAAATAACTTTACCAAAGATAAATATTCAACAAGGGACAACTGTAGACTCAAAATTCTTAAAAAAATGTCCAATACACGTCACGAACAATTTGATTGATCTACATATTTAATAATATCTTGATTGTATGTATACATTATGAACTGAAATTGAATATTTGAATGTCTTGAAACTGGAATTCCTAGTTGGACAGTTACGGCCGCTGTTCCCAATCGTACTAATCAACTGCTAAGCTGAAACTAAGGCTAAATACTGCTCAAATGCACAAGTACGCTCTTTCCAACACACGAGCATCGCTTAATCTAAGGAAACCGGACACATATTGAATATATTAAGTTCGACTGAGCAAAGCAAAGTTATAAAAAGTGTAAACTGAGTGGCGCTAACGCCACGAGGTACCGAAGCGCCGCGCCGGCGGCAAAGACCAAGCTGACACTACATTTTTAAAAATATATTTTATACATTTGTTTAAAAAATATTAAATTCAAGTTTTTGGATTCAAGTATTAAAAAAAAAAAATATGTGTGTTAATAATAATTACAATATTAAATTGTTTAATATTAATTTATCATCGAAAGTTTTTATTTTGATGCCATTTTGGGCGGGGCCAAAGTGGGCGGGGACACTTAAGATAGTCAACCATAAAATATTTGGGAACAACGAGAATCTAGCGTTACCTTTAAATACTTTACAAATCGCTTAGCTGATGGTAGACTCGGATTGGTCGATCGAAAAGTTGGGAACAACAGCCGTTAATGTTCATATATACATTTTCTGACAAAAAAAATACAGGCTGTTTACATATTTATTTTTGTTACATTATAATATAATACTCGTATATTAAATGAAAAACACTGAATTAATTACACGCTCCGTCAGTTTATAAAACCCCGGGAAGCTTGAGATAACCGAATGGTTGGTTCTCATGTATTAATTTAATATAAGGAGTGAATTACGAAGTGTTTTTGTATAAAATCACACAGTTTATTTACTTTGATTATTTGTTTTTGAATTATTGGTGATAAAGAGAAGTAGCCAGATTCATTTACTAATAGATACTAATATCTGCCAGAAGTAGAACATTAATTCGTTTTTTTTTATGAAAAAGGGTCGTGGGTATTTTCACGCTCAGATTGGAACTTAATTAAAAAATACTAAAAATTCCAATAAAATAACTTTGTTTGAATTAAATCTCTTTAATGTATGTATTAACCAACCGTTTCGGTTCAACCTGAACCTTTATCAAGGGTATATAAAAATATATATAAAATAAATTACAGAGTTACAGGTATTTGAACGTACAATAGAAGAGGGAGAGAGAACATCAACTTTGGCGAGGAACGAACTTTGGTACGTAAGAGGTGTAAAAGTAGGTGTGGGGAAGTACCCTCTAATTTAAAAAAAAATATTTATTTAACGCCCAGAGGGCTCATAATTAATTAATGACAGATAATTTTGAAACAACAAAATAAATAATAAAATTAGGTAAAAAATGCACACAAGTCATAAAAATACAGAAATACAGCGATTTGATAGGTTTACAAAAATACGAGAAGTGTTTAGGAATGGTGTTCCACAAAACTCGCCAAGTTGATGTTTTAGTAATATATTTAACTAGCTGGTTCCCGGCATGCGTTGCAATGCCATATTCAAAGAAATAATTTTTTTCTCCATGCATGTAATTTCCCGTGTGTCCCCGCTCCCCTCCCACATTCCTTACCCACCCGTGTTCCCCTTCCACCTTCCCCGCCCACCCTCTCCCCTCTCCCGCTCCACCGTCCTGCAAACCTGCCTCCCGCGTTCCATATATTCAGTCCCAGTACATTCAGTTTTCAAACAGCTCGCGTGCCACCTATTACAATTTTTTTATTCAAATTTTCATATTTCGTATATCACAAATATTCATTTTAGTATATTATAAGAACAATCAATCAAATTTGGTACCTAACATAGGTACCTATTTAAAATATCTATAGTTTAAAAAATCCATAGACAATTCTTTTAATACAAAAAAAAACAGCCGCCCGCTAAATTCAATTTCATCAATCGCGCGAACTGTCAAACTTGCGAAATTAAAATAGTCAAGTTTTCTGAAATTATCCATTTTCTGTGCAATTTTCTTAATTTTTCATTCCGTAAGAACCTTCCACAAAGTATTAGAAAACTTAAGAAAAAGATGAATGAAATAGGTAAGTAGTTCTGGAGTTTTTTTTAATTTTTATTTAAAATATACATACATATAACAGATTTACATCAATTTACATAAAGAAAATATAGGTTCTTAAAAATAATTACAAATAAAGTAATTTCTTGTAAATGAATCTACCCAATTTAAAAGAGAAAAACATTTCTCGTGTTTAAATTGGGGAGTCGTGTCATTACAGAATAAAGATAAAGAAATAAGATATACTTATCTTTTTTTTTGAAATTAAGTAACAAATAAACTTATGAATAATAACAAATATTAATAAAGAAATATACTAACGTAGCAGTTACTAAAATTAGATATACAAAAGTTGTTGTGTGACCAAGGGAAACAAGGGTTCATTTTTATTCGTTGCAATGCCATATTCAAAGAAATAAATTGATTCTTCCTGCATTTCTTTTCCCATGCGTTCCCGTTCCCCTCCCGCATAGCCTCCCCTCCCGCATACCCTTCCCCTCCCGCGTTCCCTTTCTACCTTCCCCGCCTACCCTCTCCCCTCTCCCGCTCTCCCTCTCCCCCGTTCTGCCAACCCCCCTCCCGCATTCCATATATTCAGTCCCAGTACATTCGGTTTTCAAACAGCTCACGTGCCACCTATTGCAATTTTGTTTATTCAAATTTTCATTTTTCATTTATTACAAATATTAAAATTTGTATGTTATAAGGACAATCAATCTAATTTGGTACCTAACATAGGTTCCAATTTAAAATATCTTTAATTAAAAAATCCCTAGATATTCTTTTGATACAAAAAAAACACAGCTGCCTGCTAAATTCACATTCATCAAACCCGCGAACTGTCAAACTTGCGAAGTTAAAATAGTCGTTAAGTTTTTTGAAATTATCCATTTTCTGCTCAATTTTCTTAATTTTTCATTTATTTATTTATTTGTATGTTTGTTTTTGTTACAAAGAATACATCAGTACAAAGAGGCTTAGCCTGTCCAACTAGGAAGGTCTCCCGTTCTTGGACAGTCAATGACAGAAACATTTTGATAGGAATAAATTTAATTTACAAATGACCGATCTGACGTACAAATCAGAAAATCATCGCCAAAAAACTTTATATTATTTACTGAAGCTCAGGCAAAAATATTAAATTATTTATAATGTACGCACAATACAAATATTTATTAATTTAATTATTATTAACTAGCAGACCCGACCACACGTTGCTGTGGCTAACGAAATCTTTATAACCAACGCCATCTGTTAAATCATATCCACACCACGCTGCCCGGTGCCCGCTGCCCGCTGCCGCTTGGTCAGATATATTATGTATTTCAACCAATTTACACAAATCATTGACAAATTATATACCTAAAAACTTTTCTCGTGAATCACTCTATATATTGGTGAAAGCACATGAAAATCTGTTGCGTAGTTTAAAAGATCTAAGCGCACATACATCGTAAGCGACTTCATTTTATACTTAGTAATAATAAAGATTATTTATAATTATGCACAAGTGTCCTTTACGAACATGTTTTTTGAACTTAAATATTAAAAATATCAATAAATTGACAATATCGAATAGAAATATTACTATTATAATTAAACAAATATAAATTTTTTTCTACTTAATTTTATAATGGAATTCCACCACGAATTATAAGTATCAAATATAGATATTATAACTATTTTTTCAATTTGTATACGCAACAAGAAAATATTGTGAAATGGTCTGGGGAATTTTCCAACCTATTCTTTTTGAAAAGTGGCGTTAGGCAAGGAGGAAGCATGTCTCCGGTTCTGTTCAATCTATACACCGATGAGCTTATTCAAAGACTTAATGCCACGAAAATAGGTTGCCATAATGGAGTGTGTGTAAATAACATTAATGGCGCAGACGACATGGTTCTTCTTGCACCGTCACTAAGCACATTAGAGAAATTACTCAAAATTTGTGAAGACTTTGCAAAAAACCATAACCCTTTGTATAATACCACCAAGTCAATAGTTATGGTTTTTAAACAGAAAAACGAACCAAACACCCTCAGTATGGCTAGATGAAAGGAAAATGAATGTTAATCACAGCGTTAAATACCTGGAACATGTCATCACAGACGACCTTAAGGATTTCGGAGACATGGAAATGCGGAGAAGAGCAATATCAGTTAGAGCGGGTATGCTGTCCAGACGTTTTTACTTCTGCCGCCCCAAAGTAAAAATAATACTGTTCAACGCTTTCTGTACCTCGCTGTACACATCAGAACTGTGGATTGACTACACTGCAACCCAATGGCATAAGTTAAAGGTTGCTTATAATAACGCTTATCGCCAACTTTTCTGCCTACCGAGATACTGCAGTGCTACGGAAATGTTCCTGGAGGGACGAGTGCATACCTTTCGTGCACTTTTCCGTCACCGCATGGGAAGTCTATGCCGCAGTCTGCGCCATTCGAAGAATGCGATCATCACCGCCATGACTGCCTGGATGGAGTCTCCCCTGATGGCCCCCTGGAGACGGGAGATGGTGAAATACCCGGCTGAAAAAACGGCTGTTTGCATTAATTTAAGTGTTTAATATTTCATTTCTCGTGCTTATTTGTTTTCATTTAATTTATGTGTTGATGTTAATTATTTTTTTATCTCATCTTATTATTTATCTTTCTTTTGTTTTTCCAAAATATTGCGCTTCCCTGCATACATTCTGGAATAAAGATTATTATTATTATTATTAATAATACATACAATAATACATACATGCAAGGCTTCTCGCCAAAGAAAAAGGTTATAGATTCGTCTGGACAAAAAACTGCCTAATTTACGCTCGACGAAATACGACGTCAGCACCCATCATTATCTCAAAGGAAGCAGATTTGAAGAAAATGGACCGCGAGCCTCCAGCCACAGGACCCAACAGAGTAGATGCAGAAAGTTCTCAGCTGAGCCAAGCCTCCAGATAAGGCCTTTTAAAATTACTACATTTCTTTATACTTATTTCATTTTAATTATTTTTATATTTTCATCTAACTTAGAATGTACCCTTCCCTCCCTTATCCCCCACGCCTACCCATGGATCTATTCACTCTAATACATTTCTTAGTTCCATTCATTCTAACACACTTTTTAGCTTTTGTACAATTTTCTAGCATTTTTTGTAAAATTCTTTGGGAATTTCATAAAAATAAACACAAATCCGTCAATAATAAAATTCGAACATCGACACAAATTCACTTCAATTCCGCACTTAATCATAGATTCGCACGGTTTAACCAATGTCTTTAAATATCTATTACCAAAATGTGAGAGGGTTACGCACTAAAACTGACAAGTTATTGGTGGCTGTTCGGTCCAACGAATATGATGTTATCGCTCTGTCTGAATCATGGCTCGTTGATGGCATCCGCAACGAAGAGCTATTTGATGATCGCAACGATGTACACCGCCGAGATCGGGACTACACTCGCACGGGCCAACGCTTGGGCGGGGGTGTCTTAGTCGCTGTTCGTCGTGAGCTGGTACCTCGCGAGCGTCCAGGGTGGCACTCACAAGCTGAGGACGTCTGGATAACATTAGAATCCAGGGGATCCAAACACACAAATCTCCACATATGTTGTGTTTACCTCCCTAAAGGACCAACATATCGTGAAAATATGGAAAGCTTCCTCACACAAATTTCAGCACTTACGTTGCAATTCCCCACAGACAAATTCATTATCCTAGGTGACTTTAACCTCACTGACATTTCATGGAATAAGTCTCTCAATAATACGTCATTTATACCCAGTGATCGCTTATCGCCTGTTAGTACATCATTTATTGACTGCATGCATTTTTCGGGATTGTATCAATGTAATGGAATTCCAAATACCAACGGTCACTTTCTTGACCTCGTTCTATGTAATGACCTGGTACCGGTCTCTGCTTGTGATGAACCATTAATTTTAGAAGACCCTCATCACACCTCCTTAATAATGGAAGTTTTATTCTCTGAACCCGCTCCACTAGTGGAAGAGCCTAGAAGGGCTTACATCTATAAGCGCGGTGATTACGACCAAATTAACACATCTCTCGACCAGGTAAACTGGCACGAGCTACTTTCGTTTGGTGACGTGAGCGCAGCATTAAATAAATTCTACTCACAATTAAATCATCTTATAGACGCCCATATTCCTATGAAATTATGTAGGAATTCGAAATACTCGCCATGGTATAACTCTGCCCTTATCAAATTAACAACAGAAAAATATAAATACTTTAAAAAGTTCAAGACATATAAAAACCCTTCTGACTATGCCACTTTCTCTCTACTAAGATCACGTCACAAAAAACTTAACTGGGAATGCCATAATAAATACTTACTTAAAATAGAACATGACATATCCTCCGACCCAAAAAAAATATGGAATTACATTAAGTCAAACTCCAAATCCCATGGCGTTCCGAATACCATAATGTTCAAAGACGTAAAAGCTGAAAATGGATCTGATATCTGCAACTTATTCTCTAAATATTTCACTTCAGTCTACAATAATAATGCTCGGATTAACCAGATCCTGCCAGACTACACCAGTGAGCCCTGTATTGCTAGCATTCATAATATTGAAATCAACCAGCATCACATACAGAAACAACTTGAAAATTTAGATCCCAATAAAAGCGCAGGCCCAGATAAAATTCCCCCTTTCTTCATAAGCAAATGTGCGCGCAGCCTTTCTAAACCGTTATTCATAATTTTTAGTCGCTCCCTTAATGAGGGAATCGTGCCAAACACTTGGAAAACTGCATTTGTAACTCCCGTTTTCAAGAACGGCCAAAAATCTGACGTTGAAAATTATAGGCCCATATCAAAGCTCTGCATTTTCAGTAAGGTTTTCGAAAAAATTGTGTACGACCAGATGTTTACAGCCTTGAGATCGTCACTTAACAATAATCAGCATGGATTTATGAAAGGAAAATCTACTACCACTAACCTAACGGCATTTGTCGAAATCTTACAAGACAATATGGACCAACGCGTACAGGTAGATGCAATATATACAGATTATAGCAAAGCCTTTGATTTAGTAATCCATGATGTTTTGTTGACTAAACTTTCACTAATCGGCGTACACGGAGATCTCCTCAGATGGCTCTCGTCGTATTTGAAAAATCGCAGCCAAGCAGTAGTCGTCGGTGGCTATAAATCGAATTGGGTAACCGTACCGTCAGGAGTACCCCAAGGGTCATTATTGGGACCATTGCTCTTCAATATATACATTAATGACATTGGAAAATGTTTTCTCCACTCCAGAACGTTACTATACGCAGACGACATGAAAATATTCTCTCCTGTTACAAGTATCAATGACTGTACTCGCGTACAAGAAGATTTAAATCGCCTAAATAGCTACTGCACACAACACAACATTCAAATAAATGTTAAAAAATGCGGCGTCATCAGCTTTACCCGAAACAAAAATCCCATTTCGTTTGATTATTCCCTTAACGGCACAATACTTAGAAAAATGGTGGAGGCCAAAGATCTGGGAGTAGTGCTAGACCCAAAATTACTTTTTGACCGACACATCGAATCCATAGTTGCAAAAGCTTCCAAGGTACTTGGCTTCATACTCAGAATCTGCAAACACTTTAAAAAGGTAATCACTATGAAAATGCTGTACTTTGCGTATGTACGCAGTTCTCTGGAGTACGCCTCTCAAGTCTGGAATCCCAGGTACACAACATACATAGAAAGGATTGAGAAAATACAAAATCGTTTTCTACGATACCTTGATTTTCGGGGATATCGTCCTCATCTAAGTTATGTGGAGTCAGCCACGTTTTTCAAAATCTCGTCACTATAAAATCGTAGAAATTCTGCAGACGTAATATTCTTGCAAAAGATAGCCACCTCTGCGATAGATTGCCCGGAATTACTTGAAAGAATTCAATTAAGAGTGCCCACCAGACAAACTAGACTAAATCACACACTTAACACACCTCGATGCAATACTAACTCTAAACAAAACACATTCATTAACCGCGTTTCACACTTTTTTAACAATTCATACAATGAATTCGACTTATTCAACACAGCACCCCAAATTCTAAAAAAAATAAACAATAAATAACTTCTAAACATATACAAACTATTATACTCCTATACAAATAACTTATTCACTCCCAGATTAGATCCGTCCCCTTCCCCTCCCGCCCACCATCCCATCCCAATAAGCTATTATAACTATTATAACTTTTATAACTTTTTAATCTCTCTAATTAATACACACCAGTGAAAACCTATTATTGGTTCAATAACATATACATATGTAAATACACCTAAGTAAATAATGTAACTGTTGGTTTTCCAAATAAAATAAAATAAAATAAAATAAAATAAAATAAATACATTCTGGAATAAACGATTTAACGCACCAGATTTAAATGTCCGCGTTAAATTTTCCCCACAGGAAAAACTAAACCCTTTCACACACTTCCCCAAATGATCATCTAGTCAATCCACGTTATGCAATTGCACTATATAAGTATTATAAATACAAAACAATACAAGAACAATATGCCAACCCACCAGAGACCAAATGGGAAAATAATTCACCGACTCCAGATATTTTCACATCAGAGGGATAAATCCTACTGATCCCTCAATATAAATATTTAAAAAATCTTTTATAATCCTACATGTATTTAAAATGACTGATTTTTGCATTTTTATATATAAATTCTTTGACAAATCTAATATGCCTAAATTTTGAACGAGCGACCTAGGTATAATGCCAGTAGCCGAAATGACAAATGGTAATATTTTTATAGTCTGAGAATGCCAAATTCTTTAATCTCATTTCCTAAATCTGTATATTTTCTAATTTTTTCAGAAACAGTTTTTTGAATATTACAGAAATTTGGAATAGCTATATCAATTATATCAGTTATTTTTTTAAATTTTGTCATGTAAAAATATATCAGGTATATAAACGTATATGACTAATTGTTCTGTCTGTTAGATTAGTTTTATCATATTATATTTTATAAAATTAATTTTCTAGGTATTTTCTGGTTCATATTCATAATATGGTATTATATTACGGCAGTCAATCAAGTTATGTTTAATTACCAAACTTTGGTGGATTATTTTTAAAACCTGATTGTGCCTAAATGTATACTCGGACGGCGCTAATATAGAACATCCAGATTTAATATGTTCTGTAGTTTCCGGAAAAGCCAAACATTTTCTACATAAATCATCAATTTGATTTATATCTTTGATTATATGCTTCCTATAATTTTTAGTTTTAATGACTCTATCTTGAATGGCAAGCATAAATCCTTCTATTTCTGCGTTCAACTCTCCAATACTCAATCATTTGTTTGACGAAAGTTTGTCAACATACTTTTGGTTGAGATAATTGAAGTGTTTTTCGCGAATAATTTTATTTGTCCAGGAATTTATAAGAATGTTGGCATTTTCGTCATATAAATTTAAAGGTGTAATGTTTCTATCTGCCTTGCAAATTATTTTGTGCATTTATGAGCTATTAGCTTTCCTATGGAAAAAAATTCTGAGCATTTCTACCTGATTGTGTTTCAAAGATGTTATTTTTACTACACCTCTACCTCCTAAATTTCTAGGTAAATTAATTCGTTCTATAGCTGAATTTGGATGATGGCAATTAAACTTTGCTAACGTAGTTCTAATTAATCGTTCTAAACTATCTACAGCACTCTTGAGGCGATTTTTCGCAAAAACAGCGCTATATAAGTTGTCCAAATTTATTATTATTATTATCTAAATCTGTATTGGACCATTTAATTATGCCAAATGAGTACGTTAGTAGAGGTATTGCCCAAGTATTTATTGCTTTTACTAAATTTTTAGCAGATAGATTGCATTTTAAAAATTTTCTGATCCTAGTTTGAAATTTTATCCTAATATCATTTTTAATACTATTTATTTATTTATTTATTTATTTATTAACGCCGATTATAGCGGCTTTTACAAAATAATTACAAATATTTTACATATGAATACAGAATATACATAGATAAAGAAAAAGAAAAATTTAAATATGAAATTCATAAATGAGAACAATAAAAATTGTAGTATCACATAAAAGTACAAAGAGTAGGTTATTAAATACAAAACAACATATTATATATCCCGGATATTATGTATTAGGAAATTAATACTTTTAATCTGTATTTGATTATAGTTAAACTGAGAAGCGCTGACAGACAGTTTTAATTAAGTAGTGTTTGTATGAGGTTAGACTAGCAATGTTTATAGATTCATCCAAAACATATTTATTTCCAAGTACATGCAGGCGATTCAATGGAATTGAGTTCAGCGTTAGATCCTGTATTGTTGCAATGATAAGGTAATTTGAAACGAACTGATCGACTAGGTACATGGAAACTTATTAGCGAAAGAAGTTCAGGGGAGTTCAACAGGTTGGTAACGATTTTAAATAAATAAAATAGGTCTGAACAAATTCTTCTTTCTTTTAATGTATCGAGTCCCAATAATTGTAACAGAGAGGGATAATTAATGTTTTCTATGAATATTCCCAATTTAAAGTTAATATAACGTAAAAATTTATGTCTGACTCGCTCAAGAGAATTCTCATGTACACTGTAATAAGGATTCCAAATGGTGGAGTTAAATTCTAGTTGGCTTCTAACAAGTGAAGTGTAAAGTAATTTGACAGTTTTTAAATTTTTAAAATCCTTTGAAATCCGTAAGACAAATCCTAACATTTGCAATGCTTTACTGGTTATATTATTAATATGTTTAATGAATGTTAATTTAGTGTCAAAGGTTATACCAAGGTCTCTTATTTCATCAACAGATAATAATATGTGATTATTGAGAAAGCAGGTGAACAACAATGGGTTTTTTTTTCTGTGGAATCTCATAAGTTGACATTTTTTTACATTAAGAGTTAATTTGTTGATAAGACACCAATCATAAAAGCTATTAATATTAGATTGAAGTGTCAGACAGTCCTCGATATTATCAATAATTCTAAAAATCTTCATATCATCAGCAAACATTAGAATGAGAACACGGGTGAATATGTTTGTTACGTCGTTAATGAATAAATTAAAAAGTAAAGGACCAAGATGCGAACCCTGGGGTACGCCACTGGTGGCTTCGAACATGTAGGATAAGTGATCATTAATACAAACAATTAGCTGACGCCTAAGTAAGTAACTCTTAAACCAAGATAAAAGGTTTCCATTAATGCCGAGTTTCAAAAGTTTATTAATGAGAATTTTAAGACAGACCTTATCAAACGCCTTACTGAAGTCGGTGTAAATAGAATCAACTTGTTGTTTGTTGGCAAGTGCATTAGAAATGAAATTTTCATATAATGTAAGGTTAGTCAAAGTTGATCTGCCGGAGATAAAGCCGTGTTGACAAGTTGCGATACATGAGTTTACAAAGAAGCTGATTTTCTTAAGAATCAATTTCTCAAAAAGTTTAGGTATAGACGATTGAATACAGATGGGCCGATAATTTTCAACAAAGGATTTATCACCACTTTTAAATATAGGAGTTAGGTAGCTAAGTTTCGATATTTGTGGAAAGTGTCCTGTAGAGAGTGACTTATTAAACAGTATATTAAGCGGAACAGATAAACTTTGGACACAATTCTTAAGTAAGATGGAAGGAATCTTATCAGGTCCCGAGCTTGTTTTGGGTTCAAGTGATTTAATACAGACTATAATGTCTTCAATGTCGATGTGTATTTGCGATAAGTGTAAATTTATATCCGAGTTGAAGTACGGAATTAAGTCATCTGGAATATCAGGTTCATACACGTCCTTAAAGTAATCAGCAAACATGTTAACAATTTCATAAATTTTACTGGAGCTGTTTTGTCTGTAACGTATATTACCGGAAATACCAGCATCATTGTTTTTCATTGATTTTGTGTATTTCCAAAAGTATTTTACATCATGAAGTATCGCGTTCTCAACCGAATTAATGTAATTATTATAACATCTTTTTGTCATTTTTTTGCAATCTCTTCTAATATTGTTGAATGCCATATAGTTGAGAATTGTTCTGTGTTCTTTATATTTTTTATGTGTTTCTTTTTTAATAACAATTAACTGAATTAATTCTTTGCTGAACCATATCGGATACTTTCGTACTTTATGATGAATTAGAGGAATAGTGTCGGAAATGATACTATTCAGTTGAGAGTAAAATAGTTCTACGCTATAGTTAAGATCACCTTCCTTGAGAACAGACCAATTTACTTTGTTAAGTGCATGATTAATGTACTGGTAATTAGCATTAATGAAATTACGACTACAATTTTTCATTGGGGGGTCACACTCTATTGTATTAGGTACTAGTATTGTAAGTGGAGGGTGGTGATTATCAATTGGGTCAAAGGATTCGGCTGACTCATAGACTTTTATATCCTGATCAGTAGAAAAAATTAAATCAAGTAGCCGATTACTGCAATTCGGCACATTGTTACATTGAAATAGTCCTAAATAGTTCGACATGTCTAAGATTTCTCTCTCGCACGCTGTTAATGGTAAGTAATCAAGATCATTAAATTTACAATTGGGTAGGTTATAGTCACCGCAAATTATAATATTGTGATTAGGGTGGTTAGATTTGAGTAGCTCGACATCTTCACAGTGATTTTTATACATTATTATATTAGAATTTGGTGGAATATATACACACCCGATGATAGTTTTTTTGGATTTATCGTTTAACATTACAAAAATTTGCTCAACATCATTGTTTTTGTTTTTTAATAATTTCGATGAAATTTTTTTATTTACTGCTATCAAGACGCCTCCTCCTCTTGATTTGGAGCTGGTGTTCCGATTGCGGTCAACTCGGTAGATACTGTAGTTATGTAGACCGAGCTCCGCTGAGTATATCGATGGATCCAGCCAGGTCTCAGAGAGTATGATGATGTCCTGTGTAATGGTGGGTGCATTAGTTCTAAAGTCACTGAGTTTAGTCCGTAGTCCCCTGACGTTCTGGTAGAAGATGTAACGTGGCACGGTTATAAGTTTTTTGGTATATTGGTTATAATTTTAGGTCTATTGTTGATATATTTAATCATTAAATTATTTTCTCCCTTGCTTTTACGATCCTCCAGCTCCTTCCACAAGTTTTGACGATTATTCCACTATTGAACGATTATTATTATTTACGCACCAGATTTAAATGTCCGGGTTAAATTTTCCCCACAGGAAAAACTAAACCCTTTCACATACTTCCCCAAATAATCATCTAGTCCATCCACCTTACGCAATTGCACTATATAAGTATTATAAATACAAAACAATACAAGAACAACATGTATTGTTTTGTGTATGTTATGTTTATATGTGGAGATCTTCTGAGATGGTTCTCTTCATATGTTAAAAATAGAAGTCAAGCTGTTGCTTTCAAAGGTTACATGTCTCAAATTATAACTATTCCCTCAAGGGTACCGCAAGAGTCACATCTAGGGCCTATATTGTTTATTTTATATATAAACGATATGAACCATGTTATAAACCATTCTTGTTTCCTATTTTACGCCGATGACATGAAATTATATAAATGTATTAGCTCCATAGATGACTGCAACCAATTACAAGAAGACGTTAGCAAAATTGAGGAATATTGCGAAAACAATCAATTATATCTAAATATAGATAAATGTAATGTTATTACTTTTACACGAAAATAAAATCCAATTAATTATATTTACAAATTAAACCATGTACCTCTACAACGAGTAGAAACAATAAGAGATCTTGGAGTAATACGAGATTCTAAAATGTTATTTAGGGATCGTATTGAAAATATTCTAGAAAAAGCTTATAAGCAATTGGGTTTCATTATTCGCATTAAAAAGCCTTTTATTATAGCACACACCCTAATTCTGTTATATATATCATATGTACGTTCACAACTCGAGTTCGCCTCAGTAATTTGGAATCCTCAATATCAAACATATATTCATCGCATTGAAAATATCCAGAACACATTTATAAAACACCTATCCTATCGTTTTAGTTATCATCGATTTGACCCTATCGCTTTATATAAACGCAGAAAAATCTCTAATGCATTATTCTTACACAAAATCGTGAACTGCCTTGTTGATTCATTATATCTGTTAGAACATATTGCATTTTTTTGCCCCAAACAAAACACCAGATCGAACGACTTATTTAGAATACCACACAGCAAATCTAAATACGCGCAAAACTCTGTAATAGTACGTATCTGTGAAACTTACAATGCCTTACGAGTTGTAGACATTTTCAACCATGACTTGAAATCATATAAAATGCAGCTTAATAAATTAATAACTTAAAATACTCTTTTTTCCCTTTTTTGTGAAAATTATATTATTATCAACCATAGTAAATAGTATAACCATGTTTGGTAATAATTTTACGTTTTTCTTTATTATGTTTTATGTTCTTCTTTTTATATTTTTTTTATTATGTTTATATATTTTTTTTCTTTGTCATTTAATAGGTTGAGTAGGTAAAAATACTAAACCAATATTTAACATAATGGAACATTGGTCTACAACATATGAATTTTATTGTTATAATTATTTTACCGTGTGACTTTTTGTTTCCTCAATAAAAAGAAATAAAAAAATGACAACCTACCAGAGACCAAATGGGAAAATAATTCACCGACTCCAAATATTTATTTTTCTAGATATTTTATTATATTATTACACACCAGATTTAAATGTCAGGGTTAAATTTTCCCCACAGGAAAAACTAAACCCTTTCACACACTTCCCCAAATGATCATCTAGTCAATCCACGTTATGCAATTGCACTAAATAAGTATTATAATACAATACAATACAAGAACAACATGTCAACCTACCAGAGACCAAATGGGAAAATAATTCACCGACTCCAGATATTTTCATATCAGAGGGTTCGGCTCTGTGGAATTCCTTATTATTATTATAGAAATATGGATTATTAAAATTAATCAAACTTTGCTTGTCCGCGTGTACTCTGTCACAATAAAAGGGAATTAATTAGTTAATGAGGTCTTTACCTTAGCCGTAGTTAGTGATAATTTAAATATTTGAACTTCCGTTTCTCCAAAGTGGTAAGTGCATATAATTTCTTGCAATTCTAAGAGCTTCGTTAGTTCATCCAAAAGCAAGTAATTTTGCAAAAAGAACGACATTATTTTTTTTGTTTGTTTGTTTTTTTTTAAAGCGGAGACGGTTTACCATTAGTTCCCATTAGTATTTAAGCTATGGACCCATTGTACTTTCTCCCATTTTACCTCAATCTAAGTGGCTAAGTTTTATGGTTCTACAACATGTCTCCCCAGGCATCTAAGCCTAGTTCCCACCAGGGCAGGACATTGGCACCATAAGTGAATTGGAGTCTCTTCACATTTTCTCCATCTATTGGTGCTTTCCACTTCCAATAGCTGCATGTATCTCCTGAGATGGCAGTGTCCCGTTAGTAGGCCTACCAGTTCCCTCAGCGAGTTTCTGTCCATATCGAGTAGTATCCTGGTCCGTCTGGGGTCGGGTCCGTTTATGAGTACTTTGGACTGCCTCATTCCGGGTGCTCTCTCCCATCCTTCCAGTGCTGGGATTTGACCCACCTCTCTATATGTACGGGTGGTCTGAAAAGTTTCCGACCTGAACATGAAGATGGCAGCACTCGTCAATAAAAGCTAGTGAATGTAGTTATGCATCTTTTGACAGTTACTCACCAAAGTTTCGGCCATTTCGGACGCGCAGTTTTTAGTTGACAGTCGTTTGTGCTAGTCGATGTGTGTGTTTTTGTGAAAATGGAAAAAATTGAGCATCGAGCTGTTATTAAATTTTTATTTTTGAAAGGCAATATGCCTACGCAAATCAAAGATGAGTTGGACTATTTGTATGGAGACTCTGCAACATCATTTACCACAGTGAAATTTTGGGCAGCTGAATTTAAACGTGGCCGTAAGAGCTTGAGAGACGATGAACGTTCGGTACGTCCAAAAACTGCAACTACTGACGATAACATTGCTAAACTTAACCAAATAGTGTTAGACGACTGCCGAATTAAAGTGAGAGAGATAGCAGAGGTTATGAAAATGTCCAAATAACGTGTCTGTCACATATTAAATCAAGATTTAGACATGGGAAAGCTGTCCGCGTGTTGGGTGCCGCGTTTGCTCACGTTAGACCAAAAATCCTGTTTCACCAAGACAATGCATCGTCTCACACTTCAGCGGTTGCCATGGCAAAAATTCACGAATTACGGTTTGAACTGCTTGACCATCCGCCTTACTTACCAGATCTAGCCCCAAGCGACTTCTTTTTGTTCCCTTATCTAAAAACTGGGCAAAAAACAAAAAACAAAAATTTAATAACAGCTCGATACTCAATTTTTTCCATTGTAACAAAAACACACACAACGACTCACTCAAACGACTGTCAACTAAAAACTGCGCGTCCAAAATGGCTGAAACTTTGGTGAATAACTGTCAAAAGATGCTCAACTAAATTCACTAGCTCTTACTGACAAGTGCTGCCATCTTCATATTCAGGTCGGAAACTTTTCAGACCACCCTCGTAATTTGGTGTGGCAAGGGCTACTCCTACGGCCGGCTCGGATCCCTCAAGTGGTGCTTTCGCCCCTTTCCTTGCTAGTTCGTCAGCCCGCTCATTGCCCTCAATACCCTTATGTCCTGGTACCCATATCAGAGTTATTTTATTGATGGTAGCGAGTTTTGTAAGAACTGTCCTGCATTCCATCACCAGTATGGAGTCGCATCGGTTACTTTCCAGTGCCATAAGGGCTGCCTGGCTATCAGAACAAATAGTTATGTTATTATTCCTGTTACCGATATGTATATTCTCCTGTGCGTAGGCCAAGATGACTTTCATCTCAGCTTGAAACACAGTGCAGTGTATTCCTAGAGGTATACTGAGTTCCCTTTTGGATCCCTGTAGGCATAACCCAGCCCCCGTTCCTTCCTCCATTTTGAACCCATCGCCGCCCCTCTGTTTCTAAGTTAACGACATTATTAAAAAAAGTGCGTTTAATGACAGTTAACCGAAGTTTATTTGCCACCCGGATGCCGCGCTAAAAGCGGCGGCTATTGTCTACTAATTGTCGGAATATAGGCTGACTGTGCTCCAAAATATTATTAAATTATCACAGATGACAGATTTAATCAATATACGATTTTATCAATCGACTGTGCTAGATACCCAGGTTCTAGTCTTATCGGGACAGGCACTAGGAAAAAAATATCCGTCAGCACGTCATCTTTGGGGATGCTGTTTTGAGGGTCTTTTTATGGAAAGGAATGAGAGGTAGTTCTAGGAAGGAAAAAGGTATGAGGGATGGGAAGAAATCTGTCCAATATATGTCCAGGAGTGACGGACCTCTGAATCCATCCCTCCATGCAACTGCGGTGCAAGGCGACGTTTCGAGAGAGTCCTGCTGGAGAGATCTAAAGATCTCCCTCAACCAGTCTCTCCCGATCCGGCCTGCTACACACTTTGTGGATAGACACATTCACCACCAAGACCCGGACAAACCTCACCACATGAATCTGGGCACTCCTGCTAAGTCACCAAACGTACTGAAACATTTGGTTATCCAATAAATGATTCCCGGGGCGGTGGTACCCAAATTGAAAACAATAATTGAAATATTATTATCTTCGTCAGTGAGTACATTCTACTATCGCCTATTAAGGTGCTTTACCATTTATCAAGCATACTTTTAAATAGAATTGAATTATTTAGCATTATGGAATATTTTTTATTGTTTTCATATAAGTGATTAAAAAAAACAACAACAACCTTTAGAAAGACTTGTTTTCAAATAAACTCAAATATATTTCCAAGAATCCCTCCTGTAATCCGTAATCGTAACATCATTAGTTGATTATGTAGTATGTAGGTACCTACATAATATGTATCATATTATGATACTTTCAAAATTGAATTAAATTTTCGTATAAATAATAAAATAAAAACAACCTTTAGAAAGACGCAGACGTTTTTGAGGAATCCTCCCCATAATCCATAATATTAATATTGTTTCTCCTTGGATAACATAAGCGTAATCTAATAACGATTTTGTCTCCATATCGACGCCCCCTATCTAAAGTACTCTATATGCAAATCTGTTACTTTACCAGAGCCTAGTTTGGTGAATTCTATAAATTAGATAGCTGTATCTATAAATAGAACTTTAGAAATGTAAATTTTTCAGAATATTTATTCATGGTAAAATTACGAACAAGATGTAGAGTTATAAAGAGACGTACGTAGAGAAATTTCTTAATTTACCATAATCTCATCTAATTTTGCTGAAAATAAAGTATTGATATTTACTCTGAATTTATAGTGGTAAAAATATATAACCAACTCCGACAGAATATCAAACAAATAAAAAAAAAAGTGTGTAATTCACGCGCGATAGAAATGAAACTAGAAAGTCGCTAGATATCGCTTTCTTTTGCCTGTTTATTTTAAAGTGGTTTGAAGATTGGATATTGATTTACAAAAACGAAAAGTCAATTTTTTTTGGATTTCGTAGGATTCGAACCTCCGTCCGTCACTATACCGCTGCGCTATGGGACGTGCTCGGCGAATTTACGCATTATATTCAAATTATGATATTAAAACCAAGCGGCCAATGAGCGCAGACATATCTTCGTTTCTGTTTTATAGCTCAACCAATAAGAGCCTTGAGCGCAGTTTGATGCTTCGCAGGTGCCATAGTTCGTCATTTCCGTTTCATCCGAATTTCAAATCACTCTAACGGGACTAAGGAAGTTTCACTTCAAAAAAATAACTACACTGATGTGATGTTCTTATTTTGATTGGGATTACACGACATATATATATGACTATGTGTTCGGAAAAAAAACTGCAATAAAGATAGAGACACTTAATTACTCTTTTGCAATTTACTAAGAGATTAAAGATTATAATATTAAAAACAAAGCAACCTCCTACGCTATGACGAGGTGTTGGGTAGTTCACGTCCCAACCGACAGCCATAAATAAGAGTTATCTATTCTCCTTCTCCCTTTAATTAGATAAATCGATCGCCAGTCAATGGCTGCACTTATTAATATTCCGTTTGCGCTCCTCGCCAATAACACCCAGTAATCAATCTTCCTTTCACAGTTTCCGAGTGGCAGATGGTGCTGCTCTCTTGCGGCAGGGAGTCTTAACACACTCCGGGGGAAAAAACAAGGCTTTTGTTTTCCAATCTCTTTGTCAAATTACAGCCAATAATCAATAACGGGCCTTATAAGCCGTGTTTCTGAAGCAATTATATTGTTTCTGTCTTGTGTGTTGTACAATGTGAGACATATAAATAGTTGTTATTATGGTGAGGTGAGGTGTCAGAATTTGGTGACAGTGTTACCTAATCTGACAGTTTTTTTAGAGATGATGCTTGGAAATTACATGATTTCTAGTAAATAATAAAATATCGGTATCAGTTATGTATGTAATTTTCTCGTATTTAGTAAACCATATCTGAAAGTTCCTCTGTTTCTGTACGTCGTTTCCCCGCAGGGGTAGGCAGAGAGGATCGATTGTCGAACAACTCGGTTTTGGCACACACTCCTTACCTCATTCACATTTATACATCGTCTCATCCATACACTTCTATTATTCCGACACTTGACATGGTCCGACTTAAGTATCTGATTCACTTTATCATGGCGTGTCCTTCTTGGGCGTCCTCGACTTCTTCTACCATTCACATTTGCGTCATTACGCTCCCTTCTTCGCTCATTCGCTCTACATGCCCAAACCATCGGAGCGTCCCTTTCTTAATCGTGCGCATTAAGCTTACTTCAGCCTTGATTTCTGTGCAGATCTCCACATTTCTCATACGATCATGTATCGTTTTACCACACGCACGCCTTAGGGATCTCACTTCTACAGCCTTCAGTCTACTTTCATCCTTCCACTGTCAGTTACATACCTCACTATACATACACGTACACCAAGTTAGGTACCAGCACACCATCGCAGACTGGCTTCACTTCTTCTTAATATTACAAACAAGGGATTATGCAGATAAGTTTTAAGATTTTCACGGCCAAAAGCATTTTCGTTATTTGTTTTTGAGGTGTTATGCCGTGTTGCGCTACCTCCTTCTTTAGCCAACGTTTCGGACATCGTTGCAGTGTCCATCATCAGGGCAGATCCGGCAGATCCGGTAGATGTAACACCCCAAAAACAAATAACGAAAAAGGATTATGCAATTTATCCAAAGAAACGTCACTATATAATTAATTAATGTATAATTTTGATATTTGCCCTTTTGAATAAAATTAAAATACGAATTCAACTTTTCTCTCTCTCCTTAATTTCGAATGATGCCCACGAACACCCTCGAAGGTGAAAGTCAGAAATAAAAAAAATAAAACTTTCTGCAGGCAGGTAGGAACATGATGTTGAAAAAATGCAAATAAGAAGTCCAAACCATTTACAGACATGCGAATTTTTTTATTTTTTATTATTTTTATTTTTTATTAATTTTATTTTTTTATTTTTTTTATTTTTATTTTTATTTTTTATTATTTTTTTTACATGAACTCCACACAGGAGGCCCTGAGGAAAATAATTTCCCTCAGGGCCTATGTCATCTTTGGGGATGCTGTGTGGAGGTTTTTTTTTAGGAGACGAAGGAGAGGAGAGTTCTGGGAAGGAAAGGGGTTTAAGGGGTGGGTAGGATGGGGGTTCAGTATGTCCTGCTCATCCGCCTCCAATACCTAAACAAACCTCACCCCATGAACCCGGGCACCCCTGCTAAATCACCAGCGAACCACTTGGGGTGACCTATTAATTAATCACTAATGATGAAATAATCGCTAACAATGTCGAGATATCCCCCAATTTTAGCAATTTCTTTTGCAACATTGGCTCCTCCTTAGCTGATAATATACAAAACAAAGTCACACACAATCCAGTCAAATACGAAATAATACACAATTACTCGTAAATAACATTAGTGCAGGAAAGAATTGAATCTTTATATCTTCAATCCACCACGGAGTTAGAAATAAGTAAAATAATACAATCTTTAAAAACAAATGCAAGTGCTTTCACTCAAATGTAAGACAATGCAAGTCTCTCCACAGAATTGGTTCCCTTTTATATCAAAGTTAATCGATCAGTGTTTTAAAGAGGGAACTTTTCCTTATACTTGTAAACTTGCTGAATAAAAGTGATACAAATTAACAAAGGTGGGTCCAAAACGAATTTCTCAAAGTACGGACCCATAATACATTTTTTGAACGTGTAATTTATGTAAGATTAAACAATTATCTGTTAAAAAATCATTCTTCTATAAAAAAACCATATGGCTTTAAGAAAAAATCTGACCCATTTGCGGCAATAAATGACCTAACAGTAAATTTAGAAGCGTCATTGATGATGGAAATTATATTTTATCTACACTAGTTGACCTACAAAAAGCCTTTGTTACAGTAAGCCACGACATAGAGAACGACACTTCTCAAGAAACTCGAGAAAATTGGTGTAGCTGGACCTTTTTTAAATATTTATAGTAATACCTCACAAGAGTCTTAGCTGCTCCCGTCTGGAGCCAGTGAGACTATGGCATCTCCAATTGGGGTATGTTGGGAGGCTGAAGATAATGGAGAGGGGAAGATAGGGAAGAGGAAGTACGTGGCTATTCAGATCTGGTCAACAAACACGGCTAACGCAATTTCAAGCAACGTTTCAGTTCTGAATGGTTGTCTTACACCAGAGCGATACTGCGAGTATCTTCCACTCTGGAACATGCCACAAATATAAATAATAATAATAATAATTTTTATTTTAGTAATTTGTACATTTAAGTTTACAAATTTCTAATTATATAAATAAATAAATTAATTATAATATTTCATATTCACTATATTTTTTCAAGTTTTATGTAGCTCCTACAATACATCTTGAACTTTCCAATTGGTGTGGACTTTAAAGTTTCTGGTAGTGTATTATATAACTTCATTCCCTTGTACAGTAGACTGTTCTGCGTATTCGCTTTGTCCTTTTTTGTAGCCTAATTTCCTTGCACGTCCTTGTGTTATATCTGTGAATGTCCTTGTTGTATACAATTTTATTTGGAAGTATTTTGGTAACGTGTTGTTCAATATTTTGTGGATAAATACCATCGTTTTCAAGGTCAGCATCTCACGGTTAACCAATTTAGTTCCTTTAACATTTTAATTATTTTTGAAAATCTGTTTCGTCGAAGAATTATTCTCATTATTTTAAATGAATCAAGTGTAAAATAACACAAATTATTCAAATACAATTTATTTGCCCATGCCGGGATTCGATTCCGGGACCTTCGGACTGAGGGTCACGCTTACCGCTAGACCACGCCGGCCGTCTTAACATATTATCATATCTTAGCAATATAAACTCCTCTACTATGATATTTTAGCAATAGAAAGCAATTTTTTTATTTTTTTATTTTATTTTTTTATTCAGGAGTAAATACAGATACAGATGTCAATTGACAAGAATATACAAAACAATTAATAGAGAATTCACCTGCATCCAAACTTTTTCTCACGAATTAACATTAACAGCAGATAAAAACATATGCAAATATTTTTACTTTTACATACGGAAAAGACGTATGTATATACATAAGAATATTATTTTACAAATAGATAGATGAAAAAAATGTGCGCAATATCCTTATAAAAGTTTACAAATTGTTTTTGGAATTTTGATGGTAAGACCAAAAATATATAAAAAATATATATAAATATAGATAAAAAAATTATGTCACACATAAATTTTAAAAGAGAAAGGTAGTTAAAATTATAAACCAAGTAATGTCTAAGTTATTGTATTTTGTAGGAAAACAGCCTTCAATTTTCTACTAAAGGTACTGCGTGTATCAAAAAATAAGTCGGAATCCTTGAGGTTTTGATTTTGATTAAACGATTCGCACATTCTTCTGATTGGATCCCTGACACCAGCATTTGTACGCGTCCGGCTAATGTGGAATAAGTCGTTAAGCCTTGTTACTCTTTGTAGTATTTTGAAGTTTATTAGTTTCAGTAGGTCAGGACAGTCAATAATGTTGTTGCAGATTTTATTGAGTCATGAGGTCAAGGAATGTTCGCCGGTTAGTTAGAGTGGAGACGTTATAATTCGAGAGCATATTTATGTACCCCCGTTTAGGTGCGCTCATTCTGTAATTGAGGTATTGCAGAAATTTCTTTTGAATACTTTCAATGTTGTCTTTATAGACACCGTAAAGTGGTGTCCATATGGAGGTGCAGTATTCAAGTTGAGAGCGGACCAGCGTGTAGTAAAGTAGAAGATAAGTTTCCGGTTTTCGAAATTCGCGGCTGTTTCTGATGACAAATCCTAGCATGCAGTAAGCTTTATTCACAATATTCTCAATGTGCGCATCGAAATGGAGTTTATTATCAAAAAGTACCCCTAGATCTTTTATACAGTAAACGCGCGAACTCAAAAAATAAATTATTTCTATGTTAACTTTATGAGTAAAACCTCAAATTGTATATTTAATTAAATGAAGACAATATTAGCGAAACTAAACGGAAAATCTGGAAACAGAAAAATCAGAGAAAGATATTGGCACCTCTGGGAATCGAACCCAGGACCTTCAGCTTTATTATTGACTTATTAACATCGCATAGTTACATTCTTCTCCTGAAATAGTGCATACCCTGTTGGAAAAAGACTAGAAGATATTAATCGACTACGTTCTTTTAAAAAAACTACATTGTCAAATTTTAATCGTCCTGTCCAGTTTTACTTATGACGCCATTGTTATTAGACCATTTATTTTGAAAAGTCAGTCTATTAATTATAAAATATTAGCTTAAAAACAATATGAAGATTATCAAATATATTGTCAAGATGCCGCGTAAATGTTCAGCCAATTATTTAGATTTAAAAAAGGGAATATCGTTTCACAGGTTAGGCTAGTTAGGCAGGTTAGGCTAGGCGTTTCACAGGTTAGGATAGTTAATGAAACCAATTCTGTCAAAAAAAATCAATTTATCATCTCTTAGCTTACGACATTTAAGTAGGTTATTAATATATTATATTCACCAAGGAGCTTATTCTTTATCACACATTTGTGGTGAATCTTGGTCAAGACCTTTAATGATTTTAAGCATATCATTGAGTCTGTCTTTTATTTTCAGCAGTTGCAGAATGGTTGGGCTGTACCGTGATCTGAATCTTGAGAATGTATCTCCAGCACCAAATTACAAAGTTATTTTTGAACACAAATCTAAATATTTAATTCATCGCTAAGTAAGAATTCAAAGACATAATTTTGTAGTCTATTAACCGGAATAAATGAAAATCTTGTCAGTGTCAACTTCCTCCAAGAATCAAACCAATCACTAACTAAATCGGAAATAAAATAAAATACCTAATACGTACACGTGTTAACTATAAACGGAAAAACTCATAGTAAGAACAAGGAACAAGAACTCAGTAAAGATTTATGTGAAACATCTTTGCATAGTGTTCAATCGCCAAAAACATTTGTTCAGTTTTGTTCTGAAAGTTTGAACGAAACAAACGAGAGTTTCAAGAACTTTCCAGAAATTCGATAGCCTTCATCCAAGACATCCGTAAACATTTAGACAGTAGTTATTCAGTTATTATAAAATTGATGATGGAAACACTGTTTACTACTTCGGCAGCATAACGCTTTCTTTGGAGGAAAATTTTGAAACAAAAACCAGTTAATTATGTACAATGGCTTGATGTTTCGATCCATAGGAATACAATACGGAATTATAATTAATTAATCATAATTACGGAATTTAGATTCAAGAGGACTATAAAAACATACCTTATAAATAAATACTAATGTTAGATTTTATTATTCTTCTGCATATGAAACGAATTTTAATTTTTGATTACTGTTCCACTAAGTTATTACATATATATCAAGTGTTGTGAAAGCCGTATGGGCGTATAATATAATTAAATTAATATAAATTATGTTTTACCTCTTGGCTCTGAAATTAAAATGATGAGTTTATTAATTGAATTACTTTCGAACAAATCAAAATTTGTGTCCAACGGTTTGTTAGGGAATTTTAAAGAGAGTTGCATTACGAAATGAATTTATTTGAAGCACTGTGATTATGGACTTCTTAGGACAAGTTAGCCCTAATGACATGAGAAGATAATTCTTAATGTTGTGCTTTTCCTACCTTGGTTTGGACAATAGCGTCTGTTTTCACTCTGGAGGCAGCCACTCTAGTACGTTCTATGCCTACTAGAAGATTTTCTTTCTTTATTCTAACCCTGAATGTTTACTTAGTAATACGTACTTTGTAAGAATATTTTAGTCCCTTTACTCCCCTTTTTCGTTCACAACACATTATTTCTTTATATTCTTAAATATCTCTAAGTAATGCCCAAACACAATAATTTCGAAATTCGCGGAAAACTGCGAACGTTAATGCGAACAAATGATTCAATTAAATGATAATGGTATTTGTCCTTTCCCGCTGAACGACCCACGAATTCCCTTCAAATAATACTTTCCACAATGGAGAGACGTGCGATTGATAGAAGAAAAAATATGCTTACATATGGCGGATACGGGATAACAAAGGGACCGATATTGTGCCACTGGACAAAGGAGGAAAACGCGTGGGAAATGTTAAATGTAATAATTATTAATGTTCCAAATCGAAAGGCTTTTCCTTATTAGGGCGGATTGACTATTGAATGGGATAAAGCGTAGCAAAGTATTATTTTATCAAGGCTTGCGCGTATCAAAGGTCGGAGATCGCGGAATAACGAATTGATGATATCACGTTGAATAAACATTGTTATCAGGAACGTAGCTCTATCTACCGATGAAAGCGTTTTCAACCATCACTTCGAAGCCTTGTTTGTTCGAGTTTTGTTTTAATATTTTAACGGTTTGTATTTTAAATATTAAAATTTTAATTCTTGAAAGAGAGATTACAAAAGCGCCGTGCAAAATAATATTTAAGTAGCTGTGAATAATGAATTCTTGCAGTGGATGAATTTATATATTTAGAAAGTGTTTTCTAGGTTGGAAATGGGGAAATTTTGGATGTAAATGCAGGAAAACTCCATTAATAGTGGCCTGAAATAAAAACCGCTAGCAAAATATAGTCATAGGGCTAGCAGTTCACTATGGAGCGCTGAAACCAACTTGGAACTCACAGGAAGCAATAGAAATGCATTCTCTGAGGCGTGTGTATGGTGAATCCATGTTTTATGAGGTTAAATATATTTTATGTGTTCTAGAGAAAAAATGAATGCTGATGTAAGCTCACTAAACAAGATTAAGGGCCAGTTGTTTCACAGAATTTGAACAATCTATCAATTTCCAAAGTTATTTTTTTAAGTTCTGTGAAAGTTCTATTTAAGATCTGTTTTATGGCATTATTGGCCAGTTGCTTCATAAAACTGAAGTTGTACCAGAACTTGAAGATTAACTTCGAAATTTGATGAATAGTTCAATTTCTGGTGAAACAACCCTTCGTCGTAAGAAAATGACGCTTAGATGAGATGAGGTGAAATAGAATGGTGAGAGATTTCGGTAACGAACGAATAAAATATGATCAGCAGAAATGAACCAAACACGGGCCATGTCAAGAGTCAGAATGAGAGTTTAGTTAGAAGGAAATACTAACATTGTCACGAAAAGTTACCTCCAAAATATTTCTGTGCCATCACACTTTTTTACTTGGAAACCGCACAAGAGTCCAATCTGCTCCCAACCACCTGCAGCCAGTGAGACTATGGCATCCCCAATTAGGGTATGTTGTGAGACTGAAGAAGATGGGGAAGAGGAAGGTGGGGTGCATCTGACCTGGTCACCAAATACGGCTAAAGCAATTTCAAGCAACATTTCGATTCTGAATGGTGGTTTTTCACCATTCAGATACAGAAAGTGTCTACCGCTCTGGAACGTGCCTTAAATATACGATACGAGATTATTTTAAACGAATAAATTGTGAAATAAGGCAAATTAATAAAAAGAAAAATCCATTCTCACACTGGGATTTAAATCTGGACCACCGAATCGCTAGTCGAAAGCCTTTCCCCTCTATCACAGAGACTTCAATTTCGCCCTATCCCTATAGTAATTCTGAGAGATTCATGATTTTTCACCTTTGAACTTCTCTTAAATTTTAATAATTTTCTAATTACTAACATTTTTTTTATATTTACTTCAAAAGTATTTAGTTACTATTTCCACTATTATAAACCCATAAGGGCTATAAATATATATATATAGGTCAAATCGAGCCGTTTACTATGATCGATCTTTTCGTGTAACTGGCCCGCTCATTTGGAACAAAACTTCCCTCAGCTCTTACTAATATCCAGAACTTGGCTGAATTCAAAGGAGCTTTAAAAACAAACTTATTTAAAAAATCATACCTTTCATGAATTTTAACTCCTTTTCAATCTACTATAATAAGCCATGTTCCTCAAGCTTCTGTTAATTGTTTGGTTTCGATTACCTCCTTACTATAGTTTTATGTGCACTCTGAATTTGTATTATTTCTAAATGTTAACTGCCTCCTGTTCTATATAATTTAGTTAAAATGATTCTTGTTGAATGGCACCGTGATGGTTTATCATTATATATTGTCCTGTGCCAAAACAGCACTCACTATTGTTGTTAATATTGTTCTTTAGGAATTGCTTTGTATATTTTTGTATATTCGTTATTTCACATTATTTAATTAATTTTTTAAGGACTCGTAAGGAACACTGTAGGTTAATTTTAAGTTTATTATAATTAAGCCCACTTAAAGTGAAACATCACAAAACTGCGCTATATAAATACTACGTTATTATTATTATTATAGATAAAAATATATTGCAGCAATAATGATGAATTTATTTAGCTAATGCAAATACGTAGAACCCAATTTTTCAATAGCTGCAACTTACATGATATTTCTATTGCACGTATAATTTATTTCTAAACACAGCAAACTTATTTTGTGCCACCATTTTAATTCAAAATTAATAGAATACTTAGTTTTAACCACGCTTATTGTAAATCCAACATGTTTCGTAAGCAATGCTCGCTTCATCAGGGTTAACTTCAAACTAATTAAAACAATAAACATTATAAATAATCAAAAAAAATTTCAATGACCTGTTATTAAAATTGTTCCCTTAAAAATTCCCTTTGTAAATTATGCCCTACTACCCCCCCTCCCCTTCCCATGCCCTTCTATCTATTGACACCTTTAAGTCTATGTCTATTGTTGTAATTAGTTTCAGGTAAACCCTGAAGAAGTTAGCATTGCTTATGAAACAACTATATGTATTCTATTAATTTTGAAATATAATTTATTTACCTAGAAACTGCATGTACGAGTATAGAAATAAATAAAATCATTTAAAATATGTAAACTTAGTATATGCCAGCATATAAGAAAGAATTGGCACCAAAATAGTTAAAGTGTCTTCCAATAAATTTCCGCAATTTTTTATGCACTTAAAGTTATAAACACGTTTCAATTTTATGACATGCAATGAAACAAAAAAAAAAACAACAATTTTCAGAATGTTCAATTCCAATTTTCAAAATCCAATCCAAAAAAGAATGACATAAAAATATTCCTATTGTGTACGCGTATCATATTTATATAATTTTTTATTCAGTTTACATTAAATTTTGACATATAAAATTAAAACGTACAAGGTAAAATTCTATTTTTATAGCAAGCATAACAACTTTTAAAAAATACAGTTATTCTTCAGACTTTCATCATACGTTTGTAATCCTCTATAAATGACTTTTATACGACTCTGTTTTTCTCATACGCAGCAATCTAATTATATATTTTTTATGTGTCCACAAGAGTCCAAACGGTTCCCGTCTGGAGCAAGTGAGACTATGGCATCCTAATTGGGGTATATTGTGAGGCTGAAGGTTGCGGGGTAGGGAATGAGACGGGGAAGATGAAGATGGGAAAGAAACTGGATATTCTGGTCACCAAACTAAAGCAATTTCAATTATGAACGGTGGTTTTATGAAAAAAAAAAATTATAACCACATTAACACTCCCTGCCCCATTTTATACTTCTGGGAAAGTAAGAATTTATTTACGTATATTTATTTATCTCATTGTATAATGTACCTACTGCGGTTACAGATGAATATACAAATTTGTTCACCGGTAAGGGTAGGCACACAATGGGAGGTATCTCGGAAGCGGAAAATTGGATGGAAGAAAAGATAATGCAGGGAAAATAATGCTATTTAGAAAAACGCTTGCAAAATAAAGCTGAACGTTGAAATAATAATAATGCTGTTAATTTTATTCATTCACTTTCAAAGCATGAAAAATAAGAAAATAATAAAGTCACTTCTGAAGAATTAACTCAATATACATTTGAAGGAACGTAATTTTAAATCGCATTTTTTTCGGTTGACCCTCTCTAAAAAATGTATGGTTTTCTATCAAAGTGTTATCTAAAATTGCCTCCATCCTCTCAACATTATTTCTTCTCTTCTAAGCCTGAACTCGGTTCCAATCCAGTATATGTAATTATGACATTTTAATAAAATTGATAAATCTATAAAATTAAATATATTGAAACGATGGACATGAAATGAACACACTTGAAGGGTGAACATCAGAAATATTTAAAAAAGGCACGTAATCTGTTTTCTCACGAATAAGTTAGTTTTTTTCATAATTATCCAACATAAATTATCAATTTTCGTTGTGAGTGATTTTAAACAATCTTTTCAAAATTGGATGTTTTTGTGCCAAGAATTCAGACAAGCGATAAAGTACTTACCTATAAGATTTTGACAGAAATTTATTTTAATTGTGATTTTAATATTGGAACTGATTTGACGAGAATTCAGATACAAATCAGAGGCGACGACGTAAACATTTTTTCAAGATTTTTTTTTCTTGATTATTTTGCACCAATTGATCTTAATCTGAAGTGTTCTTGAAAAAACTCCACTAAAACGCTACCTAATATGTGTAGCGACAAGCTGCTCAAATAATAAGAACCATTCGCACCGCAACATAGAACCTTTGAGATTTCTATTATGCCTACCTTCAGTTTCTGGAATTCTCCCGGCTGTATAAACCACGCTCCTTTATAAAAGCCGCCACTGCGCTCACAGTCTCTAGTTTTCACTCGCTCTCAGTCAACAACTGGCTGGCGACATTCGCGTCGCCCGCACCTGCCATGCGTTCATGATCCACACGCGTCTCCGGCCCTGATCTACCAGCACTCACTCGCGTTCGCCGTCTGAGACCGAATTATGTCTCTGAGCTAGCGCACCGTCCAGCCTCCACCAGCATGGCGTCGAGGACCGACTCCCACACTCCATCACTGTTATCTCCACTATCCACGGTGTTGAGCATCGCCTAGAGGATTCGCCATCGTTTATCTCCCCCATTACGGTGTAAGTCTGCGTTAGTAATAGTCATAAATGGAACTCACCTGTGTAACAACATAGAATGATTCGATTAACAAACTGGTCGCTCTCTCTACCTTGTTTTATAATTTAAATATTTTATAATTTAAACAGTTTTATAATATAAAGCTAGTTATATAGTTCCCTACTTTTTTTAAATTAACTCCACATAGGAGGCCTTGAGGAAAATAATTTCCCTCAGGGCCTATGTCATCTGAGATCCTGTGTAGAGGGTCTTTTTGACGAGAGGAAGGAATGAACATTGGTCTTAAAGAGACCCATGTTGTAGGAAGGAGGAAACACAGAGGCCGGTAAATCATTCCACAGCCGAGCAGTTGAACACAAGAACAAGTCGAAAAAGCGACTCGTTCTCATGTGACAAATGTCAACCGTTTACAAATGTTGGGCACGCGTTTGGCGTGTTTCCCAACTATGTATCGCCAATAAAATAACCTAAAAATAATACCGTCTTTTATAACAGATTTCTTGCATCTTTAAAGACGTTAATTTCTTTGATACGTTTAGGAACACATGTATTAGATATTAATATTTAAAAAACACCACTTTTATGAAACTCTCATAAAATAAAATCCTTTAAACGTAAATTTGAATTTTCATGTTTCATATAAAATGCTTTTTGACATTTCAATTTTCAAAGTACGATTATTGTTATTACAACTTGTCTAAAATTTATGAAAAACCACCAAAACACGGTAAATATATCAACTATATGAATATAAGAGTGAATTAGTCATATTAATAATTACAATCACATTTAAGTAATATTACACACACATCCGCGGAGCGAAATTTTTTTCGCGGTTTCAGCGCGAACGATGAATGCGCAGGCGCCGCCACCTAGCGGTTATGAAGGAAAACAAACAATTTATTATGTAGGTACACTATAAAAAATTACATTGTTAAAAATTACACAGATTTAAAATGCATTTTAAGAACAAATCTTATTAGTAATATTTCGTGTTTTAGTGTATATTTGTTTTATTCATGTTGCGGCAGCAACACATCGGTTATCGGTCGTGCTGTGTTTTTTTTAGTATAGTCTAAGATCCCGATATAAAACGACCATCACCTAGATGTTTATTTGGTGAAACGTATTTTATATTTAATTTAATATTTCAATAAATATATTGCATATGGGTTGCCTAACAAATTTTAGTCCAGGGTATGATTAATTAATAATTTAAATATATATTTTTTAAACATTTCACCGGTTTGGGTGAATGTGTGCGACGAAGAATGTGTGTGTGTGTGAAGAGAGGTCCCAACCAACCATCCTATGCGATAGAAGAGGACACAGCATAGCAGCTGTTTGAAGTCCGTTCATTTAAAGAAAGAGAGTGCGCATGCCATTTGTTCTTGAAAATGAAAAGGATAGCGATAGACTCGTATACGCTGTGCATCATTTTGGAGTAGTTTATTATTAAAATAGAGGAATAGTTATTCAATTTTTTTTAATCAATTAATTATTTATGTGTGTATATTGTGATACCACCGTGTTCATAATGAAATAATCTTTAATTTCATTTAATTTTAATTCAATAATCAGACCGGTGCAAAATGCAAATATCGATTTACCTGTTTATACCTACCTTTGTTTATATATATTTTTTTAAAATGATTAATTAATCATACTCTGGACTAAAATTTGTCAGGCAACCCATATGCAATATATTTATTGACATTAAATTAAATATAAAATACGTTTCATCAAATAAACATCTCGGTGATGGTCGTTTTATATCGGGATCCTGTACTAGTAGGGCTGTATATCTTCGGACTATGATGACATTTAACAGATTATTACATATTTAACGAAGAGTTTCCGGAAACCCTTGGAACACAGAGAGTATTGGCCAGTACCCCTAAAATAATGTTCTAACGTCTTTTTAATAATGTGTTTGCGCAACGATTGCGAGAAAGCGCCAGGCGACGAAGAATCACGTATTAGAACCGATTATCTGGCCATACTTAATGAAAATGGGTGTGAAATAATAATATATGTATTGCATTTGGCTCGCGGCGGTAATTACGGGTTTGAAAGGAAGGTTGCTGGGTGTCAGGCTGACTGGGAGACTACAATGGCCAGGACCCAGCCTGGTTGGGCCGCCCAGGTTGACGCTCTCGGGCGCCGGGTGACACTGCACCGGGTGACACAGCGTCGGGTGACACAGCGTCGGTTGACACAGGCAGCGGTAGAGCCACACAAAGGCTGCTTCCGCTCGCCCGGACCACCTTTGTTTCCTGTCCTAGGTACCGTTAATTGATATAGCTTCATCAAGATAAGCTCTATCGGAATCAGGAATTGAAATTAGGCCCATTGTGGCCTAATTTCCCAAATGTTATCTCAAGGAAGACGACACTAGAGACACTGATAGTGTCATATTATCTATAAACCAGAAATCTCATTGTCTGAGACAGTAAAAGCCCTCGAATGGTGATACGCTCAGTGCGCAGTTTATTTCTGTGACCACGGGAGTCTATAAATTATAGTCGGCGATAAATTCACGACATTACAGGAACTTCTTTAAATAAAAATAACCGCTTTAAATCAATAAGCTGAGAACATAAAAAAATCCCATGACCTCTCATTTTTTCCATCGTGGTTGATCTCGAAGGTAAAATCTCGGTCGCAGTAATAAATTCATGGGATGGTGCCAGTAGGTGATTTTATTTTAAGTTAAATAATAAATATAAGTTTTAAATGGTATCATCGCAGTATAATGTAATCTAATAAATGATAAATTATTTGCCGTTTTATTGATTTAAATCGACTTGACTTTGACTTTTAACGACTAGATCACTCTGGATCAGTGATAAAGTTAAATGGTTGCAATGTTGAAAAGGTGGAAAGGTTTAGATACTTAGGCAGTGTTCTCACGGAGACTCTTGACCCAGATGTATAGGTTAGGCGGAGAATTGAAGCAGCAAGAACTGCATTCAGTAAAATGAAAACCCTCTTCTGCAATGACAATATCAATTTAAAATCAAAGCATAGAATGCTAAAATGTTATGTGTGTTCGGTCTTGCTGCGTGGATGCGAGACATGGACCTTGAAAGTAAATACCATGAACAGGTTAGAGGCTTTTTAAATGTGGCTTCGCCGGAGATTGCTCGAGGTCCCATGGACCGACGTGATCACCAACACAGAAATTCTCAGGCGGGCTGGAGCAGATAGAGAGCTGCTTTTTATCGGTGAAAGTCAGGAAAATTTCATATCTGGGTCACATACTTCGAGGGGAGAGGTATCACTTGCTCCAAAGATCTCACGCAGACGCTGCGGTATTAATACTGTTCGATTGCGATCGTTTTGCATAAATTTAAACAAAGTACATCAATTTGAAAGTGGGTCATTTTTGGTACCGCAAAGACCAATCTTATGTATTATATCACTGCATCTATGCATGTTATATCAACGAGGATCCAATAATAAATAAACGGTTAACCCATTTAAAGCTAAGCAAAATTAACATCATCTTGCGTACTAATTACGTGGTTTAAAATGGCTGTCCTTCGATCGTTACAGGCTTCCTGGAAAATACATAATTTTCTACGAACCTCGGTTACAGGCAGCGACTCCAATGAACCCCGGGGTAAGTAGGATACATTTTTAGATTTTCACGTCCAAAAGTATTTTCGTTATTTGTTTTTGGGATGTTATGCCGTGTTGCGCTACCTCCTCCTTTAGCCAATGTTTATTTGTACTTTGTTACTTTGTACCGTGACTAGCGATCACTGAATGACAGTGGATTCGAGGAACAGTTTTTTGGGACCAGTTCTTATTGTAGCACGCCTGATTACGGAGGCAATTGAAATCTACAACTATTTTGAAGTATATTGTAATACCATCTCGTAGTGTAGGTATCGCAACGTAGGTATGGCAACACGGTATCGCTTCCAAGTAAATAAGCACACATTTCGCCACTAACAATTACACATCTGCCGGATCTGCCCTGATGATGGACGTTGCAACGCTGTCCAAAATGTTGGCTAAAGAAGGAGGTAGCACAACCCAGGGTAAGTACTTTGAAGTTATAAGAAAAAGATAAGCCAAAGAGATAGACAAAGAAAAAGATAGACATTTTTTTCTATAAAGTGACCAGAACAAGTACCAATTTTTAATGTCTAATTCTCAGTATGTATACCCGAGAAGATTTTTATCGTATTTTTTTTTGGAACGAATAAAAACCATTGCATTAAATATTTTTAAAAAATCACCGTAATCTTTTGTTCTGTAAAATCGCGGAACCGGAAAAAAGGTAGGCGCTCGTCCACTGGTTGTAAGCTATTAGGGTGCATATAAGATTACTCCCATTTCCTGAAAAAAAAAACCTTTGCATAAACTTCTAACAGGCAGTTGAATTTCATAAATATGAAAGTTTAATTAAAAAAGTCTGTTGGGAACCGAATCCCACCGATCCTACCTTAGATTATTGTGCCAACAAAGATTTGTGTGTGATTCGAGTAGATGTGTGTGTGTGTACGTGCGTATTTCCGAATCTTGCAAAAGAAACGGCGAATCATCTACTTGCTAAAGATAAGTAGGTATGTAATGGGAGTATAAAATTGAATGTAAATCGATTCATTTGTTTTGACGAGCAAATGCAATTCGTTCACAATAAACCGATTCATTATGAATTGTGTCTATTTTGGCGTTAACATTTTATTTTTCGTGTCTCCCGCCTCAGGCGATGAAATTTTGTTTTTATTTGCCGGTGCTTTATTTAACGTAACGTCTGTAAATATTAATGATCTTTTATTAATAAATTTTTGGATGCATACATAGATAAATATTACAAAACAATTTTTTTAAAACAGAAAAAAAGAAAGACCAATTAAATCATATTAAAGGATAGAAAATAGAATGCAATGAAACATAAAAAAATAAAATAATAGTACGCGTATGTATGACATCAAAAAATCCCGCACAGGCATCGCCAGATCAGGTGTGTATTTGTGTTTTTTTAAAGCCGTTAAAATTTACTTATACACATATATATTTTATTTGTAGAAAATTAAAAAAACAAAACCCGTATTTACAGAATTACAATTGAAGATTAAGAATTTGTACATAAATCACAGCAGCTAAATATTTGCATTATTGGTTATACCATATTTATGTGTGGTGAAAGTCGAAACTACGAAATTTTTTACAGTGAGATAAATTTTTGGGGTAATGAAAAAATGTCTCTTGCCGGTTACTGGACGACTCAAAACGAACTCAAATCAGCACCTTCTTGAAAAGTCATTAAAAGTGATGAAAAAAATAAATGAAAAATTCGTTAAATAGGTTGCGTTAGGTTAGGTTATGGGCAATTTTTCATTTCTTTTATGGCGTTTAATGACTTTTCAAAGAAGGTTTTGAGTTGAGTTCATTCTGAGTTGTCATGGAGCCGTCTCTGCGCATGCCTAGTTTTCCGGCTAGGAACTTTAAGTACATTATTCGTTTTATTGCCAAAGTGATTTTCGTTTTTGGAAATAGAAAATTTCGTAGGTTATACCTTTACCCAACATTATTATCTTTCATGTTGCGAGAAGGGAGTGTGGAAAACTAATATTAAAGCGAGTTCATTAAAAAAAATATTTTTCTTTAAAATATATTATAAATTGCACAAAATTCAACATCACTGTATGATTTTTTTTGTCTAACAGTACTTATCTAGTGATGATTATTATTATTTTTTTGTTTTCACTATAATTATTATGGCTGGTCTCCTGCAACCGTTTCCACAAACAATACCTCAAACATTACCACAGGCATATGTGGCAAGGCCATAAGATTTTTTGTTTTCTATCGGCCACGGAAAGCCAAAATATTGTGGCCCCGATCTAACCATCCACAAAATATGTATCTGTTTTTGTTGGAGGAGACAAGCCTTTACGGAAAAAAAATTTTCAAACTAATTTTACTACCGATCAAAAGTTTAAAATACTGACATCATCACATTATGAAAAAAATGTACCTGTATGTGCCTTCACCACTTTTATTTGAATTTATAGTTATCTCGTTTCGGTCACAATCGAATATTCTTGGGAGCAGAATAATAAAGAAATACTTAAGCATAATAAATAATATACGCGAAATAATATGATTGGCAAAACAAACATAATATCATTAGTAAGTGGATGATTCGCCGTTTCATTTGCAAGATTCGGAAATACGCATGTACACACATATCATAGATATCTATATCATAGGTGTCTATATAATCTATAGATATGCATGTATACTGTAGTATAAGCATAGAAATAAATAGATAATTTAAAAAAAAATTATCATATACTACGAAGCTCATTAAAAAAAAGTTGACATAAAAACTTCCCTTTAATATGTAGTATGCAATAGGCGTAGGCTCTATTTTTGTCTCTAACCATTTATAATTTTTTTTTAATGAAAATAATATTCAATATTTATTGGAATAACTTGTTAAAATAACCCATCAATGTAATATATCATTGAAGAAGAAGATAGTATTAATAAATCTAAACGATAATATGAAAAAGAACAAGACACAGAAAAAAAGGTAACCGTTGAACCTACGAGTATCTTCTGATAAGTGACATTTTGGAACAATAACTCAAGGAACAATCAGTCTATTGAAGTAACACGTACAATTATCAACTTCTATGGTGTGATATCTCGGAGACTTTAATATCGATTCTTAGGGAAACTTATCGCAACTGGGACTCGAACCCGGGATCTCTTATCTTACCGGGACAGACGCCTTAACCAACTTGGCCATCTTATTTTTAAGTCATTTTTGTTGATCTCATTTTTCAAATTCAGAATAAACAATATTATCTTTGACTAATTTTTCCCAAATATTTGGCCGCTACCGATTTTATTTACTTGGGAAACTTATTGACCTTTTCTTAAAATAACATTAAATATTTTCTGCAAAGTTCAAAATATATAAAAAAAAATGTTTAGCCTTCTAATTAAAAACTTTACCTGATTTTCCCTTATAAATAATAACGGTTATGAAAGTCTTTCAATCCCCTACTAAATCTCCGAGTCCAATTTCCGATACGATCTTATTTTGTTAGGATATTGTAATGACTTTACATTTATCTCCGCAATTAATCGCCTTCCAAAATTTGATAAATAGATAATGATTAAATTGCTTTCATTTAGAACTCGGCCTAATACTTACCCAAAGGGTTCTTTTATCGAGGCCGAAGGTACTCGGCTCTCAGCTCTATTGGATTCAGATTGATAAATTGAGCAGATGACGCCCGTACCTTCGCTTATTTATCTTTCATAAAGGGTTAATCAAATCCTTTATGTAATAATATAAAGTGTTTATTACAAAGTCTCCCAATAAGCGAGCCTTTTCGCGGAGAATATTTTGTTTACGATTTATTTTGTACTAACTGGTATCCGGCATTTTTTTTATTTATTTAATATAATGTTACAAAAATAATATGTTTTTATACATTTAATAAAGTTTTTTCTTTCAAAAATATATTATTTAATACGTCTTACACCTTTTTAAAGTGGAAAGCTCTTAAGTTTTAAGATTTTCACGACCAAAAGCTTTTTCGTTATTTGTTATTGGGGTGTTATGCCGTGTTGCGCTACCTCCTTCTTTAGCCAACGTTTCGGACATCGTTGCAGTGTCCATCATGAGGATCCGGTAGATGTGTCACATCTACCGGGTCTGCCGGATCTGCCCTGATGATGGACACTGCAACGATGTCCGAAACGTTGGCTAAAGAAGGAGGTAGAGCAACACGGCATAACACCCCAATAACAAATAACGAAAGAGCGAAGCTCTTATTTGAAAGGCGGAGAAAACGAATGTAAATACGAATTTTAATAAAGGTAAAATAATATATATCTTTTTTAAAAATATATAAAACAAAGAATAGATAATTAACAATAAACAAAAACAAACATATATATCATATAATATGTATATATATTTTTAAATATATAAAACACAGAATAGAAGGAATGTAACAGAATGAAGAGGAGGAGATAAAAAAAGAAAGGAGAAAAATAAAGAAAGAAAAAGGATATCTGATATTACAATTGTGTTGAGAAATATAGTATTATAATAAGTTATAATATAAACAGCTTTTATGGATTTTTTTTATTTTTTATAATTTGTTTCCAATCTTAAAATAACTGGTAATTGATTAAACTATTTAACTCCAATATATTCGTATTTATAGTATTGTTGCGCTGCTATACATACATTGCTAGGCCATTTAATAAAGACATTGTTTCTCCCTGCGTGCCCTTTTTCCATTCATCCCGTTCTCCTTCCGCCTCCCCTTCCTCTCCCGCATCCCCTTCCCCTATCGCGTTCCCACTCCACCTCCTCCACCTTCCCTCTCCCCACTCACTGCACTCCCCCCTTTTCCCCGTCCCGCGAACCCCCTCTCGAGTTCCCCTCCCCCATCTTAGGTTCCCCTCCCCCCTCCCCCTTTCCCGCGAACCTCCTACCCGAGTTCCCCCCCCCTTCCCCATTCCATATATTCAGTCCCGGTACATTCAGTTTTCAAACAGCTCACTTGTAATTGCAATTTTTTTATACAAATTTCATAATGCCAGAGCTCAAAAGTAGTTTCATGCTAACCCTGTCCTGACAATAACGAACACAAAATAAAAGAATTATCCAATTTGGTGCAGCCGTTCGGAAGTAATGCGCCTACATATATTTCGGCGATTAATTTTTATTTATGTAGATAGATAGATAGATATAATAGTTGGAAAGATAGATAGATTAGCGTAAAATGAACGCTGAAATCTCGGAATATTTTAAAAAGCGTAAAATTTTCGGTTTTCACATGAGATATTAATGATTTTGAGGTGAAAACTTCTTTAGCACCATTGTGATTTGAAACTCGATGAAACGAAAAAGTGACACTAAAAAGAGACAAACACATAGGTACATCTATAGCAGGGGTGCTCAAACGGTCGATCGTGATTGCTTTTTGAGTCGATCTCGTGAAAAAAGTTATTGACAGTTTTTTTTAGATAATCCTCCATTAGGCCTTATTAAGACCGCCCATTTTTCATGCCTTTTTGTTTATTATTTATTTGCAGCTTATATTGTCAATGGTGCGCCTTTTTTGTTGTTGTTGTTTTTTTGTTGTGAAGTCACAAGTAACCATAGAAAAAAAAATCGTCAAACTATTGCATATTCATGCCGAAATATTGTCGAAAATTGCCCCCTTCAAAAGCCCGAAGTTATCGATCTAGTTTCTAGTGTTTGGTTTGGTTTATTTATGAGTCAGTCAATCCGAGTTGTAACTTAAGGGCCGTACGAAGTTTATTAATAAATAATACAAAATGAGTGCGGTGAAGAGAAGTAAAATGTATCAATTCTTATTTTTTTTGGTCAAGGTTAAGTGTATTTGTCTCATTTGCCGTGCGTCAGTTGCAATACCTATGCGTGGGAACTTAGAGAGAAATTGTAAAACCATTCATAAAAAAAACTATGATTTCTCGCCACAGAGTGAATTAAGAAAACGAAAAGTGATTTGATAACTTGTTTAAAAAAAGAACAAACCTTGGATATGATTTTAAATTTTCACGGTCAAAAGAGTTTCGTTAGTTGTTTTGGGGTGTTATGCCGTGTTGCGCTACCTCCTTCTTTAGTCAACGTTTCGGACAGCGTTACAGTGTCCATCATTAGGGCAGATGACACACCCGCGCGGGCGGCAAAATGTCACAATAAATTTATTTATTTATTGTTTCTTTACACTGCAGGTAAAAATGTTTACAATACAAATTGTTACCTCACTAGGACAAGCCTGTGTTGAGGTTAACAATAATTATACAAGTTAACAAAATAACACATTTTACAGATTTTGAAAGAACAATATTGTTGATTTCTTACAGATTGAGATTAGATTATGGGTACCTACTAAACTGATAGCGCTAGGTAGTACATTATTGTAGACTTTTAGGGTGACCATAGTTTTGAGATCTGATTTAAAATAAAATAAAATAAAGTTTTTTTTTTGTTTTTAAGGATTAAATTGTGAATAATAAATAAATGTATACAATTTAACATGCTATAGATTTGGCAAGAGGAAGATGAACAAAAACGGTTCAAACAAAAATAATATTATTTTAGCTTATTATTATAAACATACTCATTTAGCTAATAATTTAGAAAGGACAAAGTAGAGAAAATCAATTGGCAATCCTCGACTAACACAAATAATTTAAGGTCCTTTTTAAAAGTGTACAAGGAATTAGATGACTTTATATGTTCTGAAAGGTTATTAAATATGAGTGGAGCTTGATAAAAATAATTTCTTTGACCAAAAGAAGATTTAGTTTGAATTGCCATAAAGTTCAGACCAGAGCCAATTCTCGTAGTACAAATTTGCTGTGTTCTTTCTGCAAAATTAATATTATTAAAAAATCTACAAAGCGTTTGTATAATATATAACTGTTTTACGTTCATTACATTACATTCCTTAAAAAGTAAATGAGTTGGATATTTAATTTTTTTCTTGAACATAACTTTAAGAATAATTTTTTGGGCCATATTAAGTGGTTCTATATAAGTCTTTGGGCAGGATCCCCAGCACACAATATTATAAGAAAGCAGAGACTGGATTATTGCAAAATAAACAGTTTTTCGTTTTTCTTTGTCTAGTATATGTCTCAGTTCTTTAAAGATATAGGTAAGTCTCCTAGTATTATTTACTAACATATTAATATGATCATTCCATCTCAAAAATTTATCTATTTTTACACCAAGGTATTTGATGCTGACTACATTTTCTAAAGCGTTGCAGTTACATGTTTGAAAACAATTGTGAATAATCAAGTTGTGAGTTTCAGAAGGCTGACTTTTACTTGAAATGCTAAAAGTGATAAATTTGGTTTTTTGTGCATTCAAAGTTAATATATTATTGTTTAACCAACTATTTACCACTTTTAAACCTATATTACTTTTGTTGAAAGTTTCATTCCAAGTTTTACCCTCAAATATTAAGGCAGTGTTATCTGCAAAACTAACAATGTTACCAGGAATATTCAGACTACATAAATCATTTATATAAATCAGAAACAATATTGGCCCAAGCACACTACCGTGCGGGACTCCAAAGGAGATTGATTTACCTTCGCTTAACATCTTATTTATTTCCACTTGTTGTGTTCTGTCACTAAGATAAGATCTGAACCAGCCCATAGCTGTATTATTAATGCCTAAAGATGATAATTTTTTAAGTAGCAGTTCGTGGGAAACAGTGTCAAATGCTTTTGATAAATCCTAGAATACCGCTATGGCTTTGTTGCCATAGTCCAGCGCTCTTGTAACTTTGGTCAATACCTTTAAAACAGCATCACTCGTACCTTTATTTGCTCTGAAACCGAATTGATTGTCATAGAGTAATTTGTATTTTTCTAAGAATGAAACTAATCTTGACTTGGCCAATCTTTCTATCAATTTTGAGAGAGTATTGAGTAAAGATATGGGTCTGTAATTGTTAACCTCTAGGTGATCCCCACCTTTGAAAAGAGGTACAACCTTAGCATTCTTACAATGAGTAGGAAATATGCCACTCTTAAAACTAAGGTTAACAATGTGAGATATGGGACCAGCCAATACAGAAACATGCTGTTTGTATACCATGATACTTAAGCCATCAATACCACAGGAAAAGACATTTTTAATTCATTTATCACTTTTGAAACTTCATAAATGCTAGTAGTTTTAAATTCAAAGCTCTCTCCTGAAAATTGAGTACAAGGTATAAAATTGTTAACAAGACAAATTTCGGTAGTTTTATTTGCACTGCACAATTGTTTTGCGAATCTAGGACCAAAATCACTGAAGAAGCTATTTACGTGATTAGTGATTATATTTGGATTCTCTTCCATCGAGATGATATTGTTATTGATTTTTAATTTTTTTATAGACACTTGCTCCTTTTGTATATTTACAGCCTCCTTTATAATCTTCCACTGTTGCTTGGTATTTCCATTGGCGTTATCCAGTTTCCTTTTATAATATGCTTGCTTTGTATATTTTATAATTTTTGTACACCAGTTTCTATATCTTTTGTAATAATCCAGCAGTTGAATATTATTTGAATCTTCTCGACATTTGTTGTATAATTTGTCTCGGGTTCTGAGACATTTAATAATTCCATTATTTATCCAAGGTTTTAAATATTTCATGTTATGCTTTACACTTCGTACAGACGAACAACTTTCCACGTGTATTTTTAAACATTTTATGAAATTTTCAGTAGCTAAATAACATCTTGCGATGACAGAACTGACTGCCATGATTCTTTCTTTAATTTGACTTTCAAAAGATTTGTTATCGATGACGGTTTTCAAGTTTTCATTATCTTTTGCTATTTTATTTAGTGTAAAGCTCATAAATCTCAGCAATATCACATCATGATCTGTTATGTCAGTAGTGAAGACAGCTTCCTCTGGTTTAAATAAAAATAGTAAATAAGAATTCCCCGTATTTTGTTTTGTGTTTGGATTGATTATGACTAATATTCAGAGAGAATGATTGAGGGTGGTCCGTGGGCAATGCTTTGACAATTCTAAGAAAGTTTCATGGATTATTATGTGTCCCAAGTAGGTACAAAAATATCAGGAAAACCATTTTCGTGTTTTAAGTGTAGCATAAATGAAATATCAATTTAATTGGGTGTAGTATAAATTAATGCTGAGGACTTGCGTGCAGATTAAGTCTTACGTTAAAATCAGTTTCATCTTCCGAATGATCTGTCAAAATTCCAGTAGTGAATTAATTTGCTGACGCTTTTCGAAGAAAATCGTTATAATATTTCGAGTGCAGTTAAAATTTATTTCAAAGCAATCATCAAAATCGTAACTTCGTAGGAAAACCATACGCATATTATGAGAGTAATACTAATTAAAGATGGAGACTCGCAAGAAGATTCACTCTTAATTTAAAACCAGTTTTGTGTTCAGAATGTAAAATTCCAGTTGTGGCTTCATCTGCTGACACATTTCTAAAGAAAACATTTTCTAATTCGAAGTGCAGTTAGTAGTTAATAGTTGCAGACTATTTATGTACTGCCGGAATCAAAGAAAAACCATTTATATGTTCTGAGTGTAGTTTTAATTCACCGCATACAGATTTAATTTAAACCAGTTTCGTGTTGACAATAAATAAATAACAAGTAAATAAATAAATAATAATAGTACATCGTACCGAGTGAAGCTTTGCATTTGAGTTGCATGCCATATGCTGCAAAATTCTGAGAAATTGACTGTTCCATATAAAACTATTATTTTGGGACTCTTACGCAGAAACAATCTTAAGTTAAAACCTACCTTCTGTGATGAAGATGCGAAATCCCTTTACTTGGATACCATTCTCGATTTCCGAGAGCAGTTATAAATTTATAGTCGAATTTATAAACATGATTTTTATTGGAAGAATACTCATCGCATGTGATATAAAAATCGTCATACAATAAAGTCGCAATAAGAAAAACATGGATGTCTACGCACCCCCCCCCGGCGCTTGAAAATCTGCGGTAAAGTCGATCGATTGCAGTCTAATAAATTGAGGTAGATCGCCAGCATTTCAAGTTTGAGCACCCCTGATCTATAGGATTTAGCCTGCGAGAGAATGAAGTATTGAATTCCGTAAGTCTAAACCTAAACTTTAGGGCGCACAGTTTACACCCGCGCTGTGCAAGCGGGTTCCCTACAGAGCATCGGACCATCCCTAGATAGAATAATCTCATCTCCTTAGAGATAGAATAATCTACTCTCATCTCCGTAGAGATAGAATAATCGGTCTCCTTTTTGTATAGTGCTTCTTAGCCTCCCCACGGTTGTCTACTTTAGTTTTCTGAAGGTTTCACTTCTACATCGTGTGAACTGCACACTTGTAATATTTTTTTATAAATCTTTAGATACGTTTATAAAAATGAGGATTTTAGATAAATCTATTTTATTTTCGTGGAAAGCATTTCCTTTGTGTTTTAAAATATTATTTATTTTTTACCTACTTGTGTAATATTCTTATACTTTATGAGTAAGTACACTTGACATTTTTTACCAAAAAATAAGTAACAATTTCGGCAGTCGTTGAAATAAAAAATATGCTTTTTTCTGGGTAAAATAATTTTTGTCGAGCTCCCTCCGGACCGATCGATTACGATTCTTTGTTACGGATCTGTCTTATTTTACACAAACAAATAATCGTACATAATGGTATATTTACAGCTCGTGCCCGAGTCGTAGATACTCCTAGTGACCGTTTAGAATCGAAACGTTGCTTAAAATAACTTTAGTCGTGTTAGGTGGCCATGAATATTTGAATACATCCCAATCACTCTCTCTCCTATCGCCTTCCCTTCAGCTTCAAAATACACCGCAATAATCACCCCCTCGGCTTCAGACATTACAGACTTTTGGTATTCACATAAAAAAAAAATCGAGTGCAGTTAGTTAAGATCTAAGATACATTTTGAAGGACTTCATTTTATACTTCATTTTGAGCGACTTCATTTTATACTCCGCACTGATAATTGCTTTTTATAGCGTCGCGCTGTAAAGCACGTTTTATTTTACTGGCTGGAGAACACCGAACACCGATAGACACGAGCACAGCCTTCTGGATTACTACTAGCCGCGCTGTTGGAAGTCATGCAACGTTGCGTGTAGTCTTATGCTACGTCCAGACTGAAGCCAACCTTCCAACTCCGAACTTAGTTCGGAGTTGGAAGGTTGGCCCATCGTGTGGTCGCTGCGGCCAACCCTCCAACCCCGAATTCCGTACTCCAAAATGGCGGACATGAAACAGCTGTAGCTACGCTGTATCTTTTTCAGTTGCCTACAATTATTACGTACGTATAATCATAAGATTATATACACGACATGTTTTCAAACAATTGTTATACCACTCTCCGTAATAATATAGTCATTTTAATAGTACGCGGCACGGTGTGGACAGCTGCGGCAGGCTGGTTCGTGTGAGTTGGCCGTCGGGATCGCCTCGAAGGCGATCCCGGGCCAACGCGAACTCCAACCTTCCAACTCGAACTTCCAACGCACGAACACCCCTCCACACGATCGTCCAAACGTTTGAAGTTGGAACGTTGGCAGCAGTGTGGGCTTACCATTACAATTCTCAGTCATTCGTTCACATTCCTATACAATTGTGAGCATTTTTTATGTTGCGTTGGTGGTTTTTATAAAAAAAAATGCGATTCTGTTCTCAGTTTGTGATCATTGCTAAATGAAACATCAAGGTAACGTTGATACACATTTTTTGCACTAAATATAACATTTAATATGATGTACAATGTCCTTTTACACGTTTCAAGTGTCAACACATAACCTATAATGTTGTTTTTTCAGATTCCTTTTTTACAGAATACTCGTGGTTCATGATTAAAACATATTGTGATTATGTTCATAATCAAAATTATTCATTTTATCGTAATCAGTTTTTTATGTGTTTTAAAAAGTTATTTAATAATGTACATTTTTTACTAATACTCAAATACTTCTAATACTCAAATACTACAAATACGTTCAAATGTTTTTTTGGGGTTTCCCCATGCCCACACAGACAATCCTCGTCAGGTTCTATGAATGTAAAAACCTCCAGAGCAGAGTCTAAGCTTAAAAATGCAAGGTGGCAGACAATATTACCATGTACAATATACTCAATCACAAACAAATTTGAGAATCCTCAATATTGCCTATTCTTTTTTAATGAATATGGAACTATCTTTTTATTGACGAACTTTATTTCTAAATTTTCACAAACAGTTATCCTTTTGGCATTTATATAAAATAAATAAAGGTTTTAAGTGATAACATCTAACATTATAATAAGCAGGTAATTTTTTTTAAACTGTTACCCAATTCATTCAATAACTTTGCTCTTTTAAAAGACAATTGCTTTCTTCCATTACAATGAATAAATATCAAATTGTAATGCTAGAAGTGCCGATACTGCCGATATCCAATTCTGAATGAGGTTGAAGATGATTGTTTATCAATTTCTTGGCACAAAAACCGCTGAATCAATATTTTGACTTGTACATTAGATAGGCCACAATTCCATCACTCTATATCCAGAGCACCTAACAAAGGTATTCAGAACATTCAAATAAGAGTACTTTCTGGTATGTAAATCAAATTACCGAAATTGACATAGGCAATTCTAGCATTAACGACCAGAAATTTACATTTCCTCTTTAAAAATCCTACTACAAACGCATGAAATACAATAACAGTCTTTCACCTATCAAATATAACATTGGTTCACACCATAAACAAAATGCTGTGTTGCCAAGTCTAACAACATGGCTTGTTTACACTTAAGATTGGCTATGACACGAGCGATCGCCACTAATTATACAATGCTTGCAATGCAACACTGGATATTTGAAAAGGGAAAATCAAATGCCTACTTACTCTAGGACATCTATTTTCTAATTTCTTCCGTAGAACGAATTTCAAAAGTGACTATAGTACGGCCCGCCAGCCGTTTTAAATCGCACAAAAAATGTTTTCTTTGAATTTCTCGGATTTTCTCTAATATAATTTACATGTTTTATACATATTAACATTCCTCTTCAATCACTCTATCTATTGGTGAAAACCGTATGAAAATCCGTTGCGTAGTTTAAAAGATTAAAGTGCACATACATTTTGAGCGACTTCATTTTATACTATGTAATGATGATAATGATTTCAAAGTGAAATCTATGTTTTCATTCAAATACCCGAATAAGGTGTAGACCTCATACCATGCTCCCGCCTTGAGTTGGAGTGCATGCTCTACCCGTTCTGCAACCGCAGATTTTTGGCGCTCAAGGAAACTGAAAAGTTCGTGGTGGAAACCTGATGCTAGAGAAATATACCTATCCACAGATAACCTGTAATTACAGCGTAACATAGGATTATATTAATCTGTAATGCACAACAAAAAAATAATAATAAAAAAATCGAGTGCATTCCACACGCGGTAGAAGCGAAACTTTACCAAAATAATTTCCACCAATAGAAGCCTTGAAAAGTGACATCATAATCAAAGCGGCTAATGAGCGCAGTTTGATGCTTCGAAGGTGCTGTAATGGATCATTTCCGTTTCATTCGAATTTCAAATCACAACGGGGCTAAAAAAGTTTCACTTCAATAAGTTCGCAAAGTCACAAGTGGAGTATCCAAAATACTTTATGACAATAATTAACTTAAATAAATAAATAACAACTAAATAAAACACTGACATCGCTGGGTAAGAAAGATGATAAAAGAATAAAACGTCTTGTTGGAGTCTACTATCACGGGTATTAAACTCCCGAAGCCCGGGAGAACGAAGACCATAGAAGCTGGCAAAAACTAGACGATCGATTACAGCAAATTTCAAGAGCTAGGAAAACAGTGCACCTTTGCTTTTTTCGCAATAGGTGGCCTGAAGCATGTGCTCTGGACGTAAATCAGGAACAAGCTAGGAACTCCAAAGTTTTGGAGGGAAATTAACAATTGTTCCGGAAAATGGCGGGATCGAACGTGCGGCATTTTGAAATTGAGTTCGCGTGGTTTGCAAACAGCCCGAACAGAAGCGAAAGCATTTTTCCTGAAAATGGGGCCAAGTTGGCATCTAAATTCATCCGGCAAAACAAAGGAAATCATGATTTTGCAATTGTGTAGTTGCGGTGCGGTTGATAATAAATATTTTCCGTTCCAAACTATACTCCGAATAAATGTACTAAAACCACCATGTCTCATGTATAATTTGAGTTTTACTTAACGGCTTCGCATGGCAATTTATTTTGTCCCTTCAATTTGAATAACATTTCAACAAATAGTAAAGGGTTATAATTTTTTTTAATAGATGTTTTAATTTTTTTTTAGTATGTATTTATGTATATTTTAACAATTCCATAGCTCTTGGGGAAATCCAATTTTGTAAGACGAAAATTTTAACGTATACTTAGAAATTACAGATAGAAAAAGATGTGCAAATTTCACGTTTCCAGAACAAAACGAATTTTCTCTTTACGATGAGATCTGAAAATTGAGGAACGTTTTTATTTGTAACTCTTACATATCTTTCACATTAAAAAAATATATATGGATCAAAATTTGTTCTGCTTTTTGTATTTATCTATTTATAAATGTCGGCGGCCGGTCGTAAAATCAGGCCGATCATGATGCGCTTCCGGCACTTCACGATCTGCCGCCATGCACTTCACGAAAAAAACAAAATTGTCCCGAAAAAATAGATTTCTGGCGAATATATATTAAGTTTAGAAAAAAACGCCCCCTCAATTAATTGTGAAAAGAGTTTACAAAAGGGTAACAGAAAATCTTTCATTTAAATAACGTTTGACAGAATCTTGACATAAATATAGGTTGGTCAGTAACAGTATCAACGTGATTTTTGGATCAGAAACGTCAATCTAGTTTATAGCATATAGGTTTTCTATACCAAGGGGATGCAACAATTAAACATAATTATTTCGGTTCTCTGTGAAGTGAAATATTCCTTCGTAATTACCTCAAAGTTGCTTTTAAATTTTCTAAAAATATAAATTGTAACTGATGATTGTGTGAATTCAGACAATCGGTAATGTAGGTACATACTACAAATCATTATATTTCTTCTATGAAGTGATGTATCTACGTACCTTTAATCAGGAAAGTATTAAAATTTTGACGGATGATTTTTAAAGTTTACTAATAATAATAAAAAGTTAATAATTTAATTTTAAAGTTTACTAATAATAATAATTAGTGTTGTTGATTTACGGTTTACATACCTATCAATCACAAGTTTCAAATATCTTTTCAATGATGAATCGATTTAAAAAGACACAGCCTATATTATGTGGGTCGCCATCTCGAATTTGGCATTCAGTTCGTCATCTAATGATGTTTTCCCAAATCCCGACGTCACCGTTACTCTGTTTATGGTTGATTGGTTTTTCAGTTTCTTGGTATAATCTGAAGTGGGTCCGGTCCCGGAATGCGACCCTTAGAACCGGAGCTAGTTCCGGTTCTTCTCGTTACTTCGTCCACTGCCCATCCCCTATCTGCCGGTCCTTCCCCGATCGGCCGGTCTATCCCCTATCTATCTGCCCTTCTGCGTTCAGCCCACGTCAAGATGACATCGTTCGGTCAAATGTTGTGATAATGCCCGGAGGCTATTTAAACTCAGCCCTTTTAGAAGGCAAGATTAAGGTTCCACTGTGCAGAATACAAATAGGAAATTTCTAACGAAAAAAACAGGAACCGCTCTTCATAGGTAATGTGTTAGTTTTACCATTCTGCTCCGTCTAAGATTTATTCTTTTATGTTGTTGTATTTATTGACATATTAGCAGCATTTTTCATTTGCATTTGCACTGATTTGCATCCAATAGAGCTGAAACTTGGCAGATAGATTCGTTATCGATGATAAAGCATTCTTCCAAATTTTTACGGAAATCATACACAAACACACGAACAACAATGCATTCTTCTGAAATTAAAATAAAAGAAAGTATGTATGAACTATGAAGTACTCGTATGTATGTATGAAGTAGACTGAATGCAGTAGAAATGAGATCCCTGCGGCGTATGTGTGGTAAAACCATGTACAAGACGATGTATGAACGAGGCAAGGACTGTGTGCCAGGATCGAGTTGTTTGGCGGTCCGTCCTCTCTGTCTACCCCTGCGGGGAAACTACGTGATGCTTAGTTAGTTAGTTATGTATGATGAAATAAATGTGGGTTCTAAAATTCAGAATTTCTTAGAGTCATTTGAAAATATAATCCTTCCTACTAACAATATAAAGGCGAAAGTTTGTATGGATATATGGATGTATGTTTGTTATTCTTTTTACGCAAAAACTACTGAATAGATTTTAAAAATTCTTTCACTAATAGAAAGCTACATTATTTGCGAGTACTATAGGCTATATATATAGTACTATATATATAATTGGTAAGTTCTGGCGTTATGAATAATCTCTGGCGTTATGAAATAATTTATCATACGTTTTCTGTCCCTAACAACATCGATTTATTGCAAACGTCAGAAAAAAGCAAAAAAATTGTTGCCTTGGAAACAATGTTTATTTTTTTTAATCAGGCAATTCACACCGAAAAGAGTGCTTTGTTGGCATCGTATTTAATAACTATCTCTAAAAATGAATCACCGAAATGTATGTATGTGCATAAACCCGTACGACTGCACCAAATTGGATAATTATATTTTTTTGTTCGTTATTTTGTATAAAACTACCGTTGAGTTCTGGCATTATGAAATTCGTATAAAAAATTACAATAGGTGACACGCGAGCAGTTTGAAAACTGAATGTATCGGGAATGAATGTGTGGAATGCGAGAAGTGAGAGGGGGGAGTGGGGAGGGGGGAGGGGGTGTTGGGAGGGTGTTGGTGGAGGGGAAAAGGGGTGGAGAGGAAGGTGGGGGAGGGGGTTAGGGGAGGGAGAGGGAGAGGGGGGAGGGAAAGAAGGGGAAAGGAGAGGTATGGAGGAGGATGTGGGGAGGGGGGGGGGAGGGAAGGAAGGGGAAAGGAGAAGGATTGAGGAGGATGTGGGGAGGGGTAGGGGAGGGAAGGAAGGGGAAAGTGGAAGGATGGTGGAGGGTGTGGGGAGGGGTAGGAGGTGGGGGGAAGGGGGTTGATAGGGGGAGTGGTGTGGGGAGAGGGAATGTGGAGGGGTAGGGGTGAGGGGAGGGGTGGGTGGAGAGAGAGAGGGGGGGTTGGTGGGGGGAAGTGGAGTGGAGAGAGGGAAGGTGGTGGAGGCGGAGTGGGGTGGGAGAGGGGGGAGGGAGGAGGAGAAAGGGGAGGGGGAGGGGTGGAGGAAGATGGGGGGAGGTGGAGTGGAGAGGGGTATGTAGTGGGGGAGGGGTCGGTGGATAAGGAGGGGGAGGGGGAGGGGGAGGGGGAGGGGGAGGGGGAGGGGGGGGGGGAGGGGGAGGGGGAGGGGGAGGGGGAGGGGGAGGGGGAGGGAGGTTGATGGATGAGTGTAGTGGGGAGAGGGAAGGTGGAGGGGGGAGGAGTGGGGGGAGGGGTGGGTTGGGGGGGAGGGGGTGGGGGTTTGATGGGGGGGAATGGTGTGGGGGAGCTAGTGTATTATAGTACAAAAACTTTGTTTTTGCGTTTTTTTTGTTCTATCCATATCTTAATTTTGTTTATGAAATGTTTTTTGTTTTCATCACTTTTTGCATCGAGTGAAGATTATGGTTTTTTGCCTGGTATTTGTGGTGTCTTTGTCCAAAGCTTGTGCTTATCGACGGAGTTTTAATGTTTGTATGTAAGCTCGTCTAACTAATTTGTGATTTTTGAAAAAAAAAATTGTTTTCTTGTGGTACTTTAGTAATGTTTTTTAATGTGTATTTGCTGTACATCTACGACATCTAATATTTTTTATCTTTTGATTATGTTTAGTTTATTAAGGTCAGAAATTGTTTGGACGGATGTAAATAAATTTTAGACATTGAATGCCACAGGTTTGTCTTATGGGCATATTAGACCTTTCAATTCTGCTGCGCAATTAGGTTGTAGATACCAAATTGCACCGTGTAAACAAGACATTGCATGTTTCCATGTCATTGCGCGTCATCTTTCCACCGCATTGAAAATATTCAACTTGTTTAATATTTTCAATGCGATTGGTTCGTTTGTCCTTCGTGCGCATGCGCGAATGCGGCGTTGCATGCGCGCGCAGCACTGTGCGCGCGTATTGAAGTGACAAACTGTGACTGTTTATTTTGTAGTGAGTTGTCAACATAGAAAATGGTTTTTAAATGGAGGGAAGTGCATACGCCTCTCATTAACTCGTTAATTAAATGATCACACATTAACTTAATTCCCGCGCGCACGACCTGTTTCGAAGACATTCTAAAATCTTTTTTTTTTTTTTTTTTTTTTTTTTTTAATAATCTTTATTCAATGAAATAACAACAATATAACTAAAAAAAAAAAAATTACATACTCAATGTAGTTTACAAATAGATTACATCAATCAGTACAGAAAAATTAACAAACAGAAAGTAATGTAAGAAAGGTTACACAGGAGTAGTATAGTTATACAGTATTTTTAGTTGTGCATTGCCTGCCTCACTAGGTGAACCTGTATTGAGGCAGAAATTTTGTTAATTGTTTCTCGCAATTTTATCTATGGTTTTTTTATAAATGTGTAAAGTAGGTTTCCATACAGCAAAAACTTTATTTTAGTTAACATTATTGTTTGCATATACCTACACAATTCATAAACTGCAAGGTTATTACTACAATAACAACTGTCAATGACTGGGCGTTTGGGTGAGGGCACCAGTATAGGCTCGATCATTAGAATGTATCCATATTTTAACATATTTTTTAAACTCTCTCTGTGTTTGACTCAGTTTGATGTTTTCTGGGAGAATGTTGAATATTTTTGTGGCAAAGTATCTAAAGCTACGTTGACCAAAGGTGGAAGAGAGTGCTGGAACTTGCAATATGTCTTTGTTGGAGTTACGTGTAAACCTTAAGTTTATTTTTTTTTCGTAAAGCACATGTTTGTTTTTAAAATCTATGACAGCAATGTGATTGAATGGTCCACTTCTGTCAAGTACGTGTAAACAGTACACCCTTTCAATTATACGCCGTTCAACCAAATCGCTTCAATGTGGTTGACGTGTGTAATTTCGCCATTAGTTCCAAAATATCCTTCTTGAAAATTTCTTAATAGGAAAGGAATGAATTAACGAGCACATCGTAATCAAGTTTCATTATTTTATTTACTATGTTACTCATTCGTTTAAATGTACAAACTAGTATCTTAGTTTATTTACAATTGTTTGAAGTAAAACTTCTTTACGCACGCTTGACTTGGGGAGTAAGCTGGTGAATGTGTGACGAGAGCGTTACGATAAGCGAGGTGAACGCTAGTTGAGAGGGAGTTATAAGTTAGTGAAGATAGAAAGAGAGAGAGTTATGTTTCGTATATTACTGTAGGGGCAAGAGAGAGAGGTGCAAGCACACATTTTCTTTCTCTCTTTCTTTCAAAGCCAGTTACGTTTCGTATATCTAAGACAGAGTGCAGGCCTATTGTCTGTATCACACTGTAGGTGCAAGAGAGAGCGGCGCGCGCGCACATTTTCTTTCTTTCGTTCTATCATATAGATGGAGCAAAAGAAGTTTTACTTCAGTCGTGATCTAAAGCACACTCGTTTTGTTTTTCTATTTGGTTGGTCCATTTGAGTTTGCAGTATATATTTACACCAAAGAACTTAATGTGTTTTCCTGGTTTGATCTCTTCATAGCATTTGAATGGTAAATTTCTGAGAAAGGCAATGATTGTGTGGCAAATATTCTTTTTATAAATAATGTCTGCTTCACAAATTTCAATATTATAATATCCAGTGATTTTTACCGAGTCTGCACTAGTTTACGCAAAATAGAAAGGTATACCTTCAGTATCGCTTTAAAGTGAAGCCAAATTTTTTTTCAGGTTTGGGATTACCGAGACCGTATATTCATTTTCTAATGTTCCTTTTCCTCGCCCTTTTTATCCCCCCAAGATAAAAAACGGTTTATTATAATAATACGACCACGTGTTTGTCAACCACTTTAATGTCTTTTAGATGAGCCATAGACACAAAAACTATGCACACAAAAATGATTTATTTCGACATTATTATTTTACAATGATTTGAAAAACTGTGTACTTGTATACGATGTCCGAAACCTTGGGGGTAGGTACAAGCAGAAAACTGGTGAATATACATCACATAGCTAACCCACCAAGAAGCTTTTTTCTATCTGAGCTTTTCGATGTAATTTTTTTTCCCATTATGTCCCCCAACTGAAGGGTTAAAAAAAAGCTTTGGAGGTAGGCCTGAACTTCGACGCATTTTAAAATACATTAACTCCTTTGTGACAGGTTTTTTTTCAAATTCTATGTATACATTCCAAGTTCTTGCTCGATTTACTCAAAAACGCAAACTCAAATCAAAAAAGTAACAGCAAATGAATCGCCGGTTTCCCACTTGTACTACGAGTTTCCGGACACAATCTACTATGAAAGAGACGACATGCGAGTGCGAGAAGAAAGGACTGTAAAACGGTGTAAACGATTTTCCAATGCCTCTTCTTCACCACCGTGATTTTTAATGATAATATTGATAATGCAACATATTAATTATGGTCAATTGACTATTATTTCGCAATCCAAATACAAGCATTTTTTTGATGTGACATTATAATTTAAAGTGAAACAATGACTTTGTAAAGACCACTTTTATTTTTCATACTTTTTCCGACCGGGTTTCGCTACAACCGTAGCTTAGTCTAAGCCACTCGGGAATTTATTCACCCCAATGCAGTGACTGTCCCGCTTATTATATAGGCTAAACGGCACGAAACATAAAACTGTGTCAAAGAACATCTTAGATGTTTACACAGTACTGGCTACTCGGAATTTGCAAACCATCTGATTGAAACAGACCATAAATTCGATAAAAACTCAGGCGTCACCCTAATTCATAAAAACACGATAGGTATCTGGTTGGATAACTTAGAAGCACCAGAACTATGAAAAACCAGAAATATTAATAGTAAGGTATATAATAATTAAATAAATTTAAATAAAAGTCCAATACTAAGGATGTTCACTGTTGACAAAGAACATTTCATTTCCCTTCCCAACTTTCCATCTACACTTACGCCTACTTCCTCCTTCACTTGAGGAGTCCAGCCAATTTTGTTTTAAATTATATGTTATCTATGATACATTTAACTTAATTTTAGTAGAGTATTATACTGCCCTGAAGAAGCTACGGTTGTAGCGAAACCTGATCGGCATAAAGTATAAAAAATAAAAGTGGTGTTTACAAAAAAAGCATAATTGTTGTTACAAAGACAATAAACGGCTATTTTTCATTGTATGACCACCTATATCATAATTGGTTATCTTAAAAAAATATTACTTGTATAATACGCCGAAGAATGAACACAAAACCAATAAACCCTCAGATTATAAAAAAAAGCTTTTTCCGATTACGAACTTACCCGTAGTTTCCGGAAAAGTAAATATAGGATTTTCTGATAACGGAAACGTTCCGTCCGATATTATGAACCTTATTTGGTGTAAAGCAACGAGGCTTATTGTGCTTTCGCAGCTTGGTATCTGCCTTATTTAACGGGATTGATTGACAGCATTAAAAGTAATGAAATAAAAGGGATTTCATGAATTCCACAAAACTGACAATGTGATTTATTCTATTTCATTGGAGGCGCTCGTACTTCTTTGATATAAGATGTACAGTTGATAAAAAAAGTTAATCAGGATCACTTCCCGGTATTCACTTTATGTTTTCTATATACACTCGTATCAATGTGTTAGGAATTACCCCTACTTATTTCTACCCGCAACCATGACAAAAAGAATGTCATTATTTTTTATGTCATTTTTTAATCTGATAAACCTCAAACCAACGACAACCGTGTGTGAGATCATTTTTGAAAGGAAACTTCTTTAGCACCGTTGTGATTGATAAAATTGTAAGGGTCCTTTAATAAATAACTCTTATACAAAAAACTTCACTTTTTATTTTCACAGTGTAACATGTTTTAAAATGTATAAAATAACGGTGATAATACTAAATACACCGGGCCAAAACTGACACTCGTTTACTATTTCAACTTTGCGTAGGAAAGAAGCAATAATACTCAGATGCTAGCCTTTTTATAGAATAAAAATTGCACACAAACATCTGACATTTGCAAGTGTTGTCAACATGAGCTAGTAGTTAAAACAGGTTGCTACCTACCGAAACTCAGCCACTAGCCAAGGTTCGCACCATTTGTTTGAGAAGTTAAAACATAGGAGTTTGCTCAAGCAACCCATAGATGCCGGTAGCATGTCAATTTTCAACAGTGATTTGAAATTTAATGAAACCTAAATGACACTAAAAAGAGACAAACACATATCTATACGATTTAGCGTGCGAGAGAATAATATGATATAATGAAAATTTACCTACGTACAGTACCCATGAAGCGTCATTGGCCGCTTTGATTATGAGCTCACTTTTCAATCCTATGTGTTGAGATTTTAAGTTTCACTTCTACCGCGTGTGAACTGCACTCGATTTTTGAAATTCGAATAACTACTGTGATTTTCTATGAGTTTTTGTGAGATTAAGTGAGTAACTTTTTTATGCCATCCATGTTACTCCAAATCCTGAATACATCTAACATGTTCTTTTCAGTTTAACGTGAATTATTATTTTTTTTTTAAATTTTTTGAGTATTTAATTAATACACCATGTATATTTAAGTAATAAATAACCTTGTGTATTTAAGTAATAAATTACATTGTGTATTTAAGTAATAAATAACCTTGCGTATTTAAGTAATAAATAACCTTGTGTATTTAAATAATAAATTACCTTGTGAATTTGAGTAATAAATTACCTTGTGTATTTAAGTCTTAAATAACCTTGTGGTTCTTTCAACATCATTAAGAGTGACATTAACATAAAGCTTTACTCGGAAGAGAAAACTCGGTTGTGTCCAAAAAGGGTTAGAATTAAACATTTATAAAGTACTCTAATTAATACACTTTTTAGAAATATGTTTATATATATGAATTTTACTTTTGTTTTCTTGATTGAATGAACTTATATGAATGCAATGGAATCTTGAATGTAGAATTTAACCCATTTTCCAACATCCGATCGATCTGAAACTCGGCAGATAGACTCGGTATCGATAACGATGTATTCTATCAAGTTTTGCTGGCACTCTTGCACCACACACATTCATCTGAAATTGGATGACATCATATTTAAAAATTTACAGCAGGGAATTACTCAAATTGGGATTTGGCTTAAGGGCTAGCTGAATTCAGTCCTTGAGAAGGAAGGTTTAATTCTCAGTCAAACCACAAAAAAAACAAATCAAAATTTTTAAAATAATTTCGAAAATAGACCAATTATAGTTTTTTTTTAATATATTTTTTGGTTGTACTGCGCAATACATTTACGTTAGTCGTTTTGTATAATTTGTTTACTTCTTTTTTTTTTTTTAATAATGTGAATTCTAAGGATGAGAACTAGGCACTTTCAATAAATTATATATTCATCCTAGACTTGCAGAAAAGTCAATATTAAATAAAAAATGCATAAATTTATTCAAGACACTATCTAGATAGTATTTAGTTTCGGTTGAATCCTGCAATCATACATAAAGATAGCAGCCAATAAAAATATGCGTTAAGAAAATGAAGATAATGTTGGTAGTTCTTATGATACAGTTAAATATGACCGAATCGGATAGGGACGCATTAGCTCAGTTGGTAGAGAACTGACCCGGTAAGTCATAGGTGCTGATTTCTATATGTGACCGTATCTTTTTCTGATTATTCTGTTCCAGATTTTTGATTGAGTTTCGATAATGTTGTCTTCATTAATTAAAAACAAATAAAGTTGGAAAGGCCATAATAATTTCATACTGAGCGAATCTGTACATGTTATATTTTCTTACAGCAGTATCCCGAATGCAGTAAACAACTGCTATCACTGTGCACCCCACGGTTCAATTGGCAGCCACCTCTGGTCTGGAGTCCCAAAATACATGAAAAAACCCTTGACTCTGTGCAGAAACGGGCGGTCCGTTTGATAGATTATCATTGCAATCTTTAGAATATGGGCGTCGAATGGGAAGGCTGTCCTTGTTTTACCGGTATTTCAATAGAAGATGCTCCGAGGAACTAGCTAACTAGGTTTTTAAAAGACCCAGATTCCCTCCTTCCTTTCCTCAAAAACACCATCCACACAGCATGCCAAGATGAAATAGGCCCCGAGGAAAATTATTTTCCTCAGTGATTCCTGTGTGGAGATAATGTAAAAAAATACTTCTTACCTATCTTGCCACCTTTTTACTTTAGTAACTATCAGGTTATCGATATATTTCATACTAGCTGACCAGGACACGCGTTGCCGTGGGCTAACGAAATACAACGCCATCTACTGAATGGTCATCCAATCTTTAAAACCACGATAAGTTAACTCACACCACCATCTATTAATTTGCATACAAATCAAATCCACACCACCCGTTTGCCAGCCCGCTCGTCCACCACATACAGACATTCTTATAACTCAACCAATTTACACCAAACCTTGACAAATTATATACACAAACCTTTCTCATGAATCACTCTATTGGTGAAAACCGCATGAAAATCCGTTCAGTAGTTTTTGAACTTATTGCGAACAGACATACAGACGCGGTGGGGTCTTTAATTTATAATATGTGGAGATTAATAGAGAGAGAGAATTAAGATAGAAAATCCTCTAATTCTTGAAAAATCTCCCCTCGTTAATATTACCTTCGCTTGAATAGCTTTTGGTCTCTCTTTTATTCCCTTTATTGTGATTTCTAATTAGTATTATATATATTAGGTTTACGGTGTAGGCACTTGAGAATTATAAGCTTAATTAATTTTGATATTATGGCAGTTAGACTTATTAGAAACTGTTGGTAGGTTACTGTATGAAATTTTCGTAAAAAATAAAAATACGAGTGAATTATAAGAGACAAGGACGACAGTTCATTAAAGGCGAAGCACTACGATAAGTTCACGTGTTTTGGTTTCAAAATTTGATGGCTTAGAAATATTTTAGATGCTTTAATTAGATGCCGAGATATAATGCATCTTGGCCCTTGAAATAGTATTTTTACAAACCTTGAAAAAAAAAATCAGACCTATAAAAACTGTTTTAAAGATCAAAATCTCCCACTTACAAACCCCTCTTGATTATGGTTTTATTGTCATAATCATCATCATCACTCTTGGCTCTACAACTCCTGGTGGGTCTTGTCTTGTCAAGAGTCTTCCTCCACTTCCAGTTTAGAAGCTCCAAGGTAGATATATCTTTGAGGACGTTGTTGCTCCATCTTAATCTTGGTCTTCCCAGACTCCTTCGCCCTGTCGGTCTTGAGTTCAGCAGGGACTTTGGTGCTTGATGCTCGGTCATTCTCTCTACATGACCCAGCCACTGAAGTCTTCCAAGTTTTATAAATTTTGTGACGTTTAGATACTTAATCAGAGTATATAGCTCCTTGTTATAACGTCTGCGCCAAAATTCATTTTCCAAAACCTCAAAGAAACGCCTCAAAATTTTCCTTTCAAAAACATCCAGTGCTCGTTCATTCCTCTTAGTTAGTACCCAAGTCTCAGCTGCGTATGTAAGTACTGGTCTGATAAGTGTTTTCACTAATATCTTGGTGTTTCCGGACAACAGTCTGGATTTTATTTGGTTTTGTAGGCGGAAATGACAGCGATTTGCGTTCATTATGCGCTTCTGGATCTCCTATGTGGTATTATTGTCGTTTGGTTATGGTTTTATTGTAGATTGTGGAAAATCAAATCCTTAAAAAATGGTCGTATAACATTTATATATTTGTCCCTGAACTTCCCAAAAAATGAAACATGCTTTTTGGCGATGTTTTTTTGTTGAATAAAAACCTTTCCGCCATCTACATGATGAAGTGTTATTGTTGGCGGCCTGATCCCGAACTGTACCTGACGTGGTGCATCGCCTTAAGTGAGGTTCGCCTTCACACAAGAGATATGTGCATAAACAAATATTATCTAACTAACTAACTAATCATCACGCCGTTTCCCCGCAGGGGTAGGTTGAGATTACGGACCGCCAAATAACTCGATCTTGGCCCACACTCCTTGCCTCGTTCACATTCATATCATACATGCTCTTCTATTATTCCGACTCTTCACATGGCCCGACTCAAGTATCTGATTCACTTGGTCGTGCCATGTCTTCCTCGGGCGTCCCCGACTTCTTCTACCATTCACATTTGCATCACATATTGTCTATATATATATATCTAAATGCATCCTTGTTTCCATTGGTCATCCCATAACTTCAGAACGGCTTTATCTATTTCATTTTATCATTTTTTTTTAAATTTTATAATACTTTTTAGAAGGTTCTTACTGAAAGAAAAATTAGGAAAATTGGATAATTTCAGAAAACTTAATGACTATTTTAACTTCGCACATTTAACAGTTCGCACGTTTGATGAAATTGAATTTAGCAGGCAGCTGTTTTTTTTGTAACAAAAGAATTATCCATGGATTTTTTAAATTGTAGGTATTTTAAATAGGTACCTATGTTAGGTATTAGATTTGATTGATTGTTCTTATATTACACAAAAATGAATACTTGTAATATACGAAAATGAAAATTTGAATAAAAAAATTGTAATAGGTGACACGCGAGCTATTTAAAAACTGAAATTACTGGGACTGAATATATGGAACGGAGGGGTGGTTGGCGGGACGGGGAGCTGGAGAGTGGATAGGGTAGGCGGGGAAAGTGGAAGGGGAATGCGGGAGGGGAACGGGATGCGGGTGGGGTTTCAGAAAGATATTTCCCAATTTTTCGAAAGAAACATTGCGAATTTTTTTTCCGAAAGAAGAAAAAGAAGCGTTTAGTGTTCCATATTCACTATTCGCAAGGATGACAGATGACACATTTGAGATTTTTAGAGCTGCTAACTTAAAAAAACAACATGCCGCAAAATGAAAGCCCTCTTATTTGGAAACTCTTTATAATAATATTACGTCCAATCGATTTGCTTGCTCAAATTAATATGCACAAGAAATTAATATACCTAGTGCTCGGAGCAAAATTTGCTGCAGCTAAATCGCTCATTAAATTTGTCTTTAGTTTAAGACGCCCGCAAGGTGCATTACGATCTAGTTAAGGTGCTCCTCGAATCAAGAGATATATGGATAATATGGAATATAAGCACAACATTTGTTGGGGAAATTTCAGATATTACTAAGACGTTACCACTTAGGTATTATTCAATCAATGTAAACATGCTCAAACGACGATTATTATATTGGTAATGCGCTGTTCTCCCCGGGTATTAGCTGCAAGTGAATAGTAATCCGCTCAAATCTGTGTTTAATGTGGGAGTTTTGATAAGTCTACAAGGATTAGTGGTACTGTTCTAAGTTTCTGTAAGTTTTACAAAGTTTGTAGTGCGAAAATTAAGGTTTTTTGCCGGCCAGTTCCCATCCGAGTGTAATGTAAACGAATCTTGTCATATATGCGGAGTGAAGTTTGTCACTTTTAGGCGTCTTTCTCATGGACCGGTATCAGGAATGGACATAAGCCGAGTATATAAAAGTGGAAGAAAGTTTTATATTGTCTTAATAAATCTTTATAAACCGAGTGCTGTAAATCCAAGCGCACACGAGCCACTTTAGTTGGAGATCTTCATGGCTAAAAAACATTTGTCAGTTCACGGGTGTTCAAGGTGTGAAGGAACAGTTCGGTTAGCCGAGTATAGAACATTTTTCAATTGGAAGGCGGGTATGAGTACAGCCAACACCACTGCCTTAGGTTACTCCAAGTGGTTCGGTACGTTTGGTGGATAGCAGAGGTGCCCGGGTTCATGGGGTTAAATTTGTCTAGGTCTCAAGTCGAGTGCGTTTGTCCATATATTGCGTGGTGGGCCGGAAACCTAACCTAGAGCTCTGCAGCCGGACTCTCCCGACCCATCGCCTTGCACCGCAGTGGGGAGGGATGGATTCATATGTCAGTCACTCCTGGATACATTGACCCCCGAATTACTACCCACCCCTGATACCCTTTTGAAAATGATATAGGCCCTGAGGGGAATTGCTACATATTGCACATTAAAATAAATAATCAATATTAAGAATATTTGCGGTACGATCTAGAGTGCATAATGTCGAAGTCGCTTTGATGAAAGATACGGTGTTCACATAAAAAAGGGCAATAACACTGTCACTATTGTTTCATAGTCAAAATGTCGGCATTTTTGTCACCTACGAAATATTATTCAATAGTTAACACGTTTCGTTATTGTTCATCAAACATAATAGAAACTAAAAAAGTCTTATAAAAGATTGAATAGATTCCATTGATATAGCCTTTTCAATTCCAATATTGGGTGAGGTCAACATCGTCTGTGAACTCGTGTCAGAGGATGAATCCATAATAGATACTGGTCGCTCTCCACGAATTGAATAAATGCCACTCAAGCATTCTACTCGCCAAAAGGGGGATTTCGGACATGTTGGTTAGTTGACACGTCGAAGTTCTGTTGAAATAGAAAAAAAACACCCGCATTACTTTTCTGGTATGTAGGTACCGTACGAAAAGGTTTACTGACCGGTCATTCAACGATCTTGCTAAAGCGCGTACTAAATATTAAAAAAAATAATAGTATGTATTTTTTAAAAGTAGTGTCAGACAGGGAGTGAAGGATTGAGGGCAAAATAAACCAGGATTGAATATTATAACTTAGTTTTATTGTAATGAATTGCGTACATGACATCGACAAAGTGTTAGCCGACCAAGAAGTGACAGGTAGCTTGTATAGTGGCGCCATCTACCGGCAATCAAGGACATCACAAACTGTTTGGTTTATACAAATTATTCTAACACCTGCCCTTAAACTAAACAATCTGTAAACCAAGATTAGGAATACAATTTAAATGTTTATCTTTACACAAAAGTTTGGTTAAAACATCTGCTATAGCTTCCTTCCAGTATTATTTATCAGGTGCCGACAGCGCCTCTTGTATTGTCTGTGGTTCGTAACCGTGACTTGCTGCTGTCATAGCCACCACTGCTTATGTAGACTTTTCATGGTCTTCATAATCGCTTGGCGTTTGATCCATAGTCATGTCAGGATTCCAGGTGAAGAAGAACTAAATGATGACAATTCCATAAATTCTGTAACTGAAGACTCAATAACATTGTTTTCAATAGTGCTCACATCTACATTATTATTAGAAAGTTCCAACTGACAATCATTATTGCAGTTTTCTTGGTTAGCTATCGCATCTTTATACATTTTCTCTTCTAAAAACTGTACATCTCTAGACCTGATAATTTTTTAAGGTTTTTCTGGATCAATTAATCGATATCCCTTCGATTCACTACAATATCCAACATGGATATATTTTTAACTCTTTGGATGCAATTTCTTACGCCTTTCATATGGGATCATTGCATAAGCAACACAGCCAAATACTCTTTAGGCCAGCCATACACGTTAGGGTTTGCATGATGGTTATGACCTTACATGCATAACTGACAGGCAAACCCTAGTGTTTATGTTATAAAACTGTACAGTTATCGATGCATGTACATGCAACCTAGCAAATATCAAAATAGATATTTTTTGCCGCTTTTTCGCGCATGCATAACCGAGCGTGTGTGGCGCCCGCTCGTGCTTGCATGATAGTGTTGCCAGAAGGTTACTTTTGTAACCTTTTAGGTGATTTTTAATTCCGAAAGGTTTCTTTCAGGTTACACTACTCAAAAGGTTACTTTTAGGTGATTTTTCGGAATTCGTAGAATTAATTCCCTACGGAATTAGAACCAATGTCAAACGGAACGCTCTTTTTTTTTCATGTTGGCTAACGGCATGCAAAACCATGCATTAAAAACTTATTGCTTTTATTTTTATTACCTGTTACATTATTGATTTCCGAGTAAAATTTCGGAAATTATTAATGGTTCTCTTTAAAGCTTCCCCAATTACTGCGTTGTTTTTAGACTTGATCAATTGTCGTTAAGAGATGACTCAGGAGATTCTTTTTCCAGTTAAATTTAAATTAAATTAAAAGTTTCAAAATTTATATTTGGTCTCTACTCTGTGAAGTTGGTTTAAATATTTCTAAGAGAGGCGAACGAAATTTTTTTATATAATTTTTTTCACATGTCAAACTAGCTTTCGGATTTTTAGTATTTTTTTAAATTCCCAACTGCTCTAAAATATTGAGTTTACGGCGTTTATTTTGTATTATTAAACGGCTTATTTTTATCACTAAGTGGGTAATTTTGGTTGTTACAATTTATTATTATGTTATTTATTTATTTATTTATTTATTTAAACGCCCATTGGGCTTTTACATACATTGTTATTAGTATTATTACATTAACTATATGGCATATAAAAGTTTAAGTACATATATGAATAAAATAATTATTATATGTGTAGTACCTACATAAATGTTTTACAAATAATATAGAATACCATTATGGAGAACAGTTTTTTTTTTTGTACTTACAAACAAAAATAACGGGATTGAAATTAATCAGCATTAGTAGGGACTTAAGCGTAATCGAAATATAAATTAAATTACAATATTAATTTGTAAAGTTACATATATATATTAAAGTTTAAAAGTCTAAAAGAAAAGAGTGAAATAAATAGAAGCTAAAAAGGGTTTTTCACTATGGAATGGTGAAGTCATACATTTCAGCAAAGTGTTTATGTAGGTTTCGTTTAAGCACTGCTACGGAATCTCTAAATATATCAACGACATTACCAAATTTATTACCAAAATTTTGTATTCGATTTAGGGATATGTGCGCTTGATAATTTGTTTTGAAATTGTCACAGAAAAACGTGGAATTTTGTCTCGTATTTTTGGAAGGTACAAATAATTTTATTGTGGCCAGAATTTCAGGGCTGTCGATTCTATAATTAATAATTTTATTTAGTAGAACAAGGTCGGAGATAATTCGCCTATCTGACAGCGTAATCAAATTTAGTTGGTGCATCAGCTGGATATAATTTATATTTTGGATTGGAATATTTAGTTTAAAGTTAATAAATCGTAGAAATTTGTGTTGTACCCTTTCAATATTGTTGGAATGTATTTTATAAAAGGGGGACCAAATAGGCGAATTCTACTCTACTTGACTTCTTACTAAAGATGTGTACAGTGTTTTCAAACATTCTAATGACTTGAAGTCGCATGCGGTTCTACATATAAAACCAAGCATTTTTAAGGCTTTATTTGTGATTTCATTTACATGCGGATTGAATGTTAACTGTTCATCAAATATAACACCCAAGTCCCTGATTTGAGTGACAGCTGTCAATTTTACGTTATTTAGCGAATATACATAAATTATATGATTTCGTATTTTACAAAAACGAATGACCTGACATTTTTTAATATTAAGAAACAGAGAGTTAATGATGCACCAACGATATAGTTTATTTAAATTAAGTTGCAAAGTATAACAATCGTCTAAACTACGTATTGTTTTATATATTTTCAAGTCATCTGCGAAGAGAAGAACTTCCACATCTTTAAATATGCTAACAATATCATTAATAAATAACAAAAAAAGAATTGGTCCCAGGTGAGACCCCTGAGGAACCCCACTTGTGGCTTCGAAAACGTAAGATTCCACAGATTTTATTTTCACACATAGCTCTCTTTTACTAAGATAACTATCAATCCAACTTAATAGATTACCCTTGATGCCCAACATACTTAATTTTTGTACAAGGATATGTCGCCTTACTTTGTCAAATGCTTTGGAAAAATCAGTATAAATTGAATCCACCTGATGCTTCAAGGCAAGAGAATCAGTTATGTAATTTTCGTATATGATCAAGTTACTTAGAGTGGATTTACCTGTGATAAAGCCATGCTGGTTGGGTACAATAATATTATTAATTTGTTTAATAATGACATCTAGGACTAACGATTCAAATAGTTTGGGAATAGCGGACAATATACATATTGGTCTGTAGTTAGATACATCGCTTTTATCTCCCTTTTTATGAATAGGCGTAAGATAGCTTTTTTTCCACTGATTTGGAAAACACCCTGACGACAAAGACTTATTAAATAGTTTAAATAGTGGATAAGTCAAACTGCGAACACAAGATTTTAAATATGTTGGAGGGAAACTATCCGGTCCAGCGGATTTATTAGTATCTAATGCTTTTATAGCCTTTTCTATAGCGTTTATTTCAATAAAACAATGGTTTAGGTTAAGTGATTCTTCAAGTGATATATCGTTTGGGATTTCATTATCAGGAATACTATCATCATAAACACTTTTGAATAAATCTGCAAAAAGATTGACAATGCCTTCGGTACTGTCCGCACAATTGTTATTCAGATGCATAATATTTGGTAAACTACAGTCATTTTTTCGCTGAGCATTAGAAAAGTTCCACAATTTTTTTACATTATCATGAACCTCCATTTCTATTAAACTAATATAATCATTATAACATTTTTTGGACAATTCTTTGCACTGCCTTCTTAAGTTAGTAAACGTTATATAATCATCTACGTTTCTAGATTGCTTATATATTCGGTGAGTTTGTTTTTTAGTATAAATTAATTCTTTTAATTCTTTTGAAAACCATGTGGGGTAAAAGGATGCATTAAAATTAACTTTTGGAACATGACGTTCTTTTGAAGTGTTTAGGATTGAATAAAACTGTTGGACTTGATTTTCAATATTGTTTTCATCTTCTAGAAATGACCAGTCTATATGGTCAAGATAATTAATAATATTTGTGTAGTCAGCTTTATTAAAATTGTACGATGAAGTTTTTAATTTCTCCAATTTTCTAGACACATTTGTAATAATAATATCTAACGCTGGATGGTGTTGGTCTAAAGGTAATAACAATTCGTCCGATTTTTCTACCACTGTCCTTAAGTCACTAGAAAATACTAGGTCAAGCATTCGGTTATAAGAATTATGCACTTTATTTAACTGTTTAAGTCCTAGGAAAAAAGACATATCGAGCATTTCCTTTGATTTGGCACACTGCACTTCTGTTTCGTTAATAATCACTTCATTGTTCTTATCGAAAGACCAGTCAATTTTCGGAAGATTGTAATCGCCTACAATTATAAATTTGGCTTTAGGATATTTATATTTTAGTGTTTCTACATCCTCGATGTGGTTTTTGTATATTTGCAGATCTGACATTGGTGGAATATAAGTACAGGCTATAATGATTTTTGTTGATGAAATATTTAGCATTACAAAGATGTGTTCAACGTTTTTGTGTTTAACTGGCAATTTTCTAGATGAAATGTTTTTGGATATGCACACCATTACACCTCCTCCTTTTGATTTGTTGCTCGTAATGGGGTCACGGTCAAGACGGTAAATGTTATATTGGTTAAGGCCTAATTCCGATGAATTGATGTCCTCATTTAACCATGTTTCTGTTAATAACAATATATCATGTGGGATTGTGGGAGAAGTTATTTTGAGATGTTGTAATTTGGTTCTCATTCCGCGAACATTTTGGTAATACCCAAACAATTTTAGGTGCTGTTTAAGTTTTTTGGCACATTTTTTATTATTTTTGGAACAGAGTTTATGTACTTAATTGTTATGTTTGTTTCCCCATCCGCTTTTCTCATTTCAAACTCTTTCCAAACATCCGTCATTTGTTTCCTTTGCAGCTCCGTGAGATCTTGTTTAACTTTGATGCCGTTCTTCAGTTTATATTTGTTTATGATTATTTGCTTAGCTTGGTATGAATCTTGCAGTTCTACTTTTAAGTTCTACTTTTATTAAAAAAAACTTCTTAAAAATGAACTTTAACAGCCTTTTATTTCATATATATTGTGGACCCTGAACCCTTGTAAGACTTTGTATCAAAAACGGACAATTACAAGTTCATGCGTTTCATAAACGGACAATTGCTCCGTTTAGTATCAAAAGCGAACATAAGCATTTTTAAACTTAAAAATAAAACAGCTAAGAGTATTAAATTATAGAATGTTATGTATTATGGCTTGTGATTCTTTACGCGCAAGGATTATGCAGGTAGAAAAAATATCAGATTTTTCATACCGGTACATTCGAAACAAAAAATCTCGCTCTACTGAAAAATAATCCAAATGGCTTATGTGGTTATGTCCCACTTTGATACTGAGCTCCTCATGTATTCCATCGACTTTTTACCATACCACTGGAAAAAATATGAAAGGTTATTTTTCACACAAAAAGGTTACTTTTTTATATATTTTAGGTGACTTTTTACAAGACACGGCTGGCAACACTGTTGCATGCACAGTTCTCAGTTTTCTATGTGCTGTGGCAGTGGAAGGTCGCGCGCGTTGCTCATAGCGTTGCTCCGTTGAACCTCAAAATGGCGAGTCACAAGCGCAACGCGATATTAGAAGAGTTTATTGATATTTACAAATCCGAACCATGTCTTTGGCGCGTAAAATGCAAAGATTATCACGACAGAGACAAAAGATCGGCAGCGTACGGTAAAATGGTAAATAAGCTCAAGTAATTGGAGCCTACAGCTACAAAAAAAGATGCCATTAGAAAAATTAATACGTTTCGCAGCAACTTTAGAGGAGAACAAAAAAATACGATGTATCTGTGAGGTCGGGAGCATCATCTGATGACGTTTATAAACCAACACTGTGGTATTTTGATTTATTTGACTTTGTTGGAGATCAAGATGTTCCCCGAAGCTCGCGATCCAACATTTCGGATAGTGAAGAAAATTCCAATGTAAGTATAAATGAGTTAATTATTTATTTTGTGTAAATTATTTAATTATACATGGGCAACCTTTCCCAGGTCTGGGGCCAAATTATTATTCTGTCTTCGAGTCAAGGGCCGGACCAAATTATTAAACATATTAAAGTAATATTAAATTAAATAAAACACTTTGATACTTCTAATATATATTTTAAAATTTACATAATATTAATATTATTTACTGATCACAAAATTTAATGTGAAAAATCTCTCCCATGAACTATTTCTTTCTTTCTCTATTACTTCGCCGAGATGAATCAGGGCCGGACAAAATAGCCCGGCGGGCCGGTTATCAGTTACACGGTTACAAGTCATCTTATTACGCTTGATGTGTGGACGACTGTATGTTATTTTACAACTTAGTTAAGTGTTAAGATTCTAATCTAACCATCAAATTAAACGACAATATGATTACTACATACGAAATATAAGAAACACACCACTATTTTTAAAATTATCTATTGAATGTAACTATACTGCCAAGGTACTTTGCCTTCATTGACAAAGTAAGTTTGGTACTCTAGCCCGATTTTTTTTGCATCATTGACGACATTCCCTTGATTTTGTACTTGTAAATTTTCTATATTCGAACGTGTGGTATCATAGCCCTGTTGTAACAACAGCTCCATTATCCGTATTTTCTCTATAAAAACATCTTTGAGGTGCATATGAATTAGATGTGTGCTCCATTAGAAAATTGTGCAAAACGCATGTAACCATCTCCACTTTTTCTATATTGTCTGGTTTTAAATTAATTTGAATATGATAAATGCGAAATCTTGATGCCAGTATGCCAAAAGCATTTTCAACTATTCTTCTCGCGCGAGATAATGTATAATTAAAATTTTTCTTTTCAATGCTGGTCAAATCTGCTTGACGATATGGCTTCAGCATGTCGGGTCTCAATGGAAATGCATCATCGGTGACAAAAACATATGGCAAACACCTTGAACTGTGTTGAATCTGTTCTGTGTTTGGAATATTAAAGTTTTTCTTTTGTAGCTTTTCAAAAAACTTCGTATTCTGTATAACACCACCGTCAGAAACTCTTCCCTTTGTACCAAAATCTGCTAATAAAAATCGGTATCTGGCATCAACTATTTCCATAAGAACTATGCTATGTCGTCCTTTGTAGTTGTAGTAATAAGATCCACTATCAGAAGGTGGAACTATGTCAATATGCTTTCCATCCAGGGCACCAAAGCAATGAGGAAAATTCCACCTCTCCTCAAAAAGTTGCGCGGATTTCCTTCCATTTATCCAATGAATCTGGAAACTAAATAATCACATTATTTTGTGTTTTTATAGGATACTGACAACTTGACAGGAAATAGTATAGATCATACGAATAACATAGATAATGCAAATACTACACATGATGGTGCTGCTGTTACTGAGACTGATACTGGAACTACGGAAAACATGACGACACCTAGGAAGGCTCAAGCACCTGCTACAAGACCGGGAAAAAAGAAAACAACAGAACAAGATCAGTTAACCAATGACGTGTTACTGTCCATGAGATACCATTTTAAGCGTCCTGCTCCTACTTCAGTAACAGACGATCGGTACGATCTTTTGGGAAAATCTATTGCAATAAAATTAAGATCGATAGAGAAACGTCAACGCTTGATTGCAGAGAAAATTATAAACGATACTCTGTTTGATGCAGAGATGGGTAATCTGAATACCGAATCAATTCAGAATCGTCGAAATTTAATTTTGGTTCCATCACCATCTCCCAGCCTCAGCTCACGAACTCCTAGTCCTTCACCCTCAACACTTCAACAATATTATACACAACCGCATACTCACACCGCTTCTGCTTCACCCCAATTTCAGTCCTGTTCATCTCTGATTCAAGAATACAACGCTCAACAACAAACAGAAACTGTATCTTCATTTTATTCAAATTTTGAATCAGAACTGATTTGAATACTCAACTGATCAATAATTATTAAAGCTGTCTTAAAGATTCCAAAGTGGTTTTAGTTGTTAACTTACCTGTAGATAATCCTTTTTTAGAACTTTATAAATAGCATCACATGTTTCTGGTATTATTCGACCTAAAGCCTGAGGTGACATTATGGCAGAATATTTAAAACACTCATATGTTCTCCCTGTTGCAAGAAATCTTAATGTTACTGCTAGTTTCTCGTGTGCTGATATAGCTTTTCTCATAGCAGTATCTTGTCTCTGGATCAATGGAGTGACCAATGATAAAAGTTTCAAATAAAGGTTTTCATCCATTCGTAAATAATTCTTGTAATCTTTTGGTGTAAATCTCAGTTCATTCATCAAATTTATATGAGAGAACTGGTTTTTTTTTCAAAAGCCAGTGTTTACACCACTCAGTGCGATCTCTTCTTCTTTTTTTTCTTTGTTACAAGTATTACGCCAAGTACAGCTATCACATCGTCGTCGTCCATTGTTGGCGATACAGTGCACAGCAGATTAGGTAAATGTCCTACAAAACACCGTCACGTAGCTGCAACTATCTTTAACTGAGAGTTTATAGGAAATTGTACATGCAAACCCTAACGTGTATGTCCACTATTAAACTCGGTTATGCCTGTCGGTTATGCATGTACGGTCATAACCATCATGCCAACCCTAACGTGTATGGCCAGCTTAATTCAGATAAATTGACTTTCTTACCAGACCATTTCTCTTCGGGTGTGGTACCTCTCACCGCCTTGCTTGGTGATTTATTCTTAATAAATATTGCCATATTCAATGCCTCTGTCCAGAACCTCCAGCCTCCACAATTGTCCGGTTGGCCCATTCTGCCACTCGATTCTGCTGCTGAGAGTATGGGACGATCAATTGATGCTCAATACCATGTTCTTGTAGAAACATCTGGAACTGCTTATTAACATATTCACGGCCATTGTCTGTTCAAAGAGCTTTGATTTTTAAATTGGTCTGATTTTCTACAAAACTTTTGAAAATCTTAAATACTGGCAATACTTCATCTTTACTCTTAAGAAAATAACCAAATGTCATTCTTGTGAAATCATCTATGAATGTTGTTGTGTATCTAGAAGCTTCCGCCTTTTAGACATAGATGGCGGTGATAAGAATAATGATTAAAAACAGTTTATATAATACATAAACAACCACCATCGGCTGGATAAGCAATGAATATATTTTTCCATGAACAATTTTTTTTCAGTTTCCGTATTAGTAGAGTTTTCACAATTGTATAAAATATTCACGAAGTTTTTTATTAAAGCTGCATTAGTATACATACATTGTACTGCATTGGTATACATACATTGTATATATTGCGACGGTGTACATCCAATGCCGGGCATATTGCTTTTGGCTGGTTTTCGGTGCCTGCAACGCGGCCGAAAGAGTGACCTCGGACCTAAAAACCTAAAAAAATACCTCGGATGAATTGATTACAAGTTGTAGTTGAGTGTGTGTATAGTGTATATATTGGTCCGCTGGCTGTCGCAGCCTTGTCACTCACTGAAATAACTCTGTAAGTCATTGTTGTAAGGTAATATTTAAATTTAGCTCATAAATAACACAGGTCTACAACAAAAATGCTGTCTGGATGTTTTCAACTGATTTCTATGTATTTAGGTGTTCTGAAAACTAGAAAAATACTCAAAAAATTCCAGAACGTCAGGTTATATATATATGTAGAGGCAACAATAAAGTGATAAAGTTGGGTACCTACTTGGTACCTACCTAGTAGCTAAGTAGAGCTAATTGAGAATAGGTAGTTAAGCTTTTTTCAAAATTAGAACTACATGGATTTAGATTGTTAAAACAAAAGAAAGTGGTCATGTCATCGTTTTCTTGAAAATATAATACGCAATATTATCTGTCCTGTTGTTTTAATAGAATATAATACACAAAATTTATGATTCTACAATTTGGGGGCTCGTCCGGGATTGCAGGGAACAGGCAGATAAAATAAGACGAAAGACGGATTATTTGGAAAAGTAATTAAAGACGTGAAGTGTTTTCTTTTGGACTGTGTAAGTGCGCTGCGTGGAAACAATGGTTGATGAAGTTATCCACAGTGTGGCGCGGGGTGTTTACGCGACGGAGTTGGATGAGGATCAGCTCACGCGGATGAGGGTTCTTGAGCTCAAGATGGAGCTCAGGAAGAGACACCTGCGAACTACTGGTCATAAGCGTGAACTAATTGAACGTCTACGAGCGGCGGGTAAAGTTCGGTTTATGGGCGAAATTCCTAAAAAATAAAACTAGTTATTTTTATACTAATTTGGGGTCGGGGAATCCGAATCTGAAAGAATTAGGCGGCGGCAAGCAATATTAACTGAATAACAGGACTTTAAAAATTTTTATACACATACAGGAAAATAGCCATTTTGGAAGCATTTTGATTCCTAGAAAATCAAACTAGTTATTTTTATACTAACTATGGGCCGGGGAATCCGAATCTGAAAGAATTAGGCGGCGGCAAGCAATATTAACTGAATTAAACGACGTTAAAATTTTCTATACACACACACATGAAAATAATCATTTCGGAAGTATTTTGACACACGTAGTACAAAGATCATAGAAAAACAAGATAACATAGATGTTTTTACCACACAAAATTAAGTGTTGCCATTAAGCAGTAATATTAATAAGGTAAAATAACATGTTTATATTTTAAGTACTTATTTTTTATAAATTATAAATTTTACTCACTTTTGTATCACAAACCATGTTACATAAACCCGGCGTAGCTGCTAAACTACTTGAAAACAGGGATGTTTTTTTACCGTGACGCGAGCAGGCGGTATAAAGGGGCACAAACCATGTTACACAAACCTAGCGTAGCCGTTAAACTACTCGAAAACAGGGATGTTTTTTTGCCGTGACGCGAGCAGGCGGTATAAAGGGGCACAAACCATGTTACACAAACCTAGCATAGCCGCTAAACTACTCGAAAACAGGGATGTTTTTTTGCCGTGACGCGAGCAGGCGGTACAAAGGGGCACAAACCATGTTACACAAACCTAGCGTAGCCGCTAAACTACTTGAAAACAGGGATGTTTTTTTTGCCGTGACGCGAGCAGGCGGTATAAAGGGGCACAAACCATGTTACACAAACCTAGCGTTAGGTTAGGTTAGGTTACGGATTTTTAAGACTACGAATTTTCATACTTTTGGTTTAAGAATACGGCCGTTGAGATTTACTAATTAATTTACAACATATATACAACAACATTTCAATCACTCTCCTAATAAAGCAGCTGCTTGTGTTTAGGAGAGGACAAATAAAAAAATAAAAAATTTCATTTGTTTAAATGAAAACAAAAAATATTAGTTATTCAACAAATAACATTAGTGATTTTATGAGAAGATACCTTAGAATCATAGTTCCATGGGAGATACAGATAAAAGTAATAAATTAAAGGTTAGTTAATAAATGATTTGAAGTATTGATAAGGCAAAAAATATTTCTACATATTCAATACATATTTCTAAATACAATATACAATAAGTTAAGTTATGAGGTGGTACTAGAATATTTTAATTTAATTTTTTTATAGTAGATAGTCGTAATTCATCAGGTTAATGTGTTATGTGAGGAATTATCGTGTCGGAAATTATTGATATAGGGATAAATATTTTTGAGAGCTGGTAACACTGCCGGCACATGTTTTTGTATATTCCTTGTTTTTCTATGATCTTTGTACTACGTGTGTCAAAATACTTCCGAAATGATTATTTTCATGTGTGTGTGTATAGAAAATTTTAACGTCGTTTAATTCAGTTAATATTGCTTGCCGCCGCCTAATTCTTTCAGATTTGGATTCCCCGGCCCATAGTTAGTATAAAAATAACTAGTTTGATTTTCTAGGAATCAAAATGCTTCCAAAATGGCTATTTTCCTGTATGTGTATAAAATTTTTTAAAGTCCTGTAATTTGCTTGCCGCCGCCTAATTCTTTCAGATTCGGATTCCCCGACCCCAAATTAGTATAAAAATAACTAGTTTTATTTTTTAGGAATTTCGCCCATAAACCGAACTTTTTCCCGAGCGGCTCTTCTGGTCCAACGAGAGCGCGTTGAAGACGAAGAAGACAATGATGATGATGACAGAGAAAACGATGAAGACGACAACGATAAAGACGAGGAGATTGACCTTCTCCAGTACGATGAGGACGAACGAGGAACTCCGAGTGTTCGCCGACCCAGAGTTCCTCAGCAGCGCGTGTTGTTAACATTCAGAGACGTGGAGGGAACTCTAAAGAAATTCAGCGGCGACGACCACATCGATGTGCGACGGTGGTTAGGGAAATTTGAAGAAATGGCTGTGCTGTGCAAATGGAACGATGTTCAAAAAGTCGAGAACGCCAAGCGATTATTAGAAGGTTCTGCGGAATTGATCGTGGATTATGCAAATTGCAGCAGAACGTGGGCGAAACTAAAGAAGGCGCTAAAAAAAGAGTTCGAGCAAACGGTTGACAGTTTACAAGTGCACCGAGAACTTACGAAACGGGAAAAGAGAACAGATGAAACGCTCCAAGCATATACGTACAAGATGCTGCAGATTGCCTCTCAAGCCAACCTCGAGGTGCGCGTGGTTATCCAATACATTATCGAGGGTATCCCTAACGATGCGTTCAACAAAGCAATTCTATATGGGGCTCAAACAATTAAGCAGCTAAAAGAGCGATTCAGTCAATACGAAAGCATGAAACATGAAGCTACAAAAACGAAAGTGAAAACAATTGAGAAAAATGACAAATCAGGAAAAACCGACGACGGAAATAAAAAGATTTTCCGGATTAATCTAATTAATAAGGCCAACGAAGTAGATTTATCCGATATCACAGAAAAACGTTATCGGGGAGAAATTAGAAAGATTATCACAAATTACGAACCTAACAAAACGGAGGATATCGGGATAAAATCGAAAATAATATTAAAATCAGACGAACCGGTTGTTGCGCGACCGCGACGCGAATTAAATGAAATTTTGAACTTGTGGACAGAGGAGGGCATCATCCGATCCTCAAATTCAGAGTACGCGAGTCCGATTGTTCTCGTGAGAAAGAAAGACAGGTCAGTTCAGTTTTGCGTAGATTATGGTAAATTAAATATAACGGATTGTCAAGCTTTTATAGGCACAATGAAAAAAGAGAAATTGTTCCTACGAGTAGATAGATGGGCTTTATTATTGGAATACTTCAATAATGAAATTCATCATAGACCTGAAAAAAGTATGTTGCATGTAGACGCGTTAAGTAGAAGTCCATTACCATCAGTTTTAGTTGGGCGTGAGGAAAATGATGGAATTTCAGCATGTATAAGAAGTTTGCAAGAAAGAGATGATGATATAAAAAATGTATGTGAGAAAAGGATTATATATTGATTGAATGAGTATGTAGTGCAGAATAGGTTAGCTTATACAGATATAAACAGTGAATTGTTAATTGTAGTGTCTAAGTGTTTGCAATATCAAATAATAAGGCGTGTGCATAAGAAAGGACATTTTGGTGTAAATGAAACTGAAGAAATTCTCAAGAAGGACTCTTGGTTATATCCGACGAAGTCGACTGATTCACCTGATGTACTTAATCGATTGCGAAATGAGTCAGCTGTTTTTGTAAATCCTAGGAGGATCATTTCCGACAGAAGAACAGCGTTTACTGCTTATGATTTCAAACAGTACTGCACAGAAGAGAATATTCAACATTCACTCGTTGCAATGGAAGAACCGCGAGGAAATGGCCAAGTCGAAAGATTTAAATTTACCGGAGCTGTTAGAAGATGAATGGGCCACTCGATTCGTCGAGGATCGAGAAGAATTACGAAGAGAAGCCAAAAAACAAATTGAGACAACACAGGAAGAGAACCGTAGAGGGTTTAATAAAAAGCGGAAACCAGCGAGGAGTTACCAGGTCGGGGACTTGGTGGCCATTTAACGAACACAGTTCGGGACTGGATTAAAATTTAAGGGTAAATTCTTGAGGCCGTATCGAGTAACAAAAGCCTTGAGAAACGAGCGTTATTTAGGGGAGAAAGTTGGAGAAAATGAAGGACCACAGAATACAACTACTTCAGCCGATCATATGAAATTTTGGGCTATGAAGCCCGAAGATAACAATAGTGACGACGAGCGCGAGTGTATTGACGACATCTGAGGGCAGATGTCATAGCAGGATGGCCGAATGTAGAGGCAAAAATAAAGTGATAAAGTTGGGTACCTACTTGGTACCTACCTAGTAGCTAAGTAGAGCTAATTGAGAATAGGTAGTTAAGCTTTTTTCAAAATTAGAACTACATGGATTTAGATTGTTAAAACAAAAGAAAGTGGTCATGTCATCGTTTTCTTGAAAATATAATACGCAATATTATCTGTCCTGTTTTTAATAGAATATAAAACACAAAATTTATGATTCTACATATATACAGATATAGATAGTATATACAATAGTGGGCTCTGGCAATAAGCATTTTATTGCTAAACCATTCATCCAATTGCGATGAAACTTTGGGGATTTGATGTGTGCATACCCGCGGTGGTTTCTGTATACAATAGTGAGCTCTGGCATCATGAAATTACGAAAAATTAATTAATGAAATAAAAATGAATCGCAGAAATGAATGTACGCCCATAACTTTAGAACGACTCCACCAAATTGGATAATTCTTTTTTTGGTGTTCGTTATTGTCAAGACAAGGTTTGTATAAAACTACTGGTGAGCTCTGGCATTATGAAATTTGTATAAAAAAATTACAATAGGTGGCACGCGAGCTGTAAAGACTGAATGTACCGGGACTGAATGTATGGAATGTGGGAGGGGGGAGGGGAACTCGGTTAGGGGGTTCGAGGGAGGGGGGGGAGGGGAACTAGGGATTGGGGAGGGTAACCTGAATTTTTAGGCAATAACAAAGACCCTAACTACAAACAAATCGTTAAAAGCATTTCAAGTTTTAGGTTGTCTAATGAGTTTAAAAGTACATTTTCTTCATTCCCACCCCGACTACTTTCCAGAAAATTTAGGATATGTGAGTGAAGAGCAAGGTGAACGATTTCACCAAGATATTAAGGAGATGGAAAAAAGGTACCAGGGAAGATGGAGCATCTCAATGATTGCAGACTACTGTTGAACGCTTCAGAGAGACTTTCCAGATGCTTCCTACAAGCGAAAATGTTCCAAAAGGAGTCTCACTGGGAAAAAGAAATGTGTTTAGTGCATACTAATCAATGTATTTTAGATAAAAAATAAGTTTTGTTATGCAATTATAAATAAATAATTTTTTTTTTAGTCTTTTATCTTTTATTTTAAGATGATAACTAGTTTAACATAGATACCTACATTGTCAGAAAACGTGACGTTCTGTGATAAAATGAAAGTCATTTTCGGATTCATCACACCCAAAAGCATAAAAATTACGCAAAAAAACCAAAACAGCTCTCAATTTTTATTTTTTTATAGACCTGTGTAATTGTACATTTTTATATTTTTGTGTAATTTAATAAGAATGCTGAAGACAGACCCACTAGTCTAGGGAAATTTACAGGCACTCATTACTACTTTTGTAATATGTTAACCATATTTCACACATGTCCTGTTTGTTCCTGAAATTAAAAAAAAATCAGAGTGTGCAATTCACACGCGATAGAAGTGAAACTAGAAAGTCGCTAGATTTCGCATTCTTTTCTTTTGGATTTTTATTTTAAAGTGGTTTGAAGATTGGATATTGAATTCACAAAAATAAAAAAAGTTTATTTTTTTTGGATTATGAAGGATTCGAACATCCGTTCGCTGGATGTCTGTCCGCTATGTCTGTCCGCTAAGACTTTTCGAGCGCCTTGTCCGCTGCGCTATCAGACTCGCGCCGTAGTACGAATTTACCGCATTATATTAGAACCGATGACACGCCAAATAATAAATTTTAGTGACGCATTTCCGTTTCATCCGAATTTCAAATCGCTAACGGGCTAAAGAAGTTTCACTTCAAAATATCATATAGGGTAGGTAAAAGGTAGGTAAATACATACACAGGAATTGGAATCCAACACTGCATATTTTCCGTTTAAATACATATCTATGATGATTTGACCAAACTCTTACCGCATTGCGTAAAACAAGTACAATCGTAGATTAACGCAGCGAATCGTCTATCTTGGATTCCCTGAAGTTTGCCACCGACACTTCTCAAAGTAGCCGCAAGCGCGATGTAACAAAACACTTTACAAATAATACGGCTGCCCATGCGCACTGTTGGGATCTCACACCTTCCCGGAACTACAAACCAAGTATTCTCAGATTGATTCCGAATATTTTTTTATCGAGGAAGCTAAAATTTCAAAGACTAAATCCCTTCCGGGTCCCTATATTCGGTGCCACATTAAAAACATGACCAGGCGAGACGGTGATACTTTCTGACAAATGAAAATTCTAAAGGGTTGGGATAGGCGGATAGCTTTAAAGAAGTCAAATAAATTCTTAAATGTCTTAATAATGGCGATGCACTTTCAGAATTTGCTAATAATTATGGTGTTTAGAAGCCTTGAATATTAGTAAAATACACTGTGAGAAACATAATAATGAAAACCTCTGGAAATTAATCAATTGTTTATCCACCAGTTAGACGTGATTCTGATAAAATCCAGCTGAAATTTATTCCAGATACAACTAACCCTTTCTTTAGATGATTTTTTTTATCAAAGTGAAACTCGGTCGGTGGAAAAAAGCAGGTACTGTGTTTTATTTTATATGCAAAGCCACACCGCAGTGTTTGCTTCCACGAAAATAATATAAAACAATATCTTCAACCGGAAACGCACTCCAAACTCGGAGTAGTAATTCATCTTATTAGATTTCCCCTGAAGTGCTAAGAGCGATACGTCGCCTCGCATGCTCCTCTCGACACAAAGCCCCCTTCCTCAACATTTACATTCTTCCATCTCACACCGTCACTTATTTTAACGTCACAAAGGAGATCGTATCATTTTCGTAATTGTTTTGAGAGTGTGCTATCTTTGTTGAATATATTGTCAGCGTAAACAACGTCTCTGAGTGAATCTCTAAGAGGGATCAGACAGCCTCTTTGTTGGCGACGTGATACCTCTGCGTTCCATTGTCTTGTCCGACCCTTATTAATTAAAATAACATATTCATACATCATATTCTCAAGGACCTTCCCGTATCGGGACAAAAGGAATCCCCCTACATCTTTCAGATCATATTATGATATACCCGTGAAAAATCATGTAATTAATTGTTATTGTAGGATTTGCGAAGCTAAAAGTATTTATTAAAAAAAAATCGCCTCATGATCATTCGTTGCTTAGTGATCATAATCATTCATTGAATGTTAGTAAACTTGAAAAATTACGAAACTTATCCAATGACCATCTCTCAAACATTTGAACAAATGTGTTCACATTTCAAACAAAGCATTATTAATTAACAAAATAATGTAGGTACTTACTTAATCGATTGTCTGGTTTAACGATCAACTCAAACGCCTATGGATCGACAGCTGAAATTAGTATATTTTACATACTTTAAGCACAATGTAGATAGGGACTCAATGATATTTAATGCACAAAATTATTATTCGCGATATATTGCTTCTGAATCGAGTTGATGAGTGTAAAAGTCATATTAATTAATCATTAAAGACCTTATTAGCGACTCTCAGACGAAAATTTAAAAGAGAAAAATAAAAAAACGCACTGGGAATTGAACCCAGGACCTTAGCCTTACTGGGGTTCTGCCCTAACCACTGAGCTAATTTTACATACTTCATCCTCATACATCGACTAAGGTCTACCTACATTATCTTAATTTCATTAAGGCATATTTTTATTGGCTGCTATCTTTATGTATGATTGCGAGATACTTCTCGCTCTGTAATTTAATATATCCATTAATATAAAAATAGTTATATTTATCCAAACCACTGCCAAGATTGCATTTAGTTTGGGAATAAAATTGCAATCAGACAATACAAAACAATTATGCAGTGTAAACATACTAATTTAATTTAAATTAACTAATTAATTCAAAATAAAGAGAATATTTAGTTTTAACCACGTCTATAATAACCATTCTTTTAGTTTTGAATTAAAGTGGTACCACAAAATAAGTTTGCTGTGTTTGAAAAACTAATTAATTAATTGTGATATTAATTACTTATTTAAATAGATGGACATGATTTCATTTGAGTTTATAAATAATACACAATGTAAAGTTATTCAAATTCTAAAAACCTCTGGGAGAGGCAATAAAGATAAAAGGATAATAGGTAATCTTTATTGGAACCAGAAAGGAGTAGTAAGAGTAGAGCAATGTCAGACGAAGTAGAAATAAAGAGAGGCGTGCGACAGGGTTGTATTCTTTCAGCCATGCTGTTCAACTTATATTCAGAAGAAATATTCAATGAAGTTCTGCAAGAAGCTACTCAAGGACTTGCTATAAATGGGAAGATTCTGAACAACTTGCGTTATGCAAATGATACGGTACTTCTAAGGCCGGTTACAGTGCTCGACCGACGGTCGGTGCGTACGGTCGGTCCTGACGATCGCATAACACCGACCGACCGTCGGTGCGTACTGTGCGTACCGTCAGTTCGCGATTGACCAACAAGCCGACCGGACGTCGTACGCGAAATTATTTAATTAATAGCTGCTTATTATCTTCGTAGACGTATTTGGAACAGAAGACGTAGATATCACGTACACCCGATCGTCGCCCAGAGAGCATTTCTAGCTCGTCGGTTGACCGATGGTCTGCATGCGCACGCGCCCGACCGACGATTCTCGTACGCACTGCGTAGCGATATATGTAACAAGTAACATTGAGGATTTACAACTTTTGCTGAATCAAATAGTGAAGACTTGTGAAAATTTTGGGCTAGAACTGAATATAAATAAAACAAAATACATGCTCATAAGCAAAAATAACGCATTGGATGAAAATCTTTATATTGCTGGAACAAAACCAGAGAAGGTACAGAGTATTGTATACTTGGGCTGCAATGTAAATGATTGATGGGATCCTTCGATTGAAATCAAATGCCGCATTGAGCAACCTCTATCCGCATGAAAAAAATGTTCTGCAGTCATGATCTCAACCTTTGATTACTTTTATTTTTATTTTTTATTTTAGTTTATTTAGGAAACAAACAGTTATACACATTTTAATAAGGAAGTAACATATTACATGATTGCATTAACCAGCGAAGTTTCCGCTACAATTTATAATATATATATAAAAACATGGATTAAAACATTAAAGAAAACATAAAGTGGTAGAAAAAAAAGAAAAAAAAATATATATACAACAGAAATGAAAGAAAACACACACACAAATTAAAGCATATGGGATATATAAATCATCCAAATATTATTATTATAATATAAATAAGGAAAACCAACATAATGAAAATGAAAATAATAACATGCAGCAGGGGTGGAGAGTTCGTAATTAACAATTTGTTTAATTTTTTAATAATTTTTAATAAAGGACAAATGGAAAATATCAGCGTCGTAAAAGATACCATTGTATTTTGTGCACGTCCTTCGGAGAAATGAATGTTGTGTGTAATTTGTTTTTGAGTGTGGGATGTGGAATAGTTGGTTTGATCTTGTGTTTCTTATTGGACAGTGGAAATTAATGTGTTCTAGAAGATAGTTGTTGTCAACAACGTTGTTAATGATTTTGAATAAAAATTTTTGGTCGGATATATTTCTTCTATCTTCTAAAGTTGATAAATTATGGAATGATAACCACTGGAACGATTTCGGTCGAAAAATCGACCACTTTTATTTTTCTGCGATTGATATCGGTCGAAAAATCGACCGATTTTTCTACCATTCGTAAAATATTTATTATAATTATTTAAAACCTTTCCATGGCCAGCTATTTGTTTTATCGAATAGCTGATAAAATATTCTTTATGTCTATGACCTTATCGGTTGTCTTTGAAGTGTTATTCAATGAGTTTTCGCGGTTTTATAAGGCGTCCTGTCAAAAAACAAAATAAAGATTTTGACTATTTCGACGAATTATGGTCTCTGCCTAAAATGCCGTAAGTAATTCATTTATTGGGTTTTTAACGCATAATTATATATCTGTGTTATCATGATTGAATTATCTATCTTTGAAATGCGTTTTTAATTCGTTTGTTGTTAATATATTGTTTTGCTCCATGTTTTGTGTAAAAATGCGTCGACTGAAGACGTCATCTGTTTTTGATTTACAATAATTTCATAAATACTGCACTCGCGCATTTGAAATATAGTTATTCAATCACAGTGATTCATAACAAAGAGATAAATATAAGTTTTATTTGAATTGGTTCATTATTAATACAGATATTTGCTGTCCAATTATTTAATGTCATATGTCAAAAAGTCTGACTTTTTTTAGATGTAAAATGGTGTAAAGCCTTCGTCGCACAATAAAAATTTGGTTATTTAGTTGTATAATCAATTAATTTGTTTACGGAATAAGTTCGGTTTATGGGCGAAATTCCTAAAAAATAAAACTAGTTATTTTTATACTAATTTGGGGTCGGGGAATCCGAATCTGAAAGAATTAGGCGGCGGCAAGCAATATTAACAGAATTACACGACTTTAAAAATTTTTATACACATACAGGAAAATAGCCATTTTGGAAGCATTTTGATTCCTAGAAAATCAAACTAGTTATTTTTATACTAACTATGGGCCGGGGAATCCGAATCTGGAATCCGAAATTAGGCGGCGGCAAGCAATATTAACTGAATTAAACGACGTTAAAATTTTCTATACACACACACATGAAAATAATCATTTCGGAAGTATTTTGACACACGCAGTACAAAGATCATAGAAAAACAAGAAATATACAAAAACATGTGCCGGCAGTGTTACCAGCTCTCAAAAATATTTATCCCTATATCAATAATTTCCGACACGATAATTCTTCACATAACACATTAACCTGATGAATTACAACTATCTCAACGGCGTATTCTTAAACCAAAAGTATGAAAATTCGTAGTCTTAAAAATGCGTAACCTAACCTAACCTAACGTTAGGTTTGTGTAACATGGTTTGTGCCCCTTTATACCGCCTGCTCGCGTCCCTAACCTAACCTAACCTAACGCTAGGTTTGTGTAACATGGTTTGTGCCCCTTTATACCGCCTGCTCGCGTCACGGCAAAAAAACATCCCTGTTTTCAAGTAGTTTAGCGGCTACGCTAGGTTTGTGTAACATGGTTTGTGCCCCTTTATACCGCCTGCTCGCGTCACGGCAAAAAAACATCCCTGTTTTCAAGTAGTTTAGCGGCTACGCTAGGTTTGTGTAACATGGTTTGTGCCCCTTTATACCGCCTGCTCGCGTCCCTAACCTAACGCTAGGTTTGTGTAACATGGTTTGTGCCCCTTTATACCGCCTGCTCGCGTCACGGCAAAAAAACATCCCTGTTTTCAAGTAGTTTAGCGGCTACGCTAGGTTTGTGTATCATGGTTTGTGCCCCTTTATACCGCCTGCTCGCGTCACGGCAAAAAAACATCCCTGTTTTCGAGTAGTTTAGCGGCTACGCTAGGTTTGTGTAAGATGGTTTGTGCCCCTTTATACCGCCTGCTCGCGTCACGGCAAAAAAACATCCCTGTTTTCGAGTAGTTTAGCGGCTACGCTAGGTTTGTGTAACATGGTTTGTGCCCCTTTATACCGCCTGCTCGCGTCACGGCAAAAAAACATCCCTGTTTTCAAGTAGTTTAGCAGCTACGCCGGGTTTATGTAACATGGTTTGTGATACAAAAGAACGTGCCCCTTTATAACGCCTACTCGCTGTTACGTAATGATAACGGTTTGGTACCGCTTGATTACAGACAAATTAATAATGTTCAATTTCCAAATACTTACAAAGGTCACCGCTAGCTCGTTTGGTAGATTCTCGTGTTTTAGGTTCGCTGGATTACTTGATTCAGGACATCATCGCTTCATTGATTGCAGGTAAGGGTTATAATATAATAAATAAAAAGATTCCTTGTTGCTTTAAATTATGAAGAATTTATTGGTGATTTTACGCTACTAGGAAAAAGCGTGTACCTCTTTGTGAACGGATTAGTTAATGATTTTAGAACCCAATCAAAGGAATGAATTAATAACATAATTAAATAAGGCTTACGTACATTATCTCGCACGGTTTACATCTGGGCAGGGCCGCTCCTCGTCAAAAAGACGTCACTGAATTTATTTCAATTCCTAAGCACGTGTTTTAAAAAACTGTTATGATATAAAGGATCTATGCCAACCACGCAGGTGGCGTGACCGATTCTTAGCGAAGCTGGGACGAGAAGAGCTTGCCAAAAACCCCAAGCCTTCCGGCTTCGTCCCTTTGGCCCCTCCCACCGAAATCTGGGCCAATCAATGGGCACCTCGGTGTGGCAAACCTTACAAAAAATACTATTGAATTTAGTACCTAGCGCAAATTATTGTACAGGGGTTGAAAGTAAAGATTCAAGAAACTACTTCATAACACATCCCCGAAAACACCAGCAAAAAACCGCCGTTGTAACGAAGGTTTTTTGATTTTAACCCTTCAAAGAATTCCCACAATAAACTTTACAAAAAAACATAATTCACAAAGAGATTCTGCATTAAAAAACCTAGGCAAAAAGTTGTACAGTTTACAGACACATAATAAGTTATTAAGTTTAGACAAAATATCAAAAAACAGCAAAATCAACACGTCCAAGCGGCTGACAGGAACACCGTTAAACTCAGCTTTCGAGGCAGTGATGTCCATCAGGGCGTCTACAGCAACAGTAATGATTCTCAGCAGCAGGGAACGACTCAATGAGTAACGTCAACATGAAAGCAAAAAAAATGACATAATTAGAAAAGTACGAACACCAAGAGTAAACAAAACTATCGGAATGGTACATGTGTTTGCAACAAGAGATCACAGCATAGGGGAACTCCACATTATATGTCGTGATGTATGTATATCGTAAAACACAGAAACACATTTATCCCCATTTAACGGACAGGAAAATGGCTCAGTGTAGTCAGTATTCCACCTTTTAATGGTACAGATTACTGGTTTGAAGACATGTTAAAATTAAAATAGACATTAAAACAGACAATCAAAAATCAAAGTCCTTAATGACCCACATAGCGTCAGAAATCTTATAAGATTCTGACGTAGGTATAATTTAGGACAACACCTGAAAAAAACTTAGCGCTAATTGGAACACCGCAGTGATCCCCCTTAAAATTAAACTGTCAGCAGAAACGGGTAGACTCCAAGATTTCTTTGACACACATTAATAATACCTCAGATTTTTCACACTGCAAAATGATTGTCGACGATGTATTGCGTTTTAAAGCAATATTTATTATATATATATATATATTTTTTTTATACAGGGGTTATTTACTTTTGGTTAGAAAATAGTGTTAGAATATATTACATAAGAATAATTTACTTTTTACGTTAAGGGCGCCAGCTTATTTTTGTAGCGAGAATAAGACAAACTCGAATCAAAATAACGAAGGTATCAATGACCCGCGTTACTTCCACCAGAGTACTGCAATATTCAGATTAAGTCATTGTTACCATAAAATACAATAAAAATATTGTATGATATAGTTGAATAGTAAAAAAATGTGAAGTGTTTTTATCAATCCGGTTAATTACTCCGAAAAGATATAATGTAGGTGTGTGTGTACACACTATTTCGAAAGCGTCCCTTCAAAACAGTACTGCGTGTTGAATGTATGTATGGATGTGTGTAGTGTAAATTTCATAATACGTTGATTTCTCCGGGTCTTACAAAACCATGTGAATAATAAATCAATCAAAACACGGTTGACGTCGCTTAGCGCGAAACTTTACTCAAAACGAGAATTTTCCACTTGGTATGGGCCAACATTTCTAATTGGATTCCATCTTGATCTTCTCTTATCAATTTATTAAACACCTGTAAATAAGTTCGCTTCTTATCACGATTCTGAATAATAACATTCAGGTCCATTAATGCCTATTGATATCGTATGCAATCAATCTTCCCCGTTAGTTGAATAAATCTAGACACATGGTCTATCCTGAGTTTTACGTATTAATTAATCATTATAAATCGAATAAAATTCCTAAATATTAATCGAGCCCACCTCCTCCACTACAAAATGATTAATTAATCAATACCGATTATGCCAGTCTATATCAAGAATTAGCCATTCCGTTTTTATCAATTTCGTTTTCCTATTCATTTGGGTTGCGGGTATGGTTACCGCCGCCCCGGGAACTATTTATTCTATAACCAGCACATCTGTTAATTCCTACGTTTGTCACTTGTGGACACTAACCACGATATTCCTGTCCGCCCTTCATACCTCTTTCCTCCTTCTCCTTCCTTTCCTTAAAAAGGACCCTCCACTCAGCATCCCCTAAGATGACATAGGCATTAAGGAAAGGAAGGCAATATCATTGAACACTAAAAAATGATATCTCATGTTTATATCTCGAGGATTGAACTCGAATTAAGGACAGATCTTTATTGCTGTCGCCATTCTTCACTCTATGAAGGTATCGGACCAAGTACCTACCTGCTTTTCAAATGCTTATCCCATGCAATAATAAAAGGTGCATTTCTGCAATCAGCAGACAATACCCATTACACATCTGCCGACCGGTCAATAAAGGCACTGTTGCCTTATCGAAAAATTTTAATGAGGGTTCAAATTTCACTCTTTGAAAGAATTTAGAATTCCATTCTTTACCTAGGTACTGGGTCATAAAATAACTCTAAAGTTTATGAAGGTGTCCAAAAAATATTCTAAAGCATATGTCATAAAATTCAACCTTTTTGAACATAAAATGAACACTTGCAAATTAGTTTTTCTGAAATGACGAATATAACTTTTGTCTTAATTTTTAACCTAGAAATACCTATTATCTCGTTTAAAAATCTACATTCAGTTTGTCTAGCGTAAACTATATAAATAAATCCATAATATTCAGATGTTTTTCTCGTTTAGACTGAGTTCAGCTTACGCCGACTTTAGTAGAATCTCACATTATTTGGTCCCTGAATATCTCCAAAGCCATTTCAACCAAATTTAAACCTTTAAGGGCGCACAGCTAACATTTCAGTGCTATGCGAGCGGCATTTATTAAAGGAAAAAATTATTTAAAAAACTCACACTACAAAATACTTTTATAGTTTTATCTCTCAAAAGATTTCAATTCTCCGCGGTAACGTGTTTCGTTTACTACCCGGCTTACCGCCTTTCTACCGATTTATCACATTTTTCCTATAATTAAGGTTTTTTTTTAAATTTCTTAAAAAACAAAACATTGGTCATTTTTGAAGATAATATCTCTTCATTCCTCACGCCGAAGCGGTAATATATACCACATTCTCCCGATAGAAAAAAAAAAAACGCAAATAATGCTCGTGCATTTTTTTTTTTTTAGTTTTCTTAGATGATCACCAGGAAGTTAGTTACTTAGACGATCGCTCTAATTTAAATGAGTCATGTTTTATGAAACATCTTCACAATTTTCGCCTAAATATTATAGTTTTCAATATTGGCGCGCTGTTTCTAACATTCGAATTTAAAATGATTCTGCACTTTCTTTTGAGCGGGTACTCTGTACTTATTAAATACCGGCTTGAAAAACACGTGGATCAAAAATAAGGGACGATAACAGTTTTAAAATTTAGCTCTTTCAAAAAAAATGGCGTGTTTCCAAAACAAAACACGTGGATTCACAGTTCACTTAACAATTTTAAAATCACTTATTTACCTATATATTTAAAGGATAAACATGGTTATTATTCACATTTGTATACATACATCACGAAAAACAGGGTGGAGTTTTATAAAAATTTTAAGGGAAGCGATAATTATCCCGAATCAAGATAGCCCCACGTTGGAAGGCGACAGTGTTACGTAATGATAACGGTTTGGTACCGCTTGATTACAGACAAATTAATAATGTTCAATTTCAAATACTTACAAAGGTCACCGCTAGCTCGTTTGGTAGATTCTCGTGTTTTAGGTTCGCTGGATTACTTGATTCAGGACATCATCGCTTCATTGATTGCAGGTAAGGGTTATAATATAATAAATAAAAAGATTCCTTGTTGCTTTAAATTATGAAGAATTTATTGGTGATTTTACGCTACTAGGAAAAAGCGTGTACCTCTTTGTGAACGGATTAGTTAATGATTTTAGAACCCAATCAAAGGAATGAATTAATAACATAATTAAATAAGGCTTACGTACATTATCTCGCACGGTTTACATCTGGGCAGGGCCGCTCCTCGTCAAAAAGACGTCACTGAATTTATTTCAATTTCTAAGCACGTGTTTTAAAAAACTGTTATGATATAAAGGATCTATGCCAACCACGCAGGTGGCGTGACCGATTCTTAGCGAAGCTGGGACGAGAAGAGCTTGCCAAAAACCCCAAGCCTTCCGGCTTCGTCCCTTTGGCCCCTCCCACCGAAATCTGGGCCAATCAATGGGCACCTCGGTGTGGCAAACCTTACAAAAAATACTATTGAATTTAGTACCTAGCGCAAATTATTGTACAGGGGTTGAAAGTAAAGATTCAAGAAACTACTTCATAACATCGCGTCAAGGCATAAAAACTCCACAATACTAGTTGGTGTACCTTCCTAAAATATTTGAGAATCAATTATAAAAAATAAGTACTTAAAATATAAACATGTTATTTTACGTTATAAATATTACTGCTTAATGGCAACACTTAATTTTGTGTGGTAAAAACATCTATGTTATCGTGTTTTTCTATGATCTTTGTACTTACTACATGTGTCAAAATACTTCCGGAATGATTATTTTCATGTGTGTGTGTATAGAAAATTTTTAAGTCGTGTAATTAAGTTAATATTGCTTGCCGCCGCCTAATTCTTTCAGATTCGGATTCCCCGACCCCAAATTAGTATAAAAATAACTAGTTTTATTTTTTAGGAATTTGGCCCATAAACCGAACTTTACCCTTGTTTACTTTTACCAAATTTGTGCAGAAACAGCTATCGTCCAGGGAGAGGGAGCACTCCACGACCCAGGTTTAAATAATTATTTTAAAATTTTTTATTACTGCAACATTTAACAAAATTTAAACATTTAAGTACTTAATTACATTAATTGTTTTCAATTTAAAATATATAGAGTGGTGCTGACTGCAAGAGGTGGCAGAGGAAGAGGGAGAGGTGGGGTACGAGCTGCAGATGGAGTACCAGCTGGTGCCGGACTACCTGCACGTGGACGTGAGAGTCAACGCAGAGCTGCAATTGCAGCCTCGTCTGGAGTGTTAGTATTTTTTAATGTTTTTTATGAAAGTACTTTGCTGTGGCCGTTGAATTCATCATATATTTGTATTTATTTAAACGGTGACCCTGCTTTGCTACTGGTGCGAGAGGATCGCGTCAAGGCCCTAAAGGCTGTTAGGGCCCTGCCTGCTTCCTTCCGGCTACAGTGAGTTCCACTGTTACAGTGAGAGTTGGTAAGATCAGCGCTCTGTCCATTTGGCACATTCAGTGCATATTGTACAGAGTTCTAATTTTATTCTTTATTTACATACTGCACTTACTATTTCACACGTGAATGAGAACAATTCATATGATTTATGTATATGTTCTCAGAATTACTTCTCCGGAGAGAATAACGTGTCCCTTTTCACAAGGGACACCTTCACCATTGCCAAGACCCGTTCCACCACCGTGGATGTCCACTCCCGCACAGACCCAATCAATGGCTCCCAATGCACCAATTACGCCAATCCAGGCAGCATCTCCGGAGCCGTTAGCTGGGACATCGCGGAGTGGGGAACTCCAGTGTGGGGAACTCTTCTCTCCGGAAGCCGGCTACCACAGCGAGCTGTGGGTGGACGTGCCGTTCTACCAAGAATTGTCGGCGTTTGGGAACGGTGAGTTTATTTTTTGAAATGTCATACCAGGGGCTCAAAATAAAATCAATTATCTATATTTTATATTGATGTCCCTAGCACAGTTTCACTGTTGGTATATTGGCAGGAGATAAGCATAGTACTTAAAAATTCCACATAACAAACATACAAAATGTACTGTAATCCAAAAAGATATGATGTACCTACATTCTATGCAAGTAAATATGTAGTTACTAACGTAAAAAGTCTGAAATTTGAGTTTGTTTTGGCTAATTTTTGTTCGATAGTAAGAACTTCGCACAGCATTGTGAATACCAACATCATAGTTTCACACATGACAATGCATAATATACTTGAGTTAATGTCCTGAAACGTTAAGTGCCTCCATACATGACGCTACTTACAAGCTACTCGATCCTCGTGAGCGTATCATACGCGCCGATCGTAAGTACCCCCCGTACGATTTTGCTGGTAGCACCGTGTACGGGGCGCTATGCGACGTCTGTCGGTATCAAATCAGTTTCACGCAACCGGCGCGGCAGTGCTGAACGCACGCGACGCGTTGCATCATTTGTGTCTGATACTTTTCGTTTGACGTTTGACAGAAATGGCATCGGAACATGAAAGTAATGTTAGATTTGTTCTGGAAGTAGAAAAAATGCATGTTTATGTAACGATACTTTACCAGAATACATAAGAAAGGATTTAGTGGAGATGGCATGGATTGATGTTGGGAAAAAGTCATATGACATCGTGTAAACTCCACGGCTGCACGTAAAAAATGATCAAGTTCAGTATATTCCGGATAGCGCCGTGTACGGAAACCAGCATTAAAGAGTGGTATATATGCAGAGTACTTGTGGTTTCGTCACAATCATATAGTTTGTAAGTATCTCCATGAACGGAGGGCCTTACATTTCAAAACATTGGCATTAAACAGGGATTCTATCTTTTTTTTCTGTAACGGGTATTGTAGAATGAGAAATGAGACATGCCGAACTCCTTTGCGAGGGTTACATGTGATTCACCGGCTTCGAAACGGTGTAATACAGCACTTTTTTCATCAATTGAAAAAACACTTTCGCTTCACGGGACTCATTGTGTCGAGCTTCCTAGTCAAAAGCGAGGCTGTATTGGTAGTTGGGTTTTGTAACCGGACAAATTATCATTAAAATAGGTCGCTTTAAGTAGTTGGTCACTTTAAACAGATATGTTTTCCTACTAAAAGCTATGAAACCTTACTAGAGTTTCCATTATCGTCGCTTAAAACGGTAGACCGTTAAATGCAAAGTCATTATATCCGAATTCTACTGTAAATTTGTGTTTTCTATTATTTCAGAGTCAGACATGGGCAGAACCGACAACGTGGACGAGGCAGCTCTCTATCAAGAAGAGTCGGTACTTGGAAACCGTGAGTTATAAAACTAACTAACTTACCTGCACGCCATTTCCCTGCAGGGGTAGGCAGAGAGGATGGACCGCCATGCAACTCGTTCTTGGCACACACACTCTTTTCTTCATTCCATACCTACCTGACTGTGCTATTCTGACTCCTGACATTGCCCGCCTCAAGTATTTGATTAACTTTTTATTTTATTATTTATATGAATACCTCACAAGAGCCTCAGCTGGAGCCAGTGAGACTATGGCATCCCCAATCGGGGTATGTTGTGAGGCTGAAGGTAGCGGGGAGGGGAAGGAGGTGTGGAAGAGGGAGGTGGGAAAGTACCTGGCTATTCAGAACTGGTCACCAAACACGGTAAAGCCATTTGAAGCAACTTTTCAATTCTGAATGGTGTCTTACATCAGGGCGATACTGAGGGTATCTTCCACTCTGGAACGTGCCGCAAATAGACTATATATTATTTTAAATGAATTTTGTGTGAAAATAACACTAATTATTCAAATCAAATTTATTTGCCCATGCCGGGATTCGATCCCGCGACCATCGTATTGCGAGTCAAAAGCCGTACCAGAGGCAGTGGGTAATCGTAATATAGACACGTTAAATTAATTTGGGTTTTCTGTTGTTTCAGAAATGGATATGGACAGAATGAGCGACGTCGACCACAAAGAGAGCGATGAGGATACCTTCTACATGCCACCAATACCTTATCATAATATTATCAACGTTTCACCTAACTCCGCTATGGCCATAGACTTTAGTAGACAAGACCAGGTAGATAGTGAGGCAATGCATGCGATTCTGCCGCCTGAAGGTTACTCTTTCGATTGGTCCAAAGATATCTCACGTTTTACTGGGATAAGGGAGACATTCACAGGCACGCCAGGACCAACTTTCAATACCGACGAAATGGGCAAACTTGTGAATGCCTTTCTTAAAATCTTTGATGCAGATGTCATTGAACTGATCACGAGAGAGACCAACAAGTATGCAGATCAATGGATTGCGAAAAAACAATTTAAGCGCCATGCGCGTACCAATAAATGGGTTCCCACGAATAAAGAGGAAATGTATGTATTCTTGGCAATTTTAATGTATCAAGGTATTAGTCCCCTTCCTGTTGAAAAAGACTACTTCTATTAAAAAAAAACTCACCGCCATGCCTTATTTCAGCCGAGCCATGGATTATAATCGTTTTCTTCCAATTAAAAAATTCCTTCACTTCACCAACAATAAAAGTCTTTCTTCTGGTGTACCGTTATCTGTGCGAAGATTACAAAAGATTCAGCCCGTCTTGGACCATCTCTCAAATAAGTTTGAGACTTTATACCTGCCCGAGTAAGACATCTCACTGGATGAATCCTTACTCTGCTATAAAGGCCGTAAGGGATTCGTCCAGGTGATCAAAACCAAAGCGGCCAGCGCGGGTATAAAGTCTTATGCTACGTCCAGACTGAAGCCAACCTTCCAACTCCGAACTTAGTTCGGAGTTGGAAGGTTGGCCCATCGTGTGGTCGCTGCGGCCAACCCTCCAACCCCGAATTCCGTACTCCAAAATGGCGGACATGAAACAGCTGTAGCTACGCTGTATCTTTTTCAGTTGCCTACAATTATTACGTACGTATAATCATATAATTATATACACGACATGTTTTCAAACAATTGTTATACCACTCTCCGTAATAATATAGTCATTTTAATAGTACGCGGCACGGTGTGGACAGCTGCGGCAGGCTGGTTCGTGTGAGTTGGCCGTCGGGATCGCCTCGAAGGCGATCCCGGGCCAACGCGAACTCCAACCTTCCAACTCGAACTTCCAACGTACGAACACCCCTCCACACGATCGTCCAAACGTTTGAAGTTGGAACGTTGGCCGCAGTGTGGGCTTACCATTACGAGCTTTGTGAGTCCAAGACTGGCTATCTTTGGAAATTCCAAATTTATACGGGAAAGACCATTTCCAGACAGGCTGAATCGACAAATCCAGACCAGGAAGACATGACGGAAGACATAACGGAAGACATAACGGAAGATATGACGGACGACACGACACTGATACTGAGTCTCACTCTACATCGAGGCACAATGACATTATGTATTGATTTTCTTAAATTATGAATAAACCAATATAAATTGAATACATTTTTATTATGATAAAGTGTGTAAACAATGTTTAAATCAATATACTGCTCTTTCATTGTAACTATTGTGTTTCCTCCGTCCTACAACATGAGTCTCTTCAAGACCAATGTTCATTCCTTCCTCTCCTCAAAAAGACCCTCCACACAGCATCCCAGATGACATAGGCCCTGAGGGAAATTATTTTCCTCAGGGCCTCCTGTGTGGAGTTAATGTAAAAAAAAAAAAAAACTAAAACTGTGATATTAATTTAATTGATTTAAAAGAATATTAGGGCTTAATAATTAAATAAATCAATTATGGGTTCCATCAATTATTTTCCCCTCCACCATTTTTTTTCGATACCTTTGCTTTTAGATATAAAATTATCACAATGATATTGTTTGCCATTCGACGCTCATACAAAGGTTTGATATATATACAATTTTATCATCATCATCATTTTACATATTCTGATTTACCCTATGTAGATTGACCTTAAGGTAGCTGTCAGAAGTGATTTTTCGTCAAATATTGGTGGATTTCATCAACTTGCAAAGTATCCCTCTGAAATATTGGCAATGTGTATATCTATGATATATATTTCATTTTAAGCCTTATTTCCTTGTTTTGCACGTTATATAAAAACATGGTTACAAATCTCCAGTTCTAATTTACAATTATTGAAAAAGTATCACCATGATTTTGACATCGTGAAATAGGCTCTCTGTATAATTCATCAAATGAATCAAATAAAGCCAACACGGCAACTATCCTTATAAATAATTGTAGGCAGTTAATGTATCTTCCTAATGTAATACCAGTTTTTGTGGTAAATTCATTAAATAGTATAATACAGTGATTTCAATTTTGCACGTCACGCACTCAAATTTTACAAAATCATTTTCCGACCAAACTTTTGAAGAGATCATAAATATCCAAAAAATTATTTTTCTATTATATTCTTGCATCTGTGGTTATCAAACAGGCCATAGAGAACATAAAAACGTAGAAAATATTCAATAAAGATATTTAAAACTGCTACTGGCGGCAATTTCAAATCACAAAAACACAAATTTCGCGCATTTATAAAGTTTAAGATTTTTTAATAATTTATCTATGAATTCTAAAAATATAGGATGATTAGTAAAATATAGGTGAATTCATTGGCTGTAAAGCACTACAATCAGTTTTATGTCTTCATGTTAAAATTCGGAGGTATGATTTTTTTAATGTTGGCGGAAAATATTCAAAATCGTCGCCAAAAAACCGCGAGCAATCGGAGAAAAAAGATTTTTGACGCGCGATCGTTCGAGTGGTTAATGAGTCTTTTAGGTTTTCTGAAGTTCGAAAGGATTTAAAGTCTAGCAGCCTTACTAAAAAACCCAGTGAAAATTTTATTCAATTGACAAACGGCCGCGGATGTGAAAACATTACTTATTAAAAATTTGTTCTTTGAAAGAAATACACATGGTTTCCACGGCCTGAGAGGGTAGTTTATCTCTGTTTTAACCATTGATGTCCGAACGATATTTGTAATTTTTCCATAGTATTTTGAATGTTCTATATATTTCTTATTTTTGAAGGTGTCGTAAAAACAAATACCATTTATGAAAACTAGATAAAATTACCTTTTAGATTTGAGTATTTGAAATACACTTTAGCTTTCAAAAACTGCCGTATTTTAAGATTCAAACTCGGAAAAAAATGGAAAAAAATTTCCTCCCACAACATTTTTGACCAAAATGTAGAGAAATTTAAATAAAATCAAAATTTAAAAAACACAGTCCTTTTGTGTAATAAATTTGGAAGGAAACTATCACCTCACTTTTTCATCGTGTATACAATAAAAAAATAATAAAAAATTTGAAAGTTTTTTTTATTGCCAAAAAAATAACTTAGAAATAATACCGAAATTTAAAACAGATTTCTTGCATCTCTAAAGACGTTAATTTTTTTGATACGTTTACGAACACATGTATTAGATTTTAATGTTATAAAAAATTATCACTTTTAAGAAATTCTCTTAAAATAAAGATCTTAAAATGAAAATTTTATCTTTTGTAACCTATAAAAACAATATTCTGACAGTTCAACTTTGAAAGTACGGCGTTTGTACAATAACTTGATTAAACTGATGTAAACCACACAAATAACATGGTAAATATATCAATTATGTGAACAGAAGAGTAAATTCGTCACTACAATAGAAATTATTAAGTAAAATCACAAAATTTTCGATATCCCGCCATAAAACACACCGAGCTGTTTTGTCATCACACGCTGTCGCGGGCCGACGAACTAATGCATAGGCGCGCCAATAATGCCCCTTGCGGAGAAAAATTAAAACAACATTGTTTCCTAGTAAATTAAAACCATATACAACGTTGTCACATCTTCAATGCGTTTTAACAGCGTGACAACGTAAGAAACGTTATTGGTAATAAAACGTCTTTTAGTATATACGAGCTCTATTTATGTTATTGCAATAACACAGTTAATCGGTCGCGCTGTGGTTTTTTTTAGTAAGGCTGTAAGTGTTTCAATATCTTTTTTTGAATTCTTTCTAACCTTTCAATATTTACTTTGTATTGGGGATTCCATATGACTGATCCGAATTCTAATATTGAGCGAACAAAAGAGACGTACAGTATTTTGATTACGTGTGGTGACCTAAATGGTTTGGTCACTCTTATGATGAATCCTAGAAGTTTGTACGCCCTGTCACAGATGGAATTTATATGTGTTCGGAAAGACATTCCGGAGTCCGTTATTATTCCTAAGTCCCTCACTTCACAACATCTTTTTATCTCTACGTCATTGATTTTGTACGGGAATATTAGGGGGTTTATGCTTTTGGTGAATGATATTGTGTTACATTTTTCCAGATTAAGGAACAGTTGATTGTTAGCACAATATATTCCAAGCCTATTGATATCATCTTGCAATTCTAGGCTGTCATTAATATTAGTGATTTTTTTGTAAATCTTAGTGTCATCAGCAAAAATTTGGAATTTTTAAAGCATTTACCTATATCATTGATATATAAAATAAACAAGAGAGGTCCGAGATGTGATCCTTGCGGGATTCCTGAAGGTATACTGTAATAAAGCGAGGAGAAACCCTTAGCTCTAACTGCTTGACTTCTGTTTGTTACATATGATTTGATCCATCTGAGAAGGTCACCATTAATCCCGATTTTTAACAGTTTCTTCAGAAGCAGGTCAATGTTAATTTTATCAAAGGCTTTTGAAAAATCCGTATAGATAGAGTCTACTTGATTTTTACCACCCATAGAATTTAAAATAAAATCTGTGTATTCCAGAAGGTTTGTCTCGACCGACCGTTTTCTGAAAAAGCCGTGTTGATTTTTAGATATGATTGTTTGTACCGCCGGAAAAAGTTGATCAAGAACTATGTTTTCCATGATTATGCTGACAATAGAGAACTCCAGTCCAATTTTTTTATTTTTTTTAATGAATAAAGACCTTCAAACTTAAATAACTGCATTTTTATTTTTATTTTTATAGTTAGTTTTAATAGTTAAAATAATTGTCAAAGTTTTAATTTTTAAAGACTCCCAGAAACGCACCGTATCTATGGTGGTCTAATTTTTTTACTTTTGAAGTTGTCATTTTGAATCAGTGATGTTATGTCGAGGTAAATTTCCCTAGATCTAGGGGAGAAAAATATTTTTTAGGGATAAGGGAAATCAGGACAAAATCTAGGGAAATTTCGAACTCTGGCAAAATTTTTATTACATATGATAGTATTACTGGTATTATTTATATATATATACGTATATATATTTTTTGGAATTCCTATGAATCTTAATTATTTTTCATGTACTTACATGCCATGTTATTTTTAACACTGACAACTCAAAATGATATTAGGGAACGTACCCATACTACGTGACACGTTCGGGGGGGGGGGGTCTTCAAAATACCACGCTTGGTACAAATGAGCGGCGGGTTGCTTATGATTTTTATTTTGCAAAGTGTTTTTTTTAAATTTGGAATTCAGTTTCTAATTCAGTGGTGAGTGTATTCGTACTTTTAAATTATTACTTCACGTAGCAAAAAGTGTTTTATTTGGAAAATCACAGTATTATTAGTATATTTACCAAGTTCCGATATCTTTCCAATTAATTATCATATTAATTAACATATAACAGGATTAGTGTTACACAATCAGGTGGCTACGTAGGTAATTGCGTAAATGTGAAATTCTAGGGAAATTTCACTTCTAACTGTTGGCAACACTGTGAAGAACTCAGAATAATCATGGCGGATAATGACTTTTAGGTGTGAGGTGTGTTTTTTATTCAAGATTAACTGCTTTTAATATAGAAAAACATTGGTAAAATGTCCACATTTCACCGCTACTGTTATTGTATTTAATCAAAGTGCAATATAAAAACAATAAATCATCTCTTTCATTGCAAATACATGTGACATCGTGTTTTGTGTCAGGTGTTACTTTGTAGGTACATTGTTTTATGTATAATACATACAGAAACACTGGTATTTATAATACACTGATCATGACGAGTGTGTAACAACTTGTATAAAAAGCCCTATACTAAAAACAATTTGAAAATACATAAAAACAAACGTCAAAATATGACACGACTTTAACCTCAAATAGACAACATTTATTGCAGATTGTCCGCAAATATAGCCCTTTTCGTAAATTGTTGAGGGCCTAAATTATGTTTCAATAAACACAATAACTATTATTTATCTAAATCTCTATAAACAGCATGAAAATAAACCAAAAACAAGAAATGTTGAATTGCATAGGTACGTGTGCACTTCAAGTCATTTCAAATGTCAATACAATACAATACACAGGTGACAGGTTAACTGTGACGTCACGGTTAACCATTTCAGTAATGCCAACTTAACGCTGTGTTTTCCGAAGAGGTTTAAAAATGCACTTTTTAATAATTTATTAAAAACTCTGCATTTAATATTATGAAATAAAACTTATACATTCAGAATCAGTGTTTCTTGGTCTATATGAACATATTTTTTTAAAGCCATAATATTTTTCACTGGAGTTCCTTATTGGGAGTTTGGAGATGGGCCTATGAGATTACGAATGCGAATGGTCAGATGCTATGTGTTTTCGATATTATTTTATGGAATGGAAGCATGGACGCTTACTGAAGAATTAATTAGGTGACTTGAGGCATTCGAGATGTGGATCTACAGAAGAATACTTAAAATAAGCTGGATGGACAGGGTTACGAATAAAGATGTTATGGTTCGGATGAATAAAGAAAAGGAAGTAATTAAAACTGTAAAAATCCGAAAACTTCAATATATTGGACATGTGATGAGACATCCAGAGAAGTATGAGATTCTGCATTTCATAATGCAGGGAAAGATTGCCGGAAGACGGGGCCCTGGAAGAAGGAGAACCTCATGGCTGAAAAACCTGAGACAATGGTTTGGCCAGTCTACCGTAGAGCTGTTCCGGGCCGCAGTAAACAAAGTCCACATAGCCAACATGATATCCAACGTCAGTTGAACGGACAAGGCAAAAGAAGAAGAAGAAGAAAGTTATGAAATATTGAAAAAATGGTTATTAAATGACAAAAAGATATCACAAGTAGGAGATAATAATAATACTTTTTCCTAAATAAATATCTAAACGAGTAAACGATATTTATTCTATATACGCATATTATTCCTTTGTTTATTTTTTCGTTATTCTAAAATAGTTTATATACCCCGCTTAACCGCATGGTACTATAATGCTTCAATATGAATTTAATAACAGTCCTTCCTGGAAAAAGCTTATTGAAATATTTATTTTACTGGTTTAATGTTTTCAAGCTGTAGATCAATCATTATTTTAATACTTTCTACCACGAATAGTAAGTTTTTCTTTTATATATTCAATAATATTATAATTGAATTTATATGAAATTTTTTATTTTAAAACAAGTTTTGCTGTGTAATTATTATTACGCGAGACAGATTGATAATGCCTTCAGTAGGCTAAACTAAAGGCATTATCAATCTGTATATTTAAACATCAGAACCTGTTTATAAAAAAAAATTGTGTGCGCGGTTGAAGTGAAGCCTTCAGAAAACCAAGGAAGAAAAGAGTGGGGAAGCTGAAGCACCGCACAAAGAGGAGACCGATTATTCTATCTCATTCTCCAGCAGGCTAAATCCTACAGAACTATGTATTTGTCTCTTTTTAGTGTCGCTTTTTCGTTTCATCATGTTTTAAATCACAACGGGGCTTCTCACTCCAAAAACTTTGTTTTTACATTAGCTCCACACAGGAGGCCCGGAGGTTTGAAAAAATCCCTCAGGGCCTGTGTCATTTTTAAGGATGCAGGGTCTTTATGAGGGATGGGTAGGAATCTGGGGGGCAATGGGTCCAGGAGTGACGTGGGTATGAATCCATCCCTCTCACTGCGGTGCAAGGCGATGGGTCGAGAGTCCGGTTGGAGAGGACTAGATTAGGCCGCCCTCAACCAATCACTCCCGATCCGGCCCGCCACGCGGTAGATGGGCAAACCCAATTAACCCGGGCACACCTGCTAAGTCACCAAACGTAGTGAACCACTCAAGGTGAACTATGGCAAGGGTGCTGGTTATCCAATAGTGGATACTATCACGGGACGGGCGGTACCCGTTACCCTTACCCGCCTCCCAAATTTTATCAATGTTAATAATTAGACTAATTTTAGGTATTACAATAATATTCCACAACGTACATAATAATACTACGGTAGTGCTATAACCTATGAGTATTATTAATTTAGGTTAGTTTTATCAAATCTTACCATTAAACTATGGCGTATGGTTTTTAGTTTCGTCTTTTATTTCAGTTTTCCATCCGACATGTTTTCTAAATAATGTTTACACATTAAGTATTCGATTGATGAAACGACGGATGATGTTATGTCTTTCATAAGATGAAATATAAATACCATGAGAGATGATTATAATTAAATTAAAATAAATGTCGATATTTCATCTCATAAGACTTAAGTACCTACTCTATATTTAATAAAACCATCTATGTACATTTTCGATCGAAAAAATCATTTCAATATTCAATATACCTACAACTGACCAAATATATAACAAAACTAGTGAGTTCCCGGCATGCGTTGCTAAGCCACTTAATAAATGAATTGTTTCTCCCTGCGTGTCTTTTCCCATTCATACCGTTCCCCTTTCGCTTCCCTCTCCTCTCCCGTATCCCGCCAACCCTCCTCCCAAGTACCCCTCCTGAATTCCATACATCCAGTCCCAGTACATTCAGTTTTCAAACAGTTCGCGTGCCACCAATTGAAATTTTTTTGTACAAATTTCATATTGCCAAGGTTAACCAGTATATATACAGAAAACCAGTATAAACCAGTTAACCAGTGTATATGTAGAAACCATCGCTTAGCAACGCATAATTTCATGATATCACAACTCTCTATTACGTATAGAAAAATCCCCAAAGTTTCGTCGCAATCGGATGAATCGTTTAGCATCACGTAGACATCTCATATAACCCCAAGCAAGCATATTTTGATTTATATATATATATATATATATATATATACTAGCTGACCCGACAAACGTTGTTCTGCCATATAAATTATTTCCAGTTAATATTTTGGTTGTTAAATTAAAAATAACGAATGTATTCTGTGAAGAGTGTGGGGATGTGATCTGTGACAGAAAAAGGAATGGAGCGCTGTAGACGACGACCGCACATAAAAACAAAAAAAACACTAAAGTAGGAAAATGAAATAAAGAAAATCAATATGAATTTCGAAGAGCAATTAAGTGTACGATATTTTTTGTCAGTCCGTCTTTAGCCAACACAAAAAAGCTCGATGACGCGACACTTCTCGTGAATGTCTTGCGAATATATGGATGAAAGTTCGATGAGGCGGACGTAGCGCCATATGTCATTCAACAACGTAAATAATTTCATTCTGTTTAAAATACGATAGACGGTTAAATTTGTTCATACAAAAATACTAAAATCGCGATTAAAAAGTGGGAGGGTAGGGGTAGGAAATTTGGGGTTATAGGTATTTTTTGATGTTAAATAAAAAAAAAATACAACAAAAAAAAATGTCAAAAAAAGATTTTTTTTTCTGGATAGGGACACCCTAATCACCTAGCGGTATAAAAAATATACATAAAAAAATCATAAAAATCGGTCAAGCCGTTTCGGATGAGTGCGACCACAAACACCGTGACACGAGATTTTTATATTATACTAGTGGTACCCGGCGTGCGTTGCTATGACATTTAATAAAGAAATTGTTTCTCCTGCGTGTCCTTTCCCATTCGTCCCGTTCCCATTCCGCCTCCCCTTCCTCTCACGCGTCCCCTTCCGCTCTCGCGTTTCCACTCGGCCTCCTCCACCTTCCCTCTCCCCACTCCCCCCCTTCACCCGTCCCGTAAACCCGCTACCCGAGTTCCCCTCCCCCCACCCCTCTCCCGCATTCCATATATTCATTCCCGGTACATTCAGTTTTCAAACAGCTCGCGTGCGACCTATTGCAACTTTTTTTATACAAATTTGATAATGCCAGAGCTCACCAGTAGTTTTATACAAACCTTGTCCTGACAATAACGAACTAAAAAAAAAGAAATATCCAATTTGGTGCAGTCGTTCGGAAGTTATGCGCATACATACATTTCGGCGATTCATTTTTATTTATGTAGATGTAGATGTAGATTTAAATATTCAATACTACAAACTTTCAAGGAAATACGGCTAAATAACTTACATTTCAATACAGCAAGATATCAGAATAATATTAAAATCCCAAAATTTAATTTCAAGCACATTCAAAATACCTCTTTCCATCTCGGTATAACTATTTCAACAACCTCCCGTTAAATCTAAAAAATATTGAAAATAATCATGAATTCTAACTTAGATTAAAAAATTACCTGAAACTATTAAGAGTTCACATCTATTGGTTGGGCGGGCCAAAATGGCTCGACAATTTCAAACTCCATCCGTTCGTATAGCGGTTGCGTGTGCGTGTGCCAAATAACTAAATTCACTGAGTAACTGCAATGAAGGAATGGTAAAATGTAATGCCAAAAACTTACCACTGCACTTTCTATCGTCAATTTCAGGCCACTGGTTTGTCTCTTATAACTTCTAAAACTTATTATAAGAGTTTATCAGTTCACAATACAACATTTCCAATATATTCACGTATCGAGCGTAATATAACACTTCTACGTAGCGGGGAACGAAACGATAGGTACTTGATGGTACTGCGGCGGGCAGTTTCACAAAAGCAAGAATGCACAATATCGGCAATTAACATTAATACTCCTTATTACTCGCGTTCCGTAGTGCGGGTCAAACTAATACAATTAATAAACGGCAATCGCGTTTGCTTTCACAGCGGGCAGTCCAAATACATGTAGCGGCAGCGGAACAAAATACATGTAGCGGCGGGCAATGTCACAAAGCAAAACATACATGTAGCGACGGTGCTGCGGATCAAAATACAATAAGAAATTTTGCGTATGTCACAGGCGGTTAGAGTTTTTGTGTGACAACACAACCTTTTGGTGCAAGTAAAGCGAACAAAGCTGTTTGTTTTTGGCATTTTATAGGTAGGAATTGGAAAGGGAACAAAGCAGTTACTCAGTTACTATCATAGACAAAAATTGATTTAAATCCAAACTGGCGCAACCATCTATTATTATTATTTCTTTTAAATCTTGAAATGTATTAATTGATAAATCAGTTTTTCCTACTTATCTTTTTGTTATTGTTTGTAATATTTTATTATTTACTTTCATATTATATATAAAAATCTCGTTTTTTATTATTTACTTTTATATTATATATAAAAATCTCATTTCACTGTGTTTGTGGTCGCACTCTTCCGAAACGGCCTGACCGATTTTTACGATTTTTTTAAATCTATATTTGGTAGGTATGAGAATAGGTTTTAAAGTATATTTCATAACGCTAGGTCATTAGGGTGTCCCTACCCAGAAAAAAAACTATTTTTTCGACACTTTTTTAATTTTTTTTTTTAATTTGGCATCCAAAAATACCTATGACCCCAAATTTAAACCCACCTACCCCCACCCTCCCATTTTTTTATCGCGATTTTAGTATTTTTGTATGAACAAATTTAACCGTGTTTCGTATTTCAAACAGAACGCAATTATCTACGTTATTGAATGACAAATGGCGCTACGTCCGCCTCATCAAACTTTCATCCACACATGCGTAAGACGTTCACGAGAAGCGTCGCGTCATTTTGATATTTCATTCGGCATCATTTTCTCGCGTGGGCAAACAGAAAAGACGGTCTGACAAAAAATATCGCACACTCAATTGCTCTTCGAAATTCATATTGATTTTCTTTATTTCATTTTCCAACTTTAGTTGGTGTTTTTTTGTTATTATTGGCGGTCTCCAGCGCTCCATTCCTCTTTCTATCATAGGTCCCATCCCCACACACTTACAACACATTATTTTTTATTAATAACCAAAACATTCAAATAAAAAATTTAGAAATAATTTTTATGGCAGAACCACGTTTGTCGGGCCAGCTAGTAATTTCATATAATTGAGCATGAAGTTCATCACCAAACACAATAGCCTTGTCTCTTTATGGTGAGGAATGGTTATTTTTATATTAACTTATAAAACTATACCTATAACATTAATGAATATATACTTATTGTAAAAAACATTCATATATTAAATAAATTAAAAAATGAACATTATCTGCTTAATTAATGAAATAAAATAATCCTCAAAATTTTTAGGTGTTATATTTCATTATTACGTGTAAAAGTGAATCAGTGGAACAATTATAGTATTATTCGTTTGTTTACTAACGAAGGCTCATTATTTTATCTAGTGTATTATGTACAAACGATTAAAATTGATGAACGTGCTTTAATTAAGTCAATGTAAATATAGTAAGGCATAGCATATTTTGATTAACGAGAAAAGCTTTACAAACTAGGCGGGTGTAACTAATTTAAATATTATGTCACATCATGTACGGTGGAAATATCGGTTTTACGGGCAGGTTTGTAATAAAGAAATTGTTACTGTTTCTGATAGAAAGATAACCCCCTTTCCAGAAAGTTACAAAAATATTTGTCACTTTAGTTATAAGCATAACCTGCTCATACAAGCAATGCCAGTGACTGTTTAAATTCAAATAGCGTTATTAGCTCAATCGAGATCAATGAAGACATAACTTTCAAATACCTTAAGTCCATCGATATCAAAAAGGGACCGGGGAACGACCAACTTCCAGGAATCTTTATAAATTATTGTAGTAAACAACTGACACCCCCCATTTTTGCCATTTTCAAACTATCGCTATCTGAAGGAACATTTCCTGACAAGTGGAAAACAGCCTTGATTACCCCAATCTTTAAAAATGGTATTAAAAATGATGTCTCCAACTATCGACCTATATCCAAATTACCCATTCTAAGTAAAGTTTTGGAAAAAATTGTTTACGATCAATTATATTCTACCATCTCACCTTCACTCTTAACTAATCAACATGGCTTTATGAGAAATCGCTCCACAACCTCGAATCTTGTGTCTTTTATAAATTTTCTTCATGCTCAAATGGATATGCGATGCCAGGTAGATGCCATCTATACTGATTATTCCAAAGCATTCGACCGTGTTAATCACTATATTCTTTTACAGAAGTTATTTAGTCTAGGAATTCACGGTGATCTCTATAGATGGATCGCATCATATGTCAGTAATCGGCACCAAATCACGGTTGTTAACGGTTTCGCATCCTGTTTAACGGAAATCGTCTCGGGTGTGCCCCAGGGGTCGCATCTCGGACCACTCTTATTTAATATTTACATAAATGACATCTATGTATGCTTTCAAAATAGTTACTTTGTGTTATATGCGGATGATATGAAAATTTTTAAACCTGTACAGTCTTTATCTGATTGTATAGAATTACAAAGCGATCTTGATCATTTGTGCGCGTATTGTGAATCAAATTTACTCTCCTTAAACATTTCTAAGTGTCACTCAATTACATTTACTAGAAATAAAAATAAAATCATCTATTCTTACAACTTGAATAATAAACCTTTACAATCTACATCTACATGTAAAGATCTAGGTGTTTATTTAGACAACAAATTAATTTTTGATAAGCATATCGAACACATAATATCAAAATCCTACAAGATGCTAGGTTTCCTATTAAGAATATGTAAAGTTTTCAAAAGTGCTAAGACTCTTGAAATGTTGTTTTGTTCATTGGTCAGAAGTCCGGAGTATGCGTCCCCGGTATGGAATCCTCAATATAAGGTGTACATAGATATAGTAGAAAGTATACAGAATAAATTCTCTAAATATTTATTCAAGAAATACAACAAAACTACAAATAACATGTTAAGTTTACAAAAAAGACGCACATTATCAGATCTGCTGTTTCTGTATAACCTGCTAAATAATAAAATAGATAGTCCTGAATTGCTATCCACTATTGGTTTAAATGTCCCAATGAGGCGTACCAGGCAAACTTCTCTTTTTCATATAGAATCCAATAACACTAATGCAGCGAGTAACTCACCAATTACTCGCGCAATCATAACTTATAATCACTATGAAAAATTACTACACTTAGACATTTTTCATGATTCCTTGCAAACATACAAAACTAATTTATTAAATTTCTTGGCGTGATATAATTGTTTTAAATTACTTACACTTAACTTTTTATTAAACTTTAATCAGTCAGTTACAATTAGTGAGCATATAATTCTTGATTTCAAAATGTCTCCTTATCTCCCCCCCCCCCTCTTTTCTTCCTTTTTATTATTATTACTTCATTCTTTCAATAATTAAGTTTTAAGACCGGTTCATATCTCAGGCGTAATTATCAAATGACATTCTATGGACTTACGTAATAGGTACATAACCATGTAATAATTTAATTTAACATACCTTATAATCTGTATTATAATGTACTGTGTATGTCTTGATAAACAAATAAATAAATAAATAAATAAATAACATCTGAAACGGCTGCCGGGCCTTTTTCATACAAAATTTGGATTTGAAGCCAAAAGACTTAACCAAACTGAGAATATTTATTTATTCAAAAGGTGTAGCAAATATCTAGTAGGTAAGCGGGTGTAGGTACCACCGCCCCGGGAACCATTTATTGGATAACCAACACCTCTGCCATAGGTCTCCCCAAGTGGCTCGCTACGTTTGGTGACTTAGCAGGTGTGCCAGGGTTCATGGGGTGAGGTTTGTCGAGGTCTTGGTGGCGGATGCGTATCGAGAGAGGCTGGGTGAGTGAGGCCTTTTGACCTTTCCAGCCGGACTCTCTCGAACCATCGCATCGCCTTGCACCGCAGTTGAAGGGATGGATTCATGCCGTCCGTCACTCCTAGATACACTAATCCCCCAGATTCATAACCACCCCTGATACCCTTTTCCTTCCCAGAATTGCCCATCGTTCCCTTCCTTAAAAAGACCCTCCTAATTATTTTCCTCAGGGCCTCCTGCGTAGGGCTAATGTACAAAAGTTAAATGTGCTATTAAATATATTTTTGTGTTTTAAATTGTAAAATCTGGGCCATAATAATGAATAAATGATAGTGATTAAAAAAAATAATCTTGCCAAATTTAGCATTTAAATATAATGAAATATAAAATAAATAATAAGACGTGATTTTTTATTGAAATTTTAAATGACTTAAACACGACTAATTTATGTACCAACTAAATCGGTTGTTTTTAATTAAAATTTAAGCACACAAAATGATTTTTTAATAATGAACCATTTTAAAATTTTATATTTCATTAGATTTACATACATAGTAGGTAAGGCAATTATCATAAACTCACAAATAATTGCCAAAGTTACCTCAAATTCGAAAAACATTAACTTTTGAATAGCCTACCTTTTATAATTTAAAACACAAATAAATAAAGCACGCATATTTGCTATACTTAGGTACATGTTAATTTAAAAAATAATTATTCTTTTAATGAAAACAAATAACTATAATATATGTGCTGTTTACAAAGTTATTTGTTTTAATTAAATCAATAATGACGCCACAAAGTGTATTTGTAAGTTTGAAGAAATAATTATTCTGTTAGTCCGGTATTTTGACCTCAGATCTAAATTTAAGTTTTGTGTGTTAAAATTAAATGATTTGTGATAGGTGATCTCGTGTAATTTCGATTGTAATAAATAGACAACCAACATAATGTTTAAAGAGCCTTAACCTTAGAGTAAATTTTGGGGAATGAACTTGCTCTGCGACAACGCGAATTTTTGTTAAGGTGTATGAGGTCCTGCATGATCCTGAAAATTGTGACTCAAGAGTCAAACATTAACTATTCTGCCATTGAGCTCATCAAAATGCCGATCATCACTTGATATAGTGAAAACTATCTTTGTGCAACATTTCTAAATTATTTTGAATTTATAATTCAACGGTTTTTAAAAACTATACATATAAATTTGAACGCATGATAGGATAGTCACAATGTCAATAAGGCAAAATTTTCTTCACACTGTCAATAACATTGTACGTTCCCGATTACTGCAAATCAAAACACTCATCGCACATTTCTGCGTGATTGCGATTGCTGGTTGTCTGATTTCTGTATTTAATATTTTAATCGACATTTAAAAAAAAAATGTTTAAGCTATAATTCACTGTCGTAAAAGCTGTGCTGTATAAATTCTGCACGTCCATAAATATGTTGGTCAAAGTAAAGTCGTGTAGTTTTGCGTATTTATTCAAAGATTTACGCAAGTCTGAAAATTAATTGTTAGCAAAACTTATTGGCAGTTGTGGTGGAGGTAGCTTTAGTTGCCGTGATTTATTTCCCCCAAAGTTTTTTTCTATTTCACTTACCTACCGAGTTTTTGTTTAACGCGGGTTTCTTATTGAAATACTTTTTGGCGAGAAATATATTGTAAATCATTTTATATAAATGAAAGTATACCGCGTAGAAAGACAATGGAACAAAAAATACCTTAAATCCGTAAAAAACTATGCTATATTTTTGCGATAAATACTTACACTGTTTTTATTTTTATTTTGTAAGCCTACAAATCAAATTTGCTTACACAAAATGAATACTGTGTTGTATATTTATAACTTTATTTTTACAAGCGCTTAGGTTGTCGAAAAAGGAAATAAAAAATATTACAGATAATGGAAATTATTTTACTGAGGGCGTCCTGTCAGGGGTTAATGTAAAAAAATGTACTTAAGCCCTGAAAGAAAAAAATATTAGTGTTACATAATTTCCAAGTTATACAACAAACCTTGAAATAAATGTCTTTTCCTGAGACAACAGGTTACCTTTAATATCTTACATACTCGTACACGTGGAAATCGGCATTTAAATGTGATATCAATAGATTTCGAATTCTCAAAATGCTTTCGTGGGTTAAAAAATGTCTGATTCATCATTTCTCCCCCTTCTATACCTAAAGTAGAATGTCAAACCCTCATAATTTTGTTTCTCGAATTTTGTTTTCATTGATCAGCAGAAATATACGGTTAAGGGTCGGAAATACACTAAAAAGTGTTATTTATTTAAAACCCCACCGAGAAAGAGTTTTCAACTAAAGTCGTACCAGTAAATTTTCGAGTAAATTCGGCGAAACGTTCAACATCCTTAGAAGAGGTACTTTTTAGAACAGTGTACATGCAGGTTGGGTTCGGACTTGATATGTTTGTTGCATTTGCTTTTAGTGGTGGATTGCTGACTATTATCTTGGGCAGTAAATCCCCCCAGCGGACAGGGAGCCAGGAGCTGGAATCCTGATTGCAACATACATCACCTGCAGCAGCATTCCGCGTTCCGGCAACTTCCTCTGTGGGCTTAAAAGTTGCATCCCGAAATCGAGATCTCAATATTCCGCCGGTAAAACGCTCGGCTATCCGGTTTCCCAGCTCTCCCATTTAAAATTATCTCTGAAAACTCGCGAAGCCCGAAGGTTTAAAGGAAATTTCAGGTCTAGGTCTCATCAGACCGTAGACGGCGGTAAGCTTCTCTAATCATGACGGAACTTTCGAGACGAAGACATTGGATTTATTAATACCCTCGATTACAGAGTTGGTAGCGTTTTCTAGAGGAAAATATTCAATTTTGCTTATAGAAAATATCGACGTTTTGTAATGTATAATCTACAAGTTAAGGTAGACCTTACTTTGGTAGTTCAAGCAATGCGATCGATGATAAAGGGCACGTGTTATTAAATCAGTTGATACGTCATGTAGAACGTCATATTATTATTGTAAAGCGTTAATCCCTGGAAAAAGGTACCAGGGAAAACATTGAAAAAAAATTTCTGGCCTGTAAAAACAAAAAAGGGAATAAAGGAATAAAATATACAGGGTAAAAGTTACTTAATATGTTATTTCTAATTGCATAACGCTTAGTCATTTGTAACGTCCAAACTTCACCAATAACAATCACATTCAGGCTGAAACATAAAAAAGCAGTCACGTAATTTTAATGTAAATGATTTGTTAGGTTTCGCTTTTGGTTTGAATAGGGTTTTTTGTTTGTTTTTATATTTGGTTTAAACAGGGAACAGGTAATCTTTAAAATTGCCAAATCCACACACTTAATAGAAAATTTTATTTTTCAGTGGAATGGATATAAATGTTGTCAATCAGTTGATGAGTATCGTAAGCTCTCGTGTAATAACCATGCATGTAAAAGAATATTATATTTTGGTAGAAAGCAGTCACTTTGTGGTTTGACATATTAATTAAAGGAAAACAATCACTTTGTTTGTAACCACGATTTATTGATTTAATTTTTATTTACCGACCGGTTTCGCTTAATACAAGCATCTTCAGGGTAAAAATTAAAACTGATGAAAAAATACATTGTGTGAGCTTATATATACATACAGACATTAAACATTGTTTGAAAAAATATATATTAATGCACAACACTTTGTATTTTATCGTGCTTTTTTGTTGTGCATTAATATATATTTTTTCAAACAATGTTTACTGTCTGTATGTATATATAAGCTCACACAATGTATTTTTTCATCAGTTTTAATTTTTACCCTGAAGATGCTTGTATTAAGCGAAACCGGTCGGTAAATAAAAATTAAATCAATAAATCGTGGTTACAAACAAAGTGATTGTTTTCCTTTAATTAATATGTCAAACCACAAAGTGACTACTTTCTACCAAAATATAAAATCGGCGAGTAAGGCCTCAAAAGCAAAAATGTATAAAAACTTTTCGATAAAATACAAAGTGTTGTGCATTAATATATATTTTTTCAAACAATGTTTACTGTCTGTATGTATATATAAGCTCACACAATGTATTTTTTCATCAGTTTTAATTTTTACCCTGAAGATGCTTGTATTAAGCGAAACCGGTCGGTAAATAAAAATTAAATCAATAAATCGTGGTTACAAACAAAGTGATTGTTTTTCTTTAATTAATATGTCAAACCACAAAGTGACTACTTTCTACCAAAATATAAAATCGGCGAGTACGGCCTCAAAAGCAAAAATGTATAAAAACTTTACGATAAAATACAAAGTGTTGTGCATTAATATATATTTTTTCAAACAATGTTTACTGTTTGTATGTATATATAAGCTCACATAATGTATTTTTTCATCAGTTTTAATTTTTACCCTGAAGATGCTTGTATTAAGCGAAACCGGTCGGTAAATAAAAATTAAATCAATAAATCGTGGTTACAAACAAAGTGATTGTTTTCCTTTAATTAAAAGAATATTAAGTAAATATTGTCGTTGTGAATGTGTTAAAACGACGTTTATTATTAGTAGGACCTACCCACTGACGAAGTTTGTTCTTTTAAATACATATATTAATATAAAGAAAATCAAATAACTTCGTTTACACAACTAAATAATTAACAAAATCAACATGTTTCAATAACAATGTTATCTTCACCAGGACAAGATGTTAACCTATATAAATATGCATTAATATATATACATAAATTAATGTTATTTTTCATGCTCCGAATGTTACCATAGACTAACTAATCGATTTATAATTTTCATAGATTTAGCAAATAAAATAATGATAACATTATATAATTTTATAAAGCTATAATCGTACCGAAAATTTTAAAAGAAATAAAACCTTCCATGCTATTCTTTATTTTTTGTGGATACGGAATCGACTCCATACGTAATCGCCAGTAAAATTTTTGTGATTGTCTATGGCTTGCAATTGTTTTTTCAACTGGTTGATGTGTCAGCTGTCAGCGCTGTCGCCGACATCAACTAGTTTAAAACACGAACTGCGTAAGTATACATGATTATTTATTCATTTAATATACGTTTAAAGTTGTATACCACGGATTTTGACATTTGCGAAGTCGGCGACAGCAGTGATAGCTTAGAGCTTTCACATCAGCCCGTAGAAAAAGCAATTGCAAGCCATAGACAATTACACAAATTTAACAGGCGATTACGTACGGAATCGATTCCGTATCCACAAAAGATACAGAATCGCTCTTCTGGTCATCTCTGATTTGCAATGTTGAAAAATTGATTTAGTATATGTTTTTATTTTATTTGTAAGAACGTGGATTTTTCCACAACATGAACCGAAGCGGTTCAAAGACCAAAGGTAGATTATTAAAGAAAGCAAAAAACATAATAAGTTGAAAAGTATTTTTTTGTGCTGACTCAAGTAAACAAAACTCTTGGCAGTATGATTTAAATTTCTAAGCAACCTCAAATGAAAAGAATACGTGTTCTGGCAATCCAATAGACGAAATCCCAACTTGATGCGCTCATGTCTGCCTCAGAAGAAATCCACTCTTTTTACAAACGAAAAAATAATCCGATTTAACCGTTTAGATATGTTTTTTCTTTGGTTATTTTTTAAAAGCGGCTAAATTATGCCCACTAATGTCGTATTTTGGTTCTAATGTCTTTATGGCGGTGGCTTTGAAGTAGGCTCTTTGATATTCTTATAACAAAACTGTAGAATCACGCAAGTGCTATACACATAGCACTTCTGCAGGTAACGTAACGTGGGTAGATATACGAGCAATAAAATTCTAATGGAAGATAAAAAAGGTTTCGCACAATGCATAAATTAATGCGAACCATAAAATCTGAATAATATAACTAGTAGTTCCGTGAACAGTAATAGCATACAAAATAAATTTCTAATTTTATCTCATTTGATAAATCACAAGATTTGTAATTAGGTACTTAAACACCTACCTTCTTAATAATAAACCAAACATATTTTTTATGTCAAACTAGATGACCCGGGGACTTCATACCACCTCAGAATCGATAAATGTTGTGTGTTTTTTTTTTATTTTTACATTAGCTCCACAAAAGAGGCACCGAGAAAAACAATTTTCCTAAGGGCCTATGTCATCTTTGAGGATGCTGTGTGGAGGGTTTTTTAAGGGAAAGGAAGGAGAAGAAGATATGGGAAGGAAAAAGGTATGAGGGGTGGGTAGGAATCTGGGGGTCAGTGTGGCCAGGAGTGACAGACGTATGAATCTATACCTCACATTGCGGTGCAAGGCGAAGGGTCGGGAGAATCCGGCTGGAGAGGTCAAAAGGCCTCCCTCAATCAGTCTCCTCCGAACCTGCCCGCCACGCAGTGGTTGGGCAAACGTATCCGCCACCAAGACCTAGACAAACCTCATCCCATGAACCCGGGCACCCCCGCTAAGTCACCAAACGTAGCGAACCACTTGGGGTGACCTGTGGCAGGGGTGTTAGTTGTCCAATAAATGGTTCCCGGGGTGGCGGTACCCATATCCGCCTCCCAAATTGTAAAACTTATTAAACTTAAAAATTGTGTTAACTTATTGGCTGAATTAAAATCAGTTTTTTTATCAAGTTAAAAATTAAACAATGAAGCAATTATCGATGCGCAACTGTCCGTGAATTTTGGCGCACGCGTTATAACAATGAGCTCTATTATACTTTGTTTAAGGAGCTAAACGTCGCAAAATTTATAAAACTGAGAAGACTGGGCCATGTGGAGAGAATGACCGAGCATCAAGCACCAAAGTCCCTGCTGAACTCAAGACAAATAGGGCGAAGGAGCCTGGGAAGGCCAAGATTAAGATGGAGCGACAACGTCCTCAAAGACATATCAATCTTGGAGCTTCTTAACTGGAGAGAGCTGGCATAAAACCGAGATGAGTGAAGGTAGACTCTTGAGGAGGCCAAGACCCACCAGGGGTTGTAGAGCCAATAGTGATTATATATTATAACACACATGTAACCTAATGTTAGTAGAGTATTATACTGCCCTGATGAAGCTACGGTTGTAGCGAAACCCGGTCGGCATAAAGTATAAAAATAAAAGTGGTGTTTACAAAGTTATTGTTTTATTTTAAATTAATAATGTCACATCACAAAGTATCCGCTTCATATGAACAAATAATTTATTATCTTGCCACATATAAATCCCAATGAGTTACAAAATTCATTTTGGAATAGGAGAGGAGGAAATGGTAATGACTACGCCTGTAGTAATTACGCCTAAACTACGCTAAAGCCTTGATTACATTGAGCGAGTTTACAAGCAACTAGCCGGCAAATTCACTATCTGCTAGTGAACTCGCTCTGTGTTATCATATTACTAGCTAACTAGCACATTTTGCAATGAAGGAGTATACTAGCAGGTAGTGATTTCACCGGCTAGTAGCTTGTAAACTCGCTCAAGGTAATCGAGGCTTAAGATATGACACCGCGAACCACGATTCCAGAGCAGTGGCAGGTTTTCTCTAAATTGCGTGTATATAGTGAAGCCCCAAAAAAGATAAGAAAATAAGACAAACTTGCAATTTTAATAATATTAGCTCATTATAAACCGTTAAAATCCACGCAATCGAAAAATTCGGTCCAAGAGTAACCCGATATTCCCATGTCGTACGTTATAGAAACAGCTCAAAATACTTCGCGAAAAGAAATCCAAAACATCACAGGTGAAAACCGATAATCTAAATTAAAACAAGACAATTTTTGTGCGCAGCGATTGGCATATCGATGACAGCGATATTACTCGTAGAATGTTTGACGCCACGTGACTTCCGGAGTTTGACTAGTGTCATCTAGATTGGCCGAGCCCCATCGGTTACCGCCCGCGCCGGCGCGGCTGGATTTCAATTAAAAGTTGACAAAATAGAAATATGATATCATTCATTGAATTTCTGAAACCCCAGAGAACAAGATCACGAACCGCCACTAGTCCAGAGTGAAGGAACGTACCGCTCGGCTACGTTTGCATGTATTGTTTGTTTGCACGTTTTATGGCAGGAGCCGAGACGTTTATATAAACAGGGTGTTAAGGGACGTACTTGACTTACTTTAACCAGTGACTCCTGACATTATTTGGAGTAGAAATTTTGGTCTCCGGTGACTTTTTTTGATGACTTTTTTTTTCTCCAAATTCAAACAAAATTTTTTTTTCTTCCATATGTCATCACTGGTCACTCAGCCGAGTAACAAACCAACCCCTCACCCCGCCTTCAACTGTCCAACACCTATAATTTTTTTATGTTTTTGTAGAAAAAATAAATAAAAAAAACAACAAAAATTTCACCGGAGACAAAATTTCATTTACATTTTTACTCCAAATAATGTCAGGAATCACTGGTTAAAGTAAGTCAAGTACGTCCCTTAACACCCTGTATATATTTATTTTTTTGTTACATTAACTCCACACAGGAGGCCCCAAGGAAAATAATTTCCCTCAGGGCCTATGTCATCTTTGAAGATGCTGTGTGGAGGGTCTTTTTGAGGAAAGGAAGGAGTGAACATGGGTCTTGAAGAGACCCATGTTGTAGGAGGGAGGAAACACAGAGGGCGGCAAATCGTTCCACAGCCGAGCCGTTGAACTCAAGAACGAGTCATAGAAACGACCCGTTCTCATGTGACTAATGTCAACCGTTTATAAATGTTGGGCGCGTGTTTGGCGTGTTTCCCGACTATGCACCGGTGCCGAGGGGATCAATGACGCTAGGTATTTAGGAGCTCCAGACCAGAGGTGGCTGCCAAATTCAACCATGGGGCGCACTTGCGATTTGTCCAGGGTTAGCAGTTATGCACTATTAAAGTATCTGCGAGATAGATAAGAGAGAGGCTAACTTAACTCTGGTTTCGATGGAGCCCCCGTATCTGAGCTGGTCACCTAGAGTTACACCATTATAATATATTTTGATATACAATTCGCGATTCTGAAGACTATCTTGCACAACAAGTATGAACTCCAGATCAATTTCCAAGCTTTCATATACCCATCCTAACCTTTATGGTACCAATATCCGGACCGAAATTTACATTTTATGGTGCTAGTATGGTGGAGCAATATTGCTTATCGCCAACTCTCAGATAAACACGCATAAATTAACCACCAACCACGACACCTTTATCCCAAAAAAATAAAGCATCTTCGTTAAATATTTAGTCGAAAAAACATCTTTTAAAAGTAAACCGAACATTCTTTAAATTTTCAGCAACCTAAAAGAATTTTCACGTAAAGATGTCAACTTCACGGGAAGTTTCCCAGGGATTTATCTCAACAAACCGTACAATGTTAAATAGTGATAAGGATCCGATCACTAGACTCCGACGTAAACTAAATCTACGCAATAGAAAGAAAAATGTAGTGAAGACGTTTAACGCGATAAAATTTTAAATCTCCGACCTTTCATACTACAAGATTCGGATAAAGCTCTCTCAGCTCGGAAAGCTTCCCGCATTAGGGCTTAAGAGAGTCTGACAGGCGTTACATACACAGGCCTTGGTACATACGAGTATATATGTTAGATGTTAGAGATACGCAGGTTTAGTACATATGATATGTGGAGGTGTAGGTAGAGGTGTAGAGGGGAGAGAGGATAAGAGTGTGGGTCGCGGATTTCAGCAGAAGCGGACTGGGATTTAGCGACGCGTCTCGTTTATCCTGCTTTATCCCGTTACTAATGAGATATTGTTATGATTGTATTTTGGACATTAATTTATGTGTACATGAAACGTTCTGTCAAAATGTTCACGAACCATTATGTAAAATAATGCGAATAACACGTGTAAATGGTAAATATTTATTTATTTATTAACGCCCTTTTTCGGGGCTTTTACTTATGAATAGTAAGAAATATACAGTATTTATTGTACATAACTGAACTGCCTTCGTAACAATATTTTATATTTGTTTAAAGATAAATTGAAGATGTCCACTGACTTGGTATAATTGTTTCCCTCCATTAGTATTCTGGGTAAAGAGGAATGCATATGGTAGTTAGTTCCAGAATTACTGCACTGAAATAAATCCTGACTTCTAGTATTACGTGGTGGAATCCGGAAGCTTATCAATTCGAGCAATACCGGACTATAAACTAAATCATTTAGAATTTTATACAGAAATACCAAGTCGGTGAAAGTTCTTCTGTCTGACAATTTGAGCATATTCATATCATTCAAAATAGTATTGTAGTTCAACATAATTGCTGGAATACCCATTTTAAAATTAAGAAAACGTAAGAATTTGTTTTGTATTCTTTTAACAGCTTGTACATGTATATTGTAATATGGGTTCCAGACGGGAGAATTGTATTGAAGTTGACTTCTAACATATGCAAAATATAACAGTTTCATACACTATGATAAATGTATTAAAAAAAATAATTATTAACTCTATGAGTAAAACCTCAAATATCTGATAGGTAATTAATTAAATTAATGAGTAAAAATTCAAATGTCTGTCGGATAGGGAGACATAAGTTCAGTTGGTAGAGCACTGACCCGGCTAGTCATAGGTCGTGAGTTCAAGTCCTAGATGTGACCGTATATTTTTCTGATTTTTCTGTTTCAGATTTTCAACAGTTCCATTTTGTAAGTGATGAGAAGAATTAAAATTAGTGAAAGTTTTTACTATAAGGTCTCCTACAGAATGTAGGAGAATGCAAGAATGGGACATGATTTTATTTTTTCACGGCTAAAAGTATTATAGTTAGTTATTATTGGGATGTTATGCCATGTTGCGCTACCTCCTTATTTAGCCAACGTTTCAGACAGCGTTACAGCATTCATCGTCAGGGCAGCCTAAGTAAGGAAGTAGAGCGACACGGCAGAAAACCCCAGAAATAAATAACGGCAATGAATGTAAGAATGTATATTTTTAAATCAACCAACGTGCCATGATGAAAAATATGGTAAAATAAACTCTTTTAGACCATAATATAACGAACAAATAGCTTAGATAATATCTTCCCCCAGTCACGGACATTGTCAAATGGATGAAATGGGACATCACGTAGCAAGGAAAAATATTGCTACTGTAATATCCTGCTAAACAGGAGACCAGAAGATAAAATGACACAGTGGAAAAGGGCGATGACTTCAAAACAAGCGGAGTTCTAAAATAGAAAACTCGGAAAGAACAGGAAGGCGATAAACATCAAGCAATATTGGTAGAATACAGAAAAAGACGCAGAAAATGGAAGTGCAAGTCATTTTTATTAGCTACTTAAGTTCCTGATGTCGCCAGGGGTTTACGCAGAGCATTTCAAAATCAGGTGAAGACCATAATTTTCCTCTTATTTTGAAGGTCAAGTGTGCAAAATTTCATTAAGAAATATCAAAATTCTGCATTAAGCGGCGGAAAAAGGGGACGTTGGTAGTTTTTTTTTTGTAGAATCTCATATATACAGTGACCTTTCTCCTGTTTTGAAGGCCAAGTATGCAAAAGTCATCAATCTCGGGATAAAACTGTAGATTTATATAAAAACCAAAACCATGTAATCCGCCCGCCATGCGCTGCCTTCCCGCCCGCCTATATAAAGGGTGTTAAGGGACGTGCTTGATTAACCAGTGATTTTCTTATTATTTAGAGTAAAAAATGTAAATCAACCTTTGGTCTACGGTGACTTTTTTTAAACCGAACAAAAAAAATTGTTCACATCTCATTGTTCTAACTGCCCAACCCCTCATCCCAACCCTAACTGCCAAAAACCTACTTATTTTTATGTTCTAAGTTTAAAAAAACATAAAAAATGTCACCTGAGACCAAAATTTCATTAAAATTTTTTACTCCAAACAATGTCAGGACTTCTCTTAACACTCTTTACACGTACTCAGATTTTTTAAGCCGTGTTACAGGTCAAAAATACGTTTTCATACATACATAGGTAAGGTAACAATGTTATAAAAACACGAAAAACAATCTTTTTAAATGAAAATTAAAACAAACATCTTATTCAGGTCTCAACAACAGCGTTCTATTGGCAGATGGAAAAACAAAAATAAATCTGCTTATTTTTAATGATTCACAATAAATCACAATAAGAAACTCGAAACTTGCCAAAATTCCATGGAAAGAAGTGTTAGGGAAAAGTCTGTCCGATAGAATAAAAATCGAAACTACATATTAGGAAACAACGAAGAACAAAAGATGTCACAAAAATAATATAAACGCTAAAGTGGAAGTGGTCAGGCCATACAATCAGAGGAAGTGAAAAATGGTCAAAATTATTCATGAATTGGTTCACAAGTAGTGACAAGAAGAGAAAACGAAGTAGACCATTTAGACGGTGGGTTGACGACATCAAAGCCATAGCAAGTGGTACATGGACAAGAGTAGTTAATGATAGAGAGGAATGGCGACAGTTGGAGGAGGCCTTTGTCAACTAGTGACATACGTACAGGGAGTCGATGCATGATAAGTGTTATAAATATTATAAACTAGCTGGCCCCGGCATACGTTGCTATGCCATTTAATAAATAAATTGTTTCTCCCTGAGTGCCCTTTCCCATTCGTCCCATTCCCCTTCCGCCTCTCCTTCTTCTCCTGCGTCCTCTTCCCCTCTCGCGTTTCCACTCCATCACCTACACTTTCCCTCTCCCCACTCCACTCCCCCCCCTTTCCCCGTCCCGCGAACCCCTCTCCCGAGTTCCCCTCCCCCTTCACACTTACCCTTCCCCTCCCGCGTTCCCCTTCCACCTTCCCCGCCTTGCCTCTTCCCTTTCCCGCTCCCTCGTCCCGCCAACCCTCCTCCTGCGTTCCATATATTCAATCCCAGTACATTCAGTTTTCAAACAGCCCGCGTGCCACCTTTTACAATTTTTATTCAAATTTCCATTTTTCATGTATATTAAATTTGGTATCTAACATAGGTACCTATTTAAAATATCTAAAATTCTTGATTCGATTCAAACTATTAGGGGAGTACCTACTTTAAACTATCAACTTAAAGATTTTCAAAAATAGAATTGTTTTGCAAAATGTCATTCTCAAACACGCGAACTGTCAAACGTGCGATAGTCGTTAGGTTTTCTGAAATTATCCAATTTTCTGCGCAATTTTCTTAATTTTTCTCTCCGTAAGAACCATCCTCATACTTCAAGGAATATTCTAAAAAAAGAATTAGCGAAATTGGTTCAGCTGCTCTCGAGATTTGCGCTTAGCAACACATTTAGCGATTCATTTTTATATATAAGGTAATGCAATGTAATTTACTGTCTGAATAAAGGCTATTATTATTAGATTATTTTTCATGATTTCAATATATTTTTTTATGAATTTTTTTATGAATATGTAAGTAGTTTCTAATTCAGAATTTCCATACAAATGATAAATCACTTGATTGGATTATAAAAATCACGCTCCAAAAATAAATTATTAGCGAATTGCAAGGCGATGTTATAATGGTTACATAAATTTACTTTGAGATAGGAAAGACGAATGTTTGGAAAGCGAGCCCCGGACCTTTCCCAATTACAGAGGTGCTCGGAGTAAGATGCAAATCCTAAGTATAATACCTCCTCGTTCATTTTACACCGAGGCAAGGCTGAGCCGTGACGAAGGAATAGGGGGCGATAGTATACTGCGAATTTGAAGACAATGTACACAGCGACACGTAAAGAGTTTCATACTAAATGATAAGCACGAATTAATGACCTACGTTTATCATCATTGTACCCATCTGTTTTATTTATAATGAGGCAGGTGTTTAAATGGAGAAATCGCGAAATATCACAAACTATTCACACTATTTGAATACTTGTAGGGATATTTGTACAATGTTTCCCATCGCATCGTGGATAGTTTAGCAAATCCTTTCTCAGTTTTCGCAATCTTATAGACATGCTATCACGTCATTACGTAGGCTAATCTTGTAGATACGTTAGCACAGCGTTTTACAGGGAAATCGATCGTAAAATAGGTTTCTTAGTACATACTTCAAAGAACTACAAGTCCGTACCAAGAAACGAGAGCACCATTCTACTTTTAGATTAATTCTACATTCAGATTATTGTCACGGAATATTCCTTAGACTTTGTGAATGCTACACTAATACAGTCCAATAAGTTTTTAACGAACGGGAAGCAATTCATGCAATAAGTTCACTTAGATAATTGCCTGAACTATACAATTGTGATTTTTTATTTATTTTATTTTTTATTTAATATAATAGTATCAATTAAAATGTTTACATACATTAAATAAACGTTTTCTATTTAAGTACATTTAATAATACGCTTTACACCCTTTTTAAGAGCAAAGCTCGAGTTAAAAAGGCGGATAAACGCATGTTAACTACAATTTAGCAAAGGAAAAATAATATATTTTTTTTAAATATATGAAATAAAAAATAGATAATTAACATTAAATAAGAAAAAATTATTTATTTATATATTTATATATAAATATATTTTTTTAATAAACAAATAATAGATAAGAAACAACTGATTGAAGAGGAGGAGATAAAAAATAATGAGAGAAAAAGGATAACTAATATTATAATTGACTTGTTATGTTTTTATTGAATTTTTGAATTTTTTGTAATTTGTTTCCAATCTTAATACTCCAATATATTTGTAGAATAAGGAACTCCAAGGAACTAAAAAGGAAAAATATGTTCATATAGACTAATAAACGCTGATTCTGAATATATAAGTTTTCTTTCATAATATTAAACCAGAGTTTTTAAAAAATTATTAAAAAGTGCATTTTTAAACCTCTCCTCAAAACACAGCGTTATGTTGGCATTACTGAAATGGTGAGTGGTGACGTCACTGCTAACCTGTCACCTGGTGATAGTGTGTATTGTATTGTATTGACATTTGAAATGACTTGAAGTGCACACGTATGCAATTCAAAATTTAGTATTTTTGGTTTATTTTCATGCTGTTTATAGAGATTTAGATAAATAATAGTTTTTTTTATTGGTGCCCTTTTTTACTCATTTAAAGTACGCTCTAGCGTGTTTAAATCGCACTTTATGGAACGCGCGTTTTTTAAAGTTACCATGGCAACATCAACAAATCAACAAAATGTGAAGTCTAAATGTCAACTTTTAACTATAAATTTTAACTATAAATTTGGAAATAAGAACTATTAATGAATTCGTGATGTGACATCACAATATCTTGTTGTCATGGAAATGAAAAACACAAACATTAATTTGCAATCTGTCACATCGCGAATTCATTAATAGTTCTTATTTCCAAATTTTTAATAAAAATATCAATATTTATGTTTTCAAAGTGTACCAATAAAAAAAATAGCGTAAAGTATTCGTGGATAACTGGTCTTTAAAACACTTGCTTTATTTCGAGCACTCGGCTACGCCGTCGTGCTCGAAAAATCGCGCGTGTTTTAAAGACCTGTTTATCCACTTATATTTTAATATACTATATTGTGTTTATTAAAACATAATTTAGGCCCTCAACAATTTACGAAAAGGGCTATATTTGCGGATAATCTGCAATAAATTTTGCCTATTTGAGGTTAAAGTCTTGTCATATTTGACATTTGGTTTATGTATTTTCAAATTGTTTTTAGTATTAGGGGCTTTTTATACAAGTTATTACACAATCATCATGATCAGTGTCTTATAAATACCAGTGTTTCTGTATGTGTTATTATACATAAAACAATGTACAGTCACGCCTGAACACAAAATTCGAGGCTTATGCTGTCACTAGTATTTGCAATGAAAAAGATGATTTATTGTTTTTATATCCGGCGTAGTGCAGCGGTAAGGCGCTAGACTTGCATTTCGAAGGTCGCGGGATCGAATCCCGGCGTGGCAAATAAATTTTATTTGATTAATTTGTGTTTTTCACAATTTATTCATTTAAAATAATATATAGTATATTTGCGGCACGTTCGAGAATGGAAGATACTCTCAGTATCGCCCTGGTGTAAGACCACCATTCAGAATTGAAACGTTGCTTGAAATGGCTTCTGCCGTGTTTGGTGACCAGATCTGAATAGCCAGGTACTTCCCCACCTTCCTCTTCCCCTCCCCACTGCCTTCAGCCTCACAACATACCCAAATTGGGGATGCCATAGTCCCACTGGCTCCAGACGGTAGCAGCTGGGACTCTTGTGTGGTATTCATGTAAAAAAAAAATATTGCACTTTGTTAAAATACAATAACAGTAGCGGTGAAATGTGGACATTTTACCAATGTTTTTCTATATTAAAAGCAGTTAATCTTGAATTAAAAAGCGCCTCAATTTCTCACACAAAAGTCATCGAGCCATCCTATATTTTATTCCGCCATTTTCTTACATTCAAAATCAGGGATGCTCTGCCAAAAAATTATTTCCCTAGAATTTGACATTTACGCAATTACCTACGTAGCCACCTGATTGTGTAACACTAATCCTGTTATAATATAATATGTTAATAAATATGATTAATTAATTGGAAAGATATTGGAACTTGGTAAATATACTTATAATACTGTGCTTTTCCAAATAAAACACTTTTTGCTACGTGAAGTAATAATTTAAAAGTACGAATACACTCACCGCTGAATTAGAAACTGAATTCCAAATAAAAAAAAAACACTTTGCGAAATAAAAATCAACCGCAATCACCGACAAAACAGAACTTAAAACATAAATTAAATTTTTTTTCAGAGGTCCCGTTTATCTTTTTAGATACATATAATATCATTTTGAGTTGTCAGTGTTAAAAATAACATTGCATGGTAAGTCCATGAAAAATAATAAAGATTCATGGGAATTCCAAAAAACATATTATATATATAAATAATACCAGTAAAATTGTCATATGTAATAAAATTTTTGCCAGAGTTCGAAATTTCCCTAGATTTTGTCCTGATTTCCCCTGTCCCTAAAAAATATTTTTCTCCCCTAGATCTAGGGAAATTTCCCTCGACATAACATCACTGATTCAAAGTGACAACCTGAAAGTAAATAAACTATCGGTGGGTGAAGACGTCACACAATCCACCATAGATATGGTTCTTTTTCTGAGGGTCTAGAAAAATTAAAACTTTGACAATTATTTTAATTATTAAAACAAACTATAAAAAAAATGCAGTTATTTAAGTTTGAAGGTCTTTATTCATTAAAAAAAATTCGACTGGAGTTCTCTATTGTTGGGCTGTGGTGGTGTAACAGCGCGGTATAGTCAGAGAACCAAGGATATTGGTTATATTGCTGTTCGAAAAAAGAGTTAAGTTCACATTATTGAAACAATCTTTGTGTATTTGTAAAAGCGTAATTTTTTTTTATAAATAATATGAAGTGAAAGGACTTCAAATTCCTGAAATAATTTAATGGTAGGGTAATCGTATGGCTTTTTTAGATTTATTTTTATTAATATTCTTTGGATAATTTCTAAAGGAAAAAGAGAAGTTTTGAAAGCACCACCCCAGCCAACAATTCCATATTGTAATACTGATTGAATTAGGGAATAGTAGATGGTTCTTAATAATCCAATATTTAATATGTTTCGTATTCTAATAAAAATGTTAATTTATTTTCTTAACCGTTCTACTGTTGTATTGATTTGTAATTTCCATTTTATGTTACTATCTATAATTACACCGAGGTATTTTAAATTTGTTTTAACAGTGAGTATAGAGCAGTTAGGTTTACATAGATATGAAAAATAGAAATAACTAATAAACAACCGTCATCTGAGGTAACATAACGAAGTCCGGAAACTGAGTACGGATACAACGCCCTCAGCGTATTGGGCCCTAAAGTTTTAAATAAAATCCCAACTGAAGACGTGTTAAGACTTAAGTAATATTCTGAACGTATATGAACTTATCTGTAAGAAAATCGCTTTTGTTAATTTAAGAATTTATAAAGAAATTTCAAACCAATCTCTCCAGAAAATCACGCAGATGGGTAATAACACATTTAGAACAATTGCCGATGGCAAACATATGTAAAGTTTTTCTCAGTTTTTAATAGTAGATACCTGTTTTAAACCATTTTCACTAAGAAAAATTTATTATGAATTTGAATGAAAAAGTAGTTATAAGCGCAGCAGCGGCAAAAAACGATCTCAACAGTTTGGATAATAGTCAGGCATCCTAACCACTAACCTTATCGATCAATAGCTTATTTTAGGTTTATGTAATTATGCACAACCATTTACAAAATGTTAATCTTAAGTATTACCTAGGTTAAATGGTAATTTATAACACTTATTGTACCCAAACGGTAAATTACAATATGTATTAGATTTTGTCAATCGTATGTGAGAATATATTTGGTGTAAAATGCAAAATGCCAAAGAGGTGATTTAAAAATATTATACTGTTTTAGAATTCCAAGTTTCTTGATCGCGTTCTTTGCACCAAACGAAACTGAACATATTTTACTTTCCGTACTGTGTTCTGGAGCGATAAAATATAAATGCTTGGCAGAATAACATAAATAATGCTCATTTCTGTAGGGAATGTAGCACAAACAGTATTTTATGGGGCCCGGACAACGAGGAGGGGATAATTTTCTCGAGTTTTCCATTTCAAATTGTGATGATTTCCAAAGAGAGTGGAATTTTCTGAAAATATCCTTTTTGTGTTTTGAACGATTCCTTATTGCAATAAACCTGACGCCACCTTCAAAGCTTTCATCGCGTCGCGCCGCGCCGTAAGAATGCGGGAATTGTATTTTGTACCGCTAATATACACATACACACGAGGGTAAACTGAGCTAAGTTCGTAAGGATAACAAATGAAAGGAACAGCTTAAAATAATCTTTATTTAAGGTATCACAAAGTATATTAGACAGAGGTCGTTGGGTTACAGTGTTGACGTATTTTGACAGCTGCTTCAATTTATCAAGTTTTAACAATCATAATACTAGAAAATCAAACTAAAAAAGTGGTTAACTCGTCTAATCAGGAGAGTGCGCGTTGGGACAGTGAATTTTTTATCCCACAAAGTATCTCGCTAAGGCGGAATACTCGACATTATTCTGGTGTTTATACCACAAAAGACAACTCAGTGCAAAAGTGACTCGATCATTATATAAACACAAAAAACCTATCCCAAAGGCGTTTTTAGCGTCACAAAGGCTCTGCCATCTCTCATTCAAGAAACAAGCATTGTGTCGTTTTTTCTTTTTGTGTGAAATTTTGAAATCAACTACCTTTAAAATGAATACACTGTGCTCCATCTGTAAAAAAAACATTGACACCCCGTCAGACTTCATCTCATGTTGTATCTGCGACGAAAACTACCACTTCATTTGTGCCGATATCGCAGAGACCTCACGACGAGGAACTAAGATTTTACAGTGGCGCTGCAAATTTTGCACAAAAACACAAAAAAACTCAAAAAAAAATACGTCTGAAAAAAATCTAGAACTGACATCTACCGAGAAACCAAATAAACAACCATCATCAACACCTAAATCTACAATTGCCGCCTCATCATACGCCAGTGTGAACTTACCACCAACAATCACAGATGGCTCCAGTAATCTGACAATCGAGCTATTTTTAACTGAAATTGCTAATTTTAAAGACTTAGTTATTGAATCTGTTGGAAAAAAATACGATGCAATCCTGCTCCAAAATAATGAAATATTAAAAACCATTCAAAGCATATCTCAACAGCAAGAAGACTTAAAATATCGAATAAATAATTTAGAAAAACTACATGAACAAGTAAACTCAGCCTTAAATTCAAGACTTGAGGATTTAGAAAAAGTAAGCGGAAAAAATAATGAAAATGAAAAAAAAATTTGTCTCTTGACAGAACGAAATGAAGACCTAGAAAAAAGAATAATAGCGATCGAGATTGACCAAGAAAACAGGAACAGGCGATTTAACAATACTTGTTTGGAACTTCGAGGGCTTCCAGAATTCAAAGAGGAAACATCACAAACCTTAAAAGACATTATATTCAACACCAGTAAAACAGTAGACTGCCAACTAAATACAAATGATATTTATAATATATATAGAGTATCACAAAGAAATAAAAATATTCCTCCAACAGTTAAACCTAGGTCAGTGGTAATTAATTTTAATTCAATAGCGTTAAAAGAGGAGCTCCTTAATGCTATAAAAAAATATAACAGATCTTGCGAAAAGATTGGGGACAAACTAAACACGGGAACAATCGGATTGTCTGGCCCCATTACACCCATCTACGTCTCAGAACTCCTCACGTCTAAAGGCAAACGGCTTTGGTATCTAGCTCGCCAACGTGCGACTGAATCTAAATTTAGGTACGTCTGGACGAAAGCAGGTCTAATCTACATGAAAAAAGATGACTCTTCTCGACCTATATTAATAGATTCAGAACAAGCTATACCGAAGCTCTGACTACCTGCTCTTTATTCTAATTATCGTGATAAAACTACTCACTACCGCTTTATATCGCCATTTCATACTCTATTACATAACAGCACTATATTATATGAACACCTAGGATTTTGCATAACTCCTATTTGTAGTGGAATAATTTTAATTCTAATTTTAATTTTAATTCTAATCTTAACTTTAACTTTAATTTTAATCTTTATTGGAATAATTTTAATTCTAATTTTAACTTTAACATTAATTTTAATCTTTATTCTCTCTAGAATGGTAACTACACTTATTACAAGATTATTAATTGATTTATTAGTAATAGTACTAATAATTCGGCAAAAGAGAACTCTAATCAACATATTTTATATAACCCAGATATTACTTATTTTTCATACTTATACTACTTTCTACTGTCTTTTGAAAGAGAAAATGCCACACACTAACTACATACGTTATTTATTTCCTGGATTTTATTTCAGATATTATTTCTTACTCAGATATTATTTATTTTTCCTAACTACATCATTTTGTTTACAGTTTTGTCGCTACATATTTCGTACTACAAGTATTGATATGATAATAAAATACTGTTTTAAAACTTTACCCAGAAAACATCAATTAATTTTTGAATTCTAATGGTAATAAACGATCTTCAACATGAAATCGATAGTATCATAGTGCCAAATACTGAAATAATTTTTGAAAACATTAACAAAATTATGCAATTTGATTGGGAATCAAATAGGATTAATATTGTTCATCAAAATATTAGAACGATGGGAAACTTGGATGATTTTCTTATATTTTTGGAAGAAATAAAATCTGTGGTAAAGTTCCATGTACTAATTCTCACTGAATGCAGGTTAAATGATTCATACATAGCCAAACAAATTTCAGGCTATAACGAATACCATACAACATTGCATATTAACCAAAATAGCGGAGTAGTAGTATATATCGACAATACATTAAATTCCTTAGTACAAGAAATAAACATAAATCAGTGTAATTGTTTAAAAATCAACATTAATGAGAATTTAGGTATCCTAGCTATCTACCGATCACCGTCGTTCAATGACATCCAAGATTTCCTGGAAAATCTTATTGGTGAGTTAAAAAAAACTAAGGATTACGCACAATATGTACTGATCGGGGACATGAATATAAATACTATAGGAGAAGTATTGCATAGGCAGTCCGACGACTACTTATGTGCTATGGCTGAAAGTAATTTTATTTCCATTATTAATTCTCCAACTAGGGTACAAGGTAGCTCAAGCTCGTGTTTGGATCATATATATACCAGAAATATAACAAATTCAAATGCATTTGTAATACATAATACAATCACTGATCATTACACCACTGCAATCAGTATCCCAAACTCAATACCCAAAAAACATAAAACTAATCACAAACAAATTATCGATTATGAGGCTTTATTAAATGATCTTAATAATAAAAATTGGGAATATGTTTATAAAGAGACTGAAGTTAACAATGCTCTAAACTATTTTATTAATGAAATCAATACATTCATAACAAAACACACAATAACTAAACGCATTCCATATAGTAAAATACATCTCACCCCTTGGATTACCAACGGCATTGTTAAATCTATACACAAAAGAAATCACCTTCATAAAATTGCTAAACGAGACCCATTGAACGATACTAAACAGCAAAACTACTACCGATACCGTAATATTTGCAAAACCGTTATTCGCAAATGCAAAGAGCGTTATTATAAATTCTTACTTGATAAGGATAATTCCAGCAAAAACATGTGGAATGTTGTCAGAGACATAACTAAAAGTAAAAGAAATACCAGTACATCTGTAACTGAATTAAACACCGGAAATTTGATTATAACTGACAATCAATCAATTGCATGTCATACTAATCAATATTTTGCATCTGTTGGGTCAAATCTAGCAAAAAACATTTTATTAGAAACCCAGAAAACGGAAGACTCTTTAGCATTGACAATTGAAACAAAGGAACAATCCTTTTCATTTGATATTAAACCAACTACTGTAGAAGAGGTCTTAAAAATAATCAACAGCCTTAATACTACACATGCAAAGGGTCCAGATAGTCTAAATACACAAATACTAAAAAAAATTAAAAATCAGATTTCTGCTCCGCTATCATATATTTACAACTTAAGTTTTGCATCAGGAATATTTCCTGATCACTTTAAAAAATCAATAATTGTCCCAATTCACAAATGTGGACCTAAATCTCTTGTAGAAAACTACAGGCCAATATCACTTTTAAGCGCGATATCCAAAGTCATTGAAAAGCTTTTCAAAACTAGGTTAAACGAATATGTGGAGGAACATAACATTCTAAGTCCAAACCATGTGATATTGTCTTTTCTCTAAACTCTTATATTTGTCTGTATTTTATTTACTCCTGGGCACTTGGCACCAGTCGTAATGTTTCGTTTTTTCATACTTATTTAACTCTCCTTTCATTGGCAAGACAGTTGTAATATTCTCGCCTTTTCTCTTGGCTCTGATCGATATTTAAATTCTTAAGGCTTTGCATATGTGTGGTAGGGATGGAAAATTCCTCCCCTACGTCACACAAGCCTTTATAAAATTGGACCCTTATTTCCTCTGATAACTACAGAAAGCTACTTAAAGCTCCCTTGTACTACATACCTTTAGCGATATATGTACTTAACTAATAAATACGTTATTTACGACTTTGAACGTAAATATTTTCGTATTTAGGTTGTAATTAAACTCCATCAAACGTTGTGTAATTTTTTGATTTATGATATAGAACTTTAATTACTTTAAATTTTGTGGTAACCCTCTTGATTCTAAACAGAGTGTTGAATTTCAAACTGTATTGGTCTCTCTCTAGCAAATTTAACCTTAAGTAATTTCTCTAAATGAACTAACTTCCCTTTGACGTTTATTATGATTCCCTACATCCTAATGAATTCATGAATAAGCAATACTAATCGAAACTACACATGACTAATTGAACAGATAATTAAATATAACTCAAATGGTTAAATGTTAGTAAATTTGATTATGATTGTATCTCGTATCTGCTGGGCGCCCCTCCGTTTAGATTCAGCTGCTATAAGGTACATATAAAGATGGATTTAGTAGGTTAATGTAATTAGTTAATTGCATATTTGACGAACTCAGAATAACCCTTTTTCTGGCAAAATTTGGCTCCTGCCTCCATCAAGTAAGCCGGGTGATCAGAAGTCAACCCAAAATTCGCACAGTCTTTTGGCACGGTTCAATTGATTGATACCTAAGTTATCGCGTCCCAATTGACCTTCCTTCGCCATCATGCACTGCCTTCAGGTCTTCCCCCAAGCCCAGATACCTCCAAATTCCTACTCCTCCAAAGTTTACTATTTACTTAGGGCGAACCGGTTTCGTCCTATATGCAATCATATACTCACGGGTTTGTGTGGAGTTACGGGTCGTGAATCCTCCCTCCACGTTCAAGAAATGAGACGAGAGTGACCCGACAGGCCTAAAGCACTAATTGTAAGTGAGTTCGTTTCATTCAATGAACAGTACATAAAAAGATATATATGTAAACATACGTTTTGGGAAGGTTTATAACTCGCAATGCGAAACTACTTGCAACGCATCCCGAGCTCGGATCTCGCCCATCAAATTCTGCGAAATTTTCAGATTGATACCGAATACATACGTAAGAATAGTGGGTGATATAAATATATACTAGTACAATAAGATCTTATCTGGCGATGTGTTCTGGAGATTCGCCATAACTCCAAGCTTTTGTTTGGTTTTGTTGACGGTTTTGTTTGAGAGATCCGCCATCTCTATGGTTTGATTAATGGTCCTTGTTACAGAAGCGAACACTGCCTTCTGTTGGTTGAACTGTATTTTTTTTTCTTTTCTTTCCCTCCCCTCCAATGTTCAACTTTTGATAAATTCTTGCTATCCCGTGATTCTCAATTGAAGCATGTAAATCCTCATTACCCCTTATTAAGCTATCCCGTGATTTTTCAACTGTTTCAGGTAAGTCTTCAATACACCCTATTGAACTGCTATAATAAATCTGTTAATTTTCAATTGCTTAGGTCTGTAGATACCTCGTTACGTTCAAATTAAAAATAGTGTTTAATTTTTTTTTCTTTTGTTCCTAATAATTGCGCAATATAATAATTTTATCCCGTTCCTAGAAGTTAATACCTAAGTACGATATCCACTAATCAAGGTCATTTTTTTTTTTTTCTTTTTACTGTATTCGAACTAGTGCCCCAGTGACCGATTTATTTTGTAAACAATTTGAGCTTTGTAAACATTCTCGACGGCCTCGTGGTTCCTAATAATTGCGCAATATAATAATTTTATCCCGTTCCTAGAAGTTAATACCTAAGTACGATATCCATTAATCAAGGTCATTTTTTTTTTCTTTTTACTGTACTCGAACTAGTGCCCCAGTGACCGATTTATTTTGTAAACAATTTGAGCTTTGTAAACATTCTCTACGTCCTCGTGACCTAGATTCAAGCGTATGAGGTATGTTTACTTTAGACATTCCGGAGACGTGTGAGATGACTCTAAAATTTTCTTTGTTTGATAATGATGTACTTAGCGCAATTGTCTAGTCTGATACCCGATTTCGTATACATATTTATTCATTTATATATACTTTGTCTCAATAAATAATTTATAATATTGATATGTATATACATAAATTTTATGATTGAAATAATTTCTAATATCATAACTTATTTCAAATGCTCTGGATTTTCTGAAATTATATTAATACATACATAACATTAAATATAAAATATTGATTTGTAAATTTATCACACATAACTACTTTTAATAGTTATTGATGAATTCAGAGGTAGGAATCGATACCCTTTTCCTCTTTTTATATAAGTGTTTTTCTTTTTGATTAAAAATTTTCTTGGGAACAATAAAATTACAAATATATATGTTTATATACATACATATATAAATATATAAAATATACTTATTATATTTATAATATTTTAATATAGTTACATATCACATATTAAGAGAGTAATATCTTGGTCAAATAATTAATCCAAATACCAATGTTTGCTGCATTCCGCCTTCTCCTTGGAATCTGTAAAATTTTATAACGGAAAAGACTTACCCCTACCAAGGTTTTTTCCGACCGGGAAATACACGGTAACCTTGCTGCAATTTTCCTAAATTAATTTTTATTTTCCTAAATTTAATTAAATCTTTTTGACTTCAATTTTTTTTTTTTTTTTTCATTTAATCTAATTAATTAAAATGATGCATGAACTCTATCGTTCTAAACTGTATTTTATCTCAAAACTCGTTGGTTAGATAACTCTTTAAATGATAGTTACTTCACGATTAATTTAGAGATGGTAAATTGTTGTTAAATTAAATTTTTATCCCTCCGAACTTTTATGTATTAATAAAATATTATTTTGTTTTATTATTATTATTTAAGATAATTAATTTAATTATTTATTATTTGTTAGAACACTTTCACTTAGATTGAACACACGTATTTAATTATAACTCCTTCACGCTAAATTATCACATCACTTCAGTTATTTATTGCACTAATATTAAACGCGAAATTTCTAAGTTTTAAAATTACGATATTAGGTGATTATAAAATCCGAATTTTCCACTAAAACAAATTGTATTTATCACGAGCACTTTTATTTTTCACAAGTAATTAATGCGTTGGCTTTAATTTTATTTTTCACTGACTCTAACTGCAAAGTATTTTTTTTTTTTTTTTTTTGACTAGAATGTGAAATTTTTCTAAGTATCAAAATAATTATCACTTAGAATTTTTCAAATTTAAATCACCCACCGTTTCGTCACGTTCCGCGAAGTTACAAACTTTTCGACCACGACCGTAGACTGTCCTCAACTGGCATTTGTCTAGACTTTTATACCCCTCTCAGGTCCAAAAGATCGTATCTGAATCTCCTGTAATAAACCAATCTAATTACTATCAACTCGTAATTTCTTGAAACCTCTCCATTATTGTCGAATGCGGTCTCTTTGTACGTTTTGCGTTTGATACATTAAATTCTGTCTCGTACCTCCATACTTACAAGATCCGGATTTAGTAAGATCCATGTTTAATGGCCCAACTTCCTTTGTCCTGGTGTTCATACAAAATTAGCTTGAATTTAATAATTTTAAAGTTCTATTTTCATCTATTCCGTAACATGTCCGTGCGTACGGCATCTACCATATGTTCCAAATCTGTCCCCAAATTCGCCTATCAGAGATATCTTCATGTCGAAGTCTTTCTCGCAAATTGTTCATTTTTATTTTATTATTTTTCCACGAGTTTTTCTGTATTCTATATGAACCTTTCCATTTAAAACCGAATTTTCTCTATTTACGTCGTATATTTGAATTTTCCATTTTTTTCTCGAATTTTCTTTTATTCACGACACTCTTTCCATGAATTTCCTTATTTATTCTTACGCTATTGTTCATATCTCTATAGATTTTTATATTTCAAGCCGTATTTATTTTATTCACTGTTAATCTAAGATTTCCTTTGTTTTTCTCTGTCGTATCTCCTTTCCCCTCACTTCCCCGTACTTCCCTGATATAACCATATCGTTTTTTGATGTTTGCTGCCTCTTGGAAAATTTCATTTTCTATTTGTTATTAATAAATATATCATTTTTTAACATCTTTATAGGAGATACCCCCACTTCGGCCCTTAAATTCCTGTCATTTTTATTGCTTCATAGAGAACGCCTTACAAATTTTGTCCCGTTCTTACGAAAAATCCCATAAACCATATGTCTTGACAGTTGTATACATTAATCCCTGTACCCACCTGGCAATAAATCCTTTTTTATTTCAGTGTCGTTAACTTTTATGAGAATTCTTTAATATAAATATTTCATAAGACCCATGATAATTTTTATTACCTTTTTAACGGCTAATCGTCCTTATATAAACAATTTTCATGTTCGAATATTCCTTGTTTATCACAACAAAATACATCTGGGATCGACAACCATTGTAACGCCTCATTTTTTATCTGCAATCGCGTACTATGTTACTCTATAACCTCCATTTTAATTACGTAAAATGACTCCTTTTCCTGAGTTTTTCTATCGCAATGTTTTCAGCATTTTCCACTCCCCTCCGTACTGCACTCTATCTTCTTCTCTAACACTTGTTACTGCTCTAGACATCTGAAATGTACCCTCGCCTATTCTTTAAAACTCTCATTTTTTTTTTTGACGTTTCCTCCCTAAATCTTTCATCGTAATATCCTAGCTCCGTCTAAAATTGATAACAATAATTTTCCATTGTTTTTTCAACATTTCCATTTCCTTTAGCACGTTTTCCCTCGAATCGATCATCTCCGGTCGTCACAAACAATCGTATTATAGATGGAAATCTCCCTAACGCCTTACAATACGTTTTCGTCACTTGCTTTGCAATTTTTCACTTAAACTTTTGCATCGTGTTTACGTGTATCCTTTTTTTCCGCACCTGATATGTTTTAATGCGTTCGAGAACTAGGGTTTCTGATCCCTGGAATGTACCGGTTAATGATAACATTTCTTGGGGTCATCGTTCTTTTGTCCCTGAACAGATTATTTCTTCCCATGGAGTTTATTCACCTCTCGGTTTGGTGGGAACGTCAAACTCATTAATCACATTACTAATTGCTAAGTCCAAAGGTCGTTCCTTTGTTCTAAAAATGGGTTCGGCCCTCTTCCCGTTGATAGGCTGAATTGGTTTTTAATCGCTTTTGCTGCAATTCAATTGGCTGTCAATATATCACGGGCTAAGTATATTGGGGAACCCCTGTTTCTGATTATTTGTTGATACCATCTGTGATCCTTTCATCAATACTCGTCTCACCTTGTCTAATTATAGATCCCTACCGTAAATATGAATTCACTTTACTCTAATCCGATAGATGTCGTAGACGTGTCCGTTTTATAAGTAATTGATATTTTCTTTTTAAATTAAAGTGGGAAGCTACGATATTTTCTAATTCTCACTGTTGATCAATGCAATTCATCACAGTTCCCTCCTCTGAACTCAATTTGCTGTGGCTAACGTTGTATTTTATTTTAATGTCCTCTTCTTTTTTTTTTTTTTTTTTTTTTTTTTTTTTTTTTTTTTTTTTTTTTTTTTTTTTTTTTTTTCGTTAGACACCGAAATTGTGTTCAAATTTAGACTAGCTATCTTCCCCTCCTCATTTGGTTATCCCCTATCTCTACTCCGTGTCATATTACTTCCTATCTCCCCCTCCTCATTTTGTTATCCCCTATCTTTTTCCGTATCCTATTACTTCCTATCTCCCCCTCCTCATTCTGTTATCCCCTATCTTTTTCCGTATCCTATTACTTCCTATCTCCCCCTCCTCATTCTGTTATCCCCTATCTCTTTTCCGTATCCTATTACTTCCTACCTCCCTCTTCTCTTTTGCTCGGATTGTTAACAATCTTGAATTTGAATCTCATTGTATTCTTTATTTTCTTTTCGCGTAGATTTTACTTTATGAAATTTTCTTTAATTTTGATAGATTCAAAATTAATTTCTTTTTGCTGGAACACGCCCCTCGACTCGCGTGTTTTGGTGGTCCCCAACCAAATTGGACTAAGACCTCCCTTACAATGATTTAAGTAAAGATTGTTTACAATCTCGCGGCCTCTCGAACAACTGAAAAGCGGGTGGTCTCTTGGTGTGCAATTAATTGTTTTTTGTTTTGTAAGTATGAATATTTTTTGTGAAATGTGTGTTTTCGCACGACCTCACCCAATCCGACAATCAGTGGTATACATGTTTCATATAAATTTTCCAGCATTTTTTTTTTTTTCTTTATTTATTTAAACTTTATTTTATAATTCTTAATTTCTAATTATAATTTCTTAATTCATCCAAAGTTGTTCTAGCCTAAGTGTTGTCCACTCTAATATTTAAATTTTTATAAATGTTCTTTATTATCCTCAAATTGGTTCAGCGTTCCTTTTTTCCTTTTTTTTTTTTTTCGAAATCTAAAATATTTATACCTTAATTCAAATGTTACCTTTTTATCTCTATACTTAATGTCTACCCTATATCTATAGATAAACTTTCTTATTTCAATATTTCAAAAAAAAAAAATCCCTAAGCATTGTTTATTTTTTTTTCAAAATGTCCCTTTTGTGTGCCATATAATATCTCCAATTTCTCTCCTTTTGAGTGTTCTTACTTATCTAACATTTTTTTTTTTTTTCTCACTAACACATAAAAAAAAAAGTCAAATTTTTTTTCCAACTAGAAAATCAAAATTAACGAATTTATTTGCCTTACTCTATTTCAATAATTGAATATGATTGTCGCTTATTAAGAACTTGTCCACTCACCCTCAAAGACTTAACGACGATCCGCCCCTCGCAAGCAATCTGATAATCTAATATTTTAGTAATTTTCTTTCTTCCCCCTCCCCAATTATAATGTACCCTAACATAATTTTATTTGTATTTCTCAATCGTTTATTTATTTATTAACATTTACAAATATTTGTAAACTTCGCACTCTATTCGTTGACTTCCACTAATTGTAAACCTGATTTTTGTTTCTTATTACTTGTGTAATATCTAGCTAAATGTAAAGCGCTATAATCTCCTTTTATCTCCCGAGTTAGCTGCGACCACTAGCTCCTTCCCGGCTGTAGTTATTGTAGAATTTTCTTTTGGTGAACTGTTAACTTCGGTGCACTTGCTGCAACTAGCGTTTTCGCCCACACTTTCAATTGCTTGTATCCTCCTTTTTATGGCGCGGTAACGGTCACGGTATTTGTATTCTGGATTCAGGAATGTCAATACCATTATTCTATCAATTTATGGCCTGCCTTGAATAAACTGTTTACGCTTGTATCTGACCTACATTCTTTGTTACGATATTTATAATCTCATAAGCAATCAACAAATTCATGGTCACTTGATTTAAACTTTATCGACACTTTTATAAATTATTTTAAAACATGTAGAGTTTATTCGTTAACACTTTTTTTTAATATTTAAATGTATTGTTTATTTATTTATTTTCGTATATTTATTTATTTATTTATATATTTTTTTCGTGTTTATTTAACGGCGCACTGTTCTGATTTTTATTTTATTTTTATTATCACTTCATTTAACATAACGTCCTACTTATTATTATTATTATTTTTTTTTTTTTTTTTTGCAATAGATTGACCAATAAAAGTTTTTTTTTTTTTTTTTTTTAAAACAACTTGTAAAACTCTGATCTCCTGTCACGGCTGTGCAGTTGTGATATTGTCTTTTCTCTAAACTCTTATATTTGTCTGTATTTTATTTACTCCTGGGCACTTGGCACCAGTCGTAATGTTTCGTTTTTTCATACTTATTTAACTCTCCTTTCATTGGCAAGACAGTTGTAATATTCTCGCCTTTTCTCTTGGCTCTGATCGATATTTAAATTCTTAAGGCTTTGCATATGTGTGGTAGGGATGGAAAATTCCTCCCCTACGTCACACAAGCCTTTATAAAATTGGACCCTTATTTCCTCTGATAACTACAGAAAGCTACTTAAAGCTCCCTTGTACTACATACCTTTAGCGATATATGTACTTAACTAATAAATACGTTATTTACGACTTTGAACGTAAATATTTTCGTATTTAGGTTGTAATTAAACTCCATCAAACGTTGTGTAATTTTTTGATTTATGATATAGAACTTTAATTACTTTAAATTTTGTGGTAACCCTCTTGATTCTAAACAGAGTGTTGAATTTCAAACTGTATTGGTCTCTCTCTAGCAAATTTAACCTTAAGTAATTTCTCTAAATGAACTAACTTCCCTTTGACGTTTATTATGATTCCCTACATCCTAATGAATTCATGAATAAGCAATACTAATCGAAACTACACATGACTAATTGAACAGATAATTAAATATAACTCAAATGGTTAAATGTTAGTAAATTTGATTATGATTGTATCTCGTATCTGCTGGGCGCCCCTCCGTTTAGATTCAGCTGCTATAAGGTACATATAAAGATGGATTTAGTAGGTTAATGTAATTAGTTAATTGCATATTTGACGAACTCAGAATAACCCTTTTTCTGGCAAAATTTGGCTCCTGCCTCCATCAAGTAAGCCGGGTGATCAGAAGTCAACCCAAAATTCGCACAGTCTTTTGGCACGGTTCAATTGATTGATACCTAAGTTATCGCGTCCCAATTGACCTTCCTTCGCCATCATGCACTGCCTTCAGGTCTTCCCCCAAGCCCAGATACCTCCAAATTCCTACTCCTCCAAAGTTTACTATTTACTTAGGGCGAACCGGTTTCGTCCTATATGCAATCATATACTCACGGGTTTGTGTGGAGTTACGGGTCGTGAATCCTCCCTCCACGTTCAAGAAATGAGACGAGAGTGACCCGACAGGCCTAAAGCACTAATTGTAAGTGAGTTCGTTTCATTCAATGAACAGTACATAAAAAGATATATATGTAAACATACGTTTTGGGAAGGTTTATAACTCGCAATGCGAAACTACTTGCAACGCATCCCGAGCTCGGATCTCGCCCATCAAATTCTGCGAAATTTTCAGATTGATACCGAATACATACGTAAGAATAGTGGGTGATATAAATATATACTAGTACAATAAGATCTTATCTGGCGATGTGTTCTGGAGATTCGCCATAACTCCAAGCTTTTGTTTGGTTTTGTTGACGGTTTTGTTTGAGAGATCCGCCATCTCTATGGTTTGATTAATGGTCCTTGTTACAGAAGCGAACACTGCCTTCTGTTGGTTGAACTGTATTTTTTTTTCTTTTCTTTCCCTCCCCTCCAATGTTCAACTTTTGATAAATTCTTGCTATCCCGTGATTCTCAATTGAAGCATGTAAATCCTCATTACCCCTTATTAAGCTATCCCGTGATTTTTCAACTGTTTCAGGTAAGTCTTCAATACACCCTATTGAACTGCTATAATAAATCTGTTAATTTTCAATTGCTTAGGTCTGTAGATACCTCGTTACGTTCAAATTAAAAATAGTGTTTAATTTTTTTTTCTTTTGTTCCTAATAATTGCGCAATATAATAATTTTATCCCGTTCCTAGAAGTTAATACCTAAGTACGATATCCACTAATCAAGGTCATTTTTTTTTTTTTCTTTTTACTGTATTCGAACTAGTGCCCCAGTGACCGATTTATTTTGTAAACAATTTGAGCTTTGTAAACATTCTCGACGGCCTCGTGGTTCCTAATAATTGCGCAATATAATAATTTTATCCCGTTCCTAGAAGTTAATACCTAAGTACGATATCCATTAATCAAGGTCATTTTTTTTTTCTTTTTACTGTACTCGAACTAGTGCCCCAGTGACCGATTTATTTTGTAAACAATTTGAGCTTTGTAAACATTCTCTACGTCCTCGTGACCTAGATTCAAGCGTATGAGGTATGTTTACTTTAGACATTCCGGAGACGTGTGAGATGACTCTAAAATTTTCTTTGTTTGATAATGATGTACTTAGCGCAATTGTCTAGTCTGATACCCGATTTCGTATACATATTTATTCATTTATATATACTTTGTCTCAATAAATAATTTATAATATTGATATGTATATACATAAATTTTATGATTGAAATAATTTCTAATATCATAACTTATTTCAAATGCTCTGGATTTTCTGAAATTATATTAATACATACATAACATTAAATATAAAATATTGATTTGTAAATTTATCACACATAACTACTTTTAATAGTTATTGATGAATTCAGAGGTAGGAATCGATACCCTTTTCCTCTTTTTATATAAGTGTTTTTCTTTTTGATTAAAAATTTTCTTGGGAACAATAAAATTACAAATATATATGTTTATATACATACATATATAAATATATAAAATATACTTATTATATTTATAATATTTTAATATAGTTACATATCACATATTAAGAGAGTAATATCTTGGTCAAATAATTAATCCAAATACCAATGTTTGCTGCATTCCGCCTTCTCCTTGGAATCTGTAAAATTTTATAACGGAAAAGACTTACCCCTACCAAGGTTTTTTCCGACCGGGAAATACACGGTAACCTTGCTGCAATTTTCCTAAATTAATTTTTATTTTCCTAAATTTAATTAAATCTTTTTGACTTCAATTTTTTTTTTTTTTTTCATTTAATCTAATTAATTAAAATGATGCATGAACTCTATCGTTCTAAACTGTATTTTATCTCAAAACTCGTTGGTTAGATAACTCTTTAAATGATAGTTACTTCACGATTAATTTAGAGATGGTAAATTGTTGTTAAATTAAATTTTTATCCCTCCGAACTTTTATGTATTAATAAAATATTATTTTGTTTTATTATTATTATTTAAGATAATTAATTTAATTATTTATTATTTGTTAGAACACTTTCACTTAGATTGAACACACGTATTTAATTATAACTCCTTCACGCTAAATTATCACATCACTTCAGTTATTTATTGCACTAATATTAAACGCGAAATTTCTAAGTTTTAAAATTACGATATTAGGTGATTATAAAATCCGAATTTTCCACTAAAACAAATTGTATTTATCACGAGCACTTTTATTTTTCACAAGTAATTAATGCGTTGGCTTTAATTTTATTTTTCACTGACTCTAACTGCAAAGTATTTTTTTTTTTTTTTTTTTGACTAGAATGTGAAATTTTTCTAAGTATCAAAATAATTATCACTTAGAATTTTTCAAATTTAAATCACCCACCGTTTCGTCACGTTCCGCGAAGTTACAAACTTTTCGACCACGACCGTAGACTGTCCTCAACTGGCATTTGTCTAGACTTTTATACCCCTCTCAGGTCCAAAAGATCGTATCTGAATCTCCTGTAATAAACCAATCTAATTACTATCAACTCGTAATTTCTTGAAACCTCTCCATTATTGTCGAATGCGGTCTCTTTGTACGTTTTGCGTTTGATACATTAAATTCTGTCTCGTACCTCCATACTTACAAGATCCGGATTTAGTAAGATCCATGTTTAATGGCCCAACTTCCTTTGTCCTGGTGTTCATACAAAATTAGCTTGAATTTAATAATTTTAAAGTTCTATTTTCATCTATTCCGTAACATGTCCGTGCGTACGGCATCTACCATATGTTCCAAATCTGTCCCCAAATTCGCCTATCAGAGATATCTTCATGTCGAAGTCTTTCTTGCAAATTGTTCATTTTTATTTTATTATTTTTCCACGAGTTTTTCTGTATTCTATATGAACCTTTCCATTTAAAACCGAATTTTCTCTATTTACGTCGTATATTTGAATTTTCCATTTTTTTCTCGAATTTTCTTTTATTCACGACACTCTTTCCATGAATTTCCTTATTTATTCTTACGCTATTGTTCATATCTCTATAGATTTTTATATTTCAAGCCGTATTTATTTTATTCACTGTTAATCTAAGATTTCCTTTGTTTTTCTCTGTCGTATCTCCTTTCCCCTCACTTCCCCGTACTTCCCTGATATAACCATATCGTTTTTTGATGTTTGCTGCCTCTTGGAAAATTTCATTTTCTATTTGTTATTAATAAATATATCATTTTTTAACATCTTTATAGGAGATACCCCCACTTCGGCCCTTAAATTCCTGTCATTTTTATTGCTTCATAGAGAACGCCTTACAAATTTTGTCCCGTTCTTACGAAAAATCCCATAAACCATATGTCTTGACAGTTGTATACATTAATCCCTGTACCCACCTGGCAATAAATCCTTTTTTATTTCAGTGTCGTTAACTTTTATGAGAATTCTTTAATATAAATATTTCATAAGACCCATGATAATTTTTATTACCTTTTTAACGGCTAATCGTCCTTATATAAACAATTTTCATGTTCGAATATTCCTTGTTTATCACAACAAAATACATCTGGGATCGACAACCATTGTAACGCCTCATTTTTTATCTGCAATCGCGTACTATGTTACTCTATAACCTCCATTTTAATTACGTAAAATGACTCCTTTTCCTGAGTTTTTCTATCGCAATGTTTTCAGCATTTTCCACTCCCCTCCGTACTGCACTCTATCTTCTTCTCTAACACTTGTTACTGCTCTAGACATCTGAAATGTACCCTCGCCTATTCTTTAAAACTCTCATTTTTTTTTTTGACGTTTCCTCCCTAAATCTTTCATCGTAATATCCTAGCTCCGTCTAAAATTGATAACAATAATTTTCCATTGTTTTTTCAACATTTCCATTTCCTTTAGCACGTTTTCCCTCGAATCGATCATCTCCGGTCGTCACAAACAATCGTATTATAGATGGAAATCTCCCTAACGCCTTACAATACGTTTTCGTCACTTGCTTTGCAATTTTTCACTTAAACTTTTGCATCGTGTTTACGTGTATCCTTTTTTTCCGCACCTGATATGTTTTAATGCGTTCGAGAACTAGGGTTTCTGATCCCTGGAATGTACCGGTTAATGATAACATTTCTTGGGGTCATCGTTCTTTTGTCCCTGAACAGATTATTTCTTCCCATGGAGTTTATTCACCTCTCGGTTTGGTGGGAACGTCAAACTCATTAATCACATTACTAATTGCTAAGTCCAAAGGTCGTTCCTTTGTTCTAAAAATGGGTTCGGCCCTCTTCCCGTTGATAGGCTGAATTGGTTTTTAATCGCTTTTGCTGCAATTCAATTGGCTGTCAATATATCACGGGCTAAGTATATTGGGGAACCCCTGTTTCTGATTATTTGTTGATACCATCTGTGATCCTTTCATCAATACTCGTCTCACCTTGTCTAATTATAGATCCCTACCGTAAATATGAATTCACTTTACTCTAATCCGATAGATGTCGTAGACGTGTCCGTTTTATAAGTAATTGATATTTTCTTTTTAAATTAAAGTGGGAAGCTACGATATTTTCTAATTCTCACTGTTGATCAATGCAATTCATCACAACCAATACGGCTTTCGGTCGGGTAAGGGAACGGATGATGCCATCGCATGTCTCACGGAAACTATTGCAGGGAATATGAACCGTGGCAAGAAAACTATTGCCCTTTTCCTGGACCTGGCCAAGGCATTTGACACAATATCTCATAAAATTCTTTTACAGAGACTTAGAAATATAGGAATAAAGGGAAAAGCTTTTCAATGGATAGAAAGTTATATATCTAATAGATTTCAACAAACCAGAATTAACGAGGCTATTAGCACTTCACTAAAATACACTTTTGGGGTACCACAAGGAAGTACACTTGGGCCCCTTCTCTTTATTATATACATAAACGAACTTTGTAACCAACACATTGGTGGCAAAATTATCACGTTCGCTGACGATACAGTTATTTTGTTTGAAGGAGATGATTGGAAAGAAACACACCACCTTGCGAACACAGGTATAAACAGAGTAAAACAGTGGCTGGACAGTAATTTGCTTACACTAAACATACAAAAAACAAAATATCTCACATTTAGCGCTACCCTTGCAGGGCAACCCAAAACACCTCATCACCTCACAATACACAATATTAAGTGTAGCCTTGGAAATAATAACCATACTTGTAAATGCGAAACCCTTGAATGTGTTAAATCTATTAAATATTTAGGTATAATAGTGGATAACCACCTTAAATGGAAACAACAAATTGAAAACACAGCTAATAAAGTGCGCAAGCTTATTTATATATTTATAGCATTGCGGGAAATTATAAAAACTCAAGACATTAAAAAAATATACTACGGGCTCTGTAACTCCGTCATAACCTACGGTTGCATTGGATGGGGTGGAACAGGATTAACAATATTATACCCGCTACTGAAGGCACAGAAATCCATTCTACGCGTCATTATGAAAAAACCCTTCAGATACTCGAGCGACGCTCTCTTCAAGGAGTTTAATGTGCTTGATGTTCGACAGTGTTACATAAAAAAAATAACAATCTACGTCCACAAAAATATAAGCAAAACGATAACAGTCGATCATAATCATCAAACCAGAAGTAAGAGCAGAAACGACCTTTCCATTCCTACAAGCAATACTGCGGCTTATCAAAAAGCTTTCTCATACCTGGGACCAAAAATATACAACAAAATCCCCTCTCAATTTAAACTGTGTGATTTATCATCCTTCGGTACTAAAATTACAAAATGGTTATTAGAATTAGGTAGGACAGATTCCGAAAAATTATTAAAAAACGTAGTATGAGTTGATTTCTTCGATTTTGTATTTTTTATTTTCCTAAAAAATATTTTTTTATTTTTCTTTCTTACATTTATATATTATATTTTTATTTTATATTTTACATGTATCTATTTTATATTTTATATGTATCTTACATGATTTTATTGTTTATTACTGCTAATTAGTATTTTCCTAAAAAAATACTTTTTTTTTATTTTTCTTTCTTACATTTATATGTTATATTTTTATTTTATTTTATATTTTACATGTACCTACCTGGATTTTATTGTTTATTACTGATGTACACCTAGAATAACACAACTTTTATCTGATATTGTACCTAATATCTAAGTAACTCCCCCAATATGTACCATTATTGTTTATTATTATTGAATCCATTAATGTGAAATTATGTACATGCAAACTGCCAATTTGACTGTCCTAAAACGGGAAACCTTCCTAGTTGGACAGTCAAAGCTTCCTTTTATATTGTTATTATCTTGTATGTAATAAATGTAATAATAAATAAATAAATAAATAAATAAATAAATATTAAATTCTTTAAAAATCACCTTGTCTATTACTCAAGCGTATGCAGTTAAAATATATCACGAAATTGGGGATATATCACAAAGTTAGGAAATGCATATCAGGTAATTAGCATAAAATTTGTCAGAAAATGAGGATCAATAGCGGTTAGAACGTATCATGATGTTAGGATATATTTTATAGGAAGTGAAGAAGTTAGGATCTATCACGGACTTATTTGGGTTTACCAAAATCTCGCATATTAATGGATATGTATGTGGAAGTTGAGTCAGTAGTTCACGTTAACGTGGTCGGGATATTAAATACGTTTCTTTGATTGATTCTTCAGAGAGCGGAAATATATTTCTTGTATCGGGAAAATGTCGTCGTAAAAGCATTTTATTTCGCGAGAGTGCTTTTGGGATGCGAACTATCAATACGTCATGTTGGAGAGAGCACACTTTGACCTACGGAGCGGAGACGTAAGCTGCTTGACTTTGGACCCGAAGGTCGCGGGTTAGCATTGAATAATGTTTTTCAAGAAAATCTTAAATAGCATAGCTTATTCCACGAAGAAAAATACGCTTCACATCGCCCAAGTGAGCACATCGCACTACCGATCAGAATCAGATCAATGTTTGAAATAGCTTTAAACCATGATTAGTAACCAAATCTGACTAGTCAAATACTTCACACCATTTATCTCCCCCATCTCCTTTCTCTACCTAATTTTCTTCAGTCTAACAACATTACTTAAATGTGGATTTCGTATTCATTTCCTCTGCTCCGGGCAGTTGGAATGTGGTATCATTTTTATTTCTAAAAGTAAGTTAATAGTACGTTTTATTAGATTAATTTATTTCAGGCATTCGACTAACATTTCATTTTATTTTATTTTATTTTGCAGAAACAAACAGTACATTATTACATAATGGAGAATAGTTACAAAGTTATAGAATTAATACAATAATTGGTACCAATGACATGTCGCTGTTATATGCTTATGTTTATGTGAGATATTTTTCTCACAAAAATGTATTATTTAATACATTATAACTAAATTAAATTAGTAAATTATTGAAGGAGAGGGGTGTGTGAGAGTGTTTGTATGTGTGTGAATGCGCGTAAGAGGGTGTGTAGGTGTGTGTGTTATGTGTGCGAATTCAGTGTGCTAAAAATGTTTTTCTTAAGTAGACGGAGGAAATCAAAAAATATATCGGTATTTGTGGTTTTTTGAATTGAGTTGAATCGTTGAAGGATGCGGGAAATGGGGGAGTTGGCTGCAGCGTTCGTATTATTACTAGTTGTGTAAAAAAGATTGGTGAAATCCATTATCATAATATAAAAAACAAAGTCCAGTTAGTTACACCATTTGTAACTCGAGAACGGCTAAACCGATTTCTATGATCGTTGATTTGTTGGATTTGTCTCCGCACCGAATAGCAGAATAGCTATTAAAATATCAGAAAAATTCACGAAAAAAGTAATTACGAAGATAATTTTTTTCCTCTTTCATTTTGTATGGACCAAACTTTAATTTTTTGAAGGAGCTGCAGCAATATTGTGATAAGAATAATATTGAGTAGTGAGTGAATTCCAAAAATTCAAAAACGTCAAATGTCAATGCGCTGATTGTTTTGCTTTTGTTCTTAAGACACCGCTACCCGAATTTCTACCGATTTCTTACATATCTCCCTTAAACACGTTAAGGTTTAAAGCTCTTAAAAAATATATGTTATTCTTGAAAATAATATCTAGACATTCCCCGCGCCGAAACGCAAATTCTATAAAATTCCATCGATAGAAAAAAATCGTAAAGTATACTCCAAAAATTATTGTAAACACGTTTGTTTCAGTTATTTTACAATGTATTTGTATGAAAAAATTCACAATGTTTCTTTAAATGCTTTTTAAGACAACCCCGCGAGGTTTTTGCTCTATTTTAAACAAGTCGTGTTTTATTAAACATTTCCACAAATTTCGCATCGATTTTGTCGCTTTAAATACTAGCGCGCTCCTCTAACATTCGTAATTTAATATCTCTCCATCTTCTTCCTTTTGAGCCCGATTGCGGCGCCTTAAACATATAATGCTGCCCCTCTTTCTTACACACTAAATGTCAACAGTCGAACATGGGACAAACGGTGAACGTATGTCTGCACCCCTCCAAAGGAAAAATCAATAATTATAATAAATCTCCGTCACACGTATAAAGAAAATGAATAGCAATTCCCGTTAGTAAGTGTAAAAGTAAGAAAATCACAAAAAATATAAATCCGTACACAACGCCATCTCTTATATGTTACATAAAAAATAATGTAACAAGTGAATTATCTGTGTATGGATACTTTTGGTGGAAGTTTGTTAACATTCAACATCTTTATATTGGTAGCATTGAAATGTTTACCTTTGCTCAGTTGGTGATACTGAGGATCTGCACAGAGGGGTTCACTAGGCAGGACTGGCCTTGAGCTCGGCATTCTTTGAGCAGCCACAGGTGACCTTGGCCACCGTCCCTGTGGCGGGTCGACGTAATCACATAGTAATAGTTCGCCATTATTTTAACAACATGTGAAGATTGTTAAATCCGCGCCCATCAGCGGCATCCATTATTGCAGACCATCAGGACAATCATTAAAATCCTGGATCAGCAGCGGATTACCATGGGAGCACATTATTTCTGCTGGATTAAAACCACATCCAGCATCTGCAGACGCAGACATCACAAGATCTTCCGACTATGCCTGGAGCCAGAAGTGCTCGCAGAGATGCGGCCGAAGATCGCCCACCTTGGCCGTCATCAACATAGTCGGCTGGCTGGCAACCGCCCTGGGACGGGACGTCGCTGGGAAACCGCGGGACTGGAGGCCTGTTCGTCGCTCCAGCCTGCCGTTCAGCACATGTCAGCAGCGGAGGGAGCTAACCGCACATCTCCGAAGGCAGCAAGCAGCAGCATGGATCGCCTACATATGGCATCACCCATTCATCAACTCCTCAAGATTAAACGGTACTAACGCTCCATAATATGCCCATTCAGATTTAGTCTAGCCCCGATTGTTTTTTTGTACTTATAAATAAATTAATTTAACTGTCTCAAAGCACTAAACTCTTTTATTAAATAACCTATCCTCATATCAAGTATTTAATAGCCGCCTGCTTAAGGTCCATGCCTGAGATACAAATTCTCCAGTAATAATCACACTTGTCTCTTGCTCTCCTTCTATTATATTCCTAACATTTTAGCTTCCAAGGTGAAAGCTAAATATTTTAATAACAGATACTGACTAAAACAAAACACTGATAGTTGCGCATCGATAATTGCTAGACTGTATAATTTTGAACTTAATAACAAAACTGAATTTAATTCAGCTAATAAGTTAACACAACAGTTATTGATCTGAGGGGATACGAAATTCGCCGGGTCAGCTTTTTTTTTTTTTTTACAGTGAATACCGCACAAGAATCTCAACTGCTCCCGTCTGGAGCCAGTGAGACTATGGCATCCCCAATTGGGGTATGCTGTGAGGCTGAAGGTAGTGAGGAGGGGAAGGAGGTGGAGAAGAGGAAGGTTGGGAAGTACCTGGCTATTCAGATCTGGTCACCAAACACGGCTAAAGCCATTTACAAGCAACGTTTCAATTCTGAATGGTGGTCTTACACCAGGGCGATACTGATAGTATCTTCCACTCTGGAACATGCCGCAAATATACTATATATTATTTTAAATGAATTAATTGTGAAATAACACGAATTAATCAAATAAAATTTATTTGCGCATGCCGGGTTCGAACCCACGACCTCCGGATTGTGAGTCAAGAGTCTTACCCACTGGACTACGGAGGTCGTCAGCTAGTTAATAATATAAATAGATTTGACGATATCAACCGATTCGCTGGAATAAGGTTGTTTTTATGATCCAAGATCACTCTCCATTCATTGAGAGGTAAAAGTGCCCCAAATACACTGACATTATTATTCTATTCCATCCCTGGGTAGTTATGATAAGGGATAGATTGATCGAACAGTTCATTTCGCAGAATCAAGGGTTTGTAGCTATGACAGAATATACCCAGATTGATATTATATTCGCCACGTTAAAACCTATGTGTTTATTGACATCGCGATAAATTAAATGTAAATAAAAAATAATGTTTTTTTTGATAAATTTATTGTTTTTCGTTATTTGTGTTTTTTTCTCTCCCAAAATGTTATATTTAAATCCAACCAAAGGTGGCTGTAGGGGTCCAGAAGTGGAAGGTCATTTAAAAATAATTATATTACCTATGATACAATATCAAATAAAATATGATAATAAATATTCATTTTTAGGAACCTCCCTCGTATCCCTCTTTAGTGCTATCTCGTTTATTGTGTGGTGTATAAAGACACAGAAGATATGATATCGGGGCATTTCTTAAATTTGACCCAGCCAATCATAGTGCGTGAGGAAGAAAGCTTCCATTTAAGATGCTTTCTCGCGGTGCATTTCAAATACACGAGAATAATATCAGTTGTTTTGATTGGCTTAATATTTCATAAAAATATTATGTTTTACTGTCATCCTATAATTTTGGGAGGTTTTTGACCAATTGTCCTGAGGGAAGGACCGCCACTGATTCCAACATGTTATATCTTTGAAGAATAAGACAATACAGATAAATCTAAAGATACATGAAATAGAATAACACACAGAAAAATAAAAAAGTTAACGGTTGCAACTGGGATCTCTTGTCTAACCGGGACACAGCGCCTTAATCATCTCTTGTCTTACCGGGACACAGCGCCTTAATCAACTCGGCCTTTGGTACTTATATTTTTTCTGTCATTTTATAGATCGACAGTGAAAAGTTTATAATTGTTTTTTACATTTGCTTTATACATCTTTGGGGACCCTGTTTTGATGATCTTTTTAGGAAAATAAAGGAGAGGAATATCTGGGAAGGAAAAATGTATGAGATGTGGGTAGGAATCTGGATGTCAGTGTGACAAGGAGAGACGTATGAATCTCTTCCTCCCACTGCGGTGCAATGCGACGGGTCAAGAGAGTCCGGCTGAAGAGGTCAAAAGGTCTTCCTCAACCAGTGTCTCCTGATGCGGCCCGCCTCGCTGTAGGTTGGTAAACGCATCAACTGCCAAGACGTAGATAAACCTCTCTCCAAATACCTGGGCACCAAACGTAGTGAACCACTTAGGGTGTTGGATAACCAACAAATGGTTGGCATAGTTAACTATTTTTATTTTAACTTTATCAGTAAAACCTCAATTGTAATATTTAATTAAATGAAGACAATATAAGTGAAACTCAATCCAAAATCTGAAAACAGAAAAATCAGAAAAAGACATTAGCACCTCTGGGACTTAAACCCAGGACCTCTCGCTTTCCAGGCAAACGCGCTAACGGGCAAGGCGATTGAGTTTTGCTTACATTGACTTCATTTAAAAAATCTCGTTAAATCTCGTTAATAATGCTGGTGAGCAACTGGGCCTAACAATCAATGTCAATACAACTAAATGGATGACATTTGGACGACTAGATCACTCTGAATCAGTGATACAGTTAAATGGTTGCAATGTCGAAAAGGTGGAAAGATTTAGATACCTCGGCAGTATTCTCACAGAGACTCTTGACCCAGATGTGGAGGTTAGATGCAGAATTGAAGCAGCAAGAACTGCGTTCATTAAAATGAAATCCCTCTTCTGCAACGAAAAATCCCTCTTCTCCCTCTTCTGCCTCTTCTGCAATGAAAAATCCCTCTTCTGCAATCAGCTTAAAACTAAGGCAGAGAATGCTAAAATGTTATGTGTGGTCGGTCTTGCTCTATGGATGTGAAACATGGACCTTGAAAGTAAATACCATGAACAGGTTAGAGGCTTTTGAAATGTGGCTTCACCGGAGAATGCTCAAGGTCCCATGGACCGACATGATCACCAACATAGAAATTCTCAGGCGGGCTAGAGCAGATAGAGAACTGCTTACATTAATAAAAATCAGGAAAATTTCATATCTGCGTCATATACTTCGAGGGGAGAAGTATCACTTGCTCCATTTGATATTGAAAGGCAAGATAGAGGGTCGCCGATGGCCTATTAGGAGACAAATGTCTTGGCTGCGTAATATACGAGATTGGACCGGCATTAGAAGTGTGGAGGAGCTATTCCGGGCAGCGCAAGACAGAGAGACATTCTCAAGAGTGATCGCCAACGTCGGGGGGACCTGATGCGGCACACAAAGAAGAAGAATTAAATATTATTTTTTTATTAATGTGTATGTTAATTTTAAGATTTGCTGTTAACTTTTCAAAGAAACAAATAAATGGCTGGTAGTCGACCAGAGGTTTAACGAAAATTTTACGATAAATACTTTCTCAGGATAAGAGATCACCCACAAAACATTTCCCGGAAAGGAGGTGAAAGAAGGCTTAAATTTTTAATATCCTTGACTGCCATAAGAAATTTATCCACGTTACTAAATGTCAGGCTCGGTGGGGTTCGGAGGGTTCGGGAGGCTCCTTTAGGTTTTTGTTGGAGGTAAAAGGGTTGAGCCCCTCGAAACTGCTGATACTTATCAGGATCAAATGCTTTTTTGGTAATTAAGAGACAAAAAGAGTCGCAAAATTAATTTATTCTGAAGACTTTCAAAAATGGTCAAACCTGAAAATAAAAACTGTCGGGATTCTTTTTACAGAATAAAGATCACTTATATAACCTTCTTATTTAATAAATTATTATTATTGTAGAAAGCAATCACTTTGTGGTTTGACATATTTAATAAAATAAAATACTTTTTTGTTTAAAACCACGATATTTATAAATTTTTTAACCAAAAATCGGTTAAAAAATTAATAAATATCGTGGTTTTAAACAAAAAGTATTTTATTTTATTAAATAAATTATTAGCACATACCCGTGAAAAATATGAGTTATTACCTACATAATATTTATTTTTTATTTTAGGTTTTCAATTTTATTTTTCAAGTCGTTTTATTTTTAATTAAACACTGAATTGTAAGATTTGTGAAGCCGAAGTATTTGCATCAGGATCATTGTATTTCAAACACGATCAGGAATTTATAATTCGAATGAAAACCGTTAGTAAAATCAAAAAATTACGTCTTACATCTGCCAAAAAGTTACACAAAAGAAATACAAATTTGTTAAATAGAATTATTAATTAACGACATGACCTTGTTACCTACTTTTCGTTGGTCTGAATCGTTTCAATAATCAGTTCCAATTTTGAAATCATTATTTTTAATCATTGATTGTGCACTTAATAAAATTACATAAGATAAATAGTGTGTAGGTATTTACGTCAGTAAGCTCTGTAATCGAGTAGAAAAGAGCAAGCAACATTAATTTTGTGAATATTTTTTTTGTTTTTTTAATCAAATATTCTTTATATTAGGTCACAATTTACACAATTTAAGAAGACTTGCAAATGTATGCGGGATCGTCTGGAAAAACAAACTAGATTTCGTTATGCTTTCGTTCGAATGGATTTGGAAAAAAATAGTTTGCTTACTTTCATCTCTCTTTAAAACTCGTTTACAAGGTTTTGCATGAGTCTTTTATCCAGTTACGAATTTTTTCTTCATGATGATGTAATTGTAACATAAATTTAGTCATTAAATGAGAACACATGTACTTTGTATCACTATATAATCTACATTATCGTGAAAATAAACATCATATTTATTTTTCAACTTTATGAGTAAAATCTCAAATTATAATATTTAATTAAATGAAGACAATATTAACGAAACTCAGTCGAAAATCTTAAGACGGAAAAGGCAGAAAAATATATTGGCTCCACTGGGACTCGAACCCAGGACCCTTTGCTTACATAGCACGTGCTCTACATAGGTTCCGTAGCTCAGTTTGTAGTATATATATAGCGCCGTTTCCTTGAAAATCACCTCAGGGGCGCTGTAGAAATAAATATATAAATGAATTAAGGCTTTTAACTAAGATTTACAATTGTAACTAGTGACTTACATCTACGACTTATGGCTAGTGACTTATATTACTGGCTTAGAACTAAGATTTACAATTATAACTAGTGACTTACAACTAAGATTTATAACTGACTTATGACTAAGACATATAAATTCTGACCTAAAACTAGTGAATAACAGACATATTTACAATTAAGATTAGCGCCAGAAGAAGTAGAAGTTTTTACAAAATATTACAATTCAAGAACACGGGTGCAAAAATGATCTTAATGGGTTAATTTGGGAGAAGCGAATCGGTACGGCTGCCCCGGGAACCTTTAGCGGATAACCAACACCTCTGCCATAGATCACCCCATGTGGTTCGCTACGTTTGATGATTTAGCAGGGGTGCCCGGATTCATGGGGTGAGGTTTGTCTAGGTCTTGGAGGCGGATGGCCAGGACACACTGAACCCCAGATTCCTAACCACCCCTTAAACCCCTTTCCTTCCCAGAACTCTCCTCTCCTTCCTTTCATTAAAACAACCCTCCACACAGCGACCCCAAAGATGGCATAGGCCCTGAGGGAAATTATATTCCTCAGGGCCTTCTGTGCGGAGATCATGTAAAAAAAAAAAAAAATTGGATACGCGAAGGATTAAATTTATAATACTAGTTAGTTAGAAACGTGAGAGGGTATTGTAATAAAAAATCTGGTTTACAAGGGTTGTTAAATATAGGTATAAATTATTGCACATCGTTGTATTGTTGTTAGTTCGATTGGGGATTTGGATTAAGGCGGGACTTGTAAGAATCTTTTGCTAAATTTTTCTTAAAAAAAACGAAATTTTCTGAAGTTATTACGAAGTGAAGTAAGTGTTTTAGTATTCGTTATTGTGAGAGCTGTTTCGGCGTTCAAACTGTCGTTATGCCACTTTTACTCCTCCCCTATTTTCATTTCCTGATGTTTTATTAATGTTTTCGGTAAAAACCGATTTACTTAGATTATTAATGGTGTGAGGCACTTACCGTTAAAATTTTTTTTTCGTCCCTGATGGCAGGTTTTCTTAAGAATGAATAACCAGACAAAACCGAAAATATGTCACTTTTAAATAAAATTTTAGACGTATTGACTCTTTTCCACAAAAAATATCAATTGATTTCGAAAGTTCGGAATTGAAAATAACATTTTCAATTCCGAACTTTCCAAATATAAGGGGTACATAAAAGAGCATTTCTCTGATGTTTCATGAATATGTTATGTGTCTATGTTTCTATTGTTTATATTTTAATTCTGTTATGATTTGATTTATATGTACAACCTGGCTTCTTATGGATACCAATGTATTGATATTTTATGTTTTATGTAAATTTTAGTTTTATATACAATCTTTTGTTTTATAAAATTTTTGATTTCATACTCCTTTATTATAAATTTTATTATTTAAAATTTTTTATTTTGCTGTTTAATCAGAGGTAAAGTCACAAGAAAGAAATTCATAATTGGTATTATTTTGGCTATACAAACATGTACACACTGGAAAAATGTAAACTGTCGATTTCCCGAAAATAAATAAATAGAAGGACTGTTCTTTTATATAGTAAAGCTATGGTTTAAATTTTGAGGAAATATGTTTATTTTTAGTACAATATTAGATTTTACCGTATGTCGTTGGCAGATTTGTTCAATTTTCAAACAAAATTTTGTATGAAACAACACATATTTCAAATCGTATAATCATGCAGTAAAATAAATCCATAAATATCTGGGAAAGCCATGTTTCAGAATTTTAATTTTAGCTCAAATAAAATCACTTAAAAAAGATCCGCCCACGTGTTTTGTGATGAAAATACTTCAGTTTGTCTATTTATTTACGATCTTAAAAAATCAACATACTTTTAGATTTTTTTAACATTCTAATTTTGCTTAGACATTATTGAAAAATTATAAATATTTATGATTTAAAAATATTTACAAATAGTACATAATTTTAATAGTTTTATTATCACGTCATCAGAATTTTTGAATGTAGGTATAAATTAAAGCAAATTTTGAACGAAATAAAATCGATAATGAGTTATTATTTAAAACAGCTGGTACGGAGAATAATTAATCATTCTGATTGGAACCGCCCTCTACGGTCGTAAAAACATCTTTCGCTGAAATTTGAATTCTCGGCCGATGGCTGGTTAATGGCCCTTAATTGTTTCACAATGACGTGAAAACTATTTCACTTAAGAACTTAATGATAACATTAATTAATTTGATTTATTTTGAATGAAAAAAATGAAAGGAGTCCTTCAAATTAAACACAATTAGAAAAATATTTTCCCTACTCTTTGCTCGTAAATGAAAAAAATATTTTTACGAAATGATAATAATATTAATCTATGAATATTATGATTCCGTGACAGTTGATCCCCCGATACTTGCCCCCTCGGCATACTTATATACAATATGGGAAGGGGTATAAGTATAGGGAAGTATAGGGAAAATAGGTATATGTACTTACATAAGATATAACTAAGTATCTCCCAAGGCGTGTACAGGGAGGATGTACCGCCGAATAATTAAAGTATAAAAGATATTTTCATTCAAATGATTTTTTTTTTATTGGAATTTTTTTTTTGGTATAATACATACAATAGATACATAAATATAATGAAAGTATATAAAAAACTTCATAAAATTATTAAATACAAATGTACATATTTTTAAAAAATATTCTCCCATAATAAGCAAATGCTTGTGTGTATTATTTGTTAGGTTAGTTTGATTTTTTTTTTTTTGAAATTAAGTTTATATAAAGAATAAGAGAAACATAATGTTTTTCATTTATTTTTTTTTTTTTAAATAATTATTTATTTATTTTTTTTAGTTAAGGTTTTCAGTATATTTTTTTAATTGTGTTTTGAAATTTTTGAAACTGTCCATAAGGGATCTTATATTTTCTGGTAATTTATTAAAGAAGTTTGTTCCCAAATATTTGTAGTTTTGTTGACTCAAAGCTTTTTTACAAATAGGAATTGGTAACATGTATTTTTGCCTGAGATTTACTGTGTTTTTGAATGGTATGGTTTTGTTTTGGATATCCTCTTTGTAAACTTGTGAGATTGAATGATACAGGAAGAGAGTATTTAATTTTCTGACTTTAAATTCTTTGAATATGAGTTCAGATGGATATAAAAATGATTTTTTTATTTTATTTTAATTATTAGTTTTTGCGCAATGTAAAGAGATTGTGTGTGAGTTTTATAGGCGCCACCCCATCCTATTATACCATATTGGATTAGGGATTGACAGAATGCGAAGTACGTCATTCTCAGTAGTTCTTTATTTAGAATATGTCTCAAACAGCTAAAAATATATGTCAATTTTCGTACTCTGTTTTTAAGAATGGTTATATGCGGTATCCATTTTAGACATTGGTCAATAGTGATTCCTAGATATTTGGTTGAAGTTTTCATTTCAATACTAGTACACAGTAAGTTACAGTGGTGTTGTTGAGTGTGTGGTGCAGAATGGATCCTTATGTTTATTTCATGCGGCGTGTTTGGTTTTTTTATGAAAAATGGTATGTAATGCGTTTTTTTAGAGCTTAATGTTAGTAGATTATTGTCAAACCATGTTTTTAATTCATTTATGTGTGTGTTAGCCTTTTTATTCAGTTCTAACCATGTGTTTGTTTGCTTTTAGAAGAAGCACTGTGTCATCTGCATATGAGACAATTTTCCCGTATTTAGCAACTCCGAATATATCATTTACATATAATATGAACAAAATTGGTCCTAGAACTGTGCCTTGTGGTATTGAGAAGTTACTACTTTCGGAATCACTTAGTTCATTTAATAATTTTACTTGTTGTGGTCTATTTTCCAAAAGCTTATAATCCAGGATAGCACCAGTCAATTTATTCCAATTGATTTGATTTTTTTTATTGAGTTAGTATGAGATATACAATCAAATGCTTTTTTAAGGTCAATAAATATTCCAATGTATTTTTCATTTGAGTCTAGGGCGGTATATATATAGTTTGTTATTTTCGCAATGGCATCGTGGGTGCTGGTGTTTTTTTTTGAAACCATACTGTTTAGAATTTAAAATGTGATGTTGTTCTAAGTAGGCCCTGATTTGGTTTTTTACAATTTTTCGAATATTTTTGATATATTTGATAAAAGGGATATAGGGCGGTAATTTTGTGGGTCTTTTGGGCAGTCTGCTTTATATATCGGTGTTTTTGTTGTTCTTTTGTAATTATTTGGAAATACACCTTTTATAAGGCTTGTATTTATTATATGAGTTAATGGGCAAGTTAGATATTGTTTCATTGTTTTAAAACTACTAGTCTAAATAATGTATATACCAGTGTATATTTTTTTTACATGAGCTTCACACAGGAGGCTCTGGGAATATAATTTCCCTCAAGGCCTAGATCATCTTTGGAGATGCTGTGTGGAGGTTTTTTTTAAAGGAAAGGAAGGAGGGGAGAGTTCTGGGAAGGAAGAGGGTTTAAGGGGTGGGAAGAAATCTGGGGTTCAGTGTGTCCTGGTCATCCGCCTCCAAGACCTAGACAAACCTTAACCCATGAACCCGGGCACCCCTGCTAAATCACCAAACGTAGCGAACCACTTGGGGTGACCTATGGCAGAGGTGTTGGTTATCCAATAAATGTTCCCGGGGTGGCGGTACCCATTGCCTCCTCCCAAATTTACATAATATAAAGCAAAGTCGCTCCCGCTCTTTACTTTATCTTTTAAACTACACCACGGATTTCACCAATAGATAGAGTGATTCACAAGGAAGGTTTATAATTTGTCAAGGTTATGTGTAAATTGGTAGAAATATATAATGTACAAATGGAGCGGGCTGGCAAGCGGGCAGTCTGGATTTGAAATGTGTAAAGTAAAATGTTATAAAGGTTGGGTAATGGCGTTGTGTTTCATTATCCACAGTAACGTGTGGTCAAGTCTGCTATGTGCAAATAAATTCGTTCGATGTCCATAGCAATTTATTATTAAGGGCGTTTAACCAGCTAGCGGCCGAAAATACACATTTCGTCGAAAGATGTTCTAGCGATCGTACAGGGCGGTTCCAATGAAAAAGATTAATTATCTACGTACCAGCTTTTTCAAATTATAACTCAATATCGATTTTATTTCATTCCAAATTTGCTTTAATTTATATCTACCTACATCCAAAAATCCTGAAAGGCATGATGATAAAACGCTAAAATTATGCACTTTTAAAATTATTTTTTGATCATAAGTAATTATCATTTTTCAATAATATCTAAGCAAAATAAGAATGTGAAAAAATCTGAAATATATTAATTTGAAGGTGCGCAAATAAATACACAAACGGACCAATTTTCGTCAAGAAACGCATGTACGTATATATTTATGTTTTAATGGTTTTATTTAAACTAAAATTAAAATTTTGAAACATGCCCAGATAATGTATTGATTTATTTTACTGTATGATTAAATGATTTGAAATGTGTGTTGCATAATACAAAATCTTTTTTGAAAATTTAATAAATCTGCCAACGACCTACGGTAAAACCTAATTGTACTAAGAATAAACATATTTTCTCTAAATTTAAAACAAAGCTTTACTAGATAAAAGAACAGTCTTTTGAAATCAATTTATAATTTTTCCCTCTTAAAGGTATTTTTGAGGTCAATTTTAGGTTTGAAATTGATAATCACAAAAATTATAATCTTATAATAATTGTAGTTTCCGATGGCCAACTGTCGGAACACCGGATTTTATAATGATTTAATTTTTTTGTATTTACTGCACTTTTTATTCATTATTTATTTATTTTATGCAATATTATTTACATTTTTTACATAATTCAATGATGTTGGCCTCACTGGGTGGTTTACCCGTGCTGAGGCCTCCATTTTATATACAAAATTATACACAATACATATAAATATATATATACATAATATTGGTGAAAAAAAGGAAAAAAGTAAATAAAAAACATACGATTAAGATAAATTAAACTTAAAAATTAGAGATTTAGAATTAACGTAAAATTAAGAATAAATAATATTATATAAGGTTAAAAAAAGGTTAAGGTTGTGTGTTTGTGGGTGATTGTGTTTTATATTGGTTTTGTGTGTTACTTATATGTTTTGTTATTCTATGCTATGATATTTTGGCAGTATTGTCTATTTTGGTTTTTAATTAATAATTTTGTAATTTTGTGTCGGAATTTATTTTTGTTTTCCTCAATTTTATTTTCACGTGTTAGACTGTTGAATGCTTTTATGGCGTGATATTGGTAATGTCTTTGTCCAAAGCTTGTATTTACCGTCGGAGTTTTTAAGTTTTCTTTGTATGCTTGTCTAACTGGTCTGTTTGTGATATTTTGTGTTTTTATTCTTTTGTGTTTTTGTGTTTTTATTCGTATTATATTCATAAATCGTAAATAAGTCAAATTAAATCAAAATTATTGTAATTAAATGCTGAGACCTAGCGCAATCATGACGATATTGTAATTAAAAATACTTAAAAGAATTCCTTAAGCAATTGAATTGCATAAAAAACATATTGTAATACATGTTATAAATAAGAATCTCGTGCCACGGTGTTTATGGCCGCACTCCTCCGAAACGGCTTGACCGATTTTTATGAATTTTGTAATGTATATTTGGTAGGTGTGAGAAAAGGTTTAAAAGTATATTTCATACCGCTAGGTGATTAGGGTGTGCCTACCCAGAAGTTTTTTAAAATATTTTTTTGACAATTTTTTTGTTATTGTATTTTTATTATTTGACATAAAAAATACCTGTAATCCCAAATTTTAACCCGCCTACCCCACCCCTCCCATTTTTTAATCGCGATTTTTGTATGAACAATTTTACCCGTCTTTCGTATTTCAAACAGAACGAAATTATTTACGTTATTGAATGACAAATGGCGCTACGTCTGCCTCATCGAACTTTCATCCCCACACACGCAAGACATTCACGAGAAGCGTCGCGTCATTTATATTTCATTCGGCATCATGTTCTCGCGTGGGCAAACCATCGAGCTTTATTTGTGTTGGCTAAAGACGGACTGACAAAAAATATCGCACACTCAATTGCTCTTCGAAATTTTTTTTTTTTTTTTTTTGATACGTTTACGAACACATGTATTAGATTTTAATATTATAAAAAATTATCACTTTTAAGAAATTCTCTTAAAATAAAGATCTTAAAATGAAAATTTTATCTTTTAAGTAACCTATAAAAAACAATATTCTGACAGTTCAACTTTGAAAGTACGGCGTTTGTACAATAACTTGATGAAACTGATGTAAACCGCACAAATAACATGGTAAATATATCAATTATGTGAACAGAAGAATTCACATTGATTTTCTTTATTTCATTTTCCTACTTTAATTTGAGTTTTTTTGGTTTTATCGGCGGTTATCGTCTACAGCGCTCCATTTCTCTTTCTGTCATAGATCCCACCCCCACATACTTACAATACATTCGTTATTTTTTATTTAACAACCAAAATATTCACTAGAAATAATTTATATGGCAGAACAACGTTTGGCGGGTCAGCTAGTAGTTCTATAACAGAACGAGGAAATTGGAATTGTCTCATATAAAATCACAACAAACAACACATTTAAATAAATTCAACTGCCTGTGGCATGAGAGTCTGTCGGCGGGGGTGACATGTTATGTCACGCGGATCACATTTAAACGGTGTAATCTTTATATTCAAAATGTATTGCAAGATTGGAGGCGGGCGCTACCTGGGACCAGCGAGGGCGCCGAGACGTGACGCCGCACGTGACGCGCGGGTTATGACTCCGGTACATATTCGGTGTCGCTTTTCGTGGGAATCGGTGTGGGGGGGGGGGTCTGGTATATTCTCAATATTGAAACCTCCACCCCCCGGCGGGTGACTGCCAAAACGATGCAGGAACCAGGCACAATGGTCGCACGACGATTTGGAAACCTTGACGACGCATAGCTTCTAAATTTTATTTGATTGATTTGTGTTATTTCCCAATAAATTTATTTCAAAATAATATATGGTAAATACTTTTGAATGTAGCTATAACTTTGTGGTTATCCATTATAGATAAATGAAACAATTTAACTTTGTTTGAACCACTTTTTTATTTGAGTAAATCCGACCGGTTTCAGAACGACCGTTCCTTCTTCATGGCAAATGTATGCTGATTTGACAGTTTTGACTAATTGACTAATTCCGGAATATTATATAAACTCAAACGTAATGATTGTCCCTCATTTTATATTGGAAAAACAAAGAACATTTAAGGTGTCTTAATAATAAAAATTTTTCTGAGTTCGCTAACCATATCATTGAAAATAACCATGGTTTTGTCAAATCTAAATACGGGGATAAATATTCTTCATGTTAATCACAAAGGAAAATGTTTAGATAACTTAGAAGCCTTGGAAATAAATAAAAAAAAACATTAAAAATAATGAATCTATTATCAACAATCAAAAAATATTGTCTTATAGCCCAATCATGGATATATTCCCCTACCCACCCACTCTTCATTAATACCTAGCAACGGCTCCACCCCTATCATAATAAATCAGTATACGTTTGCCCCGAAGAAGGAACGGTCGTTCTGAAATCGGTCGGATTTACTCAAATATAAAAGTGGTTCAAACAAAGATAATTGTTTCATTCATTTATTTTTAATATATAGTAAATTTACGAGTGTACCGTGGTCACCATTCAGAATTGAAACGTTGCTTGAAAAATGGCTTTAGTCGTGTTTGGTGTCCAGATCTGAATAGCCGGGTACTTCCCACCTTCCCCTTCCTCATCTCCTTCGCCTTCCCACTACCTTCAGCCTCACAACATACCCTGATTGGGGATGCCATAGTCGCACTGGCTTGGAGCAGCTGGGACTCTTGTGAGGTATTCATATAAAAAAAATGATATTCGTAACCCACTTCAAACTTACGCAGGCCAATATTAAATGCCTTTATTTAGTGGATCTCGATGTTTGGTTACTAAGCAGGGGTGCCCGGGTTCATGGGTTTAAGTTTGTCAAAATCTTGGCGTCTGATGTGTCTGCCCACCAACAGCGTGGTAGGCCGGTTCGGTAGATTGAGGGAGACGTTTTAAACTCTCCAGTAGGACTCTCTCGGAACATCGCCTTATCGCAGTGGAAGGGATGGATTCATATGGCCTGGACATACCCCCAGATTTCTACCCACCCTTCCTCATACCCTTTTCCTCCCCAGAAATTCCTCTCCTCCTTCCCTAAAACGACCCATCACACGTCATCCCCAAAGATGACATAGACCCTGAGGGGAATTTTGTCCTTATGGCCTCCTGTATGGAGCTAATCTGAACATTTTTTTAAATAGTTTTAACTCCATATTATCTATTTTAAATATACCTACTCATTGTTAATTTACATCTGCGTTTTGTGTAATATCTACGATAATCATTTCCCTTTACTTATCACAAAATTCAGGCCCCTGCTCTAAGATGATAGTTTCCACCCTCTCCGATTTCGGTGAGCTTTTGGGTAATCTGGCTTTCTGTTTATTCTTATTAAATGTGCTTTAAATTAACAAGGTCAATCAATACCACTTTATATCAACATTTATAGTTTTATTTTTTGTGCTTATTTTATGTATCTATTGCTAATACAAATTTCTAGCTGTGCTATAATTGAAAAATCCCGTAATCTACAATCAAGCACATGATATTTATATTACTGAAAAATACAGAAAATTTGAAAGAATTTTATGTCCAACTGCAACATAGAGTTAAATGAAATAATAATAACTTGGATTTCAGTTTGTTCATTTCGTGTAATTTTGTGAAAAGCCACCCAAGTAAAATGTTAAAGCGACTTCAGTATGTTTGATGGAAAGAAAATGTAACCAAATGGTTTAATGCTTGACGTGCTTTTGACATTGTTTTAGTCGGTTAGTTAAATTTTATCGACCATTAAATTCCATGCACTATCTTCGTCTGCCGCACAATCTGCGAAATTATCAGAAATTGAGTAATTTTATCAGCCAAAAAGAATCTGCCAGCATTTAGAATTTTTAATGACCCAATAATACTTTGTTCAACATCTTGAGCACTTTATAATCTTATCTTGCTAATATTGTTACTCTTTCACTCAAAAACTACTGGATGGATTTGAATGATACTTTATATAATATAATAAAGCTAGCTAGGAAGTGGACGAGGGAGGGGATCGGGGACGCACACGGGAAAGGTGATTCAGGGAGAAACAATGTATTTCTTTGAATATAGCATTGCAACGCATGCCGGGAACCAGCTTGTAAATATATAAATGTTAAACAATTGATTAATTTAGCATATTTTTAGGGTATTTTTATGTGACATTTATGTTGGAATTGAAATGAGATGTTTAAGATGAAAAGAACCCCAAAATCCTTTGCTAGGGATTCCACTTTTTGTACTTTGACTGTTGCAGGTATTTATATTAAATTTAAAGAAATAATACTATTTATTAAGTAAATTTAAACCTGTACAATATAACATATTATTTAACTCCACACAGGAATCAAAACGATGAAGTTGGTGGGTAAATTTAGATTTTTTATTAAAATCACTCCGAGAATCAATTCCATTTACCTTCAGCATCAAAACCTTTCAATGATGCTTCTCAGCCAAATACATTTTTTTAAACTAAGAGCAATGATTATTGCACAATCTTCCACCCAATGATGTCTTCGCGCCCACAGAAGATCAATATTGTATTTTCAGATGAAAAAATATGTTATTTTTGAAGATAACACGTCAAATGTACGAGTACAGGCCACGCCGAAACAGTAATTATATGAAATTCCCCCGATAGAAAGAAATCACAAAATATGCTCCGAAAATTATTATATTTTTTTTTTCTGTTATTTTACAAGTTATATTTATGAAAAAATTCACAGATTTTCTTTATTTGTTATGACATTTTCCACGAGATTTTGCTCTATTTTAAACGAGTCGTGGTTTATTAAACATTTTCACAAGTTTCGCTTAAATATTATCATTTTCTTAATATAAGCGCGCTTCCTCTATCATTAGTATTTACATTTATATATTTATTTATTGCTTCTTTTCAATTTAAATACATTTTTTAGCATGTAATTATTAACCTCCCTAGGGTTCGCCTGTATCGGGGTTAATAATTTCACAATTTAATAAAAATAACACATGTAAAAATATCTGTCATCAAACAGTTAAGTAAAAGCAAAATAATAAAATTTAAAAATAAAATAATAAACAGAGAAAAGGTTAAGGTTGCTTAGCAACGCTAGCCTCGACGTTTGGTTGTATTTTGGCTCTCTGATTTTTTTTATTGTATCAGATAGAAAAGAATTAGCTTTGATCCCAAAACATATAAATATTTGAAAATAAGTATGTTAGATAACCTAATAAATAAACTGCCAGTGAACCGTAGGATATTTAGATAAATAAATACGATATAAAAATTTTCCTTTTGTGAGGACTTACTAAACAACAGTATTTTAAGATTACGTTGAAATATATTTTGTAGGTAAATTTAATGATATATTTTATTTTGAGACATTATTCTAAAATATAATATATATTATAGATTTGTAGTATTGAAGGGTAGTTTACATTAAAATATTTAATTTGGACATATTGAAAACTATTTCTTGACAAATGACAGTACTAGGTAACGACGACAGTTGCTTGGTTATGCTTGGAATGTAGGAATAATAATAATAATAACAATCATTTCCAAGTTGTTTTGAACGGTGACAAAATGTCATTTTCAACCAACGGAAATGAAAATGGGTTGATTATGTCATCTTTACAGATGAACATTGATAATCTGAGACCGCAAAAAACAAAAGCAGGTATTCCTAGGCAGCGAATGAAATGGACGAACGATGTCAATATGTTCATCGTTCGTTCATATTTTTATGTGACTAAACTAGAAACAGATATGTTATTGTATATGAAAAAATTACATTTACTTTTCTCACAAAATTATCCGGTTGCCCAAGTAAACGAACAGAGATTAGCTGACCAAAAAAGGGCAATTTTCAAAAATAATTTAATCCCTGTAGTAACATTAAATCAGATAAAAAAGGAAATAGGAGATAGATTGCAATTGGAGAATAATTTAAAACAAATTAATACGAGTAGTAATGTTATATTAGATGCATTGAGTGAAGACAGTTTAGATAATATTCTAGTAGAAGAATCCAATGATATTACAGTAGATTCAAATAACTTAGACGATATTCATAATCTTAGGGAAATCAACATTGCAAATTTAAACTTACTAGATGATAATGTAATAGAATAAGCTAACTTGCTTCATAATAATATAAATAGATATATAGATATAGAGCCCACAGTTAGACCAAAATTACCAAAATTGCATACGTCAAAAAAATTATCTAAATTAATTTCTGAATTAAATAATTTAATTTTACCAAAAATAATATTTGACGATATTAGTTTTTTAGATCTTCATACAATAGTGTACGCTAGTGCTATCACTATATGTAATAAGTTAGGAGTTAAATTAACATCCTCTGATGATAGATCATATGTATAGTTATAGTAAACCAGAATGGCAGATTAGATTAGAAAATGATGTAGTATTTTTAAGAAGTAGTATAGCTAGAGTAATTGAATATAAAAATGGGAATAGAAGTAGAAATATTTTGAGACATGTAGATGAAATTGGGAGAAAATTTGGTTATAACATTGGTAGTAATAATAATGAAAATATAATCAATGATTTATTAGATTTATTAAAACAAAAATTAGGTGTAAAAGCTAGTAGATTAAAAAGATATAATTATACGTAAAATAAAATAAATAATAATAGATTATTTCAGAAACATGAGAAAATATTTTATTCCAAACTTGATGAAAAACAAAATATTATTTCGAATAATAATATTCCGTTGCCATCTGAATCAGACTTGCGCGATTTTTGGACAAACATTTGGAGTAAAGATATAAAACATAATGAGGCAGGACAACGGATAGAAAATGAAGAACTCAATTGTTCAGACATTGAACAAATGAGTTTTTCTGATATATCGGTTGAATTGTTAGCCAAAATTATAAAAAATACTCATAATTGGAAAGCCACGGGTTGCGATTGGATACATAATTTTTGGTACAAACGTCTAACTACTTTACATCCTCTGTTTGCAAAAAATCTTTCAAAACTTGCCAAACAACCTCAAAATTTTCCTAATTTTCTAACTAAGGGCATTACTTATATGTTACCTAAAAGCAAAAATATTAATAATCCCTCTCAATATAGACCCATTACATCTCTACCGACAATATACAAAATTTTAACCTCTTGCTTGACAGATTTAATATATACTCATTTGGATGAAAAAAATATTTTATCTGAACAACAAAAAGGTTGTCGCAGAAAACATATGGGATGTAAAGAACAATAAGTTATTGATTCTGTAATTTTAAAACAAATTCAAAATCAAAATCGTAATTTACATACTTGTTATATAGATTATCAAAAAGCTTTTGATAGTGTCCCGCACTCGTGGATAATCAAAATATTAAAAATATATAAAGTTAACCCAATTATAATTAGCTTTTTGAAAAATATTATGTCCTTTTGGAATACAGATTTACTAGTAAATTTAAAAGGTTAGAAAATAGTAGTACCGGGCATTTCAATAAAAAGAGGGATTTTCAAGGAGACTCATTGAGTCCTCTTTGGTTTTGCTTAGCATTGAATCCTATGTCTAAAATGTTAATTAAAAGCAAGTTTGGAATAAAAATTAAAGGTAATACAAGAGAGAGTAGTATAGTTTCACATCTATTATATATGGATGATATAAAATTATTTTCAAATTCTGAATCAAATTTAGAGAAAATGATTAAGGTAGTTAAAATTTTTTCAGATGATATTAAAATGACTTTTTGTTTAGATAAATGTAAAACGATCCATATAGAGAAAGGCAAAATTGTAGATGGAGACGAGGGTATATATGAAAAAACAAAGTTTTATAAGCGATTACATTAAAGCGAATTTTTCTTATACATTATTAAAGTGACTAATAATTATGAAATTATTATGAAAAAAAACCGCTTTTGACATACATATCTCCCCGTCTTCGGTTACTAGGACCTTAATGAACGTGAGAAAAAGGTACGACGGTCAGTAATGGTACGAATCGAATAAAACTTAAAAAAATACCACGAACGGAAGACAAAGGCATTCAACTCCGAAAGTAAAAAGGGTTTACAAATTCGCATCACGACCCGGGGGACGAAATTATTCTTCGAATGAAAATGGCGTAGCATGCAAAGTTCACATTTCACTGGAAAGGGGAAGGAAAGAGGAGGCAGAGATGATGTCGGGTGATCGAATTTATGATTTCAGGCTAGAAAACGGGCACTGACACATCAGAGGATCGGCCGGGCCCTGACGGATCGGGTACCGGTCGGACGGAACACGGAGCACGGAGCCACCAGTCTCGGGAATAAATTCAAGCACAACGGGAAACGGGGAGTTTTATTTGATAAGTAAGATTGAGAAGTGATTCCACGCTTATTGACTCGGCTCAATCACATCAGAGGAGATTGATTTACAAGAATTCAAACATTTTCAATTGTGGACGGATTTTCGTCAAACAAATACATGAAATGATTACGCGTGGATAAAAAATACACAAGGAGATAGATATACTCGTGTAACGTCTGATATAAATATTTTATTTACAAAAGGGCATAAAAAATCAAGCAAAAAAACAAGATTCTTTTGTTGCGATCGTTTTGTCACTAAGAAACATTTAAGTAAAATGTTTTTATATTTCCTAAGCACCAACCTACCTACTTACCAATTATATTAAGACTTAATTCGGTATGTAGTTATTTTGGGAATTGTTCCAATGCAAAAATCATACTTACCTACTCTAATTTTTATTATATCGGATTTTCAACCTTCCTCTTCAGCACAGATGAATTTTTTGGACGATTTAAAAAAAAATTACTTAAATTAATTCAGTCTCGTGACGTATACATCTCATGACCCAAAAGTGCGCCAAACCAAAATGAATAACCGATTCAAATAACCACATTAACGGAATAATTGTACGTTATGTACCAGACTGAATAGTGTCTGGTATTATTGAGTCTATTAATCTAATATAATTGTTATTTGAAGAATTTCGAGTACCTTCATTTAAAGACCTTTACACTATAAATGCATTAATTCTTCTTCTTCTTTCGTATGGTGGGGGGTCAGAGGGGGACATCTAGGTCTGCGAGCCAGTCTAGGGCCTCAGGCGTTGCCCTGTGGACCTCATCAATCCCGCCGGGGAATGAATGGAGCGGGCATTCGTTGACCACATGTTCGGTGGTCTGCACCGCACCGCATTCACACGTCGCCGACTCTTTAAGGCCCCATCTATGCATCATGTGAGCACAACGGCTATGGGAGCACCTTATCCTATTGATGGCAGTCCAGATTTGCTAGGCAATGAGAACCCAGGCTGTCTCTCAGTGGGGTCTGCACGAGATGTGCGTTTTTGACGTTGGCTGATTGCCACTCAAGCTTCCACCTATCTTCTGGGGTGAGAGGTGTTCGAAGGAGTCTTTCTCCTTCCGTCCAGAAGGGTTTTCGAGACTTTAAGCGGCATGCCGGGTGAGAAACGACATCATCGTGCAAGGGTATTTAGCTTTTTTGCAGCGCCTTCTTGTATTCCCTCAGTGTTGCAATCTCTCGCCTGATATTTGGCGGGGTTATATTTGCAAGTACGGGGAGCCAAGGAAGAGGAGTCGATTTTAAGGTTCCGCTGATGGTTCGCATTGTGGCATTAAGCTGAACGTCGACCATGGAACTGTGGGAGCTTCTGGCCCATACTGGAGCACAGTATTCAGCTGCTGAGAAAACCAAAGAGCCTTGAAGGGGTAACCATCTGTTACCTATACCAGGGCGGGTAAGTGGTGGGTCCTCCAATGCTGAGAAAACCAGGGCAATGGATGCCGTTCTGAGCGTGTTGGCGTCGCATCCCCAGCTAGTACCAGCCAGCTTATTGACTAAGTTTAGTCTTGTCCTGGTTTTTTTGCCCACTGTTTCCATGTGTTTCCGGTAATTCAGGCTCCTGTCCAAAGTTACTCCAAGATAGCGGGGATGGGGGTCATGGTAAATATTTTTTCCATCAAACTGAACACAGAGTTTTGCGTTTGCCTGTGAATTACTGAGATGGAAAGCTGTCACAACTGTTTTCAACCCATTCGGCTTTAGTCGCCAATTGAGGAAAAATTCTTCCATAGCCTTGAGGTCAGAATTAAGGATCTCTTCTGCTGCATTGAGGGTTTTGGCTTGGACTGTGATGGCGAAGTCATCTGCGTAAGCAAATTTTCTGCCTTCAGTGTGAGGAAGATCTCGTGTATAGATGTTGAAGAGCGATGGGGCCAGCACTGAGCCTTGGGCAAGGCCATTATTCAGGTGCATTTTTTTGCTTTTTAGCCCTCCTAGAAAAACCCTGAAAGTACGGCCAGTTAGTAGTTGCTCAATAAGTCGTACTGTGTTGCCATCCTCTATGGTGTCGTAGAGCTTGAAAAGGAGGCCTTTGTGCCACACCGTGTCGTAAGCCGCAGAGAGATCAATGAACGCTGCCGCAGTCTTAAGCCGTTTCTGGAATCCAGATTCGATGTGTGTTGTCAGAGCTAGCACCTGGTCACAGCAGTTACGGCCTGGTCTGAAGCCAGCTTGGCTCTGTGGAACCACTTTCTCCAGAATTGGGGTAAGTCTGCGGAGCACCACTCGCTCTAGGAGTTTGTACATGGTACTTAAAAGCGAGATGGGCCGATGGCTGTTTGGATCTTCTGTTGGCTTGTTGGGTTTGAGGATCGCAATAACTTTAGTTTTTTTCCAGATATTTGGAATTACTCCAGTTTAAAAAATTTCAGTAAACAGTTTTGCGATCCATAATTCAAATCATAAGAGAAAAAAACAAGTATCAATCTCTAACTGAAAACCGCACTCAACTTAAATATTTATTTTATTTATTTATTTATTTATTGTTTCTTTATACTGCAGGTAAAAATGTTTACAATAAAATTTGTTACATCACTAGGACAAGCCTGTGTTGAGGTTAACAATAATTATACAAGTTAACGAAATAACACAAAATTATACAGATTTTGAAAGAACAATATTGTTGTATTTCTTACAGATTGAGATTAGATTATGGGTACCTACGGTACCTACTAAACTGATGGCGCTAGGTAGTACATTAATGTAGACTTTTAGGGTGACCATAGTTTTGAGATCTGATTTCAAATAAAATAAAATAAAGTTTTTTCTATTTTTTTTTTGTTTTTAAGGATTAAGTTGTGAATAATAAATATATGTATACAATTTAACATGCTATAGATTTGGCAAGAGGAAGATGAACAAAAACGGTTCAAACAAAAATAATATTATTTTAGCTTAATCATAACATAATCATTTAGCTAATAATTTAGAAAGGACAAAGTAGAGAAAATCAATTGGCAATCCTCGACTAACACAAATAATTTAAGATCCTTTTTAAAAGTGTACAAGGAATTAGATGACTTTATATGTTCTGGAAGGCTATTAAATAATTAATAGTATAAATAAATTAATATACTTTTAATGCCCAAAATTAAGCACTTACTTTGCAAAAAATTATTACGCTTACCAAGGAAGAATTTTTTTCAATCGACTATTGGAAGAAATTAGAAACATCAATGACAAAAACCAAATAACAAACATTGAAAAAATATCTTAAAGACAATCTTACCAAAAAAGCTGTTGACACTTTAATTAATCTTAAAAATATTTCAATTAGTTTCCTTGCGACATTCCCTTGTTCAAATAAGTTAAAATTTGTTTTAGTATTAATTAGTGATTACAGTATTTTTAGATACGTTATTTGATTTATTTTGATTTGAACTACCAGTAGTACAATCCTGACAATTATAGAACATTTACCAACTTACAATATATTATTGTAATTTACTTAATATATCTAGCATATCAAACACATGTAACCATAGTATTGTTAATACTTTGAAATATGATTTTTATACCAAATTTATACGCCTGCTGCAGGCCCGCATGGCAGCAGGCAATTCTGGTCCCTTGCGGGCTCAATAGGTCGCAATTTCTGCAAATCCAGTCTGCCGCCTCTTACCACACCTGACGGCTCACTAGCAAACACCGCCACCGAAAAGGCTAACGTATTAGGTAAAATGTTTGCGGATAACTCAACCCTCGATGACCAAGGTGCTGTCCCCACGTCGGTTCCTCACTGCGGTTTTCGTATGAAAATGCTGAGGATCCGGAATCGGGAAGTACTCCATGTTTTACGAGGGCTTGATGTTAATAAAGCTAGTGGGCCTGACGGAATACCTGCCTTGGTACTGCAGAGGTGCGCTGCAGAAATAGCTCCAATTTTGACGAAGCTTTTTAAAATGTCCCTGAAGACTGGCTCTGTGCCCTCTGGTTGGAAGAAAGCGGTTATCCATCCTATTCCAAAGGGTGACCGCTCCAACCCGGCCAACTACCATCCCATAGCGATCACATCAGTTCTGTCTAAGGTGATGGAACGTGTGATCAACGACAAACTGCTCACATACCTCGAGAAGAACAAAATTATTAACGACCGTCAATACGGATTCCGGCGGAACCGCTCGTGCGGTGATCTTCTCGCGTATGTGACGCATGTTTGGGGGCGATGCCTGGAACGTTTCGGCGAGACTCAAACGGTTGCACTGGACATTTCCAAGGCCTTTGACCGGGTTTGGCACCGAGGACTTGTCAACAAACTGCCTTCTTACGGACTTCCCGCATCCTTGTGTATGTGGATTGCCGACTTCTTGAGGGAGAGGTCGATTCAGACGGTAGCCGATGGTTTCACCTCTTCCTCACACTCGATAAATGCTGGCGTCCCACAGGGATCGGTTCTGTCTCCGACTTTGTTTTTGTTGCACATCAACGACCTTTTGTCATGTGCACCAATTCATTGTTACGCGGATGACAGTACAATTCATGATAGCTTTTTGTTTGACAAGCCCCCAAAGGGCTCACAAACTCCAACAGCTCGTATGGCTTTGAAGCAAAGAATGGACGGTTACCTCGAGAGTGTTTTCTCTTGGGGTTAAGATAATCTCGTTGAATTTAATGTTTCAAAGACCCAATCTTGTCTGATTACGTCTAAAAGGGATCGAAATGAAAATCTAGTCTCTTTCAACGGAAGCGATCTTCCGAACCGGCCCTCAATTGATATGCTTGGTGTAACCCTAAGTGACCAGCTCAGGTATGGGGGCTCCATCGAAGCCATAGTAAAGTTAGCCTCCCAGAAACTGGGCGTACTGTATAGGGCCCGCAGATACTTTGATAGTGCACAACTGCTAACCCTGTACAAATCACAAGTGCGCCCCACGGTTGAATTTGGCAGCCACCTCTGGTCTGGAGCTCCAAAATACCTGAAAAATACCCTCGACTCTGTGCAGAAACGGGCGGTCCGTTTGATAGATTCTTCCATCTTAACAGACGGATTGCAATCTTTAGAGCACAGGCGTCAGGTGGGAATGCTATCCTTGTTCTACCGGTATTACAATGGAAGATGCTCCGAGGAACTAGCATCATTGATCCCTTCGGCACCGGCGCATAGTCGGGAAACACGCCAAACGCGTGCCCAACGTTTGTACACGGTTGACATTTGTCACATGAGAACGGGTCGTTTCTTCGACTGGTTCTTATGTTCAACAGCTCAGCTGTGGAATGATTTGCCGGCCTCTGTGTTTTCTCCTTCCTACAACATGGGTCTCTTCAAGACCAATGTTCATTTCTTCCTCTCCTCAAAAACACCCTCCACACAGCATCCCAGATGACATAGGCCCTGAGAGAAATTATTTTCCTCAGGGCCTCCTGTGTGGAGATAATGTAAAAAAAAATATCACGATTTTTATATATTTTAAACATGATATTCATATAAGAAACAACGAAAAACTGCAGCACAAATTTTAAAGATTTATTAACTTCAAGTTACACATCCCTATTCAACACATTAACTACACATCCTTACTAAATACACTTAAATTGCATTCTCTAGAAAACAGAAGAAAAATAAACGACCTAACCTTTTTGTTTAAAATTATTCACTCCGAATTAGATTGTTGCGAACTCATCGATTTCAAAGTACCTAATCGAGAAACAAGGCAAAACATTATTTTGCAACAATAATTCCGGAACCAACTGCCACATACATGCACCTATTTCTCGTCTTCACACACTAGGGAACAAATTCACTTCAAATATCGATGTATTAAATACAAGTTTACCATTATTCAAGAAACATTTGAACAATATTTTTATGTAGAATATTTTGATATTTAAGGAGCATCACATAGGGTCTATTGCATATATTTGTGTATTTCTATATTATTAATCTACAATGTAAAAACTTGTTACCGTTTTCTTTTTTATGTATCTTGCATTTTTTCATGTATTATGCATCACAATTAATCAGTCACCTGTAAATTTTGTAATTACTAAAATACCTACTAGTTTATTTCTACGCCATTTACAACTTAGAAACTTTCTCTTTTATTGTAATGCACTATCTTTCCTTAAATTTATTTGTATATCTACCTTTCATATGATGTTTACTAGTTATCTTTTTTAAAAACTGTCTCTGTATTATATACTTGTCATGTAAAAGGCCATCAGAGCGTTGAAAATTAATAAATAAATAAATATCTGCATTAAAATACTGTATACTCCGCTTCCAACCACAAGATAATGCTTCCACGGAAGAGTAATTTTAAAATACTTGAACGTAAAAAAAAGTGTAATTCATATATTTTATGTAGATATACCTAGCTTACCTAGCTTATTTCTTTAATAAAAACAAAACGTTTTATCAAAGTTAATAAATAAACATATCATATAATACGATACAATTATATCACCGCTTTAATTACTGTTCAAATATTATTTTTCCATGCAATGAAGAGAAAAATAAATACAAACTCTGCACAACAAAGCAACGCGAACAATGCTCAAGCGCATCATATAATATTTAGCTCTTTTATCATGTCTCTTTTGGGTAAAGAATTTGAATGTATTTATTATATACATAAAATAAACACACGGATGATGTTTTAAGGAACTCAGAAGAAAAATAAATCAAAATCACAAGGTACACGGATACGGGACGAGATACGCAAAGCAAATTAGATTGCTATCAAGGAAAATATCAAGCACCCAGACATATCTTATGTACCAGTCCGTTCACCTACAATAAATCACCGAAATAATTTTCCTGCTATAGAAAAGGTGCTCAGAAATAATACTACACTTAATTCTTTTTTAAACACATCGTGGTTATAAACAGAGTTATTTCATTAAATACGTCAAACTACAAAGTGACTGCTTTCTACCAAAATATTGAAAAAAGGGTAAATTTTTGGGATTAGTGTCCATGGTTATTACGAATAATTTTTAGAAAAAAACTTTAGATTCGCCTTAATCACTATAAAATGAAACTTTTTGCATCACGGACGGCTGAAAATGATGCATTTTAATTTTCAATTGCGTAAAATTAAATTTCACTTCACGAACCGATACGGCGACAATCCGGCGGCCATTCCGTCACTTATGTTGGTATCCCTGATAATTTTAGCGAAGAGCTAAATGCGACTGTAGTCGACTTCGTGGGATACACGAAAAGGCGCGTAATTATGAAAACACAACAGAATTATAATGTTAACAAACCTCTATTCGTATATATTTATTATTACCATAAAATAACGTTTATTGTCCTGATAAGGTTGAGTTCAACCGAAACCGGTCGACAAATATAAATAAAAATAAAGTGGTTTTTAAACAAAGTACTTGTTTCATTCTATATAATGTCAAGCCACAAAGTGTTTGTTTCCTACGATAATAAAATAACGTATTAGGTAAGCACTACTTTGACGATTTTCTGAAAATAAAATGAATAAAGGCCTTTAGGCAAGTTTTTTTACATTGAATTTTTTTTTTTTACATTCAAAATTCATTTTTTAAGTTTAAAAAAAAACGCCGCGTCTTTTTTAACTTAAATTAATTTAGCAATTTAAAATTAATTAGTTTAATTAATTAGCATTCAAAAATATAAATTAATTTTATTTATTATTATTTTTTTAAAGTAAAAAATCATGGTAAATATGGATTTAGTCCACCTCAGTTAATACGGAACTTTGAGGTTAAACTACGAAAGCTGCATGTCATCATAATTTTAAAAAACATCCCAGGTTTTGAATGGTTTGTTTGGCAAAGCAGAGTTTGTGTAGCGGGCTTGTGTATATTATCTTTATTTTAAAAAACATCCCAGGTTTTGAATGGTTTGTTTGGCAAAGCAGAGTTTGTGTAGCGGGCTTGTGTATATTATCTTTATTTTAAAAAACATCCCAGGTTTTGAATGGTTTGTTTGGCAAAGCAGAGTTTGTGTAGCGGGCTTGTGTATATTATCTTTATTTTAAAAAACATCCCAGGTTTTGAATGGTTTGTTTGGCAAAGCAGGGTTTGTGTAGCGGGCTTGTGTATATTATCTTTATTTTAAAAAACATCCCAGGTTTTGAATGGTTTGTTTGGCAAAGCAGGGTTTGTGTAGCGGGCTTGTGTATATTATCTTTATTTTAAAAAACATCCCAGGTTTTGAATGGTTTGTTTGGCAAAGCAGGGTTTGTGTAGCGGGCTTGTGTATATTATCTTTATTTTAAAAAACATCCCAGGTTTTGAATGGTTTGTCTGGCAAAGCAGGGTTTGTGTAGCGGGCTTGTGTATATTATCTTTATTTTAAAAAACATCCCAGGTTTTGAATGGTTTGTCTGGCAAAGCAGGGTTTGTGTAGCGGGCTTGTGTATATTATCTTTATTTTAAAAAACATCCCAGTTAGAGCTTCGTTTACATTATATTATTAATTGTTTTTCATAATTACGCGCCTTATTTTGTATCCCACGAAGTCGGCTACAGCTCTTGTTTGTATCAGGGATACCAACATAACAAACAGTGACGGAAGTGAAATTTAATTTTACGCAATTGAAAATTAAAATGCATAATTTTCCGCCGCCCGTGATGCAAAAGGTTTCCTTTTATAGTGATTAAGGCGAATCTAAAGTTTTTTTCTAAAAAATATTCGTAATAACCATGGACACTAATCCCAAAAATTTATCAAAAAAAGTTTGCCAGATAATGTCAATTGTTATTTATTTTTGTCTGGAAAATTATCAGCATGCATAATAATGTGATTATTAAATACAATAAAAAAATTGAGAGCTCTCCCATATTATTATTTTCAGACTAATCACTTATAATGATTTTCACACTTACGATGTGTTCAATATTCTCATAATGATGAATGAGTATAAAAGTTTTTCAATGGTATTTAATCGTTTTCATTTTATGTAAGCACCTTCTCACACTATAAAACACCAATATTGTGTAACAAATTTGTATACGTGTGTCATCGCATATTGTCAGGACAAAAACCATTTTATTTTGAAGGTAGAAAGAGATTCGTGAAAAACTCATTTCTTCGTAAGGAAGAAAGCAAGCCGTAACGATATGTGTTTATGGTAACGTCAAAGACGAGAGGATCCTTGCAAGCTGTGACTCGCGATACAGACATAAACACATGTATTATTTCATTCCTTCCCGGGATTCAACCACCTCCTCTCTCCTTTGTCCCCTTCCACCACTCCTCACCCTCCCATCACCCCTCCGCCCCGAGCAGGATAAGGGCCAAATATATAAATCTTCCCGAGTTCTTCTAGTAGGACAGAGAATTGCAAACTTTTTATAAGTAAACCTTGTAACCGCAAACGAATAATACTGTCACGCAAACAATTCGTCTATTGCCTACTTCTTATAAAGTTTTTTTAATGTTTAAAACGAATTTATATTAAAAAAAAGAATTAGGCCAGCCAAGAAGACCGCAGGAGATATCGAGTGATGGTCTCAATGCAAATAGTTCTTAGATTTACGCTTATCGGACATCAACATTTTAACCCAAAATGTTTTCGGCTTGCGTAAAAATATACGGGTTCTAAGAAAGTGCGATTTTAATAAAGAAAACATTATTTTAAAATTGACAATTTTGTGATGAAAGAATAAAAAAAGAGAAAGTTATACACACTGCGTGTTTTATGTGCGGATGTGGATGTCGAAGGACCTTGTATGTGTTTTGAAATGTGTTTGACCACTGCACAAGTAAAAAGAATGTACGTAAGGAAAGTAAAAAAAGGACTCACTGCGGAACCTTGTGGCACCCTGCTATCTTGGCTGGGTTTATTCTACACTTATGACTATTATAGTCGCGGTATGCGGTATGTTAGAGATATCCATGCGGCGATGGTCGATTAAAGACTGAATGTGGGTATGCACGGGCTGTTACTTCTATTTATCTTTTGTATAATGTTAATGTAAGTACTTGCATACTGCTTACTAACCCCGTATGCATGGACATTGGAGGGTCTAGAGTCGTTCAAATAAATGTAGCTTCGTTCAAAAAAAGTAGAGTCTTGACGTGTGCGGTGAAGGAGGAAACCATATGTTTCCTTATAACGCCGTTGGGAAAGTGGTGGGTCCCCTCCAATGAATGTGGGTATGATAAAATGACAGGTTTACAAGGATGGGTAGGAAAGGAACATGTGACAATACAAGCTACAAATAAAGGGTCTATGATGTATGTAGGTAAGCAGTATGTAGGTAAAGTAGGTAAGTAGCTATGTATCTTTGTATGTAGGTAAGTGTAGTCAAGGGCGGATCCAGGATTTTTTTCTGGGGGGGGGGGGGCACAAGAGGCGGATGGGCAAAAAAATATTTGATAGAGACAGTTTTCTGTACTGTGATGGAATCTCCACAGTACAAAAAAATACACACAATACACCCAATACCCCCCCTAAATCCGCCCTTGAGTGTAGTATGTATTGTGAAAATGTCCAACCACACACAAAGAAATCGGGTTCAATTTATTGAAAATCTGAAAAAATTACTTGCATGACAAAATGGAGAAGTTATATATCAATTAATTAATGTCGAATTCCGATTATTTGAAATCTAATATGTCACTACATTATTAATGAATTATTTAAAAAAAATATCATCCAAATTTATAGTAAACCTATATTTTAATTTATTTTATATTTCATGTAATTAATGTATATATAAGGATTGTATTAGGGCATAGATAACTATGTACCTACTTAAAATACCGCAAATTATATATTCCTTAAAAGCGGAGTCCGGCAAGGGGAAATATGTCTCCAACTCTATTTAATGTGTACATTAACGACCTCTTACAAGAGTTGAACGATACACGAAAAGGTTGTCATATCTGCGGACAAGGCAGTAATAACATTAATTACGCGGATGACATGGTGCTGCTTGCACCTTCGATTAAAGCGATTAGACGACTTGTGCAAATATGCGAAGAGTATGCAAACTCTCATAACTTGTTGTACAATTCTAAAAAGTCATTCGTTGTCGCTTTCAAACACAACAGATCATTAAAAATTCTTCCAATATATCCAGAAAGAAACTTAAATATACCTACGAACTGGCGATGCCTATGTGGGATTTTTTTTTGTTATCATACATATATGTATACTATTGTAATATATTTTTTTTTGTTAAATTGTAATATTGTTTATCTGTAAGCTACTTATTTAATTTTATAGTTCCTTTTTTTTACTTCTTATCAAAAGAAATGTTTTTTGTAATATTTTTATGTATGTAACAAAAAAAAATATTTATAAAAAAAAAAAAAACGAACTGCTTGTGGCCTCACAGGTTAAGTATCTGGGACATATCCTAATCGAAGACATGAAGGATATAAAAGATATGGAACGTCAAAGAAGAGCAATTAACATACGGGCCGGAATGCTCTCAAGGCGGTTCTACCAGTGTAGCGACGACGTCAGAAAATTACTTTTCAAGACATACTGCACTGCCCTGTACACATCTGAACTGTGGACGCAATACCCAGCAGCGCAATGGGACAAACTGAGGGTATGCTACAACAATGCATGCAGGCAACTTATGCAACTATCGAGGTTCTGCAGCGCCTCCACAATGTTCACCGAAGGGAGGGTGCACTCATTCCCAGCATTACTTTGCCACCGGCTAGCCAGCTTCTGGAACAGAACACGGAAATCAACCAACATCATTGTCGTGGCTGCATCCGAGTGGCTCAGTTCCCCACTAAATGAGCGATGGATGCAAATGATGAGGCGACCTCCCCGATGGACGATAAAAAAACAAATATTTATTTTTTAAATTTTAATTTTGTTTAATTTTATTTTGTTTTTAATTTTTTATTATTTATGTTCGAATTTTATTTTCATTTTTTGTTTTCGTTAGGTACCTAACCTAATACGTCAACATATTTTATTTATTTAAGATTTTTATTTGCCCTGTAAAATATAATGCACTGTAGTTTATGTAATATGGCAGACTGGGATTGCACTACCCTCCCAGCCCTGCTGGAATAAAAACTGAAATAAAAATATTCTGATTTTGGTTTTGAAATATTTGTCGTAGTCCAGGGAAGATTTAAACAGTGAGAAAATATGGAAAAACTGCGAGGAAGATAGTAAAAACAACAATTTAATTTTCCCATATAAAGTGTTCTACCTACTTTCCTGTCAAACATTTGACGTTCGTCCTTTCGGTACGGTAGACTCGGGTCACTCGAATTGAAGCACATATTAAATTAAGGGTTTTGAATCGACAAAATATAAGAAAATTACACAGAAAATTTAATAATTTCAGAAAACTTAACGACTATTTTGACTTCGTACGTTTGACAGCTCGCGAGTTTAATGGACTAAATTTAGCAGGCAGCTGTCTATTGATTTTTTCAAATTATTGATATTTGAAATTAATAGGTACCTGTGTTATGTACCAAATTTGCCCGTTTCGCTTGGTCGCGCAATTACTTCAGAACGACTTTACTTATTTCATTCAAACATTGAGGATTTGATAGTGAGTTCTGGCATCATGAAATTATGAATTGCTAACCGTTCATCCGATTGCGATGAAACTTTGGTGAGTTGTTGTGAGCACGCCCGTGAAGTTTTATATTTATTCTGGTGAGCTCTGGCATTATGAAATTTGTATAAAAAAATTGCAATAGGTGCCACGCCAACTGTTACTGCGAACACGATAAACGATATGTTTTTGAAATAATATATTTTTATTATTACTTAATCCAGTTCGAATTGAATATTCATACCAAGGACAGGACAACGTCTGTCGGGTCAGAAAGTTTATATGGATCTATGTATGTTTGTTACTCTTTCACGCAAAAACTACTGAATTGATTTTAATGAAATTTTACAATAATATAGTTTATACATCAGAATTACATATACGAGCTCGGACATAATGAAATTTGTATGAAAAAATTGTAATAGGTGGCACTCGAGCTGTTTGAAAACTTAATGTATCGGGAATGAAGGAGGGGGGAGGAGAACCCGGGAGGGTACATTTAAAAACGAAAAAATGCGATTTTCTTGCCATATTTTGTTTTATCTCTGTCTTTTTTCTCACCTTTTTTACACGTATTTGTAATCTTTCAAAATTTATTTTTACCAGCACGGGTTTGTCTATCCTTTGAACCGCATTGTATGTGAAACTTACATTTTTGTTTATTATTATCCCTTACTTGTGTATCGTTATAATTGTTTTATAACTCATCGCAATTGCCTTCTACCAAAGAAGTATAATCTCAAATAATATAATTCAGATTAAACAAAATAACAATGGCAAAGTTATTGCAAAAATACATCAGGATTTCATATTTTGCGATTTTTCACACGTAAAAAGAAAGTTTGGCTATATGCAAGTTTATTTATTATTTATAAGCTAGCACTCGCACCACTGTTATCTAACCCCTAGGAACTATTTGGACCTAGGAAGAGAGACCGGCATGAAATAAAGATAGAGAAATATTGAGAGTCGTGCGACACCATTGAAAGATGTTTCTCGTGAGTAGGGCAATAAAAGTTCCATATAACTTCGGCTGTGTGTCAACATCATACTCAATACGTTTTATTAAAACTACAACCCCCTTGTTATGACTACGAAAAATACTACGCACGTAACGATATATTGTGTTCTTAGCAAACAGGAGCTTTCGCTTTTCGTTACAGTATTTTTTATAATATTATTTTATCAATATTCTCGTACTACTGTCAAACAACTCGCCACAGATATTTTTTAAAATATAATTTGCGGAAAATGATGTTGCGAATTTTGACAATAAGTAAATTTGAAGTTTAATTTGTTTTGATTTCCTCAAAAAAATCGATTTACAAAATTTAGAAATTATATCAAATGATCCATTGTGATATTGATGACGGGTTGTTTCACAGAATTTGAACAATTCAGCAAATTTCAAAGTTAAAATTCAAGTTCTGTGAAAGTTCCATCCAAGTTTTTAATTTATTATTTCATCATGAGTCAGTTGTTTCACAGTACTTGGATAATAACACAACTGGAATGGGTCTTTGACAGAGCTTTAATACTATCTTTGAAATTTTTAAGAAATTATCAAATTCTACTAGTCCTAAAAAGTTCACTTTGATAGCAAAAATTAATGAAATTCCGTATTTCTTTCAAAAAATAATTATTTTAAAGTATACTTATTACCATTTGAAATATGTCACGCAGTTACATATTTTAATAGGTAATAATGTAAGAGCTAGGTGCACAGAATATGGCAAGAGCTACACATGTCCAGACATCACGCGGTTGACGTACGAAGCAGAGCCGCATATACCAACTATAATTATGTGTATGAAATCAATTTACAAATACTTTAACATACCAACCTATTATATTCGGGCCTTTTCATCAATTGCTTGATACTTGTTTGAACTTATTACTTGATGCATTCAACACACCTCTCGTGTGGTATGGACGAAGCTATTGTTTGGACACTGGCGCTCAATCAACAAAAAAGTTACATCTAGTTTGAAAAAATCTTTAGGATTGTGTAGGCCCGAGACAATTTTAAGGTACATAATCAAAAATAATACCTACATTCCTTAAACTTATCAACCGTTCATAACATTCAGATTAACTGCCAGTAGACTGGGAAGGATTGTTTGTATGTGTCGAGGGAATGGCAGATATGATATGATATTGATACGGTGTGGTGCACGAAATCAAACCATCTGGCGCAGTCTTTTGGCACGCCAAGACCACACTTTATGGAAAACGTTTTAGAGGAACTCGAGAAGAACTACTTACTGAGAGAAAAAAGGAACAGATTTGTGAGACGTTGAATGGCATCGTTACATCCCAAAAGAACTGCATGAAAATAATCTAATTTTACCTGGAAATATTTAATATTACCTATAAATATTTCTAGAAATATAATTCTATTAAAAAAAATTCCAGAAAAATTAAGATTCATTAATGATGAATCGCTTTGGATCCTTACATCTACAATACATCTTAATCACAATACCTATACATTTACACTGAGACCACTTAATCTCCTTTCATAAATTTCTCACATTCCATATCAAATTGTATTAATTTAATCACGATATAAAATGTTTGTAAATTAATTTGAATTCTTTAATAACAATCGATAATAATCATTAATATCATGCATACCTTGTAAAATTCCCACTGAAAACTTAACGCACAATAATACAGGGGCATCCCTAGTCCCTAGAATGCCGGGTGATATAACACTATAAAATTTAGGAAATGTACAATTTTTTGGGATGAAAAATAAAATCGAATAATAATTATAAGAATGAAATGTAACAAAATATACATAAATATTTTTGACGAATAAATGTCTTTTGAAAACGTTTATTTTATTTTTAATTAATTAATTCAGTGCAGAAAACTGTATTTGTTAGTGGAAGGAATGTCCATGAGAAGGAATCATTTTGGAAAATAACAAAATATCGCAATGGAAACAAATTAATTATTATTTTTAATTTATAAACTAACGTTTTAGACAAGATTTTTATGCAAAGCACAAAGGGTAACAATTATTATAAGCAATAATTATCAGCCTGAAACACTCATCAACATTGAAAAATCTTCCGAGAAAAGATACTTTTTAAAATTTTTTTTTTACAGTGAATACCGCACAAGAATCTCAACTGCTCCGTCTGGAGCCAGTGAGACTATGGCATCCCCAATTGGGGTATGTTGTGAGGCTGAAGGTAGTGGGGAGGGGAAGGAGGTGGGGAAGAGGAAGGTTGGGAAGTACCTGGCTATTCAGATCTGGTCACCAAACACGGCTAAAGCCATTTTTAAGCAACGTTTCAATTCTGAATGGTGGTCTTATACCAGGGCGATACTGATAGTATCTTCCACTCTGGAACATGCCGCAAATATACTTGCCGCCAACGGGACTTGAACCCGTGTCCTTCTGATTGCCGGTCAGCTGCTCTTGACCACTGAGCTATGGGGGCTTATCAAATACCCGCCAAATAATTCAATATATATACTAGTGTTTCATTCAACAATTACTGCTTATTATTTTTTTTCCACCTGAAAACAACCAACTGAAACAAATTATTGAAATGCGACGATTTAACTATTTTAAGTTTTAAATTCGCAAAAGGTAAGTAGTTACAAAGGTACTGGTGGCTCGATTTATTTTATCACCTACAACTTATTGGGGCTATCCAATAAATCGTAATCGCTGAATAGAAGAAAATTTTTGGAAGTGAGATCTATTCTGATTTGATAGAAATTGATGTCGCCTTACGACTTTTTGGGCCCAAGCACGCCGGCCGTTCAATTTGATTTTCTGCTCGATAGAATTTTGATATTTGAAAATGTTGGACCAATTTCAACAAAAGTAAGGAAAATTTGGTCATAATTCGGTCATGGACACGCCCATAACACACACAGGATAGGTTGTTTCACAGAATTTGAAAATTTAATCAAATTTGATGTACAAGTTCTGTGAAAGTCTGCGATAGCTTTGTTACTCTCCAAGTACAGCCCATAACACGCACAGGATGGGCTGTTTCACAGAATTTTAACATTTCATCAAATTTGATGTACAAGTTCTGTGAAAGTCTGCAATAGCTTTGTTACTCTCCAAGTACTTGAAACAATCGGCCAATAATGAAATAATAACAGAACTGAACGGAACTTAAATTTTAACTTTGAAAATTATGAATTGTTCAAATTCTGTTTTAGCAAATCTTTCCTTACATCATCCCTTCAGTAACTATAGTAATCATTAAAATTTTGTTTGTTTTGTTTTTGTAATTTTATTTAGATGTAAGCAAATTTTTTCATACATCTAGTATTAAAAAACATATAAAATACATAATATAAAATAAATATAGTCATAAAATTATAATGGAAAGAATACAGTTTTAAAAAGAAATACAGTTACTCCAGTTAGAAATACAAACAATAGGGTTTAAGACATACAGTTAATACAAATAAATACAATTCATAAATTTTTCTTAATATATATTGTAGCGGGTAGCTACAATATACATTGTTTGTATTTCTAACTGGAGTAACTGTATTTCTTTTTAAAACTGTATTCTTTCCGTTATAATTTTATGACTATATTTATTAAATTATGTATTTTATAGGTTTTTTTAATACTAGATATATGAAAAAATTTGCTTACATCTAAATAAAGTTACAAAAACAAAACAAACAAAATTTTAATGATTACTATAGTTACTGAAGGGATGATGTAAGGAAAGATTTGCTAAAACAGAATTTGAACAATTCATAATTTTCAAAGTTAAAATTGAAGTTCCGTTCAGTTCTGTTATTATTTCATTATTGGCCGATTGTTTCAAGTACTTGGAGAGAACTAAAAACAAAAAAAAAATAAAAAAAAACTGTAAAGGAAATATTTCGCCACTGTAAAGGAAATAATAAATAGTTTTACCTATGTGCGGTAATATCTAGGATTGCATTGTGTAAATAATTTAATGTATGGCTAGCTACAGTCTGAAAAGTAGAAACATGAAATAAGTCAAGTCCATCGGAATAAAAGAAGGAAATTAATTATATAACATATGATTTATTGACATTAGATTATAAGGACATTGAGAAATATTTAATTAATAGACTCTTAGTAAATTATATGATCTCAAGGGGTGCTTGTAATTCTCGAAGAGAATTGCAACAATCAAACTCATGCAAATATAAATTTAAGTTATGTGGAAGATAAAACGAGAAGTTGGACGTCAGAGCATTTAAACTACAACACTCAAGTATTTTAAATGGTATAACCAAAATGGTAACTTTGATAATATAATATCTAAACTAAATAAAAATGTTATGATGTGAAAATCAACGTTACAAATTCGAGACGCCATGGTGTGTCCGTTTCGTCCGCCGCAGGTACGTGCTCCTCTCCTTAGGCTTGTCCAATCCAAACTGAAGCCTGCGGTTCCCTTCGTATTAGCGAACCCCAGATGCTTGCCGCGTACCAACATCAGGAACAAAAGGCGTTGTTGACATTATTTAGGAAGCAGCCGGTAGCTACCCGCTACATTGTAGCACATGTTTTACGAAAAGTGCCAAGACTTAAGGCTTCCTTTATGGAATTTGGTAGGTTATTATAAAGTTTTTGACCTTTATAAAACACGCTGTTCTGTATACACGTAAGTTTAGTTTTGGGAAGCCTGAAGTCTCGGCAGCTCCTCGTAGGATAATTGTGAATATTTTCATGGTACATAATATAAGTTTGCAGATATTTAGGGAGCATGTTATTTTTATGTTTGTACATCATTTTTAACGTATTTTATATTATATGTTGTTTAGTTGTCATCATATTTAAATTTTGTAACATAGTTTTAACTCTAGTAAAGATATTACATTTCAGAAACATCCTCATTCCCCTATTTTGTATAACCTGTAGTTTATTATTTTGGGTCTCGTTACATAAGAATAGAACACTAGAACAATAATTTAAATGAGGAGTTACAATAGAATTATATACAAGGTGCGTTGTCTTGAGATCCAAGTTATTCCTAATCCTTTTTAAGAAGCCGACTTTATTAGCAAATTTCTTAGATATGTAATCGAAGTGTTTGTCGAATTTTAATTTATCGTCTAATATTATATCCAGATATTTAATATTGTTAACCCTTTCTATATTTATGTTATCAATGGTTAGTATTGCATGTTCAGTTCCACCTTGACTATCAATAATCAAAAATTTAGTTTTCATAACATTCAGTTTTAGTTTGTTTATGTTTAACCAAAGCGTTACATTATTTAAGTCATTTTGTATCTCTTCAATGGCATCCTGTAAATTTTTTCTGGCTATATATAACAATGTATCATCAGCAAATAATTTAATGGCACAATGCTTTAAAACTTTAACAATATCATTTATATATATAATGAATAACAATGGACCTAGGACAGATCCCTGTGGAACGCCTTTGCTAGTATGACGTGGATCCGATGTTATTCCACCATATTTTGTTACTTGCGTTCTTTCTGATAGATAATCAACAAACCAATTAATTTCTTTACCGTTAATTCCAATATTTCTTAATGTTTTTATTAATCTGTCTCTATCGATTGTTTCAAATGCCCTTTTTAAGTCTAAAAATACTGCAATAATTTTACTGTTTTTATCTCTATAATTTTTCCATTCTTGTACTGCATAGTTAATAGCGGTTTCACAAGAAAATTTATTTCTAAAACCCGATTGTTGTCGAACTAATATCTGCTTTGTCTCAATATATTCGGTTAATTGCTCCTTTACAATGTATTCAAGTATTTGTTCATATTTGGGTAAGCAATTTATCGGTCGGAATTCGTCAAATTTTTTTGGGTTGTCGATTTTCGGAATAGGAGTTATTACAGATGTCTTCCAAGTTTTGGGAAACACTCCACTATTCAGAGATTCATTGATAATTTGGACCATCGATTCGCCAATAACATTAATGGAGTCTTTGATTATATTTATTGTAATACTTTCTGGAGATTCTTTCGATTTCATGTTACTTAAGACTCTTTTTAAGTATGGTAAATCTATATTTTTAAACTTAAATTCTTCATCGGTGCATACAGGCCTGTCTATGTTTAGTTTGTTAACAGGACATTCTGGAATACTTTCGCTTATAAGATCTATGCTCGATATAAAGTGCTTGTTAAATTTTGTCGCTATATTCTCAATTTCTTCTTCATTTCCATCTGGGAAATCAATCGATTTTACAACTTCTTTTTGTTTCCTTTATGATTTCTTCCTTTATGATTACTTCCTTTATGATTTCTTTTAGTGTTATCCAAAGTTTTCTTGGCTCATTCTGTTGTGTTTCTAATTTTTGTTTATAGTAATCGCACTTATGTTTTTTAATTTGTTTTGAATAAAAATTGCGAATTTTTTTTATATGCATTCCATTTTTCATTGGATGGTTCCAATTTTGCCGCTTTATATGCATTATCTCTCTGTTTTTGAAGGTTATGTAACGGTATCGAATACCATCTGTTAGTATTTTTAAACTTAACCCTTCTTATCGGCATATTTTTATCGATTGCGGTCGTCAAAATTTTGACGAAATTTTCTGCTTTGTCATTTAACGAATTAGACTCAGTAATTTGTGAGATACCATTTTTTAAAGTTTCACGGAATTTAAAGTGATCATAGTTCCTTTTATCTCTATACATAATTTCCCTTGACTCATTTTTTATTACACTCGTTTCAAGTAGTGTTATTATGTTTTCGTGGTCTGATATTTTTGGTGTATCCACAACCTTTACGTTCAAGTAAAAATGATTTGATATAACCAAATCAATAATGGTTGCTGATGCGTTTGATATGATATAAACTTTGGAGTCTATTACTGTAGGTATTCTTTACTTTCATATCAATATTAAAGTCACCAGCTATGTAAAACATATCTTGGTTTTTCATATTTTTAATACACCAACTTTCGAAGAAATCTAAAAATTTCGAATTGGTTTGGTTTGGTGAGTGGTATAATACAGAGTAGGTTCCTTTAATCAAGTTTTTTGTTATTTGTATTGCCAGAATCCACGTATTTTTTCCATCAAATACTTAATTTGATATTATTTTGAAAGATATACAATCTTTAATGAACATAATCACTCCTCCCGTATGTCAACTATGTGAATCGCATCTTATAGTTGAATACCCTATAAATGATACTTCGGAATCGTATACATCGTTGGTTATACACGTTTCACTTAGCATTAAAATTTCTGGTTTGACTTCTTGCAATAATAATTCAACTTCATTTACATGGGCCAAAAGGCTTGCAATATTTAAGTTGTATACAGTAGTAGTATACAGTTGTTTTTCTTTTTATCCTAAAAAATCAATTTTTCTCTTCTCTGATTCTATATTTCTTCTGTATATAGGACACTCCTTGCTCCATGCCTGATGGTTATCGTTCAAATTTAATGAAAGTTTATCATTTGTGAGTTTGCAGTTAATACATTTCATTTTGTCAATATTTTCCTTACATTCTGACGTATCATGTTCGTTTAAACATCTTCCGCAAGATTTTTTATTTTTACAGTCCCCTGCCTTATGTCTATATCCGTTGCAGTTGAAACATCTCAGAACTGAGAGATGATCGTATACAGCACATCTGTTCCATCCAATATTTATCTTAGTTTCTTCTAACATTTTAGAGTGTGTTTTTCTATCTACTTCTATGAATATAGTAACATTATTGTATCCACTACTTTTTTTGTTTTCTTTTATAAATTTGACTGATATATAAGAGAAAATTGAGCCAGTGACACCATGGCGTCCCCAATTGGGATATTTTGTGAAGCTGAAAGTGGTGTAAAAGGGAAGAAGATGAGAAGGGCGAGGGTAAACACGGCCAAAACCATTTTCTAGAAACGTTTTAATTCTGAAAGGTATTCTTTCACCAAGGCGATACTGAGAGTAACTTCCATTCTGGAACACGCAAATATACCTATTCAATTTTCCTTTTAACGCGAAACAACACAAAATCTTTTAATACAATTTGTTTGAGTACGCCGCGACCTTCGGATTCATAGTCAAGAGATTTATCCCTCGACCAAATAAAGATTATTATAACTGTTATCAAATTTTACAGAGATTTTCATGATCTCTTCTCGGTAAAGTCAAAATGATAAGTTCTATTTAAAAAATGGGTTGGAATAAAAAAATAAATGATAAAAATGCTTATTAATTCGACTGTATTTTTTGTTTATCGGAAATCAGATAATGCGAACTTAGTCTTGGATATCAATTTCAATAATAAATTCATGAAAATGTTTTTTTCTCTCGAGAGCGGAATATTCATTTTCGTATTCGGGGATCAAGACAAAAAACCAACAATCAGGTAAAACAATTTTTTAACCTCATGATTTATTTTTAAGGTATTACGCCATGTTGAGCTACTTCCTTCTTTAGCCAACGTTTCGGACAGCATTGCAGTAACCATCATCAGGGCAGATGTGCAATCGATAGTGATAAAGTGTGTGCTTATCACTGCTTATTTATTTACTTTTATTTTTAACTTTATGAGTAAAATCTAAAATTATAATATTTAATCTTTAATTATAATATTTAATTTTTAACTTTATGAGTAAATTCTCAAATTATATAATTATAATAATAACATATTTATTTATTAAGCATACACAGTACATTATAATACAGGTTATAAGATGTAAAATTTTTACATGGTTATGAACCTATTACGTTAAGTCATAGAATGTCATTTGGTAGTTACGCCTGATATATGTAATAAAACGGGTTTTAAAACTTAATTGGTGAATGAACAAGTAGTAATAATAAAAATAAAGCAAAGGGAGAGGGGGGGGGGGGGGGTGATAATGAGACATTTTAAAATCAAGAATTATATGCTCACAAAATTGTAATTGACTATTTAAGGTTTAGTGAAAGGTTAAGTATAAGTAGTTTAAAATTTATAATACGTATTTACATCACGCCAAGAAATTTAATAAATTAGTTTTGCATGATTGCAAGGAATCATGGAAAATGTCTAAGTGTAGTAATTTTTCGTAGTGGGTATAAGTTGTGATTGCGCGAGTAATTGGTGAGTTACTTGATGCATTAGTGTTGTTAGCTTCAATATGAAAAAGGGAAGTGTGCCTGGTACGCCTCATTGGGACATTTAAACCAATGAGGCGTAGTAATTAATTATCGTATAATTACGTGTATACCGTGTTGCCAGATCCAAACCTCTACATACGCATCGCTTCGTATCGCATCTACATACATAAGCACACATTTCACCACAATCTTTGATTACCCAACGGCCCCGATGATGGGCTCTGCAATGCTGTCGGAAATGTTGGCTAAGGAAGAAGGTGATGCAACACGGTATAATACCACAAACATACATTACGATAATACTTTTGGCCCCGAAAAATTCTAATTTTTGTAACCATTTAATAAACAAAAATCCTCCAAATAGTCAACTTGTAAATAATTAATTGCCTTATTATTTACGAACTCGCCGGAGTTAAGTACTCCGTGTTAAATTTTGTCCCAGTATAAATCTTTCTAAAACATAAGCAAAAAAAGCCACATAAATAACCACACAAGCGCAATAAATTAAGTAAGGCAATCCTGTCTTAATATAAAATCCTTTATGAAATTTATAAAAATATATAACTTTTAGTCACGCTTCATACCACAATACTGACCACCGCCGTAAATCAATGTTCAGTCCCTTTTCCGGCAATTCACATTTCCCCGGATTGTATTGAAAATAAGGGAGCATATTAAACTAAGGAAATAAATAAAAACATTTTAACCGTTTTCAATGAAGTATTTAAAATTTTCAATTCCATTTGGCGCCTGGCCACAAGGAATTCCTATTTTTCCTATTTGGGTATTTTTTATGAGCTTTTTGCATTGTGATAAAAAAAAACTTTGTTTCTGTATTGATATATATACCTACACACGTTCGTTCATTTAATAAATGAAAATAAAAATCTTTAATTTATTTATGTCGGCAAAGCAGAGTTTGGTTTCGATACCCTTTCACTGGAGATACTAGTATGTAAAATTGTTTTTTTTATACTGTTTTTGGGTTTGTTTCATAGAAATGCATTTATTTTATGATTTTAGTTATGTTTTTATTTTTTTTATGATGTTAAAAATAACAATTAACATTAAACTTAAAGTTTCTGATATTTAAAGTTATTATTTTTTGATATGATTTAATAAAAGAATAAAGTCCCCCGAAAAATACACCTCACAAATTTGGTTTACTTGGGGAAAACGACAAGAATAAATTGTAATCGTTTTGACTTTCACAAATGGCAATTACGACATTTTGTTAACCCTAGAAAGATAGTCTGCGTCCTTGCGACGTAAGCGAAACATAAGAATTGCTGTCTTTTTTATTTCGCAACATATCACGCTATCTATCTCAGATAGCTCAGTTGCCGAGCAGAGCTTGCGCGGTTCGGCCACCACGGTGAGTACAATAATTACGGAGAAATACACACACCTTACGTTCTAAAGACGTATGATTAACTTTTTTGTAACTTTCTGACTTGTTCTTATAAATGTGATTTAGCAAACTAAAAAATATTATTTTTATATATAACGACTGATTAGCATTTAAACTTTTATAGCATATAAAAAAAATATACGATTAAGGGCCCGCAACCCGAATTTCTACCAATTTCTTACATATCTCCCTTAAACACGTTATGTTTTAAAGCTTTTAAAAATATATATGTTATTCTTGAAGATAATATCTAGACATTAATAGCATATCTCTTCTGTATTTGAATATCTTTGGTGTAAATGTTAGCGCTCTCCAACAGCGCTAACATTCGTAATTTCGTATCTCTCCATCTTTTTCTTTTCGGGCCCGGTTGCGGAGCCTTAAGACATAAAATAAAATATTATTTTTCATTTAAAAAAGACTTAATTTTTTGTAGTTAATTTGTTAGACGTTTACAGCATTTTGTTATTTTTTTAATTACAATATATTTTTTACAATTTTAGATTTGTTGAAAGTACAAAACCCTAAACTAATTATTCAACTACCTTTAAACTGTTTAAGTATGATAATGTGTCAAATAAACACTTTTAAACTTCAGCACGTCTCTAAGACGTATCGTTATCTTTAACATAAAGATTATCTTTCAAGGGTTAAATCAAAAACTGATGTTTGAAAGTTCTCTTTTTTAAAGTTATTATTTGTTGATATGATTTATAAATAGTAGGTTTAGAATACAGTCCTTTGAAAAAACGCTTTCAGATATTTGATTTGCTTGGGAAAAACGGAAATAATAAAATACGATCGATTTGACATTTTACCGTACGACATTTTGCGAAATATAAACCTTTTTTAAAAGTTGTGCTCTTATAATATTATTATTTGTTGCTTTGATTTAATGAAAGCGTCGTTATAGAAAAAGTCCCCCGAACCAACGTTTTTTTAGAAATTGGGTTGCTTGTGGAAAACGAAAAGAATTACCTACAATTGATTTAACTTTCTACAAGGGTACTTAAGATATTTTGTTAACAGAAGCGTATTTAACTTATCAACATTTGTTAAAAGTGAAATGCTGTAAGGTTGCAAAGGGACATACGGTTATACCTAAGTTCATTATAATATATTTTAGTCACTTCTAAGAACTTCTAAGACTTCTAAGAACACTTAAACTTTTTTGCTAATGCAAATTCAGTAAGTATTTCAAATTCTGAAGAGAAAAACACGTGTCGAACATTTACATTACAAATTCAATGTGTTTTCGGCTGATACTTTAACGTTAGGAATTGTTAATATATTCAACAAATATTCATGTATTTTATCTTGAAGGCAACCTTCATGGGATGTTATATAGTGAAGTATAATAAAACCAGGATGTTATACAAATAGTGGGGTATAATAAAAACCTACTAGAGTTCGGATCGCACCGTGAAGCAGTATAGACGTGTATTGTGGTTACTTGCTGTGTTGCTGTCTACACTCAGATAAGAATTTATTGTTACCTTTTCGTTTTCGTTACTAATCCATTGTATTATTTGATTTACGATTGAGTGCGTACAGTCAGTCTAATAGACTCTATTATTTTTAATTATTAATTTTTGTAATTAATTTTTTGTTTGTTTTTTTTTTTGTTAATTAATTTGTAATATGGAGGAGGATGAGAATCGGCCACCAGACCCTGAGTCCATATTTAATATTTCTGATGGCTATGATACTGACGGCAGTCAAGTATCTATAACTATTCCTTCCCGAAAACGACGACCTTCGCTTAGTCCTGATGTTCCTCTCAAAATTAAACCTATTTCTATTTCTCAATCCAAGCAATCCTCAATCCTTCATAATGATTCTATTCCTACAGAAGCTAAAACTATTGAATTGATGTATTCTAGGTCCTCTTCAGCTCCATTTATAGTTAATGTGCAAAAGACTGAACAGGGGAAAATAATTCATCCTCTGGATTTCGGAAAATTCATTTTTAGCTCTAAAAATCATAACCTTGGAATAATAAATGGTTCCATCAAGCCGGAAGGCAGATATAAATTATCCTTAGAATTTAAATCCTCCACCTTTGCTAATGACTTTGTTAAAAAAATTGGTTCTTTGTCAAATAATAAATTCAAAGCATTTATACCTACTTTCAACTTAACCAGAATGGGCAGAGTGAAAGGTATACCTACCGATCTCTCTGAATCTGAAATTGTAGATGCTCTTAATGACTCCCAAGTTACTCCTAAAGTTTTAAAAGCTCGTCGTTTAAATTTCAAAGATTCTTCTTCTGGAACCACCATTTGGAAACCCTCTCAATCCGTAGTTTTAACTTTTGAAGGCCAAATCTTACCATCCCGGGTGTTCATTTATTATAACTCTCTTCCCGTCGAAATATATAGATTCCCCACAATCCAGTGTTTCAACTGTTGCAGATTTGGGCATTCTAAACCCATTTGTCGTTCCCCTCCGCGTTGCTTCCATTGCGGAGAGGATCATCAATTTGAACAGTGTCAAAACTCAACTAAAAGCCCAATTTGCATTAATTGTAAGGGTAACCATACTGCTGTAAGTGTGGCCTGTCCAGAGTTGTCTAGACAGAGGAACATCAAGCAATCAATGGCTTCAGAAAATATTTCATACTTCCAGGCGTCTAAATTATTCCCTCCTGCAAAAAAATCTTTTGCAGAGATATCATCTAATCCATCTATCTTTCAATTTTCTTCCCCTAAATCTCCTCAGTCATCTTCCCACAGAGAAACCATTTTCAAGCCGTTAAAATCTAAACCTAAATTTATTCCTTCCTTTGATAAAAAACAACATAATGATCTTTTGCTTAACCCGAATGGGAATAATACATCTCAGGCTCCAAATGGGAATGCCTTAAAAAGTTATCCCTCTACCGATAATTTCCCTAAAGTTCTAACGGAAAATTCCTCTTTCATCCAAACTTTAATTACTCTCTTAATTTCGATTCTTTCAAATAACAATACTGTACCGTCCAACGCTGCTGAGTATATTAAATCTTTACTCTCCTGTCTCCCCAATGTATCCGAAACTGAGCAAAATTCTTCAATGGAATAGTAGAAGTCTATTCTCTAACAAAATTGAACTTGTAAAATTACTTGATGAACATAACATTTCAGTTGCTGCCATTTCTGAAACATGGTTAAAAACCTCGTATCATTTTAAGATCCCTGGTTATCATTGTCTTAGACATGATAGACCTGATGGTAAGGGTGGCTCTGCTCTTATCATTCATAACTCTATTCCTTTTAAAGAAATCTTTTTTCACTCCCTCCCCAATAGTTTTCAGATAGTAGCAGCTATTATATCTGATATTACAATACTATCAATATACATTCCTCCCTCTACTATTTTTGTTGAAAACGAATGGGCTTCGTTTATATCTCAGATTCGTCCCCCGTATATGTTACTCGGTGACTTTAATGCTCATTCTCCCTCTTGGGGTAGTGAATTAACAAACCGTTCTGGCCGTAATCTGTTAGATTTTATGGATACATATAATCTATGTATATTAAATGACGGATCACCAACTCGTTTGACTGCTCCTCAACATAGAAAAAGTGCGGTTGATTTGTCTCTTTGCTCATCTTCGTTGATACCCATATGTTCTTGGGACATTCTTGCAGATCCCCTTTCCAGTGACCATTTTCCTATAATAATCTCCTTCCACCATCTAACATCCTCTCATTCCTTTTCGACAAACAATAGTTTTAAATTTAAAACTAAAGATGCGAATTGGAGAACTTTTTCTTTGGAATTGGACTCCATTATTCTTTCAACTAATTCTTCTCTGGTGAACATCAGATCTCAATGTGAATTATTTCCTAATATGGTAATAAAAGCCGCAGAAAAAACTCTTCAAAAACGTAATGATAACATTAAAATAAAACATTCCACTCCATGGTGGGATAAAGAATGCACTGATGTCGTTAACTCCAGAAAAAATGCAATTTCTATTTTCCGGAAATGTATGTCTTTCGAAAATTACCTTTCTGTGAAACGCGCTCAGGCAGAAGCTAAACGTATTTTGAAAAATAAAAAGCGGTCTGGATGGCGAAAATTCTGTGAAAGCCTGTCTCCGGAATCTCCTCAGTCTTCTGTTTGGTCCAATTTAAAAAAATTCGGTTCTTCTTATGCTCCGCAGCGTTCCAAACACATTCCAGAAGAAATTATTATAGGCTTTGCGGATAAGTTAGCGCCGCCATCAGTTGCCAGATTAGAAGAAATGCCTTCCTTTATTTGTTATCCAACTCATTCCAACTGGATGGACTCTCCTTTTTCAGTTAGTGAATTGAAACGAGTAATTAATTCCCTACCAGACTCTTCACCGGGCCCCGATGGAATATTATATAGTTTCATTAAAGCATTCTCGGACATGTCGGTTGAATATTTCTTATCCCTAATTAATTACATGTTCGAAACGGGATTTATCCCGGAAGTCTGGAAAGTTCAAAAAATCCTTCCGATTTTAAAACCAGGGAAAAACCCATCTGATATCTCTTCCTATCGTCCTATTGCTCTTTCGTCATGTTTAATTAAAGTAGCAGAACAGTTGATAAAGAACAGATTGGAATGGTTTGTTGAAAATCACAGAATTATCTCTCCAAATCAGTATGGCTTTCGGAAAAAGAAATCAACCATGGATAATTTAAGTGTGTTGACAACAGACATCCGTATCTCCCAGTCCCTTAATTCTTCAACATTGGCCACATTTCTTGATCTTTCGTCAGCTTACGACGATGTACTAATTAACGTATTGAAAGAAAAATTAATAAAATTAAAAATACCCTTAAAATTAGTTCAATTTATTATTAATTTGCTAACAGACAGATCCATTATTTTGCACTTTTCCTCAAAAACGATAAATCGCAAACTATGGAAAGGGCTACCCCAGGGGTCCGTAATCAGTCCATTGTTGTTTAATATTTATATAAGTGACTTAGACATTGCAATTCCTTCATCTATCAAGAGACTTTATTTTGCTGATGATTTCCTTATATACTTATCTCACAAAAATCTATTCCACGCTGCGAAGGAATTAAATATGGCTTTACATAATATTAAAGTGTGGTTGTTGGCAAATGGGATGAATTTGGCTACTTCTAAAACCAAGGTCGTGGCTTTTACACGCAAAAGAAAATTACCCCCATTTTCTGTCTCTTTTGATAATGTCCCTCTCCAAATCGTTAAGCAAATTAAATTTCTTGGGCTACTTTTGGATCATAAACTTTCCTGGCTCCCGCATATTCAAAAAATTTCGTCTAAGTGTGAAAAGGGGCTTAATATGATGCGTGCTGTTTCGAGAGTATGGTGGGGATCTCATCCTACTACTCTTAAATTAATGTATAGTGCCCTTGTGCGAAGCCATTTGGATTATGGTACATTTCTTTTCGATCCTCTTCCTAAATATTTGGATAAAAAACTTGAAAGAATTCAATCCAAAGCTCTCAGAATGATTATTGGAGCGATGAAATCTTCTCCAATTAATTCTCTTCAGGTAGAATGTGTTGAGCCTCCCTTAATTTTGAGAAGACAATTTCTGGCTGATAAATATATTCTGAAATCTTTTTCTATATCGTGTCATCCTTTAGAACAAAGTCTTGATCATTTGTTCAACAATTTAAACAACGACAAAAGATTGACAGATAAAAATCGATTTCCTCTTCTTCTAAAAAGTTTTCTTTCATTCAAATCTCTTTCTTCTTCCTTACAAAATCTACAGAAAGATCCAATCCTTCCTATTTTCACTATCCCATTTGATTCTATCAATTTTATCCCCAACATAATAACTTCTGATTTTCGGACTAACATTTTAACCTCATCTAATCAAAATGTCGAGGAAAATTTTAAAAACATTATTTCTTCCAAGTATCCTGGATTTTCACTCATTTATAAGTCTGAAAACAAAGATTGTGGAGCTGCGGTGCATATTCCCGAATTCAATTTAGATCTGTCTTATAAATTGCCTAAAGAAACTTCTATATTTACTGCAGAATGCTTCGCAATTGAACAAGCTTTAATTCAAATTCAGCTTCTCAATATTCGTCGAGCCTTACTGTGCACTGATTCTCTAAGCGCAGTACTGAAAATTTCTTCAAATGTCATTCATTATCCAGAAGATTACATTATTTGTAATATCAAAAATATCCTCAAATCATTGAATGAATTAAATTTCGAGACAATATTGGTTTGGATCCCTGGACATTTAGGAATTGAAGGTAACGAGAAAGCCGACTCCCTCGCTAAATTTGGAACAATATCTGGCTCTATTCCTTTAGATTTTAGAATTCCGTTCTCTGACGTCATCCCTATTCTTAAATTCAACATGATTCGCTCCTGGGAAGAAAATTGGGCTGATACGAAATCCCGAACTGGTGCTTTTTATGCTGGAATCCAAAACCATATTCCAAGTAAACCTTGGTTCCACGGCAAGAATAAATCCAAAAGATTTATTTCCTGTATCTCGAGAATGAGAATCGGTCACTGCTCTGTTGCATCCCACTTATTTAAAATCCGAGTCCTAGATAGTCCACTTTGTCAGTGCGGCGTGGAAAATGAGACTCTTGACCATGTATTCTTTAATTGTAAAAATCATTCTTCCTTCAAAGGCATTTATCGTTTACTTATTAAAATCACCCACCAATCTCCCCTTAGTATTCCATATTTGCTTTCTCTCAATAATTCAAGAGTTTTTTCCGTCCTATATAAGTTCATAGACTTAAATGACTTCAATATTTGAGATTTTCCATGCCCTTATAGATTTGTCATAAAATATAATCATCTCCCTTTATTTTAACGGCACATAGCACTCTTTTTAGGGTGAATTGCCTTAAACAAAAAAAAAAAAAAAACCTACTACACAATTTAGTAGGTTCGTAATTATGACAACGTTCTAAAACATGAACAGTTGTAAAGCATATTTGAAATACGGCAAAAAATTATAACTGTCGTATTAAAAAAAAATTCAACAATCATTCACACCAACATCAAACCAGCCAGCGTTCAATCAAAGGTCTGTCTAAGAAATATTAATATTATTTTCACACTTTCTATTTCCTGTCTTTATTCTGTTTCCATGGTTTGTTTAGATCTATTAATTTATCTTCTTCTTCAATGATTAAACAATATTACATTGATAGACATAACCCTGAAAACTTTTCCAATAAATTGAAAATTCATCAATCATTCTAGACCTGTAGAAAAGTCAATGAGCCCATATAAAATAAGAATCGGATAGCTGTATCCGAGACGCTATCTAGGTTACAAATATATTCGGATAGAACTTTGTAATCATATAAAGATAGCAGCCAAACATATGGGAAATGTGAGAATTAGTTGAAGACAATAATGGTAATTCTTAGTTTGGGATTTGAGATCGACAAAAACGACGAAAAATAATCAGGTCTCAATGGCTTAGTTGTTAAAAGCGTTGTCCCGGTAAAGCCTCGATGACATTGAGCGAGTTTACAAGCTACTAGCCGGTCACTATCTGCTAGTAAACTCGCTAAGTGTAATAGTATTACTAGCTAACTAGCAGATTGTGAACAATCTACGAAAAAAGTTGAAAGGGGGTCAACTTTGCTAGCTACTCGCTAGCGTGTACGGCGGATGGCAAATGGTGGCCCTCGAACAGCTGATTTCGTAACTGTCAAACCACTGGTTATCTGGATTATTCGTTGTACAATCTGTTAAGTAACCGGCAAATAGTTACCAGCAGTGAGCTAACTGCGAATATTACAGTTTTCTACAAGATGTCCACAGAATTAGTTCGCGCGGGAGTCATTATTTTAACTCAGCTTTTTGCTAGTTAGTTTGTTACTGAGCGAATGGAAAGTTTTATGTGACATCATCATAATCGCACTCGCCGATTTGCCCAATTTTAAACTTACCGGCTAGTAGCTTGTAAACTCGCTCAATGTAATCGAGGCTTTAGAGAGAGAGATCTTGGGATGGATCCCGAGTTGACACTGTTACCATTTTTTATTTTCTATATCTTCTTTCGTGTTTTGTTAAGATTTATTTATTTTCTTTTGTTGTTATTATTTAAAATACATACCTTTAACAGATTTAAAAATGACTTATGTTTAAATTACAATAAAGTAATTTCTTGTTCACAAACTACCCAACTCAATAGAGAAAACATTTCTCGTGCTTGAATTGGTGAGTAGTGCCATTATTTAATAAGGTAAAGGAATTATATTATTTGAAGTAAGAAATAAATTATCTTATATAGAATAATAAAAAGCCTAAATAATGAACTTGAATAAGATAACGTGATAATACAAATAGATAAATAAAAGTAAGAATATAGACGTAGTAGAAATAAAAATAATATTATTGCAATTACTTAATATATAGGAGTTAGGTGGTAAGTACATAGATATTAGGAAACATTGATATTTGGTAAAGAAGAGCTGACAATATTGCAAGAGTAGGTACATAATAATAAGATACAACAATAAGCGCATATAAATAATAAATTAAAACACTGTAATTAAAATATATATTATGATATATTTTATATAATATATTTTAATTACAGTGTTTTAATTCATAAATAATTAAAACACTGTAATTAAAAATAATAATACAATATATTTTAATTACAGTGTTTTAATTATTTTTCAATGAATACATACACCTACGATTGTTATCTTAGAGCCCACCAAATCATATAAATAGCATGGAGAAGTGCCGCTAAGCTATTTAATTATGTAATTATAATATAGAAGGGCTCACAGAGATAGAGAGAGAGTGCGAACTGGCTGACGGGAACTTGCGGGAACAATCGCGAACAAAGGCCTTCGGGGAGCGGGGCTCAACAGGGTTTTTTAATGCTCGGATCTTGCCATGGAAAGGTAAAAGCAAAAGCCATTATGGTAACACACAAAATTAAGGCTCATTTCAGAGAGTGGATATTAAAATTTCGTACTTGATATTTGTGGTGCGTGGTAAAATGTTAAATAAAAATTACATGTCGAGCTCGACCAGCACAATGGCGTGATAATGTTGGTAGAACGTTTTTTCTCTCGGCAGTATGAAACATTTAAAATTAATGTAATCCATCCTGTTATGAATACTTTCCTGGAGTTCTGGGAACAAAATGTGGAGATTATTTTTTTAGATTGAATTTTTGAACAAATTTAGGAACACGGTTATTTTTGCGTTTTGGGAGTTTTTCCGAACAAGGAAAGAATTACCGACATTTCCTTTCATAAATAATAGAAACATTCGTGTAATCGTCAAGAAATTGCCGGGTTTAGGTATTAGAATAATTTGTGGCGTGGCATAAGCCTTTCTCTCGGGCTTTGGGCAGAACATAATCTCAATAAGGAATAAGGAAAACAAAAGCCCGTGCAATTTTAAATATTTTGAAAAGGATAACCTGAGATTTAAACTTCCTGAGTAACCAACGATCAAATGACAAGTTTTCGGCAAAATTAGTGTTGAGGTTTTTCTATCATTCACCTTTTATACAATCGAAATCAGATTGTAATGATTAATTATGAATTACTACAATTTGTCAGACGTGATCTCCAGATGCATCCACTCATATTGGAATAAATATAATATTATTTTTCAAATTACGTTTCGCGAAAATAATATTGAAATAACGTATTTAATAAACCTTTTCATTTATTCAGTTTCCGCCCCGGAAGGTTTTCTAACATAATGACGAACTTGTATTTGCATTTACGACATATCCCTAAAAAGGTTTTAGTGAAAGGTTCATCCGGATTCCTTGGTCATTTTCCTAAGTGTTTCTGAATTCATACAGAGACGAAACTTTGCCCGGCAAAGTACAATAATTCTGCATTTCAAAGCATCTCCTTTCGTCCGTTTGCATAATTAATTCCTGTTTGCTTTTTGGAGAATACACTGCCAAGGCCTCGGCTGCCAAACGTATCTTCTTTTTACATATTTACATATTTATACAAAAAAGAATCAAACATAAAATCTGGCTATGTCTTGTATAAGAAGAATAATACATCGTGCTACAAATATCTACAACCCACGACCCCTCTTTCACATGCATGCATCATTTACTATAGCGTATGTTTTGTTGACAGATTTGTTTCCTTTAGGTTGCTTTTTTATTGATTGAGCGTAGCGAAGTCTTTGTTTAACTCGACCGTTTGACAGTTCATCTGTCTGTAATTTTTTTATACGTTGCGTTTTTGGTTTCGAAAATATGGTGCACCCACTTTACTTTCCAAGTAAGCCTTACTTTCCAAGTAAGCCTTACTTTGACTAGATGGCTAACTTTGACTGACTGTGTTCATAAAAAAAATAATATTGAAGTTGCTTTTAATTCCCAAAAATAACATAAAAATAAACTGACTTTACGAAGGCATTGCTAGCATACCTAAAAACGATCATTTCTCTGATACGTTTACCAACACTTGTATAAGACATCTATTTTATAAAAAAAACATCACTTTCAAGAAATAATCCAATAAATAGACAATCAAATTCAAACATGAATATTGATATAATGGTAAATCTCCATTTTCTGACAGCGCGAAAGTTCAATTTACAACATGCAACTACTATGTAATTTCCTGACTAAAATTAACGAAAAATAACGCAAACAAGTTTAAAATATGTATTTTTGAATGTAGCTATTAGGTACTTTATGGTTATCCATTATAGAAAAATGAAACAATTCAACTTTATATAAACCACTTATGTAATGCGTAAATCCGACCGGTTTTGGAACAAACGTTCCTTCTTCAGGGAAAGCTTATACTAATTTGACAGTTTCGAATAATGTTTTATTATGATAGGGGTGGAGCCGTTGCTAGTTATTAATGTAGATTGGGTGGGTGTGTATTAATGTAGTACGTTTGTTCCGAAACCGGTCGGATTTACGCATTTATATAAGTGTTTTATAAAAAGTTGAATTGTTTCATTTTTCTAAGTTTAAAATAAGTTGAGCAATGCAAGTATAATAATAAATTTACCATTTTATGAAGTACAAACACGATTCACAAAGAGATTACGAACACAAACATCTTCAACCCAACATCGACGAGTACTTTGCTCATAGCCGGCGCGCGATCAAAATAATCCCAACTGCGCATGCGCGATTGGACCGAACACTTAGGTGTTGCCTGTTTGAATAATATATATATATATATATATATATATATATATATATATATATATATATATATATATATATATATATATATCCTGCTACATTTGTTACGTCCACCCCCTAAAATCTCTATAGCATTGTTGCGTCCACCGACTTACGGCGTCCGATATTCGGACGCAACAATGTTTTGACCTCAAAATTGGCCAGATTGATGCTTACCCCATGTAGAATCATTTGGCAAAAATTGTCATGGAAGCAAAAAATCTCTCAGAATGTCTGAAAGCGAATATTGAACGTTTGACGATTCACCGCCAGGTTTGCTACACGAAGTATATTTTGAGTAGTGTATATTTTCATAAATATTGCCGGTCCTTCTGCGTCCACGCAGATATACTATTTTTAAGACATAATGACGGTAGTGCTGCATCTACACAGTTAGTCATTCTTGCGTCCACGCAGATATACTATTTTTAAGACATAATGACGGTAGTGCTGCATCCACACAGTTGGTCCTTATTGCGTCCACGCAGCAATATTATTTTGAAGACATATCAACGGCCGTGCTGCATCTATACAGTTGGTCCTTATTGCGTCCACGCAGCAACATTATTTTTAAGACATAACGACGGTTAAACGACTTAAAAATAATATTGCTGCGTGGACGCAAGAAGGACCAACTGTGTAGACGCAGCATGACCGTCGTTATGTCTTAAAAATAATATTGCTGCGTGATAATAGCGTGATAATAGCGTGATAATAGCGTGATAATAGCGTGATAATGGCGTGATAATTGCTTGGACGCAAGAAAGACCAACTGTGTAGACGCAGCACGACCGTCGTTATGTCTTAAAAATAATATTGCTGAGTGAACGTAAGAAGGACCAACTGTGTAGACGCATCGCCGTCGTTATAATAATAATAAAGAATGTATGCATGGGTAGTGCAATGCAATACATTCCATATTTTGAAATAACAAAAGAAATTAGATAAATAATAAGTTAAGGTTAAAAGTAAATAACATTAAAACGAATGAGCATGAAAAACATAAGAAATATAACTGAAAAAATAATAAACAATAATATGAATTCATGTAACTGTTTACGGAATGGTATTTCCTCGTCGTTTCTCGTCTCCAGAGGGCCATCAGGGGGACTCCATCCAGGCAGTCATGGCGGTGATGATCGCATTCTTCTATTGGCGTAGTCTTCGCCATAAACTTCCCATGCGGTGGCAGAGAAGTGCTCGGAAAGTATGCACTCGTCCCTCCAGGAACAGTATCTCGGTAGGCGGAAAAGTTGACGATATGTGTTATTGTAAGCAAATTTTTACTTATGCCATTGGGATGCAGTGTAGTAAACCCACAGTTCTGGTGTGTACAGCGAGTACCCGTGAACATCAGAAAACAAGGTTCTTTCTGCCTTCTAGCGCCTATATAAGGTTGTTAAAAAAAACCATAGATAATGATAAAATTGGAATCCACAGTACCTACCTATTCGCGATTGTTATTAAAATATTACATACAGGGCCCGCAGATACTTTAAAAGTATACAACTGCTAACCCTGTTAAAATCGCAAATACGCCCTACGATTGAATTTGGCAGCCACCTCTAGTCTGGAGACCAAAAAATACCTAAAAAACCTCGACTCTGTACAGAAACGGGCGGTACGTTTGATAAATTCTCCTAACTTAACAAACAGATTGTAATTTTTAGAGCACAGGCGTCAGGTAGGAATGCTGCTCTTGTTCTACCGGTATTACATTGGAAGATACTTCAAGGAACTAGCGTCATTGATCCCCTCAGCACCAACGCATAGTCAGGAAACACGCCAAACATGCGCCCAATATATGTATACGGTTGACATTTGTCACATGAGAACGGATCGTTTCTACGACTCGTTCTTAAGTTCAACAGCTCAGCTGTGGAACGATTTTCCAGCCTCTGTGTTTCCTCCCTCCTACAACATTGGTCTCTTCAAGACCCATGTTTACTCCTTCCTGTCCTCAAATAGACCCTCGAAACAGCATCTTCAAAGATGATACAATGTGGAGTTAAATGTTAAAAAAGTGCCGTTTTTTTAAAAAATCACCTCAAGGGCGCTATACAAACTTAAAATATTATTCTAAAATCCTACTTCGAACTACAAAACTTGACAAATAATCAAAAACAACTTATGGCTAAAAATTGCATCCACGGGTTCTTCGATCGCTGATACGAAAATATATGTACATTGAATTGACCAATGAACGCGATTCTACCTATTGATACTACTTTTAGTGCATAACGACGCAAGAGTGCTTGAAAATGCTCTTTATTCAGAGGGACGTTTTACGCCGAAAATTTGACTGTGGAATGGAAAGTTATAAAAAAAAACAAAATTTTTAATTACACTGCATATGTTTATTATCTATATCTATTATATATATACACAATTCGGTTAAATAACTACTAAAAATATTTTGTAATATTCTTTACCTGGCATGTTTGAATCGTCATCAGTCATCACTATCATCATCACCAGCATCATCTATACTATCATCAAGATCATCATCATTATCATCACTACCATCATCAGCCTGAGTACTTGGATAAACTCCACGTACTGTACGTAAACGGCTGTAATATAATGTAATTAATGTAATGGTCTCATAGAAATCGTTGTGTCTCCCTTACTATCGTAGTAAGAAGTATGATCTGAATGGTATTGAAATAAGAAAACAACAATCATGCTATTTTATATTAAAATCTAAAAGTTAACTACAGAAAAATTAAAATATACCTAGTATGAAATAAAAGTTTCCGAATATAATTTCAGAAAAAAATTATTAAAATTTATGAATTTTTAATGATTGTCTTTTTTACATGAAACGAAAAAAAGTGAGATAACAATAACGTTTATAATACATGTAGATTTGTCTTACAAAAATGTATTTATTTCGTTTTTTTAAGTAATTTTAGATACAAAAAGCGCAAGGTGACCCATTTTTAAGACTTTTTTATCCTTGAATTAAAAAAATATATGCTTTAAAAATTATATGTGTCTTAATAATAAAATAAGGAAGCGTATTTTATCTCCTTTCTTAACCAGTTTTTCCTTTTAGTATACCTATGTTCAGAAATGTTCCATTTCGACCGGTCAGTGGTTGGAGTGGGTGTGTTCGATTCTTCGGCTGGCTAAATCCTCCATCACAACACAAGCAACATTTTCGGCTTTCTGTGGTGGTAGTAGGATTTTTCGAACATTGTTGGAATGTTTGTCTGGAATTAGTGGAATGTTGGTCTTTCTTTAAAAAAAATACAAATGGATTTTATCGTGACGCGGAAAGTTATTTGACCTTCTGGCAAGATACATCATACATCCTTCCTATAACATGGGTCTCTTCAAGACCAATGTTCACTCCTTCCTATCCTCAAAAAGACCCTCCACACAGCATCCCAGATGACATAGGCCCTGAGGGAAATTATTTTCCTCAGGGCCTCCTGTGTGGAGTAAATTTAAACAAAAAAAAAAAAGATACGCCCGGGGGCTTAGGGGTATTAATTTAAAAGTGCACAATACCGATAGAATTTTAATTAACTAACTAATATTTTAATAAAACAAATTAAAATGTACACATCTAATAAAATATGTTCGTTTTTTTTTCAGTTAGTTGAAAAAGTAAGGTAGGCCATTTAAAAAAAAATTATGTTGACATTAAAAAAAATTTTATTTAAGAAATTATATGTGTAGTACCTACTAATAATATCACATTTTAAAAATAGTTTTAGTTTTTGGATACGTTCAGAAATATTCCATTTATATACGTAAACGATATATTTTTTCAACCTTTAAATGGTCAAAATACATGATACGCCGATGATACAGTATTAATAATAAGTGAAAAGACTTAAGAAAATGTAGAATTAAAGGCCATAGAAGACATCAACACGCTTAAGAACATTTTTGACACTAATTTACTATTACTAAATAGTGAAAAGAAATTTGTAATTCCATTTGCAATCCATCCAAACGATGCTCCTAAAAATTTTAACATTTTCATACATGATAATACTAAAATTCACAGCCAACAATGCAAATCAAACTGCACAATACTAAAAACAACAAATAAAATTAAATATCGAGGAGTAATATTTGATAAAAATCTGAAATAAAAATCTCAATAAAAATCCGGGCTAGTTTAAACAAGTTGATTTTTGAACTTTTGTGTAAAAACTGTGTTTCTTTTGTTGTTTTTTTTCTTCTAAAAAACAGTGTCTAAACGTTTCTTTTTTGTGCTGTAAACATTACCATTCGACGCGGATTAAAAATCCGCGTCTAGTGATACCCTGCTTGCCAGGTTCAGTATTGTTTGTCTGAGTTTTATTTGACTTTTTCATCTGTAATTGACACCGTTTTGATTTTTCAACATTTACACTATTTGTGCACGTCTGTCTGTAACTTTGAAGTTAATATATCCATTGTTGGCAAATCTCAAAAATACAAAAATTATATAGGTATCTACTATCTACACGCGAATGGCCACGAGGACGCAATATTATCGTCGTTATGACTGTAGACCAAGAGCTACTTTACACTTTCAAAAATAAAGGAGCTGATGACGTGCACGGCTGATGCCTGCTTGGTGATAGTTGTTGTACGTATACTATGACTATGACTCATATACAGTCATAACGACGATAGTATTGCGTCCTCGTGGCCATTCGCGAGTAGATAGTAGATACCTATAATATTATTGCTATGTATTGTTTGAGCCCTTGATGAATGAAATCGCCAGATTTGGCAACAATGGGTATATTTACAACGACGCCAAACGCCATTCAGAACTAACTGCGCGCCCAGTAGGTTCTTATAAGATTTTTTTAGAGCCGGCGGTAAATTAGTGTCCCGGCCTAAAAATGTTTAACCGCACACTATAAGGGCGCGAACCGGTGCGTTATGAAACGATACATTTTGAATAAGGGCCAACAAAACTGTCACACTCCTGCGCCCAGTAGGTACGTGTGTAATAGTGTGTATACAAAATATTCATTCAAACTTCTAACAATATTCTAATATGATATATATTTTTTAGTTTATTTTGGGATTTTGCTGTATACCAGGCACATATTTATTAATTTCATTGAAGACTGATGTTATTTTTTCAAGCGGTTTATCAGACACAATTTTTTTTTTCATTGTCTGTTGATACTGCTTTTTATCAGACACAAACGTATTGTTTTATTATTTTCATTGAAGGTTTATTTTGAATTTTAGCTGTGTATCAAAATATATTTGTTATTATTTTCGTCGAAGGTTGATATTATTTTTTTCGCTGTGAATCAGACACATAAATAGGTACATTTTTATCATTTCATTGAAGTCTGATTTAGTCTTTTCGCCGTGTGTCACACACATACTCGTATATTTTTTAAAATTGTATTCATTGAAGGTTGATCTTGAGTTTTCGCTGTAGGTATATCAGATATCTACATATATATATTTTTTTAATTATTGCTACATGAAAAAAAAAATTAATATAATAAATGATTACTATTCCCAGTTTGTGTTCGATTTTATAGAAACATTAATTATTAAATAAAAAGGTTTCACATAACGACTGATTTGTTTTATTTCTATATATACAAAGGTGGGTAACCTTTTTAGCGTCGCGGGCCATTTGGATGTTCATACTGGACCCCGCGGGGGGGGGGGGTAGAACTGGTTTTACTGAAGCTAATAAAAAAATTATTACATAACTGCCTACACTCCTTATTAAATATAGCTACACTCAGAACATGCAAATGAATTTCCTACAATTCTAGCTGCACATATGTAGCCTGCAACCAGAATTTTGTAACTGCACTTTGAACACAAGAAAGTTTCCTTCAAAATGCTTCACCAGATGAAACCACAACTGCAATTTTTCGTTGCATTCTGAACCCAGATATAGTTTTAATTTGTTGTAATTTAGTTGTTGTAATCCTCAAAGTTGAAAAAAAAAACTTTTTTATGTTGATGATTCATTTTAATGCTTAATAAATTCCTTCAGGGCCTATGTCGTCTTTAAAGATGCTGTGTGGAGGGTCTTTTGAGGAAAGGAAGGAAAGGAAGTTCTGAGTAGGAAAAGGGTATTAGGGGTGGGTAGGAATCTGGGGGTCAGTGTGTCCAGAAGTGATGGACGTATGAATCCATCCCTCCCATTGCAGTGCAAGGCGATGTTCTGAGAGAGTACGGCTGGAGAAGTCTAAGGGACTCCCTCAACCATTCTCTTCCGATCCGGCATGCCAGATGGTGGGCGGGCGCGTCCACTGCTGGACCTGCACCAACCTCACCCCATAAACCCGGATACCCCGGCTAAGTCACCAAACGTTGCGAACCACTTAACCTAGGCCTACAGTTTGGGAGGCGGGTATGAGTACTACCGCCCCGGGAACCATTTATTCGATAACCAACCCCTCTGCCATAGGTCCCCCTAAGTGGTTCACTACATTTGGTGACTTAGCAGGTGGGCTCAGGTTTATGGGGGGAGGAGTGATTGGCGGCGTATTTTTTTTTTTTACATTAACTCCGCACAAGAGGCCCTGAGGAAAATAAATTCCTTCAGGGCCTATGTCGTCTTTAAAGATGCTGTGTGGAGGGTCTTTTTGAGGAAAGGAAGGAGTGAACATGGGTCTTGAAGAGACCCATATTGTAGGAGGGATGAAATACAGAACCAGGCAAATCGTTCCACAGCGGAGCTGTCGAACTCAAGAACGAGTCGTAGAAACGACCCGTTCTCATGGGACTAATGTCAACCGTGTACAAATGTTGGGCGCGTGTTTGGCGTGTTTCCCGACTATGCACCGGTGCCGAGGGGATCAATGACGCTAGTTCCTCAGAACATCGTATGCGGCTGTCTACCAACTGCGTGGCTGGCCGGTTCGAATAGTATTATTTTGACCCATTCATAGCATACCTGTGGTCTGACATTTTAATATGGACAATTATTAACATTTTGGAGGCGGTTATGTGTACCGCCGCCACGGGAATCATTTATTGGATAATCAACACCCCTGCCATAGCCCCCCTCCCAAGTGTTGCGTTACGTTTGGTGATTTAACAGGGGTGCACAGGTTCTTGGAGTGAGGTTTGTTTAGGTCTTGGTTGCGAATGCTTTTCCCCACCTACTGCTTGGAGGTCCATATCGGGAGAGGCTGCTTAAGGCAGACATAATTTAGACCTCTCCAGCCGGACTCTCTCGACCCATCGTAAATAATAATAATTGTAACTAATATTATAACATAAATGGTTCCCGGGGCGGCGGTAAACACATTCACCTCTTAAATCGTAAGTAGATGCAACGTATAAATATACTGAACATATATGTATGTCGTATTTTGCTATTCGTTAGTACCTATTCATTCAGAATTGAAACGTTCCTTGAAATGGCTTTAATGTGTTTGATGACTAGATCTGAATAGCCACTTACATTTACCACATCTCTTTCCCCTCCCCACTATCTCCAGCCTTGCAACGTATTAAAATTGGGGATGTCAGATCCACATCATGATCCACGCACGTGTTTTGTGTCGAAAATACTTCAGTTTGTCTAATTATTTACTGTCTTACAAACAAATATATTTAAGTTTTTTTTTAGATTCTTTTTTTGCTTAGACGTAAAAATTAAATTAGAGTGCATGACGTGAAACCTATCTTAAGAAAACGGTAAGCAGCTTACAAGGAATGTACACCCGGACGCCAAAATAAATAATTTAGTGCGCACGTGAAACCTTTATTAGAAAAGTTGGCAATATGCGGAAGATGTAAAAATAAATGTAAAGTGTAAGGACGTGAAAAATATATTTAAAGCGGTATAAGAAATACAAATAATATTCACTCGGACGCACAAAATACTTTATTCAGTATGGACATTGGACGTGAAACCTTTATTAGAAGAGTTAGACGCTAAAATTAAATTAGTGTGAAAGGACGTGAAACCTATACTAAAAGAAACCTACAATATACAAAAAATATACACCCGGACGTGAGTATGTACGTGACGCAAGAGGTGTATGAAAGTATAATAAACATCAAATCCTGAATTATTATGAATATTAAAAAATCATGATATTAGCGATAATTGTGAGCATTATAAAAGGCAATATTCACAAAAAAAATCTGAAAAAAATAACTAGAACTGATGGACGCCCAAAGACGGATTTACGTACGGACGCAAAAAGTGTAGTGGGACCTATATATATATATATATATATATATATATATATATATATATATTTTTATTAGTAATAGATCGAATCTATAATTGCACGGTCATTGTACAATGTGTATCTAAAACATCTCTTAAGATGAAGCTGTAAGTGGAATCCTATTTAGATACTATTTATATTAATCTTTACGACGAATCGGTTTACATTATGAACATCAAAAAATATGCTACGGATAAATTGAAGCTTTAACTCGCTTTTCTGTGTATTGGAATTACCTCCAATAAAATTATTATTTACGTAACAAAAAATATAAGCATCCACCACAGCATTCACTATTTTTGAGGTTTTGTATATTCTAAATTTTTGTAATTCATTTTAAATTATGCACAAAATAAATAAAAACCACTTTTTCGCTGACTTGCCTCATGCAAATAAGATGCTCGATATTAAATTTTGAAGGCATATTTGAATCGACATATTTGTAGCGTTTATATTCCTCTTAACGGTTGGGAAGCGATTTTTTTAGTAAGGCTGTAAGCAAAGCTGTTTATATTTAATCAAATTATGTTTAACATGTACCCTTTTAAAAATATTTTTCCACAAATGACTTTCTTCTGACATCTACTCTGTTAAAATAGCTCTCATTGAAATTCATCGGCATTTGGGCAATTGAGGGAGTCACCAATTTGGGCAGTTGTGTGTGGTCACCAATATGGGCGATCGGGTCACCAGTTTGGTGAATATGTTGTTTATATGTTTTATCCAGATCTGGCAGTTCACAGACCGTGCCCACGTCTGAAAACTGTATGCGTGTTTAAATGTGTGCGGAGGTGTTGAAATAATAACTCTTGATATTCACGCGAGTCCAATGTATTGCTATGCGCTGGACCCCATCAAGAGGCTCAAATGCAATCGTCTCGGCGTTGGGAGCCCGTCACGGGCAAATAGCCGCCAGACGGGTTTTACAAACATTACTATGGGTAAATTAAGGCAACAGTGGTCTCTAGTCGAGACGTGAGAGAGCGGATACTTCTTCTCCTTGCCGCGACCAGCTCAGTTCCGGCGAAGGTGGGGTCTCTTCTCAGGACCATGGATCGGCTTCGGCCTCATCTCTCTAGGTTATGTGGGAAGGGGTATTTCGGGTCAATTGTTAGTAAAACAGGGCGTATGAACACGTAGTTTATTCCACTAATAGAACATGGTTATCATACAATAGGAACAGCAAACCTACGAGGTGAAATCTCGTCCTAGATTCGACTTTAAAATTACTCTCTCTGGTTCAATCGCGACAAGATTACAATGATTTACGGAAGTTATTCAGCACAAAATGGGGAGCTTACATGGATCCGTGTAGATTCGGGAAGACAAGGTGGTCAGACCGCAGGGGGCTCGCATCGGGGACGTATTTATGGGCGCACTTTACTTGTCGAAATTAGCGGACTAAAAGCCGGGTGAAGGAATTGCACCGAGGAGCTTGCACGAGCTGCAGTGGCCTGGCAGGGGGGGGGGGGTGGCTAGAGAATTTCAGGGATCTCCAATCCGCCAAATATGACGGGAAATCCGTTAAGTTGGCAACACTGATCGCCGTTATTGTAAAATAAAACCGCGCCTGCACAAAAGCGGTCTAACCGCGCTTGCGCAAAGCGGGCTAATTCTGTCTTCACGGCGCTGCGAGAAAGCGCGCGCGAATTCAAACACCTTCAAATGCGTACCGTAACAGTATTTACAACAGAAAATTTATGTTACAATAATTTGTACAAGTTTAATATTTTACTTGCTTTGAGGCAAAGCAGGTGGAGAGGGCGAACACTAGAACCGGAATGGTTTCGCAAAACAAAATGCGTTGTTACGCACCTAGCGGCTAGTGGTGACCGGTGGTACCACCAAGCAAAATCTAACAAAATTATATTTTATGGCTGTTCGCTGCCTAGCTACAGGTACTTCTATATTTTCCCGATAAAACGTTTGAATGAAAAACTCCGAGAAATATACCTCGTCTAAATAAATCGTTAAATCGCAATATTCATTTTTCCGCGGCAACATTGCTCTGCTAGAAAATGATTTTACGACGATGTCGATTGAACAGTTACAGAGAGATTTCAAAGTAATTATCCAGCTACTAACTCAGACTTAATCCTCGTTCTACTGTTTTGTCGCTCCATTAATTAGGTCTGGATTACTAACTGAGGTTTCGAAAATAATAAAAATAAAAATTAAAGCATTTAAAGTTGTTAATGCTTTTAAACGGACCATTAATATTTAAAAGGCGTAGCAAATAGTTTGTAAGGATATTTGTAGTGACATAGTATTTGGCAGAAAAATACTGGTAAAACTGACGTAAGGATTAATGTATGCCTTAAATTTTTTAATTTTATTTAAACAAATAAAAAACCGAATCAGGTAGGGACACATTAGCTCAGTTGGTAGAGTTGCTCGGCAATGCTAAGGTCCTGGGTTCGAGTCCTAGATGTGACCGTATTTTTCCAATGTTTTTTTTTTCAAATTTTCGGTTGAGTTTCGCTAATATTGTCTTAATTTAATTAAATAAAAAACCACTTAGGTAAATAACATTTTCGGTCATTTTTTGTTTGTGCTTTTTTTTGTTTGTTTTAGTAACTCTACACAGGAGGTTCTGAAGAAAATAAATTTCCTTAGGGCCTATTTAATCTTTGGGATCACTGTGAGGGGGGTCTTTTTAAGTTCAGGGAAGAAAAAAAGGCATCAGGGGTGGGTAATGGGTAGGTCAGATCGGGCTACCAAACATCTAAAGTCAGGTCACTAAAGCCGTAAAGCAACGTTTCAAGTCTGAAGAATAGTCATACGAGAGGGTGATACTGAGAGTATATTCTTCACTGAATTGTGCCGCAAATATACTACATACATTTTTAATTGGATAATTTTATTGTGAAATAACTCAAATTAACCAAATGAAATATGCTTGCTGTGATTTGAACTCGCGGGTACTGGGTAGGCACCAGGGTGAGTGTCCACGTAAAATCCATCCCTCTCACTATGGTGCAAGGCGATGGATCAAGAGAGTTCAGCTGAAGGGGTCAAAGGGTCTCCCTCAACCGGCCCTCCCTGTTCAGTCTTCCACACATGGACAAACCTCACCCTATGACCCCGGAAACCTCTGCTAAGTCACCAAACATAGCGAACCGTTTGAGGTGACCTATGGCAGAGGTGTTGGTAATCCAATGAATGGTTCCCGGGGCGGCGGTATCCATACCCACCTCCCAAAATAAGTGCATTGATTTCTGTAATTTACTGGTCAAGAATGGTTCGTCGGTCCGCCAGTAGTAGAAAATAAACTTAGAAGATCTGACTTAAGCAACGGATTACGTTTAAAAAATAGTATTCTGGAAGAAGTATCTATGTGCTTGGTCCAGTAAAAATAAGTTATCTTAGTTTATAATACATCATTATCTGAAGGAGTCACATTTATTTGTTTATGAAGCCCTGTTTCCCCTTACATCTATGTCAAATGCAATAAAATACTCACTACGAATAAGTGGAAAATTCGACGGTCTCGTCAACAACTTTTGAAACTTAAAAAGTCTCTCTCGTAAACATGGAATCACAAATTTAGTTCACAAAGAACAAACCATAGAACGACTTTGTGCAGTTTGTTTACAGAACTTTGAACTGCTAGCATAATAATATGATAAGGTGAATGATAAAACATGAGCCGGATAAACTATTTTCATTATTCTCCAAAACATAGAGTGGGGGCGATACGAAGCCTTAAACTTAACAAGGGGTGGATTAAGTCTGAGGGGAAGTTTGTTGGCCTATTTGGTGCAGTTGTTTTAAAACTTTTCCCCTTCCTCTGCAGCTGAGCTGAAAGGTAGTTCCCCGTACTTGCTCCCGTCAGCCTTGTTTCGTGACCTAAGTAAACTGCCCTTAACAAGAGCTGCAAGTTAATTGTTTTGAATGGCTTAATTACTTCCTGGAGAATTATTCACAAGACATCAGAGTTCGCATGAAGAAAACAAATTTACAAAAGATGTAGGTAGATTAGCATAATTGGCTGTTGGCTGTTGCTCGAGTTTACTTTATTCGGATATACTTACTGCATAAAGTAATGCTTTCGTGTTTGTATTTACATATTTCGCATGTGCGAATGCTGCCCCTCTTTTTTAGTTTTTTTTTTTATTTATTTTTTTACACTAACTCCACACAGGACTCCCTGAGGAAAATAATTTCTCTCAGGGCCTATGTCATCTTTGAAGATGCTGTGTGGAGGGTCTTTTTGGGGAAATGAAGGAGTGAATATTGTAGGAGGGAGAAAACACAGAGGCCGGCAAATCGTTCCACCGCCGAGCTGTTGAACTCAAGAACGAGTCGTAGAAACGACCCGTTTTCATGTGACTAATGTCAACCGTGTACAAATTTCGGGTGCGAGTTTGGCGTGTTTGGGGCGTTTCGCGTAATGCCGGTAGAACAAGGACAGCATTCCCGCCGGTACTATAAAGATTCCAATCCGTCTGTTAAGATGGGAGAATCTATCAAAAGGACCGCCCGTTTCTGCACAGAGTCAAGAGACGACCTCCGTAGTCCAGTGGGTAAGACTCTTGACTCACAATCCGGAGGTCGCGGGTTCGAACCCGGCATGCGCAAATAAATTTTATTTGATTAATTTGTGTTATTTCACAATTAATTCATTTAAAATAATATATAGTATATTTGTGGCATGTTCCAGAGTGGAAGATACCATCAGTATCGCCCTGGTGTAAGACCACCATTCAGAGTTGAAACGTTGCTTGAAAATGGCTTTAGCCGTGTTTGGTGACCAGATCTGAATAGCCAGGTACTTCCCAACCTTCCTCTTCCCCACCTCCTTCCCCTCCCCACTACCTTCAGCCTCACAACATACCCCAATTGGGGATGCCATAGTCTCACTGGCTCCAGACGGGAGCAGTTGAGATTCTTGTGCGGTATTCACCGTAAAAAAAAAAAAGTCTTACACACTAAATGTCAATAGTCGAAAATGAGATAAACGGTGAACGTATGTCTGCACCCCTCCAAAGGAAAAATACGATAATTATAATAAATCTCCCTCACACGTGTAAAGAAAATGAGTAAGTGGAAAAGTAAGAAATTCACAAAAAATATAAATCCGTACACAACGCTGTTATATTGTGGTAAATATTATAACACAGTTATATTTGGAAACTCACTTATTAAACCACCCGAGCGGACCTTCAGTTTACAAGTGGCAAATGACTGGAAGCGTATCACAGACCATGAGGTAGAAAAGTGCATAGATAGTAATATGAGAAGTGGCATAAATAATAATACAAACAAACGCCATCCTGATACTGACAAAAACAAAAAGGGACAGTTGTGCATCGATAATTGCTTCATTGTGTAATTTTTAACTTAATAAAAAAACTGAATTTAATTCAGCTAATAAGTTAACATAACTGTTATTGATCTTGAGGCGGTACGAAGTTCGCCGGGTCAGCTAGGTTCGCGGCGGAATGAAAGCGAGTTAATGGTTAGGCTGGCAATATTATGAGGTGTTATTTCGCCATTGAAGTTAAATCATGTTAGGTTAGCGGGAATTACCACAAGAACGACATAACTCAGAGACAAAACACATTAATTGATCGCGATACGAATTGCATGACGTAATTATGATTAAAAGTTTGGTGGCGGTTTTAGATTCTCTCATAATTACACTTTTTATCATAATGGCATAAATTTTAGCGTAATGGCACCTGAGTTATGTGTTGACCCCCGAGGCGCGCGAGAGGGGTGGGTGGAAGAAGGGGGGGGGGGGGGTGAGGAGGTCGTCGATTAAAAATGATTAAGGTAGAAATGGCATGCCGCCTTCCACTACCGTTTAGGAAATTGTTCCGTGACGGAACAGGAAGTACCCCTTGAACATTGAATACCCCACCCTAATTGTTTTCCTCTAATGAAAAGCCGGCTTAACATTTCCGGATTTTCTTTTTATTGAAAATGATTTTGAATGGGAAATCTTTTTGCAATATTCATTTCTTAGATGACATCGCCAGCTAGAAAAGACCTTTCTCTAAATCATCACTTGAATTTCGATTTTGTGAATTATTAAATGAATGAATGCAAATCTTGAAAGTGGAAATTAACATACTTCCCGATGGAGCTGAAATTCGGCAGATAGACTCTGTGACATGTAATATTTACCTATAATGTATACCCACCAAGGCTGGTCATCCATCAATATAAAAGAGTGTTTATACACAAATATAACAAGCAAGGCACTGAAGGTAGGTATTTAATAAAAGAATGCCAAGTCAGAACATTGAATAATTTATTGTAATTAAAACCCTGCCCTTGGGAACATACTAATATAGCAATGAGACTCTAATAAAACAAATATAATTAATCATCAGGGGTGGCTGGATACGTAAGATCTATCCAGCTGTAAATTGATCATAAATTCTCTAACCGTGTCAATACGAATCTTGCAAGTAATAATTTAAAAGATTAAACTGATGGGCGCCTGTAATCGTATAAACGAAAACATATTTTTATCTCAGTAATCTCTAAGTCTAACTCAAACAATATCTCGATCTGTTAAATAATAAATTTCAATCTCACATCTCGTAGTCCGATAATGATGAATTGGGTTCCAGCAAATGACAGCCCGTGCCACAACACCACCACACGAACCGCGGTAATTCCGTCCACTGACGAGCCGAAGATTCTAGAATCACGCCTGCGTCATGCGTAGTACCCTTCAGTGAACAATGCAGTCAACCAGACCATGCAAAATTGCGAATACGCTAGCAGCACTGTTACAACTCGTTGTCGACAACAATGCTTTCTATCAACAGTGTGGAACTCACGCACACACATTTATCTGAAATTGTCTCCTAGCCGGCCCAAGAAATTGCCTGAAAATTGAAACTAGATGGATTATAGCAAAAAAAAGGTTTTAATTACGGATTGAATTTTTATATAAATATCATAAGTCAAAATGATTGCCTAATCCGTGCCTACATTTTTAGGTTTTCGTATTTTACAAACTCAATTTTTTATATCGTTATCGTCAATCATCATATTTGTCTATGTCCACCCGCCCGGTACCGCCGCCCCGAGAACCATTCATTGGATAACCAACACCTCTGCCGCAGGTCACCTCAAGTGATTCGCTATACGTGTGATGATTTAACAAGAGTGCCGGTTAAAGGAGACCCTTTTTCTGTCATTGGACAGAGTTTTCAAAAATGATTTATTTATTACAAGTACAGAACCCCCTACACTCCTACACTGTACACTAACCCTCCCAGATTCCCACCCATCCCTAATATATTTTTCTTTCAAGAACCTCCTCTCCTTTATTTCCTTCAATTTGAGAGGCGGGTATGGGTACCGCCGTCTCGGGAATCACTTATTAGATAATCAATACCCCTGCCACAGGTCATCCCAAGTGGTTCGCTACGTTTGGTGACTTAGTAGGGGTTCCCGGATTCATGGGGTGAAGTTTGTCTAGGTCTTAGCAACGGCTGCCTTTGCCCACCCACTGCGTGGCGGGGCGGATCGGGAGAAACTGGTTGAGGGAAACTTCTTGACCTCTGCTTCCAGACTCTCATCTGGTTGCATTGACCCCCAGATCCTACCCACCCCTAATATATTTTTTGTTCCCAGAACATCCTCTTCTCCTTTCCTTAAATGATCCTCTACATAACATCCCCAAAGATGATAATGGCCCCGAGGGAAATTATTTTCTTAAGGATATTTGTATGGAGCTAATGTAAAAAAAAATCACCATCTAAACCCTAAACTAACTAACCATCACGCCGTTTCCCCGCAGAGGTAGGTAGAGAGGACGGGCCGCCAAACAAATCGGTCTTGGCACACACTCTTTGCCTCACTCACATTCATACATCTTCGCTTCTATTATTCTGACTTTTCTATTATTCACTTGATTATGCCATGTCTTCCTTGGGCGTCCCCGATCTCTTCTTCCATTCACATTTTCGTCATATATTCTTCTCACACCATTTTCTTCATTCTTTCTTTATCTTACTCATTATACACATCAGCCTTCATACATAGTTTTACTACACATCCGCCTAAAGGATCTCATTTCAACAGCATTCAGTTTACTTTCATCCTTTCTCTGCCAGTTCAATGCCTCACTGCCATACATCAGGACAGGTACCAGGACTTCATTGTAGACTGCTAGCTTCGCTTCTTTTGACAGTTTTTATTGGGGCCAACGGCATTCAGTCCTCCATTAAAGGAGTTACCTGCATTTACCCTTCTTTCAATATCTCTTTCAGCCTCCCCATCTCTCGTAAAAATGAAAAAAAAATCACCGTTACCAAATATAGCTAATCGGACAAAGAAGTGCAATAAATAGGTACGTAATTAACTTCATAAATTATCAAAAAGCTACCAAATTGCACAAAGAAAACTTATAATACGCCAACAATATAGATTTTATAAAGTAAGCATTTGATTTTCATACGCACCGATACGAGATGAATTTATCAGTAGGAAACTGTAACAAGATTCAATTGAGGCAAGTAAAGAGTCGATCATTCGGTAAACGAATTCGGATTAAATGTAACCATTTGGTTCTGAATGAACATGTTTCGAAAGAAAATGAAAACGTCGATTTTCACAAGTTTTTATTAAAAAATATAGAAAATTCATTTAACATATATGTCGGTATCGATATCAATTTTTCGAAGATAATATTGTATGGATTAATTAACGAGGACAAAGCACCTATATGAGATTATATCCACAATTGGTGGTTTAGCAGGTATGTCCATGTTGATGGGCTGAGGTTTGTGTAGGTCTTGGTGACGGATGCGTTTGCCCACCTACTGCGATCGGGAGAGACTGGTTGAGGGAGACTTTTTGACCTCTCCAGCAGGATTCTCCTGACCCATCGCTTTGTACTACAGTGGGAGGATGGATTAATACGTCCGTCACTCCTTGACACATTGAACCTCTGATTACTACCCACCCCTCAAAGCCTTTTCCTTCTCAGAACTTCCTAACCTTTCTTTTCCTAAAATAGACCCTCCACACAGCATCCCTAAAGATAATATGGGCCCTGAGGGATTTGTTTCTTCAGGGTCTCCCATGAAGAGCTAATGTAAAATTATGACAACTGGACTGGCTTACTTGAAGCGAAGAATAAAATAAATATTCATCATGAATTTAAAGGTGACAGGACAACTCAGAACAAAATCAACTCAACACCTTTGAAAAGTCGTTAAAAGTGGTGAAAAAATATATAAAAAATAGCTTAAGAATGTAACGTTAGGTCAGGATATGGGTTATTTTTATTCTTTTAATAAACTAGCTTTTAATGACTTTTCAAAGAGATGTTGAGTTGACACGATTCTGAGTTGGTATGGCACCGAATTTTATATTGGACTATAATAAAATCTTATTCCTCAGATGATGGGTTTCAGATCCATTGCGAACAACGACAGATACGAATATATCTGATTCAATAAACCGTGCTACAAAAATGGACAATATCTCTGGGTGTTTCGATTTCGCCCCAGGACTAGAATTGACCCACCGAGGGACTTTTCTACTGGTTTTGTGTGCTGACACCATGATACTTCTTACATTTGAGTAGTATAAGATTCTGAAGTTAGGTTCTTGAATAATATCTATGATACCTTTCGTAATCTAAAATTACCCGCTCGGTTGTAAATATTGTGTAAATCTGTGTACTTAAAACACGAAACATTATAATTATTACAAATGTTTAAAAAACATTTCTTCTTTAGGAAAACGTAGAAAGGACTCTGATCTAATTTGCATGTTTAAAATTATCAACAGTATTACTGATATACCTGTTTTGCTACAACTCATTCAGTTCAACATCCCTTCCCGTAGACTCCGAAATAATGAATTGCTGTTCCTCAATCAACATTCTACTAATTATGGATACCATTCTCCCTTATCCAGAATGTCGAGACTTGTCAACGATTGTCAAGCATTGACAAGCATTGATTTTTTTGGTGTAAAACTAAATGACTTTCGGCAGTCGATACGCAATATTTTAAATGCGTCGTCATGCTTTGACTTGTAGTGTCTTCTATACAGGGTGTTAAGCGACGTACTTGACTTACTTTACCCAGTGATTCCTGACATTATTTGGAGTAAAAAATGTAAATGAAATTTTGGTCTCCGGTGACTTTTTTTGATGACTTTTTTTTTTTTTCAAAAATTTTTTCTTCAAAATCAAACAAAAAAAATTTTCTTCTACATGTCGTCACTGGTCACTCAGCCGGGTGTCCGACGAACCCCTTTCCCCGCCTCCAACTGTTCAACAACTACCATTTTTTAATGTTTTTGTAGAAAAAAAAAAAAATCAAAAATGTCACCGGAGACCAAAATTTCATTTACATTTCTTACTCCAAATAATGTCAGGAATCACTGGTTAAAGTAAGTCAAGTACGTCCCTTAACACCCTGTATGTATGTACTTTTTACATTTTATATTGTCTACTACGTGACCAACTTTTTGCAATTTTTAACCCCCCCCCCCCCGGTGACCAAAAACCTAAGCAACCCGCCGCTCATTTGTATGGAACGTGACATTTTGAAGACCCCCCCCCCCCTAAACGTGTCACGTAGTATGGGTACGTTCCCTAACTTATATGTGCTCTCCCTTCACCGCCATTTCTGTTTTTTTTTATTCGTGTTATTATTATGTTTTAATGGACTATTGTCCGTAAATTAATAAATAAATAATTAAAAATACTCATTTCGGTTGTTAGACAGGGGAGCAGACATGTTTTTCGAATTCCATTTTTCGAAATCAATTGTTCGAATTTCAGTTTTTCGAAAGACTGATTTTTCGAAAGACTAATTTTCCGGAAGACATATTTTTCGAATTTGTTAATCATTTTTAAAATATATATTTCACTTGCTTATGACTAACGAGATACTGTTAGGTTAGGTTAGTTGATATTGTCCTTCCCATAATAAAATACTCTTGTACGTACTGTATTCATACTTATATCAATTCGAAAAAACTAGTGTTTCGGTCAATTGATGTTCGAAAAATATGTTTTCGAAAAATTGAAGTTTCAAAAATTACATTTCTAACAATTGAATTTGAAAAATTGATTTAAAAAAATTGCAATTCGGTCATTTTACCTAGACCCGTTAGACAGACTCCGTTCAATGAATTCTACCACGTTCAATGATTTGCTTTGAATGCGACGTTTCAAAATTGGTACTGATTGTGGCAATAATAATTTAGAATAGCTATAAAGTTAGTACCAAAATTATTTTATTTTTCTTTGATGGCAACCACATCTACAAATCTGCATGGATTCGTTGGTATGAAAATATTGATTGTGTTCTGCAAAAATTTTCTTCTTCTTCTTCTCGTGCCCTGTCTCTTTCATTTCGTGATTTCATTCCGCCTCTTTCCCTCGAAATGAACCGTGTGAACACGAAAGTGTTTCTGCCTTACTATCGTAGTGAAAAATATGATCTAAACGGTATCGGAAAGAAAAAATAATGCTCTATATATTCAATATAACAATTAACCACAAAATAATACGAATGTACACTTTTATGGAACCAAAGTTTCTGATCGAATTAAAAAAATTTTTTATGAAATATTGTGAATTTTTTATGAATTATTTTTATATGAAACGACAAAAAATTGAGGTAACAGAAACGTTTATAATTTATTTGTCTAACAAAATAAGTGTGTGTTTTTATTTATTTTTTCTTACCAGTAATTTTAGTTAGAATAAACGCAAGGAGAGCCATTTTTTAAACTTTTAAAAGTTTACATTAAAAATTATTCTACTTTAAAAACTACGTGGTTATTTCTAATAATAAATTTTGGAAGCATATTTCATCACCTTTCTAAAACAGTTTTTAGTTTTTGGATACGTTAATAAATATTCCATTTATATGGATTTTATTGCAAGCCGAGGCCTATTTTGGAATAAAAAAATTTTCATGGTGCAAAAATACTGGTAGATATCAGTTTTCAGGTTATTATTTAACCATATGTTCATTTTATTGTGCTGATATTTATTTACTGTTTACAAGAATCGCCAATTTCTCGTAATTTAGTTCGACGTTATCGGAAATGTCAATTGAAATCGTAAATATTCCCGAACTTAGCCGTCAGCGCCGGACGAATTCCAAATTCCAATGCGCGCCGCGACTACGCTCGACGACTTCGTAGCGAGAATGTCGAGTGAACTCTTCTTTCGAAGGAACCGTCTGAACACGCGGTGAAACGAGAATGGAACATTTCATCGAGTAAACCTTCATCCGAGTGAACCATGTGACTTCAGCCTTACTGCGGCCCGGAACAGCTCTACGGTAGACTGGCCAAACCACTGTCTCAGATTTTTCAACCATGATGTTCTCCTTCTTCCAGGGCCCCGTCTTCCAGCAATCTTTCCCTGCATAATCGATATAAGATCTCGTGTTTCTCTGGATATCTCATCAGATGTCCTAGATATTGACGTTTTTGGATTTTTATTATTATATTAATTTATTTATCTTTATTCATCCGAACCATAACATCTTTAGGGGGACAGAACTGGTGCTTATCTGGGATAGAAATTTAAAAAAGTATACGTCATCATGTAATAGTTGTGAATTAATTATTATTCGGAGTGTTTTTCTATTGAAGTGACCTGAAAACTCAAAGTTTTATTTAATTAGTAATTTCTTGTTTTTAAATCTTGATATGTAGCAAACACTTTGTGGGAATACATAATTATAATAAACACAATTAAATAACTTTGTTTCAATTCCACTTTATTATTTTTTTAATCCAACCGGTTTCGGTTCGTACTGAACCTTCCTCAGGGGTGAATAAAAATATATATTTTTTTATTCACCCCTGAGGAAGGTTCAGTACGAACCGAAACCGGTTGGATTAAAAAAATAATAAAGTGGAATTGAAACAAAGTTATTTAATTGTGTTTATTATACTTGTTTTTAGTTTTAAGTAATCGGTTAAGTTAATAGTTGCACCATATTTGCATTATTTGAAATATTTTATTTTATTTTACACACCGACAAGTTTACGCTTACAACCCGGTGAGTAACTTCGTCAACTAACTACAATAATTACTGCTGACATTGAGATATGTACATAATGAACAGTGTTAGATAGGGACAAGGAGACAGAACATCGGATGTGGGAGCAATTAGGTGATGCGAAGGAAATTTAGCTGGTTTTACCTGGAATGAAATCAGTCAACGTGTCTCCATAGGATAGATTGTAAGATGAAGCCATGCGAAATAATGTAAAATCATACAAAATCATTTATTTTTATTTTGAAAATTTGATCCGCTTAGAAGTATTACAGATGCTTCAATAAAATATTGCATATAGAACATATCTTGGCCGTTAAAACTATCCGTAATTTTTTTAATAGGTCTTTTAATAAGCCTAGAAAAAAACAAAATATTAGGTAAAAAAAAACACTTTCAAGTGCAAACTCTCCTGCTTATAAACCCCTTTTCGGATAATGTTTAATGTGTCAAATTCAGTTTCTTTTAAAAAAATCGCAAAAAAATGATACTTATGTCCGAACTTCATAAAATAAAATAAAATTCGCATTTTCTCGTTGTTATTTTTGACATCTCTCAATACGCCCGGCACACGACGAATTTGAATTATTAAACTGAACCTTATGCCGTCCACCTAAGGACTACAAACCCATTTCGTATCAGTTCGGCCCCGCCTGCGACGAGGAATAGACGTCCTAGACTCCGCGTCGCTTGGTTCCGTGAAATCAATTTTAAATTTCCTTGTTATTATAATAAACGAATTAAGGTTTTTTATAGACATTTACGAAATCAACCTGTAAAAAAAATCTCAAATATCTTTTCCAACCTTTCCAAAAGCTTTTTCACAAGTATTTTTAAACTCCTTCCTTTTGTTACAATTCATTTCCATTTAAAAATTAACGCATTCTGATTTTGGTTCACTGAAATATTGTTTGAACCCAGTATTAAAGGCTTTTTCATCTATAAGTAAAGTAAAAAAAAAACAGCAGTCGTTGTATTCATATATTCATCGTTGTATTATTATTCATTTTTTACAGAAATAAAAATGTATTTTAAAGAATTTCTTTGTCTCAACAAAAAATCACCACTAACTGAGTTTCTATATAATATATACTATAGTACGGTGCGTTTCGTAATATGGGAGATATTTTCCAATTAATAGGAAAATCCAATGAAATTTATTTAATAGATACATAAATAATGTTTCGTTGCCTGAAAAAATACACCAATATCCAATAGATTCTTTGTAAATTTTGGCAGAGACTTTCCTAGAATTTATAGGAAAATCCAATAAATTTATTTATTTAGCCATGTGAATAATAAAAAATATTCCATATTTTTAACCATGTTAAATGAAATTCGGCAGTCAGGATTTAATTAAAAGTATGTTTTAACAATAGGCGATTTATTTAATGAAATGATTTTCAATATTTGCGCTTTGCGTAGTAGTAAATACTTATTATTATTTTAGGGCTTATTTTCAGCTCTACCTTGTGTACTCGTATGTTCCAATGAAATGTATTTGTTAGTCCATCCGCTCACAGGGCTACTGAAAAACAACCAGTTGGTCTGAAGCCGCTATCCTGTGTAATTCAATGGTGGTCCGCACACTACGCAACTTATCAAGGACCAGTTGTCAACGGCGACGCAACCAGTCACTCGCAACTCGTGGTGCTAGTCGCCAGCGCGTTTCAGTTGCTCCCCACGAGTTGACAGGATTAGAGAAATTTGCGATATGTCCGAGCATGCAAACACCGAAATTGTTCAGGAGGTTGATAAATTACCTTTCATTTATGACTATAGGCTTCCTAATTATGCACGAGAGCCATAACATAAATAAATATTATAATTATCGTAATTTGTAAAATTTAATTTATAATTTTAAATACCTACTTTACTTAGTTTGTAACTTTATTGCCACACAATATTGTGATTTTTATATTACCACATGCGCTACGTTGCTAATTCCCGTCTTGGAATGGTCAGCTCCTCTTGAATTGGCTGCATGATTCGTTCCAACAAGGTAGTTAGTCAATCTCCAAGAGTTGGTGTCTATGATCCTAGTTGAGATATTTTGTTATGTAATATCAATGGGAGTTTATATTATATTTAATTATAGGATGAACTGACTTTGAGTATCTGTTAATTTATGAACGTTTGTTTTGTGAACGTCTGGGGTTCACCACTTTAGTGGTGCTGCTTAGACAATCCTAGGTGTGTTCTAAATTAAACTTAAACACTTGATTTAATCCTGTAGTTGTTGTAACACCGAACTGTGTTGATTTTTTTTACCGAGGCTGGCTTGTTGGTTACCGAATCTGTTGATTTTCCTGACAACCAAGTGAAAATGATAGATATTTATCGAATTGATTTTCAAATTATACATGCCAGGCGGTGTCACTAACCGCGGTAAGTACTACACAACTTGTAATCTAATATAATGCGATCGCCACATATGTACTATTTTAAGATAAATAAATAAAATAAACAAATAATGGAAAAAGCTTGGAGTGAAATGGAGAAGACCAGGAATTATGTATTAAGTATTTTATTTTTAATAGATATTATTGCACAGTACTGCTTCTGGTGTAGGAATAAATTAAATAGATACATAATTTCATATAGGTAATTCTCCGAAGAATGTATCTCTATTTAAAGATTTTGCGTAGGTGATATTTTGTTTGGAATACAATTAGTATAGTATTGAAATTATAGTGAATTATTCTGGATCTTATATGATCTTATTTTTAGACTTCGTTAATAATAATAATAAAGATCAGCGTCTTCATCATCAGTTGTATCTTTAGACATTTTTGAACACAATATGACAGTGATAGATGACAGCTGAAGTGTTCTTCTTCATTCTATGGTTAAACAAGCTGAGAAGCTTGGTTGCCTACCAGTTTGCAAATCTGTAGTTACAATATAGTTTTAGATTGGTTTCGGTTTCTCCGTGAGCGAAGGGCCTTACATGGAAAGCGGTGGTCTTTTTGTGGTATAAATAAATTTAATAAAATTATTTAAAAAAAAAAACAAAATAAGTTTTTATTGAATTTCTCACTACCAAATTAAACTCGGTGAGTTGGGTGAGATAAATATTGTAAACAAATTCATTTCGAATTTCATTGTTGTAATTCGTTTCACAAAGATGTACTTAATCGTATACTCACACACTCAATACATTATTAAAAATATAAATATTTAATTTACTAGTCCTATATTCAGGAACAATTTTCTGTGGAAATGAATGAATAAATACTACGATACTTCTAGGAAAGCTGACTACTACTACCCGTCCAAACTATCGACATGTTAAGTCCCCCCAGGCTCCATCGCTGTAATTTTTCTAGGAAATTACACAACGGAAATTGTAGCCCTTAATAATGAAAGGTCGGTGGCAATTGCCTGCAAATTATGTATTGGACGAAACAGAGCCTTTGATTGAAAGATTGAAGAATTAATGTATAAATAAGTCAGTTTACTGAGAAAATGTTGCTTTTCATTACGGTAAAATATTTTGTTATATCTTTATTAACTTCGTAATAGCTGACGCTTTTCTAGTAAAAAGGTTTCCACGTATTTGGACCACCTTGCCAGAATGTGGAAATTAATTTGTTTTGTAAAGATAAAAAAAATCATTTAAGTATTCACTATTTCCCAACATTAATCTTTCCTATCTACTTCCCCTTCCCATACACTGTAGTGTAAAAGTATGGGATTAATACAATGAAACTTTTTTTTCGCGTGGACATGATCATTTTATTTTAGAACATCTCGCTCTTGGCCATTGAAATTTTTATCAGTGGTAAAAAGTATTACGGATCAATTGCAAACTCCACCCAATAGTGTCTGTAAAAGAGACTCTTTAATTTTAGAAAGCGCTAAATATTATATAATTGCCAAAAGATATGGCATTCGGTTTAAAAATATTGCATTGCTAATCAGACGGATCGCCTCCCTCTGCCCAGACCAAATTAATCAAATGCCAAACAACTACATTAACCCTACCTCAAAAAGAAACCATCTCTATATATTGATTAACATTTTTTCTGGAACCTTTCCGAGCAATTCCTACAAAAGACTCACTACCAAATTCTCATACTACCAACTTTTCACAGGCACTCTCTCACATACTGAGAGGGTAAGGTAAACTGTGTAAGATAACACTGTCATCAGCGTAGTAACGTATTAGTATACACTCAACGATGTTGTTATGTGCAACAAAAACAGAGTGAGCGACATGTGTCAGCACAGATCCTTGTGGTAAGCCTACATTAATACGGTACGAGATGAAGTAGGTACCAAGAGTCTTCTACCGCTGCCTGTACGAAAGGTTCCATTAAAACGATTGCAATCTAACGGTAAAGGTTTGGATAGATCCCGTATGATAACTTCTTGACAAGCGCCTGACACCAGATCCTAACTGGAAGGCTCACATTTATGCTCGTTTATCTCCACAACTTCGATGATATTTCAACTACGAGTATTGCGTCTTTTCATAATATGTTTGAGCTCCATGGCCCATATTGGAAAAGTGGCCTTTAGGATCGAAAATAGTTACATAAAAGTTAGATTTCAGACAGAAAAGTTACCCAAAAAGATGGTCACCATTTCGAAATTTTTGTAGAACATCTATGATTTAAACAAATTTTCAGAATATTTTTATTTACCGTCTTTTATTCTTGGGTAGGGGTAGATTTTATAGAGTTTAACTCGTGGTAATGTAAATTATTTATACCCATAAACAAAAGCTGCACCAGTTCAATTTATGGAATGTAGCATATTACTCGTATAATGTAAAATTAGAGCAAACATTATTAAAATGTTAATATTTTAAACAAAGTTAATTACTTGTTCAATAATCGCAATTTCACTATGGCGTCATTTTAATTAAATGAATTTGCCAACTACATTTTGGAAACAAACCATTCTTTTGATATAAATAAAGGGTTAAATATTTTATGATATAGAAACACAATGGGTTATTTAGAAATTATAAAAAGTATTAATATCCGTTTAAATATTATAAGTAAATAAATATATTTTTAAAAATAGAAAGTAATTTCTTAAATTTATTTTCATATTTATAGTCATATTTATAATTTTTCATTTGTTATTTAGGCATCTTTGTTTAATCTTTGTTTATTTGGTGTTAATTTATAAAAGCTTTTATGAATACATTTTTTAATTCAAAAAAATTTATTGGTTACAGATTTTGATTTTTTTTTCACACTAATGCCCGTGTTGTGGTAGTCATACATTTAATATTTTAAATAGGAATTAAAAAATACTATTTTATTGAAACAGATAATTAAACATACTAAATACAAATTAAGAAATACATAAAAGTAAGTGAAAAATAATGAAAAAAAATTATATTTTAAACCAAAATAGAAATAAAAATGAAAATTTTGAAATAAATAAACTAATAATAAAGATTAAGTGTTAAAAACTCATGTGTTCTATAAAAAATACATAAATTAAAACATTTATATATATAAGAGGACGGACTGCCAAACAATTCGGTCTTGGAACACACTCTTTGCCTCATTCACATTCATACATCGTCTCATACATACTCTTCTATTATTCTGACTTTTGACATCGCCCGTCTCAAGTATTTGAATCACTTGATCGTGCCATGTCTTCCTCGGGCGTCCCCGACTTCTTCTACCATTCACATTTGCGTCATATATTCTTCTTACACTACTTCCTTCATTCATTCGCTCCACATGCCCAAACAATCTTAGGTTCCCTTTCTTAATCTTACTCATTACGCTTACATAAGCCTTGCATTCTTTGCGGATCTCCACATTTTTCACACGATCATACATAGTTTTACCACACATACGCCTCAGGGATCTGGATCGGATTTTATTACAAAATTTACTTAATGCTTTTTAAAAATAATAATTAACTAAAATAATTTTTAATTTATAAAATCGTTTTTTATGGTAACTGATCACGTCTCTTCGTAATGTTTTTTATCTATAGGTACTTATATGTCTTTTGTTATTTTTAATTTTATTCCGATGAAGGAACCATTATTTCGAAACGTGTTAATTTTTATTAAAAAGATGTGTGTTTTGTTTAAAATTAATTCTAAGTTCATTTTTTTCATTGAAGAAAAATAGAATACTAAGAAATCTAAACGAAATATGAAATAGAATAAGACAGAGAAAAACGGTTGCAACTGGGCCTCGAACTCAGAACCTCTCGTCTAACCGGGACGAATGCCTTTACCAATTCGGCCACTGAAAAATTAGTCGAATGTAATAATATTGTTTATTCTTTTGGAAATATAAGATTGACAAAAATGACTTAAAAATATGACGTCTCAGTGGCCGAATTGGTAAAGTAGGTATATTATAATAAAACGAATATAAAACTTTATTCCACTTAATTTTATTGGACCGTAACCGGTTTCAGCTCGTCAAAGCCATCTTCAGACTGGTACAAATATTTCCTAGTCTACGGTTTATATACACAACATATTGGGGAGGGGGAGGGGGGTGGTCTACAAGGATTTTAATCAATTACAGTAATTATATTTGTTGCTAAGTCATTTTAGACTATCGAATTTCTAAATATTTTGGTTATTCCAGTAAGCTAATTACATTGGGTTTGCAGCTCACTTCAATGGTGATTAGGGAAAAACCTTACAAGTAATATAAGTTACTAATGACCTAATTTTATTGTCAAATCGTTATTATATTTATGAAGTTTGGTATTTTTTATTGCTTTTTGAAGGGATACTTGTTTTCATTGGAGTTGAAATGGTCTAAACTAATTACATATTTTAATATCGAAAATTATTATGAAAATTAGACTGGATACAAAAGCGCGGACTTAGCAAATGAATCTAATTGCTTTATCTTAACTTTTTAAAGATAAAGCAATTAGTTATTATTTTTTTAATTTATAAACTAACGTTTAGACAAGATTTTTATGCAAAGCACAAAGGGTAACAATTATTACAAGCAATAATTGTCAGCTAGCGAGGGATTTAACACTAACAATGTCTTCCTCGCAAAAATAAAGTTGGTTGTTTTCAGGTGGAAAAAATATAACAAGCAGTAATTGTTGAATGAAACACTAGTAGCTGACAATTATTGCTTGTAATAATTGTTACCCTTTGTGCTATGCATAAAAATCTTGTCTAAACGTTAGTTTATAAATTAAAAAAATAATAATTAATATTTAACAAGTTCAAGTATTTCCCCAATAAATGCAGACATAATTTGTCTCGACGCCACCTAGCGAGGGATTTAACACTAACAATGTCTTCCTCGCAAAAATAAAGTTGGTTGTTTTCAGGTGGAAAAAATATAACAAGCAGTAATTGTTGAATGAAACACTAGTATATATTGAATTATTTGGCGAGTATTTGATAAGCCGCCATAGCTCAGTGGTCAGAGCATTCGACCGGCAATCGGAAGGACACGGGTTCAAGTCCCGTTGGCGGCAAGTATCTTTTCTCGGAAGATTTTTCAATGTAAATGAGTGTTTCAGGCTGACAATTATTGCTTGTAATAATTGTTAAAGCAATTAGATTCATTTGCTAAGTCCGCGCTTTTGTATCCAGTCTAATTTTCATAATAATTTTCGATATTAAAATATGTAATTAGTTTAGACCATTTCAACTCCAATGTAAACACGTATCCCTTCAAAAAGCAATAAAAAATACCAAACTTCATAAATATAATAACGATTTGACAATAAAATTAGGTCATTAGTAACTCATATTACTTGTAAGGTTTTTCCCTAATCACCATTGAAGTGAGCTGCAAACCCAATGTAATTAGCTTACTGGAATAACCAAAATATTTAGAAATTCGATAGTCTAAAATGACTTAGCAACAAATATAATTACTGTAATTGATTAAAATCCTTGTAGACCACCCCCCTCCCCCTCCCCAATATGTTGTGTATATAAACCGTAGACTAGGAAATATTTGTACCAGTCTGAAGATGGCTTTGACGAGCTGAAACCGGTTACGGTCCAATAAAATTAAGTGGAATAAAGTTTTATATTCGTTTTATTATAATATATTATAATGGAATTCCACCATGAAATATCACTCTCAAAAATAGAAATATGGTAAAGTAGGCGTTCGTCCCGAGTTTTCAATTGTTAACTTTTTATTTTTCTGTGTCTGGTGTCTGGTACTTTTTCACATTTCGTTTAAATTTGTTAGTATTATCTTATTTTTCAACGATATATTAAATTGACGAAAAAACCTTCAAAAGTTATCATATGAGAGTTATTCTAATTAAAAAATATTAATTATTTTCATTTAATTAAAATTATTGCACAACGTGAATTTGCAATAATTATTATTATTGAACAAGTAAATATTATTTATTTATACATATTTAAATACAGTTCATGAACAATGTTTAATTAAACTAAAGAAAACCAGCAGGCACTTTCAGCGAAAGTAGTAAAATTAATTTTATAACGCCAAAAAAGAGTTGCTACATTTAAAATTTTTAATTTTAAAACTAAGACAGTCAAGCTTGTTTGGTTGAATCCGAAGTCAGTTTGTGGTTAAGGGGGATTTACACTAGGGATTTTTGCCATGCGGCGAGACGGCACAGAAAGAAACGATAATTTAAATATTTGTTTTGATCGTTTCGATAGGCCGCAGGTGACTGAAAACGCAAGCGCTAAAGTAGGACACATGCAATATTAATCGGCTGTGAAAATGGAGTGGCAGTGCGGTGTGTCAACTAGCTGCACGGCATCGATAGTATAAATCTCGTATTAGGAAAATAACGATCGCCGATTCTGGATTCTAAGTTTTCTTCCTTAAATTTTATGGAAGTTAAGAAAGAAGCCTCTCGTTCACACAAATAAATTGAAGGAAATACAAAAAGCTTTTAAAAAGCTTTTCGGTTAATTTCAAATACAAAATACGGCAAAAAATATACATATATAAATACCTATAAACAACGCGGATGGCTTCAGATGGTTGGATTAGGTTAGGTTAGGTTAGGTTATATGATGGTTAGTGAAGTGCCGGATCGTTAAAAATGTATATCCGTGAATACGGATATTTGGTGTCAAGATCCGCGGATACGGATACGGATAATTTTTTTCTTATTCAATCAGTGTCGGCGCGCGAGACCTTGAAACCATAGTTGTCGTTACGTCCGACGCAACGACGGTATTGTTGCGGCGGACGTAACTTATAACGTATTTTTTTAATTCTACCTAATCACCTATATGCGTTTTATCCCATCAATTGAAAATTAATAAGGTAAAAGATTCGTTAAAGTTCCGCGAGAAAAGTAACGGATACGGATACGGATCTTTCTTCACTCTCGGATATCCGTAGATACGGATACGGATATTCGGAACATCACTAGTTGGGACTTTTGTCGGTATTCGCAATAAAAAAAATATATTTTGCTCGGGTTAATAATTTATTTGACGTTTTCATGATTTTTTTATTTAGCTTATCTTGTCTTCTTATATATAAAAATGAATCGCTAAATGTGTTGCTAAGCGCAAATCTCGAGAGCAGCTGAACCGATTTCGCTAATTCTTTCTTTCGAATATTCCTTGAAGCATGAGGATGGTTCTTACGGAAAGAAAAATTTAGAAAATTGCGCAGAAAATTGGATAATTTCAGAAAACCTAACGACTATCGCACGTTTGACAGTTGGCGTATTTGAGATTGAAATTTTGCAAAACAATTCTATTTTTGAAAATCTTTAAGTAGATAAATTTATTTAAAGTAGGTACTCCCCTAATAGATTGAATCGAATCAAGAATTTTAGACATTTTAATTAGGCACCTATGTTAGGTTAGGTTAGGTTTAAAAATTTAATATACATGAAAGATGGAAATTTGAAGAAAAATTTGTAAAGGTGGCACGCGGGCTGTTTAAAAACTGAATACTGGGATTGAATATACGGAAAGCGAGAGGAGGGTTGGCGGGACGAGGGAGCGGAAAAGGGAAGAGGGAAGGCGGGGAAGGTAGAAGGGGAACGCGGGAAGGGAAGGGGACGTGTGAGGGGGGAGGGGAACTCGGGAGGGGGTTCACGGGATGGTGGAAGGGGGGGGGGAGTGGAGTGGGAAGAGGGAAGGTGGAGGTGACGGAGTGGGAACGCGAGAGGGGAAGAAGACGCAGGAGAACAAGGAGAGGCGGAAGGGGAACGGGACGAATAGGAAAGGACACTAAGGGAGAAACAATTTCTTTATTAAACGGCATAGCAACGCATACCGTGATCAGTTAGTATATTAATAAATCATTAAAAACTATGTTTGAATTATTCTAAAATATGATTTACAGTAAATGTACGAATGGGTAAAGAGAGTTAATAATTTAACGGGAAGAGTTTTACGGCCGTGATTTAATTTATGTGAACTTTCCTTAGGACACATTTATTTTTAACTTATGTTTTATTACACATTTACTAATTTTCAACTTGTCTCAAAATACAAACAAAATAAAGAAAATGGAAATTGTAGCTGAAGGTTCTGAGTTTGATTCTTTGTCGCTCCAAAATGTTTTTTCTCGTTTCTGCAGGACCTATTACTTTTTTTTCTTATGTTTACTAACAATACTAGCTGAAGCACCTAGCGTTGCCTGGACTATATTCTGCTTTAAGGGGTGGGAAAAATGGACCGGGTGGTCTTTTCAAAATCTTGTGTAGATAGCCACTTTCCTTTTGTTTTGATGAAAAAATTTGATTAATCTCGGAATAAAACTGTAGAATTATATAAAAAAGGTAGTTTTTCTTCACACACTCGTCTTTGGATATAATACCTATACATTGGATGTGATTTCCGATTTAGGTCCTTCTTTAGCATTTTCGGACGGCGTTACAGTGTCCATCATTAGGGGATACTGTGATGCGGTCCGAAACTTTGGCTAAAGAAGGAGCGCAACACGGCATTATACTAAAAAAATCACGACAATAATACAGATTGTTTCAAAAGCAATTGACTGATATTTATAGATGACATGGTTTCTTAAATAATGATAGATAGGTTACTATAAATAATAACGCAGATAGGTTATTTTAAAAATTAAGATGACAATATACCCTAAAATATATTCAGAATCTTAACGATGTAAGTAAAGAAGCCGTGTATACAAATTGCGACTCGCGACCCGTGTATTGGACGGACCTACTGTCGAATCACCCGTCAAAGAAAAGAAGAAGAAAAATAATGTGGGATTCTTAACGACCGACGTAAGTGAAGAAAGCGTGTAAACAAATATACGCCGCGGCACGGCGAATTGTACGAACGTTCGGTCGAATTCACCCTAGCAGGCCTGGAGATTCGACCTTTCTGCCGCGTTCATTTTAATTAATTCTGAAGAACGTGTTACAAATATTTAAAATGAGTCTCCATGTTGTCCTCCCGGGGTTATTAATTCATCGTCTAGAAGAATAATATCTGGTGCTTACCGCTAACTTTATAGTTGAAAAACGGGTTATAAAGCTTTGAAATCGTTGTACGTAAAATATGTTATGGTAAGGTACTGTTTTCATTAATCTAAAATATAAATAACTCGCATTGCGGCATGGAAATAAAAAAGTTATTATAGTTACGAATTCGCCGGAAATGATTAAAATATGAGTTTTGAATAAACAAAAATTATTAGGGTTGTGTACCGCCATAAGGGCAATCAGCATTCGTACAATTGGAAATCCGTATTTGTAAATTGGTTTTGACAAAATCTTAATAAATACAAGTCTTGGCTTATAACACAAGACTTGATGTCTGATTTATGTTTGAAATAAGTTGTGTTCTGTCTAATATCCAGTGGAAGTGCATTGTATAACTTTGTTGTAAAATAACTAAAATTACTTTGTCGAAAAGATGTTTTAGCGAAAGGGATAAGTAAGAGATTATTATCTTCGATTCTAAATAGTATCTCGAGCAGTTTGGATATTTTCAAAAGCAGTTCTGTGTTTGAAGAGGTATGCTAATATGTTTTTGGCATAAAGTTGTCTAATGTTCAAAAGACAGATTCTCATCAAAATTTCATCTTAAGCGCTTGTAATCGGTAATTTTAGAATAATCTTTACAATTAATTTCTGAGCTGTAAAAGTCCGATCAATCGTCCGTTTTCTCCTCCCCAGGCTACAACACCGTACTCGATTAAAGATTGACAAAGTGCATAGTAAATTATTTAGAGTTGATTTAAGTTAAGAAAGTAGCTAGTATGTATATTGATTTTCTAAGTAAGTATGTTTAATAATTAATAATAATTGTTGCTGGGATAGTTTTAACGAGGAACGGACAGAGTACTCTCTTCCCGGTAAGAGGTCTTATCTTATTATTTCCTGATAACTGTTTAGTTTCCTCGCTGCACTCTACTCGAGACACGCTGCTTCCTTGAGTGTTTCCTTCGCTGGCTGGTAACACACCTCTACAACACCTCTACACTCCCAGCAGTGATGGCCGCTGGTCGGGTATAAAGTGGGAACGTTTTAAAGTGATTGACGTTTGAAAAAATGTAATGCCCCTCCTTGCCTTCCGCGGCTTTCAGTTCTCCTTCCTCTCCTTTCCTGGCCGAGATATATTACCGGAACATCTGAGATTGTACCATTAGTTTACCTCTTACACCTCGAGCACGCAAAGTGGGTAAAAGCCACACCGAAAATATACGGGCGTTTGATGAATAAATCTAGAGAGATCATTTTGGGACAGTGAAAATATTTTAAGCTCTTTTTGTGTGATGTTTCCCTTTCCTTGTCCAAATTTCTTCGTCTTGACGAAGGTATTTGAATCTGTATTTATCTGTAAACCCGTTTATAAATAATATCGTTTTGTAGCGTGTTCACACAAACAATCGTGTAAGTCTAAACTTAAATATTATGGCATCAGCAGGACAAACTTAGACTGGGGGGATGTGCATTTATACCATGACTAATACACGAATGAGGGGAATGCAAGAATGTAAGATTGTAAGAGAAGTGTTATTTACAGACTTGAGTGTAGACTTGGTGAGATCTTGCAGATCTTAATAATATACACGAGTGTACGAGATGAATTTTTATTGTTTCTATACAGGATATAAAGGCGAGCCGGTACATACATCTCCTTTTATACCTAGATCTGTTGTCTCGCTCTTACATATTAAAAAGGCAGGCATGCCACCTAAACCATTCTTACAAGAAGTATGTAGGATATTACGTGCCACGCAAGTGGATGGAAGAAGGTGTCGGGTGCTTTCCAGCAAGACGAATACACCACAATCAAATGTAACGAATAATTAGGCCGATCAGAATTACAGTCGAAATAACATTAGGAAAAGACTTTTTTAAAATTACCCCCACAAAGGAGACCCGGAGGAAAATAATTTCCCTCAAGGTCTATATCATCTTCAGAGATGCTGTGTAGAAGGTATTTTTAGGAAAAGAAAGAGAGGAAGTATAGGCAAGGAAAAAGGTACGGAGTTTTCATACTGTTTAAGAAGTGAAACTTCTTCAACAACATACAATATTTCCCTTTCAAGTCCCTTTTCATCCTAGGGAGCAGAAAGAAGTCACAGGGAGACAGGTCAGGTGAATAGGGCAGATAAAAAATTTGGGTAATTCCATGCTTGCTTAAATACTGCTTTACAGACAACACGGTATGAGCAGGTGCGTTATCCTGGTTGAAGAACCAGCCCCCTGTGCGCCAAGGATTCGACGTTTTCGACGATTTTTCCTGATGCTCTCTTTCAACCTCTTTAGTACTTCCGTGTATAACTATCGGTTAACTGTTTGACCTGGAGGAACAAACTCTGTGTGCACAACATCTCTGAAAAAAACCAATGATCGTCTTGATGTTCGATTTCACCTCACTTTTTTCTGAAGAGGAGAGAGAGAACTCTTCCATTAGCTTGACTGTTGATTGGTTTCGGCATCGTACCCATAATACCATGACTCATCACTCATCACCAAATGGGTTCTCTCCCAGCTGATTTTTCAATTCGTGGTAGGCTTGAAAGCGAAGGCTCTCTTTGATCCTCAGAAAGGAGACTTTATGGTTTTCGCCGAAAGAAAAATCTTGATTTAGGCACTTAAAATTAAACTTCGGACGAACGCACGGATCCACGGCGACACGCGTCGTGGTTTCGCACACTGACTAGGCGTGGGCGTTATTTAACGTAACTAGATACAATTACCGTGTAACTACACGGTATGTAACGGAAATAACTAGTTTCGATAAAATTGCAAGTAGTTATTTTTGTAAATGCGTTATTTCTGTGTTGGGTGTGATGTGAGTAACTTATTGCAGTTTCGCCGCGTTTCGCATAGTTGCGTTTACCGGCCGGCCGAGCGGGCAAGATTTTGAATCGAACATTTTCGAGTAAGCGGGAGTGGGTTCCGTTTCTGGGAAGCGAGCGACCATTTTTTGAATTTAAAGTAAAATAATTCAGTTTGTTTTAGTTCGTCGTTGTACTTGTGTATAATATTGAGCACTTTCGGTAAATTTTCGATCGCACTGTCAACGCTTATTACGAACAATTTTTAGAAAAAAACCTTTAGATTCACCTTAATTACTATAAAAGGAAACTTTTTGCATTTGGGGTGGCGGAAAATAAAGCATTTTAAATTTCAATTGCGTAAAGTGAAATTTTATCATTTTAAATTTTATCAAAATTAATCATAAATACATTTAATGCAGTCAGTCCTAAGCCTGAATAAAGTATGAAGGGAAGTTAATTTCATATACGTTGATTTCATTGTATAGCTACAAACACTTAGATACTAGAGAGTGCTTTAATTTAGTTTCGTTTCGTGTGTAACTTTATAGTTGGTGGGGTATACAGTTTCGTGTGTAACTGAAGCCGAATGAAAATAACTAGTTACAAAAATAACCTGTTTTGAAACAGGTTACGCCGACCAAGAAAATAGTTTCGTTACGTTTCTTGAAAACGGCGTAACGACCCACGTCTAACACTGACTGAAAAACGTACAATAGCCGACCGCACAAAATCCGTTCCCCCTCCACTTCTTCCCTCTACCGCCTGAGTCTCGTTTACTTTTGGGTCCCCCTACGTATATGGATAGAAACATAAATAATTTTGGCAATATTTTAGGCAATCTTTATTTACAGATAAGATATTTATTATTCAGATGATAAACCCTCTCTTTTATTTTGTGCTGTTGCTTATTACCTAATTATAAAATAATGTAAATTATACTAGATTAAATACCTATAATAATTATGGGGTATAAAGTAAATGAAATGTAAGTACTTTAAATGATTTATATTTTATAGTGTATCGTGGACACTTCACTACGAAAATCTGTGCTACAGTTTTCACGTACTTTTGGCATAATAATATTGTGAATAAATTATATTATTGCGTTAATGGATTAAATAACATAATGGGAAAGTTAAAATTATATTTATTTGAAGTACATACGTTATTTGGTGTTATGATATGTATTTCTTTATGGTTGGTATATTTTCATAGTTGATTTAATTTTATCGAGAACAACACATATGAATACTTTAAAAGTGACTCCACTTTTTTGTTGTTTTTTTTTTGTTGTTGTTTGTTTTTGGGGTGTTATGCCGTGTTACGCTACCTCCTCCTTTAGCCAACGTTTCGGACAGCGTTACAGTGTTCATCATCAGGGCAGATGTGTAAATGTGTTAGACGACGAAAATCCTATTAACATTAACAGAGACGACGGAGCTAAGCTCAATAGTTCTTGGTATCCGGTAATTGACGGCTACACCAAAGCTAAATGCAGAAAACCATCTTCAAGTATACTGTAATTCCAGCTCGCAGTGGAGTGGAGCTGGCAACATGGTATTGCTTCGAAGTACTTAAACACACATTTTACCACTAACATTTACACATCTGCCCTGATGATGGACACTGTAACGCTGTCCGAAACGTTGGCTAAAGGAGGAGGTAGCGTAACACGGCATAACACCCCAAAAACAAACAACAAAAATACTTTTGGCCGTGAAAATCTAAAATCATATCTGACTCCACTTTGCTTACTGTGAATTAAATATACCTTCAGAGACGACAGACTATGCTCATCCAGGGAAACTCAATGCAGACAACAACGAACATCGACAACACAAAGTTCACGCTGTTTCAAGCAGGTACACTTTACAAATACAATAAGCAACACTGTAACAACGTCAAACAAGACTCAACATCAAAGTAAAAGGGCCAGACATGCTTGACTGCACATTCCTCACATGATTCGTAATAATATAGTAGCTTCTCACAGATGCTTTTAATTAGTTACTCCAATTGCAGATTTAAAATTAATAATTATTATTTTAGAGCCTGCGTAAACGCTGAAGAATCTTCGCATCGACGCCACTTTGGAATCATAACCATTGGAGCGTTTTCGGCCACATTTTGGCCAAATTGCAAACACCCTCGAGCGTTTGCTAGCCAAAATGTGAGCAATTTAAAGAGATATTTAAAAAAAATATCGGAATTATTTCATAAATTCCCGCGCGTTGCATATTTTGAGTAATCACAAACATAGATAAGTTTTAAGATTTTCACGGCCAAAAGCATTTTCGTTATTTGTTTTTGGGGTGTTATGCCGTGATGCGCTACCTCCTTCTTTAGCCAACGTTTCGAACATCGTTGCAGTGTCCATCATCAGGGCAGATCCGGCAGATCCGGTAGATGTGACATCTACTAAACTGACTGGCTAAAGAAGGAGGTAGCGCAACACGGCATAACACCCCAAAAACAAATAACGAAAATCACAAACATAAATTATTAATTTATCTTTTTAACAAGAAATGTCTTGCACCCCTTCCGAATATTTGTTATTGACATTTAGCGAATTGTTGAAATACAATTTCTCAAAAATCATTAACCAGTGTTTACATGTTAAAAAAATGCATGATCGAATTTTTTATATTTGTTATTTTCAACTACGCTGTATATAGACCACAAAGAGAAATCATATTATATTTTTTAAATATGTACGAGTGGGAAACTACGAACGTCAATTTTAAAGTAAATAACATGCAGAATTCAGTCGTTTATAAATGTAACAATTTTTCCTAAATTTTTCCTAAAATCTTTAAAATATGGGCAAATACAGGCGCAATCAATGTCTATCTAACACTATAAGTAGTTTACATGTAAACCATTTTAAAATTTGGAGGCACGAATTTTTGACAGAGGCTCAAAGATTCCTGAGCGAGCAAAGTTGAAATCGATAATATGAAATCGATGGATAAAGTATTTTCATATAAGTATACGTAACCACTGTCTGTGATCACCAAATAACTAAATGAAATCCTTTGGAGCTAATATCGTCTAAGTAGCTTAATTATTTCTATGTTATAGGTACAAAGCAAAATGTGTACCGTAGAAGTGGAATAGGCCACTTGCATCATATTTAAAAAAAATATCCGGTTTAGGCAAATATTCTTATTTTTTCCGTGTTCTTAATTGAATTTTTGAAACACTGGCGATTTTTGAAAATTTCAATCCGAAAAATCGGACCATTTTTTATAAACCGGAAAGACGGGACATACCTAATTTTATGGGTGCGAAAAAAAAAAATTACACAGCCGAAAATCATTTAAAAAATAACGTCTGTATAACATCTATCAAAACGACAAACAAAAAGTTATTTAAAAATGGATTCGTGTAACCACCGTACGAAAGTACCTGTAACGAAGTTCGCAGGCAATAAAGCAAAGGAATTTTATGCTACTTCCACACCAAAGCCAACCTTCCATCTCCGAACTTCAAACTCCAAAATGGCGGACATCGAACAGCTGATTCGGTGCTGAATCTTACCAGTTGCCTACAATTATGCTTCGGTTTCCATAATATTGATTTCGATTCGAAAAGCTTAAAAAAATTGTAATTTTAAACAATTTTTATCCGCTACAATATTTTTTTACCACTTTCCCGTAATAATATTGCGCAGACTGATGTGTTGGGCCAAATCGTCATAACGTTTGCAAATGGAAGTTGGCTCCAGTGTGGCCGTACCATTAGTGTCAAATTTTAAAAAAAATCGCCGGAAATCAAAGTATTGCAATAAAAAAAAATCAGTGTGGAATTTTATAAAATTAATCGAATATTATCGGAGACGGAACATTTTCATGTAGTGACGTCACGAGCCTAAAAAAAAGGATTTATTTATTTAAAAAAAAACTGCTAGTTTCTAAAAAACATTAGTAACTTTTCGTAATCTTAGTAGAAAAATCTATCCACACGATTTTTTCCAAATCATTATGAAATCAATGCAAGTAGCCGATTATACAACTACTGCCAAATTGTCCTTGAAGGGTCTTGATTCTTTACTTATCGGTTGCTTTAATAGTAAGGAAAATTAACGGTATTATATAGCCAGTAACTTCCTAAAGTTCTTCTTCCACACCTCGCTCCTTTCCCATTTCCTTCAGTCTAAGAACATTACCCAACAATTAAGGATTCCAAATAACCGTTGGCTCCGGATATTTGCATTTGGAATTCTTGTGATATCACATAAAAAAAATTGTGCCCGCTCAAGCAAGTAAGCATTTGATTATTTTAGATACAGCAACCTGCAGCAACCCGGATATTAAAAATTTGAAAAATAGTGATTCAATTTCGTAAACGTGAATACTTTTAGAACCACGGGGCTCATTTTTAAAATTGCGGTTATCTGTGCGGGAAGGGAAAATATCCCTTCTTTCCTGAAGGGTTTTCGGCACTTACTCTAAGTGTGCGATGGCAGAGTATTACATATTTTCCCTGTAACATTGCCTTTTTACATCCCTGAGGGAGCAAACAAAGCTAAGTTAAATAAATAATCAAGCGGGACTGCGCTAATATAATTCAAGGTATAATTAAATAGAAAATGGGGGGTTGTTTATAACCTTCCTTCGCAAACATTTATGTATGAGGAGTATATTTATTTAATTATGTAGGTACCTTCATTCGAATATAGATCCACAAGGTAAAAGCAGTTGTTAGCGTCAGCGGTCGGCATACGGCGCCAGTGTTGGCATACCGCAGGCCTACGGCCACTAGCCAAACCAAACCTGGAAAGGACATGCAATTAATTGGCCAACGATGCTAGCTCAGGACAGTCGGCGCAAGCAAGATTCTCCTAAAACCAGGGCGAGTGTTTGTGGTTCGCTGGGTATTCCTCCTCCTCCCTTCCTCACAATCTCCGGGGTCTCCTTCCTCAATCAGAACACAGTATTGCACGTAAAGGGTTTATTCAATTAGAAGGAGACAGGGTTATTACAATCGCCATATGGGCACACTTCACATGTACATGGTTAACACTAAAATACCCTAACTTAACAGGGACTGTTTCTCTCAATTTCTCCACACTCGTTATTGGCTTTAAGAGCGGGACGTGGCACACAAAAGAGGGTAAGGGATCATTCTACTCACTGTAGCAGGAAATGCAGTAGCCAGCAGACCTTCTGGTTGCACAATTCACAATATAAATTACATCGCGAGTTTTTAGGTTCACGAGTGCGCGTTAGAGCGCTCTCTTTGGTCACTGCTCTCTTGCCGGCTGGTAGCCGATGAATGAGTGGTTGCGCGTGGGCTGTGCGCGTGTCGACTCTCGTAGTGCGGGAATCTACCGAAGCTATTCTTGGGTAGAATGGGGCGACCGTGAATCTAGGGGGAACGTTGCTACTTTGTAACGTAACACTTCCCCCCTCGCCGCAAAAAAAGCGACGTGGTAATGGAGCAGTAGGGCTAAGAAATCCTCTTACCCTTCTAGCACTTGTGCCAAAAAACAAAAAAAAAATTTTTAAGAAAAAGGAGGAGAGAGCGAGAGAGAAAAGTTGCTAGCTACAAAATAGTAGAAAACAAAAACAAAAGAGAAAAAACATGGTGAACAAAGAGTTAACTATAAATGTACATGAAAGAGCAGTGACATACAAAAATGTGAACAAGGACCTGTTGAAGAAAGGTACAAGGGTTATGCAGTGATAGAAAAAAAATGACTCTAAATTGTATCATTGGTCTGTGAGCTATGTTTGCGTAGCGTGGTTTTTACGTAGGATGTCTGGGGTGTTTGGACGTTACACTGAAGTTACACGGTTACTTTGCCACAGTAACCTGGCCCGTTTGAGATTACACTCAAGGAACACTAGGGCCTTAAAGGAAACACGAAGAAGAGAACGCAGGATGAGGCTTCTTGGTGGTGGAGAGGGTTCTACCTGTCACAGAGGTCAAAAAGGTAGCTGCTTCCGGATCTTGTGGGTGGGCCAGTATGACATCATTGAGGTACTGGAGAGTGGAATTGTAATTGGTGGTTAGTCCTTTTTGTAGAGGAGGCGGTTTGTGTGCATGACAGCCGTTGTTGTGATGGTGGTTGGTACACTGGTTTGTATACAGTGGGATTGTTGTGTGAACAATCGTTGGTATTGTTATTTGCGCAAGGACACCGGAGCATTGGCATGATGGCAACAGAGCATTTGCAAGGTGCAGCTGGAACATTTACAAAATGGCAACATTTGCAAGATGCCGCAGGAACGTTTGCACCAAGGCAACAGGAACATTTGCAAGCCGCAGGAATGGCAACAGGAACATTTGCAAGATGCCGCAGGAACATTTGCACAATGGCAACAGGAACATTTGCAAGCCGCAGGAATGGCAACAGGAACATTTGCAAGATGCCGCAGGAACATTTGCACAATGGCAACAGGAACATTTGCAAGATGCCGCAGGAACATTTGCACAATGGCAAGAGGAACATTTGCAAGATGCCGCAGGAACATTTGCACAATGGCAACAGGAACATTTGCAAGATGCCGCAGGAACATTTGCACAATGGCAAGAGGAACATTTGCAAGATGCCGCAGGAACATTTGCACAATGGCAACAGGAACATTTGCAAGATGCCGCAGGAACATTTGCACAATGGCAACAGGAACATTGAACCAACCTAGAGCTGACGTGCTCGGGTTTGTTTGAGTGATGGTTTTGTGATGATACTAATTCGCAACTACACGCACGACTCACACTAGGTTAATTTAGGTGCGGTCGGGTGCTTTTGGTACGCAGGGTTTTTGAAGGCATGGGACCTCCGTGACGGTAGTGAAGGCAGCATGAAGGAGGCGCAGGTGTAGATAGGGTGAAGAGCTGCGGGTCTTCTTATTAATCCGGCGAAAAATTATTATTAGGAACAAAATTCTTGAGGTTTACCTGCCTAGTAGACCAATGATGAAAAGGTTTGGAGAGAAACAAGGTGTGCATGTTGAGAAAGATTGGATTTGTTTGGCGTGTAGAGAGAGAGAGAGAGACGGAGAGAGAGAGTTAACTAAATGCAACTACAGACTTATACATATTACAGGTACGTATTCAAGGAAGGTTCTGTTTAACCCATTTAGTTTTTTTTTTAAACTAAATACATTTCCAAGAACACGTGGGTAAGGGTTTGTACGTATGACAAAATGCCCCGTTCGAAAGAAGTTGGTCTTCCATGACCTATTCTCACGTCTATACGGTAGCATTTTTTCTACTTTCGAAGAACAAAAACATTGAGTATAAATAAGTTATGAAAAGTGGGAAAGGAGTAGGAAGTTGAAAGGATCCGTGTATGAAGGTTGTCCCATTTGACAAACGAAACGCCATGTGCGTAACGCATATATCCCCATTCACGGATAATTTCGAGGAAGGGAAAGGGTGACAATTGGGAACATTTGAACGAAGAAAACTGCTGAGGATTCGGCTATTTCCGAAATTCGACCTCTGAGTGGAGGTGAAACAAGGTCTACAGCAGTTATCCTGGCACATTACAAAAACAATAATTTTCTGATAACAGAAAAATAAAAGGCGTGTGATCTACACTTGGTAGGTCACACAAACAAGGGGTAGATATTATTTCGTTCGCACGACTCATGGTGAATATTGTCACGTTTTCACGTCTCACGTGACAGGAATGAACGATTTACAACAAGTTTTTGCCCAGTATTGAAAGACAGTAACCCAATAGGTATTTAAAACAATTAAATGAGATAAATCACCCTCTCGATCAACAACCCTGTGTTGACGAGCAAACAATGAGTAGTTATGACGGACTCCCCGTGACGTGTAAAAACACAAAGATATTATAAGATTCGCATCTATAGCAGTGGATATTGTAAGGTTCACACCTATAATGGTAGATATTGTAAGGCTCGCGCCTATAGCAGTGGATATTGTAAGGTTCACACCTATAATAGTAGATATTGTAAGGCTCGCGCCTATAATGTTACAAAAGTTTACGTTCGAAAATGTGGGTTCCCATTCAATACAGACGGCGGGTTGCAATGATGTAATTAATACGGCACTGCTGTAGCTTAATAAATTCATATTAGCATACGTTACAAGACTTGCCAAAAGGCGATAAACACAAATTTTTATTGAAGATCTGGCCAAGATTTTAAACTTAAAACAAGAGTAATGGTACAATAAGGGACAAAAGAAACTGATGTCATGATAAAATATTGTACCTCATAAAGAAGTTGTATGTACACGGAACAATGTTAATGAAGGGACAAAACGTATTATCACTTTTATAACAAGAAAAGAAAAAATTTCTCAGAATCCGACAAAATGTGATTCTGGAAAAAAAAAATAGAGCAATTGGGTTGAGCGCCATTCTAATTTTTGGAAAAAAGAAGAAAAAAAACACAAGTAGCAACGAGGTTGCTCCTGAATAGTTTCGAATCCAGCGAATGTGACCTGATAGGTGTGTTCATTTGGTGTATTCGAGACGATCCCCAATATACAACATTATTATGAATGTGTAGGATGGGGTGAGGAGGAACAAGAGAAAGGTAAGAAGAGAAAAAAAAACGGGAGGATTTCCTATTATAACAGAAATCGTCGCGGCATTCTTACAATATGGTTCTGTGACCATAGTAGCGAGCTGCGGCAATGGTCTGAAACCAATGGTTATTATACAGACTTGCACTTATGATTTTTATTTACAACATTAGGGTAGGGACGTACTGATACGACAAAAACCCGACAAAAAACAGTTAAAAAAAAGGTGATATGACAAGATGAGACGATGAGGTGGGAAAAAAAACGCGCGGATGCTGCAAGAATTGTGAAAAGGAAAGCGACGTCTTGGAGCAAGAGCTTTCCGGAACCGTTGATGGTAGGAGGAAAAGGAGGCCCTTTCCCGAAGTGATCAATTTCAGGAAGAGGATGCATACAAGTTATGAAAACGGTGCCCCAAGAGGTGCTCTTGTGGTACAGCAGGCAAAGCACGCAGGATGTACAAGAACATATAAAATTATGCAAAAAGAAAAGAGTGTACAGGAGTTAGGCTACCGTTGACATTGATATGCCTTCGGGTGTAAGGATTACCTTACGAATTCCCATATGGGTGATTATTTACATTTAATATTTACAAGTAACTCACGTCATTTACGACAAGAATTATACGACTTCTAAAGAGACCGCGTCGCACTGATTGACGACTGGCCAAGAGAGGTCAGGGGGGTAATAATGATCTCCGAGGTGACTTCTGGTTGAAATTGCAACCTCCTGATGTATTTTTCGTTGTAGAAAGAGGCATATAGGGACAGGTATTTTTTGGATTTATTCCTAGGAGAAATCTTTCTATTTCTCAGGGCCTGTAGTAGTTCTTCCTTTCTTGAAGTAAAAATGTGCGGGATTATACCCAGCGTGACTTGAGGAACTTCCATGGTATATAGGATGGTGTCAGAGTGACCTTATGTTGGAAAAAGTGGGAACTAGACTCGCAATTGGAAAGAAATTGACCACTGAGGCGTATTTTTTGCAAAAAAAAAAAAACGCGTTTTTTACAAGTGTTTGGATTATTTGGAAATTTGGGCAGGGGTTTGCCTCAAATAACGTGTTTTTGAGAAAAAATCCAGACGTTTTGGAATTTTGTTGAAAAAGTTTTCAGAGTCCAAAAATGAAAAAAAATTGGGCAGGGATTTGCCTCAAAAAACGTGTTTTTGAGAAATAATCCAGACGTTTTGGAAATTTGTTGAAGAATTTTTCGAAGTCCAAAAACGGAAAAAAATTGGGCAGCGGTTTGCCTCAAAAAACGTGTTTTTGAGAAAAAATCCAGACGTTTTGGAAATTGTTGAAAAATTTTTTAGAGTCCAAAAATGAAAAAAAATTGGGCAGGGATTTGCCTCAAAAAACGTGTTTTTGAGAATTTTTCAAAGTCCAAAAATGAAAATTTCACGGGCCAGGATTCACCTTAATGGAACACGTTTTTAGAATTTATTCCGATGTTTTTGAAAAAGGTTTGCAAATTTGTGAAGGTCCGGTAAATAAAGAACGGAACGAGGTTCGCCTTAAACGAACATGTTTTTTGGAATATTTCCATTTGCTTTCCAAAGGGGAATTCTTCAGAAAAGAAAGAAATATTTTTTCTTTTATACGAGTTTTCGTGGAAGTATTTGTTTGAAGATTCAACAATGTCTTGGGGAATGGTTTTTTAATTTACGTGGCTAGTCTGTTAGCCTGATTTAAGCACCACCAATTATTGGTATTTACACGCCAAATTCCTTTCGTCAGAACAAGTTATTATATACAGATAGTATGTATACGGATGTAATGTTTGTTTTCCAGGAATCGACGTCAACGCGAATTAGGCATTTTTGAATTTATGTCGTATGTTTCTTTTTATGAGAAACGGACGGCAAAAGTAGAAAAATGCCCGATTGTCAAATGGCAGGAAGAATTTAATCCACCTGTTTCCCTAGGCTGCAAAAATATGTCGGTATAAACAGACCAGTACTTTGCGAAATTGGTTTATTATAATATAATATGTTAATTAACTTTCGGGAAACGAAGCGGGTAGTCGGTTATCATATGCAGGATTTTGATTGTTGTATAACGTTGTTTTAAATATTTGTGTTCATTTCCACTATTAACTTGTACTTGAAACTAGCAAATTTAGTCGGTCGACACTTGTAGACACTGTGTTATTTGCGGCGACAACTTTCTTGGTTGAGCATCTTGCGTAGGAATACCGGTGATAATGTTTTGTCGAGTGACGACTCGAAAATGAAGGAATCGTGCCCGTGATAATTTAAATTGCGATTCGAAGTTACGTTCGCGCCGGTGTTCTTGTTTGAAATGCTAGACGAATTGGGAATAACACAAAACATACATTATAGGTTATAAGTTTAAACAATAGCTGATTGAAGAATGAGACTGTGGGACCGTGAAGAGGGAGAAAAAAAATGAGCCTCACGTTGAAGCCAGTGTTAGCGTCAGCGGTCGGCATACGGCGTAAGTGTTGGCATACCGCAGGCCTACGGCCACTAGCCAAACCAAACCTGGAAAGGACATGCAATTAATTGGCCAACGATGCTAGCTCAGGACAGTCGGCGCAAGCAAGATTCTCCTAAAACCAGGGCGAGTGTTTGTGGTTCGCTGGGTATTCCTCCTCCTCCCTTCCTCACAATCTCCGGGGTCTCCTTCCTCAATCAGAACACAGTATTGCACGTAAAGGGTTTATTCAATTAGAAGGAGACAGGGTTATTACAATCGCCATATGGGCACACTTCACATGAACATGGTTAGCACTTTAATATCCTAACTTAACAGGGACTGTTTCTCTCAATCTCTTCACACGCGTTATTGGCTTTAAGAGCGGGACGTAGCACACAAAAGAGGGTAAGGGATCATTCTACTCACTGTAGCAGGAAATGCAGTAGCCAGCAGACCTTCTGGTTGCACAATTCACAATATAAAATACATCGCGAGTTTTTAGGTTCTCGAGTGCGCGTTAGAGCGCTCTCTTTGGTCACTGCTCTCTTGCCGGCTGGTAGCCGATGAATGAGTGGTTGCGCGTGGGCTGTGCGCGTGTCGACTCTCGTAGTGCGGGAATTAACTAATTGTTGTAAACTTAGAGGAAATATATTGTAAACATTAATATTTGTATAAGTAAGGCCTAATTTAAAAAAAATGCACAAGGAGTGAAATATATTCAGACTATCAAACCAAGTAAATACTGACCTGTACATTAACAGCCTTACTAAAAAACCCCGTAAACATTTTATTTAATTGATAACCGAGCGTGGATTTAAAAACATTACTAATTAAAAAATTGTTCATGTAAAGAAATACACATTGTTTACACGGCCTGAGGGGGTAGTTTACCTCATATGTACGACTGTTTTTTTTTTTTTTTTTTTAATGATTTCTGAACGAATTTTGGAATTTTTCCAACGTATCTTAAAAGTCTTGCATATTTATTATTTTTGAAAATGTCGTGAAAACAAGTACCATTTTAGAAACTAGATAAAATTGAGTTTTAGATTTTTGTATCTGAAATATACTTAAAAAAATAATAGTATTTTAAGCTTTAAACGTGAAAAAAGTTTAAAAAAACAGCTTACCTTAAACATAATTTATTAAATGGTGAAAAAAAAATCGGAATATTCGAAATTAAAAAAAAAACACCGTCCTTTTATTTAATGAATTTGGAAGAAAACTGTCACTTCACTTTTTATATCGTTCATACAATAAAACATTATTAAAAAATAAAACGATTGTTCCGAGAGAGTAATAGAAAAATTCTGACACTTAGAATTCACTTCCTAACAATATAAACGTTGATAACTCGAATTTGGTATTTATTAACACACGCACAAGCCTTTCATTTTATTAAATATTATTACTTTTATGGAAGTTTTATTAAACTTAAGTGGATACAAAATAATTTATTCGAAATAATCTATATGTTTATTTTAACCAAATTAAAGTAACAACAGAGACATTATAAAAGCACAGAAACTGACAAAATGTCGCACATAATAGAAATTGTATTCATTTATGATAAAAATATAACAGTGAATCGATCATAAACAGAAATCATGTTTAAAAACGTTAAATAACTGCACATAATATTTCACACATCACGAAAGTAAAAAAGCCGCGAATTTATAGAAAAAAATGGCCGCTAATGATGGCCGCGCATGCGCAGATCAAGCAAAAACAATGCAACTAACCTAATTATGTGATCATCTTAAGTAACAAATATGCAGGTTAACCATCGTTAAGGCGTTTTGTTATTAGTAAGGCTGTTAATGTCTTGTCATATTTCAATAAAAGGTTATGTTTATGAATATCGTTTCTCTCAATCATCAGCATTATTTTAAACATTATCTTCACACAGGAGGCTCTAGGGTAAAAAAATCCTCAGGGCTCATGTCATCTTTGGGATTTTTTTTTTTACATTACCTCCGCACGGTAAATGATTTCCCTCAGGGCCTATGTCATCTGGGATGCTGTGTGGAGGGTCTTTTTGAGGAAAGGAAGGAATAAACATTGGTCTTGAAGAGACCCATGTTGTAGGAAGGAGGAAACACAGAGGCCGGTAAATCATTCCACAGCCGAGCTGAACTTGAACACAACGAGTCGAAGAAACGACCCGTTCTCACGTGACAAAATTTCATGTCAACCGTGTACAAATGTTGGGCACGCGTTTGACGTGTTTCCCGACTATGCACCGGTGCCGAAGGGATCAATGATGCTAGTTCCTCGGAGCATCTTCCATTGTAATACCGGTAGAACAAGGATAGCATTCCCACCCGACGTCTGTGCTCTAAAGATTGCAATCCATCTGTTAAGATGGGAGAATCTATCAAACGGACCGCCCGTTTCTGCACAGAGTCGAGGGTATTTTTCAGGTATTTTGGAGCTCCAGACCAGAGGTGGCTGCCAAATTAAACTGTGGGGTGAACTTGTGATTTGTACAGGGTTAGCAGTTGTGTACTATTAAAGTATCTGCGGCCCTGTACAGTATGCCCAGTTTTTGGGAGGCTAACTTTACTCTGGCTTCGATGGAGCCCCCATACCTGAGCTGGCCCCCATACCACTTAGGGTTACACTAAACATATCAATGGAGGGCCTGTTCGGAAGATTGCATCCGTTGAAAGATACTAGATTTTCATTTCGATCCCTTTTAGACGTAATCAGACAAGATTGGGTCTTTGAAACATTAAATTGAACGAGATTATTTTTGCCCCAAGAGAAAACACTCTCGAGGTAACCGTCCATTCTTTGCTTCAAAGCCCTCCGAGCCGTTGGAGTTTGCGAGCCCTTTGGGGGCTTGTCAAACAAAAAGCTATCATGGACTGTACTGTCATCCGCGTAACAGTGAATTGGTGCACATGACAAAAGGTCGTTGATGTGCAACAAAAACAAAGTCGGAGGCAGAACCGATCCCTGTGGGACGCCAGCATTTATCGAGTGTGAGGAAGAAGTGAAACCATCGGCTACCGTCTGAATTGACCTCTCTCTCAAAAAGTTGGCAATCCACGTACACAAGGATGCGCGAAGTCCGTAAGAAGGCAGTTTGTTGACAAGTCCTCGGTGCCAAACCCGGTCAAAGGCCTTGGAAATGTCCAGTGCAACCGTTTGGGTCTCACCGAAACGTTCCAGGCACCGCCCCCAAACATGCGTCACATACGCGAGAAGATCACCGCACGAGCGGTTTCGACGGAATCCGTATTGACGGTCGTTAATAATTTTGTTCTTCTCGAGGTATGTGAGCAGTTTGTTGTTGATCACACGTTCCATCACCTTAGACAGAACTGATGTGATCGCTATGGGGCGGTAGTTGGCCGGGTTGGAGCGGTCACCGTTTTTTGGAATAGGATGGATAACTGCTTTTTTCTAACCATAGGGCATAGAGCCAGTCTTTAGGGACATTTTAAAAAACTGGAGCTATTTCTGCAGCGCACCTCTGCAGTACAAGGGCAGGTATTCCGTCTGGCCCACTAGCTTGGGATGCTGTGTGGTGGCTATTTTTAAGAAAAGAAAGAAGGAAAATGGTATCAGGGATGGTTAGGAATCTGTGTGTCAATGTGTTCAGGGGTGAAGACCGTATGAAACCTCTCACTGCGGTGCATGGCGATGGGTCGAGATAGTCCAGCTGGAGAGGTTGAAAAATCTCCCACAACCAGTCTCTTCCGAACCGGCCCGCCACGCAGTAGGCGGGCAAAAGCATACGCAGCCCAGCCCCGGACAAACCTCACCCCATGAATCCGGGCATCCCTGTAAAGTTACCAAATGTAGCGAACCGCTTGGGTGACCTATGGCAGGGGTGTTGGTTAGCCAACAAATGGTTCCCGGGGCGGTGGTATACATACCTGGCTCCCAAATTGAAAAAAATCTTAATTAATTAGAAGAATTGGTCAAAATATGCAACAAAATACAACCGTCTTTTTATTTCAAAATAATGCTTAATTTTATTCATATTATTCATTATTGAACGACTTTGAGCAAGCTTTAATTTGTGTACAAATTATTTTGGGGTTTGTAGAATATTTGTAATATTATTTACGCCTGTGATTATTTATGTAAATCGAATAAAAACACAATGTTTTTTCTAACATGGAAATTTCCATTTCATGGAAATTCCCGATTTAGGTAGCTACATTAAAAAAACTGTTCACAAACCTCTTAAACATCTTTTCACGTGGAGTCAGCAAATAAAGCCTTAACGATTAAGTCTTAGTGCATATTTTCCGTTTTTATCCGTCCTTTAACGCTATCTATTATCTTTGGTCCTCCGCAGGGAATCACGGTAGAGTGAGGGAGAGAGACCTGTCCCCGCGGCGTCCCTCTCTTCCGCGTGTTCGGAGGCTGTGATTAAATCGTAGAGCGATCAGTCGACGGCAGATCGTCGGGACGCCCGGTTCAGGGAAGCGTTAGGTTCACAACGACGTCGGCGTAACCTTATCAACTTCCCGCAATATTCCCAGCTATCCTTAAGGAGAAAACGATTTCGCGGAGTACATAAAATTTAAGGGCGGAATGAAACTTAATTACATGAAAAGGGTGATTCAATAGTCGCCATTTATCATATTTATGTGCGTTAAAAACGATAGCTAAAAAGATTAACATTTTGAAAGTGATTAATTGTATTAAGTATTAAAAAATTGTTATTATAAAGTGATTTATTATAACTTCATTAGTGTGATAGATATTAATATAATAATACTTATTTATTTAAGATTTTTAAACAAGTAAAGTGATAATGATTAGTGTTGTGAAATAAGTTTTTTTGTGTGGAACCAGGAGTGAAAGCACATGCTTTCCCGGCATGGATGGATATTTTGGAAGTTAACCACTATGATATGCATAATCTGCAAGGTAAGATCATTTGTTATTTAATTAAATATTTACATGAACCCTTAGCGACTCACTCGCACGCCAACTTTTCAGTTCTCGATAAATTCGTATAACATCAAAGTTGGTTCAATAATGTATGAAATTAACTTCTATTTTCATTGGGAGAAAGCACTTTGTGGTTTAATCCTACGCTTCGAATTATGTTATAAAAACAATTCTGTTGTTTGAAAGCACAAATTGTTTGTATTTAAATTATTTCAAAAGTGTGTGTTTGTTAAAACAGAGTAACGGTTTCACTTTGCGTTTTAATTACGTCTCAACAACTCACAGGTTAGAGTGATAGTACTAATAAAACCCTGGAGTAGGGGCCGAATTGCTGACGGTGGTAATTTTACGTTTTAAGTTTTGTACCTATTTCACTTGATGTAACAACTTTCTGAAATTCCTGAATAACTGACTCTTTACCACCGTGCGATTGCCTACTCATTTTGCACCATGGTATGATTAATTCAATTTATTAGATCAAAAGAAGAGAAGATCAAAACATCTTTCGCTTGCAAATAAAAAATATCCATAAACCTTTTCTATGCATTTCAATTCCAACGAGCATTTCTACCCCACGAAGGAAAAATAGATTTTCAAGCACCGGTTACACCGTGGATTAAATAATTTATTACAGCGGTGAGGGTGGTTTTCAACACAAGGCATAAGGGTAGAAAAACGCGCAGGATGGATTGTTAGCAAAGCGATCATTCAGGTAGCAGATGGTCATCAAGAGGACAAAACCTTATTGATGGGGTTGACATCATTTCTAAAATAAATGGATAACTTCGTGAAGTAAGACACATGGCAATTCGATAAAAGAGGGCTATTTTTTAAGGGCGTTACGCTATTTTTATTGCTCTTGTCGGGTGTTTCGATATTGTTTTTTTTTATTGCCGCAAACAATATTTCCAGAAGTATTCTAAAAATATTGTAAATTCAACTTTTATATATACAACAGAAAAGAGGAAGATGAAGTCATGTGCTTAGTACGTATACACTTATATTTTTTTGCAGAATATTAAAGATGGCACATTTAAACGTATATATTAGAAGAGCTTCGACAACTACTGCGCACAGAGAATTTTTCAGTGGATTTTATCTTCTGAGAGTAAGACTTCCGCTCCCTTTCCGTACATAGACGAAAAACGCCCAAAAACATATTGACGCTCAACGAAAAATACTAGATTTGAAAATCTATTACTTTATACAAGAACACGGCTTACGTATCATTATACATTTTGCCGTAAATTCACGATTGATTCAGATTAAAGGCTTTACATATATTTATTTTTGAATATTTAAGATAAAGCAACTAGAAAATAACTTTAAATATTGTTCAATTAATAAATATTGTTAAATATTAAATATTGTTCAAATATTGTTCATTAAATATTGTTCATCTGTAAGTTCAGATTTTCAGATATTATAGCACCTAAATAGTTTTTTCTACACATTACAGTAACGCAAGTAAAGAAAAATATAAATTAAAGTACCTATATTTGGTATCCAAATAAAATATGTATTAAAAATGAAGCCGTTTTTCAAATTCAAGGTTATTTTTTAAAGAGGGCTAGAGTAGTTTTTAATCAAAAGGTTGTAATATGAATAAAACTCAAAGAAAATTGTAACTTTAATAAAACATTCATTGGAAGCAGCTCTCTCACAAAGAAAATTAGGCACGACTGTTAAATTACTTGGAAAAAATATAAATAACTTCTTTGAGTTTCCAAAGTTAAAATGTTCTATATCAATTATTCAGTATTTCCATATTTTTTTTATGTGAACACCGACAAGAAAGATCACAATTATCAATAATTATTAATAAAGTATAGTAATCAATATTATTATTAAAAAATCACCGCACAATCTGCTACCATACTATCTGGATCTAGTGATGCTATGGCAACACCAATATTAGGGTATGTTGTGAGGCGGAAGGTAGCAGTGAGAGGAAGAGGGTGGGAAAAAAGAAGGTGGGGTCACCAAGCGCGACTAAAGCCATTTCAAGCAACATTTCTGAATTGAATGGTGGTTTTTCACCAGGGCAATACTGACAAATTTACTACAAATATGTTATTTCAAATTAGTAATTTGTTGTGAAAAAAAAACACAAATTAATGAAATAAAATTTAAATTTTCACATGTAGCAAGCACTTTATGGGTATACATAATCATAATATCTTCAATTTGGTTAGCGGGAATGGGTACCGCCGCCCCGGGAACCTTTATTGGATAACCAACACCTCTACCATAGGTCACCCCAAGTGGTTCTTTTTTTTATATGAATACCGCACAAGAGCCCCAACTGCTCCCGTCTGGAGCCAGTAAGACTATGGCATCCCTAATTGGGGTATGTTGTGAGTCTGAAGGTAGTGGGGAGAGGAAGGGGATAGGGAAGAGGAAGGTGGGGAAGTACCTGGCTATTCAGATCTGGTCACCAAATACGGCTAAAGCCATTTCAAGCAACGTTTCAATTCTGAATGGTGGTCTTACACCAGGGCAATACTGAGAGTATCTTCCACTCTGGAACGTGCCGCAAATATACTATATATTACTTTAAATGAATAAATTGTGAAATAACACAAATTAATCAAATAAAATGTGTTTTCCATGCCGGAATTCGATCCCGCGACCTTCGGAATGCTAGTCAAGAGCCTTACCGCTGGACTACGCCGGCCGTCTAAATCACTAAACGGATCGCTACGTTTGGTGATTTAGCAAAGGTCCCCGGGTTCATGGGGTGAGGTTTGTCTAGGTCTTGGAGGCGGATGACCAGGACACACTGAACCCCAGATTCCTACACATTGCTTAAACCCTTTTCCTTCCCAGAACTCTCCTCTTCTTCCTTTCCTTAAAAAAAACCCTCCACACAGCATCCCCAAAGATGACATAGGAGTGAGAGAAATTATTTTCCTCAGGGCCTCCTGTGTAAAAATAAATAAATAATAATTACCATAAAATACCTCAGTTTGGATACCACTTGAAAACCATCCGGTTAAGGTTCAACCGCAACCTTCATCGAGGGTATATAAATTAAAAATAAATAAATTTCAGAGTTACAGATTACCCAACATTTTATGTAGGTAAAACTACATGAAATGTTCATAGGAGGGTGATTGTACACTTGAGGTGCCGAAACAATGTCGGTTTTTCAGATTAAGATTAACACAATTAACAGATAAATATCACTGTTTTAATAAATCGTGTTGATACATATTAACAAAATAAAAATGATAGCATTTGCTAACATGTACGCCGTGATATGTATATTGATATTTTAATAATTTATATGTGTTGATACATATTAATAAAATAAAAATGATAACATTTGCTAACATGTACGCCGTGATATATATATTGATATTTTACTAATTTATATGTGTTAATACATATTAATAAAATAAAAATGATATCATTTGCTAACATGTACGCCGTGATATATATATATATTGATATTTTACTAATTTATATGTGTTGATACATATTAATAAAATAAAAATGATAACATTTGCTAACATGTCCAAACTACCGTGAGTCATTGGCTCTACGCATGTAATCGAATAAAAATGATATAAAAAATATTCCAAGTTATAAAACCACATTTGGACAAAGAAACTATACATACTTTGCAACAAAACTCCATAACATCCTCCCCCAAGACATAAAACTAATAAAAAATCCAATTGAATACAAATCAAGAATAAAAATATGGCTTAAAGAGGTCAATGAGAAAACCCTAGCGAAGACGCTAAAAACGACATAGAAGACAAATGAACTATATTTGAATAACTTTAGTCCTCCTCGGCACAGGACCCCCTAGTGAGGAGGACTAAGAAATACAATATTTTGTACTTAATTTCACATTTCATTTTGTATGTAAAATTTTTCTATATAGTCGCTATAATAAAAAAAAAAAAAAAAAAAAAAAAATCATTGTGAGACTAAAGGATATGAGGTAAAGGAAGGACAAGGGTAAAGTAAATGTTTGACTATTCAGGCTGGTCAGTAAATATAAATAAGCAAATTTTAACCATTCTATTAATAAAAAGGGTTTTATTATAAATAATGGTTTCTTATTACCAGAGCGATTCTGAGAGCCAATGTACCACCTACCGTTGGCTAAGAACAAACTTTAATTTGAAACTTAAGAAACTCCATACGTATTCATATTATATATTATTTTATAATTAGTTAATTTCGAACCACCGACATCTGGAACACAAACACAAGAACACCGCACTTCCGTCGAGTTCGTCATTGAAAACTAAACTGTCCTAAAATATTAAAGAAGAAAAAAATATATATGTACGAGTTTATTTACGAAAATTGACTATTCCTTTACAAATTTGCTTACAAATGGATCTTTCTTACCATAAAAAATCAGTTTCTTAGAATCAAACTTCTTCTTTAAAAAACTATCTAAAGCGTCCGGCATTCAAATTGCAAATTAGATTTATGGTGGGTTTCTTCATTTACCGAGAATGCTAAATGTAATGCTAATTGTAAAAGTAAACGGTCAAATGCATAGAAATTTTTAAATTTCGATCGTTTATTTTTACAATTAGCATTGCATTTAGCATTCTCGGTAAATGAAAAAACCCACCCATAGAGTACAAAGAGAGTAATTTTCTTCTGATTTTGTACGTCGAATTTTTCACCAAGAAGTATCGAAATTCTGCTCTAAGGGAGAAAAAGGAGGGAGGAGGAGGTGTTTTTTCTCTTGTAGACAGTGAATTAATTCTTGTTTTGAAAATCGAGTCAATCAATCTCCGAATAGAACTGTAGTTTTGTAAACAAAACAATGCCTTTCATCTTCAAAACATATAGCGATGTTTTAACTCCACCGTTTGGCAAATCATTTGTCTGTAAATTTGTTTGTATGTTCCGTTTCTGGTTTCAAAAATCTGCTGCAACCACTTTATTATTCAAACAAGCATAACTTTAACTAGATGGCTAACTTTGACAAGGTGGCTAACCTTATTTATTTTTTACGGTTTTTAAATAGATCCATAGTAACCCAAGTCCTAATACAATCCTTATTCACATATATATAAAAAAAAACTTTATTATTTATGCATTGAGCCGCTTACTCATTAATACGGAATATTTTTTATTCAAACAGTTAGATTTAGCTTTATTATTACAAAAAGTGAGTATTTATGTCGGGGGAGACAAAAAGCATGAAAAAAATATGCATTTAACATTTTAATTTTGTTTAAATTAATTCACTTACGCGGTAACGCCATTTTATATTTATCGTTTTATTTAACATTTCATAGACAATCAATCAATGCTGCAATCATAGAAAAAATATTATTACCATGTAAAACAAAGTGAATGCGTGGTTAACTTAACTGTTCACAGAATTAGTAGAATAAATTAGTATTAAAACAATTTCTAGAGAAATGATTTTATGAACTTTAAACATTTTTTTTCAAATCTGTGCGAGCAGATTTTGAGATCATAAAAATGTATCTCAAGGGAGGATTTTTAAAATTCCACCCAAAGTTTGAACCCCGACAGACCATCCATCATTTTATTTCACACTACTTTAGATTCGGAGATGACCGACGATGCTGTATCATTGGACATTTCCCACGAAGGTCAAAAGCTAAGGGAAATAAATATCAGATTTGTTTCCATAATAAGCGATCAAAAAGAAGATGAAGAAGGTTTGAAAGGGATACACAAGGTGTTAAGGGAAGTACTTGACTTATTTTAACTAATGATTCATTACATTATTTGGATTATAAAATGCATATTATGAAATTTTGGTCTCCGGTGACTTTTTCGATTTTTTTTTCCAATTATTTTTCTCTAAAATCAAACAAAAAATATTGCTCCCACTGGTTTTTCAGACGATTAACCGACCAACCTCTTGCCCCGCCCCGAACTGTCAAAAACCTACTATTTTTAATGTTTTAGTAGGAAAAAAAGACATCACCGGAGATCCAAATTTCATTTAGATTTTTTACTCCAAATAATGTCAGTAATTACTAGTTAAAGTAAGTTAAGTACGTTCCTTAATATGCTGTATAAATACATATGTTAGAAGAAGCGTGCTAGTAAAAAAATAAATTATAATTACTAGACGTAAGCATGACTTATTTAAAATAGCAAAAATCTCTTCACATTGTCGAAAACGTTTAAAAATAGAGTGATTTTTTCAAATCTACATCATGTTGAATAACAAAAAAAGGTAGTATTTTTAATAATTTTCCTAGTAAACTTTGCGATTTTTTACTATCGAGAGAATTTCATGGAATTAGTTTTTCGGTTCGGCAAATAAATAGAGATTATCTTAAAAAACAGTTTTTTTTAAGACTTTAAAAACTTAAAGTATTCGGGGGAAAAATGTTATAAATTGGTAGAAATTCGCAATACAGGGTCTGGTATATTTAATTCTTAGGACGGGATGTTTCAAAAAATTTGACGATTTCATCAAATAGTTGAAGGTAACTTTCACGTTCTGCGTAAGTTCTATTCAAGTTCTATTACTATAATATTATAGGCGTGTTGCTTCATAAAACTAAAATAATCACAGAACTTGAATATAACTTACACAGAACGTGAAAATTTACTTAAAATATTTGATGAATTTGTCAAATTTTTTAAAACAACCCATCCTAAATCTTATATTTTTGAAAGCACATTGATTAAGAAATTCTCAAATTGTTGTAATCAAAGTTCCTAATTTCGGCTGTCAGTGATGTTAAATATTCCATCGTAATGTATTCCTGCGTAATGTTATGTAATTCGTAAAATTATTCACGTTCAATGACCTTTTAAATTTTAAAATTGCTACTGTTTATGGGAATTTGCGAATTAATTATTTTATTTTATCAATAATTCTATATTTTAGAATATATGTAGAATTATTATTTATACCTAAGTTTTTGATCACTAAGGACGGGTTGTTTACAAAAATTTGAATAATTCATCAATTTTTTTAAAGTTAATGTTCACGTCCTGTGAAAGTTCTATTCAAGTTCTGTGATTATTTCAGTTTTATGAAACAACTGCGGCCTGTAATGATATAATAACAGAACTTGAATAGAACTTAAAAAAAACGTGAAAAATAACTTTAAAAATTTCACTATGTATAATTACTATAAATTATTAAATTTTTTTGAAACAACGAGTCCTAATGACTTTTGCTTTAAGTTAAAGTCATTAGGACGTAAGAACGATTTATATAAGTTTACCAACGGTGTTTATTCGAAAGGTAAATTTCTAATCGACTCCCTAATAAATTTTTTGGTAGGCAATGATCCCGAGGAAAATGTTTAATAAATACTTTCGGCTTTATAATATTCCGTAATTTTTCACTTGTCTGCAATTAATTTTATAATAATAGTGTGGTTTGACATGACTTTAGCCGTGTTTGGTGATCAGATCTGGGCTGGTACTTCCCAAATTTTCTCTCACCACTCTCTTTATTCATTTGGGTATGCCGTAGTGCCATTGGCTCAGGACAGTTGGGACTCTTGTGTGGTACTCACATAAAGTATTTGTAAATTTTTTCTATGTAACGTGAGATAACTAATATATACAAAATATATACCTACTATTTTTTACGTGCTCATTTTATAGAATATCTCTCTCGCAAATGAAGATCAAATTAAATGCTAGTGTATCTTGGGATTTCCGAATTGATTAGATACTTTTCATTTGGTTTTAGAAATTTTATTTACCTTGACTAACACCGATATTACTAATAAAATTGACAATTTATTTTATAAATAAGAACTCCCCCCCCCATCGCATGTCAGTAAACAAATAATCTATTGTGTTTATTGTTAAAAATTTTGTTATAAAAATATTATAGGTTAAATTAAATATTTTAGGTTAACAGAATTGGTATTTTCCTGTTTGATGAACACTGTATTGTAAATTTGTTAGGCCTCTATTTTATATTTACTAATCCCATTGTTGTATTCTAGAATGGGACGGTTTTATTCCTGTCTCACTTTCAGACTAAGCGCATTTATCAATAAGCCTTGTTTTAAGCTTTTACAGCACTTTGATGAAAAAATATTTTTGGATAATACTCCACTTTTAACGCGTAAACATGTTTTCCTTTATAGCATTTTCTTCAAAAAAATAAAAAAAATGTCTTGAAAAAGTCGCAGTTTGTAAATAACGTTTCTTAAGAACATGATTATACATATTTTATACTTTAATAATTATTTTAAATTAAACGTAAATAAAGTTCCTCAAATAATATTATTATTTTTCCCGAACTTCCAAGAAATATTTGAAATTGAATTTTCAAATCGAAATTTTCAATACCTTGGAGGAATAATTCATCCAGATTGTTATAGATAGTGAAGAAGCTCTCATGAATATCCCAACAATATTTAGAAGGGGTTTTTGTTGTTCAAAATTTGAACAATTCATCAAATTTCAAAATTAAATTCAAGTTCAAATTAAATTCAAGTTAATTAATACGGTGATTGCTGCGTGACGGCAAGAGTGCATGCATACCTATAATTACAACTGGAAAAAATTTAGCAAGATAAAACTTATAAAAACCTAAGCCCCCCGCCCCTCATTGTGATCAAGCGTGGTACTTTGAAGATCCCCCCCCCTTAACGAGAATTTTCCCTTACATACTATTAAAACAGCTTTTTTGGTTTTACGTAACACAGAGCTTGACTTCAAAATTTGATGAATTGCTCAAATTTTTAACAAAACCTGTCCTTAGACAAATTTATTTGACAATATTCAACGCACACAATTTAATTTTATTATAGTGATTATTTTATGAGAAGGCGGAGAGCGAACTCTGTGGCGTTTCACTAGCAGTTGAATGTACGGCAATCGGAACCATGATGAATCTATTGGTGAACGCATCGCCAATGAAATATATTCTATTTTGAAATCACTGCCATAATCTAAAATTTTTCACTTGCTTCCCATTATCCTATCAGATAATATTAAAGCTAGTTGGCATCTTCCTTATGCAGTTAAAGAATCGGCGCACCACATTTCGTTTGGCTTTAAAAACATTGACCATTTTAGAAGTACGAGGTAAAAACATTAACTCCAAGGTGTCAGTCATCACCGTATTATGATAATCATTCCAATACAATGCGCATACAAAAATCACTCAGCCCTTTCTCAAGGTACAGGCGTAACCCTCAGCTGCCTAGTACCTAATCTCCCAATCTACATCTTGACATAGAAATGCTATATTCTATCTTTGAGCAAACAAGGCGTGCTTGCGGGTGAGATATGGGGATTCCGATACCTTACTCAGCAAGCCCAAGCGCAGGCAATTACTTTGCTCCCTGAAAATAGGCATTTCTGATTGTTTTTGCAAATAAAACTCCCATTTCCTAACGAACGTCTAAAATATTCCCCAGACAGCGATTTCATGAAATGAAGATATTTTTTGCGTGTTTATTTAACCCAGAATTGGACCTTTTCCATGTTAATTATGAATATAAAACGAAATTATATCAAAGAACTAAAAAAATCGTTTATATCAAATATTTACTTTAAAAATACGAAACCTATCTGAATTTTGATTAATAGGCATTTTTTATTCCGTTTCTAGTGTCTTATACTATAATCCACCCTTAAAAAATAACACAAGCTTAGTAATAATAATCCATTTCAATCAAAACTCCGCAGCTAGGACGTAGAATCCGTAATAAATTATAATATCTCACTACTTTAAAACGTGATGGGAATAATAATATTTTTGTTAGATAAATTTAAAATGAGTCTCGTATAAACGGTAAGATTAGGTAGGATAGATTGGTACCTAATGTAAAATAAGCGGTGGACTTATTCACGGAATCGTGTCCATCTATCATCATCTACACAATCTATCTCTTCTATTTCCCAGTAGAATTTTTGCCTTTCCCAAGAAAAAACTCGCGTTATGATACTCACTCCAGCGATATGAAATTATTACTTTGCGAATTTTTGGGTCAGCACAAACATTTTAGCTCAAAATGTTAGTCGTTATTATACAACTATGAATCTATTGAAGGAACTACCGAAAATCACAAAAACAGATACTTTTCAATTAACTGCAGAATTATATGTTTTTAATTTTTTTTTGTATTTGTTCTTTATAATTTTTATAATTTGCGTTTATCTGTTTGCAAAAAACACATGAAAAGATCGAACGAGTCCTTTATTTGACAAGAATGATTGATTTATGAGTATCATGGTCGTCGTCAGTGGAGGGTTCAAAACAATTACTCGTGTTTGTCTGGCAGAAGCAGTACTAATGGGTAAATTGCAGTGAATTTATTTTTGGAGAATATTTTAGAAATGTGGAATATTGCAGGGATTTTTTTTCTCATAAATGGTGAAATCCCCAGTTTTTTTTAAATGTGAATACCGCACAAGAGTCCCAACTGCTCCCAACCATCTGGAGCCAGTGAGACTATGGCATCCCCGATTGGAATTATGTTGTAAGGTTGAAAGTTTGTGAGGAGGGGAAGAAGATGGGGAAGAGGAAGGTAGAGAGTACCTGACTATTCAAATCTGGTCACGAAACACGGCTAAAACCATTTTAAGCAACGTTTCCATTCTGAATGGTGGTCATATTTCAGAGAGACACTTAGAGAATCTTCTACTCTGGAACGTGCCGCAAGTACACCTTTTATTATATTTAGTGATTAATAAATTATGAAATAACACATATCAATAAAATAAAATTTACTTGCGGCGAGATTTGAACCCGCGACCTTCGTATTGCCGTCAAAGAGGTTTCGCTTGCTGAGGATTGGTTTGTAATCCTGTATTTTTTTAAGCTATAAATGCAGTATGTGTTATTCAGGTCAAAATTCAATCAGATATGTTGTTCTTTTACTTGAAGATAGATTAACCCTTGTTTTTGAGAATTTTCGGAAAATACCGAACAGTAACGAAGATACATAAACCGTCAAATGTGATATTTGTGGCTGGCCGATGTCATGGTACATATTATTATACATATATAACGACTGGCGAGGCAGTATTGCAGTACCACAAATTGTACTGAATTGTGTCTCATTTGACGATTGTATAAGTTTTACCCAAGTTCACTTTTAAAGCTCATAACTTCATCATTTTTTACCATTTATGTAATATTTACATTTTCATAAAAAAATACAATACGATTTCATTTAGAAAATTAATTTTAGGAAAATAAATACCGGATGCACGTCACCAGCAAACGATTTTTTTTAAACATTGGCTATATACAGGACGCGCTGCGCAAAATAATTTTTCCCATCTATGGGGATGCTGTGTGGCGGTTTTTTTAAAGGAAAGTAAGAAGAGGAAGATCTAAGAAGGACAAAATTATGAGGGGTGGGTAGGAATCGTGGGGTCAGTATGTTTACGAGTGACGGACGTATAAATCCATCGCTCCCACTGCGGTGTAAGGCAATGGGTCGAGAGTTCTAGAAGATGTCGAGAGAATTGGTAAAAAGGTATCCCTCAACCAGTTTCTCAAACAAAACAGCTTCTATTGTCGAATGTAGATGAATTTTGTAGCTAAGTTTATAATATAATACAGGCGAAGACAGGTACAAGAGATAAGTAATGCTTTATAACTTTCTGTAATCTTTCATTAATACTGTGAAAAACATATTTTTCATGGTCTACAGCCTAAAACGAAGAAAAGCGTCCAATTTTCGAAGATTAAAAATAGGACGAGAAAAAAGTGGGCGTGAATGGAGATGTGAAAATAAGGGTAGTGAAAAATCACTTCCCGGAAAAGGAGCACCTTTTTATCAAGAGAAACGAGTAGGTAGGTATGTAAGTGACCCAGATCACAGCCCACCCCCCTCCCCCCTCATCCCGTGTCATCGCACCCCTAATGTTTATTTGCGTAAACTCCTCCGCACAGGAAACATATTCAATTAAAAAAGTTCAATTTTCCACACTGGTTGGCCGTGCGTCTCCGAGCCAAAATGTTCGCCCGTAAATCTTTCGCGCCGGGGCCGTAAATTGGGCGGCGCCACCTCATCCCCCGCCCGGAGATATTATTATGTTTTCTGGCCAATTATACTTCCGCAGCCCCTGAGATCCATCAACGGGACGCAGACAATACTATACCTAGTTTTAATTCGATTTAGTTTGTCGTAAACTAACTTGATTAATCTTAAAAGAATATACTCTGCGAAATAATGCTCATTTTGGGAAAATTTTTCAACCCTAGGTTGTAATTCAGCTGTCCCAACTTCGAAGAAAATGTAAAAGATTGAAATTTGTCAGTGGACACACAAATGTGTTGGTCCTTGCCATATAAAATTAAATAGTCGTTTTATTTCACGTATAAATCTAAATGCGAGTTTACTGGCAAACAACAATCGTATTATCTACTTCATTTGGCAAGGCTCGACACATTTTCAGCTCTCATAAACAATTGCCAAGTGGTAGGACTACTATACTGTAATTGATTACGTATAAATAAATTAAATTAATTATGTGAATACCACATAAGAGTCCCGTTTGTTATCTACCAGCTATACAGAGCGTATATAACAGAACTATGGCATCCGTATTAAGGTGGATGGTGGTATTTCCACCAGGGCGATATTGGGAATACCTATCAATTATATCTTATGTTTAAATAAATGAAGATAATATAAGCGAAACTCAATCGAAAATCTGGAAACAGAAAAATCAGAAAAACATATTGACACCTCTGGGACACGAACCCAGGACCTCTTGCTTTCCGGGCAAACGCGCTAACCACTGCGCCATGGTGTCGATATGAAATTCGGTCATGTTTAACTGTACCATACTTCGACTAAGAACCACCTACATTATCTTCATTTTCTTTAACGCATATATTATTGGCAACTATCTTTATGTATGAAACCCGAACTAAATGCTCTCTAGATAGTGTCTGGATAAATCCTTATCCATTTTATTTAATATGCGACATCTATCGACTTTTCTGCAAGTCTAGGATGAACATTTTATTTTAAATTTTTAACTTTATGAGTAAAACCTCAAATTGTAATATTTAAATAAATGAAGAAGAATATAAGCGAAACTCAATCGAAAATCTGGAAACAGAAAAATCAGAAAAACATATTGACACCTCTGGGACAATATGTCCCAGTTTTTCTGATTTTTCTGTTTCCAGATTTTCGATTGAGTTTCGCTTATATTATCTTCATTTATTTAAATATTACAATTTAAAGGTTTTACTCATAAAGTTAAAAATTAAAAATATAATATATCTTATGTTTTTATATTTATATTTTCTGTATCCCTTATTTTGTTAACTTTCATGAACATTTACTTTTATTTCTCTAAATTGAAATTGTACTTTCTATAAAAAAATGTACTTTGCCGTTGTCGTAAAACCGTTGCAAAACAAAATTTCCAGTTTCGTGTTCAGATGCGACAATAAATAACGGTTTGTACGATGACGATAACGGTAAAATCAACGACAACGGTAACGATAAAAAACAATTTTGTGTGATAACGATAAATTTTATGACATATCTAACATTGGGCCTGATTCCTTGATTTTTGTGAAAATTTGGTGAGAAAAAGCGTTTTTCTGAAATCTGGCACGTAGCCGTTTTTGCGAGTGCAACAACCCATTCAAAATTACGTAGTGGTTGGGATCAAATTGCAAAACACTTTTATCCGAGTCAAAGGATTCCTCCCTCAAAGTGTAAATTTATCACCGCCAGACAGGCTGAAAGCAAATCTCCAATCTCAGTACAAAAATACCAAGCTTTGGGTCAAAGAACGCCTTCAATTCCAAACCCTTTTTATATGCGTTTATTACAAACCTTCGTCGATTTGGATAGTGGTTGTTACCTTCAGGCACAACCGAATAACATTTAAAAAAAGTACGATTTACTACGTAAGTACTAATTTGGTGTTTATTATCAACATAAAAAACATATTTCATGTTTATTGAAAAATTCAAATAGTATTTATACAATTTTTGGAAAAAAACTGTACTTGTCGTGTGAATATAATAAATACTCCTATAATAATTACCAAATATTAAAAAATTCACATGCCACACGTTGAAGAGTCGGAAGATAAATGAACTATCTTACTGTAAAAATTTGTCTAGTTATTCATGCACGTCATTTTTCGCAATAATTCACCCGACAGAAAAATGCATTTGTGAAAAGTAACATTATTAGTTATTATTTCAAACCATCGTCGATTCAACGAAGTGCATGCTTGAACACTTTGTCAATCATATGGTGATTTCTTTTTGGTTATTATGCCGTGTTCTTGTACCTCTTTCTTTAGCTAAGGTTTCGGACAGCATTACAGTGTCCATCTACTTACAGATGTGTAATCTATTATTACTAAAGGAGAAAGCGCGTCACGGCACAATAACCCAAAATTAAATCACGATAATACGTTTTAAGATTTTCACGGCCAAAAATATTTTCGTTATTTGTTTTTGGGGTGTTATGCCGTGTTGTGCTACCTCCTTCTTTAGCCAGCGTTTCGGACAGCGTTGCAGTGTCCATCGTCAGGGCAGATTCGGTAGATGTGTGATAATACTTTTGTCTGTGAAAATCTCAAATCACTTCATCAATCTGTTTTCATGTCCGATGTGCGAAAAAGGTACAATATTTAGTACTAGATGCCGAATGAACTAACAAAATTTAAAAATAATGACAATAAACTTAACGTGTTGGTGTAGTCTATACGACGAAGATTTGTAATCTAGGGTTAAAGAAAAAAAAACTTAAAATGTCAAATGCTGTTTCATTGCCAATAATTTTCGCAGACTTTTTTTATTGTGTTCTTTACTTTTTATTGTAGCAATTCTCTGATAAAAAAAATTATTTATCAAAAGCATCCAACTATAAAGTATTTTTTCCCTTTTCACATCAAGTCCGTCGTTGTCAATGATTCAATAGTAAATATCGATAACAGATAAAAACTGTGAAAACACCGCCGACAACCAATCAGCGGGATTGCATTGTGTGCTGTCAATACGACAACACTGTTAATGTGTCACACATAAAGTTGCCTTTATTCTGTTTCAAAGTTCCACACGTTTTTCTTCCCTGCCTGCAAACAACCATCGAGCCAAAACTAGATACCGGGTTTTTACAAAGTATTAGAATACTAATATATCAATGCTTATTTTACCCGTTACTAGTTTGTTGAAAACATTTGATAACTTTCATAAAATCATATAATATGAACATTTCCATTTTGTTAGCATGATCTTCTCCCCAAAGCTCTGCTGGAATAATATGAACATATTTAAAGTTTAATTCGTTCTCTAATATGTGATACTACTCAGTTAAAAATATAATTATTAAATTCTTTGAAGAAACTCTTTCTCAGACCGGAGAAACGTAGATGTTAACTTATTCCAATCATTTGCCCCCTGTTGGAAAATAAGTTTGGATAAAGTGGGTTCAGAAAAAGTATTTAATAGCCGTCGCTTTTAGTGCTCACGACGTAAAGGTTTTTCTTTTTACCAAAACACTTTAATTTGGTCAAATTATATAAAGATATGGATATCATGAAATGAAAACAAAAATCTCACACAAAAGTAACTTCAATGGGATATTCCTAATATTCGACAACTATTTACATGTTATGTATATACCTATATAAAGAAACCTACTTAGTGTATACTGTTATATACCTAATAAATATAATTTTTTTCCATGAAATAGTAAATGGTGTTAAAAAATATTTATCAGGTAAGCAAGAGCAGGTAACTCTATATATGAGGTTAAAGTTTACCTTGAACTTCAATAGATAGTTTGAAAAAGAAAACTGATTTAAAATACTTATTTTTGGACCTGTTTCATTTATAAGATATTTTTTTACGAAGATTTATTTTGTTATCTGTGAACAAATTCATGATTTTTGTTTCAATATTTGCCAATCACCTCCTGGTACACCAGTTCCTTCGCCCCTCATATTGTCCGATTCCCCCTTTATATTAATTCACACTACAGTTTTTATCGTTTTCGGGTTCAATGTTATTATTTTTCTTTAACATTAGCTCTACACAGGAGGCCTTGATGAAAATAAACATTGTCAGATTTTGATTTCCCGTTATCTGATTGTTCCGTTAATCTATGTAATGTTTTGTCTCAGTCTTTATGTATGTATAAATGTATAAACATACAATGTATTTTTTGTTTGATGTATCCCAATTTTCGCCAATTTATCCCAATTGCCAAATAAATAAATTTCGTGATTATAAACGAAGTAATTGTTTTACTTAATTAATAAATAAAAATCTTTTATTTACGTATTTTCCGAACACCCTGTTTTTGTTTTCACACCGGTTTTCGTCCTGTATACAGTACACCCCTCCAATCCTCTTGACAGCGCTGACGTATTAGTTTTCACCGAAATTTTTATCAGAATTTTTTAGCCCATTGTATGACTAGTAAAGAGATTGTTGATTGATGTACCGCCCGCTGTTCAATCGGAACGCTATTTGGGCCGAACAACAAACTGACAAATAACATATTACGTCCCTGGTACACGCGCGTTTACGTCAATTTCCATTTTTTACTGGAGAGGGTAGTCTGGGCGCACCCTTAGCCCTGGGACGAGGAGCCATGTAGCATTGTGCGTAAAATTCAAGTGAACTACATAATATTATGTAGTATACTTCTATGTATGAACAAGCTTTCATATCCAGCTTTGCATGTGTTGGTTCAAAGTTATATCGTTTCAGTCAACAGTTGACCATGCGGATGTTTTCGTTGATTTATTTTTATCTGCGGCTAGATCTCAAACCTTTAATATATAAATAATTTTCAAACACTCTTCACTCCTCGTAGTCTTCTAATATATTAATTTTAATGTGCTACATAAAATAATTCATAATATTTTCTTTCACAGATTGCGCGAGTATAATTATTTTACGGAAAACCGCTTTTTACAAATTATGCCTTGAAATGAAGAATGATGAGATGAATTAATTGTTTGCGCCCGTACATACGCAATCTGAATATGTGTAAATAGTTTAATCCATAAATAAACTCAAATATTTCAAGAAGGCTAATAAAAAAAAAACATTATTGTGCCGGTGATTCAATCCAATATTGCATTTATTAGCCTATCTTGAAAGATTTGAAAGTTTTTGCGGACAAAACTATTTATTCGTATTACAAAACTATTGCGTGTGTACGGGCACAAACAATGAATTCATTTTAATTTTTTTAAAGAATAACTTGTAAAAAGCGTTTTACTCTAAAATAATCATACGCGCGCCATCTACGATTATGAAATAATAAGATATGAATTCTTTGGAGTATCACCTTAATGATTAAATTACTAAAAAAATAATGACGATATTTATTTTGACTAATTCTATTGTCCAAAATTTGAAAAATAATATTTGTGGTTGTTGGAGGAACGCAACCTCTAAAATTTTTTACAATTACTTAAAAATAAGTCAGGCGTGGAAGCTTTTCTCATTTTCTAATATTTACCACAACCATAAAAATGAAGGGTTTCTTTAATTATAATTTTGTAAATAAATTATAGCACTCCAGTATTTTTCTTACAATGGAAGCGTCAAAGGATTATAGTTGTATGTAATTATAATGTAAGCTGATAATTCTGGATAGCTGCTTCAGAAATTCTAAATAAAAAAATGTTCGCTAGAATAATACATTCCAGAATTTTAGTATAACAGACAAAAATACGACGGAAAATTATTCTGTTTTTTTCGTTCCGTTTGCCTAATAAATGTTGGCATTTATTTTTGACTTCTGAACAGAAAATATACTTCTCGATGTTCGTATTTCATAAAGGTGTACGTTAATATAAACCCGGTTTCTATACGGTCGCTTTATGTGAAAGTAAATGTTTATTTTAAGGAACATTATGTATTTTATATATATATTAATCTTGTGAGTCCAGTTTTCTCTGAACGGATGAAAATAATTCTTGTTGATTTTAGCTTTTAGATTGCACAGGGAAAATGAATGTTTGAAAGAAGGAAACCAAAAACAGATTTTATAAGTGAATTTACGGCCAAACGTCTACTGGCTTCAAAGATGTTTCTGACGCTGAATGTTTTTCAAAATAAAACAGGAAAGCCTTTGCATTAAGTCTTTCCATGAACGACTAACAAAATTACATTACCAATGCATTTAAAAAAAATCAAGTCGACAGTCTATATGCAGAATTTACAAGGGCATTTGATAAAACATCACGTAAATTACTTCTTTACAAACTGAAGACCTTAGGGCAACAAGGAAATTGTTAATTTGGTTCGCTAGCTATCAGTGGCGGTCCTTGAGTTCAGTGAGCTAGAGCGCTAAGATTGAAAAAAATACGTTAATGACGTTGTTGTAGCTGAAAATGAATTTTATTTTTTTCAAAATTTCCACTTTTTGTATGAAGATCTTCAGGATTCTTTCAGTCAGGGGATGCGCCGTATCCACATACTGAAAGATCTTCATACAAAAAGTTGAAATTTTGAAAAAAAATTAAATTCATTTTCAGCTACAACAACATCGGTAACGTCGTATTTTTCAATCTTAGCACTCTAGCTCACTGAAAACGCACGGACCGCCACTGCTGCTTTAAAAGTAAAAATGATAAAATCTAGCGGCACTTATGATACTTCAATAATGTTAAATTTGTAGTTACGACATAAATGTGTTGACACAAAATGAATTGTGTGATTGGTTTGTAACTAATAAACCATTATTAAATATTTAAAAAGTGACCTAGCAGGGGTGCCCGGGTTCATGGGGTGAGGTTTGTCCAGGTCTCGACGGCCGATGCGTCTGCCCACCTGTTGTGTGGTGGGCAGGATCGAGAGAGATTGGTTGAGGGAGGTTTTTAACTGCAAGGTGCAAGGTGAGATATTCTCCAGCCAGAATATCTCGCCTTGCACCGCAGCTGGTGGGATGGATTCACACGTCTGTCACTCCTGGACACATTGATTGACCTCCATTGACCATGCAAGCAAACACCAACATTCGATGTAGAAAACATACCTCAACAATTTTTTTTTATACCAAGATATTATTTCTGATGATATAAGTTAATTTTTTTTAGTTTTAACCAATCGTAAACCACCGTAAAGTAAGAAATTATTTTTTGCAAACTCTTGTTTATTGCTAACCCCCGTGTAAAAAACTGTAAACAATATGTACTTACCCAATGTAAAAGCCCCATTGACGTATTAATGATCAAATAAATAAAAAAGAATTCATTTTAAAATTAAAAAAAAAGAAATTAATATTATTTTTTTATACGAATTTATCAGTATAAATCCATAATTTTTACTATGTTCGGTTTCTTTCATCTTAAGTTTCCTTTACAAATAAAATTTAAAGAAAAGTAAGGAGTATAGAGTAGATATTGCTATTATGATCATTTATAACATTAAGGAACCCAGAAATGTGTAAAATTCAATCTTGAGGAATGTAAAAGCCAATGTAATAATTATGAACAAGATTAAGAAAGGATTATTATTGATGGACGGTAGCTAAGGAATTGGGAGAATAAATGACATGTGAGCCGACGCGACATAAGAAGTCGTGAAGACAAAATAACAAGTAGTCAAGTGGATAAATAATTTTTTTATTTGCAATATTATTTTCTTTCAAATATCGAAATAAATTTGAACTTTTTAAGAATTCCATCTACGTAGTGAAATATGTATTTATATCCAGTTAAGATTGTTTCCCAAGAAACACACAAATAAGTACTTAAATAAACGGTTGGTAAAAGAAACCCGCACAAAGTTACAGCCACAGGGCTAAAATGTTGTTAGTTTGCTGTTGAATAAATATTCTAAATAAAACGAAATGATCTGTAAAATTATACACCGGAAAAATAATAACGTTCCTTTGCCTACGCAAAAGTATTTGAAAGTTAATAAATCACAGGTATTTCAATCCTCCCAGGAATCAGAAAAGAAAGTTAAATCATCATTTCATGTATAAAATAGTTATTATTTACAGCCTCTCTTCCCAGGGATGTACTCAAATATAGGATAATGTTATTTTTCGTAACTTTATGAGTAGTTATTGGTATTCGGGACAGAGTTATACACAACTTCTGTGAACTGTGAAGTGAACAGGGGTTCAATTCTCCAACTGCGATCGAGAGTTTTCGTTGAACGCCATCTTCGAATGAAAAATTAATACAGAAAAATTGTCCGTCGTCTCGACGAACTTTATTCAATGTTTCATTTATAAGTTGAATTGAAATTCTTGAATGTCAAGGAGTTGAATGAATGCTTATGTATATTGGTAGCCCCGTGAATCTGTCTATGTTTATGTATAATTTGGAATGTTAAAAACAAAACGTCCGTCACCACGTCTTTTACTACGAAATGACTAGCGGTATATTATTCAAAACCTAAAATAGCTGGTAACCAACCGCCTGCTGAAATCTGCAAAGCGACATTGCAATTTGGGAGACGGGTATAGGGACCGCCACCCCGGGAACCATATATTGGATGACGAACACCTTTGCCATAGGTCACCCCAAATGGTTCGCTACGTTGGGTGACTTAGCAGGGGTGAGGTTTGTCCGAGTCTCTCACCAACTGTTTGGCAAGCCGGATCAGGAGAGATTGGTTGAAGGAGATCTTTTGACCTCTCCAGCAGGACTTTCTCGGAACGTTGCCTTGCATCGCAGTGGTAAGGATAGATTAATTCGTCCGTCACTCTTGGATACACCGACCCCAGATTTCTACCCACCCCCTCATACATTTTTCCTTCTCAGAACTTCCTCTCCTTCCTTTTCCTAAAAAGACCCTCCACACAGAATCCTCAAGGATGACAAAGGCCCTGAGGAGAATTATTTTCCTCAGGTCCTCTTGTGTGGAGCTATTGCAAAAAAAATTGCAACAGATTAATTAGCAAGTTATTTTTCATGTGAAAACTATCATTTATGTACTAATTTGAAATGAACTAATCTGAGTTGAAAAACCTGATAAGGATGTTATGAACGGAAACACAGTGACTACCGGTCAACCTGTTAAGTAATTCGGCTGTGTTAAGCCTGAAATTCCTGACAAATTTGCGAAAGAAATTAGCCTATTACCTGCTCTACGAGTAAATTATGTATTGCAGCCAACATCGCCGTTAAATCAAACATAACATGGAACCTCAAAACAACTTTGTCAAAATCGACGATGTCTGTTCATCGAAGAGCGCGTGGGAAACGATCTTAGGCTAGGATACAATATACTAGATGTTGACAGTTTTATCGAAGATAAAACGGTATCCACTGGTTCGACCAATTCGTTGTTCGAGTAGAATGACTTTTGAAGTTTGGCGTCTAATTGTGTATCTTCGAAGATTCTCAAGAATAATAAATTCGTCTAACTTGTATGTATTTTCAACGGCGATTGTGAGCGGTCTCGATTTGAGAATCGGTCCCCTGACACTAAACACGGAGCGAGATAACAACCGACGCAACTAACAACAAAACACAACACAACAAAACACAACACAACAAAATACAACACAACAATAAAGCAAGTATCTGACACACGACACGAAAGGGGCTGATCCTTGTGTTATCTCCTACACCCCTAGCACAGGGCAGAATTACATTATCATACTAGGAAATAGGCGCGTCATCTCCTAGCATTCATACACAACACAATAATAATCCCTACTCTATACTAGGATTAAATCAGGTATAATCGACTTTTTTCCATAAAGTGAGGAAAAATATAAATAATTTAACATTTTACTGCATAAAAGATTGTGTGGCTAAAACTTACGGTTTACGCCGAAGGCAATACATTGAAGATGGTCGATTGATCTATATATATATACAAAGTAAATATATACAGATATTATTTAATAATAAAAGATATTATTTAATAATAAAACTGTTTCCTTCTATTTTCTGTAGAATTTTTAACATGAATTTTTATTAATATTTTGTACGTATCTACACATATTTTTGTGGTTCTTTTCAGGTAAAATCCCATCTGGTGAAAATTTCTTCCAGCCGACCCAGGTTTACAGCGATATTAAAATTGCGTAGAAATTTATACCTCTACACGGTGTGCGTAAGTAATAAACGTAGTATTTTGTTGAATAAGGGAGTGCAAGGAAAATCAAGAAGTAAAGGTTAGTGAAAGCGGGCCGCAATCTGCTAGAAACATATACTAATTAATTGAATATATTATTTGTTATTAAACTTATGGCTAATTTATACACGGCATCACCGGGCGGTCTTCTGTCCAGCATTGCAGTGCAATAAGGAACTCCAGTTAAAAATATTATGGCTTTAATAAGATATGTTCATATAGACCAGTAAACGCTGATTCTGAATATATAAGTTTTAAGTAAACTGTAAAGTTGGTATTACTTAATGGTTAGTGCTGACGTCACGCGTCACCAGTCATTGTATTGAAATCTTTGATTATGCAGGTATGACATAAGCCAGTATTAACAACATTTCATGTTATTCGTTATTTCATACTGTTTATAGAGATTTAGTTGTTGTGTTTATTGAAACATTTTTTAAGCCTAAATAATTCAGTATCAAAAATAGAGGTATATCTATTAGTTTATCTCTATTATTTAAAATATTGAAAAATTACTGCACAAAAAAATAGTAATGCTACTTTTAGGGAGAATGCTTCGAATAACGCTATTTAAAATAGCGGCACTTGATCAGCTGATTGCCCAATCCTATAGTAATTTTTCAGGAGTGATGACGTCACACGATTCACCGTACATACGGTGGTCTTAGGGGATCTTGAAAAATTAAAACTTTGACCGTTATTTTAACTTTTAAAAGTAACTCTAAAAATAAAAATAAAAATGCAGTTATTTAAGTTAGAAGGTCATTATTCATAAAAAAAAAATTAAAAAAATTGGATTGGAGTTCTCTATTATCGGTTGAGAAATTGAATTTGATTCGAGATCTTATTCGGTTTGTTACAGTATAACAAGATGCTGCTATAATAGAAGCAAGCAAATATAAAGAAAGGATATAAGGAATAAAGTCTAGACAGAGCGTGTGGATGTCAAAAATTACTTTGGTGACATCTTTGGTTCATAAAAATTGGGTTTTATCATTTTACCTTTTGTTGCAAGGAGCAAATTAATATTCCAGTAAGTATGTTATTATGCTATGGAAGGGAGGCAACGGGCCGAATTAATCGACTGAATTTGTAAGACACGCCACATCTAGAGTTGATATGTCGATGGTAATAACATAAGATATTTAGACTTTTTCCACAGTTTTTACGATGAAAATATTCTGCTATTGATAAGTTGCGAATATCAATCGTTGTGCTTTGAAACTCGATGAAACGAAAAATAGCGACACTAAAAAAGGACAAACACATACGTCTATGGGATTTAGCCTGCGAGAGAACGAGATAGTATAATCAGTCTGCTCTTTGTGCGGCCCTTCAAAGCCTCCCCACTCCGTAAAAACTCTGTAATGTTAACAAAAGTAAAAGGTAACCCTTAAACAAAATTTGTTTAAGGGTGACCTTTTACTTTTCATTTCGTAATTCGGTTGAGAAACGCTTCACTAAAATCACGAACTACAACATAATACAAGTAGTTTTAGTTGACAGGTGAACGCTCGAAGACCAAAGGTTAGCAATTTATACCCCTGAGCAAAAAGGTGTGGTTTAAACTCACCCCTGATCGTCGATAACTGAGAATGATTGCGTCCCCGCTTATAAATTACGTTGACGCTAATTATCCAAGTGTTGTGAGTTGTGGACCTGATAAAGGACATTCTTTAGCCCGATTTTGTGGAAAAGTACGATTAATCCCCGCGGCCTTGGGGAAGGTATTAAGATAATAAGTCGGCGGATATTGGTTCCAGATCCCCCCTGTTCTACAAAGATTTTCTTTCGGGTTATATACTGTGAAACTTTATCTATCAAAATAAAAGATTATTTTCGTGTCACAAATTACCTTAACAGCCTGCTAAATCATAAGACTTTATAAAATGATCTTTTAAAAGCAAAAAAACGAAAAAACGTTTCAATTTTTTATAAGAAAAACTCTCCTTTATAACTTTTGAAGGTTATTTCCATCAATGTAATATATCACTGAAGAAGTTAACAATAATAATCTAAACGAAAATATGAAAGAGAACAAGACACAGAAAAATAGAAAAGAGACAATGGTCGCAACTGGGATTCGAACTCAGACCTCTCGTCTAACCGGGATTTGTGCGTTAACCAATTTCGCAATTGCCACCTTCTGTCAAACTGTCGAGTCCCAGTTGCGACCATTGTCTTTTTTCTGTGTCTTGTCCTCTTTCGTATTTTCGTTGAAATTATTATTGTTATCTTCTTCTTCAATGATAAAAAAAGGTTTCCTTATATTTAATGGGTCTCCGTGGTCGAGGTGTGTAAGGCTTGCAAAACTAGCGATCCGGAGTTTTGCAAGCCTTACACCTCGACCACGATACACTAAAAATAGTATAAGGATATTTGCTGCAAGTCATAGAGAGGAATACACCCTTAGTATCACCCTGGTGTAAGTCCAGCATTCAGAATTGAAACGTTACTTGAAATAGCTTAAGCCGTGTTTGGTGACTAGATCCGATTAGCCAGGTATTTCCCTACCTTCTTCTTTCCTATACCCTTCTCTCACAATCTTCAGCCTCACAATTTACCCCAATTGGGGATGCCAAAGTCTCAATGGCTCTAGGCGGTTGGGAGCAGTTGGTACTCTTATACGGTGTTCACGTAAAAAAACTCCTTTATCATTTTATCCTGGTTTCGCCCGAATCCAAATACTTTTCCCAAATCCAAATAATTGTAAAATATGCAACTGCCAATAATTATACTCGTATTGCCCGTTCTGTCTTATTTCATGTCACCTGTAAGAATATTTCCAAGGGTCATGATTCTCATTGGAATTGAGCTGAAATGAGGTACTCGCTATGCCTAAAAAATTAAGATTAAATGCAATGAATTTTTTTGCAGATTTTTCAGTGGAAAAATCTTAAAAATCGATTCTGACGCACTCAAAACCGAATCTTTTTAAAGTGAGTTTCATAAACAACAGTTTCGAGCATTTTATCAGTTTTAAGTATCAATTCCATTGAATTTATTGTTTCTAAAGTGTGGGAAAAGTGCCTTGAGATGTTGTTGCCGACAATAACCACAGGGTATTTGTCATCTAATGCTTGTTACGTAAATGTACTAGGCGTTCGAGCACCTCCCCGTCTCCTCGGCAGGAGATAAAACATCCCTGCCAGACACGAGTTAGGGGAGGACAGGGTGCAGGGTCCGGCACAAAGGACATTGGAATTATGCCATCTACTAGTTATGCGCTTTTTACTATAACAAAAAAACGAATTAGCTAACAAATTTAATAATAAGAAGTAATGAAAAAAACCCTTACGTATTTCAGTGAAAAAGTGAAACACACAAAAAATTCGTGTGCAATAAACGCGCGACCTTCACCCACACAATCTCAACCAATAAGAGCCTTGAAAAGTGAGCTCATAAACAAAGTGGCCAATGACGCTTCGTAAGTACTGTATTTAGGTAAGGTTTCATTCTGGATCATTCTCTCGCGGGCTAAATCGTATAGATGATGTGTGTGTCTCTTTTTAGTGTCGTTTCCATTTCATCGAATTTCAAATCACACCGGTGCTAAAGAAGTTTCACTTTAAAATCTGTTATTTGAAGGATGCCTAGAGTTTTCATGTTGGTTTGGTAGTAAATGACTATTATTCCTATTGAATGAATATATCAATCGCTGCAACATCGGGCATTCCAAAACTGACAGCTGCTTTTACCAATTTATTCATTTTTAACAGTCGAAGATAATGCTAAAAGATAATGGCCCAGAATCCAAATGGCTTTTGCCATTTCAAGTTTTTGTTTAGTGACCAAAGCTGAAAATCCAGGTACCCACTTCACAACTTTTTTACTCCCATTTTCTTCCTCTCCCATTTCCTTCAACTCCACAACATACCCTTTCTTTACATTAACCGGATTTACACACAGGAGGCCCCGATGAAAATAATTTCCTTCAGGGCCTATGTCATCTGAGATGCTGTGTGGAGGATCTTTTTGAGGAGAGGAAGGAATGAATGAAGGAATTGGTCTTGAAGAGACTCATGTTGTAGGATGGAGGAAACACAAAAGCCGGCAAATCATTCCACAGCCGAGCTATTGAACACAAGAACGAATCGAAGAGGCGACCCATTCTCATGTGACAAATGTCAACCATGTATGTTGAGCACGCGTTTGGCGTGTTTCCCGATTATGCACCGGTGCCGAAGGGATCAATGATGATAGTTCCTTGGAGCATCTTCCATTGAAATACCGGTAGAACAAGGATTGCATTCCCACCCGACGCCTGTGCTTTAAAGATTGCAATCTGTCTGTTCAGATTTGAGAATCTATCAAACGGACCGCCCGTTTCTGCACAGAGTCGAGGGTATTTTTCCCCAGCCAGAGGTGGCTGCCAAATTCAACCGTGGGGCGCATTTGTGATTTCTACAGGGTTAGTAGTTGTGTACAATTAAAGTATCTGCGAGCCCTGTACAGTACGCCCAGTTTTTGAGAGTCTAACTGAACTCTGGCTTCGATGGAGCCCCCATATCTGAGCCGGTCACTTACAGTTACACCAAGCATATCAATGGAGGGTCTGTTCGGAAGATTGCTTCCATTGAAGGAGACTAGATTTTAATTTAAATCCCTTTTAGACGTAAACAGACTTGATTGGGTCTTTGAAACATTAAATCCAACGAGGTTATTTTTACCCACCTAATAAAGATGCCATAGTCCCGCTGGGTCCGGAAAGTTAAATCTCTCTTTCGACAATGTGCAAAACGGACAATGTCGTTTACACGATAGAAATACCGTACATGTAGATTATAATGGAAACCAGCGTTATTATTAAGTTAGTGGGACTTAATACATTTTGGTTCAAGCCCATTTTGCAAGCGCTCTGTCTTTTGTCTTATCTGACGTCGTACATCGCCAAACCATTTGAATTTCACAATGCTTTGTTTTGGATATTTATGTAAGGTCCATTTGGCCAGACTTTTGGATCACGAAACACACCCACATCGCATTTATTATGGTCAACTTTATTCTGTACCCCACGATAAACATTAAGCTACCAAAATGAGGTCCTATTGACTTTTTGTGGGTCGGCCGCAATAATAGTGTACTAAAAATACTTTATTTACCCTTGAAGAAGAAGATAACAATTATAATAAAAACGAAAATATGAAGGAGAACAAGACAAAGAAAAACAGAAAAAAGACACTGGTCGCAACTGGGACTCGCACCAAGACCTATCGTCTAACCGAGAAGTGATAATTAGTTGAAGATAATATTTTTAATTCTAAAATTTGAAATATGAGATGGGCAAATACGACGGTTTGACAGAAGATGGCAATAGCGAAATTGGTTAACGCGCACGTCCCGGTTAGACGAGAGGTCTGGTTTCGAGTCCCAGTTGCGACCACTGTCTTTTTTCTGTTTTTGTGTGTCTTGTTCTCTTTCATATTTTCCTTTAGATTATTATTGTTATCTTTTTCTTCAATTTTCTTATCTTTTTCTTACATTGATGGGAATAACCTACAAAAGTTATAAAAATAGAGTTTTTATTATAAAAAATTGAATACTTTGTTTACGATTGCTAAGGCCCGATAGTAAGCGTTCATAAAGAAAAAGAAAGGAAGATTTGAAAATACGAATGTAAGAGGGAACGCGCTTATAATTAAACAAAAATTTTCGATCGATTTAAGCATCTTTAAATCGTCGGCGAATAGAAGAAAGTGAATATTATAAGAAGCGGAAACTTGGGGGACCCCACTTAAGGCAAAAAATGTAAGAAATAGTGAAAATATTTAATAAAACACGACTCAAGCAAAATTTTCGTGGGAGATCTCATGTCTTAAGTAGCATTTGCAGAAACACTATGAATTTGTTTATACCCATAACGTGTTAAATAAGAGAACAGAATGCGTTTTTAATAATTTTTGGAGCATACTTTGCGTTTTTTTTTTATCGACAGAATTTCATATAATAACCTTTAGGAATGTCAAATGTATAGATATGATCTTAAAAAATGATATATATTTTTTTAGGAACTTAAAAACTGAAAGTTTTCAAGAGACATTTGTTAATATACGGTAGAAATGCGGAATGCGGGGGCATATAGAATATAGCTCCATTATCTGGGCCCCCTCTGAACAAAACCATATCCTAGAAATAGAAAAAGTACAAAAAAGGTTTATGCATAACCTGTAGGGAACATACATACTACCCATTCCTGTATCCATCTTTGTTCTCAACAGGAATGCCTCGATCTTAATATCTTAGAAGCCCGCCGAAAAATATTTTTAGTCAAACATTTTTTTAAGTTAATCCGCGGTACTATACTAAATCCGCCTATGTTAAAAGAGATTAACTTATATGTTCCTAACGCGTATACTCGTGGGAGATCCCACGCGCTTTTTTATGCTCTGAAAGCGAGAATTTATGCGTATCAAAATATGCCATTGAACAGAGCAACTCAACTGTTTAACGATTTTGCATTGAGCATCGACATCTTCAATGTCACCTAAAGAGAGTTTAGTAAATATCTTTTGACATGCGTCACAACGTAGTAAAACTGCCCCCCATGATTTTTTTTCTCCTAAATTTTGTAATCTTCTCCATAATATTTTAGAGTAAAACTGTTTTATGGAGAACCTGTAAAAATATATATATATATATATATAGATTTGACTGGTGAAAGTTGCTGCCAACATTTGGAAAAGAGATGTGTTTGATTCGCTGAATGTTAATCAAATTGTGCCAGTAATAAATACGATCTCAACAATAGTCTACCAGTGTTCATTCTTAGTAATCACTGCAGGCCTTGTTTGTTTGCTAGAGGTTGTGTGTTTTTGTCAGGCCCTGTAGGGAAGTGGAAGTGTTCAAGAAGTGGGGAAGAGAAGGGGAGAGAGGAGGTTGGGGAAGCTCACTCGACCATCAACACACAGTTTGTGATGAGTTTGCGGATGTGTTGTAATCAAAACTTAATTATACATGGATATAAACCGCATGGCCTGGCGTGTCTACGAAATGCTAATCATCATTAATGCTTCCCCTCTCGTCACGGCTGATTTGCGAAATCCACAACTAACATTAAACTGTAATTAGATATAAATGGAGAACTTTCAGATACACTATAACTTGGGAAACACTGGCTATGGCGGCTGTCGTTGTAAGTGAGTACCTCCCACGACATTCACCCTCATAATGACATTATTATCTTCACCACTCTGATTAATTGCATTCTACTTTTACACCGAGGAAAAAAATCTTTAATTAAATTTAAGCAAGTCTTTAGAAAAAATACATGTTTCCGGTACTTCCAAACAATATTTTATTTAACATTTTCTTTCCATGCTATCGTCAGTTTCACAAAATTTCCAAAATGGCAATTCCAAAAGCTAAATCGGTTAATAATATTATTTTAAAGACAAATAACTTAGTTTAGATCACTTTAATAATAATATGCACAATCTACATGTTAAGTGAACAATATTCACATCATCAGGAGTAAAAAAAATCATTTACTCCTGATGATGATCTGAACATTGTTAACGAAATATGTAGATTGTGCATATTATAAATAAAGTGATGTAAACTAAGTTATTTGTCTTTTTAATAAAATAAATAATGCCATCACAAAGTGAAAACCTATCAGAAGAATGTTTCTTCGAAAAATTAATAATATTATTATTATTTCAATTTGGGAGACGTCCGTCTCTCCTGGACACACCCCCAGAGTCATACCCACCCCTGATTCATTTTTCCTCACCAAAATTTCCTCTTTTTCCTTTCCCTAAAAAGATCCTCCACAAAGCATCCGCAATATTTTTTTCCTCAGGACCTCCTGTGTGGAGCTAATGTGTGGGTTATAACATGTTAGGGAACGTACCCATAATATGTGACTTGTTCAGGGGGGGGGGTCTTCAAAATACAACACTTGGTCACAATGAGCGGTGAGTGGCTTAGGTTTTTAGACACTGGGGGGGGGGGGGGGGGTTAAAGTGGGTCACGTAGTATGGGTACGTTCCCTTATGTACTCGGGATTTTCGGGAGAAATATTAACTTTAACACGAACTTTCATGAATATAACATTTAGAAGAACCTGAAAACCAGAAATCGGTCTGCTTGCTTCCTTCTTATAGAACTATTAACTTAACTTGTGAGGATATCTATGTATGTATGAAATATTAGATATTTTCAGATTTAATTTCAGGCTGAAGACTCGCCGGATGTCCGAGGTTTGCCTTATATGAAATGCCATTTGCTAGAAAGTAAGCGAGGAAAAGTGATGTAAAAACAGGCTTTGGATTGTCGTGGGTGTTCACCCTTGTAGCGGTATTGGAAATTCCACCCATAGTAATCTACGATCGGAAACGAAAATATTTGAAATAATTTTACCGAGAGAGAAATTTACCCTTCCGAAATATCAAGGTTATACACATATTTAAAAAGGTATGTATACATATATATTTTTTTATAACATTTTTACAGCATTGGACATAATACTAATGCAAAACAAAATAGTGAAATATATATTTTAATGAATTTCTACGACAATTAAGAGTGCTAGCTCTTGAGCTTGGCGTAGGAGTTATTTCATAATTATTGACAGAATCCACTATCCACTATGGAATGACTTCTTAGGGACATTCTTGTAAAACTAATATAAATTATATCCAAACATTGCAAAACTCCCTTACACAGTCGTTAGTTCGTAAGTACACTAATGAACACAGAAGCGACACTAAATTAATATACAAGCATTGATATATATACATAGATGACTAATGACCGCGCCAAAGCATTGCCACTGTACATAGTGTACATATTATGTCCAAAAGCATATAGGCCTCCCTCAATGGGTCTCTACCGATTTGGCCGGCCATGCAGTATGTGGGCAAATTCATTCGTCGCCAACACCTAGTCATTTCTCGCCCCTTGAATGCGGGTGCCACTGCTAAGTCACCAAACGTAGCGAACCACTTAGGGTGTCCTATGGTAGAGCCTCCCAAATTGAATTAATAATAATCGTTTTTGCTTTTGGAGTTGCCACTTTGGAAATTTTGAGAAGCTGAAGATAGCGTGGAAAGAAAATGCCAAACAAAATAATGTTAGTGGGCAAACGCATTCGCTGCCAAGACCTAGACCAACCACACCCCTTGAAAGGAAAGGAAGGTGAGGAAGTTCTGAGAAGATTAAAGGTGTGAGGGGTGGGTAGGAATCTGCGGGTAAATATGTCCAGAAATGACGGACGTATGAATCTATCCCTCCCACTGCGGTGCAAGGTCGAAAGATCTCCCTCAACTAGTTTTTCCCAATCCGACCCGCCACGCAGTAGGCAAACAAACGCATCCTCCGCCAAAGCCCTAGACAAACCTCACCCCCTGAATCTGGGCACTCCTGTTGTCATGAAACATAGCGAACTTTGGGTCCAAATATTCATAAGTCCATCTGTTTTTTACAATGACAGCAACCATACCGATGCCACGTAATTTACACGAGTCATGTAAATTTTTATGTTTGATGGTCCGAACAAAAATACAGGGAACCTTTATAAAGGATTTTCATGTTAATATGATGAAAAACATGAACTTTCTAGTTCCCCTTTGTGTAATGACAGTAATGACTCAAAAGAGTATTCAGTAAATTCATTCATTTCCGTGCCCAAAAGTATATCGACAAGCATTCCGGTACCCTTTCTGCTTCGTAATTTGAAAGTCCGAGGCTTTCACGTATGAAAAGAGACAGCCTTAAATGGCCAGCGGGATAATGCATTCCCCGAGGTTTATCTACCGTAGCCTCTAATATAAACAACCGCAAGGAAAGCTCTGTCTCCGCTCGCCCATATTAAATTTGTCCGTAGCAAACTGCTCGGATGAAAAGGGACGTATTTATGGCGGTGTTTCCCGGAAGAAAGAAGCATCGTAAAATTCTGGATAATCCATACGGGTAATGTGAACTAATAGAACATCGTCGTACGTTTTCCATGAATTATGTACAGGTCTTTTCCTTCGGTCGTACGGTGTAAACATAAAGTTTAGGTGAAACATGAAAGATTGCCCTGTATACGAGTGCCACGAAGGAGCCTTTCCATGACGGGGAGATATTTCAACCATTGGCCTCTCATTACTAAATTTATAGATATCTTACCAGTCATTGCAATAAACCTATTCTAGATTCATTCTGATACAATCTAGATACATTCTCTCATAATAGGTATACATAATAGGTATATATAATAGGTATATATAATAGGTATATATAATAGGTATATATAATAGGTATATATAATAGGTATACATTCTCTCATAACCTACTCTTCTGACACATAACATTAGCCGACTCAAGTATATGTTTAATTTGGAGGGGAAATGATTTTTTTACCACCAGTTTTGCATTATATATTTTCCAGGACATTCTTTATGCTTAATTAATTGAACCAATTAATGGCATCACGTAATTTTCTTTGAAGAAGGAATATCAAAATATTGTCGCCCAGTGCTTTCATATTTTTTGGAATAGCCACCGCGAGTTCAGCAAAAAGCCTCGCAATTTATTGTTGGTGTAGCCCTTCAAAGGTTGACGCAATACAACTGAGAGATTTATGAAAGCCGTTTCTTAATTCGCCATTTTTTAATAATTTCGCTGTGTGGTTTGTATTTATCTCAAAATGTCGTCATATAAGTTTGACAGCATTCCAGCTAAAATAACAAACTTTAAAACGTAAAAATCTGATACTTCTGACGGTAGCAGATACATACGAGTATAATGGAGTTAGGCCTAACTAATACGGTAAAAGTAAGTTCCTACTAAAACACGCGACGAGGTTCACAAAAACTTATTAACCAACTAAACAACATTTCAAACAAGATCCTACTATATGGCTATTAAAGTATATAAAAATCTTCCACGTAATTTTAAGCATTACACAATATACCTACTCCAATTTAAATTAGCACTAAAAACATTCGTTTTAAACAAAAAATACTTTACATTTTTTAAATGCCTCTGCTTTTATTTATATATTTACGCACTGTAATATAACATGAACCCTACTTCTTGTTAAATGGGTTAGCTTTTGTATTTTGTACAATAATTGTGTTAGTTATGAATTTTGAAGTCAAATTTGAATTTTTCGAATTTGAAAGCTCCAATTCTGAATGTAATAATTTTAATAATGTGATTTCATAATGTCTATAATAGCAACCCACACATTTATGAAAAATAATCTTTCACCAGTCAAAGCATATTCCGAAAGATTAAAAAATAATTAACCTGCTCCTAGAAGAAATTTCTTAGAATCATCTGTCCGAATTTTTTTTTTACATCAACTCCACACAGGAGATGCTGTGTGGAGGGTATTTTTGAGGAGAGGAAGAAATGAACATTGGTCTTGAAGAGACCCATGTTGTAGGAAGGAGGAAACACAGAGGCTGGCAAATCATTCCACAGCGAGTCGAAGAAGCGTCCCGTTCTCCAGTGACAAATGTCAACCGTGTACAAATGTTGGGCACGCGTTTGGCGTGCTTCCCGACTATGCACCGGTGCCGAAGGGATCAATGACGCTAGTTCCTCGGAGCATCTTCCATTGAAATACCAGTAGAACAAATATAGCATTCTCACCTGACGCCTGTGCTCTAAAGATTGCAATCCGTCTGTTAAGACGGGATCAAACAGACCGCCCGTATCTGCACACAGTCGAGGGTATTTTGGAGCTCCAGACCAGACGCGGCTGCCAAATTCAATCGTGGGAATGTGATTTGTACAGGGTTAGCACTTGTGTACTATTAAAGTATCTGTGGGCCCTGTACAGTAGCTGAGCGATATTCACATGGCTATCGGTAAACCTCAGTGTTATTCGACTGTAATTTATATGACGTAGGTATTCAAATCAGTAAAGTTCATCTTAAATTGAATTAACGCTATTAATTGAAATGCTCGTATTGTAATTTATTATGTTTTACCCTAAAAACGGTTTAGAGAGCTACCTCCATAATAAAACAAACTACTACTAAACATAAGCAAACTAAGCGATTCACTTGAGGGTAAAACGGGACGTTATAAAATAAGGGAAAATTTGTATTTACATATTTATAGATGTCGTGGTCTGTCACGCCGTGAAAAGGTTCAGATTTGTGGGATAAACTGCCAAGAATGAAAGCACGAAAAATATGAATAAGGTCGGAATTTGCACAATAGTATAATTTTGTTTTGGTTATATTAAAATCGGATATTTTATTTTATTATTATAGTAACATGACTAGGCGAGTTGTGTATTACGCAGGATGCACACCTCACCCAATCATATCTATCTACTCATTTATCTATCTTCTCTTCTATCTATCTATGTTTACAAATAAAAATGCATAACTCCGAACGACTGCACCAAATTGGATAATTATTTTTTTTTGTTCGTTATTGTCGGGACAAGGTTTGTATAAAACTACTGGTGAGCTCTGGCATTACGAAATTTGTATAAAATTTGCTATAGGTGCACGCCAGCTGTTTGAAACTGAATGTACCGGGACAGAATGTATGGATTGCGGGAGGGGGGAGGGGGGAGGGGAACTCGGGTAGGGGGTTCACCAGAGGGGGGAGGGTAACTCGGGAGGAGGTTCGCGGGACGGGGAAGGGAGGGGAATGGGGTGGGGAGAGGGAATTTGGAGGAGGCGGACTGTGAGCGAGAGGGGAAGGGGACGCGGGAGAGGAAGGGGAGGCGGAATGGTTACGGGACGAATGGGAAAGGACACGCAAATTGATGAAATTTCGCATACTTGACCTTCAAAACTTGCGGAAGGTCACAGTTTATATGAGTTTTCTAAAAAAACACCCCACCTTATTTTACCACCCCTTAAAGCAATTTTGATACCTCTTGATGAAATTTGCAAAAATAGGAAAAAAATTACATCTCATTATTACAAGCTCTGGCAACCCACGGGACTTATAGGTACGAGTAGTTATGGTAAAAATGTTATATTATTTTTCAAACCGAAATTATTATTACACTCGAATGGTGTGGGTTGAACCTCTTATGGTAGGTTTATGAAATAAAATATAAATGATTCAAGTAGGTAGGTTTTTATAACACTGCTGGAAAATTATTAACATGAAATTACTGAAGTTAGAAGTGTTTACGAGATTATTACTTACTAGGGATGTTATGGAGCTTCGTAACCGAAACTATCGGATATCCGAAATAAAAAAATTATCCGTAACCGAAACCGATATAAAAGTTTCGGATAAAAGCCGAGTCATGACAGGTTACGACAGTTTTTGTCCAGGGTTCGCAACTTAGGGGTTTCCCCCCAAATATAGGGGGTAAATAAGTGGGATGGGATTTTTTCAGGGGTTTAATATATTTAGGGTATTTAAAAAAAAAAAAATTATTACTTACATCGTAAACACGGAGCGCTCACACTTCACAATTTTATTTGTTGACCTAGCGACTTCGGATTTTTTTTTTTTTTTTTACATTAACTCCACACAGGAGGCCCTGAGGAAAATAATTTCCCTCAGGGCCTATGTCATCTGGGATGCTGTGTGGAGGGTCTTTTTGAGGAGAGGAAGGAATGAACATTGGTCTTGAAGAGACCCATGTTGTAGGAAGGAGGAAACACAGAGGCCGGATTTGGTGACATCTAGTGAATTATATTCCAAAAAAATTCCTGAAAATATCTCAAAATTTGGATTAGTGTTTGTCACGGTTCCAATTTCAAACCCAAGTGTCGGACGTGCATTTTCCATCTATAATTCGTCGTAAATAAGTTGAGGAATAGACTCTCAACTGAAATGTTAGAAAGCATGATGATGGTTGATGGTTCGGTTCACACTAAGTCGAAATGGTGGATCTTGCACAACATTCAATCCTCCTAAAATGTTAAGTTTATTCAGTGTCAACATGTATGTTTTAAAAAAATCTTATTCTCCCAATAAAATGAGGTAGTAACCGAAATTATCCGAAACTACCGGATAATCCGAAATAATTTCATATCCGTAACCGTATCCAAAACCGGTATAATATTATTCCTATATCCGTATCCGTATCCAGATCCGAAATGTTACATCCATAACATCCCTATTACTTAACAGCTGTTGTATAAAACCAGCACCAGAAATGCTTAATTTTGTTGTTGTATTTGTTATTTACCTAGTACTATCTACAAAATATATCCAGAAAGCAAGATTTTTCCAATAAGTGGAATAAAAATTCCTTTCAGGAGTATTTTATACCTGAAGAATTTATGTTATAATCCAACATATTTGTTGAAAATATTCCTTAATTTCATATCTCCAAGAATTCAAGCATGCTCGTACTTTGATTTGAATATTCCGAAAAAAATATTTAATAAAAGCAAAAAAGATATAGACGAGAATGAGATACAACTGGAATTTCATGAATATCTGGAGGCTAGTATTATTGGGAATTCCGCTCAATTTTTTTCTATTAAATTGGGTGGTTTCATTAACAAAATATTAGTTTGTTGTAATTCGTTTTGAAGAACCATATATTTTTCTTCTGTATGTATATTTAAAAAAAAAAAAAAAAAACATATATCACATATTGTGCCCATGATGAGGGAAGCCTTTTGACCTCTCCAGCAGGACTCTCTCGGAACATTGCCTTGCACTTCAGAGGGACGATGGATTCATATGTCCTTCACTCCTGGAGCCACTGACCCACAGATTTCTACTAGCCCTTCATCCATTTTTACTTCACAGAACTTAATAGGTATTCTTCCTTTCTTCAAGAAACCTCCACACAAAATCCCCAAAGATGACATCGGCCCTGAGGCAATTGTTTTGCCTCAAGCTCTCCTGGGTGGAGTTTGTAATTTTTTTTTGTATTTCTTGGGCATTAATTATGTAACAATTTTTAGACATCTCGCTTTGAAAAGTTTTACTTTCATGTACATTTGTTACTTAATAAACTAAAATTAATTTTTGAATAAAAAATCTACATAGAACGTAAAATTTTTCAAACCGAAATGTAAACAAGAGTGGTTAACATTTTTTTCCAAATTACGTATTTAATTATAAAGTATTCTTTACGATGTTCCTTATCATGAAAAAAATGGCGAAATATAGCTAGTGTATCATTTAGCGGAACATTAAACATAATTTTTCAATAATTTTTCAAATCTGGTTGCAAAGGTAGGAATACTGACAATTTATTCTGTAATTATTTTTGAAAATGAAATAAAAAGTACTGAGAAAGTAATAGGACTGGTTAGTACCGAAGTTGAAAAATGCGTACGGTTCTTACCCAGGCGTCTTGGATTCAATTCCTCTTCAAGCGAAATCCTTCACCATTGCAATAGTTACATTTTTGGTTATAATGGTGGTAGCAAGAGTTATAAAATATATACTGTCAGGTTATTTTTAATGAGGATTGTTTGTCTTCGCTTTTTAGATAGAGAACGAGTAGTTGATTTTCTAATCAGTTACGCTTATGCTAGGGCCGCACCTGCATGTCTCGTCAGCTTCGTGCTATGACTGCTATGACACGATACGCGTAAATGTGACCGGCCATTATCGGCTATCGTCGCGAACATTCGGTAATGCATACGCAGTATGACTACAAGCAAAGAAGTCGCACAGGCTTTATTGCGATAACTTTTTAGTGTCAAAACGTACGAAGCATCGGCACGCATTACTTCGGGACGATAGGCGCAGATGCGGCCGAAGCATTAGACAAATCATGTTTCATTGCCCCCTTTCCAACGAGTCGTTTTTTCTTCAATTTTCTGTATGGAATGTTTTGAAGAACCCGATCACTTCTTCAGAGCGATACAGAATCGCACAGAAAGTTAATCCATACTCTCTAGCTCCATGTTTGTCTCTCCAGCCTCTTCATATTTCCGCCAAGGGAGGCCGCCAGTGTGTAACTCAAGTATGTTGCCCTCCCTTGTTGTGTTAGCATTTCCCCGTTCAAGGCTACTTGAAGCATCTCGTCGGCCCTTTACCGGGGAAAAGGTCGTAAACACGGATTTCTACGTAATATTTTGCAAGCTGTATTCGCTGGCGTATTCTTCACGTACCTTTAGCGATCTTCTCAAATCTTTGATCAAACGGGACAGGAACATTATATCGATGGCGTAACCAATATTGTTTGCACATATGTCACCGATGCAAAACCCTATATTATTTTATATTCATATTTTCTTCTAAGAAAAGCCACTGAAGAAATATTGGAGATACACGAGGAAGAAATGACACGATAAATATTTGCATTTGTATCACGCTAAGGGTAAAGCAGAAGGGAATGGATGTGCATTATGTGTTATAATTATTGAATTAAATAAATAGTGTTACGTTTTTAAGACCCTAAACACAGCATCCCCAAATATGACAAAGGATTTGAGGGAAATTATTTACCTAGTGTATTTTATTATTTATTTCTTTAAGGAACATAAACAGTCTTCATAACATAATATACATAAGAGGATAATAAAAAACGGACCAATTATTAATGTTCACAGATAGGTATTTAGAAACATAAAAGTAACTGAATGTAAACTAGAATATTTAAGAAAAGAAAAAAAAAAACATGACAAAGAAGCAATTTAAAAAAATAAATATATATATATACCTAATACAGGTGTAGATTCAACAAGTGATAAACCTAAATATAAAAACACAACAATAAAAAAATGCAATTATAACTGTAAAGAAAATAGGGTGCAAAACAGGTATTTGGATTGGGACGGGTAAGGGGAGGACAGGGATAAGGGAAAGTTGCCACGCAGGTAAATTAAAAATATTAGGTACAATTAATTTAATCATCATGAGTATGTGTTATGTATTATTCGCACGTAGAATGTTATACAATGAAATACTGTAGCGAAAGTAACTAGCAGTGAATATGTCAGCAAGTGTTTCTAAAGGTGCAAATTCAATGTTATAGTAGTTACATGTCCTTTGCATAAATTCATTTTGATTGGAGTTGGTGTTGCATCTATCAATGTAGAAAAGGGTATTATGTCTGCTATATCGAGTCGGCGCGTGGAAATTTATTTTATTTAGCAACTCCGGGCAGTCAACTTTCGAGTTAATAATTTTGTACAGGAGCATCTGATCAGCGACAAGCCTCCTGTTGAGCAGTTTCGTGATTCGAAAATGGTTCGCGATTTCATCGTAAGAATTGTATACATTGAATAATTTAAAATTGAGGAATTTTAGAAATCGCTCCTGAACTCTTTCTAACCTGTTAACATAAACAATATAGCGCGGGTTCCAAACCTGTGAACAGTACTCCAGGTGAAGACGAACATGTGAATTGTAGAGAATCAGATAAGTCTTAGTGTTTTTGAAAAATTTGCAAGTTCTTAGTACAAAGCTTAGACTCTTTGTTGCTTTGGTGACAATGTTATCAACGTGTTTATCGAAGGTAAGTTTGGAGTCCAAAAGAACTCCGAGGTCACGTATATAATCTTTATTTGTTAACAACAATCCAGAAATGGTGTAATCATGCAGTATTTTCACACGGTTACGTGTGAATGTGAATTTATAAATATTGATAAAAAGCTTATTTCTGATGCAGTAATCCGTCAGTCGGTCAAGATCTTCTTGTAAACGCACAGAACAGTCTGGGGAGCTTATAGGAAGGTATATATTCATATCGTTGGCAAATAGTAAAATTTGAGCGTTTAAAAACATGTCGTAATATCATTTATATAGATAGAAAAAAGCAAAAGACCCAAAATGGACCCCTGAGGCACACCGGAAGTGATAATTTTCCAGATGGAGGAAAATCCACCCACTGTCACAGCCTGAGACCTGTTTGTTACGTATGAAGATAACCAACGAAGGAGATCTCCACGAATACCATGATTAGCAAGTTTCTAAGCATCTTATCAAAGGCTTTGCTATAGTCAGTGTAGATTGTATCAACTTGCACACGTTTATCCATAGAGGCAGACAAGAAATTTATAAATGTTATAGGATTTGTAGCAACAGAGCGACCTGCAAAGAATTCGTGCTGAAATTCATTGATCGAATTCTTTACCACAGGGAATAACTGGTCATAGACCATGTTTTCGAACACCTTTGAAAAAATGCAGAGCTTGGAAATGGGTCTATAATTATCTGCTTCACACTTATTCCCCGATTTTATGAATTGGCGTGATGTAGGCTCTTTTCCACATATCTAGAAATGTACCAGTCTTAAGCGATATATTAAACAGTATTGATAGCGGAAGTGACAAATGATTTGCGCACTCGGTAATGAACAGTGGTGGGATACCATCTGGCCCAGCTCCCTTGTTGGAATCGAGCCGTTTTAAACAAGGATACAAGGTACAAGATACAAGGTCAGCATCGATAAAAACTGACCCTATCGCACAGACCTGCTTCACTACGGAGTCATCGCAGGAAGCCCCCAGAGGGTCAGCCGGTTCGTAGACCGAATGAAAATATTCAGCAAATAAATCACAGACTGCCGGCCCCCCACGGCTGTTAAATCCTTAAGATTTAAAACGCTAGGAATAGATGCTGATAGTTTTTTTGATTTAACATATGACCAGAATGCATTGGGATCTTTGGCGATATTCTCTTCACCATTATTAATAAAGCCTTCGTGACACTTCTTTGCAATTTTTTTCTGTTTGGTGCGTAGCCTTGAAAAAGTAATGTAATGGGAAGGGTTCTTATATGTAGTATATAATCTATGAGATTTCTGCTTTTCGCGAATAAGTTTTATTAATGAAGAGCTATACCACGGGGGATAGGAATGTTTACCAGTACGCCTCAATGGAACCTTATCCGAGATCAAATTATTAATAATATTGTAAAAATCAGAAACTGCAGGATTGACGGAATCGGTTGAGTTAAGTACGTTCCAATCTACTTGTGCCAGGCTGTCTCTTATGTCATAATAATTAGCCTTGTGGAATGAGGGCCTTTTCATTGACTTTTCCTTTACGACCGGTGATTCAGTGAACTAAGCAGTGATAATTATGGATTTATGGTGAGTATCCTCAGGAACTAAAGGATCGTTCGCGGGAGCAACGCGTACCGAGAAATTACTGAGAACTAGATCAAGAATTCTTCCTAACGTATTTTGAATACCATTTTATTGGTGGAAGTTAAAGTAATTACTATTTTCGATAAATGTTGCGCTTATTGTAGAGGTATTGCTGCAAGGAATCATGTTTGCCTCACCCACAGGAAGAGTCCAGGTAATATCGGAAAGGTTAAAGTCTCCCATGATAAGAAATTTGTCGTCAGGTTGATTCAAAAGCTTTATACCTAGATAATTCGAGAAGGTGGAGATTTGAGCATTGAAGTTGAAGCTTTTGGACAGGTAAATACAACAAAGATGAACGCTAGTAAATCCGTTTGCACGTGGGATGCGAAGAGTCACCCAAATGTCTTCATCTGTAGAACGCCAAGAGTAATTACAAATTGCATTGAGTTCCTTTTTGACAGCCAAGAGCACCCCACCACCCATTGTTACACCTTGGATACTTCTGTCGCGTCGGAATACATTGTATCTTGAGTCCAAAAGCTCACCATCTGAAATAGAATCTGTAAGCCAGGTCTCTGTTATGCCAATCACGTCATAATCACCGCTCGTAACACTGCGAAGAAATGTATCAGTTTTTGTTCTCAGTCCACGTACGTTCTGATAAAAAACACTTAGAGCAGGGACTCTTTTTCAGTTTAGTGTCAATAACAAAAATATGCAGAGAATGTGTGGACATAATGTGACGTGTAATATGTATAGATACTGGAAATATGACAAGTACATTATAAAAGTCGAGTACAGAAAGAGAGAATATCTTGCAGTTGACAGGAGTTGAGAACATGAAAATATAATAAGGTAATGATGTGCGAATATGATAAATATAATAGTAATTCAATGGCAATATGAGATGCCGGATAGGACAGCGTATGGAGGGAGAGGGAGGAGTATGCAATAATAATAATTTAAAACGGACAGAAAAATTCTCTACTGCTGGATAAAAAATGGGAAAATATTCATTCGTGTAAGTGATACAACACCCATAATTTTAATTGCGGACCAAGATGACGTTAACAGACTTTCAACATTGAAGACAATGCCCACACAAGACGCTTCTACATCGGCCCTCCCTTTAGGAAACTAAATTTACAGAACAATATCAAACGTATTACTATTTATATCAAATTTAACCTCTTGCAGTACCTTAACATAATATTCAATTTCTACTTAGTCGTAATACACGAATCATCACTATACGTTAATTACAAATTCCCTTTAAACTCTTATCAAATAATGTTAAAACATGTTTTTATCAATTGTTTGAATTGCAATTGTATTAGTAATCTGTCCATAGATATAACAATCAATCTGTCAAAACAAAAGCCTCTTAAAACCATAGACATTTTAATTTACCACAAACAAAAACAAAAAAAATCGTATGTTCAAAAATGCCCCCAATCACAGCATAATTATTTTTTTCCAAACTATTTTCGAAACAATTTCACGAACATAATATTTAAAAATGCTTAACATATATTTTCAAAATGTGCGAGGTCTTCGCACAAAAACTCATAGCTTCTTAAATCAGGTCCTTTTGAACAATTACGATATTTATCTTATATGTGAAACTTGGCTAAATAAATCAATCCAGGACAGTGAATTGTTTGACAATAGGTATGATGTATTTAGAGAGGATCGGAACTACTTTTTGTCTGGACAGCAGCAGGGAGGGGGGGTACTAATTGCAACATCCAAATCTCTGAAGGCGCAGAGATTACCCTGGTCTACGTGTACTGAGGAGATCTGGATATCAGTGCCAATACTAGGTAACAATAATAAACTCAAAAATTTATATATCTGCTGCACATATCATCCACAAAACACCAACTACATCCACAACCTAACTCATCACTTCAACACCACATCAGACCTGCACGCAAATCACCCGGAAGGATTGTTTTTATTAGCTGGAGACTACAATATATCCAAACTAAACTGGAAGTTAACCGAAGGACAAAACCAATTAGAACCAAATTTTCCAGAAGACACTGCTAGCTGTGCCTTGGTAGACTTCCTTTCATTCACCCAACTACACCAATTCAATTCTATAACCAATACAAACAAACGAATTCTTGATTTAATCATGACAAATATTTCAAAATGTAGTATAACCCATTGTACCGAACCTCTGACGCCTGAAGATTCACATCACAGAGCATTAGACATAGAGTTATCACCTGTTACTGTACCGTCTCTCTCCAGCTCATCTAGGACAGTTAAAATGTTTCACCGAGGTGATTACGGTCAAATCACTGAGGAATTATCCAAAATAAATTGGAAACTCCAATTTCAAGGTAAGGATACCGAAAAAGCCGTATTAGATTTTTACAATATCATAAATGACATTATTTGCAAATATATCCCCGAAAAAAAAATTAACGGTAATTTAGAAAGGTTTCCCCCCTGGTACACTTTACCACTTATTAAAATTGTAAAAGAGAAATTAAAATATCACAAGAAATGGAAAAAATACAAGAACCTGGCTGACTACCAATCATTTTCAGTACTGAGAAATCGTCAAAAGAAGATCGCGTTAGAATGTTATGAAAACTTCATTATGACGGCAGAAGATTCAATAAAAAAGTGCAGCAAACAGTTCTGGTCATTTGTTAAATCAAAGAAATCCTCTTCCGATTTACCAAAGCAAATGTATCTTGGAGATATTTCCTGCAATGATGGACAATCCATATGCGACCATTTTAGTGATTATTTTAGATCAGTTTTTGTAGAAAATTCCAACCCTCGCCTCAATCTTATAAACTGTGAGAATGATGACGACAACTCTAATCTACATATCCACAATATTAACTTCAATCAATCATGTGTACTTAATTATTTAAAAAAACTTGATCCGAATAAAAGTGCGGGATCTGATTTAATTCCATCCATATTTTATGTAAAATGCCGGGACCAATTGGCTTATCCTCTCTCCTTGCTATTCAAAATGTCATTTGAAGAAGGCAACTTCCCCAACGTCTGGAAACAAGCACTCATTACACCAATCCACAAAAGCGGGGACAAAACTAACATTACCAACTACAGGCCCATCTCCAAACTCCCAATTGTCAGCAAAATCATGGAAAACATAGTTCTTGATCAACTTTTTCCGGCGGTACAAACAATCATATCTAAAAATCAACACGGCTTTTTCAGAAAACGGTCAGTCGAGACAAACCTTCTGGAATACACAGATTTTATTTTAAATTCTATGGGTGGTAAAAATCAAGTAGACTCTATCTATACGGATTTTTCAAAAGCCTTTGATAAAATTAACATTGACCTGCTTCTGAAGAAACTGTTAAAAATCGGGATTAATGGTGACCTTCTCAGATGGATCAAATCATATGTAACAAACAGAAGTCAAGCAGTTAGAGCTAAGGGTTTCTCCTCGCGTTTTTACAGTATACCTTCAGGAATCCCGCAAGGATCACATCTCGGACCTCTCTTGTTTATTTTATATATCAATGATATAGGTAAATGCTTTAAAAATTCCAAATTCCAAATTTTTGCTGATGACACTAAGATTTACAAAAAAATCACTAATATTAATGACAGCCTAGAATTGCAAGATGATATCAATAGGCTTGGAATATATTGTGCTAACAACCAACTGTTCCTTAATCTGGAAAAATGTAACACAATATCATTCACCAAAAGCATAAACCCCCTAATATTCCCGTACAAAATCAATGACGTAGAGATAAAAAGATGTTGTGAAGTGAGGGACTTAGGAATAATAATGGACTCCGGAATGTCTTTCCGAACACATATAAATTCCATCTGTGACAGGGCGTACAAACTTCTAGGATTCATCATAAGAGTGACCAAACCATTTAGGTCTCCACACGTAATCAAAATACTGTACGTCTCTTTTGTTCGCTCAATATTAGAATTCGGATCAGTCATATGGAATCCCCAATACAAAGTAAATATTGAAAGGTTAGAAAGAATTCAAAAAAAGATATTGAAACACCTAGACTTTAAATCCTTTCGAACTTCAGAAAATCTAAAAGACTCATTAACATTCCATAATTTATCAACTTTAGAAGATAGAAGAAATATATCCGACCAAAAATTTTTATTCAAAATCATTAACAACGTTGTTGACAACAACTATCTTCTAGAACACATTAATTTCCACTGTCCAATAAGAAACACAAGGTCAAACCAACTATTCCACATCCCACACTCAAAAACAAATTACACACAACATTCATTTCTCCGAAGGACGTGCACAAAATACAATGATATCTTTTACGACGCTGATATTTTCCATTTGTCCTCAGGCCAATTTATTAAATCCATAATAGAAAAAATTAAAACAAATTGTTAATTACGAACTCTCTACCCCTGCTGCATGTTATTTTTTTCATTCTCATTATGTTGGTTTTCCTTCTTTTTATTATAATAATAATATTTGGATGATTTATATATCCCATATGCTTTAATTTGTGTGTGTTTTTTTTCTTTCATTTCTGTTGTATATATATTTTTTTCTTTTTTTTCTACCACTTTATGTTTTCTTTAATGTTTTAATCCATGTTTATATATTATAAATTGTAGCGGAAACTTCGCTGGTTAATGCAATCATGTAATATGTTACTTTCTTATTAAAATATGTATAACTGTTTGTTTCCTAAATAAACTAAAATAAAATAAAATAAAATAAAAATAATCGGATAAGCAGTAGGTATTTTCTTATGTTATTTTCTGGAGGTCGTCCTCCCTCCTGACTAAAAAAGCTGGTGAATTTTAATTTTTTCTCACCAAGATCTTGCAGTCCTTCACCCAAACAAATTTGAAACCTGCTTCCCGTGCTTTGGTTTTAACCTTTGAAAACAGAATCTTATTATTTATTGTTAGGTGGTTGTTGACATAAATAGTAGTTTCTGGTCCAGAATATTTCAGGTCAGAGCTGCTTATCTTTCTGGCCTTCTTGGATAGAGCAAGAAATTCCTCTTTCCTCCGTCTATTCGCAAATCGAATGATTATTGGCTTAACCTGTGTCGTCTTGGTAGCCACTCGCGTCACGATGTCTAAATCTTCTGGCTGCAGTGCGAAGCCAATCTGCTCGCCTATTTTCTGGGCTATGCAGAGTAAGCTTTCTCCTTTCGTCATTGGCACGTTCTTAGTTTCAAGGTTTTTCATCCGGGAGAGCTGATCCCGCTCGTCGAGTTCGTACCTGAAGATATCCATGCTCTTCTTAATAGATGCCACCTTCGAAACTATCTGGTCGACAGTCTCCAGTCTCTTCTCAACCGCCTCCACCCTCTTTTCCGTATCGGACATGGCTGCTAGTGCGAACTCGAGGCTCTTCTTTATGTCTGATATCTTACCCCACATTGGCTTAATGCGAGTGAGCTCGACATCGATTTTATTCAGCTTCTCCATTATCTCGGCCAGAGAACCAGCTGGTATCATCTGCGACGACGCCGCAGGAGTTGCAGCTGGAGACCCAATGCGGGCTGCATTTCGCGTGCACGGCTTCATATTGTTGTTTATAATTTAATGTAGCTAGTCTTTTAAATATATGTAGTCAACACCAAATAAAAAATTGCCAGCTGTACTACCAAAATGTCAGAGGCCTTAAAACAAAATTAAGTTTACTTCAATCTACACTACCAATGTTTGGGCACGAGTTTATACTACTTTCTGAAACGTGGTTAGAACCTAATATTCATTCTAGTGAATTAGGTTTTATAAATCATAATGTGTATAGATTAGACAGAAATACATTGAAAAGTGCTAAAAGCAGAGGTGGTGGGGTCTTAATCGCTATCAGCAAGAAATACAAATCAAACTTAATTACAACTAAACACAAACTTCTTGAACAAATCTTCGTGCAAGTGAATGTTGCCAGGAATAAAAAGATTATTGTTGGTTGTATTTATATCCCACCAAATTCAAGCAATGAAGTATACAGGTTATTATTTTTAATTTGAAATAAAGTTGGTTGTTTTCAGGTGGAAAAAATATAATAAGCAGTAATTGTTGAATGAAACACTAGTATATATTGAATTATTTGGCGGGTATTTGATAAGCCCCCATAGCTCAGTGGTCAAGAGCAGCTGACCGGCAATCAGAAGGACACGGGTTCAAGTCCCGTTGGCGGCAAGTATCTTTTCTCGGAAGATTTTTCAATGTTGATGAGTGTTTCAGGCTGATAATTATTGCTTATAATAAGTATACAGGTGCCATAGTGAGGAAGTGGAAGTTGTACTAAAAAAACATGCTAATGCAACATTTTTGCTTGCTGGTGATTATAATCTTTTAAATGTGAATTGGGTGAACAGGGACAATAATATCAGTGTAAGTGAGTCTGAACGCATTATTCTAGGCATGGCGTTATTTCTAGGCCTGAATCAGGCAAATACTATATCAAATGTAAATCATCCTACTCTAGACTTACGTTTTTCTAACTTAGAGTCCCTAGTAATTGAAGAATGTAGTGAACCGCTGGTGCCCATTGATGGTTATCATCCTCCACTGGAAGTTATTATTTCTAATGTACATGTTAATATCTGTAAACTGTCTTTCAGTTACCAAAATTTTTTCAAAACTGATTACGAGAAAATATGTAATTAACTCCTCTCTTTTGATTGGTCATCTGTGCAATATGATGATATTAACACAGCTACCAATAAATTTTATTCTGTTTTGGGAAAGGCTATTAGCATCTATGTTCCAACCGTAATATGTAAGCCAAACACCTATCCAAAATGGTACACCAAAGAACTTATAAATCTACTTATCACCAAAAAACTTAAACATAAAGACTATAAATTATATAAAAAAAAAATTATGATTACAGTGAATTTAAATATTTAAGAACTTTGTGTAAAAAGATGTCTATGACTTGCTACCGTAACCATATAAATGAAATTCAAAACTCCATAATAAACAATGTTAATTATTTTTGGAAATATTCGAAATCTCTTAAAGAAGATGATTCTGAATTCCCGAGCATTATGCACCTAAATGGCAGCCATAGCAATAATACTGATGGTATTGTTAACTTGTTTGCAAAATTTTTTAAAAGGGTTTATTCAACAGACGCAAATAATGCTCCTCTTCCATCAACAACTCTAGATGAAACTCTTGATATTTCGCAGTGTACCATAAGTCTCTCTGATGTAGTAACTAAAGTTAAATCATTAGATATCAACAAATCTGCAGGACCGGATAATATCCCCACTATATTTATCAAAGAATGTATCAAAGTAATTGCTCTTCTATTAACCAAACTTTTTAATTTATCTGTATCCAGTGGAATTTTTCCCGATGTATGGAAAACTAGTTATTTGACTCCAATTTTCAAAAAGGGCGATAAAAGTGATGTTTGTAATTATAGACCAATATGCATTCAATCCACCATAACAAAACTATTTGAAAGCCTAATACTTGACAATCTTTTTGCCCAAATAAAACCTGTAATATCACCTTACCAGTTTGGATTTATGCCAGGTAGAAGTACACTTTCTAACTTGATTATTTATGAAAATTTTATTACCAATGCTTTTAAAGAAAAAAAAACAAGTAGACTCTGTCTATACTGATTTTAGTGAAGCCTTTGATTCAGTTTCCCATAAAATTCTCATTTGGAAATAAGAAAAGCTTGGTATACGTGGCAGTATATTAGCCTGGTTTGAAAGCTATCTTACTGGAAGACAACAAATTGTTAGAATAAAATCCTCTTTGTCGGAAAAAAAATATGCAACAAGTGGAGTTCCACAGGGTTCACACCTTGGCCCAATATTATTTATCTTGTTTATAAATGATCTTTCAAAAATATTTCATGATGTATTTATCTTACTTTTTGCTGATGACCTCAAAATTTTTAGAATAATTCAAAATATTTACCATTGCAACATTCTTCAAGATAATATCAACAAATTGTTAATTTGGTGTAATGAAAATAGACTTTACTTAAATATCTCAAAATGTCATATAGTTAGATTTTCTCGAATAAAAAATCCAGTGATCTTCAATTACAACATTGATAACAATACTCTGGAGACATTAACACAAATTAAAGACTTGGGCATCACTTTTCAATCTAATCTTTCATTTGTTAACCACATAACAGAAATCTCTAATAAGGCCTTAAAAATGTTGGGATTTATAACTAGGCTAACTAGAAATTTTAATAATATTAAGTGTATAAAACTGTTATATTATGCATATGTTAGAAGTCAACTTGAATACAATTCTCCCGTCTGGAACCCATATTACAATATACATGTACAATCTGTTGAAAGAATACAAAACAAATTCTTACGTTTTCTTAATTTTAAAATGGGTATTCCAGCAATTATGTTGAACTACAATACTATTTTGAATGATATGAATATGCTCAAATTGTCAGACAGAAGAACTTTTACTGACTTGGTATTTCTGTATAAAATTATAAATGATTTAGTTGACAGTCCGGTATTGCTCGAATTGATAAGCTTCCGGATTCCACTACGTAATACTAGAAGTCAGGATTTATTTCAGTGCAGTAATTCTGGAACTAACTACCATATGTATTCCTCTTTACCCAGAATACTGATGGAGGGAAACAATTATACCAAGTCAGTGGACATCTTCAATTTATCTTTAAACAAATATAAAATATTGTTACGAAGGCAGTTCAGTTATGTACAATAAATGCTGTATATTTCTTACTATTCATATGTAAAAGCCCCGAAAAAGGGCGTTAATAAATAAATAAATAAATAAGTTTAAATTGGTTCACTTGTTTTAACCGGTTAGTCAAAATTGAGTTTATTTTATGAACAGATGTTAATTAAAAAGATTGTTTATGAACTATAGTGGCATCTGTTGACAAGTCTTATTTTGTGATAACAGTATGATAGGCGACTGTTAAAAGTTGACTATTAAAATTTGATGTTTATCGCTAGATGGGTATATTAATTTGTTTTGTAAATATTTTATTTATATAATTTAATATACGTTGTTTTCAAATTATTTATCAGATAATCATAATATTTTAAAGAAAAAAACAAAATAATTTAATCACTCAAATGTTTTGAATGTCGCTACTTTTATCACTTTAAACTCAAGATATGATTGACACTCTTGTAAACTTTGTAATCAGAACTCTAAGAAAAACACTTTCACTCTGTTTTTTCTCAAACAGAAAATGGCAAAAGGTGTAGGATCTTTGTCCCTCTACAAATAGTAACTAGTTTAGAGAGGTAATAGTTTGTAATCTTTGTTTTTTAATTAATTTAGCGGGAGCAAAACAAAAACAAACAGCTGTCACTTTGAAGTATTGTTGTCATCAGTGTATAGATTGTACAGCGAGTGGTGCAGAACCCAAATTAAGTAGGCCTCCGATTACAAAATAATGCCGCTACGTAAGGGGCTGATGACCGGCAGGTCTCCTGGCCAAGGGAAATCACTAAATATCGGGGAAAAAGTAAAAATATTATTGCTGAATATTTAGGGAAAATCTCACTTAAAGGTGGATTTATCATTAAAAATACATCGCGTCGATATTTTGCTTCTTCTGACCACGCTTGGATATCCCCGGCTATTTCCTTGCGGCAGTGCGGGGACACCCAAAACAAGGCCGTGCAACCTACATCAAGCCGGAGTTGCAGAATATCACCCGAAAAACATTGATGGAACAGCGATCGTAATTTAGGTTGAAAAACTTACTGTATTTAATATCTACACATATAATCACTCGTCGTTCAACACCCACCGCTTCTTTGGGGCTAGTTGCCGACCGGCAAAGCCAGAAAGCATATTTGATATTGATTTGATATCAGCACAGGATTGCCAACTTATTTACGATGGTAAGCAGAAGGGGACATTCTTTTCTGCGCGATACCAACGTGAATACTCGTCTAACGTGTGTTTTGACTCGACTCTAACGCCAGACGGAAAACCTACGAGGGCTTCGAGAACTATATTGATTTCCACACAGCCAATACAAGGCAGTCATGCTAAGCAAAGGCAAACACATTCCGTTTATTTCCATGCCACATGTTTAATTCGATGCCACGGTGGAATCCAGGAAGGGCAAATAGGCGAGAATTCTCGGAATATACTGACAGGGTTGTGGATAACACACCATCAAAGCCGAATTCCTACGATCGATTTTCGAACCTTTTGTTTGTAGCCGCGAAGAAATGCATTCCTAGTGGCTACAGAAAACTGTATATACCAACGTGGAGCCAGAAAGCGTACGCCTTTTAGCCGAATTTGGGAGGTCCACCCACCCAGACGCCGATTTGGATTTTTTCCAGTCTCTGGAGGACGTGCGCATGAAATGGTGGGATAAACCAAAGTCAGAAATGAGTTTCGAACATGAGCAGAAAAGCAACAGCAGAAAAGCCTGGCAAACAAGCTACTCGAAGCTGTAGATCAGCCAACTAAAATAACGCCCATAGTATAACCGAATGCTGTTGCTCACCTCGTAATCTATGGTCCGCCATCAATTAGATAATGTAGCTCCCGAAACCACTGTGCCCACATGTTGCATAGATGGGGCCTTAAAGAGTCGGCGATGTATGAATGCGGTGCGGTGCATCCCACCGAACTGTGGTCAACGAATGCCCGCTCCATTCATTCCCCAGCGGGGTTGATGAGGTCCACAGAGCGAGGCCTGAGAAGAATTAAAGAAAAATGGTTGAACCTGCGGACAAGCTGCCTTGCGGTAGCCTTGCGAGACTACTTTATGTGCCGTTATTAAAATTCTTGTAATATCAATGATTTAATAAATAATAATTAAAGTAGTTTGTGTCAAGATATATAGTTCCACGATCTCTGCCTACCATCACCCGATTTGATGGTTAGTTAGATAGTTTCCTGATTTAGCAGTATACATAGGTAATTACTGAAATAATGATAATTTATATTATGGTATTTAATACATTTTTCATTATTCGTGAAAATCCATCGAGAAATTTTAAAACTCATTTGTTAACATAAATTTAAATGAAACGTTGGTACATAAATGATTGAAATTACAAATACATTAGCTTTGCAGTCAATTAAACGTAAGGTCGGTATTCTGTTTGGCTGTAAATATTACAACCGAAATTGATATGTTATAATGGATTAATGTGTCAAATTCAATAGAAATCCTTTGACCTTTGAGAAATTATCCGATAATTAAATTAAACTTTCACATTAAATTTAATTAATTGAATTTATATTCTTTCCCAACGAGCCTAGGTTTGAGTCTGACGTTTTCTTAATTACATTTGATAGAAGTGACAGTGTCCTTTGAAATCAGAATTTAATTGATATGTACGATCTTTTGGTCCTGACACCGCCTTAGAATGGGTTCCTCTAGCCTTTGATTTATTCAAATCCATTATGTGAAAATTGTCTGAAACAATTGATTGACACCTAACTCTTGCTTTGACGTTTCAATTAAATTTGACACTTCTATCGAATGTAACTAACTTCAAGTAATTTTAATCATTTCTCTAAGCACTCAAAAAAGTGATACAGGTTTTTAAAATATGACGATGATCGTAAGATAGACATCAATCTTATTACTTCGAATTCATGTTTTAAGTTGTGCTTTCTATCCTCTCTGTCTAAAGCCACAATAGTATTGAGCGAGTTTACAAGCTACTAGCCGGTAAGTTTTAAAGCGGTTGAATTGGCGTGTGCGATTGTCATGAAAAAACTGTCTACTTGCTCAGTAGCGACAGTAGCAGCTAAAATAACGACTCACGTGCGAAACAATTCTGTCGAAATTTTGTAAAAAAAATTGAGCTCGCAGATAGTGCCACACGCCAGACAGTAGCAAGAATTACGATTCCCCCGAGAACTAATTCTGACAGTTACGAAATCAGCTGTTCGTGGGCCGCCATCTTGAGCGAGTAGCGTGTAAAGTTGACTACCTTTCAACTTTTTTCGTAGATTCTCCACAATCTGCTAGTTAGCTAGTAATACGATTACACTGAGCAAGTTTACTAACAGATAGTGAATTCCCCAGATAGTAGCTTGTAAGCTCGCTCAATGTAATCTAAGCTTAACTCTGCGAGAAACGGCGCGGCGTGGTGGTTAGTTAGTTAGTCGGCGTCTTATAAAAAGAAGAAACTTTTTGATTTATTCCATCAAGATAGAAGACGACTTAGGAGATAAACCAATAGAGGTGTATTATGGGCGTGTTCGTGTGCCCGAAGTTAATTCATTTTTTCCTTAAAAGTAAAATTGATAAAAGTTTCAATTTTGGAAATTCTTTCTAGATCAGAAAAATTCAATTTCATTGCCCTCTTTTTGGTTTGATAGCCGAAACATTTAATAATAATTGGCGACACCAGTTTTATTTTAAATCTGAATAGATTACACTTCAATGGATTATCTATTCAGGAGAGAAGCCTAATACGGGAAAAGCGAGAAAAACAGAGGTAAATGTTTTTTAGCTACTTTTTATATAAAATGTTCGCAAACGACTTATTAGTTCCATTTGACGAAAAAGATTTTATTGTTTTCTCGAGTTTTATTCCCGTCGGTAGCTCGAATCAAGCTAAAAAATAAAATGTTTCTTAGATACTCGTTGAGTTAAAATATATTTCGATTTATTTCACCATAATAAAATATATTTTTTGTGGGTCAATAGATTATTGAAATAAAACCACAAATTTATAATGCTTTTATAACTATGTTTTTTTTACAATTGTTTCACAATTTTACCGGCTCACACATTGTTACACATCTATGAATTGTATTTAGTGTGTGTATTTAGTGTGGGAAGTTCAGCACCCCTTTTTTGACCAAAAACTTAATAATTTAACCGTGGCGGTTCAAAACATTAAAATGTGGGTAATTTTAGCTGTCTATAAATATTGTTTTTTCGAGGAAAAAAACATTTTCCTAACACCTAATGACATGAACTCAAAGGGGGGGAGGGGGGGGGGGATTCAGCAAAATCTCACGTAACTTGAAAAGAATATACGAAGAGGACAAAATTTATCTCACCAAGGGGGGAGGAAGGGGGGAGGGGAGGTCCAGATTGAACGTAATTAATGTATGCCTCCTAATGCAATATTCTAATGCTTACAATGAATCTACATACGCTTAAATTTCTTTTTAACTTTAAGATAAGTAAATCTTTTTAAACGACACAATAGCAATTTTACAATACTACAATGTATTTTCTAGCGTAAAAAACACATTCTTAGTAAGATATTATCACATCTATCCCGAAGAAGGCACAAAATAGTTTGTAATAAATTGAAATAAGTGGTGGTGTTAAAAAACAGAAACATTCTTGCAAAGCGAGAAAATAATCTAAATTTTTTTACTATTTATTGTGAAAAAATGAAGTCGAGAAACCAAAATAAACGATCTAGAGACATAATGTATTTAATCTACAAGTGAAGAACTCGAATAGCTGCTTTCAAGATTCCCACGTTTACGGAATGTCGACGGTACAAAAAGGCAATAAACATACTTTCCTTATCACTTATCACAATAATTCTGCAGCTTTTTCTTACACATTAAATAATGGCGAGACAAAAGAAAAAGAAAAAAAGTAGTACTTTGGAAAAAACAGACTTTCGAACATGTTGTGTCTTATCTTTTGTCTCATCATTATTTAATGTGTAAGAAAGAGCTGCAGCATTATTATGTTAAGGAACGTATGTTTATTACCTTTTTTATGCCGTAGCCGTTTAGCGGTTCCATGCCAACTCAGAAACACCTCAGAAAGGTCATTAAAAGCTATGAAAAAATAATTTTAAAATAGCCGGTACTCCTAACCTAACTTAACATATATAACCAATTTTTTATATTTTTTATCATCACTATTAATGACCTTACTGAGGTGCTTCTGAGTTGGTTTCATTCTGAGTTGTCTGGTCATCCCGTTCAGCAATACTAAAAGCGCCTAATATTTCCACGGTAAGATGAAATATTCGTTGCAAGTAATCAGTTAAAAAAGGACCGCTTTCATAATACTAAGAAAAAAACAAAGCAATTTTTTTTTACAGTTTTCTTTATAGATGAACGCTTGAACCTTAATATACATTTAACATAATTACAACTATGATATATATGACGCAAATGTGAAAGGTAGAAGAAGTCGGGGACGCCCGAGGAAGACATGGCACGACCGAAGTCGAAGAGTCTGAAGAGTCGGAATAATAGATGAATATGTATGAGACGATGTATGAATGTGAACGAGGCAAGGAGTGTGTGCCAAGATCGAGTTGTTTGGTGGTCCGTCCTCTCTGCCTTCCCCTGCGGGAAACGGCGTGATGGTTAGTTAGTTAACATAATTACTACAAAAATATATTAAGGCACTTTTCGTATCGAACAACCAACTTTTGTGTTCTTTAGCGAATTTAACTTTTCTGCAAAGAGTCTGGTCTGGAACATGCGAAATGCTCGTTCCTTAAAGACGGTCTTAAATTAAAATTGAAACTATATTTATGTAAAAACCTTTTGTCGAATATATATCCTATAAACAGTCGAATCGACAGTTTACGTTTGCCCTGTACATTGCACATTTTGTATTGTCTACCAGTGGTTGCATATTTACTTGAACTTAGTTTATTTAGTAAGTAGTTATCCGCAATGTTTCAATAATCTTCACGTTGGCAGAGAATTGCTATGCAATGTGCTACCTTCTATATCGACATTGTCACGGATCAGAGTCATAACATACACAAAAAATATAAAACACAGTACACTACGTACCTACGCAACGCAGATATCTGAACTAATTACAATCCAGGCCTTTTTTGTGGAAATACACGCTGTAGAACACACTTGTCACATGCAACGCAAACCTACGCTCCCATTGCATCACCGATCTGGGCTGCCATGATCGGCGTTTGATATGTAAAGGCGCAGGGGGTGGTTTCACACCTTCAACGAGTTGATTTGACATCTGAGGGTTGCATTATCTATGCACTATCTTCGCGTCCCAGGTTTGTTTTGACGCATTGATTTGACGGTTGATTGAAATGCAATGGGTTTAACGAACATTTATTATAGATCAGATATAAATAAAAACAAATTCGTATTCAATCATCAATGAAGCAGTGCTCTTCAGCGGCTTTTAGGTAGCAGCAGGCTGTCAGGCATATCAACTAGATAAGTGAAGATTGTCCGGATGTAAATCAACAGTCTCAGTGATACCAATCAAGCAGAGTGTTTTAATGTGATGTTGTTTTATTCGCGTTTAAATGGAGATTTATAAATTTCCCTGTGCGATAAAACATGTATTTTGAGAATCAGACTTTTTTGATCTACATAAACATATTTTTAACCAGAATTTTTTACAGTGGAGTTCCTTATTGACTTCCGAAGACGTGTGTTTTCTATTCTTATGTCATATTTTAGTTCCCCAACTGAGTGAAACTGTATTTTGTCTTTGTTTATTTATTTCGTGAATCCAAAGTTTCATGAATCTTATTTTTATATTTTTCTTTTTGGAAAATGTTTATTTAAACATAATAATTTTAGTAAGTTGTTTTCAAATACGCATTCAGAATCACAAAATTTTACAAAGCTACGAATTACGTCTGTTGATAAGTGAAACAAATAAACATAACATAAAAACAAAGTCAATTAAACTGACGCGCCAGTAGGGGTGTCGAAAGTGAAAAAAAATATCGATCTATCGATGTATCGATATTTATTAAAATATCAATATCGACGTCGATATATCCTGGAAAAACTATCGGTGTATCGATATATCGGTCAAATTTTCAAAAGATTTTGCGTTTTTAAAATAATAGTGTATTCAGCCCAATATTATCAATAGTAATTTTTATACACAATGTGCATTATTTTAATGTACAAAAATCTCAATAAAAATGAAGGTATTTTTATTAGGTAATAATTACAAAAATATCAAAATAAAAAGCTATCTTCTAACTTGTTTGTAAACTGAGACGCATACAAAGTTTGTATGCGTCTCAGTAACATTATTAATCTGTCAAAAAGGACTACGTGTTTGGAACAAGGTATAGTCAATAATCATAAACAATTGGGAACCAATACATAGGAGTGGCTTAGAAAAAAATGGCGAAAAATAGCATACATTTCTATGTATGTACCTACACATATGATATAGCATTAGTGATCACAAATACTAATACAAATACAATAGATTTGTAAGCTATTAATAGTTAAACCAGCAAAAGACCAAATACATGGCCGTAGGATGCACCCAAAAAATCCCAACTCTCTCATGTGGAAACCAAAATTTCGAAACGGTTGAAACCAAGATTCACATACCTGGGCTCCCTGATAACAAACGACAATAATACCACAGAGGAGATTCAACAGACAGACAGACAGAACCAATTAAAGTCCAGACTGCTATCCAGAAACACGAAGATATTAGTTGTCAAAACACTTATCAGACCAGTACTTACGTACGCAGCTGAGACTTGGGTACTAACTAAGAGGAATGAGCGAGCACTGGACGTTTTTGAAAGAAAAAAATTGAGACGCATCTTCGGACCGGTTCTAGAAAATGGATTTTGGCACAGACGTTATAACAATGAGCTCTATACTTTGTTAAAGGAGCTAAACGTCGCGAAATTTATAAAACTGGGAAGACTTCGGTGGCTGGGTCATGTGGAGAGAATGACCGAGCACCAAGCACCAAAGTCCCTGCTGAACTCAAGGCCAATAGGGCGAAGGAGCCTAGGAAGACCAAGACTAAGATGGAGCGACAACGTCCTCAAAGACATGTCTATCTTGGAGCTTCTAAGCTGGAGAGAGCTGGCACAAAACCGAGATGAGTGGAGGAAAATTCTTGAGGAGGCCAAGACCCACCAGGGGTTGTAGAGACAATAGTGATGATGATGAATAGTTAAAATTTCAACCGCCAGATGTCATTAGTTCGTTCCTATACGGTTTTGGATTCTAGTGACTCTAGTTACATAAATTAAAAAAAATATCGTTTTTGATACAATTTTCGATATTGGATATTTTGTATCGATATATCAGCTAAAAATATCGATACATTGAATAAAAAATATCGATACATCGATATATCGATACTTTTTCAACAAGCCTACGTGCCAGCGAGTCGTAGCCTACGTGCCAGCGTGCGTAGGTCCAATATGCACGTCAACCTGGGAATGTAGCATTACGTGCGTGGTAGCGTTCAGTGTGTTTGTACCTGTATTTGTTCAAGGGTTACTGACAAAGAAATTCAATTGGTTACAGAATAATATATTTTAACTGCGATGAAAATGTAGGCGAATGCTTTACGGCATTTTCATCATTGGTAAAATTTTATATTAAGTTCATAATTTCAAATTGACATCAACTGAGGATCAAGAAAGAGATGAGATGAGCGAAATCGACTCGTAGAAATATTTGATGATTGATCAACCTCAATTTGGGAGGCGGATACTGGTGCCGCCGAACCGGGAACCATTTATTGGATAACCAACACCTCTGCCATAGGTCACCCCAAGTGGTTCGCGACGTTTGGTGACCTAGTAGGGGTGCCCGGGTTCATGGGTTGAGGTTTGTCCGGGTCTTGGCGGTGGATTTGTCTGCCCACCAGCTGCATGGCAGGCCGGATCGGGAGAGAATGGTTGAGGGAGTCCCTTTGACTTCTCCAGCTGTAGTCTCTCGGAACATCGCCTTGCACCGCAGTGAAGGGATGGATTCATACGTTAATGTGTTTAATGTGATATTTGTAAGAAACCATTGCAGATATACACCGATAGAAATGCGTTGTAGGGGGGATGTACTGTGTAAGATCAGTTTACACATATCAATTAAGAGTGAAATTGGACAAACTTTTTAATCATCGATCACACATCTAGGGCTTTTCGGTATAGTACCTAATTGAATTCTACGCATTTGTTTTCAATCGTTCGAAAATAGAACCTACATCACCAATTTTTTATATTAGTTTGCGGGTGAAATTGGGATGAAAACCTTCCAGAAAGAAATATGTCGAACTTTCGGTTGAAAGCATTGTCCGAATAATTTATTGACTCGGAAGACTAAAATGGAATGCAAAGTAGAAAATAGAATAATTCAAAAGTTTTATGCTTTCCCTTCTAACTCTGGTACACATTAAGTTATTAAGATTCCTTCACCGACTCCGAAAGAAAGATTATTAAAAAATATTAAGTTTGAAAATTCATTTAATGATGTTATTATTAAATTCTGCAAGCATTTTAGTTTGTTATTATTGGGACAGCTGTTTCGTCTTACAGGACCTTTTTCAAACTGGGGTTAGACCATTTTGTGAAAATGTATTTTCAAATTATATACATTATGTTTATAACATTTATTATGTAATATTTTCACAATTATTTTTTCAGTAAATCGGTTTAACCGGTGATAAATCAAATGATGCAACTTCAGAATTGAAATTTAGAATCATATGAATAAGTTGTCTTAAAGTGTCCTAACCACATTTTGAAAATGGCCTATAAGACAGTTTGAAAATGGCCGTGAAACCGCTGTCACAATAATAAAAAAAAAAAAACTTGCAGATTTTGTTTTTCAAATCGGCAATTCACCCTAAAAAGGGTGCTTTGTGCCTTGCAGAGTTTAATAATAATATTTTTTTTTTTAAATTAAAAATTAAATGGAGTTCTACGAATTAAACATGAAAACAATTAATAATGAAAAAGAAATTGAATATTTTTACATCAACTCTGGAAACCAGGTGATTTTTTTTCCCAGTCCCAGCTGCTCCTAACCGTCCGAAGCCAGTGAGACCATGGCATCCTCATTTGGGGTATGTCAAGGGGTTGAAGGCAGTATAAGGGGAAGGAAACAGGAAAGAGGAATGTGGCGAAGTACCTGGCTTTTCAGATCTGGTCACCAAAGCCGTTTAAATGGCGATCTTACACCAGGGCAATCACTCTGCAACGTGCCATAAATATGCTAAATATTATTTTAAATTAACACATTGCGAAATAACACAAATAAATCAAATAAAATTTTACTTGCCGGGATTTGAACCCGCGATCTTCGGATTAGTGGTCGAGAGCCTCGCCCCTCGACCACTGAGATTGTTGAGAAAAATATTTGGGTAATGGGTTTGTATGAATTATTATACGGAGAAACACTTTTAACCTTGATTAGTGATCAGTCGTCATCAATCTCCTTATGATTGTGTTGGAGACTTCCTGGCTAACATTAAACTAGTCCCGCACAATAATTTATGATGAATGTGACGTCTAGTGGTTCTATTACCAGGAACCGTCGCTTATTCCTTGAGTTATAGAAGGAAACTCGTAATAAATATAAATAAACAGTGTTAAACCGTAGTGGTTTTTGGAATTCGTAATATTGTTTTGGCAAAAGTGAAAATGAACGGAGATGTGATGGATTGTGTCAACAATGTTGAAAGTTTGTGGATTATTAGTGTTCGCTTCTCTGAAATCAAGATTATTATAATAGTGCTGACTCCAATTACCAAGCAATTCAGTTGTCAGTATAGCAAATTAATCAAACCGTATTTTTAATTCAGCATAGATAAATTTATCACAGCGTTAAATACAGAAATGTTAGGCATCTCGATTATTTACTAAACCGCACTATTAGAATAGTTCATTATAAATTAATAAATGGTTTCACGGTTCCCTTTCAAATCCTTTAATGATTTCAATAAGTAAACCAGGTACCTTTACAGCGTTCTTTCTTACATATCCTTTACTTACTTATTACAATAATTTTTGTTACTAACTTACATGATTCTTCCATTTATAATGATTTTTTAATTTATATTATGATTTTTTAAACTTGTCACGATTTTTATTTTTAAATTTATAAATGATTTTTTAACCTTATTTATTATTTACAATAGCCGTTATTACTAACTTACACGATCTTTTAATTTACTAATTGAGCTAGAATTCCTTCACCAAATACAAGAGCAGTCTCTTTATGGTGAGGAAAGGCAATTTTTTGTTCCTTTTTAAAAATCTTATGTAACTGATGTAATTTTAAATGTATTTTTAATTAGCATTGCCAAATTAAAAAAATAAATAAATTATAAGATATATTTTTAAAATGTTTTACATGAGTAAAGTCACCAGTTGAAATAAAGAAAAGCAAGGTTTTAAGGTTGGGGGAGCGTGTCGCATTCTTAACAGACGATTTTACTACTCAGGTGGAGCAAAGGCTTGTAAATTTTATCCTATTTCTTTTTATTATTTTCGTTGCTTACTGAGTACAGAGCTTCCCCTGCCTCCTTCATTAAAGCCTCGTTACTACATTGGTATACGATTCCTCCACCTGCCTTTCATTTGCATTTTCCCTCTTTCTTCTCACTGGATTAAATGAATACTTTGATGCTTATGAAATACGAAATGGCTATCGGAAAGAAAATGTTTTCTGTCGATTGCAAAAGCATTATTCATTTTCGCTCGCATTCGGAAAATGTTCGAATAATGCCAAGAACGATAATTAATCATCGCAGTGTTTTCAGTCAACATCTATATATATAGATTACAAAGGGAAATAAAATGTTTTCTGTTTCAATTCTAGGCATTTTTTGAATATCACACAAGAATGAACAATGAATGTTGGTGTTCTTAAAACTTGGACCGTTGTGAGTAGGAAGGAAAATAAGAGAAGGAGAAGTAGATACATAAGGAGTAGCAGGCTAATGGTAACCGCTTAATCTTCTCGTTATTTGACGTTTTGATCTTGCCATACCAACATAGGTGTTTCATACCTGTGTTTGGTGGGCAATACGTCATTACTGTAATCAAATGAAGTACCAAAAATTGAAGACCTCTATAAAAAAGATTCAATACTACAAATATTCAAAGAAAATGTAACTAAAAAATTTAAACTCAACTCATCATTAAGACATAAATTTAACATCCAAATTCCTCTGTTTTCAACACAACAATTATATTTACAAAGGTATAAAATATTTTAATAGTCTTCCCGAAGAAATTTAAAAAATAACAGATTTCGTATCATTCAAGAAAAAGGTCAAATTAATCTTTAAAAAAAATCAACAACCATAACAACACGAATCAAAATGTTTATTACTTTAATTCATAGCATAATAAAAATTAACATCACAACATAGTTTATATTTATTGTATACACTAAGTAAAACATATGTTATAAAAATGAAAAATAGTAGTTTATATATTATATTATATATAGTTTATATTTCTTATATACTGTAAGTAAAATGTAGATATGTTATAAAAATGAAATAGTTGTAAAATAACTCCTACGCCAAGCTCAAGAGCTAGTACTCTTCATTGGCGTAGAAATTCATAAAATCATGTTCTTTTTCATTAAATAAATATATAAAAAAATAAATCTTCTTATACATAAAAATCAATATTTGTTTGTTTGTTTTTGTTTTATGCAGTGCCGTCCGTTCATCCGATTGCAACGAAATTTTGGTGATATTTAGTGCGCACGCCCGCGTAGGTTATAGGATATATATAATGGTAAGCTCTGGCGTTATGAAATTTGTATAAATGAAAATGTGTGTATTTCTTATTCGAGTATTTTAACGGCAAGGAGGAAAGGTAGAAGGGGAGGGAAACGGGGGAGGTGGGGTTCGTGGGAGGGGACGACGAGGGAGGGACGGTGGTAGGGGAACGCGGGAGAGGAAGGGGACTCGGGAGGGGAACGGGGACGCACGGGATATAATACTGTTGTGAAGAACATAAAGTAATATAAATTAAATAAAGAATGTTTACTTTCGTTTATGCTTTACAGTTACCATCACCAGGGGAGATGTGTAATCGAAGATTGTGGCGAAAGGTGTGTTTATGTATGTAGATGCGATACCATGTTGTTCATTCCAATTCTCTAAGGGCTGGTATTTCAGTATAATTAGTAGTGTCCGACTGAAACAGGACTTTCTACCGAAACCGAATCTTCGGTAGCTGTCTCAGTTTCGGTCGAAATCGAAACCGAAACTTTTTTAGACATGTCAAAAATCTATTGTTTATTGAAATTTTTGCTCATTTTTACACTTATACGAATAGTTAACATGTGTCAAATGAAATAAACAAAACAATAATTTGAGTATGTGAAATTTTTTTTATTTTGATATTTCTAAAAATTAACAAACATGTGAACTACGTCTTGAAACAAAAAATTGTCAATAATCAACACTTATGTACATTATAAAGAAAGGACCTCATTAATTGAGTATTTTGGTTTAAATTGCGTTTACAATCAAAACATTCTTAAGACTAAATTTACCATTTATTGAGATCTTTCGCAGAGTTTCGGTGCGGCCGAATCTTCGGCAGAAAATCTGCCGAACCCGAAACTGATGCCGAAAATAGATTTTTTTGCCGAAACTTGCCGAAACCGAACCTTCGATCGGTCACTAATAATTAGTTATTTTAGCTTTAGGTACATATTTTAAAGCTATGTAACTATATCAGTAAAACTAGATTCTTTCCAAAAATTCTCTTCCCATTTCCAAACAATATCTTTCCACTAAATATATTCCTCAATTGTTGGGTGTCATAGTCAAACTGACCTAAAATAGTTTTACTATTGGATACATGTTAATTTTATCAATGGATGGAATAATTGAATCTTTTAATTTCTAGAATCGCATAAACCTTTTAAACGGAACAGTCCTTTTCTAGGAACACAAGTCCCGTTTCAGGGATCGAATAAGAGAAAACACGTAAAGCATTTTACTTTCCTTTTGTTATTAGGTAAACGATCTAACGATTCCAAATCTCCCGGCGCAGAAAGTTTGTAGCGAACAACACGGAGGAAACTGCAAAACAAACTCTTCCCGCCAAGTTTGTATTAATGTCGCTTGTTGTTTTTCTATTCGAACATTGCCGCAAAGAACTCCATCCGTTTCACTTAGTGCCCGCTTTTTGTTTGCCCGAGTTTCCTCGGCCATTTTTTCCGCTAGGCCCCATGTAATCACAGTAATCAATCACATGTACGGAGGACAACATATAAAGATCTCATATAAACTAAACAAATGCCCGGAGACTGTTTTGTGAAGTGAATTTTAAGGGCTGAAATGTGGTAGTAAGCAATGACGCCGTAAAGTGACTTTAGTATGAACCAGTGAACCATCAAAATTAATGCAGACAGACTCATGAAACGTTATTTCTTCATTGCATGTGGTATCCAGTCTGACAACAAACATATTAAATTCTATCTAGGTCGGCTATTTTCATATTTAATATGTCGGTTCACTAAACTTGAAGTCACGTATTCGACTTAGTGAACTCAACATGAAATTTCTATTGCGAGTACAAGTAACATAAAGACTTTGTTCGAGGCATGCTTTTAGATACTCTTTTAGATAGTCCACTGTGATTACATTTCAAAATGCAGCATGAAAAATAAATGTTTAAAAACACTTAAACTGTTTTCTCACCTACATTACAAAGGTACGAGTAATAAGGATAAATTTGACAATTCCTCACATTTTCTTCCTTTTTATTATTATTACTCTTACATTCATTAGTTAAGTTAGAACCGATCACACCTCAGGCGATATTACCTACCTACTGATATTATATGGACTTACGTAACAGAAACTATAATCATGTAATAATTTAATAATGCACATATAACTTATATGATAATTAACTGAGTAGGTATGTCTTAATAAACTAATAAATAAATAGAAAAATGAAACAATACAACTTTGTAAAAACCACTTATATAATGTGCAAATCCGACCAGTTTCGGAACAAACGTTCCTTCGTCAGGGAAAGCTTATACTAATTTGACAGTTTCGAACAATGTTTTATTATGGTAGGGGTGGAGCCGTTGTTAGTTAATAATGTAGATTGGGTGGGTAGGTATTAGTGTAGAGTGAGTGGGTAGGTAGTGGGTGGTTTGTATTTTTTACAAAGTTGTATTGTTTCATTTTTCTATAATGGATAACCACAAAGTAATAGCTACATTCAAAAATATAATAAATAAATACTATTATTTAGTCAAAAGATTTAGAGTATTGGTAGTTTTTAGTGTAGGTATGTAAAAAAGCCCTTACATACGCGTAGTTCGCAGTATTTATTAGTTCTCAGTAAGCAGCAAGTCGAAGATTACCTTAGAATATTTTCTCTAGAAGCAGATTTACTTTTATGGATGCTATCGATTAATTATGTATATTTAAATAAATGAAGACAATGTAAGCGAAACTCAATCGAAAATCTGGAAACAGAAAAATCAGAAAAACATATTGACACCTCTGGGACTCGAACCCAGGACCTCTTGCTGGGTTCGAGTCCCAGAGGTGTCAATATGTTTTTCTGATTTTTCTGTTTCCAGATTTTCGATTGAGTTTCGCTTACATTGTCTTCATTTATTTAAATATTACAATTTGAGGTTTTACTCATAAAGTTAAAAAAATTAAAAATAAAATTATTTTTATTACCTGCAAAGAGATACATACACCTTACCTGAACTTATAGATATGACTTACTGAACCTGAAAATAATAATAATAATATACATTTACATATTTAGTTATTTACAATGTTGCGGAGGGTGAAAAGTTTCATACCACAAAATTTGTAAGATATTAGCAATCAGTTCCGGATGTCAATAGGCCGTGTGAGTGAGTATGATAGGTGGCAGCTTCTAAGAAGGAGGAAGGTGCCGCGCAAATGAAGTGACCTATACTTATGAAAAGTATAAATCCGGCACTTTTAGCGATTTGCGCACCATTGCACGAAGTAATTGTAAAACTAACTAACCATCACGCCGTTTCCCCGAGAGGACGGACCGCCAAACAACTCGGTCTGGGCACACACTCTTTGCCTCACTCACATTCATACATCGTCTCATACATACTCTTCTATTATTCTGACTTTTGACATGGTACGTCTCAAGTATCTGATTCACTTGATCGTGCTATGTCTTCCTCGGGCGTCCCCGACTTCTTCTACGATTCACATATGCATCATATATTATTTTTACACTACTTTCTTCGTTCATTCGCTCTACGTGCTCAAACTATCTGAGGGTTCCTTTCTTAGTCTTGCTTATAATGCTTACATCAGCCTTACATTCTTTGCGGATATCCACATTTCTAACACGATCATACATGGTTTTACCGCACATACGCCTCAGGGATCTCATTTCAACAGCATTCAGTTTACTTTCATCCTTTCTCTGCCAGTTCCATGCCTCATTGCCATCCATCAGGGTAGGTACCAGGAATCCATTGTGGACTGCTAGCTTCGCTTCTTTTGGCAGTTTTTTTTATTTGCGCCAACGGCATTCAGTCCTCCATTAATGGAGTTACCGGCATTTACCCTTCTTTCAATATCTCTATCAGCCTTCCCTTCTCTCAGTATGTTTTCTGTAAGTTTAATTTAGGTAGATACCAACCTACTAGCTTAGTTATGTAAATTAGGTAAGCGACTGTACTACTTACGGATATTAAACATTTTTACTTTAATATGAATTGAAGCATCATTTAATAATTTGGATGACTAGAATCGTCCATACTGACGTTCGAAAGCTACAGTGGCTCCCACCCAGTAATTTACGTGGAATGTGAAATAGGTAATATGGATGCCATTCGCAATCGGGATTAGTTCGGAATGCGTATAATTAATGCAATTATCCACAAAAAACTGTAGGATACAATTTTCCGCATGCAAACACTCCCAAACTTTTCGCAAACATATTATCACTTTTAATTTTTTTATGACTGTGTTCATAGAGTGGAAAATGCAATTAATAACTTGCTTATTAAAAAATGTTATTTCCCAGCCAGAAATATTCATTAAATATTCTGAAGTGTGGCTACCATCACTATTAGCTATACCTACATCATTGTAGAAGAAGATAACACTAATCATTTATATAATATATATGGAACAGAACAATACACAGATAAATAAAATGATAACGGTCGCAACTGGGACTCGAACCCAGAACCTCTCGTCTAACCAGGACAAACGCCTCTACCAATTCGGATACTGAGACCTCTTATTAAAATGTAATTTTTGTCAATCTCGTATTTCAAATTTTAGAATTAACAATATTATCTTCAGACTTTTTGTCATGTGCACCAATTCACTGTTATGCGGATGACAGTACAGTTCATGATAGCTTTTTGTTTGACAAGCCCCCAAAGGGCTCACAAACTCCAACAGCTCGTAGGGCTTTGAAGCAAAGAATGGACGGTTACCTCGAGAGTGTTTTCTCTTGGGGTAAAAATAATCTCGTTGAATTTAATGTTTCAAAGACCCAATCTTGTCTGATTACGTCTAAAAGGGGTCGAAATGAAAATCTAGTCCCTTTCAACGGAAGCAATCTTCCTAACTGGCCCTCCATTGATATGCTTGTTGTAACCCTAAGTGACCAGCTCAGGTATGGGGGCTTCATCGAAGCCAGAGTAAAGTTAGCCTCCCAAAAGCTGGGCGTACTGTACAGGGCCCGCAGATACTTTAATAGTACACAACTGCTAACCTTGTATAAATCACAAGTACGCCCCACGGTTGAATTTGGCAGCCATCTCTGGTCTGGAGCTCCAAAATACCTGAAAAATACCCTCGACTCCGATAACCTCGATACCGGGCGGTCCGTTTGATAGATTCTCCCATCTTAACAGACGGATTGCAATCTTTAGAGCACAGGCGTCGGATGGGAATGCTATCCTTGTTCTACCGGTATTACAATGGAAGATGCTCCGAGGAACTAGCATCATTGATCCCTTCGGCACCGGTGCATAGTCGGGAAACACGCCAAACGCGTGCCCAACATTTGTACACGGTTGACATTTGTCACATGAGAACGGGTCGTTTCTTCGACTCGTTCTTGTGTTCAACAGCTCGGCTGTGGAATGATTTGCCGGCCTCTGTGTTTCCTCCTTCCTACAACATAGGTCTCTTCAAGACCAATGTTCATTCCTTCCTCTCTTCAAAAAGACCCTCCACACAGCATCCCAGATGACATAGGCCCTGAGGGAAATTATTTTCCTCAGGGCCTCCTGTGTGGAGTTAATGTAAAAAAACAAAAATTGTGATTTTAGATTTTCACGGCCAGTGTTTTTGTTATCTTCGACTATTTTTTTTCTCCATATGCAGCTGCATTTTTTCATTGGATACAAGTGTTCGAAGAACTGGTTTGTAACCTACCAAGTATCTCGGATAAATACATCCGATTTTATTTATATGGAACACCTATTGATCTTTTAGTAAAAGTCTAAACGAATATTCATTTTTATTATAATAATTCATTTTTCTTAACTTTTGAAGGTTATTCTTATCAATATAATACATCATTGAAGAAGAACTAATAATCCAAACGAAAATATGAAAAAAGAACAAGACATCGAAAAATAAAAAGATAATGGCCGCAAGTGGGACCGTTATATTTTTATTTTCCTTGACATATTTTGGGGATGCTGTGTAAATGGTCATTCAGGAAGGAGAGAAAGTTCTGGGATGGAAAAACGTATAAGGGGTGGGTAGGAAACCGGGGTTCGGTGTGTCTAGGTCATTCGCCGCTAAAACCTAGACGAACCTCACCCCTGATAAGTCAACAAACGTAACGAATCACTTAAGGACGGAGGTATACATTCCCGCCTCCCAAATTGAATGTAGAATAATTGAATTGAATTGAACAATTGAATATATTACAGTATTAAATTGATGCCTTTGATACACAACTAATTGTTCGGAGAATGGTCCATTATTTATCTTTTTACTTCGTCAAAATAGAAACTAGCTAATATTCAATGAACGTAGTAGGTACCTGGACGGAGGAATTAGTCAGATTAATATAACTTTGATCTCAAATATCTTCTCTTTGGTTTGGAATTCCAAATTCAAATTTATACAGCTATTTACTCATGTATTTGTGTTTCGAAAATTATAATTCATTTGTATTTTCCTTAATTGTTTTTTTTCTTTGCGTCACTTAGTTTACAAAATGGAAAACTTGAAATATCGTGTTATTTACGAGTACGAGTTCCACCGTGAGACCAGTGCTGCAGAAACGGCTCGAAGGATTAGTGATGTGTATGGTGACGGTGCCGCAAAAGAAAACACAGTTTGTTTGTTTGTTTTTTTTTGTATCGTTTACTAGAGCTTTCTTAAATCTGGCCAGACGATTACGGCAGATGTCTATTGTCAGCAACTGTAAACCATGATGGAAAAGCTAGCTGCTAAACAACCGAGGCTGGTTAATCGCTCTAGGCCACTGCTGCTTCATGACAACGCTAGACCACACACTGCCAAACAGACGGCTACCAAATTAGATGAGCTTCAATTGGATATCCACCGTACTCTCCGGACCTTGCCCCAAAGGATTACCATTTTTTTAGAAATTTAGATAACTTCTTGCAAAGGAAAAAATTCAACTCCGATGGGGCAGTCCAAACCGCCTTCAAAGATTTTATTGATTCCCGTCCAAATGGTTTTTTTAGTAAAGGGATCGATGAACTAACTATGAAATGGCAAAAGTGCATAGATAGCAATGGTACATACTTTGATTAAATAAATATATTATAATAAAAAAATCGACTTTACGTTCCTCCCATACAAAACGCCAATTTCTTAATGTATTTCCTTTGAATAAGAGAAACATACGAATGCCTTTCAAATATTAATCCAAGAGACTTAGGAGCAGTTTTCATTATTTAATTTCATCTGATTTCCCACTATTCAATAAATTTAAAATAATAATAATAATTTCAAATAATTGTGACACGAGTCTTCCTGAGCTGTTCTTTGTATCCGTCTAAAACTAACTATTTCATTAACTCCCCAACTAACTACATAGGCATGGAAATAAATTCAGTTCAGTTGATATTTTCATTTATTCCTTACCTAAATTTATATGAGAAATTTCTAAATTATTCTGATATTATTTTTGTTGTTATTTCTTTATAATTCTGGGTCCTTTCTATTAGTGTAAAAAGGAAGAGAAACGATAATATAAAATAGTTTCTATTTCTAATATTACTATGTTACAGGATGATGTAAATGCTCCAAGGTCGTAAATAAATAAGTACTAAATATGTTTATTTGGGAAGTATGTTTACGAGAGATGGGAAGGCTGATAGAGATATTAAAAGAAGGGTGAATGCATGTAACTCTATTAATGGAGGACTGAACGCCGTTGGCACCAGCAAAAAACTGTCCAAATAAGGGAAGCTAGCCGACCATAATTTTTTGAAAAAAAAAAAAAATTCTTGCCCAACGCTTTCAGCCTTTTGTTGAGAAAGTGGATTCTTACGTGCGTAATGCTGAGCATTTTATTTCCACAATTTCTAATATAACTTTAAACAAGGGTGACATTTTAGTGAGCTTCGATGTAGTCTCTTTGTTCACAAAAATACCAATAAATGAAGCATTAGAGTTAATTAAATCGAAACTAGACGTTCCGACTGATTTTATCACTCTGACGGAACATTGCCTTAAAAATACCTATTTTCAATATGAGGGACAAATATATAAACGAATTCAAGGGGCCCCGATGGGCTCACCCCTCAGCCCGGTAATCGCTAATATTTACATGATGTACTTTGAAATAAAGGCATTAGAGAGCGCCCCTGTGAAACCTTCACTATGGCGTCGCTATGTGGATGATACCTTCATTATTTGGCAACACGGAATTGAAGAATTAAATAACTTTCTTATTCATTTGAATAGTCTTCACGAAGATATTAAATTTACCATGGAAATCGAAGAAAATGATTGTCCCCCATTTCTCGATATTTTAGTTAAAAAGAAAAAGAACGGCAGCCTTGGCCATACCGCATATCGTAAACCGACACATACAAATAGATACTTTAACGCCAACTCAAATCATAACCCATCTCAGTTGTCATCAGTTATAAATACCCTAGTTACCCGGTCAAAACGACTAGCGGACAAAGATCATATTCATGAAGAACTAGGTCTTCTTAGTAGTGCTCTTCAAGCAAACGGCTTCTCCAAATATTTATTAGACAAATCCATAAATAAACGCAAAAAAACTATTCCTGAAACGGAAGAAGAACCCCTTTCTATAGCAATTCTCCCATTCATCAAAGGCTCGACAGATAAAATCAGTCGAATCCTCAAAAGCAATAAAATCAAAACTATTTATAAATCAGAAAATAAAATCTCGTCTCTATTAAGAAGTCCGAAGGACCACATTCCACTTGGGTCACATGGTATTTATAAAATACCTTGTGGGGCATGTGAAAAGGTGTATATTGGACGTTGCAATAGAAAAATATCATGTAGAATTGCAGAACATAAAGTAGATGTCACTAATAAACGCTTAACTTCATCCATAGTTCAACACGTCCTTAATAAAGGTCATAAAATAGAATTTAATAATACAACAATAATAGCTAGCATATACAATGAACCAAAAAGAATTTACCGCGAACCAATTGAAATTTATAAACATAAAAATAATATGAATACTAGAAATGACTCAGATTCATCCTAGACTTGCAGAAAAGTCAATAGATGTCGCATATTAAATAAAATGGATAAAGATTTATCCAGACACTATCTAGAGAGCATTTAGTTCGGGTTTGAATCTTGCAATCATACATAAAGATAGTTGCCAATAATATATGCGTTAAAGAAAATGAAGATAATGTAGGTGGTTCTTAGTCGAAGTATGGTACAGTTAAACATGACCGAATTTCATATCGACACCGTGGCGCAGTGGATAGCGCGTTTGCCCGGAAAGCAAGAGGTCCTGGGTTCTAGTCCCAGAGGTGTCAATATGTTTTTCTGATTTTTCTGTTTCCAGATTTTCGATTGAGTTTCGCTTATATTGTCTTCATTTATTTAAATATTACAATATGAGGTTTTACTCATAAAGTTAAAAATAAAAAATAAAATAGTCCTTTTAAGGACTACGTTACGCGGGTAAACCTAGAAAATTGTTCTACATATATTTATATTTTGTCAAGTAAGAAGGGTTCGGTGAATGCGAATATGAAACTGGTGTGGGTCAGTACCAACGACAAGGTTAAGAATCACTGGTATAGAATTTAGACATAAATCAAAGTTTAAGGTGTAAAAGCTGATTAGTAGGTAAGTATACAATTATTTGTGTGTGTTACAGTGAATAAAACAAAAAATGTAAAAATATACACAGACATGCCCACAATACACTTCTCCCGGTTTATATGCTCTATGGTGGTTAATTGTGGAATATTAGATCTCAATTCTGAAGTATCGGACATTGATTTTATACTCGTATCTCCCTAACCAAAATTTCAAACAAGAATTGAGCCATTAATCTCCGGCAGTTTAAGGGCGCGTGTAAGAAACTGAGTTAGAGGAATTTAACCCGTCCATATAGGGGCGATAGTCTTTCTTTGCCAGGCTTAGTTCCCACCCCGCCCTGGCCAAACCAAACAAGTGTCGGGTCCGTGAAAGCCTTTCTAAGCCCTACTAATTGTAATTAACAAACAAGGAGGTACCCCTAGGAGAAGGAGTTCACATTTAACGGCGCTCTAAACAACAGGGCGTGAACAAGTTGTTGGTTAATTTTGGGGGCAAATAACTAAATTGTTTGTGAATTAAGCAATATATTAAATTAATAAATTCATCACTGCCAACAAGAATAACCAACCCAAACAAATAATTCTCTCTGGCCGTAACTCCGCTTGCAGAACATAAAACGTACGTTGTATGGCTATTAGGCTGTTCACTTCTGGGCAGTTCCCTGATGACTTATTTTTAGCAATGCAAACAGAAAACATGTGATTTTTGACCTGAAGTGCTTTTCACATTAAATTATTAAATTTGCACCATATTCCCATGCTAAAAGATAGAATTATTTTCTTCTAGTCACAATAAAACCTATTAAATTTCTTGAGTGGCTTTGGAAAACCAACGATTTCCTTTCAACAGATTGCATTAAAGCAGTGCTTCCTAAAATTTTCATTTTGACAGCCCTTATAAGTATAAGAATTTCACTTTGAAAAAATTTCATTAGCGCACTAACAAAACCATCACATAAGGCTCACGTAACATATCGAAATGATAACCAAGGGTCAATCTATATAACTTAATATATTAATATAACCTTACCTTAACAAACGTATTTAATCTCACACTGATCTCGTTATTACTCACGTGCTGTATACTCGTACATATAAAGATAATGAAAAATTATTTATTTATTTAATTAGATTTCTTTTCAAAGTAATGGCGAAGCACAAAATTAAACGACTAAAAAATCTAAACATTATTATCATATTGAAATAATTTTAAAGGGAAAATATATAAATAAAACCTAACCCACCTTAACCAAACATAACTAATCCTAAACTGATCTTAATTATTACTTATTATTTTTAATTGATAAACTAACGTTTCCTGATAAACTAACTGCCTCTCTCGCAAAAATAAATTTGGTTGTTTTTAGGTGGAAAAATGTAATAAGCAGTAATTGTTGAATGAAACACAACTATATATTGAATTACTTGGCGGGTATTACATAAGCCGACATTGCTCAGTGGTAGAGCACCTGACCGGCAATCAGAAGGACACGGGTTAAAGTCCCGTTGGCGGCATGTAACTTTTCTCGGAAGATTTTTTCAATGGAGATGAGTGTTTCAGGCTGATAATTATTGCTTAAATAATTGTTTAATTATTAGTATTCTACGTTTGGCGAATTAGCAGGGGTGCCCGGTTTAATGGGGTAAGGATTGTTTCCATCTTGGCAAGGGATGCATCTGCTCCCCTACTGTGTGGTGGGCCGGATTTGAAGAGACTAGTTGAGCGAGTACCTTTTGCATCTCCCGCGGGACTCTCTCGATCCATCGTCTTGCATGACTGTGGGAGGGATGAATTCAAATGTCCGTTGCTCTTGGAAACCTCGTACCTTTTTCCTTCCAAGATCTTCTTCTTCTTCCTTCTCTTAAAAAATCCATCGACACAGAATTCTCAAAGATGCACTAATGTAAAAAAGGCGTTGTGTATCGAAAAACGATTTATTTAGATATATTTTTCCAATATTTGAGAAACACAGCGTTAAAGGACTGAACAATCTAAACATTTTATATATGTGCCTAAAACACATTGCAGATACAATGGAGTGAATGGGGCAAATAAAAAAGCTCTTAACAACCATAATTTGATTTCACCTCCAATAAGGCAACCCAGTGGGCGAGAGAGGATAATTGAATTAAATAGACTAAAATGAACACAACAATTCAATGTTCTAATTAGACTCCTCCGTAGCTTTTATTGTTGTTCATTACCGTTTTGTAATGTACATTTTTTGCAGTACACAGAGTTTTTATTTTCAACTGAAGAAATAAGCGCAGGTTTTTTCACGATCGTCCCACGTATAAAACACTCTTTAACATTTTTATTACAACATTTTGTATTGCGTCAAAAGCATAGATTTTAATATTTATAAACTTCAGTCTTTTTCATTCTTTAGAAAATATCTTGGAAATAATAATATCAGAATCGTTTTTGGTTTTAATTAACGAGAAATAACTGCCTCAACAAATGTTACACACAAACTTGAATTATATAAACATCTACATTCTACATACATAATCACACGTATGTAAGGATTACGGTTTATTTTTTTTTTATTATTGTCACATTGGTTGGTAGCATGGTGCGTTGTGCTAACGTTTAAATCAGTCATAGTAAAGAAGGTAGCTTTGGAATACAAAATGAATTTTATTATAGAAACACTAACTAAAATAATTATTTATGCATTAAACCGCTTAATCGTTAATACGGAATAGTTTTAATCCAAACAGTTAGATTTAGCTTTATTATTACGAAAGCTGAGTATTTATGTCGGGGGAGACCAAAAAACATGCAAAAAATATGCATTTAACATTTTAATTTTGTTAAAATTAATTCACTCGCACGGTAACGCCATTGTTTATTCATCGTTTTTCATCAATGCTGCCAATCACAGAAAAAATATTTTTACGTAAAACAAAGTGAATGCACCATTGACAAGTTTGTACCTGTATTTATAACAATAGAACATGGAAAGAAATATACTAAAATAATTACACAAACCCGCTAACAAACCTGCCAACAAACCATTCAAAACCTGGGATGTTTTTTTAAAGTATGATGAAATGCGAGTTTATTTTAGAGAATTTATTTTATAAGATTGGTACTTCCGACAAATGTCATATTTGATTGTCTATCAGTTAAAAAAGGAACATTCCGTATTATCCGTGCATCAAGCTTCGACAACACGAACGTTCCGTGTTATCCGTGAGGTGGACTAACTGCATATTTACCCTAAAATATTGTGCTTAAAAACCCGCATAAAATCTTGGCTCCACTTATTCTGTCGGATTGGTTTCAACTTTATACGGGCGTGTTATTTATTATGGTATATTTAAATTTTGCGGTATGATTTTAGTCTGCGTTAGAGGTAAATAACATTTATGACGGTTTGTTTCATAACTTGGATAATAAAATAATTTGAATAGGACTTTCACACAACTTGAATATTAACTATTAAATTTGACGATTTGTCCAAATTCTGTGAAACAATCCGTCTATGATATTCATCTTTTGACTTTATTGCTAGCAAGTGAAGTAGATCAAAAATATCACTCCATATGACACTTTTTGAAAGGCTTGCATTAAAAATGGTGTTAACGAACCTGTGATTTTGTATGATACTAGCGCAGGCAAGTGAAAAATCACGGAGTAGTCTAAATTCTTTACACATCAGTTCCAATTTTGAAAAAGTCAAAAATAATTTGAAAATTACACTTAATTTCAAATCATATATGAGTTAATTTGGGTATTTTTGAAAATGATGGTTTGTTTTGGAGTCTTATTTTCTAAGAGTAACAGAAGAGTATGTATGTATGAGACGATCTATGAATGTGAATGAGGCAAGGAGTGTGCGTTAAGGTCGAGTTTTTTTGGCGGTCCGTCCTCTCTGCCTATCCCTGCGAAAAATAGCGTGATGGTTAGTTGGCTATTTTCTAAGGTGGGTAGTTTCTGAGTTTTAGATTGAGCGTTAGAGATTTCTGCTTTAGGTTAACAAATTCAAAGGTTTTAAAAGTAGAATCAATATAGACGAACAACATTAATTAATTAAATGAATTCAGTATTGGCGAAACTCAATCGAAAATCTGGAGACAGAAAAATCAGTGGGACATAATAGCAGTCAATAATATGTGCGTTAACAAAATGAAGATAATTTTGGTAGTACTTAGTTGAAGTATGATTCAGTTAAAAGTGACTGAATTGGATGTAGGTTCCATAGCTCAGATGGTAGAGCACTTGCCATGAAAGCAAAGTGTCCTGGGTTCGTGTCCCAGTAGAGCCAATATCTTTTTCTGATTTTTCTATCTCCAGATTTTCGATTGAGTTTCGCCAATACTGAATTCATTTAATTAATTAATGTTGTTCGAGTTTCGCTAATATTGTCTTCATTTAATTAATTATTATATTTGAGATTGGACTCATAAAGTTAAAAAATTAAAAATAAATATTCATCGTAGACTTGCAGAAAAGTCAATAGATGTCGCGTATTAAAAATAAAATGGATAAAAATTTATCCAGACACTATCTAGATAGCATTTAGTTCGAGTTGAATCTTGCAATCATATATAAAGATAGCAGCCAATAATATGTGCGTTAACAAAATTAAGATAATGTTGGTAGTTCTTAGTCGAAGTATGATACAGTTAAAAGCGACCGAATTAAATATAGGTTCCGTAGCTCAGATGGTAGAGCACTTGCCATGAAAGCAAAGGGTCCTGGATTCGCGTCCCACTGGAGCCAATATATTTTTTCTGATTTTTCTATCTCCAGATTTTCGATTGAATTTCGCTAATAATGTCTTCATTTAATTAAATATTATAATTTGACATTTTACTAATAAAGTAAAAAAATTAAAAATAAACATTAATTAAGTAAGAAAACCATTTTACAACCATGGATTTATTAATTATGGGCTTTATTACTCTTTGCAGTAAAACTTTGGAAACAATATTATAAAACGTTATTTCCTTGAACATGTCTGTACAAAAGACAATATATTTTTCTTGTTAGATGAGGCATTTATCTCCGCGAAGTTCAATAAGTATCTGTTTTATTCATGTGACTATCGAGTCGCGAGTTGCTATGCAATTTGTATAATGCCCGTACAGCCAATAGTCGTCATGAAATGAAGCAATTTAAATGCATTCGATTGCCCGCCTAGAAAACTACACTCTGGAAAATTCATCGAACTTCCAATTGAAAAGTTTTAAAATGGCGCAGATATGTAAAGATTTTACACAAATGAGATACATCTATATTCCTATCTGGAACAAGACATTTGGATGCCTTTGTGGAAAATACTTCAATGGTAAACAAGCAGTGTTTCGATCCACGTAATACATTATTAGCTTTTTTAAAAAAGAACTAAATGAAAACTCATTTATTGGAGTGAAATAAAGCTATCTTGTTTCGCAATTTTATTTTAAGTTAATAAATGGTAATTATTTTATTAATTGTAAATTATTTCCGGACCCATAAAGATATTTTAATTTTGCAAAAAATTTCTAGTAAATTTAAATTTAATGGTAAAAATTTTTAGTTTGCCCGAGGTTTCAAAATTGTTATTTTAATGTATACAGGGTGTCCGGGGGTAAAGTGGATTAACTTCGGAGGTGATTCTACATGATGGTAGGAGTAAAAAAGATTAACAACTTTTTCCGAAATTCCATTTTTTTCCCATACAAAAAGATGTACCTACTAAAAATCCTTAGTGTGAGGTACGATCTTACTTGCTGAGAGTCTGCCGGGAGCCCGACTCGATTGTGATTGGCCCGTATCGTAACAGCGGAAAATAAATCTGGCCAAACACGCCGGACTAATTTCATCTTTTTACCTCAAAACTACCCCTAAAAGTTAGAATTTCGAAAAAAGTTATTTTTCTTTTTTACTTGTACTATCATGCAGAATCACCTCACGAAGTTAATGCACCTTACCCCCGGACGTCCTGTATTTTGAATGACTTTTCTCATATAGTATTTGATAAATATGGTACCAATAATATTGAATATTGTTTTATTTTTGTCAGTTAACTTACTTAAAAATCGCTGTAGCTCATGATGAAACTGACTTTTCCGCTAGCAAAAGCGAAAATAAAGTATTTTAACGGCACCTCTAACAAAGAAAATTGTAGAGAAATGAATTTGAATTTGAGCGTACTGTACATTACATTATACTTTAATAGAACATTATACTTTAATAGTACATTATACTTTAATAGTACATTAGAAACGATTTCCCGACCTCCGTGTTTCCTCCCTCCTACTACATGGGTTTCTTCAAGATTCAAGATCCATGTTCACTCCTTCGTCTCCTTTAAAAGACCCACCTCACAGCATCCCCAAAGATGACACAGGCCCTGAGAGATTTTCTTTCCTCGGGGTTTCCTGTGTGAAGTTATTTTAACGAATTTTAATAATATCAACGAAAACACAGCAAAAATATAAAGTCTCATATAAATTTTAAAATGTGATATGTTTAACCGAGACCCTATTCAGGTTACAAATATATTCATTAAACATTTGTAAGTGCCAAAATATGAGTAAAAATTAGTTGAGATAATATTGTCATTTCTGAACTTGAAATATAAGATCGGCAAAAATAACATAAAAAAAAATAACAACCGAATTGGTTAAGGCTGTCCCGGTAAGACTTAGATCCTGGGATCGATTCCCAGTTGCGACCATTACCGACCATTGCAACATTATTTTATTGTGTCTTGTTCTACTTCATGTTTCGCTTAGATTTTTTAGTGTTATAAACATCCTTTCATAAATTTACTACATAATATATGCAGAATTCAATCAAGAAAACAAAGCAGGTACTTGCGTATATACTTGAATGAATCTATTTAAAAATTTCAACACATTTTCCGTCTTTATGCGGTAAAAAAAAACAATCTTTGAAAAATTATTCAGCAATTTTCCAAATTTGTGAAAGAGTTCATTATGAATTCAGGATTCGTGAACTTATGAAGATTCCAGCAAGGCGAAGAACTTTTCAGATGAAATTATAATCAAACCTCGAGTTGCTTCGCGGAACTAAAATTACGGTTTCACAATAAATTTACCTTGGGTACGTTAAAACCTCATTAATAAAAAAAACATCGAAGTGTTCACAACCGTACTATTTCTGGATAAAAGGAGGAACGGAGAAAACGAAAATCATTAAATATTATTAATGAAAACTGAAAACATAATATTAAGGTATAAAGTTTGCAAGTTATAATTAGCATTTCAAAGGAAATCGACTTTTCTCTCCGATGGATGGAATCCATATTCAGTAACTTTTGAAATGTTGTTATGTAGAAAGCGATAGTTACGAACCAAAGTTTTTCTTGATATGTTTATAATTATCATCTTACATAAAAAAATACGTGACAGTATTGATTATAAAAAATTGTCATGAAAAATTGATGTGCTTTTTAATCAAAGTTATAAAGAACGTTAAAAAAGTTATTGTGATTAATCTTCTAAAAATTTTTTAATGGAAAAGTGCATTTTAAATAGTCCCTTTTTGCACAAAAAATGGCGCTGTCAAATATTATTATTACCTTAATGGTTATTTTGATGTACTTTTTTGTTTTGTTTTTTACGTTGCTCCACATAGGGGGCTCTGAGAAAAATAATTTCCCTTAGGGCCTATGCCATCTTAGGGGATGCTGTGTGAAGGGTTTTTAAGGAAAGTAAGGAGAGGAATTTTTTGGAAGAAAATATGTATGAGGAGTGGATAGGAATCTGGGGGTTGTGAATGTGCCCAGAAGTGACGGACAAATGAAACCATTCCTCCAACCATGGTGCAAGGTGATGGAACGAGAGATTTCGGCAGGAGAGGATAAAAGAGTTCCCTCAACTAGTCTCTCTCGATACTGCCCACCATATCTGGGAGGCGGGATTGGGTACCGCCGCCCCGGGAACCTTTATTGGATAACCAACTCCTCTGCCATAGGTCACCCCAAGTGGTTCGCTACGTTTGGTGATTTAGCAGGGGTGCCCGGGTTCATGGGGTGAGGTTTGTCTAGGTATTGGAGGCGGATGACCAGGACACACTGAACCCCAGATTACTACCCACCCCTTAAACCCTTTTCCTTCCCAGAACTCTCCTCTCCTTCCTTTCCCCAAAAAAAATCTTCCACACAGCATCCCCAATGATGACATAGGCCCTGAGGGAAATTATTTTCTTCAGAGCCTCCTATGTGGAGCTCATGTAAAAAAATAAATAAAAAATACAGCAGGTGGGCAGACGCATCGGCCGCCAAAACCTGGACAAACCTCACCTCATGAACCCGGGTGAGCACTTAATTTATGTGTTGAAGGTGAGCACTTACTCTAAGCATTTGCGACAAGAATAAATATTATAAGGACGACATTGTACAAACACTGTGCATAGCGATGTCATTGGCGAATAAAGGTTTCCTAGAATCCATAAATTAATTATTTCATTTCCATTTTTTTCCAGCGAATCTTTTAAAAATTATTATGCTTCTAAATGCGACAAGAAAAAAACATTTTCAGAGAAGAAAAAACATCAAAAGTTTGCTTTTTTGCTTTGTGAAAATATTCAGTTTTGTAAGGAGCCTAATACAAATGCTTGAAAGAAGAATACCAATCTCGTGTACTATAAAATAGAGTAATAGGTGTGTCAGATCAATTGACAAATTTGTGGTCTTGGACTGGAGATAATTCGAGGACAACAGATGAACGAGAGCTTGAATGGAGACCCAGAACAGGACTCAGAGACCGAGCAAAACAAAAACACTCTTGATCTGACAACATCAGTTAAGCAAGGCAAAGGGGGACAAGACTGCCGCTGAAAGGCTGACGAACTAAAGGGGACTGGATCCATTACTGGCCTAAAGTGGCTGTCGACGATTGTGATAATTGTTATTTGTTATTAAGTTCTACTCAAGTTCCATTAAAATCAGGTTTGTAACCACTTACCAGGAAAGCCTGTTTTCGATAGCATGAAAGTTTACAATAGTATTTATCGGGTGAGTAGCAACTAATTATTAATTCATGGTTATTCATTACCAAGTATATTTGATATACAGCCCTATATATTAAGCAGACTAACAGTTAAGGCTCCTAAATTTCTTGCCGTAGTTTGTTACAATCTTGATTTTTATGTGACTCTTTTATAGCCCGTACTAAGACGTTGACAGTACCTAAATGTTAATTGAACATTGCAAAATAAGTTTGCAGCAGGTAGCTGCCGGTGATTACAAATAGTTCCTACTTAGATGATCAAGACATACTGGCTGCATGAGTTCCGGTAATATCTAGCCACTCGTTTCGCTAGCTGCTGCTCGTCAGTGAGATTCAGGCAGGCAACGGTCAGCATGGACATCCCAAGCAGAGCTCTGACGGCGCGGCGCGGGAGACATTTCAACACGACACCATTTTACGTAAATTTATAATTCTTAGTTTATTGGTTTAACATTTAATAATGCACTACTCGTCGTTGGTAGTTTCCTTTTAAACGACTGGCGCCCTTTCTTTATTCCACTTTAGAGTCCTACTTAAAATCACATGTTACTAATATAACCGTCATCTTTGAGCAGTTAACGCGACCCGAGAGTAATAATAGAACAATATAGAGTCTGTCTTTCATGTAAGTCTTGATGTTACAATTTAATTAAATAACATATTATATAGCAGTGTTTTTTTTAAGATTACTTGATTGCTTCACAAGCTACTACCTGAGCTAAGCCATTTTATTATAACTTCATACCCATTGCATAACCTATAATTATGACAGCTGTTCATATAATCAATTAGCAGCATTCTTAACCATTACAAAATGATATTGTGTTCCAGATGATGATTTTATGCATTAAATCATTGTTTATAAAATTATGGATTTAGGGTCCGCTTTAAACAATGTATTAGCAATGCCAAAAACACTGTAAATGCGTTGAAAGACAAGAAAAACATTTGGATTTTTGATTCACTACCTTTAGGAAGTACATGCCCCTAACCCAGAGGTGGGTTCAATTATTTAGTGCGGCTAGCTCCACAGTAAATGAAGTCACTATGGCATCTTCGAGAGTGAGACTATGGCATTAATAAATTTATTTGACCTAAAAACTCATTGTTTCATATGTATACAGTATAACCGTTTATCTCATGTATATAAAAATGAATCTCTGTATCCTTTGGTCACGCCATAATTTCAGAACGACTTTACCTATTTCATTCATCTTTTTTTAAAAGTTTTCTAATACTTTATAGAAAGTTTTTACAGAAAGAAAAATTAAGAAAATTGGATGATATCAGTAAACTTAACGAATATTTTAACTTCGCACGTTTGACAGTTCGCGCATTTGATGAATGTGAATTTAGCAGGCAGCTGTTTTTTTTTTGTAACAAAATAATTGTCTATGGATTTTTTAAATTATAGATATTTTAAATAGATGTAAGATACCAAATTAGATTGATTGTTCTTATAATATACAAAAATGATTATTTGTAATATATGAAAAATGAAAATTTTAATAAAAAAATTGTAATCGATGGCAAGCGAGCTGTTTGAAAACTGAATGTACTGGAACTGAATATAAGGAACGCGGGAGGGGTTTTAGCGGGACGGAGGAGCGGGTGAGGGCAGTGGGTATGCGGGGAAGGTGGAAGGGGAACGTGGAAGGGGAAGGGGAAGGGGATGTGGGAGGGGAACGGGGACGGGAAAGGACAAGCAGAGAGAAACAATTAAACTCTAACCAACTACCACACACATGCATCAATTTCTCGACTACACACACTAGGGACAAATTCACCTCAAATGTCGATGTATTTAATACAAGTTTACCGTTATTCAAGAAATATCTGAACAATATTTTTATGTAGAATATTTTGATATCTAAAGAGCGTCACCTAGGGTCTATTGCATATATTTGTGTATTTCTATATTAATCTACAATGTAAAAACTTGTTAAAGTTTTCTTTTTATGTATCTTGCATTTTGTCATGTATTATTCATGACATTTAATCAGTCACCTGTAAATTTTGTAATTAATAATCTTTGATTGAAATTTATATAATCAAAGTTACTAACATATCTACTAGTTTATTTCTATGCCATTTACAACTTAGAAACTTTCGCTTTTATTGTAATGCACTATCTTTCCTTAAATTTATCTGTATACCTACCTTTCATATGATGTTTACTAGTTATATTTTTATAGTTAATCTTTTTTATTAAAAAAAACTGTCTCTGTATTATAAACTTGTCATGTAAAAGCCTTTCAGGGCGTTGAAAATTAATAAATAAATAAAAAAATAAAAAAAATATTTCTTTGAATATGGAATTGCAACGCATGCCGGGATTCAGCTAGTTAAAAGATAAAAAAATATATAATTAAGCAGAGCCTATGTATCTCTAAAGAGTGGTATTTTAATAGAAAGTAACAAAATTCACTGAAAAAATCTGTAGACGTGTGATATAAACTGATTTGAATTGGTCATCTTTAAGGATGCTGTGCGGAGGGTCTTTTAAAGTAAGGGATGAAGGCGAAGTAAAGTGAAGAAAAAATGCATGAGAGGTGGGCAGGAATCTTGGGGTCAGTATGCCCAGGAGTGACGTATGAATAAATGTGACATGCAAGGTTTTCAATTGCTTGGAGCAAGTAGGACATTGGCATCCCTAATTTGGGAAATGTTGCAATACTGATATGATAATATAACATAGGGGAGAGGAGATAGGCTATTCAGTTCTAGTCACTAAACATAACAATCAATTATTTCAAGCAAAATTTCAAAACAGAATGGGATCTCCCACCAGGAAAATACTGACCGTATAACGAACGCCCGTTAACTAATTCTTAATCACGAAAAATTACATAGTATTTTGAAAAATTCATAGAAGTATTTTCTCTCAACGCATTTAGAATTCGAGATTCGTGACCTTTAGTCCCAGATTCAAGGAGAATTATAATATCGCCTTGCCATATTAATAGGTCTCAGTTAACCTTCAAATCATCTATGAAAAGCGTTAAATGAAAATGGGTTGCTTGAAAAAATTCAAAGGTTTTGTAAATAATGTCTGCAATAAGTTCCGAATCGAAAATCTAAGGTAGGGTAGGGCGGGGCTAGTTGAACATGATTTTGCTAATTTGACCCAGACTCGAAACCCTTATAGATATTTTTGTTTCATTATCTGGCATTATAATGATATTCACGAAATGATATAATACATTGACCTTAGGCAAGATATTTAAATTTTCACGCAGAAAGAGAAATGGTTCAACTTGCCTCAAAGGTGGGGCTATTTGAACCACCCACGGGGCTTGTTGAACAATATAGTGTCATATATTCACACTCATGGTTTAATAAAACAAAGTATGTAAATTATTAAACTAAATTTATTGAAATAATGAAAAAATCCAGAATTAGGTAATAGAATGATTATTTTATCTAAAAAAGCGAGTCTAATAAAACAGGTAAATTTTCTTAGAATTATTTAATCGATATCGCTGTCACAATAGACGCAGATATACATTGGAATAGTGCCAGATGTGCACTTTTGGTGTGCCCACTTTAGATTGGCGTGACAACGAACGCACTCTTCTCCTGGATTTACGTAGAAAATTACAGTAAGGAATCTGAAAGGGGCAAGTTGAACCAAATGGTTCAAATAGCCCCCACCCATGTTTTATTACAAATTTCATCGAATAACTCATATACCACTAAATGTATTTCATTTTTACAATTGACAAGATACAGTTAAGTAAACACCAATATCAAATTGACTTACCTTGACTTGGTACCTTTTTCCTTGGTATCTATTTTCAAAAAAGCAGTCGATCGTATTTTTTTACTTTTGGAGCAAAAATCACACAAAACCCCCGCGCACACGCTACGGACGCCATGCGTCTACTAAATGCTTGGTGGCGCGGTCCCCACACTTCTAGCTTGCCAGAACATGTTCGGCATACTTTGTAAGTCTTTCGGCTCCGAAGATATTGGCGTGGCCCAACAAGCCCCTTGGTTCAACTAGCCCCGCCCAACCCTAAAATAATAATAAATTTTTCATTGAAAATTTAAATTATTGACATCCGATACAGTTTACTTTTTGAAATTAAAGTAAAAGAAGCACAAGTAAAGGTTTTCGTTAGACTACATTGAAAAAGGCACGAAGCTGAGCTTTTCTCTGAACGCAATAACATGTTAACATGTTTTATTTTTTGTTACAGGATAATGCTAAAAAGCTATATTATATTAAGCGTATCTGTGGGCTACAGATATAATAAGAAATTAATATGGTTAATAAAAAAGTGATTGCTTTTAACGGTTATTTGAGTTCAATAGTGAAGTTATTACTCGTCGTTCATTTAGCAAATAAAATTTGGGGATGAAAAGTTAATGGTTCGCGTTATTCTGTACACTCGCATCTCCAGCAATTTTTAATTTTACTACAACCGTTTCGAGTTTATCGTGCTGATGGAAGGGTGAAGTTTAACTGTCAATAAAATTATTTACAGTTTTCGTGATACGATTTCGAAATAATTGCTTTTAAAGCCGTCAATATGAAGGAAAACTAAAAGACTGAGTTTTCGTTTTTCTATTGTGGTCCAGATCATTATCTGGCTTATGGTTTCCTGGAAGGGATTATCCACACAGTAAAATAACATTTTTTACTAGGAATTTTCGAAATATGAATAAATTGAACAACCCTGGTGAGAAATCACAACCCTGATGTACCCCCTTCTTCACATTAAATGTGTCCGATGATTGATCATTTATAAATCTTGATTCATGCGTGTCCTTAGGTACACGGATTTCTAACGATAGATATATTTTGGTGTTTAGGAACTCTCATCACATCAAGTTCTTCCCACGATGGTTCCACTGTGGGTACGTATTCATGGGTTTTGGAGTCGTCAACTAACCAGAGCATAGCGGGCATGTTGAGTTTCCGATATGTTGTCGGATATTGAGTTCTTGCTCTCGAGTTCCTCTCCCCTTGACAAAACCTGTCTGCGTGGTATTTGCCATTTATAACTCCCACGGTGCTCGATAATAATGTATACCATTATGTAAAAATGTGACTGATGGGCCGCTGATAGTGTTTTCATTTTAGATTGTTTCTAGTCAGTTGTGGGATAGAATCGAGGATAAAAATATTTATACAGCGCCAATGAGGTGATTTCTTTTACAAAAACGGCGAATTCAAACAAATCTTGTAGTATTATTATTATTATGGGCGTGTGATAAAATAATATGAGGAAATTTGTCCTGTAGTGCCCGTCTTTCTTCGTTGAACCCTCCTTGTGTAATGATATGAAAACCGATCCAACCCAATATTTTGGTCATTTATCACGTTTCCATATGTAGGTGATCCCTTCGTCAATATTGTGAGTTTGAGAATCTCAGCTTCGATCCCACCACTTTCTGTTGATTTATTGCTTTTAAATTTGTGTATGGCTACTTTGACTTCACTTTGAAGAATTTTGGGCGCAAAATCGAAATTATTCAATTTGGTATATTCGTCGGGATCAGTTTTATCTGTTGTTTGTTAAAAATTATTGTATCCGGAAGCGGGTGGAGTTAAAATAAATTGGAGGAAAATGTGCAAGCAAAATTAGTAAATTAAGAATTGTTAAAAAATTATCTCACGGCATCCTGAGTGAAGTTAATGTAAAAAATTCTATTTCACACTATTCGGACCCGGATTCGGAGTGGCAGAGTCGCGGTTATTTCTCATTTTTGTCTTGTTCATTGAATTGGGGGAGGTTCCTAATTCCTAGGGGTATTTGTAAGGTGGCTACCCATTTCCTTTCGCACCTATGTACCAGAGCGGTTATAGTTGATGCAATCGCGTGCCTTCTGTCGGAAAACCTTGCCAATGTCAATCATTTCGGCTTCATGTCGGTACTGGTAGGTACTGCTGCCTTTTACCATGAATATTTTATACTTTCCGTTAAATTTTCTGCTAAAACATGAGCTCATGTAGGATGTGACTCTTCACCACGCATGGCGGTCTTGATTAGAAAAGGACTAGATATAATTCGTCGCCCGAGTTCTTAATTGTGCAAACTACCATTTTATCGAAAATGAGTTTTAAATGCAATCATGTTAAGGATAAAATTTCGCATCGTTAGATAAATAAAAAATAGTTTTACGAGCCATATACAATTAATTACAAGCTTTTTAAAATGTCAATGTCCACAACAATATTCTAAAAGTGAGTTCTTAATTAGTTAAACTCCTTCTTAGTTTAATCTCAGTTGCCGCGAAATAAAATTTGCGGGCTAGATTAGTCAAACTCCACCAATCGACCAATCACAGCACGCCGATCCACGATACCGCGCCGCCATGTTGTTTGTTTACTTCACATTGTTTTTGTTATTGTGGTGTGTTACGAGGAAGCAAAAGGCATTTAATTGTATTACAAGTGAGTTTTTGAATAACGAAATAACAACAAAATGTCTAAAACTATTGACAAAAGATCATACATACGCAGCAGTGCTGAAATAGAGCGGTCAGTATTAGTTTTAAGTATCTTTATCAATGACGTTTCAGTTTTGTTTTATAAATGGCAAGGAACTTTGTAATACAGCGTGTTCATTTTTCGGTTTTAACACAGTTCTTCTTTCCGAGAGTTTTTATTGTCAAAATCAGTTTTGTTGATTATCATTTCATATTAAAGTTAGAAGTTCGATTCGAAATTGTCAGTTTATCCGTATTTGTATGAAGCCTTTGTTTGACATTTAAGAATAAGTCCCGTCATTAGGCAGTTTGTTGATATAAATTCTGGTGCAGTTCTGATTTTTTCCTCATTTATGTGTTGTGGGGTGATCCGAGTTTCGCCAACAAAAATATGGTTGGGATTTGAGTTTTAGCTAAAGACCATGAACAAAAAGAGTTTTTCCAGGATTTAATTATAACTCAATAACTATTGACTCTGTGAAAAATATTTTATTATTTATGAATTACGCCGCTTTTTTTACATGAATACCGCACCCGAGTCCCAACTGTTCCCGTCTGGAGCCAGTGGGACTATGGCATCCCCAATTGGGGTATGTTGTGAAGCTGTAGGTAGTGGGGAGGGGAAGGAGATAGGGAATAGGAAGGTGGGGAAGTACCTGGCTATTCAGATCTGGTCACCAAACACGGCAGAAGCCATTTCAAGCAACGTTTCAATTCTGAATGGTGGTCTTACACCAGGGCGATACTGAGAGTATCTTCCACTCTGGAACGTGCCGCAAACATACTATATATTATTTTAAATGAATAAATTGTGAATTACACAAATTAATCAAATAAAATTTATTTGCCACGCCAGGATTCGATCCCGCGACCTTCGGAATGCTAGTCAGGCGCCTTACCGCTGCACTACGCCGGCCGTCTGGTAATACGCAATATTTCTTATTCAAACAGTTAGATTTATCTTTATTATCACGCAAAGTGAGTATTTATGTCGGGGGAGACAAAAAACATGCAAAAAATAGGCATTCAACATATTAATTATGTTTAAATTAATTCATTTACGCGGAAACGCCATTTTCATATGTATTCAAGATTTAGATTATTGAAATCGGTATAAAAATGTTTTAATTCATTATTCTCATATGGTTATTTTCCTCACAAAAATTTTTTTTTTTAAATATTTTAATGTGTTTCAATTATAGTTTGATTATTTTTTTAATTATCTTTGCATGACCTTTTCAAAGCGTTCCCGTTCCCGCCCTGTTCCCCTCAGGCGTCCCCTCTGCCTTATTCTCAGATTGTTTGTATTTTTCTCACGAAAACGCATTTCAATAAATTTTTAACAAATTTTAATGTGTTTCAATTATAGCTATGGTATTTTTTAAAATAATTATCGCTACACGTCCATTCCCATGCGTTCTCGTTCCCGCCCCGTCCCCCTTCCACGGTCCCTTCCGCGTTCCCCTTTCACCTTCCAACCCCTCCCCCCTCCCGCTTCCACTTTCCCCGTCGCCCCTCCCTTGTTTCACTCCCGCGACTCCCTCGGCTTCGTTCCTTCCTTCCTCCCTCCCAGATTCCCCACCCCCCCTTCCCCCTACCGCTTAACTTTGTAAAATACACACATTTTTCAAACAAATCGCAAGCCGCCTAATGTATTTTTTTAAAAATAAATATCATTAAGTCAGAGCTCACCATTATACATTGAAACCTTCGCGGTTTCAGCACAACAACTGACCAAAGTTTCACCACAATCGGTTAAATTGTGTAGGAAATAATAAGATAATTTTAAGCAAATTTCATAACCCCAGATCTGACCATTACATATGTTCAGGATCTCAATTTCCGCTCTCCCGACAGAGCAATCCGACGTGGTAACACCTGATTCCGAAAGGAAGTGTGGCCGGAGTAACTCTTCAATAATAACTCCAGCTCTTGAATATTGGTCTTTATTCAAACAATAAAAAGACCCGTAGGGTAGCTCATGTACGGTGAGCCCAATAATGCTATCTCTCTCCGCGGTTTTTATAACCCACATGAAGTGAAAACCTGGCAGCAGACGTTTTGCCAAAAACGACCCGCCCAAGACGGATGTTAACAAGAGAAGAAGAAATTAAAAAAATCCGTGGCAATACGAAATCGCCCTGGCAATCGCCAACACAAAAAAAAATGTTGCCACAACCATTAGGGTGACAATCACAAAAAATTTATATTTCAGTACCTGAAATCTTAACAGAGACCTTCGCTGCCGTTCGTAAAAAAACTCACCAAAGTTTCACCCGAAGCGCAGAAAATAATTAGGTAATTTTTTTTTAAATTACATTATATATAGAAATTTTCTCAGGCGTGCGCATAATACCTCACCAAAGTTTCATCGCAATCGGATGAATAGTTTAGGAAATAATGAAGGAAAATTTAATAACACCAGAACTCACTTAATTGCAAATTTGTAACACCAAAACTCACCATTAAATATATATTGAAACCTTCGCGGGCATGCGTAAAACATCTCACGAAAGTATCATCGGAATCGGATGAATGGTACAGAAAATAATAAGGGAATATGTGTGCAAATTTCATAAAGTCAGAGCTCACCATTATACATAGAAGTTTTAGCGTGCAAGCGCACAATAACTACCCAAAGTTTCATCACAACCGGTTAAATGGAAGAGAAAATAATGACGGACAGAAAAGCTACATAATTAATAAGTTTTTATATATATATCCCACCACAATTGTCGATATCACAAAGAGATATATTGAAAATAAACTCATCCTGTATATAACTTGAGATGGTCGTTTACACAATTAAGCACGGAAAATATTTATGCAGAATTTGCTCTACCTCCATTTTAGTGTGGTCAATCTCCTTAAGAATAATTTTGATTTTGCATTCTTGCTCAATCTCCATTTTAAAATTAAAAATAAAGTATCAAAAACGATAATAAGTCACCTTATTAAGAATTATTTCAACTTATGAGACCTTTACCTTTACGTAAATAGCTTCGTTTTACACATCTATCATAATGTTTCATTGAAATAATCAAAGAAAACCTCCTCCTGTAAAATACGCAAATGGTAGTTTGGACAATTAAGAACTCGGGCGACGAATTCTCTATCCTGGGTGTGACAGGGACCATTGTTCGATCCGAGATAATGTACTACCCCTACCCACCCTAACCCCAAGATAATATATTGTTTTACAAAATATATTATCCAAACAGGAGGCCCAGAGGAAAATAATTCCTCTCAAGGTCTAAGTCATCTTTGGAGATGCTTAACGGAGGGTATTTTTAGAAAAGGAGGATGAGAAAATTATGGGAAAAAATGCATGAGGGCTCAATATGTCCAGAAGTTATGGACATACTTACAGACATCGAAGATTCGGTTTCGGTGGAAAGTCCTGTTTCGATCGGACACTAATTATTGCCTACCAAGTTTCTATATAACTAATCCAAAACCTACTAAACTACCAACTAAATCACTACTAACTGTTACTACTATTGATATACCTACTAAACTACTACTAACAAACCTACGACTATCTACTAACTATGTTAAGACTATTAATATATTATAATAAAACGAATATAAAACTTTATTCCACTTAATTTTATTGGACCGTAACCGGTTTCAGCTCGTCAAAGCCATCTTCAGACTGGTACAAATATTTCCTAGTCTACGGTTTATATACACAACATATTGGGGAGGGGGAGGGTTGTGTATATAAACCGTAGACTAGGAAATATTTGTACCAGTCTGAAGATACACAACATATTGGGGAGGGGGAGGGTTGTGTATATAAACCGTAGACTAGGAAATATTTGTACCAGTCTGAAGATACACAACATATTGGGGAGGGGGAGGGTTGTGTATATAAACCGTAGACTAGGAAATATTTGTACCAGTCTGAAGATACACAACATATTGGGGAGGGGGAGGGTTGTGTATATAAACCGTAGACTAGGAAATATTTGTACCAGTCTGAAGATACACAACATATTGGGGAGGGGGAGGGTTGTGTATATAAACCGTAGACTAGGAAATATTTGTACCAGTCTGAAGATACACAACATATTGGGGAGGGGGAGGGTTGTGTATATAAACCGTAGACTAGGAAATATTTGTACCAGTCTGAAGATACACAACATATTGGGGAGGGGGAGGGTTGTGTATATAAACCGTAGACTAGGAAATATTTGTACCAGTCTGAAGATACACAACATATTGGGGAGGGGGAGGGTTGTGTATATAAACCGTAGACTAGGAAATATTTGTACCAGTCTGAAGATACACAACATATTGGGGAGGGGGAGGGTTGTGTATATAAACCGTAGACTAGGAAATATTTGTACCAGTCTGAAGATACACAACATATTGGGGAGGGGGAGGGTTGTGTATATAAACCGTAGACTAGGAAATATTTGTACCAGTCTGAAGATGGCTTTGACGAGCTGAAACCGGTTACGGTCCAATAAAATTAAGTGGAATAAAGTTTTATATTCGTTTTATTATAATATATTATAATGGAATTCCACCATGAAATATCACTCTCAAAAATAGAAATATTAAGACTATTGATGTACCTACTCGTAAACGTCACACGATTTTCTGCCGAAACCGAAACTGATACCGAAACTTTATTTTTTGCCGAAATTTGCCGAAATCGCAACCGAAACCGTACCTTCGGTCGGTCACTAGTAATACTAGTATTTAACATAGTGTAACGGTATTTGTCACGGTAATCATCCGAATGTACCTTCGGATTATTCTATTTAATGGTAGAGTGAGAGAATCTCTTCAGGATTGTGGGAATAAACGAATACAGGTTCCAACTTGTGAGGTTAGATTGGTTTTAGTAATAAAAGAGTTCATTTCCCAAAACAACCAAATCCCAGTATATTTGTATAAAGAACATAACAATGTTGCCCTTTTGAGGGGCCGGGTTTCACATCCCCAAAAACATAACAGATTCTGAAAATTTGACAGGAACATAATTAAGCAGAAAGAAATATCGTACCTGCGGACCATGGATCTTTATCTAATTACTTCTATACTGACACCAACTCTTAATTTACTAGAAGATAGCGCGTTGAGGAACCGCGGGCCATATTCTCGCACAATCTCCAGGATGGGAACCGGGAAAGGCCCCCAGGAAGACCAGAGAATGAGGACCCCTCGCCAGGGGGTTGGATCCAAGATCAGCACCAGTGCTCTGGTTGAGCCCACCGCATAAAAACACGATTTCCGTCAGCACGCCTCATCAGGAAATGAACGCCGAGTATCCATCCGTCACAAATATGAGCAGCAATGACCGTACCAGGTCATAGGAACTCTTTCTCGCGAAGATCTTCAACATGCCAGTCGCGATTATGTAGGTAATTTACAATACCGTTAAGTCGCGGACAAATATCGGTCCCAATGGCGGCGACCGATCATATTAGAAACAGCGTTCCGATCACATCAGAAAGAAGCGTTCGCAAAATGTACATCGCCCGGCTCGCGATTAAAATCATTTAAAAACAATTTGTAACGAAGGGATTATCCCTTTTTTAAATCCAGAACTATCACTAAAGTGACAAGTCGAATATGCACCGGCTTCCCGTACGGTGCGAATTCAAAAAGTGCCTTGCCAGAAATCGTGTTTAAAGAGTTGCCAGTGTCAAAAAAAAACCAAAAGCGAATCATCAATTAAATATGCAGCCAGGCGGAGGTTTATCAAGTCAACATAATAATTATTGCAAGTGCAATAATCATTATCGTGACAATAGTTAATAGTGAGTTAGTTAGTAGTTTAGTAGTGATTGGGTTAGTTTTTTAGAAGCTTAGTAGGTATATCAATAGTAGTAACAGTTAGTAGTTCATTTCCAAGAAATAAAAGAAAAACGGTATATCAATAATTTAATTTATCTCGAAAATTTAAAAAAATGTATCCAAAATACTGCAGGTGTCTTTTTGTACAAGGAGTTGGCTTTGGACCAAACGAATTCCAGTGAAGTAGGTCACATAGAAAATGTTTAATAAGAGTTCGAGGAAACGATAAAAATTTCCTTTTCATAAAAAAATAAGTGCTTCCTTATAATATAATTTTTTATATTTGCGGAAAAGCAATTTCACAAATTGTAGGTTTAACGGGCCTTTTTACTGACTTTGTCTTGTCGTGTGAAATAACATGAACGTAAAATCTTGTATCATTATAAGAGTTTTTTTTATTTTATTTAAAATGAAATGTAAATAAAGAACACTTCCTGTTGATAGGCTTCACTTTATGGCTCCATTACATTTTGCAGTTTCTGTCTTCCATCGAGGAAATAGCTCATGGCGTGTAGGACGTTTTTATATAGGCACGTTTACTTAAAGGTTTTACCTGCGTTTCATGAGTATTTTGACATTAAAACGCTTTAGCTTCAACATTCATTTTATCCTGTTAGGGAGTTTTATTTAATTTCTTTTCCTCGTCTTATGTGTGTGTTGGTGTTGCAGGTTTTTAATTTTTTTTAAATGTTCCATTGATATATGACCATTTTTTTGGTAGCTTTAAAATAAAATATTGCAGTATATAATTTATTGAACCAAATAGATATTGACTATTTAATCATTACCTTGATGTTTTTATATGTATTTTTTTAGTATAATTCCCATAACTCTCTTTTGTAGTATTGTCATTTGTTTCATTAATGTTCCATACACGAGGGAGGTTCACTGAGCCTAGAAGTTAGGTGAAATGCAACACTTGTAGTCTTAGAACATAAAATTCGCAATCTAATCGATTGCCCATTACTCTTGGAACGCGGTAGATAATTCGTGCCTAAACTAAAGGCATTGCAGACACCGCAACTTGTTCACTGTTCAGGATACCACACGTTAGAATTAATGTTCTGGAACTGCATTCCATGACAGAAAGGATGGTTCTGTTGAATTTAGTCTATGAACAAAATGTGCCGATAAATTCTCTATATTGTGGAAAGGAAAATTTAATCACATTATTTTCGTGCTTTACTAGGTAGTTGTTTGATCATTACCTTTTTATTATTTTAGGGCGAGGATGGTTTATCATTCTGCTATCTTTTATTTTACCTTTTTACTTTAACAGTTAGTAAGTAATTCGAATTCACGGAGGTTGCCTCATCTCTCCTCTCCACTCTACTTTGATTCCCTGAAGGCCCCCACAAGGGAAGAGGGCCTCACCTCTCCTCTCATCTCCTCCTTGGTTCCCTGAAGGTCGCACGACGGAAGAGTCCACTCCCGCTTGGTTCCCTGAAAGCCCCACAAGAGAAGAGTTCACGGAGGTCGCCTCATCTCTCCTCTCTACTCTACTTTGATTCCCTGAAGGCCCCCACGAGGGAAGAGAGCCTCACCTCTCCTCTCATCTCCTCCTTGGTTCCCTGAAGGTCGCACGATGGAAGAGTTCACTCCCGCTTGGTTCCCTGAAAGCCCCACACGAGAAGAGTTCACGGAGGTCGCCTCATCTCTCCTCTCCACTCTACCTTGGTTCTCTGAAGTCCCCACAAGGGAAAAGGACCTCATCTCTTCTATTCACTCCTTTTTGGTTTCCTGAAGGCCCCACGATGGAAGAGTCTACTCTCCCTTGGTTCCCTGAAGATCCCACAAGGGAAGAGCTGACGGAAGTTCAACTCTCCTCCTCATGGTACCTCCTCTGGGTTCCTCCCTGCATACCTCATAAAGGAAGAGTCTGTTGGATGTTGTGTGTTGTGATTGTCCTATTTTATATTTAAATTCATTTAGCACTGAACACTTTTACTTATCATTTATTCTAATCTTGATGTGTAGAGTCTCTTATCTTAAACTTTCGCGTCTATGCCACCTCTTACTAAAATATTGCAATAAATTGTCTGTCTAAAATCTTTTTTGTCTGTGGCCGCGTCAGCTTTTTATTTTGTGTCTATAAAACAGCGTGTTTTGATTTCGCTTGTCATTCTCTTTACAATATTCTTCTCTATTTCCTAAACTCTGCTTGTTTACATGGAAATCAAGTCATCTTTCGCTTCTGTAAACTTTAATCATTAAATTATTGTCGCCAGTCAAGTGTTCAGACCAGAATCACTCAGTAAAATTATTCACCAGAATAAACAGTACAACATCCAGTATCAGTGTTTTTACTACACAAGGATTACCCCAAACTCTACTCTCTCATCTCATTATACGTTCCTCGGTGTGGAACAGAAGGAAGCCTATAAAGCAGCTCAATCTTACAACCTGACTGCAGACTATCTGGAGAGAACCACACCTGGAATCTACGCAAAATCCACGGAGGTGGCTTCAGCTCTCCAAGGTTCCCCAAAGCCCCCTAGTTTTTGAATCGTCAGCTTTTCATCCACAAGTATCTAGGGAAATAGAATGTCTATCCAGAAGAGCTACGAGTACTGGGATAAGGTCTGAGATGTGACCCCGTTGTCAAAGGTATCATTCGTGACACTGTTCCCCAGGTCATTCAGCCTGAGCATGGCAGCTTACACCTTGGCTTAGAATGACTATTTCAGGTTTCCAACCCCTGAGCGATGGGTTTGTCATGCTCCCTCTACTAAATATCATTAATTAGAACTAAAGAAAAAAATTATAGGACGTTTTTCGAACAAAGCATAAAACTTTTTCTGTTAATTTGAAATTAAAAAAAATACATCAATAATAACATTTAAAATTATTTATCGTTAACTTTTATCGTTGAATAATCCATGTAAACAGTCCGTGGTACACACTTATATTGCAAAACTTTGGGGTTCGAAATTTTTCATGAAAAACTAAGCAATAAATTTACACACATTTTTTCATTAGTGTCCAAAAGCTATGATAAATTTCTTATTTTTGTGTGGTTAACTAAGCGTTCTCATAAACACAGCTTTCTAATTTATTATTTCTTTCTAAATGGTCAGCTGTTCTAATTATGACTTGAAATGTGAGGCTAGCCAAGTTGATTTCAACGTATATGTATTTTTTGTAATCAGTTTTTTTTACATTTTAGCTCCACACGGGAGGCCCGAAGGAAAATAATTTCTCTCAGGGCTGATGTCATCTTGGGGGAAGCTGTGTGGAAAGGAAAGGAAGGAGAGGAAGATCTGGGAAGGAGAAGTCAAAGGGACTCCCTCAACCATTCTCAACAAAAAAACACCTCACCCCATTAACCCGGGCACCTCTGCTGAGTCACAAAACGTAGCGAACCACTTCGGATGACATATGGCAGAGGTGTTGGCTACACAATAAATGGTTCCCGGGGAGGCGGTACCTATACCCACCTCCCAAATTGCTTTGATTAAAAAACTTTATTAGGAAAAATTAACAATTAAAGTTTCGCGGTATGGTTTTATAGTGCTTTCACACAAACGATATATTGAATTCCGTAAGTTTAAACTTAACACAGTTTGCATCCGCGCTGTGCAAGCGGGTTTTCCACAGAGCGTCGGAACAGGTGAATAAAGATATGTTTATTAATACCGCCTGTCAATCGAATGTAATTACACTCTCCACACAGCATCCCCAGGCCCTGAGGGGAACTATTTTCTTGAGGGCCTCCTGTGTGGAGCTAATATAAAAAAACCCCGATCAATTAAAAAAAATCTGGTAGAAAATTCACGTACCACGATTTGATGGAAGCAAAGAAATTAATTTATCAAACCATAATAATTACAAGAGAAAATACCAATATTAGATAGATTTTATTTACATACTCGACTCTCAAATGATGGACTCCAGAAATGAGTAGAAGGTTCACAGAGCAAAGGGCAGACCTCTCGTCTCTGAATCTTTAAAGGTCAGAGCTTCAATGAATAATAATTCGCTACAATAAACTTAACTTTATTCTGCGTAATTTATTTTAGAACATGACATTGACCTTTCTTGCTAACTGCGTAGCACATTTTTTGAGTGAGAGCAGATATAATTTTTATTTTTAGCTCAATTTTACTTGTGTAATAGTAATTGGTCTTGATTTTTAATATCGAAAATATAAAGGCTTTCGCACATGGAGAAACTGAAAAAAAACGAGTGTGCTTTAGACCACACGACTGAAGTAAGACTTATTTAGCTCTTTTTATATAATAGGAAGATAGAAAGTAAATGTGCGCGCGCACTGCTCTCTTTTGCTCCTACATTGTGATAGAGACAATAGGCCTGCACTGTGTCTTAGATATACGAAACGTAACTGGCTATGACAGAAAGAGAGAAAGAAAATGTGTGCTCGAACCTCTCTCTCTTGCTCCTACAGTAATACACGAAACATAACTCTCTCTCTTTCTATCTTCACTAACTTATTTCTTCCTCTCAACTACCATTCGCCTCGCTTTTCGTAACGGATTCACCAGTTTACTCCCCAACTCAAGCGTGCAAAGAAGTTTTACTTTGAAAAAAAAACCAATTTGCAACTTAAGCGCTATCCACAGGAAAGCATCTTGCGAAATTCATTGGCGGTCTGCACGCAGGCAACTTGTTAAATACGAGTTGTCAAAGGCGACGCCGCAACTCGCAGTGCTAGTAGCGTTTCAGTTGCCAGTTTGACAAGTTGCCATGGTTACGCCTCTTGACCTGTCATTTTTTCAAGTAATTTGCGATATATCAGATATAGTCTCCTTCAACGGAAGCAATCTTCCGAACAGGCCCTCCATTGATATGCTTGGTGTAACCCTAAGTGACCAGCTCAGATATGGGGGCTCCATCGAAGCCAGAGTTAAGTTAGCCTCTCAAAAACTGGGAGACTGTACATGGCCCGCAGATAATTTAATAACTGCTATTCATGTACAAATCACAAGTGCGCCCCACGGTTGAATTTGACAGCCACCTCTGGTCTGGAGTCCCAAAATACCTGAAAAAACCCTCGACTCTGTGCAGAAACGGGTGGTTCGTCTAAAAGATTCTCCTCATTTAACAGACGGATGGAAATCTTTAGAGCGCAGGCGTCGGATGGGAATGTTATCCTTGTTCTACCGGTATTTCAATGGAAAATGCTCTGAGGAACTAGCGTCATTAATCCCTTCGGCACCGGTGCATAGTTGGAAACATGCCAAACGCGTGCCCAACATATGTACACGGTTGACATTAGTCACACGAGAACGGGTCGCTTCTTTCCGGCCTTTGTGTTGCTTGTACGGCCTCCTTCCTACAAATGGGTCTCTTCATGACCAATGCTCATTCCTTCCTTTCCTCAAAAGACCCTTCACACAGCATCTTAGATGACATAGGCCCTGAGGAAAATTATTTTCCCCAGGGCCTCCTGTGTGGAGTTAATGTAAAATTATTATATGTTAAGGTTGATAATTGTAAAATTATAATTAAATTATATACGCCGTCAATTGAGTTGCCAACCAGTTTTCGGTCTCTACATGAGCGAAGGCCCTTAGACTGAACGGAGATATTTTTTTCTCATTATTGGTACGATGAAATTATTATGTTTTTTGTAGGATTGCTATAAAAAGTTATTGGTGCAAAGCCACACAACAAGATTTAACGAAAACAAAGGCCTAAAAATACCACGAATATCAAATAAGTATGGTAGCAGAACGCTCGAATATATGAAACCTTTGATTTATAACAAGTTGAATCAAAACATTTATTTAAAAAATAATGAGGAACCTTGCCCTAAACTGACAAAAAAGTGGTTAATAAATGAACAAGACATTTATCTATCCTAAATCTTATATTAGGTATTAATATTGTAACTTAAGCCAATGTGTGTTATGTAATAATATTAAATGGTAGAACCTACAGACAAGCTGATCTGTCACAGCTTTGTGGGACTACCCATATCGTATGTTGTATTAGATGTAATTATATTCAATTCAATAAATAATAGATAAAATTTTAAAAAAGGAAAAATGTTTCAGGGAAAATGTTTACAATACAATTTGTCACCTCACTAGGACAAACCTGTGTTGATCATTGCCTTTCAAACTCAAATACTGTAATTACGGTGATTTATTTTTCGGGTATAATGCCGTGTCGTGCCAGCTCCTTGTTAAGCCAATGTTTCGGACAGCATTACAGTATCAATCACACATCTGCCCTTATGATGGATAATGTTAATGCTGTTCGAAACGTTGGCCATAGAAGGAGGTAGCGCACGGCGTAATACCTCAAAAAGAAAACACATAAATATCTTTTTGCTGTGAAAATCTCTAAATCATATCTCTAATATTTTCATAGTTTTGTTTTCCTGTAAAATATTAAAATGATGTTTACTGTTGACAATTTCTCTAGAGACGTCTAAATTTACATTTCGAATCACCATTAGTATATTTGCCAAAAATATGTACAAAAGAAAAATATGTAAAATGAAAAAAAAATAAAGATAAATGTTTTTATACATGCCCAGGAAGGTTCAGGTTAAACCGAAACTAGTAGTTAATATATTACATAAATATAATAAAGTGGTATTCAAACAAAGTTATTTTATTGTAATTATTATAAAAAAATACGCCATCTCAAATGTATATAATTAATTAAGTTGGTACACCTACTTTTTCATTTGTCTGAATATTATTCATAATATAAAATTAAAAGTTCATTGAACGTGAATAATTTCACGCAGAAACAGGAATTCGCAAGAATATTTCACATCACTTCACGCACGGAAAACAAAAACCAGAATGTTTGATTTAATATTTTCCTCCACCAAGGCGTGATACGGTAAGTTATAACTTTGCGCTTGGTAAATATAAATCTTGTTAATCAAGGAATATTAATTACTAAAGTCTGTCGAAAGCATAATATCAAATCCACTATAAAATCAATTATATATTTGAGAAATCAGGGCAAATGCTTGCAAGTAAACAAAACTATTCGCAAAAGCACAAGGAAGGCTGTATTTCAGCATCTAGTTCAAATTGACTCTTGTATTGCTTTGTTAAACAAGACCCGAGTAGTTTTCCCGTTCCATGAAGTATTCAATGTAAGCGATAATACGTACATGGCATTTGAATCATTTTCTTATCGATCCGAGAACCTAAATAGAATTTGCTTAGTACGCAGCTCGGGTGGATTCGTTTGTCAGTCAGCTTGACTTACAGCCTTACTAAAAAAAAACCACAGCGCGACCGATTAACTGTGTTATTGCAATAACATAAATAGAGCTCGTATACATTAAAAGACGTTTTATTACCAATAACGTTTCTTACGTGGTCACTCTGTTAAAACGCCTTGAAGATGTGATAACGTTGTATATGGTTTTAATTTACTAGGAAACAATGTTGTTTTAATTTTTCTCCGCAAGGGGCATTATTGGCGCGCCTATGCATTAGTTCGTCGGCCCGAGACATGACAAAACAGCTCGGTGTGTTTTATGGCGGGATATCGAAAATTTTGTGATTTTACTTAATAATTTCTATTGTAGTGACGAATTTACTCTTCTGTTCACATAATTGATATATTTACCATGTTATTTGTGTGGTTTACATCAGTTTAATCAAGTTATTATACAAACGCCGTACTTTCAAAGTTGAACTGTCAGAATATTGTTTTTTATAGGTTACTTAAAAGATAAAATTTTCATTTTAAGATCTTTATTTTAAGAGAATTTCTTAAAAGTGATAATTTTTTATAATATTAAAATCTAATACATGTGTTCGTAAACGTATCAAAAAAATTAACGTCTTTAGAGATGCAAGAAATCTGTTTTAAATTTCGGTATTATTTCTAAGTTATTTTTTTGGCAATAAAAAAAACTTTGAAATTATTTATTATTTTTTTATTGTATACACGATGAAAAAGTGAGGTGATAGTTTCCTTCCAAATTTATTACACAAAAGGACTGTGTTTTTTAAATTTTGATTTTATTTAAATTTCTCTACATTTTGGTCAAAAATGTTGTGGGAGGAAATTTTTTTCCATTTTTTTCCGAGTTTGAATCTTAAAATACGGCAGTTTTTGAAAGCTTAAGTGTATTTCAAATACTCAAATCTAAAAGGTAATTTTATCTAGTTTTCATAAATGGTATTTGTTTTTACGACACCTTCAAAAATAAGAAATATATAGAACATTCAAAATACTATGGAAAAATTACAAATATCGTTCGGACATCAATGGTTAAAACAGAGATAAACTACCCTCTCAGGCCGTGGAAACCATGTGTATTTCTTTCAAAGAACAAATTTTTAATTAGTAATGTTTTCACATCCGCGGCCGTTTGTCAATTAAATAAAATTTTCATTGGGTTTTTTAGTAAGGCTGTAAGTGTTTATATTCAGTTGGTTCGTATCGTTTATCGGAACAGCCGGTTATTTGGCACAAAAACCAAATAAAGAATCTAACACTAATTTATGTCAGTTATCCGGGATACCATTCCGTTTAATTGGGACGAATTCCAATCTGCAAAACGTATCTCATTAAACTAATTTTAGTGATGGGCAGGCGTGCGGTATGCGGCGCGAAAGATTGCCATTGTTTTGAGATTGGGTTACAAGTAATTAATTATGTGAGATTAGTAATTAATTATGTGTATGATTAATTATTAAGAGAGTAAAAAAATAATTTTGAAGCTGAAAAATAAAGGTGGACCTTTGAATAACATTTATTTAAATTAATAATGATTATTAATAAACATAACACGTAAAACTAATGGTAGTCTTCCTTCACGTTCCTGCCGAAAAATGTGTTTTTTTACTCTCCTGTAAAATTGAATATTTTTCATATTGGAGATATTTTTTTTTCGGAATACGGGTTAGGCATAACCCGGGTTAGGCATAATCTGACAATATTTGAAAATCTCCCACTGCTACCACAATAAGCGGAAAATGTTGCTTGTGTCATGATGGAGGACTTAGCTAGTCGAGGAATTGAACTCACAACTCCTGGGTGGGATCCAGACGTGATGCAAACCCAGACACTGCCCGGTATTAAGCGTCCAGAGACGATATTTGTACCTGTAGTTGGTAAATAATTATTTTTCTGTATTAGAATATTGAAAAAAAAATACTAATAAAGTTTAAAGGCACATTCCAAAGTACTCGAATAAATATAATATATGTACAATGTACATGTACTCCATGCAAAATTTGGGAGGCGGGAATGGGTACCGCCGCCCCGGGAACCTTTATTGGATAACCAACACCTCTGCCATAGGTCACCCCAAGTGGTTCGCTACGTTTGGTGATTTAGCAGGGGTGCCCGGGTTCATGGGGTGAGGTTTGTCTAGATCTTGGAGGCGGATGACCAGGACATACTGAACCCAAGATTCCTACCCACCCCTTAAACCCTTTTCCTTCCCAGAACTCTCCTCTCCTTCCTTTCCTTAAAAAAACCCTCCACACAGCTTCATAGGTGAGCATAAAGATGACATAGGTGTGTATAGTGTGGAGCTCATGTAAAAAAAAAAAAATGCATACTGTGGATGCGGCGCTTCCCTTCCGTTTGAAGCGTATAATAAATATTATACCGAATAAAAATTGTTATTTATTTATTCAGTAATAAAAAAAGCTTTGAGCTTTTTTTTTCCTAGCCGTAAGCAGCAATAAATACTGCAATTTAACGACACCGTCCCAACCACAGCGGTCAAAAACAACAAAACACGACGCGTGGACCGGACCGAATTACAAAATAACAACACTATTCTCGATTTTAGTGTGTCGAATGTCGCGTAAATGCACCAATACCAACAACAGTGGATTCTCTGCTCCATTCCGCATCCACGAGTTAGAAAAAGTTTGATATTTGCGCATGCGCGTTTAGTTCTGCCTGCTTAGTTTTGCCCAAAGCAGTATACGTATTCGATGGGAGCATACAACGAGCAGAAAACGACTTTAATTCGCGTAGGCATAGTGCACATAATAGAATAATAAAGCGCGTGGATTAAATCGGTACGTTTTAGAGAATTTCTTAGTGTGACCATTTTGACAATTTGGTTGAATAACGGATCCCGATTGATACGTTAAATCTCTTTCGAATATCTATTTAATTATTTTAATTTTAGAACTGCAATATATGATGTGAAGCATAAATAATTAACAGAGCTAATTTGATATTATATTTTTGCCAGTAATCGCATCTTGTTCATGGGCTAGTCTGTAGGTACTTATATTTGATATTAGATAGGTATGTACCTACTTCAGCATCCCTTATACAAAAAGTCACCGACCACCACTGATGCTTACATATAAAATATATATATATTTTTTTTACCTCCACTTCGCTTACTTGGGACAGCCACTTAACTGGGACAAAATATTTGGGTCCCGGTGTGTCCCATTAAAGCGGAATCGACTGTATTTATAATCAGAGTTAGAGATCCTGCGCGTAGATAGGCGCGTGAATGAGTCTTTTCATACTCGTGTCATTTTGAGAATATCACGTAGTTCTAAAAAACAAAATATAAAACATTAACAAAACTCTCCGGTTTTGCCCGAGTTACAACGCTATTCAAAAAAATCTGGAAATCATAAGAACGCCAAGTCTTATTTTTAACAGTTCAAAACTTTCCTCCACACCTCACATCTCACAAAAAAACTAGTAACACTAACCAGAAACTGCATTTAAAATTTTTGTAAATTTTAAGACGCAATGTGCGCCAGTTTTAACCCTTTCTCAACCAGGGTCATTGTAAAATGACATGAAATTTGAAATTTTTTTACTAAGTAACTACTGAACCGATTTATTTGCGGGTTTTTACAAATAATTTAGTGAATCTTTCCTAGCAACATTGATTTTTTTCATTGCTTTGGTTGCATTGCGTGCACACTTCATATCGTATCGCTGATCACACCTTTTGAAAAGCTATGATCCGAGGGAATTGCAGTATTAAAAAGGACAAGGTATTTATGTTTTTTCATATATTCTTCCTTTTTTATTTACAGTAAAACTTACACTCTTTCATATTATAATGAAAATACAACAAAAACATTGACATAATATTTCTTTTTAGCATCCTAAGTATTGTGTCATTTCAAAACGACACTGGTCATTTGAGGTTTTTTTTTTTACTATTTTGTATGACTATTTTATCTGAAAACATATATATTTATTATGTGTTATATGTATTTTGATGAGAAGAACACATCAATAATACTTTCAAGTGATAAGTAGACATGATATTATCTTTAATTGATGTATTTTTTTTTTATATTCTTTAAAGAACATGGTCCATTTTCATAGTAATACATCATTTACCCCCTGAACCACTGTCGTTTTAAAATGTCGTTGAATATTTCCTAAACTATCAGTTAAAAAAAAGAAACTTAAAAAAAAATCAAATATTTCAAGTACACATAATCATAGGTATGTTATTTATTTTTTATATCTGTAGGAATTAATTTGGATGAGAAAGGGTTAAACGAGATGCGCGAACAAGTTTTTAGCTACGAATTGAAAATATTATGTAATACTAGCGCAGACCCGTGAAAATCAAGTATTTAAAAAAAATAAAAGTTAAAAATATGTTAAAAAGTTACAAGTGTGCATTTGCTTCAATTACTAGTGAAACCTTCAGAAAACTAAAGTCGACAAGAGTGGGGAGGTAACGAAGCCCGGCACAAAGAGGAGACCGATTATTCTATCTCATTCTCTCGCAGGCTAAATCCTATTTTTAGTGTCGCTTGTTCTGTTTCATCGAGTTTCAAATCACAACTTTTCTAAAGAAGTTTTCACTTTAAAAAAATCAGAGTGTGCAATTCACACACGGTAGACGTGAAACCTTCAGAAAACTCAAATAGACAAGAGTGGGGAGGTTACGAAGCACCGCACAAAGAGGAGACCGATAGATAGGCTACGAAGCACCGCATAAAGAAAAGACCGATCAGTCTATCACATTCTATCAGTCTATCAAATCCTAATGATGTATGGGTTTGTCTCTTTTTAGTGAAATTATTTTTCGTTTCATCGAGTTTCAAATCACAACGGTGGTAAAAAGTTTTCACTTAAAAAGTATGTACGAAATCAAACCCCGATCAAATGCTTGGAAGGAAACTACGTAAGACCGGCGGTATAAATTCATAACATTTACTGAAAATATAATAATTATGTATTTCAGAAAGTAATTTTGTACGTCACGAAATTATTTTGTTCAATAATTGTCTCTAGATAATACAAAGCAAGGTATCTTTTATTATTATGTCGAAAGCAATAATATTTTGCATTGAAATAGGCTATGTGAAACATTCTCTTTGTATCAACCGCTGATTTAATAATATTTGCATAGACTGCCGGTTTCACTTAAACCCAAACTTGCCATGGGCAGTTTATTATTAACTCGCCGTTTACCAAATTTCAAGAACAATAGCGTAGGCTAAGGTCTACAGAATGCCTTTTAGGCATTGACATATTCGAAGCCTTAGAGATATAATGAAAATACCGAATAGTATACATGAAAGCAAACAGTCTTAGTAAATAATATACGAAGGAAACGATGTACCTATTCATACTTGCCTAGTTACTTGGTAGCATACATCGCGTCTTTAAACGTGAGTTATCTCTGTTATTTTTATGGTGCGAGTAAGTTGAGTGCTGTTCTGAGATATATTCATTTAATTATTTATTTATTTAACGCCATAAAAAGGCTTTAAAATTACAATGATTAGATTATAAGTTACATTGGCACAAAGGAGGATATCAGTAGTATTAAGGACAAAGTAAGAATGAATGAGACTAAAATAATATATAAGAGATACAGTTGTTTTGTTGTTTTTTTAAACTCAACAGTTGGTTTTTCACAAAAAATAGAATTGGGAAAAAAATATATAAAGAAATGTGAACTCGTGTAATAGTTATAATAACAGAGAACTTTCTATTTAAACCGAATGATAATAGTAACTTGATAGCAAGTATAATCATGCAAAATTGTGAACATCAAGTACCTATATCTATTCATAAATCAGCATTGTTATTTGCAAATCGTTGAGTTCTAGGTATTGGCTTGTAAATAAAGTAATTTAATTATTATTTTTTTAATTTATAAACTAACGTTTAGACAAGATTTTTATGCATAGCACAAAGGGTAACAATTATTACAAGCAATAATTGTCAGCCTGAAACACTCATTTACATTGAAAAATCTTCCGAGAAAAGATACTTGCCGCCAACGGGACTTGAACCCGTGTCCTTCCGATTGCCGGTCGAATGCTCTGACCACTGAGCTATGGGGGCTTATCAAATACCCGGCAAATAATTCAATATATACTAGTGTTTCATTCAACAATTACTGCTTGTTATATTTTTTCCACCTGGAAGGACACGGGTTCAAGTCCCGTTGGCGGCAAGTATCTTTTCTCGGAAGATTTTTCAATGTAAATGCTTAATGCAATGCAATGTAAATTATTGCTTGTAATAATTGTTAAAGTAATTTAGTTTTGAAATTATTGCTACATTCAAAATTATATTTGCTTGAAATGGTGATGATGCTCCCTCAATTCAGGGTTCTTTATTCTTATATGGGCGTCTAGCACAGTGAAATCGATAATTTTACAATATCGGATCCATAGGCGTAACTATTTTACACCGATTTCCCGAGCAGGGCTGCACTGTTGATAGCCAGACCGATATTGATGGGAAATAAATAATAAAACGAAATACGATGACAACACTGGCGGTTCTGTCCATGGATTTACACTCCGAAATGTTAAACGTGAACATTAAAAATACTAATAAATTGAAAATTTAGAATAGAAATGGTTACTTTAATATACATTGGTACTTCACATGTATTTTATTAGACTATACGAGAGTTAATTAGTTAATGAGGTCTTTAGTAATATTTTAACCACTTTAATTTTTTTAAGATCGATTGGAATAATTTGATCGCGTTTTAGATGAATTATTTAAGTCTTTAAATCTAAGAACTTTGTTACCTCACCTCCATTCATTACTAAGTCAGTTATTTTGCATAACTAACCACATTATTCAAATTTTTCCATAGGTATATTGATAGCTTATCAGACACTCATTTTTCAGAAGGCCGCGTTAATATTTGTCAATTGTCGGTCGGAATATTTCTAATCAATTATTGACAGTGTTCAAATATGTTGGTAACTGCAGTGTACGGGGTACCTATCACCGCGGGGGGATCGGTAGCCGGAGATGGCCGAACGTAGCCGAAGGTTTCCGATCCCACCCGGACTGAGAGAGTGGTGGGGACAGGCCGGGCCGCGAGCACTCGCGGTGCTGCGCCGGCATTCCTTCGGCCAGCTTCTCTGAGCAAACACTGTAAACCTTTATCAATTGTACTTACAATAAATATTCAGTCGTATAAAACGAAACCCATTTAAATAATAATAATAATTGGATAATTTGCAGAGCGCCGTTTTTGTGAAAAATCACCTAAAGGGCGCTTTACAATTTAATATGAATCTTAGGCTCTATCTAATTTTATTATTTACAAATAGATACAGAAACATACTTACCTGCAGGACACTTCCGATAAAACACACTTTATTAGAAATTTTATGCTTGGGGAAGATACGACTTTGCACGTGGAGTGTCGTGGAGGACATTATATTTAAAACATTGGACGATGCATGACTTTTCCTTTGCTACCCTCATCACTCTTGGTTTAACATTTATATTTATTAGAAGATTAATGCCAAAGTTGAGTTAGTATTTATTTTGAAAGTCTGGAGAATTTTAAGAGTTTGCTTTATTTTTAAACTTACGGATACGACTGTCTGAGAAGATGAGTTTTAAGTTTGGCTCTATATTCCGTTGAATCTGTGATTATTCTTAACTCGTATGGCATTCCAGGCTTTAGGTCCTGACACTCAGAAAGCACGCTCACCGAATTTAGTATCTGGTGTGCGCTTTGGTTCCTTCAACCTTCCGATCGCTGATGTTGTTGCTGACCTGAGGGTTGATTGTCGAGAATTGGAGTTTTCTGGAATACACATTTCCGATAAGTAAGTCGGAGCCATTCTGTTAAGGGACTTGAATACCATCCAGCAGAGCTTAAACTGGATTCTCTCGGGGCACTTGAGCCAGTGCAGATTTTTGAGATGCTCAGAAATATGGGAATATTTAGATACGCCAGTGATGAGTCTTGCCGCAGCGTTGAACACAGAGTGTAATTTGTTGATTTGATATTTTGGGAGACTAGCATATATTCCGTTGCAATAATCTAGACGTGAAACAACATACCAATTGACTAGTAATTTGGTTGCCTCTGTTGTCAAGTTTCTCCGTACTGCTTTAATTTGGCTTAATTGAAAGAACCCCGTGCTTACAGTTCTGTTCACTTGAGTTTTAAGGGAAAAATCAGGGTCCAGATTGACGCCAAGTAGTTTTATGCATGTCTTTGGAGTGATGTCACTTCCTGAAATGGTTATTGGGGAGTTATCAATGTTACGCTGACGTCTACTTGTGGGTGTCCAGAGAAACTCAGTCTTTGCAGCATTCAGTTTCAATCTATTTGAGGTCATCCAGCGAGTGATTGCTTCTAGACACTCGGTTATGTGAGTTTTAAGACTGTCTATTTCCTCTGGTAAGCAGTAGAAGTAAACTTGCTGGTCATCAGAGTAGCAGTGAGATAGAAGACCAAATGATTCGATAATTTTAGCGACATCATTTGTGAAGAGGATGAAGAGAAGTGGGCCCAGAACAGACCCCTGGGGAACTCCAGATGAAAGGGTTGCATATTTTGATTGGTTTTTACCCACTTTAACGGCTTGTACGCGGTTGACCAAGTAAGATATCAGCCAGTCCTTTATACCACAGTTTAAACCAAAGGATTATTCTAATCGTTTAATAAGGAAATCATGGTCAATCGAGTCAAAAGCGGCACTCATGTCTAAGACTGAAAGGAGTGCCAGTTTACCCGACTCGATAGCAAGCGTTATATCCGACAAAACACGTAGTAATCCAGTTTCCATCGAGTGAAACCTTCTATATGCGGATTGGTATTTAGTCAGCAGTTCATTTGAGTTGTGACATATTATCTGTGAAGCAGTGATTTTTTCTGATAGATTATAATAGTAGTATTAAGGACACTACAATAACTTTCAATGGTAATGGATTAAGTCAATATCCTATTGGTATAGGATTTAATGAATAGTTCGTGCTAGACCTTGGTCAAGAGTAAAATTTCTTTACACTTACTATTATATTGTATGAAATCATTTATGGAAATGAGATAGTAAACAATATTGTAAAATAACAACTGGGAAACGTAAAACAAAAAAAACCGTATATTTTTGCAGGTAAATCATGTGGTATCATTTTGCGGGTTATCATCTTTTGTCATTGCTTCGTCATACTTTGATATCTTTTAACACATTTAGAAAAATAACGTCAAACAAAAATATGTAGTGTGAATATTCATTTTCCTGAGGTAATTTAACAATTTTATTTACCTTCGCTTTTCCACTAAACTTGACGAAAAGAATAATGACGCATGTGAATGCTATAACTTACTGAAATATATTTTTATTTTCATAATTTCAGTAATAAATGTAGGTACACGGATATAAAAAAAAAAAAAACAAAAAAATGTAACCGAATGCCTCTGTAATTTCTCTAAATTATGCCTTTACAGAATGAGATGATTACCAAGTTGTAATTGTAACATGTTGTATGTATTTTAGCGTAAATACAGAACAAGAGTTCCGACTGTACGGAGTGGGACAAAGGCATTCCCAATCGTGGCGTGCTGTGAGGCTGAAGGGAGTGGGGAAAGAAAAGAGGTGAGAAAGAGATAGGTTGGGAAGTACCTGACGATTCAGATTTGGTCACCAAACGCGGGTAAAGCAATTTCAAGCGAGGTTTCGATCTTTTCGGTTTTTCACCAGCGTATTTCCATCGACTTGGGAGGCGGAATGGTTACCGCCGGAACCTTATTTATTTTATTTAGAATCGGATTTACTGGGGAACTAACACCCCTACCATAGGTCATCCTTAGTGTTCGCTACGTTTAGTGAGATCTTTAAATATTTTTATTTTATTTTTAACAGTAACTCCACATGGGAGGCCCCGAGGAAAATAATTTCTCTCAGGGTCTATGTCATCTTTGAGGATGCTGTGTGGAGAGTATTTTTGTGGAAAGGAAGGAGTGAACCTGTTGTAGGAGGCAGGAAACACAGAGTGAACATATTGAAGGAGGGAGGAGATTTGGAGGCAAATCGTTCCACATCCTAGCTATTGAATTCAAGAAAACGTGGTAGAAACGACCCGTTCTCATGAAACAGATATCAATATTCTCATGTGACCATGCCCAATGTTGGGCGCGCGTTTGGTGTGTTTTCTGCAGCGCACCGGTGCCGAAGCAATCAATGACGCAAGTTCCTCGGAATATCTTCCGTTGTAATACCGGTAGAACAATGACAGTATTTCACTTGTCCAGATCATTCCATTTTCCTTCCCAGATCTTTCTCTCCTTCCTTTCCTTAAAAATATCCCTCAGACAGCATTCCCAAAGATGACGTAGGCTCTGAAAGAATTTATTTTCCTCAGAGCCTCCTTAGTCGATAAAATGTAAAAAATGGGTGATTCTGAGAATATTAACCACACTGATACGAAGCATTTCTAGGTAATTTTCTACTTTCTTGTTCGCGACAAAAGCCACATACAATTGTCCAGATAAGCCGGACTAAATCCGAGCGTATGACAAGCCTTGTCATATTTGACCTTTGTACCCCTTAAGCTTTAAGGCGTTGTGCCATAGATTCCAAAAGAACATAGAGTACGAAATACGACTTTTGCTTGCACGCCCTGGAGTAGAGTGTATGAAGCACATATTATAATATGAAGAATTACTAAGCCCAGTGATATGTGACCAAGACCCAAGGAAAACCTCGTAAAAGCTACGCTCGATTCAAAGCGAGCCATGGCTTTATTTAATGTTTTTTTCGTACTTAAATCGAGACACGACATCGTTTGGTTTTTTTTTTGTTTTTTCCTTTTCTCTTCCCACATTATATTAATTAGATTTTTCTTCCTTCTTTCTTAGTAGGCCAGGGACATTTCCCCTTTTTTATTATTTTTTTCCTTAGTGTGGGAACATGGCGCCCTATGTTACGTACGGGCTTAAATGCACAAAGTCTTACAATATCATCAGAAGAGTGCGAGAGAACTCAAGAAGGATTCATAATGTATGAAGAGGGGGAGGTTAATGACCTGGTTAAACATTCTTTGTTGAAACATCTGCCTCCAGGAAGCCCTGGGCAAATGAAACCTGTTGGTGAATAATAATATGATGTTAAGAAATTATTTGAATAAAATTAGACTTTATTTAATTTGACCTTGAAAATGTAAAGAATTAAATTACACAAAATTGTGTTAGGGTAGTTCCTTTGAACTCAGTGGGGAATAAAATTAAACAACACTTTGTTTATAATGTACCTATACATCAAAGAAGTAAGTTTTTTTCAAATTTATTACATCTTCTTACATATAAAAATTAATCGCTAAATGTGTTGCAAAGCGCAAATCTCGAGAACAGCTGAACCGATTTCGCTAATTCTTTTTTTAGAATATTCTTTGAAGTACGAGGATGGTTCTTACGGAGAGAAAATTAAGAAAATTGCGCAGAAAATTGGATAATTTCAGAAAACCTAACGAATATCGCATGTTTGACAGTTCGCGTGTTTGAGAATGACATTTTGCAAAATGTTAAATCAGGATTCCATTTTTGAAAATCTTTAAGACGATAAATTTATTTAAAGTAGGTACTCCCCTAATAGTTTGAATCGAATCAAGAATTTTAGATATTTTAAATAGGTACCTATGGTAGGTACCAAATTTAATATTGAATAAAAATTGTAAAAGGTGGCACGCGGGCTGTTTAAAAACTGAGTGTACTGGGATTGAATATATGGAAAGCGGGAGGGAGGGAGAGATGGGGGAGGGGGTAGGAAGGATGGAAGAGGGGGGAGGGGGTAAGGGGGGGAGAGGGTGGGGAGAGGGGGGGAGGTGAAGGAGGCGGAGTGGGAACCCCCTTACACCATGCGAGCGAAGCCGCGGGAAAAAGCTAGTTGTTTATAAATATTTTTGCTACGAATCACAAGTATCCACTTCAAAAATTGTTTTTATTATTTTTTTTTCGTTTGACGTTTTATTTTGAAGAAATGTTTGTGGGCGTGTTTGTGATCCGAGTATTTGTCCAATCGGGCCTCAATTTTTGTATACAAAACTGTCTTTACGAAATTCGCGTGGAAAGGAGATCTGTGGCAGGTGAGTGTAAGTGAAACCGAGCGATGGGCTTATGGGCTATATAGAACATTTATTTCCATTCAAATTTGTATCGAAGACACTTCTATTTTTGTCCTTTATTCTATGCATGAGAAAATATTGATAGAATTTTGTAGCATTATTATTTTATACAAAAAAAAATCATCAACAAAGAAGTAATTTAAATTTCATTCTATCGTTGCTCCATCGAAGCTTTGTTCCGAAAGCGTATTTAATCAAAATTAAAATACATTTTTAAAGCACAATGATTTTTTTGGTGTGGTGAAACAAAAGACGAGAAAAACGAGAAAAAAACTGACAGCCCCCAAAGGCAATTAGTTTCAGTAGCTAGGAGGAATTTTAAACATAAAATTGACTGTTAACCTTGATTTAGTTGACACAAGGGACAAAGGAATCTCAATTTTAATACACATTTGATGACCCTGGAAAGTCTCCCGACGAGCGGGCGGTCACACGGCGTGGAGCGACAAAATTTGTGCCACGGCTATATTTTAAGTCTACGATATATTTTGTGTACTTGAGTGTTTTGAAACAACATTCAAGAAAACCCTGCCAGTGTCATGGAAACAAATACGATTGGTATTTTTTAATGACTTTAGGGTTAAGGGTTTATTATAAGGACCTGTTTTAAAATAATATACGGAGATCATATAAAAACGTCGTTACGAATTCGACGTTTTCACTGAAACATGGGATTCAAGTAAAAGTCAGAGACCTTTCAAGAAGATGTTGTACCATTAAATGGATTTTTTTTACATTAACCCACACAGAAAGTCCTTAGGAAATTAATTTCCCTAAGAGCCTGTGTTATCTTTGGAGATGCCGTGTGGAGAATCTTTTAAAGGAAAAGGTGAGGTGGTTTTGGGAAGGAAAAGGTACCTTTTTATGTTAATACTGCACAAGAATCCCAACTGCTCCCAATAACCTGGAGCCAGTTTGACATTATCTCTATGGACTATGCAATCTGTGTTGTGAGGCTGAAGGTTGTGGGGAAGGGAAGGAGATGAGGTAGACGAAGATGGGGAAGTATGTGGCTATTTAGATCTAGTCACCGAATACGGATAAAGCCATTTCAGGCAAAATTTCAACCCTGAATACTGGTCTTACACCAGGGCGATACTGAGAGTATCTTACACCCTGGAACGTACCGCAAATATACATGATTAAATTATGAAATAATACAAAGCAATCAAATAAAATTTACTTGCGCACGCTAGGATTGAATCCGCGACCTCAGGATCGCTGGTCGAGTGCCCTACACCTCGACCGAAGGCCGTGTATGAGATGTGAGTAGGAATCTAGGTCAGTGTGTCCAGGAGTGACACGCGTATGAATTCATCCCTCACGCTGGGGTGCAAAACGATAGGTGGAGAGAGATCAGCTGGAGAGGGCAATCCAGGGACGCTTGCTAAGTCACCAACCGTAGCAAACCATTTGGGATGACCTAAGGCAGGGATGTTTGTTATCCAATAATTGGTTTCCGGGTCGGTGGTACCCATGCCTCTTAAAGTGGTTGGGTTTGGGTCATGCCAAGAGCTTGAACAACGAAAAGTATGGTACGTTTTAAGATTTTCACGCCAAAAGTATTTTCGTTATTTGTTTTTGGGGTGTTATGCCGTGTTGCGCTACCTGCTTCTACCGGATCTGCCGGCTCTGCCTTGATGATGGACATTGCAACGCTGTCCGAAAAGTTGGTTAAAGAAGGAGGTAGCGCAACACGGCATAACATCCCAAAAACAAATAACGAAAAGTATGTATAGGACTTTGGAAAATTATTACATCCCTTCCTCTGTGCATACTCCTACAATCAATAGCATAGCGAAGTCCTCTTTGAACTCGACCGTTGCGCTTTTAGTCGGTCTGTAAATTTGTTTGTACGTTCCGTTTCCGTTTTAACATGGTGGCCGTTTAAAAATATTCTTTTATTAAATGTAAAATTATCGTGCTCATTTGGACGTGCTCATTCACATTTTTAAAAAAATATTATGATATTTATTTATTTATTTATTTATTTTCCATGTTCTCCGTAAAACGGTTATTCACCAATACATTATGGAGAAGATTACAAATTAGACAAAAAGTATAGCAAAACACATAAAAAGGTCAGTTTCACTACTTTGTGACATACGTCAAAAGATAATTGTTAAACTGCCTGTAGGTTACGTTAAAAATGTCGATGGTCAATGCAGACTCGTTGAGCAGTTCAGTCGCTCTGTTGACTGGCGCGTTCTGATAGGCAGAAGTCCTCGCTTTTGGAGCATAAAAAAGGGTATGGGACCTTCCACGAGTATTTACCGATATGCCCGAAGAAGGTTTGAAAAAAGAATAACCGTCATTGAGATAGTGACGTTTCTTTGGACAAATAGTATAATTCCTTAAAAAAATACATGAAATACAAGAAAAATTGGTTTGTAATTAAGTAGGACCCTCCTTAAATATCTTATGATTCAAGAGAAAATTTTGGTTTTGATTTATTGCATAAGAAAAATTGGAAACGTTATTTTTTTGGACACGGGCGTCACATTAGTGTTAAAAATTTCTGAAGTAAAATATTTATCCGTCTGTAGTGAAATTTTATATGAGAGAAAAAAAAATCATTACCCGAATGAAAACGGAAAAAAGACATGTAACACTAATGTGTTTTTGCAGTTTTGTTCAAAAACCAACCACGCTTCGTTGGCTCTTTGCATCAAAATATTAATGAGATAATCTACGGTTTTCCCCAGCAGTTTTTATATATTAATTTGGCTTTTTTCATTACGTTTATGGGTCCCATCAGTGTCTGGGTGTTGTGATGTTAAGTGCCAAGTTTGATAGACATTATGACCTCAAAGTGCTGTTACGAAAATGGATAAATATAAGTATCTCCAGGAAAAAAAACAAAGTTCATTCATTCGTGGAAAGTACAGATGTCGAGCCAAATATGATCAATCGTATTCTGTCAAAGCATTTTTCTTATATTATTAAATTTAGTATGGGGAATAGCGTATTATTTTTTGTGGATTCATTTCTCAACATTTTTTCAAGTTTACTCATTTTTATATGTTTAAAGAAAACGTTAACCTTACTTTGTTCGAATTAATACAGTACAAGAATAAAGACTCTCATAAGCTAGTGAGACTATGGCAACTCAGTTTACCACTTTATGTATCGCTTCACAAGAGCTCCTCTTGCTGTAGGTATAATCTGAATCTGAATACCTGGCTATTCAAATCTGGTTATCTGGTATCAAACAGCTAAATCCAATTTAAGCAACCTTGTTATTCTTGGTGACCAGACAACTCGTAACGAAACCAACTGAGAACCATCTCATATAAGTCATTTAGAATGATAAAAAAATATAAATAAATTTTTTAAATAGGATATGCTACGTTAGGGTTATCAGCTAATTAAAAATAATTTTTTTCATATCTTTTAATGACTTTTCAAGGATTTGTTGAGTTGACTTTTTTCTCATTTGGCATGGAACCGTTATTCTTTCGGATGGTCTCTCGTCAGCGTGTCTCCTATTATGGAACGAAAGAATATTACAAATTCATTTATCTGACATTAAATGTAACTATTGAAAAAAAATTGTTCCAAAAAACATGAATTACATTTTGCTGCGCTCAACCCCTAGATCTTCGAGTATTGTGTAGGGTGCTTGTGTACAAGTGAAAATATTAAAATAAGTTATCAATGTTATTTGAAGGCATTTGCTTCATTATAAAAAACGTAATCTCTCTCATCAGGATAATATTATTATTAATAAACGGGTCGTTTGACAGAAACACCCTCCAATAAAGTGGTGGATGTAAATACCATATAATTGGCGTATTCTGGCATTAATGAATAAACATGAAAAAGTCCTTTTCACGTCCTGGCGAGAGTGCTCATTATCCTTAACGCGTAGTCATGTAGGAATGTGGTAGGAAACTAACGAGGAAAGGGAAGAGATGAGAAAGATGTTTTAACAGAAGTAGTGTAGGTACAAGAGCGTTATGTTGGTAGTTAGAATCCATTAACTATTGTTCTTCTCTTAGATGTAGCTTATCTGTACTATAATTCTATCTTGTTTTTTGTTTGCTCTACTAAAACAAGCGTCGACTCAACATTTTTCAATTGACAAGTGTCATTCCTACTTTGAGTTTGACCATTCGAAGTTTCCTTTTAAAACGGCAACTAGATACGAAAGTAAACTAATTAAACCATTTAATTTTTTTTTAGAAATTAAAATTATTTTTTCGATAATTTTTTTAAATACATTTTTTTGAATTTCACTTTTAATTTCTTGACTGAATGAATGCCGCGGAATGTTGGAAGTAGAAATTAACCTACTTCCCGATATCTGATTGAGCTGAAACTCGGCAGATAAACTCGTTGTCGATGACAATGCATTTTATCAATTTTTGGTGGTAACACGTGGAAATGTACGCATTTTTAGAAATTCGAAGAAATTAAAGCATTTAATATACGAAATAAATATCGGTTTCGTATTTTTGGTTTCACCAAATGGCGATTTAGCTCTGGTGGTAGCTCGGTTAATTCAAATCATTGGGTAGGAAGATTCAAACCTCAGACAAATGATTTTTATTTTATTTTAACGTATTATGGTAAAAACACTTTGTTTTTACGGGTTGATTTTTTAATGAAAAATTTTGGTACTTTTTTCTTCGAAAAATATTAAAATCATGTTCCAAATAAATTTTTACGTTAAAAGAATGTTTTTAGTGGCTTGTGTAGGCGGATTATTACGTTACAAAACAATTTAGAAAAAATGCTGATGGAAATCCGCTGTTATATATATTTTTTTAAATTCTGACCACCAAGCAAGATTTAAGTTTCATTGTGACGGGAAATGATTCTTTCAATATCAAATGTAATTCGCGATATTCCTAGCGAATCATCAAAAACAACGCTGACAAAAAAAATCAACAAAAACCACCGTTTTATCAATGCTAAGGAATGCGTATGTTTGTTTGAAACACGGGCGATGTCGGGTACGAAAGCGAGTGTCTTAATAGACGCATCATCTCTTATTATAACATATTACGGTTAGAAACCGCCTCGCGTTTCATGTTTTTGCTAATGTGCCGGGGTACGGGAAGGTTAATGACGAACAATAGTTAAAGTAAATGTAAGAAATACATCTTATCTCCGTTTATACGGTTTTCCGGGTCACGGTTTAACGAACTACTTCAGTTTTAGATTAAGGCTGTTACCCGAGCCATTAACGCCCCTTAATTTGAAAATCAATCTAAATTGTCAGATTCTATCGTTTCCGAGTCGATTTATAAGGTACTTTATGGTAATGTTATGGTCGACTTTAAAGCCGCACTTTCTCGCTATTTCTGAGTTATTTTATCTCCACTGTGGGATTTTATTTTATTTTGCCCTTATGTGTTATTATTTACGATGGTAGATAGCTATAAAATTGAATGACACTTTTGAAGTGTAAAATCTGTTATCCATTTGTTACTGAACTTTTATTATTATGTTGCTTCTACGCGACAATAGGAGACTTATATGACATAAAAATTATATCATCACTTTGATAAACAAACTCTCTAGAGATGGAAAATATTACGTCTCTATTATTTGGAACCGGTTCCTTTGCTGTCACTGGAGCCGTCGATATTAAATGGAGAATATTAGAAAACATGCTACAAAATATTTTGATTTTTTTTGAAAAACCGGTTCCATTTCTCAGAATTCCTCTAGCCGATCCCACTGCTCTAGGATTGAAAAAAAATCTGTTCTCAGAAATTTTCTAGCAAACCCATCCTTCGCGGTCTTTTTCGTTTGTATGAACAGATTTCAAAAGTAATTGGATTAAAGACCGGTTCCACGTCGCGCGTCGGTCTCCGGTAACTGGAAACGTGGCGATTTCAGATATCAACCATCTTTAGTTGTCTCTCCCTCGGACGATACGGGCTGGTTTAGTCACAGTTGCTGTGCATATATGATGCGCAAATAGGGTCTTAAGAATCCTGAATGTGTGAATGTTAAATGTACTAATTTCTTTACCTGATGGTGTATGGCTACTACCCGTGGCTCTACCCTCCCCACTTTCTCTTGGGCATGCTTGGTATGAAACCATCAGGGATGTGCTCATTGTAACACATTTCTTTAGACTGATTCGTGGAAGGTTCGAAAACTCGGCTATCATGGAGAGCATTAGTTTCTATGTTCCCGATGGTTATCTCCGTCACCGAGAGCATAGACTGTTTTATCTCCCGGCTTGCAGAACAACCTTGCCAAGGTTATGCCAGTCGGGAGAGCGGTCTTGTTGTTAAATAAAATTACTTCGAATATCGATATTATGCTTAACATCAATGAAGCACAATTCAAATGACAAGATTTGTTGTTGTTAGTTATTGTGCTTCATTGATGTATAAATTGCTTAAATCTGTCTGAATCTTAATATTTTCTCTCTTTTAAAACGCTTTGAAATTTTAATTATTTAATGTTTTAAAAATGATAATATTGAATTGAATTGACAAATAATCACAAAGGAATATATTGTAGAAGAATGTCCCCTTCATCAGTCTCCCGGAGGCAGATCTATGCTAAATCAAGTGCCCCCGATCACTGCCCCCCGATGCCACCGTCTAACTGAACAACCTCAGCATCTATGACTTCCACTAACTCTCCGCCTCCACATAAGGAAACAGAAGACGTTAACATTAAGTACAAAAAGATTATTTAAGTTTCTCTTTGTTCTTTTTTCTTCTTATATATTTCATTTGTATAAACATTGTGCGTGCTGTTATGCTGTCACTTAGTTTCCCAGAACTCCCAAAAAGCGAAGTATTCTTGTAAAATAGCGTTATCATTCTAACCCAAATTTTAAGGAAGAAATCAAATAGTCCATTAAACCAAACAAACGATCTGTTTTACTGGTATCCAGTTTCCTGTATCACACGCGACATTAGACTGCGGTTAAGTTGAGGCAGAAATTTGGTCCATATTGCTAGGGCAGCTTCCGCTGGCTATCCGCAACACACGACTAAAAGCTCGTGTCTCGTGTCCCGCCCTATCGGGCCCATCGTCGCCCAACGCCGCCCAACGCCGCCTCCCGCCCCCATCGGTCGCCCATTAAGGCGGAATTGCAGGCTCTTAGACTAAATCCGTGTTGAGCTAGAGACTGTCTCAGAGGTTACTTTCGAGGAGGATTCTCGGGGCGATTTATCCCGGCTACTTGATGCCGAGCGGCGGTTGTTCTCGGGAGGGATGCCACCCGAGCTTTAAAGGCCGGTTACCTGACCCTACAAGAGATTCCTAATATGTACATATATCTAGCATCTAGTTAGAACCCTTTGAGGACATTTTAAAGTAATCGGATGATCGAAAACCGTCGAGAGCCCCGTATGAGCACGTAACGCGTAGCGTTTTCTGCGGAAATCGCTGCGATTAGGGTTTTTGTGAATACTCTTGTAACTAATTAACTATGGATAAGGCAAACATGTAAACCGTATCGAATTATAAATAAATGTGTACGTGATATTGCAAAATGCGAAGGCTCGTGTAATACACTCCAAAATTATTCTTATCTTATTTGACAGGACTAAAAAAGTATAAAAAATATAAAATTCGATGCCTGAAAATCATTTTTAACACGCACTGAAGGCATAACGGAAATTTCATAGGTTTTTTATCCATTTTATCGTGCCTACATTTAAGCGGCTCGCGATACCATGTTAAAAAAGGTTTCCCAAATTATGTACGAAACGGGCTGGGTCTGCTTAAAGCAATCTGTAATATACACGGGAGGGAATTTTTATAATGAACCATAAAAATTGATGTGGATCATTATTTCCAATGATTAAAGGCGACTTTGAGCCGAAATGAATTAAACAATGGAGGAGAATTAATCACATATTATGAAATTTATCCGATCCCCATTACCGTTAATAATGGGCGCACATTAATAATGCCACCCGACCACGGCTTTCATCCCTTATTTGTTAGTGAACTTTTCCAAGTATGTCACTTAATATCAAACTAAAACTTCTATAATCGCCAACTTGTATGTGAGGGCACGCGGCTATCCACCGTCCCACCCCTTCAGCGGCCGCAACCTTCTGACGCTCCGAGCTCGCTAAAGAAATATTCCCTCTTTGCGTTACTTTTATCTCTTATTTCTTATTTCGGCTTATCTCCAGTAGCAGTAGGTACAACTTACTTTGAAGGAATCATAAATACGTTTTACCCGGTTAGTTTCCGAGAGAAAATAAATACGCGGAAACACGGAGAGACATATTTTCGAGAGGCCATTTTTGGACCGGGAAATAAGTGACATTTTGTGTTGAAATGGAATGAGGGACATTAACTGATTATACTATTTACAACAACAGGCTGATGGCAGTAAAAACCAACAGAGGGTGAACGACTTCTGAATACGAGCTATACTTATCCGTTTGTCCATAATTTCAAATTAAAATTTTAACGTTAGAATTATTTTTACTTTGTCCCCATTCCTACTTTTTACATATGAATAATAGTTTCTATATCTCTAAGTCTTTTACTTTAATATCCTTTACTTACTTATTACAATCAGTTTTGTTACTAACTTACATGATTCTTTCATTTATAATGATTTTTTAATTTATATTATGATTTTTTAAACTCTTCATAATTTTTATTTTTAAATTTATACATGATTTTTTAACCTACTTATTATTTACAATAGCCGTTATTACTAACTTACACGATCTTTTAATTTACTAATTGAGCTAGAACTCCCTCACCAAACACAAGAGCATTGTCTCTTTATGGTAAGGAAAGGCAATTTTTATTTATTTGTTAAAACCTTATGTAACTGATGTAACTTTATATGTATTTTTAATTAGCATTGCCAATAAATTTTTTTATTTTTTTATTTTTTATTATTTATGTTTGCGTTTATATGACAGGAAAAAATAATTTGAATCTCAATCACTCCATTATCCCTTTTTCATCAAAATATTAATTTTGAAGAAAACAAACACATCAAAATAAATAATAAATGATAGCAAAAAGAATTCATAAGAGTTTTAGAATGTAAATTTTATTTTTTTTTTACAAAAGAAAAAATTTGACCCTCGCTGTGATATTAAAAGTTTTGAAAATTGTGTAATTTGTGAGGTTTGGCGAATTACACCAAAAAGCGGTATTATTTTTTTGTTTACAATAAAAATACATTATCTTCATAAATAAAACAAAGACGGGTTAGTTACATCATTTATAACTCAAGAACGGCTGGACCGATTTTTATGATCTTTGATTTCTTGGACTCATCTCCGCCCCGAATAATATTAAAACATCGGAAAAATTAGCGAAAAAAAATTATAAATAAAAAAATTTCCTCACACATTTTGTATGGAACGAATTCTCATCTTTTAAAAGAGTTGCAGCAATATTGTGATTAGTATAATATTGAATAGTGCGTGAATTCCAAAAATTGTCAATGTGTTGATTGTTTTGCTTTTGTTCTTAATAATACTGCCCCTCTTTCTTACATACTAAATGTCAACAGTCGAAAATGAGACAAACGGTAAACGTTTGTCTGCACCCCTCCAAAGGAAAAATAAAATAATTATAATAAATCTCCCTCACACGTATAGAAAAAATTAAATACAATTCCCGTAAGTAAGTGGAAACGTAAGAAAATCACAAAAAATATAAATCCGTACACGAATCCATCTCTAATACTGACAAAAACAAAACACGGACAGTTGCGCATCGATAATAATTTCTTCATTGTGTAATTTTTAACTTAATAAAAAAATGTAATTTAATTCAGCTAATAAGTTTGTAACGGAGAAACTTACCTTATTCTCTTACTCCGTATCAGCGTCTCCATATCGCTATCCCTTCTATATCTTCAGGACTACCCTCATAATATTAAAAGCATTAATCCATACACCATGATGACATGTGAAAGGCAAGTGGGCAGATCACAAAAGAAAGTCGGGATGTACGGTAACAAGATTGCACATTTATTATAAAAAGACTCACCATAAAAAGTTAATCATGATAATGATTTATAGAAATCTACAGGGGTGGTTGATACATATCGTTATCAATTAATGTAAAACGTAGCTATCACGGAAAACATGTGGTTATCTAAACAAAGTATTACAATATTAGGAAACCCTGAGTGGGCGCCTATAAAGAAAGATCGATACATATTTATAAGGGAATCCTAAGCAATAAGCTATTAATTGTTAAGGGAACGTACCCATACTACGTGACACGTTTAGGGGGGGGGGTCTTCAAAATGTCACGCTCCATACAAATGAGCGGCGGGTTGCTTAGGTTTTTGGTCATCGGGGGGGGGGGGGGGGGGGGTTAAAAATTGCAAAAAGTTGGTCACGTAGTATGGGGTACGTTCCCTAAGATAGTTAATAAATTATCTCGTGCTGATTATCAAAACTTAGTTCGCTCACGTGTATTGAAGCCATGACCTTCGACGTCTCGCTGTCCAGCTGTTGTCACGATGCCCACTAGAAACCAACTGGGGACTGCAAATGAAACTTCTAGAATCTTCCCCCTCCTTCCGGCGCCTGTACTTCTTACAAACGGCTGTCGTTTGCCTTAGGCACACGCGTGGCTATAAACCCCATTTAAATTGAGCAGGTACTGGCCCAAACCGTTGCAAGTTAACACAACATTGATTCTGAGGTGATACGATCGCCGGGTCAGCTAGTAGGTAATAAATTATATTGGTGTAGTTCTGTTATAAAATGCATTTAAGAGAAAATGTCAAAAAATGTATGCATTAAAAAATATCTAGAATATAGTGTTGGGTTGTTATTCGGCTTTAAAGAAATAATATTTTCATCTACAACATTTTTTTTAAAGAAATTCTTTGGAAATATGTACCTTCCATGCTATTGGAAAACACAGTTCGTTGTAAAATTTGTAAAAAATGAGAGGTGAAAAAATAAATTACAATTAGTACATTTAAATGTAGATTCAAGTTACGCGCGTCTTTGGAAAGGGGAATGAATAAATGAATATCTTTAGCAATCATAATTATAAAATGTTTTTCAGTGCTTTCTTTATTCTTTTCCAATAAAATAATGAAGCCCGTGGAATAATTATTATAATTTCGTGATTAATTTGTAAAAAAGAAACCGTGGAAATACTTTTCGACTCCGAGGTTATAGGGTATTCCAATGAATATATTTTTCTACACTATGCCTAATATATTTTTATAATTTTTTTATAATTTCACCATAATATAGGACGTCGGTTATGGTTTGAGTGTAGTGACAATATAGATATATAAAATTCAGAGATAGTAACTTGCAGGTAATATGAACTCAGAAAGAACTTATGACCGGTCAGTAGCTAAGTTAGCATCGCGTTTGGGTCCCACCCGGGCGTCGCGTGTTCGATTCCTCGGCTGGCTAAGTTCTCCATCACAACACAAACAATATTTTCTGCTTTCTATGGTGGTAGTTGAAGATTTTCAAATATTGTCGGGTTATTCGTAACTCGGGAATATTTGTATTTCTTTAAAAAAAAAATCACGAGTTTTTCCCTGAATAACTAGGCTATAAGATTTAATAGCCAGAAGATCACCATGTCACGCGGAGTCCGTCAAAATGTCCAGAGCTGTCGGCTAGCGGCCGTGAGGCTAGCTGCTAGTTTACCAAAGATGAGAGAATATGGCTAGCGAATAAAACATTTAATAAGAGTAGGTACTCGTCTGGTGAAAAATCTTCTTGTTCCGCATGTTTTCACATCAATTTGGGAGGCGGGTATGGGTATAACCAACACCTCTGTCATAGGTCACCCCAAGTGGTTGCGACGTTTGGTGACATAACAGGGTTGCCCGGGTTCAAGGGGTGAGTTCTATCCAGGCTTTGGCAGCGGATGCCTACTACGTGGTGGGCCGGATCGAGAGAGACTGCTTAAGGAAGACCTTTAGAAATGTCTCTTTAGAAATGTCTCCAGCCGGATTTTCTCAACTCATTACCTTGCACAATAGTCGGAAGGATGGATTCCTACTCTTGGACACACTGCCCTTAGACTCCTATCCACCCCTCGTACCTTTCTATCCCTCCTATCCTTAAAAATACGCTATACACAGCATCCCCAAAGAGGGAACTTTTTTCCACAGGGCCTCTCGTGTGGAGATAATGTTAAAAATATCACAATGCTTTTGAAAATGTAAAAGAAAAACCAAAGTAATTGCTCATAATTCACTTAAAATTTCACACAATATGGAAATCCTAATAAAACTTCCAGCGTACAATATTGTGTTTGTAATCAGACTTAAAATATCAACGAAAATATTTTCAACTTGGAAACAAAACAAGCTTTGAAATATTATATGGGGTGCTTCCAATGGTACTTCTCGCTGAGTTTAGTGCGACAAGTCCGCTGGAATGGAGAAATAAAGCAATCGGTGACAAAGTGCTGGCAATGTTTCTTCCAAAAGCTGTACCGTACAAGAGAACACAAGAAATAAGGAACAACTTCTTGAAAGGTGATTCTCAATGGATGACGACAATTGTTCCAAACTTTAAACTTTTGAATAAAGTTGAAATTATAATAATAATTACTTGTTTTCGCGTAATTTACACATTGCTGTAAACTATGCTGATGTTTCAACGAACACTTTTAAATCCGTGTAAAATAATTCCTCTCAGGGCCTATGTCATCGTTGAAGATGCTATGAACCAAAAATGATTTTTTTCATGTAAAGCACATATCCTACGAAAAGTGCAGATTGAGGCTTCCTTTACGGCATTCGGTAGGTTATTCAGGAGTGACGAACATGTGTGTTTTTAAAAATAATTAAACTAGTAATTTAAGTTTTTGGTGAATGAGTAATTGTGAAATATTCCTGCGTAATGCGTAACATTACTAAGTTTCAGCGAGCTTTTAATTTTTAAACTTGTAACTGATAATAACTTGGAGGAAATATATACAGTTAAGAAGTAAATTGATTGATTTAGGCACATTTATTATGTTTTTTTATATTTTTTTTTATTGGCAATGTTTATTAAAAATACATATGAAGTTACATAGTTACATAGTTACATAGTTACATAGTTACATAAGGTTAACAAAAAAAAAAAAAAAAAATTGCCTTTCCTCACCATAAAGAGACAATGCTCTTGTGTTTGGTGAGGGAGTTCTAGCTCAATTAGTAAATTAATGATCGTGTAAGTTAGTAATAACGGCTATTGTAAATAATAAGTAGGTTAAAAAATCTTGTATAAATTTAAAAATAAATATCCTGAAGAGTTTACAAAAATCATAATATAAATTAAAAAATCATTATAAATGGAAGAATCATATAAGTTAGTAACAAAAATTATTGTGATAAGTAAGTAAAGGATACGTAAGAAAGAACGCAAGATTTATACAATAGTAGACTCAGAGATTTAGAAACTAAGAAATGAAAGAAAAAAGAAGGAATAAATGATTTATAAAATAGCAGACTTTAAGATACAAAGTAAACATATTTGTGACTTTTATAGCAGTTTAAGGTAATTTTTTAATTTGGACTTAAATTCCTGCATATTTTCGATGGTTTTTAATTTTAATGGGAGGTTGTTGTAATAGATTATGCCCAGGTAAAGATAGGAATTTTGGATGTGCTTAGTATTAAATTTAGGAATTTTAATAGTTTTCTGGTATCTTGCTGATGTATTGAATTGGAAGTTACGAGTATTTAACTGTATTTCTTTGTAAATTTGAAGTATTGAATATTTTTTATAGATTTTGTCTATTACAGGCACATTGAATATTGAAAAAAGAATTTCAGTAGGAAATTTAGACGGTTTTTTCAAGATTACCTTAATTATCAACCTTTGAACAATTTTGAGGGGATTTAAAATATTGTCATATGTTCCTCCCCAGCCAATAATACCATATTGCAATATAGATTGAACAGTTGCATAGTACACTCTTTTTAGGTTTTCTAAGCTAAGAATATTTCTAAGTCTAATAAATATATAAATACATTTCCTAATCCTTTTAACGAGTTCACAAATATGTGTTTTCCATTTAAAATGTTGATCTATATATACACCAAGATATTTGATTTTGGGAGTTGGACTAAGTATAGCACAATCTTGATTGCAGTTAGTTTTATTACATTTACTTTGGTGTATTATGATGTTTAAATTTGGTTCTAATTTGAATTTATTGATAGAGAATGGGATAAATTTTGTTTTTTCAGTGTTTAGAGAGAGGAGATTTTTATTGAACCAATTTTTCAATATGTTAATATCAATGTTAGCTAGGTTATTAACAGTATTCCAATCCGTACCTTCAATTATTATGACAGTATCGTCAGCATAAGATATTATTTTTCCGTTTAGTTTTTGTATGAATATGTCATTAACATAGATAATAAACAGTAACGGTCCCAGGACTGTACCTTGAGGTATGCCGAAATGACTCATTTTTGGTGAACTAAGCACACCATTAATTTTTACAACTTGGGGACGTTTGAAAAGGTAGCTTTTTATCCATTCTAGAGCTGAACCATTTAATCCAATGTTTCTTAATTTACTTATAAGTTTGTCATGTGATATACTGTCAAATGCTTTTTTGAGATCTATAAAAATTCCCAGGCATTTAAATGATTTATCTAATGAACTATGTACAAGGATACTTAATTTTGCAATTGCATCTTGTGTGCTTCTACCTTCCATAAAACCAAACTGGTTTTCATTAATTATATCATTGCATTTTATAAATTGGCTAATTCTTTTTTTAACTAGTTTTTCAAAAATTTTTGCTATATTTGAGATTACTGATATGGGACGGTAATTGTTTACTTCTTCTGGATTACCTGACTTAAATATTGGGGTAATAGTAGTTTGTTTGTAAATTGATGGAAATACTCCGCTTTGGAAACTTGTATTTATTATATGCATTAATGGCTTAGAAATTTGATTTTTTATGTTTTTTAAAATATCAACCGTGACTGCATCAAAGCCCGGAGCAGATCCTCCTTTCATATCGGTTATGATATAAACTATTTCGTCCTCTGTGGTGACTTCAAATGTTGTCATTTTATTTTTAGCATTTATATTACAGTCTGGAGATGTTATAATATTTGGATCAATGTGAATGAGATTGGCGAGATTTTTCCCAACATTTACAAAGAAAGTGTTAAATATATTTGCAGCTTTTGAGGGGTTTTCTTTACTGCATGTTTTTGAGTTATCGTGATTAATAGCATTGATTTCGTTATTATTGTTTTTTTTCTTGTCAATTATTTCATTTACAACCGTCCATACTCTTTTACTATCATTTTCAGCTAGATCCAACTTCCGTTTATAGTAACTTTCTTTAGTATGTTTTATGATATATGAAAGTTTATTTTTATATGCTTTAAAGTGATTAAGTAAGTTTTTATTATTAGGTTGTTGAGTTGTTAATTTATAAAGAGCTTGCTTACGTCGTACAGATACTATTAATCCATGGTTTTATAGGTTTGAAGTTAGACAGTTTGTGTTTGGGAATTATATTTTTTGACGAGTCATTTATGTATTTAGATATTTTTTCTTCAAATATTTTACAGCAGATATTGACATCATTACATTGTAATAATTCAATCCAATTTTCTGATTGAAATTTGTTTTTTAATGTATCCATATTAAGTACTTTTTTGGAAGATTTTGTTTGTTTAAATGATGGCAATATTGGATTGCTGGTTTTGTGGTTAAAAATACAAGAATAATGATCAGTGATAGTTGTGTGAATGACAGCTGCTGTTATATTTTGGATATCCGGTATATTTGTAAAAATATGATCTAAGCATGAAGGTCGTTGACCTCGAACGTCTCTAGTGTACGAATTTATGTACGATAAATAATTGAGTTCTGCCAACATGTTGAGATAGCTATCTTTATCCTTACTAGAATAGTCGCTTGCGATATTTAAATTTATATCTCCGACAAAAATATTGTTTTTATTTCTAAAATTTAATAAAATATTTTGTAATTCATCAATAAAGTGTGACACTATCGACTTATGCGTTCGATAAATAGCAATAATGTTATAATGTTTATTTATGTCTTTAAATTCAATATTTAATATGTTAACATTACTAATATTGTGAATCTCTTTAATATTAAGTACATTGTTAGATACAAATATTCCAATACCAGAGTTTTTGTTTAACTTTGTTGTTGTTGTGTAGTAAGAGTACCCCGGGATAGTGAAATTCAATTCACCGGCTGAGTGTGTTTCTGTTAAAACTATGCAGCCCGGGAAATAATTTAATTCTTTTAATGATATTATTAATTCATCCATGTTCCTTTCAATGCTTCTAATATTTACATGAAATAGGCTAAATCCTTTATCAGGACAAATTAAATTGAAATCTTTTATGGAGTGACACAAATTTTCTTCTATACAAATTTTTTTATCCAAAGCGTTACATAAAAAATCATTCATTTTGCAGTTTTAGGTTAGTTATTTTATGGATACATTTATGTAATTTGTAATGACAAATGGTAGAGGCAAAGAATTTTAAATAAACACTATGTATACATAGATATGATGGCTGAAATAACAACATATAAATATATAATTTATTTACGTTTTTAAACTTTATATTTAAAATATAAGCTATAAACATTACAATATAAACATCATAATCATTAATATTGGGAACATTATACTGGTTGGAAATAGGTATTCCAATATTAGAGTTTTTGTTTATTCTAATTATTGTATAAAGCCCTTGTCAGATGCCAACTTGAATATAACTCTACGTTATGGTTTCCGTTTTACAACATTCATTCCGACAACATTAAAAAGATTCAAGGGAAGTTTCTAAGGTTTATAAACTGTAAATTGCATATTCCTGTACTAAACATTAATTACAATTTACAATTACCTCCTGGATAAAACGTCTCTTTTGAAACTTTCAGAAAGAAGAATAAGCACAGATTTAATACTATTACATAAAATACTGCATTACAAAATTGACTGTCCTGAATTACTTCAATTTATCAATATCCATGTTCCCAAAAAATCATGTCGACATTTATTACCCCTTTACATCAATAACACCAGGACACTAGCTTATCAAAATTCTTCGTTTCGAGACTTCAAAGTCTCGGAAATAAATATTCTAATCTAGGTGATGTTAGGAATCACGTTGGGGGCCATCGTTAGGAATCGCAAAAAAGAGCCCACCACGTTGAAGCCAGTGTTGGGATGCAAGTAAATACCCAGGTTTAGAGTGTAATCAGTGTAATTTAGTGGTAAACAATAACTATGTCCGGAGTCGGACATCAGGGGGAGAGTTCCCTTTCGACCAGCTCAGTTGGATAGGAACATGATCTCCTCAAAGGTCGGCGATTTCGGCCGCAGCAGAGTCCACGGACGTCTATGGTGTATTTCGGGTAAACTTCTTATAATAATAATAATGGTGGGACACCCATAATACATGTGACTGTTTCCTCCAAAGTACTACTTTTTGCGTCGGGAATTGGGTTTAATTTTGTAAGTGAGAGGGAGATGTATGATAATGATTGCATGTTTCCTTTGAAGGGGTTCAGACGGTATGTCTCATTTTCGACTATTATTATTTAGTGGGTTTGAAAGAGCTGCAGCATTATATGTCTAAGAAGAAAAGCAAAACCATCAGCGCATTGACATTTGACGTTTTTGAATTTTCGGAATTCACTCACACTTCAATTATCCTTGTAACTATATTCCATACTTTCAAAATTATCGTCACGCCTAGTAGTATTGGTGGGTTCTACGTATACATCGCAGTGCGGTGTGTGAGATAGGCAAGAAAATGACGACTTTTTTACTTTGGAGGAAACAGACCTACGTACATTGTATATCTCATCTTTTGAAAAAACTGTTGCTGTTGTGTAAAGGAACGTACGTTTATTTCCTTTTTTATGACGTCACGGTACCTTTTTTATGTATCACCACAAGCCATTTTTTTTAAATATATGCAAGCAGTGTGAGACAAGTTTTACACTTGATTCGCCGACTTTTCCTTTCCCTCTTGTCGTTGCCAGAAACAGATGTTTGTATACTGTCCTCAGACCTGCGGATTTATCAAGATTTCAACCACTCTTAAATTATTTAACTTTTTAAAATTAAAATTCACCACGGATAGAAATAATTTCTCTCAAGGTTTGCACCATCCTATCTAATAGTCAATAAATCCGCTTTAATTTGGTCAATCTTTCAAGAATATTTTGTTAATTTTTCTTTGGTAATGGATCGATTCGGGTGGTATTTTTTAGTCACACAGCGAAATATTATTACTGATGCTTGTTTCACCGGCAAAATTTTCCCAGCTCTGTTCGCTACTCGGAAACAGCTTACCACCAACAAACATTTAACAATCACTTCTCTAGCTGCATTCCGTTGAAATGGTCGTCTACTTCGAAAGTTTGTACATTCCTTGAAGCCTGGTTTAATTTAGAGTGATAAATTGCTGTAGCCCAGGGATTTTGAGCATTCCCCCTTTGTTTCTGATCTGTAGAGATAAACCAAGCAAAAAATTACTTTTGGGATTTATTCGAAACTCTCTAATTTGATTTGAAAGGGTCGTGCTTCGATTTAAAGTATGAGAATAATATTTTTGTTATTGTTTCAGATGGGCAGGTGAGGGGAGGTCAGGAGGCGTGAGGATGGCGGCATGGCGGGCGCGCTGTGCAGGCTGCTGTGGCCACTGCTGCTGGTGCTGGTGCTTCCCGCCGCTGCTGGGCCCCGCTACAGCTCGCGCATCGTGGACACGCAGTCAGGTCAGTCAGTCAGTCAGTCAGTCAGACAGAGCAGGTGAAGGTGAAGAGAGGGCAGGAGGAGTGAGGATGGCAGCATGGCGGCATGGCGGCCGTGCTGTGCAGGCTGCTGTTGGTGCTGGTGCTTCCTGCCGCTGCAGGGCCCCGCTACAGCTCGCGCATCGTGGACACGCAGGCAGGTCAGTCAGTCAGTCAGTCAAACAGTGGGTGAGGGGCGGTCAGGAGGCGTGAGGATGGTGGCATGGCGGGAGCGGTGTACAGACTGCTGTGGCCACTGCTGCTGGTGCTTCCCACCGCTATAGGGCTCCGCTACAGTTCGCGGATCGTGGACCCGCAGTCAGGTCAGTCAGTCAGTCAGACAGAGCAGGTGACGATGAGGAGAGGGCATTGGAGGACCCACCACTTACCCGCCCTGGTATAGGTAACAGATGGTTACCCCTTCAAGGCTCTTGCAAGGACTCTAATTTTTTTGGTGAAAACGACTCTACATTTGATAACGAAACTAGACCTCCAATGTCCCTGCATACGTTGTTGAGGAGAGGGCAGGAGGAGTGAGGATGGCGGCATGGCGGCATGGCGGGCGTGCTGTGCAGGCTGCTGTGGCCACTGCTGCTGGTGCTGGTGCTTCCCGCCGCTACAAAGCCCCGCTACAGCTCGCGCATCGTGGACACGCAGGCAGGTCAGTCAGTCTGTCAGTCAGTCAGTCAGTCAGTCAGTGAGCAGGTGAAGAGAGGGCAGGCGGCGTGAGGATGGTGGCATGGCGTTCGAGCTCTGCAGGCTGCTGTGGCCACTGCTTCCTGCTAGGGACCCGCTACAGCTCACACATAGTGGACAAGCAATCTCTGTCAGACAGAAAGTGGGCAGGTGAGGGGATTAATTCAGCCAGCCAGTCAGATGGTCAGTCAGCCAGTCAGTCAGTCAGACGATGAGGATTGCGTGGCGGTATCATTTTTGTCATTACCATTTTGCCATTTGATGTTATCATAACTTTCGTCCTGATAAATGTGGGGTTCTTCCTAAAACAAACAAATTACAGATTAATGTTACAAATTTTAGTCATAAATCATTGATTGGGTTTATCCAACGCATTATGGCTTTGTAAACATTTATTTACAATATACGTATGTTGATTGCGAAATTGGCAGTTTCATTAACGTGTTTTAGCAGTATCCTAATTTTTAACTGATTCAATGATTAACACGCGGTGACATCCCGTGTATCACCTGTCACCTGTGCTGGTGGCTGTTCAATTGATCCACTGGTATTTAAACAACTACTGTGACACAGTAAACAGAGCCAAACTGACCTTGCTTACACCTCATTGTCAAATATTGGTTTTACTGATAATGCATCAGGTAATTACATACATATTCGAAACACAAGCGGTGGATAGTGCAGTGTGCAGTTGAGTAGGAACAAATCAATTTTGTAAAACTGAGAGCATATAATCAATGTATTCTGTAAATTTTAGATTTACACGGCCAAAAGTATTTTTGTTATTTATTTTTGGGGTGCTATGCCGTGTTGCGCTACCTCCTCTTTTAGCCAACGTTTCGGACGTTGGATAAAGGAGGAGGTAGCGCAACATAGCATAACACCCCAAAAATAAATAACAAAATGTATTTTGTACTTTATCCCTGCGATATATGGAAACAACGTTTTGTGGCTAAGCAATTCTTAGAATCTTTTTGTTTATGTGAATACCTCACAAGAGTCTCAGCTTTGGAGCCAGTGAGACTACGGCATCATCAATTGGGGTAGGTAGGGAAGAGGAAGTTGGTAAAGTACCTGGCTATTCAGATCTGGTCAGAAAACACGGCTAAAGCCATTTCTTGGCTTGTTTCAATTCTGAATACTGGTCTTACACCAGGGCGATACTGAGAGTATCTTTCACTCCCGAACGTGCCGCAACTATAGTATATATTATTTTTTAAATGAATTAATTGTGAAATAACACAAATTAATCAATAAAATTTATTTGCCTACGCCGGGATTCGATCCCACGATCCGAACATTGCAAGTCAAGAGCCTTACCCCCAGGTCACGCCGATCGTTGTCATCTACATCAAGTACGGTTGGTTTTTGACACGCTTTAGAAAAAAAATTAGAGTGTGTAATTCACATGCGATAGAAGTGAAACTAGAAAGTCACTAGATGTTGTTTTCTTTTGCCTGTTTATTTTAAAGTGGTTGAGATTAGTGTTGCAACAGAACTCTGTTTCCGCTTTCACTTCTTCAGAAGTTCCGCAAGTATTTTCACTTCCGTTTTCGTTTCTGGTTCCGCAAACTTTATAACAGAACTCTAAACGAAGAATAATTTACGATTGATGAAATCGAAGTGCGGCCTTCTTCTTCAAAATCATCATCATCATTACAAATATTGGAATCGATGAAGACCAGAAGGAGAATTTTTCTACAACTGACGAGGGTGACAATTTATTTTTAAAGATACAGTCACACCATCGGGAGTACAAGAAAGAGAAGAGACTACCTCTCCACGAGGATCCCCTTATGTGGTGGAAAGTAAATGCGCACAAATACCCCCATATGTTGCCAATAGTTCGCCATTACTTATCAGCTCCCCCCAGCAGTGTAGCCAGTGAGCAATTATTTAGTGGAGCTGGTTTAATATATGAAGAATACCGAAACAGAATCAAAGATGTAAAAGCAGCCAAATTACTTTTCATTAAATATAATTCAACTCTGTTTAATTTCGAGTATTAAAAGTACAAAATACAAATTTAATTAAACAAATCTTAAAAAATAAAATTGTGCTTTTCTTCATTGTATTGACACTTCCGGTTCCGCTTCTGCTTACGCTTCCGCTAAGATTTACTTTTGACATCTGTTTCCGCTTCTGCTTCCGTTAAGACATTTCCGTTGCATCACTAGTTGAAATTGGATATTGATTTACAAAAACAAAAATGTTTATTTCTTTTATTATTTATTGTTACCAAGTTTAATTTGTAGAACTCCACTTTAATTTAATTTTTTTTTATTATTATGTAATCAATAATATTAATTATTTTTATAACCATTAAATAGTCTCAGTCATTTTTAATCAGAAATTAGAAATTAGTCATAGTAAATACCTCTCAAGAAATAATATAAATATATCGTCTGTTTGTGGCATGACCACAGTTTGAGGGCGAAACAGCTGTCACGCGTAATAATAATTACACAGCAGAACTTGTTTAAAAATAAACTGTTTTTATTAATTTAATAATAATATTATATATAATAAAAAAAAATCTTTTTTTCGGATTTTGTAGGATTGGAACCTCTGTCCGCTGGATTTGCGATGCACTATACCGCTGCGCTATGGGACGCGCTTGGCGAGGAGCAAATTTATGCATTATACCGACGACCCGTAAAAAAACAAAGCGGCCAATGAGCGCAGACCTATCGTCGTTTCCGTTTTACGTCTCAAACAATAGGAGCCTTGAGCGCAGTCTTATACTTCGCAGGTGGCGTAGTGCGTCATTTCCGTTTCATTCGAATTTCAAATCAATCTAATGGGGCTAAGGAAGTTTCCCTTCAAAAAATATCTCTAATAATTGACGGGGCTTCCAAATACTTGCCTTTAATCCATTCTGTCATTGCTGTCTGTTCTATCTAGCAGAACCGCCCCGGTCAGTAAGAATAGCAAAAAGTGATTTAATCAATACTAATATTTTTAGATTCTATAATATTATGAAGCTCGTTATTTTTATGGTTTAAAAAATAAGTAATCTTTTCTTCCTTTCATGAACGAGGTCGCTTTGAAATGTTATGCCCTTGGATTTTTTAAAAGCAGAAGGTTTTTCAACTTGCCTTCACAATCTGCACTCTCCTGAAATTTTTCATTTATTATATCGCCCAAGGCGGGATCCCTGCGCCTGACATTATATTTGTGGTAAAACCGTAATTTACATTGCCCAACTTGGGAAGTGTAATTAATGTTTTCAAGTTATTTTGAAAACAAGACCTCATTATTACAAATGCTAGGAGTTGGAAGGCATGTAGAATCCTCAGTTCAACGCGGAACTTAAAGTTACAGATGGTTCCAAATCTAACCTAAGATGACGTTAGTAGCAGAGGGATGATATCCGTGGCTTTCATAAACATTACCCCATCTGGCGATACAACAGCCCCAATGACTCTCTGGGCAGTCGGAACTCGTAAACAGAAGCGTCCTATCGTTGGAGCCGACAAAATAAATCTGGCACCTACACCTTCCTACGCGAGAGTCTGATCTTAGATAGTTGATCGGTTGATCCCCGGACACATGAGCCCCCAAATTTAAAATATTATAAAATTATAATTTTTTATGCATTACTTTCCAATTTCAAACCTAAAATCGACTTCAAATATACTTTTAATAATAAGTTAGTATGTATATCAAAGGAATTTATTTAGTATGTTGATTTTTAGACGGGTAGTTTTATCCTTGATGCATTATAATTAAAATATTATGTTTAATTTTTTATAAGAAAAACTCTCTTTTTATAACTTTTGATAGTCATTCCCATCAATGGAATATATCATTGAAGAAAAAGTTACCAATAATAATCTAAACTCTAAACGAAAATATGAAACAGAACAAGGCACAGAAAAATGGAAAAAGATAATGGTCGCAACTGGAGGTTATGGGTTCGAATCCCAGTTGCGACTATTATCTTTTTCTGTGTCTTGTTATCGTTCATATTTTAGTTTAGATTATTGTTGTTATCTTCTCCTTCAATGATATATTATGAAAATATGTGTAATAGTTTAGTTATTCGGCGATACATCTCCTCTGCACCCCCCTCCCCTCTTTATTTTGTGTAAGCAGGTATACCGTATTTTCCCTAAACGGACTGCATATTGTATATATGTATGTATGCTGGGTGGCCAACAGTTGGGGATTAACTTTCATGGAACCTTAAAAGCTAGTATTCTAACAGTATTGAAAGACCAAAGTTAATCAGCTAAAGTTTTGGAAAGGCAAATATATTACATGATTTATCCCTTTAAAAAGGCTGAGAACAATATACCCTTTCTTTTTCTCTCATTGAATAGTTAATACAAAAAATTATTATATAATGTATTAAACTATATTTTTCCGAGATTTCCACAGTGGAAATAGGTAGTTTTTGGTGTCCAAAGTAATAGCGAATAATTTAACATAGACGCCAACAACTTCTCGTAAGGAATTCAAAGTCAAATACTGATTTTGACAGAAATGATAAAATAATAAAATACGATAAGGGAAACCTATGCCAAATTGCAGGGGGGAATTTTGCGGATATAAAATGAATTTTTGCGGAGAGGGTGAGGTGCCGGTTCCGCGGTGCGGGGTGTGGGTTGCGGGGTGTGGGGAGCGTCATATTTCATGTCCCCTCCCCACAGCCAAAGCGGCGGGAGTTGAGTTTATCCAACCTAGATGTGCTAAAGAACATAAATCTCTTCATTATTTGAAAGGATATCGTATAATATATCAAACCCCTCTTTTCGACCATCATCCTTTAGTTTGTAAAGGACGTGGTCACATTAAAATTGGTAATGTTTAAAGATAGGATGATAAAATGAAAACACACCTCTATTTTACATAATATTTGGTTTTTCTGTATAATGTCTTAAATTTCCGGAGCCTGCAGAACTACGATATCTTCTATGTATTTGGCAAATATTGTGAGGCCGAATGCTTCGAACCATGCACAGGTTTTGTTCTTATTCTTACGTTTTGTTATTTTATTATAAGTACAATTTATGAAACGATATCGATCCTCGATTGTAGTGTAAATCGGCACCCCGAGAATGTTACTAGTGTCGATACCTAATTCATACGTTGGAAGCAAATAAAACTGTTTTCCAGATTTAATTATTTATAATCAGATCACATCAAACCAACCTCTTGACTTTCATAGTTAACCGTCCAACTTTATTACGGAAAATTGAATTCAAGGGATTGACTACATTGCTAATATATCATTTTAATTATTGCAGGAGCTATCCGCGGCATAATCCTGGAGCCCCACTCTCGGCACCTGGAGCCGGTGGAAGCCTTCCTGGGCGTGCCATACGGCGCCGCCGGCCGCCTGCAGCCTCCGCACGCCCCGCAGCCCTGGCACGGCACCCGCCTGGCCGACTCCTTCGGCCCCGTCTGCCCGCAGCGATACCCCGATGTCTCCAACAGGTGAAAATAGCTACCTCAATGTCTAGTATTGGTCAATTAAGTAAAGTGAATGAGAAATCAATTGGTCAAACAAGTTAATTCATTCAAAGGGTGACAAATATCATCGGTTACTTTTGATAGCACTGTAGTAGTCGAGTTATGGTCACCCTGGATAACAGATTGAATGACATTTTTTGTTTATTTTTATTTTTAACTTTATGAATAAAAGCTCAAATTGTAATATTTAATTAAATGAAGACAATACTAGCGAAACTCAATCGAAAATCTGGAGACAGAAAATGATATAGCATAATAAAAATAAAACGGATAAAAATTTATTCTGACACTATCTAGATAGCATTTAGTTCGGGTTTAAATCTTGCAATCGTACATAAAGATAGCAGTCAATAATACATGCGTTAAGAAAATGAAGATAATGTTGGTAGTTCTTAGTCGAAGTATGATACAGTTAAAAGTGACCGATTTGGATATAGACACCTTAGCTCAGTCAGTAAAAGCTGAAAGCAGAAGGTCCTGGATTCGAGTCTCAGAGCTGCCAATATCTTTTTCTATTTTTTTTGTTTCCAAAATTTGGGTTGAGTTTCGCTAGTATTGTCCTCATTTAATTAAATATGACATTTTTTGGAGTTTTTATTAAGAAAATATTTATCTTTTAATTTTTTAACTCTCCCGCAGCCAACAGGGGCTGAAGGTAGACCCCAAAATTACTTTCCTTCTTAAATGCATGAAATATATTTTTAGTATTTTAGGTTTTTCCTTCGCAAACGATTATAAAAAAAAGTGAACAAATCGTTGATCACAGGAATAAATATTTTGTCAAATATGTATAGGTATGTTATCTACCTGCGAAATTATCTCCATGGTTTAAACGCCCATAAAAAAAATTATATGGGGTCATCGGCCGACCCACTTGGTTACGGACGTTGCGTTTGGCATCTTGGCCTGTCGAGAGTTAAAGTGGTTTTCAGTCAATACGACAAAGGCAGCACATTCATTAACCGGGCTTTATGCAGTTTTAACACTAAAAGTGAATTAGATTTATTCAACTCGGCAACTCACGTATTCAAACATAAAATCAATAAAAACATTCATGCAATACATATTACGGATGAACAAACTAGATCCACACTCCACACCCATCCTTTCCCTCTTACCTATAGGCTACCGTGTTTTTTTCTTATAATCACTAATAATAAGATACTTGAGACAATTCAAAACACTTAAAACATTATTACTGATTTAGTTAATGTATATATTTTAAAGAACCTTATAAAAATATTGTAAACTGTTGGTTAAAACCTTCTCCTTCCGCTAAATTGTTTTCAATTTTTCAAAGCGTACAGAAATCAAACATTGTTTTTAAATCTCACCGGTTAAAACACGAATAGGCAAATGTGTTGTTTTACGACTAAAGTCGATGCTTAATTCAAATTTAAACAAAAGTTATTTACGGAGATTACCGCTAAGTCGAAAATGAATGTTTTTTTTCAGAATTTTGATCTAGTGCTAAAAATGAGAAAATGAGCGGCAGTAAAGTTATATTTCACAAAAGATTGAGTAAGGCCTCATTATAATTCTGAGCTCGCTAAAATATCTCATCAATAAGCCACCCAGGGAAATGAGGGTTGGAAATGTTCGAGAAGCGTTTTGATTTTAATGGGAAAATATTATAGTTACATCAAATGCCAAATTTTCTTTTAAAAAGAAAATTGGCAAACATTTCTAAAGTCTTTTAAAGAATTTTTAAGTCATTAATTATGCTTCGTTCGAAATAACATGTTCCAATGAAACATTCTACCAAATAACTTTGTATTTAATCGAAGGCTGTTGTTTTTAAGTCTGATTTATTATACATCCCGTAACTCAATAAGTAAATGTGTACGTTTATAAGTAAATGTGTTTTCGCTTTCCGCATAGCTTCATGTATCATGTTATGAATTATACATAAACTCCCTTTAAATAAATAAATAAATAAATGTTTATTCCGGTATGTGGGGAGAATAGCGCAATCCCACACATTCCATAAGGGTTATATAATACATAATGACATTTTGTTGTACATTTTGTTTGTACGGTTTTTGGCGCTACATTCTCACTGTGAAAATGGTACTTTTAAAATTAATTAGATAAAATATCTGTAATGTTGTAAATTTTTTGTACACAAATAAAATAATATACAAAATATTTGAAGAGAAAAAATAAATAAGAAAAGCAGGTAAATATGATTATAAATGCATGAAACAAAGGTGATAAGATATAGGAAAATAAGAAGATAGTAATAATTATTGGCTTTTAGAATTCTCTGACCACATTAGGAGCCAGTATTTTTCTCCAGTGTGCATCAATGCTGTTTGATGGACTGAGGCGGGCTTCCATGACTAGGATATTACCAGAGCTGCATATCTTTCCATCATTCCTGCCACCCTGGATCTAATAAGGGCTGTATAGCCCAAAAAAAGCCTTTAAAGTATTCAAAGTTACTGATTTTTCAAATAGACATTTTTCGTATTCACAATTCGATCGTCCAGTTGTTTTTAGACAGAAATCTCCAAATACTACGTTTTGAGATAATGAAGAAATCAAATTTTGAATGTTCTCCAAAAATAAAATGTTTTCTACACGTGTCTGGCCTTTACACATTAAATTTGCTATAAAATAACACCGGGTATCATAACGGTCCGGTACATTAGTGCGTAATTTTGGAATTTCCTACCAGTAAACCAGATCAATATTTTGTTTATTTTACTACATTTAATTTTTCTGCATTATATTTGATTTGGTAGTGTTTATGAGTAATTGAGTATTAGAGGGTCCACTTTTGTACATAACTACATACTCAACTCAAATTTAGATTTTTTGGAGATGTCTGACTAACCAACTGGACTGGACTGGATTATTATGAATGAGAATAGAGATATAACCACCTCACAGAAAATTCCGAGAAGGGATCTTTTACGATTTCAAAATATAATGCTGTCACCAGCTTATCAGAGAGTTATATTTTATGAATATTTTATCAGAAGTATAGTATTTTTTATATTTTTAACTTTCAATAACCAAAGGGTAAATCGAGTCTGGTCTAAGCATAGAACAAAGAATATAACACTAGAGGTGCCTTTAGTACAAATGTGAATTGAAACAAATATGCCAATGACTTTATCTTTTGGTTCTAAATCATTTAGCACGCGGTCCGTCTCTTTTATACTTGCCTGAATTTGTGTATCGCTGTGCCATTTGAATTTCGTAATCAAGGTTAAACACAGTTTTGTGTGGAAATATAGGCCGAAAATGAGCCTATAATTGGAACACGAAACACGCCAATAAGGCACTTCTTACTTTATTCTTTACTAGCAGACCCGGCTACAAGTTGCTGTGGCTAACGAAACCTTTAAAACCAACGCCATCTGTTAAATCAAATCCACACCACGCTGCCCGCTGCCGACTGCCCGCTGCCGCTTGGCAAGATATATTAGGTATTTAAACCAATTTACACAAAACCTTGAGAAATCATATACCTAAAAACCTTCCTCATGAATCACTCTATCTATTGGTGAAAACCGCATGAAAATCCGTTGCGTAGTTTAAAAGATCTAAGCGCACATACAGTGGGAGCGACTTCATTTTATACTTAGTAGAGATACTATTGGTCAAATATCACCAGAAGTAAGGAAATATAGGGATTACTTTGGCCACACAGACACGCCCATGATACAGTTCCATTGTTTTATCTCTTCGTGATTAGAATCAAATTCAAGATAAAAAGTTACTCACGTCACCGGGATTAATCTAGGATAATCAAAAAATATCACGAGAACAGAGTTTTGATAATGTAACCAATAATTATTATTTATTTATAAGTGTTAGCATAAAAACTATTATTTATTTTCCTCTCAAGCCAAAATTCTTGGACCACATTGTGATCAGGGTGTGGTCACGTCGCCGAGAAGACTCCCATTCCACGCAGCTGTGTTCAAAGCCTTCCTCATGGTAATTTATCGTCGGCGTCGGTGGGTTTTTGTGGTTCAGATTTTTACATGGACTAAAGACTATAGACACCGCCTGAGATCACCTTTGTACACCTTTTTAATTTTTTTTTATGTAGCAAATCACAAGAGCGCTCCAGTATAAAGACCGGAAAACTATATACTCATCCGGATGGACAGCATAGTGAGGCGGATTAAGGTAGGGGCTCTAGGAAGAGGCCAGGTTAAATGAACATCAACTGTGAACGGTTATTCCACTCGTGTCCGTCGAGTTTCGGTGCATAGGGAATCAATGCTGCTAGCTTCATAGTGCAGGCTCTATTGCAATACCTGTAGAACAGACTTAGCATATCTATATTGCATCTGTTCATTAGAGATGGCAATCGGTCTGTTAACAACGGATTGTCAATCAGACTAGGTTTTTCAAGTAGTATTTTGGGGCTCCAGCTTAGAGATGGCTCCCATTTTCAATTGTTAGACATACTTGAGATTTGCACAGGGTTAGAGCAGCTGGTCACTATTAAAGAATCTGCTAGCCCTGTACAAGACGCCGAGTTTTGTAGAAGTCAGATTTACTCGGGCTTCTATAGAGTCCTGTTATTTGAGCCGGTCTGAGAAAGGTATCCTTACATTAAGTATTTCAATAGAGTCTTTGTTGAGATCAGACTTTCCGCCAGTACGTTTTATAATGACATCTGTAATAATGCATAACTAAAGAATTATATATTTTTAAATTCCCTTACCGTGGTGATCAATTCCGTTGCAAATTCCTTCTTTATTTATACGAGTATATTTGCACCACATTCCAGATTCGTTTATACTCCCGATAATGACAAATACAGCATTTGGACAAATAAACTTTAAATACATTGCGATAATAAACTATCTACAAAATAAGCCAATTAAAAATCTAATCCATGAAATACAAATAAAGTAACAAACTTTGTTTACACCACTATTTTTTAATAAAAAATTTCAAATGTTTCGAAACCAATGGTTTCTTCGTCACAAAGTGTCGGTACTAAAAATATATACCTACAGATAAAATATTACAATAAAAAAATAATATAAACAGAAGATCATCATCGGTGCAGTATAATTAGTCAACTCACATAAATTTTTTTCGGTATAAGACAGAGTGTCAGAATGTAGATTTTTATACTAATTTACAGTTTTATTCGATGGATGAAATAATTCTTCAAACTAGGTTAAAACTAGTTTTGGACACTTCAAAACTAGAGGGACATCTCTGTCTAACGACGGATTGTTTCACAGAATTTGAACAATTCATCAAATCTCGGAGTTATTTTCCGGTTCTGTCAAAGTTCCATTCAAGTTCTGATATTACTTCAGATCTGTGGCTGGTAACTGGCCCGTAATGCTATAATAACAGAACTTGAATAGAACTCTTAAATTTGATGAATGGTTCAAATTTTGTGAAACAATCCGTCCTAAGGATGGGTTGTTTAAAAAAATTTGAACGTTCCGAGAAAGTTCTATTCAAGCTCTGTGATTATTTCAGTTGTATAAAGAAACTGGCCTATTCATTAAATATGGATACCTATAATAACAGAATGTCAATAGAACGTGAAAATAACTTAAAATATTTGATTAATTGTTAATTTTTTTTGAAACACTCAGTCTTTGGTCTTAATATGAAAAATCTGTGTAAGGCCCGGGCAACCCAGGGGACTTCAGCTAGTCTACAGTAACTGTACAACTACAATCCCATTATTTACAATGCCAACCTGATTTAATTTGCCCATCTTTTTTTGCTTTTAACTCATCGAAAAATGTCTCCTTTACAAAAACAAAATATTTGTAAACTTTGCTGTCTTGACACGGGATATCCCAAGTAAGACAGACATACTAAAAATTCGTGTAACCTTACTTACACACATAGATGTTCTTATTAAATTAATAAGTACAGGAAATATTTGAAACAGGAAAGATTCGTAATATTTACTAACCCTTGTGTAAAAAAATGTAATTTAAAATGTGAAATGTAATTTCAAATCCAATGTAAAAGCGCCATGGGCGTATAAAAGAGTAATTAATAAAAAATCCCTAACTTTCTCTTGGCCACCCGCTTCTCTTTCCCCATGTACTTCATCCTCTCAATAATTGCCAATTAAAGGTTTCAATTGTTTCACCACCGGCAAGTTAAGACTCTTGGATGGTAGCACATATAAAATAATATGTGGTAGCTTTTCGCTTTAATACTTACTTTACGTAATACGTGCTCGCAATTCGAGCATGCTAAGTGATATTCTATATAGTCACAAATACACGAATTTATTTATTCACTTATGTAAGCACTCATCAATGCTATCAATTTTCCTATTAATTCCTCGAAAACGTTAAGTGTTGATAGAATTAAATTTCCTCTCAAATTTAACGCGAGTTAATCGATCGTGGATTCGTGGAATATATTTTTATTCTACGGAGATTAAATTTATGATCAAAGAGGATCTGCGTTTGCGTACAACAGGAGCTAGTTAACTACCGAAACGAAATACTTGAGCATGTAGAGGAATATTCAAAGTTAGATCTCTGGAATTTACCAGTATATGGCTGCCATTCCTACAACATTAAGGGTGGGTCGGCCGAGGGGGTGCGGGTCCTTCTTCCTTCTGCGTATCCTACGTACCCCCGGTTTCTGTTGGGTTAATTGCTAATTTCATTTACGGGTTATTAGTTTGCCTTTTAATTGTTTGGGAAATTGGGGTTTTGATTGCAAAACGTGAAGGACATTTGGAAAACATGTTTGAATTACCAACAAGGAGGATCGTATCATTGGTATGCTCGTATGTCTGTAAGAAATGTCCGGATGGGTAGAAATTAGCACAACAGACATGTTTTTTAAATTTTATTTTAAGAGCGTGCTTCGTTTGGGATAACGATATCGTTCTTATCCCATATACATTTACATATTGTTACACTATTTAAAAATACAATCCCATTTACAAACATACATACCTACTTATATAAACAAATATACATAATTAGTTAAAACTAAGACAAAGAGAAACTTACAACTATAATTTGTAATATATTGTAAACATAACAAATTATTGAATGAATTTTTTTGTTTGTTTAATGGTTACACTTTAAATTGCCTGTAAAATAAATCTGTGAGATGACGCGCGAGCTTCAAGTCAATTGACGTTTCCTATAAAAAAACCAATGATTCAAATGTAACGATATTTTACTTTATGGGTTAACTTAAAATAATTCACAATTTGCTTTTATAGATGGCAGCAAATTAAATGTTTTAGGAAAAAAAAAACCCTTTGCAAGTAATACTTTAAAATATTGAGACGAATGCTTTGTTTCCGCCCGCAAATATGTTTCAGTTTGGGAGGCGGAAATGGGTACCGGTGCCCCGGGAACCTTTATTGGATAACCAACACCTCCGCCATAGGTCACCCCAAGTGGTTCGCCACGTTTGGTGATTTAGCAGGGGTGCCCGGGTTCATGGGGTGAGGTTTGTCTAGGCCTAGGAGGCGGATGCGTCTGCCCACCTGCTGCGTGGGACCAGGACCAGGACACACTGAACCCCAGATTCCTACCCACCCCTTAAACCCTGTACCTTTCCAGAACTCTCATCTCCTTCCTTTCCTTAAAAAAACCCTCCACACAGCATCCCCAAAGATGACATAGGCCCTGATGGAAATTATTTTCCTCAGGGCCTCCTGTGTGGAGCTCATGTAAAAAAAAGGCATATAAATACAATATTGGGTTGAAACCCGATATTGTATTTATATGAGAGACAGTGGAGATAATCCACCTCTTACCCGCCCTGGTATAAGTAACTGATGGTACTCCTTTAAGGCTCTCGCAAGATTCCAATTTTTTGATTAAACGAAGCTACATTTATTTATTTTGAACGAATCTAGACCTCCAGTGTCCATGCATACGTTGTTAGTAAGCAGTATGCAAGTGCTTAACAGGAAAAACAAAATGCAAAAAAATAGCTTAGTAAGACAAAGATAAATTAAACAGGGCAAATGAAAAACTCATTCATGAGACTCCATGATGCGGCATTGCATCTGTAAAAAACCTGCAAGCACGTGCATAAAATAGAGGACATAGCATAACATTCAGAGACATTGAAGTACCCACCACTGTCCCACCTCGGTATAGGCAACTTATGGTCGCCCCTTCGGAGTTCTCGCAAGAATCTAATTTTTTTGAATAAACGACTCTACATTTAATGTAACGAATCTAGACCTTCAATGTCCCCTCATACTGTGTTAGGTGGCGGTATGCGGGCGCGCCTACAGGACTGTACTGTAATGGTCAATCTCTACAATTCTAAAGCCCATGGAGGTGTCAATGCAAAAGCAGTGAGCCTCATGGACAGTCAAACAAGTGGTTAGTAACATCGACATAAAAAAGTAAAATGTACAAAATAGACAGCAGTCGTCATGAGTAATCAGCTCATGACAACGAAAGACCATACACAATCCGGCGGGCGGAACCGAGCACTGTTCATAAAAAAAAGCAGCACAAGTAAAATAACATTTGTACAGAGTAGAACTGGTGTTACCGCAAGCTGGCTACCGGCAGTCCCCGAGACAGTGAAGGAGGCTGATTGACCGGCCTCCCGACAACCGGCAGCGTCGTCCGTAAGCCAGCAAGCCGGTGGTGCCTAGACGAGAGTAATTGGAAACATAGAAGAATACCCTAGGGAGAGAAGCGTCGGGTCGCCGGAGGCGGGACGGACAGCCTCCGGATGTCGTTCAGCTTTCTCCCCAGCCTCTTCATGTCACGGGGGGTGGCGCGGCGGACAAGTGCAGCTCCACCAGTTCCAAAAGACCGGCCATGATACGTAGGCAGGGACACGGTCCAGGGTCCAACCCCTTATATGGGGAGAATGACGGTACAAAACGAGTAACTGAGTTCAGTTCTCACAAAAAAAACATAACTAAAAAGAAAAATTTATTGAAAGAAAAAAATAAACAAGAGCGTGTGGAAGTCAGTGCTGGGCATGTGAATGCACCATATAACCAAACTAAAAATCATAAACATGTAAAATAAAATGACGATTTAGAAAGAAAAAGAAAAAACATAAAATAGACATGGGCGTTAAATTACGCAGGGCATCTGTAAACAGTAGACCATGAACATAAAAATATAAAGGTGTAAATAATAAACTTAAAAATGTAAAAAAAAGATATGTATATATATATATATATATATCTTTTTTTTACATTTTTAAGTTTATTATTTACACCTTTATATACATCCCGCTATCATTGCTGCGTCTTCTAATGGTCCACTTTCATTCAATCCTGCGTCCGACCGTCATTCTGCGTCCGGTATACGGACGCAGGATTGAACACATGTAATTTCAAGTTTTCTCCACTCATGTACCCTCATACAGTTCAAAAACGAAAATAAGCCAGACGCGGTATTGGTACCTCAATCAACTGAAATATGCTATTTTAGTTCAGTGCTTTGTCACCGAGCGGCGAGCCGCAGCGCTGCAGTAGACGAGCGTATATTTTTGGCAAAATATACGTTACATTGACTCGCGTATCGCAGCTCCTACATTTGGCAACGTCGCTTTTTAATAGCATTTCTTCTGTTTCCTAGAACGACGAGAACAGATCGACGAGAGCACATTGCAAAATAAGATTTCATTAAAATTCACAGAGAAAAACTCATAGTTTTGTCTAGAAAACGTGCAAATCGTCGAAATTATTAGACAAATAAATGAATTCCAATGTTCAAATGATGTTTCAAGCATTAAACCCAACCATTTTTGATTTATTCGTTGATTTTAATCAAAATTGGCGCCAAATATCACTCCAATAAATATGCATCTTGTCAAACATATATATAATAAATATGTTAACATCGCTAAAATATGCCGTTGTTAACCAAGAGTTTGTTGGTAATATTGAATTTGCCGAGCCTTTTATTTGAAAAGTCAATTGAAATTTATGGTTTAACTGCGAGTAATATTCGATTACGGCTTATTTCGAAAAATGAGGATAAAGTTGCCTTATCTAATTTACTAGAAATGGTATTTTTTCAAGTTCTTCTAAAGGTATTGAAATATGAAAATAAAACTATCAGAACTTGGTAGTTTATTATTATAATATTAAACCTAATTTTTTATTGTATAGTTAGTAAGTAGGAAAGGAATGCCGAGTCCTGTGAGTTTTAGTTAGTTAGTTTAGACGTACAAGAAAATCGAAAATTACTTTAACAATCAGGAACTGACTGCCTCCATGGTTGAGAGGTAGCGGATTCAAATCTCGGAGTGCGCAAGTAAAATTTTACTTCAATAATTTGTGTTATTTCAGAATATAAATATTCAGTATCAATAATTTGTAGTAACTTTTTCGGTTCGTACCAAAGTAGAAAACATTCCGAGTTTGGCCCCGGTGTAAGACCACCATTCAGAATTGAAACTTGGATTCAAATGGCTTTAGCCGTCTTTAGTGACAAGAGAGAGGATTACTGACGATGCTTTAAAAGGGAGATATCATGAAACAATTACAGTTAATACACGTAAGCGATTGTTCTGAAACATTTAATAAAACACGTCTCACTTCTAGGCATTTGAGTTATGTATCATTTAAATAAGCAATGTGATTTTTTTTCATATTAATAGCATGTTAAATGACCGAACTGTGCGAGCTTTTTATAAATTTCTAAACATATGTACCTACTATGCATTTTTTTACAGAGGGATTATTTATGGGGTTGCTTCGTGAAATTACTATTTTCAAATAATTTTTACGTATAATAAGTAAAATTATTTTATACATTAGCTCCACACAGGAGGCCCTAAAGAAAATATTTCCCCTCAGGGCCAATATCATCTTTGGGGATGCTGTGTGGAGGGTCTTTTTAGGAAAGGAAGGAGAGGAAGTTAGGTGTGAGGGGTGGGTAGAAATCTGGGGGTCAGTGTGTCCAGGAATGACGGACGTATGGATATATCCCTCCTACTGTGGTACAAAATGATGTTCCGAGAGAGACCAACTGGAGAGTTCATAGGTCTCCCTCTACCAGTCTTTCCCAAGACAAAAGATAAACCTCACTCCAAGAACCTGGGAACCCCTGCTAAGTCAAAAGGCGTAGCAAGCCACTTGGGTTGACCTGTGGCAGAGGTGTTGGTTATGTGTAGTAAATTGCTCCCGGGGCGGCGGTACCCAAACCCGCCTCCTAAATGGAACATTATTTAAATGCGAAATTTACCTACGAGATGAAGCATGAATGTGATCGACGACAAAGAGCGTTAAAATGTATGGGTTATTTTACCTCCACGCAGGCGCAGCACACTTTTTCATCTCATCTCGCCGACTAATAATATTTATTTGAACTGTAGTTAAACCTATGTTACATGTTCATTATTTATGTAAACCGTTCTCAAATTACGCATCCTTTTCTTAAGTAATCATATATAACTCAAAATAATTGTTTTGAGGCGATGTTTATGAAAGCATAATTAAATATTTCCGGGCAGATAAAACATTTATTGACTGTCAACGCCGGTCGGGTTTCTTTACGTCTGTTAGCGTTTAATTTTTTTTGTATCCCATTAGGTATTAAATTATTTTAAACCTACGCTCCGATATTATGAGCGTTTTTCCTTCCCTTTAGTTTCCTTTAGAAAGTTCCTGGCCATAAATAGATAAATATTTGTATTTCAGAAATAAGTCATCATTCTTGAATCGAAATGAAAAAAAAAAAGCTTAATTTATGACTACCGATGCCAGATTGGTAACACTTCGACGTTAACATATTCATTTCCTCTCCTCAAAAAGACCCCCTATACGACAAATTTGAAGATAACAAAGGCCCTGAGGAAAATTATGCTCCCCTGTGCAGTTAATATATAAAGATACACTAACAAGAAACGAATACGCGGTCGTTTTATGTACACCTAATTTAAATGTTTTATTTTTTCATAATTTAGAGTACCAAATGTCTAAACAGTATTTTTTTAAACCAGTTTTTCAAACTTCACAATTTTTTTTTTCACGATGCATTTCATATTTAAAAAAAAAACTTTTTTCGGTACATGCAATGGACAAACTCTTAAATAACCGGATTTTTTTACAATAAATTTTTTCTCATTAATTTGGAAGGCGGGTATGGGTACTGCCGCCCAGGGAAGCATTTACTGGATAATCAAAACCTCTGCCAAAGGCCACCCCAAGTTGTTCGATACGTTTTGTGACTTAGCAGGGGTGCCCGGGTTCAATGGGAGAGGTTTGTCTGGATCTTAGCGGCGGATGCGTTCTTCCACCAACTGCTGGGAGAGACTGGTTTAGGAAGACCTTTTGACCTCTCTAGCAGGACTCTATCGGAACATAGGCTTGCACCGCAGTGGGAGGGATATATTCATACGTCCCGTAAGATACGATAATACACAATTACAATAATTGTAAGACCCTCCAACATCCACATCCAGTCCAGCATCCCCAAAGATGACAGGCCCTGAGGTGAATTATTATCCTCAAGGCCTCCCGCGGGGAGCTAATTTAATACAATGTTTTTATGTTTTTAAAATGAGTCTCCTGTTTTTTTGAATGATAATAATAATAATATAATATAATATTATAATCATAATCATTTTAATTTTTCTTCTCCGTTTTATTTTACTTGAATCATTTTTATTTTACTTCTTCAAACAAAGAATTTTTTTTTATTTTACTTCGTTAAGCCGCCGCTACCCGAATTTCTACCGATTTGTTACATAATCTACATTAAACATTTAAAATTCTTAAAAAAATATGTTATTTTTTAAGATAATATCTAGACGTTCCCTACAACGAAGTGCAAATCATATGAAATTCCCTCGATAGAAAAAAATCGAAAATTATGCTCCGCAAATTAATATAAACACGTTCATTTAATTATTTTAGAACTTATATGTATGAAAAAATTCATAGTGTACCTTTAAATGCTACTTAGATGTTCTCCGTGAGATTTTTGCTCTATTTTAAACGAGTTGTATTTTATTAAACGTTTTCACCCTTTTCACTTCAATTTTTTTTGTTTTAAATATTAACGCGCTCTCTCCAACATTTTCAACTACATATCTCTCCATCTGCTTCTTTTTGAGCGGGTATATGGCGCCTTAAACAATCGTTATACATTCATATTTGACAGTGTTAAGAATTTTTATTTCGATGATCAATAAAATTACGACACAAAAAATTATATGAAAGTATTGGCCAGAAAAAATTAAATAAAATCACTGTGTCCAGTCTTCTTGCCACAAAAACATGCCTGTTTCGCATGTCATGGGTCGAGTTTCATGGGACATTCTTTACGCTCCAGATTTTTTTTTAAAATTAGCTCCACACAAGGGGCCCCGAGGAAAATTTTTTCCTTCAGGGCCTATGTCATTTTAGGGGATGCTGTGTGCGAACCACTTGGAGTGATCTATGGCAGAGTTGTTGATTATCCAATAAATGATTCCCGGGGCGGCGGTACGCATACCCGCCTCCCAAAATGTCTGTACTAGGCTGCATTTTCATGCGTGTAACACGAATGACACGAACCACGAATTGTGGGAAAGGAATGAAACAACAGCAAACGGCGCGAAACGCCACTTGCAGATACTCCATTCCTTTCCCAAAATTCGTGGTTCGTTTCGCGTTGTTACACACATGTATGCTATCATACTTGTAGGTGCTAGGTACGTAATATATTAAATAATGTGTTAAAAGTATTTTTGAAGTGAAAACTTCTATAGCATTGTTGTAATTTGAAACTCGATGAAACGAAAAGTAACGTCAGTAAAAAGAGACCATCTACAGGATTTATCCTGTAAGAGAATGAGATGGTGTAATCGGTTTCTTCTTTGTGTATTGCTTCGTAGCCTATCGGTCTCCTATTTGTGCGTGCGCCGTAGCCTCCTCAATCTTGTCTTCTGAAGGTTTCACTTCTACCGCATGCGAATTGCATACTCTGACTTTGTTTTTAATTTAGATAATATTTTTAATTTTGTTGGTAGGTATCAGTAAAACAAACGCGAAAAAAGACTATGTACGCTAAATTGACGTTAACGCTTCAATTATTTTTGTGTTTTCTACAAACCATTAGATATTAAATGGCAAAAAAATACTAGAAATGAGTGACTTATTGTTCCGAAGTTTCTTTATAATTCATAGGTTACATACTTTGATTATATAAATGTCTAGATAGAGTGTTGCGCTGTAACTCCGAAAAAAAGAACAGGCCAGATTTGAAACGCTTGTGTGCGTGACACGCACACAAGTATAGGTAACTTATATTGTTAACGTTAAGCGCTCAACGTCACTGTAGGCGTGATGAGTGATACCAGCTCTCGGGTATTTCCCATAAAAGTGGGTAAAAAATATGTTTCGTTTTAGCGGGACCTATAATTCGTTTAATTTTGAATTCATTTAAGTAAGATAGTTTTCTACATATAATGATATAAATGAAAAGAAAATCATTGTTAAAAGAGATTTATTTTTGTTTGATTATTTTTAAAAATTAAATAAGAAATACAGAAAATAAGAAAGATACATTCATAGACTCTGCCAACTGGCCGGCAGGTATCGTGTCTAAATTTAAATTTTTATCATCATCAAATAAAGAAGGTGGCTGAAGGTGGCCCACATCCAGGTAAATCCCTAAAAATGGTAAAACTATTTTGTCACACTAAAAAAGACAATGCAACTTTTTAAAACTAAAGCTATCGATAGTTATTATTTATTCTTAATGACCTTCCCTTTTAATTTGTCTTTTAAACAGTTTTCGTATAGATTTTACATCCCGGTTAATATTATCCAATTTTGTCTAATAGTGATATCTTTAAGGCCAAATATTTTTCCACGGCCAAACTTATCAAATTAACTTGATGCAGAAGACCGTAAATCTGATCGGTTTTTACTTCGAAGTAATTATCGGGAAAATTTAATTTGAAGAACAGGCAACCCTGTAAATATGGCGTCAAAACATGGGGTCAAACGGCGTTGTCCTAAGACCAAATTACACTATTAAAACTGAATAGTTTCTTTAACTGAATGGTTATTTAAAGGTTATTAACCGATGATAGGTAACATTTTTAGTTGTTTTCAATCGTCCTATGTAGTTCCTGCACACTGATATAGCGCAAATCGTCATTTTCAAATGTCACACAACACGTGTTTTCCGTATAACGATAGTGTCGCCACTGAGCGGATAGGCCGAGCTTATCTGCCAACCTTTGCCAGATATTTTTTTTGGCGCTTCGTCACTCGAGCGCTATATCTAGACATTTATATAATCAAAGGTTACATAATATTTCTACTGATAATCGTGTTGTTTTAATAATTTAATTACCCACTAATATTCAGAGTTAATTCTTGAAAACTCCATAACATTAACAAATTTTATTTTATTTTTTTACTAGCAGACCCGGCCACACGTTGTTGTGGCTAACGAAACACAACGCCACTACCCAACCTTTATAAAATCCACACTACCCGTTTGCCAACTGCCCGCTGTCTAAATTGAATATTTGAATTTCTCGGCTTTTCTCTATTATAATAAGCAGGTTTTATACATGTTAATCTTCCTCTTGAATCACTCTATTTATTGGTGAAAACCACATAAAAATCAGTTGCGTAGTTTAAAAGATCTATGCGCACATACATTTTGAGCGATTTCATTTTGTACGTATTGATAATATATTTAATTTATTTTTGTTCTTGCTTATTCATCAATAGATTTTACGTGCGCATTTCCGCCGAGTTGGTTAGATTCCGCAACGTATGGGCCAGTCGTATTGGCGCCTTCATATTCTATTAATACCTTTAAAGTCGCTTAACCAAAAACTTGAATGAATAAATGGCAACATTGCAAGACGTCCGTTTGTCGTCAACATGAAAATAAATATATAATTGGACCCTACATTGTTTACAAAATGAAAGAAAGAATATGCAGGACGCCTCACTACATTAAATATGAAAGGAGTTCAGATTGGTGAGACGTTAAAGGGCGTTTTTTTCGTTTTGTATATTTTTAAATTAATGTTTTTCAAAAATTTAAATACCTAGCAACAACCAAACACTTAAAAGATAGTATATACATTAGTTAAAACTATGTAAAATCGAGTCCTTCAGATAGACGCACTAATGTCGATCCGATGAAAGGACGCAGAAATGATAGCGGGATGTATATATATATATTTATATATATATATATATATATATATATATATATATATATATATATATATATATATAAATACTGTAAAAGCAAAAAAAAACATAAAGGTGTAAACAATAAACATAAAATGAAAAATAAAATATAAAACTGAACATCCTGGGCAATATTGGTAAGAGAGTAAGAGGCAAAGAAAGTCCTTGGTTAGTCAGGAACAAGTACACCTGGTGCCAAAATCTACTAATCCGCGACTCTAAGCTCAGGCCATCTCTCAACCCAGATCCTTGTAAAATTCCTCAAGCACTCGAAGTTCGTCTTGTTCGAAACCAGATCAGTGTTCCACACTGGTCTGATAGGTACGTCCAAACCATCGAGCATTTCCTCTCTAGCGTCCGTCCAGATCTCGCAGTGCCACAGAATGTGCTCGGCCGACTGGTTGGTTGATCCGCATGCGCAGTTGGGGTGGGGGGACAGGAAGAGGGTGTGAAGTCTCCCCCTGAATTCCCCATGCCCGGACAGAAGCTGGGTAATGTGGTGATCCAGTCTGAGATAAGCCCCTTCCATTCTGATTTTAACTGATGGGAAGAAGGAGAAGGTCCATCTTCCCAAATTCGATCTATCCCAACGGACCTGCCACTCTTGGAGCGACAGATCCCTCATTTGACGTAGCAGCCCAGGGAGAGTCCCCGGCCCTCCCGGTGTCAGAACAACGCCTAGGTGAGTGGCCGGGGTTCCTCTGGTTAATTTCTGCTTGGTAAGCACTTCCCTGATTTCCAGATCGATAGGCAAAATGCCTGCCAAAACGGGTAAAGCGTCCGAAGCAACGGTTCTATACGCACCAGAGAGTGCCAGCAAGGGTGTTCGTTGGCCTCGCTTGAGAGCTAAGAGTATCAGCGAATTGTCCAGGCGGTGCTCCCACACAGAGGCGGCATACGAGACTTGCGCCACATATACGCACCTATATAGCGTTCGCAGAGCCGGATTACGCAATCTCCACTTAGCTGTGGAGAGTCTCCTCAGCTTCAAGAAGAGAGCCTGAGCCTTGCTGGATACTTCTTTGACGTGAGCCAGAAAAGAGGACGATCGATCTAGAGTGACGCCTCAGTATTTCACTGTTTCAAAAAAGCGGATGTTAGAATCTCCCATTCTGATGGTAGGATCATGAGACTCCATGATGCGGCATTGCATCTGTAAAAAACCTGCAAGCACGTGCATAAAATAGAGAACATAGCATAACATTCAGAGACAATTGAGTTTTTTCCTATTAATTAATTAATTAACTGACATCTATTAACAAGCATAATATCATGTATATCAAGCAGTTTACCCTTTAGCCAAACAAAACAAGGTTACCTAAAAAAACATGCCAATACTAATGGCAAATAACAATAATTATTGTTACGTTTTTGGTGTATAATTTATTTTACTTTAGGGCCTAGATTTTTTTTAATGTTTTTTCCAGTTAACAAATTTGACTTTAAGCCCTCGAGTTGGTAAATTGAACTTGTGCGTAGTTTGGCGATCTTTTGATTATTTTGAATGAAGAAGAAAAGACAAACACAAAATAAGATTTTAGTCCTCATTTATATGGTTTTCTTAATCTAGTTCGATTGATTGGAATAAACCGTCCATTGAATGTAACCAACCAGCTTAGGCTCGGGGGCTAAATTTATTGAATCTACGAGTTCGGTTAACCTCCCAGAAGCTGAGCGTAGTGTACAGATCCCGATGTAGGTAGGATTGTTGTTGACCATGTCAACAGTTAAATCGCAGTGCGCCCCACTGTTAAGTTTGGTAGCCCCCAGTTGATACCGACTGGAACCTATAGAAACCTTGATGTTGTGTAAGGGTTTTTCAACGTACCATCTTCCTGATAAATTCCCATGCCTTATATCTTATTACTCATTGGACTAAAGACGATAGGTGGGATTGCTAGGAGTTTATTCTGCTGGTATTTAAACTTTAATGGAAGGCGCTTTCAACTGATAATGCTGGTGCATCAGCATTCGTAAAACGTCGACAAAGAAAGGGGTGGTTATAAGACTCATTCCTGTGTTCAGCAGGTAGGGCATGAAATGAACTAGACTCTAGGCCACTCCTTCCCCTTAATTAATGAAATGGTCATTTATTATGGGAATTCATTCGGGCCTCCTTTACATAGTTAATATTTAAAAAAATATTATATGCACTTATCTTTTACCCATTCTGTCAAAAATATGTCATTGAATTTTATTTTTTATCTACTGAAAGTTTTTTTTATATGAATACCTCACATGAGTCCCAGCTGGTCCCATCTGGGACCAGTGGGACTATGGCATCCCCAATCGGGGTATGTTGTGAGGCTGAAGGTTGTGAGGAGGTGAAGGAGATGGGGAAGAGGAAGGTGGGGAAGTACCTGGCATCTCAGATCTGGTCACCTAATACGGCTAAAGCCATTTCAAGCAACGTTTCAATTCTGAATGGTGGTTTTACACCAGGGCGATACTGAGAGTATCTTCCACTCTGGAACGTGCCGCAAATCAACTATGTATTATTTTAAATTAATGAATTGTGAAATAACACAAATCAAACAAATAAAATTTATTTACCCACGCTGGGATTCGATCCCGCGACCTTTGGATTGCAAGTCAAGAGCCTTACCCCTAGACTACGCCGGCCGTCAAATCACTAGGTCAGATTTATATCGAGCACTTGATTACTGAGCAGTGGTGGCCGCTGCCCTGAAAACGTGGTGGTTCACTGATAATCCGTAACTATGAGATAACGATTACTAAGCAACATTAGGTAAAAATGATTCCACTAATTTTATTTGGAGAGAAGGTCTGTTTTAAGCTGTTTTCAAAGGGCGAAAACTTTTTAATTAAAATTAAATTTTTTTTGAACAGATCGTTTTTCCGTACTAAGAAAATAAAAACACAATACAATTTTTTCGTAAATACATCTTAAATTTCAACCCAAGAAACTCTTTTTTTTTTTTACAATGTTTAATTTATTTTATTTTATATTTCATAAAATAAAATAAATTTGAAAGTAGTGTAAGAAGAATATACGACGCAAATGTGAATGGTAGAAGAAGTCGGGGACGCCCAAGGAAGACATGGCACGAGCAAGTGAATCAGATACTTGAGTCGGGCCATGTCAAAAGTCGGAATAATAGAAGAGAATGTATGAGACGATATATGAATGTGAGTGAGGCAAAGAGTGTGTGCCAAGACCGAGTTATTTGGCGGGCCGTCCTCTCTGCCTACCCCTGCGGGGAAACGGCGTGTTGGTTGGTTAGTTAGTTTTATATTTCTTTATAAACAGGATAAAGACAGTATTTATAAACTATGTTTAAACAGCACGATGGCAAAATTGTCAAAGTTACCTATAAAAAAATTGAATTCCTCAATGATTTTCGTTTTATAATTTAAAACACCAATCAATAAAAAAGGAAATATATGTAAAGTTTAGGTATTTGCTGTACCTTTTGATTTAAAAAAGAATTATTCAGTTTGGTTAAGTATTTTTGCCTTAAATACAAATTTAAATTTGTATGATAAAGGACGCCGGGTGGCACACCAATATATCTTAATTTTTCATACATGTGGCCGGCGTTGCGCGCTGGCGATGTTTGGGATATTCGATACAAAAACATAATTCGTTCCGCTTGCAATCGGCCTGCACACCGGGACAGGGTAACTTCGCGCGGAACTTTGAGAATTTGCTCTCCCTGATTCATATTATATTAGGCATTTTATTGGTAGGTGATATTTTTAATGAAATTCATAGGTTTTATATTTTTCGGTAAGATATTATAAAGTAATTTTAGACGATATAATTTACCAGTGCTGCACACGAACACACTGTGTAACCAGCCGCCCTTGGTACTGAGTACTGTATTGCAACTTCCACAAGCCAACCTTCCAACTCCGAACTTAGTTCGAAGTTGGAAGGTTGGCCGACCGTGTGGTGGCTGCGGCCAACCCTTCAACTCCGAACTCTGAACTCCAAAATGGCGGACGTCGAACAGCTGATTCGGTGCCGTATCTTATCAGTTGCCTACAACTGTGCAGGCAGTGCTTCGGTTTCCATAATATTGATTTCGATTTGTAAAGCTAAAAAAAGAATAATTTCAAATAATTTTTGTACAACTTTTTTTTTTATTTATTTATAAGAATATTTTTCATTGCTTAGTTTTTTTGTGGTGTTTCATCCGCCATGCTAGGGATATCCCTGTGTTATGGCGGGTGAAGTTTACAGATTTGAAATTATACATTTGTAATGGTTGATAAATAAAATTAGAAGTTGTACAGATTAAATTAAATTGCAAAATTTTAAAATAATAATAATTAATCAATTAATAATAATGAACAAGTAATAATAATTAATAATAATATTTAATCAATTAATAATAATTAACAATTATTAATCATTATTAATTAATAATAATAATTAATAATAATAACGAAAATAAGCAATAATATTGTAATAATAATAATTGTAGTTGATAATAATAGTTTTTTGAAAGGGTTTAGTTTTTCCTGTGGGGAAAATTAAACCCGGACATTTAAATCTGGTGCGTAACATATAAAAAATAGTAATTTAATTATTTGTTGAATTATGGAATAAAGGAACATCGTTTCTAAACATCATTTCTAGTTGTAAGGATCCATTGTGATAAATGTTTTTTAAAGGTGAGCGGTTGGGTTTCGGTTTTTAAGTTCTCAGGGAGAAGGTTAAATATTTTAGGAGCTAGGTATATGAAATGTCTTTGTGCTGACGTGGTATGTAGTGTCGGTACATTGTAGTGTCGGTTGGTTATTGTTCTGGTCGTGTAGTTATGATGTAAGAGAGTTTTTTTCTTATATTTGAACATGAAATGCGTTAAAGTAAATTTTAGATGGAGTTGCCGTATGTTTAGAACATTATATTCAGTGAAAAGTCGAGTGGAGGGGTATCTTGTCAGTCGCTTGTTGATAACACGTATTATCGTTTTTTGAGCTTTTTGTAGGGGATCAATAAATTTATGAGCACAGCCGCCCCAAATTATGATGCCATATACTAATAAGGATTGGCAGAGAGCATAGTAAACTCTTTTTAGTATTGTAGGAGTAAGGATATTTATTAGAGTTCGAAAAACATAGGAGAGCTTGCGAATTCGGGGGGTTAGACTGGCTAAATGCTGATTCCAACGTAGATGATGATCAATTAGGACCCCCGGGTATTTTATATGGAAAACTTTTTCCAAATTTGGGCACGTACAGGAAGAGTAAGGTTTTGGACAAGAGTGGATTGTTATTTTCTGGTTGTTAGTAGGTTGGGTAGCAGCAGACAGACTAAAGGTTAAAAATTTTGTTTTACCAGCATTGAGGGTGAGGAGATTATCATCTAACCAATTCTTTACAAGGCCTATGTCATATTGAGCTATGTCGAAAGCTCCTTTCCAATTTTTATGTCGAGCTATAAGCACAGTATCATCTGCAAAGGATATTAGTTTTCCGGTTATGGGTAGGTTACAGAGTTTATTGATTTATATTAGGAATAAAATTGGGCCTAGAACACTTCCTTGTGGGACTCCGAATTGTATTGGCAAAGGGTTACTTACGGCTACGTTATTAATTTTCACGGTTTGTGATCTACCAGTAAGGTATGAGGAGAACCAGTTAAAAGTTGAATCCCGGATGCCTATTTGAGATAGTCTTTCCAGTAGTATAGGGTGGGAAACTGTGTCGAATGCTTTGGCTAAGTCTAAGAATATGGCTAGGCAAGAATTGCCTTCGTTCAGGCTATTTGTGATGTTCTCAGTCAGATCTAAGATTGCAGATTCTGTGCTAATTTTTTTTTGGAAACCAAACTGATTGGGCGAGAGAATCTTCTGGGTTTCCAAATGGGAGATAAGTCTACTTTTAACAATTTTTTCAATGATTTTTGATAAGACACTTAGCAAAGAAATGGGTCTGTAGTTTTCGATATTTGTTTTGTCGCCACTCTTATATATTGGGATAACCGTTGCATGTTTTAGTTGGATAGGGAAGGAGCCGCTATTGAAGCTTAGATTTACAATATGTTTTAACGGTGTGGTAATAAAGTGAGATATGTGTTTTAGTATGTAAGGTGAAATGTTGTCAATACCTGCAGCACTATTTGTTTTTGTGGAAAGTATTGTGTCAAAAATTTCTTTAGTGGATGTGGGGGATAAGATAAGTGTGGGATGGAGAGAGTTCTGTAGTCTTACCCGTGAAGTTAGAAGGTTTTGGGTTTTATTTGTGGCTTTAAGAATTTTGTTGGCTAAGTTCGTTCCGATGTTACTAAAATAATGGTTGGCGTGATTGGTTAAGGTTTTTGGGTCTTCGTGGACTTGGATATTTTTCCCATTAATTACTAGTGATTGAATATTGAGTGAAGTTTTTTTATTTTCTGAGATGTCATTGACTACGTTCCAGATTACTTTACTGTCATATCCTGAATCTTCAATTTTTTTTTTATAGTATTTTTGTTTGGTTATTATTAACAGGTTATTGCAAATATTACGATATTTTTGTAGAAACGGAAGAATTGGGGATCTGGGTTATTTAGTGCTTGTTTGTGGAGTCTGTCTCTTTTACGTATGCAGAATATAAGCCCATTCGTAATCCAAGGTTTTAGCTTCTTTTTTTTTGTTGGAGGCTGTTTTGGGGGGGAAAGAGGCGTAGTTAATGTGGGCAGTTAGTGATGCAGAAAACATTTCAAGAGCTGTGTCAACATTTTTAGAGAGTAGGGTAGACTCCCATTTTTCTTGTTCTACAGACTTTATCAGATGATCCATATTTACAATGTTATGAGAAGGATTACTAGACTTAAGGGGGGGAGATTTTGAGTTGTGTATTTCTAGGATGGTTGAGTAGTGGTCTGTCACCGAAGATTCAAATACAATTGATTTAGCGATTCGCTTTGTTCTGACCATGATGTGATCTATGCATGTCTTAGTAGTGAGTGTGACTCGGGTAGGTATGTTGATGTATGGTATAAGGCCATGAAGACCCATTAGGTTTAGGTATTTTGTAGTATGAGGGCTAGCTTCGTTTAGGATGTCTATGTTGATATCACCGATTATGATGAGATCCTTAGTTGTGTCATCAATATTTTTTTCAAGCGAGTAGAGAAAAGAGGAGACATTATTGGACTTAGGGGAGCGATATATGGCGAAGACATTTAAGTTGTCAATTGAGATTTTGAGGCAATTTGCATGGTCAACTGTAGTTTCAGACACTGTAGGGTTTAAGTAGGATTTGACATAAACTATGACCCCATCGGATTGGGACCTGTGTCGAGTTGAATTATACACAGAGTAGTTGTTGATTATCTTCGGGATATAATTTACATTAATCCAGCACTCTGACAGAACAATTATATCGAATTCATTTCCTAAGTCAGTTAGGAGTACAAGTAAATTGTCGAAGTTTTTATTGAGGCTACGGATGTTCATGGCAAATATTTTTAGTGCTTTAGGTGTTGAGATAATTTTTTTATATGCATTTATGTCGTTTGTCGTTTGAACCGTGATGCTAAGAAAATTATCGATAGAGTTTTTTCGATCCATTTTTAACGACTGAGTATGGTGGGGGTTTGAATATAACAGAGACATTGTAAGTTAAGTGGATGTGTAAGGATAGTGGAAAACCGTAGCAATTAATGTTTTTTTGCAGATGTTTAGTTTCTCTAATGATTTCAGAAATAAAGCGAGTAAGTACACTTAGAAGAACAACGATCATTTGCTTATTTAAATGTATGAGATTGGGCTTTGTCAAGATGGTATGAACTAAGACAGTTAAGCGAAGTAAAACAATCAAAAAGATTAAAGGAATAATTATAATCATAAGTATCGAAGGAATCATAAGGACGTAGGGAGTTAAAATAAAGTTAGTTGTGAGAAGGATTCGAATTCGTGGAATGTAGAGGCGTATATTAGGATTGTTTAAGTCATTGTAAAAGTCATAGTAGATTATCAATAGGAACAGACAAATTGGGTGGATTATATGGATTGACAGGATTAGAACAATAGGAAGAATGTGAGTAAACATGAAAGTAGAATAATTTAAATTCATCGAGAAATAAAATGCATTGAGATAATAAAAATAATTAAAACAGATAGCACGATTTAAGTTGTAAATACATTGGAAATGGTTGAAACAATTGTTATGATAATAGTTCAGGCGATTAGGATAGTTAAGAGAATTAAAGAAGAATTTATTTATTTGGAGAAGTAAAGGGAATAAAGATAAGTGTATAATAATTACTAAGGGATGAGAAGAAATTAATAAATATACCACATTTAAGAGATTTAGCAAAATTAAAATGTTTAAGATAAGTAAAAGAAGTGCAGGAATAAAAACACTGGGGATAGAAGGAATCAAGTGGTTAGATATTATGAATTGAATTAAAATAGTAGGATTCAGTTTTTCAATAACATTACTTGGGCAAATTAAGTGAGGTAATTGAATTAAGTTAGATAATATTATTAGATGATTAAAGAATTTTGTTAAAATAATTGCACAATTACAATTAATCGAATATATCACGTATATCAATTTAGTTAAAATATTAAAATAATTAAAATAAATTAAGTAAATTGATATTTTTATTTTTATTTTAACTTTATGAGTAAAATCTCAAATTGTAATATTTAATTAAATGAAGACAATATAAGCGAAACTCAATCGAAAATCTGAAAACAGAAAAATCAGAAAAAGATATTGACACATCTGGGACTCGAACCCAGGACCTCTCGCTTACCGGGCGAACGCGCTAACCACTGCGCCACCGTGTCGATATCCAATTCGGTCACTTTTAACTGTATCATACTTCGACTAAGAACCACCCACACTATCTTCATAGTATATGCGTTAAGAAAAATGAAGATAGTGTGGGTGGTTCTTAGTCGAAGTATGATACAGTTAAAAGTGACCGAATTGGATATCGACACGGTGGCGCAGTGGTTAGCGCATTCGCCCGGTAAGCGAGAGGTCCTGGGTTCGAGTCCCAGATGTGTCAATATCTTTTTCTGATTTTTCTGTTTTCAGATTTTCGATTGAGTTTCGCTTATATTGTCTTCATTTAATTAAATAAGTAAATTGAGTTAAGTAAAATATTTGGATAGATTAATATAGTGTATATAGATGAATAAATGAGAATAATTAAGAAGAATGGAATTTTTGAATAATTTATAATAATTAGATAATTAGAAGCAATTGAAAATATCACACATATATAAATATTAATAGTAATGAAATAATTAAACGTAAATGGGTAAATTGTGAACAATAAAATAGTTCGATAGATTAAAATTGTGGAAATAAATGAGTAAAAGAGAACAGTTAAGTAGAGTGGAATATTTTGATAATTTAGAATAATTAGATAATTTAAAACAATCGATTGTATCACATGTATCAAATTAGTTAAAATAATTAAATAAATTGAGTTGAATATAATAATTGAATAGATTAAAATAGTGGAAATAAATGTATAAAAGAGAACAGTTAAGTAGAGTGAAATATTTTTATAATTTAGAATAATTGGATACTTTAAAACAATCGAATGTATCACACGTATATAGTTTGATAAAATAATAAAATAATTAAAAATAATTAAGTTCATTGAGTTAAATATAATAATTGGATATATTACAATAGTGGAAATGAATGAATAAATACGAAGAGTTAAGTATAATGGAATATTTGGATAGATTAGAATAATTAGATAATTTAAAACAATTGAATGTATCACATATATGAAATTAGTTAAAATTATTAAATAATTAAAAATATTTGAATAAGTTACAACTCTCCCGTAATAATATTGCGCACACTGATTTGTTGAGCCAACTCACACAAACCAGCCATCGCAGATCGCCTCGGAGGCGATCCAGGGCCAACTCGAACTCCAACCTTCCAACTCGAACTTCCAACGCACGAACTTCCCTTCCATACAATCTGTCCAAACCTTTGAAGTTGGCCGTACCATAATTAGTTGACGGATGATTCATTGTATATGTTATTTGTATTTTGATATGTGATCGCGTTTTGTGATGCGTATGCCCCAATTCACAGCTGGTTTACAAATACGAGTAGTTTGCTTTGAATGTTGTATTATCTGCAGTATGGCAGCCGTGGCGTTGTATTTTGAGTACATGTTCTTCGAATGAATATAATATTATGTCTTTGAGATGTGTGTCACGTGGCATGGTACATATTCCGTCACGCTCTACTTCGTATGACCTGTATTTACGATATTTGTTTGTTCGAAATAAAGCACCAAACATAATAAATATCCAAGATGGGACCGGATCAAAGCAAAGCAGTTGAAGCATGAAACTGTAAGGACTTTAGAGGAAGATTTTGAACTCAGTTAGTTCACTGGTTGCGGGAGAATTATTTGATTTTACATTGGTACGTTTTATTATATTATTACTAACTGGGATTTCTCGAGATCTTAGATGGATGCCCTGAAGAAATCAGTATAGACGGAGTCTACATTTACATTATTATTTTTTTTTGGTTATATCTGCATAGGAGGCCTTGTGGAAAATAATTTTCCACTGCTGTCTGGAGGGTTTTTTTAAGAAAAGGAAGGAGAGAAAGGACAGAAAGATCTGTGAAGGAAATTGGTTTGAGATGTGAGTAGGAATCTGGAGGAAGTATGTCCAGGATTGACGGACGTTTTAATTCATCCCTCCCACTGCGGTGCGGGCGATCGGTCGAGAGAGTTTGGTGGTGAGGTAACAAGGTCTCTTTCAACCAGACTCTCCAAATCCAGCCCGTCACACAGTAGATGGGCAGTCGCATCCGCCGCCATGGCCTATATAATCCTCACACCCGTTAAGTCACCATACGGCGTATGGTGACTTACGCAATGAACCAACCCGCAATGAACCATCTACGAGTATAGCAGAGGTATTGATAATCCAATTAATGATTCCCGGGGCGGTGGTACCCATACCTGCCTCCCAAGTACTCATTATTTACACACTGTTTTCGTAGTCTTTTATTCAAACCTTATGACTTTAAAATACGAATGAAATAATTAGGGTATGAGAACAGTGGGAAAGCGTAACATGGAAATTACGTATTATTCTTCTACCTCTACTTACCTTTATTATCTTAGAGCTCTGAAATAACATCCAACGAAATGATCTTATCAAACCACCTAATTTATTACCGAAGAATATCAAGTAATTCGTTCTCAGACGATAGGCACGCGATAACTAACTCATTTCAATAATATTGTCTGAGAAAATAGCAATAATGAATATTCATGGTACCATTGCTTTCAGAATTTACACACTGTGATATAATATATTTAGGTATAAGTAAATTTGGATATGTTATCAAATTCAAATGCTTTGATCTTAATAATTATTATGCCAATCCCATCTACGTGAATGATTTGAAAAAAAAACAACTTCAAGGAGGAAATCTTCTCGTTTATTCACGGCACATTTTACAATAAATTTGTTCCCGACCCGAACAAAAACACTGAATTTGGTCACTTCGACCACTTGCTAGATAATGCTAGCTGTTTACAGGAGATCCACGTATTAAGAGCATGTTTTTAACTAAAATTGTCATATTTATAACTACACGTTTCCATATACTATCATAAAAACAAACCACCATTGTTAATCTATTAATAATATACGAATTCCAGAAATCTGCTTTATCGTCTAGCCTTAAAACAGTGCGGCCCTATGGCCGTAGCCTGTAATCTGTGATCCAAACAGTCAAGATACAAAATATACCACTAGATGGCAATAACCTTCACTTTTTGAACAACCATAAAGCTAAAAAATTAAGAAAGAATAGTGTTCCTCTTGACATATTATATACATTTTGCTTCCAAAACTACCGACAAAACTACACGACAAAAATATCGAAGTAGCAACCTCAGTTGACCATACCCTCTCCGTCAATCGTTAAATCTACTTTGGTATTTTCCATCACATATCAGAATAAGATATATATGTGATGCTTACAGTTTTTCTTGTCAAAATAAGATACGAGTTACACGAAACGAGCACGTCCCAAACACCTACTGAAAAAACCGAAAAAAGATGTCTCTAGAATTACTCTCCTTTTCTGGAGAAATCGAAACATTTCCGGAATGCGTCAAGGTTAAAATTAATTGAATTTAAATTAAATTTGCCACAAACAAATTAACGGTCATCAAGATTGCCTAATTTACAATGGAACGTTGATTACAATGACTGGACAGGAGCTGCGGTCACCATTCACCGGCGAACAAAAGCACAAAGCCCACGGGTAGTATCGGAAGTCACCGAGCAAATAATAATAGTGGGGACACTATTGTTTATTCACGGTACAAAGGGGATATAAGGAGGTCATTCCTGTAAGATTGTATCGAATTTTAAGAAGGTTACCATGGGTACAAGAAGCTTGCTGGATGAAGGTTAGTCTGCGTGAAGATGGAATTGTGAAAATTTTCAAGGACCACGTTTTTCGGTTAGAAATCGGCTACCGTTATCTGTTCCTTATTAATAGCTCATATTAATGCAAATACACGGATGTTCTTTTTTGATTTCCGTTAATACATTATCTTCTAGTCGTAGAGTGTAGTTGATTGGTATCGATTTGAAAGAGGCTGATGTCGCCAATTTAAACAAGACCTTTCGATTCCCAGGCTCCATATGGAAGAATGAGATCGACAATAATCTGTTCAAGGAAGAATTTCGGTTTTTAAAAATGTTTGATCAATTTCACCCAAAGTAAATAGTAAATCGTTTTAATAATTATCTTGATGCAACAAAATTGATACATTGAGTGTACGTAGACAATTCTTGCCTTATAAGACTGTGTTCAACGGTTCCATGCCAAAATGAAACCAACTCAGAAAAACCTCAGAAAGGTCATTAAAAGCTATGAAAAAAATCATTTTAAAATAGCCGGTAACCCTAGCCTAACTTAACCTACTTAACCAATTTTTTTTTATAACCACTCTTATACCTTTCTGATGTGCTTCTGAGTTGTCCGGTCACCGTGATCAACATATAATAAGATTCTCTCTGATATAGATATTTTCAATTGTGACGAAAATAAATATAAAAACTCTGTGAAAAGTGTATTAAAGATGTATAAAATAAGTACAAAACTATAATGTAATGATATATTATGGAAAATATATCATTACATTACGTTAATGATATATAGGAAAAAAGGTGATGCATGGTGGGATGATGAGATCAAAGCACTGGTCTCAGAGAAGAAGGAAGCGTGGTTACATCTGATAGCGACTGGCAGTGTTTCAAGCGAAGAGAGAGATCGAGCGAAAGAAGTGTATAAGGCATGCAAGAAAAGAGTAAGTGTTGGAGTGAAAGAACGAAAGAAACGCCTGGAAGAAGAAGAGGGAATCAAAATGACAAACCACTTCCAAGAAAACATAAAACTGTTTTGGAAGGAGGTCAAAAGATCCCAGAGTGGACCAAAGAACGGAAGCATGAAAGTGATAAAATCGAAAGATGGACAAATGTTGACGAATGAGAATGAAATTAAAGAGAGATGGATGAAATATTTCGAGGAAGTCTTCGAAAGCAACCCGAGTGACTGTGATCCCAGCGGTGAATCGGTTATGAACGATGATGGAGTGAATGTTACCAAAATCAGCATGGATGAAATAAAAAGATCTATTAAATGCATGAAAAAGGGTAAGGCTGTGGGTTTCGACAATATTACTGCCGAATACTTTAAAGGAGATAGCCGTATTATTCTCACATGGTTGTGCAGACTTTTTAACCAATGTTTAGAGGAGGGTTACACGCCATTAGATTGGAGAAGGGCTGTAATCATGCCATTGTACAAAGGTAAAGGGTCACGTATGGAATGTGGGAATCATAGGGCTATTAGCCTTCTTAGTACAGTGGGAAAGTTGTATGGTAGAATATTGATTGAAAGGGTAAGAATGGAAACAAAAGATAAAATATGGGATGTGCAAGGTGCTTTAATGAGTGGAAGGGGGTGCATGGACCAGATTTTCTCATTGCGTATGCTCACTGAGAAGTTTCTTGCAAAAAAACAGAAACTGTTGTGTCTTTGTAGATTTACAAAAAGCATACGACCGAGTTGACAGGAAAAAGCTATGGAAGGTATTGTCCAAGTATGGAGTGAATAAGTATCTCATACAGGCAATTGCGTCTCTGTATGAGGGAAGCGTTGCATGTGTTAGGGTGAACGGTGATTTTACGGGATGGTTTGACATCACAAAAGGTGTTAAACAAGGCTGCGTAATGTCTCCGTGGTTATTCAATATATATATGGATAATTGCATGCAAGAATTGAAAGCGATGGGATTGGGCACAAAATTGAGTAATCTGGAAGTATGTTGCCTGTTGTATGCTGATGATGCGGTGCTGATATCTAACAGTATGGAAGATCAGTCTCAGTCTCTCGTGTCAAGGATGAACGAAGTATGTATGAAGAATGAGTTGATGATGAATATAAGTAAGTCTAAAGTCATGGTGTATGAAAGAGAGAGTACGAAAACAGTATGCAATATAGTTGTGAATGATGAATACTTGGAGCAGGTGGATGAGTTTGTTTATTTGGGAAGTAAGTTTTCGAGAGATGGGAAGGCTGATAGAGATATTGAAAGAAGGGTGAATGCAGGTAACTCTATTAATGGAGGACTGAACGCCGTTGGCACAAACAAAAAAACTGTCCAAAGACGCGAAACTAGCCGTCCGAAGGATGAAAGTAGACTGAACGCTGTAGAAATGAGATCCCTGAGGCGTATGTGTGGTAAAACCATGTATGATCGTGTGAGAAATGTGGAAATCCGCAAAGAATGCAAGGCTGATGTAAGCGTAATGAGTAAGATCAAGAAAGGAACGCTCCGATGGTTTGGGCATGTCGAGCGAATGAACGAGGAAAGGAGTGTAAGGAGAATATACGACGCAAATGTGAATGGTAGAAGAAATCGAGGACGCCCAAGAAAGACATGGCACGACCAAGTGAATCAGATACTTGAGTCGGGTCATGTCAAGAGTCAGAATAATAGAAAAGAATGTATGAGACGTTGTATGAATGTAAACGAGGCAAGGAATGTGTGCCAAGACCGGGATGTTTGGCGGTCCGCCCTCTCTGCCCTACCCATGCGGGGAAACGGCGTGATGGTTAGTTAGTTAGTTAGTTTATATATTATGTAATGGCATTATTATGTTATGTACTACCTACCTCCTGTTATAATAATGTAATATTTTTTAGTTGTTGTAAGATTACTGTTTAATTTCTAGACACTATACAGGATGTCCGGGGGTAAAGTGCATTAACTTTGGGAGGTGAAAATGGCCGTGAAAATCTTAAAACTTATCTGATTGTAATTCTATTTCGTTAAATTCTTACCATTGTGATTTCTTATTTTAGAATTCATTAAGAGATGGAGCCACTTCGGTCGGCGTCTCGCAAACGGACTTGCCCCTGACTAGCATAAATACCACGTTTTAATGAACTTTCTATTCCGTTCCGCGGCGATGACGCCACTGCTTGTCACGATTATTTTGTACTGGTGAAAGTTAGTGGTGCTGGCGGCACGATATCGCTTCGAAGTAAATAAGCACACACTTCACGACTAAAAATTACACAACTACCGGATCTGCCCTGATGTTGGACACTGCAACGATGTCCGAAACGTTGGCTAAAGAAGGAGGTAGCGCAATATGGCATAACACCCCAAAAACAAATAACGAAAAAGAGGATACAGTATTAGTCCATTCGTAACTTAAATGCATTGGTTACCTCAAGCATTTCATGCACATTATTATAATCTTTCGCACCATCTCCACGTATTACAAATTAAAGTCCTCCGCGGCGTCTGTCTTCAATATGGCTGTAGTTATAAAGGTTGGATAACCATCCAGTAGATAGCGTTGTGTTTTGTTAGCCACAGCAATGCGTGGGCGGGTCAGCTAGTACATGTATAAATACATCCAATTGTAAATTGTTGATTTCGCTAAAATAAATAAATAAAATATGAGCTCACTTCGGGCATGCGGACACATCCACACTTCTACCGGTTTAGTCTTCTTCTTAAGTCGGTTCCTCATTGCCGAGGTTCGTGACTCGTGACACCTACCAAGGCTGAACAAGGCTCCTTCACTCTTCGTTCTGCGCTACGTGGAGAGCCAAGGATTGATACTTGGTCCCTCCAGCGCATTGGTGACCTTCTTTGTCAGTGACTATGAGTTTCCCTAACACCGAGTCTTCAGGTTGGCGGCCATCGTGTCCAAAGTATCTTAAAATGTTGTAAGCAGATAGTTGAGAGCTTATTGTGGATCCCTAGATCTTGCAGAAGGGACACATTTGTGCGTCTGGTTGTTGATGGGATCTCTTTTGCTGTCTCTAAGTGACCACGTTTCCATATCGTATATCTTCTTCAATATTCGCAAATTCACTTTGTGGTGTCATTTTAATTAAATGAAAACGAATCACTTTTTTACACCACTCACTCATTTAATTTGAATTTTTGTTAATTTTTTTTTATACTGACGAAGGAACATTGGTTTCGAAACATGTTGATAATTTTAATTAAATAAGTGGTGTATACAAAGGGATCTCTTCATTGGTTGAAGTCAGTTGAAAAACTAAAAGCACCAGATTGGAAAATGTGAAACATTCCAATTGTTGTATTTTAACGTTTTATTTCTAGTATTAAGTCGCCGTAATGTCTTAATTACTATTTTATCTGACACCATCCCCAGTATCTACACGCTTAAGGGTCATTTTCTCGCGTTTCATTAGGGTCTCGATTAGCAATAATTGTCCCCCAGGTACTAAAATTATATTGCATTTCCTCACCTTTCATTAGTGCTTTCCGGCACATTGAGCATTCATGGTTTAACTATTCGGCACTCAAGTAGTCACCCATTAATTAGAGTAAAACGAACTCAAATCTTTGACAGCTGGAGAAATGTACAAACGGTTTGACATGCTATACACGATTTCGGCAGTGCCCAAACAAAACAAATAATTATCAAACAAAAAGAAATATGGTTATGAATCCGGGCTTCTTTTATGCAAAGAATATTTTTGGATGGCCTTGGTGGATTTAATAAATCTTTTGGATAACATTATTAGTAGTTAGTGATAGAGGAACTGGAAAAATTATGACAACTGTTATGATATTGGTATTTTTAGAATGACATAGACTGCGAGACAATGCGGCGGCGCGGTGACGGATTAAATAATAAAAAGAAAATAATTGGCCATTGCATTGATTTCATAAAGACTTGGAAAAAATCGTGTGAAAATTATTCACTAGATTTATTGTGTGTTACCTTGTGAACTAATGTTTGGTTTGACGTTTTGACAGATGGTATCAAGTGAACAACGCACAGATGCTTTCCGCAGCGGCTGACTTAAGAGCATAATGGTAGTAGTGCTGATATTAACAAAATCAAATATATTATTATAATTATAATTTAAGTACAAGAACAAGTTTATATTGGATTTTCTCGTAGACGTTGAACATTATAATGATTATTGATCGATAAGATGGATCAAGGAAACAAATATATATGAGATGTAATATTTTTAGTATGCCTCATTATTCTCCTGTGCCATTCATGTGGAACACCTCTGTTTTTTATGATTTTCGGCAATGTAATTTTTTTTTCGCACCCATAAAATTATGTCCTGTCTTTCCGGTTTATAAAAAAATTGTACGATTTTTCGGATTGAAAGCTTCAAAAAGTCGCTAGGGTTTCAAAAATACAATTAAAAAAAAAACGGAATGTCTTAGAATATTTGCCTAAACCGGAAAAAAATTCAAAAAAATGTGATGCAAGTGGCCTACTAACTTGGTTAAACCACTATTTATGAAAATATAGAATTATTCACGTATTTCAGAATCAATGGTTCCTTCATCAGTATAATGTAAGTACTAAAAATTAAGGCGTTAAGAGTAGACAAAAAGGCGTAGACTTACTTGTACTTATTTGTCATTTTCCTCTTATCTTGAATGTCAAGCGTTTTACTTGTACATCGCCCTTGAGGTGACTTTTCACCAAAACGGCGCAATATAAATCTGTCAAGATTTTATTATTATTATTTTTATTAATAATAAAATCTTGACAGATTTATATTGCGCCGTTTTGGTGAAAAGTCACCTCAAGGGCGATGTACAAGTAAAACGCTTGACATTTTATTATTATTATTTTTTTAAATATTATTATTAATAAGCGTTAAACAGTAACTGAACTCCCCGGCGTTGCTCGGGCTTCATTCAGCGTTTTTCAAAAGCAGACTTAGACAGTGACGCAAGTCAAGTGTGCAAAATTTCATCAATCTCGGAAAAACTGTCGAATTGTATAACAAATCAAGCAAACGTCGCCCGCCCGCCGGACTTCACAATTTTAATACCCCTCAGGGTGGTCGCCGAATCGGTTCAATTCATCATTTATTGAGTGGAGAACTGAGCCATGACAATAACGTTGGATGAAGTGTTTTGAGCTTTGAGTTTAGAGCATGTAGCTTCGAGCCCTTAACTGTTTAGCTTCAACCTTTGAGCTTTGAACTGTGAGTTTTGAGCTTTGAACTTTGATCTTTTAGTTTTAAGCTTTAAACTTTGTACTTTTAAGTTCGGGCCTTGAGCTTTGAGCTATTAACTTTGAGGATGGAACAGTGATCTATATGCTTTGAGCGTTATTGTGTTTTGAGATTTTGGTCTTTAAGTTTATCAAGAAAGTCGAAAAGGTTTTGCGTGCCCGGCGTTGACCGGGCTCATCCCGGAGTTTTTTAAATTCAGATGGAGGCAGTAAGGATCTTCTTAATTTGATCGTTAGGTGTGCAAAATTTTAACAATTCTATTTTAAGAGGCGGGATAAGGAGACGGGGATGTTTTTTTAAAATTCCATATAAACAGATCCTCATAATTTGAAGGTTAATTGTACTAAATTTCATCAATCTTGGAATAAAACTGCAACCGATTTGTATTTTTTTTTGCATTTGTAAAAAAATAAGACACTTTTCTACATTTGTAGATATTAATAGATTATATTTTGTTGGTGTCCCGGGCGTTGCCAGGGCTTTACGCACCATTTTTCAAAATAAGATGAGACTTATTTGTAATTTTCCTTTATTTTGAATGACAAGTGGTGTGCAAAAATTGGATGGGAAAATGAATGGGGTGGTTTTTCGAAATATCGTGCAAGCAGTGACTTTTCTATAAATAAAGCATTTATATATGAGATTGCTACACGTCGCCATTGCTGCATACGAAATACTAAAGAGACATCGCGAAAATATATTGAATTTTCTCGTGATAAGCCTTGGAAAAATTTTAAAGAAAAAAGGTAAGCGAGTGTGTTCGCGAAAGCCCACGACATTTGACTGACATTTTCTTGCGAGAGTAATGAAATCAGTGTTTTAGAGCCCACTTCAGACGAGGGGTCTAGAGCTAGAGTGCTCGGCTCCTCGGCTGCTCGGCCTTCGCATGTACAGATCCCAGTGTACATGTCAAACTTAATCTCGAGCCGTGCTGAAAGTCGTTTGAAGGGAACTTTCCACCCCCATTCTGTGCCGAAGGGTGGCCGCGCCGCAGGCTAACCGGCTGAAATGTTTTATATGCTCACCAAGAATGTGTTTCCCATCTTCTTAGGGGTCATTTGACTGCGGTGATAAAACAGGGCTGGCTCGGGCGGAGTTCAGATTATTGCTTCTTTGCCATTTGTAAGCAAAATACCCCCTGGTATTTACTCGAATGAAAATAATGAAATTCACCCTTTTCCGAAGAATGCAGAGATAAGTTTTTTTGTAGTTGAGTTATTCACGTTGTTAAGTTATTGCGTTGTTGATTTTGATGTATTTATTCAAACCAATATTATAATATTTCTTCTTAAAAATTGTTTTATGGCGTCATTTTAAATTAAAATTGGGATGCGGGTATTGGCACCGCCGCCCCGGGAACATTTATTGAATAACCAGCACTTCTATCATAGGTCACTCCAAATGGTTCGCTACGTTTGGAGACATTCCTGGACAAACTGATCCCCAAATTCCTACCTACCCCTCACACCTTTTCCTTCCCCGAACTTCATCTCCTGCCTTTCCTGGTAAAAACCTCCACACAGAATCTGCAAAGTAGATATTCCCCTTGGAGAATTATTTTCTTATGGGCCTCCTGTGTGGAGCTAATGAAAAAAAAATTAGAGCGTGTAATTCACACGCGGTAGAAGTGAAACTAGAAAGTCGCTAGATGTCGCTTTCTTTTCTTTTATTATTGAAATATATTGCCTGTTTATGTGAAAGTGGTTTGAAGATTGGATATTGATTTAAAAAAAAAAATGTTTATACTTTTTGGATTTCGAGGGATTTCTCTGGCCGCTGAGATTTGCGACGCACAATTCCTCTGGGCTATAGAACGTTCCCGCTGAGGCGCGATTTTACCGTATTATATTTAAACCGAGTATTTGTATAGAACTGAGTTGTTACGCATTTCAGTTTCATCCAAATTTCAAATTATTAACGGCGGTAAAGAAGTTTTACTTCAAAATAAAATAGTTAACTATACCATTTAAGAAGAAGATAATACTAAAAATAAACGAAATATGAAAAAAAAAACAAGAAAAAAAAATAAAAGGTAAAAATAAAAGAAATAATGGTCGCAACTGGGACCCGAACCCAGCATCTCTCATCTTACCGGGATGAACGCCTTATGAATTCGGCAACTGAAACCTTTTGTTATTAAGTCATTTTTGTATAAAAAAATTCAGAATTAATAATATTATCTTCGACTAAGTTATTATAAAAAGAGAATTCTTCTAATAAAAAATTGAACCATTAACTTTGTTTATAACACTGTGTCTATTTAAAAATATCAACATGTTTCAAAATAAAGTTTCCTTCATCAGGATACAAAGCATAATATATTTAAAAAAATGTATTCTTTGCATCCTGATGAAGGACATTTGCTTTTGAAATATGTTGATGATTGTAATTAAAAATGGTGATGTCAAAAAAGTTGGTTCTTTTAATTCAATATAACTTTATATTATATCAATTAAAACTTTTAGCCTAGTGCCCCAAAATACCTGAAAAAAAACCTCTTGACTTTGTGCAAAAACGGGCGGTCGGTTTGATAGATTATCCTATCTTAACAAGCGGTTTGCAATATTTAGAGCATATGCGTCCGGTAGGTATGCTGTTCTTATTCTATCGGTATTACAATGGAAGATGCTCCGACAAACTAGCGTCATTGATCCCTTCGGCACCGGTACATAACCGGGAAACGTGCCAAATGCTTACTCAATATATTTACACGATTGACATTTGTCACATGAGAATGGGTCGCTTCTATGACTCGTTCTTCAGTTCAACAGCTCGGCTGTGGAATGATTTATCGGCCTCTGTGGTTCCTCTCTCCTACAATATGGGTTTCTTCAAGACTCCTGTCCACTCCTTTCTCTCCTCAAAAACGCTCCCCAGTCAGCATCTTCAAAGATGACATAGGTCTGAGGGAAATTATTTTCCCCCGCGTGGAGTTAATATAAAAAAAATATACCATAGAGTGAATTTATTCATTTGGAAATTATTCATTTTATTATATTATTTTCATCTATAACTTGCTCCGTAAAATGTTATTATTATTGTTTGTACCTTCCTACCTATTTACCTGTTTTGGAAAATAGCCATTATTCCTAAAAAAAAATTCTGCAAAATCATTCACAGAAGCCTGTTTCCAATATTCATACATTTATTGGTAGTAGCAAAGGCTCCAGAGAATTAATAAGCAAAAAAATAACGTTTTTTCCAATTTGGTTACTTTTCCTTAAGCGTTTTAGTACTTACCTAGATAATATATTTTTTCATAAATTTATTGAAAAACATCTTACTTTGAGTTTTATTAAAAATTTATAGTCATTCTACTCCCGTGTTGGGTGGGGAGACGTAAAAAAAATATAAGGAGGGGTAGAGGGAGGGATTGTAACGGAGGCATGCTTTGGTAATCATATTTTATTTTGTAAAAATTAACAGTGGGTAGAAATAAATTAGCTCCAGAGATTATAAGATACTAGCAGACCTGGCCACAAGTTGCTGTGGCTAACGAAACACAACGCCATTACCCAACCATAACCAACACCATATGTTAATTTGCATACATATCAAATCCACACCGCCCGCTTCCAGCCCGCTGTCCGCTGTCCGTTTGCCAGCCCGCTCCCTTTATATATAATATATTTCAACCAATTTACACAAAACCTGCCCAAGGTGTACCTGTGCGATTAATAGTGAAGTACCGCTTTTCTGCAAACTCCTTGTACGACTCTGGATGGCAGCTTTCAGTTGTATCATATCTTGCATGTAGAGATGGGCACATTTTGCGCACTAGTGTCCACTTGCATGGAAGAATGGGATTATCTGCTGAACACACGCTAAGTGGCCGTCCCAAACACTACGACGCTCAGAATCAATGAACTTTTTCATCAGGGTAACCTTTAAGTACTGAACCCACAAGGCAGCGGTAGGCCCGTTATCCTTGAGGGATTCCAGATGATTCTGAAATTTCATCAAAGCTGACACCAAGGAAGCATTTTCTTCAAGTTTGTCTGGAGTAAGTTCCTCCATTCAAACACTCAAACATCTGCTACAGAAGCAATCAAATAGTTGGCTACGCAGATGACCTTAACATTGTCGGAAGATCCCTACACGCTGTAAGAGAAGTTTTTGACTCTTTGGAGACTGCGGCAAGAGAGGTGGGTTTGCAAATCAATGAAAATAAAACAAAAATCACGATGCAAACCAGAAACGCTCACCGCAGAATAAAAGATAAAGTGAAATTTAAAGACAATTATAATTTCGAAGTGGTCGAAAAGTTTACCTACCTGGGCTCCATCATAACGCAGGACAACGAAGACCCAGTAGAAGTAAGAAAGCGCATTACAGCCGCTAACAAAACTTACTTCGCGTTGCTGCCAGTGTTCAAATCCCGAAACGTCCATAGGAAAACCAAAATAACCTTATATAAAACAATTATCAGAACGGTCTTGGCTTATGGATGTGAGGCGGGAACACTGACAGCAAAGTCAGCGGATCAGCTGGACATCTTCGAAAGAAAGGTACTTCGAAGAATCTTAGGAGTGGTGCGAGAGGGAGAGGCATGGAGAATCCGCCACAATAATGAGCTCTATGATATTTACCAAGCTCCCAGACTCTCCACCCATTTAAGACTCAAAAGATTAAGATGGGCCGGACATGTGCACCGAATGCCAAGCACACGAGTACCGAAGAAGGTTCTGACAGGACACCCGGGAGGTAAACGAAAGGCGGGCAGACCTAGACTGAGATGGGAGGATGATGTCAGGAAGGATGCAAGAGGATTACTCCATGTTGCAGATTGGAAGACGACGGCCGAGGACAGAGGGCGGTGGAGGCTTATTTTGAAGGAGGCCAAGGCTCGAAATGGGCTGTAGCGCCATTGAAGAAGAAGAAGAAGTTCCTCCATGTCGGTCAGTATAGTCTAGATCTCTCTATCTTCTCTTCCATTTTATTTTTAACAACAAACACCTAATTTTTAACAATAAACATTTAATTTTTTACAATAAAAACTTTTTTTTTAAATTTCACATTTTCCCCCCTCGATATCTCCTTAAGCACTAATCCTAGTAAAAAAAAATCAGTATTTTTTTGTTGAGAATTTTATGTAGATAATTTAGTGCATAGGCATTTTTTTACTAGGGGCAGTAGTTTTTGAATTATTAACGAAAAACAGAAAAAAAAACACCACCCTTAGCAACACCCCCACCCCTCAGTACTTTTAGTATGTTATTAAGGAGACCTTCCTCTACAACTGTGCAAAAATTGGCTTCTACATGAATTATTTCCGCTATTTTTCCTTCGCTGCCTGGAATATTGGTGAAAACTGCATGAAAATCCGTTGTATAGTTCAAAATATCTAAGCGTACAGACATCGGGAGCGAAATTGATTTATATTATATAAAAATGTATTGTACGTGACGCTCACGCCAGTGACATCTATTTTAAATTGCCGGTTTCTTATCGAGGGTACTTACTTTGGGGAAGGATATGCAAACGAAACACAGACTTCACGAATGTCGTCGGACAACTGACTGATTCGACCAGTTGCTTCCCTATTTATTGAGCTAAACATGTACAGTGTCTGCACGTGTTGATGGGGTTAGTCGCGACAAAATATCCCCGACACAATATACTCCGACAAAATATCCCTGACACAATATACTCCGACAAAATATCCCAGACACAATAAACTCCGACAAAATATCCCCGACACAATATACTCCGACAAAATATCCCCGATACAATATACTCCAACAAAATATCCCCGACACAATATACTCCGACAAAATATCCCTGACACAATATACTCCGACAAAATATCCCTCGACATAATATCTCAAGGACAAAATATCTTACGGACAAAATATCCTACGGACAAAACATTCTCCAACAAAATATCTACTAAAATCTAACCTAACCTAACTTAACCTAACCTTATTTTACATTTTACTATTTTTGAACAATAATATATTGTCTTTACAGGTCGTCTGTATTATTTTTGTCCCATTTTTTGTTATGTTGGATTAAGTTAGGTTAGGTTTTAGTAGATACTTTGTTGGGGGATGTTTTGTCCGTAGAACATTTTGTCGGAGGATGTTTTGTCCCTAGGATAGTTTGTCGGGGGTATTTTGTCGCGGGATGAAAAGTCGCGAAAAGAACGCGGAAGTCTTATCTCTGTAAGAAATGCGTGGGAGCCTGGATAAAACAAATACATGCGTCTAAGGGCCTAAAATTAATTATTAAGGTCACACGGTTTGTCGTGCGAGTAATTTAACCTTGCAAAGCCAACACGAAACGTGTACGGCGATAATCTTATCAAGACGAGTCATCTTAGAAAGTATGACGGTACATGGGTTCACCCGTCTGCTGTTCAATACATGTATCAACATAATACTAATACAATAAATTATTATCTAATAACGAACTCAAACTGGAAGAAAAAAAATGAGGTGCTCGTAAGTGCTGTAAATCGGAGATCTCCGTAAAGTAGCTATCACTTAATACTACTAACGACATCTGTTGAGAGGCATTGAAACTGCGTACATTACAATTAAGCATAAATTAAAGAAAGAAAAAAACAAACCCAAAATCAAGTTTATTATTAAAAACTGTTCTTGTTTATCGTTGTAATAGGTAATAATAACAAAATTACTTTAACGACTTATACTTTGATTAACATTTTAATTTGATTGTAATTAGATACTCTGTTATATTATATTATCGAACTCATTTGTCCTCTCCGTGATAGTTTACTGAAGTATCTGACATTATTTGTTTAAACCTGAAATGTTCCATGGTATCAGTATAAAGGGGATTGGTATATTTATGGTATAAAGTATTTCGTCTTCGGAAATTGAATTCTTTAAGCAGAAATTCTGACGTAAAAGTAATTGGTCAAAATGGAATTGTTTTGTATATTAATTTTAGTGCGGTGCAAGTCGGTAGTATGTATGTTTGTTTAAAATCAACTTCGCTTTGTATTCAACACATAAATTGCACATATATTAAAAACTCACCATTATTATTATTTGTTATATACGTATATACATATAAAACTGATTGTTTTCTCTTTATTGTATAATATACTTTTTACTTACCAGCTTTATTTCTATGTACCATGTGTAAAAACTATTTATGTTTTCTTTGTATTCTAAACACATCTGTATGCACTAAAACATAAAAATGTAAATGTGTGTAAAAGCCCATAAGGGCGTTAATGATTAATAAATAAATAAATAAATTTCATTTAATTGCCACCTGGTCATTTTTCCCTTATTGAAGAAGCAATATAATATTACTTTCCGTGAATAGTAAATTACATTAACTAATATTGAAGAATAGTTCACCACATAAGAAAACAAGAATTGAAAATATTATTTCTATTTGTTCTAATATTCAGTTCCAGAGTGATCTTTCTGTGCCACCCAGTTTTTTCAGCACACGACTGTATTAGATTTCCCAAGGATTACCATGTAAATGTGATTTAAGATCCTATTGCTTTTTGTAGCATGAAATATCTGTTTACATTAATGCTGTTCCATCCAGGTACTATGTACGTTTTTAATAATCTCGTCCTTACCTATTTTTTTGCTTTCTTAGACTGTGTGGAATAGGAGGCCTTGAAAAAAATTGCCTCCCGGCCGATCTCATTTTTGGGGACGCTGTGTGAAGGGTCTTTTTAGGAAATGGAAGGAAAAAATACGAGGGTCGGATAGGAATCTGAGGGTTCAATGTGCTTGAGAGTGACGGACGTATGAATCCATCCCTTCCACTGCGGTGCAAAGCGATGGGTCAAGAGAGTACAACTAGAGAGGTCTAGATTAGATCTCCCTCAATCAGTCTCCACGATCCCGCCACGCAGTACGTGGGCAAACGCATTCGCCACCAAGACCTAGATATACCTCATCCCTTGAACCCGGGCACCCATGCCAAGGCACCAAACTTTGTCAGCCACTTGCTGGCCCGCGGAAGGAGTGTTGGTTATCCAAAAATAATTCTCGCAGCGGGGGCCCTGCGGTTCCCATACCCGCCTCTCAAATTGTTCCCATACCCGTTCCCATACAAAAAATGAATTTATTCTTTTCTATTACTATTCTAATATGCTAACAACATACTTTTGCTACGTTTGGTGACTTGGCAGGGGTGCCCGATTTCATGGGGTGAGGTTTGTCCGTTTCGCGTATTTACAATCCCTACCGCGTTTCAGTCGCGCTACCGACAATTTACCATTTCAATATCAATATTTAAATATTTAGAAATAAAATAATTATTTCTAGTGTACACATCGGAAAGATTATTTTATCTTGATTTTAGAACAATTTTTGTTTTTGCAAAGTGATAAAAGATGATCAATATAGAGGTGTATTTACAAAATCCGTGAATAATATCAAAATTTTAATATTTAGAAATAAAATTATTAATTTATAATATACACATCAAAAAGATTATTTTATCTTGATTTTAGAACAATTTTTGTTTTTGCAATGTGATAAAAAATAACCATTATATAGGTTTATTTAAAATGTAAATAGTCGCTACCGCGACTGAATCGGTATAGGTTTTGTAAATACGCGTCCGGGTCTTGGCGGCGGATACGTCTGCCCCCCAGCTGCACGGGATTGAGGGAGTCCCTTTGACTTCTCTAGCCGTACTCTCTCGGACATACTTCCGTCACTCCTGGATACACTGACTCCCAGGTTCCTGCCCAACCCTAATACCCTTTTCCTTCCCAGAACTTCTTCTCCTTCCTTTCCTAAAAAGACAGCAAACCCAAAGATGATATAGGCCCTGAGTGGAATTATTTTCCTCATGGAGCTAATGTAAAAAAAAATCGAGTTCAGTTCACACGCGCTAGAAGCGAAACTATACCAAAATAATTTCAACCAATATGTGCCTTGAAAAGTTAGGTCGTAATCAAAGCGGCCAATGAACGCAGTTTGATACTTTGTAGGTGCTGTAATGCGTCATTTCCGCTTCACCCGAATTTCAAATCAGAACGGGGCTAAAGAAGTTTCACTTCAAAAAGTTTGGTGTGTAGATAAATTAAGTAATGTAAAATATTAACGCGTAACATTTTTCTGTTTCCTGTCATTTATCTTTTAACTTTTTTCTCTCAGTTTTTTGTTAACGTGTAACATTTTTCAGTTTCAATGAAATTTAAATTTTCAAAATTGGGACTACGCGTCATATCATCATCATCATCACTCTTGGCTCTACAAACCCTGGTGGGTCTTGGCCTCCTCAAGAGTCTTCATCCACTCATCACGGTTTTGTGCCAGCTCTCTCCGGTTTATAATCTCCAAGGTGGATATATCTGTGAGGACGTTGTCCTTCCATCTTAAACTTGGTCTTCCCAGGTTCTTTCGCTCTGCCGGTCTTGAGTTCAGCAGGGACCTTGGTGCTCTTGGTGCTCGGTCATTCTCTCTACATGACCCATCCACCGAATTCTTCCCAGTTTTATACATTTTGTGACGTTTAGATCCTTAAACAGAGTATATAGCTCATTGTTATAACGTCTGCGCCAAAATACATTTTCTGAAACAAAATTTTCTTTTCAAAAACATCCAGTGCTCGCTGATTCTTCTAAGTACTCAAGTCTCAGCTGCGTTTGTGAGTACTGGTCTGATAAGTGTTTTGTACACTAATATCTTGGTGTTTCTGGACAGCAGTCTTGATTTTATCTGGTTTTGTAGGCGCTAATAACAGCGATTTGCTTTCACTATTCTCATTTGTTATCAGGGAGCCTAGCTAGGTATATAAATTTTGGCTTCCACTTGACAGAGTTGGGGTTTGTTGGGCCATGTATTTGGTCTTCTTCTGGTTTAATACGAGACCCATATTTTTGCAGAACTTTCAAGATTTATGAAGGCGTCAGGTAAAGCATCGGGAGTTTTCGCGATTATGTCGATATCATCAGCGTAACCCAATAGTTGCACAGAGTTGTCAAATATCGTTGCTCTTATCTCAATGCCAGAGTCATGTATAACTTTTTCTAAGGCTATGTTGAATAAGAGGCAGGCCAATCCATCGCCTTGTCTCACCCCGTAGAGCGCTTCAAAGGACTCGGACAGATCCCTGCCAACCCTGAGTCTACACGTTACTGGGGACATTGTTAATTTCACCAGATTGATCAGCTTACGCGGAATTCCAAACTCTCTCAGTGCATTAAACAATGCATTCTTATTTATGCTGTCATACGCGGCCTTGAAGTCTACAAAGAGGCGATGTGTTTCGACATTGTGTTCTAGCGTTTTTTCAAGATCTGTCTTAAGGAGAAAATTTGATCAATGCATGATTTTCCTGGCCTGAAACCACATTGGTAGTTGCCAATGATTTCCTCAGACATTGGGAGCAATCTTTTGTACGAGATGTTCGACATAATTTTATAGCCGGAATTTAATAACGTTGTTAAGAATAGTGACATCTATGAGATAAATACTGTAGTTAATCACATTGATTTAATTTTTCTTAGCTTATTAAGAGAGTATGAATGCTAGAGACCTCTGGATGAATTTTATGGAAGCTATTGTTACCGACTAATTAAAAAGGACCACGTGACCCCAGTAGGTGTCTAGTATCATTGTTATTTGTTATTATCGCAATTTTAATAGTCTAAAAGACGGTTCTTTTACAGTTTTCAGCAGTATAAAAGGGGTACTATTAAAATATTTCTCTCTCTCGCATTAACCGATACTTAGAGTACAGACCCTGTGCTGCCCAGGCGAGGTCCGGGCCAAAATTAGTTTAAAAAAGTATTGATTTCATTGTTACTCAAAGGTGTTTGTAAATAAAACGACTCTTCAGTAAAAAAAGTGTTTTACAATAAAAAAAAGTCCACCACCCTAGATGAGATTGAAGTGACTTGACAAACTTTATTCCCCTGTAATTACAGCACTCGAGTTGGTCGCTCTTCTTGTGTAGTGGACACACATTTTCTAATTTCCACTTCTTAGGCATCTCTTATTCTGTCTATACTTTTTGAATTAGAGTATGCAGGTATTGAGTAAACTCTCCACCTGCTGCTTGTTTATGCTACGTGTCATGTCATACAAGCGATAAAGTTGGTATCATATTTTTTATGAATTAATTTTGTATTATTCATACGAAATGCTTTTTTGTTTAGTTCAAATACTTGGCAGATGTTTAGATAAATGAATACAGAAAAGATTACTTTACTAAGTAAACCAACGCCTTCACTGAACTACCCAATGGAGATACTTCAGCGATCTGTTCGTACACATATTATATATATGGTTATCCTTTTCATAAGCAATGCTACGATTATAACTTGTGTTGCATTTTTATAATGTCATAGGACCGATGTCTTGATTTTTCAAGTTAACCATTGTATACATAAATTTATTCTTTTAAAATGCCGGCATCCGTTGAATCATCAACATAAGATGAATCTGGAGGCAAATATACGTATATACACATATATGTATATATACGTATATATTTTTTGAAATACTTTCAACTTCACAAATCCTACTATAATAATATCCTTAAATTTCTATTTCACGGGCCTGCGCTACTTAAAATAAATAAAACAATAAATTTGTTAATATCTGTGATATTTTTTATACCTATTACCTATCAGGTTTCGCTACAATGTTAACTTCTTAAAGGAAGTTTAATATAATAGTAGAGTATTATACTGCCATGAATAAGCTATGGTTTTAGCGAAACCTTGTCGGCAAAATGTATAAAAGTGATGTTAAAAAAGTTATTGTTTTATAAAAAAAATATTTTAAAATTTGCATGACTGGGGAAAATCTAGAAAATGTATTTTTCAAACAATCTGCTTTGATTGAAAGTCTACCATCAAAGCGCTAATGACTCCTTACCTCTAGGGTTTCATTGGAACGGCCAACTTTACAAAATGTAAGAATAAAAATCAGCGCTCGCCTTAATGGCCGACAAACGTGCGTATAAAAGAAACACGAGAAGAGGACATTTAATGCCAGGACTTAAATTAAAATGTAACAATTCTCTTCCCCCGTCTCCTATATTTCTAGAGAAGTGTTTGCTCGGAGAATGATTTTTATTGTGTTTCTTAACCAGAGTGTTTCAGTCTGAGCATCAAAGAGGAGAATTTAATTAAAATCAAATGCTATGCCGATATGTGTCTGAATCGTATATTATGTACTTATGAGTATTTCTATGAATAAATTCTCGCGTCGTTTCTAATTATTAGACTAGATTTCATAAATTTTTATTAAATTTGTTTCATCTGCCAATAAACACAGACATGTGTCGGGTGCTCCTTTTATTGAAGAAAGAAATATCTTTTCCGTAACATTGAGAAAGATTATTTAAAAAAAAATCTTGCCTTATATATATCGAAGAAATCAAACACTTTCATTTCATTCGAATAAATATATTTTGTAAATATTAACATTTTTATATTTTTAAATGTAGCTATCACTTTGTGGTTATCCATTATAGAAAAATGAAACAATACAACTTTGTATAAACCACTCATATAATGCGTAAATCCGATCGGTTTCGGAACAAACGTTCCTTCTTCAGGGAAAGCTATTATAAATAAATAAAATCTTATAAGCTTTCCCCGAAGAAGGAACGTTTGTTCCAAAACCGGTCGGATTTACGTATTACATAAGTGGTTTATACAAAGTTGTATTGTTTCATTTTTCTATTAACATTTTTAATTAAATTTTGTGTCATAATGTACCCACTAACGTACTGTAACACAATGAATAGGGTAAGGGTTTAATTATTTGTAACTAGCTTACCCTGCGAACTTCGTACCGCCTCGGAATCAATAACTGTTGGGTTAACTTATTAGCTGAATTACTCGTAAATTTAGTTATTTTATTAAGTTAAAAATTACACAATCAAGCAATTATCGATGCGCAACTGTCCGTGTTTTGTTTTTGTCAGTATCAAAGATGGCGTCGTGAACGGATTTATATTTTTTGTGATTTTCTGACTTTTCCACTTACTTACGGGAATTGCGTTTCATTTTCTCTGTACGTATGAGGGTGTATTATAATTATTGTATTTTTCCTTTGGAGGGAGCAGACGTAGGTTTGTCTCGTTTTTGAATTTTTGGATTTCACTCACTATTCAATATTACACTAATATTTCACAATATTCCTGAAGCTCTTTCTAACCAGATGAGAATTGTTCCATACAAAATGTATGAAGAAAAGAATTTTCTTCAAAATTATTTATTTCGTGATTTTTTCCGATGATTTAATAAATATTCTGCTATTCGGGGCCGAGACAAATCGAACAAATCAAATAGCATAACAATCGGTTCAGCAGAGTTATAAATGGTGTAACTAACCAGACTTTGTTTTATATATTAAGATGAATTATTTTTGAAAATAAAACTAGAGTTTATGTGTGTTTAATGTGGAGAAACATGACTGAATTTCTATAAACAAGTTAATTCGTCAAAATCAAAGGTCAAAATAGATTGTGAAAACAAAAATGATGATTGTTATCAAATGCAATTAATATTTCATTTTGCGTCTCTGTTTAGTTTTATTTATTATTTGAAACATCAACAGTTTACAATATTTTATAATACGTGGTAAAATAGGGATAATAATAATCGAACCACTCACATAATAATTGACTTTAACTGATGTTTCTTAATTATTAGTGAATATAAAAGAAAAACATTAAAATAGCATTAGCCGTCCGTTTGCTAGATTACAACATAGTTACAAACGGATCGAATCTTTAGAAAACAGACGTCAGGTACGAGTACGAACGCTGTCCTTGATCTACACAATCGGAAAAACCGGATCTTTTCTTCGACTCGTTTTTGAGTTCAACAGCTCGGTTGTGGAACGATTCCCACCGATCTCTGTGTTTCCTACTTCCTACAACATGAGTCTCTTCAAGATACATGTTCACCCCTTCCTCTCCCTAAAAAGACCCTCTTCACAGCATGAGTGCACCCCCGAAGATGACATAGGACCTGATTATGTTGGAAATTATGTTCCTTAACCTTTAACTATGGACGTGAAATAAAAATCACACTCGCATGGACATCGGGTCACACAGACCCCTTCATAAAATAACTTTTAATTTTCATACCTGGATTAATCTGACTTTAGCAAGGAGTTTATATGTATAAAGTATTTATAAATAAAAGATCGTGTAATAAAAATAATGAACTTTTATTCGTATTTTAAAAATTATCTCCAAATTTAACAAACTTAGTCAGTTTTCAGTCATAATTGATTTGAGATCATATTAAGGCTCCTTAATTATAGTAGGTATCACTTAAAGCAGAACTAATATTTTTTCCTAGATAATAAAGAAAACAGTAATAAAAACTCATAAAAAAAAACTTCCGAACGAAATAAAATAAAAATTCTGACAAGGATCAAACTTATGTAAAATAACCACCTCTAATTCAAACGAAGGATCGTCTACACGCATTATTTTACGCCTCGAATGTTCTTTTGTTGGTTGGGCACCACGTTTCACAGCTGATGTACTCGGCTCATGTCCGCAATTTTGTTTTCAAAATCTAGAACAAATTAAAAAAGAAATTAAAATTTTAGAGAATTATAGTAGGCGGGTCACATAGACCCGTGTTTATTTGTATGGAAATTATAGTCAGCGGGTCTCACAGACCCCGTTCAAATATTAAATGATTATTACTCACGTGATAAGTGCCGGACGATGCGACTTTCTCCCTCCTTGGTCCAAACACAACTAAAACTGAAGCTACTGAGACGCGCGGGGGTGGCGCTCGCGGGGTAGGTGTTTATTCCGAGAAATTGAAGAAGGGGCTGGGCCTCTGAGACCCGGCGTCCACAGTTAAGGGTTAAGGCTTCCTGTGTGGAGTTAATCTAAAAAATAAAATAGGGATGGGATGGTGAGAATGAGGGGAAAGGGATCGATTTAGCACTCTACAAATAGAGTTATATGTATTGTGTTAAGGATATTTATTGATTTTAGGCGTGAAGTTGTGAGGTGCTGAGTTAAATAAATCCAATACATCGAATTCACTGTATAAAATGTTAAAAAATGTATGAAACGTGGAAAAATAACATATTTTGTTACGAGTTGTGTTGTATTTGGGGATATTTAATGTGAGTTAATTAATTAAAGCGATTACATGTATAAAAAAATTATATAATTTTTTTGTTTTATACATCCGTGGATAAAAATTACAATATAACTAAGCTTTTTTATATAAACACTAAAATATATGATAATTAGACAAAAAAGAAAAAAACATTTTACAAGTATATTAAATTTAAAAAAATCAGTATTTACGGAATTACAATTTAAAAGTCAAGTTAATAAAGATTAAGTTCAGATGCTATTTATTTATTTTTATATTTGCTGTAAGATGCTTCATTTTCACGTTTAATTTCTGTAATAGAGTGCATTATTATTTTTATTTTTATCTAAATCCTTTTAATTTTTTTGTAAGAATAACATTTTGAGTAAATTTGTATTTTAAACATTGCATACATTAAATTTTTCTTAACTCTAACAATTTAGTTTGTATTCCTAATATAGATTTTATTAAATGTATTCCTAGATATATTAAGGCATTGTTTTTGTTGCAGAACAATCGCACTCACCATGATGCCGAAAGCACAATACGAGCAGGTGAAAAAGATGGTGCCATTCCTGACGAACCAAAGCGAGGATTGCTTGACCCTCAACATTTATGTTCCTGGAAGCGGTAAGTCAATATTATACAGTGCAACGTACGGAATGCAATCATACTTTAAATCCTTTATTACCTAGTTCCACTTATTTATTTAACATCGGGCTGGTCCCTACTAAATTGTGTAATGGTCCGCCACCCCTGGCTTTGACACCAATTGTGCTGAACCCTACCTAATTGATTAACTTTTCTAAGCTTCTACCTCGTAGTTCAAATCTCGTAGCTACGTTCATAATTCTACCCTTATGTCCTACTGATCACACCCCTAGGTATGATGGCCTGACTTAACCCCCCCCCCCCTTTTTCGATTTGTTTCTACCACAGGCTCGTGATTTTCTAACCCCTATACTTTATAATCTAGCTGAACCTACCCTATTTTCTCAAATCCCTGCGATTTTCTCGCAGTAAACAAGATTTAAGATTTTTTGTTCACATTATTTCTATATTCTTCGTTGTGTATTTTTTTTGTTTTAGAATTTACATCTGTTTGCATACTTAATATGCACACATATGTAGAGAAGATAATGTATTACGTGTGGTAACCCCTAGATTCTTTTAGAGAAAGTGTGAGAATTTTCCGATCTATTTAGTTATTATTATTTTAGTATATTAAACCGAGTTTGATAAACTAGCCTCACCCTTAAACCTCGTGTCTACTTGATTTCCGTAGGAATTTTGTTTGTTTATTTAATTCTTCCTATCACCGCTGATGCGTCGATAACATAAACCAACAGTTAATAAATTAAACATTTCAAGAAAGAAAACCTTACCATTGTAGGATGGTCGTATTCGAAGGTCCAGTTTTATCACTCGAAGTCCTTGTCTGCAACTTCCCCTAACATAGTGTTTAGTATTCATGGTTAGTATTCATGGTTAGTACTCGCAAAATTGTTGAAAAGGTAGGAATGGATGGACATGGATGGATATGGGGATAATATGTTTGCTGAAAAGTCGGCTCCTCCGCTATCCAAGTGAAAACCGATGAACAACAATTACAAACCGGATTCTCCCCAGTACGTTTGCTAGGCTTGTCCTTAGATCCGAGTTTTACCCTCTTCAACGGGCGTCTCATGCTATGAAAGGGGCCCTTCACGCCAGCAGGGGGAATACCTAGTCTTCATGCCGTTTTTCTGTCTTACTCCGACTTCCGTCTCCTCCGGATTGAATTTAACTCTACTGAGTCTAGAAGGGGTATTTCATGTCTTCCCTTATCATGCCTCTATCCGTTGAATGTGGCGTAAGCTTGTGACGGGCAGATCCATCCTCCCGCGTGACCGACCCAGCGTTACACTCCACCTCTGACTAGCTGACATAAAACGCACCTCGTGAGCCTTATGTTTGCTTTCAGGTTCGACAAGGACATACGGTATGCAAATAACCTGCAGCTTTAATGCCGCGTCAGCGTACTGTCCGCATACGTCCTTCCTCTTCCCCGTATGCCCACCTCGACAATACCGCCACAAGATCAAAGCTCTCCGACCAGAAAGGTTGACACTTACATTTCCGGATAGCCCATACTCACATACAGAAGCCTTGAAGTCTAAATACGTGTGCAAATTCAGGATTTAGGACTGTATGAGTATTTGAACACCAGTGGTTTTTAAATGAGGTCACTAGTTCCTCGTGTGTTAGGTATTTAGGATTGCGGATGATTATGGATTCCTGGATACCTACTTCCTATAAGAGAAATTTATAAAACGAGATAAATCATGTTGTCATTGAATCAATGACCTCCTGAATAATTATGATGAGCTCTTTTGAGTTTGAAACTAGTCGCGGAATTTTACTTTGCGAAATTTTGCACGCTGAATCAATGCTACCTATTGGCGATCGCCCTAGTATAATCAAGTTGTTTAGAATTGAATGAATTTAACGTCAATGTTGCTATCACATATTGAATGCAGATTTCGTCGTAAGCTATAATTGATAAACTTGTCCCTTGGCATTTATGCTTTGTTTTGTTTATCTATTGATGGGATCTAGGTGACTGTGTCAATGGATGACATTGAATTCCAATCGAAATTTTTGATGCACAATCGAAGGTCATATAAACATACCCTAATCATGCTGGTGAAAGGAAGCTAATAGGTATTTGTTTTACAAGTACGCTAGGATACTAAAATTGATTTAGTGATGCGTTTCTATCTAATTATTTGTTTTATTTAATGTATGTGTTGTTGTTTATTTTTCCCTCATCTTATTATTGTCTTTATTTTGTAATTTTAAAATGTGGAATGTATTGCATTGCAACTTCCCCTGCATACATTCTGGAATAAATTATTATTATTGTTATTATTATTATACAAATATGCCAATGTACCTAAAATTGATTGAGAGGCGCATTTCTATCACACCGAGTAATACCTAATTACATTGCGCCAATAGTTAATTAACTCCGATGAACGAATGAACGATAAGGGATAGATACATCATTTTTTATGGTTTATTTGTTTACACTTCACATAGACGACCTTCGGTGTAATGACCTACTTTGGAGATTGTTTATTTCTACGGTCATTGTCCTTTTGAAACACGATTCATTGTTTAACTAATTCTTTTATATTTTATTTGCCCTAGTTTTTACCCAAACATTGGTCGTTTAAGTAGGTACTTTGCTAACCTAAGAGGTATCTGGATGACCTGATTTCAACTAAGGTATAATTTGCTTGACCTATTTTTGAGAAATATAGGTATTTCGGTTACGAATCAAACTGATATCTTATGTCGCCGTATCCTTATGCGCGCTTAAATAAACAATAGACCTACCTAACTAAAACAAGTACTTGTATGACGTAATTTTTAAATAGGTATTTCCTGTTTGTCCTGATTTTAAGACGCACGGTTACTCCCGCATACGAAATATAGAATAAGGGGATTCCTCAATTGTCATTCATTACGTTCTACGCGCCTCGATTCGTTTTATATGAGCTATAATAAATTAGCGTATTTCTAAAGCAGGTATTTCCTATTTGACCTACTTTCAAGCAAGTGAGAATTGTTATCAGTGTGTTAGTGACAAAACTTTAAAGCTCCGATTGATTTTTTGGTGATACCGCCCGTTCTCTGTCTCTGAAAATAATTAATAATTGGTTAAATCTTACCAGCCTCGATCGATTACAATTTTTCAAGTCGGGAATCTTATGACAACGACATTGTGATCGAGGCTTCCCTCTTTTGTTTCCTAGCTAACGGATTCCTATCGGCCTTTTTGAGAAATGACTCTGATGACGGGAAAAACTCTTCAAATATCTGTCTATTTAAGATTCACTTCGGTATTTCACTTAGTTTCTCAACCTCGTACTAACTATTGTTTTTATTTCATTCGATTCGAAAAATGATTTATCAAATTGCAATTCAGATGTTTTAATTTTAAAATCCGGAATTAGGTAAATTATTATTTATTCTGAATATTTTAATATCACTTTAAATTAATAACCGTAGATACGCACGTTTTCTAAGTGTTCGAATTATTATCACTTTTGTTTATTGTAATTAGTTATTTAAATCACAATGAAATTTTAAGGCATCTTATTGTCGTAACACCATGAATCGAGCAATTTGTTATTGTTATTAGTTTCACCGATATTAAGTAATTTAAAGTAAAATTATAGTTTTAATTATTATGTCATCTTTAGTTAGTTTTAAAAAATAATCGCGTCATGTGTTTTCTTTTATCCGGTAAACTGTATTTATTTTAAGACACTGTATTTTTGTTAAATATTAGAAAGTCAAAAACTATATGTTGTAAAAGAAACACGAATATTATTAAATTCCTATTTACTGATTTTAAACACTTTCAATATAAAACAAAACACCCGAACTTTCACGAAGTATTATTTTTAAGCACTTTTTCGGATTTTTTATTCCTCAATTTAAAAGGGAGATTATATACCGAATTTACTCCTTTGCAAACACTTGTAGAAATTTCAACTTTTAATAAAGAGTTATACGTTTGTTCCTGGACCCCGGTCTGTATCCCAACTGCCAACGGACTCTCAACAAAACTCTCAACGAACTCCCCTCTCTTTATCAAACCATGGTGTTTTAAAGACTTCTTAGAGCTCTCCTTTCGTAGGAAAATGACTTCTGATCACCCAGACTTCCATAGAAAAAAACCCAAATTCGGTTCCTCCGTATACGACCTTTTGTCAAATCTCTGATAATCTCCTATCTCATGTTTTAGACCGAAACTAGCCTAACATCTCTCTCACGTAGGAAATCACATAAATTTTCTCATTGACATGTATTTATTTAAAATTTTTATGTACTTTGGTAATAAGTCATTGTTAATGTGTTTGTAATAAAGTTTTATGGGAATTCTATATTCTAAACATTACGTTAGAGCAATGATAATTTTTATTGCCCTTTTTTATCGATAATGGGCCTTGTGTAAATAAAAGGCATGTTCGGATCTTCATTGTTTTTGAAAACAAAATACATGTGTGGTCGACAACCATTTCCTGCGTCCACTTTGTCAGTAGCCAAGCTCAATTATGTGATCCTTTCAACGGCACAAATGTTATAAAACGACCATTTCTGTTGAATAAAATCATCCGTAATTTGTCCGGTATTGTTACTTGACCCCAGACACTTAACAATACTAATTGTATTTCCTTTGAGATTGCAACTAGCACACAACTATGCCCCCAACGAAACCACCATCTTTTTATTAAATTTTCTTCTAAAAATCGTCCTTCTAATATCTCCGCTTCATTTAGAATTGATAACAATAATTTTCCACTGTTTTATGTATATTTTTCATTTTTCCTTTCGTCAGACTACGTTAAGCATCCTTTCCTGCGATTTGCTTTAATTGTAGAGTGACCAAAATGTACTGCGGTCTTAGATATATAATTTTCTCAATCTCCTGTTTGTTGTGAATGGTGTTGTCAGAACAGAGTTATCCTTACATCGGTACCTATTCAAGTAGTTCCAATTAGTTTTATCTTGAGATATTTCGTTCTAATTACTTCGTTTCACCGTTCCATCACCATATAAATAGGGTTTTCCCCCTTTCCCAGGCTATTATCTTCAGTTTTGAAATTTTCCGAGATTCCACCCGTTTTTTGCGATCATTCCAGGTCGGTTTTAATTAAATCGTCCTCTGGGACCATTCATGTTACGTTTTCCGTGCCCTTATCGGTGATATTTATTTTCAACATTCCCGCCTAAGATTTTTTTTGTTTCCATTTGAAACTTTTGGCGCCCAAAACCTCCAGTTTTCGATCTCGCCTTATGTAAACACGATCCGGGGTTAATAATCCTTCAACTCTTTGTCTAAAGGTTTGTTTATTATACAGTTCGTTCACCCTACGTTCCTGTGAGAATTTATTCAAGGCCACTCAATCTGATCAAAGTCCACTAACCCTATACACGCCTCTATTTTCTCTGATTGGTTCAGATTATTATTAATCGCTGTACACAAAGGGATATTGGTAAAATTTAAACTTTCTTTGTTCTCGAGACAATTATGATACGGGGCTTCCCTCGCTTCTGTCTTTATACAGATCTCTGTAATAATTCCCAACTGCTCGGACAGATGTCGCCGAATGTACCGAATTCTCTACATAGTATTAAGGAGAAAAAAAAAATTCTTGTGGGCTTCTCGTAGGTCGAAGGTTAGCATTCATCACAATTGCAGGGCGTAATTTAATATTGAAGTTGAATTCGCCAATGATAATCGAATCAAAATTATGTTCTGATTTTAAATTTAACGAGAGTATATAATTAAATGACAGTATTAGAAACTCTGGGACCAGAGGTGCAAATATCTTTTTCTGATTTTTCTGTTTCCAGATTTTCGATTGAGTTTCGCTTATATTGTGTTCATTTAAGCCGCCGCGCAGCTACACAAATTTCTACCGATTTCTTACACAACCCTCTTAAAAATTTGAAGTTTTTAAGCTCTTAAAAAAATATATGTTATTTTTGAAGATAATATCTTGACACTTTCCATGCCGAAATGCAAATATATGAAATTCCATCGATAGAAAAAAATCGCAACGTATGCTGAGAAAATTATTATAAACACGCTTGTTTTAATTATTTTACAAGTTATAGTTGTGAAAAAAATCAGAACGTTTCTTTAAAAATGATAATTAAGACGCCTTCCACGAGATTTTTGCTCTAATTTAAACGAGTCGTGTTTTTTTACACATTTTCACAATTTTATCATTTAAAATATTAGAGCGCTCTGTCCAACATTCGTAATTACATATTTCTCCATCTTCTTCTTTTTGAGCGACGATGCGGCCCCTTAATTAAATATTACAATTTGAGGTTTTACTCATAAAGATAAAAATAAATATATATAAATATAATTAACTTTTTTTATATTAGCTCCTCACAGGAGGCCGTAAGGGAAATCATTCCCTCAGGGCCTACATCATCTTTAAGGATGCTGTGTGGAGGGTTTTTTTAGGAAAGTATGGAGATGAAGTTCTGTGAAGGAAAATATGTTAGGAGTGGGTAGGAATCTGGGGGTCAGTGTGTCCATGTGTGACTGACGAATCTTTCCCTCCCGGAGAAGGATATGTTCCTGGAGTCCCGCTGGAGAGGCAAAAAATCTCCCTCACAAGTCGCTCCTGATCTGGCCTGTTACGCATTTGGTGGATAGACCCACCCGCCACCAAGGTCCGGAGAAACCTTACCCCATGAACCCGGGCACCCCTGCTAAGTCACCAAACGCAGCGAACTACTTGGGGTGACCTATCTATGGCAGAGGTGTTGGTTATCAAATAAATGGTTTCCAGGGCGGGGGAACTCAAACTCGCCTCCCAAATTAAATATTAAAAAAAAACGCTCGTTAATATTTTTCGGTATTCATTAGGAGGATTGAGGAGGCCAAGACCCACCAGGGGTTGTAGAGCCAGGAGTGATGATGATGATTCATTAGAAAAATACCATAAATGACTAATATGCACACCTATACTCAAGACTATGTGCTATTGAGACAACCTTCAAAGCTGCAGAAAAAAATAATAGCTACATATCATAATGTATTCAATATTTAATAAATTCGTACTATTTCATAAAATCCAGGATCTTAATCTTTTCGGGGCTCTGCTCTAGCTATGGAGCTAATTCGACCCTAACCTCTTCGGTCATATTTCGAATAATAACTACCAACATTATCTTAATTTTCTTAACGCTTATTTTTGTTGGCTAATATCTTTAGGCAAGACTCTTCCCGAATTAAATGCAATCTAGATCGTATCGTACCGCAGGGGTAGGCAGAGAAGACGGACCTCCAAACAACTAGGTCTTGGCACACACTCTTTGCCTCACTCACATTCATACATCGTCTCATACATACTCTTCTATTATTCTGACTTTTGACATGGCCCGACTCAAGTATCTGATTCACTTGATCGTGCCATATCTTCCCCGGGGCGTCCTCGACTTCTTCTACCATTCACATTCGCGTCGTATTTTCTTTTTACACTACTTTCTTCGTTCATTCGCTCTACATGCCCAAACCATCTGAGGATCCCTTTCTTAATCTTACTCATTATGCTTACATCACTTACATTACGTGTTCGAGGGCATTACCCCTCGATCACGAAAGCCGTTTTTGGTATCAAAAATTAAATATTCACTTGTGGCCTAAGTTAAACTGTTAGGATATTGTTTCAATGGTTTTTCCCTTTTCCCATGTGTTTTAACAATTTAATTAATATCACTATGCTCTCTGCATTACAAATCGTGGGATTTGCGCCTCCCCAACAACAGTTGTTTTAACCGATACCCGAGCAAAGCGGGGTGACTTGATAATGTTATGCAATACCGATCCAAGTTACCCCCGCTATCTGATTACGTATGCAATGGAGACATTCGTTAGGAACCCAAGGCACTCGTGCAGACATAAATCCTCATACTTGTGGTCAGACGCCAGACCATTCTTTCCCTTGGGACAAGAAGGTTCTTCGTGACATTTTGGCAAAATTGTATTTTTGAATCAAGTTTCTAAGAACGTTTTTCTAAAATGTAATATGTAAAACTTCCAATATTTCTATTTTTGAGAGTGATAATTCATGGTGGAATTTATAAAACTTTATTTCACTTCATTTTATTTGACCGTAACCGGTTTCAGCTCGTTAGAGCTTTCTTCAGACTGGTACAAATAATTCTTAGTCTACGGTTTATATACACAACATATTGGGGAGGGGGAGAGGGGTGGTCTACAAGGATTATTTGTACCAGTCTGAAGATAAAGGTCAACAAATTATTTATGCCAGTCTGAAGATGGCTCTAACGAGCTGAAACCGGTTACGGTCAAATAAAATTAAGTGGAATAAAGTTTTATATTATATATTATTTTTTAATTTATATTTTTTAATTTTTTAATTTATAAAAAAAAAAAAAAATAATATATATATTATATATATATATATATATATATATAAATTAAAAAATAATTATGATTTTTTTAAACTGTTCAGGATTTTTATTTTTAAATTATACAAGATTTTTTAACCTTCTTATTATTTACAATAGCCGTTATTACTAACTTACACGATCATTAATTTACTAATTGAGCTAGAACTCCCTCACCAAACACAAGAGCATTGTCTCTTTATGGTGAGGAAAGGCAATTTATTTTTATTTTTTGTTAACCTTATGTAACTATGTAACTGTTGTAACTTCATATGTATTTTTAATAAACATTGCCAATAAAAAAAAAAAATTTTTTTTTTAATTATAATATATTAAAACTTCCAAAATATCGTAGATAATTAAGCAAAAAAGTTATATTTAAAATACTTCTGCATTTATAGAACAACAAGGTTCCATTTGCAAATTTTTCGGACAAATTAGTTTTGTCTGTCAGATAAAATATTTTTGGAGCAACACGGTTCCATTTGCTTTGTACTTTGAGATCATTTGCTTAAGACTACAAGGTTCTTCTACTAATTGTGTTAAACTGAAAAATAAATATCATATTTATGAAAATGTGAACATACAGAACGTTCGTAATGGTAATTATTTTGAAGGTTTTCTAAGCCAAAAACATATCAATAAAAAAAAAAACTTTAAAAATTCACATAGAGTTTAGTTGAACAACGTTCTAGCTATTTTTTTTGCTTAGTTGCCACGCGTTTTTTTGTTCTTAAACGCAAACAAAAATCAATTTCTATCTACAATACATTCGTTATATTCACTCTTCCTAAATTTAAAGAGTTAGGATTAGGTGTTTCACAAAATTGATTAGTTCATCAAATTTCAAAGTTAATTTTCAAGTTTTGTGAAACTTCCATACAAGTTCTGTGTTTTGTCATATTGGGCAAGAGGCTTTGCAGAAATTAAATAATATTAGAACTTAATAAGACTTTCACGGAACTTGAAAATTAACTTCGAATTTTAACAATTATTCAAATTTCAATTTTAAAATTCGGTTTCCTGAAAGTTCTGTAATTATTTCGTCCTGGGCGGGTTGCTTCACAGTACTTCTATAATAACAGAACTAGAATAGTACTCTCACTTAACTTGAATAATAAGTTATAAATTTAATGAACTTAAGCATATCATGACGAGGGGAGTGGTGGTAATAAATGAACTTGCAAACCATTTGGATGTAAGTTACTGTTCTTTATAGGCCTTAAAAATATAATTGAAGAGTCACTTGCCTAAATGCTGATAGGGTTACTAAATTGTACTGTAATTGGATTTATTCTATTGTACAATAATGATACAAAAAAAAAAATAAAAAAAAACAGAACTAGAATACGACTCTCACCAAACTTGAATAGTAAGTTTTAAATTTAATAAACGTTCAAATTCTGTGATACTCTCCGTCCTTACGAATGTTTCATACGAATCTCAGATTTTCAGTTAGAACGTTGGCATTCCTAAGGAAAGCTTTCTTTTCGAGGGATATTTTTTTATTTTATATTGTTCTCCTAGTATTACTTGCTCTAATACTGTTTCTTATTTTTTGTTTGAGTATATTCCTTCGCTTGGACCACTATATTCCCAACCATACTCCGCGAGGACCTTTACATAATACTATTGTATTATAAGCTTTATTTAGTTACGTCATAATTTTACGAGTATAGCATTTTTTCGTAAGTATATCCGACATGCTCACAACCATAGTTATTCTGCGAACTGTTCAAGTACGAAGAATTCATATTGAGTATTGTCATATAGTTTTTATTTGGTAACCTTAACACAATTTTGTTATTACCGAATGATACGAGACTATTCTATGACATTTTAAAAATATATTAATAACGACTAGCAGTTAAGAATCCGATAGTAGCTTTGTAACAAACTCACATACAAAAATGGTTTTGCATAAGGTGCGGCGTCAGGGATGTACTCGAAGTCGGGTTCTTAACCAGTCGGTATAAGCTTGTTTTCAAGCTACCTACAACATTGCCAGACATAAGTAACGACGTATGAGGCGTACCTGACTTATTCAATTTCAACCGTACAGACGCTAGGGTATTAATATATACTATCAGATGAATAATGTAACTATTAGTTCTGTGAATACGAGACCTTGCGTCCAAAAATGTATGTGTCTAATTTTCGGTTCCACGCCAACTCAGAATTAAGTCAACTCAACACATCTTTGAATAGTCATTAAAAGCTATGAAAAAAAATATTTTAAAATAGTCCATAACCCTAACCCCTAACCCAACGTAAGCTATTTAACTAAAAAAAAAAAATCCATTATTTTTAATGAATTTTTGAGTTGATTTCATTTTGAGTTGTCCGGTCACCTAAATTTTCTCTTAATTGATCAAAACCAACGATTCCTCTGAAATTTTAAGATTTGTACCTATTTCTTTATAAATCATATATTTAATCTGAAATTTGAAATTACACACTTTGGCCAAAGAAAGGTCATTATCTCAGTAATAATTTTTTTTCAAACGTTTTTTGGCAGGAAGTTGCAATAATAAAAAAAATGCGAATAAGAAAGTCAAAATAAGCACGACGATTTCACATTTGAACAAATAATCTTTATCTACATCTAGTTCAAGTTAGCCATCTAGTCATTAGCAGTCTAATAAAAGTTTGCCACATAGTCGTAGTTAGCCATCTAGTCATCGTTAGAAAACGAGGCAAAGTTAGCCATCTAGTCAAATTTAGCCACCTAGTCATAGTTATCCATCTAGTCAAATTTAGTCCCGTAATCAAAGCTAACCATCTGGTCAAAGTTAGCCAATGTAGTCAAAGTTAGCTATCTATTCAGAGATAGTCATCTAGTCAAAGTTAACCACCTCGTCAAAGTTACCCACCTAGTCAGAGGAAGGCTTGCTTGAGTAATAAAGTGGATGCAGAAGATTTTCGAAAGCGGAAACAAAACGCATAAACAAATTTACAGACAGACGAAATTCAAAACGGTTGACCTAAAAGAGGACGTCGCTACACGCAGTTAATTAATGAGATATTCATAATATAAGCAAAAACATTTTATTTGTATCGGTTTCGGAAGAATCTTCTCATCGCAAGAACAATAATTATTAAAAAAATTAAAAGTTAGTCTTAGATAAAATAAATAAAATTTTAAACTAAGTGGGAAGATACCTACTTGTTCAACATTATAAATTATTTCCCAAGTTGTGTAATATAAATAGATTAAAATGGTTTGTGAAAATTAGAGCCTTTAACAGTACCGAACTACCTATTCTTTACAAACAAGTGTCATGAGAGGGACTCGCCCGCGTATTTCCAAAACCTATCGCAGTCGCTTTACATTTTCAATATCAAAATTTAAATATTTAGATATAAAATTATTCATTTCTAATATACACACCAGAAAGATTATTTTATCCAGATTTTAGAACAATTTTTGTTTTTGCAACGTGATAAAAAATAACCAATATAGAGGTATATTTATAATGTAAATAAAATTGTCGCTACCGCGACTGAATCGGTGTAGGTTTTGGAAATACGCGACCCGCCCGGTTCTTAAATTAAGTTTAGTGTGGAGGCGGCTTTACAATTTGCATTAAAAATAATCATTTTCACGAATACGTCTATTGGTGTTGTTTCTTACGTAGAAATCATAAATGATTTATATTTCACAATTAAATAATAATACTTGGATGATTTTTATAGCGCCGTTTTTGTGAAAAATCACCTCAAGGACGCTGTACAAACTTATAATACAATTGCATACACCGGTTCATTGATCACCGATACGAAAATGTATGTACAATATTTTGACCAATGAACGCGATGCTACCTAAAAATTAATGAGGACCATACTTACCTGGGGGGTCGCTTGAAATTAACACTGTATATTGTCCATTTAAAGAAATTTAGATACAGTTTAAATTAAGTTTGATACGTACGCGGTGTTGCGCACGTTATCCACTATAATCAATTAAAAAAATATATTAATTAAAATTTGATTTTACAATTATTATTGAAGAAGATATAAAAGCAGTTTATATTTATGTTTGTACTGATTTTGTCACATACATGACGTTCGTAATTTGGAGGCAACTTTGTAGTAAGGTTTTTGATCTGAGTTTTAGTTTTTGAATAATTACAATTTTGAGTTTTGAACTAACCAGCCAACCATCACGTCCTTTTCGGGGGTAGGCAGAGAGAACGGAACGCCAAACAACTCTGTTTTGGCACACTTTCCTTGATTCAATCACATTCATACAGCGTCTTATACGTACCCTTCTATATCCTGACTCTTGAAATGGCAAGTATTTAGTTCGCTTGCCATGTCTTCCTCGGGAATCCGCGACTTCTTCTATCACACACTTCTATCATTCATTCTTCTAAAGATACACTCCTTTGAAAAGCCGCCCTGAGAAAAAATAAATCCCTCAGGTCCAGTGTTATCTTTGGAGATGCTCTATGGTGAGTTTTTTAGGGAAAGGGAGGAAAGAAAGTTTTGGGAAGGAAACAGGTATAAGGGGTGGGTAGGAATCTGCGAGTCAATGTGTCCAGGAGTGACGGACGTATGAATCGATTCCTCCCTCTGCGGTGTTCGGCGATGGCTCGAGAGAGTCCGACTGGAGAATTTAAAAGGTCTCTCCCTATCTATTAAAATTTATTGGTTAAACAACACCTCCGCGGGTATTGTTTAACCAATAAATGTTTCGCAGGGCGGATGTACCCATACCCGCCTCCCAAATGAATGCTCTACATGGGTTACTTTCAACTGTTTATTGTCTTTTAAAAGTTTCAAAAGTTTTTTCAACCCTTTAATTGCCGAAAAAGAAATAAAAAATCAGAGTGTCAATCAATCGGAATCAAAATTCACACGCGGTCGAAGTGAAACTAGAAAGTCGCTAGATGTCGTTTTCTTTTCTTTTGCCTGTTTCTTTTAAAGTGGTTTGAAGATTGAGTAATGATTTCACAAAAATAATATTTTTTTTTGGATTTGAACCTTCGTTCGCTTGATGTTTGTCTCTCTGGCCGCTGAGACTTGTCAGGCGTCTTGCCCACTGCGCTACGGGAGGCACGCGCCGAGGTGAGAATTTACCGCATTATATTAGAACCGAGTATTTGTGTAGAACTGAGTTGTGACGCATATCCGTTTCATCCGAATTTCAAATCACTAACGGCGCTAAAGTAGTTTCACTTCAAAAATCTAAATGCTCAGACTGAAAAAAGTATTTTTGGGTTCACAGTGTTATGTAGAGAGTTTGCCGCTTACACCACTATTCTCCGGATCTCTTGAGAGAGCTTTACAATAATTAATTAAAGCACAATTTACTCCAAGTATGCCTAAACATTATCACTACTGCGAGTATCTCCTGTGTTAGCTAAAACAAACGGCTAAACATAATTATTGTAAGTACTTGTACAGAAGCATTAGATAGCAAGGGTTATGTAAATACACTGGGTAATAGTATATAATTAAACCACAAAATTCGTACTACTTTGGTATGTTAATATAATTGAATGTCAATTGAATTCTAATTAAATATAATACACTCCATTAAATAGATTGATCAAGTTGAGACAGCGAGTACCACGATTCAAATAGATCAGTAAATATTTAACTGAGACGTTACGCCGAGACCTCGCAGCATATGATTCAGTATTAAATACCTCCGTATAACGAATTGCAAATTATAGTCTGAGAAAACAATTTAAGTTTTCAACACTTTGAGCTTGGGAATTGTCGAGGAATGTGTTTGAGTCATGAAGTGTGAAAAGATGGTGAAAGTTCACGGGAATCTATGAGAAGCTCTTCTTAGTCGTATGTAGAAATGCTCCAGCGGGTTGTATTTAACTTAAGTAAAGTTCCCTCTTTTAGTAAGTACGTAATAGGATGCCGTAAGTTGCTACTATAAAAGTTAAGCGGGAAATTTCGAACTTTATACATGGCAATATCCATTAAGATACTAATAAAATACTACTTCTATCTGAGTGGGGGCCGTTGGATAAAAAAGTTTGAAAGAAAATAATACCTAATAAAGGAACGAGGAAGGTGCGGCAACTTATGAAAGCAGATAAACGCTCAAGATTATGTCTACTTTATAAATCTGCTAAACTAACAAAATCTTTGAACGCGACAAGCTTTATTCAAAGGATGCTTTTAAAATGTTTGTTTCACGTTTTCTTTGAAGTTTCTCTAGTGTTTGGAAAACTCTTTGAATATTGATTTTTGATCAGAGCTTATTGCCCACAAAGATCTAAAAATACAGAGAGCAAGAAGGCTTGCAACAGGACACATAAAAAAAGGTTTGCAGCCAAAGACTAAATTTCCGCACAGTAGTAATATATTAATTATAGAGTAGGTATGTGAAGTAAAAATAACTTCTTTTAAACTAAACCTCTCGTTAAATGGTTAAAGAGCGCAATTTACATGGATGTGGGCATAACGATAGTCGTTCAGTTTGATTCGAAATAGTTTATAACACCTGCTCGCAGTCCCCTCTTACCCTGCAGTAGTATTACGATACAATGCATTACTATACAAGCAAAAATCTCTTTAAAATCACTCTACTGTGCTTCATTGTCCTGTTAATATTTGGTTCACGACGAGTTCATCGAAAACGAATTCATCGAAAATCAATTCATCGAAAATCAATTCATCGAAAGCAAATTCATCGAAAACGAGTTCATCGAAAACCAATTCGTCGAAAACCAATTCATCGAATGATCAATTCATCGAATTGCCAATTCATCGAAAAAATATATTTTGTTGAAATTTGAGAGAAGTTAAAAAAGCATTGGTCAACCTAAACTAACCTAACCTAACCTAACATAACATAACCCAACCTAACCTAACCTAACCTAACCTAACCTAACTTAACCTATTTAACCAATTTTTAAATATTTTTATCATCACTCTTAATGACCTTTCTGAGTTGTTTATGAGTTGGTTTCATTATGAGTTGTATGGTCACCGTTCATTAGATATCCCTTTTTTGCAGTATCAGACAATCGGAAATTGAAGTGATAACCTATAAATTTTACATTGTCACTACGAAACTGACAGTTGCTAAACACATTTACCTCAGTTAAACAGACCTTTTTGGGTATTTAATTTTGACAGCTCTAATATCTACAAAAAAAATGTTTTTCGATGAATTAGCGATTCGATGAATTGATCATTCGATGAATTGATTTTCGATGAATTGATTTTCTACGAACTCGTTTTCGATGAATTTGCTTTCGATGAATTGATTTTCGATGAACTCGTCGGTTACCTAATATTTATTAATTGAACACTTTCTGCCTTAAAATGAAAATAATAAATTTCATTTTAACCACTATCCAATAAAAGAGGTTTCTTCATCAGAATACAAAGGATTCTGAAAATTAAGACATTAAAGAAAAGACAAATAAGCGTGGACAAATAAATACTCGTACCGATAGCGAAAATGTGTAAACTGGTGGTAGGAGGTATAATAGTAAATGATTTTTCATATTCTTATACCAAAGATATTCAAATACATATTTCACTATCTTTGACTTATACATATTATTTATTTTAATTATTCTGATTCAATTGACAAAAGAGTCACTGCTCAGCTGTACATTCAGGATTTCTCCCGGAATGCAGCTAAATTTCAGCGGTGTCTCTAATATAATGTATGAAAAAAAAGTTGAACCACATAATTGAAATTCGAATAAAAGCAAATCAAATTAAAATTCAAAATACATAATATAATCACAAACACATGTATTGGAAGTTATCCACCACTTACCCGCCCTGGTATAAGTAACTGATGGTTCATGGATGGATGGATGGTTTTGACTCCTTCAAGGCTCACGCAAGATTCTATTTTTTTTTGTTAAACGAAGCTATATTTATTTATATTGAACGAATCTAGACCTCCAGTGTCACTGCATACGTTGTTAGAAAGCAAGTGCAAAAAGCAATTGCAAGTGCTTAACAGAAAAAAACATAATACGACAAATTAGGTTAAAAATAGAAGCAAAAATAATAGTTAAAGAAAAATAAAACTCATTTTACCCTAGAATACTAATATATTTTTTTACCGCTTAATACTGCTGATCACTTGGGAGGCTACTTTAAGAAAAAAACAAGTAGTTTTTTTAAGTGTCCTTATTTAATTTTTTTTTTACATGAAAACCGCACAAGAGTCCCAACTGCTCCCGTCTGGAGCCAGTGGGACTATGGCATCCCCAATTGGGTATATTGTGAGGCTGAAGGTAGTGGGAGGGGAAGGAGATAGGGAAGAGGATGGTGGGGAAGTACCTGGCTATTCAGATCTGGTCACCAAACACGGCAGAAGCCATTTCAAGCAACGTTTCAATTCTGAATGGTGGTCTTACACCAGGGCGATACTGAGAGTATCTTCTACTCTGGAACGTACCGCAAATATACTATATATTATTATAAATGAATAAATTGTGAAATACACAAATCAATCAAATAAAATTTATTTGCCACGCCGGGATTCGATCCCGCTACCTTCGGAATGCGAGTCAAGCGCCTTACCGCTGCACTACGCCGGCAGTTATTAAAATATGAAAAAAAATATTTTTACATAATAGAGCAACCTCTGCCCTTTTAAAGCAATAACAAAAAAATACATTTTCTAAATCAACTAGATAGTGGTTTAAACTTAACACATACCTAACTTTTTTTGGCACAACAAAGAAATATTAAGAGTATGAAAAAAAAAAATTCTTGCAAAAATCTTAAAAACTATACATTAAAAACATACAAGTCTCAAAATATTTGGTAAGTAAAGTAAACATGTAAATTGCATTCAGCCTGATATAAACCACACTCAGCATCCGTGTCCCTTAGCCAAACATCCAGTGAAGCCTCAAATAAAGTTTGTTTAATAATAGGGGTAAAATACCTGAAGACTTAAAGAAAAAAATCAGCGACAAAAATCAAAAAATCAAAATCATCAAACACATACACGTCAAGTAGGTATCCCTATGATGTGCAGTTGAGTGTGTAGTCAGCTACCATTCGCCACAGAGCTTCATTATGAATTCTATTGTAAATTCTATCACTTATGATGTGCGGTTGAGTGTGTAGTCAACTACCATTCGCCACAGAGCTTCATTATAAATTCTATTTTAATTCCATCACTTATGATGTGCGGTTGAGTGTGTAGTCAGCTACCATTCGCCACAGAGCTTCATAATGAATTCTATTGTAAATTCTATCACTTATGATGTGCGGTTGAGTGTGTAGTCAACTACCATTCGCCACAGAGCTTCATTATAAATTCTATTTTAATTCCATCACTTATGATGTGCGGTTGAGTGTGTAGTCAGCTACCATTCGCCACAGAGCTTCATAATGAATTCTATTGTAAATTCTATCACTTATGATGTGCGGTTGAGTGTGTAGTCAGCTACCATTCGCCACAGAGCTTCATTATAAATTCTATTTTAATTCCATCACTTATGATGTGCGGTTGAGTGTGTAGTCAGCTACCATTCGCCACAGAGCTTCATAATGAATTCTATTGTAAATTCTATCACTTATGATGAGCGGTTGAGTGTGTAGTCAGCTACCATTCGCCACAGAGCTTCATTATAAATTCTATTTTAATTCCATCACTTATGATGTGCGGTTGAGTGTGTAGTCAGCTACCATTCGCCACAGAGCTTCATTATGAATTCTATTGTAAATTCTATCACTTATGATGTGCGGTTGAGTGTGTAGTCAGCTACCATTCGCCACAGAGCTTCATTATAAATTCTATTTTAATTCCATCACTTATGATGTGCGGTTGAGTGTGTAGTCAGCTACCATTCGCCACAGAGCTTCATAATGAATTCTATTGTAAATTCTATCACTTATGATGTGCGGTTGAGTGTGTAGTCAGCTACCATTCACCACAGAGCTTCATTATAAATTCTATTTTAATTCCATCACTTATGATGTGCGGTTGAGTGTGTAGTCAGCTACCATTCGCCACAGAGCTTCATTATGAATTCTATTGTAAATTCTATCACTTATGATGTGCGGTTGAGTGTGTAGTCATTTACCATTCGCCACAGAGCTTCATTATGAATTCTATTGTAAATTCTATCACTTACGATGTGCGGTTGAGTGTGTAGTCAGCTACCATTCGCCACAGAGCTTCACAATGAATTCTATTGTAAATTCTATCACTTATGATGTGCGGTTGAGTGTGTAGTCAGCTACCATTCGCCACAGAGCTTCATAATGAATTCTATTGTAAATTCTATCACTTATGATGTGCGGTTGAGTGTGTAGTCAACTACCATTCGCCACAGAGCTTCATTATAAATTCTATTTTAATTCCATCACTTATGATGTGCGGTTGAGTGTGTAGTCAGCTACCATTCGCCACAGAGCTTCATTATGAATTCTATTGTAAATTCTATCACTTATGATGTGCGGTTGAGTGTGTAGTCAACTACCATTCGCCACAGAGCTTCATTATAAATTCTATTTTAATTCCATCACTTATGATGTGCGGTTGAGTGTGTAGTCAGCTACCATTCGCCACAGAGCTTCATAATGAATTCTATTGTAAATTCTATCACTTATGATGTGCGGTTGAGTGTGTAGTCAACTACCATTCGCCACAGAGCTTCATTATAAATTCTATTTTAATTCCATCACTTATGATGTGCGGTTGAGTGTGTAGTCAGCTACCATTCGCCACAGAGCTTCATAATGAATTCTATTGTAAATTCTATCACTTATGATGTGCGGTTGAGTGTGTAGTCAGCTACCATTCGCCACAGAGCTTCATTATAAATTCTATTTTAATTCCATCACTTATGATGTGCGGTTGAGTGTGTAGTCAGCTACCATTCGCCACAGAGCTTCATAATGAATTCTATTGTAAATTCTATCACTTATGATGAGCGGTTGAGTGTGTAGTCAGCTACCATTCGCCACAGAGCTTCATTATAAATTCTATTTTAATTCCATCACTTATGATGTGCGGTTGAGTGTGTAGTCAGCTACCATTCGCCACAGAGCTTCATTATGAATTCTATTGTAAATTCTATCACTTATGATGTGCGGTTGAGTGTGTAGTCAGCTACCATTCGCCACAGAGCTTCATTATAAATTCTATTTTAATTCCATCACTTATGATGTGCGGTTGAGTGTGTAGTCAGCTACCATTCGCCACAGAGCTTCATAATGAATTCTATTGTAAATTCTATCACTTATGATGTGCGGTTGAGTGTGTAGTCAGCTACCATTCACCACAGAGCTTCATTATAAATTCTATTTTAATTCCATCACTTATGATGTGCGGTTGAGTGTGTAGTCAGCTACCATTCGCCACAGAGCTTCATTATGAATTCTATTGTAAATTCTATCACTTATGATGTGCGGTTGAGTGTGTAGTCATTTACCATTCGCCACAGAGCTTCATTATGAATTCTATTGTAAATTCTATCACTTACGATGTGCGGTTGAGTGTGTAGTCAGCTACCATTCGCCACAGAGCTTCACAATGAATTCTATTGTAAATTCTATCACTTATGATGTGCGGTTGAGTGTGTAGTCAGCTACCATTCGCCACAGAGCTTCATAATGAATTCTATTGTAAATTCTATCACTTATGATGTGCGGTTGAGTGTGTAGTCAACTACCATTCGCCACAGAGCTTCATTATAAATTCTATTTTAATTCCATCACTTATGATGTGCGGTTGAGTGTGTAGTCAGCTACCATTCGCCACAGAGCTTCATAATGAATTCTATTGTAAATTCTATCACTTATGATGTGCGGTTGAGTGTGTAGTCAGCTACCATTCGCCACAGAGCTTCATTATAAATTCTATTTTAATTCCATCACTTATGATGTGCGGTTGAGTGTGTAGTCAGCTACCATTCGCCACAGAGCTTCATAATGAATTCTATTGTAAATTCTATCACTTATGATGAGCGGTTGAGTGTGTAGTCAGCTACCATTCGCCACAGAGCTTCATTATAAATTCTATTTTAATTCCATCACTTATGATGTGCGGTTGAGTGTGTAGTCAGCTACCATTCGCCACAGAGCTTCATTATAAATTCTATTTTAATTCCATCACTTATGATGTGCGGTTGAGTGTGTAGTCAGCTACCATTCGCCACAGAGCTTCATAATGAATTCTATTGTAAATTCTATCACTTATGATGTGCGGTTGAGTGTGTAGTCAGCTACCATTCGCCACAGAGCTTCATTATAAATTCTATTTTAATTCCATCACTTATGATGTGCGGTTGAGTGTGTAGTCAGCTACCATTCGCCACAGAGCTTCATAATGAATTCTATTGTAAATTCTATCACTTATGATGAGCGGTTGAGTGTGTAGTCAGCTACCATTCGCCACAGAGCTTCATTATAAATTCTATTTTAATTCCATCACTTATGATGTGCGGTTGAGTGTGTAGTCAGCTACCATTCGCCACAGAGCTTCATTATAAATTCTATTTTAATTCCATCACTTATGATGTGCGGTTGAGTGTGTAGTCAGCTACCATTCGCCACAGAGCTTCATAATGAATTCTATTGTAAATTCTATCACTTATGATGTGCGGTTGAGTGTGTAGTCAGCTACCATTCGCCACAGAGCTTCATTATAAATTCTATTTTAATTCCATCACTTATGATGTGCGGTTGAGTGTGTAGTCAGCTACCATTCGCCACAGAGCTTCATTATGAATTCTATTGTAAATTCTATCACTTATGATGTGCGGTTGAGTGTGTAGTCATTTACCATTCGCCACAGAGCTTCATTATGAATTCTATTGTAAATTCTATCACTTACGATGTGCGGTTGAGTGTGTAGTCAGCTACCATTCGCCACAGAGCTTCACAATGAATTCTATTGTAAATTCTATCACTTATGATGTGCGGTTGAGTGTGTAGTCAGCTACCATTCGCCACAGAGCTTCATAATGAATTCTATTGTAAATTCTATCACTTATGATGTGCGGTTGAGTGTGTAGTCAACTACCATTCGCCACAGAGCTTCATTATAAATTCTATTTTAATTCCATCACTTATGATGTGCGGTTGAGTGTGTAGTCAGCTACCATTCGCCACAGAGCTTCATAATGAATTCTATTGTAAATTCTATCACTTATGATGTGCGGTTGAGTGTGTAGTCAGCTACCATTCGCCACAGAGCTTCATTATAAATTCTATTTTAATTCCATCACTTATGATGTGCGGTTGAGTGTGTAGTCAGCTACCATTCGCCACAGAGCTTCATAATGAATTCTATTGTAAATTCTATCACTTATGATGAGCGGTTGAGTGTGTAGTCAGCTACCATTCGCCACAGAGCTTCATTATAAATTCTATTTTAATTCCATCACTTATGATGTGCGGTTGAGTGTGTAGTCAGCTACCATTCGCCACAGAGCTTCATTATGAATTCTATTGTAAATTCTATCACTTATGATGTGCGGTTGAGTGTGTAGTCAGCTACCATTCGCCACAGAGCTTCATTATAAATTCTATTTTAATTCCATCACTTATGATGTGCGGTTGAGTGTGTAGTCAGCTACCATTCGCCACAGAGCTTCATAATGAATTCTATTGTAAATTCTATCACTTATGATGTGCGGTTGAGTGTGTAGTCAGCTACCATTCGCCACAGAGCTTCATTATAAATTCTATTTTAATTCCATCACTTATGATGTGCGGTTGAGTGTGTAGTCAGCTACCATTCGCCACAGAGCTTCATTATGAATTCTATTGTAAATTCTATCACTTATGATGTGCGGTTGAGTGTGTAGTCATTTACCATTCGCCACAGAGCTTCATTATGAATTCTATTGTAAATTCTATCACTTACGATGTGCGGTTGAGTGTGTAGTCAGCTACCATTCGCCACAGAGCTTCACAATGAATTCTATTGTAAATTCTATCACTTATGATGTGCGGTTGAGTGTGTAGTCAGCTACCATTCGCCACAGAGCTTCATAATGAATTCTATTGTAAATTCTATCACTCTGTTATGTGTTAGTTGAGCTAAACTCCCGAACTAAGAAAGCAAACTACTTATATTATATGTTCCTAATTGTTCAGGAGTAATGTAATAATAATAATTATTAATTATTTTATTTATAAGTAAAAAATTTACAATAATATTAAAATGTGTTCAGTAAAAATATCAAATGTTGATTCTTAATAGATAATTTTAGTGTACCTACACCGAAGGCGTATTTTCATAGTAGATATATTTTAGTTTTCAAGTAAACACCAACTTAAAGGTAGGTTAACGTTCAAGTTAATGGATTTGTCGTTTCTCAAATTTAATATTAATTTCTTTGAATACGAAGGAGCAAGGCCATTAAAACTTTTAAAAACGTAATAAGTTTTCAGTGAATATTACGAAAGTCTATTTTAAATTCTTTAAACAAATGTTATTCGTCTTAAACTCTTAAGACTCTGACCGCCTCCGTGGTCGGGGGGTATGACAAACAATATGAAGGTCGCGGGTTCAATTACCGGCATGCGCAAGTAAATTTTATTTGATTCATTAAAACATTAAAAATAATATAAGGTATATTTGCAGCACGTTCTAGAGTGAAGGATACTCTCAGTATCGCTCTGGCGTAAGACACAATTCGGAATTGAAATGTTGCTTGTAATATCTTCAACCGTGTTTGGTAACCAGATCTGAATAGCCAGGGACTTCTCCAGCTTCCTCTTCCCCATCTCCTTCTCCTCCCCACTACCTTCAGCCTCACAACGTACCCCAATTGGGGATGCCATAGTCTAACTGACTCCAAGCGGGTGGGAGCACTTGTGCGGTATTAACATAAAAAACGCTTTGCTCTACCGATTGCAACCGAGACATCTTCAAAGACGAAAAAAAAAAAATTATCCAATATGCCAATAAAAAATATTTTATTAATTTTTTTATTATGGGTTTTTTCTTCAAAAGTACACTCAGATTCATAAACAGTCAAACGCTTAACATACACATTTAACTGGAAAACCACAGAAAAGGTTTGCCCGGAGAGAATCACACTTTTTAATTTAATTCAGTGGAATAATAATAATGGAAATGGCAGTTATATAGGATTTTTACTCTAAACTAACTATCTAGCCCATGTCTCTACAACGAACCACACGAATTCTCCAAAAGAGTAGACAGAGAGGTTGGAATGACAAAATGAACGTACAGTACCTTCTACTTCATCATTCCCCTTTTCTACTTTAAGCCGCCGCTACCCGAATTTCTACCGATTTCTTGCATATCTCCCTTAAACATTTGAAGTTTTTAAGCTCTCAAAAAAATATACGTTGTTTTTTAAGATAATATCTATCTACCCCACGCCGAAACGCAATTATATGAAATTCCATCGATAGAAAAAAATCGCAAAGTATGCTGCGAAATTTTTTATTTTCAAGTCTGTTTCTGTTATTTTACAAGTTATATGTATGAAAAAAGGTTCTTTAAATGCTGTTTTAGACAGCCCCAAGAGATTTTTGCTCTATTTTAAACGAGTCGTGTTTTATTAAACATTTTCACAATTTTCGCATCGATTTTATCGCTTTAAATATTAGCGCGCTCCTCTAAAATTCGTAATTACATCTCTCCATTTTTTTTTTGAGCGCGGTTACGGAGCCTTAAATCATAAATTGTATACATGCAATAATGCTTTACATCCTGACCCCCTGCATTAAATAAAGATGCAAACCGTAGATCAGAGCTTCACCGGGTATTAGTCGACTTACTTTAACCAATGATCCCTAACATTTTGACGACCTCCGTAGTCCAGTGGGTAAGACTCTTGACTCACAATCCGGAGGTCGCGGGTTCGAACCCGGCATGCGCAAATAAATTTTATTTGATTAATTTGTGTTATTTCACAATTAATTAATTTAAAATAATATATAGTATATTTGCGGCATGTTCCAGAGTGGAAGATACTATCAGTATCGCCCTGTTGTAAGACCACCATTCAGAATCGAAACGTTGCTTTAAAATGGCATTAGCCGTGTTTAGTGACCAGATCTGAATAGCCACGTACTTCTCAACCTTCCTCTTCCCCACCTCCTTCCCCTCCCACTACCTTCAGCCTCACAACATACCCCAATTGGGGATGCCATAGTCTCACTGGCTCCAGACGGGAGCAGTTGAGATTCTTGCGGTATTCACCGTAAAAAACAAAAAAAAAATTTTGATGTAAAAAGTAATACGACAGTTTGGTCTCCGGTGAATTTTTATGTTTTTTATTTTAGGTTTTTTTGTGTATTCTCAAAACATAGAAAATCAGTAGATAGGTATTATTGATGTTGGGGTCGGGGTGAGGGGTTACTCGGTTGTGTGAAACGTGGAATTTTATGTTGCTGATAGATTTAGTTTATTGCTGCTTTTCGTACTGGTGCATTGCGTTATTCAACATCGTCTCATCTTCAAGACTCGGTCCATTTTTATTCTTATTTATCTTTACCTTTTCATTATTTTGCCTGACAAATAACTGCTTTCTCATCTCACGAATAATTTAAAATTATTTTCTAGTAACTTACACACTTTCGGAAAAAATCTTTAATTTTCTTTATGATATCATCAGTGCAAACATCGATATCCCTTTTTCTTTTTCTAAAGTTTTGTTGCATTTTTATATTGTTATCTATCAGTATTCTGTTACTAATAAACCTTATTGTACATGTTTAGTAGATCGTGAATAAAACTCCTTCACTTATTAATTTTCCAACAAGTTCTTTCGATAAATGGTACCAACGCTAATTGAATTTGTCGCTTGTAACTTTGCATAACTTTGTATTTTCTCAGAAGGTGTCGTACCGAGAATTTTGCGCTTTGGTAATATGATATTCAATAATCGCAGACGAGAGACGAGCGAACATGCTAGTTAATAATAAAAATGAATAATCTGATAAATTTATTGAGAAAATCATTTTCATTTTCTTCAGATTTCATTCGTGTTAAGAACATTTACTGACACTATATCGTATCAATTTATATATTTTGAGGAGACTTGGATAGTTTTTAGACTAAGGGCAGATAGTCGAAGAAGAGAAATTATTTAATATTTGTATCTTGATACAAAGCAAGAGTTATAAAACTCATCATCGAGGATATGATGCGCATAAGATATTGCGCACAGAGCCCTATACAAACACAGCTATAAACTATAAAATATCATAGCACGCCAAATATCGCTCTCCATACAAGCCCTTCAGATCAACCATAGACAATACACATCTTACGCCGTGACTGCTTCTGAGGCGGTATGCCAACAGTTAAGCGCCCCCACTCCGTCGAAAACAGGAAAGGGGGTCATTTTAATTACGGAGCTGCCTAGACCGGTGTATGACAGATGTCAAGTTGACAGATTCACTACAAAAAATGTGTATTCCATGACCCCCTCTCCTACTATAGAAAGAAATATTTGATAACGTTGTGTGAACGGTACGAAACATAAGCGCACGCGGTTCAACAGATATGTGCTCGCGGTTTATAGCCGTGTCTGAACATTGCTTTAAATATACATTAAAAATATGAAACAAAAAGTAAGCACGGCGACGGAGGCATTTTGTTTATTTTCATGTATACGGCAGAACATGTGCCATTAACATGAGCGTGAATAGTGAATGTACAATGACATCAGTTTGTTTGAATTCCGCCTTCTTCTAGTACATTGCAAATATATTCTGGTAAGAACTTTACAAAAAATCCCAAAGACGGCAGACAATGAAAAAATAAGGAATAATAATACAATTATTATAAGTAGTATAAGCTTTCCCTGAAGAAGGAACGTTTGTTCCGAAACCAGTCGGATTTACGCATTATATAAGTGGTTTATACAAAGTTGTATTGTTTCATTTTTCAATAATATTACCGGCTAATTTTGGAATGTATTCTTAAATTGATATATGAGATCGTTAAAAATGATCAAATGTAATCTGGTCTCATAAAATCACTTCGTAAAATGTTGTTCCCGGTAAGATAGAGGACATGGTTTCAAATCCCAGTCGCGATCGTTATCTTTTTATTTTTAGTATCTTGTTCTATTTTCATTGGGAGTTGATTATTTTCAATGGTTATGTTGAAAGTGAAACATTTGCTGACCCCGTATTCTAAGTAAAAAGTTATTAATTTTGTCTGCAGGTAATCGTGGTGTAGAGGCTCCGTACGCAGTGCTGGTGTGGGTCCACGGAGACTCGTTCGAATGGGGCTCGGGGAACCCTTACGATGGCTCCGTGCTGGCCTCACATGGACACGTCATCGTCATCACACTCAACTTTAGGCTGGGGATCTTGGGTAAGAACAATACTGTTTTATGTTATAATACGAGAAGTCTTAATAATAATTTGTACGACGATTTTGGAAAAAAGGTAGGTACTAAATATAAATCAAAATGCATCAAACATCGAGGTATTTGGATATCCACGAGAAATTGGTGAAAGAAGACCTTCCAGGAAAATCACGATAAAACTACCACTACAAGGAAGTCACTTCAAAAGTCGGGACAACACAAGATTATAGATGAATGGATGTATGATTATGAATGAAACAAGGAGGCTATTATAAAGCAAGAATTAAGTGAAATTATCGCCATCTATAAGTTGTTATTATTAATGCACCAGACTACTGTAATTTTTTTTTTAAATTTTTTTTTCTCTGAAAAATGCATTTGTTAAAAAGGCTCCCACTAAATGTTTTAAAGAAATTCGTAAAATTGACGGAAAAACAGCATTTTATGTGAAACCTTTTGAAACAGTTTGTACGTTGAATTATCCTTCAGCAAAACTTTGAACGCATTTTTATCGAAACTGTGTTTTTCAACCTGGTTGACGACACATTAAAAAAACTATTGATTTGATTTACATGCTCCAAGTCTTAAACTGTTTGTAAATCCAGTCTCTATGGAACCACGTAGAGATTTTTTTAATAAAGGGCCACCTTCTAATTTTTTTTATGAATGACGAAAATTTTTCATATAAACCGCTGGCCTGCCATTTCTTTTTAGATATCAAATTTCCCTTACGTGGTGCTCTAAATTATATATCTAGTTTTTAAATGTATATTTATTAAATTATTTTATATGAACCGTATGGCTTAATCGCTGTAAACCGCCGAGCAGCAATTTTGTCGGAATGTCCTGTTGAAAGCGGCGTACACCGCATACAATACTTTAGATTCGTATATAAAATTTGTATACAATCTTTTATATGTGTGTATTGACTATGAGCATTAAATAAAAAAATTCCATTCATCGTTTGCTTCAAAATAATTATGAAAAAAAAATCCCTGTACCGTCCACGCACCGTGTTCTGGTGTCTAATACATTTTCGCCTAAAATATACACAATTACACCTCGATCTAGATTTTGTTATCCAGGATAGCGTCGTGGTGAGAAATCATCCTTCACAATTGAACTATCGCTTGATACGGCGTTAGCTTAGCTTTTGTCCAAAACATCCTCCTTCTCTTTTCACAAAATCACCGCATTGGAAATTGCCGTAGCTCCACTGGCTCTGATTCTTCTAAGACATTCGAACATAAATATGATTTGATCGTTTTTACGTGAAGGGGAAAGTGCTAGACTTGTATTATTCACAAAAGAAAAAAAGCGTATCGTCAACTATGATTGTCAACAATTTTGTTTTGCATAACGCCTGATCGATTTTTGAAGCACCCATTTGATACGAAAATCAATCGAAATATCGCGCACCGGCTGCGATCATTTGACTGTTTGGTTTTATTAAAAAAGATATTCACTGGATTTTCCGGTCGCTCAAATCGAAAGAAAACATTTAAATGAAGAGGGAAATCTCGGAGGGTGGAAAGGAACAATTATTTAGCATAATCCTTCTAACCGCTGAAGCGCTTCAGAAAGGGAATAATTCGCTCCGAACCGCTGAAAAGGACGCGGAAACAATGCTTGAGACGAGCAAACAAACATTCTGATTATATTCATCCCCTGATGACATTATTCCCCCATCTTATTCGTTTCACTGCCTCAAATATCACATTTTATACGCATATTATGTCATACAATTGTAAACATCGTATAACCTCCATAATAATAATTGTATTCATGACAAATACATCTACCGAAGAATTTTCGGAGTATGTTACGAATACAAAGTGGGTATGCTTTGATCGCGTTTTTTTTCTTCGTTTTATTTCGTCGTCTCTAAAAAAATCACGTAAAGTGTAAATCCTTAATGGCCTTTTCATTAAAGGTAATTTAAAATATCATTGGAGGTTGCCCACCACTTTCCCACGGCGTTCTAAGGAAACAGATGGTTTCCTCCTTCACCGTACTCGTCAGGACTCTAATTTTTTATTTATAAAGAAGCTACTTTTTATTTAAAATGACTCTAGACCCCCAATATCCGGGCATACATTGTTAGCAGGCAGTATGCAAGTGCGTACATGTTGTTAGTTATTTATTTCACAGTATCACGTCTCATCTCCGCCACCTGATGTAGCTGAAATAAAAGTTTGTTAATATGCAGAATAAAAAAAAAATACATATTATGATGAGATTGTTTAACTTGACCAAAGCAGCTGAGCTACAGTCACCCGGCAGTTCGCCGAGGATAAGCGGAGCCATCAGTCCAGTCGCAAGCGAGACTCGTTGTCCGCGCCCCTAAGCCGGCTTCCCGGTAGGCCCTCGAATTTAAAATATCAATAAACTAGCTGATCCGGACAGGCGTTGCTGTGGGTAACGAAACGCCATCTTCTGGATGGTTACCCAACCTTTTAACTCACACCGCGATATGTTGACAGATATTCCCCTTTTATTTATATATTTCAAACAATTTACACAAAACGTTGACAAATTATATACCTAAACCTTTCTCATGTATCATTCTATCTAATGATGAAAACCGCATGAAAATCCATTCAGTAATTTTTGAGTTTATCAGGAACACACAGACACGCTGCGGAGGACTTTAATTTATAAAATGTAGAGATAAATACTCGGTATTTGCGAAACGTTTTCAAAAGAACATTTTTTTTTGGTTTGATTAAGTTTTTCGGTCTCGAATCCAAATTTAAGTTTTCTATAGAAAAGGCCGCGCAACCGTTCCTCTCATTGCGTTGATAAAACTAGAGGACTCACGAAGAAAATTCCTTTTCGTGATCTAGCATTTAGGAACGAAAATAACGGTGTTACTATTACCGAGCTTTTTTAATTAAGAGTAAAAGGCTGGAAAATACGCACATGAATATTTAAATCTCAGAAATTACCCTAATTATTATTCAGTAAGGTATACAGAGTTCCGGTTATGATTCGGTAGTGGATAAAAAGCAGTACATAACATATTATAATACTCAGGAATTCGTTTCTATACGCTATTCGAGAATTCATGAACTTTGCATCGCTTAATAACATGTTTTGAGAACATATATTACATTAAGATTATCTTAGAAATGTATTATTTTTAATGTGGAACATATTCCTACACACGGATAGGGACAAATCTTTCATGAATATTTTTAATCTAGATTTTGATATTAAAAGACATTAATTTCCGAATTTGTCAGTTTGCGTGCTTTTTGAAATATGTTTAGATTTTCTAACATAAATAAAAGTCGTGTTTTTTATAATGCTAGTAGCTAAAACACCGTTTATTTTCTTAGGGCCGATTGTTTCACAAAATTTTAACAATTCATCAAATTTGAAAGTCATTTTTGAAGTTCTGTGCAAGTTCTCTTCAAGTCTCGTGGGCGTCTTGTATAGGGCTAGCTGATTCTTCAACTCACTGTATAAATCTTAAGTATGTCAAACAATTGAATTTGGGAGTAACCTCTGGGCTGGAGCCCCACAATACTTGATATATCTACTTCATTCTGCAAAGGAAGCCGTCTGATTGACAATCCGTTGTTAAGGGCCTGCAACCGGGCTCAAAAAGAAGAAGATGGAGAGATATGTAATTACGAATGTTGGACAGAGCGCGCTAATATTTTAAATGATAAAATTGAAGCGAAAATTGTGAAAATTTTTAATAAAACACGACTCGTTTCAAATAGAGCAAACAACTAGTGGAAGGCGTCTTAAGTTTCATTTAATGAAACGTTGTGAATTTTTTCTTGTAATAAAGGCTGACAATTATTGCTTGTAATAATTGTTACCCTTTGTGCTATGCATAAAAATCTTGTCTAAACGTTAGTTTATAAATTAAAAAATAATAATTAATATTTAACAAGTTTAAGTATTTCCCCAATAAATGCAGACATAATTTGTCTCGACGCCACCTAGCGAGGGATTTAACACTAACAATGTCTTCCTCGCAAAAATAAAGTTGGTTGTTTTCAGGTGGAAAAAATATAACAAGCAGTAATTGTTGAATGAAACACTAGTATACATTGAATTATTTGGCGGGTATTTGATAAGCCCCCATAGCTCAGTGGTCAGAGCATTCGACCGGCAATCGGAAGGACACGGGTTCAAGTCCCGTTGGCGGCAAGTATCTTTTCTCGGAAGATTTTTCAATGTAAATGAGTGTTTCAGGCTGACAATTATTGCTTGTAATAAAAATTTCATTGATAAATATACCTGTGTAGATCTTTGTGTTCATTTCTTGAAAGATTTATGAAAATACCAAGTACCATGACAAAAGTTTTAAGTGGGCGTTTTGTAATACTTCCGCATCCACGTAAAAATTATACAACATTTTCATTGCCTTATTTTCACGATATCTACATTGTAAATTTAAGTACAAAATGGTCCCGTTTTGTAACAGCGCTTGGTTCATGATATTTTAAGATGAAACTTTCTTAGAACGTTTCTGCTGCAACAATTTCAAGCATTGAACACTAAAAATGTAATGCCATCAGAAGTAGTCAAAAGTGACATACCCAATGTATTCCTGATAGCAGACTCCAGGTACAAATGATAAGTTTTTTTTACTTGGTTGTCTAATCATTTAAGGGTTGCTTGTTTGGTCAGGATCGGAGTAAAGGAAGTTTCCTTGCTCATAATATTTCAGAAATAAACTCGCACGTCAATCATACGAATGCCAAATACTTTATCATCGCGTTTCTCTTCAGGAAATTATTTTCCGCAGGAGAACTTAAGATCTTTCTCGGAAAATACCGCTTTAGGAAAGGAATATCACTTTCAAGGTAAAAACATTGTATTTCAAACAAAAATAAAACTTTATTAACGCTGAAAATAAATTTTAAAAGCATTTTCAACTAGAAAGTGTTTGCATTAGTTATTATTCTGTAATATTCTCAACTTAGTATTTAAAAAAATTACAAATTTTCTTTAAGGTTCAAAATAAGGTTCAATTCAAAAATTTGTAATTATATTGGTAGTCAAATTTTAATGAGGTTTTTGGCAGCGGAAAATATACGGCATTATGAGTTACTTTAATATATATTTGTTATTTGAAAAGTTCACTGCTACTCTAGTAAATAAATATTTTGTGTATGTGCTCACTAGTTTGCCACAATTCCGCTACGGATTAAAAGAAGGGATCATCTCAACTGAAATCGTATTTCATCGTAAATTAAACCTCTATATACAGTTGATTTTTCATACATATCGTATCAGTTTATGTTGGCAGTACACAAAAGGTCGTTTCCCCATTTATTATTTTATAAAATGGCAAGAGAATTACATTAATTTTTAACGAAACCTAACGCTTTTTTTTCGGATTTAATTAATCCCTTGGTGAACTCTCATTTAATACGCTATTCCCCCTAGTTTTATATTGATACCAGGAATTATTGTTTAAACATGGTCATCTGCTTGTTTAAACATAAATATTTTAACCAATTTCGGTGGAAAGAGAGTTCAAACAGTATCCATTATTTGTTAAGTAACTTCCTTAGGAGCATGCTTAGAACCCAAAAAACCCTAACTAACTGCTCAGGCTAAGGATGTAGTATTTGCATTTATGAATAGCCAATTCTGTGAGAAAAAATGGAAAAACAAAGGCTTCATTTAAATTTCGTACAAATGAACCAAAAATAACAATGGGTTAGAAAGAAGCCCCTTATATTGTGGAGCAATTTCGTTCCGCCATTACTTTATATGGAGTGCTTAAACTGAAGGGTAAAAGCTCGATATCTCCCCGTTGTTATGAGCGTTGCTCAATTTTATTTCAAAATGGAAGCAATATATTATCTCTTCTCACAAAATTACACACGTGTCATATTCCAGGCGAAGAAGTAATAGGTTTCACAGTACGCTTTGTTAAATGTACTCAAATAACATTATTTACGTGTAGTTGTGAACAGTTCAGTAGTCCCCACCTCCAAAAAATTTGTTTCTTAAATACCTATCTATTCATTTATAAAATATTGTATACTAGCTTTTGCCCCCGGCTTCGCAATTTCAGAGTTAAAGTTTTTTTACCAGTATTCCTACACTGTTTAGCCGGGTAGGTTACCTAATAGGTGTCAACGCTAAATAGAATTTGTCGAATTTTAATATGAGTATTATTTTTTTAGAAATTGATTTATTCCCAGAATAGAACCTGAATACAAATTTACTGTACCTACTTGATAGGTTAATTTAATTGTTTGATTGTTCCATTTGGGAGACGTTTAATTTCAATCGTGAAAACCTATTTATAGAATTAATTATTTCTATGTGTATAATAATATCTTTTATAGTTATTTCCACCTGAAATAATATTTCAAATACACTTGTAGTCAAAAGATTGATAATGATGATAATCTTGAAAAACCATCTATTTTTTTAAGGAATAACGTATTTCAAAAACCTCCTTTGAATATAAACTTAATTTTAAAAGAAATAGCTAAAATGATAATAACCCGTATCTACAATGTTTAGCAAAAATCTTCTTTTTCTGTTATCGATAAATCTTGCGTTTTTCTTATTTATTGAAAATATTTCATTATTATTTGCTTTTTTTTAATGTCTAAGCTTGTGATTTCAAATTCGCATCACATTTTTATGACCATAAAATTGGTGCATTTTAAATTTTTTTGTCATTTGGACCGTTCCAGTTATACGCTGATTCGCGGCTTATTTCAGCTTTTGATAACATTGTTAACAAATGACAGAGTAACCTTTACGATTAACAAATGAAAAAAAAACCGTAAATGTCCGGGAATCGGCATTAAACGAAAACCGTTCAAATAATATGATGAGTTTGAAACACTTAAAATAGATAGAATACAATGCTGTAAAATATTAATAGATGATCTATATGAGTCTAAATTTTTTTAAGATTCCGGCTTCGATTACCTGAAAGGAGGGAATGTAATACTCTCGTAATGACTTTTGAAACTCTTCAGGGAATGGCACCAGTCTATTTTGGTTGTAGGTATTTCGGGAATCGGGACTATCTGTCTGACGAGACCAACATCGTATTGATGCTGCTTTTCAAGTGGTCGAACTGTCAAGCAGAATTGACTTCTTTCAAGAGATTCAAGTCAAATAACATTGTAAACTTGCTATTCATATCTTCTGCGTTCCAAATTCGGAAAGGTTTTATATACACTTAGTAATTTTTTGTGATGTAAATAGATTACATTTCTTCATAACAATTCTGAATCACTTTTTAGGTTGGTACATTGTTGTCATAACAATAATAGTTCTCCTATTCTTGGCAACTAAACAAATAGCCTAGAGTTCACGTACTCTATAGTAACATTATAGCTGTTTAGCTGTTTGGCCGAGCTTAGCATTAGGATGTACAGCCCGTTGACAGTGGGGCCGGTCAAGCTGAGAGATCAAACGATGTTATTTCAACGGCCACTATCGAGATCCTCACCTGGGGCCACCCTGAGTTATTCCTGAAAGGACCTATGAACTTCTCCCAGGGGCGGCAGATTGGAACAACTACAGGGCGTACACACCACTACGAAAATCATTTATATTATTGGTCGTTTTGGCATTCGTTAAATTATTTGTTAATCAGCGAAGACCGGAAGAAAAATCTCCGTATATTACAATAATTATAATATCTCGTAATTTTTCACCGTGATTTGTGGAACTGAAAGTATTATTTATAAAACCTTTGCCTCTGAATAATTGCTTATTAAATAATTAGAGATAATCAGAAAATTACCTTTCAAATATTAACTATAAAAATCATTAATGATTCAGATTTTGATCTGTTAATAGTGTTAACAAAAGAAATATACATTTCAAATATTAGGTCCTTACATATGAAATTGGCGTTTTGTATGTGAGGAACATAAAGTCGATTTTTTAAAAATATAATATATTTATTTAATCAAAGTATGTACCATTGCTATCTATGCACTTTTGCCATCTCATAGGTAGTTCATCGATCCCTTCACTTCTTCTTTCGTATGGTGGGGGGTCAGAGGGGGACATCTAGGTCTGCGAGCCAGTCTAAGGCCTCAGGCGTTGCCCTGTGGACCTCATCAATCCCACCGGGGAATGAATGGAGCGGGCATTCGTTGACCACATGTTCGGTAGTCTGCACCGCACCGCATTCACACGTCGCCGACTCTTTAAGGCCCCATCTTTGCATCATGTGAGCACAACGGCTATGGGAGCACCTTATCCCTTTACTAAAAAAACCACTCGGACGGGAATCAATAAAATCTTTGAAGGCGGTTTGGACTGCCCCATCGGAGTTGAATTTTTTCCCTTGCAAGAAGTTATCCAAATTTCGAAAAAAAAGGTTATCTGTTGGGGCAAGGTGCGGAGAGTACGGTGGATGTCCAATTGAAGCTCCTCTAATTTCTAGCCGTCTGTTGTGCAGTGTGTGGTCTAGCGTTGTCATGAAGCAGCAGTGGCCTAGAGCGATTAACCAGCCTCGGTTGTTTAGCAGCTAGCTTTTCCATCATGGTTTGCAGTTGCTGATAATAGACATCTGCCGTAATCGTCTGGCCAGATTTAAGAAAGCTATAGTGAACGACAAAAAAAAAGAAAAAAAAGAAAAACACGACTGTGTTTTCTTTTGCGGCACCGTCGCCATATACATCATTAATCCTTCAAGCCGTTTCTGCAGCACTGGTGCCACGGTGGTACTCGTAAATAACGCGATATTTTAAGTTATCCATTTTGTAAACTAAATGACGCAAAGAAAAAAAACAATTAAGGAACAACTCCTTATTTAGCCAACTAACGTTTCGAACACTGTTACGCTGTGAAACTTTGGCTAAAGAAGGAGGTAGCACGGCAAAATGACCCCTAAAATAATTTACAAGCAAGCATGATTAAGTAAATCTAATCCACTCTCTCTATCCACTCTCGATAACGGTATCTGATAATTCACTGCGGAAAATTAACAATGAGATATTCAACATTTACACGGGAAAAATATTTGCCATTATTTGGAAAAGTGTTTTTGGAAGCTTAGGTGAGGTAGGTTAGGGAATAATGGACGGTGAATTGTGGGCGGTGAACTTTCCCCGCCGTAAATAGTGAGCGGTGATTTGGATGGCGTAATGGTTAGTTCGATAAATAAACCCACAAGTCCCTAACTCAAAGTCTGATGCACGGACCACTACGCTGAAATACCGAAAAGTGGTTTTAGTATTCACAGATTCGCAATGTTCATGAATTATTATTATAACATCAAATTTGAATAAACGGTAATTGACCTAATTATTATTCCATAATATAATATAACATTTCGTGTTGTGTTTTGCCGCACCCTGTACCTGTAGTATGTAGGTATTATAATTTCAGGTTGGGTGGCAACGTATTATTATACAGGGTGGCACGTTGCAGTCGCCCAGGGGGTCGGTCGGGGTTGGGGCGGAGGCAGGGGCGGTAGTCTGCAGAGGCCCAAGGCGGACTGACAAGGAGATTTATGCGGATCGATAATTTAGGTATTTACTCAAAGTGGGCGACAGACCTCGTGCAAATTTTTCCATTAATCACTTGAAAAAATGTTTTCGAAAATATTATTGCATTTCTTGGTAAAAAAACATTCCAATGGAATTATTGAAACTGGCTGAATTAATTTAAAAAAAAACATTTTTCTTTTTTTTGTAACACCACGAAGAATACCTACCCACTTTGCCATACCAGTGGGTCCATGGCATTAATTATTGTGAAACTCAAGATAGAAAAACGAGAAGAAAGCTATTTAAATCTGCTTACCAATTACCGTCAAATACCTTTTCAGTACTTATTTTTATTCATCTGGCATCGCAACTTGTACACCAATATACCTAAAATTTAAAAGTTAACAAAATACAGGTAAAATAAAATACTGTATAAATTAATATAGATTTCATAATGCTGTCCGAAATGATGGCTAAAGCAGGAGATATCGCAACACAATATAATAACCCAAAAATAAATCACGGTAAAGTATAAACAAGTCACAAAAATAGATAATCTGCCAATATCCTCCTAATAAATAGTAATCTACTGGAGCGATTATGGTCGAACAATGGACCACTTTTATTTTTCTGCGATTGATAGCGGTCCAAATTTGGACCGCATTTATCTACCATTCCTAAAACATTTATTGTAATTATTTAAAACATTTCTTTGGCCAGCCATTTATTTTAAAACCAAGCAATTGAAATGCTTTATCTATTTTAACCACAGATGTCGCAAATCCGAACTTTGTAGACTATTTTAGAAATTTGTTATAATAATAATTTTTAAAAATATTTTTTTCCCGCCGAATTTTTGATCAGATCTTTACGTTCGAAACGTACTAAAATTAAGTCCTTTTTCCATAGATATGCACCTTTCATTATCAAACATACCACAGACAACACAGAAATCTAAAATATTCTATGTTGACTCGAATAAGTACCCCTCACGGCAGTTTCAAACTAAATATATTTATAATATAATTCCCCCAAATGGATCTACAAAAGCCACGCAAACTCAATTGAAAGAATCCAACGCGAATTTCTCAGATCAATTAAGTTCAAATTAGGAATTCCCGCGGATGACAAACTATGATTCTCTATTACAAAAAATGCGACTCTTATCGTTAAAAAATAGAAGAATACTCAATGATCTAATTTTTTAATTTAAAATAAACAATAATTGGTTTGACTCCCCTGAATTGGTCTCTTTAATAAATTATCAGGTACCTAATAGAACAACTCGACTCAAAACACCTTATTATTGCAACAATACTCTCAATAATGCAGAACAAAATTCAATAATACATCGTCTACACACTAGGTTATGAATTTGCTCATATCAATAATGTCGGAAGTCTGTCATCATACAAAAGATTAAACAAAATTTATCTGCTAGTACTACCATGTAATCATAATATAATAATGTAACCATAATATTATGTCTTATCAGTATGCACTCTAATATCTATGGATTAGAAACACATCATACCTTTATTTCCTTCCTTTTATTTTTTTTTAAAGTTTTTATATTATCTTCAATATTCGGCACCTAAGAGCATTTCTTACTCTTTACTTGTCACATATATTTTTTAATATTTATAACTTTTGTACTTTCTATTATTTATAAAGGTAAAGAATAGTCTATACATTTTACATTTTACTTTTTACTTTAACTTATTATTTTAACTTTTTACTTATACATTATACTTTAAATTTTATACTTTATGCCTTTTCTTTTTGCGTTCATTTTAAATTACCTTAAATCCTTTTTTTTACCTTTTGTTTATAGATTTAACTTTACAATTATATGTCACTTTCTTTATGTGATTGAATTATAAAAAAACATTGTATCAATGGTACATGTTGTGCCGTATGTTTTGAAATAAATAAATTTAAAAAAACACGTAGGATTCGCGCGGTTATAAACTTTACGATTTTTTCATATTTTGTTTTCATACTCCTACAAATATGAAATAAACGGTAAATTTTTTTTTTTACATGAGCTCCACACAAGAGGCCCTGAGGAAAATAATTTCCCTCAGGGCCTATGTCATCTTTAGGGATGCTTTGTGGGGGGTTTTGGGGGAAATGAAGGAGAGGAGAGTTCTGAGAAGGAAAAGGGTTTTAGGGGTGGGTAGGAATCTGGGGTTCAGTGTGTCCTGGTCATCCGCCTCCAATACCTAGACAAACCCCACCCCATGAACCCGGGCACCCCTGCTAAATCACCAAATGTAGCGTACCACTTGGGGTGACCTATGGCAGAGGTGTTGGTTATCCAATAAAGGTTCCCGGGGCGGCGGTACCCAATCCCGCCTCCAAATTGTAATATTATTATAAGGTAAATTCATTGGTTATGTAGCACTATAATAAGTTTTTATGTTCCAGTGTTAAAATTCAGTGTATGATTATTTTAATTAAAGGAAAACAATCACTTTGTTTGTAACCACGATTTATTGATTTAATTTTTATTTACCGACCGGTTTCGCTTAATACAAGCATCTTCAGGGTATAAATTAAAACTTTATTATTTTAATGTTGGCGAAAAAATTTTAAAATGACCTTTTGGGAAATCTCGAGCAATCGAGGCAAATTTATTTATTTCGCTTGATCGCTCCAGTCGTTTAGTAAAAACGTACTAAAATTCTTGATACTTACCTATATACCTACTAATTAGACGTAGTTTGGACATAGGCGCTGCGTTTGAAGTTTGAAAAATTCTAATTATGGTCCGATACATCCACGTAGTTTAAATATTTGTTACTAAGACTACGTAAACGTTTTATTGGGGGAATGCAAACCATATTAAACATATTTGTATTTCAAATAACACAATATTGTACACCAACTGAAATAATTGAAAATGTGTACCAGTGATATTATGCCTCATCAAGTCGACATCTCATTAGTTCTTAACTAGGCAGATTGCCTGTTCTAAGAAACCAAATAATCCAGTTACACGAGTTATATTATTCTGTAATTATTTTGTTTGTCTTCAATAAATTTAGGTAACACCCGTGGCCCATTAAAAGACCACCAGTATTTTTTTGTGGTCCAAGGTATCTTGTTTATAAAGCGTAATGTGAAAAGAGAAAATGAACAGACAATTCGTTTAATGTCTTTATTAACCCTTTAACCTTAAGAAAATTTCCAAATTCTTGTAAGGGAATATAAAAAAAGGATTTAGATGTGACTTTATATTTTATAATATAAATTGTCCCAACTCGATCCTTGAAAAGTTAAGTTAACAGTGGTATGAATCCTCGATATAAAATGGTTGAAAAACTTTCTTAAAACGGCTAACCTGTCACCAACTTTGCTTTATAAAAAGTTGGTAACGGTCCTAACCAGTGACCAAACACTTCTAAAAGTATTTCTAATTCTAATAGTCTCAATTGGATATCTATACAATACACCCTTGTTTAAAAAGATTTTTTTATCGATTTTTTGTGTTTATCCCTAATTTATATTCCCTAAACAACTGCATTGTATACAATTGATATAATATGTATATGAAAATACCTGTGAATTACAAACATCAAATGAAAACAGCCAAAATATATTTTCGTTATCTGTTTTTGGGGTGTTATGCTGCTATGCCGTGTTGCGCTATCTCATCTTCTTTAGCAAACGTTTCAGACAGCGTTGCAGTGTCCATCATCAGGGCAGATGTAGATGTAGATGTGTAATTTAAAAAAAAATTACACATCTACCGGATCTGCCCTGATGATGGACACTGCAACGCTGTCCGAAACGTTGGCTAAAGAAGGAGATAGCGCAACACGGCATAGCACCCCAAAAAAACAAATAACGAAAATACTTTTGGCCGTGAAAATTTAAAAACCAACCAGCCAAAAATTAGTTAACGGAAAGATTCTTTTTGAAGATGTCGAATAAAAATTCCGTTTTAAAACAAAATGAAATTGCCTTTTAGATTTTCCTATTAGGTAAATATATAAACTATAATAATTTGTAAATTGGAATAGTTTAATTTCAAACACGAAAAAGGTTGGAAAAAAACCTCGTACATTTTTACTCGAAACGTCGAAAAATGTTGAAAATACGAAAGTTAGAAAACAATCCGCTAATTAGGTAATCTGCAAGAAAACTCTCACTTCACTTTTTATTTCTTTGCACCATAAATTGCTTTTTTTTCATGTTTCCTAGAGAAAAACATAAAAACTAATAATCGATTCATTGTTCGCACAAAATAAACGTCGATTTCTAGGATTTATATTTATCTAAACACCAGACATTTACGTTATTAAAAAACACCACTTTCATAGAACAAGTGACAGTCAATTAAAAAAAATAATACGTCCGTGTAACCTCACTTTTTCAGGACCCGAATTTCAAGTGTCTGTCCGCCAAAATGCAACATTGCCAGCTCTTTCGGAGCACTGTTAAAAGACTTTTTTTATTAGCACCAAATTGAATCTGAGCTTATGTCTTTATCCAATGTGTAGTTAAAACACTGTTCAATGATTGGGAAATGTTTTTTATTAGTAAGGCTGCTAATAATGAACATATTATTATCATTTTCCGGCTCATTACCGATTTAGGTGTGTGCTCGACATGATTCAATGATTTCGTAATACTTTTACCTGAATTTGGCCGCTAGTGTGGCCCATGTCATTAAACACACATAGTATTGGATTTTATAATAATAAAAGCGAGGCCTATGATATTAAACACACATATTATTGGATTTTATAATAATAAAATTGGCAGCTGCGGAAAAGCCTTGCCCAACGCTTATTTATCAATTGAGCTGATCTACTAACAGTAATTGTTAAATAGAAGGTACCTATCCAACAAATTGTGTTTATTCATTATTAGCTCGAGCAAATGTAAGATAAACACCATGATGTAGGAAACAGGATACAGAATCAGACACAATTAATGGGAGCTATTAGTTTTGGCAAACAAATGGAACTCTCCTGATTTTGATCAAATATTCTGCAGAAGTTAATACTGGCAGTTGGTACTTGCATACATCGTCCTTTCGTACATGCTTATTGATGTTTTGTTTGATTTCAAATGATTTCTCGGAGAGTGGAGACAGTCGGTGTCACATTAAACGAATGGTATGAAGAACTTAATTTACTCAATTTGTAAGTTATTATTATTATTATTATTAGAAGCCTAAAAGTCTAAGTCGCAGGACGTTTTGAAATTTACGTTGTAAAATAACATCAAAACGATTTATTAGTGATTCTTTTAATAAACTATTACTATACAGAAAAGTGTTTATGTGTGTTTAAGGTGTAAAGTGTGTGGTAAAGCAAATAAGCAAGATGTCGGTGCAATACTTACAAGTTTATTTACAAATTACAACAGACCCAGAATTCAATTCCCTAGTTAAATATTATCAATAATAATTATTGTGAAGGGCGAACAAACACGATATACAAATTGTGTCTTGACCGGGAGTTTGACCGGGATCGGTGATCTACATTGCAGTGCGAGCGAGAGTTCTGTGACAGAGATTGAATTCCATTGGTTGCCGGGTTACCAATCGGATAGTCGCACGATTGCAGATCGATGACATTGTTCGATCTCCACATCTATTTCACTATTAATTCAGCCAGATATAGGAAAATTACTATGCATAATGCAACGAAACCTCTTGAACGGTGAACACAGGGGTCACGAAATTTACATGTGATTTTTCAGTTTTGAACAGTGGTCGGCAAACCGCGGCTCTGCACTTTAAGTGTAGAGCCGCGACATCATCTATAATTTCACTTCCATTCAACTGATCTTATGAGATTGCCGCCAGACGAACTTTAACTTGAACAACATCTGTGTTGCCAAATCAACTCTTTTAGAGTTAGGTTTAGTTCTAAATCTAGGTCATCAGTTAAAAAAATTGATTAGGGCAGATTTTCTAGCTCTTTGTTTTAGACAGAACTCACTAAGGTAAGATAATATTTGATAAAGTTATTCAGGCGAGGAATCGGTTATTTTTACTGATTTTTTTAATATATTTATCTAAGTCTATCTAAGTCCCCCCTAGTTTTTCTAAATCAGTTGCAGACAGTCGTTTTTCACTTTTCTTTAACGTTATGTGCGAATAATTTCATCAGGAAGTATCTAAAGCAGGGGTGGGGAACCTGCGGCCCGCGAGGCCTTTTGGTGCGGCCCGCGGGCACTTTTGGTGCGCCCTGCTGAAAGAACCACAAAAAAATTACACAGAACGGGATAGTTTTTTTCACGGTGTTTCAGATGCATTTTTAAGACGTTATTACAAAATAATTAGTAACAAGTAATTTACATACAAATAAAAACGTGATAAAACTTCCCATTTTACTTTTATTTTAATTTGTTATTGTGAAACGATAGTGAAGTTCCATCGAAACTTTTAATTTTCTTGTACGGGATAGTCCCGATATTTCTGGATTGATGGCAATCCTATTCGAAGGGGAATCTTAGGCAGTCCGTCATAAACATTATTTTCTCTCATCTTTGCAAGTAAAGTGTATAGTAAATCAATAAAATCCTATTAATGACAACTTCGAAGAAAAGAAAAGTTGAAGCTGAGTGAAATGTGAAATCATTTGAAACTAAATTAAGGCAGTGGAATGTAACTTGAAATGAATGACACGACGCATGTTCCAACACTGCAAGGAAAAAAGCCTTATATATCGTTTGAATACGCTGGTGAGTGCGCGAAATTAAGTGAGGCATTTAATGAACAATTTAAAGACGTGAAAAGAGAGCATACGGATTTGAACATATTTGCTACACCGTTCAACCTCGAACCATCGAATGTGCCTGATAATCTGCAGCACGAAACTATTCAATTACAAAGCGATGATGACCTAAAAGCTAGATATAACAATCTACCCAAATAAAGTCATGAATCACTGGTTATATTAAGTCAAGCACGTTCCTTAACATTTTGTATATAATACAAACATTAATGCCATAATAATTGCCACACTTCTGGCATAAAAAAATCATTACATGTAATTTATTGTAATCAGTTAAATAAATATAAAATTATATTGCCGACAATAAATTTGCTACAAAATGTAGAAAAAGCATTCACGTGATCAGAGTACAATTTCATTAAAGCTGGTTGATTAGTGGACTTCTATGCAGATTACCTAAAGGTAAAACCAATCTTGTGTTCATAATGCAAATTCCCGTTGCGGATTCATCTGCTAACCCTAACGCATTTCGAAGGTAAAACCATTTTGGTGTTCTAGGTGCAGTATTAATTAAAGCTGGGGACTCACAATCTAATTCGCTCTGACGGATAAACCAGTTTTGTGATCCAAATGCAATGTTAAATTCCATGTGTGGTTGTGTCTACTTATGCATTTCGTAGAAACCCGTTCTCGTTTTTGAAGTGCATTTATAAAATTCTAGTTGCTTTTGTGCTGCCAGTATTAGAGAAAAGCCATTTTCATGTACTCAGTAAAATGGCTCACACTCAGTAGTTTTAAGTCTCCGTATACAGATTTACCCTGTCACTGAAACCAGTTCTGTGTTTAGAACGCAACGAAAAAATTCCAGGTGGGGTTTCATTTTTTGATGCATTCCTCGTGTTAGAAGTGCATTTATAAAATTCTAGTTGCGTACTTTGTGCTGCCAGAATTGGAGGAAAGTCATTTTCATGTTCTGAGTGGAGTTTTAATTCCCCGCGTACAAACTCACTTTATAATTAAAACCAGTTTCGTAAGAAACCATTCTTGTGTGTGAAGTGCAGTTGTAAATTTGTAGTTACATATGTGCTGCCAGTATTGGAGGAAAGCAATTTTACGTTCTGAGTATAGTTTTAATTCCTCGCGAATAGATTCAAAGTGCAATTAAGTACCTGTAGTTCTGTGTTAAGAATGCAACGAAATCGCATCAGGTGTGATTTTATCTGGGCATTTCTTATGTTGGAAGTGCATTTATAAAATTCTAGTTTCATAGTTTATGCTGCCAGAATTAGAGGAAAGCCATTTTCATATGTGTAGTTTTAATTCCACGCATGCAAATTAAATCTAAATTAAAACTAGTTCCGTGTTCAGAATGTACCGAAAAATTTCATTTGTGGTTTCATCTGCTGATGCATATTGAGGGAAACCATCCTCGTGTTCAAAGTGTAGTTATAAAATTCTGGTTGCAGACTATGTGCAGCCAGAATTTTAGGAAACATGTGCTGAGTGTATAATTAAAGAGTGTTGGCAGTTACTTAACAATTTTTTTTTAATTAGTTTTATTAAAATCAGTTCTTTGATTCGAAAATGTGGCTACCCCCCCCCCACCCCTCTCCGAGACGGAAATCGGAGTGCGGCCCGCGGGTTAAAGTATAAACATCCAAATGGCCCGCGACGCTAAAAAGGTTCCCCACCTCTGATCTAAAGGATGGAGAAAGAGAGATGGTGGTGGCTTTTGTCTCGACAGTCATCTCCTCATATAAATTGATTTCACTAGCCCCCCCCCCCCTCCCCCTTAGATACCGATATCTTTTTTTTTCTCTAAAATTCTCTACTGACCCTTTCCCTATTATATGGCCGTCTGATATTTGTTTTTCTGTTTCCTTCACAATTTGGCTCTTCTCACCTGAAAGCCTGTCAACACCTGAGTTAGAGGAACGCATTTATTGTCAACTCGCAATATTATTTTAGGAATACGCATTGATTAGTATAACATTAAAAAATAACCACAATGCTAAATTGTTTTTTAATTTAACAATTCCGAAAAAAAGCCTGTTAAAGGTCAGTCAAAGCCTAAAATCGATGACATTATTAAAACGTTTAAAGTTAATTAATATGGATGTGTGTTTTCAATATTTGGTTTTAAATTTCCGGTTCAATCTTTAACATCTGTGCTTGAAAACAATAAAACAATTTACCGTGTTTAATATAAAAGTGTTGTAGTAAAACATTACGTCAGTAAATAATATGACAAAAAAAATTTATACGAAGTGAAACAATAACTGGACTTTGTTCTATTCTCTATAACTCTTTACATGTAGGTTGGAGACAGGTGAAACACAATACACAATAAAAGATATCAAAGTGATCGTTAGTTTTGATAAATAAAACCGATAACATTTATTTTTAGGGAAGAATTGGTGTTCGAGGTATCCGATAGAAATAAAACTCATTATCCCTAGTTGGTGTGGGAGGGATACGAATATTTTTTGTGCCTTCTAAAAACGAGCGTTTATTTACGAAATTGTTCGTAAACTAGAAATCTTACAATTCATCCCACGCCTATCTTAAGTTTGAGGTGCGTAAGATAAAAAATAGGAAAATGCTAAAGTTAAATTATGAAGTACCTTTTACTAGTTTTATCACCCGACTACGCTCTACAAATTATTTTTTATTTCAGTATATTTGAAACAACGTTTTTTTCAATTGTTGTTTTGATTATTTATTTATTAAAACATACACAGTTCTTAAGTTTACAAGTTATAATGAATATTAAACGACATTATTACATGATATAGTACCTATTACGTAAGCACGTAGAATATCATTAGGTAATTTCGCTGGGATTTTAACAGTTCTTACAACTTAACTAATGAATGAATGAGAAGAGTAATTTAAAGGAAGATTGTGGATTGTGTATGAAGATAAAGATAACGAGAAATTTGGTATGTTTACACCATAAGCACCCTGAACAAGTTTCTGAAGGAATCGCTTAGGTCCCTGCTCACCCTGTTCCTTCTTCCTTGACTGGACTGATTGGTGCAGAGGAGCATAAATTTAAAAGATAAACCATTTTTGGTTTAGTGGTAAGGTTTTTTTCTATTCTTTATTAATGCGTAAAAAGGCTGTTCGTGTGACCCAATAAAACACATTAAACTGTTCTCTGGCGTCTTGAAATTTTAGCATACTTTTCGTAGTAGTCAACACTACAAAGTTTCACTTGAATACCAACGTAATATTTTATTATTAAAATTTAAGTATGTAAATGTTTGTTAACATTTATAAAGAGTACGGCAAACGAAGTAGCTTCTAGCCATATTTTTTTAGTTATACGTTCATTTCTCAGCGACATAGATCACAAAAGAAATTTTGTACGGACCCAAAAAATATTAATCTTGACAAAACAACTACTCAAATTTCGAAAGGCCAGATAACAGTTTAATGTGTTTTATTGGGACACACGAACATCCTTTTTTACGCATTAAGAAAGAACACAAACAAACCTTACCACTAAACAAAAAATGGTTTGTCTTTTAAATTTATGCACCTCTGCACCACTAGGTAGTTTTAATAACTGTCCTTCAAGGAATAAGTTTTTTTTAAATCATTGAAACTAAGTTCTAGTTGTTTCCCAGAAATTCACGTGTGACAAAGTCATAAAATGGTCATTCAACGCCATTGTGTCTTATTTGACAGTTAAAAGATTCCCGTCCGTTTTGGCTTTTGACAAAATTGTGATCAGCTGAAGAGGACAACCATCATGTTGTTTAGCTTGTCAGCTTATTAGAATTTGATAAAAAGAATCGGCGAATAACGGTGACCTTTCAAAAAACAAAATGGCACTGGATGGCCATTTTATGATAATGTTACATTTAAATTTCTGCGGAACAATTGGGCCTAAGTGATGTTTTAAATACATTTATAGTATCACAAATAAAATACCTTTCATTCAATGTCCTTCGAAGCGTTATCCTAGCAAGGGCTCCTCCTGTCAAAGACTTTATTTGAAAATAATAAGCCATTTGCATCACATTAAAAAAAAAAATTCAGGTTCAGGCAAATATTCTAAGACATTCGGAATTTTTTTTTTAATCGTATTTTTTAAACCCTGGCGATTTTTTGAAAATTTAAATCCAAAAAATCAGACCATTTTTTATAAACCGGAAAGCCCGGACATTTTTACATAGCGGAAAATCATTTAAAAAAAAGAACGTTTTCCACACGAATGGAACAGGAGAATAACGAGGCATACCAAAAATATTAAATCTTATTGACCATAAATCATTATAATGTTCAACGACCATATTACTAAATCCAATGAAATATACTTGTACTTGTAAATTATAATAATAATAAGAATATAATAAAATTTTATTTTGTTAAAATCCGCACCATTATCATTATACTTCTAAAACATGAACGAACAGCGTAAAATGTACGGGGTTCTCTTCAGAACATCTGACAAAAAGTCAAACCAAATGATAAGTTCGCAGAGAACAAACAATAAATCTAATGAACGTTAAATGTCAAATGAAAAAAATCGCCTGAAATCAAAGTGATGCCATATAAAAAAAATAAATCAGTGTGGAATTTTGTAAAATTAATAGGAACATTTTCGAAGACGTGACATTTTCATGTAGTGACGTCACGAGCCCAAATAATGGATTTATTTATTTAAAAATAATAAAAAACTGTACATTCCTAAAAATTTTACTAACGTTTCTGTAATCTTAGTAAAAAAATATATCCATACGATTTTTTCCAAGTCGTTATGAAATCCATGCAAGTGACCTATTACAGTTTTGAAGGTTTCAGAGGAACTTAAATAAATATTTGTTTCCATATTATTCCACTGCCCTAGTTGTTAATGATACTCGAGCGTGCGTGTGAGCAAATAGATACTTCCCACTGATAATGTTCCTATGATACGTGACCTGTGCGACGATGAACGAAAGCTTATTGGAAAGGTTACCCATGTTTCGTAATGTAATGCTAAAGAGAAATTATTTTAACGATAATATTAACCTGATTCTGACAACAATTTGCCATAACCCCCTTTCCATGATCAAATTAGATAGCATTGTTTACCCCGTAAAACACGCAATGAAATACTTCGATCGAAGCGGTTAAGACAACATGCCTGATTCAGTCATCCCAGTGAATTATAGTTTTTAGAGATTTTGTTAGTTTTTGATGTGTTGGACACAAACTTTTTTTCTTTGGACATTCACTACGTCCAATCGCATAATCACTTTCTCCATTCATTTACATATTTATTTGTTTCTTTACATGGTACCCACGTCTAATGCTTACGATTCAGTTTAAAACCTCACTAGGTCAAGCCTGTGTTGAGGTTAACAACTCTACAATTTAATAAAATAACACAGAAATAATACAGTTGTTATTGAAGAAGAATATTGTTGTACGTTTCTTACAGATTATGAGTATGATTACAATGTAAATTCATTGGACTTTTAGTTTGTGTGTACGTTATGTATTATATATTGTACGCGTAAATCTACTAGGACAAAATTAGATACTTACAGAAAAGATTTTAAGCTAAAACCCAAACTTTCCTATTCGAAACTCAATTTTTTTAGTTTCTTAATTTTTGGTTTAGAAACTTTTCAGTTTCGTGTCTAATTTTACAGTTTCTAAACTTTTTTGTTTCGATATTTTATGTAATAAATGCTATATCATTATAATATGGAATAAAAAATATCATAAAATGTTGTTTTCAACTCATTTCAGAGGAAAATACTGCCATTATCGCACAATAAGAGACCATAAATGCAAAATTGAAAGGTTGCCAGAAATATTAAATTTCGTGGTGCGATAAGCCCTACCAAAACAAACAATACTAATAGAAACTAACTTATTTAAAACTAAAACCAAAACATGGCTAAGAAAACCGAGTGATAAAATCATTGCTAATGTTTCGAAAATAATGTATGGGCAACTTTTTTTTTTTACGTTAACTCCACACAGGAGGCCCTAAGGAAAATAATTTCCCTCAGGGCCTATGTCATCGGAATGCTGTGTCGAGGGTATTTTTGAGGAGAGGAAGGAATGAACATTGGTCTTGAAGAGACCCATGTTATAGGAAGGAGGAAACACAGAGGCCGGCAAATCATTCCACAGCCGAGCTGTTGAACACAAGAACGAGTCGAAGAAACGACCCGTTCTCATGTGACAAATGTCAACCGTGTACAAATGTTGGGCACGCGTTTGGCGTGTTTCCCGACTATGGACCGGTGCCGAAGGGATCAATGATGCTAGTTCCTCGGAGCATCTTCCATTGTAATACCGGTAGAACAAGAATAGCATTCCCACCCGACGCCTGTGCTCTAAAGATTGCAATCCGTCTGTTAAGATGGGAGAATCTATTAAACGGACCGCCCGTTTCTGCACAGAGTCGAGGGTATTTTTCAGGTATTTTGGAGCTCCAGACCAGAGGTGGCTGCCAAATTCAACCGTGGGGCGCACTTGTGATTTGTACAGGGTTAGCAGTTGTGTACTATTAAAGTATCTGCGGGCCCTGTACAGTACGCCCAGTTTTTGGGATAGATACTCAATACAAATATTTAAAAAAAAACTACAGCCTGCCTCAGAATAGGAAACCCTAGTAAGAAGGTCTGTGAAAGCTGTAGATTTGTACACAAATCAAATCCACGCCGACCACCCAAAAATCATAACAAGACCGCCTGCCATAAACAAACATTCTCCTTCATATCCAAATAAGCTTTCTCATCTTTCTTCCTTTTCTCCAGCTGTTTAGCCTCAAAAAATTGTCTATTGGAGATGCCATGGTCCCACTGGCTCCCAGCATTTGGGACTTTTGTGCGAAAAAAAACTCGCTAACTTTCTTCTAACCCCACTATTACTTTTACTTACCTTTTGCTTTACTCTTACTTTTAGCTTTTTAGTATTTTCGATGGACTTTAAGAAATGTGATTCTACTCTCTATCTCCGGCCAGCTGGAACGCTGTTTGGTAACCCAAAAAATGTTAAACAATGTCAATGTTAAAAAACTGTAAACATAAAAATTATCATCAATAAAAAGTTTTTTTGTCTTTTGTCCTGCAGGTTTCCTGAAGACTCGTCCATCGAACCGGCCCGGCATAACTGGGGGCAACCTCGCCCTGAGGGATCTGTGCGCCGCCCTGCGCTGGGTCAAGCACAACATTCAGAGCTTCGGTGGGGACCCGGCGCGCCTCACGCTGCTGGGGCACGCCCAGGGCGCAGCCCTAGCACACATGCTGCTGCTCACTACCGAGGCTAGAGGTACTATAAACACATTTTGTATTCAGGAATTTTTCACTGTACGTATTCTTGTTAATTTTTAAAATTATTTTATTCCATATTTTTCGACTTCATTCTTGGGCTAAGCCGGGTAGTAAAATCTTTAAAATTGGCCAAATCTAAACTTACAAAATACAAAAAAAATATCAGTATCTAGTTCAATGATACTCAACCTTTTTTCTCTTCGGGCCACATACATGTATTTGTAAAGTTACGCGGGCCGCAACACTATACTGGTATGACGAAAAAAAATCGACATTTTTCGAATGCATTTTGAAGACACTCCCGCCATTAATAATAATAATAACTGGATAATTTGTAGAGCGTCGTTTTTTGTGAAAAATCAGCTCATTATGCGTAAAAAAATACTTTATACGACAGCAAAAAATGCTGTTAAAATTAGTAGGTACCTGACTAACCAGTGACATTAACCAGTTTTTATGTATTATAATTGATGCGGTGGTTTCCAGAAGTGGCACTTTTATTTATATATTATTTGCGCGCGTACTTGTGTCTCAAATATTTATTTTTTTGGGAATAAATCTAGCGTGTGCAAATAGCAACACTCTTGCACATCTGCCCTGATGATGGACACTGTAACGCTGTCCGAAAAGTTGGCTAAAGAGGAAGGTAGCGCAACACGGCATAACACCCCAAAAACAAATAAAAAAAATGCTTTTGGCCGTGAAAACTAAACAACATAACTCACTCTTGTACCAGATCATGTGGACCATAATGACAATCCTTTTCGGGTGTCACTATCTGTGCGTCAAAGTTGAATCGAATCTCAAGATATACGAAATATAGAATGATATTTTTTTTGGTAATGTGTTTAGTTTCTGATAATGTGTTTAGGGCCGCACACAAAAGCTTGGCGGGCCGCAGGTTGACTATGGTTGATCTAGTTCAAAGTAGAGAAAGACGCTACGAAGCACAACATAAAGAGGAGACCGATTATTCAATCTCATACTCTCACGAGCTAAATCCTATAGATGTATGTGTTTGTCTCTTCTTAGTATCGCTTTTTCGTTTCATCGAGTTTCAAATAACAACGGTGCAAAGAAGTTTTCACTTCAAAAATATTTACTTACTAGCAGTTAAAAACCCACTCCGTAGGTTTTTACTGCTAGGCCCTGCGGGCGGCTTTTCGTTCGGCTTCGTCCAGTTAGTGTTGGTGTTGGTGATCAGTGACCATTTTATAAATCCAATTGGAACTGGTTCCAAAAATTACCCGTTCCTCGAATCCACTGTCATCCAGTGATAGCTAGTCACCAGGACGAGAAATGACGCCATATATGTAATATATAGCCGCGTGATACAACTAAAACTAAGTACTGCCGTCAATATTTCAAAGGGAAACCAGAATACCGGACTTAAGCAAATTTTTTACATAAATCAGGTTGTTGGAATTATTCGTGTGCGAGACGCAGATAAAAGTGACGCTATCTATACGCGAGTTTTGTAATTTATCCGTACTAATATAACGTCAGAAAAAACTCGCGGGAACATATAATTATATTACGCATACCTACATCATCATCATCATCACTATTGGCTCTACAACCCCTGGTGGGTCTTGGCCTCCTCAAGAATCTTTCTCCACTCATCTCGGTTTTTTGCCAGCTCTCTCCAGTTTAGAAGCTCCAAGATGGATATGTCTTTGCGAACGTTGTCGCTCCATCTTAGTCTTGGTCTTCCCAGGCTCCTTCGCCCTATTGGTCTTGAGTTCAGCAGGGACTTTGGTGCTTGATGCTCGGTCATTCTCTCCACATGTCCCAGCCACCAAAGTCTTCGCAGTTTTATAAATTTTGCGACACGCGACGATAGAGCTATTGTTATAACGTCTGCGCCAAAATCCATTTTCTAGAACCGGTCCAAAGATGCGCCTCAAAATTTTTCTTTCAAAAACGTCCAGTGCTCGCTCATTTCTCTTAGTTAGTACCCAAAGTCTCAGCTGCGTACGTAAGTACTGGACTGATAAGTGTTTTGTACACTAATATCTTCGTGTTTCTGGACAGCAGTCTGGACTTTAATTGGTTTTGTAGGCGGAAATAACAGCGATTTGCGTTCACTACGCGCTTCTGGATCTCCGCTGTGGTATTATTGTCGTCTGTTATCAGGGAGCCTAGGTATGTGAATCTTGGTACCGTTTCGAAATTTTGGTTTCCACATGAGAGAGTTGGGATTTGTTGGGTGCATCCTACGGCCATGTATTTGGTCTTTTGCTGGTTTACTACGAGACCCATATTTTTACCAGAGCTTTCTAGATTTGTGAAGGCGTTACGTAAAGCAACTGGAGTTTACGCATACCTACATAGATTAGATAATTAATACTGTTTGATGATAGATGGCAGCACTTCCGTTTGTATCTATTTGTGAATAGCGTTTGTACGCAGACGCAAGTGTATTAATACTAATTATAACAAGCAGTAATTGTTGAATGAAACACTAGTATATATTGAATTATTTGGCGGGTATTTGATAAGCCCCCATAGCTCAGTGGTCAGAGCATTCGACCGGCAATCGGAAGGACACGGGTTCAAGTCCCGTTGGCGGCAAGTATCTTTTCTCGGAAGATTTTTCAATGTAAATGAGTGTTTCAGGCTGACAATTATTGCTTGTAATAATTGTATTAATACTGTTTGATTGTCAAAAAAAAAAAGCCATTCACATTTTTTGTTGGTACTTGCCAATTGATTTGAGATTTATTGTATTTTTTATGTTCTCTATTTTATGCAGGTGCTTGCAGGTTTTTTACAGATGCAATTCCGCGTCATGGAGTCTCATGAATGAGTTTTTCTTTTGCCCTGTTTAATTTATCTTTGTCTTACTAACCTATTTTTTTGCATTTTGTTTTTCCTGTTAAGCACTTGCATACTGCTTACTAACAACGTATGCATGGACACTGGAGGTCTAGATTCGTTCAAAATAAATAAATGTAGCTTCGTTTAATCAAAAAAATTAGAATCTTGCGAGAGCCTTGAAGGAGTAACCATCAGTTACTTATACCAGGGCGGGTAAGAGGTGGATTACCTCCACTGTTTGATTGTCAAATGAAGCATTACATAGTTTAACTTATATATTGTATAGTATATTTATTTATTTATTTAAGTTTTTATTCCAGCAAGACTGGGAGGGTAGTGCAATCCCAGTCTGCCATATTACATAAACAACTATAAAAGAAAAGAAAAAAAAATAGTTTAAATATTAGGTAGGTACCTAATTAAAGCATAAAATGATAACAAAATTCATCACACAAATAATAAAAAATAAGCATAAAATTAAAATAAATAATAAGTAGACAGAATTAAAAATAAAAAGATATTTTGGGATAGTCCATCATGGAGGTCGCCTCATAATCTGCATCCACCGCTCATTTAATGGGGAACTGAGCCACTCGGATGCAGCCACGACAATGATATTGGTTGAAGTCCGTATCCTGCTCCAGAAGCTGGCTAGTCGGTGGCGAAGTAGGGCTGGGAATGAGTGCACCCTCCCCTCGGTGAACATCGTGGAGGCACTGCAGAACCTCGGTAGTTGCATAAGTTGCCTGTATGCATTATTGTAGCACACCCTCAGTTTGTCCCATTGCGCTGCTGGGTATTGTGTCCACAGTTCTGACGTGTACAGGGCAGTACAGTATGTCTTGAATAGTAATTTTCTGACATCTTCGCTACAGTGGTAGAACCGCCTTGAGAGCATTCCGGCCCGTATATTAATTGCTCTTCTTTGTCGTTCCATATCTTCTATATCCTTCATGTCTTCGGTTAGGATATGTCCCAGATACTTAACCTGTGAGGCCACAAGCAGTTCAATTCCTTCTAAATATATTGGAGGAATATGTGATGGCTCCTTATTGTGTTTGAAAGCGACGATGACTGACTTTTTAGAATTGTACAACAGGTTATGAGAGTTTGCGTACTCTTCGCATATTTGCACAAGTCGTCTCATCGCTTTAATCGAAGGTGCAAGCAGCACCATGTCATCGGCGTAATTAATGTTGTTACTTCCTTGTCCGCAGATATGACAACCGATTCGTGTATCGTTCAACTCTTGTAAGAGGTCGTTAATGTACACATTAAATAGAGTTGGAGACATATTCCCCCCTTGCCTGACACCGCTCTTAAGGAATAAAGGTCTTGAAGAAGCTCCTGCCCATTGAATGTGATTTTCCTGTTGTCCGTACCAAATAGCCAGCATATTGACCACTGCTGCTGGAACATCTCGCTTTATGAGTTTTTCCCATAATAATTGATGGGAGACACGATCAAACGCCTTGCTTAGGTCAAGAAAACACCCATAGACTGTGGTTTTTCTTTTTTTGTAATAGGCTATTGTTTGTTTTACTCCATAAATGGCCATATCGGTTGATGAGGCGCTCTTGAAGCCGAATTGGTTATCAAGGGTAAATAGTTTCTCTTTAACTAGCGCGAATAAGATTTTTTCAAATAGTCTCGAAAGCATTGTCGCCAAGGAAATCGGTCGGTAATTTCCTAATACCGATGCATCCAGCTGATTGGATTTCAGGATTGGTACGATAATAGTTTTGCTCATATCCATCGGCATGTGTGTGTGTCTTAGGAGGCTTGAGTACAGGGCGGCTAGAATAGTATGAAGTTGATCTCCTGCGTATTTTATATGCTCAATACCAATGGCGTCGTATCCTGGACTTTTACCATGGGCGGTTTGCTTAATTGCGCTTTCAATCATTTCATGAGTAACATTCATGACCAGGTCATCATTGGCCGCAGGCGGGCATGTCATTATCGAAGGTTTCATGGTATCTCCTTGATCCTCGCTTAAAGAGAAAAAGTCTCTAAATTCATTGGCTATGTTTTCATCACCCGTAATGTTGTTGACGCATAGTGGAACTTTGCTCTTGGCTTTCAGCACAGTTGAAGTTTTTTGCCAAAACTTTCTGAAATCTTTGTTATGCATAGACGTAGCTATGCTATCCATTCGTGCTTTGTTTTCCGAGTGTTGACATTTTCGGAGAGCAATTTTAAAAGATTTCTTACTAGTTTTCCTTTCGTCTGCGAAACGGCCTTCCGTAGGCCTTCCGGCTTGAACCCAGCAGAGGAATGCATGTCTTGAATGGCGGTACAAAGTGGAGACTTCATTATTCCACCCAGGAACAATTTCAAACATTTTTTTGGGTTCTTTCCTTCTGAATGCTTTTATGGCGGAGTTTCTTAGTATATGGACAATATTACCGTAGAGAGAATCTAGTTCAAGTTTATGAGTTTCGTTATCACAGTTAAGTCTTTGACATCTTACGGCTTCTGGGGGTTTCATTTTTAACAATAGTTTATTGGCAAGGGCGTTGTAAGTTTTAATATCATTTTCGGATTTCGCCGTCCATTTTCCAAAAACCTTTGATCGATTCTGTCTGTTGGAAATAATGGGGGTTAGATTTAGATCTATTTCCACAGTTAGTGGGAGATGATCTGACCACGTCGCATCGGCTGTGATTTTTACGCTCCTCACTGCACGATTCAACCCCTGTGTCATAATACAGTGATCAAGCCATCTGGTGGTTCCGTGGGCGTCACTTACATAAGTAAATGTATCAGAGCTTAAATGCACAATATCGGTGTATGTATAGCTATTTTCTATACAGAAATGTGCAAGTTCACGGCCAAAAAGTGACCTCGGATCCGCGTTGAAATCTCCTATAATCATGGAGTTGGAGCTGTTTTGTTCCTCAATAATGGCGTGTATTTTTCCCAGACAGTCTGCGAATTCCGGTAAGTTCTCAGCTGAATTGGTCGGCATATAAACCGTGACTATAAGGAGAGTTCCATTTGCTGACTCCAGTTCAATAGCCGTGATTCTTGGATCTCTACAGTCAATCAGAATGGCTTTTATTGTATTGCGCCATAAAATTGCAACGCCTCCGTAGGGGCGGCCAATTAATGGAGCGTCTGAGAGATTCACCGCAGATGTTCCATGACTGAGAAATTCTGGATGTATTGACGATGAAATTCTGGATGTATAAATTAGTTGTCTAATTTTTGATCGAGCAAGAATTTCTCTTTCAAAGAAATAGTAATGTTAACTGAAACAACAATTTACGATAGCTGTAAAATACTTTTGAGTACATAATGAAATAAAATTAATTAAAAAGATTATTTGTTACACAATGTTTTATTAAAGACTGAGTATCAATTACAAAACATAAACAGGTCAATACGACGATATTACGATGTAATACGACGTTCAAACAAAAAACTGTCCTTTTCGCTAGGAGAAAATAAATTAATGATTGGTTCAACTTTTTAATGATCAAAGTATTTTTGATTGGAAACGTCCTTCCAATAATAGTCTCTTACTTGATTTGATTAACTTTGGAATTTTAGAGACATTTTTTTGCAAAACACACATTTTTTGATTGTTTCTACGAATGCTCATATTGCTACAAATGTGACAAACAACCATTTTGGAGAAATTAAATAAATACCTTGCCCACTTCATTTGTTTCCGGTTCTCAGTTCCAACAACATTAATATAAAATATTTGTTCGCCCACTGAATACCGAGAATTTTTCAAATACCTTTTATGATATTCCAAAGTTCATGAAAATAAATCTGTATTTTTTTTCATGGCAGGAGGCAATATTAATAATAATTATTCTTTAAATGTTTGTCTTTTTTTGATAATGACCTTTTCACGAATAGAAGGACGATCTAATAATGAAGTTAGTTGAAGATTATTTATTGCTTGTTTGTTTTATTTCGCAGGTCTCTTTCATCGACTGATTTTATTTAGTGGAAGCGCTCTTAGTCCTTGGGCATTAGTTCGTAATCCTGACTCACTACGAAATACCGTCGCGGAGCAACTCGGCTGCCTCTTCGACAGTGAGCCTAAAAATACCAGAGAGGACGAAGATATAGAGCCTTGTTTACGAACAAAACCACTCGAAGCCTTACTCGAGGTGAAAATCGAAGGTGAAAAGTTTATGTCGCGCTGGGGCCCGCATAACCCCATAGAACCAGGTGTGTCGGATATGCTTCACTCGATGGAAGCCAGTGAGTCCTTTGTGAAATGTGATTTGATGCTCGGGGTGTCTTCGACCGAGAGTTTTTACGACTTTAGTGCTACGGACATTCAGTACGGTTTCGAGGAAGATTATAGAAATAGAGTGTTGAGGACTTTTGTGCGTAACGCGTACGTTTACCACTTAAATGAGATCTACGCGGCTGTGAGGAATGAGTACACAGACTGGGAGAAGCCGATTCAGCATCCTATCAACATCCGGGACTCAACCATGGAAGCGTTGAGCGATGGTCACACAGCTGCCCCTTTGCTGAGGGTGGCGGAACTGCATGCTCGGAGAGGTGCGACTACCTTTCTCATGCACTTCGCCTATCAAACCAAAGAGGGAGACTATCCCCAGGTAAGAAAACACTTCTCAGTTACATATTGTGTGGTTCTACCGCTAAGAGCTGTACGCCCATAATACTTCATACTCTTAAATTTGTGAAATAATACGCTTTTGTAATCACTCCTAAAAGCATGTTCAATTTTCAAGTTGATACGAAATGCTGAACTTATATAATATTTCAATTATTACCTACACACACAAAGAGCGACATGAGAGTACACGCCAAAGGGTAGAGCTACTCGTGTTCTGAGGGTTTCATTTGATTTTGTAAATAGCATTCTATCACTTTGATTTGGGACTCCGGAATGACTAGAATTCAATCAATTAATTGCCGTGATATTTACCTCAGTATCAATCAAACTGAGCTAGTCAACGTCTGATTTCTAGCATTAAATTGGGGAAATACATTTTTTATCAAATTACCTACCTATAATTATTTATCACGTAAAATATGATATTCGGCAAATCAAAAATATGTCAAAATCCTGAAAGGACGAATATATTTACAGATGAAACATAAATAAATAATATGAGTAGAAAACCTTTGTCCATAATACTAATGTATGCCGAATACGAATACTATATATAGGTATATCCGAATTTTGTTTGCTCGTATTCAAGACGGGGTTCCCACTTGTACTTATGTAACATTTTCTTCCTCCGTGATGAACCACCTCCCGAGTGAGCACTTATGGGTAATGTTAACACTTCTTCTATGAGCTGCGAAGACGGAACTCTTTACGAGGCTTTGGTCCGTTCATCACTTTGTCTTTTAACGGTATGTTGACAATTTCCCAAAGGAAAACTTTCCAAAGGATAAAATCTGAAGGAATGACCACTCCTCTACTCCCATACTTTTTTGATAACTTTTTGAATTGCGGATTTACAGACATTTGTCATTCGAGAAGGTCTTTCGCGTTTTGGTTGCTGGTAATTCGAGATGATAGTCAATCGGGATGGAGGTAATTCGAAATGATAGATAGTGATTCGGGATGGTAGTCACAAGAATTCCGGATTATAGTAATTCCGAATGAGTCATTCTGGATAATAGTCATTCGGGATATTAGTCATTCAGGATGATAGTCATTCGGCACATTAGTCATTAAGGATGATAGTCAAGCGAGATGTTAGTCATTCGAGATGATTGTCATTCGGGATGATAGCCATTCGGATAATAAATAATAGTCAAGTGAGATGTTAGTCATCCTGGATGATAGTCATTCAGTATTTTGAGTTCTAATCAATTGAACATTTCAGCGCCTTGGTAGCGTGCGCGGCGAGCCCATCCCCTACTCGCTGGGCCTGCCTCTGGTGAGTGGACTGCCCTTCTTCCCCGCCAACTACAGCCGGCAGGACGGGGCTGTATCCGAGGCGCTGGTGTCACTGCTGGTCACTTTCGCCAAGACTGGTGACCCTAACATGAAGCCCGGGGACACGGCGCCGCCGCAGTATGCGGACTACGGGCGCGAGCGGACCCGCTACAAGGACATCGCGTGGGCGCCCTACGACCTCGCCACGCAACAATATTTATGGCTCGGTGAGAATAAAAATATATTTTTTCTACTTTTATTCATATTTATTAGTACCTATAAATAAGGTGTAACGGTTGTGGAATATATTCTACGGAAGGTTAACGGTCGCTTTGACTAATCAAACGCACAATCTCTGTGTCACTATGTAACTACGCGTTTAATTAATTAATCCCCTATAATGAACATTGATCTCTCAAAGAGATATCTTCGAGTTGTTTGATCAACTATTTTAGTGAATATGCTATAAGCATTTAAAGAATGTTGGTTTATACGATCAAGAATCCGCAATAAAACGCTTATTTGTAATAAAATAACTACCTACCTATATTTTATTTTCGGTTAAATAAATTTTAGACTCATGAATATTTTTGTTCATGTTGTATACAGAGGCATTGAGCGATTACAAGGTTAAAAGTTAACCCTAGAAAGATAATCTTATTTAACCTACGTTATACGTCTTAAAGACGTTCCGAAGTTTAAAAGTACATTTTTTTATTTTTTTTTTATTAGTAATAAAAGGTACATAAATTACAAATAAATTTTATACAGTAATTAATTACATAGTAGATATACCCATAGTAGATGTACCCCCATAATTAAGCAAGGCTTGTGTGTATGGGGGGTGTTATTGTATTGCTTTTTTTATATCATTCAGTTTATTTATATCACATTTAACTTACCATTTAAACGAAGTTTTCAGTATAATTTTTAAGGTGAGTTTTAAATTTTTTTATATTGGTATTCATGTTTCTAATTTTTTCTGGTAATGAATTAAAAAATTTTGCTCCGAGATATTTATGACTCAATTGTCCAATTTTTTTTTAACATTTTGGAGTGGGAAGTATTGATGTTTGTCTAAGACTCCTGTTATTTTTAAATGGTGCAACTTGATTTTTAATATTATCTTTATTAATTTGTAATGTTGCATGATAAAAGTATAATGCACTTAATTTTCTGACTTTAAATTGTTTGAATAAAAGTTCTGACGAATATGAGTAGGGTTTTTTTTTAAATTGTTTTTATTATTAGTTTTTGTGATATGTAAATTGTTTGTGTTTGATTTGTATATGTACCGCCCCATCCTATAATGCCGTATTGTATAATTGATTGACAGAAAGCGAAGTATGTGGTTCTAAGTAATTTTTCGTTTAAAATATCTCTTAAACATCTAAATATATATGTTAGTTTCCTTATTCTGTTGTTCAGAATATTTATGTGTAGAGACCATTTTAAACATATTTGACATATTGTCACACTTAAACAGTTTAAAGGTAGTTGAATAATTAGTTTAGGGTTTTGTACTTTAAATAAAACCAAAATAATTGTAAAAAATATTTTTTTTTGAAGAATTTTAATTTTCAATGTATATTTGTTACTTTATACAAAGTTAATATAATATAAAGTTATATAAAGTAACAAATGTACTTTGAAAATTAAAACTCTTCAAAAAAATGTCTAGAAATTGTTACATAGTTAAAGCCGAAGTAATAAATTGTAAAAATATATTTATTGTAAATAAAAACATTTAAAAAATGCTGCAAACCTCTTACAAATTAACAACCAACTATTAAGGTTTTTTTTTAATGAAAAATAATGTCGAAATCGTATTTTTTGTATGCTATGAAAATGTTAAAAACAATAATTTTTAAAATTTTTTCGCTAAAACACATTTATGAGAACATGTCCAAAAGTTACACGAAAGATAATCATACGTCTTTCAAACGTATGGTGAATGTATTTCTCCGTAATTATTGTCCTTCCATGGTGACAGAGCCGCCCCGCGCAAGCTCTACTTAGCAACTGAGCTAACTGAGATAGACAGCGCGCCACGTTACGAAATAAAAAAATACAGCAATACTTGTGTCTCGCTTACGTCGCAAGGACGTAGATTATCTTTCTAGGTTTAAGCAAATTGCGTTAGCTTACATGCTTGTGAAAAGCGGTTAGCAGGCCAAACTAATTACGAAATTTAAAACTTATTAATAGAACTTACAACAAATCCTTTAGACTACGGTTTTATAGAGCTAATGACGGTCCCGAATCTGACATTATTTTATATTGTGGTATTTAATCAGAACACGATTATAATTGCAATGTTAAATCACTCGGGTCGACAATCGATTAAGAAGCTCTGAGAGCAAGATGTCATGAAGCATCTTATATAAATAGGCATTAATAACTTCATAGTGTTATTATTTTAGTAATACTAATATCTATGATAATCCACGTATGCCAACATATATATAAACAAAACTATTAATAACAAAACTATCCGTACTTTTGATTTTTTTTTGTTTCCTACTAATTAGCTCTAGTCAACTTTAGTAGGACGACTGGCTAATGCTACCATATGATCAGGAAACGAAATGAAATAAGAAGGGCGTCATTCCGTTCTTAAGTATCAGAGGTTTTATCATAAATTAACTTTTTTCTCATTCATTCCCCTTTTCCCTAAAAGAACAACACATTATTCATCGTAAAACACGTACACACACGTGGATAAATCAAAAAGAGTTAATTTATTGCAAGACAAAATAAATCTCCTGAGAGAAAATTGGCTATCTCCTTTTTTGATTATCTTTTTAGTGAATCTTCCGGCGGCTTGTTACAAAAACAAGGATTTCCTCTTTTGCTGGTACTTATGAATTTACAGCGCAAATCTGGACGTGTCTTTAGTTTCCTTATTCAATTACCGGACAGGCTGGAAAAACGTGGGAAATCTTTTCGTCGAAGTAACGAAAGTTCCCCCTTATAATGTAAACGCAGCTTTTACACAGCCCATAAATCTCTTCACCTGTCGATGTTCCGAGCCTAGCCTGATTCATGAATCCGCCTCTCCCAGCCCGGAGCGTATTGATTTCAACAAAGACCGGCCGCATTTATTTTTCATTGTATTTTTAATATTGAAACATTGTTTCCATTCCTCTTTCATGAATGTTTGTTCACGCGCTAAGGTATATTCGCTTAAATGTTCACTTTTCGTTCACTTTTCCACAGAAAGTATTACCTTTTACTCGATGTATTATAAAAATATTTCTTAATTTTTCAGCTGGGTGTCACTGTTAAAAAATACACATTAAATTCAGATTACAAGTATGATAAAAGCCCACGTTTCCTGCTTTATTCAACTGAGATTGAACCTAGCCATGTCTTGTTTTATTAAGAACATTTTGAATTTTGTCTGTCTGTTAGTTTTGTTTGTACATTCCGTTTCCGTTTCAAGACAGACGGTAGCGGCTTAAATGGTTCAGAATTTTTTTTTTTGAAATGTGAAATCGTCGCATTTACCCACAATTTCTTAATCGCATTTTATTTATTTATTAATATTAACGGTATAAATATACCATAAATACATATTACGTGTCGCAAAATCTTAGTTGTACATAAGAAATAATAAAAAAAGAGTATATAAGTTAATTTTGGCATTTGGTTAAGAAATGACACAAATAGCTACAATCACATACGCTATAGTATAAATAAAATTAATATTTATTATTAATTTTTTAAACTTTATGAGTAAAATCTCAAATTATAATATTTAATTAAATGAAGACAATATTAGCGAAACTCAATCGAAAATCTGAAGACAGAAAAATCAGAAAAGATATTGGCTCCGCTGGGACACGAACCCAGGACTCTTTTCTTACATGGCAACAGCTCTACCGATTGAGCTACGGAACCCATATTAATTCGGTCACTTTTAACTGTATCATACTTCGACTAAGAACTACCAACATTATCTTAATTTACTTAACGCACATATTATTGGCTGCTATCTTTATATATGATTGCAAGATTCAACTCGAACTAAATGCAATCTAGATACTGTCTGGATAAATTTTTATCCATTTTATTTGTAATACGCGACATCTATTGACTTTTTCTGCAAGTCTAGGATGAATATTTATTATTAATTTTTTAAACTTTATGAGTAAAATCTCAAATTATAATATTTAATCAAATGAAGACAATATTAGCGAAACTTAATCGAAATCTGAAGACAGAAAAATCAGAAAAGATATTCGGAGCCAATATCTTTTCTGATTTTTCTATCTTCAGATTTCGATTGAGTTTCGCTAATATTGTCTTCATTTAATTAAAAATTAATATTGATTGAAAATGTATGATAGAACAGCCTTCTTGTACCTAGCTTCCGTGCAGTTAAATAGATCCGCCACATCTACGTATCTATTACTAACTTCATGTAATCTAGGTACAAGCGAGTGTTTCGTGTAATAAGTCCTGTTGTTGGTACATTGAAACAAGATTTTGGAGCGAGTTGCTCTAGTGGGTATATGAAATTCGATGAGCTTAGTTAAATCAGGACTGTCTATTCTACCATTTACAATTTTGAACGTAAATATTAATATTGTCGGATGTCGGATACAGTGGCGGCTCGTGACTTTTGGGTGTGCTAGGGTGCTATTACTAAAAATATATCATTATGGATGTTGTAGTAGGCGAAAAAAAAGATTTTTCAGGAAATCCGGCCAAACTGAAACTTCCTGAAATTTTTCACACAAAAACTAATTTTCAAAAATTTTACTCCCTCGCCAAACACAAGGGCATTGTCTCTTTATGGTGAGGAAAGGCATTTTTTTTTATTTTTTGTTAACCTTATGTAACTATGTAACTGTTGTAACTTCATATGTATTTTTAATAAACATTGCCAATAAAAAAAAAAAATACAATTTTTTTTTTTTTTTAAATACAAATTTTTTTCGGCTACAACAATGCCATTTTTTGTAATATCAGCAGTCTAGCACACCCAAAAGTCACGAGCCGCCACTGGTCGGATATAATTTTTCGAACTGAGTGTTTTAATAAATTAAATTCTTTCATCAAGTAATTAAAGTTTATATTTTCAATGGGAAAACCGAGTTTAAAATTTATATGTCTTAGGAATTTGTGTTGAATTTTTCGATTGTACCTGAATGTATTTTCAATAAGGGACCAGATCATGGAGTTATATTCGACCTGACTACGTACTAATGATGTATACAAAATTTTTAAATATTCCTTAAACCTCTGGGATTTCGAAGAATGAAGCCAAGCATTTTTATTGCTTTATTAGTGATTGTGTTTAAAAGGGATATGAAGTTTAATTTCGAAATTTAGAGTCGAAAATTATGCCCAGGTCATTAATTTCTTCGACAGAGGAAAGGGTAGAGTTTAGATTTTCCCAATATTAAGGCACTTACCTGCCCGAAGAAAGTTTGAAAAATAATTGTCATCAAGATAATGGTCTAATTTCTATAGCACAATTTTATTATTCCTTATTTGAAATTAAAATTAAAGGTTATTTTAAACGCACCAGATTTAAATGTCCGGGTTTAATTTTCCCCACAGGAAAAACTTTCACACACTTCCCAAATGATCATCTGGTCAATCCACGTTATGCAATTGCACTATATGTATTATAATTACAAAACAATACAAGAACAACATGTCAACCTACCAGAGACCAGATGGGAAAATAATTCACCGACTCCAGATATTTTCATATCAGAGGGTTCGGCTCTGTGGAATTCCTAATTGAACCTATAAATCCTACTGATCCCTCAATATAAATATTTAAAAAATCTTTTGTAATCCTACATGTATTTAATTATTTTAATTATTTTTAATTAATTATTTTAAATAATTTATTAATTAATTATTTTTAATTATTAATTAATTAATTATAAAATTATAATTTTTAGTGCATTATTCACAAATTTTAAGCCTAACATTGACTTGAAAAATACATTTAATAATAAGTTGGGATGGATATCAAACGAATTTATTTACACTGCCGATTTTTTGTACTTATATGTTCTGTTCAGCATATAGACAAGTAGCTTTTATCGTTGTTTTTTTTACATTAGCTCCACACAGGAGGCCATGAGGAAAATAGTTCCCCTCAGAGCCTATGTCATCTTTAGGGATGGTGTGTGGAGGGTTTTAAGGAAATAAAGGAGAGGAAGTTCTGGGAAGGAAAAAGGTAGGAGTGGTGGGTAGGAATCTGGTGAGAGAATCCTGCTGAGAGTCCTGCTAGAGAGGTCAAAAAATCTTCCTCACCCAGCCTCTCCCGATCAGGCCTGCCGCGCCATCCGCCGCCAAGATCCGGAAAAACCTGACCCCACAAATCCGGGCACCCCTGCTAAGTCCCCCAAATGTAGTGAACCACTTGGGGTGACCTATGGCAGAGGTGTTGGTTATCCAATAAATGACTCACAGTCTGCTGTATGGAGCAGCTAACATGAAAAAAGAGCGATAATTGATAATGATAATGTTCGACAGGGGCCAAACCTAAGATGAAGAGTCACTACCGTGGGCACAAGATGGCCCTGTGGCTAAACCTCATCCCTCAACTGCACCAACCCGGAGCCGCTGACGTCTCCATGAGGCATCACCACTTCAGGGAGAGAGACCCTCACTTCTACACAGGTAAACATAAACACTGTCATCTAACTGAAGTCTGGTGGTAGGCATGGTAGAAGATTTTATAAATTAATGAATGTATTAAAAATAATTGCTTTCTTAAAGTCATCAAAAAAAGAAGAAGATTACTGAAGATGGTATGAAAATGAAAATAAATATGAATGATAAAGAAATCACGCTAATATTTAAAAAAAAACGAGTGTGCTTTAGACCACACAACTGAAGTAAAACTTCTGCTTGTAACGTTAATGGCTATGAGAGATAGAGAGAAAGAAAATGTGTGCTTGCATCTCTCTCTCTTGCCCCTAGAGTAATATACGAAACGTAACTCTCTCTCTCTTTCTATCTTCACTAAGTTATATACCCCTCTCAACTACCGTTCGCCTCGCTTTTCGTAACGCCCTCGTCACGCATTCGCCAGCTTACTCCCCAAGTCAAGCGTGCGTAAAGAAGCTTTACTTAAAAAAAACTGTTATAATGAATACGTGTAAGCGACTGTGGTGAAAATATTTAATCAAATTCAACTTATTCGTACAGCAAAAAGCTCACGTCATCTGACTTAAGCAGTATTTAAAAAAACACTGTGTTCCTTTTTAATAACTTATACCTATAGCATGTTTTGCATACTTTGCGATATTTTTTCTATAGAGGCAATTTCGACAAAATTTAATTTATTTTATTTCAAATCGGAATCTTAAAAGAATTTTTTTTTTTAACAATATATTTGTTTAAGCTTAACCACTGAAGAGTTCGGTTAAATAATTGATTTCTGCCTTGAGTGCTGGAGATATTCGTATTTTTGGTTGTGAACTCGCCCGCGCTTATTAAAAAAATCAGACCTCCGAATATTGATAAAAAAAAAAACAGATATACTATTAACCAATAAATTTATCTCTAATTTATGACTTATCTTAAGTTTGTAGGTTTTATATTTAAAAAAAAAACATTAAATTTACAAACGCGCGAAATTTAACCTTTTTTTAACAAAAATCGTTTAATTGTACTTATCATTGGATATTTGTGAGCGTGTTTTACTTGTTTTTTAGTTTAATAGACCTAAAACAAACCTTAAAATAAATTGTATTTTTTAATAATATAACATTAACATTTTTTACAATGTACTCACCAAAACACAAAAAAACGTTTGTTCGTTTTTTCACTTGACATATATGTATATATATATATTTTTATAGTAATACCTCACAAGAGTCTCAGTTGCTCCCGTATGGAGCCAGTGAGACTATGGCATCCCCAATTGGGGTATGTTGTGAGACTGAATGTAGTGGGGAGGGGAAGGAGATGGGGAAGAGGAAGCGGGGAAGTACCTCACTATTCAGATCTGGTCACCAAACACGGCTAACGCCATTTCAAGCAACGTTTCAATTCCGAATGGCGGTCTTACACCAGGGCGATACTAAGAGTATCTTCCACTCTGGAACGTGCCGCAAACATACTATACATTATTTTAAATGAATAAATTGTGAAATAACACAAATCATTCAAATAAAATTTATTTGTCCACGCCGGGGTTCGATCCCGCGACCTTCGGATTGCGAGTCAAGAGCCTTACCGCTAGACCACGCCGGCCGTCGTATAATTTTTCAATCGTAATTTATCGGACTAAAAATTATCCTATAACCATCGTTGATGTGAATCACTTCAACTGAATCGATATTAAAAACTGCACTTGACACAATGATGTGATTCACATCTACCATTTATTGACAATGTACAATGCTGGTCTGAAAAAGTACATTTTTGACAGTTGCTACATTAACTACACTTCACGATTTCCAGACTGTGAAATAACTTTAAATAAGCAGAGGATTTATAAACAAATACACTGATATACTGCTTGAAACTTAAAACATATAAAACAAATAATAGCGACATTTTTAAGATATTCGGATATCGGAGCAAATAACGACACACTATCCTAAGAACAATTAACCATTGTCCAGTTCTTTGTAAACAAATGGATGACATTTCGTGAATAGCGGTAAAATCATATGTCTGCTTATTACTGATGAACAGAGCAGGAAGCTGGAATTTTTGAAATAATTCCAATAAATGTTTTAAAATATCTCTTCAAATTTGTCACATTTTGGCCAGCGAACACTCGAGGGTGTTTGTAAGTTGGCCACAATGTGGCCGAAAAAATGCTCCAGCGGTTAAAAATTAAAATGTTAAAGGGAAGTGTGTTATATTATGTTGATAAAAATTCGAAAGGCGGGGTCTTAATTTAGGTTTTTTCTCAGGTCCCGTGCGTCCGGAGTCATACACCCTGATGTTTGCCAGGGCCGAACTTGGCTATACCGGTGAGCGGCCTGACATCACGGAGTGTGAACCGTCGGTGGAAGAGTTGGAAGACTTAGGAGAAAACCTGGACATGGAAGAGACTCCAATACCTCCAGAACAGGAGAGAGATATACTGCAAAAGTTGGCGAACAAACACTTCTACAGGTAAGCTCCATGGCTTTCCTTATATTTTGAATAAGGCATTTCGCGTGCACGAAAGAAGTCAGAATTACTGTTTATTGTTTTGGAAGATTTACAAAGATTTAACATGATTACATTTATGAAATTAGCACTGGTAAGTGCGATAGTGTTAACGATCCATTCAATTTTTTTTACAAATGTTTCTGTGTTTCACCCTTCAAGGGTCTTCTGCTCCATCATTACAAAATTATGGAAAGAGGGACAATGAATTTACATATTAATTTTATTTAAAAAGGCAAATTTCGAAATTAGGTATATAAAAAACTGGAGTTGAGTTCAGACTTAGAAGAGATGAGATGTTGACTGGAAGGGAGGCAATTTTAAATAAGTCTTTATAGAAGAGAGCCTATTTGTTTAGCGAGGGACAACCAAAAATATGTGATCTAATGTTCCCACTTCTGGATCATAGAAAGTATAACTACAAGCGAATTAAAAAAAAGGTGTGAAGGAACGGAACAATGTCCAATTTTCATTCGAAAATGTGTGGGATTTTTTTTTTTTTTTAAATGGGGGAACGTTAAAACCACGGTTTTCTAAAACATTGATAGACGTTTATTAAAAATAAAGATTCATCGTACACTAAGGTTCCCTATTTCCTCGGAAGGCGAAAGAGCACACATGTGAACATATAAAACATCTTAAACACAAAACCTAAAATTTTGTTGCCAAATTATACGAAGAAAAGCTAATACTAGACACACACAAAAACAACGAAGGTCATATTATGATCTTTTCTGTTGAATTTCTTGTACATCATTTTTTTTCTTGATCATTAAAATTTTCTGGGAACTAGCTTCACGTTTGGGCTTTCCAAAATTGTTTCTTAATGTTATTTACTTAATCGTAATTGAGATCAAAAAAATAGTAATTAAGTCTAGTTTAACAAACATTCAACAAAGAAGGTTTGCTAAATTTCTAGCTTTTATAAATGAACAGAGTTTATTCGTGTATTTATTTTTACAGTAAAGTTTTGTAATGCTTTTTATCTAACATTCAAAATACTCGATATTGAAATTGAAACTCGAATTTGAATGGTCACTTGAACTGTAATAGAATATAGCGATTTTTTTAATTTTTTCACAAGAATTCGAAAATAATTACCTACCCGTTTCACTTTTATTAGTTTTTAGTTACGAAGGAAAGCTATATAATATATAAAAATTAAAATGTGTTTGGGGATTAGTGTATTGAGTATTGATGTTAAATACCTTCTTTAAACCCCCGCAAAGGTTTCTGGATTATTACAACCACATGAAAAATTTTTTTAATGATAGGCATTCATTTTGAAAAGTAAACTACCACAAGAACGATTGGTTTCAGTCCGGATAGACGGAAAAATATGAATTAAAATTTTTATTTCATAAAAAATTTTGTACGTAATTTTTACTTTACGACTGACATTTCATGTTGTATTATTTTACACATCGAACATTTTCAAGGGGTACCAATTTTTAACTATTAAAAAAGATTGCCATACCGCAAAAATTCCTACTAATACAGCTAGTTTTTTTTTTTTATAAAACAAAAATGGTTTATTTAACGGGTATGTATAATTACTAAATACAAGTTGATAGAACGAAAATAAATACCTAACCTAACTTAACCTAGCCTAACCTAACCTAACTAACCTAACCTAACCTAACCTAACCTAACCTAACCTAACCTAACCTAACCTAACCTAACCTAACCTAACCTAACCTAACCTAACCTAACCTAACCTAACCTAACCTAACTAACCTAACCTAACCTAAAATAACCAAACCTAATAACGTAACCTGACCTAAACTAATAACCTAACCTAAAAACCCAACCTAATAACCTAACCTAACGTAATAATAAAGACATTGAAATATAAGTATCTTTGCTAATAATCTAACCTAACCTAATCTAAAAACCTAACCTAACCTAACCTAATAACCTAACCTAACCTAACCTAACCTAACCTAACCTAACACAACCTGAGCTAAAATAATAACCTAGCCTAACCTAATATCCTAACCTAACCTAGCCTAACCAAACCTAATAACCTAACCTAACCTAACCAAATTAATAATACATTGATTTCAATGTATACTCAATTATTTATTTATTCAGAACAGAAAATTGCACCATTAGTACCTTCCTCGAATACGTGTGATTTTTGCGATATGCAATCTCTTTTTAATATTTATCGATTGGTACCCAGGAAATAGTTCAGTAATAATGTAACACGAAATGTCAGCCGCAACGAGAAATTACGTGAAATTTGTTTTTGTGAAATGTAAATTTAAATGCATGCTTTCCACCCGTCCCGACTGAAACCGATGCTTTTGTGGTAATTAAGTTTAAAAGTAGTGTACTTTTCAAAATCCGGGCCTATTAAAAGCGCGGCGGCTTATTCATAAATTAAAGTCCCAGGGAGAGATTACACTTATATACATCATCGACGATCATCCTAAAAGTCGTCCTTAAAAACCTTCCTTCTCACTCGTCTAGTATGAAAACGAAAAAGACAGAAGATTCTAGAATGTCGATTGTGTTTATTAATATTTCAACCGACATTTCGCGAACGTAATATTCTTTCCAATCGTATACCTATTGTGGTATTGCCAGTCATAAAAACAAGCAAAACAATAATAATTGCTTTATTTCATAAAAATGGAAACATTCGCACAAGATGAGGTAGACGTCCTATTGAATGCCAGAATTTTTTGCCCATACATCGTATGAAATCTCGGAAAGAATACTTTTGAAGTAATATTTTTTGCATTTATTTTGAACTATCGTTTATTTTATTTACCGAAATACGTTTTTTGAACAATAACCGATCGATAAAAACAACAAAACTTGTGTTTATTTGATGAATTGATAGGTTTATCGAAGTTTCTGTGACCGGCCATCGACTGACTTTGACAGCTTGTTTCGCGGTAAAATGCGACCGACAAACTCCACAGATAAATTATTTTAAAATAATCTGGTGCTGCCAGGTGAATGAAACATTAAGCGGTATCGGGAATACAGTTGGCGCAAGTGATTCTGACCTTGTTCTTGATACAGTTTCTTTATACATAAGGGTCAAAATCGCGTATCAAAATATATATGTTTTTTTGCCGATTTCGGGTGCGGTGCACCGGTGCCCCAACGGCTTAGAAGCGGTATGAATTACACATTTACTCGTTAATGATTTTACCGTAAAAATAGTATTATGATATTATCATTAAAAAGTTACAGAGTTCATATAAGTTCCTGTACGGAACGACTTATTTCAAAATTTATATTTATAATGTCATCATAATAAAATGGTAAGTTGACCATGCAATTTTAATTATTTGAGTTTTTAGAACACAAATTTGCTGTGTATAAATGTATCTCTACTTTTCTTTTTGTGAAAATTTTATTAAACGAATTTTATTTAGACATCATTTTACGTTTCCATATATTCATAATTATTTTTTCAGGCACATTTTCGACTAAATGTATAAATGTCACAAATATGATAAACATGATGGTGTGATACGTGCTCTGCCTGGGAAGAATTTAAAAATGTTAAGGGCCAATACAACCTAATAACTTCGTCAGCAAACAAAATGACACAAAAGACTTTAATTTTTTTTATATTTAGTTCTCGAGTTTCGGTTTTTTAACACTTCGATGCGTTTCGATTTATAAAATTTTTCATTATTTCGAAATAAAACCCCCAGTCACTAGGCAGGATATTAGTGCGAATTAAAAATACGCACTACAAAATAGATTTTTCCGTTTATAATTTTTCATTTACATTGCCAAAACACGGTCCGAAAACTACAGCAGGAAGTCGAATATTCTGACCAATTAAAACAATCAAAAACAGCGAGTTCAATAAATCACCAATCCGGATAATGGGTTATACAGGAACACGAGGTGTTAAATACTGGAGTAAATAACACCATTTTGACTTTTGGTGTTTAAAATACTTAATTTAGATATTTTCTTTATTGTTCGCTTAAGATCTGACACCCATAACATTATTTTTTCACACAATAAAATAAATATATCAATGCAGATACTTATAAACTCAAAAGAAAAAATGAAAAATAACAACACACAGAAAAATAAAAAAGTAACAGTCGCAACTGGGAATCGAACCCAGTGTATGGAACGAGTGCGCGAAAGCTTTTGACAACCATGGAAATTCAAGAATGGAATTTACGCTCCCACAGAGTACCATGCCGCCAGCACGACAATCTGAGAGCTGCTATTGGCTAGCGGAATTATGTGCATGTGGTGCCCCTTCCAAATGACTTGTCTACAACGCTATTATGTCCTTTAACTAACTAATCAATTGAAAACATAAATGAAATTGATAATGAATACATGCAGCAGCCTCATTGGACTGGAAAACACATCTGAATAACCACCTAATGCCTCCACAAGGGACTCCAGACAGCAATGATCAACGCCAAGGAAATGGCTGACTATTTACGTCACCCCCACCATGCGACCAGCCGAGCCACTATTGGTCAATTCTGAACAAAGGAAAAATCTGAATCGTAAATATTTACGACAGCGAATTCATCTTCCGAAAAATTTGGAGCTCAATTTCGAGAAATTGGGAATAATTTGGATCAAGAAATAAACATCATCACCTAAAAATGAGTATGTACTACAAAAACAACCCAAAAACTGACGTCTATCAGTGATTGTTGCACTTTAAGAAAAATATTTACTGTTTAAAATTGTACCTTATATCACATATGTATACTTGTACCTTTTCTTGTAAACACAATAAAAATGATGTGAAGCTTTGGGATCCTGAGTTGGTAAAATCTTGGCAATAACTATCACATATAATTTTAACACAGCTGACTTCCAATCGTAGCGACCAGGGAAATTACCTAAAACAAGTACCTTAGAAAAATTAAGGAGGTTCTGTCCCCCAAAAATCCGACCTGAGTTTGCCCTATAAAAATAGAAGTCAAACCGGTAGGAAGTCAGTTCAAAACTATCAGCCAAGAAGAAACAATACCTACTCAAGATACCAACAGTCTCCAAGTTCAAACCTCTTTTCAAGTGTTTTAATCAGTCTTAGATTCAGTTTACCTCTCCCAGTATCCCAGTAACCTAAAATCCTAAAAACCCCAGTCTCCCACAGTCTCCAAAGTGAAAAATATTTATTTTAATCCAGTACTCAAATCAGTTTTGCCATTATACCTAGAAGCATTTTTTGTCAAAGTAGTAAATTCATTTAAAAGACCAGTGGCATTCCAAAATCCACTGGCGTACCAAACTCCATTGGCGTGTCATTGTGGCCAGCTCCCTATTATATTTAGTTTATGTACAAACGTCTAGTACATTTGGTCCTTCGAGCCGGACCTACACATAACACGCCTTCAGTCTTACCCAGTGGAAATGCCGTCTCTTCGCAGTGGCCGTAAGACCCCGACATCTTCCGAAACATCGCTGTCTAAACCTAACGCCCCGGGAACAAGCCGAAACATGCCAGTGGCACCCCGTCGGACCCCGGGCCCACGCACCGTAGACATCGATGAGACGCCATCCAGCGGAACCCGCCACGATCTATCTGGTGCGAACCCTGCCAGGAACCCTGACCTCATCACTCTTGACCAACCTGCTCCAGAATGTGTCGCCAAGAGCCTCCACGGATCCAACAGTAAAAGCAGCGAAACAACTTCTGAATCAACTGAAGACTCCCTGCGATTGCTGCGCCGAGAGATGCGCATCCGGGACAGACGTCACGCCAAGCAGACAGCCAATCTGCTCGCAGCCCTGAACGCTGCAACACGCCAAGCAGTCAGCCAACCTACCCAGGAGCCCGCACCAACCAGCCCGACCCTGCGAGCCAACCTCGGTCAGGCAGTAATTCAAACCCAGGCACCAACCGGCCCGTCTACGAACGAGTTCGCAACGAGATATGCCACTCGAGTACACACGTCAGACGGCCCGTCTACCGGAGAGTTTGCAACGAGATATGCAACAACTCAAGTACACGCACCAACCGGCTCTTCTACTAATGAGTTCGCAACGAGATATGCCACTCAAGTACACAAGCCAGCCGAAGAGTTTGCAACGAGATATGCAACTACTCAAGTGCATGCACCAACCGGCCCTTCTACTAATGAGTTTGCAACGAGATATGCCACTCAAGTTCACAAGCCGGCCGAAGAGTTTGCAACGAGATATGCAACTACTCAAATGGACACACCAGCCGGTCAGCCTACCAATGAATTTGCTGTAACCGATCCAACCGGATACGCCGCCGCCGCCACCCAAGAGTACACACTACTGACGGGCCCTGCGAAGAACATCCCTATGGCCGAATACAGCCATATCGGACCCGAGCGCCCACTTTACAACACAGCAGGGTACCAGCATCAGCCAGCCTCCTCCGGCCAGGATTCCCCATTATTTACACCACCGCACACAGCCAATCAGACAGCACGGCACACCCGAGAATGGTTGCAGCATGGCAACGATCCACTGGCCCAGATCGCCTCTGTGATGGCAGAGGCCCTTCGCTCTTCCAGAACGCAAGATAGCCCCCGCACATTAGAAGATGATTCAAGAATGGCTGCCCTCATTGCCAGGCAATCCACAGCAAAAGATTTGCCTACCTTCTCCGGAGACCCCCTTGAGTGGCCCACCTGGAAGGCACAGTACGCTCAATCCACCGCCACCTGCCAAATGACTCCGAGCGAAAATCTCATTCGGCTGCAGCGCGCCCTCAAAGGCAAGGCACGAGATACCGTGGGTCCCCTACTAATGGATCCTGCGCAAGTCCCAGAGATCATCAGCGTCCTCGAGCAGCGATACGGCAGCGCTAACTCCATAGCAAAATTTATGCTAGACAAGGTTAAAAAACTACCTTACCTCACGACCGAGGTATCACTCGAGGATCTGGCAGATTTCTCCGGGACGGTACAAAACCTGGTGGCATCTCTCCGGATCCTGAAAACCGAAGGTTATCTCACCAATCCTGCATTAATGAATGACGTCACTGACAAAATGCCAAGTTCCCTGCGTCTGGCATGGCTAATCGAGATCCGCAAACAACACGCTCCGGCCACCATAACCCAGCTCGCTGCCTTTCTGAAAGAGGTGTCAAACGCAATTCCAAACAGTGGGATGGTGGACCACATACGATCTCGACCACGCCGTGAACAAATACATGCCGGGTACCAGGAGGAAGAAGAGAGTGATCGCATGCGACTTCTACCGAGCCATGAGCAAATACATGCCGGATATCAAGAAGAAATCAGGGATGGCCCAAAAGAAAAGATTGCCCCCATAAAACGCAAAGTAAACGAGGAACATACTTACCCTGGACCAAGCCGAAAAAGAAAAACTGCTGATGAAAGCTGCGCCCAATGTGGCGGTGATCATAAAACCCGCGAATGCAAAGAATTCGCAGCCAAAGATGTTGAACTCCGATGGGAAACTGTACGCACGGGAAGATTATGCCGCAAGTGCTTAGAAAAACACCACTCACGAAGCTGCAAAATAAACCAATGGTGCAAAGTAGGAGATTGCAGATCCCCACACCACCCCCTGCTACATAATCCCGAGTTCGTACGAAAAAGCGCCGTGGAAAATGTCAACTTGTGACGCCAGGACTCCGGACAGAGAGTACTATTAAAAATTGCGCCAGTCATATTAAGCGCTCCAAACAAAGAAGAAGTGTCAGTGTTCGCTCTCCTGGATGAAGGATCCACAGTAACACTTGTCGACGCTGACACCGCAATACAAGTCGGAGCAAACGGCCCAGTTCACGGACTGCGAATCCACGGCGCGAAAGGAATGTGCACCTCCGACAATCTCTCCCAACGAGTGAGACTAAGAATACGAGGTGCAGGCAACAGTAATACATTCCACATATCTGCCAGCACAATAAGCAACCTCAACCTGCCGGAGCAACAGACCCAAGGAAGGTCGGTCGTCCCGAAGCTGCTAATAGGCCAAGATAACGCTCACCTGATCGTGTCAAGGGAAGTTCGTGAATGCAATGATACTACGCGAATAGCATCACGCACCGCACTAGGATGGATCGCTCATGGGGGAGTCAACCCCAGAGATAATAACACGACCACCACTTTGGCACTACAACTAGAAACGGCCGCAGACATACAGTTGAGGGAGCTAGTAAAAACCAACTTCGCCATCGACTCCCTCGGAGTAACATCAGCCACCAGAGTCAATGCAAGCGAACAACAGGCAATTGCACTTATGAATGCAACTACCCGTCCTCTTCCTGTAGGAAGGTGGGAAACCGGTCTACTATGGCGCAAACCAGAAGCCACGTTACCTGACAATCGGCAGTGTGCGCTGAAACGACTTCTGTCCCTGGAGAAAAAGCTAGAAAAAGACAAAAATCTAGCAGTGGCCTACAACGACAAAATAAATCAACTTATCAACAAAGGCTATGCCAAGAAGTTATCAAGCCATGAAGCTTCCACCACCACACCTCGCAAATGGTACCTGCCCCACTTTGCAGTAATCAACCCAAATAAGCCAGGAAAAATCAGAGTGGTGTTCGATGCCGCAAGCCGATGCCGAGGAACCTCCCTCAACGACCAGCTGCTTACTGGTCCTGACTTGCTGTCCTCCCTCCTGGGGAATATAATACGCTTCCGGGAAGGAAACATCGCTATTGCTGCAGACATCAAAGAAATGTTCCTGCAAATAAAAATAAGGCGAGAAGATCAGTCGTCCCAGCTATTCCTGTGGAGGACATCACCCCATCACGAACCAGACACCTATCAAATGTCATCGATGATGTTCGGAGCCACCTGTTCCCCAAGCAGTGCCCAATTCGTCCGAAATAAAGTGGCTGAAACATACGAGCACGAGTACCCGGCCGCCGCAAAAGCCGTACGCACCAAGTTCTACATGGACGATTACCTAGATGCAGCAGACACACCCAATGAAGCTGCTGCACTCGCCCAAAGTGTAAGTGCCCTGCTCGCGAAAGGAGGGTTCCACTTGACAAACTGGGCGTCCAACAGCCCGGCGGCCCTAGCTAGCGTACCTATAGAAGACCGTGCCAGCTCCACGATACAAATCAGCAGCGGAGGTCCGGAAACAGAGCGAGTGCTTGGTTTAATCTGGGACCCCACCACAGACCGCTTCCTGTACTCATTTCGTGAGGCAATCTCCCACGACAAGGCCACACAACCTACCAAGCGGCAACTATTATCTATAGTAATGAAGATCTTCGACCCAGTCGGCTTCGTTGCCTGCCTTACCATCAGATCTAAGATGCTACTGCAAGCAGTGTGGCGCTCAAGCGTCGGCTGGGATGAACCCATTGCCCCTGAACACGCCCAGAGATGGACAGACTGGCTAAATCTGTTGCACACGAACAGCATCTCAATCCCGAGACGTTGCCTCTACAACAAATTAAACAACGTAACACTACACCTTTTCTGCGATGCATCGGAGCAAGCTTGCTGTGCCGTGGCCTACTTCACCGAAAAAATAGGTGGATCCTTACGAGTAACATTCCTTACAAGTAAATGCAAGGTAGCGCCACTGAAGCCTCTCTCCATTCCACGCCTCGAGCTTCAAGCCGCCCTCATAGCAGCGAGACTAGCCCAGACGATCCAAAAAGAAAGCAAAGCCCTGATATCCCGCACCTGCTTCTGGACAGACTCCACAACTGTACTATGCTGGTTACGCACCGACCCACGCGCCTACTCAACCTTTGTGGCAAACCGATTGGGGGAAATAGACGAACTAACCAACATACCCGACTGGAAATGGGTACCCACAAAACTCAATCCCGCTGACATAGGAACACGAGACTTAGAGGTGCCAGACTTAACACCAGAAGGAAGATGGTTTACTGGCCCAGCCTTTCTCACTTCCCCGGAGGGTGCGTGGCCAAAAGAACGGGCACCCGCCCACAGGCCTGACGACCTGACACTAGAAGTCAAACCTCACTACGTTGGCCTTGTGTCCACCAGGGGCGAAGCACTCCCATCAGTAGAGCGGTTCTCCTCATGGCACCGGCTGATTCGCTCCACAGCTTGGATCCTCCGATTTATCAGACGATGCAAGATGGGGCCCAATAAACCAGTAGAAGGCCCACTACTAGCCGATGAGATAAAAGCAGCAGAACACAGATGGATCAAAAGGTCCCAGGAAGACGCTTTCACAACTGATCTACACATCATCCAACAAGGTCAAAAACTGCCTGCTGGCAGCCGCCTCAACTCCCTGAACCCATTCTTTGGACCAGATGACCTACTACGAATGGGGACCCGACTACAAGCCTTGGAAAGAACAAAGAGTGTGGCCCGAACTCCCATAATACTGGACGGCGACGAACCCTACACTCGACTTCTTATCAGTCACTACCACAAAAAGGCGGATCATCCTAGTACTGAGAAAACAGTAGCAGAAATACGCAATCATTTCTTCATAATACGACTACGCACAACAAGCAGGAAGATAACGCACGCCTGCCCCACTTGCTTCATACGACGCAGCAAACCGACTCCACCTCTGATGGGCGCATTACCACCATCCCGCCTGATGCATCACGTCCGCCCATTCACACACTGTGGGCTTGACTATTTCGGCCCTATGGCTATCACGGTCGGTAGGCATCGAGAAAAACGATATGGAGCCATCTTCACCTGCCTCTCGACACGCGCCATTCACCTAGAACTAGCCGCTTCACTGACTGCTGACTCGGCCATCATGGCCCTACAAAGAATGACCGCCCGCAGAGGACAACCAGCAGCCATGTACTCGGACAACGGGACAAACTTTCACGGAGCTGACACCGAGATGAGGGACGCCCTGCTGTCAATAAGTCAAGACGCCAGAATGATTGACGCAATAGCTACCCAGGGAATCGAGTGGCACTTCATACCACCACTAAGTCCGCACATGGGGGGAGCTTGGGAAAGATTAGTACGATCAGTAAAGAAAGCCCTAAGCGCTACACTAAAGGAAAGAGCACCAAAAGAAGAAACGCTACTCACCGCACTTGCAGAAGCTGAGTTTGTGGTAAATAATCGTCCACTCACCCACATTTCAGTTGACCCACGTGATGAAGAACCTCTAACACCCAACCACTTTTTGCTAGGGTCAGCCGGGAAGCGCCCTCAATTATCCTTCTACGACAAAAAAGAAGAGGAAACATGCCTACGCCGCCAGTGGCGCATCGGACAACAACTTGCAGACACCTTCTGGAGGCGATGGCTGCGGGAATACCTACCTACCATGGCTGTCCGGCAAAAGTGGCACCATCCAACTACACCAATTAAGAAGGATGACCTAGTGATCATCATGGACCCAGCACTGCCTCGAAACAGTTGGCCACGTGGCCGTATCATCGAAGCAATACCTGCAGCTGATGGACAAGTCAGAACTGCCCGGATCCAAACCAGCACTGGGATATACGTAAGGCCGGCAGTCAAAATCGCCGTCATTCTGCCTGCCACGCCAGCAACTGATGAAACTGTACACTCTGCGAAGACACCCGACTCAAAACTCAGACATCGGAAAAGGACACGCCCGACGAAGTAGCTGAGCACAGTCGAGACTGCACTGAGGGGAGTGTATGGAACGTGTCGTAGGAATCCGCGTGCATCTAACGAGTGCGCGAAAGCTTTTGACAACCATGGAAATTCAAGAATGGAATTTACGCTCCCACAGAGTACCATGCCGCCAGCACGACAATCTGAGAGCTGCTATTGGCTAGCGGAATTATGTGCATGTGGTGCCCCTTCCAAATGACTTGTCTACAACGCTATTATGTCCTTTAACTAACTAATCAATTGAAAACATAAATGAAATTGATAATGAATACATGCAGCAGCCTCATTGGACTGGAAAACACATCTGAATAACCACCTAATGCCTCCACAAGGGACTCCAGACAGCAATGATCAACGCCAAGGAAATGGCTGACTATTTACGTCACCCCCACCATGCGACCAGCCGAGCCACTATTGGTCAATTCTGAACAAAGGAAAAATCTGAATCGTAAATATTTACGACAGCGAATTCATCTTCCGAAAAATTTGGAGCTCAATTTCGAGAAATTGGGAATAATTTGGATCAAGAAATAAACATCATCACCTAAAAATGAGTATGTACTACAAAAACAACCCAAAAACTGACGTCTATCAGTGATTGTTGCACTTTAAGAAAAATATTTACTGTTTAAAATTGTACCTTATATCACATATGTATACTTGTACCTTTTCTTGTAAACACAATAAAAATGATGTGAAGCTTTGGGATCCTGAGTTGGTAAAATCTTGGCAATAACTATCACACATAATTTTAACACAGCTGACTTCCAATCGTAGCGACCAGGGAAATTACCTAAAACAAGTACCTTAGAAAAATTAAGGAGGTTCTGTCCCCCAAAAATCCGACCTGAGTTTGCCCTATAAAAATAGAAGTCAAACCGGTAGGAAGTCAGTTCAAAACTATCAGCCAAGAAGAAACAATACCTACTCAAGATACCAACAGTCTCCAAGTTCAAACCTCTTTTCAAGTGTTTTAATCAGTCTTAGATTCAGTTTACCTCTCCCAGTATCCCAGTAACCTAAAATCCTAAAAACCCCAGTCTCCCACAGTCTCCAAAGTGAAAAATATTTATTTTAATCCAGTACTCAAATCAGTTTTGCCATTATACCTAGAAGCATTTTTTGTCAAAGTAGTAAATTCATTTAAAAGACCAGTGGCATTCCAAAATCCACTGGCGTACCAAACTCCATTGGCGTGTCATTGTGGCCAGCTCCCTATTATATTTAGTTTATGTACAAACGTCTAGTACACCCAGGATCTTTGTCTTACAAGGACTCGTATTTCATATTCAGAAATAACAATATTTACTTCCACTATTTTTCTGGCTGCTACTTTTTTAAATGATCAAACAGTTCCAAACAATTGGTTTGTAACCTAGAAAGTGTCTCAGATAAACATAACGAATTTTTTTAAAATTTTAACTTCTTTAAAGGTTTTTCGTGAGCAATGCTCACCTTATCAGGGTTAACTAAAAACTGAATTTCAAAGGGTAACATTTTAAAATTTATTTTAATTTTTTTAAAGGATTATATTAAAAAACACAGATAGTTCATAATTAATAGCTCATTATAAAAGGTGTATATATTTTTGAATAAACTGCCCAACTCTTTAGATAAAATCATTAGCGTGTTTGAATTAGGGCTAATTAGTAGCCACTTACGGGGGCCATTGTAGTTGGTAAGGTTTTTAAGAGAATCATGTTATTTGATGTACAAAAGATAATAACCTTAAACATAATACCTACAAAAAAGAAAATTTATATAAAACAGTAACAATATAAATTTAATATAGTAGAAATAAACTTAACATTAATAAATTTACTTAACCCCTCAGGCTAATTTGTTCGGTTTTCTCATATGCTCCTAGATCTCATAGAAATCGTTGTCTCACTTACTATCATGGTTAGAAATATAACCTAAACGGCATTAAAAAGAGAAAACACAGCGCTTTATAATCAAAACTAAAAGTTAACCGCAAAATTATTAAAATGTACATCTTTATGAAACCAAAATCTCCGAACGCAATTTTAATAAAAATTATGAAACTTTGAGAATTTTTTATTAATTATTTTCACATTAAGCGATAAAAAAGCTGGCGCTAACATTTATAATGCTTTGACTAAAATATTGTGTGTTATTTTATTATTTTAGATATCAGTAATTTTAGTAAGAAATGTAAAGTGAGCCATTTTTTGAAAAAAAAAAAAACAAGAGAGTTGGTTGTAAAATTGTGAATATACCTATAGAAGTGCTGAAAATTATATAAGACGACTCGCATTTACCCATTCTTCCCACTATACTGAAATGTGTGGTGGGAGAAGGAGGAGATGGGGTGGGGGACGAATTATAATGGGAACTAATTTATCAAAAGATTATTCAAAAATGTTTTCTGATTATTGATAATATTTTAATTCTAATTTCAAAACATCGTTTCGTATTAGCGGTACCCAGATAAAATAAAACACAACATCAAGGTCTCAAAAAGAACAAAGCCATTATGCAAAACATTTTGTAATTCAATAGAAAAATAATTATTACAATGTGTTGCTGCAAGCATATAAATTTATTAGCCAATTTAAGAAATTGTACAGGAAGAATCGGCCACTTGCATGGATTTCATAACGACTTGGAAAAATCGTGTGGATAGATTTTTTTTACTACGATTACGAAAATGTTAGGAAAACTTTTTAGAAACGTACCGTTATTTTATTTTTAAAATTAATAAATCCATTTTTCGGGCTTGTGACGTCACTATATAAAAATGATCTATTATTTTTTTTAAAAATCCACACTGATTTTTTTTATATGGCAACACTTTGATTTCAGGCGATTTTTTTGATTTGACATTTAACATTCACTAGATTTATTGTTTGTTCTCTGCGAACCTATCATTTGGTTTGACGTTTTGAGAGATGTTGTGAAGAGAACCCCTTACATTTTATGCCTTTTTACCTGCTTTAGAAGTATAATGGTTTTGGTGCTGATTTTAACAAAATCAAATTTTATAATATATTATTATTATTATAATTTACAAGTACAAGTATTTTACATTGGATTTAGTCATATATAGACGTTAAACATTATAATGATAAATGATCAATAAGATGGATCAAGGAAAAAAATATTTATGAGATGTAATATTTTTGGTATGCCTCGTTATTCTCCTGTGCCATTCGTGTGGAAAACGTTATTTAAAAAAAAGATTTTCGGCTATGTAATTATCGTTTTTTCGCACCCATAAAATTATGTCCCGCTTTCCGGTTTATAAAAAAATGGTCTGACTTTTTGGATTGAAATTTTTTTTTAAATCGCCAGGGTTTCAAAAATACGATTAAAAAAGAAAAATACGGAATGTCTTAGATATTTGCCCAAACCGGAACTTTTTTTTAATGTGATGTAAGTGGCCTATTATTTCTCGGACGGGGATCAATCTATCCACTACCCTCCTTACAAGTAAACGTGTTTTAAAATTTACACAACCATTTAACTTAGGGCCCGATCCCACCTTCGTAAAAATCGGACGACAAAAACCGGACGTCTGACACGTTCACATCTCCGTTTAAAAAACGGAACGATAAAAAATCGGATGAGGACGTCCTGTTCACACTTCCGTTTTTTTATGTGAATACTTCACAAGAGTGAGACTACGAGTAAGTCTTGAGACAGTGAGACTATGGCATTCCCAATTGGGGTATGTTGTGAGGCTAAAGGTAGTGGAAAGGGGAAGGAGACGGGGAGGAGAAAGATGGAGAAGCACCTGGATATTCAGATCTGGTCACCAACCATGACTTAAGCCATTTCAAGCAACGTTTAAATTCTGAATGGTGGTCTTACACCAGGGCGATATGAGAGTATCTTCCACTCTGAAACGTGCCGCAAATATACTAGGTACATGATATTTTAAATGTGAAATAACACATATTAATCAACTAGAATTTATTTGCGTACGCCAGAACTCCATCCCGCGACCTTCGGATTCCGAGTCAAGAGCCTTACTCCACGTCTATGGAGAACGTCAGAAAAAATGAAAAAAACGTCAGTTTAAAATCGGAAGGATAATAAATCGAACGATGCTTCCTTGCGACTGGGAACGAGCGGGTTAAAGGGTTGGGGTGTAGTGACAAGGCGACAAGTGTGAACAGGTTCATACAAACCTATGAGCGAGCGAGTTCCGACATGATTTTTAAACGGATGCGCTGCGCTGGCCATCGCTCCGACAAAATGTGCCGGATCCGACTTTTAATCTTGTCGGACAAGTGTGAACAGCTCCGTATATCCCTTACAGGCACCAGGAAATCTGATTTTTAAATGTGAGTGGAAACGGGCTCTTACGTTAATGGTTGTTAATCAGATGTGTATATTTTAAAACACGTTCGTTGATGAGGTTCTAAGGGTGATCTAAGTGTCAATTTCTTAATCGATTGCCCGCAACTATTGCCCACTCCCACTTTAACTGTACCTTTCTCACTGACATATTATATTCCTAAATATTTCACAGTCTCCATTAGGTAGTTCAATATGAATCGACAAACTGCCAATTTTTTATAATTTTGCTGGTATTTCTTATATTATCTTATTTTTTTAGCGCATTATTACTGATAAATCATACATATTTAGGAGGCGGGAATGGGCACCGCCACTCCGGGATTTATTGGATAGCCAACACTTCTGCCATAGGTCACCCCAAGTGGTTCACTGCGTTTGGTGATTTAGCAGGGTTCACGGGATGAGGTTTGTCTAGGTCTTGAAGGCGGATGACTAGGACCCACTGAACCCCAGATTCCTACCCATCACTTAAACTCTTCCTTCCCAGAACTATCCTCTCCTTCATTCCTTAAAAAAACCCTCCACACAGCGGCACCAAAGGTGATATTGGCCCTAAGGGAAATTATTTTCCTAAGGGCCTCCTGTGGGGAGCTCATGTAAAAAAAGTACGTGGCTACCATCTTCAAGTTGTTTTCAAAGATTTTTTTATCTAATCACTAAACTCAAAGGCAATCACGGTTGGTGTTATGGGAACAAATATAAATATAAAGAAGTGGGCATTGACATACAGTTATGGTGTAATATAATCGAAGAAAGGATTTGGTAGGTAATTGATTAAGCGCCCTTGATGTGACTTTCTCACGAAAATGGCGCTATAAAAATCATCCAATAATAATAATTATTATTATAATTATACTAGCTGACCCGACAAATGTTGTTCTGCCATATAAATTATTTCTAGTGAATATTTTGGTTGTTAAATAAAAAATAACGAATATAAAAAAATAATAAACATATTACAATATGTAAGTGTGTGGGGATGGGATCTATGACAGAAAGAGGATTGGAGATAAAAACGAAAAAACACCAACTAATGTAGGAAAATGAAAAAAAGAAAATCAATAAGAGTTTTGAAGAGCAGTTGAGTGTACGATATTTTTGTCAGTCCGTCTTTAGCAAACATGAATTATCTCGATGGTTTGCCCACGCGAGAACATGATGCCGAATGAAATATCAAAATTCCTTCTATGGAAGTCTCTCAGTATTTCTAAAATCTTTATTCTTGACAATACATCTTTTTTTTTTTTCAATATTTTGTATTTTGTGTTTCTAATATCCATGGAAAATAAACTTATATGGGTCTGTCCTTCCCGTAATGAGTTTTTTTTATTAACTTATTGGGAATAATGTGTTACTTACCATGTTTTTTTGTAATACATTATAATTAATTAGATGAAAAAATAAAACGACGCGACGCTTCTCGTGTATGTCTTGCGCAGGTGTAATAAATAATTTCTTTTTGTTTGAAATACGAAAGATGGTTAAATTTGTTCAATCAAAAATACTGAAATCACGATTAAAAAATGGGAGGGTGGGGGTAGGAGGGGAGAATAGGTATTTTTGATGCCAAATAAAAAAAAAATTGCCGAAAAAATAGATTTTTCTTCTGGATAGGGACACCCTATTCACCTAGCGGTATGAAATACACTAAAACCTATTCTCATACCTACCAAATATACATAAAAAAATTTCATAAAAATCGGCCAAAACGTTTCGGAGAAGTGCGACCACAAATACCGTGACACGAGATTTTTTATATACACGGTGTCCGGGGGTAAAGTGCATTAACTTCGGGAGGTGATTCTGCATGAAAGTACAAGTAAAAAAGATAAATAATTTTTTTCGAAATTCGAACTTTTAGGGGTAGTTTTGAGGTAAAAAGGTAAAATTAGTCCTGCATGTGGGGCCAGATTTATTATTTTCCGCTGTTACGATACGGGCCAATCACAATCGAGTCGGGCGCCAGACAGGCTCTCAGCAAGTAAGATCATACGTCACACTAAGGATTTTTAGCAGGTACGTCTTTTTGTATGGGAAAAAAATGTTGGAATTTCGGAAAAAGTTGTTAATCTTTTTTACTCCTACCATCATGCAGAATCACCTCCCGAAGTTAATGCACTTTACCCCCGGACATCCTGTATAAGAGAAGATATTACGGAACCATAGATTGTTTTGGAAATAAATTATTTCGGGTAACACCAAACCTACATCGATTCAAAATAAAAATAAAATCCTTTGGCGAGCAACTTTGTAACTCCATAAACGTAACACGATTGTTTATGGTTTTACCAGAAATGATACACACCATCGGAAGACTTGACACTTATAAACTGGTAGATCTATGAACAGTAGAACCTCGCGTCCAACAAAGCTGAAATCATAAGCTTTGTAAGTAGGTACTTAGGAACCCACCTACTTACTTAATGCAGACAATTTCACCAACTGAAAAAATAATCGTTACTGAACCGTCGTGTCGTAATTATATTTTTGTAATAACTTAAGGCGCCGCATCTGCGCTCAAAAAGAAGAAGATGGAGAGATATGTAATTACGAATGTTAGAGGAGCGCGCTAATATTTAAAGCCAGAAAATCGATGCGAAAATTGTGAAAATGTTTAATAAAACACGATTCATTTGAAAAGGAGCAAAAATTCGTGCAAGGCGTCTTAAGTATCATTTAAAGAAACATTGTAAATATTTCACAACTGTAACTTGTAAAATACGTGAAATTAACGTGTTTATAATAATTTTCGGAGCATACTTTGCGATTTTTTTCTTTGTTTATTTATTTCTTTGGGAATTTCATATAATTTTCGTTTCGGCCTGGAACGCGTCTAGATATTATCTTCAAAAATAACATATTTTTTTAAGAGCTTAAAAAGTTCAAATATTTAACGGAGAAGTGTAAGAACTCGGTAGAAATTCGGGTAGCGGCGGCTTAACTGCTTTTTCCAAAATTATATTTTTGTAGATTTCACCCAAGGTTCGTAGAAAACGCGTTTAACAAGGTAAGCTCATCTAGGGGGTAGATTGGAGATTGGCTAAAAAAATTGTGACGTAGGTCACGTAGGCCGCAGTCCATGTTCCACTGGGAGATTTGAATTAACTGCAATACGGGTGGCAGTGTTTTACTTCAAGCTACGTCATGCGTTCGAAATTTCGAAAGTTTTCCCCTCGAGTTTTTTTAACGAAAAATGCTCGTATGAACTAACCTTGTTAAACGCATTTTCAACGAATCTTGGATTTCACCATCTTTCCAGATAATGAATGCGATCTGGAAAGTGATAAAGACGGCAAGGAAAAACCCCAAGCACGGAAGGAATGGATAACCGATGAAATCTTAAATATGATAAAGGATAGAAGAGAGCTCAAAAATGATAAAAGAGCTGAATCACAAGAGAAATACAAAGTGCTGAGAAACCAAATAAATAGAGAATCAAGAATAGCCAAAGAAACATTCTACCAGAATAAATACCATGAGATAAACGACGACCTCAAGAGATGAAATGTAGAAAGAGCTCACGCTGCGGTGAAAGACTTCTTTGGGATGAGAGTTAAAAAGGGTAATGCAATAGAAGGAGAAGACGGCAAAATACTTTTCGAAAATGACGAAATAGGAGAGAGAGATGGAAAAGGTATCTCGAAATGCTGTTCAATGGAAAGGGAAATAATGACAACGAAACATTGATAGAAAGAGAAAATGAGGTAGACGCAGATGATTGTGCGAGGTCAAATTCTTCTCAAGAGATCCAATCACTAGAGAAGAGTTTTTGAGATTTTTCAGTGCGAGGTCAAACTCTTCTCTAGAGATCCAATCACTAGAGAAGAGTTTGACCTCGCACTGAAAAATCTCAAAAACGGGAAAGCACCCGGAATCGATGACGTTCCGGCTGAACTAATTAAGCCAGCAGGAAAAGGAACTATAGATGCCCTGTTTAAAATGATACAGACAATGTATAAGACTGGAAAGATACCAGAGGATTTCGAGAAATGCCTAATTGTCGCATTACCAAAGAAGGCGGGCACGACGAAATGTGAACAACACAGAACTCTTAGCCTAATATCCCATCCCTCAAAAATCTTGACTAATATCATTCTAAAAAGAATCGAACCAAAAGTAGAGAACATCCTTTCCGGAGACCAGTTTGGCTTTAGAAGAGGTGTAGGAACCAGAGAAGCAATATTGTCACTACAAATACTACTTGAAAAAAGAATAAAAAGAAACCAAAACACATTCATCGCATTCATAGACCTGGAGAAGGCTTTCGACAAAGTTAAATGGAAAAGACTCTTCGAGGTTTTGAAGAGAATTGACATCAAATATAGAGATAAACGAATAATCCAAGCACTATACAAGAATGAGGCCGCTATAATTAGATGTGACAATGATGCAAAAGAAGCCAGTATAAGACAAGGGGTGAGTCAAGGATGCTCTCTGTCACTTGTTCTTTTTAACGCTTATATACAAAGTGCGATTGATGACTTGAGAGAGAGAATGAGTCACAGAAAAGGTGTAAAGATACACGGGCAAAAGGTGGATATGATAAGGTTTGCTGACGATATTGCTATGGTTGCTGAAAATCAAGAAGAACTGCAAGAGGCCTTAACAATCATGCAAAGCATTCTTCAAAACAATTACAACATGAAGATAAATAAAGACAAACAAAGCTGCTGACTGTAGGCCGAACGCAACATTAGATGAGAGTAGAGATGTCAGGAGTTCCACTTAAGAACACCAAGGAGTTTGTCTACCTCGGGAGCAAAATAACATGGGACGGTCGGTCTAAGAGCGAGGTCGACAGCCGTATACACCAGGCTAGGCTTGCATTCAATAAAAGGTCCGAAATAATAGAATCGAATAATATAGACCTAAAACTGAGAATAGACTAGAGGCTTTTGAGATGTGGTCCTATAGAAGACTATTAGGAATTTCCTGGAGAGACCACAAATGAGGAGGTTCTCCAAAGAATCGAAGGAGGAAGGCACCTGCTCAGGACCTTGTCCGAAAGGCGCACAAGATGGATCGGCCATGTAATAAGACAAGAAGGCCTCTTGCATGCCATAATGAAGGGCATGACCGAGGGGACAAACGCTAGGGGACGCCCACGCTGAGAGTACCTGGAGGACCTGCTGGTGGACGTGCGCTGCTCAAGACAGGGAAGAGTGGAAGAAACGTATAGATGAAATTGCTGCAAACCAATCCCACGATTGAAACCAGAAAGAGAGAGACTCATGTATTTTTATTAAAAATGGTGTGTTATTTACCATGAATATTTTCCCCAGATTGGCTAATTATACTATCGGCTACCGTCCATCTGAAAACCTGAACCGGAACGTAACAAATTTTTTTACAGACAAATGAAATGCCAAATGGTCGAGTTAAAATAGGACGTCGCTACGCTCAATCCATATAATAAATAATACAACACTAGAAGTGTCTTCCGTACAAATTTGAATGGAAACAAATGCAAAAATGACTTAGTACCTTTTGATTCTAGACCATTTAGCATGCGGTCTGTCTCTCTAACACTTGCCTGAAATTGTATACCGTTATCGCTCTTGAATTTTGTAATCATGATGAAACACAGTTTTGTATGGAAATAAAATACGCTCACAAGGCACTTCTTGTGTCATCCTTCATTCTATTGCTTAGCCAATGTTATTTTGTGATAAATGAAATAATCCTACGAGCTAAACCTTAACAATAATATTTATTACTTCGATATGTAGAAGAAAGAGTTTTAATTTAATTTTTGCATTTAACCATTTGACTACCATAACACGGGCAATAGTATGGTAGTTAAAAATGGCAAAAATGTATCATGTCAACATTTAAGAAATAATAATAAAAAAAAAAAAAACCTGGGTCGGAAAATTTATTTAACCGTGCAATGAAATTTATAGTTCGTGGATTTTTCCTTCAAAGTAAATCAATATAATTTATACGCCTTTCTTATTTGTCTCATCCATGTTCTGTATATTTATGTGTGAGTGTGTGTGTGGAGGAATAAAGAATAGGCAACTTATTTCCTTACCCTGTGATTTGTATTCAGCCGAGATTGCGGTGACGAAAGGTAACTGTACAGTCTTGCCATTGAAAGTGTGTTATGAATGGCTCTCTCTTTCTGTCACATGTAGGGTTTGCAATCCCGCATCCCGTAACCTCGCGGGGGGTTGCGAGATTTGATTCATTTGCGGGATTATGGGATTGAAAAAGAAAACTCAATTTACACCAAAACAATCTGGTTTAATTTGCATACCCTTGCGAGCGTAGCAGTGTCAATATTTTACAAGAAAGAGGAACTCATCTAAATGCTAGAAAGAGAGGTCAGCAAGCTTGGAAACTTCATGATCTAGAATCTATTTTCAAGAAAGAGATGTCACTTTTTGAGAACGAATGTATTGGAGGGAGATACCTTCAGATAACTCACAGCTTTTGGATGACAGTCCCACCATCTAGTTTGGAAGCGTTTTCCGCTGCTAAGGAAAACTTACATTTGGATTTAATGCCAAAATATTCAACGAATTTCAGTAATATTTTTTTCAACCAAAAGGTGTAGTAATATCTAGCACGGATAACGGATATGCGTTTATTTTTTTATGTGTATACCGCACAAGAGTCCCAGTTGCTCCCGTCTGAAACCAGTATGACTATGGCATCCCCAATTGGGGTACGTTGTGAGGCTGAAGGAGAAGGAGACGCGGAAGAAGAAGGTGGAGGGGGGAGAAGTACCTGGCTATTCAGATCTGGTCACCAAACACGGCTAAAGCCATTTACAGCAACGTTTCAATTTTGAATGGTGGTCTTCCACCAGTATCTTCTATTCTAGAATGTGCCGCAAATATGTATACCATATGTTTAATAGGTATTTACTTATAATTCAAATAAGAAAACTTGAACAATGTGTCCTTAGAACGGGGTACCCCAGTAAGGACACATTTTTCTCTAAAAAACTGTAAAACGAAGAAAAAAAAAATAGGATAAATTTTAATATAAAATATTTTAAATGAATTAATTTGGAAATAACACAAATTAATCAAATTAAATTTATTTGCGCACGCCGGGATTCGATCCCGCAACCTCCGAATTGCAAGTCTAGAGTCGAGAGCCTTACCCCTCGACCACGGAGGCCATAATTTATTTGTTATTTAAATTTTTTAAAATAGACCATCTGAATTTTTAAAAATTAGAGCCAAATTTGCCAATTATTTGTGAGTTAATGATAAGTATTTAAAAAAATCTCTATTTGCTGTTGAAAATAAAAATAAAAATGATTTAAAAACATTTTCGTGGGCGTAAATTTACATTACAAATGACCGATTTACATTGGAACACAAATTTATCACGTGGTAATTAAAATTTCTTCTCAAAAAACGCTTTATTTATCAGGTTTTATTTTTTTAAATTATTTTTCGTTGTATTATCAGAGTGGATAAGGCAAGATTATATTTTTACTAAAAAGAATTACTAACGTTGAAAGTTGCCTCTAAAATCACGCGAAAAGGAATTAATTAATGGCCTATATATCAGAATTTAAGGCACAAATAAATAAAAAAGCACATATTCATGCTAGCTGTTTGCTATAACTTTTGACTAAAAAAAATATTTTTCAGTTTATTTATTTATTTATTATTTATTTATTTAATACATGAATTATCAACAGTACATATAGTTTTTTGTGATATTTCACCCTCCATGCTAGGGATGACCCTGTGTTATGGCGGGTGAAGTTTACAGTTAGTGGATATACATTCGTTAGTATAGATTGAAATTTTTAGTAAATTAAGGAATTATTGATATATATATAGTTCACAGTAATCAGTCTTATACATATAATGCTGCTTAGATAGTAAATAAAGATATTTTATGTTTTGCCTGCTCTATAGTAAGAAAATGATATACTTATAGTTAGATTGGGTTACAAGAAGAAGATGGAGAAGTTAGAGAATTATTATAAAATGAGAAATTTGAGGAGTTGTTAGATATAGATCATACTAAATAATCTTTTACATACATGCCGCTAATTTAGAAAATAGAGATATATTATGTTTTGTCTGAAAAGTGATTAAATCGATAGAGTGTAGAGTGAATGGGTGTTAAAATTGTAATGTATCCCATGTGTAAGGATCCATTTCGTAATTTGTTTTTTAAAGGAATGGGGTTGACTCAACGTTTTTAAGTTTTCAGGGATAAGGTTAAAGATTTTAGGAGCTAGGAAGAAAAATTGTCTTTGAGCTGACGTGGTGTGTAGTGTAGGTACATTGTAGTGTCTGTTGGTTATTGTTCTGGTGGTGTAGTTGTGTTGTAAGAGAGTTTTGTTTTTGTATTTGAACAGGAAATGTATTAGCATAAATTTTAAATGGAGTTGCCGTATGTTTAAGACGTTATACTCGATGAGGAGTCGTTTGGAGGGGTATCTTGTCGGTCGCTTGTTAATGACACGTATTACCATTTTTTGGGCTTTTAGTAGAGGTTCGATGATAGATTGTGCACAGCCACCCCAAGTTATAATGCCGTATGCTAATAGAGATTGGCAGAGAGCGTAGTAAACAGTTTTAAGAGTTGAGGTAGTAAGGATATTTCTTAGGGTTCGGAAGACATAAGAGAGTTTGCGGATGCGTGTGGTTAGACTGGCCAAGTGCTGATCCCAACGAAGGTGTTGATCAATGATGACCCCCAGATATTTTATGTGGGTGGCGTGTTCCAAGTTTGGGCAATTACAGGAAGTGCAAGTTCTTAGACAGGAGTGAATTATTATATTCTGATTGTTGGTAGGTTGGGTTGCAGCAGAAAGACTGAAGGTTAAGAATTTTGTTTTTCCAGCATTAAGGGTTAGGAGATTATCATCTAACCATTTCTTTATCTGGCGTATGTCGTTTTGAGCTATGTCGAATGCTCCTTTCCAGGTTTTGTGTCTAGTTATCAGTACAGTGTCATCTGCAAAAGATATTAGTTTCCCGGTTATGGGAAGGTTACAGAGATTGTTGATGTAGATGAGGAACAGAATAGGGCCTAGAACACTTCCTTGTGGGACTCCGAAGTGGATTGGTAAGGGGTTACTTGTTATGTTGTTAATTTTCACAGCTTGCGATCTGTCGGTTAGGTATGATGAGAACCAGTTAAGAGTTCTACCTCGGATGCCTCTTTGAGATAGTCTTTCTAGAAGTATGGGGTGGGAAACCGTATCAAATGCTTTGGCTAAGTCTAGGAATATGGCTAGGCAGGAATCACCTTCGTCCAGGCTGTTAGTGATCTTATTCGTCAAGTCTAAGATTGCAGATTCTGTATTTAAATTATTTTGAAAGCCAAACTGATTAGGCGAGAGAAACTTCTGGGTTTCAAGATGGGAGACAAGTCTACTTTTAACAATTTTTTCAATGATTTTTGACAGGACACTTAGCAAAGAAATGGGTCTATAGTTTTCAATATTTGTTTTATCGCCACCTTTATAGATTGGGATAACTGTTGCATGTTTTAGTCGGTGTGGGAAAGAACCGCTTTTAAAGCTTAGGTTAACGATATGTTTTAACGGCATTGTAATAAAGTGAACTATGTGTTTTATTATATAAGGAGAAATATTGTCATTACCAGCAGCACTGTTTGTTTTAATGGTGAGTATTGTGTCAACTATTTCTTTATTGGAGGTAGGGGCTAGGATTAGTTCCGGGTGCAAAGAGCTCTGTTGTCTTACCCGTGAGGTTAAGAGATTTTGTGTTTTGTTTGTTGCTTTTAGAATTTTGTTGGCTAAGTTCGTGCCGATGTTACTGAAAAAATGGTTGGCATGATCAGCTAAGGTTTTTGGGTCATCATGGACTTGGATATTTTTCCCATTTATGGCGAGTGATTGCATTTTGAATGAGGTTTTATTGTTTTCTGAGATGTCATTGACTACGTTCCAGATTATTTTACTGTCATATCCCGATTCTTCAATTTTTTTTTTGTAATAGTTTTGTTTGGTTATTGTTATGAGATTATTGCAAATGTTACGATATTTTTTATAGAAGCGCAAGAGTTGAGGGTCTGGGTTGTTTACGGATTGTTTATGGAGTCTGTCTCTTTTACGTATACAGAAGATAAGGCCATTTGTAATCCATGGTTTTAGTTTCTTTTTTTTGTTCGATGCCATTATAATGGGGAAAGTAGCGTGGTTAATGTGGGCAGTTAGTGATGCAGAGAAATTTTCAAGAGCGTCGTTGACATTTTCAGAAAGCAGGGTAGATTCCCATTTTTCTTCTTCAACATACTTTATCAAATGAACCATATTAACAGTTTTATGGGAAGGATTACTGGACTTAGGGGGAGTAGATTTTGAGTTGTGTAGTTCGAGAATGGTTGAGTAATGGTCAGTTACAGTGGATTCGAATACAGCTGATTTAGCGGTTCGCTTTGATCTAACCATAATATGATCTATGCATGTCTTAGTAGTGAGGGTGACTCGTGTAGGTGTGTTGATGTGTGGTATAAGGCCATGCAGTGCCATTAGGTTTAGGTAATTTGTAGCGTGGGGGCTGGATTCATTTAGGATGTCTATATTTATGTCACCGATTATGATGAGATCCTTAGTTTTTTCATCGATATTTTTTTCGAGAGAGTAGAGAAAAGGGGTGACATTGTTGGACTTTGGGGAGCGGTATATTGCGAGTATATTTAAGTTATCGATTGAGATATTAAGACAATTTGCATGGTCGACTGAAATTTCAGATACTGCATGTTTTAGGTTAGACTTGACATAAACTATGACCCCATCGGATTGGGACCTGTGCTGAGACGTGTTGTACACAGAGTAGTTGTTTAATAATTTCGGGATGTAATTAACGTTAATCCAGCACTCTGACAGAACAATGATGTCAAATTCATTTCCTATGTCAGTAAGTTGAACAAGTAGGTTATCAAAGTTTTTGTTGAGGCTACGGATATTCATGGCAAATACTCTTAGAGCTTCTGGTTTGGAGATAAATTTTTTTAATGCATTTGTGTTGTTTGTCGTATGTGCCGTGATATTAAGAAAGTTATCAATTGGGTTAATTGGGTCCATTATGGGCATCTGTGTATGGTGGGTGTTTGAGTTCATCAACGACTGGGTAAGATAGGTTAATGTATAAGTATATTGTAAGACCAAGACATTTATTATTCGTTATGTGTCTTTGCAGGTGCATAGTGTCTTCTGTGTTTGAAAGAATAACAATAATTAGACAAGTAAAAATACATAGGAGATCTACAATCATAAAGTATATTAAGTGCATTGAAAGTATGAAATTTGTATGTATGATTATAACTTTATATATGAAGCAAGAATAGGAATCATAGCAGGTTATTAATATGATTATAAGAATGGAATGGATTACATGTATAAGTGGAATTAGACAAGTAAGGATACAATCCTTCAGCGTTGGTGTAGAAGGTATGTGGAATGCATGTAATTTGTTATGGTTATAAACAATGAGATGCAAAAGGTTAGTTTCACTTGTGGTTATAATAATACTAATTTTGTATTTATGAATGAGGATGTTAAGATGATAGAAATTATTTGAGTAAGTGGTACCACAGGTTTTTAAAAGCGGTAGTTGTAATGAGAATTTTTTCCAATATATGTTCATAGTTATGATACAGTTCCAGAGTTCAATGACATTTATATTGATATAAGTGATAATTTTCTGATACTGAGAGTTAATAGCAATAGTAAGTAGTTTATACTTTGTTATTTCAAGATTATAAGTGAAGTTTAGGTAAGGATTGTTGTAATGGAAAAATCTTTTCAATATGTAATATTTTGAGAATATGTAAGTATTGTGACTTCTATATGCTGTTTTTGTGAATTTGTATATAATGAAAAAGGTATAAATAAAGAAGTTTACAGTGTTGGCAAAGCTAGGAAAAAATAATTCGTGGTACGTTGGATTTAAAAAGTTACAAATACGTGTCATACTTATTATAGTAATGGATTTTATGATAGGCAAGATAGGAATAATATTATTAATTAAGATATGATTTGGGTGGATAATAAGATATAGTATATCAATACTTGGGAGTGAGTTTGGTTGGGTACTTTGGCCTCAAATCCAATCATTTTAGTTTTGTTTGAAAAAGGCCGCGTAGCGGGTTCTCACACCCCTTAATAAAAAATCTGCAAATCCCGCGGGATTCCTAAAGGTTATCCCGCAAACCCACGGTTTTGCAAACCCTAATCATATGCTTAGTTTATGAAAAAGAGAGAGGCCACAACAGAGCTATTGGCGGTATGCCTATACGAGGTATACTACTCGTATATGCCTCGTATATAGCTGTTTGTATTTACCTCACGCTGGCGTGTTTGCACGACATTGAAACCGTATTCTTCCTTTATGTGAGGAGGTTTTATGGACGCACATAAAAAAACATTTTGTATTATAATAAATCTCACGGCAATTTATTACTTTATCACAATAGCAAAGGTGTAATGATATCCCATACAATTTTCTGATTTATATTTATTTACCCGATGGATATTTTCCATACAGTCATTTTTTTGTAGTAGGTTTCTATGTAAAATAAAGAGAAAAAGGTTTATTTTGTGGACAAGAAAAAAAAATCTTTGTTACGAATGCTGTGATATATTAAGCCCTGAAAGAGGTCGTACACGTCTTGAACGAAAACAAAAAAAGAAGATACTAGATCAATGACGCACGTCTGTGTGGAACTACTTTAGTATGTATGTATTTATTGTTATTATTTTATTATTATTTTCTTTTATTTATTTCCTTTCATTATGTAAAAAAAAATATCTTTCATCTTGAAATATTTTAATTTAATGTATTATATATGTATAATATGGAACTCGTGGGACTGCACCACCCTCCCCGTGATCTGGAATAAACGAATTAAAAAAAAAAAAAAAAAAATTTATCCGTTTGTCTTTCACTATAATGTAACATCGCATAAGAATCAAAGCATTTTTAAAATATTATATTATTGTACTTTCGATAAGGAAGAATTATTCCTGCAGGCCGTAATGTGTAAATTATTTTTCAGTTTTGTTGGGTATTTTGATCCCAAATCCAAAATTAAGATTTGTATAAAACGGGCCGAAGCGGGCCACGCAAACGCTCATCTTAAACAGTTTTTTTTTATTAATTAAATTTTTTATTATTTTACCTTTTGTAACGAGAGGTAGATGTCACGTTAAAAATATTAACTGGTCGTAATTTTTAAATAAACTTTTTTAAAATCTAATTTATTCGTATTTACTGTGTTATACGAGAAATCAGGAAAAACCCATTTTCTTGACAGTCTGTAAAAATAGTTTTATTTATATGAACATGTGGTAGTGCATTCAGTGGTGCTTTTATTAATACATGGCATGACATTTGCGTAACGCAAAACTTGTCTTACCACAGTCTCACAGAAGTCTAATGCGGTAAACATTCTTGTAATTTTTTTTGTTTCCTTGAAGAAGAAGATAATTCTAATAAATCAAAATGACAGATGAAACAGAACCAGGCCCCGGAAAAAAAGTATATATAATGGTCGCAATTGGGAATAGAACCCAGGATCTCTATCCCGGTGCTGGGTCTTTTTCGGTTTCATGTTTCGTTTAGATTAATTAGAATTATATTCTTCTTCAATGATATTTTACATTGACGCATATAACCTCCAAAAGTTATTAAATAAAGTTAGTCTAATAAAATTGAACTTTCTTGTTTAGTTACACGGCTGCCCTGGGAGTCACAGTCGGTGTTGGTTGCTTTCTGCTCATTCTCAACATGCTCATCTTCTTCGTCATCTACTACCAGAGGGTAAGAGGGAAGAAGAGAAAGGCGAGGAGCAGAAACGGTTCAACCCAGTCTATTTCTGACGGTAAGTAAAAAAAAGTGTCATTATCGATGCTGTTTTCAGACTTTCTTCTATTTTCCGGAAGGTAAAATTCAACTGATAGATATTTTTTTTCAGGAAGTCCTCAAAAGCTGATGAAAGTCCTCCAACCACGAAAATCAAAAGAATATTTATTATGTTTTGCTGATGTCTATTTTTGCAAGGGGTCGAGCAAAAATATCCCGAGAGTGAATGCTCTCCGCGTAAAGAATTCGAAAGCGACCCATGTTTTTCCCCTTGAATGATCTTAAGGTTCAAAAAGCTAAAAGATATACTCAAATAATACAAACACGATATAAATATCTAATGACTCGTAAGGATGCGTTGCCATTTCACGACAAGGAAACATAAAGTTGTTTGGCGATACTCAATATTACTGGACATTTTCTTTACTGGGTGAATTTTATGTAATGGCCATTTTGTTTGGTGGATGAAAATAAAACTCTATTTTATTTTATTAATCAGATAATAATATGTTATTTTTTATTGAAGGCATAGAAAAAGGACAGCAGTCCGAGGACGAGAGCGAGGAGCTTCAGTGTTCTGCGCAAATGCCTCCTCCGTCGTATCGTCCAAAAGGCTCTAAAACTCAGGTAAGTCTACTTAAAAAAATATATTTTTTACTATAACTACCCCCTAAAACAATGATACCCTTCCTAATGAAAAAAAAAATCATTCAGGATGCATATTTTTTTAAAAGGATTTGATTCAAATTGCTGGAAGCAAAGTATGAAAAATAAATATTACGACATATTGGAATTTCATTATTTTTATCATACACTCTTTACTTGGTATCGGGGTAATAACCAGAATATCAAGTACTGAAGAGTGAAAAGCTTTGATATCATTTGTACCACATTTAAACGGTAGAATAAGCAAAAGATTGAAGATGGAAAGATCTCTCCATGGCAAATATATTTTTTTGTGATGTGAGGTTTTCTTCTCATGACACAAGTAGTTTTTTTTATCATACCCCAATTAAAATGAGAATTTTAAATCTTATCTATTCTCGATCCAAGTTAAGAACAACACCTCGTGGACGCGCATGTCTCCGCCCCTTCTACCCACTGCAACTAGGACGGACGCTAAAACATTCAATCCCACTATTTAATTATTGAATTATTTTATTTGTCTTACAAAAAATTACAACAATTTATATATCTAAATAATAGTGGTGATAGTATTACCAAATACATATTGTACTTTGTGTAGGTAAGATTTATCAATTACGCTGAGGAATTAATCCGAAGTTAAAAATATCATTATTCTCTCTGGTTTCAATCCTGGGATTGGTTTGCAGCAATTTCATCTATTCGTTTCTTCCACTCTTCCCTGTCTTGTGCGGCTCTTTTGAATTCTGCATATGATAAGCAGCGCACGTCCACCAGCAGGTCCTCCAGGTACTCTCGGCGTGGGCGTCCCCTAGCGTTTGTCCCCTCGGTCATACCCTCCATTATGGCATGCAAGAGGCCTTCTTGTCTTATTGCATGGCCGATCCATCTTGCGCGCCTTTCGGACAAGGTCCTGAGCAGGTGCCTTCCTCCTTCGATTCTTTGGAGAACCTCCTCATTTGTGATGTGGTCTCTCCAGGAAATTCCTAGTAGTCTTCTATAGGACCACATCTCAAAAGCCTCTAGTCTCCGTTTATCTCTTTCGGATAAGCACCATGTTTCGCAGCCGTACATCAAGATACTCCATACATAGGTCTTGATGAGGAGTATTCTCAGTTTCAGGTCTATATTATTCGATTCTATTATTTTCGACATTTTATTGAATGCAAGCCTAGCCTGGTGTATACGGCTAACGACCTCGCTCTTAGACCGACCGTCCCATGTTATTTTGCTCCCGAGGTACACAAACTCCTTGGTGTTCTTTAGTGGAACTCCTGACATCTCTACTCTCGTCTGATGTTGCATTCGGCCTACAGTCAGCAGCTTTGTTTTGTCTTTATTTATCCTCATGTTGTAATTATTTTGAAGAATGCTTTGCATGGTTGTTAAGGCCTCTTGCAGTTATCATTATTAAGAAACATTAAAAGCCAGTGAATCATCTTTGTTGTCCTCGAAGTCATGAACAATATGATGGAAATTCCAAAATTTTCGCTCATTACCAATAATATGTCGAATAAAATTACTCCAATGCTCTGATGTAGGTAACTCTTTCGATACCTTCTTACGCAAGTGTTCGGCATTTATTTTAAAGGAGATATTTTTTTAGTTTAACATGTTATTTTACCATCGAACATACCAATTCGCTCGGGTTTAATTCGCAATGATAAGGAGGTTTGTTGGCTTCGCTAGCGTAACATCTAAGACATACTTATCATATAAACCCATGCGAGAGCTGTCCCCTTTTCTTATTTGTAATTATTAGTGATAATTTATTTGGACATATCGGCTGATTATCCATTTTATCTGAATGGGTTAATTTTTTGTGACGCGGAGACACAGCACGACGGTCAATGCCATACTGATTTTTGGGCGGAGTGATTTGCAACAGTCGAGGTGCCGTGAAGGGACTGTAGCGGGGGGAGTGGTATGCGCAGTACAAACCAAATTTTGTACCATAGCGGGGTGTTCTAAATGTGGATCGAGAATAGGTACATGTATAAAAAATAAAAGATTGTTTATCAGTACCACAATAAAAAAAATCATAATAAATTTGATATCACGATCTTAAAAAAAATAATGATATATTTATAAAAATATTTTCTGTGTAAATTTTCAAACATCAAAGGTAAATTCTTTCATGGAAAAATTTCATGGTGATTTCTGTTTTTAAAAGAACATCATTGACTTTCAAAATAATTTGTGCAAATTGTATAAAAGCGAATATGAAAATATGAAGCTTAGACACTTGAAAGGAGGGTCTTTCTTTTGAGTCGGGTGTCGTTGATCCTGAGGGCCATATTCATGTTTTGTGGTTAATAAGAATTTCACATTATGAACGTTTTAATAAAGTTCATCGAGAACTTTGCCAGGAATTCCGGGAATCGACAAGTATTTTGAGTTTGAACACTTTTGAACTTGCTGGAATATTGTGTGATTTGCATTTAGATAACATCGGAGAACGATCTACGGTTCAGTTATTGTTTCCACACTTCTATTTTTTATTATAAAATAGTAGAACAACTCAGTAGCTCGGTAGTACAAAGTTTCAACGCTTTTCCAAGTATCCATTTACAGTGTTTGTGTTTGTAAAAGTTTTTTGACGAATTTATTTTTAAATGAGGCAATTGAGAAAGACCCTTTTCCTGAATTTTTTTTTAAAGAATTGTAAATAAAAGAATTTTATATAAAAGTTGTTTTAAGTCCAGAATGTAAAGAAAATTTAAAACAAAATAAACAAAATTTTTAACAAAACAAAAAAACTACTTAAAAAAATGCACTTAAAAGTAAAAATATAATTTCGTATTCTTATACAACTGAACAATCAATTTACTTTTTCTACTCATCAAAATGTAGGTAGGATTGTTATTTTTGGAGTCAGTGTCAGCCAAGGTAGGTTTGTAACTACATACATAGTTATAGGTGAGATATGCTTCTGTCCTGCCGCGTCATATTGAGTTATTCGTCCATTTGTCGCGCACTTACTTAATGCAAATTTAGAACTTATATGGTTTTCTCATGGATGCCATTGTCAGAACTCGACCAAATTGAAATGGGACCACACGGAAAGCATCAGCTTTCAAATAAAAAAAAAATCATCAATATCGGTTAACCCAGTCGAAAGTTCTGAGGTAACAAACATAAACAAAAACAAACAAAAAAAAATACAGTCGCATTGGGAACCTCCTCCGTTTTGAAGTCGTTTAAAAATAAGAGAATAACTATTTAAAAATGAAATGGCTTATGAAATTTTGACCAAATGTGGAAAATTACCGAGAATTGGCGTTTTCGGGAATGTTAAAATGTCAAATAATCAAAATGGTGGTGATCAATGATTTGATGTTCATCAATTATGACGATAGATTGAAATAACCTAAGATTAATCTTTATGCTGTAATAAGCAATAACAGTATTCTATCCTGAAATTAGAATATGTACAAAACATTTCGATTTCAAAGTTAACTTTCAAAACAATTTTAACGAATGAAAAAAAATAATGAAAATTGAACTGAGTTTTGTTTGTACTCACAATTTATTGTTTGTTATTCAGAAAACATAATTTTCGCCTCTGGGATTTAATGTTATTTCTGTAGCGTCCATTTTCCGCATTTTTCTGGTCCGAGTTTGTGAAACTTCGAATCATAATTTGTTTCGTAATTTCTTCAAAGTCTTTCTTGTTTCTGTTCTGAGAACATCAAAACCACTTCTGAACGAGTCACCCCTGTTTGTTTCTGCTTTATGACGGATTTCTAATTTAAGGTCTTTTGTGTCACCTACATTTCCATTCAGCGCAGACTTTATTCAGACTACGTGACTTTAGGCGTGCCGCATTTCAATGTAGTACTAAAATTGACAGACGTTTGAGTAATGAGGACTCCCTAATTTTTTCAGATTTTTTCCATTAACAACATGGCTACAAAAATTGCTATTTTACTGAAGAAATGACTTTCGTCTCTTGATTGTGTCTGACAAAGAGGAGTGATTTGGGTTAGAGGGCTGAGATTTAAAAATATATTTTGAGTAAAAGATTATCTAGTCTATTTTCTTAGGTTATTTTAGGTGAAATGTAAACAAAAAGGTGGTTGATGATTTTATTGCATGCTCTAGGGCAGGGGTATTTAAGAATATTATTATGGTAAGTCAAGTAAAAGGGATTCCCTTTTTCCAATTAAGTGATTGTTTAAGTTATCAAAAATTTTACTTGTGGCAGTGTCATGGTTTTTGAAGTGGACTTAAATAATTACCTAAAGTAAGTTTTTTGTGAAAACTCAATAAAATACCCTAAACCATGTCACTTGAAATTTTGTTATTTTTTTGTCAGGCGAATTAGTATTGTAACAGGATTACAACTAAACATTATTTTGGAATCTACTAATTAAAGCGTGTATTTTCAGGAAAGGATTCGATTTTTTTTACATATTAGTCTAGTTAAACTTATGTAAAAGTATGAAAAACAAGTTGTGCATTGCTGAGATATGAACCCATGACCTCTTTGCGCTGTTTAAAAACCCCTTGCAGTTTTCCGCGTAATTTGTCGATTTACCAGTAAAATAAATGTTTTTTTTATTGGCAAACCTTGTACCATCGTGCTTGGAATTGTTTTATTCGCAATCACAAGTTCTGATTAAATACGAGATATCAACAATGGAAAAGTAATCTAATTGGAACAAACACAAGAAAGCCTTTCCTGTAAAAATAGTGTAACCAGAATAAATCCACGACTCGGCTCTCAGGAACAGCTCATTTTTCACTCTGGAGATTTTTCAATGTAGATTTGTTGAATCTGATTTGCCAAGGGAGAAAAAGTTTTGTTTACTAGGAAGTACGAAACAACTGCTATTTGTCACATCGGAATAAAGCCTGACTAAATTTTATCTTGTAGATCCCCATGGGCGGCGGAGAAGAGGCGTGCGGCGTGGCGGGGGCGGGGGCGGCAGCTGGGGCGGGGGCGGGGAGCTGCGGCAGCCTCCTGCGACCAACCAAGAAGCGCGTACAGATTCAAGAGATCTCCGTCTAGAACCTTTCTCCACTTCGCATCATACTATTACATATTTCGATTACAAGAATACAAAGTACGTAGAATAACATGTTTTGTATAAAGATTTGTTTGTATAATATGTCAAGCGGATCGTTGAGGTTTGTCTAAGTAAATAAAATTTTCACATTATGATTTTTCATTGTCTTTTAAAAAATGTATAAAGTCTTTATAAATCAATAAAACGTATCTGTATTTTACTTCGTAAAGTGTAAAAATATAACTTCTTAAGAAATATACACCTACCTTAAACATAAACCTTGTTTTAATTGTTTTTGTAGGCTTCTTTAATTACAAGGGGAGCAAAACCATTCAGACTTCCTGAAGAATATTATGTGGCGGAAGTCGAAAGAATCCGTTATTCAATAATAATTTTCATATAGGTATATTTTAGCTCTGAGATTTAAGAGTTTCCGAATGGAGATACGAGTAGATATCCTTATTATTTAGATTATTTATTTCAAGCAGCAAATAATGTCACAGTTTGAGTTCAAATATGAAGAAAATAAAATAAAAATAGCTTCCAGTGAAATTTTGATTTGCTTTTTTTTACTGTAGCTCCATACATATGACATGTTGTGTGGAGGCTCTTTTTAGGGAATGGAAGGAGAGGAAGTTCTGGGAAGGAAAAAGGTTTTTTTTAAGTGAAAACCTCACCGTTACAACTTATCCCAACCGCCTGAAGCCAGTGAGACTATGGCATCCCCAATTGGGTTGTGAGGTTGAAGGTAGGTGGAGAAGGAAAGGAGATCGGTTAGAGTATGGTGGAGAATAGTGGCTATTCAGATCTAGTCACCAAACACGCTTAAAGCCACTTAAAGAAACGTTTCAATTGAATGGTGGTCTCACAACAGGGCGAAACTTAGAGTATCTTCCACTCTGGAACGTGCCGCAAATTTACCTTATATTATTTTAAATAATGTTGTGAAAACACAAATTAATCAACTGAAATTTACTGATTTTAACCCGTGACTTCCGGATCGCTAGTCGAGAGCCTAACCCCTGGACCACGGAGACCATCCGAGGGATGTGTAGGATCTGGGAGTCAATGCGTCCAGGAGTGAATCCATCCTTCCCACTTCGGTGTAAGGTGATGGGACGAGAGGGTCCGGATGGAGATATAGGTCTCTCTCAACCAGTCTCTTCTGATCCGGCCCGCCATCCGGTAGGTGTGGAATAGCAATCGCCACCAAAATCAAAAATTAAGATAAACCTCACCCCATAAACCCGGGTACTCTTGCCAAGTCAACAAACGTAGCCAATTGTGATGACCTATGGCAGGGATGTTGGTTATCTAATAAATGATTCCCGAGACGGCGGTACTCATACCATAAATTGTTGCTTTTCTCAGAGAATAAGACAAATTTTCACATAATAATCAACTTCACCTGGACCGAGCGTATATCAAGGTTAACAATTTACACACATAAGTAAAAACAACAAAGATTGTAATTATTTCTTGTAAGTATGAATAGAAAATAATACATGGAGGAAGAAAAATTAAAGTGCGCAGTTCACCCGCGTAAGAAGTGAAACCTTCAGAAAACTAAAGTAAACAAGAGTGTGGAGGCTACGAAGCATCGTACAAAGAGGAGACTGATTATACCATCTCGTTCTCTCGCCGGCTAAATCCTATAGATGTACGTGTTTGTCTCTTTTTATTGTCACTATTTTTTGTTCAAGTGTACTAAAGAAGTTTTCACTTTAAAAAACATGTTAAGTAAGTGACCAATTGGGTACTTTGAGAGTAAATTGTAACGATTAATATTTGGATCATTAATAAATCATTATTCCAAAGAAGAAACAAGGAATGCGTAAAAAAACAACTAGGGTGATTCTTCGTTAAGGGATATATTATTTTATTTGTAACAAAATATCTGCGTGATAAGAATGTGTACAATCTACCTACATCTCTCCCGGCAAGTAGGAACCAAAAACACATTATTCAATAAAATAATAAAAGGTCTGATGTAGAACAAGGACATTTATTGATATGCATCTTAATGAACAAGGTAGAGCAAGAACAATAATCTCAGCGCGTGTCAGGTAAAGACCTGATAGAGGTTAAAAGATTTAGATTGCTATCAGTAAGAAGTTAATGCCGTCAAGGCTATGGAGAATTTAAATTTAACAGGGCGCCAGCCAGGGAAAAGCATCCTGACATAATTATAAACAGTGAAACCATTAATCTAAAATAATAATATTCATTTATCTCACACGTGTTTGAAGTTACCAGAATTCCACCAAACTACGAGCGCAGGACACGAACTCCCTTCCAGCACGGTCTCTCCACACAACTGACGCCTGCGGTTAAATATCGAACTAGCGAACCCCGAAACTCAGGCGTGCCAACCTCGGGAACAAAAATGCGTAGTTGACATTATGCGGGACCCAGCCGGTAGCTACCTGCTACATATTACCTTTCCGAAATTTAGTTTTGTAATAAAACCTCACAGAAGCACCATTTTTTCTCCACTTAGCATAAACCTTTTCTCAAGTGACAAATAATGTGTCAAATACAAAAATGTATTATTTAAAGAAGGACAAGGATGAAAAAATATTATGGTAATCCTTTGTCAACACAAACAACTTGCCAATTTAAAAAAAATACCAAGGAATTGAGGGACTTCATCAGGTAATCTGGTTTAGTAAAAATATACACACATCAAATTAATAATACCTGCTTCAAATCATCTATTGAAGACTCTCGGCTTACGCTCATCAAAGAGAAATGCACGCCACTGGTTAGAATCACGTAGATATGAACTATTAACCTAGCTCCACACTACTCGCGAAGTTTAACGAGGTTAGCCGAATACGATAGTGCGGAGAGGCACTTCGTCTTACTTCGTCCAACCTTGGCTCGCCTCGGGCGACCTCCATTTTTTGTCGGTTTTTGCGCCCGAGTCAAAGGACTTGAAGTTGCACGAAGTGCCTACACGAAGTGCCTCTCTACACTACTCGGTTAACTTCAGTTCGCTTCAATAACGATTGGTTTATTTATGCTTCAATACGTCGTCGTGAATACACGTGCGTGCTAGTAATCAGTTTTTATCTGTAAAAAAATACAACAAATTAAAAAAACAAAATTCTTTTGTATCAATTTATTTATTTATTACATGTAGTTCTCTTGTCATAGTTTAATTGACTAAACTAAACTAATTCTATTGCAATCATCCACCATAATCTTTTCTTCTTTTTTTTTAATAAATATGCACATAGTTATTTATTTGTTTTAAGAATATTTAGTTTTTTTTTGTGTAATTTCATCCGCCATGCTAGGGATATCCCTGTGTTATGGCGGGTGAAGTTTACAGATTGTAAATTATACATTTGAAATGGTTGATAAATTGAATTATAAGTTGTACAAATTAAATTGCAAAATTTTATAATTATATTAATTATTAATAATAGTAGCATATTGTAAATAATAAGTTGATAATAATAGTTACTACATGTAAGTAATAGTAATTAAATTATTTGTTTAATTAAGGAACATCGTTTCTAATCATCATTTCTAGTTGTAAGGTTCCATTGTGATAAATGTTTTTGAAAAGTGTGGAGTTGGGTTTCGGTTTTTAAGTTCTCAGATAGAAGGTTAAATATTTTAGGAGCTAGGTTTTATGAAATTTCTTCAAGCTGACGTGGTATGTAGTGTGAATAAATTATAATACGCGAGTGGGCACATTGCAACGGCAGCAGCTACTTGAGCGTCCATGACGTGCGAGTCGTGACGGCACCACCGCGCGAATGAGTTTCTCGCGAAGTTGAACGAGTGTGTAGCGACGTACTTCGAACTTCGGTCAACTTTCCCGAATATTTCGTCGAGGAACTTCGCGAGTAGTGTGGAGCTAGGGTAAGAGAAACCAGAAAATGTAAGTAGAGATATTTAAAAACCTCAAACAGTATTAATAGCCTTCCATCTGCGTGGTTGAATTTCAGAACCCGGCTTCGCTGTATGTCTGACGCCACGCCATACGCGCCGTGCCACAAATAACATCTGCATACGTGGAATTTCAAACAAAGCTACCTTTGTAATTCGGTTTTGAATTCAAGAATTCGACAATACATGGCGCTACTTACGTTAGCAGTCTCATCTGGACGTCTCTCGGGCAGATATAAATACTACGTATTAGTGAATTTGTAGCATCACTCCGGATATATCGAAATATTGACGGTAATATACGTAGTTGTGAATAATAGTATCACGCGGCTATATATTACATATGACGTCATTGCCTGTCCTAGTTACTTTTCCCCGGTGACTAGCTATCACTGAATGACAGTGGATCCGAGGAACGGGCTTTTTTGGAACCAGTTCCTATTGGATTTATAAAATGTATCACCAACACTAACCGGGCGAATCTGAAGAAAAAGCCACCCGCAGGGCCTAGCAGCAAAAACCTGCGGAGCGGGTTTTTAACTGCTAGTATAACCACTCGAGCGACAGCGCGATTTTTTACTTTTTCCTCCGACTGCTCGTGATTTTTTGGTGACCATTTTGAATATTTGCAACCGACATTCAAAATATCATACCTCCAAATTTTAATATGGAAAAATTTAAAAAATATATATGCATCTAGGGAAAATTGAACTAAAACTGGCAGCAAAGCAATCCGAGGTATTTTAAATGGTGCCATATTGTGGCAAAAAGCGCTCCAGTGGATAATAAATTTGAACTTCAGATAGTGTGGACTTTTAGACAATTTTACAAGAAATATTATTATAACATATTTTTTTTAATAATACTGTCACCCGACAACGGTGAGCGGCGTTGCGGCCGGGTTCATAAGTTGGTTGGCGTCAAATGGCTCTGACGTACGATTGGAACATTCAAAATACTCAAATTATTTTTTATTGCCTTTATCGATTTTTTTTTCAAAATATGGCAATCTAATTTTTAAAACTATAATGAAATAAAAATAATAATAAAGATAAACGAAAAATTAAAAAAAAAAAAAACTTTAAAAAATAGTACACAAAAATTTGCCAGGCTGCTGGTTGGCAGACCGCGAAATTCTTATATGGAATGATCTGGACTATAGTTATTCATTGGTTTCATACGTGTAGTCGATGACGTAAAATCGACCAATTTTTTCCCCACTTTGACGCCGGCTGCCTCCGAACTTGCCAGGCTGCCGGTTGGCAGACCTGCTTTTTTCTCATTTTCTAATCGACCTTAAGGCTGGGCGCATACACACGTTTTCCGTATTCGATTTCCGAATTCGTTTTCCGTATTCGGACATCCGAACGCATGGAATCAGAAAATACATTAACTGACGCACACGTTCGCTGTTTTTCCGAACGGAACAAATTCCGTACGTACGTTTCGAATGCAAGCTGGCGCGTTCGGAGAAACCTACTGGAAAAAACCTAATGACGTCATGCGGAACGCAGCGCTTGCATACATTTTGTTTGTGCCGGCGCACACGTTCGGGAATTTCCATTCAGTATCGTACCCGCACCGCGTGCATCGGACGTATTCTTTGTATTTGTTACTCATAGAATCGCAACACGATAATGTGTGAGGCAGAAAATTTCATTATTAATGAATTATTTTTCATCATTCCATTATTTTTTTCTTCTTCATTATTAACAGAAATGCAATTGCTAATAAATCGTCATGCGTTCACCACGCTATCACTATCTGTACCGACATGTATACATTCCGAATGAAGAAAAACGTTTGCGCTAGTCTCACGGAATTCCAAATCGAAATTCCGCATTAGGAAATCGAATAAGGAAAACGTGTGTCTGCGACCAGCCTTATCATGTGAGACCATTGCCGTTCGTGTAGTCGATGACGTAATTTTGACCAAAAAAATCGCTGACTATTTCCATGACTGCGCGGTTCCTGCCAAGAGGCGCACCGGCAGACCAGCGTTTTAAAGGTTTTCTAAATGCCCATTAAAAGTAGTTTCATCCGTGAAGTCGATTACGTAGGGTTTACCTATCTCGCCTCCCGGTCTATATACAAAACTACCAGTTACCATAATATTCATATTATCGTCAAACTCCCCATACGCGGAGAGATTATTATCCGAAATTATAATCCGTAATATAGGTAAAACATTTTAAGTTGGAAGCAATAAAAATGCATAGTATTGATGTATTGGTCTATCTGTGTGAACGTTAAGCGACGCCCACGAAAGCGATAAGGTTATCTGTCATGCTTACGCCCGGTTATTGTAACTAGTTAGGAGAGAGGCAAGTTTTTATTACACCGCTTACGACTGTACATACGGGGTGTCCTATTCATTCAGTTCGTAATTTGATTTAAGCATACGTGCACCTACATATCGCAAGTGAAATAATTACTAATTTTTAATTTTTATATAATAAATAGTTTTCATTATTTTTAATTCGAATCTTTATTAGATTTACATAGTGTTTTTAAAGTGTGCAAGTGTAATATTTATTACGACATCATGGAGTCCTGTAACAAAACGGGACGTGGCAAATCACTGAATGGACAAAGTAGTGAGATTTTATTCCGTGTGTTTAATTATTTTATGCATAATATAAAAAACGGTGGCCAATTTTTAAGCATGAATGACTTATATGATTTGACGTCTAAGGCAACTGGAGTATCGCAGACTAGTATTCGACTATCGTAACTGGAGTGGCAAAGGAAGCAGAAACACAACCGTCATCATCGTCAACTCAACGACCAACATTCAGTACACCAGGAAAGAAACGACGCAGACTATCAACCAAATCAGTTATAGATGATTTCGATAAGGAAGTTATTAGAAGATGTGTATATGATTTTCATTTAGTTCATAAGTCTTTGCCAACGATGAACAAGATTCAGAGAGTTCTGAAAGGAGACATCGACTACGCAGGGTGTTTAACTACGTTAAAGAAAGTTGTTCGCAATTTGGGTTTTCGCTGGAGAAAAACGGAAACAAACCGAAAGCTGCAAATTGAAAAAAATGATATCTGACTTAAACGTTCCACATATCTCACTAAATTAGAAGAATACAGGAATGACGGACGTCCTATTGTGTATTCTGATGAGACATACATTCACAGTACACATACCGCGTGCGTGGACTGACAACTCCAATAAAGGAGCTAAAGTTCCTGTGTCTAAAGGCAAACGTCTAATAATACTTCATGCATGCAGTGAAAATGGTTTTGTACCCAACGTACTGCTAACATTTAAATCTGATCAGAGGACTGGCGACTACCATGGTGCAATGAATTCTGCCAATTACAGAAAATGGATCACGGAGAAGCTCTTGCCAAATCTGGAACCAAAATCTGTGCTTGTTGTAGACAATGCGTCATACCACAATGAAGAATGCGAAAGGATCCCGACACCAAGTTCAAGAAAAGGAGTTATGCTGACCTGGTTGGAAAAGCACGGAATACCGTATCCGATTAAAAACACAATACCAATATTGTATGATATTATTAAGCTCGACAAGATACGAGTCAAGAAATTCATTCTGGACCAATTGCTGGAAAAGCATGGTCACTCGGTATTGCGTCTGCCACCATACCACCCGGAGCTGAACCCAATAGAACTCTGTTGGGGAATAATAAATGACGCGTGGCTGCCAGGAATGTTAGTTTTACGATGGATTCCGTCCAGACTTTACTTGGAGAAGAAGTTGTCGCAATTAATGCGCAGACATTCAAAGACATTTTTAGAAAGGTCAAGGAACAAGAATATAAATACGAAAAATTAGAACCCAAGATCGATAATTACACTGATGAATTCACAATACATCTCGGGGAATCAGATGAAGATACCTCCGTTGGATCATCTTTGGGATCTTCAATCAGTGGGGAATTAAGTGGTATAGGTGAACTTTTAGATGATTCTGACTAATGTGCTAAAGGTCCAGTCGTCCAGTGGGATATTCTAGGAAACAATATAACTTTGGAAATGTAGGTAAATTATACAAATAGGAAATACCTATAACAAATTAACATTAAGCATGCTTTGTAAAATAAATATTTCTGGTCAGAATAATAAATAATTATTCTCCGAAATACAATTAGGTATAATTTCCTATTGCCGTAATTTCCGTGAATACATTATCAATGGAAGTTTGTTATTTCCAGCATTCTTAAATAAATGACTAAGATTTATTAGCAATACCGTTGTCTTTTTTATGAATGCCCATTTGAATTCAATCCTGAAGATTATCACATTTAGTTTAAAAAAAAATTGATAACCTTCAGTATTTCAATAACGATGTTGTAAAACAAAATAAGTTTTATGTGACCGACTTCAACACGCTTTAGATTCGTATTCTCAATTGTGAAATAATCATAATTTTTTTTTTTAAAGCCTAAAACAAAACACGCTGTATGAAAGTTTTGCATCTGTGTGAGTACTGTGATGAAGTCAACTTAACTTGAGAGACCTATACCTACTTACGCCTGCCAGGCGATGCTAATCACGCAAGCTGTTTACGAAAGTGGCACCATCTTTTGGCATTGCTTTAATTTGGTTCTATCACAAAAGTAAATTCGTATACAAACTCCACGTACGTAAACAGTTTCGCGTAAGGCGCGGCATCAGAGTTGCACTGGTATTCATAAACGCGTAATAATAACGTTAGATTATTTTATACAGTTACGCTGTAAATATTGGTAAGTAGTTAAGACATTACGGTAAAAAACGACATAAAAGAACATGGCTTCTTGAAAGTCTTCAGAAGTTTTTCTTAATTTCTACCCACAACGCGACTCTTGACTTGCAAAAAAGCTTTAATTAACTGAAAACAAGCCAATTTTAACTCCTCGAGAAAACTCAAATCATTCTTCCTAAATTAAACTTTCATTCTAAGGCGGAAACAATATACTTAGCTCTAGGTACTTTTCCTTTATTCAAAGCTCTCAAAACCGATTGCTTCGTTTTATATGTACTTTAATATTTACAAACTTCGGTAGTACTTACTTACCTTAAATATTGTGTATTTAAAATGAAAAGCTGTTATTTAACAAAATCCTTCCAATCACTCTGTTAATTACTGTCTGTAATAAAAAAAGATAAGTTCAGTTCGACGTTAAAATTATTGTCTTATTATTTTAGGCACCAGTACCTACATTAAAACGAACTGGCAGTTAAAAATCCGCTCCGCAGGTTGTTACCGCTAGGCCCTGCGGGCGGCTTTTAGTTATACTTCGCCCAGTTAGTGTTGGTGATCATTTTGTAAATCAAATAGGAACTGGCTCCAAAATTAGCCCGTACCTCGTATCCACTGTCAACGTGTCAACCAGTGATGGCTAATCACCGTGAAAAAGTAACGGGGACGGGCGATTTAAAACTTAAATTAATTTTTTTTTCAGAGGTCCACATTTATCTTTTTAGATACATAATATCATTTTGAGTTGTCAGTGTTAAAAATAACATTGCTTGATAACATTGCATGTACGTACATCAATAATATTTAAGATTCATGGGAATCCCAATATATATATATATATATATATATATATATATATATATATATATATTACCAGTAATATTGTCATACGTAATAAAATTTTTACCAGAGTTCGAAATTTAACTAAATTTTGTGTTGATTTCCCTTTTCCCTAAAAAATATTTTTCTCCCCTAGATCTAGGGAAATTTTCCTAGACATACCATCTCGAAATCCGGGAGATACTCCAGGTTCACAAATTCTTAGAACTTATGTCTAGGAAGGGCACGTACCTTCGCGTCTTGCCGATGAATTAGAAATTCTTGAATTAGAAACCGAATTACAACGGTAGCTTTATCTGAAAATCCACATACACGAATGTTTATATGGTGCGACGGGTAAGGCGCGGCGGCAGACATTCGTTGGAAGCCGTATTCATAAATTCAACCACACAGACGCAAGGCTATTAATAACGTTCGATAAAATGAATAAAATTGTTACTTTTTACTTAAAATATGAGGTAATACCAATCCACTTGTAATGAAGAAGTTATACTTTTGTTTATCAATCCTTGATACTTTAATAAACCTTTTTTTGTGTTTCTTTTTTATTTCAGAAATAATACATAATGTTTTCTTACTATTTGTGTTGACCCAACATTTTGTGCAAATAAAAAAGAAATGTGTGTGTCTTTGTATATTAAAAGCTTCGCGATGTTAAGCCAAATAACATTATTTCATCGAACTAAAATAATAAAAATCATTGTAGCGTGTACATTGAAAATAAATAACAAGAATGTTTCGATTCATTTGTATAAATGTTGGTAGGTACCTACCGACTGCTTGTTTCAAATCAACGGATGGAATAAAACGCTCCATTTGCTTTACTCTTTTTGGGTTTAAAAAGCACAAACAACATTGTTGAGATATTTTCTTTGTTTGAGATTTCAAATGAATGCCATTTTAGATTCTCGACATTTTGATAGAAATGTACTTATTTTAGTAATTTGGCGAAAATTTATGTAGTTAGTTACATTGCTACAATATTTATTTATTGGTATCAAACATAATTTGTAAAACTCCTTTTTCTTTTTTTTCTTTAACATATTCAATAATATGATTTTCTTAATATATAAAAACGAATGTTTCTTTGTTTGTTCCTTATGCGGTACCTAAACCATTCATCCGATTGCGATAAAACTTTGGTGATTTGTCATATGCATGCCCGCAAAGGTTTCTGTGTATAAGGGTGACCTATAGCGTTAATAAATTATTTCCTATACCATTCATCCGATTGCGATGAAACTTTGGTGAGCTGTTACGCGCATACCCTCAAATGTTTATATACATAATAGTGAGCTCTGGTGTTACGAAATTTCTATAAATATTTTACACTTTGTGGCGTGCCAGTTGTATGAAAAATGTACTTATATCATGTAGTTCAGCTGCGTAGAGGGAAGGAGGGAGAGGGAGGGGAAATCCGGAGAGGGAAGGGGAACGAAGGAGAGAGGGTTTAGTGGGACGTGGGATGAAGGAGAGTGGAAGGGGAAGGGAGGGGGAAGGAAAAGGTCACGCGATAGGGTGGGAAGTAGGGAAGGGATGCAGTATGGGGAGGAGAACAAAAGAGGGGGGTTCGAGGGAGGGGGAATGGGGCAGAAGGAAGGCGGGAGGGGAAGATGAGAGAGTTTTTTTTCCTTTTCGTGTTTTTTTTTCTTCTTTTAACTGCTTTAGTCAGATATTTTTTTCATTGGATCAATTTCATCTTGAAAAAAATATTCATTCTGAAAGTGATAAGGGGTGGCGTATTACATAATCATCAAATATTATTTGAAAATATATTCAAATTGAAACTTATCGCCGTAAAAGTATAAAACCAAAACTATTATTTATTCCAGAATCAAAACACGAAAAAGGCTCGGATGTCTCCGGATGCGACCACATCAATTAATAACATTAAAAAATAATAATAATTGATTTATGGTTGTTCACAACTCAAAAAGGCCATATTTATTATCTTCAACCAATTTGAATGGTTCCACGGCTTTTCATCCCGCGACAAAATATCCTACAGACAAAACATCCCGAACAAAATGTCTACCAAAACCTAACAACCTAACCTAACCTAGTCTAACCTAATGTAACCTAACCTAACCTGACATAAAATGGGACAAAAATAATACAACATCCTGTAAAGACAATAAATTATTGTTATATGTATTATTTTTGTTCCATTCTACCATTTTTGAACAATAAATTACAGGATGTCTGCATTATTTTTGTCCCATTTTTTTGGTTAGGTTAGGTTAGGTTGGGTTAAGTGAAATTATGTTAGGTTAAGTTTTAGTAGATATTTTGTTGGAGGATGTTTTGTCCGTAGGATATTTTGTCGAACGATATTTTGTCGAAGGATATTTTGTCGAAAGATATTTTGTCGAGGGATATTTTGTCGAAGGATATTTTGTCGCGGTAGGAAACCGCGCAGTACCAATTTGATTTAATTCATTATAGTTTTATAATCATAATTTTTTTTTTGAGCTCCACACAAGAGGCCCTGAGGAAAATAATTTTCCTCAGGGCCTATGTCATCTTTGGGGATGCTGTGTGGAGGGGTTTTTTTAAGGAAAGGCAGGAGAGGAGAGTTATGGGAAGGAAAAGGGTTTCAGGGGTGGGTAGGAATCTGGTGTTCAGTACCCAGACAAACCTCACCCCATGAATCCGGGCACCCCTGCTAAATCACCAAACGTAGCGAACCACTTGGGGTGATCTATGGCAGAGGTGTTGGTTATCCAATAAAGGTTCACGGGGCGGCGGTACCCATTCCCGCCTCCCAAATTGCAATTGAAACGGCGTTTTATATACATACATATATAATGGCTAATAAATAAAGTTGGTTGTTTTCAGGTGGGAAAAAATATGACAAGCAGTAATTGTTGAATGAAACACTAGTATATATTGAATTATTTGGCGGGTATTTGATAAGCCCCCATAGCTCAGTGGTCAGAGCATTCGACCGGCAATCGGAAGGACACGGGTTCAAGTCCCGTTGGCGGCAAGTATCTTTTCTCGGAAGATTTTTCAATGTAAAATGAGTGTTTCAGGCTGACAATTATTGCTTGTAATAATTGTTACCCTTTGTGCTATGCATAAAAATCTTGTCTAAACGTTAGTTTATAAATTAAAAAATAATAAATTATAAAACACAATAAAAACATAAATAAGTACAAACAATAATAATATGACTAAGAAATTTAAAATTAAAAATGCACGAGGAGTCAGTCAATACAGAAAACCTGATTCCAATAGCCATGTTTTTAATAAAAGTGCAAATTTAGGTGTCGAGCAACATTTTTTCAAATCATATTAAAAATAAGTGGTGCAATGTATTCAAAAGTCCGCTGGCCATGTTTATTAGAAAATCTAGGTTCTATCATCCCCTCATTTTGTGTAAGGCTAGTATTGTTTTGTATGGGCTATCTAGGATATATGTTGCATACAGATTTTATGCCAAAAAAGAGCTGTAATAGGTTAAACATTTATGGATTTGTACATTATTGTGATATTTTGGTCATAAACTGCTTTACTGATGAGTAATTTGACCATGGCGTTTTGAATTAACTGTACATTTTGGATGTTTGTCTTACATGAGTGCCGCCAAGAAGTTATACCATATCTCACACTAGATTCAGCCAGGGACAAATCGATTAGTTTCATGGTTTTGATGGACACATAATATTTAAGTTTATACAGTTTGCCTACAATCGTTCGAAGGCGCTTACATAGCTTAACAATATGGATAGCCCATTTCATATGACAATCCACCGTCACCCCTAAGTTGACACATTAAAAAGTTAAAAACATGGCTGAACCATACAGACGTAAAAACTCTATTTATTTAATTTTATATTAGTTTATGTTTCTCACAAACTTTACACTTATTATTACACTTTATACCTATTATTACACTGTACACGTATTATTACCCTGTACACTATTGTATACACTTTTTATACAAACTGTTTAAACAAATTTTATTCATGTTTTTGCTGTATATACCACTGTTTGTTTTTTTTCTAGGTACCAAAATAAAATATAATTAACTATATTACCCATACAGAGGCTGCGCCTTAATGGGTTATTATTTCCAAAATATGTAACTATAAAATGTAAAATTGGGAAAAATGAGGATTTAAAAAAATATATCTACCTATATTGATAATGTCAAAGCAGAGTAAATGTATTTGATAATCGGCCAAAGGAAAACAGTAGGAGCAAATAGAGGACATCCATGCGCTAAGCTGATAAAATGGCCCATTGGTCTGGAATATTAGTATCCACAATATGTCTTCAAGCTTCGTCCACTAGGAGTGAACCATCTTGGTTCATCAGGCCAATTAATTGGCTAAGGGGTATCGATTCTCAACAGAGATGAACTATTGGCGGAAAAAGAAAACTAATGTAAATATAATATTATTATCTACTAAACAAACATAAATAATAAGAATTAACTCACATCGAAGATTAATTTGGGAAGCAGAAATGGTTACGGCCTTCCGAAATTTATTTATCGGATAACCAATACCTCTGCTGTACGTCACCACGTTTTCGCTAAGTTTGGTGACTTAGCAGAGATGCCCCGGGGTGAGACTTGCCTAGTTCTTGTACGGTAGAGACTCGTTGAGGAAGACCTTTTGACCTATCCAAATGGACTCCCTCGAACCTCGCCTTGCACCCCAGCGGGAGGAATGGATTCAGACGTCCGTCACTTGTACGAAATTGTTTTCCTCAGGGCCTCCGTTGTGAGGCTAATATAAAAAAAAAATATCAGGTCATATCAATCACCAACTGACACATCCTTATTAAACTCGTGTTTTCTATTATGGTCGGACACATAACATAAATTAAAGATATTGAAATATAAGGAGATATGCTATGGCGTCCGCCTGACTGCCGGCGAAACTACGGTCTAATGATTCTAGTTTGAAATCGGAATTAAGTTAATTTTTCAAAGGCGGGCAGAGTAGTATTGGTTAATAATATAGTTTGAATACAGAAAGAATCCGTTCATTTAGTTGAATTTTTGAAGGTGTGCAGTAGTATTGCTTAAAAATATCGACGACACCAGAAAGCACAGTCCCACTCAGTAAAAACTGCCGATAGCACATCTCCTTATAATTCAATATCTTTGACATAAACGGATTTAGGTAAGGAGAACACCAAGTTTTATCTTTGATTTTAAAAGTTTACCGTAGGTAGGCGATACCTCATAGTTTGAAATAATTCTACGAAACAGAAAACCCCTGTTAGTTCATCCGGTCAAAGTTTGTCAAATTTTTATTTATGTTTTTTAAGTGAAACGTTTATCTAACTAAATCTGGGTTTTAGTTTCGTAAAAAGTGGTTAAGAAAAAAACAACCAGTAAGTTATTTAAAAAAAAATAGGTGCACAAACTTATTGATTACTACGTCCACTTTTGATGATATAGTCTGAAAGAGTCTTCCATCTGCTACCAGAAATAGTATTTAATCTTTAGATGCGATGCAAAACAGCGAATCTATTCGAAATTAAACGTCAAGCTGGAATATTTGATGACATGATATTTTGTGCAGGTCCGGTCCTGAGCCAAATTAATGGCGTCTGGCGTGTTAATATCACCGCCTTGGGTTTTTGGCGCCTTAGCAAGTCGGCGCCCGGTGTGCTCTACTCCATTGTGCCTGCGCAGGTCTGGCCCTGATATTTTGGGTAGACCCAAAGATATCGAAATATAAGTAGATGTGCTATCTGCTGTTTTTACTATGTGGGTCTGCGCTTCCGGGTGTCGCCGATATTGTTTAGCAATTAACAAATAAACTAAAAGAACAAATAATTAACGAATAAACCAAACGAACGTTAAACTAAATGAACGAATTCTTTCCTTATTCAAAATATATTGTTAACCAATATTAATGCACATTTTCAAAAAATCAACGAAATGAACAAATTATTTTTCTATGAAAACTACGCTAATAAGCGCGTAGTCCACATACACCATAGCATATCTCTTCTGTATTTGAATATGGGTAGATCTGACCAATTAAAATAAATATTAAAAAAAAGATTAGTTTGCTGGAATTGATTACACTACATTATTTATGTCTTTATCTATTTTATTGCTTCTGAATCATAATCACTTTCTTCCACTTATATAATTAGGTAATATCGATCTAAGCAGTCTAATAAAAAACTCTGTAAAACAATATTTATAATAAACAATACCTACTAGGTAGACATTTGCTCTGGGAGTCAAACACAGAGACATCGATAACTTGATAATATCAATCTATAATCGTAACTTTCGACGATTTTATATCGATATACCGAAAACGGTATTATTATTGATAGTCGAACCGATATTGATAGGGAATAAATAAGAAATCGATATACACTGGTAAAACTGGCGGATCTGTTCACAAATTCTCATTCCGAAACGTCAAACGTCAATCAATTATTAAATTGGCAATTTTGATTTGAAATAATAACCTAAATATGCGTAGGCAGTCGACATTTACTTTTTGACACTAAACGGGAGCTTATTACTTAAAGAGGTCTTTAGTCACATTTTAACCATTTTCGTTTCTCAAAGATCGAACGGAATAAATTGATTTTTAAATGATAAATGAAAGAATTTAACTTTGTTTGAACCACTTTTATATTAGGTCCTTACATATGAAATTGGCGTTTTGCCGTACTGGCAACTTTGATCTCAAATATCTTCTCTTTGGTTAGGAATTCCAAATTCAAATTTATACAGCTATTTACTCATGTATTTGTGTTTCGAAAATTATAATTCATTTGTTTTTTCCTTAATTGTTTTTTTTCTTTGCGTCACTTAGTTTGCAAAGTGGAAAACTTGAAATATCGCGTTATTTACGGGTACGAGTTCCACCGTGGCACCAGTGCTGCAGAAACGGCTCGAAGGATTAATGATGTGTATGGCGACGGTGCCGCAAAAGAAAACACAGTGCGTTTTTGGTTCCAACGTTTTCGTTCGGGAAATTTCGACCTGCAGAACAAGCCCCGTGGATGGCCGGAGACCAAAGTTGATAATGAAGAATTGAAGGCTATTGTGGAAGCGGATCCATCGCAAACCACGAGTTAGTTGCAGGCTGCGGTGTTAGTGATAACTTTAAATCCACTTGAAGTAAATTGGGAAGGTGAAAAAGCTTGAAAGGTGGGTACTTCACGAATTGAGTGAAGCAAATCAACAAACGCGCGTTGACTGCTAGATCATATACTGCACAACAGACGGCTACCAAATTAGAGGAGCTTCAATTGGTATGTCTAAGACATTCACCGTATACTCCGGACCTTGCCCCAACAGAGTACCATTTTTTTAGAAATTTGGATAACTTCTTGCAAGGGAAAAAATTCAACTCCGATGGGGCAGTCCAAACCACCTTCAAAGATTTTGTTGATTCCCGTCCGAATGCTTTTTTTAGTAAAGGGATCGATGAACTACCTATGAGATGGCAAAAGTGCATAGACAGCAATGTTTCATACTTTGATTAAATAAATATATTATATTTAAAAAATCGACTTTATGTTCCTTCCATACAAAGCGCCAATTTCATATGTAAGGACCTAATATTTGAGTAAATCCGACAGGTTTCAGAACGAACGTTCCTTCTTCAGGGCAAATGTATACAAATGTATATTTATTTATTTATTTATTATGTGCATCTATATAAAAAGGTTTACATATGTTTTTTTGGCCTTGCCAGTCTCACTAGGAAATCTGTGTCGAGACAGACCAGTTTACAAATATTTTATAAATATTAAGTCAAGTACATTTTTCAATAAAGCAAACATATTTTACAAAAAATTTCAGGTTGGTAGGTAGTGGGAGAGGATTATATAGCATCCTAGATGCATGATATACTCGTAAGTCTATGCCTAAGTCTCTAAGGTTGTAGTGTACTACTTTTTCAATTCTAAGATCTTCTTTAGTTCAATCCGTTCATTAAATAACCAAGTAATTTTGAAAAACGACGACATTATAATAAAAAATATGTGCATATTGATAATTAACCGAAACTCGTTTGATACTATTTTCTTCTCAAGTAAATGCATTAATCATGTAACACGTACTTATAAATAAATAAATACTACGGAGACGGGACTAAAATTTATCAATAGGGTGGTTGGTAAAACCATGTACGATCGTGTGAGAAATGTGGAGATCCGCAAAGAATGCAAGGCTGATGTAAGCGTAATGAGTAAGATCAAGAAAGGATCTCCGATGGTTTGGGCATGTAGAGCGAATGAACGAGGAAAGGAGTGTAAGGAGAATATATGACGCAAATATGAATGGTAGAAGAAGTCGGAGAAAGACATGGCACGACCAAGTGAATCAGATACTTGGGCCACTCGTTCTAAAACCCTTTTTAAATGTAACAATAATCGGACTGAGTATACGAAACACTCACTTTTACCTAGGTTGCATGAAGTTACTAATAGATATGCAGATGTGATAGATCTATTTAACTGCACGGAACAGAGGTACAAGACGGCTATGCTATCATATTTTTTTAGTCACTATTAATTTTATTTCTATTATAGATTTTTGCATGTAAATGTATCTCTGGTGTCACTTCCCAATATATCGTCACAATTAACTGTTATACATACACTGTTTTACCATTACTAATATTTTGAATATGAATTTGTGACATGTAATTAATGTTTATGGCATACTTATGCCGTTTGTATTAAATAAATAAATAAATGTCAAGAGTCAGAATAATAGAAGAGCATGTATGAGACGATGTATGAATGTGAACGAGGCAAGGAGTGCCAAGACCAAGTTGTTTGGCGGTTCGGCCTCTCTGCCTACCCCTATGGGAAACGGCGTGATGGTTAGTTAGTTAGTTAGTTTTGGTTGGAATATTTGTTAACAATCGTTGACCGTGCACGTAAACATTGATAACTGATCGTAAATGACGGATTTGGTCAATATCGTATAAATATAGGGTTTTATCAATTGCCCATGCTATAGGAGCTCTATTCTATCCGGGAGCAATACAACAATTGTTGTGCTTTATAAACGTTTTTGAAATTCGTCATTTCAATCCCACATTTCTTGAAAGTATTGGTCGCAATCTTATTTTTGTATTTTCTGTCTTCTCTTACATGATCGCAAGATTCTTCTAGTGGGATATTTAATTTAAAATTTATAAAACGCAGATTTTTTTTGTATTTGCTCAATATTATTAACGTGAATTTCGTAAGATGGAGACCAAACTACCGAGTTATATTCAATTTGGCTTCTAACTAGAGATACATATAATAGTTTAATGGCTTCTATGGAATTAAAGTTTTTAGTCGTTCTTAATACGAAGCCTCGTGTTTTCATATCTTTGTTCATAATCATAATAATAATAACTTAAACAAACCGTTATTTTTATTTATTTCTATTTTGTACGCACAGTTTTCAGGAAAATAAATTAGTGTAAGTAATACAAAAAATGTTTCCAATATAAACCAGGGTAGTAGAATAAAAAAATCAGTAAGTACACGTAAATTTGTGAATAACTAGGAGAACCGTGCTGAAGTGAAGACAGATCAATATCAAAACCAACTTTAAGTGTACAATGCTCCTTGTCTTTTATTTTAAAAGTGACGCGTTAAAAGTGTTGTTATTTGTATTTTTGTTATAAACTGCCCCTTCATTTATAAAAATGCATTTCTAATGCTACGATACTGATTGTGTTTTATTTTAAACGTAATATTGTGTTATTATTTTCATTTTTGTTATAAACTTCGACTGCTCTCAATAGAGGAGTTCCTAGTGAGACAGGCATAGCACATTACCAAGTAACAGAATTAATAATTTTGTTAGTAGCATTAAAAGCACCTCATTAGTACCTAGACAGATAGTAACAATACAGTGAAAAGAAAAGAATAGTACACGAGTATTATATGATATTATGAACTGAAGAAATTAAGACGGAAAGAGAAATATAAGAAAAAAATTTGATGATAATTATTGCAAGAATTTGAAAATATTAGCAATTTATTTTTGCAAAAATGATGTCTTTTGCAAGAAATTTTTTGACTATTGATATTATGACAATATTTCTAATTATTATTATAACGGACAGGATTTGGTGCAAATTAAAATTCGGTTAAATAAATTAAAGAAATCAAGTAAACTTTATCCATCAAAACTAAGTTTGTAGATTCATCGTTCTAGCGAGATCTGGAGGCTGACGGTAATGGAGAACAATTTGTAGAAACCTAATTAAAAATAATTTATTCAATAAAACATTAATAACGAAACTTTCGCTTAGAAGAAATTTGTCGCTTAGAATATTTCCGGAAATTATGATAAAGAAATTTTCATTGAATAATTTACCCGCATTCAACGAATTGAGTTATGTAGGTATATCGAATCAAATAATCGTAATAAAAAAATGCAGGTTTCCGAGATAAACGCAAAAACACTTTTTTCATCCTGGGGAGAATAAAACGACAGATTCGATTTGAATAAATAAGAAAGTTTTTAACTTAGATTTGAGGCCAAAATACCCAACAAAATTGAAACTTGAAAAAAGTCCAAATCTAGTAAGGATGTTAGCTATTTTATTTATTTTTGTTTTAAATTATAAAATATAGACCGATTTCTAATGATTTTAGAGGCTATTTTGTAAATTTTTTGTTAGTTAAACAATTATTTAAAAAAAATCAAATGTGTCCTAAAAAATAAAATAATAAATCAAGATTGATTCTGATGGGTTTAAATTTATATTTCTAACGACTGATTTACATTAGAACTCGAATTTGTAGCATGTATATTAAATATTGACACAGAACGATGCTTTATTTAAATAATTAACAAAATAGTTTGTGGCAAAATTATTTTTTAAAATTATTATCATTATCTCACAAATATTTGCCAAAGTTACTTAAAAGAAATCGCGATAAAAGGAATTCTTTGAGGCCTATGTATTTGAGTTTGTCTGTGTATTATTGCATCAAATCCCCAGACTCCAGAGGGTCCTGATACTTAAAGAACAATTGAGGAAATAGGGGAACGATGATAAGAGGTGATTAGGAAACTGAAAAGTATTTCAATTAAAATTTTAAGAATAAACTAATGATTTTTATTCTCATTCCTTTTTAGCAAACATATTTTTAATGATTATTTACGTACATGCAAAGATATCAAAGTGGTTCGCTAAGTTTGATGACTTACCATTACTGCCCGGGTTCGCCTTGCACGGTAGTGCAATTAATGTAATTAATAATGTTGTAGACAGTGACTACGCACATTACGCAACAGCAAAAAAAACTGGGACTCAAGTTTTTTCTACCGGCTGCTGACAGAAACGCAGGAAATCAAATATTCTTGATTGTTCGCTGGTCTGGGCTGATTGTGTTGCGTAGTTTTACTGTCCACACGCTTGACCCTTTAGGTATATTTATTGTCGTGTATTGCTGTAAGACAATGTGAAATTTAAATATATAAATTCAGTGAATCTCTAATTCTTCTTCTTATTTTCAACACCCGTGACATCCTTAAATAGCGTTACGGATTGATTAAGTAAGGATTAATCAGTCATATTATAATGTAATTCATACGTCTGTTACTCCTGGACACACTGACCCCATATACCCTTTTTCCTTCCCAGAACATCCACTCCTTTCATCAGGCACTCCTATGTAGCTAATGTAAATAAGGTCACGTGCAACAATTGTATCTAATAATTAAATTGGCTTCGCAGATCACTCGCGAATTCATACAGAAAACACATTTTCTGTTGCGGTATACTTCAGCTTTTTTCACTTGAAAGAAGGGGAAGTATTTTCAGTCACTAACATTTTCAATTCAGTGCAATAGCAATGCCATCCGGCTTGTGCACTTGTTGATTGTCTGACCAGTCTTGTGAAAGAATTCAACTCGTCCTTTCATAATTTTAATAGTGTTTATATTGATTGGAACCTACGGTTTGCATTACTGCGGCATGATATTAGCAAAGGTGCTTATTGGCGACATTGCAAATTGCAAATTTTAAAATGTGTATAGGGTGCCCTCAAAGACCTTCGGGAACTGAGTCGAATTATAAAAAGGCTCTTTTGGGAGGTCTTTGGGAGCTCTGAGGGAAGGAACGTATACTGGTCGGAGGTGTCCAATAGCCTCCGAGCGCTCCTTTATGAACCGGTGTGACGCAGTTGCAAAGTAACGAAAGAACCTGAAAACTATAAAATTTTCGACTCGCAACAATAACATTTGGCTGTCATCAGTTCTTTTGTTTTGCTCTTTCAAAAAATATTCTTAAACCAATCTTTTTATTGTGTTTTGGCTGTAAAAAGTTTAGTGTGTTGGAATCTTCTCCCCCCTGATCTTCCAGGAGTCACTCTTGCTGCTCATTTTCAGATATTTATATAATTTTTTTACTTCTGTCACTTTTTATATTTGCTGTAATTTTTTGAACAATGGAGGAGGATTTCCTTCCTGTACCCCTTACAAAGCCCCCAGATCCCCCTCCTGACCCTCCAGATGGAGACATTTCAGATAAAATAGACTTTTCAGAACATTCAAACATTTCAGACAATGAATCTGTCATCCTAACCTCAATTAAAAAAAGAAAATTTAGTCCCCTTTCCCCAAAAAAACATGATTCGCCTTTGTCTCCTCAGTCCCCTCCAGCTCTTCCTCAACCTCCTCCAACAATCTTTTACTCTACTCATTCCCGTGGCCCCTACATTGTATATGCGCAAAAAACTGAACAAGGTAAAACCATCCATCCTCTTGAATTTGGTAAATTTCTTTCAAATAACAAGAACCTTTCGATTAAACCTGGAGGTGTTAAAGCCGAGGGTCGCTTCCGAATCTCTGTTGAATTCCTGTCGGGTTCAGCCGCCAACAACTTTATCAAAAATATATTTATTTCATCAAATTCTAAATTCAAGGCGTACATCCCAACTTTCAATGTCACTCGAATGGGCCTGGTCAGGGGTATCTCGACCGATCTGTCCATTCCAGAAATCCTGTCCTCACTTTCAACCCCCCAACATATCGGCAATCCCATAAAAGCCAGGAGGCTAAATTATAAGGACACATCTGAGGGCATCGTTTCCTGGAAGCCCTCCCAATCTGTCGTCATCACATTCGAAGGACAATCTCTTCCCTCCCATATTTATTTATTTTTCAACTCCTTACCAGTTGAAATGTACACTTATCCTACCACTCAATGTTACAACTGCTGCCGTTTTGGTCATACCAAAGCTGCATGCAGATCCCCTCCCAGATGTTTCAAATGTGGAGAAAACCACTCGGCTGACCAATGTTCTTCTCTCTCTTCACCTAAATGTTTTAACTGCTTAGGCGCTCATTCCGCCATTAACTCTTCTTGCCCCGAACAATCTCGCCAAAAAAATATAAAAATTTCTATGGCCTCTGAGAACTTGTCTTTTCTGCAGGCTTCTAAATTATTCCCGCCTGTCAAAAAATCATTTTCCGAGGTTTTATCCAGTAACTCTTCATCCAACCCTCTCGCCTCCTCCTCAACATCTTCCCGTTCAACAAAATTCACATACAAAAACCCTATCTCTAAACAGGCTCGTGGATACGATCAGCAACAACACAACTCACTTCTCTTAAATCCCAATGGTTCTCCTCTTTCACACGCCACAAATGGGTGCGCAAACAATTATAATTCATCCTCAACAAACTATCAAAAGCTTTCTGAACAACTCTCCCAAGATAATTCTTCATTTATTCAAACTCTTATTATGCTTCTAATTGACCTAATTTCTTCTCAAACTAATCTACCGTCCAACGCTGCTTCTATTATTTCCACATTAAAATCATTTATTCAAAATGGCTCTTCAAGATGTCAGAATTCTTCAGTGGAATAGCCGCAGTGCTATTTCTAACAAATCAAACCTTCTTAACCTATTAAATTCAAACCTTGTTTCTGTGGCTGCTGTCTCGGAGACATGGTTTACTCCATCCACCCACTTTAATGTGGGAGGGTACTCCTGTCTCCGCGATGATCGCCCGGAAGGTACGGGCGGTGGTGCTGCCCTTTTTATTAAAAAATCCCTTCCGTTTTTCCCAATAAATAATATCAAACCCCCCAATGCTGACTTTCAAATGGTTGCAGCTAAAATAAAGGACACTTCCTTTGTTTCTATCTATCTTCCCCCAACATCGCACTTCAATAAACAAGCGTGGTTGCAAATTGTCCATCAACTAAGCCCTCCTTTCTTTTTATTGGGTGATTTTAATGCCCATTCCCCCGTCTGGGGTTCTGCTTTCTGTGATCGAGACGGTCGAAGTGTGATGGATTTCCTAGATGAATCCAACCTTTTTCTTTTGAATGACGGATCTCCTACTAGAATCTCTCGCCCCAACACAAACCCCAGTGCAGTGGATCTCTCCATATGCTCTATTAATCTGGCACCTCTCTCCTCGTGGGTGGTGTCCCCCGAACCTTGCTCCAGTGATCATTTCCCGATCACCATCACTTATCAAACTTCTTTCCATTCAGACAAGTCCCATATTTCGACAAAGATTAAAACAAAACACACCAAATGGGACGAATTTAATTCACATATGGATAAGTTTATACAAAATTTATCCTATACCGATACATTATCTGTCAAAGATGACTACGATAACTTCAAATCAATGCTCGTAACTGCAATCAATAAATCAAATCCTCCCCCTAAAACCAAATCTCTCAAAAAACTCCCTCCAACTCCCTGGTGGGATGAGGAATGTTCCAAAGTAGTGAGAATTCGGAAAGCTAAATCTCTTTCCTATCGTCACAATATGACTATGGAGAACTATCTCATATACAAAAATGCCGAAGCCAATGCCAAAAGGGTATTGAGGTCAAAAAAAAAATCCGGGTGGTACAACTTCTGCAGTTCAGTATCTCCGAACACTCCAATTTCGGAAGTTTGGTCTATGATTCGAAGATTTCGATCCTCCTTCAGTCCAACATCTCCTCGAGCTTCTTATTCTAAATGGATAGACGAGTTCTTGGACAAAATTGCCCCCCTTTCTGTACCTAACTTAGATGAAATAACTCCAATCCACAACACTCCTATGTCTGATCATTGGCTTGACTCTCCATTCACTTTAATTGAATTAAAAAATTGTTTATCAACAGTCAAGGACTCATCTCCAGGCAGAGATGGTATACCTTATAGCATTATCAAAAATAGTAATGATAATGTTCTAAATCACTTTTTAAGCATCTTAAATAAAATCTTCCAGACTGGCATAATACCTGATGACTGGAGTTCTCAAATAATCATCCCAATTCTAAAATTAAACAAATCACCCAATTCTGGATCCAACTATAGGCCAATTGCTCTTTCATCCACCCTTAGTAAAATTTATGAAAAATTAATTAAAAACCGGTTAGAATTTTTTGTCGAGAGTAATCATCTTCTCTCTCCATCCCAATTTGGATTTAGGAAAAAGAAATCTACACAAGATAACCTTGCCATCATCAGCACTGATATTAATTTATCCATTTCTAACAAAGAAGTATGTCTTGCAGTCTTTATAGACATAGAAGGCGCCTTTGACAATGTTTCCATCCCAATTCTTAAAAAAAAACTTTTAGGTCTTGGCTTACCCCTCATGTTTGTCCAATCTATTATTAATCTTTTTCTCGATAGGAAAATTTTCATTGAGCTACCAGATGTTACTCCTCAGAGTAGGTCAATTTGGAAGGGTTTACCCCAAGGCGATGTATTATCCCCCTTACTGTATAATATATACACACACGATATGCATGTCACCATTCCCCCTCAAGTAAAAGTTGTTGAGTTCGCAGATGACATAGCTTTCTTCTTATCATCCAAAATCATTCCATCCGCCGTCAAATATCTTAATGAAGCCATGGATGCCCTTTACACATGGCTTACTTTAAATGGTCTTGAACTTTCAGTACAAAAAAGTCAGTGTGTTACCTTCTCAAATCGTCATAATAACCCCCCTGTTCAAATTTTATTTAAAAACTCTCCAATCCCCAATGCTTCTGAAGTAAAATTTTTGGGAGTAACATTTGATAGGAAACTTAAATGGTCTTCCCACATTAATAATATAGTTACTAAATGTGAAAAAAATTTAAATATTATCAGATCATTGACTGGCGTTTGGTGGGGTGCTCATCCTATCTGCATTAAGTTGCTCTACAATGCACTTATTCGAAGTCATCTCGACTATGCCTGCCCACTTTTTAGTACTGCATCCAAAAATGCACTCAGTAAATTAGACAAAATTCAATCTAAGTCATTGCGAATAATAACTGGCGCGATGCAATCGTCGCCCATCAATTCCCTTCAAGTAGAATGTTCTGATCCTCCTCTTTATTTAAGGCGTCAATTATTTGCTGACAAATTTGTTCTTAAATGTTTAAATTCTAAAAGTCATCAGATTATTCCCAGAGTCTCGTTGTTCAACGACTCAACACATTCATCTACAATCAGAGCTCGAACTAAACCTCTCCCTGCCACCTGTAAAAATTTTCGCTCTCTCTCAGAGCTTCAAATTATCAAAAATGATCTTCTTCCTTTGTACAAATTAAAATATAGTCACGTCACCCTATCCCCAACGATTTTAGAAGGGATCGGCATCCTTAAAAGTCATTCCAATCTCCCAGCCCGTACTGTCAATAATATGTTCAATGACATTATTTCTTCTAAATGGCCCAACTCTTCTCTTTTATTTACTGATGGCTCCAAATCTCCGGACTCTCCTAACTGTGGTATTGGTATTAACGTTTACCACAATAATTCTAATGAAAGAATATTTTATTCAATTTCAAACCAATTTTCAATATTTTCTGCCGAGTGCATTGCGATTATTGAATCTCTCAAATATATAATAAAAAATAATTTTGAACATTCTCTTGTTCTCTCTGACTCTCTCAGTTCCCTCCAAAAACTTAAAACAAGTCCTCTTCTTCATCCTGATGATCACTTTGTATGTCTTATTCGAGTATTGATAACCTCCATTCAAAGCTCTGGAAAAACTGTCACTCTGATTTGGATTCCTGGACATGTTGGCATAGTGGGTAACGATATTGCTGATTCCTTGGCAAAACAAGGAGCGTCTAACCCTACCGTTACCCTCGTAAACCATATTCCCCTGTCTGATATTTTTTCCATCATCAAAGATAGATCCCGCAATGTTTGGACAGAGTATTGGAACATTGCTAGTCAATCCAAGGGTGCCCGCTACGCCTCAATACAAAGGACTATCCCATCAAAACCGTGGTTTCAAAAATTCCCCCATTTTTCCAAAAAAGAAATTTCCTTTCTTATTCGTATGAGAATCGGACATTGTTCCGTTCCTTCTCACCTTTATAAAATTCATGTGCTTGACTCCCCAGATTGTACGTTCTGTGGTCTAGATGTGGGAACTTTAGATCACATATTTTTTGATTGTCCCTCTCTAAATAAATATCCTCTCTTCTATCAAGCGTTATCAAAAATTGCCTCTCCTCCATTCAACATCTCATCTCTTCTAAGTCTGAACTCTACTCCAATCTTCCATAAAATTCTGAAATTTGCACATTTAAATAAAATTAATATATAAATTCTCCTTTCCTTTCTCTGTAATTATAAATGATGGCCTAGAACACCCTTGAAGGGTGAAAGCCAGAAATAATTGAAAAAAAAAAAAAAACTATAAAATTTATTATATAATGGTGTATCTGTACTTTGATTTAGCGGAAAAATGTTGGTAAAATAATATAATACGCCGACACAAAAAATAACATTAGAAACAGTTATCTCATTGGGTTCATACACTGTTGTTAAAATAATATGACGTAATCAATTATTTTTTGATAAATGAAACAATTTAAATAAATGAAGACAATATAAGCGAAACTGAATCGAAAATCTGGAAACAGAAAAATCAGAAAAACATATTGACACCTCTAGGACACGAACCCAGGACCTCTTGCAAGAGGTCCTGGGTTCGTGTCCCAGAGGTGTCAATATGTTTTTCTGATTTTTCTGTTTCCAGATTTTCGATTGAGTTTCGCTTATATTGTCTTCATTTATTTAAATATTACAATTTGAGGTTTTACTCATAAAGTTAAAATAAAAAAAAAATAAAGAAACAATTTAACTTTGTTTGAACCACTTTTATATTTGAGTAAATCCGACCGGTTTCAGAACGAACTTCCTTCTTCAGGGCAAATGTATACTGATTTGACAAAATATGGATGGGAACAATGTATTATTATGGTAGGGGTGGAGCTGTTGCTAGGTATTAATGAAGAGTGGGTGGGTAGGGGAACATATCCATAATTGGGCTATAAGACAATTTTTTTTGTTTGTTGATAATAGATTAATTATTTTTAAATATAAAAAGATTTACTCAAATATAAAAGTGGTTCAAACAAAGTTAAATTGTTTCATTTATTTTTAATGGATAACCACAAAGTTGTAGCTACATTCAATCCATTCAAAAGTATAATTATTTTTTGATTTATTTATATTGAAATAACATACTGGGTGATTCTTAAAGGATTTTGTCCTTGATTCGGTTATGGATTACATAATAAAAAAATTTATTAGTCGAAATCGCGATTTAAAATCTACATCATTCAACACTTCCAAAAAGTTTTCACGAGCTTGTTTTCAATTTGATCTTAGCATTTCCGACCCCCGAGACCCGTCATATGCTTCTGCATTTTCAATTGAGGAAAAATCCACAACTAAATCCATATTAAAGTCAAACAAACACTGAACTTGGAAAAAAACTTTAAGTTCTTCAATAATCGCAAAAAGATACTAAAAGCTTCATTAGCTGTTCGAACTGAAAGGTAAAAACTACTGGCTAAAACGTACTTATACGCGATCGGTAGAAAACTTCGAGTACCGATTACTAAAGTCGGACGTTTTAGAGTTTTCGCCTTTTTCCAGAACCACACGTATGTTCCCAGCTTCGGCCGGGGCGTAAGTGTTTCGAAATGAGTGTTCCAAGTGCATGGTTCTCTTGCCCATGGCATAAGGGTCATTTTATGTATCCAAACTGATGACAAAAATGACAACAAGAAATTGCATATTTTATTTTATTATGTGAAATTCGGGCGGAAATATAATTTTTTTGTGATTATTATAAAAGAAACTGAATTTTCCACATTAAACAATAAAATCATATCCGAAAAGGGGTTTATAAGTAGGAGAGTTTGCACTTGAAAGTATTTTTTTATGGACCTAATACTTTTTTTTTTTACAGGCTTATTTAAAGACTTGTACAACAAAATATTTTTAAGGGTCAAGGAACGTTCTACACGCAGTATTTAATTGAAGCTTCCGTAAGACTTCTGAACGATCAAATTTTCAAAACAAAATCATATGATTTTGTATGATTTTGCATTATTTAGCGTGGCTTCATCTTAAAGAAATTTTAATTTCTTCTTAATACGTTCACCTTTTTTTCAACATACGTATTACGTGTTACTTATAATAAATCAGAAAAAAAGGTTTTCGAGGTCAGGATGTAAACTTCGGAACTTTGAATGCATTAAACATTGTCGCCTATATTTACACAAGGCTACCCCTTTAGCCGGCTTGCTGGTTTCAGGGTATCTTTTTTGTTCAGCTGTTAAAATATCTCCACATAAATCATCCCCTTCGACAAAACGGAGTATCGGCGGTTTTTATTCGTTGACATTAGAAAGTTTTTATTATCACGGTTTCCTGGTAGTCATAAATATCACTGGGCCAAAATTCTAAAAACTTCCGCGATACTAAAACAAACACGAGGCCTGATCAAAATAGAATGGAAAAGTTTCCTTACTTTGTTTTGATCAAATTGAATTATGCTTGTCAAGAAAAAACAATGATTGAAGATTATTGGGAAAATGATGTTTTTCATTGTTTCAAATAAATAGGTGTTTTCAAACAAAGAATAAACTAAAATGAAGGTTATTAGTTCTGACTTCCTTAACTTATTATACTACACATATGAAAAAAATTGAGCAAGAAAAATAGAGCTATATTGTAAAAATATAAACAATTTGGCACACTTGGGCACATCGTGTACAACTTTTTTCGTTATGAAAGTTGATATTTTAATAAAGACTAAGGGCAATCTAGTGGGGATCCAACTCTGTTTCAAACATTTTCGGGTTTATGACCTTTAACCCCTCAAGCTAATTTGTTCGCTTTTCGGCACGACTCATATGGGTCTCAGAGAAATCGTTTTCTCCCTTATTATAACTATAGTGGTTAGAAATAAAGACCGAAACGGTGTTGAAAAAACGAAAACACAACGCTTTAAATTTAAGTCTAAAAGTTAACCACTAAATAATTAAACTATATAACTTTAAGAAATCGAAGTTTCCCACCGCAATTTGAAAAAAAAAAAATATGAAACTTGTGGATTTTTTATTAATTAATTTTACAAAAAAATCAATTTTTTTTTTGAAGAGAAACTTCTATAGCCCCGCTATGATTTGAATTTCGAATGAAACGGAAATGATGATTAGTGCACCTGCGACGCGTATTGGTTGAGATTGTTTTGGTAAAGTTTCGCTTCTACCGCGTGTGAACTACACCCGATTTTTTTTTATTTTTCAAAAAATACATATATATATTTATTTAAATTATAAAATTTTAAAGCGCATTTCACAACCTTCCAAAAAACTTTAACAGTTTTAGGATGCGTTCAGAAATTATTTATTTATTTGGAAGAAGCTGAAATATTTTGACCCTCCGACAAAATAGGCCCAAGGCCTGAGGAGTTTGAATCATTTTATTATTTTTCTACCTGTTAATTGCATTTTATGGAGTGGTTCGAGTCTGTGAAGTTGTAACATTTATATATGCAATGTGTCTTTAGAGTATCAGATTGTCAAAATCTGAAAGTATCTGAAAGTAGAGTACCATGACAGTTAATCCCCTGACAGTTGGCTCCCCGGCGTACTTATATATATTACGCAGATGGTTTAGGGAAAATACGGTATTCCTACTTTCACAAAATATAATTAAGTGGCTCCGAAAGGGTGAGCAGAGAGAATGTACCACCGCTTAACAAAAGTATAAAACTATTTTCATTCAAGGAAAAAACTTTTTGTCTGTATACTTTGTTTTTAACATGAAAACCTCACAAGAGTCCCAACTGCTCCCGTCTGGAGCCAGTGGGACTATGGCATCCCCAAATGGGATATGTTGTGAGGCTGATGGTAGTGGGGAGGGGAAGGAGATAGGGAAGAGGAAGGTGAGGAAGTATCTGGCTATTCAGATTTGGTCACCAAACACGGCAGAAGCCATTTCAAGCAACGTTTCAATTCTGAATGGTGGTCTTACACCAGGGCGGTACTGAGAGTATCTTCCACTCTATACTGGAAATACCAGTGTATATAAGGGGAGGCGGTGGTCCAGCGCCCGTGAATTCGACGAGATTTAAGGATTTTTTTTTTTTTAATGAAAATAATGAACATTGAAGCACCCACCACTGTCCCGCCCCGGTAAAGGCGACTTATTGTCGCCCCTTCGGAGCTCTCGAAAGAATCTACTTTTTTTTTATAAACGACTCTACATTTAACATTTGTATAACGAATCTAGAGCTTCAATGTCCCCGCATACGTTGTTAGAGGGCGGTATGCAGGCGCGCCTACAGGATTGTACTGTTATAGTCACTTCTACAATTCTAAAGCCCATGGAGGTAATCAGCCTCATGGACAGTCAAACGAGTTGTTAGTAGCCTCAACCAAAATAAAGTAAAGAAAAAAGAACAAAATATACAGCAACCGTCGTGAGTAATAAGCTCACGACAGCGGATGACTATGGTCAATCCAGCGGGCGGTGCCGAGCACTGTTCAAAAGAAAAAAAAGAAAAACAGAGAGTATATACAGTGAAGAAGTGGTATTGCCACACTCTGTCAACCGGCAGTCCCCGAGACAGTGAAGAAGGATGAATGTCCGGCCTCCCGACAACCGGCGGCGTCGTCCGTAAGCCAGCTAACCGGTGGTGCCTAGACGAGAGTAAATGGAAGTCAAGGATGAAGACCCTAGGGAGAAAAGCGTCGGGTCGCCGGAGGCGGGACGGACAGCTTTCGGTCGCCGTTCGGCCTTCTCCCCAGCCTCTTCATGTCACGGGGGGTGGCGCGGAAGACAGGTGCAGCTCCACCAGTTCTGTAGGGTCAGCCAGTAAACATAGGCGGGGACACGCTCCAGAGTCCTACCCCTTAATGGGGAAGAGGACGGTACATAATAGACAACGGAGTTCAGTTCTCGCATTTAAACGTAACTGAAAGAAAATATACAAGTAACCAATCCAAAAAAACGAAAAAAAAAAGAAAAGCGTGTAGGAGTCATCGCTTGGTGTGAAAGTTCACCAATTAACTAACAGAAAAAAAATAATTCAAAAGCATGAGGGTTGCAGTAAAACATAAGGTAATGTGATCGTAAAAATAAAAAAAAATAACAAAACTTGAGCGTTTAGTTACGCTAGGCTTATAAAGACTAAAAGAAAAGGAAAATTTGTGAATGCATAAAAACCCAAAATATCAAGCAGTAAACAACCAAAAGCAGAAAAAATATGTACAGGTGTAAAATTGTAAAGCGCAAAACATAAAAAACATAGTAAAAGAAAAGAAAATAGAAAACTGTACATCCTGGCAAAATGGTAAAGAGTAAAATCAAAGAAAGTCCGTGGTAGATCAGGAACAAGTACACCTGGTGTCAAAAATCTCTAGTCAGCGACTCTAAGCTCAGGCCATCTCTCAACCCAGACCCTTGCAAATTTCTTCAGACACTCGAAGTTCGTCTTATTCGAAACCAGATCAGTATTCCATACTGGTCTGATAGGTACGTCCAAACCATCGAGCATTTCCTCTCTAGCATCCATCAAGATCTCGCAGTGCCACAGAATGTGCTCGGCTGACTGGTTCGTAGATCCGCATGCGCAGTTGGGATGGGGAGACAGGGACACCAATAATGAACAGTGCCTCTCAAACTTTTTTAAATAAATTAAATCACTTTAATGGTATACAAAAATATTTTATTTTTTTAAGTAGTTAAGAAATTGCGCTGAAGTTGCCCTCCTCATAAATATGGACCTGGGTGGGGGGTCAAGGTTTGGCTCTTTCACTTATCTGTAAATAAAAAAAAAATTATCAGTATGAGTACAGTTATCGCAGGAACAAGAATAAAAATAAATAAAAAATTGACAAAATGGCGCTTTGTTGAAATTTACATACAGAAAACAGACTGTTTTTTCGTTATTTTTTGTATGTGAAAATAAAAATTACTCCACATAAAAACTTTTTTTTAGTTTCAGCGAGTAAAGCAAAGAGTAGTTGTTTTTCCTCACACCGTTTAGATAAAGTAGTTTCGAAATAAATTAGTTTGAAGTTCAACCGGCCCTTTTACCTGCTTTTGCACTGACCTACTAAATGGGCCGTAGAACTTAAAATATCGTCAATACTATTACAACCTTTTAACAGTATATTCTTAAAAGATTATTCTTTCGAAATATCAAAAAATCGATTTTTTGAAAATTCTAGACAACCGACTCCCCTCCACTCCCCATAAAATATCGACACTGTAAATAAATTTGTTTGATATCCATACAAACTTATTATTAAAGGTATTTTCGAAGTCAATTTGAGATTTAAAATTGAAAAATACAATTTATATTAAATATCATTTTGAGGAGGCCAACTGTAAGGGGATCAATTGTCAGGCCACCGAAATTAGAAGGCTTATAATAATTAACTATTCTTTCTATAATACATGTTATCATTGCTAAGCCTGATTATAAGGAAAATTCCTAATAATTCCTATTGTAAGACGCCGTGGCATATTTCACGTGAAAAAAAAAGAATATTGAAAATTTCAGCCCTCTGTCTGAACTACTTTAAAATCTATCTATCCATCTAAATGTGTCCGCGCTACGTGGATTAATTTGTTTTTACACAAGTCTACAGATTTGTTCCGAGACCTTAAAAACAAAAGAGAGGTCCTTATATATTAGATTTAGAATAACTATGTTAAAGGCAACGCCGGAGATTTCAGTTAGTCATCGGTGTAGAAGAAACACGATGTTTTATAAAATTATATCTTATGATAGTTGTTCAGACGCTGTAAAACCCAGTGACTTAGCTCTGGGAGTGGGGGGGAGGGGGGCGCCCCGGTGCCACCCAACGAGGGGTGACACCCAACCCCGATGAAGGGAGACACCCGTCCTTGGAAAAAAAATTACCAAGCAATAACAAGCATCGCAGTGAGTCAAGCCATACGCAGCAAGCAGAGGCGATACCTGCATCAACTAGTTCATGATGGTATCCCATTTCGCCCCACCCCATCCCATCACACGGAGGGTGGGGCGAAATAGGATACCATCGTATAAATAGATGTTAGAAACTATCCCCTTCCGCCCTCACCCCCGTTGTGGTATCCGCCCCAGGTGCCGCACTACTTTATTTGTTTATGTCGATTCATAAGCAGGAAAAAAGACAAAAAGGTTTGTTTGAGGAATAAAAATGAAAAATCTAAGAACATTGCGTTGAACAACTGACTTCAATTCGGAAAAACAACACACATAGTTATTCTATTTAGTTTTTTAATGTAACCGAAAACTCGATTTAGAAAAATAATTAAAACACCGATGAATCTATAGGCTCCGGCCAGGCTCTGACGTCATCAGATACCATTTCGAAAGAAATCGACAACTAACTGATCACTTGATATGAAATCCTTTGGCACCACTTATGCATAAAACTTACAGTTGGACTAGTTTATACGAGTTAAAAACATAATTTATTGGAAACGCGCTTAAAAAATGTACTGGCATTTAAGTTTGTTGGTAAATACCATTCTAAAAAATACCCACTATTGTAAAAATATTCATTATTTATACCGGAATTTGTATATTTTCGTAATATTTGAGATAATTGTTAATCCAGGTTGACAAATCAGTTTGTTTGCACAATATGTTGCTTCGTTTGTCGACTAATTTGTATATTTTGTTTATTAAATAACGGTTAATTACGTTTTACTCCGTGACAAAATACAAATACGCCATACTCCAGCGCACCCCATTGGAGAACTCATTATTATTCGATGCCAAAATCATTAGCGTTTGGAACAGACTCAATATTAACATATCGGTTCATTGTTTTCAGTGCAGTTTTGGGCTAATTAATTGATGGAAACAAAGTTTTATTTATTAATTACGCGATGACAAAATGCCTGGGCATTAAAATTGTCATCACAGTATTGGGTACTGCATAATAATAATTTCACATGTTCATAGTTAAGGCATTAAAATGATTAGACATAAAGATTACGGGCTACGTAGTTTTTTATGTCACTCGGTTTTGCGTGCTGAACGACGATTTGCCTTACGAATTGTACATGAAACCCACATGCTATGAATTACTATATCAGACCTCAAAAGAAAGTTATGGGTAATCACTGCACTCGGTGGCGTAGCGAGGGGGGGGGGGGCGGGAGGGGCGGACCGCCCCGGGTGCCACCCAATAGGGGGGTGACACTCGACCGTGGAAAAAATTTTACGAAGGAAAAGTCACCAAAGTATTGCGTACATGAAAACGGTATGTTATTTTCTTTCATATGTTCCCCGTGGAGTGCCCCGAATTTTGTGTCTAGGTCTTTTTATAGAAGAAAATAGCCTGTATTTGTGGAGAAATCTGAAATTCTCTAGCCACTCCCTCCCCCCACCGAAACCCCCGTATGGACCAATTTTATGAAGTCAAAATTAGCGTTTTGATATTTTCTCAAGTTAATTTAATAGGGGGGGGGGGGTGACACCACGCCCGGGGGATGACATCCGCCCCGGGTGCCACCCATGCTAGCTACGCCACTGACTGCACTGCTGTGCTTTAATTTAGTATAGCTGAATGCACGTAACAAATATTTTGTACACAGCATTATATAATCTGAGAGAAGTTGGTTGTGAATCTTAATTTTTATACAGGGTGTCCGGGGGTTAAGTGCATTAACTTCAGGTTCACAACTTTTTCCGAAATTCAAACATATTTTTCCCATACAAAAAGACGTACTTACTAAAAATCCTTAGTGTGAGGTATGATCTTACTTGCTGAGAGCCTGCCGGGCGCCCGACTCGATTGTAATTGGCCCGTATCGTAACAGCGGAAAATAATAAATCTGGCCGCACACGCCGGACTAATTTTATCTTTTTTTCTCAAAACTAATTTTATCTTTTTACCTGAAAATTTGTATTTCACTTTTGTTTTCTTAATTGAAAAAATGTATGAATGAGGGGAATCTTGGAAGTGGAAATTAACCTACTTCCCGACATCCTATCGAGCTCTAACTTGGCAGTGTCAATGACAATGCATTCTGTTAACATCCTACAACAAGCATTTCTCTCTCTTATCTCTTCGCGCGTTGACTAAGTTAGTAGCGTGGTTGACTCCAGATCCTAAGTAGGAAGGATCAATCCTCAGTATATCAAAAAAACTTAGTTTTAAATTACATTTGAAAATAGATGTTATATAGTTTTAAAAAACACGAGCCACATGTGATGCCACCAATTAACATAAAACCTTTCGACTACTAGGCTCTAGACCAGTGGTTTCCAATCTTTTTCTGACCCGGGGCTAGAGAATTTCAGGGATAAAAACACTCCTCCCCAAATATAGGCTATTTTCGCCCATAAAAAGACCGAGCGACACTAAATTCGGGGCACTCCACGGGATGCCGTAGAGCTATGAAAATGTAAATAACAAGACATTGTGCATGTGTACAATATTTTGGTGACAATATCCTTCCTAATTTTTTTCCGCGGTCGCCCCCCCCCCTCGCTACGCCACTGCGTGGGACTTCGTAATAAAATGGTATCCAGTTATTGCGAGCGGGGCGCGTAGACGCGTCAGTTGATTTGATATTTATTTTTAGGTTATATTTATGTATTTCACTTCATAGCACATGTAATTCATAGCTTTTCATGTCTTGTGATTCTAAAAGAGGTAAGGGGACTAGAATCTGATGAACTTATATATAAGCCCGCAATAACTAGGGATCATTCGTCGCGTGGTACCACGCAATGTGTGCGTAGAATCAGTGTGAACTCGACGTAGGAATGCGTGTATCGCGTGCGTGGGCCCTGTGTACTTTTACCTTTTACCACATAGTTCAAACTAAATTATTTCTTCAATTACAAAATTTTAAACTAAAAGCTTTCTTCGATTACAAAAAAATGTTGTACTACAAAATCGACCACAAATATGATGTAGATTCACCAGTTTACCGCTTGTACCACCAGTTAACGGACACCATCATTGAAATTTTTATTTCTGAAAGAGATTTTTGACAATTCTTTTATTCTATTTTGAAGAAACATTCCATCTACTCCTGAAAGTATAAAATAATAGCTTTGACAAAAAATCACGAGAAAGTATTCCCTCAAATCTCGAACTAATAAATTGACGTTCTGAACACTTTCCATCGTGAATAATTTACATTTTAATTTAAAATTGTAGTACTGAGAACTTGAAGTTTTTTCAAGTCACAAGTCCAATAATTTTTTTTCATTCCAAAAACCGGGTCGACGTACAAACGAACTAAATGAGCTCGGAGGTGAATTTAACTTTGACATTTTAATGAGAGTATAAGAATGAGCTGAGTTTGGGGAATTTATCTTGACCGACTGGTACCTAATACCTCAAATGAATATTTTAAAGGAGAAACCAAAAATATACCAACTGAATTAGTTAACATTTCTGCGAACGTAAGATGTTAACTTTCCGTGGAACATGGTTTTATACATGCTGAAGTTATCGAAGCATTAAAATAATTATCGTACGTGAATTTTTCAAAAATATCAAAAAAACCAATTATTGTTGTTGTTTGTTCAATAAACTATTAATTTTCAAAATAAAGTAGGGAAAATATTTTATTTTAATTAACTGATTAGTCTATCTAACTATATAAACATATTTTCTATCTAAACACAGATCCAATAAAATGTGTAAATATTTTTAACAACTTTTTTTTATCAGTTGGTGAAAAATTAGCACTTAAAATTAAAAACATCGAAAATAATGAACTATATACATCACCTTCAAATCCTTGTAATACTTTAACACAATTTTTTTTTTTAACTTTATTTATTCCCATTTCTTTGTGCATAAAATGTATAATAGCAAATAGTATATAATAACCTAATGTATAATAACAAATAGTATGAACAAGAAATGAAAACCCACTAAGGCACTGCCTGAGTGTGGGTAGTATTTAAAAAAAAACACTATATTTCCAAGTACCCAAAGTATAAAATGGACTTCAAAAACATATAAAATATAACGATAGTATAAAAAGTTAGTATTACATGGGTAGAATAAGTGAAAAAGGTTTTTTTCAGCTATTATAACAATATGGAGAAAAACATACTGATTTTTTTTTTTTTTACCTATTATGAAAAAATAAACAGAAAACATATTGTACTACAGTTTAGAAAGTTACAGAAAGTGAGTTGTAGAAGGATGGATAAATTTATAGAAAAAGCGTTTCAATATCTACATTATTCAACCATAATTTTACCTCTACATATTTTATCATTTTATTTATCATTTGAGTTTGTAGTGGTAGAAGGTTAAATGTACGAGGACCAATGAAACTGCTATGTGTCTGCAACAATTTAGTATTGGTTTGTGGGGTGTAAAATATATTATTTATTCTTTTGCTCGTTCTGTTTTCATTTATTTCGAAATTATTTTTGTTTTTAAATACATATTTCAAAGTTTGTAATATAAATAATTAACGTATATTAAATATTTTAGTTTCTTTGTATAGTTAGTAGTTGGTCGAGAATGTTTTATTTTTGTTATATATGACTTTCATTATGTGTTTTTGAATTATTTGTACAGGCTTCATAAATGCATCCAGTGCACCACCCCATCCGATAATGCCATAAGTGATTGATGATTGCACCAGGGAAAAGTAGATCATTTTCAATTTTTCAATGTTTAGTACTTCCTTAAGTCTATAAAATATGTAGGTCAGATATCTTAATTTAGATGTGATTTGATTAATATGTGATTTCCAATGAAGATTTATATCTATTGATACTCCTAAATATTTTATATTTTCGACATTAGTGAGTTCGTTGCACATGAAGCACATTTTTTGATTGCAACTAGTATTATGGATTCTAATTTTAAAGTTGTCTGTAGGTTCCAACGAGCTAACTTTGATTAAATTAAACATACTATTAATCAATGAAAAGATAATTCTGCCCCCGTTTATGACAATATTACGGTAGAAATACTTAAAAAAAATTCTGATTCCAAGCCATTGGCACACATCATAAATACAAGTTTCGAAAATGGCAACTTTTAATTAAATTACAAAAAAACTATTATTACTCCTATTTTTAAATCTGGGGACCCTATTCTTAGTAACAATTATAGACCAATTTCTTTTACCTCAAATATTGCAAAAATATTTTAAAAAATTGTTAAAAAATAATTCTTCAAATTTTGCAAATTCACTTTGTGGCACCATTTTATTAATGCAATAATAAAAAAAAACGCTGTTTTTACCACAATAAACTTTATTAAAAAGTTGACATGTTTCAAGAACGATGTTCTCTTCATCAGGACATATAATGTACTTACTCTTTGTACATTATATGTCCTGATGAAGAGAACATCGTTCTTGAAACATGTCGACTTTTTAATAAAGTTTATTGTGGTAAAAACAAAGTGTTTTTAATTATTGCATTAAAAAAACAATGTTTATCACTAGAGTGCACGCGTGGGCTTCATATGTAGCCCAGGGTATTGTTTTTGTTCGTAACTTTGTGAAATCGCGTGATTTAACTTCGAGTCTCCAGCTAGGCTTCGATTGGTTGTTAGCAATCGACGCTGGCGCACGTGTGAAAAATAAAGATTTAAAGTTGTTGGACTACGTTTGTAGCCCATGTGTGCACTGGCGGAAGTGGCGGAACACAAGGAAACACAAGGAAAACTGTATAAGGTGTACGTGTAATGATCACCAAATTTTAATTTGTCCTTATGAATGATCACCAAATTTTTATTTGTCCTTCGTGTAATGAAAATTTAAAAAAAAGTTTAAAAAAAATGTACGAATTAAACCAAAAGTTGATTGATCTCAAATAAGTAAAAATTATGTGATTTTTTTGAGAAGTGTGAAGTTTTGTTAATATTTTAAGTTTAAGAATGAGAAGATGTATTTTTTTTTATTTCGGTTTACTTAATAAATGTCATATATTATAATAAATGTGTTTTATTTAAAAATTAAACGATTATCTTTCAGTACATTTCAATTTTAAATGGGCTACAAGTGAAGCCCACGCGAGCACTCGTGAACGTTTTAGAGGCGCGTGTACCGTAGTGTTAAATTTATAAAAGAAAATTATATATTAAATGCCCATCAATATGGTTTTGGAGAAAATTTGAGCACTCAAGATGCTATCGTAGACTTAACATCTGAAATATATAAATCTTTAGATAACAGAAAAAAAGTATTGGAATATTTGTCGACTTAAGAAAAGCATTTGACAGTATATCACATTCTAATCTTATCTCTAAACTAAAGAAAATTGGTATAACCAATAATGCCTTAATGTGGATCGAAAATTACCTACTTCATAGAGAGCAATTTGTCAAGTGAAATGGTTTTTTCAGTGATTCCCAAACCAGTAAATTTGGAATCCCGCAGGGAACGGTATTAGGACCAATTATTTTTATCATTTATGTGAATGATATTTTTAAACTCACCATAAATTCCAAACTAAAATCATACTAATTCTAATTCTCTTTTTATAACACTTGTACAACATGAGCAGGTGAAGTAGTATTTGTGTTGTTTTTTTTTCTTTCAGCACAATATACCCAAACATCCCGTTTGGAGCGTTCTTCTTTTAATGTCACCATTAATAATATTACCAATTGGTCAACTAATAACATTTTGTCCATTGTTTATTCAGGTACCGTGTTTTTAAGTTCCCTAGTTATCAGTGCAAAGTGTTTACGAGTGACAGTTCGTAATGATAATTCAACAAGCTTCTAATTTATTCCAGTGAATCTTTCTAAAAAAAAAAAAGTGCTTCTAAAAAAAAACTTAATAATAAAGTTCGTGATTAATTTCATAAATTATTGATACAACCTTTAGAGAATTAATCTAGTAAATTCCACATTTAAATATTTTTCTTTGAAAAGTGTGTTTTTTCTTCCAAAAGTGCTATCTTGAAGTATTCTATCTCGTTTTTTCGGTGCAAAGTGATACAAAGTGAATAAAGTGCCTACAAAAATTTAATTTTGCTTTTCGCTAGGAGAACCCCTGCGCATTTTTTTAAAAAATTCCAGGTCTTAGAAAAAAAATTCAAAATTTTTTTCTTTTCCGTTTTTTACTTCCTGAATAATAACGTCACAATGGAAAACAACCAAGCAAGTACGTCATTGGACCTGGGTGTCATTCCCAATGTGCACAGCCTATCTAAAGCTCGTCTTCAATCTGTTTTAAAAAACAGAGGACTTTCTCCAAGGAACAAGTCAAAATCTGCAATGAAAGCTTATGCGTTATTATTCAACAAGAAGTATATCAGAAGAATAAACCTTTCATCATCAAACGAGAACAGTGCACCCATTATTACCAAAATTTTGGAGGATTCGGTCTCTAGTAAAGAACCCGAGACACATGTCAAAGTGAAACAAGATGCTGCACCCATCACGGCACAAGAGAAAACCTACGACCTTTCTTCTTGGAAGATCAAATACAACGGCGTTATAATGTACTGGACTTCATTGAGCGAATTGAAGAAACAGCCACAGTTAAAAATGTTCCACTTGACGTGTTACAGAGAAATTTTATAGAACTAATTTCTCCGGAACTAACCCCTTGGCACCAAATACAGAAACTAAAATGCAAGAATTGGAATGGAAATGAAACGGTGGCGACATTCATTTCTGTAGTACTTTCTCCCTCGCAACGTGTACACTCTACCAGAGTTACACCACGAGATGAGGAGATGTGGCGCGGTTCCTCGAGCGTGAGGCAGGTCTTTAGGCAGTTAGCCCTTGGGGCGGACTCTTGATCATTTTTGTAAATTAATGTATATTCATATATTATTAGGTACATCCAAATGTTGCGTTTGTACCAACTTTCTTTCTCTCACGGCAATTTGTTTTGTTTTTTTCTCGTTTATTTTCTCACCTGTTCTGAGGCTGATCACTTTAGAACAGAGACACCCTTCGAGTCACGATGTTTGGGAAGTCATGAGCCCAATCGTCGCTTCTCAACCCTCACACTATACAATGTTCATGCCTGTCTTGCTTGGTCTCGTCATGTCATGTAACTTGTAATTTTTTTGTTTACTGCTCTTGCACTTGCAGTCTCTATGTAAATTATAAAGTAAAAAAACAATTAACAATTGCTCATCGGCGTGCCGTTCTAGAAGTCAGATTGTGTAAATTCCAAAGTGATAAATTCCGACTCAGAACTAGTTAACTATTTTTTTACAATTTACCATATTTTACCTACCATGGTAAAGTCATGTATTTTTCTTGATTTTCAGTTCAGCTTGAGTACGTAAAACCCAATAGTGGTCTCAAGTATGAAAATCGAAATAGTGGTTACTTTTATAGTTGCCTTTCTTGTACAAATAAGTTTTTCAATTTTTTTTAAATTTAAAAATTGATGGCGTCCTTCACCCGTGCTCGTATTTTTTTACCCAAAATTGGATATTGACACGTCCATTTTGGAAATTGTATTTATAAAACCTAAAGTTGGTCTTTATAATTTCGTATACAAATCTTTTGGCTCATTTCAACTAAAGTACGTAAAACCGAATCATTGATTTGCTTCTTCTCTACTGTTACGTTACGTATGTCTTGTATTAAACGTTTCAACCCCACGGGACAGGTTAATAAAACCTCACGGTCATCCTGATTCTCGAGCTCAAATAATTGTAATTTTTAACGTAAATCAACATTGTTTTGTTCGATCATCGTTTTGCAATTATAAGCACCCAACTCTTGTATCACCATTTAACCGAGTGTTTGCAACCCAAAAGTTGCACATCACATAGTACCTCTTGTTTTCCTTACCTAGGTTTTGTTCTTGCTCTCGCTACTAAAACCAGTTATGCCGTCTCTTGCTCTGTCATGCAGTGACGCATACCATGTCATGTGTAAACCATTATTACCTTGACTCTCCAGTATTCGCTGAATGCGTACCTTTACAAGTTATTCTGAGCTACATTATGCTTCGATAACCATTATATACGATCCGTGCTCACCATAATGGCACATTAGGATTCGTACTGGCATGTCTGCAGATCCTGGATTCTTCTCTTCAACGACCTCTGTAACCATAGTCTCCGCACTGTAACCACACTCTCCACTCCGTAACCTTCGACGTCTACGATGAAATAAAGTGTTTTTCTCTGAGGTCCTAGCGTACTCCTGAGTGTTATTTCAAATGGGTCAGATTACAGTGATAATGTAATCCCTTTAGAGTTTGTGAAATCACGTCTTCTTCGTAATTCTTCGAAACTCTTCGTATTTCGTCGAAATCATAAACAAATACACGCATCGCAAACTTAGCTTCCAGACCAATGAAACCTTAGAGTCACACATAAGTTTTTTTTTTCAATTGCATAACCTTGTCTAGGTATTGTTCTTTCAATTGCATAACCTTGTCTATCATTCTCTCAATTGCATAACTTTGTATGTTGTTTCACCCCTTTATGTTTTAAACTGTTTGGTCCTTATATTTTATGTACCTTCCCTCAAACCCCTGCAAACATTGTTACCTAGCCTATGGCATAAGCAAGTTTTATGTTTTAGACAGGTATTCTCTCTAGTCAACCAAGGTCTCTCAAGCTTTAGGCCCTCTTTCTTTCAAATTCCCGTGGGTGGCTTAGAGGATTCTTGCCCTATTGCTCCATTGCCACGTCGCTTTTTTTACCGAGCGCGGGGGGAAGTGTTACGATACACATTTAAGCGGGAGAACGGTGAGCGGAGTAATTAAAATAGTCCCTTGACCGACCAATCGCTAACAGAAGCGTTCCCTTCCCCCCCCCCCGCTAGCAAAAGGGAGCACAGGCATCTCCCCGCTCTCCTCAGAAAGAAGCGACACCCGGCACGAGAAGGTCACGCCGACCTCCGCTCGCTTTTGCCGCTCGCGACACGCCAAAACATGGTTAACGCGACTAAACTATCGAACTCAATTTGAACTCAGTAATTACGGGTCGCAGGTGTGAGACTCTATGATGAGTTGACACCACCGTGTAAAGTGTTGGAACTGCCTACTCCGACCATGGCCTGCCTCCTGGTTTCCTGTCCCCTGACGACCAGCTGTATGTCGATCTTCCCTCTGTTTATAACGTGTCCTTTTACAGTAATTTACGGGTAACACTTATCGCATTCCCAGTCCCAGAGAAGGCTTTGAGAGAGATATCTTTGTTAGGAATTACCTAGCCAGGCATTGTGTTGTTTGTGTCCGATATTGTATTTTGCAAGATGCTGTAATTGTGTTTATTAGACAATATAACTATGTTTTATCCAGCTTCCTCTTTCATTTGATGAGATTACACGTGGGCGAGTTGGCAAATACTTATGTACCTTTAATCTAGCTACCTACTACCTTGAGGTGGAGAGACTTCACGCATACCGACAATATGAGCTAGCCGCCTGCAAAGGTAAGTGAGGCCCCTATCGGGACCGCAACAATATACTTATATGCTTTATATTTTTTAATGTAGCTATTACTTTGTGGTTATCCATTATAATAAAATGAAACAATGCAACTTTGTATAAACCACTTATAAAATGTGCAAATCCGACCGGTTTCGGAACAAACGTTCCTTCGTATAAGCTTTCCCTGACGAAGGAACGTTTGTTCCGAAACCGGTCGGATTTGCACATTTTATAAGTGGTTTATACAAAGTTGCATTGTTTCATTTTATTATATGCTTTGGTTTATATAGAACGCTTGAGTTCTTTAATTTAATCTTTATTATTAATTTTTGTATTTCAAAATTTGAATTTTCATTTTTATTTCTACTTTTCTTTAAAATATGATGTTTTTTTTCTCTTTACTTTTAAGTGTTTCTTATTTTTTTTTTTGGAATGTTTAATCATCTGTTTTCATTAAATCGTATTTAAAATATTTAATGTACGACTACCACAAGACGGGCATTAGACTAGTGTGGTAGCCAAAAAAAACAAATAGCTGTAACTAATAAAAAAATTTACGAAAAAAAAAATACACTGATGACACAGCAATTTTAGCTGAGGGGTTAACATGGAATGAAACTCAGAGAACGGCGGAATCAGATTTTTATTTAATAAAAAAATGTTTTTATGAAAAATTTTCTATCCCTAAATACAGATAAAACTTGTGTAATACCATTCACTCTGACTAAAAATGCTACCCCTAAGAATCTAAACATAAGTATCCACTCATATAATTGTAATTCAAATTCATATCTATATAAACCTGACTGCTCTGTACTCACTGTTAAAACCAATGTTAAATACCTTGGTGTAACTATAGATAGTATAACATAAAGTGGAAGATGCAAATCAGTACAACAGTTGAGAGACTAAGAAAATTAGTGTATATTTTCATTAGAATTGGAAACATTTTAAATATTTTAGGATATTAAGAGCTATTTATTTTTCCTTAATCCAATAAGTGCTACAATACGGAATTGTTGGTTGGGGTAGTGCTTTCAAAGCTTCTCTTTTACCATTGGAAAAAATAAAAAAAACAATTATAAAAATAATTTAAAAAAAACCCTTATGATTATTAAATTATTACAAGATTTTAAAGTACCAATCGTATACTATACTAAAACTTCGTGTTATTTACAAAAAAATACAATTTTACAAATACACAAAGATTGTGCTTCAATAATGAGAGCTTTACTCCTTTTTCAAACAGCGTTAGAACAAATATTCTTGGCACTATGACTGTCCCGCGCTGTAACACCACCACAGCTCAACAATATTAAAAATATTTTGGAGTTAAATAGTTTGACAAATTACCAGTTATTTTAAGATTGGAAACAAATTATAAAAAATCAAAAAAATCAATAAAAGCTCTTTTAATATAACTTATTACAATCACACTACTTTATAATACTATATTTATCAACACAATAGAGAACTCCAGTCCATTTTTTTAATATTTTTTTATAAATAATGACCTTCTAACTTAAATAACTGCATTTTTATTTTTATTTTTAGAGTTAGTTTTAATAGTTAAAATAATTGTCAAAGTTTTAATTTTTCAAGACCCCCCGAAAACCACCGGAAATATGGTAAATCGTGTGACGTCATCACTCCTAAAAAAATAGTATAGGATCGAGAAATCAGCTGATCAACTACCGCCATTTTGAAATTCCGTTGTTCGAAGTATTCTCCCTAGAAGAAGCATTACTATTTTTTTGTGCAGTAGTTTTTGAATATTTTAAATAATTGAGATAAACTAATAGAGGTACCTCTATTTTTGATACTGAATTATTAAGGCTTAAATATTGTTTCAATTAACACAACAACTAAATCTCTATAAATAGTATGAAATAAAGAATAACATGAAATGTTCTTAATACTGATGGCTTGTGCCATACCTACATTTCAGTTGATTTCAATACAATGTGATACAATGACCGGTGACGCGTGACGTCAGCGCTAACCATTCAATCGTACCAACTTTACAGTATATTTTAACGAGACGTTAAAAAATGCACTTTTTAATAATTTTTTAAGAACTCTAAGTTTAATATTATGAAATAAAACTTATGTATTCAGAATCAGCGTTTATTGGTCTATATGAACATATTTTTTTAAAGCGATAATATTTTTCACTGGAGTTCCTTATTGTAATATCAGATATCCTTTATCTTTCTTCAATTTTCTCCTTTCTTTTTTATCTCCTCCTCTTCATTCTTTTACATTCCTTCTATTATATGTTATTTATAAATGTACATATTATATGATATATACATTTTTTTTTGTTTACTGTTAATTATCTATTTTTGTTTTATATTTAAAAAAAAATATTATTTTACCTTTAAAGTTGTTCTCTTCGTTCGTTTTCTCCGCCTTTTTAATACGAGCTTTGCTCTTAAAAAAGGTGTAAGACGTATTTTAATAATGTAAACCACTGCAATTATCTGTAAAATGTAAGTTCGAGAACAGAAAAAATAATTAAAAAAATAAAATATGGGTATGTACATATATGTACATGCATGTATATATATGTATGTGTTCATGTACGTAGGTGCATATATGGGGATGTATATGTATTTTTATATCTGTATAGATGTGTGCACCTATGTGCTAGCATTCACACATCTTAAAAAAAGAAAAAAAGTTATCTATGTACATTGTTATAATCTAATGCTTATGCACTTCTTTTTCTGCTTTTTATTTTCTATTTTCCATTTTCTACTTTTTATTATAATTTTTCCAATTTTCAGCTTCATTACATACTAATCCACATATATACACTAGACTTCTTACAAAGTAACTTTAATCCATTGGTCACCATGAAACAGACAACCGCCTAGTATGGTGATTTAATGTATCTACTATTTGTAAATGTCTTAATTATGCAACATGTAGTAGATAAATAAATGAAAACATAATAATACTTTTGACCGTTAGAATTTTAAATCTTAGTTGAACATCATCGTCCATCAACTTTAAACTTGACTAGGGATATTAATATTCTTAGGATAATGCATTTGTCTAAGGAAGATAGGAAAACCGCAATTCCCCAGAGAAACGAGGTTTCACAAAGCAATTATGAAATGCAAACTGCTCTCTGCTGACATCTGCTGGAAGGGAAGACAAGTTGGTCCGAGTTGGAAAATTGCTTGCGGGGCGTTTGAGGCCGTCTCCATAATGAACCGAACAGAAAATCTACTCTACTTTATTTTATTCTCTTTGCTATTTGTAATGAACGTGCACTAAAGTCTCGCATGAAAGCCAGATAACTGTAGATATCGAGATCTTGGCATATTAAAGGATGACACACTTTATTTCACGGCTCACATTCAACAAATTGTAAATAAGGAAACATTAGAATTTATTGAATGATTATATTATTAATATTCATAAATGACCTTGGTTCAAAATTAAACTGTGATTATGCTTCTTTCGCCGATGATCTTAAAATTTTTCGTAAAATTAAATATGTTTCTGATCATCAACTGCTTCAAAATGACCTTGACACACTCAATAACTGGTGTACTGTCAATGATATGCACTTAAATGTTGAAAAATGTTTCACTTTAAACTTCACTCGTTACAGAATTATAAAGGATTTTTCCCATGTTATTAATAATACTATTCTTAAAAAAGTGTTTTCCATAAGAGATTCAGGAATCACTCTTGATTCTAAATTCATATTTGATGTATACATTAACGACATTAAGTGCAAATCATTTAAAATGATGGGATTTATTCATAGAATACGTAAACCTTTCAAAGATCCTCTATCAATTCTAACCCTTTACAATGCCTTAATTAGAAGTAAACTTGAATATGGAAGCACTATTTGGAATCCACATTACTGCAAGTATGAAAACATTGTAGAATCAGTTAAAAAAAATGCTAAGACTGTTATCTTTTAAATGTCAATTACATGAACATTAGCATGGAGTGAAATTTTTTTTTTGAGAATTTCGAAATCGGCACAGTTGGAATAGATGTTCCATATATTAACAATTACGACAAAAATAATTTAAAAAAAATATATTCACAAAACCTGGACATCGCCAAAGCTTTGTATTTTATCATTTTCACAGTTTTAACTAAGTATTTATAGCTTATGTACGCTAAATTAAATCACACATAAAATTTGTATTTTACCATTTTTTTTACAGATAATACATTCATAGATTGGTGGAAAGGAACAAATAGTGGAAATAAAAGATATGCACGTATTATTTACCGCATTGAAAAACTTGAAAATTGCAAAAGTTGCTATGAACGGTACTACATTTTGGTGTCCAAAAGTGGTATAAGGTTTTGTGACTATAATCTTCACTATATATAAATTCGTTTGATATTCAAATCAACTTATTGTTATGGGTATTTTTGAAGTCGATTATACGTTTGAAGTGGAGGGTTTTTATGTAAACAAAGGAGAGAAAGTTTTAGGAAGGAAAAGGGTATGAGAGGTGATTAGAAATCAGGGGTCAGTGTGTCCAGGAGTGATGGAAATATGAATCCATTCCGCAGTGAAAGGTAATGAATCGAGAAAATAGATGATCTGCCAGCAACGCACAAGCAACCGATTGAAAAAAAAATTATCCTTATAAATTTATAATGGGTTTTAAATCATCAAATATTTGAAGTAAATTTTCGAGTTCTGTGAAAGTTCTATTCAAGTTCTGTGATATTTAATTTTTATGATGCAACTGGCTTATAATGATATAATAACAGAACTTGAGTAGAACTCACACAAAACGTGAATATTATCTTAAAATATTTGATGAATTGTTCAAATTTTTTACAAATATTAAATAAAAAAGATTAAAAAAAAGGATTAATAAAAGTATCTACATAATCGTCTATTCAACCGTTATATTATTCACAATAAATATGTCCAGTTGTGAAAGAAAATCGAAGACAAAAATATTTTTTTCTTTGTGATAATTAATAACAAAAATAATTTTCGATTCATCAAAGTAATATTTACTAACCGCAAAATATATAATTTGAGATGAAAAAGGCATAATTTCCATTGAAAAATATTCCTTTCTGCCAAAACTCAAATAAAACTGATTTTATACCCCTGAGAACGGTGCATCTTCTGTGAACATAATTACACACGAGTTTCACGGTAAATTCGACGCCTTACTACTACAAATGCCGCGGAATTAGATTAGAAGAGGCGTTATGAAATTATTTACAAATTCGTCGAGGATTTTTCGTTGCCGAATTCAAGAAACGACACGGGCGACGTTACATCAATGTCCGAAACTAAAATCACCGAATTTGAAAACAGTCGTAGCCCTGCTAAGCTCTTAAAAGTTAACAAATTTTCTGATGGTTTTAGGGTAGAAATGTAAAGCCGAAGAACCTGCTTCGTTCTATTGAACCACCTGGAATGTGCAATTTTACTGGTTTTTTTGACAAGTTTTCATTGCGGAATCTGGAATCATCAATCTTATTAATCAGTCAATGGTTTTACATATTTTCCATATATACAGCTGAGCTGTACTTAAATCCTGTTCATTTTTCACACTTGCCAAAGAACATTAAATGACTTTAAATTTCAGGATAAGAAGTTGTTCACACTTATTTAAGGATTTTCCAATAATTCCACTGAAACTTTGCGGTCCAGTCGATGCAGTTAAAAAGTAGTCACAAAATGAGATCATTTACGAGTAAGTGACAGACAATCCACTATACAGGCCGTTTGATAAGTGATTCAAGACACCAAATCACAACTCTTTTGTAGCCCGTATTGACTGCAGTTCCATCGCATCCAATTGCAATAAACTATATCGACGAATATTACTCCTGTACACAACATATATCGTTCTGTGAAATTGAGCCAACATCTTGTAATACAGCAGAAAAAATATCTGTCTAACGTTCTGGCTACAAGAGGGAAGGCTTTCACTGCAGCATGGTCAGCATGATGCTGAATATTTTTTCGCTATGCTTCATTCACAAAAAACCTCGTAATACATCTTCACAAGTAGGCAAAACATTCAAAGGCAATTCTCATCCAGATGACACATTGCCATAATGTTCAACGTTCAAAGAACAGTTAAAACAAACCCTTAAATAGCCTATCGAAAAATAGTTGAATATTCTAATGCAGCATGCAATTAAAAATACTACGTTAACTCGACCAACACGCACTTTTATAAATAAAAATTATCCAAGAGACGAAGGCCTAACACATACCCCTAATAAACACAACAATTCTCCGAGTTCCTTCGGAAGGGGAGGTCCTAGTCCGTTTAGAGCTGTGGTTCCTAACCGGTGGTCCATGGACCACAGGTGGTCCGCGAGATCTCAAATGTGGTCAGCGAAACATTTGTTCATTTTACTACAAAACCGAATCGAAAGGAGTCCTAAAGCTGATTCGTAACCCTTTTGGTATTAGTGTTGGAGAGGTAGCTGAAGAAGTCCAAGAAGAGCTCATTTTTGTACCATGTGGTCCCTGTGAAAACAAATAAATGTCATGGTGGTCCCTGGCCAAAAAATGGTCGGGAACCACTGGTTTAAAGGGAAGCCCAATCCGCTAGATGAGACTCAATCCTTTGATTTGATTGAGTCTCTGGAGGGAATAGTTTAACTGTTGCTACGGTGTTTAAGAATCCTGAGAACATTTTTGTGTTTTCAATATTTTTATGAAAAATTGAAAGTGGTGGCGATGTCCTAATTATAAATATTTATTTTTCATATTTTTCATTTAAGATAAGTACATAACGGAGCACCAATTCTATATTACGAAAAAAAAATTCTCCATACTAGACCGCTCCACCCTAATGAACATCTTAGATCGTACGACATGCGACTTGAATACTTCAAAATTAATACACTTAAAATCAGAAGGCCTAATATGTTTACATACAATAATTCACGGCCATCTTGATACTTCATTGTGTCTTAGCAACATTGATATAAATGTTCCCAATTCCCATTGCTTAAGACGCCATAATATGTTTCACCTGAATACATTTAAAAACAATATCGCCTATTTTAGCCCTCTGACCCAAATGTGTCGACTGTATAATAAGATAGAGTGTGCTGAAGTATATATTTTTGTCGATAATTTATATGGATTAAAAAAAAATCCTCTCTGATTGCTGAAAAATATGTGATAAATTATTAAGTATCATTTTTGTCTCTAATTATGTCTCTTATCTTGCCTCTCTTTAATTGTTATTTGAGTAAACTTTGATTTTTTTTAAATTCTATCAGCCTTACTAATAACAAAACGCCTTAACGAGCGGTCAACTGCATATTTGTTGCTTGCACGGAGCACTGTGTTTTTACGTCTTTACTAATAACACAATCACGTATTTTATGATTTTTATGTTGGTCCCCTTGAATCGCACATAGATCTGCGCAGGCGCGCGGCCATCTTGTTTTATAAACTTCGCGGTAAAACAATGTTTGACAATGTTCAGTTGTATTTGCAGTTAATTTTTATGTTTTTGAAGATAATTTTCGTCTAAATGATCAATTCACTGTGATATTAGTGTAATTCAACATAACTACCAATGCTGGCGTTATTTTTTTTTCAGTTTTAGTCCTTTAAATATTGTTTTGTTGATGATTTAGTTTCGTTAAAGATAGGTTTTAGGTTATTTCTGAAATTTTATTTTTTTAACGACTTTTCTGCGTGAATTTAATAAAACTTCAATAAAAGTAATATTTTTTAATAATGTGAAAGCCTGATACATGTGTAAATATAAAAAAAATTCTAGAAATCGACGTATTAATTGCGTAAAAATGAATCCAAGATGTCAGAGTTTTTCAGTTATTTTTTCGGAATTACTATTATATTTTTTTATCCTTTTTAATTGTATGAACGAGATAAAAAGTGTAGTGGCAGTTTTCTTCCAAATTCATAAAGTAAGAGGTGTGTATTTTTTAAATTTTGAATTTTCCAAAATTTTTCGACCATTTAATAGAATATGTTTACGGTCAGCTGTTTTTTTTCAAATTTTTTCATGTTGAAACTTAAAATACTGAAATTTTCAAAAACGATCGTATATTTCAGATACAAAAATCTAAAAGGCAATTCTATCTAGTTTCTATAAAGGTATTTGCTTTTAGGACATCTTCAAAAATAAGAAATATACAAGACATTTAAAATACGTTGAAAAAATTCCAAATTTCTTTCGGACATCAATCGTTAAAACAGAGATAAACTACCCTCTCAGGCCGTGTAAACAATGTGTATTTCTTTCAATGAACAACTTTTTAATTAGTAATGTTTTCACATCCGCGGCCGTTTGTCAATTGAATAAAAATTTCACGGATTTTTTAGTAAGCTTTTTTTTTAAATTTTATCTAATTTTTATTTTATCTGTTCCAAAATTATTATTTGGCTCATTGATTGTACATAAATTTTACTTTATCTTATTTGTATAATTAACTGAGTTTTTATAACTGGGTTGTTCTCACATGTGTGTGAACAACCTGTAAAAACGCGGTATAAATAAATAAATATACGCTTGAACCTTTTCAAATCTTATCCCTAGTAAGAAGCATAACGGAACATAACTCCTTTTTTAGTTTGGTCGCCCTTCTACATTATTTCTATTTCTAACGTATCCATTTATATTTTCAATGCCCGTAGGGCTTTTGCAGACATAATATAGAGGTATGTCGAACATTTTCAAACATTAAAGATAACAACATATCAGTATGAATAAATTCTTATCACATAAGAAACAAAATACATAAACAATCAGTTATATATTCACAACCACATAATTATTTTTGCTTTGAGGCAGGACAGAGAGATTTGGAAAATATCGAAAATCTTTATATATGTGTGTGTGTGTTTATGTGTATATGGATGTGTGCACCTGTATATACGTGCACGTACGCAAGCACACATATAAAAACACACACATACAAATAAATATAAATTTTTTGATATTGTTATGTATATTTTCATAATCTTATCCTTAAGCACTTCTTTTTCTCTTTTCTTTTTTTGTTATAACTTTTCCAATTTTACCATGTGTTTACACTAGACTTCACTCAAAGTAATCACCATTCACCATGAAACAGGCAGCCGCCTAGTATGGTGATTTAATAAATCTAATCTACTTAAATGTCTAATATATGTAACATGTATTTTATAAATATTTAAATAAATCTTTATTGGCAGTTCCGTGAAATCACCTTAGCGGTGAATGATATGAATAGTTAATGCTAGGTTGTCACAATGAAAATAGTCGGGTGGATTTAACAGGGTCAATGATATTTATAACACTTAACATTGAGGGCAGTTCTACGAGGTTAAACAGTAATTTCAAAGGGGTAAGAGTATCAGATCGTAGAAAGAATTCGAAGAAAATTTATATGCTTCGTAAATTTTAAAATTTAGAGCACATAAATTACCTGTTGTTGATGAATATTTTTAATATTCAAACTTTAGAGAACAATCCAACCTTTTTATTAAATTGTGAAACTCTAAATTCGACTATTGTGAACTCATGGATTTAATAAGCCTGTGACTACCTACATAATATATTAACCACTTCACTTATACAATACATCTCACTACATATCACAACTATAGTTTGCATTCCCCAATACAAAGTTTACATAGTCTTGGTAATAAATATTTATGTGTTATGGATGTATTTGACAACCTAATTGACAGCCCTGCCATCGTTTCTAGTATTAAACCCCATGTACCGACAAGGAATACTAGACAAAATATAACATTCTTTTGCAACACATCAATCACACTCACTTACCAATCACTATCAATCACACTCACTTACCAATAGGATGCATGATTTAGGCAACAAATTTGGTGGTATTGTAGATGTATTCGCTGATTCCCTTTACATTCTAAAATGCAGTTTAAACCAACACTTTGTGGAATCCTACAAATTATTCTAACGTGGGTATAATATATTTAACGATTTTATGTGTTATTGAAATGTTTTATATTATATTTTGTTCTATGTTATTGTTAAATATTACATTGTTTAAAATATTTCACGGTTTTACGCAAGAATATACAAGTGGTTTTTTCTTTAAAAACTACTTGTATATTCTTAAAAGTTTTTTTACTTTTACAACTTTTGGTATAAATTCTATGTATGTGTAATCCTCGATATCTTAAATATTATTTTATAATCTATATAAAAGCCCCTACGGGCGTATAACCAAAATAAACAACAACAATAAATAATTTGAGCTTGGAAAACTTCAATTGCCGTATGTGCGAACTATTTCCAACTTATATAAATTATTGTTTACAACAATTTTATACATTTTTATTAACATACAAATATTTTATACATTGTATGTGAAAGTCATCTGGGCGTTTAAAATCAATATACAATTTATAAAAAAGTTGCTACCTAACCATGATTGTCTGGTCTCTCTTCATTATTACCTGTTACAAGAGATAACACATCGGCAGTGTACAGTTTTCTAATATAAATATTTTTTATTATTTCACGATACTAAGATAACCTTCTACTCTGGATAAATGGCCATATTACAAAAGGCAGATATTAAATTTATTACGTATAATGCAGAGTCCATTAAGGCCTTGGACGAGGTGTGGTTAAGTAATAGATTTGATAACGAAGCTTACTACTAACGTAAGTGATTAGGTTCCGTATTCAATCATGTTTTAAGCAGAAACTCAAGTAAAACTAAAGTTAACCGCTGTAAAGGTTTTGATGGATTTCCCGAGCGGGCTTTCGTCACGGCTTTATTATTCTCGGAAGAGAAATAACTCTGTCATACGTAGAATAATTTGACGGCAGAACTTCGAAAGCCTCGTTAACGGATTTCACATGAAATTGTGAAACTCAATGATAATATTAAATTAACCATACATATATATTGCCCATTACGTGTTGTTGCCGTGGTAAGAATAGTCATCACCCTTTTAAAACTAGAGATATCTAATTATTATTGTAATCTACTTAACCAGAAGATTTTCGGAGATTTGCCATGTCACATAGTTTGAAATTTTTATATATATCGTCGGATAAATCCCAAAAAACATCATTCGGGGATACTGAGGTTTGATCTTTAGAATTGATAACGAGTAAATAAATAACAACATAACAACGTGTAATAAAAAGTAAATTTAAAATGACAATTTTTGGAATATTTATCTTAAAACTAGCAAAAATGCGGATTTGCAACTTTGGCATTGGACCTACGAAATATATATATTTTTAGATTAGCTTCACACGGAAGGCTCTGACGAAAAAAAACCTTAGGGCTGTGTCATATTTGCGGATGCTGAGTGGAGGGTCTTTTTTATGGAAAGGAAGGAGAGAAAGTTTTGGTATGGAAAATAGGTACCTACGAGGAATGGATAGGAATCTGGGGTTAATGTATCCACTGACGTATAAATCCATCCCTCCCACTGTCTGGCTGGAGAACCTCACTCCTTGAACCCGGGCGGTCTTGATAATTCACAAAACGTAGCGAACCACTCGGGGCGAACTATGGCAGGGGTGTTAGTAATCCAAGTTCAGTTTCAATCGCAGTTTCAGTTTCGTCACCGTGCGGGACAGTTTATTTTAACATTGCTCCGTTGCGCGAATCATACCGACCCGCGCTCCGCCCCTGTTAAATCGTTTCTTTGAGCAGATTTCTGCCCAATTTTAAATAGTAATAGTGTGTATACAGTGTGAAATAACAGTGCTGAATTGAATAACGTGTTGAAACATAAAATATTCGACTCCATTAGAAGCCTACCGGCTGTGGGAGCCTTTTGGCGTCCCACAAAAAAGTGTCGAAGTCTGTAACTTTGGAGAACGGAAACGGACCGCAGAAAAAAATATATCAGTGAATGCGCGCTATCAAACTCTATCGAATAAGTGTACTTGGTGTTCAAATTATTTTTCTGAAAAACATTATTCAAACTTAAATTTTTTTTTCCTCAAAAAAGTGTAGATACCTATAACTTTCCCCAGTGAAAACAAATCGTGGAAACAGTTATACCATTAAAACCGCGCTGTGAAACTCTATCGAATAAGTGTACTTGGTGTTCAAATTTATTTTTCTGAAAAAACATTATTCAAACTTAAAAAAAAAATTCCACAAAAAAGTGTAGATACCTATAACTTTTCCCAGTGAAAACAAATCGTGGAAACAGTTATACTATTAAAACCGCGCTGTGAAACTCTACGGAATAAGTGTCGTATCCCGTAATTTCATTTGTTTTAATCTTGCATTCGGAGTGTAATTATTATCTACATTTAAATTCACTTCTTAAAACTACGGTAAGTTATGTTGAGGTAAGATATGGACCGCGCAGATGAGATTTTAAAGCGGATCTCGGAAGACCTAGACCGCCAAATGGCCCACAGGGCACGTCTGGCGGAGATGGAATATGAGGATGCTGTGGAATTTGCTCGCTTGCTGGAGACCACAGACCCTACTGCGGGAACGTCTCATCAATCCCCGGTAAGAGATAAAACTAACTTGGGCTTGTCCTTACAGATTGCTGATATGATTACGCAGTCTCCCGATAAGGATCAGGAGTCAGATCCTCGGTGACTTACGGCAGGCTTCTGCAGTAATGTTAATGAGGGAGTGGGAGGTAAGTCTCCAATTCAAATAAACAAAAAGCGCCCACGCTCTGAGGAAGTTCAACCTTTCGAAGATTTCCTGAATAAGTTTTGGGAAAACCTCGCAAAAATTAAAGGTGCCGTCACGGAGGGTAGGAACAAAATGAATAAGGAGGAGAAACAAGTTGTCGCTCAAGCGATCGACATAATCAAGAGAGACCTAGTTATCCTGGTTGTGGAGAATGCGTCGCTGAAGGCAAGGGTTAACGCTCTCGAGGAAGTCATTACCTCTCAAGCTGGCTTAGTTGAAAAAATCGACCATTTAATCAAACATAAACCGACTGCTGCCTCCACCCCAGGCGAAAAACAAACAAACGCGAGCAAAAGAACGTACGCGAGTGCGGCTGGCGCGACACCTAGCGCCTCGATCTTTGTCGATGGACAGGAGCGCGGCTTACCTCCTCAACAGCCGACAGTATTGTTCTACCCCACGGTACCGGAAGGTAAAACGTCGGAGGACACTAAAAAAGTGATCACCTCCATCCTAGATCCAAAGTCAGACGGATTCCAAGCGGTCCGCACTAGAAGTATTAAGGGAGGAGGCTTTCTCCTACAAACATCCAGTGCCGGGGGGTTGAAAAATATACAGAAGGCTGCCGAGAAACTCTCTGCTAGTGGTATAAAAATGATCAGTCCACAGGGCCGCCTACCCAAAATTGTACTTTATGACGTCCCGAGGGGTGACGTCTCAAAAGATGCCGCCCTATTTGAGGAGATCTTCGTAAATAATATCACAGGGAACTGCACCCTCACTAAGGACGACCACCTCAGAACCATGCGAAGGGTATCACTTTTTAGTAAGAGGGATGCCCCTACCATGAATATGATTATTACGCGTCATCCTGACTGCAGGAAGGTTCTAATAGACAGCGGACATTGCTACCTTGGGTGGAACGCCTGCCGTGTTCGGGATTACTTGGGTGCAACGAGATGCTATAAATGCCACTTGTATGGCCACGTGAGCAAATCTTGCACCCAGGAGACGACAACATGCCGCCACTGCGCCGCAACCGGCCATGACTATGAGGATTGCCCCAAAAAAGCACTGGCCGCTGTCTGCGCTACCTGCTCAAGGTTTAAAAAACCGGCGAACCACTCTACGGGAGATCGTGCTTGCCCTGCCCACAGAGCGGCTATAGAGGTCCAAGTACGTATGACGGACTATGGCGGGCGCTAATTCCCTCACCATTGGTCAGGCAAACCTGCAAAGATCTCGGGTGGCCACCCTGGAGACCCAGCGGGTGATGTCTGACCTTGGCATAGACATCATGCTTATTCAGGAGCAGTACGTGTGGCAAGGCAAAACTCCTGGAATTAATAGTCCGGGTGCGGTGCTCGAGGTGGGTTCCTCTCCGGGTGCGGGTGTCCTGGTCAATACTTCCTTGATCAGACCCCTCCTCTTGGGAGGGCTCTCAAACGAGTACCAAACCTGTGTATCCATTAAATTAGCTAACACGGAAATCATCATGATCTCCGTTTACTTTAAATACGGTAATCCTGTTGAACCACATATTTTGAGCTTAACGCGAGCGCTTCACAAATTAAGAGGTCGAAACGTAATTATCGGTGGAGACTTCAACGCGCGATCGCCTCTCTGGTTCGACTATAACGGAATTTGGACGGAAAGATCCTTTGCTGTCGAAGACCTTATTGCGGCGCAAGGTCTGTTCATCCTCAATGAACCGGGCATGCTTTCTACTTTTTCAGGAGCCGGAGGCGAAAGCAACATTGATCTCACTCTATGTTCTAGATCTGTTGCGACTAAAATATCTCAGTGGAAAGTTCACGAGTGTGCGTTAGTTTCTGATCATAGACTTATAACCTTTTCTGTGGGTATTCCAAAGACAGAAGCTCCACGGTCTACGTGGAATTTCAGAACCACAAGGGCGGATTGGGATAAATTCGGGGAGGCGCTACGTCAATCATTAAGGGGCTTTCACGACGTAGCAGCTAGGGAACCGGACAATTTGGGGAATTTTTTCAACGCGGCGGTGGTATCGGCCGCAGAAGCCTCTTTGGGAAGAACTAACCCTAAAAAGGCTATTAGGACGCCGTGGTGGACACAAGAGCTGACTTTGCTGAAGGGTACATTTAAAAGCGCTTACAGGAATCTCAGTGTGGTCAGGCAGAGTTTATGCTCGCCCGAAGAGGCTATTGTCCTCCAAGCCCGCTTTAGGGCCGCACGAGGTGCCTATCGCTCGGGTGTCCTTTCGGCAAAACGAGCTGCCTGGCATAATTGGGTTAATGAAGTGGGTAACGCCAACCCGTGGAAAATCCACAGCGTCGTTGGAAAAACGGGAAAAGGATCTGAAAGTTACTTGTCGAGCGTGGTGCTCGGGAACGTTGAGAGTGTCGATGTTATCTCCACTCTTGAGACACTTCTGGGCAAGTTAGTTCCGTTAGACTCAGTAATAGGGGAAAGTGTTCACCATAAACAGATTAGAAATCTGTCACGGCTACCACCTAGTGAGCCCGCCCAGGGGAACGGCGTGCCACCGTTAAGTCGAATCGAAGTGGAGATAATAATTAAGGGTTTGGGTCCAAAAAAGGCACCGGGATTTGATAGATTGAATGGAATAATTGCGAAGAATGTCTGGATCCACGCAAAAGAGGAGTTCTACCAGGTGTTGGAGACGTGCTTGCGTAGGGGAAAATTCCCTACGGAATGGAAGAAGGGCGTGCTCCGGATTATACCAAAGGGCAACGGTAAGCCGAAGACGGACATAGGAGCTTATAGACCTATAACATTATTGCCAATTCTAGGTAAAATATTGGAAAATATCATCAAGCACCGTCTACACCTCACCCTAACGCCACCTAGCGATCTTCAATTCGGCTTTGTCCCCGGCAAATCCACGGAGCACGCCATTAAATATGCGCTTGAATGGGTGAGGGTATGCCAAAAGAGGTACGTCATAGGCATCTTCTTGGATATCTCGGGTGCCTTTGATCACGCGTGGTGGCCGATGATACTTACCAAGCTGAAAAGCAGGAATTGCCCGCGTAAACTGTTTGAGATTATTAGTGACTACCTAAGTGGTAGGACAGTTATCATAGGGCACGGGGACGTTTTAATCACTCGAACAGCCGACATGGGATGTCCGCAGGGGTCGGTCCTTGGACCCGACCTGTGGAAAATCTTGTTTGACGACTCCTCCAGGTTGCCCTTGCCTGAAGGTTGTATATCGGTCGACTACGTAGATGACAAATTGTTTTTGGTCTCTGGAAACAGTAGAAGGGAAGTGGAATCTAAGGCTGAAGAAGGTTTACAAGTGATCCTTGAATGGGGACAGAGAAATAGACTGAACTTCGTTCCCCACAAGACCGTGGGCCTCCTTATGAAGGGCATGCTCAGCCGAGGCAGGAACCCCTTCATCAGAATGGGAGGCACACCCATCCGATTTGCAGAAAACACCAGGTATTTAGGCGTAATTTTGGACAGATCTTTCTCGTTCCTAGCCCACGTCAAGAACGCCTCCGACAGGGCCCAGGCCCTGTTTCAGAAACTGAGAAGAATCTCAACTGCCGAGTGGGGATTGCGTTCTCCGGCGATTCGCCTGCTGTACAGAGGGGTATATGTGTCGCAAGTCTCATATGCTGCCTCTGTGTGGGAGCATCGCTTGGATAACGTCTTGATAAACTCGGCTCTTAAACGGGGTCAGCGGACTCCTCTGTTGGCGCTCTTGGGCGCTTATAGGACTGTGGCCTCAGATGCATTACCGGTTCTGGCCGGCGTCCTGCCGATTGACCTTGAAATTAGGGAAATATTGACCAAAAAGGAACTTATTAGAGGCAGGGCTGCTGTCCACCTGGGAGTCGAGCTGACACCGGGAGGAGTAGTGACCCTCCATGGCTTGCTCAAAGCGATGCGTGAGAGGACGCTGATTGTATGGCAAGAGCGATGGGATAGGTCGACGAAGGGCAGATGGACTTTCTCCTTCTTTCCTTCAGTTAAATTCAGAATGGAAGGGGCATACATTAAACTAGATCACTACATGACGCAGATGCTTTCTGGGCATGGGGAGTTCAGGGGTCGGCTTCATAGCTTGACCCTCTCTCCTCACCCAAACTGCGCATGTGGTGATACTAACCAAGACGCCAAGCACATTCTGTGGCACTGCGAGTTGATGAAGGAAGCACGAGAGGAAATGTTGGATGGTTTGCGCGGAATAACAAGACCAGCGTGGAATGCTGACCTTGTGTCGAACAAAGAGAATTTCGAATGCTTGAAAAAGTTTGTCAAGTCCTGGGTAGAGAGTTGGCCTGTACTTAGAGTCGCCGACCTAGACTAAATTCATCTTTGTTTCAGGTGTTACACGTATTGCTCCCGTCTTCTTCGGTCCTCCTCTATTACTCTTTATTTAGTGAATATGCTTTGAACTATCTATAATATAACTTATGTGACCTATAAATTACTGATTACGTTTGACTATTTTTTTTTCTTCTCTGGTCTCTGCTAACAATGATTTATGTTTATACCTCGATAGGTCATCTTGGTGAGCGATGGTAGTGATGACAGTATCGCTTGATACATTATCACTCTGTACTGATTCTGAAATTATGTTTTACATGTATAAATGCTCTTATTATTTTCTATTTTTCTTGATTAGTTTTGGTTTTCATTCTTTGGTTGCGCAACTGAACTGTGCATGTTATGTATCGTCATTCCCCCATAGAAAGGGGGTGGGATAGACCCTGTCCATGCACATTGCCAGGCGAACATACAACAGAGCGGTCTTCCCGCGATCCGCCCGCGCCTCCCCCATCGACATGCGTTGGCCTGAGGCGTAACCGTGCGGTCTCGATGTCCTTCCGTCCCCCCTCCGGTAACCCGACGCTCATCTTTCCTCAAGGTCTTCAAAAACTTCCCCTTCTCTCCCAGGTACATTTCTTCGAGGCAAAATCGGGGAACCGGCTAAAGGACGCGGACTTCGAGCATCGTCTGCGGTTGGGCCGATAGCTATACGCATTCTCATTGGGACTGCCCGGTGGTCTATGGAATACTTTCTCTGGCTTTTTTTAATATGTTTTATTTTATTTCTGCTACTATAGTAATTACTTACATTATAACATAATCATATAACTGTTTTTTCCTCATTACTTATTTTATTCACAGAAGGTTTCTTCGACTGGTAATAGCCGTTATTTTTATTTTTCTTTTTCTTTTACTAACACTATTATCTCTTTTTGATGTTACCTATTTCAGAAGAATTATTCCACGGGCTGCTACTTCTATTTATCTTTTGTATAATGTTAATGTAAGTACTTGCATACTGCTTACTAACCCCGTATGCATGGACATTGGAGGGTCTAGAGTCGTTCAAATAAATGTAGCTTCGTTCTAAAAAAGTAGAGTCTTGACGTGTGCGGTGAAGGAGGAAACCATATGTTTCCTTATAACGCCGTTGGGAAAGTGGTGGGTCCCCTCCAATGTTAGTAATCCAATAAATAGTTCCCCGGGCGGCGGTACCCATAACCGCTTCCCAAGTTGAATTTTATGTGTTAAAAATACTTGCGCAAACCCGTGAAAAATCAAGTTGAAAATAATTGTAAGTAGGAGTGAGAAGCTGAAAGCTTGTGTAAAGAACACACCAGAACAAGAACTATTGCTGCAGAATGATCAAGAAAAAATAATCACTAAAAAAAATCATAACAGAACTATTTTAACAATTTTTTTTGTATTTCGTTACAAAATATATCAAATTATGTCTCCATTCGTGACACGCGAGGTCCAATTTTAAAATGACAATTAAAATTAAATTAAATTAATTGATCTAATATCTACTCTATGTATCATAACTATGTTTCACGTGTTTTATAAATAAATAAAAATAATTTTCTGTTACAACATTATATTACAGGTTATCGCTTGTCAGAATTCTATTTTCAATAGAAAGTTCGATTTTTTTAAAGTGAAACTTCTGTAGCCTCGTTGTGATTTGGAATTCGAATGAAAAGGAAATGAATCAAACTCCTACCAAGACGTTGGTTGGGATATTAAACGCGCTATTAGGCGCAAGGTCTGCGTTCATTGGCTGCTTTGATTATGACCTCACTTTTCAAGGCACCTTGGTTCTTCATTGGTTGAGATTGTTTTGGTAAAGTTTCGCTTCTACCGCGTGTTAACTGCACTCGATTTTTTAAAATTATATATTCATCTTTATTAATTCTGTTACAATTGGTGTGCCATGCCTGTCTCACCAGCAACTCCAGTGTTGAGAGCAATTTATGAAAAAATGAGTAATTCCAGTTTGCTGAATTACAAGTTACAATCACTCACAGACAAACCCACAACCGAAATAAGCATGTTTTATTGTTTTTTTTTCGTAATTGTTTTTATGTGATACCTCACAATAATTAATACTAGCCCTAAAACTGAAACTATGACATCGCAATTTTTTGAAAGGCCGAATTAAACCAGTGACGGAAAGAAGAAAGAGGCCGGCAAGGGTCCTTGTTCAGACGTAGTTACTAAACAAAATTTAAACCATTTCGCAAAGCAATGAATCATAATGAAGGTCTCTGTGGTAGGGATCTCACTTAAAAATGTATATTAAATTCTCCAAACCAATCACAATTAATTAAAAATGAATTTGCAATCGCTGGGATATAAATTTACGATATCTTGGCATGGGGCCAATGAGCTTTCCACGGATGCCGTCATACAAGTAAGAATTATTTCAATAGGCCACTTGCATGGACTTCATAACGACTTGGAAAAAATCGTGTGGATAGATTTTTTTACTAAGATTACGAAAATGTTAGTAAAATTTTTTAGAAATGTACAGTTTTTTTTATTTTTAAATAAATAAATCCATTATTTGGGCTCGTGACGTCACTACATGAACATGTCCCGTCTCCGAAAACGTTCCATTAATTTTATAAAATTCCACACTGATTTATTGACATTCAACGTTCACTAGATTTATTGTTTGTTCTCTGCGAACGTATCATTTGGTTTGATTTTTTGACAGATGTAATGAAGAGAACCCCGTACATTTTACGTTGTCCGTACGTGTTTTAGAGGTAAAATGATAATGGTGCGGATTTTAACAAAATCAAATTTTATTATTATTATGAGTTAATTTATTGTTCTGTTATACGTGGTGGAATTATATTGTATTAAAATTGTAATTAAAACACTTTTTAACTTATTTCCACTTATTTATTTTACCAGTACCGGTTTCATCCTATTATGGACATCTTCAGGCTGGCAATTGACATTATTTTGTTACAGAATTTATACAAAATTAGGTAGGTAGGTACTATTATTATTATTTACAAGTACAAGTATATTACATTTGATTTAGTAATATAGACGTTGAACATTATGATGATATATGATCAATAAGATGGATCAAGGAAAAAAATATTTATGAGATTTAATGTTTTTGGTATGCCTCGTTATTCTCCTGTGCAATTCGTGTGGAAAACGTTCTTTTTTAAAAATGATTTTCAGCTATGTAATTATCGTTTTATTGCACCTATAAAATTATGTCCCGTCTTTCCAGTTTATAAAAAATGGTCTGATTTTTCGGATTGAAATTTTCAAAAAATCGCCAGGGTTTCAAAAATACTATAAAAAAATACAGAATGTCTTAGAATATTTGCCTAAACCGGAAAAAAAAATGTGATGCAAGTGGCCTATTGAGTTGATATGCGGTCTTTTATCTCCTTCAGACCAACGGGGACTGAAGCCAAGCAATGGCAGTATGTTAATAGACCAGCTAAGGGTTCTAATGTAAAAGGACACTTTTAACTCATATACAGGGGCCACGGCATCCCTGTTTAGTGTTTTAACTAACTAACCATCACGCCGTTTTCCCGCAGGGGTAGGCAGAGATGACGGACCCCCAAACAACTCGATCTTGATACAAACTCCTTGCCTCGTTTAAATTCGCAAATCGTTTCATACATGCTCTTCTATTATTCCGACTATTCACATGGCCCGACTCAAGTATCTAATTCACTTGGTCGTGCCATGTCTTCCTCGGGCGTCTCCGACTTCTTCTACCATCCACATTTGCGTCATATATTCTCCTTACACTGGTTTCCTCACATGCCCAAATCATCTGAGCGTCCCTTTCTTAATCTTACTCATTACTCATCAGCCTTGCATTCTTCGCGGATCTCCACATTTCTCACACGATCGTACATGGTTTTACCACACATACGCCTCAGGGATCTCATTTCTACAGCATTCAGTCTACTTTCATCCTTCCTCTGCCAGTTCCATGCCTCACTGCCATAAATCAGGGTAGGTACCAGCACTCCATTATGGATGGCTAACTTCGCTTCTTTGGACAGTTTTTGTTGGCGCCAACAGCGCTCAGTCCTCCATTAATAGAATTGCCTGCATTTACCCTTCTTTCAATATCTCTGTCAGCCTTCCCATCCCTTTGACGACCTCCGTAGTCCAGTGAGTAAGACTCTTGACTCACAATCTGGAGGTCGCGGGTTCGAACCCGGCATGCGCAAATAATTTTTTTTTTTTTTTTTTAATTATTTATTTAATTACAGAATACATTTTGTACAAAAAATTGGAGTAGACCCACAAAGCTGTCATATGACAGCTTGTCTGCAGGTTCTAACAATTTAAACATTCTTAATATTATATCTAAGAAAATATTTGTAAATACATTTATAGTTTTAAGGAAACATTAGAATAGATCACATAGTAATATTGGATAATTTAACTTACACTCATAAATATATAAGATATTTCAATATACCTGCCTAATAACAAGATATGTAGGCAGCTATATTAAGATATTCAAAGATACATGGAGTTTTCACTCATTAACCATAGTTTTATCATTTTAGGACATAGTCTCTCATTTTTTTCAAGTTTTATGTTTTTATTGATTTTATTGAAAATCACTGGTATTAGATATTCAAGAGTACGGCTTCCATATTTATTTAATATTCGAGGAGTTTTTAGGCCCTTTCCTTCTCTAAATCTTGTGGTATGTTTGTGTACAAGTAGGTGTTTGTAAGGGCTTTCCCCCATATTATCCATAATAGTAGTGAACCAGTGGAGACCTTTTATTGTAAGGAAGCTCTCTGAGCCATACAGTAGTTTTAAGTTATGTCTCTGTTTGTAAATATTTGTTGTGACAATTTTTTTTATTATGGCAGTTTGTAAATTTTCAATATATTTAATGTAAGTAGTGCTTGCATGTCCCCAAGTTCGAATACCATATCTAAGGATGGATTCTACCATAGAAAAATATATGAGTTTAAGAGTACAATGAGGCAAAATAAATTTTAATTTGTAAAAGTTACTAGCTAAGGATCTGAGCTGGTTACAAATTTTAGCCACTTGTTTATCCCACTTAAAATTATTATCTACAATTATACCCAGATAAGTATATTCATTTGTGAAATCTATTTTTTCACAGTCACAAACATTAATAATTCCTCTATGTATACAGTCAAAGCTATGAGCGGTTATTTTAGGAACATTCCACATTTTCAAACTTGGTGATTTTATGTACATGCATTTGGTTTTTTTTACATTAATAACTAATCCTACATCATGAGCCCATTTGAGAAGCTCGTTAAAATCTCTTTGTAATTCTTGTATTGTTTGGTTAATTTGTGTTACATCACAATTAATTCATTTAAAATAATATATAGTATATTTGCGGCATGTTCCAGAGTGGAAGATACTATTAGTATCGCCCTGGTGTAAGACCACCATTCAGAATTGAAACGTTGCTTGAAAATGGCTTTAGCCGTGTTTGGTGACCAGATCTGAATAGCCAGGTACTTCCCAACCTTCCTCTTCCCCACCTCCTTCCCCTCCCCACACCTTCAGCCTCACAACATACCCCAATTGGGGATGCCATAGTCTCACTGGCTCCAAACGGGAGCAGTTGAGATTCTTGTGCGGTATTCACTGTAAAAAAAAAAAAATCTCTCTTTAACATACTTCCCAAGTACACAAACTCATCCACCTGCTCCAAATACTCATCATTCACAACTTTGTAGCACATTGTTTTCATACCCTCTCTTTCAAATACCATGACTTTAGACTTACTTACATTCATCATTAACTCATTCTTCATACATACTTTGTTCATCCTAGACAGGAGAGACTGTAGATCTCCATACTACTGGAAATCAGCACCGCATCATCAGCATACAACAGGCAACAGACTTCCAGATTACTCAGCTTCGTGTCCAACCCCATCTCTTTCAATTCTTGCATATATTTAGTGTTTTTGTGGGGTAAAGGGGATTGAAGGGAACGAGATACGAAAGAAGATGGTTGGAAAGTACCCATTCCAATACGATATGGACATTGCATGTGGGATCCAAAGGTTTGAATTAGTTTTATCGTCGTTATAAAATTTTAATTTCAATCAAATAAAATGTATTAATTGAATTAGATATTAGGCAGTGGAAGAGAGACAAACGCATGCCAAATGGGCTACAACCAAAAGCTACCAGTCAGTGCTCCATTGGCTTTCATTAAAATCTACGTGGAAGGCATTTCTGGTATGAGTTATATATTAGCCGTTCAGATCAAAACAGCTTCCGATACGATGACATCAACAAAAAATAAAATAAAATACTCGATCTACCGAAAAAACACAAACAAATTATAAAAATCTTGGAAAATAAAGATAAAAAGATAAAACAGATAGATAGCCTTAGAAAACTAGTGGAGGAGCCCAGAAGAGCTTACGTCTTTAGGCGCGGCGATTACGAGCAAATTAATACATCTCTCGATCAGGTAAACCGGCATGAGCTTCTCTCGGTTGGTGATATGAACACGGCATTAAAAAAATTCTATTCATTTTTATATCAACTTATAGACACCTACCGATTAAATTATGTAGGAATTCTAAATACCCACCATGGTATAATTCGGCCCTCATTAAATTAACAAAAGAAAAATAAAAATACTTTAAAAAGTTCAAGACTTACAAAAACTCCTCTGACTATGCCTCTTTCTCTCTACTAAGATCCTATCACAAAAAACTTAATTGGGAATGCCACAATAAATACCTAACTCAAATCGAACATGATATATCCCCCGACCCAAAAAAAGTATGGAATTACATTAAATCCAAGTCCAAATCCCACGGTGTTCCAAATATCATGACACTCAAAGATGAAAAAGCTGAAAATGGGTCTGACATCTGCAACTTATTATCTAAATTCCTTTCTGTCTACAACAATAAAGCTCAAAGCACCCAGATTCTACCGGACAACCCCAATGAACACTGTGTTGCTAGCATTCATATTATTGACGTCGACCAGCATCATATACAGAAACACCTTGAAGATCGAGATCCCAAAAAAGGTGCAGGCCCAGATAAAATTCCCCCTCTCTTCATAAGCAAATGTGCGTAATTTTTAGTCGCTCCCTTAAAGAGGGAATAGTACCAAACACCTGGAAAACAGCCTTTATAACTCCCATCTTCAAAAACGGCCAAAAATCTGACGTGGAATATTTTAGACCAATACCAAAGCTCTGTATTTTCAGTAAAGTTTTCGAAAAAAATGTGTACAACCAGATGTTTCCGGCCCTGAGATCGTCACTCAATATCAACCAACATGGATTTATGAGGGGAAAATCTTCAACCACGAACTTAACGGCGTTCACCGAATTACAAGACAATATGGACCAGCGCATACAGGTAGATGCAATATATACAGACCACAGCAAAGATTTTAATTTAGTTATTCACGATATATTATTGATCAAACTCTCACAAATCGGCGTACACGGGGACCAGATGGCTCTCGTCCTATATAGCAAACTTTGTTATACGCAGACGACATGAAAATATTTTACCCTGTCACGTGCACCAACGACTGTACCCGCATACAAGAAGATCTTAATCGTCTTAATATTTATTGTGCACAGCACAACCTCCAAATAAATGTTAAAAAATGCGGCGCCATCAGTTTAACCCGCAATAAAAAGCCAATTACTTTCAATTGTGCACTTAACGATACAGTACTAACAAAATATACGGAAGTTAAGGACTTAAGAATAGTGTTAGACCCGTAACTACTATTTGACCGCCACATTGAATCCATTGAATCAAAGGCTTCCAAGATACTAGACTTTGTAAAGATTTAAAAAATGTAAAAACCATGAAAATCCTTTATTTTGCATACGTACGCAGTTCTCTGGAGTACGCCTCTCAAAATCTGGAACTCCAAGTATATATGTCACATAGATAGGATTGAGAAAGTGCAAAACCGATATCTACGATACCTTGATTTTCGGAGCTATCGTCCTCATCTGAGCCACGAAGAGTCAGCCGCGTTCTTCAGGATATCGTCCTTGGAAAGTCGAAGAAATTTGGCAGATATACTATTTTTACAAAAAATAGCTACCTCTATGGTAGATTGCCCGGAATGACTAGAAAAAATTCAACTAAGAGTGCCCATTAGACAAACCAGACAAAACCACGCATTAAACATTCCTCAATACAACATTAACTCTAAACGAAATACATTAGTTTAACATTTCATACAGTGAATTTGACTTATTTAACACAGTACCTAACGTTTTCAAAACTAAAATGAATAAATAAAATTTACCTATACATATTATTTACACAGAAAAGATCCGTCCCTTTCCACTCCCTTCCACCATCCCATCCACATAACATAATTTAACTATTTTTCTCGATTTTTCTTTATACCTACTCACTAAATAATTAATATACTTCAGCCGAAACCTACTATTGGTTAAATGTATGTACATATTTCATCAAACATTATTAATAATTGTAATTGTTGGTTTTCCTAATAAAATTAAAAAAAAATAAAATTAAATAAAATTAAAATATCCGAATCTGAACAAAGAAAAATGTAAAATTGTAAAAGTGGAGAGGTTACAGGATGTAAAGTATCAGCTAACGAATCGTTGTGAGAAATTGCAAACAGAATAACATCTTCTTCAAATTTAGCAAATTCACTTTGTGGCACCATTTTATTAATGAAATAATAAGAATAACATCTGCTTTTGGAATAAATTTGGAACCAGTGGATAAGTTCAAAAATCTACAATAAAATTATATAACACCTCTGCGTTTTATATTCAAAGAAGCAATCAACAAAAAACACGAAGATTATTTAAAAAAAACGATGTTTCTCTTAAAATTGCCGATATTAATAAAAAATAAAGCTCTGATGCCACAAACGAAAAATAAAGTTCATACAAACGCAGCTACAGCCGTTTCAAGCACCGCATCTTTTCTGAATAGTGGTATTTCACCAGGGTTTTTTTATTTTATTATTATTTTTTTTTTTTTTTTAGAAATTTAATTAAAATTAAATTTGATAATGTTATTATCGAGTTCTGCAAGTTTTTTTGGTTAGTGTTTTAGTTACAGCTGTTTCGACTTGTGAGGTCAATTTCAAACTGTGGTGAAGCCACGTACGGACGACTTATTTATAAGATTTTAAATGTCAATTTTTGAAGGTGTCTAAGTTGATTTATTACCGGTTAAACCAATTTGTAGAGACACTAATTGAGAGAGTGCTAATGTGGGATTCGGAGTATTTCCCTTTGGTTTGCCTTGTACTAAGTGTAAGGGTTTTCTTAATTGATTTAGAATGACGTTATTGCTATGACTCATAAGTGCATTATATTTTTTTTTTAGGTTTGGTAAACATACTAAGTAGTGGGGAATAAATAATTTTTCTTACTTTATTAATTAGCGTTATGTTGGGGTCATTCGTTCGTTTATTGATTTCTAATTGTTCAAGCAAATTTAATCGAAGACCCTTTCGTTCTATATGTAATGGTTTTGGCTGGTTATTTTTAAGTGGAACGTGATTATTCACTAAGAGATGTTCGGCGAATTTTGAAGAGGTGTTTTTATTTTTATAACATCTTATATGTTCTTTAAATCTAGTTGAGAATGCCCTACCTGTTTGTACGATGTATGTAGCGTTACAGTCGGCGTGGTCACATTTTAATTCATATATGCCACCGTTATTGAGTTTAGGATTTCTACTTTTTGAATTATTTCACCAGGGTGATACTATACCCTCCACGAAGTATTCCAAAGCGCTGCAATACCTAGGATGCCAGAAAAAAAAACAGTACGACTTTGAAATGTTGTACAATCGACATTTCTCAATTACAGAAAGACGTGCAAAACGCAATAATGAGTATTTCATTTGAAAATCTGAGCGCTACAAACGTGAAAACAACTCGACGAAAATTTGCTTTAAGATATTGTTTTTCTCTGTTTTTCCCTATCATTAACATTCTGCTCATCGATTGCGATAAAAACATATCCAACTTTGAAACCTTTTATCTTTCTCCTAGCCATACTTGTATTAATTGTCGATTGATTTTAATTTAGAGAATTGCTAACCGCTATCCACGATCGACTTTAGTTTAAAATTATTATTAATAGATAAACATAGTTGTTAACATAACAAGTATCTCATAGGAACATTATTATCACAACTGAGAACTAATTCAACCGAAGACAAGATGGTTCTATCTTCAAGATAATATCTTAATATTTACGTAAGCGTCTACTGAGAAATTTCTAGGGTGAAGGTTAACTGGTAGATCTCAGTCGGATGCTTAAAAATGGCACATTGCTGTCATAACCACCAAAGGAATTCAAATTAATTTTATAACAAAATTTAATATTTGTAATTATGATCAAAGATGAAATATTTATCTTTGTATGTAATTTTTGAGTCTTTATCAAAGGGTTGAGAAATGTGAATTACAATTTAGATAATTATAACGAGAATTATTGGTGTCATAATTAGTTGCTACATAAAATGCCAACCGGAGCGGAGACGCGTCTGATAAAAAGAAAAACTTTCAATATTTCTATTTTTGAGAGTGATGGAATTCATGGTGGAATTCCATTATAATATATTATAATAAAACTAATATAAAACTTTATTCCACTTAATTTTATTCGACCGTAACCGGTTTCAGCTCGTTAAAGCCATCTTCAGACTGGTACAAATATTTCTTAGTCTACGGTTTATATACACAACATAAAAACCATAGCACAGAACAATGGATACAAGAGCGAAACTATTGACAGAATATTAAAGAAATAGAATAAAAAACTTACAGTAACAATCATTTCACAAGGCCTCGATAATAAAAATGAAAAAGATTTTACTAAACAATGGGTTAAAATCCCTTATATTGGCGAAATATCAACTAAAATATCCAGATTAACTAATAATGATAAATGTAAAACAGCTTTTTATAATGTGAATTCTCTAGGGAGAATTTTAATTAATAATAAAGATAAAAGAGAAAAACTTGAAAATTCAGGCGTTTACCAAGTGAATTGCACCAACTACCCATCGTATTACGTAGGTCAAACTGGGAGGTCAGTCAAAACCCGAATTAAAGAACATTTTACAAACTGAGTGAATGACAGAGGAGAATTGTTGAATGTAGCATCACACTTATTAGAAAATAAACACTCGTTTGATAAAGACAGAGATGTTAAAGTTCTCCATATTTGCAATAAAGGTCATAAACTGGATAGACTAGAATCTTTAAAAATTACCCGCTTAACTAAAAAAATTGAATCTAACTTTGTAATGAATAAGCAATTAGAATCATTTGCTAAGTCTCCGCTTTTGTATCCATTGTAATTTTCATATTAATTTCGAAATTAAAATATGTATTTAGTTTAGACCATTCCTACTATAATGTAAACATGTACCCCTTCATAAAGTAACTTTGTAAAGATAAAGCAATTAGTCCCAGCTTTTGTATCCAGGGTAATTTTCATAATAATTGCGATATTAAAATATGTAATTAGTTTAGAACATTCCAACACCAATGTAAACATGTATCCATTCAAAAAGCAATAAAAATAGAGTACTTCATAAATATAATAACGATTTGACAATAAAATTAGGTCATTAGTAACTCATATTACTTGTAAGATTTTTCCCTAATCACATTGAAGTGAGCTGCAAACCCAATGTAATTAGCTTACTGGAATTACCAAAATATTTAGAAATTCGATAGTCTAAAACGACTTGGCAACAAATATAATTATTATAATTGATTAAAATCCTTGTAGACCACCCCTCTCCCCCTCCCCAATATGTCGTGTATATAAACCGTAGACTAAGAAATATTTGCACCAGTCTGAAGATGGCTTTAACGAGCTGAAACCGGTTACGGTCGAATAAAATTAAGTGGAATAAAGTTTTTTATTATAGGAAAATTTTCATTATTCTTATATTATTCATGTATATACAGTTTTCACATGATTTTCGACTACCACACGTGCCTGTATTATGGTATTTGGTAGTGGTAAGGAGTTTTTTTCATAGTTTGAATATGTAGAGTGGATGGTTGGAGAGAGAAGCTTTAGGAGATTATGAATAGAAGAAGTATATCCTGATATGATCAAGTGATTTCAGATAAGTTCAATCGGGTCATGTCAAAATTTGAAACATTATAATGAATGAAGCACGGGGTGTGAGATGTGAGGTAAGATTTGTGACCGTCTTATCTATATTTCCCTATCTATAGGAATGGTTTGGTGGTAATGAGTTACTGTATTTTTTTTATTGTATAAAGATTTTTATACAAAAAATACCGTACAAGATTTGAAATCGCCCTGTGCCATCGAGACTATGGTATCCCAAAGTGAGGTATTTTGTAAGTAGAAATGAAATGTCGGGTAAGGATAGATACAGACATCAGCTTTTAAATTAACATTCTGGACTAGATGTGAGCATGTATGCAGGCTGATCGTAAAATCAGGCAGATCATGATGCGCCTTATGCACTGCCTGATTTTATGATCGGCCTACGACATACATATATATGAACGTAAATAAAGCGAATGTGTGCCAAAAGTTGGATGGCATTTCATCCCCTCTGTCTTTTTCTGAAAAGAACTTGCAAGGTGGTATTTTGTTCGTTTAGTATAATAATGCTATTGTATGTTTTACTTTTTATTTACTTTTCAATTTGGAAGGCGGTTATAGATTTCGCAGCACTGGGAACAATTTATTGGATAACCAACACCCCTGCCATAGGTCACTCCAAATGGTTCGCTACGTTCGATGAGCAGAGGTGCCCAGGTTCATTTGGTAAGGTTTGTCTAGGTATCGACGGCAATTGCTTTTGCCCACCTACTACGTAGAGGGCCAGATCAGGAGGGACTTGTTGAGGGAGACCTAAACTAGACCTCTCCTGCCGGACTCTCTCGACACATCGCCTTGCACCGCAGTGAGCGGGATGGATCCATACGTTCGTTACTCCTGAACATAGTGACCGCCAGACTCCTATTCACCCCTCATTTCTTTTTCCTTCCCCGAACTTCCAATCTTTCCTTTCTCTAAAAAGACCCTCCACGTAGATTCTTGAAGATGACTTAGGCCCCTAGGGGTTTCTTTTTAATCGGGGCCTCTTGCGTGGAGCTAATCTATATAATATATAAATGAATCACTGTTCCCCCTGGTAACGCCATAACTTCAGAACGACTTTACCCATTTCATTAATTTTTTTTAAAGTTTTCTAATATTTTGTAGAAGGTATTGACAGAAAAATTAAGTAAATTGCACAGAAAATTGAATAATTTTAGAAAACTTAACGACTATTTTAACTTCACACGTTTGATAGTTCGTTCGTTTGATGAAATTGAATTTATCAGGCAGCTGTTTTTTGTATTAAAATAATTAAGTATGCATTTTTTAAATTTTAGATATTTAAAATAGGTACCTATGTGAGGTACCAAATTTGATTGATTATTCTTATAATATACAAAAATGATTATTTGAAATATACGAAAAATGAAAATTTGAATAAAAAAATGTAATAGGTTGCACGCGAGCTGTTCGAGAACTGAATGTACAGGGAATATATGAAACGCGGGAGGGGGGTTTGCGGGACCGTGGAGCAGGAGAGGTGAGAGGGTGGGCGGGGAAGGTGGATGGGAAATGCGGGGGGGTAGGGATGCGGAAGGAGACATGCAGAGAAAAACAATTTATTTCTTTAAATATGGCATTGCAACACATGCCGGGAACCAGCTAGTGTAAAAATAAAAATAGAAATACGGAAAACATTTCTAGGCAATACGCAATAAAACTCAAAAATGAACAAGCATTTGTAAAAGTGTGAAATGTACCGGAAATATTAACAACAGCGCTCTCCCACTTCCCAAATGACGATAATAGTATATCACTGGGAATTGGATAAGTGCAATCACGATTTGGATTCGGGCCCATATCGCGTGATCACGTACTGCCCGTTCCGTTTACGGGAATACTCAGATGGAGAGCCTTTTATTAGTCTCGAAGGGGTATAGAATAATCTCTAATGGCCAAAGATTTCACTGAAAGGAGTGGGAACCGTTCCGGTAGGAGTGTGGGCTTTGTTCTCGATAAGTATGCCAGATCGAATTTCCCGTGGCGATTCTTTTTGCCGAGGCACCAAGCAATATTTAGAATATAATTACGTCATTCTTAATTTTATAATCCGAGGAAGCAATATTAATTATTTATTCAATCAATATTAACATTACAGACAATATGAACTGAAAAAAAAAACAAACAAAAAATGACTGCAAACAAGACACATAATATTACTACGCACCTACTGATATTCCACCTAACCACTAAAATTCCACGGACTTACGAAGCAGGTACTACAACCATTTCATAATTTAATCTAATATACCCATAAATAAATTAATATTTGATCTCATTTGACTATACTAGACCAATGTTTGTCATATTTGACCAAATTAAACAAAATCTCTTCATTTGACCACATTTGACCAAGTATAACCAAAAAGCCACATTTGTCACACCAATCAGATTTCAAAACCCATATGAGAAGAAAAAGAGTACGATGGGTGGGTACGAGTCTTTGGGTCAGTGTCCAAGAGTGATGGATATATGAATCTATCCTTCCCATGGTGGTGCAAGGCGATGGGTCGAGATAGTCCGGCTGGAAAAGTCCTACCTCAACCGGCCTCTCTCGGTGATGGACAGATGTATCCGCCGCCAAGTAACGAACAAATTTCACTCCACGAACCCGGGCATCCCTGCTAAGTCACGAAACGTAGCGAACCACTTGAGGTGATCTATGGTACAGGTGTTGTTTATTCAATAATGAGTTCTGTGATGAACCGGCTTTGTTGGATGGTTGGCGAATATTTTTTTTTTACGAAAATGATCACACTATCGACATCTATTGGTTAATTTTGAAAGAAATATTAAGGGAAACTGTAATGATTGGACATTTTTTCTGCTACGAAGGGTGTAAACAAATTTTGGAAGAAAAAAACGACTAGCAAATCCTAGTATGGTTGGAAGCCATTAGACGCATATCAGCCAATCACATCTTGGGGCGTGGTGTGAGAGGGTTGTGTCAAATTGAGACACAAAAGTTATCCCACGGTCCAAACTGATAGCTATTTTAAGTGGTAAAAACACTTCTAACTTGGTGATAAATCGCATTTTTATGGGGAGCACGAGGGAATTGACAACAGTTGATTTCGCATCGGGGGTTGGCGAGGTTTGCAAGTATTTCGTTGACGGAAGTTTCAAAAGGAACAAAAATCATGCGTTAATTAAACATGAAGTAACGAACGATTTCGATTGTATGAGAATAGAAACGGGAGTAGGCATTGACAATCAATATCGCTTTTTCCAAACAAAATTCTAGCGGGATTTGCGTGTAGGTATTGGGAAGGAGCTTAATATGGTAGTCAAAACACAAAAGCTGATAATCTCAGTGTAGTCGGGAAGGAATCGATTACGTCAACGACCAAATAAAATCTAAGGTTTCGGGTTGGATTTTATATCTGATAGATTAGAGGGGAGGAAATGTTGTCGATCTCTTACGTATTAAAGTGTTTTCAAGTGAGAAATATCTAACACGGTTTTGAGTCATTAGGATATTCATTAAGCTGAAATCACCACTCGAGTTTATACGCGAGATATAGGTAATAGGAAATTAGGAAAAGCTATAAAATTTAACGGCCTGTCAGGATTTAAAATTATTTGAATTCTCAAGTATTTTTCTTAATTGCTAGGTGCATAACAACGGAGATTTATTGGGTTTTACGCCAGAGGGAGATGGGATATGGAAGGAGGAACTAAAGGTGCAGATGAAAAAACGTTCGGAGGCAGGTATGGAATTAGACTTTGGTAGAGGTTACGGCCCGTAAAAGGAAGAATCGAGATCATAAAAGTTTAGGCTATTACTAAATAAGGTTCTACGAGTGTCGCGGCCTTGTTTAGGAAGGGGTCAAATGACTAGAGATTATACTTAGGTATTTGCGAGCGCGGGAAATATTAAGAAAATGTATGCGAACACAAGGAACGCGTCATATAGCCAGAGACAAACACAGCCACATGTCCACATAAGGGGTACGGCTGAATAAGAATATTCGGTCACTAATTGTTAGAAAATCCACAGTCAAATGCTAAAATGACAAAATACCTAGAAGGTGACGTGTTATGCGATTTGTGCGATAATAAGATGCATAGTAGATGACGGTCGGAAAATGTTGTAGGTTGCCGAGTTGAAATAAGACTTAGGGTTACCGAGAAAAGTATGGAGAGTATATAAAAAACTCAGGATACACCGTACCTGGAAGCGATTTTAAAAATGGTAGAACGGACACGATAGATTTTCGAGAAAAGTTGAATTAATTATTCACTTGGTAAATGATATCTTGTAGGCGCTAGTTTTGCAGAAGATTCGTGTGTATATCCAAGGGACGAGACCGAGTACGCCCCTGTCCGATTCTACGAGATAGTGCTTTCGCGTGATACGAATTCTGTGTTGGGAGCACCGTTCAGGACGAAATGTCATAAACCGCAGGATACGATACTAGATTTGGGAACTATGAAGGTTGTGCGTTTAAAGGTCGTAATTGTAAAATTTAAGTTTGATTAATGGGTAAGCGGAGGAGACAAAAAGGGCGGTTTTAGACAAGAGAGGGGAGTTCAGGGTGAGATCTCGGGAAGGAAAGGCTGTCAAAAAGGGCGCGAAATCGAAGTGTTTGTGGAATTTTTCGGAGACTTAGCAAAAATCGTTCCGGCGGAGTGTCGATCTAACTTCAGTGGATGTTGTGCAAAGTGTTGTTTAATTAGATTCAGGAGAAGGGATACAAGCCAGTGGTGAAAAGCTTTTAGGAACTTAAAAAAAAAAAAAATTGTAAAAATTATTTAAGGAACAGTGAAAATATTGAGTTATAATAACAGATATTAGTTCGGTTTAAACAGGCGTGATCTAATAATAAAAACGTCAGTATTATTAAAATTTAAACGGGGTCGACAAATAAATGTTAATAATAACATTGCGGATTTTATATCAGAAATAATAATAGAATAAAAAAAATAAAAAAAAATCTTAATTACGGGAAAAAATCGTTCTTTTGAAATGGAAAAAATGTATAAGTACCGAATAGTTTAGAAATAAAACAATAATAATAATAATTTACGAAAACGTTGAATCTAGTGGTTTCGATACCAAGATATAGCAAGTGCTAATTTAACCTTAGGGAACACACATATTTAAGGAGGGACGATATATTTGAAATAGTCTACAAACATCGGTCAACCTGAGTATATTACAATTGCGAGAAGAAGAAGGAAAGGGGGTTAAATTTAGTCATAAATCTAAGGCTACGTTAGGCCTTGTCGTATAAAATTTAGGAAATCGTAGGAAGGGCCCCTTTGTGTTTTCTCCACAGGTAAAGGTCTACAGGATACGTAATTAAGATGCAATTGGTCGTGTTTTCCCGACCGGAGAATTAAGCAATTACGTACGGGTAAGTTAAAGAATCTATATTTCAATTACAGGTACCTGGTTGCAGAGTGACGTAAATGGAACGCGAACCCTGGCAGTAAATTTCAACAGCTCCAGCGCCGATAAAAATAATATTATTGCAGAGCTAATATGAATATGTTTAACCGTTATTATCATTTAGGGCAGTGACGTTTTCTCCCAGACAGCCGATGCCGGGCGGTCGGGGGGAACACACATACAAAAAAAATGAACGAGCAAGCGAGGTACCTACACCTCGGGGGTGTTGTACACTCAACCAAATGGAGGGCGTTCCGGGAGTACGACATATCAAATTGAAGGCGATTACCTGCAACCCGAACAGCTGAACATCTTTAGACAAGAGAGCAGAAGAGCAGAATCACAATTTTAAATATGAAACAAATAAAACTAACAGGTACTCCTCTGAATTCCTAATTGTTGAATTGCGATTTTAAGTTCTTCATGATTGACGAATGTGTTGGTGACACCGAGGCTACACATTATGTGAGAAATTGGTGGTCGAGTGGTAAGGGTCCTTCCCACATTGTCATGTTAGGGAGGAGGAGGGTTGCCCCTCCATAGACTGATCGGGTCTCGCGAGGTGCTGGAAGCAATTCCCTTTCGCGGGACTATGTCGAGCGGATGGGCGCGACAGGTCGTATGAAATGAGATGCCAACGGTAAGACAGGGCATGGTTCGCAGACGGAGGCGTTTTGGCCAAAAGCATCTCGCGTTGCCTGCAAGGTAGTATGGAGATGCGCACCAACAGGTCATCTGTGGGACGGAATCCTGTAGCATCATCACATTTTTTAGTCCTGTCGACCCAGAAGCAAACGTAATGCCCACGAGGTGGGGATTATGTCAGCTCCTGGAGGTGGAGTGTAACGCTAGGTCGGTCACGCGGAAGGAAGGATCTGCCTGTCACAAGCTTACGCCACTTTGTACCGTGAGTAGAGTCTTGATAAGGGACGAAATAGATTACCCCTTCTAGAGCCAGTAAAGTAGTTCCGGAGGTGTTCGATACTGGAGTTGATCAGGAAAGGTTTGAAGGCATGTCGTTCTTCTTTTGTTATGGAGGGGTCCGGGTATCTGGTTTATCGTCAAGAGATTTTCCGGGTGCCATGGGTATAGCCTCATCATGCATTGGTCGGAGGGTCGTGTCCTGAGAGCTGACCACCTAGTCAATTTGGTCAAGTGGAGGAGCCAGTACTAGTTTGCAAAGAATTTTTTCCCCATCACCATCCATCCTATCCTCTATCCCGTCTTTATACTTCCATCCTAGGTATAAATTTGTGTTTACTAACAACAGAACGTATTATCACGATTATGTATAGGATCTAGCCATGGAAAGCGGTGCAGAGAATTCGCCAATTATCCGAGTGAAACATTCAAGGTATGTACATTAAAAAATCATTAGGACGTAGAGGGAGAGAGATCAATTTTATAGCCTAGCGAGAGTAATAGCAACCGTGCTCATTATGTAAATATTGGAGCAGTGTATATCATTAGGATCATAGTGGGGACAAATTCAGGATAGTTTAGACCGGACGTGTCCTTCAGACGTTTAAGAGATACAGAGAAATTCTTCCACACCTTACCTAAAAGAACCGAAAGTTACCACGAAATACATTAAATACCTATCCTAGATGTCCTAGGTGCTCCGAAGCAAAAAAAATCACACAACGTGGAGTAAAGGGTTTATTGTAAGAATTTCCCGGAAAACTACCTTTTACTGTGTTCAGTCACAGGGGTGGGAAAAACGAGTTATGATTCAAACATTATTGGCGAATCATTCAGTAGGTACGAGAGGAAGATCTACCAACCGGAGATCTGAACGCGCGAGAGAGAGGGGGAGGGGTATATAATCCGAGGAAAAGGGTTGCAACATCCCAAGTGGTTTCGTGACCGAGGAGAGAGCGTCACCACCAATCTTTGTTGTAAATCTTCTAATTCAAATTCGAGAAGAAGAATATTGTAAAGTTTTCATTAGGGGGGGGGGGGGGGTGCACCATTACAAGTGTTGCCGCGAGACCAGGAGGTAAGGTTTTAAAAGCTGGAAGAGTTTCAATGTATCTTGCAATCAGCAATCAGTGCAATTTGAAGGATAATTACATAGGAAGAACAGCTTAAAAAAAAAATAGACTAATGAATAGAAAAACAACAAAAAAAAGTAGGCTAGAATATTTAAACAAATCAGTAGCCAATAGTTTTAAATCTACAAATGTAGGTCATTGCCTCTTAGACGGGTAGATAAATATAGATAGATAAATTTGTAAACAAAACCATTAGCAAAGATTTACGATCCCAACGGTTTAAATGTAGGTCATTGCCTTTTAAGTTAGGGTGCGGAGAAGGGAAAAAAAGGGGGATGCAACAAAAAATGGTACAGTGAACACATCATAAAGATCGAAGATTTATGACCTTGCGTTCGACTATCGTAACTAGGTCAGGAATGCAACGACCCGGGGCGAAAAAAAAAAAAGTACGGTTAATGACCCAGGGCGGAACCACTAGCTTAAAATAACTGTTATAATCACTTGGAAGAAAATTAAATTGTTGCGAAAAATAAAAATAAAAATACGGTTATAAATAAATAAATACATAAATAAATAAACCAAATAAAAATACGTATACGCATGTTTAGTGTGAATATTTAATGTTATGAATCGGAAATCCAAACGCCTGGAACCGCCTGAATTGGATTGGAACAACTAACGTGAATCAATTTCTTTTCAGAGACGCGAATACGACAAAAGCAATTAACGAAAAATTTTTTTTTGGAAATAATAAATTACTACATAGTAGACTTAAACATTAGAGATAGGAAATCGACATAGATTGAGAGGTCCCTTTTACAAAAGATTTGGGAAGTGAGAAAAGGTGAGAAATTCTCGTATAGTATATTTTAAAGTTATATTAGAGTCAGTGCGTTACACCGTTTCGAGAAAGTGAAAAAAAAAAAGGGAACATGTCGGGGAATAAACGCCGCACTGGGACGCGACAGAAGAGGACCGAGAGGGAATTGGCGATGTCAGCCGCACTGGAGAGTACTTCAAGTGGAATCGCCCAGGTGGATATGGGGCAGGTTACCCTGATAATACAACAGGCATTGGGACCTCTGGTCAGTAAGATCCAAGAGTTAGAGAAGCAGAGGGAAATACCTGCGACGGGCCCCGTTCCGGTAGCGGAAGAGACGGTAACAAGGAACGTGATTCAATTAGTAGAGATGCTACCAACGCAGGAAAAACCCACGTTCAGCGGAGGGTCGCAGAATCCGATCACTTTTCTAGAGGACCTAAAGGACTATGCTCGACGTACTAAGAGGTCAGACATCATGAACCAAGTGAAGGAGAGCTTCCGGGGAAGCGCGCGCAGCTGGATGAAATTATACTGGAAGCGGTGGGCGACAATGGAAGATTTTGAGAACGATTTCCTCGCAAATTACTGGGGAGACATACAACAGAAAAACTTACGCCGAAAGCTACAAGATGACGTGTGGCAGCCAAAAGGAGGTACAACAATGTTGGGGCATTTTGCGAAGTATTGGGAGTTCGCTAGGGCGTTAAAAATCACCGATACGCCTATGTGCGTCATTAACGACATAATGAGGCACTTCCCAAAGGAGACGCAGGCGTTGTGGTTTTCACGTGAGGGAGGAGAAAGGGACGAGCTAGACGCGGGTGAATTTTTGAGGAGACTTGACAACATGGTGTGCGCGCCCCAGGAAAAAAATGCCGATAAAAGGGGCAGGGACGAGAGGGAGATGCCCGACCGAAACAGAGAGCGGCGACAAGCAATAAGACCAAAGGTAACGGCGTTAGTGGAGGAAAGCACATCGGATTGCGGAGTTTGCAGAGGGACTGGCGCGAGATCGGCGACTACCAATAACACTACGGATGGCGGGAAGGAGGTGTACGTGATTAAGGACTCGGGAAACGGAAGAGGGTCGGCTCAGTAACGCTGCAGGATACGACTCCGGAAGATAAAAGGGCAGCGGCACCGAAACATAATACAGCTTTGAAAATCATGTTAAAGTATAATTGGAATGTAGGTGAAGGTTTAGGTAAAAATAATCAAGGCATAACCATACCCATAAAGGCATGTAAGGCGGTACGCAGAGGAGAGAGTGCAGCTGAAGAACGGGAGGAGGAAAGAGGGGAAATAACGGCGTGTGTGAACTCTTTACAACAAATAAGCGATGTGTGGAACGCGGTTGAGATGAATGAGACTGAAGTGGGAAGCGAATGTGGCGGATTCAACACCGTATTTGAAGACGAGGATTACGAGGAAATAGGGAGGGGAAGTACATTACCGCAGTTACCAGAGGCTAGGGCTTACATAGATGAGTTAATGGTGAATTGTCTGATAGATACAGGTAGTCAGGTTACGTGTATTGCACAAGAGTTTTGGGAGTGTCATTTGGGCGACAAATCGCGTTATCCAATCATGCCGGTAGCTTCAGTTCAAATTAAAGGGGCCATGGGGCAAAAGAGTCAGAAAATATCACGGTTAGTTCTGGTACCATTACGTTTTGGGGAGATCCAAATCAACACGTCGTGTCTCATAATACCAGGACTGATAAGATCCATAATACTAGGGGTGAACTGGTTAGATAACTATTCTGCAGAAGTAAAGTGCGGGAAAAAGCGAGAATTGGTAGTCATTACGGAGCGGGGGAGAGAAAAAATTGATTTAATAAATTCCGGGGTTGTGAAAAGTGAATCGGGGAAACAGTTGTGTGGGGAAGCCGTAGATAATGTGACCAAGTCAATACACGTTGCTGAGATTAGCCGTTTGCCGGACCTTGCGAGGGAAACTAAACAGAGGATTGAGTCGATGGTGGCTGGTTTAGAATTAGACGATATCAAGAAAGAGAAACTAAAGGGGGTACTACACAAACATAATCGGGTGTTCGTAGATAGGCCGGGGTTAACAAATATGTATATTCATGAAATAAAGATGATAGATGAAACACCGTTCGTAAAAAGATCGTATCCGGTGCCCTTCGCGTATAGAAATAAGGTAGATGAGAAGATAGATGAGTTAGAGGCTTTAGGCATCATTAGCCGGCGGGCGACTCCTTTCGCGAGTCCTTTAACTTATACGATGAAAAAGGATGGTACGGTACGTATATTACTCGATGCACGCGACTTAAACACTAGAATGTCCGGGGAAACAGAAAGGCCACCGCTTACATCGGAAATATTGCAACAATTTCACGGGGTTAAACACGTAACAACTCTAGATTTAACCTCGGCCTATTTTCAGATTCCGTTGAGTTTGGAGAGCCGTAAATATACCGGGTTCGTCTATAACGGCAAGTCCTACGTCTATAACGTATTACCGCAAGGGCTGAAAACATCAGTTGGGAGCTTCTCCCGCGCTATGAATAAGATTCTAGGTAATGAAATGAAAGCGTATTGCACAAATTACTTAGACGACTTAGTGGTATTCTCATGTGGAGATTTTGACGAACACTTAGATCATTTAGATGCAGTCTTAGGGAGGTTGGGGGCGGCCAATATGACATGCAAATTGGAAAAATGTCAATTCCTTTTCACGGAGGTAAGGATGTTAGGGCACATAATTACGCCTTACGGAATCTGTATGGACCCAGGGAAGGTTGCGGCGATTAAAAACTTCCCGGCTCCTAAAAGGGTGAAGCAGGTGAGAGGGTTCCTAGGGTTGTGCAACTACTACCGAAGGTTTGCGGATAAATATGGGGCTTCCACGCGAGTATTGTGCGATTTATTACAAAAAAATAGGCCTTGGAGGTGGACTACTGTGGAGCAGACAGCATTCGAGAACGTGAAGGATTTATTCTTGGAGTCGGTAATGTTAACACACCATGACCCGAACAAAACTTATTATCTTCAGACTGATAGTTCGGGGTTCGCCATCGGGTCGGAATTGTACCAATTAGATGACGAGGGGAACCATCATGTGATCGGTTTTGTTAGCAAATCACTTACCGGGGCCGAGTTAAAATGGACCGTTTCTGAGCAGGAGTTATTTGCCATAATATATTCATTACGCAAATTTGAGACGTATCTGCGAGGGGCGCGACTGACAATACGTACGGATCATCAGGCGTTGTCGTTTTTAAAGACGTGGAAACTTTATAGCGCTAGAGTGACAAGGTGGATATTATATTTAAATCAGTTCAATTTTAAGGTTGAATATGTAAAGGGCAAGGAGAACATCGGGCCCGACATTTTGTCACGCTATTCTCAGGATGCGGTGAATGTACAAGAGGAAAAGGTAGCGTGTCCGGAGGTGGCGGCTTTCGCGGTAAATGGGAAACGTTTAATAAAATCACATTTAGAAAATTTAGAACAGCTGCAGAATCAAGATGATTTTTTGGGACGAGTGAAAGAACACTTAGAAAGAGGGTCTCGCGGAAACATCCCGAAGGGGATGAGTAGGTATCTGAAAAATTACGAATTAAAGGGCCAAACGTTATATTACAAAACTGGAAACAACGGAACGGTATTAGCTATACCTAGTGGTTTGTCTAAAGGTCTGGTCGAACTCATACACCAAGAGATAGGCCACGCAGGGGGTTTGAAAACAGCATTAGCTCTTAAGAGTAGGTATTTCTGGCCGCGGATGTCTAGGCAAATTAAATGGATTGTGAAGACCTGTCACACCTGCCAGTTGGCAAAGCGAGAGATTCGTCCGAAGGTGGGACCAGGAAGGTCAATTATAACGCGAGGGGTGGGGGAATTAGCCATGGCTGATTTGTACGGGCCACTACCTAGGAGCATTGGGGGAGTAAGGTTTATCTTGGTAATTCAGGACTCGTTCAGTAGATACATACGATTGTATAAATTAAAGGTAGCCAACACTAGTACGGTACTGAACTGTGTAGAGGGTTTTGTTAAGAAAATAAAGGTTGAGGCCATGTTGACAGACAACGGATCCCAATTTTCCTCGAAGAGGTGGAACCAAGGATTAGAGAGGTTAGGGATTAAGGTCATGCACACGTCTGTAAGGAACCCTGGACCGAACATTACCGAGAGGGTAAACAAGGAACTGGGGAGAATATTCCGAATATACTGTAATGAAAAACACACCAAGTGGTCAATGTTTTTAAAGGACATAGAGAGAACCTATAATAATACTGTGCACTGTACGACAGGATTCTCACCGAATGAGGTCGCGTTCGGGAAACAACCGCAGTATAGCCTAGATAAATTCATGCGCCAAAGTGACATTCCTAAATTAACGGCTGAGGAGATTCGAACTGCGGTACAGAAGAATTTGGTGGGGAACGCCGAGAAGAGACAACAATTCTTCAATATAAACAAAAGATTAGTCACATATGAGGTGGGGGCTTTCGTGAAACTCAAGAAGTTCACTCAATCAAATTTGTTCAAGAAAAAGACAAAAAAGTTCGATCTTTTGTTCGAGGGCCCGTTTTTGATCGCAGCTGTTCCCTTTTGTAACTCGTACACTCTGATTGATCCGAAGACAAAAGAAATAAGGGGCGATTACAGTGCTATACACCTGGCTAGGTATTATTTCGGGAAAGCAGAGAAACAAGGGGGGGAGGTACAGGTGATAGAAATCGATTAAATATTAGAAGGGGGGGGGGGGGTTAAAATAGGGAGGAAATATTTTGCGAGAGTGTGGAGCTTTGCGAAATCACAATTAGGCTAGGAGATTTCGTGTTTAAAGTAAGAGGGGGTTTTCGTGGGTTAGGGAGGGGATGAGACCAATCAAATGGTTACTACCTTCAACGTGTTTAGTTCAGAAAATTTTCATGTTTAGGGAATAAGGGTTTGTTAGGAAGGGGACGGGACCAGAAGAATAGTTAGTTTGCCTAGGAGATGCCGTTTCAGAAAAAAGGGGGGAGGAAGGGGCTCCGGGGGGACGAAATGTACAAACCAACAAAGGGGGGGAGAGCGACTGAGGAAGTGCAAACGAGGTTTAGGAGGTGAATGGTAAAAGGAGTGCACGCATTGGGAATGAGAGCGAGGTGGAAAGGAAAGAAAACAGGAACAGGCGAATTTAGCTAATAGGAGAGAAATTAAGAAAAAAAAATAAACAAAGAAAAAAAAATAAAAATAAAAATTTGTATCTTAAGAATTTTTTTTGTAAACATGTACACCAAATGGACTTCGGACAAGGGGTGAAAAAGGAGAATTTTACAATATTATGTACGTAAATAGTGTGTGAAACACGCACGTATTCATTTAAGTCGAAATCAGACCTGCGATATGCGCACCACATACACCCACCTTTTCCGTAGCCCGTATGGTCGATTAGGACCGCGAGATTTAAACAATCTTTGATTTGACCATATGTACAGGAGGCTCTGGTCCAACAGGTTGGGGGTCACTGGGACACGCGAGTCGAGGGGCGTGCCCAATCAAAAAAAAAAAAAAAGAGGTGTTTATGTGTGCATATATGTGTAATACGTGTATGTACATATATGCATTGTTGCCATTAATTCGTTCCTGCGAGCAAAATTCGTGTGGAATTCTAGAATCGCGGAAAAAAAAAAAAAATATATATATATATATATATATATATATATATATAAATAAGGAAAATCAAGGATTGGAAACTGTCTCGATGGGGAAGGTATAGGGGTAAGAATCTTAGGGGGGGTAGGACAAAGGGTAGGAACAGCAACTGACGTAAGTTAGTCGACTTAAATAGGTCATTGAGTAGATAAGAGTAAATTGGAAAATGGTTTCAGCACGGAGGAAAACCGAAATCTGAAATAATGAAATCTGGAAAAATACTTAACCCGAAGTTCGAAATAAATAACCCAAATTACTGATTTGTTGTTAAACGAAAAGTGTTATAAAATTAAGTGAAAGTGTTTTTTTTAGTTTTGGTGTAATTTGAGTGATGAAAAGTGTTATAAAATAATAGTGATCTTTAGTCTCCCTTTGAGCAAATGATACCGAAACCAGCCTTTGGCAAAATTCAGCTAAACTTCCAGCCAGTAGCAGGGTAGTCCTGTAGATATTGAGAATTCATTAAATAAAAATATGAAACATAGAGATAGCTTAGTTTTAATCAGCACTCCAGATTTTGTTAATTTATGACAGGAAACAAAAGGAAGGTCGGTCACACTCGTAAAATTGCGCACGAGAGATAACAAAAGAATCAGATAACAGGGACTAACAAACAAAATACACCACCCTATGTTAGGGTAAGATAGGAAAAAAAGAATACGAACCAACAGAGTGCAGGGTACAAATGTAAACCGAGACGATATTAAGAGGAGACACGTTTAGTTGGTAAACGGATGAGTTCGTCGTTATCAAGATTTGGTATTTTATCTTACTTAAACTGAGACGGGCCGATGGAAAATTTAAAATACATTGCGAGAAGACGTTTATATTAAATACGGTCCGGGTTTGAAAGATATTACCTGCAATAGGGTCAGGGTAAATTGTAAGTGAAATGTGACCCGGTCGCCTCTTAAAGACAGATAACAGATAACAGAGAATAGCGAAGAATGCAGAAAAAAAAATGGTTACAGCGACGGTCGGCGAGCAGAAGCAAACAGATGTAGGGGCGAGGCATTAGCAGACCGATGGAGGCAGGGCCGAATTGGAAAGATGCTCAAGAGTTCTTTATAAAGAAAATAAATAAATTAATTAAATACAGTACACGTCGGGATGGGGGACAGTAGAACGTTTGTGTAAGGTTAAATTGTTGGAAAAAAATCAGAGGGGAGGAGGGAGTAGAACGGACAGTTAACCTGCGGAGAGAAGAGATACACAGCATTTAGGTACGACACATTTTGGGAAAGAGAAAACACGGGGGGAAGGAGGAGACTAACTAAAGTCTGCATTTAGAAATGACTCCACTGACCAACCACTAATAGCGTGCTTTGACACTGGAGATAATTTCTATAGGGAGGCTGTGATGAACCGGCTTTGTTGGATGGTTGGCGAATATTTTTTTTTTACGAAAATGATCACACTATCGACATCTATTGGTTAATTTTGAAAGAAATATTAAGGGAAACTGTAATGATTGGACATTTTTTCTGCTACGAAGGGTGTAAACAAATTTTGGAAGAAAAAAACGACTAGCAAATCCTAGTATGGTTGGAAGCCATTAGACGCATATCAGCCAATCACATCTTGGGGCGTGGTGTGAGAGGGTTGTGTCAAATTGAGACACAAAAGTTATCCCACGGTCCAAACTGATAGCTATTTTAAGTGGTAAAAACACTTCTAACTTGGTGATAAATCGCATTTTTATGGGGAGCACGAGGGAATTGACAACAGTTGATTTCGCATCGGGGGTTGGCGAGGTTTGCAAGTATTTCGTTGACGGAAGTTTCAAAAGGAACAAAAATCATGCGTTAATTAAACATGAAGTAACGAACGATTTCGATTGTATGAGAATAGAAACGGGAGTAGGCATTGACAATCAATATCGCTTTTTCCAAACAAAATTCTAGCGGGATTTGCGTGTAGGTATTGGGAAGGAGCTTAATATGGTAGTCAAAACACAAAAGCTGATAATCTCAGTGTAGTCGGGAAGGAATCGATTACGTCAACGACCAAATAAAATCTAAGGTTTCGGGTTGGATTTTATATCTGATAGATTAGAGGGGAGGAAATGTTGTCGATCTCTTACGTATTAAAGTGTTTTCAAGTGAGAAATATCTAACACGGTTTTGAGTCATTAGGATATTCATTAAGCTGAAATCACCACTCGAGTTTATACGCGAGATATAGGTAATAGGAAATTAGGAAAAGCTATAAAATTTAACGGCCTGTCAGGATTTAAAATTATTTGAATTCTCAAGTATTTTTCTTAATTGCTAGGTGCATAACAACGGAGATTTATTGGGTTTTACGCCAGAGGGAGATGGGATATGGAAGGAGGAACTAAAGGTGCAGATGAAAAAACGTTCGGAGGCAGGTATGGAATTAGACTTTGGTAGAGGTTACGGCCCGTAAAAGGAAGAATCGAGATCATAAAAGTTTAGGCTATTACTAAATAAGGTTCTACGAGTGTCGCGGCCTTGTTTAGGAAGGGGTCAAATGACTAGAGATTATACTTAGGTATTTGCGAGCGCGGGAAATATTAAGAAAATGTATGCGAACACAAGGAACGCGTCATATAGCCAGAGACAAACACAGCCACATGTCCACATAAGGGGTACGGCTGAATAAGAATATTCGGTCACTAATTGTTAGAAAATCCACAGTCAAATGCTAAAATGACAAAATACCTAGAAGGTGACGTGTTATGCGATTTGTGCGATAATAAGATGCATAGTAGATGACGGTCGGAAAATGTTGTAGGTTGCCGAGTTGAAATAAGACTTAGGGTTACCGAGAAAAGTATGGAGAGTATATAAAAAACTCAGGATACACCGTACCTGGAAGCGATTTTAAAAATGGTAGAACGGACACGATAGATTTTCGAGAAAAGTTGAATTAATTATTCACTTGGTAAATGATATCTTGTAGGCGCTAGTTTTGCAGAAGATTCGTGTGTATATCCAAGGGACGAGACCGAGTACGCCCCTGTCCGATTCTACGAGATAGTGCTTTCGCGTGATACGAATTCTGTGTTGGGAGCACCGTTCAGGACGAAATGTCATAAACCGCAGGATACGATACTAGATTTGGGAACTATGAAGGTTGTGCGTTTAAAGGTCGTAATTGTAAAATTTAAGTTTGATTAATGGGTAAGCGGAGGAGACAAAAAGGGCGGTTTTAGACAAGAGAGGGGAGTTCAGGGTGAGATCTCGGGAAGGAAAGGCTGTCAAAAAGGGCGCGAAATCGAAGTGTTTGTGGAATTTTTCGGAGACTTAGCAAAAATCGTTCCGGCGGAGTGTCGATCTAACTTCAGTGGATGTTGTGCAAAGTGTTGTTTAATTAGATTCAGGAGAAGGGATACAAGCCAGTGGTGAAAAGCTTTTAGGAACTTAAAAAAAAAAAAAATTGTAAAAATTATTTAAGGAACAGTGAAAATATTGAGTTATAATAACAGATATTAGTTCGGTTTAAACAGGCGTGATCTAATAATAAAAACGTCAGTATTATTAAAATTTAAACGGGGTCGACAAATAAATGTTAATAATAACATTGCGGATTTTATATCAGAAATAATAATAGAATAAAAAAAATAAAAAAAAATCTTAATTACGGGAAAAAATCGTTCTTTTGAAATGGAAAAAATGTATAAGTACCGAATAGTTTAGAAATAAAACAATAATAATAATAATTTACGAAAACGTTGAATCTAGTGGTTTCGATACCAAGATATAGCAAGTGCTAATTTAACCTTAGGGAACACACATATTTAAGGAGGGACGATATATTTGAAATAGTCTACAAACATCGGTCAACCTGAGTATATTACAATTGCGAGAAGAAGAAGGAAAGGGGGTTAAATTTAGTCATAAATCTAAGGCTACGTTAGGCCTTGTCGTATAAAATTTAGGAAATCGTAGGAAGGGCCCCTTTGTGTTTTCTCCACAGGTAAAGGTCTACAGGATACGTAATTAAGATGCAATTGGTCGTGTTTTCCCGACCGGAGAATTAAGCAATTACGTACGGGTAAGTTAAAGAATCTATATTTCAATTACAGGTACCTGGTTGCAGAGTGACGTAAATGGAACGCGAACCCTGGCAGTAAATTTCAACAGCTCCAGCGCCGATAAAAATAATATTATTGCAGAGCTAATATGAATATGTTTAACCGTTATTATCATTTAGGGCAGTGACGTTTTCTCCCAGACAGCCGATGCCGGGCGGTCGGGGGGAACACACATACAAAAAAAATGAACGAGCAAGCGAGGTACCTACACCTCGGGGGTGTTGTACACTCAACCAAATGGAGGGCGTTCCGGGAGTACGACATATCAAATTGAAGGCGATTACCTGCAACCCGAACAGCTGAACATCTTTAGACAAGAGAGCAGAAGAGCAGAATCACAATTTTAAATATGAAACAAATAAAACTAACAGGTACTCCTCTGAATTCCTAATTGTTGAATTGCGATTTTAAGTTCTTCATGATTGACGAATGTGTTGGTGACACCGAGGCTACACATTATGTGAGAAATTGGTGGTCGAGTGGTAAGGGTCCTTCCCACATTGTCATGTTAGGGAGGAGGAGGGTTGCCCCTCCATAGACTGATCGGGTCTCGCGAGGTGCTGGAAGCAATTCCCTTTCGCGGGACTATGTCGAGCGGATGGGCGCGACAGGTCGTATGAAATGAGATGCCAACGGTAAGACAGGGCATGGTTCGCAGACGGAGGCGTTTTGGCCAAAAGCATCTCGCGTTGCCTGCAAGGTAGTATGGAGATGCGCACCAACAGGTCATCTGTGGGACGGAATCCTGTAGCATCATCACATTTTTTAGTCCTGTCGACCCAGAAGCAAACGTAATGCCCACGAGGTGGGGATTATGTCAGCTCCTGGAGGTGGAGTGTAACGCTAGGTCGGTCACGCGGAAGGAAGGATCTGCCTGTCACAAGCTTACGCCACTTTGTACCGTGAGTAGAGTCTTGATAAGGGACGAAATAGATTACCCCTTCTAGAGCCAGTAAAGTAGTTCCGGAGGTGTTCGATACTGGAGTTGATCAGGAAAGGTTTGAAGGCATGTCGTTCTTCTTTTGTTATGGAGGGGTCCGGGTATCTGGTTTATCGTCAAGAGATTTTCCGGGTGCCATGGGTATAGCCTCATCATGCATTGGTCGGAGGGTCGTGTCCTGAGAGCTGACCACCTAGTCAATTTGGTCAAGTGGAGGAGCCAGTACTAGTTTGCAAAGAATTTTTTCCCCATCACCATCCATCCTATCCTCTATCCCGTCTTTATACTTCCATCCTAGGTATAAATTTGTGTTTACTAACAACAGAACGTATTATCACGATTATGTATAGGATCTAGCCATGGAAAGCGGTGCAGAGAATTCGCCAATTATCCGAGTGAAACATTCAAGGTATGTACATTAAAAAATCATTAGGACGTAGAGGGAGAGAGATCAATTTTATAGCCTAGCGAGAGTAATAGCAACCGTGCTCATTATGTAAATATTGGAGCAGTGTATATCATTAGGATCATAGTGGGGACAAATTCAGGATAGTTTAGACCGGACGTGTCCTTCAGACGTTTAAGAGATACAGAGAAATTCTTCCACACCTTACCTAAAAGAACCGAAAGTTACCACGAAATACATTAAATACCTATCCTAGATGTCCTAGGTGCTCCGAAGCAAAAAAATCACACAACGTGGAGTAAAGGGTTTATTGTAAGAATTTCCCGGAAAACTACCTTTTACTGTGTTCAGTCACAGGGGTGGGAAAAACGAGTTATGATTCAAACATTATTGGCGAATCATTCAGTAGGTACGAGAGGAAGATCTACCAACCGGAGATCTGAACGCGCGAGAGAGAGGGGGAGGGGTATATAATCCGAGGAAAAGGGTTGCAACATCCCAAGTGGTTTCGTGACCGAGGAGAGAGCGTCACCACCAATCTTTGTTGTAAATCTTCTAATTCAAATTCGAGAAGAAGAATATTGTAAAGTTTTCATTAGGGGGGGGGGGGGGGTGCACCATTACAGTTCTGAAATCAATAAAAGTCCTCGAGGCGGCGGTACCCATACCTGATACTCAAGTTGAAAAATCTACGCATCAATCTAATCTGCAATAATATATTTATTTATTACTAGCTTTTTCCCGCGGCTTCGCTCGCATGCTATTAGGGGATTACCACTCAGCCTCCTCCACCTTCCCTCTCCCCACTCCACTCCCCCCATCAATCCCCCTCCCCCTCACTCTCTACCCCCACTCCTCCCCCCTCCACCTTTCCTCTCCCCACACCACTCATCCATCAACCCCCTCTCACTCCTTCTTCTCCACCCACCCCTCCGCCTATGTGTTTATATTATTGTATAGTTTCATTAAAATCCATCCAGTAAAGTAGGAATTAGTATTTTACTAGCTGGGCCCGTTGCAAAGGCAACTAACGGGTTAAAACACTATGCGATTTGACGTGTGAACGTGGATGAAGCGAGGAGAAGTGTATGTTAAATTAAATATATGAAGAAACCTGAGGTTACAGTGACCTTGCAACGCATGCTGGGTACCCGTTGTATATAATGTTATGTAGTGCAGCGCTTGCATTAAAATGTTATTTCCCGGGAATTGGGATGGAACCATTACAGTTAAGTTGACCCCGAGGTTACAGTGGCCTTGCAACGCATGCCGGGTACCCATAGTATATAATGTTATATAGTACAGGCGCTTGCATTATAATGTAGTTTTCCGGGATTTGGGATGGAACCATTACAGTTTAATTGACCCCGAGGTTAAAGTGGTTTTGCAACGCATGCCGGGTACCCGCTGTATATAATTTATTTGTTTACGGACAAAAAGTCCTTTAACAATATAAAACACGTCACTAACTTATATCTCCCTCTTATCCTTTCCCTCCTTATCCCCTTCCCCATCCTTCTTTTATATCCATATCTTCCATATTTTCCAGGGCCTCCTGTGGAGATCATGTTAAAAAAAAAACTTCTTCTCCTTCCTTTCCCTTTAAAAACTCTCCGCACTTCATCCTCAAAGATGACATAGGCCCCTAGGATTCAGAACGGGCATTTTCTCGCGTAATTTCGTGATGCCTGAGCTCATTTTTGTATTAAAAAACTGTATGTATTTGTCTAGGTCTTGGTGGCGGATACGTTTGCCCAACCACTGCGTGGCTGGCTGGATCAGAGGAGACTGATTGAGGGAGAATTTTGACCACTCCAGCCTGATTCTCCCAACCCTTCGCCTTGCACCGCAGTGTGAGGAATAGATTCATACGTCCGTTACTCCTGGCCACACTGACCCCCAGATTCCTACCCACCCCTCATACCCTTTTCCTTCCCAGAACTCTCATCTCCTTCCTTTCCTAAAAAAAATCCTCCACACAGCATCCCAAAAGATGACATAGGCCCTGACGGAAATTATTTTCCCCACGGCCTCCTGTGTGGAGCTCCTGGGTGTGGGAGATGCTGGGTGGAGGTTTTTTTAAGGCAAAGAAGGAGAGGAGAGTTCTGGGAAGGAAAAGGGTTTAGGGGTGGGTAGGAATCTGGGGTTCAGTGAGTCCTGATCATCCGCCTCCAAGACCTAGATAAACCTCACCCCATGAACCCGGGCACCCCTACTATATCACCAAACGTAGCGAACCACTTGGGGTGACCTGCGGTAGTGGTGTTGGTTATCCAATAAAAGTTCCCGGGGAAGCGCGGCGGTACCCATTCCCGCCTCCCAATTTATAATTTAGTGGTCTGATACAGACATCAAATCGATAGGTACATTTGTCACATTTTTTTAGAAACAATAACTTAGGTTTATTACAGTAAAATTTTTTTTTTTGATTTCATAGTGCGCAGGTAGGTACTTAATAGACTTATAGTATTTTTTTCCAAAACGGCGCTACAAAAATGAATTTTTCTGAATTTTTGAGAGACAAAAATTTTGTTTTATTCGAGTAAAAAAAAACAGAAAAAATATTCTTTCATAGCGTACTCTACTCCCCCCCCCCCCCCTTCCTCCATCCCGCAAACCCCACTCCCGAGTTCCCCTCCCCCTTCCCAGGTTACCCCGCTCCCCCCTCCCTGGTTTTCCTCCCCCCCTCCCGCGCTTCCTTAATTCATTGCCGGTACATTTAGTTTTCAAACAGCTCGCGTGCCACCTATTGAAATATTTTTATGCAAATTTCGTTATGCCAGACCTCACCAGTAGTTTTATACAAACCTTGTCCTAAAAATAACAAAAAATAAATTAAAAAAACCTCAATTTTTCAAGTTAATTTTAAGGTTCTGTGAAAGTTCTGTTCAAATTCTATTCAAGTTCCGTAATTATTTCAGTTTTAATATAATAAGTATAAGTAAATAATAATAAATATTAATTATCCCGTTCAACTTCAAGCAATTTCGTAATACATTTACAAAAAAAAATACATAAGCAAAATCATCAAATGATTCCGAGTAAGTTATGTGCAGGTAGGTACCTACATAGATTAAAAAGTGACCATCTTGAGTGATTTATTTAATTTCATATCATTAAATATTTAAATGAAAGAATACTGTTCCTAAGCCGGTAGGTACCTACCTGGTAAACCCCGAGAAAAATTACATTGTTGTAGGTACCTACCTGGTAAACCCCGAGAAAAATTACATTGTTGTAGGTACCTACCTACGCGTTTTCTCAATAAAAATTGCGTCAACATTACGTATTTTGTTACTTTTCTATCGATGGAACGGTAGGTACCTGCCCCGTTATAAATTGAGTTTTTTTCATATGGCCAGTAATTTAATACTCTCGGATAATTTGGGAACGCATTTTCGACATGAATTTTTCAGGAAATGTGTGATATTTGTCAGCTTCTACTGACATATTTTATAAGAAATGCGTATATAATTTTGGTATCAAAAGTTGCGTATTCCTCTACTCTATTATATTTTTTAAAAGTATCAAAGCTGGGATCGCTTTTTGGGCTGTAATGCAGTATTCCCCAACCGAAACCGCTGAGAGGTCCGTTGATGAGTGTTTCAGGCTGATAATTATTGCTTATAATAATTGTTACCCTTTGTGCTATGCATAAAAATTTTGTCTAAACGTTAGTTTATAAATTTAAAAAAAAATAATACATATTTACTATTAGATTAAGATTAGCGCCAGAAGACGTAAGAAGAAAGAATAATACATAATATGAAAGCGCGATCTCCAAATTTAGTATTTGGCTTGCGTTTAGGTTCCATTAGTTTGCCTATAGCTGATGAGGTTGCTGATCTAAGTGTTGACTGCCTCGGAGCAGTATTTTTGGGGACACATAGTTCAGAGATGTAAGGTGGGGCCATTTCATTGATCGATTTAAACACCATCCAACACAACTTGTACTGGATTCTTTCAGGGCACTTGAGCCAGTGAAGGTTACGAAGGTGTTCTGAAATGTGTGAATATTTAGGGACTCCGGTTATGAGCCGTACCACTGCATTAAACACGGATTGAAGTTTGTCAGTTTGATATTTTGGAAGGCTAGCGTAGATGCCGTTACAGTAATCGAGCCGTGAAACTACGTAAGAGTTGATTAGTAGTTTGGTTGCCTCTGTAGGAAGATTTCTTCGGACTGACTTGAGTTGTCTTAGGTGAAAAAAACCGGTGCTTACAGTCCTATTTATTTGACTTCTAAGCGAAAAGTCTGAATCCAGATTAACACCAAGAAGTTTGATTGTCTTTGGAATAATATCGCTGCCGGAAATGGAAATTTTTGTCAATGAAATGTGTATTGTCAATGAAATGTTGGCGTTTGTTTGTGGCCGCCCAGAGAAACTCAGTCTTAGATGGGTTCAGCTTAAGTTTATTTGAAGACATCCAACGAGTTATTGCTTCTATGCATTCAGCTACACGGATTTTGAGACTGTTGACTTCATTTGGAGTACAGAAAAAATAAACTTGCTGATCGTCAGCGTAGCAGTGGGATAAGAGACCAAACGACTCGATTATTTTGGCGACATCATTTGTAAAAAGGATGAAAAGAAGTGGACCCAAAACGGATCCCTGGGGTAGCCCTGAAGAAAGTGTTGCGAAGTTAGAGAGTTTATTTCCAACCTTCACGGCTTGTAAGCGATTGGATAAATATGACGCCAGCCAATTTTTGATGTCGGAACTCAAACCAAATGTTTCCTCCAATCTCGTAATGAGGAAGTCGTGATCAATCGTGTCAAATGCTGCACTCATGTCTAAGAGTGAGATAAGTGCTAACTTACCTGACTCTATGGCTAGAGTTACATCTGACAGCATACGAAGAAGTCCGGTTTCTGTTGAGTGAAACCTTCTATATGCGGATTGTCAATTTGTTAATATTTTTTTTGAATTTAAGTTACGGGTTTTTTGGGCAGCAGCAATTTTCTCCAAGATTTTTGATTTGAAAGGCAGATTTGAAACGGGTCGATAATTACATTATAAGTTATCGGGGTCTAGTTGCGACTTTTTTAATATTGGTGTAACGACAGCTGATTTTAGTGGCTCAGGGAAATCACCTAAACTGAGAGATTTATTAAAAATATGAACTAGGAATGGAGCCAAGACAATGGAACATTTTTTTAATAACCAAGTTGGTATAGGGTCCAGACTACACTGCTTATTTGGCGAACTTAAAATTATCTTTTTTACTTCTTCCAGCGTTGTAGGTATAAAGGAAGACAAATTTCCTTTAGAATGAATAGAGAATATCGGCGGAGGGGCGTGAGATGTGGAGGCACGAATTGTTTCAATTTTTTCCCGAAAAAACTTTGAAAAGGCATCCGGGGTAATATCTGTTTTAGCTGGAACAGTGACTTCAGAAATAACAGTCTTTATTGAGTTCCAGAGACGCCGTGGATTGGCTCGCTCAGAGTCAATCTTTTCATTCCAGTATTCTGACCTTTTGGAATTTATTTTGCTCATATACTGTTTTTGAGCAAGAATCCACTCATCTCTTGAAGTCAATGCAGGGTTTTTTCTATATGACCTCTCTAATTTCCGCATAAGTCTCTTCTGGTTTTGGCATTCATCATCAAACCAGCCGTCAGACTTTCGAACTTTACGTGTTTTTGACGTTGTCGGAGCATATTTATTTAATAAATATAAAAGTGTTGTATTGTACGTCTCGACAAGTTCTGTTGGCGTCTTTGTTTCCCAAAAATTGGGTGTAGAGAGATATGAAGTTCTTCCAGAAAATCACAAAAGCTAAATTTACGCCATTCCCTCGATATTATTGTTCTATACGGTATTTTAGGGGGGTTAAAATCAATATCAGTGCACACTAGCCGATGGTCCGATAGTCCTATATCACGAATATCTGCTAAGAGCGGCGAACCACTGTTCTTTGAAATAAGTATATCCAGTGTACCACCAGCATCGTGAGTTGGGACGTCAACCCATTGGCAGCATCCAAAGCAGGCTAATAAATCTAAGAATTTAATAGTGTTTGGTGATGTCACGCGCTTAAGACGAATATTAATGTCACCTGTAATAATGAGTGTGTCAGAGAGTCCGACTGAGAGTTCCAAAAAACGTGAAAACTCATTATAAAATTCTACAGAGATTGGTTTTGATCCGGGCCTGTACAGAGTACAGAGCGTAAACGACGCTCCTGAAGAAGAAACCCTGCATCCAATGTACTCAAATGTGCTAAAACTACCTAGAGCTACTTTAGTTAGCCGCAATCCTTGTTGGGCTATTATCGCGACCCCGCCGTGGTTCACGTGCGAGATGTTGTTTGATGATTCTTCCGTACTTGGCCGGGCTTCCTCGAGTACCACATACCCCAAAGCTTGAAGTCTCTTCATCGAGCACGAGTCACTGTTCTCATGCCACGTTTCTGTAATGGTAAGGATGTGAAGTTTTTCATCTCTGAAAACATCGTCCACCGCCTCTAGTTTGTTATTGGGGGATCGCGCATTCCAGGAGCCAATCGCAAGCTATCTGCTCTTATAGTTAGCATGTCGTTCCAATCGAATTTCATTAAAGTTGTGGAATTTATCAGAATCGGGGAGAGATTTGGTTGTAAGGTAATTCTTATCTTCGATTGATGTGACTCCTTGAAAACAGCCTACAGATGGAGAGTTATTATTATTACTATTATTATTGTATTTTGTTTTTTGTCCTCCACGGCACCCTCTATGTCTTAATTTTACGTTAGGATCACGGGCTAGTTTATACAAGTTTATTTTTGCGGTCACTAAGGGGTCCAACAATGCACTTTCATTATTATTTTTTAATTTATAAACTAACGTTTAGACAAGATTTTTATGCATAGCACAAAGGGTAACAATTATTACAAGCAATAATTGTCAGCCTGAAACACTCATTTACATTGAAAAATCTTCCGAGAAAAGATACTTGCCGCCAACGGGACTTGAACCCGTGTCCTTCCGATTGCCGGTCGAATGCTCTGACCACTGAGCTATGGGGACAACCCTACCACCTAGCAAGGGATTTAACACTAACAATGTCTTCCTCGCAAAAATAAAGTTGGTTGTTTTCAGGGGGAAAAAATATAACAAGCAGTAATTGTTGAATGAAACACTAGTATATATTGAATTATTTGGCGGGTATTTGTAAGTATCTTTTCTCGGAAGATTTTTCAATGTAAATGAGTGTTTCAGGCTGACAATTATTGCTTGTAATAATTGTTACCCTTTGTGCTATGCATAAAAATCTTGTCTAAACGTTAGTTTATAAATTAAAAAATAATAATTAATATTTAACAAGTTTAAGTATTTCCCCAATAAATGCAGACATAATTTGTCTCGACGCCACCTAGCGAGGGATTTAACACTAACAATGTCTTCCTCGCAAAAATAAAGTTGGTTGTTTTCAGGTGGAAAAAATATAACAAGCAGTAATTGTTGAATGAAACACTAGTATATATTGAATTATTTGGCGGGTATTTGATAAGCCCCCATAGCTCAGTGGTCAGAGCATTCGACCGGCAATCGGAAGGACACGGGTTCAAGTCCCGTTGGCGACAAGTATCTTTTCTCGGAAGATTTTTCAATGTGAATGAGTGTTTCAGGCTGACAATTATTGCTTGTAATAAATGCACTTTCACTTTGAAAACTTAGGAGTGTTGTTCGGTCATAACAAATAGGAGTGTTTACAATCTGCACTGCATCACTAATCCGGCCTCATTAATCATCAAGATGGCCTCATTACTCCTCTTCACTCCTACATGGTTCCACAAAGGCCCCGCGCTGGAAGGGTGCCCTTCCCCTCGGTTCCTCGAAGGCCCCACAAGGGAAGAGTTCATGGAGGTGGTCTCAGCTCACCTCTCCACGGTTTCTCCTATTGGTTCCTCCTACGGCCCCAGGAAGGAAATCCACGGAGGTGACCTCAGCACTCCTAGGTTCCCAAAAGGCCCCTAGTTTTCGAATGGTCCAATTTTTTTGTCCCACGAGTTACCAGGGAAATAAAAAGTCCACTCCAGCAGAGCCCTGAGTGCTGGAGTGAGGTCTAAATACTCCGAGATGCGACCTTGTTTCTCGGAGGCACCGTTCGTGACGCTGTTCCCCAGGACATTCAGCCTGAGCACGGTAGCTCACACCTTGGCTTGGGATGGCTATTGCAGGTTTGCGTTTCCATTCCCTGAGCGATGGGTTCGCCACACTCTCTACGCTGTGGCCTTAGTATTTTAGTAACAACATAAAAAGTACATCGATAACACAGGTCTGCGACTGTTTTTTTTTTCTTTTAAATAAGAGGTATATTCCCATGAATTTTTGGTTGCTGAATTCGGGAAATTTATCAAAAAAATTCCATCACGTAAGGTTTTTCCGGAAAACTCAAAATACTGTGGGATTGCCTATCTTATGGCGCAAAACGGGGTTTATTGTTGAAATATATTTTTTTATTAATTCCAACTTATTATAAGATAATGTTATGTTTTATAGACTGAAACAAAACATTTAGCAACTCATGACGATACAATTAGCCAGCGTTGAATCATATATATCGGAATTTTCCATAGTAAGTATGATGGGAGAATGCCGAAATTCCCAAGTTGCCCACTCCCTTCCATGCCCTTTCATTTATTTATTTCTGTTCCAACTTTCGTAACGTGCGTTTCAAAAATGACTTCAAGAGGTTGTGTAAATTTTTCTGAGAGTTTTTGCTATATTTACAGTGAATTTGTAGTGAAAAAACAACAAAGAAATATTACTGTAAAAAAAAGTGTATTTGCGTATTTGGTGTGAAGATAGGGAACCAGGACAAATCTTGAGCCCTGCATGAAGTTTGTTCAGGGTGAGTTGGAAGGACTTAGAATGTGGTCAAAAGGTAAAGTTAAATCTTTTCAGAGGTGTCAATATGTTTTTCTGATTTTTCTGTTTCCAGATTTTCGATTGAGTTTCGCTTATATTGTCTTCATTTATTTAAATCTTTTCGTTTTGGTGTTCCCATGATCTGGAGAGAGCCTCGAAACCACAGCGATGACTGCTACTTTTGTTCGTGCAATGTGCAAGGGTATAGTACCAAAAATAAAAAATAAACAAAAATGTTACCCAAACACGGATTCGGCACTCCGTCCAGTCCCTCACGGACCTGGCATTCCTACACCACAAGCACCACAGAGCCTAGACGATTTACCATCATCAGATAGTGAATCAGAAGAAAGTTCTAGTAACGAGTTTCAAGTAGGCGACTCCAGTGGAGCTCAACAATTTTAATATAACGTCCCACAAAAGAAAAAGTACGAAACGAAGCTTCGAAACCGAAAAAAGCAGATTTTATATAGATTTATAATTGTATATAATGTAAATAAAATATTTTATGACTTAAAATTAATTAAATCTGTATAATTTTATGATTTTTTTCTTCTTTTGAACATTCCCTACAGAAGTAGTGTAAGGCGGGTTTTTCCTATATTTTAATTTCCACTTTGCGGAAAATCCTTACGTGATGGGTAGAAATGGATGGCATACTCGAATTCAGCATACCGAAATACAAATAATTCACCCATTACCATTTAAAACAAAAAAATTAAATGTCAATTCGCAGATCTGTGTAATTTATTAAAAAAAACATGTAAGAAAAATACACTACGGGTAGGTACATACCTACATATACAAGATATTTTGAAAACTACTTAAGAATTACTTTGAAAGTACAAAAATAACTTCAAATTCTGGAAGTAAACTGTGTGTTGAAGAATATAAACATTCAAAGTAAGTATGTTTGACTATAATCGAACTGAGAAGCGCTAACATACAGCTTTAATTAAATATTATTTGTATGTTGACATTCTTTCAATATTTCTAATTATAATGAAATTCTTATTAGCAGGAAAAAATAAGGATCCAGTTCAAACAATTCTATTTCCTGAATCGTTAATATAAAATGTTCAAATTACTTACAATAAGTATGTTTAATTTTGACAAACGAATTCAAATATACGAACATTTGATTTAAATCACAGAGCTCATTAAACAAGATAGGGCTTTTCAGGAAGAAAATCGAGACGGCTTTGTTTCAGTATCGTTTATTGTCACTTGATAAATAAAATAAGATTCAAAATGAATTGTGAATATATTCACGGCAAAAACTCTAAATGGTGCACAAGATGTAGCTTGTTATTAAAATGATTAATATTTACTGAACAATATTTTATTTAATATTTAGTGAAAAATAATTGTTAATTTATTGTAATGAAGTTTTGATTGCAGAACTTAATTTCAATTTCAGCGGTTCGCTATGGGGTGGCTTTTATCCGGGTCTGCCCACAAGCTGCATTGCAGGCCGGATCGGGAGTGAATGGTTGGGGGAGTCCTTTGACTGCTGATGCTGTAGGTACTCTCTCGGAACATCGCCTTGCTTTGATTTGCTTTGATTCATACGTTTATATTATATTCACGATTCATACACTCCTGGACACACTGAACCCCAGATTCCTACCCACCCCTCACACCCTATTCCTTCCCAGCACTTCCTCTCCTTCCTTTCGTAAAAAGAACATCCTCACAGCATCCCCAAAAGACGACATAGGCCCTGATGCAAATTATTTTCTTCGAACTAATGTAAAAAATATTAAATATTTATGTTATAAATATATATTTTATATTTAATTTATAAAAACAATTTATTTTTAAACAATTCCGCTATGTAATTTATGACAAAGCGTGAAAACTAATTTTCTTCAGAAGGCGATTGACTTCGTGTGCTTATGGTATTATATTTATTATTTTCGGCTTTTAGAGAGTGATTTATACAATATTATTAAAGGGCAAGGCAAACCTTCAATGGACCTTGTCTCTTGCCCTCTCCTATCGGAGATTAGCTATCATTTGGGCAATCATTGCCCTGCAGTATACAGTCCAGAATATTTCTGTGGAACTGCACTCGTAGCAGTCACGTGGATAACAAAATCAAGTTGAAACAAACGGCAAAGTTTTAAAAAAAAGTTGGTTTTTCTCCTTTCTTATCATGATCAAACTCACCACGTGACTTAACACAGAAATCAATAAATTGTAACAGGCAATGTGCAAAATTTTAAGCTACATGAGAGATACATTAAATCTGAAAGGGATTTAACTGTACAATAAATTTATTAGGGAACATTTGAATGGTAATGTTATAACGTAAGATGAAAGGAATGGGTTTTTACGTTAACGGTGAATATTACGTTTCACCTTTACTGGAATAGCGCAGCGCCTCGACGAGCTTTTTCCCTGCCATTTCTGTGAAACTTTGATATTACATGCTATCATTTCGCAGTAAAGTGTAATGCTAAGGTATCTCATCGTGTTCAGGCTGATATAATTTTGGATAAAATATTTGGCAAATATTAAATATTAATAAGAAGGAAAGTACTCGTTTAAAAATAAATTTCATTCATTTGATTTGTTTTGTTAAACAATAATTAGCAGTTGGGAATCTTGAGCGGTAGTAAGAAAAAATAGGAATAGCTTGGTATGCACGTCAGTTTCACAAAAAAAAGTGTCTGATACATGCAAAACTAATTATTTTTGTTTGATGCAGGACGGAGAGGTTTTGTATTGTGGTGAGCTATATGAAAATATGATGAACACTTTGTGGCTTGACATTATATAGAAGGAAACAAGTTCTTTGTTTAAAACCACTTTATTTTGATTTATATTTGTCGACCGGTTTCGGTTGGACTCAACCTTCCACAGAACAATAAAAATATTAACAGTTTATATGTTTATTGTCTTAAGGTAGGTTAAAACCGGTCGACAAATATAAATCAAAATAAAGTGGTTTTGAACAAAAAACTTGTTTCCTTCTGTAAACAATTTATTATTAAGTATCATTTAAGGATTTCTATATTTCAAGTACTTCCATCTCGTTGCTTTCGTTTGTCATCGAGAAGTAAAAAATGATTAATTTTGTCCAAATCACAATTTTCATTGTTAATGTTTGTACAAAAGTATTATTCATTGATTTTTATGCTTATTTTTCCAAAATGTCTGTATTTTAATTTAAAACCTTTTCGTAAAAATATATTCAAATTTACAGGGGAGAATTTTTAGGTAAGTTCAACGTGAAACCTCTTCCGGTAATAAATTATACTTGAACAAGGAAGTGTGAACAATTTATTCATTGACAAAGTGCCGTTATCGGGAAATTTTGCATTACGAGCAGGAGTAAGTGTTCCGCATTTTGCACAGATTTCATCCCAGTCTACGCCGAGAGCGGGGGTTGAATCATGCATGGATGCATTCGTCTCCCAGCTGAACTTTAAGATGGTATTTTTCAACATTTTGTGAGTTCTGTTTACATTTTAAACTCGTTGTACTTACACGAATGTGAAATAGAAAACATTTTTTTATTAATAAACACAACTAAAACCGCAAATAAATAATGTTTTTAGACATTCAAAATCCACTCTTTCTTCGTAGATGGTGAATAATCTTCTTTGCAGGGAGGAATTTTAAGAAGTCCTCAATTTGGGAGGCGGGTATGGGTACCTCCACCCCGGGAACCATTTATTGGATAACCAACACTTCTGCCATAGGTCACCACAAAATGGTTATCTAAGTTTGGTGACTTTTTTTTTTTTTTTTTACAGTAAATACCGCACAAGAATCTCAACTGCTCCCGTCTGGAGCCAGTGAGACTATGGCATCCCCGATTGGGGTATGTTGTGAGGCTTAGCAGGGGTGCCCAGGTCCATGGGTTGAGGTTTGTCCAGTCCAGATATTTTTCATAATGTAACATTAATATATAATGACTTATTTAAAAAAATATTCCACATTATAATTTTGATCATTGTCATAAGAAAAAAACAGTTTTTTATTAAATTTCTGTTTTCAAACTATCGGGAATGTGTACACTAAGGTGGGTTATTTAATTTTTTTAAAAATTATTTTTAAATTCTAAAAGCGATAAAAGGGTGCCAAATGGGTTCAAAATGATGCCACGTGTTTAAATTCATAGTAATTTTTATATACACTATAAATAACAACTGAAAATGAAAATTTAAAGTTTAAACAAGGTTTTTTATATTCGTCCATAGGAAATGTGGTATATTTTTACGAAATAATTTACAAAAAGTCCCAAGATTGAGTCTGGCAAAATAATGCCTAAATTTGAGAGTAAGAAGGATTTTCTGGTACACTGCCTACATACACTGCTTTGAGATAATTTGAATTCTATTCAAATATTTTTTTAAATAAATAAATCAAAATATTCCCTCTATTTCGTGTTTTATTTAAAAATAGTTCATTTTTAATGTTTTATCTAACATATTTTAAAGATTTAACAAGGGTGGGTTTTTCTCTATTATGTGAAATTTCAAAGTCAATCCCGAGGAAGAAGATGATATCATATTATTAAAAAATGACGTGATTTTATGTCTTCATTTAACACCCTTTTATCACTATTAGACAAATCAAAACAAGATTTTTTCAATAGAGTCATGACCCACCTTAGTGTACACCCTCGTGGCCTTTGTTTCTTTTGCCATTTTCAGTCTTTTCTGATTTAGTACATAATTTATTATGTTGCGTAGCGTTCATGTACTTGTGATGTTTTTATAAATGTTGTATTCGTGTGTATAAATCCGTTTTGAATTTTGGTACAATCGATCCTTTATGAAGTTTATAAAATATATTTTACAAAAGCAGCAGTGGAAGTTAGGACCTGAGGGAATTTATTTTTCTAACAATTTGATAACGAAATGGGTGAAACAGCTGCACGCATAATAATTATTATACAGCAGAATTTGTTTTTGAGTTATTTTCCATAAATTGTTTGATAATATTATTGAATATAAATTCAACTCGATAACAAAAAATAAACAAACATAACACTTCGCAAAACTCCAAGTTTTTAAAACGTGAAGTCAAATAAGCACAGTGCATGTATAAAAATATATTCAATAACACAAACCAATCAAGATTGACCAATTTTTCGTTTTTTTGCGGTTGATATTAAGCTTCGCCTATTAAAAAAGGGTTTGTGTTTATCGAGGTCCCTAAGATTCAAATTAAATATTTATCCGTTTATTTGAACCAGGATCGCCGAACCAAGGTAGATAGATACAAACGGTAATCTATCTGAAATCTAAACAGTATCTACCAAAGGGAGACACAAACGTGCCTTTGGTACGTCTAACCTGAGCAATTATAATTGTAAATGAATTAATAAGAATACCTGAACGTGTGAAACAACGGCCGCCCTTATTAAGTGTCGCACAATTACCGGGAAGCCCTTAGCATCCGGCCGTGGACACTCACATCAGGCATGCGGGCCGTTGGGCCACAAACTGCAGGTCTATAAACAGGATTGTAGGTATGTGGTACCATAGTAGGACTACGGGACTGTTTTCCCGGAGCACTACACGGATTCCGTCCGAACAATTTCCCTTTGAATAACACGCGTAGAATACACAAAAGGCCTGTCGGTGAACCACTTGCTGAAAAATACTCGCGCGGAACTTTACACCGGATATCGGTAAACATTTTTTGAAGTGTTTTTTATGAAAGCGCCTGCATAAAAGTAATTTTAAAGACATGGTATCGATCTGCTTTTTTATTTAATTTACAAACTTATAGGTGGTTGATTACTTAACTTAACCTCAATATTTTAACGAAATACAATTCTTATTATTTTTTTATTTTTTTTAATTTTTTTTTTTATTATCAAAGTTTTTTTGGTACATTTACATATGGGTAAATACATAATAACAAAAAATGTAAGTAACAAAAAAAAATCCCACAAAGGCGAAGCCTGTGTGTGGATATTATATTATGTGGATAACAGTGGTAGTTAAAATAAAATTATAAAAAAATAAAAAAAATATATATAAGCATAGAGTCTACAGTGATCAACATGAATGACTTCGTAGGAGTTTAAAAATTTAAAAATATATGTAAGATAAACACACAAATTAAAATATATATGCATAGTGTTTACAGTGATCAACATGATTGACTTCATACGAGTATAAAAATTTAAAAATATATCTAAGATTAACACACATTTACACCCATACTTAAATACACATGTACATACGAGTATATATATATATATATACATATATATATTTCCTGTTTTTATTCTAAATATTCAGAAAGACTCCACATTTTAGAAGCTGATTGAATTACAGAAAAAACTTATTCAGTAAATTATTTTTTACCCAGATTTTAACATTTTTTTTAAGTACGTTCAGATTTTGATCCTTGCTGATGGAGTGGGGTATGGAATTGAATAGTTTTGGGGCAATGTAGGTAATGTGTCTTTGGGCCAGTCTGGTTTTGCAGTGAGGCACTGTGTACACGCACGTGTTATATCTCTGGCTAGAACGATATGTGTTTTTATTGAAATTGTTTGGACGCGTAAAAATATATTTGAGACATTGGATACAGTAGATCCGCCTTAGTTCTAGTATTTCAGTTTCTTGAAATAGCTGATTGGTAGGATACATCTTGGACTTCTGGTACATTACCTTAATGATGGACTTCTGAGCAATTTCCAATGGTTTTATATGGTTATTGTATGTTCCTCCCCAGGCGATTATTCCATAGGAAATGGACGAAAGCACCAATGCATCATAAACAAGTTTCATGGTTCTTGTATTGACGATATTGTTCATACGTTTGAATATATAATTTAAGTATCTCAGTTTATTTACAGTTTTTTCTACATGGTAAGTCCATTTGAGTTGGCTGTCTATAGTTACACCTAAGTACTTGATATATTTTCCTAATTTTACATCTTCGCAGTTTGTGCATGTCGCAAAGTTACAATTAACATTATGGAACTTCAAGTTAAGATTATTTTTAGGGGATGACTTTTGGGAATTATAAAAGGGAATAAAAATAGTTTTATCATAATTTAGGCTAAGAAGATTTCTATCTAGCCAATCTTTGACTATTGCAATGCATTTGTTGGCTTTACTGATTGTATCTTCCCAAGTTTTACCATGTACTGTGATTGCAGTGTCATCGGCAAAAGAGAGAATTTTACCTGGTATTACAATATTGCAAAGGTCATTGATGTAGATTTGAAAGAGAAGTGGTCCTAAGACAGTTCCTTGAGGAATACCATGTTTTGCTAGACCATAAGTGCTTAAGCTTGATCCTATTTTTGTGCGTTGTTGGCGATTTAATATATAGCTTTTTAATAACATGAGACTTTTGTTTTTAATTCCAATGTTAAAGATTTTCTTTAAAAGAATTCTATGGTTGACTGTGTCGAACGCTTTCTTTAGGTCCAAGAAGATGCTTAGAGATTTAGTGTTAGAGTCTAGATTGGAATATATGTTTTTGGTTAAACTAAATACAGCGTCGTCGGTGCACAGGTTAGTTCTAAAACCATATTGATTAGCTGAGAGGATTGCCTTGGATTCTAAAAAGTTCATAATTTGTCGTTTTAAACACTTTTCGAAGATCTTGGATAATTGTGAAGTTAAAGTTATTGGTCTGTAGTTGTCTGTTTTACATTGGGATCCGGATTTATGTATTGGAATAATGTGAGCGAGTTTAAAATTATTGGGGTAAATGCTGTGTTTGATGCAGTTATTGAAAATGTGATGTAATGGAATGATAATATGTTTTTTAATTGATTTGATGGTGGTATTGCTTATGTTATCTGGGCCATTTGCAGACTTCTCTTTAAGGTTGTCAATTTGTCTTGAGATTTCAAGTTCTGTTATTTCTTTGAAAGTAGAAAGCTCAGAGGTAGTATCATTAGACTCTGAAAGGTCGGGAGGAATTTGATTCGAGTAAATACTAAGACTCGGGTTATTATCTATTAGGGTTGAGGCAATGTTTGTAAAGAAGTGATTGAAATTATTTGCGATGCTCTCAGCGTCTTCAATGGTGGTGTTATTATCAGTAATGATTTTTTGGGGAATTTTATCAAACTTTTGATTCCTATTTGAAATTTCATTTATTACGTGCCATGTTTTTTTTGAGTCGTTGTGAGCATTATGTAGTTGTGTAGAGTAGTATTGTTGTTTTCGTTTTTTTATGATTGTGTTTAGGTAGTTTCTAAATAAAATGTATTCATTACGTTTGGTGTGGATCTGTGCTTCGTTTTTGGTTGTGCAATGATTTTCAAGATTTTTGTAGATTTTGAAAAGTTTGTTTCTGTGTTGTATTGAAATTATCAGTCCACGTGTAATCCACGGCTTTATGTGCTTGTGTTTACTTTTTGGTGGTGTTATTTGTTCTTGACTTTTTAGAATATGTTTTTGAAGTACTTCGTAAAAGGTATTCAAAGTTAAATTTGGGTCATCATTAGATAGTACCGCGATCCACGATTCTTCGTTCAGTAAGTTATTTAGAGTTGAGTAGTTGATTTTAGTAATTGTTTTGTTAAAATTATTTGGATCAGCGGAGATCCATGAGATCGATGAGGGCAAGGTTGGAGTATGGTGGCCGTAGAAGGTAGGATAGTGGTCAGTTATGTCAATTTTTAGTGTAGCGGATTTATATTGGTAATTTTTGTTTGATTTTAGGAATATATGATCAAGGCATGTATCTTTAGGATGATTAGGTCTGGTGGTGTTATTTATGTACGATAGATATCCTGTGGAATGCATAACATTTAGATATTCGTTCGCGGCCGGATTAAGTAAGGCGTTTTGAATATTTATATTAATATCACCCAAAAAAAATGCAAAATCGAAATGGTTAGAGTTATTATTTTTAATAAAAGTTTTAATTTCTTGAGTAAACAGGTTTGTAGATAAAGAGGGTGAGCGGTATGCTGTCAAAATAGAGTATTTTTTCCCTTTGGAGGTAAAAGTTGCGTGGGCAGCATTGGAATATTTGAAGTTTGGGTTTTCTATATTGATGTTGGATATGGAGTGTACATTGTAAAATATGGTTATGCCATCATGAGAGGTATGTCTAGTCGGAATTGAAAAGGTAGTATAGTTCGGTAAGTTGAACGGAACGCATTCGCGCATTTGTGTTTCAGTGAGTGCTATAAAATCTATTTGGAAGGATAAAGAATTTAAAAGGATACAGAAGTCATCAAAATGTTTCCTAATACTTCTAATGTTCATGTTTAGTATGTTGAACGATGTATTGTTGAATAATGTGTTGACATCTTCGAAATTGTCACATTCATGAGTTTCAGGGATGGTGTTTTCTTCAGAAGGGGCCATTTTTATTGAGTCCGGATGGTAATCTTTGAAGATACAAAATGGAGTCCAGGTTATTGAAGTGGTATGTCGCTTGCGTCTCTGACATGTATAATTGGAGTATCCTTGAGAAACGTGATTGAATAAACTTTTTTTTTGTGTATGAATATCGCACAAGAGTCCCAACTGCTCCCGTCTGGAGCCAGTGAGAACATGGCATCCCGAATAATTGTGGTATATTGTGAGACTGAAAGTAGTGGGGAGAGGAACGAGATGAGAAGAGAAATGTCGGAAAATACCTGGCTATGCAGATCTAGTTACCAAACACGGCTAAATCCATTTCAAGCAACGTTTCAATTCTGAATGGTGGCCTTACATCAGAGTGATACTGAGAGTCTCTTTCACTCTGAAGCGAAAAAACCAAAAATTATTTTTAAATAATTAAATTGTCAAAAAACACAAATCAAACAAATATAATTTACTTGCGCACGCCGGAATTTGAACCCGCGACCTTCGAATTGGTGGTTTGCTAGCCTTACTCCTCGACCACGGAGCCCATTAATGACTGTAAAATGCTGCAATGCAAAATGTTCTGATAATATTACAATAATGTCATTTTCCTGAATTCAAGTAGACAAAAGTTATAGAATTTATTAATTATTTACTTAAAAAATTTGGTCGTCGTGGTTAATTATTGTTTTTTTTTGTTATTTATGGATTAAAGAACAAAAAAGACAATATTACTAAAAAATTTATAACGGAAAAGAATAAAACATATGCACGCAATACACAAAACCAATATAAAACACGCAACACCCTCACAAACACATAAATCATAACATATGCCGATTTTCTTTTTCTTTTTTTTTAAATTTATTAATTTTATTTTAATTTTTAATCCTTATTTTTAGAGTTTTTTTTTTCATCACCAACATTAAATATGTCTTTTTTTTCAAACTGTATTATGTATGTATAAATTCTTATATTATAAAATGGGGGCCTCAGCACGGGTAAACAACCCAGTGAGGCCAACATTACTGGATTGTACTCTGAAATATTGTAAAATAATGTATCAACAATAAAAAATAAACAAATTTAATATCCGAAATCCGCTTTTGCGAATGGGAGATATTATCTCAAAATACGAACAAATAATATTATGTATATACTATTGGGATTGGGCCATGTGTAAAATAGGATTTCACGATATTGCGTGCTTTATTGGAAATTAATTATTCTTGAATAACAGTATCAACACCGTCTTAATTGTATTTTCAAGAGGTTTGCCAATCAGATTTAATCATAAATAAGGGAAAATTACATTCTGAAGACCCAAAGACATAAATTAAACAGCGTAAACATTGTGTCGCGGAGTACGAGTTGAATAGCCTTTCTAACGAAATATATGTTTATCTTGCAGTGCGTGCCATTTGACCGGTAAGGGTTAATGTTCAAGGAAAGAAAAGCAGAGCAGTTGCTTTGACAGAAGATTACAATGGAAAAATAGTGGCGTTAGATAAGGGTTGAAAATTGATTGGAGGTTTTTTTTCCTTTATTTTTTCCCATTATACGTACATTTCAAAAGTAATTTTTTACGTAATTTCTAAATATATATAAAATAACACAAGATAAAAATAATGTAAAAAAGTTGAAAAAATAAATAAATATATATATATAAGACAAAAGTAGATAATGAGAACCCACTAAGGCACTGTTTGTGCGTGGATATTATTAACTAAAGTGCTCAATTACACCAATAAGTTGGCGGTACAAGTAAAAAATATAAATTTCAAAGTGAAAGTTTAAAAATATAGGTAATGTATCTTTGAAAATATTTTAGTAACAAAGTGACACATACGTACAAGTTAGTTGATTTTTTGATACGGTTTCATTTAATTTTTTGTTAAGGTTGTGTGTAATGCATTATGGAAGTGATGTAATGTAATAATATAATAAGTGTTTTTGGTTGGAGGTTGTGTGTAATACATTGTGGAAGTGATGTAATATAATAAGCGTAATTGATTGGAGGTTGTGTGTAATGCATCGTGGAAGTGGTGTAATTTAATAAGTGTAACTGGTTGCAGGTTGTGTGTAATTCACTGTGGAAGTGATGATGTAATATAATAAGTGTAATTGGTTGGAGATTGTGTGTAATGCATTGTGGAAGTGATGTTAAATAATAATATGATAAGTGTAATTGGTTGGAGGTTGTGTGTAATGCATTGTGCAAGTGATGTTATATAATAATATAATAAGTGTAATTGGTTGAAGGTTGAGTGTAATCCATTGTGGAAGTCATTTAATGTAATAATATGTAAAGGAAATATATACCATTTAAATTTGAATCCTGTAATGTCAGTTGGAATGCAATTATCAATTGTCACTTGTTTTGTTTTTCTATTATTTGATTTAAAATGTGAGATTTTGTTAAAAGAAACCATTCAAAGGAAAGTGATATAAATAAACCTAAATGTCGTTTCTTTGTTAAAAACTTTGCAACACATGTGTTTTATTTATAAATTATTAGAAAGTAATTAAACCTCTCAACTTATTATAAAACGGCATTTCGTTTTTTAAACCAAAAATGAAGAAACTTCAATTCGAATTTACGCTATTACCTGAAGGCGATGGCAGATCAAATATTATTAGCATTACAAAAATAGTCACAAGTGATGAAAAAGTGTTTACAATACCAGAAATGATACAATCCGCCAGCCACCACGAGGAGATAATGAAAAGTGGTGCTTTTGGAAAATAAAAAATATTTTGAAAAAAAGATACCAGGTTAGAAGAGTCTGGGTAACCATGATAGAATAACTAAAAAAACATATGTAGAGGAAGATGGAAACCTACAGTTCGGAGACCAATACTTCGAAGAATAGGACGAAAAAAGTTTACAAGTTCATAAAAAAAGAAGATGCATTAGGAAAATTGATTCAAGAGTTAATGGAAGATAAGCAACAGAGCTTAAAAAACATTGCTGAGAAGTTTGTTATAGAAAAATTCTGAACTAAAAATACAAATGCAAGCCAGTGGATAGAAGTGTTTGAAAAATAATGTTTGCGGTTTGATGTGACCATTGATGGAAAAAAATAGAAATACTCTGATTGTTCGTGGATAAATCTTGTATAGACTGGTACAGTTCCATGATTATAAAACTAACAATGAACTCAGAGTGGTCAACATGAAAAACAAATTCTGTGAATCTTTTGCAAACAAAGGATGGAACCCTGTCACATATGCACTATCATTTAGATACAAAGATTGGTTCTCTGTTGGATTATGCTATGAGAAAAGAAAAACTTCTATTTGATATGAGAAGATCAATTGATACCGGTACTTTGATAGAGCTTGTTGCTTCCGGACTACCAGAATTCATACTTAACAAGATCGATAGAGAAGGATTACAAAACACTGTAATGAAGTAAACAAGTAAACACTGTTTAGTGAAGTAAACAAGTATGAACATATGGTCAACAAAAAAAGATTTATGAATAAGAGAACATTTGGAAATGCAGATCATAATAATTATGGGGGTAAAAACCCATCCAAATTTTGTAAAAAATTGAATAAGGGCATTCGTTACCACCCTGAAGCTAAATGCTGGTTCAAAACAAAAGAGGATGAAAAATTTTAGAGAAATGCCATTAAAAATGTAAACAATTCAGTGATAGAGACTGAGTTAAATGAAAATTATCATAAAACTAATAGTAACACCATTAAGGTCTCTGCCCACTACACCGTTCCATACCATGACCGTAACCGTAGCAGCGCATGCAAAAAAATATTCTTTGTATCGATCAGTATGAAACGCTGTCCACTAGCCCGTTCCGTCACCGACCAACACCGTCGCATACCATGACCGGACTGACAGCTAATTCTCGATGACAATATTTTGCAGATGCCGGTCCGCTCTATGCATGGCACGCGACGGTCCTAACCCCGTTCTAACCGCGTTGCCACTCCGTCAGTTCGTGATTTGTGTTCAGTTCTATGAGACGTGCGTCAGCGGGTAGACAGACATTTGAACGGGGATGGTACGGACACTAATAGCGGTGTATACGGCTATCATACGGTCACTATACCCGTTACGTACGGGTATAATACGGTGTTAGCAAGTTCTAGTGGGCATAGTAGGGCGTAGCGTGTTTATTTCTTGGCTGATACGTTCATAGTACGGTCATGGTATGGAACGGTGTAGTGGGCAGAGACCTTATATAAAAGTCAAACTATTACTAAATGATAAATTAAAAATATACGGAATTGAAGATTCGGGTTCAAATATTTCTCTACTTAATTCTAAGTTATTGAAACTAAAAGAAAAATGAAACAATTTGAATGAAGCAAATTTAGTAACGATTAATGGTGTCAATTGCTAATTGGTTAATGTTAATTGGTGTATATGCAATAAACTGGCACTTAAAATTAGTAAATGTCAAATAATAAGATTTTATAAAATAAAGAAATCGATCATTTATAAATACAATCTTGACAAAATTATATTAAACTCGGTAGAAACAATAAATGATCTAGGTATTATTTTTAACTCAAAACTTACATTTATTAGCCATATAAATAATATTATTAATAGAGCAATGAAGATTTTAGGATTTATTATTAGAATAACCAAACAATTTTGTAACATTGATACTATTCGCATTTTATACATAACGCTAGTGAGAAGCATTTTAGAATATAATTCTACGATTTGGGCTCCACATTACAATATCCATATTCAAGCGATTGAAAAAGTCCAGCATAGATTCCTTAGGTATATTAATTTTAAATTAGGTATTCCAAGAGAATTCGTGGACTATAATTTGTAATTAAACTGGACTAATCTCGTAAATTTATCAGATCGCAGAAAAATCGGTGATCTATTAATATTATATAAAATAATTCACTCGGTCCTGGATACCCCTGATTTAATAGAACTAATACGATTTCATTACCCCGGTCGCGCTAACAATAGACTGACTCTACCGTTCTACTATAATAACATACATACATTATCACATTATTACTCAAATGAAATGATAATGCTAACATCGGCGATATTTATTTCTTAAAATTAGCGCAATATAAACATGCACTCAAAAATTATTTTTCCATAATGTAACTTTATATACGCAATATGGACATGTTGAAATGAAATGATGATATTTCTCATGGTTCTTTTTTGTTATTTTTTGTTGTGATACACAAAATAATTGTATTTTAAGTATAAAACTACTTTTATGTAATGATATTATTTTTCTTACTTTTGTACTCTATTATATGTTTATTTATAAAAGGCAGTATAGCCGTTTATGTATTAAAAAAAAACCAGTGGTTTGACAACGTTAAAGATAAAGCAATTGAATTGGAGAAAAAATTTGATGTGTACATTATTGATGAACACAATTTCAAGTATGATTTTTTGATTGGATTAGAGATGATAAAAGACTTCAAACTTATCCAAAGTGAAGACTTACAAATATCACAGAAACTCTGCCTGAATAATACAAATAATAAAGAAAAAGATTCTCCAGATATGAAAACGAATACTGAATTTAAACATAGAAAAACACAGAATTAATTTTAACGAACATGTTAAAGAAGAAGATTTCAAAATAACAATAATTCATTTAAATGATGATCAAAAAATAGAAATAAATGAACTAATAACACGTCAGTGCTTGCGAAGAGTAAATATGATGTTGGCTCTGTTAATGGATATGAAGCGAAGATAGACTTATTAGTGGTTAAATATTGTAGTAAGAGGCCTTAGAGATGCAGTGCAGAAGATAAAAAGAAAATAGAAGAGCAAATAGCAAAATTATTAGACAATAAACTGATAGAAGAGTCGTGCAGTCCATTTTCTGCACCGATTACTCTATCATTTAGAAAAGAAGAAAACAAAAGATCCAGATTATGCATAGACTTCAGAGACTTAAATAAAATAGTAATACCTCAGGCTCAACCATTTACATTGATTGAAGACAGTGGCGGCTCGAGTGCATTATTGATGTTGTAGCCGAAAAAAAAATTTTTTTTTTGAAAATCAGTTTTTTGTATGAAAAATTTCAAGAAGTTTCATTTTGGCGGTGCGCCGCACCGATTTCCTGAAAATCTTCATACAAAACACCGATTTTTGAAAAAAAAAATCCATGATGCCATTTTTTTAATATCAGCACCCTAGCACACCCAAAAGTCACGAGCTGCCACTGATTGAAGACCTAATGACAAAGACCAGAAATTGCAAATTTTTTTCAACGCTGGATATAAACTCAGCTTTTTGGTCTATCAATGAACATTTAACCCCCAAAAATCAGCATCTCCTAAAACAATGTAGAGATATAAAAACGGACAGAAAAATTCTCCACTGCTGGATAAAAAACGGAAAAATTTTCATTCGTATAAGTGATACAACACCCATAATTTTAATTGCGGATCAAGATGACGTAAACAGACTTTCAACATTAAAGACAATGCCCACACAAGACGCTTCTACATCGGCCCTCCCTTTAGGAAACTAAATTTACAGAACAATATCAAACGTATAACTATTTATATCAAATTTAACCTCTTGCAGTACCTTAACATAATACCCAATTTCTACTTAGTCGTAATACACGAATCATCACTAAACGTTAATTATAAATTCCTTTTAAACTTAAGAGTTCAAATAATGTGAAAACATGTTTTTATCAATTGTTTGAATTGTATTAGTAATCTGTCCATAGATATAACAATCAATCTGTCAAAACAAAAGCCTCTTAAATGTTCAAAAATGCCCCCAATCACAGCATAATTATTTTTTTTCCAAACTATTTTCCAAACCATTTCACGAACATAATATTTAAAAATGCTTAACATATATTTTCAAAATGTGCGAGGTCTTCGCACAAAAACCCATAGCTTCTTAAATCAGGTCCTTTTGAACAATTACAATATTTATCTTATATGCGAGACTTGGCTAAATAAATCAATCCAGGACAGTGAATTGTTTGACAATAGGTATGATGTATTTAGAAAAGATCGGAACTACTTTTTGTCTGGACAGCAGCAGGGAGGGGGGGTACTAATTGCAACATTCAAATCTCTGAAGGCTCAGAGATTACCCTGGTCTACGTGTACTGAGGAGATCTGGATATCAGTGACAATACTAGGTAACAATAATAAACTCAAAAATTTATATATCTGCTGCACATATCACCCACAAAACACCGACTACATCCACAACCTAACTCATCACTTCAACACCACATTAGACCTGCACGCAAATCACCCGGAAGGATTGTTTTTATTAGCTGGAGACTACAATATACCCAAACTAAACTGGAAGTTAACCGAAGGGCAAAACCAATTAGAACCAAATTTTCCAGAAGACACTGCTAGCTGTGCCTTGGTAACTTCCTTTCATTCACCCAACTACACCAATTCAATTCTATAACCAACACAAACAAACAAATTCTTGATTTAATCATAACAAATATTTCAAAATGTAGCCATTGTACCGAACCTCTGACGCCTGAAGATTCACATTACAGAGATAGAGACATAGAGTTATCACCTGTTACTGTACCGTCTCTCTCCGGCTCATCCAGGACAGTTAAAATGTTTCACCGAGGTGATTACGGTCAAATCACTGATGAATTATTCAAAATAAATTGGAAACTCGAATTTCAAGGTAAGGATACCGAAAAAGCCGTATTAGATTTTTTACAATATCATAAATGACATTATTCGCAAATATATCCCAGAAAAAAAAATTACGGTAATTTAGAAAGATTCCCCCCCTGGTACACTTAACCACTTATAAAAATTGTAAAAGAGAAATTAAAATATCACAAGAAATGGAAAAAATATAAGAACCTGGCTGACTACCAATCGTTTTCAGTACTGAGAAATCGTCAAAAGAAGATCGCATTAGAATGTTATGAAAACTTCATTATGACGGCAGAAGATTCAATAAAAAAGTGCAGCAAACAGTTCTGGTCATTTGTTAAATCAAAGAAATCCTCTTCCAATTTACCAAAGCTAATGTATCTTGGAAATATTTCCTACAATGATGGACAATCCAAGTGCGACCATTTTAGTGATTATTTTAGATCAGTTTTTATAGAAAATTCCAACCCTCGCCTCAATCTTATAAACTGTGAGAATGATGACGACAACTCTAATCTACATATACACAATATTAACTTCAATCAATCATGTGTATTTAATTATTTAAAAAAACTTGATCCGAATAAAAGTGCGGGATCTGATTTAATTCCATCCATATTTTATGTAAAATGCCGGGACCAATTGGCTTATCCTCTTTCCTTGCTATTCAAAATGTCATTTGAAGAAGGCAACTTCCCCAACGTCTGGAAACAAGCACTCATTACACCAATCCACAAAAGCGGGGACAAAAATAACATTACCAACTACAGGCCCATCTCCAAACTCCGAATTGTCAGCAAAATCATGGAAAACATAGTTCTAGATCAACTTTTTCCAGCGGTACAAACAATCATATATAAAAATCAACACGGCTTTTTCTGAAAACGGTCGGTCAAGACAAACCTTCTGGAATACACAGATTTTATTGTAAAGAAAAAATAATTAGGTTCACCACGGAGGGTGCAAATGTAATGTAAGTGTAATGTAATTTATACGGCAGAGCAGAGATAACAGCTCAGGATTATGGGACTTAATAGTTTTCTGTCAAGTAGGTAAGGACTTCAGTGAATAAAAGAGGATGAACTTTATAAAACTATATTGTAGCCATAAAAAAAAAACAAACATTGTAGTGCAAATTTATACCAATGAAAGTAATATTAGGAATACAAAAACATAAACATACCAGATGGACTCCTGGACACGCTAAGCTAACTAAACGAAGCCGAATATTGTAGGAAAACACCGGATGACGAACGAAAACTTGGATCGTAGAGAGAAACGATCCCGGGACGGGACTTCCAGCCTCAACAACCAGGAACGGCGCGGAATCCGGGGAGCCTAGGTCTTCCTTCTATTCGGGAAGAAGGCCGCTACATCTCCAAGGAGCGGTTCCAGCCTCAGGCTGTCTAAACAATCTCCATCCGAAGGCACGTGGCCCAACCAGTCTCCAAGTCTCAAGAATTTCGGAATATCTTTCAGCAATCCGTGACTTCGCGACGCGGGGTCATAAAATCATATTATACTAGCCACAAAACCGGATCAATCACTTTAATCTTTCAGTCCAAAAACCTTTCTACAGATGGCCAACCGCCAACACCGGTAAAAAGTGGGATTCACACATCATCCACTAAAATAATAACGTTCACGAACTACTCATGTTACGAAAAACACCCCGCGCCCTTTTTAAGATAAAATAAACTTGGATTCACATGATTTTAAGTAATTAAAACACCATCATGGTGAGTGACTAATTTCCGAACAGCTAGCCCATTGCTGCCCGGGAGGAAGTGACCATAAACAAACACCAACCTTTCTTCCCAAAAAAAATAAAATTGCCAGTCTCCAAATAAAACACCATACACAAAATATCCAAATAGGCAAGAACTGCACCAGTCACATAATATTTATGTGACATTATTTTAAATTCTATGGGTGGTAAAAATCAAGTGGACTCTATCTATTCGGATTTTTCAAAAGCCTTTGATAAAATTAACATTGACCTGCTTCTGAAGAAACTGTTAAAAATCGGGATTAATGGTGACCTTCTCAGATGGATCAAATCATATGTAACAAACAGAAGTCAAGCAGTTAGAGCTAAGGGTTTCTCCTCGCATTTTTACAATATACCTTCAGGAATCCCGCAATGATCACATCTCGGACCTCTCTTGTTTATTTTATATATCAATGATATAAGTAAATGCTTTAAAAATTCCAAATTCCAAATTTTTGCTGATGACACTAAAATTTACAAAAAATCACTAATATTAATGACAGCCTAGAATTGCAAGATGATATCAATAGGCTTGGAATATATTGTGCTAACAACCAACTGTTCCTTAATCTGGAAAAATGTAACACAATATCATTCACCAAAAGCATAAACCCCCTAATATTCCCGTTCAAAATCACTGACGTAGAGATAAAAAAGATGTTGTGAAGTGAGGGACTTAGGAATAATAATGGACTCCGGAATGTCTTTCCGAACGCATATAAATTCCATCTGTGACAGGGCGTACAAACTTCTAGGATTCATCATAAGAGTGACCAAACCATTTAGGTCACCACACGTAATCAAAGTTACAAAGTTACCACACGTAATATTAGCATAAGAAACTCTTTTGGCTTCACTGCAGTTAACGTGTATATTTTTATGTCTATTGTATGTATATAAGCTGTTTGTTTCTTACAAATAAAATAAAATAAAATAAAAAATAAAATAAAAATACTGTACGTCTCTTTTGTTTGCTCAATATTAGAATTCGGATCAGTCATATGGAATCCCCAATACAAAGTAAATATTGAAAGGTTAGAAAGAATTCAAACAAAGATATTGAAACACCTAGAATTTAAATCCTTTCGAACTTCAGAAAACCTAAAAGACTCATTAAAATTCCATAATTTATCAACTTTAGAAGATAGAAGAAATATATTCGACCAAAAATTTTTATTCAAAATCATTAACAACGTTGTTGACAACAACGATCTTCTAGAACACATTAGTTTCCACTGTCCAATAAGAAACACAAGATCAAACCAACTATTCCACATCCCACACTCAAAAACAAATTACACACAACATTCATTTCTCCGAAGGACGTGCATGAAATACAATGATATATTTACGACGCTGATATTTTCCATTTGTCCTCAGGCCAATTTATTAAATCCATAATAGACAAAATTAAAACAAATCGTTAATTACGAACTCTCCACCCCTGCTGCATGTTATTTTTTTTTTCATTCTCATTCTGTTGTTTTTCCTTCTTTTTATTATAATAATAATATTTGGATGATTTATATACCCCATATGCTTTAATTGGTGAGTGTGTGTGTTTTTTTTCATTTCTGTTGTATATAAATATATATATATTTTTTCTTTTTTTCTACCACTTTATGTTTTCTTTAATGTTTTAATCCATGTTTACATATATATATATATATATATATATATATATATATATATATATATATATATATATATATATATATGTAAACATGGATTAAAACATTAAAGAAAACATAAAGTGGTAGAAAAAAAGAAAAAATATATATATATTTATATACAACAGAAATGAAAAAAAACACACACACTAGCAGCAATACTAGAAAATTATATACAGGTAGTTAGAAAAATGTGTAAAGTTACTAGTGATTAAATTTTTTTTACTGTAATCTTACAAATTCTATAAGTTATACATACTGCAACTTTAGTTAAAACGTTGAAAAAGGCCTTTGCGATTATCTCTCCTGAACCTGTTGTAAACATTTTTACCAAAAATCCTTCCGTAATCTCAGAGTAAACATTATGTTAAATCAAGCTATTAAATTAAAAGCTCTTCAGTGTATCTAGATTTTTATTGTAATTCGCCTAAACTTTCTGAATTTTTCAACTATTCTCCGCCATACAAAAATGTATGGCAAAATATTACGCCGCGCGATGTCTTATATAACGGTTGAATTTCACAGAATTCATTCAGTTGTGAGATAGCAGTCAAGGCGACAGCACGCATATTTTTTTCGCAGCAATTTTGTTCGCTGTTTATTCGATTTTTGAAGGAATCATTGAGGAGATAGGTGTTACAGTAACCGGGTAAGTAGAAATAAAATATATTTATTGTTATCTAATAAATTATTTTTAACTTGATTTACAGTTTTACATATTTTATTATTATTTTTTTTTTAAACTTCAGGTACCTTCAAAATGGGTAAAAATAAAGGAATTCTTGCTTACCGTGCCATAAAAAATAGACCCTCCCACTGGAAGAATAGGAGAATAAGGTAATAAAGTCAAAATTTAATTTTTTTACTGATTTCTATCAAGGGTAGTTTGAAGGTAGACTGAAGTCATTTTGCTTTTTGACATCTAAAAATTTCGGCATCCATCTTGAATTTATCTGTAGTTATCTACCGATTTGGTTCAATATCAGAATTCGGGCGTTTAGAAGTGCACTGAACTCGGATCTAATGTCAAAATGCAAAATTTCGGCATCCATCTTGAATTTCTCGTGTTCTCTACCGATCTGGTTCAAAATCAGTATTAGGGAGTATTGGCGAGCACTGAACTCGGATCTAATGTCCAAATGCAACATTTCGGCATCCATCTTGAATTTCTCTAGTTATCTACCTTTTTGATTCAAAATCAGGATTAGGGCGTTTGGACGTGCACTGAACTCGGATCTAATGTCAAAATGCAACATTTCGGCATCCATCTTGAATTTCTCTAGTTTTCTACCGATTTGGTTCAATATCAGCATTCGGGCGTTTGGAAGTGCACTGAAATCGGATCTAATGTCAAAATGCAACATTTCGGCATCCATCTTGAATTTCTTTAGTTATCTACCGATTTGGTTCAAAATCAGGATTAGGGCGTTTGGACGTGCACTGAACTCGGATCTAATGTCAAAATGCAACATTTCGGCATCCATCTTGAATTTCTCTAGTTATCTACCGATTTGGTTCAATATCAGCATTCGGGCGTTTGGAAGTGCACTGAAATCGGATCTAATGTCAAAATGCAACATTTCGGCATCCATCTTGAATTTCTTTAGTTATCTACCGATTTGGTTCAAAATCAGGATTAGGGCGTTTGGACGTGCACTGAACTCGGATCTAATGTCAAAATGCAAAATTTCGGCATCCATCTTGAATATCTTAAGTACTTTGACGATTTGGTTCAAAATCAGGTTAAAGGAGTTTGGGGTTCAACGAACTTAATATCAAAATTTAATTTAACAAAATTTAACAAAATTTAATTTCAAAATGCATAATTTCGACGACCATTTTGAGTTCTCTACCGATTCCGTTCAAATTGTCACTAAGTTTTATTGAAAACAACGACTGTCAGATCCATTGATAAATCGAATGAATTTCGATGTTGGGTAAATTCTGGGTCGTATTATTACAAATAAATTTATTTTATATGTTTTTTTAGAAAAGCAGCAGAAGCAATATAAATGACGTCGTTATAACAGAAACTATCAGTTAACATGTAAGTTTTTTAAATAAACATAAGCGGCCTGAGTAATGGCCTTCCATATAAACTTTTTGCTATAATGAATGATCTACCACACTTTTTGTGAATGTTTAGAATTAATAAATAATATTTGGATGATTTATATAGCGCCGTTTTTGTGAAAAATCAGCTCAAGGGCGCTGTATGAATTATCGATAATAGACCGGGAGAAAGGATGATGTCATTACAAAATGACAGTCTTGTGAATAAATGAGGGGCTAACACTTATCACTCTGTATTGTTTTGTATTTTTTTATTAATAAGTTTACATTACAAATGTATAGTCTAATGTCCTCCACGCTAGGAATTCACCTGTGTTGTGGAGGACATTTTTCAGTTGTAAAATTATATAATAGTAAACAAGTATATAATAGTAACTTTGTTATTTTTGGATAATGCTGTGAAATAACTATAATAATTGTGGGTAATAATTAATTTATTTTGAACTTACATATAACATTTGCAATTTTACCTGTAACACGCACAACACAAGTTACAGCGTGTTTTATACAAAGAAAAAAAAACTTGTCAATAGCCTTCTATAAAAAAACAGAGTGGAAGATACTTTATGTATCGCCCTGGTGAAGGACCACTATTCAGAATTGAAAAGCTGCTTGAAATGGCTTTAGCCGTGTGTGGTGACCAAATCTGAATAGCCAGGTACTTCCCCTATATTATTCCCCTCCCACCTTATTCAGCCTCACAACATACCCCAATCACTGGCCCCAGGCGATTGATAACAGTTGGGACTTTGTAAGTTACATAAAAATAAAAATAAAACATTTAGTTGTTTTATAAAAATTTGTCTGAACTTCTTTATATTTTTTACTGTCTTTTTTCTAAATGTGCTTCGTTCTACTTTATGTATATCAAAGATAAATTGTAAAATATATTCTTTCTTACTACGTATTAAAAAAAAAAACTGTATGCATATAAATAAACTTTCAAAAACAAAACTACCTGTTTTTTAATTTCTAAGGCACAGAGTAAAAACTGGTTGTCGTAACTTATTCACACCCATTATTTTCTGGTAAAATTATAAAAAAATTAATAACATTATTCAAACCATATATGAACCAGAAATTTTTTCCACATCAAAACACCATTAGATTCTATGTCACATTGAGTCAAAAACTAAGACGTCTGTAAAGGTCCAGGGACTAAAAAAAGTCTATGTATCCTTGCCCTTGCATAATATGATTTATAGTCTGTCAAGCTGTATCAATTATGTTAGAAATAAATTAAAATTACACAAAGCAAGTGTATTTTTATTTCGTATTTTATCAAAATGCTGAGCAGCCGTGCCTGAATCTAACCGAAATACACAGTAGATCGCGGCGGCCGAGCTTGTTTGCAACTACCAAAAATACCTAACTGCAGTGAATGGGCAGTTTGACCCAGGCGCAAATGTCTCTATGAGCTATCCACGCTATTCCACCATATGATTCTTAGTATGTTAAGCTGTATCCATTATTATAGTAGGAACTAAATTTTATAAGGCAAGTGTATTTTTATTTCCTAAGTCCGTAGTGTCTAGTATACCCACATCTCCTCTAGTCAAACGCAGGCGGCCGGCTGCGGCCGTGTTTGTCTACAAGTACAAGAAATACCTAACTGCAGTGTCAGCGCGGTTTGATACCCGACCCTTAAGCAATATATTGAGAAAATATAAACTAAACAAATTTGCTGTTAATTACATAGATGACATTCTTATTTTTTCAAAAACTTTTGCTGAACACATTAATCAACTGACAAAATTGCTGAATGCAATCAAAACAGAACGTTTTAGATTAAACTTTACAAAATGCACATTTGCATCAGACATGGTAAAATATATGGGTCATGTAATTCAGAATAATTCAGTCAAGCCAGTAAAGGATAATTTGATTTCAATAAAGAATTTTCCTATTCCAAAAACACAGAAGAATGTGAGACAATTTCTAGGAAAAATCAACTTTTATCATGAGTACATTCCGAAGAGTGCAATAATACTAGATCCTTTGCATAATTTATTAAGGAAAAATCAAAAATTTATTTGGACTGATAAATGCCAAAATGCTTTTGAAACTATGAAAAACCTAATATGCTCACAACCGATCTTGGAAATTTTTGATCTAGATTTACCAATTAATATATATACAGATGATTCTCTAGAGGATGTTGGAGCTATTTTAAAACAGACAATCTGATGGAAAAGAAAAACCTATTGCTTACTTTTCGAGAAAAAGAAAAAAGCAATTTACTTAGAATGCTTAGCTATAAAAGAAACAGTGAGATACTGGCAATACTGGTTGATAGGTAAACCATTTACAGTTTATTCAGATTACAAACCACTGGAAAATATGAATCTCAAATCTAGAACCGATGAAGAGCTGGGTGATTTAACATATTAGCTATCCCAATATGATTTTCAAATTAAATATTGTCCAGGAAAATACACTATTGAAGCTGATTGTCTAAGCAGAAACCTTGTCTTAGAACCAGATGAGAACCAAAATGAATAAAATTAGAAGATATCTTAAAAGATCAGGTCAAAAATGAGAAAATACAGTGCAGGAGAGATAAATTGATACCGAAGAATAATGTTTATTGCAAGAAAAAAAAACAATAATTAAAAAAAAAAAAAAAACTTTTTTAACTGCAAGGAACTCACCTTTCTCCAATGAATTAAATGAAAGATTAAATCATACGCTGGTCAATAAAACTAGATGAAAAATCAATGAAAATGTTTCAAAAGTGGCTTGGACAACTATAGCGCGTAATTGTGTAAAAAACTATAATGAAATGGAGCACACCATCACTGGATATGCGCGACAGTACCTACTTAACGGCACAGATGTTACGAGTTTGCCAAATGAGTTAAAAGTTAAGAAGACCGACATCGATTTGATTCAAGACAGAAAAAAAGCTCTGGAAAATACTATAAAGTCACATAATTACAACAAGATAAAACGATAACATATTACGATAAAACCAGGAGACACATTAACTTCAAAGTTGGTGATACTGTTTTTGTGTAGAATGGTGACAAACTTAATAGGAAGAAGCATTTAAATTTGAATCCTGTAGTGTCAGTTAGAATGCAATTATCAATTGTCACTTGTTTTGTTTTTCTATTATTTGATTTAAAATATGAGATTTTGTTAGAAGAAACCATTCAAACTCTAATCTACAGACACGTTAATTTTGAGGAAACTAAGTAAGTATTTATATTCGTAAAATTTTCGTAATGGTTAAATTGTATAATAAAATCACTCTTTTATAATAAAATACCAGATTAAAATCTGAAAGAAATACATTTTTCGTTCACAAACACCGGCCATTATGGAATAAATGATTATTTAGAATTCAAATGCTAAAAAGTAGTTCGAATGAATAAGTATTTAAAATGTTTAGAAATCGATATTTCACCCCTCTCCTTCCCACCAACTTTTCCGTCGTTTCGTTACGAGGTGTGAGGTTACTTAAAAATAGTAGGGTGGTTTCGAAAGAGAGGAAGTTGAAGGAAAAAACTATGAATTTCTTTTGGCCAACTCCCCGGAGGACGAAAGATGGTTTTTATAGCCTTCCTTGGGAGAGACATATAATTTTGAGCGATTAATTCTTGTTTTGATTGTCTCCATCACTGTTTGTAGAATAATCAATACGCATCAACCATAGTTTGAGTTTTGTTCAATTTCAATAAGGGAAATGTTCGTTAAAAGGTGCACTTGAAATTAAACCTTTATGTTTGTAAGAATGAAACTCAGCTAAGTGTCGATTTGTTAAAATGAAGCCCGCGTTATTTTTCCGTTGAAAAGAATTTCTTTTCTCACAAATGTTTGATATAAAACAAGGTGTTAGTTATTCACTTACAAAATTAATTATTTATTTAGTCTATTATTAACAAGCTGACCCGATGAACTTCGTACCGCCTCAGAATTAAGTTAAGTTTTTTTATTAAGTTAAAAATTACACAATGAAGCAATTATCGATGCCCAACTGTCCGTGTTTTGTTTTTGTCAGTATCAGGGATGGCGTTGTGTACGGATTTATATTTTTTGTGATTTACTTACTTTTCCACATACTTACGGGAATTTTTGAAAGGAAGCTGGTACGGATGCCGCCGCCACGGCGACCATTTATTGGATAACCAACACCTCTGCCATAGGTCACCTCAAGTGGTTCGCTACGTTTGGTGATTTAGCAGGGGTGCCCTGGTTCATGGGGTGACTTTTGGTGTGGTGGATGCGTCTACCCACCTGCTGCGTGGTGGGCCGGATCGAGAGAGACTGGTTGAGGGAGCCCTTTTGACCTTTACAGCCGGATTCCCTTGACCAATGGGTTGAAAGAGTCCGGCTGGAAAGGTCAAGGTAAAAGGTCAATTCCGGTCAAGGCAATGGCCTTGCACCGCAGTTGGAGGGATGGGTTCACTCCCGGATACACTAACGTTCAGTTCCTACCCACCCCTCATGTCTTTTTCCTTCCCAGAACTTCCTACCCTACCCTTCCTTAAAAAGACCCTCCACACAGCATCCCTTAGATTCATCGGTCCTGAGTGGAGCTTACGTAAAAATGCGTTTCATTTCAGAGATTTATTATTATTGTATTTTTCCTTTGGAGGGGTGCAGAGACATACGTTCACCGTTTGTCTCATTTTCCAATATTGACATTTAATGTGTAAGAAAGAGGGGAGCATTATATGATTAAGTACAAAAGCAACACAATTATCGCATTGACATTTGACGTTTTGAATTTTTGGAATTCAAGCACAGTTAAATATTATACCTAACACAATATTGCTGCAGTTCTTTCAAAATATGAGAATTCATAAATTAAATTTTCTTCATAACTTTCTTTTTCGTGAATTTTTGCAATGTTTTAATAGATAGTTATTATGTTATCCGGGACGGAGACAAATCCAATAAATCAAGGATCATCAAAATCGGTCCAGCCGATCTCAAGTTATAAATAGTGTAACTAACCCGACTTTGTTTTGTAAATTAATAAGATTATCAATATGTTTATTGTTATCAAATTTAATTTGCAGGACTCCATTTTTAAGTTTTTCTTTTATGTATTTAATGATATCAATATTCAACTAGCAGTTAAAAACCAGCTCCGAAGGTTGCTGCTGCTAGGCCCTGCGGGCGGCTTTTGGTCGGCTTCACCCAGTCAGTGTTGGTGACCATTTTATAAATCCAATAGGAACTGGTTCCAAAAATAGCCCGTTCCTCGGATCCATTGTCATCCAGTGTGGCTACACTTACTAGTCACCAGGACAAAGTAACCGATATAGGCAATGACGTCATGTGTAATATGTAGCCGCTTGATACGATTATGGTATTACGGTCAATCTTTCCACATCCGGAGATATATTAACAAATTTGTAGCAGTTATACCTAGGGGGGGACACGTCCCCATCCGACCTGCTGACGGAAGTGGGGACATCTTGTGACGAATTCTTAAGAAGCCGGGTTCTGAAATTCAACCACGCAGACGCAAGCCCATTATTGAAGAAGATAAAACTTATAAAAGAACGAAAACGAAAATATGAAAAGGGAGAAAATGCTATATTTATAAACCATTTTTGCAGTGTATCTAATTATTTATTATTACTAATAGTCTAAGATCCCGATATAAAACGACCTTCACCGAGATGTTTATTTGGTGAAACGTATTTTGTATTTAATTTAATATGTCAATAAATATATTGCATATGGGTTGCCTAACAAATTTTAGTCAAGGGTGCAATATATTTATTGACATATTAAATTTAATTTAAAATACGTTTCATCAAATAAACATCTCGGTGAAGGTCGTTTTATATCGGGATCCTATACTATAAGGAATAACTAGGTTTGAAAATAAATCGAATAATAATATTATTGAATTTATAAAAGAAAAACTTAAAATCTATATTTAGTACTGCGGAACCATCCACAAGTGTATGTAAAAAAAGTGAGTTAAATTGTGTATTTTTTTTCAAATGGAGCAAGTATTAGTCAACATCGCAGACGCTCAGTTTTGATTGGTGAAAACGGACGTCAGTAAACTCTGTCAACAAAGAACGGTGCAGTAATAACGTTCCACGGCCGTCAAACGTTTCTCATGGTTCGGAATCACGTTATTACGACGCACTACGAAGATCGAAGATTGTTGTCGTCTTCTCCATATTCCTTATGGTTAGAAGTTTGCAGTAAACACAGACTCGGTAATAGCGCTTTAATGTTTATGTACAGCTCCGGGCCAAAGAAAGTGGCCTGAACTTTTGAGTAAATATTCAAATCTGGTCCGGGCTGCGTATTTACAATCCCTACCGCGTTTCAGTCACGCTACGGACTGAAACGCGGTAGGGATTGTAATGCATAAATCACTTACAAACACTACCGCGTTTCAGTCGCGCTACTGACTGAATCGCGGTAGGGATTGTAATGCATAAATCACCTTACAAACACTACCTCGTTTCAGTCGCCTTACGCGCTTCGTTGCTCTATCTGTTTTGGTGAGAGTGACGACTGTAATTATACTAATTATAGAAGGCAGAGAAGATGGACCGCGTTTTTTTATACTTCAAAAAAAAATTTACATTGAAAATTTATTTTTTAAGTAAAAAAAAAACGCGGTCCATCTTCTCTGCTAACCCTTCTATAATTAGTATAATTACGGTCGTCACTCTCACAAAAAAAAAACAGATAGAGCAACGAAGCGCGTAAGGCGACTGAAACGAGGTAGTGTTTGTAAGGTGATTTATGCATTACAATCCCTACCGCGATTCAGTCAGTAGCGCGACTGAAACGCGGTAGTGTTTGTAAGTGATTTATGCACAATCCCTACCGCGTTTCAGTCCGTAGCGTGACTGAAATGCGGTAGGGATTGTAAATACGCGTCCGGGCTCTTAGTAGAATCCAAAAAGCTGGGTCCAGTGGTTAAGAATGCACCAGATTGGATTATGGGATGATAAAAATATTTATTATAAGCAATAATTGTCAGCCTGAAACACTCATTTACATTGAAAAAATCTTCCGAGAAAAGATACTTGCCGCCAACGGGACTTGAACCCGTATCCTTCTGATCGCCGGTCAGATGCTCTGACCACTGAGCTATGGCGGCTTATCTAATACCCGCCAAATAATTCAATATATACTGGTGTTTCATTCAACAATTACTGATTATTATATTTGATATGTATTAATATTGTATAATTGTTGAATGAAACACCAGTATATATTGAATTATTTGGCGGGTATTAGATAAGCCGCCATAGCTCAGTGGTCAGAGTATCCAACCTGCAATCAGAAGGACACGGGTTCAAGTCCCGTTGGCGGCAAGTATCTTTTCTCGGAAGATTTTTTCAATGTAAATGAGTGTTTCAGGCTGACAATTATTGCTTATAATAATTGTTACCCTTTGTGCTATGCATAAAAATCTTGTCTTAAACATTAGTTTATAAATTACAAATAATAAATAAAAATATTTATTCTGAGTCGGAAAAAAACAGATGGCTACGTGATCAGTCTTTTACTATGCCTATCTTTTAAAATTAAAGATATACTTAGTGATGAGACATTTACCGAAATATATCCAGATACTAGCAGTTAAAAACCCGCCCTCCAGGTTTTTTCTGCTAGGCTTGTGTGAGTGACCATTTGATAAATCCAATAGGAACTAGTTCCAAAAATAGCCGGTTCCTCGAATCCAGTGACAAACTACAAGGAGTAAATTAAATATAACATTTTTACATTAATATTAATTTCATTCCGTGCACGTGGTTACATCAGCAAAAATTTGCAAAATTATTTCAATCTCTTTTGTTCCTAATATAATCAATGTTTTCGAAATAGATACCTTCGTTACGCCTATATTAGTTGAAGTTTCTCATAGAAATACTATACATTTTATTTATTTCATGGATGGGAAATTTTTAGAAAATCATTAATTTCAGAAAAAAATTGACTGATATTCTGGATAGGTATTTTAGAGAGAATTAAAATAAGTATTACTTCGTAAAAACCTCAAAAGATAATGGAAGTTAAAACTTGGATGTGGGATTATCTGTGGAAGAATTTTATGTATATATTAAAATATATACGGCCGGCGTAGTCCAGCGGTAAGGCTCTTGACTCGCATTCCGAAGGTCGCGGGATCGAATCCCAGCGTGGCAAATAAATTTTATTTCATTAATTTGTGTATTTCACAATTTACTCATTAAAATAATTTATAGTATATTTGCGGCACATTCCAGAGTGGAATGTGCCTCAGTATCGCCCTGGTGTAAGACCACCATACAGAATTGAAACGTTGTTTGAAATGGCTTTAGCAGTGTTTGGTGACCAGATCTGAATAGCCAGGTACTTCCCAACCTTCCTCAATTGGGGATGCCATAGTCTGACTGGCTCCAGACTGGAGTAGTTGGAACTATGTTCAAGATGGTAGTTCCTATTCATTCGTTTTGTTTCATTCATCGTAAAAGCCTTCTTGTTTATTCTGAAACAATGGAAGTGTTCTACTCCGTTACTTTACAACTTGAAGGTTATATCTTCTGGTTCTTGGGAAGTTCGAAGCGCGCCATTTTTGGGACTGCTTTTGTCCGGCATCTTATTTCTATAACTTAAATTAGCATTGGAATAGATGACACGTCCTCTTAGAGTTCAGGTTAGGTGATTTTTTCCCCATTATATCTTGATACATTTTAAAAGTAATTTTTACACATTTTTTAAATATATATAACATAACACAAGATAAAAATAATGTAAAAAAGTAAAAAATATATATCAGACAAAAGTAGATAATGGGAAAGTAATGTTAACTAAAGTGCTAAATTACACCAATAAGTTGGCGGTACAAGTAAAAAATGTAAATTTCAAAGTGAAAGTTTAAGAATATAGGTAATGTATCTTTGAAAATATTGTAGTAACAAAGTGACACATACAAGTAAGTTGATTTTTTGTTACGGTTTCAAGAAGATAAATAAAGTTAGTCTTGTGATGTATTGCATTAATCAACAGTGAAAATAATAAAATATCGTAGCTTCCCACTTTAATAAAAAAATATCAATTAAGTATAAAACGGACACACTTACGACATCTATCGGATCAGATTTGATTGAGTTCATATTGACAGTAGAGATCTATAATAACCCTAATTGTAATGAGTGTTGATAAAACAAGCTACAGATGCTGTTAAAATCGTCACGGCGCAAGGATTTACCCTTTTCTTACGCGTGAAAACAAACACATGAAATTTTGACAGCCAATTAGATTGGGACAAAGGCTATAAAAAATTAAACAAGCCAATCACTAAACAGGAAGGCGAATACCAACAGGGAACAAAGGATTGACCTTTGCACCCGATAATTAAGGAGATAATTAATGACTTTTTCATTCCCACAGAGATCGAGGGTGAATGCACTGAGATGTAAATATCGAACTATTCAAGTATCTTAGTACAACAAACTCAAGAAATGTTATGAATAACGTTAACATTTATGGGATAGTTAACCATAGATTTCAAAATGAATTGGGAACTTTGAGTTGTGAAAAAAATACACGTGAACAACGATGATAAATTTTTAATGAAAAATTGGATAGAAGGTGAGAAAAATTTAAAGGAAGCTATTAGGTGGATTTTCATCTATAATACGATTGCTTGTGACGACTGGAGATGACCAATTCGAGGACAAACGTGCTAAAGGAAATTGGAAATGTTGAAAACAATGGAAAATTATTGTTGTCAATTCTAGATGAAGCGGAGATATTAGGAAAACGATTTAGAAAGAAAATTTCTTAAAAAAATGGGCATTTATGAAGAGTGTTGCGACTGAAGGAGGGGATGATTCAGAGGTTTTAGTGCAGTAACAAAGATTTGAGAGAGATAGAATAGTATACCTAGGGGAGAATGGAGATACTGGACACAAAAAAGGAGTCATTTTACGTAATTGTGATAGTGGGTGAATCATACAGTTGAACAAGACTACTGAGGAGATAGACACGAAAAAATAGTTGTCGATCTCACATGTGTATTGTTTTTGTAAAAAATGAAGATTCGAACATGGGTTTTATTTAGATAAGCGCTATTAGCCATTAAAAGGACCGATTGTAATCCAATACGAAAACCTAATGGCCAACTTCGGATTGGTCAAAACTATTAACGATGTGACACGAGAAGCAGTTTTGTCAAACTATATAACGGCTACTTGTCTAGACCATATCTATATAAGAGAGAGAGAGACCATAGAAATCAGTTCGTGCGTATGTGAAACAATAATAGCTGACCACTACCTAATTGCAACGACGATTTATTTCCCTACCTACGGCAAACACACTTCTGACATATCGCACACTGAGTACTATACTGCACTCTCTGAAAAAAAAGTTAATCTATTTATCTCAATCACTGATTGGAATGAAATGCTACAATTATCTGAACCAAATGTATTGAACGAAGAAATGAAATCGAAATTTAAAAATATTTATGGACTAAGTTACATCACAAAATTTAATAAAAAATATCGCAATTATCAAAAAACTTGGATATATGATAGCCTCATTGAAAATATACAAACACGAGATACTCTTTGGAGGAAATGGAAAAACTCACCTAACAACAAAAAATATGAAATCGATTTAAAAAAATACAGAAATAAATTAAATAAACAAATAATAAACACAAAAAAATTATACTATAACTATAAATTTAATCACTGTTTCAAAGACATTAAAAAAACATGGAATGAAATTAATAAAACTTTAGAAAGGAAAGATAAATCCGGTTGTGATGAAGTCATATCAAAATATTTCTTAAAATCCAAATCGAAAGATGCAGTGGCAGAAAATTTAGCAGACTTTTTTGATGAGGGGGTAAATAAGTTATTACATGTATGTGATGTCCGAGCGTCAGAATACACGCCGGAATATTTAAATCACACAATGTATCTACCACGAGCAAATACAAAGCAAATCGAATTAATTATCGGAGGTATGAAAAATTCCAAGACACCAGGCATAGATTTAATTCGTATGTATGATTTGAAAAAACATGTTAAATTACTTAGTCCTATAATCGCCCACTTAATTAACAGAATAATTGATACGGGCCATATTCCCGATGAACTAAAATATAGTATTGTAAGGCCTATCTTTAAAAATGGAAATCACTCTTTAATAAACAATTACAGGCCGATTTCCTTACTTCCTGCATTAGAAAAAATATTAGAAAAATATATATCAATAAATTTAGATAAATACTTAAATAATCTGAGTATTATTGATGAATGCCAGTATGGCTTTCAAAAAAATAAAAGTTGCGATAAATTGCTCGAAAAATTTTCTAATCATATAAATTCACAACTAAACTGTAAACAACATGTATTGGTTCTATATATTGATTTCTCAAAAGCTTTCGACACACTTAGCCATATACAAATAATTAAAGTACTTGAATTTATAGGTATCCGGGGTAAACTCCTCTTATTCTTTAAAAACTATTTGACAAATAGAAAAATGAGTGTGAAGATTTTAAATATAATTAGTAAATCAAGATACATCAAATCGGGAGTACCGCAAGGGTCAATTCTAGGTCCAAAATTATATATTATATATGTAATTGCTATGTGTAAGATTTTCAAAAAAGCTCGTCGATTCATTTTTGCTGATGATACTGCTCTTGTTGTATCAAATGAAAATCCTGAAATAGCTATACAAGAATTACAAAGAGATTTTAACGAGCTTCTCAAATGGGCTCATGATGTAGAATTAGTTATTAATGTAAAAAAAAACCAAATGCATGTACATAAAATCACCAAGTTTGAAAATGTGGAATGTTCCTAAAATAACCGCTCATAGCTTTGACTGTATACATAGAGGAATTATTAATGTTTGTGACTGTGAAAAAATAGATTTCACAAATGAATATACTTATCTGGGTATAATTGTAGATAATAATTTTAAGTGGGATAAACAAGTGGCTAAAATTTGTAACCAGCTCAGATCCTTAGCTAGTAACTTTTACAAATTAAAATTTATTTTGCCTCATTGTACTCTTAAACTCATATATTTTTCTATGGTAGAATCCATCCTTAGATATGGTATTCGAACTTGGGGACATGCAAGCACTACTTACATTAAATATATTGAAAATTTACAAACTGCCATAATAAAAAAAATTGTCACAACAAATATTTACAAACAGAGACATAACTTAAAACTACTGTATGGCTCAGAGAGCTTACTTACAATAAAAGGTCTCCACTGGTTCACTACTATTATGGACAATATGGGGGAAAGCCCTTACAAACACCTACTTGTACACAAACATACCACAAGATTTAGAGAAAGAAAGGGCCTAAAAACTCCTCGAATATTAAATAAATATGGAAGCCGTACTCTTGAATATCTAATACCAGTGATTTTCAATAAAATCAATAAAAACATAAAACTTGAAAAAAATGAGAGACTATGTCCTAAAATGGTAAAACTATGGTTAATGAGTGAAAACTCCATGTATCTTTGAATATCTTAATATAGCTGCCTACATATCTTGTTATTAGGCAGGTACATTGAAATATCTTATATATTTATGATTGTAAGTTAAATTATCCAATATTACTATGTGATCTATTCTAATGTTTCCTTAAAACTATAAATGTATTTACAAATATTTTCTTAGATATAATATTAAGAATATTTAAATTGTTAGAACCTGCAGACAAGCTGTCATATGACAGCTTTGTGGGTCTACTCAAATTTTTTGTACAAAATGTATTCTGTAATTAAATAAATAATAAAAAAAAAAAATTAAAGTTAACCCAGGCCTTACGAAGTATTTAGATTATGAAAATCCCATAAAATCTAATGACTTTTAGATAAAAAGGAATTTATGGACTAGTACGTAGAGATTATAATGTCAACAGATGTCAACGCTTATAGTTTATGGAATTCTGAGTGGAAGAGAGACAGATTTGGGGGGGAATCTAGACGAAATAGTTAACTTGACAGATATTTAAGGGTCAAACTGGGAATATCTCCTATAAAAATATGAAAAATGATATATTAATTAATAACAGATAGAAAATGAAATTTTCCAAGAGGTAGCCAACATTGAAAACAATAGGGGGTAAGGGAAAAAGGGGAAACAACGGAAAATGGGGATGATCCAAGTGGGGAAAACCTATACAATTCCAAATTATCCATGAAATTAATAAATACGGCTTGGAATATAATTATTTATAGGGATGTGTAAAATAACATAAGAATAAAGAAAGAAATTCGTAGAAAGAGCATCGTTAATAAAAGAAAATTCAAGAAAAAGGGAAAATTCAAATCTACGACGTAAATAGAGAAAATACGGTTTTAAATGGAAAATTTCATATAGGAAACAGAAAAGCTCGAGGGGAAATCATAAAATAAAGATGGAAAATTTGCGAGAAACACTTCGACATGAAGCTGTTACGCGAATGTGGGGACAGATTTGGGACATATGGTAGATGCCGTACGCATGAATATGTTGCGAAATTAATGAAAATAGAACTTTAAAATTATGTAATTCAAACAATATTTTAAAGGCCAAGGAACGATGGGAGGCTGGGCAATTTTAACATATATCGGGAGGTGCGGTCCTAATTGCGAGGATGACACAGATAAAATGCGGATTTGTAACCAGGAAATGCAGGAGGGCGGGCTTAAAGAGCATAATAATGTGGGAATTTCAAAACATTACGAGTTGATAGGGATTAGATTGTCTTATCAAAGGAAATTCAGATACACTCTTTTGGACCTGAGAGGAGGTATTTAAACCGGTGCAGACGTCCTTTGGAAAGTCGAAGGTTCATGTGATGCGACGAAACGTTCGGTAATTGTGAAAAAGTTCTAAGTGGTTGTAATTTTGAGACTTGTGAAATTTGCAATTAAAATCAGTGACTTAGAAAAAATTCGTGTTCAAATAGCTTCGTATTGCAAGTTATAAACCTTCCCAAAATTTCTGTTTACATATATATCTTTTTATGTAATGTTCATCGGAAAATGCGAACTTGCATACAGCTTGCATTTTAAGTCTGTCGGACTACTCTCGCATTATCTTTTGAACGTGGGGGGAGGATTCACGATCCGTAACTCCACACCACCCCGTGAGTATATGATTGTATATAGGACGAAACCGGTTTGCCCTAAGTAAATAGTAGACTTCAGAGGCGCAGGAATTTGGAGGTATCTGGACTCGGGTGAAGACCTGAATGACGTGCATGACGGTGAAAAGGAAGGTTCAATTGGGACGCGATAACTTAGGTATCAATCAGTTGAACCATGCCAAAAGATTATGCGAATTTCTAGTTGGATCCTGATCACCCTGCTTACTTGTCGGAGGATATGGAGCCAAATTTTGCTAGAAAAGGGTTATTCTGAGTTCGTCAAATATACAATTAACTAATTACATTAACCTACTCAATCCATCTTTGTATGTACTTTATAGCAGCAGAATCATAATGGAGTGATGCCAAGCAGACACAAGAATCAATCATAATCAAATTTACTAACAATTAATATTTGAGTTATATTTAATTACCTGTTCATTTAAACACGTATAATGTCATTTAGTACAGTTTATTTACAAATTCATTAGGATGTAGGGAATCATAATAAGTGACGAAGGAAAGTTAGTTCATTTAGAGGAACTATTTAAATTTAGATTTGCAAGAGAGAGACCAATACAATTTGAAGCTCAACGCCCTGCTTAGAATCAAAAGGTTACCACAAAAATGAAAGTAATTAAAGTCTTATATCATAAATAAATAAAAAAACACACAACGTTTGATGGAATTTAATTACAACTTAAATACGAAAATATTTACGTTAAAGGTCGTAAATAACGTATTAATTAGTTAAGTACATATGTCTATAAATATATGTAGTACAAGGGAGCTTTAAGTAGCTTTCTGTAGTTATCAAAGGAAATAAGGGTAAAATTTTCATGGAGGCTTGTGTGACGTAGAGGAGGAATTTTCCATCCCTACTACAAATATACAAAGCCTTAAAAATTTAAATATCGATCAGAGCCAAGAGAAAACTTAAAAGAAAATCAATACATGGCTGAGAAAAGACATAATATCACAACTGTCTTGCCGAAGACCAGGAGAGTTATATATATGAATATACGGTTAGAAAAAACGATAATATCACAGTCTTGAAGTTACGGTAGAATTGTAAAAGTAAAGCATGAAGGTTTACATAGAGCTTATAAAAAAAGTGTTTCAACATCTGCATCATTTAGCCATAATTTTAATTCTTTTATGTAAAGTGATATTTTATCCGTCATTTGAATGTGTTTTTGGTAGAAGATTAAATGTACCAGGGGTGCTAGCATGGTCGGTCGACATAGGTTTTATCGAAAATGTCGGTAACTTGACATCGCTCCCGAGCACGACTGCAGGCCGCTAACGAACAAACAACAGTTCACATCGACTAAGGGTTCCTAATTTATTTGACGTAAACTGTTATTTCTTCGTTATCATCCTACAGTCGTGCTCGGGAGCGATTTCAAGTTCCCGACATTTTCGATAAAACCTATATCGATCGACCATGCTAGGGGGCCAGGACCATTAAAACTGCCATGTGTTTGCATTAATTTGTTTTTGATTTGGGGAACTTGAAACACATTATTATTCCTTTTTCATAGAGTTTATAAAAAAAGTGTTTCAACATCTGCATCATTTAGCCATAATTTTAATTCTTTTATGTAAAGTGATCTTTTATCTGTAATTTGAATGTGTTTTGGCAGATGATTAAATGTACCAGGACCAATAAAACTGCCATGTGTTTGCTTTATTTGGTTTTGATTTAGGGAACTTGAAACACATTATTAGTCTTTTTTCATAGAGTTTATAAAAAAAGTGTTTCAAAATCTAGATCATTTAGCCATAATTTTAACTATTTTCGTTTTTTACGAAAATTTTTTTATTTTTAAATACATATTTCATTTTTAATTAAATGAAGACAATATAAGCGAAACTCAATCGAAAATCTGAAAACAGAAAAATCAGAAAAAGATATTGACACATCTGGGACTCGAGTCCCAGATGTGTCAATATCTTTTTCTGATTTTTCTGTTTTCAGATTTTCGATTGAGTTTCGCTTATATTGTCTTCATTTAATTAAATATTACAATTTGAGGTTTTACTCATAAAGTTAAAATAAAAATAAAAACATATTTCATTGTTTGCAATATGAATAATTTACGGATATTTAATATTTTTGTCTCTTTGACTAATAACTCAGTCGGGAATGTTTTATTTCGATTATACATAATTTTAATAATGCGATTTGAATCTCAATTTATTATAATAACAGCACGGATTAAGAAAGTAATATTGTGATTCCGGAAATAACAAGGATTCGCGGGGACTTTCGATAAATTTATGACTATTTGTTTAATTTCAAATTATCCTATATTATTGAAAAAATGTAAATAAATACCTCCCACTTAAATGAATGAGCCAAATTTTTTTTGAAACAGGGTTCATAATGCGTGCGCATAAAAAAACACAACTATTTGATCCAGATCGATTTCGCTGTTAAAGTTAGATGGAAAAATGAAAGCGACGTCTAAAATAAAAGCGCATTGTTTTTAAAAATCCTTCTAATCTTCACGTGAACAATATCGATCACGTGTTGATTATTGCTATCCAAGAAGACCTCACATAACGCAGGTTAATTTGTAATTAAAAACTTTTCAATTACTTTTCAATGAAAAAACCCCTCCAAATTAACAAAATTTACCGTTAAAGTTAGCGCAGATTAAGAAAACAGCACAGTAAAAAGATAGCTCCCACAATATGTAATAAAATTACGATTAAATCCGTCCTTCATTAATAACTTAACTTCTCAAGGAGCCTCGGGGGAACCGCGTTAATGTTTCATTTTTAATTAGTCTTTAAGTTGATTAAAAAAGAGCTTTCCTACACCGGATGTTTAGCTCCCACGTGCGGTCCTTCATTATGCAAACAGTTAAATGCAGGATACTGACCTTAAGGCATTTAGCTGAAAGAGTTCACGCGGGTATAATGTCATTTGTTAGAGACGTAATTGTATTTATTATGGTTATTATCTTCATAACGGCCTTGGTAGGGTAATTATTCATATAGGGTGCGATTTTGCACTCCATCTAGCGTAAATTAACGTCTGTAATATATTTGCACCTGCACAACGTAATAAAAATGTTAAATTACATTGTGTTTACTGAAGATCTTGTTTTTCAAGATTCTCGATGTTCGGCGGTAAAAAACATACATTATATCAATCATAAAAACAAACAAGAGGCCGTATTTTAATATTCTCAGCTCGTTTTGTTACATCATTCACAAGCAACGTTCGTGAAATCAAACCCGTGAAAAAGAAATTTCCTTATTTTACAGTATGGACAAATCCCGGTTCTGTGTCTGACGGTCTATCAAAAACTGATTCTCCATTCAGGACACGTGCGTTTGTTTGGATCCGGCATTGAGAATCTCGTGTAAACACACTGACGGGTCCAAAAATACTTTGATGAAGTCAAAACATTTCATTTCTAACCGAATAGGAAAAAATGTTTTTACGCTGGTTTATATAGCATTCTGTATCGCAGAAATTTATATTGTTCACGATGGACCGTAAAGATAACATCGTACAAGGAAGGAAACCGTTTTATTTTATCGAAATAAATACATTGTCGGTGTGATTGCATCACTGGCTCGCGGCCAATAAACCTGCTTTCCCAAACCGCACTTACCGAGAAAAAAGCTGTCAGTACCAAACTAATTTATCATAAAGATTACGCCGATGGAAACCATATTTCTCCCGAAGGATTTTAAACGTAAGATTTATTTTCGATAAATTTGTTGTTTTTTTTCTCCTCCCTATTATCCAAACTGATATAAATTTGTTCCAGCATCCCCGTGCAATTAATAACGCCGCTTGACAAACTGCACCAGGGGAAGTTCGAGAACGAGAAATGAACTGTATACCCTACTCCCCACACCTACTCCCCACATCTACTCCTTACACCCTTCGCTCGCAGTAGTGAGAAGCCAAGATAAAGGTGGTACGTATATGTCTTTTGTCTTCCGAGAGAATAGTAATAAATCTCTGTAACATAACACTTCTTAACCGCACTGCGGTCTCTATCAACCAACGACACTGTACGTGTACGTGGATAGAAAATGCAATAAAAGTGCAGTTAACAGTGGAACGGCTAACTTAAATAGTCTCTTGTGGGATATATGGTAAAGTCAGAAATATTTCTGGGGTGAGTTTGTTCAGACTTTTGACTTGCGGGCGACTATTGAATACATATTTCAGAATAACACTCATTTTCTTGGGAGGAACGATTTATTCAATATTTTGTTTTATTTAAATCAACTTAGATATGTCTACAAAATTGAAATAATCTCACAGTATTACAAACAACAATTGTTAACAACGACAAATCCACCATTCACATAAAAAATATAATTATTATTTAATTGGTAAAACATATTTTTTTCAGCATTGCTTAGCGGATGTGATATAATAATAATGAAGAAGTACACCAAAAATAAATGTTTATAATATGTTAATAAATATTTATACGTATATGTTTGTTCTGCAAAATGAACGTCACACATTTCTACATATTATTATTCACCGACAAAAATAATACCCTTATCAAACGTTTAGAACTTTTAATTAGACACGCAGTTTTATATGGATTTTCTTGTTGACAGGTTTCCAAAGCTTGCTTTTATTTATTTATTTATTCTTAGTACATTTACATTACAAAGGTATAATATATTGTCCTCCACACTAGGAGTTCACGTGTGTTGTAGAGGACATTTTCAGTTGTAAATTATAAATTTTAAATTGTAAATAGTAAAACAAAAGAGTGTTCATTGCATATAAAAAAGATAAACAATAAAAATAAAAATATAAAATCGACAAAATTATAAATTAAAAGTAAAAACGATTGTAGTCAGTTCCTTATGTTTTTTTTTGTATTCAATAATATTAGTTGCTTTATATTGTGTAGGAAGAGGATTGTATAGTTGTATGGCCTGGTATCTGTAGTGTTTTTGTATAAAGGATGTGTCACAAGATAAAAACGTACATGACAAAAACATGTTGTATTTTGTAGTTTTTATGTGCGAAAATTAAAGATATCCGGGATGATTTTTTTAAATTTAATATAATTTAACGGAACAAATGGAGTGAATGCATACCTTTCTCTGCACTCATGAGGTTGCTGTTAATAGGTATTTGTTCCATGAAGTAATGCAGAGATAATATTTCCAACTGCATTCAAATAATGCTGAAACCACAACCCTCCACGTTACCTTAGAGAAATCTTAACTGCATTTCATGCAAGTGACTTGTAAGATCAAGGTTTTACATAAAATTTTCGGTATGCAATTCCTTTATTTATAAAACGGTTTGGAGTGGTACATTTACAATAAACGTTACTTGAAAACGGGTTTGAAGTGCAAATAAAAAAAGTTTTAGTATTCAAAACGAATACAATGAAAATTCAATGAAATAAAACAATAGCTTTGTTTATTAACCACGATTTATTTAATTTTTATAATACCGACCGGTTTCGCTTATATAGGGTATAAAATTAAACTGATGAAATTCATCTTACTGATAAAGATCATAACTTCAGTCACAACTTCAGGGAAATGGTGGTATTACACCAGGGCGGTGCTGAGAGTATCTTCCACTCTGTAACGTGCCAAAAATATATTCTCTATACGAATGTAGCTATGATTTTGTGGTTATCCATTATAGATAAATGAAACAATTTAACTTTGTTTGGACCACTTTCATATTTGAGTAAATCCGACCAGTTTCAGAACGACCGTTCCTTCTTCAGGGCAAATATACAGTATACATTTCCCTGTCGGATTTACTCAAATATAAAAGTGGTTCAAACAAAGTTAAATTGTTTCATTCATATTTTCTCCATTTTTTAAATTATTACATAATGATTACACAAATCAATCAAATAAAATTTACTTCCGCACTCCGGGATTTGAACCCGTGACCTCTGAATTGCTAGTCAAGAACTTCACCTCTCAATCACGAAGGCTATCGTTGTTTTGAATTAAATGCTTTACACAGAAATCAGAGTACTTGCTTTCAGAGTTTTTGTCAAAATAATAATAATTTGTGATGATGTAGGGAAATTATATTATGCATCTACTTAAACTACTGCATCTATCTCCTCTTCTCCTATCGTAGGATAGCTACTATGAAGGCAATCATGTAGATTGGGATTTGGGAGACGGGAATGGGTACCACACACCTCTGCTATATGTCACCCCAAGTGGTTCGCTAGTTTGGTGATTTAGCAGGGGTGCTGGGTTCATGGGGTGAGGTTTGTCTAGGTCTCGGAGGCGGATGACCAGGACACACTGAACCCCAGATTCCTACCTACCCCTTAAACCCATTTCCTTCCAAGAACTCTCCTCTCCTCCCTTTCCTTAAAAAAACCCTCCACGCAGCATCCCCAAAGATGACATAGGCCCTGAGGGAAATCATTTTCTTCGGGGCCTCCTGTGTGGAGCTCATGTAAAAAAAAAACAAAAAGATTGAAGCCTGGAATTGCACTCGTTCCAGCCATGTATGTTTCGAATTACCTTTACCAAACAATCCTCTACCACGTCTTCCTCTTGATTCTAGATCATTGATGATTTAGAATTGTTAACTAACTAAACAACCAACCAAAGGGTTAAATAAAGAGCATGGACCGCTTTCTTGATTATTTTACATTCAACTTTATCCCGTAGATATTCTTCATTTACACCAATTTTTTATACGACTCGAGTCAAGTAATAAGAAATATTGAAGATGTCAATATTTATTTTAAAGGTTTGTGGATACACTGATCTCTAAAAAATTGACGATATTCCAATGCAATTCCAGATATACAACGACTCCACATCCACTAGGAGATTGGTCACTCCAGCCGCTGAGAGCTGAGAGCTGAGAGCAGTCTGCTGAGAGCTGAGAGCGGCTGTGCTGCGCGTGAGACGTCCTCGAGTCGTCCTCACGTAAGCAAAGTGATTCCCCTTCAAGGCAGGGTAATGGGGTAGGGGGAGGGGAACGAGGAAATGGGAGTAAGTGCGAGATGTAGAAATGGGTAGAAATATCCGGCAGAGTCAAGTGGTGTTGCCAGAATGTTCCGAATTCAAATAAATTCTGGTGCAAAACAGGAATGCTGCGTTAGACTAAAAGAAAGTAGGTACCAACAAAAGTAGGTAGGTACAGGCCAATCATTTTGAAGAGGATGCGTTTGAATGTATTTATGCACACCGATAGTATCAGAACATCCGCCCGCAGTCCGCCTCAAACGTCCAAAGATTCTGAGTGCATAACGACGTTTTTAATGTTGTTTGTCTCGCCATTCAAATTAACAAAAACAAAATTATTAGTATTTAATTAAATTAATTTTTGATCCATCTAGATTTTGTCTAGAAGGCAATTATATAAATACCCCCCCCCCCCCCTTGTAAACAATAGATTGCTTCCATTTAGAGTATGTATGGTGTTTAAATGTATGTTATCGTGTTGTCATGTAAAGCGTGTGTGTATCATTTTATTACATATAACCAATTTACTTTTTTTTTGTTAGAAAAATGAATTCAGAGTCAAGTAGCCAGCCTGCTATGCCACGGATATAATGGCGAACATGCTTTCTATATTAAAAAAAATCATTAACACCTCTAAAGCTTTTTAAAACGTAAATATCGCACAAGAGTGCCAATAGCTCCCGTCTGAAGCCAGTGAGGCTAAGGCATCCCCAATTGGGGTATGTTATGAGGCTGAAGTTGGTGGGGAGGGGAGATGTGGAAGTGAAAGATGGGGAAATTCATGAATATTCAGATCTGGTCAACAATCACGGCTAAAGCCATTTCAAGTAACGTTTCATTTCCGAATGGTGGTCTTACATTAGAGCGGTACTGAGAGTACCTCCCACTTTGGTAAGCTGTTGGGATATGTCGATATATTTATCAATATTATTTCAAAAGCAAATTTAATCGCAAATTGTTCGTATTTTCAACGAATTTGAATAAACAATGCGTCAAAATCATTGAAAATAATTGGGTCATTTATTTGACAGGAAAATCATTTTCCTATTCCATTATTTTATATTCGAAGTTGGATTTGAATACCGGTGGGATATGATTTTACGTAATGAAATATACATTAAAAAAATATCATAAAAAAAAACAAAGTATTTTGTGATGCTAAAAATATATAGACGGTTTTTATAACGTGTTTTAAAAAGTAGGAGCCTTTGTCATCTTAGGGGTGGGGAAAGTGGATGAGGAAGTATTTCAAAATTTCATGTAACCAAAAGAAACCCACGAACACTCTTCTTTATACAACATCAGTAGATAGAAAGATTACGATGTTTTCATTGAAATTTTTGATTAGTTAAATTAATTTAATATATTTCACAGGTTTTTAAACTTGTTTTTTTTTCTTCCTTATTAAATGAACCAATGTATAGTAGACTAGGGCATATCGATGATACCTCCTTTTTAACCCCTCCCTTATCTTCATATAAAGACGTATGTTATAGAAAGGGATGTAACAATCGAGCTCTCAGCTGCAGAAGTAAATTTGATTATCAACTTCAAGTTTTACATAATTAGCTATTATTTTAATGTCATCGTAAAAGCATAATGAGTGTAGAAAAATTTTAAATCAAAAGAACATGTCGTCACACATGTTAACTTCGTTAAACAAAATACAAGCATTAAAAAATAAAGAAACAAAATAAATACATTTAATATCCATTTCTATCCGCTTGTTTACAATCGCCGTTCATCTACCGTATTCCATTTAAAATCCGTTACCCAACATACAAGCGGCAACGGTTTAAAACGGTATCATTTATCCAAACTTTAAAAGCTGCAATAAAAACATTCTAAAATGTTGGATTTTTAAGACCCCTAAAATGCATCCCCTATCTTGATCGTCTAGCTCGGGAGCTTTAATCCGGTGACCGAGGCGGCTAGGACTGTTACTGCTGCCCTACCCTTACCCCGGGGGACGGGGCGGACTTCCCTTCGTCTGTAACTGCAGCTTCCGTAGTCATGTATCACCGGAGATGCAAGAACTTTCTGCTCGAACTGTATTTCTACTGTGAGTCACAGCGCAGGGCGAACTTTTTGAAAAAAAAATTGCTCAATTTGATAAATATAAATTTTATTAAACATACTTATTTATTCTACTTTTTAATTCATGCGTTCCCTTTGTATGTCGAAACCTACGCTCTTTTTATTTTTTCTAGTGATTTTTGTGAATGTTGATTATTATCCTAGGTATGTTTCTTCGCTTTTTGCACGAGTTTTGCTCTTAAAAATGTTTTAACACGTTATTTTAAAAATAGGCAAAATGATTGAAATGTAGAAATAGAAAAAGAATAGTATCAAAAGTTTTTTGGTTGTCAAAATGATTAATGTTGTAACGTTTGCAATGTTGCAATGTTGTAACTCGGAATAGAACCCAGATCTTTCTAACAATGTCTGCGAATAGAGCACTACTACGACCTAATGATATTCTGTCATTTACATCGATTTTATATTTCCATTTAAGAATTTTCAATATTATCCTAAATATCCTGCTACCTTTTTGTATGTTTGCCAAGTTCTACCCAAATATGTTTGAAATGTAGACAAGTTATGATAGAGGATCTGGGTTGGATTGCCAGTTGCGATCGTAACATTTTCATTTTCTGTATCGTTTTCTAGTTCATATTTCAACATATAAATATTAATTTTTTATTACGTTACAAACTTTTGCAGTCTCCATAGTGTAATGTTTGACCTGTTTGGCTTTAAGTTGAGAGTCAGGAATTGAAATAATAAGATGGGTAATTAATACAAAGAAAATATGACAACTAAAGTACAGGTAAAGTTGAAAAGTTTGCACTAAGGTGAAAAAGAAATTTCTGTCCATGTCTGATTTGGTAAAGTCCGAGGAAAGCCCAGTGAACTTCAGCAAGTAAAGAAATTAAATTTAAATTAAAAAGGAAAAGGAAAATTAAGATCAATGATAGAATTCATAGAAAAATAGTTGAGAAGTGAGCTTATAATTGGAAACGAAAATAACACATAATTACATTAGCAGGATGCATTAGCATATTTCCTGCATTACGGGAATCCTATTCTTCTTTTACAGGCCTTTTTGTTTCGCGCTCGTAGTAGTTTCCGTCTCTTAACAGTATTTTATTTTATTACGTAAACAAATATTTTTTTTAAATAACTACATGTTACGCAGTTTCACGAAACAGCCAAGTTTCTGTATACAATTCATATGATATACAGAAACATATAAATTAAAAGAAAACATGATATCACAGTACCATGTTTTAAAAAAACTATATACATGTATTGTTAGTTATAAGAAAATTAAAATTGTACCGTAATTGGACTCACCTGTCTGTCGTACAATAAAAAAAAATAAATAAATAAAATAAAATTAAAATAAATAAATAAAATAAAATGAAGTAATACTAAAAAAACACGGATTATAGTGCATTGGATAAATAACGTGAAATTAAACCATGTACAAAAATAATATATTTTCACAACATAAATAAATGTTAAAAAACGTGATTAATACAAGAAAATCAACGTATGGTTCCCACTCTCATATTCCTGGTTGCATTCTCTATCACACCTGAATGTCTTGTGAAGAGGTGTTTTTTTTAAATTATTTGGAGTGCATTGATTCCAATAAAGACATCACGTTGTCGTTGTCACAGGGTGTCGTGATGTTAATTTTAAATCTTAAAAATGACCATGACTTGTAAAGAACTTGGGTAAATTACCACATTCAAACGCAGCTGCTAAATTAAAAATAAAACACTTCAAATGCATTCGTTCGAGAATGACCTGTCCTGGACTAGTTATATTTTGTTTTACTCCGCTTTCATTAAATTTGTGAGTTTCAAAGCGGCAGTCATATAGTTTTATTTTAACACTACCTGTCCGTTTCAGAATGCTGTCAGAACTAAACGACTTCATGGAACACAATTGCAATTTAATGTACAAACTTCAACATTTTAAATGTAATATTTTGCTTTCCAAGTATTTAAAAATACTTTTGTAATATGTCACTAATATCCTTTTCTTTCCGAAAAAAAACAAAAAAAAAAACAGAATGAATGCCGGTTTTCACTATTTTTGATAGTTTGTTTGTTTACGAGAGATGCGAAGGCTGATAGAGATATTGAAAGAAGGGTGAATGGTGGTAACTGTATTAATGGAGGACTGAACGCCGTTGGCACCAACAAAAAACTGTCCAAAGACGCGAAACTAACCGTCCATAATGGAGTACTGGTACCTACCCTGATATATGGCAGTGAGGCATGGAACTGGCAGAGGAAGGATGAAAGAAGACTGAATGCTGTGGAAATGAGATCCCTGAGGCGTATGTGTTGTAAAACCATGTATAATCATGTGAGAAATGTGGAGATCCACAAATAATGCAAGGCTGATGTAAACGTAATGAGTAAGATCAAGAAAGGAACGCTACGATGGTTTGAGCATGTAGAGCGAATGAACGAGGAAAGGAGTCCAAGGAGAATATTTGACGTAGATGTGAATGGTAGAAGAAGTTGGGGACGCGCGAAAAAGACATGGCACGACCAACTGAATCAGATACTTGAGTCGGGTCATGTCAAGAGTCAGAATAATAGAAGAGCATGTATGAGACGATGTATGAATGTGAACGAGGCAAAGAGTGTGTGCCAAGACCGAGTTGTTTGGCGGTCCGTCCTCTCTGCCTACCCCTGCGGGGAAACGGCGTGATGGTTAGTTAGTTAGTTGTTTGTTGTCATATGAACAAAAACTTAAAATAATAACGTTTTTCATAATTCAAAATCAATTGTCAAATTACTTCATTTCACGTGAGTCGTGATATGTTTCCAGAAAAATTGTATAAGTATGCTGGAATACATGAAAACATGCTTTTTTTTCAATATAGCGTACATAATGTACATCGCCGGATCTGCCATACGTTCAAAAATGTGCGAAGAACCTGGCACCAACCACAAAAGGGCCTTGTGAGACAATAAAGATCGTAGTATATTATATATTTACTTAAAATACTCGCTGAATCCTTTAAAAATATCCATAATTATTATTCGATAGCAACACCCATCTTTCAACTTTTTCGAAGAGTCCTGCGCACGCATCGCATTTAAGGGTTTCCGAATTTCAAATTTGGCACGGAATTTTTTTACAAATTCCATGCATTTGATTCGTAAGATCGAATTTTTTTACAAATTCCATGCATTTGATTCGTAAGATCGAATTTTTTTACAAATTCCATGCATTTGATTCGTAAGATCGAATTTTTTTACAAATTCCATGCATTTGATTCGTAAGATCGATTTTTTTTACAAATTCCATGCATTTGATTCGTAAGATCGAATTTTTTTACAAATTCCGTGCATTTGATTCGTAAGATCGAATTTTTTTACAAATTCCATGCATTTGATTCGTAAGATCGAATTTTCCATGTGCCTATTACGACGATTAGATGCGATCCAAATTCAATAACCAATCAGAATGCGTTTTTTTGTTTGTTGCTTTGAAACCGTATATAACATGCTGGATAATTAGTTTGTCATTGGCTTTAGCCGTGTTGGTGACTAGATCTGAATAGCCAGGTACATTTTCCACAGCTCCTTCCCCTTCCCACTACCTTCAGCTTCACACCATACCGAAATAGGGGATGCCATTGTCTCACTGGTTCGAGACGGTTGGGAGCAGATGGGACTCTTGTGACATATTCAGATAAAAAAGTTATGTTACTTGCTTGTATGCAAGTAGGAATATTTAGCGGTTTTTTGCTAAGCCGACTAAAAATCTTCTAATCTAAAGGATCAACTGTCGACCGGACCAACTGTCGGCCGGACCAACTGTCGGAAGGATCAACTGTTGGCCGGACCAACTATCGGCGGACCAACTGTCACAGGATTAATTGTCGCCGGACCAATTGACGGGTCACCTTCTATAATGATGGTAAATCACCTGGCAGCCATTTTGTATGGCTTCTATAACTTTTGAAATGATTTGTAAAGTGTTAAATTAACTATTTCAGTTTTATTATTAATTAAAATAATTACTTTTATATATGTTTTAATTTATATATTTCTATACAACATAATATAAGTTCTTAACACTTAGGGTGGGTTTCTTCATTTACCGAGAATGCTAAATGAATGCTAATTGTAAAAGTAAACGGTTAAATGCATAGAAATTTTTAAAATTCGATCGCTTACTTTTACAATTAGCATTGCATTTAGCATTCTCGGTAAATGAAGAAACCCACCCTTAATCTTTATTATTTGTTTGTGTATTTCAAAATTTGAATTTCATTTTTATTTCTTTTTTTCTTTAAAATATGATTTTGTTCATTCTTTATTTTTCACATACTTTTATGTATTTCTTAATTTTTATTTGAAATGTTTAATTATCCGTTTCAATAAAATAGATTTTTTTAAATTCCTATTTAGAATATTAAATGTATGACTACCACAACACGGGCATTAGCCAAGTGTGGTAGTCAAAAATAACAAAAATTCTGAAACCAATAAAATTTTATAAAAAAAAATTATATTGGTGATGCAAATATAGCGATGTTTGTTTTTTTGGGTATTTGAAGAGCCGGGAAATGTGACATGTCATTAAAAAATCTATAAAAGTAAAGGCATTTTCACACTCTTTCCCCTTCACTCCACGTCTTTCTTGATATAAATAAACATACAAAAACAACACTTTTTTACAATAGCTCATCACACGAAGGGCCTGAGAAAAATAATTTCCTTCAGGGCCTATGTAATCTTAATGCTGTGTGGAGGGTCTTTTTAAGGAGAAGGAGAAGTTCCCGAAAAAGGTATGAGAAGTGGGTAGGAATCTGGGGGTTGTTGTGTCCAGAAGTAACGGGCGTATAAATCCATCCCCCCAACTGCGGTGCAAGGAGATGGGTCGAGATAGTCCGGCTGGAGAGATCACATGGTCTCCCTTAACCTGTCTCTCCGAATCTGACTTGCCACGCATAAACTGCCAATACCTTGACAAACTTCTCCCACATGAACCCGGGCACCCCTGCTGTAGCTTGCCACTTGGGGTGACCTAAGGCAAAGGTGTTGGTTATCCAACAAATGCTTCCCAGGGTGGCGGTACCCATACCAACATCCCAAATTGTTACTTTAAATCGATATATACATATGTACATGATTTTGAAAAAAAAAGACAATAAAACATGTCATTATTATCCTCAGCGTTGTGAAGATAGAATAGTAAAATATGTCCTTTGCGTGGATATTGGATTAGTGTTCATAAATGATACGGCATTGGTCATATCGCATAAAGATCTAAAAATTGCAATGGAACTCATGCAAATTGACTTTAATCAACTTTGTAAATGGTCATATGATGCAGGACTATTAATAAACGCTAAAAAAACCAAAGTCATGCATATAAGATCACCTAATACCAAATTTCAATTTAATCCTAACATATTTCTCATAATTTTAATCGTATCCATAAAAATATTCAAACTAATTGTATATGTGAAAGCTTAGAATTAGTTACGGAATATGTGTATCTTGGTGTAACATTAAATTGTTTTTTTTTTTTAAATGGGACAAACATATTAAAAAAACCTGTGAAAGACTCGGATCAATTGCTGGCAGAATGTGCACAATATTTTTTTTCCTATCAATTGAAACACTTAAAATAATTTATGTCACTGGCAGAATCTATTATAAGATATGAATTAACAATATGGGGAAATGCTACTTTAACCAATCTGAAACAAGTCCAAGTTGTACAAAACGTAATTGTAAAATTATTAGTGGTCTCTAATATTTTCAAACAGAGACATACATAATACACCATTGCTGTTTCAGAGTGACACAATTTTACCTGTTAAGGCAATATTATGGCGCAAAATTATAATTCAGCATGTATTTACCCCGCAGTATAAAGATAAATTAGAACATAAATACAACGACGGGTAAATAGTTCTGAAATTTAATAATAAGTACGGACAGAGAACGTTTGAACACATCATACGGAAGATCATTATGTTTTTACCTGACGCTATAAAGCATTGTAATTTTATGAATAAATTTAAATATAATGTGAAAAATTGGCTATCCGAAAAAAAATATTTATATTGATATATATGAACAAATGTATGAAAAAATGTTGAATCTGTAGATATAAGATGTAAATTATAACTTTTAAAATTAACAGGAAACTAAACTATAAGCACCTGTTGACAAGTTAATTCAATTGGCTTAGCAGGACTTGTTTGTTGACAGGTATTAACTATTCTTTCAATAAAAATATTTTAAAAAAATAACAAAAAGAGAAACGTTAATTTTAATTAATAAAGATTTAAAAAAAGAGCAATTTTCTTTATTGCACATAATATACGTAGATGCTTGAATACTTATGCAGTTGATGCTCTGTGGCATCAACTGCATAATATGTTGATCTCTTGTAGCAAGTAACCGCTTTGTCCTGTATCGCGGGCCGTTTCCGCTGCTCTTAATTAACTAACGATCATTGGATGTGACCAACTTCACCCACGGTTGCTGTCCAACAATCTCAGCTCAACGATTTTAGACATTAAATAAGTTAAGTAGCATTAACTTTTACAAATCGCACCATACCACAAGTAAGTACTAATTTTAATAAAAATAATGTACACATTACATTGAGGTTTGGTTGAAATGAAGTGAGGTTTGTCCGGGTCTTGGCGGCGGATACGTTTGCCGACCAAGTGCGTGGCTGGCCGGATCTGGAGAGAATGGTTGAGGGAGTCCTTTTAACTTCTCCAACCATACTCTCTCGGAACATCGCCTTGCGCCGCAGTGGGAGGGATGGATTCATACGTCCGACACTCCTGGACACATTGACCCCCAGATTCTTACCCACCCCTAATACCCTTTTCCCTCCCAGAACTTCATCTCCTTCCTTTCTTTAAAATACCCTCCGCACAGCATCCCCGAAGATGACATAGACCCCGAGGGGAAATATTTTCCTCAGGGCCTCCTGTGTGTAGCTAATGTAAAAAAAGAACGAAAAAAACTTTAAAAAAGGGCATTTCCATAAAAATAAAAATAATTTTTTTTGGCGTCTAAAGGGTTTAAAGGGAGACGGGTATAAGCCTCAACGTTTTTCAAAAGAGTTTCTGGACACCGCGCATAAAATAATTAATAATGTACTCACCCCTAATCCAAATCTTCCAACCCCAGGTTTTACCACCAGGGTATCTAGCATGGTCGATCGATATAGGTTTTATCGAAAATGTCGGTAACTTCTCAACGCTCCCGAGCACGACTGCAGGCCGCTAACGAACAAATAACAGTTCACAACGACTAAGGGTTCCTAATTTATTTGACGTGAACTATTATTTTTTCGTTAGCGGCCTGCAGTCGTGCTCAGGAGCGATTACAAGTTACCGACATTTTCGATAAAACCTATATCGATCGACCATGCTAGGTACCCAGGTACATAGTTTGTATCTAAGTTATTCAACGTTTTATGTCGTATTTCTAAAACAGTACAAAATAAAACAGTTTAAATCACTCTCAAATAGATTACAAAAATTTATTTGCATAACAGATAATAATAATATTAATAATAAGTTTCATAATGCTGGTGGGTTTCAATCGTGTTTATGTTCCGATCGGCATGTAGGATCGGAGGAATCCAGATTTTTGAAATTCCGCATATTAAGAGTACCTACCTATACGGTAGACAGGAGTCAAGTACCACATCATCGCCAGTCCGTTGCTAACCATCATCGTATCGTGACATTTCGCTCTACGTTGAAGTGTTATTTATCTTATTGTAAAATAAAGTATACACCCTATCGTATTGTATCGTATGCTTTGTGTGAACTTCTTATGTGAATCGACTCGTGACTCAGATTTTTATCGTGGATTATAAAATAACCCAAAACATTATCGCGCGCTTATGGATATATCTGTGATTGTACTAAGTGCCTACGTCCCCGAATGGAAACCAAGCCAGAAGACACAATAGCAGTGAGTGACGCTTATTGTGAATTACCGTATCTTGTTTAGTGGTCGGGCATAGCTCGTATCGAAATCCATAAGCGTTTTAAATAGCAAAGAGTGGCCGCAAGGTTATTTTGACCCCCGTGCATTGTCACGAAACATTATTATTAATAAATTTTGGAGGTTATACTTATCAATGTAATATAGCCATAAATAAGATAATACTTTGGCCCAGTTAATTTACATAACAAAGTCATCAAACGGCCATTCAGCGCCTCTTTGTTTTTTTTTCATTTGAAAGCCGATTGAGCACCGATTCTTGATGCGCTTTAGCTTTTTATCAAATTGTAGTAAGCTGACAAATTAACAACAGCTGCCCTCTTCTGCTGATCACAATTTGTTCACAAGCTGAAACGGACTTAAAATCGGCACTTAATATGGATCTTTCAAATGTCAAAAAAAACAAAGTGGCGCTGAATGCATCTGAATGGCCATTTGATACATTTTTGAGAAACAACCCGTCCGATTAAATTTATACGAAACATAATACGGAACAAAACATTTTCTAGGTCAAATCGAGCCGTTTATTATGATCGATCTTTTCGTGTAACTGGCCCGCTCATTTGGAACAAACTTCCCTCAGCTCTTACTAATATCCAGAACTTGGCTGAATTCAAAAGAGCTTTAAAAATAAACTTATTTAAAAAATCGTACCTTTCATGAATTTTAACTCGTTTTCAATCTACTATAATAAGCCATGTTCCTCAAGTTTCTGGTAATTGTTTGGTTTCGATTACCTCCTTACTATAGTTTTATGTGCACTCTGTTATTATTATTTCTAAACGTAAACTGCCTCTTATTCTTTATTATAATTTAGTTTTAATGAATTCTAATTGTTAATATTGTTCTTTAGGAATTGCTTTGTATATACTGTATATTCTTTGTTTCACATAATTTAATCAATTTTGTATTTTGTAAGGACTCGTAAGGAACACTATAGGATTAATTTTAAGTTTATTATAATTAAGCGCACTTGAAGTGAAATATCACACAAGTGCGCTATATAAATACTACGTTATTATTATTATTAACAAAGATACAGACAAAAAGATTAACTATGAAACTGTATTTCAAAATCAAGGAAAGTAATAAAATTGAATCTCGAATCCCGGCTAAGCTTTAATTCTCCGATCAAGCAAACTATCGGCATATTATTTATTTATTTATTTATTTATTAAAATACAATACAGAATATAGTATATTATATAAAGCATTGTACTCCCAAGAGTTAATAAACTCATTGCGGGAATGATACGCATTACATGAAACATATAGCTGTATGTATTAAGTGGACATATCATAGGACATACACAACATTATTATTTCAGATAGTCATTCATAAAATGAAGTTTGAGCATGTTAGTTTGGGTCTTTTTACATTGACTTGCACATTTGATCTCGTTGGGTAGTTGATTATATTTTGTGTAAGCTATGTATTCTAGGGATCTTAGTCCATATTTTGTTGATTTGATTTTTGGTATATGAAGTTTGTTGTGATTTCTTGTGTTGTGTTGGTGTACGTCGCAATTGTAATTGAGTTTAGTGTTGGAATGTGCCGAGTGTTGAATTACTTGTAATATAGTTTTTGTTATTTCAAAAGTGGGAATGGTGTTAAAAGGAAGTATTTGGGTGTTTCTGTAAATGTCTTTGACGTGTGTATCCCAAGGTAGACTGAATATATTTCGCAGGGCTCTATTTTGGACGACTTGGACTTCTGAAATCATTTTTTTTGTAGCAAATCCCCAGATTCCGGCAAGATATATTAGATGTGAGTGAATCATAGCATGGTAAATCGATCTTAATAGAGAAGGAGGAAGTAACCCGCGAAATCTATATAAAACACCAGTTATAGGAGTAATTTTGGATAGAACATGTTTAAATTGGTGATTCCATGTGAGTTGTGAATCAATGAAAAGGCCAAGATATTTTGTAACATCAGCCCTTTCAAGGCGGTTATTATCAAGACTTATATTAAGACTTACATTTTTTTATTTGCAAACAATATGTAATGTGTTTTTCTTATGTTTAGGCTAAGTTTGTTTAATCGCAACCAGTTTGCCAGGCAAGCTATATCCCTTTCCATTTCCTTTTCTAGTTCGTTTAAATCATTATTGTGATAAAGAATCACTGTATCATCTGCATAAAGTTGTATTGTACCCTTAAGTCCCATTATTACATTCTAAGAAAGTCGAATATTAATTAACTAATTTCTTGGGAGCGAAAGGCTTCCATCGGAATAAGAAGATTCTTCAGCTAATGTGAAACATTATAATATTTTTGTAATTAGACCGAAAATATTATATTAAAAAAATATCTACCGATTTATCTGAATAATGTACTTATATGATAATATCACTTCCCACGCAAATATCCACAAAACTCACATAATACGCCAACCTTAATCTATACATTGATGTAACATGTATACAGGACGTAACTGCATTTAGCCGAAGGATTCTAATAAACGCATCCAGGGCATATTTGGATTCCCCAATGATTTATTTTTAAATTGAAAATAATTAAAAAATATTTTTCGATCACACGTCGCAACTGAGAAGTCGGATATAGCGTAGCAAGATAAGCATTCCGTCTCGTTCCGGCCATACTATGATTTTTCATTAAATAAACCAATGTTTTATTAAAATGCCACGACACAGAGCATATCATAAAAAAATATTTTGGGTGTCAATAATTTTAATCCGAAACAAATCCACTCGGGCGTCTCTTTTATAACCTCAATCCATCGCATTAATCAAAGACTTTGAAATGTTTTTGTTTAATTTAAAATGTTGAAAAGAAATTGATAATGGATAAACCTTGATTAAAGCATCTCTAATCTCTATTCTGCGGAGGGCTCCGGCTTACAGTCATAATTATAAGTACCTACATCGCCAAATACGTAGTAAAAGTTCAACGTACCGTTTTTCATTGTGTTTACATAGTTAATACTTCATTATGAATTTCGTAGTTTACCAAATCGATTTAAGTTTTGTGTAAGTAGGTACTTAGTTTACGATTTAAATTTTGATAACGTAAATGAAGTTCGTTGCTTTACTAAATCGTGTTGGCGTATTTATGCAAAGCAATTAGATTCATTTGCTAAGTCCGCGCTTTTGTATCCAGTCTAATTTTCATAATAATTGTCGATATTAAAATATGTAATTAGTTTAGACCATTTCAACTCCAATGAAAACACGTATCCCTTCAAAAAGCAATAAAAAATACCAAACTTTATAAATATAATAACGATTTGACAATAAAATTAGGTCATTAGTAACTCATATTACTTGTAAGGTTTTTCCCTAATCATCATTGAAGTGAGCTGCAAACCCAATGTAATTAGCTTACTGGAATTACCAAAATATTTAGAAATTCGATAGTCTAAAACGACTAAGCGACAAATATAATTATTATAATTGATTAAAATCCTTGTAGACCACCCCTCTCCCCCTCCCCAATATGTTGTGTATATAAACAGTAGACTAAGAATTATTTGTACCAGTCTGAAGATGGCTTTAACGAGCTGAAACCGGTTACGGTCCAATAAAATTAAGTGGAATAAAGTTTTATATTCGTTTTATTATAATATATTATAATGGAATTTCACCATGAATTATCACTCTCAAAAAAAGAAATATTAAAAATAATCCCCCTTTCTCGATGTTGTTTGAAGCCAATTCGTTGGAGCATTTTGAGTCAAAGCTCTGAGAAATTTATTTATATTATGGAAACGAAATAGTACATTGGTTACGGTGATGAAACGATTTACACATATTAAATTTCTAAGCAAGTGTCTGTAAAAATGTTTTCTTGTATTGTCTTATTTGCAGTAGGTACATAGAGAAATAACGGATGACATATATGTCGTGTTATACACTATTTATATGTATGTGTGTGTTTGTAAATGTGGTGGTCTATGTATACTGTGTATGTGCCAAAATGAAAATAGGAATTTGCAAAAATCATAATCTGATACTTGAGAACGTTCCCCTAGGACAGAAAAATATAAAGGTAACGGTGGCAACTGGGACACGAACCCGGTAATGGCGTCAGTTGCGGCCGTATATTTTTATATTTTTCTGCGTCTTGTTCGGTTTCGTTTTTCGATTAGATTATTAGTATTATCTTCTTCCATGATATATTGCATTAATGGGTACAATCTTCGAAACTTAAAGGTATGTTATAAATAATTTGGGACGCAAGTTCGGTACAGTCGAAGTAATTAGTAAAAGCGAATACAAACATGTACTCTCGTGCAGAAGAATACTTACCAATTTTTATTTCTATTTTTATCTCAAGAATAATAATACTTCCCAGAGTTTATTTCAATCTTCTTAAAATTATCTTTTTATTCTTTATTTCTTAGCTTACTTTTAATTGTTATATCTTTATTTTTATCTGTTTTTAGTTTTATTTATCCCTAAATATGTTATTTTTTCTTTCCTCTTCTCATATTTTTTTTATCTGTTTATATAAAATAATATGTCATGTATGACTACCACGACACGGGCAATAGCCTAGTGTGGTAGTCAAAAAATACCAACAATGTACCTATCATGTAAACATTTATTAAATAATAAAAAATAAAAAATAAATTGTTTGAAATTTCAATTTCAGATGTCCAATAAGAGTCACTCGATCTCCAGACATATTTTATATTCCTAAGAGCAATGCTAATTATCTTCAAAATGTGTTTATAAGAAGAAGCTGTAGCACTTTCAATAGATTATGCACAGACATTGACATGTTTAACACGAACCTTGCTAACTTCATAAAATTCGTAAAAAGTAATATTCAGCGGAAAACTTAATGTTTCATTAATTCCTTATCTTTCTTTTTCTTTTTCATTTTCATTTTTCTTCATTTTCATTACATTTTCTTTTTTGATTTCAGCAGTTTGCATTAAATAACCTCTTCAAAAATGTTACAGTATATATTACCCTTGAAAATACATTTTTTGTTGATTTAAGTAAGTAGATGCACTTTTCAGAACTGTTTATATTACATACATATATTGTTTTGTTTGTTTTTCTTTTTATTATGGTCTCAAATTTTTATGTCGTTATTTTATTGGTCAATGATATGACTATCTCTAACACTGTTATATATGAACTTGTAATGACTGTTTATAACACTAACAAATATAATAAAAATAAAATAAAATAAAAATAAATAAATTAATTCTACACAGTAATGTTGAATTAGCTATTGCTCACCTTTGTTGCAAACGTTAAAACATAAATCGAAAGTTATGGTAGAATTTGAAGGTACGGTATTTTATACTTTCGTTAAATATGTAACATTCCTGGAAAGTGTAATTAAAATTGCGATAAAACATTTTATACTAGTTCATTTTGGGCAAGATCGATACCACTCTATCAGAGATCATCAGACTGGCGTTTCAGCAAGAATTTTTATAACATCTAAAACACTAATCCCTCGAAATGAAAATGCGAGTCAATAGCAAAGCAAGGAGTATTCAACCCGTTGTTCACCAAGTTTGTTTCCCTTTGAGAATGTAATTTTTACCAGAACCAAAGAAAGGACCCGAGCGGAATAGCCTGAATTTTGGGCAATATATTAGTCTAACTAAAACAATCCACTTTGCCGCAACTCAAAGAGTTATCCCACCAAAACCTTACTTCCGCCATTTCTCAGGGTTTTTCCGAGCAGAAATTTATAACTATGTTTATAAAGCACGCCATTAATAGTTACTTCCCTCCACTAGTTTTAAACGTAAAATATAAAATATGTAGGACTCTAATAAAACATCTCCCTTTTCTAAACGGCCGTTTGAATGGTTGGTTCACACCCATTATGAGTTCAAGCTCAGAACAATCTTATTAAAAAATTCTGTCAAGCTTTCAAAATATTTTGTGGGAGAATTTTATGCAGCGTACTTACATAAATATGTAGCGTATGCAACCTTTCATAATAAAAATACCTATTTAAGACTTTACTTATTGAAGAATAAATACTAATAATTGAAACATGAAACAGAAAAATACAGAGAAAATAATAAAGGTGACAGTCGTAACCGGTGATCGAAACCAGGACCTCTGTCATACCGGGGCAACACTCTATCATCAAAATATGCTTGCTCCGTTTAGATTTAATAATTTCATCTTCTTTCTCAAATATTAATTTGATATGTTTGTAAAACCTTCAAAATACAATCCAATAAACATTGAAATTCAATTTTATAAGAAAAACTCTCTTTTTATAACTTTTGAAGGTTATTCCCATCAATGTAATAAATAAATGAAGAAGAAGATAAAAATAATAATCTAATCGAAAATATGAAAGAGAACAAGACACAGAAAAACAGAAAAAAGATAATGGTCGCAACTGAGACTCGAACCTAGAACCTCTCGTCTATCCGGGACGTGCGTTTACCAAGTCCGCCATTGCGCCCTACTGTCAAACCGTCGTAATAGTCAATCTCATATTTCAAATTTTAGAATTAACGTTATTTCTTCAACTAATTTATTTTCCATATCATAGGCAACTACCCTGTTTATTGGAAACAATCATTCTAAGAATTGGTTTGTAACCTATATAGCGTCACGGATAAATATATCCGATTTTATTTATTTGGAACTATTGACTTTTATAAAAGTCTAAATGAATATTATGACGGTTTGAAAGTAGGACGCAATGGCGGAATTGGTAAACGCACGTCCTGGATAGAAGAGAGGCTCTGGATTCGAGTCCCAGTTGCGACCATTATCTTTTTCGGTTTTTCTGTGTCTTGTTCTCTTTCATATTTTCGTTTAAATTATTATTATTATCTTCTTCTTCAATGATGAATTAAAAGTTTTTTTGGAGCATACAATTTTTAAAAACTCCTTTTATCAATTATTTTTATCGATAATTTTAACGCAAATACTTACGCGTGTAGTTCATGAATAGCCAAATTTGAGAGGCTTTAAATAATTAGTTTTTATAATTTATCTACTGTGATTATTTCAGATATTTCTGGATAATCCTGTACGTAATAGAACAAAAACCTAGACAAAAATTTAATCAACGCCAGATACGTGTCCCGTTTTTCACTGTAGAACACGCTGCTCGCCATCCCAGCGGAAGACAAAACTATTTGAATTGGAACAATCTGTTTTCTTACCAGGCGTTGTGTTTTTACAACAAATGGTTTGGGCACTGATTTCCTTCAACAGCTATACTGTTAAAATAGAAAAATCAACAAAATCCTTTTAGACAAAAATTCTATTTTTGCCATAAAGCACTAGCTAGGTACACGAAAAGATAAAACTTTACTAACGAACACAATAGTTGTACTTTTTTCATATTTGTATGATAATCCTTCTTTGGGAAAGAGGAATACAGTTCGTCCACAGATGAGATCAGATCCATCCTGGATACAAACTCATATAGACACGTCATTAAAAAATCATAAAATCATATCAAATCATATACATTTTCCTAAACATTTATATAAACTCATCATCTTCTTCCCCTTATCCTATTCGGGTCGGGGACCCATTGCATCGACAAGGCTCCTCCATACGTCCCTGTCTTGTGCTGATTGTTCGGCCTCTGTCCATGGTAGCCCCATCCTCTCCTCACACAGTTTCTGGAGTTGCCTCGCCCAACTGTGTCTGGGGCGGCCCACTGGACGTCTACCCTCTGGAATCGCACACAGTATCTTCCTCGGCATTCGGTCATCAGACATTCTTAGTACATGCCCAAGCCACCTCAGTTGCGATTTTTCTATGAAGAGTAGCAGTGGTTCAATGTTTAGATCGTCTCGGATCGTCGAGTTTCTTATATGATCCCATTTCGTAACCTCTGCCACTCCTCTCAAGCACCTCATTTCGGCAGCTTGGACTCTAGAGCGTGTTCTTTATTTAGCATCCATGTCTGGTGGCCTAAGTGAGCATCGGGCGGTATACCGTTTTAAACACTGCCATCTTTGTCTTGATGCTGAGCTCTTATCACTGAGCTGTAGAGAGGACGCAATACACTGCTTGCCGCACTATTCTTCTATCAATTTCTCCGTCTTGCCGACTTTATATAAACTAAAACCAATGAAAACAACATTTTTTGTACTTTGTCAATCCACAATAGAATAAGGAATCATTGTTTGGAGAGAAGAAACAAACTCTGCTATCGGTTATTATATAGATATCGCACAGAAAACCACCTCAAAGGTAATTCTTAAAAAAATCATAGAATGACTGACACAGACCAAATATTCCATATGTTTGAGGAACTAGACGGTTGGAAGAAATTGGGGCTCTTGTGTTTCATTAAAAAAATCCTTTATTAAAGTCATAAAATTTTAACACTTTTTCAGATGATCAAATAAGAGAAATATGTCAATTTGTTAGAAGAATATTAGGTCAAGCGGAGGGTCTATTATTTTAAAAGTTAATTAAAATCAATTAAACGATAATCTATCATATAGAAAAAACAAAGATTCTATTTAAAAAATGATAGCTGAATATAAAATGTATAAAGTCTATTGTTTTTTATTACTACATAATGATTGATAGATTGATGAATAAATTCCCCACAAAACTGTAAAATCCACCCCACTGTGCCTCTAATGGATAGTCATTCCGGCAACGGATTTGGTCAAATGTAATTGCAAAATTCATGTGCGAATAGAACTGTTTGTTTCGGCTGGTGATTAACGGCGGGGGTTTTCCTGCGTGAGTGATTTCGGTGTAAATGCCAAACGAAAATTCGTCACAAACCGCTGAAATTGGGGTAGTTCCGCTTTTACCGACAAAACTGGGACCCAATTCTAATTAGGTGCGACAAATATTTCCAATTTTGCTAACATCAAAAGTTTCACGTGATTTCTCTGCCATTCTGAATTTCCAATTAACCACTTTTTCGTGTTAGGAAACACCGCAAGACCGCGTTTTCAAAACCCATAATGACGTCTTAACCCATAACAATTTTGTGTGTTCTCTTCGAGTTCTGTTCAGTTGGTTCACCAAACTGATATAAAAACCAAACTTTAATTGATTTTTCACAGAACTTGGAAATAAACTTTGAAATTTGAAGAATTTTATTGTTCAAATTCTATGAAACAACCTTACACCGGTAGCGACAATTCACATTTTAAATACACCTCTATATTGGTTATTTTTTATCACTTTGCCAAAACAAAAATAGTTCTAAAATCTAGATAAAATAATCTTTCCAATGTGTATACTAGAAATGAATAATTTTGTTTCTCAATATTTATTGATATTGAATATGTAAATTGTCGCTACCGACTGAACCGAACGAAAAATAAGTATTTTTCACACGAAGGGATAAAATAAGTAAGCGGCTGGTATAAGTGCAGTTCAAGAGGGTGGCTCCGGATTGCTGCCAATAGCCAACTTCCGATAGGATCAAGCATTAGGAGAAATAACCCCAAAAATAATCACAAGGGTAGATAAAGATTATTATAGAGGGTTCCAAATTATTCCTCATCTCGAACGAATCAATATTATATCTTAGATCTTCTTTAATATCTGAAATATTTTGTTTGATTGTTAATTATTTACTATCCAACGTTGCGTTTGTGGATCCAACAATAAAAATGGGTATTAAAACACCTAGTAATGAATAACACAGGACACATAATAGTAGACCCAAAAATATGAAAAAAAAATGCTTGAAATCTTTAATCTTTTTGAAACACTGACTTAATGGGCAGTACCCTATTTTGAGCACTAAATTAATATGGAGCAAACTTTACGGAAAATAATTTCTGACAAAAATATCGGTATTTCATATTGACGGCCGGCGTAGTGCAGGGGTAAGGCGCTTGACTAGCATTCCGACGGTCCCGGGATCGAATCCCGGCGTGGCAAATAAAATTTATTTGATTAATTTGTGTAATTTCACAGTTTATTCATTTAAAATAATATATAGTATATTTGCGGCTCGTTCCAGAGTGGAAGATACTCTCAGTATCGCCCTGATGTAAGACCACCATTCAGAATTGAAACCTTGCTTGAAATGGCTTTTGCCATGTTTGGTGACCAGATCTGAATAGCCAGGTACTTCCCCACCTTCCTCTTCCCTTCCCTTCTCCTTCCCCTCCCCACTACCTTCAGCCTCACAAAATACCCCAATTGGGGATGCCATAGTCCCACTGGCTCCAGACGGGAGCAGTTGGGACTCTTGTGCGGTATTTATGTAAAAAAAAAACAGTTGATTTGAAACTGAAAATAGGTGCGTTGATCTAAAATCAATTTGCCTCCGCCCCGGGAACCATTTATTGGATAACCAATACCCCTTTGGTCACCCCAAGTTGTTTGCTACGTTCCCGGGTTCCTGGGGTGAGGTTTTTCCGGGTCTTGGCGGTGGATGCATCTGACCACCAGCTGCCTGGCGGGCCGGATCGGGAGAGAATGGTTGGGGGTAGTCTTTTTGACTTCTACAATCATACTCTCTCAGAGCATCGCCTTGCATCGCATTGGAAGGGATGGAATCATACGTCCGTCACTCCTGGACACACTGACCCTCAGATTCCTACCTACCCATCAAAACCTTTTCCTTTCCAGGACTTCCTCTCCTTTCTTCCATGAAAGATCCTCCACACACCATCCCCAAAGATGACATGGGTCCTGAGGGGAATTATTTTCCTCAGAGCCTCCATCCAGTCTGACGGCTTTCCTGGTCTTTCGACTAGCATTCCGGAGATCGTGGGTTCAAATCCCAGCGTAAATTTAGCACAAGTAAATTTTATTTGATTAAATTGTTTCGGATATCAATATATTTATTAAAAATAATATGCAGTGCGTTTGCGACACCTTCCAGAGTGGAAGATACTCTCAGTATCGCCCTGGTATAAGGCCACCATTCAGAATTGAAAATGTCTTTGAAATGGCTAGTTTGGAAACAAAATCTGAAAAGCCAGGCACTTTCCCACCTCCTTCGCCTTCCCAATACCTTCCGCCTCCCAACATACCCCAATTAGGGATGCCGTAGTTTCACTGGCGCGAGATGGTTGGCAGCACATGGGACTGTTATGCGGTATTCACATAAACAAAAAATAAAAAAAATCATTGTTTTTCCTGGAGTTCTATACAATATTCAATAAATAATGCTTTTTTCTTTAATTAGAAATCCTTTTTTTTCTCAATACGCTTCAAGAAATACAAAATCTGTATCCACGTGAAAATGGAATACGATAACCTTCTGATACACAATTATTATTCTTATTGCACTGCTCGAAGCTGCGGAATTTAATTTGCGCGACTCCGTGCCCGGCCCGGCCCGGGAGCTTGGACCGGATAAAGCCGGGGTAGGGCGGAGGAAATGGAAAATGAAAAGGTTTTTGTCACATCCCGAACGCTGTTGTTACATCGTTACATGGGGGGGCGTGCCCGCTGCTGGCTTCACTTTACGGCATGGACTCAACGTGAGAGTTTCTTCACCCATTTGTACTAAGGTTGGAAGCATACTGCAAGTAATAAGATGAAGCAAGCAAGAACTTAAGCTTCTCGAACGAATCTCTGCACTTGCTTCGGTTCACTAATGAAATTTTAGTTTTTTTTTAAAATTTTATTCATACAGCATTTTAACACCAGAACGGCAAATATTCTATCTAATATGAAATACCTTCCAATATTTTATTCTTTTGTTGACTGAGCGTAACGAAGTTCTGTGTTTTGTTTTGCTTTTCGTCTGTTTGTTGAATTTTTTAAACAAAACCTCTTTATGCACTCTTGACTTAGGGAATAAAGCTGGTGAATGCGTGACGAGAGCGTTATGAAAAGTGTGACCGGGCGAGGCGAACGGTCGGGCGAGGCGGACGGAAGTTGAGAGGGAGATGTGAGTTAGTGAAGTTTTACTTCAGTCGTGTGGTCTAAGTCTAAAGCACACTCGTTTTTTTAAATATTGTTATTTTTTTTACATTAGCTACCCACAGGAGGCCTGAGGAAAATAATTCCGCTCAGGGCATATGTCATCTTTGGGGATGCTGTGTGGAGGGTCTTTTTAGGGAGGAAGGAGAGGAAGTTCTGGGAAGAAAAAGGGTATGAGGGGTGGGTAGGAATCTGGCGGTCAGTGTGTCCAGTGCCTAGTGACGGACGCACAAATCCATCCCTCCCACTGCGGCACGAGGCGATATTCCGAGAGAGTACAACTGGAGAAGTCAAAGGGACTCCTTCAACCAGTCTCTCTCGATCGGCCTGCCATGCAGCTGGTGGGCAGACGCATCCGCCGCCAAGACCCGGACACCCCTGCTAAGTCACCAAACTTGGCGAACAACTGAGCTGAACTATCGCAGAGGTGTTGGTTATCCAATAAATGGTTCCCGAGGTGGTGGTACCCGTACCCGCCTCCAATTTTTTTATTTAAATTATGGTACTTTGATATCTAGGTCCTTGAAATTTGAAACAAATGTTACATAAAATGCGAAAATGGTTTATAAGTAAGAAGATAGGTATTTAAGTACCTACTTACAAATCTTATGATTTCGGAGGAAATTTTGTTTTTGATTTATTAAAAAATACAAAATTAGGAACATATTTTTGGATGTGAGGTCTACTGTTTGCAGAACTACATTCAAGATTATGTGAATACCAAACACTGATTAAATTATCCAGAGCCAGTAGCACTACGACATCCTCATGTCTTGTGAAGCTGAAGGGAAAAAGAAGAGCACGGAAAGGACACGGGCTGGCTATTTAGATTCGGTCACCAAATACGACTACAGCCAATTCCAGCAACGTAGATATGGTCACGATAATGGTCATCAAATACGACTATAGCCAATATTCAAGCAACCTTTCGATCCCGAATGGTCATCAAATACGACTACAGCCAATTCAAGCAACGTTTCGATCCTGAATAATTTTTTTTTTTTTCATAAGTTTTTATTCCAGTAAAAAAGAAAATAACATTTTCACTTACTTAACTGGAATATTGAATTATGTACTTTTTACATTATATTACATAGTTTTTACATTACACAGTTTTTACATTTCATAACCATAGATTAAATTAGATTGCAATACTAACATGATATTATATTACCATACGATATTATTCACTATCACTACTTTGTTTTTTGTGAATAAACATGAACATTTTTTTTTTGAATATGCACACACTTTTTTCGTTTTTGATATCATCTGGAAGGCAATTATATAAATTGCCCCCCTCGTAACTAATTGATTGTTTACCGTAGTTAGTATGAATGGTGTTTAAACGTATGTTATCGTGTTGTCGTGTAAAATGTTTGTGTACTTGGGACGTTTTAATGAATTCTGTGTTTGTATGTATGAGTTTATTATTTATTTTGTATATAAGGACACATATATTGTACTCGTATAGCTTTCTTAATGTTAGCAGTTTTGTTTCCAAATATAATTTTTTTGTGGATGTTTTGGATTCGTAGTGATATAATAATAATGATTTATTGTCTTCATTTCTTAATAACAAATAGAGATAATGATATCCTCACTGGGATCTCCCGTGCTAAGGATTTCATTTACATTTTATAATTTAATTATAAGAATAATATGAATTCGACATAACATAAATCTTGGAGTATTTTTTTTTTTAATAATTATAAAGTAAATAAGAAAGTGTTTTTTTATAATTCAGTTCATTAGATTCGGTTTTAGTCTGTATTTGATTTCAGTATATTTTCTATTTCTGATCTCCCTATATTTAGTATCCAGCTTTTTATATGAAATTTAAATGGTCATCAAATACGACTACAGCTAATTCAAGCAACGTTTCGATTCTGAATGGTCATCAAATACGACTTTAGCCAATTCAAGCAACGTTTCGATCCTTATTAAATTATCCAGAGCCAGTAGCACTACGACATCCTCATGTCTTGTGAAGCTGAAGGGAAAAAGAAGAGCAGGGAAAGGACACGGGCTGGCTATTTAGATTCGGTCACCAAATACGACTACAGCCAATTCCAGCAACGTAGATATGGTCATGATAATGGTCATCAAATACGAGTATAGCCAATATTCAAGCAACCTTTCGATCCCGAATGGTCATCAAATACGACTACAGCCAATTCAAGCAACGTTTCGATCCTGAATGGTCATAAAATACGACTATAGCCAATTCAAGCAACGTTTCGATCCTGAATGGTCATCAAATACGACTACAGCTAATTCAAGCAACGTTTCGATCCTGAATGGTCATCACCAGTTTAAATGCTTGGCAGATGCTTATATGAATTAGTAATGTGAAAATACGTTACTGAGACAACGCTTGTGGCTTCACTGAACTAGGTCCAGTGGACATACTTGAGCGGCTCATTCAACATATTTTTTGAATGGCTATCATTTTCATAAGCTGTGTTACATTTTTTGTTTGAATTAAATGTATACGTATGAATTTAACGTGTAATTTTTATCACGTTATTGAATAGATGTCGTAAGTTTGTTCGATATACAAATTTCTTTTTTTAAAGGTATCCTGAGATAAAAATATAATTTTAAACTTTTTTTAAGGTTGAGCTTTCCAAAACTCTTTCCAAAACTTTATAATATACCGTAATTTTTCACGGATCTGCGTTACTTAATTTGTAAAAGTTTGAACCTTGACCATAATTTTTATTTATTGGTAGGTATTTTTAGAATAGCTTTAAGTATAGAACCAATCCGCATTTAAAAACCTTTCTGAAATCTTCGATTATTTTTTTAATGTTAAATATTGTTCAAAGTGTAATTTAAAAATATTAGCATAACTGTGAACTTATTAGAGCTAAAATATTTCTAAAGGTAATTTGGCAACGTTCACCATATCGTCAGCTCAAATTCATCAAATGTATCAGAGATAGCATCTTAAAGCGTCCCTGAAAGAAATACTTTAGAAAATTTCTGCCTACGAGACTGTGGAATGCATATTGTAGATGCAATTCTCGGCCGGATCCACAAACAGCCAACTGCAACTACGACTGGGAAGGAAATGTGTTTTCCATATCTGATAAGTGCACCGTAAAGCAAAGCGCTGAGTGCTCCGGCAAAAAGCCACGGAGCTTGCCAACGGGTGACCCCCCCCCCCGCCAGGTCCACGGACACTGGAGATTTCTATAGATTGGGGATGCTGCTTATGTATGCAAATCTATGTGTTTGGCGTCCAGCCTGGATGCCGACAAGGCCGCAAACTAATTGGCAACATTGTCGAAAAAATAGTCACTGCATTAAAAATTAGAATAAGTATTTTGTTTGATTCAAATTTGGTTGGCAGTAAATATGCAGAAGTTCATCGTCAGTGCTTTAATAAACTGTATTTTTTGTGATGTAACAGTGCATTAAATCCTTTTAAAAATAATACTATTAAAAATATTTTTTTGGTTTTCCGTTCTCTATTGCAAGGAATTTTTAGTGGGTTATATGTAAGCCACGAACAAAATGTTTTTTTTTTACATAACAAAGAATAATTGCTGCTATCAAATAAATATTATATAGGTACGTGATCTTGGGATTTTTTTGGACTTTAAACTAACCTTTGAGAAATACGTTGATATTATTATTACCAAAGCAAAAATTGTCTAGGTTTTGTTCGGAGAGTATGCAAATTTTTCAACAAAACTAAGACTAATGTGATTCTCTACTATTCACACGTTCGTCCACAACTGGAATATTGTTCACAAATTTGGAATCCGCGCTTTATTATTTTTTTTTGAACTCTTTGGAATTTGCGCGATAACTCAAATTCCTTAATTTTAAATCATTTAACGTATACAACTCTTACCACGAAACCGGAAAACATTTTCGGATCACGAAACTTTTCAGTTGTACAATTTAATTAACTAAAAAGTTGACTGCTCGGAGTTGTTAAACAAATTAAATTTCCATCCACCGCTTCGACATAGCAAACAGACCCTTTTTTACATTGATAGATGTAACACCAATTCCAATCAAAATGAATTAATGAAAAGTAGCCGCAACTGCACACAATAAAATTTCATTACATTCTAGGTGCTAATAACACAAATTCATGATGAATAATAATAATAATTTAGACTTACTCACATTATTGAAGTGAAAACATCTTTAGCACCGTTGTGATTTGAAACTCGATGAAAAAAAAAGCGATACTAAAAAGAGAAAAACACATATATCTATAGGATTTTGCCTGCGAGGGAATGAGATAGTATTATCGGTCTCCTCTTTGTGCGGTGCTTCTGTAGTCTCACCACTATTGTCTACTTTAGTTTTCTGAAAGTTTCACTTCTACCACGTGTGAATTGGACATTCTGATTTTTTTTTTATGAAACACTTTAGTGTGATGTGAAATTTTTCGATTCTCAACATTTTTAGATACAATGTTAATCTTAGTCGTTTAAATAGTCGTTATACTATTATCATAATGATAAGAACCTTAAAATTTAACCATTAATTTTTACAAAGGGTGTCTGCAGCACTTAGCGTGCTGGACCACTAAATCTTACTAAGCCTACCCGTTTAGAAGACAATCCACGTTCCGAACTTTCATAAAAATATATTTTACACTTCTAAAATTAATCACTTTAGTGAAAATTTTCCCAGGGGCGTATTTATCGAAAAGCTCTATCGGCATGATTTATAGAAGTTGGATAATTTTATACCCGCATTAGGCCCCGTCTGCGGATCAGGCAGAACTGTCATTATCATGTACACACTGTAAGGAGGCCAATGGTGTTTTTACATAAGAACGGACTATAAAGTCTGTGAAGTAAAAGAGTAAACACATATAAGATAAAAAGTGAAAAAGATTTGAATTCATAGAAAAACAAATATAAATAACCTTGAAACAGCAAGAATAAATGAAATATCGACCCTTTGGTATAACAAGGTTCCATTATCTGATGCGGCAACGTCATGCGCATTGAGAATTTTAAAGTTGCTTACTTACTTAATAATAATAACGTAGTATTTATATAGCGCAGTTTTGTGATGTTTCACTTCAAGTGCGCTTAATTATAATAAACTTAAAATTAACCTACAGTGTTCCTTACGAGTCCTTAAAAAATTAATTAAATAATGTGAAATAACGAATATACAAAAATATACAAAGCAATTCCTAAAGAACAATATTAACAACAATAGTGAGTGCTGTTTTGGCACAGGACAATATATAATGATAAACCATCACGGTGCCATTCAACAAGAATCATTTAAACTAAATTATATAGAACAGGAGGCAGTTAACATTTAGAAATAATACAAATTCAGAGTGCACATAAAACTATAGTAAGGAGGTAATCGAAACCAAACAATTAACAGAAACTTGAGGAACATGGCTTATTAAAGTATATTGAAAAGGAGTTAAAATTCATGAAAGGTATGATTTTTTAAATAAGTTTGTTTTTAAAGCTCTTTTGAAATCAGCCAAGTTCTGGATATTAGTAAGAGCTGAGGGAAGTTTGTTCCAAATGAGCGGGCCAGCTACACGAAAAGATCGATCATAGTAAACGGCTCGATTTGACCTAGAAAGTTCGATTAAACGATTAGTAACATCTCGATCTGCTGACCTTAGAGTAAGCTGCCTATCGCTTAAGTTTTGTCGGACACATAGTTCCGATATGTAGGCTGGCGCCATTCCTTGCAATGCTTTGAAGGTCATTACTATTCCATTATCGCATGACATAACCGCAGCAGATAGAACCTTGTTATTCCAAAAGGTCGTAATGAAGAAAATGAGACGAGCGACAAGAAAACGTTGCATATCAAACTATTATTTTTTATGTGAACACCTCACAAGAGTCCCAACCGTCTGTAGCCAATGAGATTATGGCATCCCTAGTAGGGGTATGTTGTGAGGCTGAACTTAGTGGGAAGGGGAAGGGCACTGGGAAGAGGAAGGTGGAAAAATACCTAGCTATTCAGATCTAATCACCAAATAGGCCAAAGCCATTTAAAACAACGTTTCAATTCTGAATGGTGGTTTTACGCAAAGGTGATACTGAGAGTATCTTCCACACTGGAACATTACTTTAAATGAGAAAAATGAAAAATAATACACAAAAAGCATTACATAATAAGACGGCTTGCTAGACGAGATCCTTATCCCTCGAATACAGAGGCCGTCGATTCACACTTTATTCATTGATATGTTACAGAACTTTCACTACCCATCTATGTAGGGAGTATTCCTGTTTCAGGACAGTCAAATTGAAAAGCCCAATTCATAAATTTAAGTGCAAATAAGTATTATACGTACTGTGTTACAAAAATTTTATATGAAGTAGGAATTCGTTATTTTATTTAGGAACACATAAATAAATAGAAGAGAAAAATATGTGCATACACCTACCTGAATTTGTTAAAAATAACATAAGTAATAGGAATTAGTTAAAAATAACGTAAGTGTTAAGTAACTGTGGAGAGGTCGAAGGATTTTCATATGATTTAGATGTCTTCTTCGATAATATATGAGGCTGTCAGTGGAGGTGTGATGTACTTACACATAAATGTATGTCCACAATTATCGCAGGAATCAAAAAGAACTAAGTAAAGATAGAGGCCAATTACGATTTTTTAAATGTTTCGTAAGATAGCAGAGGCTACAGAATTGTGAAGATTTTTTTGAGGATTTTTTAATACTTTTTAAAAATTTTCTTTAATCATTGCATTGTTTATTACATCAGTTGAGAATTTTTCGACTACCATGCCAGCCACGTGCCCGAGTAGTGTTACCGTAATGTATATTTCTGTTTCCTTGATAGTTCTGTTTTTTTTTTTAAATTAATTTATCATTTATTTTAACCACGATTATCACAATTTTTTAAAAATTGTTTTTGGTTGTGCTTGGTATGCCCAAAGGTATGTCAATTTTCCTCATTTCAAAAGAGCCCAAATGAAACTTTTAAATATATATTTGTTTCTTGATCAGATTACCACTTTTAGTGACCTATCAGAGGAAGCCACAGCCAAAAATCTAAGTCATCTTAATGTGACTTATATCTCCACAAATATACATAGATAACAGGAATAAAAATCGCTAGGAAAAGATATCACAATTTCAAGCGTAGTGGTTTTTATTATTTTTGTGAATAATTTTATAAGAAAGAAAAAAGTTAATCAATGGAAAATATCACAAATAAATTTAGCAATAAAACTGTTCTTTTAAAAATTTATTTATTTTATGCGTTCATATGTTAGCAGTTTTTGCTTACGCATATTTTTTTGTAATTAATATTTATTTTTATTCTACGCAACGGAAACGATAGGAAAAGCTTCAAATTATCAACAACAAATTTTTTTGTATTTACAATGTAGGATGTAGCAAGGTTCGCCTTGCGCGTGCCAATCGATGCTAAAATTGGTTTTATCAGTTTTCTTTAAAATAGACCACGCTTGCAGGGTATTCCGTTCAATCGTTATATTATATACATAAAAGGTGATTTGTAACATTTATTTGTCAAGAAAAACGTAATCAGCCTTACTAAAAAAAACCACAGTACGGCCGATAACCCATGTTGCTGCCGCAACATGAATAAAACCAAAATACACTAAAACACGAAATATTACTAATAAGATTTGTTCTTGAGATGTATTTAAAATCTGGCAACAATGTAATTTTTTATAGTGTACATAAAAAATTGTTTGTTTTCCTACATAACCGCTAGGTGGCGGCACCTGCGCATTCGTCGTGGGCGCTGAAACCGCGATGTGTGTGTAATATTACTCAAATGTGATCGTTATTTCTATTAATATGACTAATTTACTCTCATATTCGTATAATTGATATATTTACCGTGTTTTTGTGGTTTTTAATAAGTTTTAGTCAAGTTATAATAACAATAATCATACTTTGAAAATTGAAATGTCAAAAAGTATTTAATAAAAACATGAAAATTCAAATTTATATTTAAAGGATTTTATTTTATGAGAATTTGATAAAAGTGGTGTTCCTTTTAATATTAATATCTATTACATATGTTCCTAAACGTATCAAAGAAGTTAACGTCTTTAGAAGTTAAATTCGGTATTATTTTTAGGTTAGTTTTTTGGCAATAAAAAAATTTGAAATTTTTTATTTTTTTTTTATTGTATGCACGAGGAAAAAGTGAGGTGACAGTTTCGTTCCAAATTTATTATATAACACAACAGTATTTAAAAAAAAATTGTTTTTTGATAAATTTCTCTACACTTTCATCAAAAATGTTTTGGTAAAAAAAAAAACAATTTTTTCCGCGTTTGAATCTTAAAATATGGCAGTTTTTTGAAACTAAAGTGTATTTCAAATACACAAATCTAAAAAGTTATTTTATCTAGTTTTCATAAATGGTATTTGTTTTTACGACACCTTCAAAAATAAGAAATATATAGAACATTCAAAATACTTTGAAAAAATTCCAAATTTCGTTCAGACATCATTAATAAAACAAAGATAAACTACCATCTCAGGCTGTGTAAACAATATGTATTTTTTTCCATGAACAATTTTTAAAATTAGTAATGTTTTCACATCCGCGGCCGTTTGTCAATTGAATAAATTTTTCACTGGGTTTTTTAGTAAGGCTGAATATGTTTATGCATTTGAGGATCTTCGAAAATGAATTTTCTCTTCGTGGTTGAAGATAGTACCGTTAATTTCCTAACCCACTTTTCACCATCATTATATTTTGACTTTCAAAATCGTAAAAGATAAATCAAATTTTGATCGTACCACCCTTGAAATGACCCAGTGGATACATCAATGAGGTCGGCAAATAGGTTTTGATTTATCTGCGACTTAATGCGTCATGACGTCAAGTGGCTATAATTTATGTATCACGTGGCCGGTGCTGTCATGCTACTAAGGGAAGGCCGGTTTCTTGCCGAACCCGACACGAGAAGGGGTAGTGGCCAGTGGGTGAAGTGGGCAAGGGGGAGGTGCTGGGCGAGGGTGTGGCGGGTCAGACGTCACATTTGTGTGATTGATGTGATGCATTAGTTACGGGGATTGGTCACATTAACAACCACCTCTCTTCTCTCTACCCCGGTTCGTGGATTTTGTATCAGTGCATGCAGGCTTCTGGGTTATTTGTACGTGGTGTTTGGTACTACAGATCAAGAGAAATATCGAACAAGTGTAATATTTTAGATTCATCGACCGTACTGACAGAAAGACATTAACACACCATTTTGTCTTTTAAATAGCACACCCAAAGAATACATGTACCACGATGTTTTTTTTTCAATTGTGCGGTAAAAAAAATCAACCCATTAAAAACAAAATCTTTTACAACTTAAACTAAAACTTTTTTTGGTTTGACTGAGAATTCATCCTTCTTACCCAGAAACTGGAGTCGACTACTCTATCAACCGCATTTAATCCTGAATTGATTAAACCAACATTTATTGCTTCTTATTATAAAATAACATGATGGGTGTCAAAATGTTATAATAAAATAGCCCGCCGAGTGTCGAAATGAAAGATAGAATAATGATGGCGTACAAGAGACTAATATGGGTTTAAACTGTAAGAATTCATATCTCAGGTGTGTGCATTGTGTAGGCAGCTATGTGATATACTTGGTGTGAGCACGTGTTATTAAATCAAAGATTAATATGCTTTAACACGGTTAAATTAGTCTATTTATTAAGTAGAAATAGAAATAAAATGATCTTATAATTTTGATGTGGGCTAAACTATAAAACTGATGGAGCGGTGGTACCATGTAGTTTAGATCCAGTGAGTTAATGCTCATGTGTGGACGATCCAAGTTGCCATCGGTGACCTGCGTTCAGCTCCCTACAGTGCTGATGGAAGCTGAAACGGCTATCTGGAGAAATTGACTGGAGCTTCCTGGTGGCGTCCAGTCCCAGGGCGGTTGTCAACCAGCCGACTACCTCAATTGCGGTCAAGGTCATCCGATCTCGCACCGCTCTTCTGCAAGCTCCTCTAGATCCAGGTGTAGTCGGAAGGTCTTCTACGATGTCTGCGTCTGCAGACGGTTTCCAAAACCAAAATAAAGAGCAGACTTCCAAGGTAGTCCGATGCCAATCCAGGGTTTTGATTGAAGTAATAAAAATCTTCAGTCTCTGATGCTGCTGATGGAATCGGATTGAAGTCATTTGTCGAAATAAAATAGTGCGAAGTGATGAGACAACCAGTTAGAGAATGAGGGCTCAAGGCAAATGGCCATTAATTTTTTTTTTTAAATATATTATCAGGATATATTTCTTTATTGATCTTACTTTAGTGGTTGATTTTCCAAATAAATACTTATATGGAAAGCAAAAGTTCAACAGAGTCACAATCGAAATTAGTATGTTTCATATTGTAATTGCCACATTGTTATGAGTCACAACCGAAATTAGTATGTTTAATATTGTAACTGTCACATTTTAATTTTAATGAGTCACAACCGAAATTAGTAAGTTTAATATTGTAATTACAACATTGTAATGAGTCACAATCGAAATTAGTATGTTTAATATTATAATTGGCACATTGTAATTAGTCACAACCAAAATGAGTATATTTAATATTGTAATTGTCACATTGTACTGGGTCACAACCGACATAAGTAAGTTTAATATTATAATTGTCACATTATAATGCGTCACACCCGAGGCCAGTATGTTTAATTTAAATGTGTATTGATTGTAAATTATTGTAAGCCAAAAAGTAAATATTTTGAAAAAAGAAAATTACTATTCCAAAATTATACCAAACGCCCTGTTTACTACTGTTGTAAGTAATTGCGTGAGGCTTTTTGTGGATGAATATTATTAACAATTTAATCTTGAGTGCTATGAGTGTGTTTTCATATTAGATAGCTCTATCTAATATGTTATGGCTTATGAGAGGATCGGTGGCGGCGGCTGTAACAGATAAGAAAATTAATAGTTGGAGTCTATTATTCCGGTCCGGATTTCGGATGGGTCATGGTAGATCTCGTGGAAAATAACGTCGGACGTGTGTGGTTCGTACGAACCCATGAAACGATCAAGGATTACAAATTAGGGGGCAAATTAACCTACAATTTATATCAACAGAACAATGCAACATGCTAAATCATGTTTCTTTATACATACTTGTTTATGGACTACTTTAAAATATAAATATATTCATTCAATCAAAGGTTTTTTTTTTTGAAGTACAATGCTCTCAAAAACTTTTTCTCTAAGCCATTTCAAAAGACTAAATAATATGTAATTTGAGACTGAAGCTAGCGGGGAGGGGAAGGAGATGGGGAAAGGAAGGTGGGGAAGTATCTGGCTATTCCGATAACCAAATACGGCCTAAGCCATTACAAGCAATGTTTCAATTTTGAACGGTAGTCTTACACCAGGGCGGTACTGATATTATATTCCACTTTGGAATGCAAATATATCATTATTTTTATTTAATTTCGATCACAAAAACACGGGCATGTGTGGTAAAAAAATTCTTATCTACAAAAAACTAACTGTATCCCTTGTACGTTATTTTGTCTCATTCATTCTTATTTTGGCCACTGTAACTTAGGCCACTGTAACTTATAATATTATCATTGTAAGGAAAAAGCCTTTTTATGGCGTTAAATAAATAAATAAATTAAACAACTCAACTGAATAAAGAAAAATAAAGTAAAGTATTAATTGGGAAATAACACAAAATATTCAACAAAAATTTATTTGCGCATGCCGGGATTTGAAATTGCGAACTTTGGATTGCTAGTCGAGAGCCATAACCCTCGACCACGAAGGCCGTCAATAGATGTAGTGTATATTATTGAATCCCATGATCTGTTGTATTATTGTATTCCTGTTCTGTATTGCATATTTTTATATTCCTTGTTATGTTGGTATATTATTATAACTCTTATTCATTGTTCCTAAAATATATGGTATTCATAATCATAACGGTGCGCGCTTGGCCTTTCAAAACTTTTCCTATTTACATTTATAAAAAAAAATGACTTACAATATGGTATATGAGATTCTTATTTTGACTGATTTTCATGAAAGCACAATGTATTTATTAAACCGAAAACAATTATTTACTTAGGTTCCCATTTTACTCTCTAATAATAAATTTATATCTACTAAAACTTTGAGGAAAATCCAATGATTTTATTGACGTTCAACAAAGGATTATTCATCAAATTTACAACCGGTGAACCTTAAAATGGTTTTGCTAATGTTCAATCAATTAGATTTTTATATCATAGTCTTACTTAGATGGCCAGACTTCAAAGGTGTATCGAAAATGTTAGAAATTCCACACCTATTTAATTCTACCGCTCAATCATCCAATCTCGTATCGCCCGGTGATAACTTAATTCTTAGTCCTTCATTAAAGTATTATTTCCCGGCAAAATCATATCCTGTTATCGATCTCTCTATATTAATACAATTTAAGTATTCAGATCAAACGGTTGTAATAGATTTCAGATTCAGTAAATTAGAAGAACCCTTTATCATGTCCAAATAATGGGAACTAGCTATAAATTTTACTTTTATCTCAGTACGAATCTCTTACTATAATTTGGTGTTTCTGCCATTGCTATAAAACCACAAAGAGATACCGCGTGGTCAAAATAATGAACTTATTATAAATACTGTGTTTGTGTGGGGTTAAGAATGAAAAAGGGTTTTAAAGCAGGGAGCGGCGTGAAACCAGTATAATAAAATTATGGTAATATAACTACGCGATCGATAATTTTACTGTAAGTTTAAAGATTTCCTTGAAAGCTCGGTCTATTCAGTGAATCCTTGAAAAATGCAATAACTAAGTAGGTCTGGTAACTATGGGCATTTTTATTATGGATAGTGATTTTTTTATTTGTTTTCTGTTGACTTTTCAATAAGCGTTTCAATATTCTGTACAACTCAGAGAGCTGCGTCCAATGGTGCTATTGTCGATGAGTTTACGTTTAGTTGTTAAGGACCGTACAAATGGCCTATGCAGGCTACATCGCATTTAATATTTTTTTGTCTAGAATGTTCTTTGTCTCGTCACAAAATATGTTTGGTTTGGATTCTGTTTACATCAGACAGCATACATACATACATACGCAGCTGTTCAGTTTAACACAGTCATTCGTTGTGTAGATACGTACGTAAAGAATAAAAGTTTGTGTATTTTCTTGACATTTTTTTTTTTCTTGGAGATTTTTTTAGTTTTTGTTTGATTTTGGCATTTATTTTTCGATATGGCATTATTACATGGATTCCTAGATGTCGTAATCGCCGGACATGTGTACAAATTAGCGAATATGAGGCAATATAGACCGAATATTTGCCAGCGTATATTGAGGAAGAGGATTCGTACTCCGGGGACGACGACAATGATGTTGAGTATGTTCCTAATAAGGGAGTGGCATCTGTTATTCAATTTGAATTGGAGGTTGAAAAGAATATTGGTATGTCTGAAACTGAAGCAGTTGTCGAGAGGGCTGTTGAGCCAGCGGCTAATATGCAGGATGCTAGTGGTAGTGATGTGTGTCATATTTTGCTTGGCAAGTCTGAAGGCCATTACAAGTGTAAAATTGTGAATATCTAATGCCACTAATGCCAATACACAGTTATGCACACTATTTGAATACCTGCCTTTATCTAAAACTATTTTGAAAGGCCATATCTATTATATAGCCTGGTCAGGCCAGGCCAGGCCAGGTCAAGCCCATCAATATCCGTAAAAGTATGTTGCCCATCGGAGGGTTAAAAACATGTCAATATTTTACTAATTCAGGTTTATTACACATTAGAAATAAAAAAAATCTGACTCTCGCCAAAATATGTTTATGTAAATAGGGTCGTATAATATCTAAATATTTGAAAATAATACTTTACGATAGGTGGTGCTCATCTAGTATATTTAAAATCAATTCAAATAATATTAATTGATATTTTGTATATATTACCAATATTTATAAAGTTATATACACATACGTGTTTTTATATGCACATGTGTTTTACACACTTTAATTGATGAAGGTAACAGTAATTTAAAAAAACGACGATTAAACAACGATCATGTATGAGAGAATGTATGAAATGAATGAAGAAAAATGAGAGTGTGCCAAGAGCGAGCTGTTGGGCGGTCCGTCCTCTCTGCCTACCGCTGCAAAAGCGGCCGGCGGGATGTTTATTAAGTTAGTTACTTAGTGGTAACAACATATCGATAGTACTATGTATGCCGGATTTTTTATTCTAACCAATGTGAGGGATGATCCTGTAAACAGGAGATAATGCTCTAGAATTTTAAATATTTCCATACCGTCAGACAATTCTTACTTTCATTTATACATTACGTCATATATTTATTATCTTCGCCTAATCTGATTATTGCTGTTACCGTATTTACAGTATTTGATTTTAGTGATCGTGCCATGTTTTTTTAGCACTTTCTTCTTCTTAAGTTGGTTCCTCATTGCTAAGGGCTGTTACCGCTACTTCAATTTCCACCGTGGACAAGGTTCCTCCAATCCTCATGATTCTGCGCTGCGTTGAGAATAGACCCCTTGCATTGAATTCATAACGACTGGAAAAAATCGTGTGGATAGATCTTTTTATTAAGATTGCGAAAATGTTAGTGAAATTTTTTAGACATGTACAGTTTTTTTATTTTTAAATGAATAAATCCATTATTTGGGCTCGTGACGTCACTACATGAAAATGTCCCGTCTCCGAAAATATTCCTATTAATTTTGTAAAAATTCCACACTGATTTATTTTTTTTTATATGGCATCACTTTGATTTCAGGCGATTTTTTTTAATTCGTTCACTAGATTTATTGTTTGTTCTCTGCGAACTTATCAATTGGTTTGACTTTTTGACAGATGTTCTGAAGAGAACCCCGTACATTTTAGAGGTTAAATGGTTATGGTGCTGATTTTAACAAAATCAAATTTTATAATATTCTTATTATTATTATAATTTACAAGTACAAGTATATTACATTGGATTTAGTAATATATACGTTGTACATTATAATGATTTATGATCAATAAGATGGATCGAGGAAAAAAATATTTATGGGATGTAATGTTTTTGGTATGCCTCGTTATTCTCCTCTGCCATTTGTGTGAAAACGTTCTTTTTTTAAATGATTTTCGGCCATGTAATTATTGTTTTTCGCACCTATAAAATTATGTCCCGTCTTTCCGGTTTATAAAAACGTTTTGATTTTTCAGATTGAAATTTTCAAAAAATCCCCAGGGTTTCAAAAATACGATTAAAAAAAATACTGAATGTCTTAGAATATTTGTCTAAACCGGAAAAAAAATGTGATGCAAGTGGCCTATTGCGGACACCGACGCGACGCGACGCGACGCGACGTACCAAACGCCAGTGAAACGCCCTTTCTTTGCTTTTTCTGCCAAACACTTTGCCAATGAGTTTCTTCTAGTTGGAGTCCCAGTTTAGCAAGCACAGTGTCCAACGTATAATAAAATACTTAAAAAGCCGGTAATAGTTGAAAGCCTATTGTGGAATTCTAGCTCTTCCAGAATGGTCACAATAGAGAACTCCAGTCCAATTTTTTTAAACTTTTTTTAATGAATAATGACCTTCTTACTTAAATAACTGCATTTTTATTTTTATTTTTAGAGTTAGTTTTAATAGTTAAAATAATTGTCAAAGTTTTAATTTTTCACGATCCCGCTAAGACCACCGTATGTACGGTGAATCGTGTGACGTCATCACTCCTGAAAAATTACTATAGGATTGGGCAATCAGCTGATCAAGTGCCGCCATTTTGAATACCGTTATTCGAAGCATTCTCCCTAGAAGTAGCATTACTATTTTTTTGTGCAGTAGTTTTTCAATATTTTAAATAATAGAGATAAACTTATACAGGTACCTCTATTTTTGATACTGAATTATTTAGGTTAAATATTGTTTCAATAAACACAACAACTTAATCTCTATAAACAGTTTGAAATAACGAATAACATGAAATGTTGTTAATACTGATGGCTTATGTCTTACCTACATAATCAAAGATTTCAATACAATGACTGGTGACGCGTGACGTCAGCACTAACCATTCAGTAATACCAACTTTACAGTGGGTTTTGACGAGATGTTTAAAAATGCACTTTTTAATATTTTTTTAAGAACTCTACGTTAAATATTATGAAATAAAATTTACATATTCAGAATCAGCGTTTATTGGTCTATATGAACATATAAAGCCATAATATTTTTCACTGGAGTTCCTTATTGTGCGTCTGGTCATTTTTCTCCAGCACCACATTTCTAGGGCGTCTATTCGCTTCCATTTCTTGGCTCTAAGTGTTCATTTTTCCACACCGTATACAAATTTGGGGAAAGTTTTGAAATTCTTAGGGCAATACCGACTTATTTTTCCTCCCATCTTTGAAGGCTTCTGATGTAATTAAAAATAAGGACAATTACAAAGGTAGAATAAACTTAAATATTGTGAAAATAAAAATTAACGTAGATAATAAAATGCCTAAAAGCGTTGATGTTGTAAAGGCCACCGATTATTACAAAAAATCTATTTTCTTGGCAAAAAAATACCAAACTAGGTGAGGTAAAAATTATGAAATTTCAGATACTTTGCTACAACTGAAGATTGATATTTTTGATGCGAAAAAAGGATACTTGAAGATTGATTGAAAAACTTAATATCTTGTACTAATCCTGAAAAACTTAATATCTTGTACTAATCTTGAAAAACTTAATATCTTGTACTAATCTTGAAAAACTTAATATCTTGTACTAATCTTGAAAAACTTAATGTCTTTTACTAATATTGAAAAACTTAATATCTTGTACTAATCTTGAAAAACTTAATATCTTGTAGGTCTCACTAGTTATGTTGAGCGGAACAAAGTTTTCCAATCGAAATATCGAAACAAAATATAATCACCAAATAATAATTACAAAAAATAATTAAATGTTTAGTCCTTTTTATTTAACCTTGAATAAGATCAGATACATAGGAGCGAAACCTGTTTTAAAACGGATTTATTTAGGGTTAATTTATGAAGTATTTATAACAAATTTGCGATTTTTTTCAAGGAAAATACAAGATTTTGGTATGTGGTTGATAGAAAATAGTAGTGAAAGTAATAAAAATATTTTCGTTTTTAAAATAATATAAACATCTTCTATTTACAGCCAAAACTTGAAGTTTATCCATCCCACTCATTGTTTGCGAAGTTGTAAGAGATCTAGATCTTTCGAGGAAATATAACCAGAAAATGTTATTTCATTAAAAGCGTAAGAGTTATTAAATATCTTAAAGCAACCGAGACAAGTTTAAGACAACGTCGCTCGTTGCATGACTTCCATTATTAATTTTACTGGGAAATGTATCTGGTTGCATAAATTTAACTAGGGAGCCTCTCACGGCGGTTTTCAAACGTCGGTTGAGGCACCGCGTTATTAAGTAACTAATTATTAGTATTAAGTTTGGCGAGTCTTCTTAATTATCCACCGTAAAACATACCATCCGTTGTTACCTATACAGGATGTTAAAATCGCGGAGCTTTTAGACAACGAAAGCATTCATAACTTCATCGCAGAAACTTACGACATTATTTGAATTTATTGATTGAATTTATGTCGAGATATTGTTTTCGAAGCTGCCAGTAACCAATTTGAAGAAAAAATATGGGTACTCAGTTTACATACATAAGGCCTCTTGACTCCTAGGTCACAAACAGACCAGTAGCTTCGTTCACATGACGCCAGTACAACGTACTAAACCGCTCCTGTACTAAAACTTTGAAATTAAAAGTTGTCAAAAGGGCAAAATAAATGATTGCATGAAATAAATTGTGACTCTAAAAGTGTATGTGTGCCTTTGCAACGAAGAAATATCCCCTTTTGACGATGATTTTGACGATTTATGATATTTCCGTTTGAAATACCAAAGATATGTTAATATAAACGCGAAAGTTTGTATGTAGTCCAGTAAACAAATGGTCCAAAAGGAGGTGTAGAGTGCGTGAGCAGGAACCTAAGCGATTCTTTCACGACTTGTTTAGGGTGCTTAGGGTGTAAACATACTAAAAGTCCTGAACGACTGGAAGCGGTACTGGTTAAGGGAGGTCTGTCTTTTAGGCGCCGCATACCATTTCAGGAAGCATTTATTTACAACCTCTTCAACCTCGTCGTGAGTAGAGGAGGGGTTGTAAAAGATCATTGCAGCTTGCTTGATCATTTCTGACTCCAAGTACAATTTTGAAAAGCCCACCTTGCTTCTCCTGAAAGTTGCAGACGTTGTATCGCATCCGGTAAATGAATGTAAAAATATGATGTGTTCAAATCCACGATGCTGCATTTCTTGGGTGGACAGTGCCATTGTTTTGATTTTCCCTCGTCCGGGTTTCAGCAGCAGCATATCTTAGGTGGGAGGAGTGGAAGCAATCAAAAGGACAGTGAGGTTCACATCCTCATTAAAGACAGCCACAGAGTTGTGAAAGGATAGTTCCACAGCAGTCTTCACGATAAGGACGTCAGCATCATCGGTGGCCTTAAGAGTCTGTATCCCATTCTCCCGAAACTTTGTCTGTAGTAAGGAGATGAAGTTACTTTTGTTGGTAGGATTGGATAAAAAATCTTCCTGTTTAACGGGTATTGATTTGTTCTATGTCAAATTGATGTCGGCTGACCTTCTCAGTCTGTATCGTCGCATCTGTTCTTGTGATTTCGTACTATGGACTGGATTTGCGTACCCATTAATACCACAGTGCGAGTCATTCCAGGATAGTGGTGGTTGACATAGGTGATATAACGATCACAAATTGCGGCAACAGAGGCATCTTTTTGTCAAATTACTCTGTATAGTAGAAATCCTCCGTCCACAACTATGTTCATCTGAGACAGTAGAACAGTTTTTTTGGTAGGCTCAAATAAGCTATACAGAACAGATTTAGTTGTCTTTCGCATCCAACTTTCATTGAACAGTGCCAAGGGAAATGGGGCCAACTCATACTCAAAGAATTTCATCAAATCCTCATCTGATCGTTTGCTTATACACATCCGCTGAAACAGCAATGCTGGGTCAACTGCAACCTTTTCATCGTGAATTTATATCGACGAGCTGACAAAAGACATTGGTAATGCCCAATCTTTGCGGGACAACTTGATGTCTGAGAATGTCAAGGCCACTATCGCATTCATTGCACCGTAGCACGTTATTGTAGCATCTCCGACGACTAACCTAATCACCCATCACAATAATAATGATTATAAAAAGAATTCCACTTATCATCTGTTCGAGAACAACCTACCTGCTTTCTTGCGTGCAAAAATTAATAAGGAATTTCCCAGGAAGAAAAAACCCGTCTTAATAATTTGGTAAGAAAAAACAGCTTTTTCTGAAAATGACGACATTTTACGAAAAAACTTATAATTGCTATAAATATTTACTGGTTGGAGATTTATTTATATATGTATATATATATTCTAAAAGGTAATTAAATTATTTACAATTTTTTTCAATTAAATTTCTTTCTTGGATGAATATTTTAGACGATATGAAGGAATGTTTGATGAAAAATGTGAGGTAAAATGATATTTTCCGAAAATATTGACATTTGTGGAGCGTATAACTCAAAACCGCTGGGACTTACAAAATTAGATAAAGAAGAAAAGTTGTAGATAATTTTATGAGCTTTTACTAATTCTGAAAAAGTTTTCCTCTGCGATGCACCGTTTTTGAGATATAAACGGAAACCCGAAAATCGGGACGTTCCCCCCTCCCCCCCCCCCCCCTCAACCCCTAGCTCACCACCTAGACGTCAGGACTTTTAGTATGTTCACACCCTAAGCACCCTAAACAAGTCCTGAAAGAATCGCTTAGGTTCCTGCTCACGCACTCTCCAACTCCTTCCTTTACTGGACTAATCGATGTATGTTCGTTACTCTTTCACGCAAAAACAGCTTAATGGATTTTAATGAAACTTTACAATAATATAGCTCATACATCAGAATAACATATAGGGTATTATTATTTATATAATATAGCCATGAAGGGGAGGCGGGAGGGGAACGGGGACGCACGAGAAAGGTGATTTAGGGAGAAACAATTTATTTCTTTGAAAATATGGCATTGCAACGTATGCCGGGAACCAGCTAGTAATAATATATTATGAAGATACTAATACTTGCTCCTTAATTTTTTTTAATAATACTATCATTAAATTAAATTTAAAAAAATGGAGTTCTACGAATTAAACGCTAAAACAATTAATACATACTTTATGTAAAATAATTACGTACTTTGCTATAAAAGGACAAAATAATGTATAAAAATTATTTGTGTCCAAATTTATTTATTGCTTTGCTTTTTACATAAGCGTAAAATTAAGCAATCGCTTTGCACGTGAAACAATTGTCATAGGAAACTCAGTGATGCCGTTAAAAGGGCAATCCTTTGATGGGAAGACCCGAATAAATTAATATACGAGTAGTCACACTTCATTCATACATTTTATTTTACCCTTTTGACTGCTTAATTTAATTATTAACTTGCTAGTTGCGAGCAACTGCGGGCGGCGAAGTGTACGAGGCCAATAAAAATGGTTATTACCTTTAATCTGTTCAAGAAAAAAATCTCTCTTTACACACGGTGTTTGATCAGTTTCACCAGAAAAAAAATGATAAATTGAGCGGGCTGCGGCCAAACGAACATGCACACACTGACACCACACGTCTTTCAGTTTATAATGTGTTCAGTGGAGGCAACTGTATCAAAATAAAAACTGTACTAATAATTCAACACAGTCTGCCCTAGAGACGGTGGACCTAAATCATCCCGAATTTTCGGGTGGGGCTAAAGAAAGTGTGGAAAGAAAAAGATGAAATAATGATTAAAAGGTATATTAAGAGGGTATTACCAGAGAAAACCTGAAATACGTATTTTTTAAATCGGATTTTAGATAGGTATATTGACTCTTTTCCACAAAAAATTATAACTGGATTTCAAAAGATTGTTCTTTTATCTAGCATTCGCATGTTTTAAATTTTGAGAAAAATGTTTATTTTTAGTATACTAAGGTTATACCATTGGTCGTTGGCAGATTTGTTAAATTTTCAAAAAAGATTTTGTATTATACCACACCCATTTCAAATAATATAATCGTGCAGTAAAATAAAACAATACATTATCTGGGTATCGCATGTTTTAGAAGTTTCATTTTAGTTTAAATAAAATCATTAAAAATTATGTACGTACATGTGTTTCTTGACGAAAATTGGTCCGTTGTGTATTTATTTGCGCACCTACAAACTAACATATTTCAGATTTTTTAAACTTTATTATTTAACGTGGACATTATTAAAAATTTATATATACTTATAATCAAAAAATAATTACAAAAAGTACATTACTTTAATAGTTTTATCATCACGCCTTTCAGCACTTTTGGATGTAGGTATAAGTTAAAGCATATTTGGAATGAAATAAAATCGATATTGAGTTATAATTTTAAAAAGCTGGTTCCGAGAATAATTAATCTTTCTCATTGTAACCGCCCTGCACGATCGTAAGAACAACTTTCGACGAAATGTGGATTTTCGTCCACTGGCTGGTTAAACGCTCTCAAGACTATATAGTAGAGACTATGCCTAGTCAAATCCAATTCCTGTTGAACGTGGGATAACATTTCGGAAACGGCGCGAAAATTACCTTGATGAATTCTAAAAGATCGGTATAAAAATAAAGCAATTGTGTTTTTGCGATTGTTTTCTGTTTACCAGTTCTTATTATTTGTGTATACCTATAACATTATAATATCGTAAGAAGTTTCCCAGTTTAGCTAACTAACTACAAAAAATCCCATTTTGCAAACAATTGTCAAAAAAATATATTCATACAAATTAAAAGTAAAATTATTATTTCTACACAATTCTGAATACATACCTAAGATGAAAAGAAAACAATTTAAAGGAGTTTTCAAAGAAATAATGACCTTGAAATTCTGTAGAAAATGTAAAATATGGATTAATATTTGCGAAAGCGATTCTGAGCTTGTCTTTCATGGAGTTTCTGAATGCATAAGAGTTAAAATCGCACATTTTAAATCCTCGTAGAAAATTTGTTTGTCAACATGAAAGTAAGATATAATGCCATAACGATGATAATTATCTACTTTTTTCTACAATAAAAAAAAAAACAGAAATATCCATTGAATAAAAAATTGACATGAAATTAATAACATCATTTAACATATTATGTAATTAGCAAATTATTAATTTGTTAAGGAAAATGATAATGAAAATATAAGAGAAGTCTCTGATATGGATAAAATGGATAACGTGCATTTCGTAAATGGATTGTTATTTCATAAAGTAGGAATATAGTGAAAAAGATGACGAAGTCTTTAATGAGGACATCATTTATTTAGTAAAATACGCCATTGAATTCAGAAACATGAATATAAAAAAATATAAAAAATTAAATCAATGAATGGCTCACCCAACTAAGCGGGTTGGGTGTATTGTGTTGGTTTAAAAATATTATAAGATAATAAACGCATGAATAATGCAATTACAATAAAATCTAGCAATAATAATAACAATAATTTTATTAATTTTTCGAAGAAAACTTCTTCTAAAAGGTTGTTACTTTGTGATGTCATTATTTATTTATTAAAAGAAAATAACTTAGTTTACATCACTTTATTTGTTTATATTTTATAATATCAACATGTTTCGTGAACCATGTTCACTTCTTCAGGAATAAAAGTATACTAAAGTTAAAAAAATTAATTATAGATTACATATGGAGAGAAGAAATTGAAGGAGGGGGAAGGGTTGACAATGGTGGGAGTTTCGAAGAATTGGGGATTACCAAGCTATTAGAAGTAAAAGTCCGGTTAAGTGGGAAGATATTTAAAACAGGGTTAACAAAAATTTTTTGCTTATTAATTATGTCAGCTTTGGAATTTACATTTTTTCTTATTTCTAAAATTTCTAAATTATTGATTTGCGATGTTTTATATCCTGTATGTAATATTTGAAGACCTGAATTTATGTCAAAGCTATGATCATATTTTAATAAATGGTCTGCGAACTCAGAATCGCTATTGCCATTTAGTGCTCTGAGGTGCTCTTTAACCCTAATCTCAAAGTTTCTATAAGTTCTACCTATATAAAACGAACTACAATCATTACAATTGAGTTTGTAAACCCCTGATTTTTTCGTTTTAATTTAGCTATCTTTATTGTTGAGTATATATTTCTTCAGTTTGTTATTTGTGTAAAACGCTGGTTGAATAGTACCGGGAATATTTTTACTAATAATTTTTGACGTATCGTTGTCGACAAATAAAATTCTACGCCAATGTTTATTGTTATCTTTAGATATAGGGTAAATATATAATTTGAAAAAATTCTGTTTAATTTTTTTATTTAGTATTTCATCTATCAAATTAGTAGAATAGCCATTATTAATTGCTATTTGCTTTATGAGATTTAATTCAAAATTATAGTTAAGAGCTGACAAAGGAATTGTAATTAGTCTATTAATCATAGAATGGAAAGCGGCTAGTTTTTGAGAAAAGGGATGATTTGAAGAATTATGTATAACAATATCAGTATACGTATCTTTACGGAAAATATTGAAATCTATTTTTGTACCTGTTAATGTTAAATTTAAATCTAAGAAATTTAACATATTTTAATATTAAATTTAACATATTTTAATATTAACAGGTACAAAAATAGATTTCAATATTTTCCGTAAAGATACGTATACTGATATTGTTATACATAATTCTTCAAATCATCCCTTTTCTCAAAAACTAGCCGCTTTCCATTCTATGATTAATAGACTAATTACAATTCCTTTGTCAGCTCTTAACTATAATTTTGAATTAAATCTCATAAAGCAAATAGCAATTAATAAAGGCTATTCTACTAATTTGATAGATGAAATACTAAATAAAAAAATTAAACAGAATTTTTTCAAATTATATATTTACCCTATATCTAAAGATAACAATAAACATTGGCGTAGAATTTTATTTGTCGACAACGATACGTCAAAAATTATTAGTAAAAATATTCCCGGTACTATTCAACCAGCGTTTTACACAAATAACAAACTGAAGAAATATATACTCAACAATAAAGATAGCGAAATTAAAACGAAAAAATCAGGGGTTTACAAACTCAATTGTAATGATTGTAGTTCGTTTTATATAGGTAGAACTTATAGAAACTTTGAGATTAGGGTTAAAGAGCACCTCAGAGCACTAAATGGCAATAGCGATTCTGAGTTCGCAGACCATTTATTAAAATATGATCATAGCTTTGACATAAATTCAGGTCTTCAAATATTACATACAGGATATAAAACATCGCAAATCAATAATTTAGAAATTTTAGAAATAAGAAAAAATGTAAATTCCAAAGCTGACATAATTAATAAGCAAAAAATTTTTGTTAACCCTGTTTTAAATATCTTCCCACTTAACCGGACTTTTACTTCTAATAGCTTGGTAATCCCCAATTCTTCGAAACTCCCACCATTGTCAACCCTTCCCCCTCCTTCAATTTCTTCTCTCCATATGTAATCTATAATTAATTTTTTTTAACTTTAGTATACTTTTATTCCTGAAGAAGTGAACATGGTTCACGAAACATGTTGATATTATAAAATATAAACAAATAAAGTGATGTAAACTAAGTTATTTTCTTTTAATAAATAATTTTATATTGGAAAAACAACTCGTAATTTTGAAATCAGAATCAAAGAACATTTAAGGTGTCTTAATAATAATAATTTTTCTGAGTTCGCTAACCATATCATTGAAAATAACCATAGTTTTAAAAAAAACACAGGGATAAATATTCTTCATATTAATCATAAAGGAAAACGTTTAGATAACTTAGAAGCTTTGGAAATTAAAAAATCCCTTAAAAATAATGAATCTATTATCAACAAACAAAAAATATTGTCATATAGCCCAATCATAGATTTGTTCCCCTACCCACCCACTCTACACTAATACCTACCCACCCAATCTACATTATTAACTAACAACGGCTCCACCCCTACCCTAATAAAACATTGTTCTAAACTGTCAAATTAGTATAAGCTTTCCCTGACGAAGAAACGTTTGTTCCGAAACCGGTCGGATTTGCACATTTTATAAGTGGTTTATACAAAGTTGCATTGTTTCATTTTTTAAAAATAATAATAACAATTAAAACTATTATTATTATTCGACATATCCGTTCCATTATTTGTGCAGCTATCCGTTACTGGTACTGGTGGCTGACGCATATGGGTGACTGGTGGCTGGGTGTTAGTAGACAGGTCCAGGATGTCATGTTCGATTCAATTAATCGGCTTTTCCAAATCCAGCCCTCCCTCTGCCAGTATATCGAGCGAAAATAATTCTGAAACGAAAACATTATACCTTCGCTGGATTACGAATGAAAGTAAAATAAAAATACATATTAAAGTCGAAGTAAGCCATTTCACATGTGTCGATCCGATTTCACTCAACAATAAGGCACTTGAATCTTATATCAAGTAGACAACCGGTCAACTTTATTCCATTCATATAAAAAATCAGAGTGAGTAATTCACACGCGGTAGAAGTAAACTAGAAAGTCACTAGATGTCGCTTTTTTGCCTGTTTATATAAAGTGGTTAAAAGATTGGATATTGATTTCATAATAATTATTATTTTTATTTTTTTGGATTTCGTAGGATCCGAACCTCCGTTCGCTTGATGTCGGTCTCTCTGGCCGCTGAGACTTATCGCTGAAAATGAATTTATTTATTTATTTAAGTTTTTATTCCAGCAGGGCTGGGAGGGTAGTGCAATCCCAGTCTGCCATATTACATAAAAAATGAAAATAAAATTCGAACATAAATAATAGCAATAAAAATTAATCACAAAATTAAAAACAAAATAAAATTAAACAAAAATAAAACAGAAATTAAAATTTAAAAAAGAAATATTGTTTTTTTTTTTTTTTTTTTGCCGCATTAATGAATTTGCCGCATTATATTAGAACCGAGTATTTGTGAAGAACTAAGTTGTCACGCATTTCCTTTTCATCCGAAATTCAAATCACTAACGGCGCTAAAGAAGTTTCACTTAAAAAATATGATCCTTTTTGATGAATTCAGTTTATTAGCAATCGAACAGCATGAATCAGATTATATTGATAAATCAGTACAGCTTAAGTAGTGGTTTTAAGTGTTCTTCGAGTAAGTATCATATTTTTAGTTTTATACAAAAGACGATTAAGTTCCAGGGTTGTGCCTAAATTACATAAATTTTAGATTATTGTAATTTTAGCATGAGAATTTAGTTACTACTTCATCCGGTTCTAAGACAATTCAAAAAGTGGCATACACCACCTTGAAAATTCATTAAAAATTACGAAAAACCCTAATTTTTTTTCTTTATCTCTAATTACTTTTAAAGTGTGAAAAGTTTCTGAGTGTCTGGTCACCGACCCAAACATGACTATTGACCGGTCGAATTATGTAGTGACCGGACATCTCAGAAACATACAACATCAACACCTCCTTTGAAAAGTCATTACAAGTGATAAAAAATGGTTAAATTGGTTATGTATTTTACGGTTATGTCTTTAAAAGAGCCCTAAGTAATACTAAGAAGGGTCTGAAGATCAACGGAGTTGTTATTAATAACACAAGATACGCAGATGATACTGTATTACTAGCTGACTGTATCGATGACCTCCAAGACCTATTAAATCTTGTTAATGATGCTGGTGAGCAACTGGGCCTAACAATCAACGTCAATAAAACTAAATGTATGACATTTGGACGCTAGATCACTCTGAATCAGTAATATAGTTAAATGGTTGCAATGTCGAAAAGGTGAAAAGATTTACATACCTCGGCAGTATTCTCACGGATACTCTTGATCCAAATGTAAAGGTTAGGTGCAGAATTGAAGCAGCAAGAACTGCGTTCATTAAAATGAAATCCCTCTGCTGCAATGACAATATCAGCTTAAAACTAAGTCAGAGAATGCTAAAATGTTATGTGTGGTCGGTCTTGCTGTATGGATGTGAAACATGGACCTTGAAAGTAAATACCATGAATAGGTTAGAGGCTTGTGAAATGTGGCTTCACCGGAAAATGCTCAACGTCCCATGGACCGACATGATCACCAACACAGAAATTCTCAGGCGGGCTAGAGCATAAAGAGAACTGCTTACATTAATAAAAATCAGGAAAATTTCATATCTGGGTCATATACTTCGAGGGGAGAAGTATCACTTGCACCATTTAATATTGAAAGGCAAGATAGAGGGTCGCCGAGGGCCTGGTAGGAGACAAATTAATGTCTTGGCTGTAAAATATACGAGAGTGGACCGGCATTGAGGAGCTATTCCGGGCAGCGCAAGACAGAGAGATATTTTAGAGAGAGAGAGTAGTGGAACTCACTCAGGCGTCGTGTGTTCAGTAGTTCCTCGGCTGGCTAAGACCTCCATCAAGACACAGGCTTTTTGACTTTTGATATACTGTCATACGAAGCTCCGGGCAAAAAATGGCCCCTTTCTCTTTTTCACCATGAGTTTAAAATTTATGGTTGTAGAAAAAATGTGATGGCGCAGGCAACATTTTCTGCTTGTTGAGGTGGTAGAAGGAGATTTTCAGATATTGTCAGGTTATTCGTAACCCGGAAATGTTTGCCTTTCTTACTGTATAACGCGTAGCGTACCTCCGCCCCTATGAAACTTGGTATGAAAATGGTTACGTGCCAAACAACATATTATTCGAACATTCATACTCAGTTGAAACATTCTGCTCATGTTTACCTTGTTTCCATACACAGTTCATTCTTTGAAAAATTAGGGTGATGAGGGGACTGTTTATCTTTATAATTTCACTTAGAGAGCGCCGGCAAGCGGTAAGTAAACATCGCCTTTACAATCCGGTCGAGCTTTTTTGTGCCTTTGCCAAAACCCGTGAGATTTACAAAGAAGAATGAACAGAGGAACGCAGTGTCTGAAAAAACAAAAAGCCGAAAGTAAAATCAAGGGACTCTTATTTCCTGCTATTGACATAAGCTTTGTTCATATTTACTCTTGTCTTATTTAATCAAACTGTCGGACATTTATGACTGCGAAGGGAAGCTTCTTCCCGGAATATCTTATTTCCGGTCTATGAGGCAACTGTTCAGCGGAAGTGAACTTGTAATATCTTAAGTGTCAATAAAATTCGACAATTAATGGTGAATTTGGAAAAACGCCGTCTACTCAAATACGTATTTGAACTATTATTGTTAGTTAGTATTATTAATGTTGTATGAATATTCTTTGGATATTAAGTACATCCTGTTATTCCATAAATAGAGCTAAAAATAAACGAGCAAGCTATCGAAAATCTTTCTACTTTAGGAAACATATCCATTAACCTTTCCCTTACTGTGCTAAAAAAAACGCGCGCTCCGGTGCTGTGTAATCAATTCGCGTATCAAAATTAGCGATTTTATCTCGGAAATATATCAACATTCATAGCTAATCGCTTTTGTTTATCATAATTAGTGTTAAAAGTGATAATAATTGTAGTTTAATTGCTGAAAACATGAAAAAACCATCGTCCGTTGCTCAAAAAACGGGCGAAGAGACCATCTCAAACGATTGCCCGCGAACGACTGAGGCGCTAGAAGCTAGAATAGTGCTAGACTGCTACCCAATACATACAGCTATGCATGTGGTCGAAACACAACTGCGCACGGCGGCGGTCTCTGTTTCTCGTGTTCCCGTATAGCGAAGTAGAGCGAGACGTCACATGGCGTGTCATCTCCCCCCGCACACTCTTCGCGTATCACGGTCCACACTGGCACACGGTTGATTGTATTTGTGGTTTATTCCCGATATTTAACAAAATATCTCTGATTTTGAATTAAATTTGCTAATTATTTAAAATATTAAATTTTAATTCAGTGCGTAAATGTATAACGGAGGAATACCTAAAATTTGAACCCAGAATTCATTATATTTATAGAGATATAAAAGTTATTAGCAGCAATGTGTAGTATTTACACTTTACAGACCAGGAAAGGTTAACGTAAGAGAAATTAAAATCAACATTTCAGAGTGTTAAAGCTCGTTTTTAGGGAAGAAAGAAGAAGAAAAATATGAAATTTTCTCAGTGAAAATACCACGAAGACGTTCATGCATAAGACTGTGCGTGTGCACTTTATTAAACACAAAGGTTGAACAGATTTCAGGTTTACAAAGTAGAAGCCTCCAGATCACTGCCTTTGAACCTTCAGAAAACGTTCTTTTTACGCGAATACTTTACAAGAGTCCCAACTTCTCCCGTCTGGAGAAGTTAAAATCAACATTTCAGAAATTGTAAAAGCTCGTTTTTAGGGAAGAAAGAAGAAGAAAAATATGAAATTTCTCAGCGAAAATACCACAAAGACGTTCATGCACAAGACTGTGCGTGTGCACTTTACTAAACACTGGACAGATTTCAGGTTTACAAAGTAGAAACCTCCAGATCGCCGCCTTTGAACCTTCAGAAAACGTCCTTTTTACGTGAATACTTCACAAGAGTCCCAACTTCTCCCGTATGGAGCCAGTGAGACTGCGGCATCCCCATTTGGGGTATGTTGTGAGGCTAGATATAGTGAGGAGGGAAGTGAAAAGGGAAAAAAGAAAGTGGGGATATACCTGGCTATTCAGATCTGATAAGTTTCACTCTGCGACGTGCCGCCAATGTACTCGATAATTTTATAATATATGTTTGGCTAATTTATATATCGCCGTTTTTTGTGAAAAATCACCTCAAGGGCGCATTTTAAATTAATTAATTGTGAAATAACACAAATTAATTTAATAAAATTATTCTATATCAGTTTAATTTAATAAATTGAGAAATAACACAAATTAATCAAATAAAATTTATTCGCGCACCAGCGATTTTCGGATTGCTAGTTGAGAGCCTTACACCTCGACCACGGAGGCCGTCATTAGTTTGGACAATAAACAATGAATTAAACAGTTTTTAACGCTAAGAAATACGAAAAGTATAATACATTATTATATCTGAATACGACTTCAACAAAAACTAACAACAAAAAATATTTTTTGAAAACGTATCTAAAAATTGGGTTTCAGAAATGATTTCATCAGATCCCACAAAATTCAAAACAACAAAATGACAATTCCAGCACTGATGCCAAAAATACAATTTGTCTCTGCAGCGAACGCAATCAGAAATAACAAGGGAACGGCACCAGTCAAAGCCTGAGTAGATACTGACTAGTGAGTAGATTTGACTTCCAAGCGGGTGTACGTTCCGACTAAACTCCAATTTCTTCCAAACACGGCGCGGGGGTTCATTAAATATCTAATACCCAGCAAGTCTCCCCTAATCGGATCATAATCCGATAGTGTTTGGCCTGCAGCCCGTGACTGCTGGCTGTGCCTGCCTCCGCTCAGTACTCAGTGTTCATATCCGCAGTCGGCCCCGCTGCTGGCCCGCTTCTGCCCGGCTATGGCGATTTATGCTAATGCCAATCTGCATTCGGCGATTCAATATAATCTCGTTTTAGACGGCTGGCGCGGCCGGATAATTTCCAGAACTCTCCTCGAAGGGCTTTGCGAAATTGGACGAAAGATTTGATTAATTTTTATCCGAAAACAAATCCAGATAAGTGCTTGTCGGTTGGTGATTTTTATTATTTTTTCGGTGTGCTGATGTGATAAATATTTTGTGATGATATTTTTTAAATCGTTAATAGGGCATTGTTTGTTGAACACAAAATTTTTATTTTATTTTTTGGTGGGCTGGACCTCGTCCCTCCTCCATGTTTAGTTACAGATGTTTTTCTTGCAGATCAATATGTGAAGGCTTGAAGCTTGCTTAAACGGCCTTAACTTTCCCCTATCCCGCTCCGACTACTCAACGCTGAATTTTTTCATTAAGTCTTCAGGTATTTTACCTCTATTATTCAACTAACTTTCTTTGAGGCTTCAATGGGTGGTTGGCTAAGGGACACGGATGCTGGGTGTGGTTTATATCAGGCTGAATGCAATTTACAATTTTTTAAGCATTTGCCAAATAATTTGAGACTTAATTGTTTATCGTATGTTCTCTATGTATTTATACAGGTGCTTACAGGGATTTTCACGTGATGCAATGCTGCCTCATGAGCTTCTTGAACGAGTTTTAACTATTATTTTTACTTGTATTACTAAGCTGATTTGTTGTATTATCTTTTTTTCCTGTTAAGCACTTGCATACTGCTTTCTAACAACGTATGCAGGGACTCTGGAGGTCTAGATTAAAATAAATAAATGTAGCTTCGTTTAACAAAAGAAAACTAACCCCCTGTTTCTTATACCAGGACGGGTAAGTGGTGGATAACCTCCACTGTTCGTTATTTCAATCACATAATATATTATGCAGTTCTTTCCTTTTACCTATAATAATAAAAACAGAAGGACGCTTCGGTCACAAACTGTTATTCGATGAGTTCGTAAATTTGAAGGGAAAAAATTAAGTCTCGTAAAAACAAAAGAAAAATGAGACGAGAAAACAGGAATCTATAGATATCGCTCTATTAAATTAAGGAAAATAGTTACTATGGTAAAACAGTCATCTACTAATAATAATAATTAAATGGAACGACACAGACATCTGTTGACAATATTAGTTGCTGGTAATACAGAGTAAAAATCTGGATATCATGTTTGTTATTTTTTCAGACATTTTTTTTTGCATTAGCTCAACACAGGAGACACCGAGAAAAACAATTTCCTTAGGGGCCTATGTCATCTTTGAGGATGCTGTGTGGAGGATTTTTATAAGGGAAAGGAAGGAGAAGAAGATATGGGGAGGAAAAAGGTATGAGGGTGGGTAGGAATCTGGGGGGGTCAGTGTGGCCAGGAGTGACGGACGTATGAATCTATTCCTCACACTGCGGTGCAAGGCAAAGGGTCGGGAGAATCCGGATGAAGAGGTCAAAAGGCCTCCATCAATCAGTCTCCTTCGATCCAGCCCACTATGCAGTGGTTGGGCAAACGTATCCGCCACCAAGACCTAGACAAACCTCATCCCATGAACCCGGGCACCCCTACTAAGTCACCAAACGTAGCGAACCACTTGGGGTGACCTGTGGCAGGGGTGTTGGTTGTCCAATAATTGGTTCCCGGGGCGGCGGTACCCATACCCGCCTCCCAAATTGAATCTGACATTATCAGAATCTATACATAATATTGTTCTAAACATAAATAAAGGTAAATACTGTACGTCTCTTTTGTTCGCTCAATATTAGAATTCGGATCAGTCATATGGAATCCCCAATACAAAGTAAATATTGAAAGGTTAGAAAGAATTCAAAAAAAGATATTGAAACTCCTAGACTTTAAATCCTTTCGAACTTCAGAAAACCTAAAAGACTCATTAACATTCCATAATTTATCAACTTTAGAAGATAGAAGAAATATATCCGACCAAAAATTTTTATTCAAAATCATTAACAACGTTGTTGACAACAACTATCTTCTAGAACACATTAATTTCCACTGTCCAATAAGAAACACAAGATCAAACCAGCTATTCCATATCCCACACTCAAAAACAAATTACACACAACATTCATTTCTCCAAAGGACGTGCACAAAATACAATGATATCTTTTACGACGCTGATATTTTCCATTTGTCCTCAGGCCAATTTATTAAATCCATAATAGAAAAAATTAAAACAAATTGTTAATTACGAACTCTCCACCCCTGCTGCATGTTATTTTTTTCATTCTCATTATGTTGGTTATCCTTCTTTTTATTATAATAATAATATTTGGATGATTTATATATCCCATATGCTTTAATTTGTGTGTGTGTTTTTTTCTTTCATTTCTGTTGTATATATATTTTTTTTTCTACCACTTTATGTTTTCTTTAATGTTTTAATCCATGTTTTTATATATATATATATATTATAAATTGTAGCGGAAACTTCGCTGGTTAATGCAATCATGTAATATGTTACTTTCTTATTAAAATATGTATAACTGTTTGTTTCCTAAATAAACTTAAATAAAATAAAAAATAAAATAAAAGTAAATGGTTACCATGGTAAAACAGGAATCTTCTAATATTGATACATAAATGGAAACACAAGGAATCTGTTGACAATATTAGTTGCTGGTATCATTGAGCAAAAATCTGGATATCATAATTATTATTTTGTTCAGTCCTTAAATTAAACAGTAATTATTGTATAATTACTGAGTTATTGCACAATTTACCATAAATATGTCTTTTGAGGTACTCCGTGTACTTATCTCCTGATCTCTATTCTTTTATATTCTGACCTGTGCTCAATAGAGTTTCTATTATGTATCGGTAATACATAGTAATGAATTATTTTTTTAAGAACCTTTGTGTACCTAATTCTTTGACGTGGCAAAAGCATTCAAGCGCCACTGCTACGTTAGGTATAAATATATTAAATATCCCTAACTTTGTATGAGATTCACATTATGATAACATTTAAATATTTATGGAAAAGTAATGCGAAAATAGAGGTTTAACTTCTTAGAATTTAAAAAACTAAAAGCAATGAAACTTTAATATTTTGAGAAATAATAATATCAGGTTGTGTTAGGATAACGAGTAGGTTGATTACACGGAATTATGTAACATATAATTCCTTTTAACAGTTAACATGACTTCGACCAAGGTACTTTAAAAATAAATTGTGGTGACAACGTATTTTAATTTATTATTTTTTTTAAATTGAAAATCAGGGACAACGCAATGTTTCAAATAAAACAGCATTACCAGCGTGCCTTTAAACATAAAATATATGGTATATACCGCTGAAGGATTTTAAATGTAACGCAAGCAGGTTTATTATTAGAGAAGAGTGAAAGCCGAAGCTCTTGCTTGTACGAGAATATAACAAGTATTCACTCACTGAAACTATCTATATTATGTATATATTTTTGTTATTTCTTATAAAATTACAATTATATAAAAATACATTTTCATTTTATAAAATTAATTTTCAAATTTTTATTTAATTTTTAAATATAATTTTTTAAATTAATTATATAAAATTACGTTTTCAAGATAAAAATGTCCCTACTTGTCAGTAATTCAAAACTTTGAATTATCTTTTTAATGATCAAACTAAATTTATATTTTCCAGAGTTGAATTGCGTGGTTTAATTGGTAAACCCGATCAAAATTTCAAAGTATCGAAACTTTAGCATTTTAACAGTAATAATAAAATAATATTTGGTATGTACCTACGTAATTTATAACATAATAGTTTTGTAAACCTATCCTGAAACGGGTCTGACCGTAGAATAAAAAATGTCTAGAATTGCAATGTGTGCGTTATTAGTAATCGAAAAGTCTGGCCAATCGGGCATTAAATTTAAAATACAACATTATTACATCATCATCATGAAATTCAAATGTTTGCCGATGATGTACGATACCTATGTATATGTGTGTGCTAAATGGTCTACAACCAAGACATTGGTTTCCATTCTCATCTACATGGAAGGCATTTGTAATGTGTTTTGTGCATTCTGTTGGTATAACAGACGAACATACTAATTTCGAAATAATAAAATGCAATCTTTCATACCATGACAGATAATTGAGTATCATAATAAGACCAGATCTACTACCCAGCTTTGCTCGAGATTTTTAATTCACCATTATAAATAGGTAATAAATAATAATAAAAATATTAATTCATACAGATGTGTACTATTTTATACATTTTGTTTCTCATACATTCAGGATTTCTCCAGGAATGCAGTTGGCTTTCAGCAGTGCCTCTGATATAATACATAAAATACATAATAAAATAAAAATAAAATAAAGACAATTAAATTAAATTACTTAAAAAAAATTAAATCAAATCTCTAATTCAATACACAAAATTAAATCAAAATTCAAATTAAAGCAAATAATATAAAAATTAATTAATTAAAATTTTAATTTTAAAGTTCAAAATAAATAATATTATTAGATCAAAAATACAACTAGGTATTCCGTTAATTTATAAATCTTATCAATTAAGTTATTGTGCGGTTGACTGTGCAGTCAGCAACTATCCGCCTGAAACACTGCAACGATGTCGATATTCGAATAGACAGTGGAATCATAGAAATGAGTGTGGAAACCGCGGTGTATTTTTTAACATGAATAATAATAATAATAATTTTTATTATTATTATAATGCTTTATTGTCTTCATTTCTTAGTAACAATGATATCCTCACTGGGATCTCCCGTGCTGAGGATTTCATTTACATATTATAATTTAATTATAAGAAATTGATATGAATTAGATATAACATATATCATGTAGTATTTTTTAAAAATAATTATAAAGTAAATAAGATAGTGGTTTTTTTTTATAATTCAGATTACTAGATTTGGTTTTAGTCTGTATTTGATATCAGTATATTTTCTATTAATATTGATTAAGCATAATAAAGTGATATAATAATTAAATTTTTAATTTCAAATATAAGATCAAATAAAAAATATTCCTACTAGTAGTAAGGACTTCAAACATAATCACACCATAAGAAAAAAAATCAAAAGACCCTACGTTTTTCTGGAAAACGAAATTTATTGAATCTTTGATTAAATAATATACTGAATTCGTAATTTAAAAGTTGGCTGAGTTCTGCCGTAAGCTTTTCATTAACCTTTTAAGGATCGACTTGAAGATTCAGTTTAAGGATGTTTGGAACAAAAAATCAAGAGGCTCTTGAATTCTTAATTACATTACATCGACGGAAACGAATATTTCGATTGTCTTCTTAAAGTCTAGGCGAATCAGAATTACGAACTTATTTGCAGATGTATTTTATTGTGCCCATTTACTATATTTTTAAATAAACAAAAATTTTCTGAAATACTCCTATTATTATAGCATTATTTTACCCGAACTTTGATCCACGACAGTTGGCCCCCGGCAGTTGTTCCCCGACAGTTGGTTCCCAGAACAGTTGATACCTTAGGAAAGTTGATCCCTCTAAAGAGTTATTTATGCTGTACTTCCGCATTGGTAAAGTAAGTATGCAGGCAGGATAAATTGCCGTATTAATTAAAATAGTTATATTTTTGTCTTGTGCTGATTATTGTGGTTGAAGAAATGATAAGGAATGAATATCCTTTTAAATAAAAATAACAAAACGTTCTAAGAAAATCTTGAAGTGCTACAAACTTCATTTTCCAATCGATTAAATGTCATATCCTTAATTTATTTTGAAGAAGTACGAACTCTATACAATTTTATTTCCCTCGGCTCCTCGGGCCTCAGGATGAGAACGGACTGAAAGGTCTAAACCCTCCGCGAGGGCAGGTACCACTCCGATCCCTGGGGGACACTCGGAGACAACAACTTTTAACTTTCTTTTAGGAGATGTTGAAAAACCAAACACTCTGTTAAAAAAATCTCCTAAAATCCTGTGGCGTAAAAGGTTCTGTCAAGTTAAAGAGATAGCCGAACTGTTTTTTTTTAGGAAACAAGGGAGAACAAATAATAATTTCAAGAAAAAAATTGTTGTTTTCCTAACTTATTTATATTGTCTTAACAGGGGTTTTTATGAAATGTATTTTCGCACTAGGATGCATCCATAAATACAAAATTAGAACCCCAAAATACGCAGGTTCTTTTTTGGCTAGTGTAGGAGATGTTTTCTTTCTTGCTGAGTTTGATTTCTTTGTATTACTTATAAATATTATAAGGTCGTGTGAAGTTCAACCGAGTCCTTATCATTCCAAAACTTTAACCCACGCAACACTATTTCGATTCAACCTATTCCAATAAAAAGTTTTTCAAAAGCAACTTAGAGCAAAAACACAGCGAAGCTAAAGTGAATTGTTTGAAAGTCCACACATTAAATAAATATTTTTGGAGAAGAAAGATAATAATATTATCCAAGTACGCCAAAAGTTTTCAGATTCGTTTAAAAGGTCCTCTGATCTCGTTAAAGCAATTTTCGTACTCAATTGCATGAACAAATTTATGTAGTTCTGGTGTTCGAGAAAACATATTTTCAAAATGCGATTACTCCCATACAATGTGTTTATGAGCTTTTGGCAGCAGAGCCACGATTTGTTGTTTTATTTGGGTTTTTGTATGAAAACGTATTCAATCTGCAGGCAAAAAGATTATAAGACACATTCGATCATATTTCATTCCTTTTTTGTGGCAGTGAACAAAGGGGATTGCTCTGTGCATAAAATATTAACTCATTTTTAACAAAGGGATTTGGGGCCGGAAAAAAATTCAGCGTTGAAAAACCGAAGATTCACCAGTCATTTATCTCCTTTACGTCCACATACATCATACGGGGAAGTATTTTACCTGAAGCAATTGCGTATAATCTAATCGGCCGGTGAACGTTATTTGGAAAATATAAATAACTGAAATAAATACCTCCGTCCAACCGGGATCCACACAAAAGGATTTGTATACAAGATCTGCTTTGAATTCAGGGTTGTCGGTATGATGGGGAAAACCCGAGAGTTCCGGGTTACAAACAATCATTCTTATGACTTCAGTGTTTTGTGGTGTATTTCTAGACAAATTATTTCATTTTTGGCTTGTAGGGTTTAAGTTTCTAAAGTAATGAATAAATATTGTCAGCTTTGTTTGATGCCAGTAAAAAATGCGAAAAAATTGATAGATTTGTTGGAAGTTAATTTAGAAAGTTGCATTTTACGATTTCTTTCTGTAATCTTACCCGTCTTTTTTTGTATTAAAAATTTATTAATCCGTTAGAAATTTTTTATTAATAAATTATTTTCTTTTTTGAAGCCAATTTAGTTTCTTTAACAGTTTAGTTACTTTTAAAAATCTGTTTCGTCTAGGTATTATTCTCATAGCTTTTTTTTGGTGAACTTGCAACTTATGTTGTTCTCTATACAGGCAAAAAATCGTCGCATAACAATAACATTACAATTACGGGTAACGCCGTCCACCGGGATCACCGGGAACCATTTATTGGATGTCTAACACCCCTACCATAGGTCACTACCAATGGTTCGCAATGTTTGGTGATTTAGCAAGGGTGAGGTTTGTCCAGGAATGCGTTTGCCCATCTACTGCATTGCCGGCGGGACCTAACCTAGGCCTCTTCAGTCAGACTTTCCAGATCCATCGCTTGGCTCCGCGGTGGGAGGGAAGAATTCATTCGTCTATCACTCCTGGATATATTAACCACCAGATTCCTATTATATATAACTTTACACCCATCATTCCTTTTCCTTCAAAAAATTCTCTTCTTTCCTTTCTCTAAAAAGACACACACAGCTTCCCCAAAGTGAGGGATTTTATTTTATTGAGGGAGACATATGCCGTGAGGGATTTTTTTTCCCGGGAGCCTCTTGTGTAGAGCATATGTAAAAAAACATGCTTTGAATTCAAAATATAATTTCTCGAAATCGTCAGAAACAAATACGAGAAAGAAGAAATTGAAGATCTAAAAAATTGACATTATGAATGAATATCCTTGAACAGAATGCCGCAATTCATAAGGAATTTAACGAATTACAAAAACAATTAGTTTCCAAAGAATAATATGCATAGATGAATTACATAGAAATCATACCTTTGAATGTAGCTATAACTTTGTGGTATCCCCATGTAATAACATTATAGATAAATTAAATAATTTTACTTTGTTTGAACCACTTTTATATTTGAGTAAATCCGACCGGTTTCGGAACGACGTTCCTTCTTCAGGGCAAGAAGAAGAAGAAGAAATGAAGAAGGAACGGTCGTTCTGAAAACGGTCGGATTTATTCAAATATAAAAGTGGTTCAAACAAAGTTAAATTTTAAATTGTAAAAATTTTAAACCTCTGCTTTTTAATATTTTGTCTACGTTATAGTTTATTCTAATTTGTCTTTACTTGTTTGTCATTTATTTTTCTTTATATTAACATATCCTGATGAAGATAACATTGTTATCGAAACATGTAGATATTGTTTACAATATAGTGGTTTATACAAAGTGATCTGTTATTCATTATAAAGTTAAATTGTTTCATTTACATAAGGATCCCGGAAAATAAGCCAGAATACCTGACGTGTATCATCAAAAACATTTATACGGAATTCAATGTATCAAACACTAACCAAATGGAATAAAATACCTCGCGAGTTAACCTTAGGGTCAATTTTAGGGAGAAGATTGAAGGAAGACCACGGAATATCGTTGTGAAACTTAGTTGCAGAAAGTAAAAAGATGAAATAATTATCGCAGCAACCCGATTGAAAAGAAGCCTAACAGATGAGGACATCAAAATGATTGTAAAACACCGGATTTATATAAATAAATACTTAACTTCAAAAAACAAACCGCTTTACAAAAAGGACAGATTTTACTTGACATTTCTGTTTTTTTTTCTATAAAAAAAAAAAAAAATTGTAGGTGCTGGACAGTTGGGAGAGGGGTAAGAGGTTGGAAGGTAACTTGGCTGAGTGATCAGTGATGACGTGTGCAAGATTTTTTTGTTTAATTAGAATTTTTTTTTTTTAAATCATCGGATTGCGAAACTTTTGTGAATTTTGTGCGCACGCCCGAGATGGTTTCTATCTGTCTGGCGTTATGATATGATAGCGCGCGATGTGTTAGAAAAACGTATGTATTTCAGCAGTAGGGAATAGGAAGGGGTACATTTGGAAAATCCATGTTTCTCACAGGCAGCTCTGCTCACGCGTCGCAAAAATGAAATAAAAATATTGCGTATCCAAAAGCACTTTAATATACAGAATTTAGTCTCAAACACTTTATTTGAGTGACATTGCAACGCTCGCTGGGTACTTGCTAGGAAATAAATAAATAAAATAATTCTTTAATTTAACAGTTTAGGATGTGGGAGAATACTCCGTAGGTAATTTAAATGTATATTTTGTTAGTTTATTACACGCAAGTGTGCCTACTTAATTGCCTATTTAGTAATTTAATTATTAGTTTTATTAAAAAAACCCCGCTGCATTATCTTACCGTCGCAAAACGGAAAGTTCTGAAGGAAGGGTTGTTTATCCCGGTCTAAAATTACATTAAATGTGGCAACCATGTATCAACCTATTTTTATTCGGATACTTAATAATCTCTCGCAAGTTGCGATGTTTTCCGCCTCCATTCGCTCAGCGGCGCGGCTGGCGTGTTGTGGCGGACGCCGGAACATAATTTTATGAGGCTTCCCCGTTATTTCTCTGAAAACTTGGAGTAGGTATTAGTTTTAATTTTTAGATAAGTGTAATTTTTTATATTTTTTATGAATTTAATATTTATTTTGCTTGAAAGAGTATTGAATCACGTACTATTTTACACGCATGTTTGTCTGAGTTACACGCATATACATTAAACATTCGTCTGGGAGCGTTATTTACTATGTCTAAAGTGCTTTTGAAAATCTGAACGCGTTTTTCACAAAACTGTTTTTTGAGTCGGTAACCTAAATTTCTCGGAAACTGGTAAACAGATAAGTTTGAATTTTTTATACAAGCTTTATTATACTCGTAAATACATATTTTTTTAAATAAAAGATTTTTCTAATCGACCAATATTTTCCATTTTATAAACAACTAAAGGCCAAAATTTTCATCGAATATTTCGTTAAAAAATTAAATATAACTTTTTTTATATTTTTATTTCAGAAAATACAATCAAAAAAAAATATTGAGCTCACCGTGAAACGCCTCATTTTATAGGATCTCCCGGAGATCGGAAACAGCAGCTTTATTTATTTAAGTTTTTATTCCAGCAGGACTGGGAGGGTAGTGCAATCCCAGTCTGCCATATTACACAAGCAACTATAAAAGAAAGAAAAAAACGTTTACATATTAGGTAGGTACCTAATTAAAACATAAAATGAAAACAAAATTCATCTCACAAATAACAAAAAATAATCATAAAATTAAAATAAATAATAATTGAACAGAATAAAAAATAAAAAAGATATTTTGGATTATCCATCAGGAAGGTCGCCTCTTTAAAATCATCATTTTAAAACAACAACAAAATAATCTTAATAAAGTTATAAGGCACAACAACATGTACCTATGTAATTTTCTAGGTTAATAAATTAAAATGTCTTCCAAGAAAAAATCGCTCTTTTTCGGTATTCTGACTGCGTATAACCCCTTAAGTAATTATAATAAGTAAAAATGGTCTAATTTATATCACATGCATCAAATACACGTACATTGGAGAACATGCAATACATTTGAAAGTGTGACAAGACGTATTTTTATAAAATAAAAAGGTTAAAAGTTTTTCTACTAATTTCAGCACATTTCCCACAAAATTAGAAAACTTCTCCGCCAGATAATTTTCACTGTGAATCCGAATGACTGCACAATGGGTATTAGTTACAAATTCAGCCATAGACAAATCCCGTAGAAACGTTAGACCTCGGAATCCGGTGAAATCAGTCTTACGACATTGCATCGGACACTTGCTGGCTCCAGGGACCCCATTATCCGCCCGCCAGCCGCAAGCGCCCGATCGCTTGTCGGCATTCAGCGACCCTCCGGCGGCATTCACCGTCCCTCCGACGGCATTCAGCAAACCTCCAGCGGCATTCGCGAACCTCCATTGGCTGAATAACTTTGCGTTTAATTGGTGAAATGCCGATCGCAGATGCACGCCGAGGAACAAAGCGCGGGAAGGCGCGGCCATTATTCAAGATGCATGCGCCAGGAGAGGCACCCGGGGCTCGAGGATGCTCCAAACTCTCTGCTCCAGACCGGAAGCTGTCAGACGATTCAGTGGGTAACGTCAGTCCCCCAGAGGGGAATGTTCTAATGTTCTAACTTTGGAATCAACTACAAAAGATCGTTAAAGAGGCAGCTATCTATTGTACTCTAATTACAAAATCAGCGTAATTAGCTAAAAAAAGTATATAAAGAGTTTGCGAACATGAGGTAATCAGACCCATGTAAAAATTTCTGGGTAAATTCTTGAAACAATTGAGCCCCAGTGCTAGTTAAATAACTAGTTAGGTACTAAGTATGCATAATTTTTAAATAAATATTCCTGCTTCAGGATGCATATATAGAGTGTGCTGAAGTAGACATTTTCGTGGATAATTTAAACGGATTCAGAAAAAACGTTTCACTTTATTGCTTAAAAACATTTTTAGTTAATTATATTATACATCACTTGTGCCTCTATTTGTGTCCCTTGTGTCTCTTGCCTCATTTTGTATAATTTGTCATTTAAGTGAGCTTTTATATAATTTTTCGTTTTTATGTAAATATTTTTTCGTAATTGCGAACGTCTGTAAAATTCAATAAATATTTTAACAATTATTATAAGCAATAATTATCAGCCTGAAACACTCATCCACATAGAAAAATCTTCCGAGAAAAGATAAATGACGCCAACGGGACATGCTCGGAAGATTTTTCAATGTGGATGAGTGTTTCAGGCTGATAATTATTGCTTATAATAATTGTACCCTTTGTGTTATGCAAAAAAATCTTGTCTTAAACGTTAGTTTAACAACTTAAAAAATAATAATAAATATTTTAGTTTCTCATTCCTCATTCTCTAAAGGTATAAAGTTGTGCGTAATTTTGATAGCAAACGCTGGAATTATCAGAATGAGCATTTTCCGGTTCGGAAAGGGGTGTTATCGATGATACTTTTGTTGTTCTTTGGCTTTGTGCCAGCAAATGGTATGTATTTAAGGTTTAATCAATTATTCTTTCAAAATGGCTAAATTACCCAACAACTAGTAATAAATGCACCGATATATTACGACTATACGCGTAAAATATACGTATAGAAATCAGCCTTTGTCAGTTTATGAAATCTATCATGGGATTTGTCCATTTGAATTATATTTTGTTTAAAAAAATGATTCATTCTCATTAAACAGCGTAAAGAATCAAAACGATAATGAAAAGCAAACCAACTAATTGGTTAAAAAAGTATTTATACTTTTTGCAGGGTCTCTTAACATTGAAACAAAGCCTTTAAACCACAGGCCAGAAAAACGAAGGGTTCCGTGTCTCGTACGAATGGGAATACAGGAAGACTTTTCTTGCGTGTGGTTTAAGGGCGCGAGGCTGCAGGCTGGGAGGAGTGAGGCGGCGGGACAGGGGTGTGTGGTGAAGAAAGGTGGAAACTCGGAGAAGTCTCCTGGCGGGGTTTTGCTGTGACGACAACATTAATCCGACAACTCCGGAGAGTGAAATGAAATTAATTTAATACTTATACATTCTGATATCTCAAAAGTAATTAAACAATGTTATGTGACAACCACGTTTACGAAACAGTTATACAGATGATTTATTATCATGGCCGTCTCCAGACTGGTACAAGTTTTTCTTACTGTGGTATGTAAACAGTTATTTTTGGGAAATTAGAGGTAAAAATGGTATAAAATATTTGCGTGTTATGAAAATTGAATAAATACGATTCTACCAGTCTGAAGACTGTTGAGAAAGACTGAGAAAGTAACGGCCGTAAATAAGAAAGTACGAGTAGTTAAAAGATTTTAATTGTTTCAATAAATCATGATAATGGAATTCCACTGATATTTTTTACGTAGTGTCATGGACCGATTCGGGATGATATCGACTCATATCCCTTTGAATTCGAGTTTCGTTAAAACTTAAAAGCAAAAAAAATCCAGGGGTACGGTAGAGTAAAGAAAAAAAGCACTAATTAATCATCACTCTGTAATATTTTTTGTCTATGATACTTATTTTTCTACACTTGTGTGTCTTTTGTCGGTTTTATTAATTTTAATTTTATCCTGACAAGGGAACCATCGGTTTTATTTTTATTTATTTATTTTAACGATGAAATAAGTGGTTCATACAAAGTGATTTGTTTTCATTAAATAAGGTCCGAATATAGGCCCAATTGAAGCCTTTATGTTTACATAAAAACACATTCTTTATTCTATGAACGGCACAGTTATTGGAATGAAATAGGTACTCATATCTGTAAAAGCCGGGTGGTGCCAAGAGCCAGAATAAAATAAATTTAAATGGGAAAATGTGCCATTTCAGAAATGGATAAAGTTTCATTCTTTGCACATCACTGTGTTGTACAAAATAGTGCAAAACGACCCCGAAAAAACAACCAAGAATTAATGAAGTAAATTAGTAAACGAGCAAGAATTTCAGTTTATTAGGCATTGTGAGGGTCACAATCAGGCGCGGCCGGTGCCTCAAATTATAGGTGGTTCACCAAGCCATTCATAAAAAACGAAAGGTTGATATTATATTAAAAAAAAAAAATCTAGACATCATGCATAATTTTACATTATTTGCTAAGTATCTAAAAATATCATGTAACTGTAATAGTAAAAATATCGTGCGATGTAAAAACATGCTGATGTCTAGAGTTTAATATAGTGAATTGACCTGCCAGGTAAGTAGGTATGTTTTATGTATCTGTTTGTAAATTCAAATAATAAAAATACATATAGCCTAGGAACTCAAAATAAATTGTACAACGCAACATAACTAAAACGGCGCTCTAGTAATTATCCAATTATTATAGAATTATCCTAGTATCAATATTTTTAGAAGCATTTTACACTCCATTACTATTGATATTACATCTATTAGAAGATTAGTGGAAAGGGTGGGTGTGATATCCAGTTAAAAATACTCAACCTTCCAAAGATAATAATAATAACGCAATAATCCAATAATAATAATTAACACACAAGAAACACTCTTCGGCGCGGATCGCCAATATCGCCATTTACTGTCGTGACAACTTCGATCAATGGGTGACAAACAAATAATAATGTCAAAAAGGTACATCCCAAGGGATCGAACAAGATAATGTCACACGAGACGCATAGCTGACCCTTTGACTAATGGTTACATTTTAGAAGAGAAATATTATTACTTAATATTATCTTGTTCAAACCTTACTACCGCTGGAACCAAAGCTTCGGAATATTTCCGAAGAATGCCGAAGCTCTTCGGGTCGGCCGTTCAGCGCACGGTCAGCCGATTTTTAGTATAACATGTTTCTGACGTTTTGGGATTTTTTACTACGAGGATCATTCAAATTATCAGAAAATTTACATTCTAAAATGCAATTTAAACCAACACTTTGTGGAATCCTACAAATTATTGTAACGTGGGTATAATATATTTAACGATTTGATGTGTTATTGTAATGTTTTATATTATATTTTGTTCTATGTTATTGTTAAATATTACATTGTTTAAAATATTTCACAGTTTTAAGCAAGAATATACAAGTGGTTTTTTCTTTAAAAACTACTTGTATATTCTAAGTTTTTTCACTTTTATAACGTTTGATATAAATTCTATGTATTTGTAATCCTAGATATCTTAAATATTATTTTATAATCTATGTAAAAGCCCCTACGGGCGTATAAGAACAATAAATAAATAATTAAATAAATTACGGGGCGCTTGGCTCTGGCGCGCGGTTTGGCATTGTATCTACCTCGGTTCCTCGCTCCTAGCGGGTAGCCGCCGTAACTGGCGGGTGGGAACAATGCGTTTAATTTGGCCGTAATACATTGTTAATTGTTAGATTGAAAAATAATTATAATTAAATTTAAAGATTGTGCTCAATTTTATCAATTTAATAAATAAACACATTACGTAGAAATACGATGAGTTGTAAAATGATGTTGAATTTTTTTGGCGGTTCAGCGCCCCATTGCACGTTAGCGCCAGCCGCGCCTGGTCACAATGTAGTGAGGCACTGTTCAGAAATATTTTGATTTATTGATTAAAACTGGTTTAAATAAATTATCAAAATAAAATTTCATCAGTTACATTTTAAGATTCTCACAGCCGAAATCACGGGAGTAAAAAAGTAAAATATGTTGCTATTTTCGGAGGTGTAAAGCTTTCACAATAATCTTATGAAATTTCAGGACGAAAAAATTAATATCTATTTCAGTTAAAACCTTGACATAAAATCCTAAATAAGTAAATATAATGAAATCTTAAGAAATATGTCAAAAGAAATGTCAAGACTTCAATCGAAATGTCAAGAAGCACTCGAGAAGCAGCTTTTACGAACCTAACAGCAATACATCAAGAATCAGAACATTGTGTACCTAGCTAATTTTCGATATTCATTTCAATGTAATCCTGTTCTGTTGAGTTTGAAATATATAAGGCATTGATAATATTATGAGAATAACAAAATTCGGAGAAAATAATTTCGATATAGATGTACCAAAAAACATTTAAGATTTTTTTTTCACAATAGCATGCGCAGAAGGCCCAGAGGAGGGTCTTTTAAAATATTGGAAGGAGAGGAAGTTCTGGGAAGGAAAAGCGTATTAGGGATGGGTAGGAAACTGGGCGTCAGTGGATCCAAGAGTGACGCATGTACAAATCCATCTCTCCTATTACAATTATTTATTTATTGTAAGAAACAAACAGCAATTTATATACAGGATGAGTTATACAAGAGGTTAAACATGAGGTAAGCGAAAACAGTTTCTTATGCTAATGTTGGTTATTATGATATAATATAATATTGTAATTGGTAATAACCATTAAATGAAAATGAAAATAACAAAAACAAAAAAAAATATAAGTATATTAGAAGGAAGAAGGAATAGGAAAGGGCAAGAGGCAGAGGAAGGTGGGATGGGGACAGGAGATGCTCATGCTGTACCTTTTCTATTAGTTGTGCATTAATTTAATTAACATTTGTGGTCGTACGTTTGACTTCGTTTCGGTATTTCACAAGAGTATTATTAAGCATATCGATATTGTTAAATTGCGTGTTATATTGCGCGCATATACGGGGATTGGAGAATTTTTTCTAAGGTTGGTTCTGCACGCTGGCAAATGAAAAAAATGGTTTAGTCTGGTTGGCCTTGTAGGTATGTGAATTCTTAAATAATTTACGAGTTCAGGAGAGTCCAGGCCGTTATTCAGAATTTTGTATAAAAATATTTGATCAGATATTAATCTTCGTGTTTGAAGTGGAGTAAAGTTGTGAAATTTTAAGGATTCGGTATTATTTGCAAAGAGTAATTTGAATTTATAATTTATGTGTTTAAAAAATTTATTTTGTACACTTTCGATTCTGTCAATACGGCATTGGTAGAACGGTGCCCAAATAAGTGTGCAGTATTCTAAGTGGGGGCGGATATACGTGGTGTAAAGGGAATACAGAGTTTTAATATTGCGAAAAGGTTTAGATATGCGAATTATAAATCCCATTACGGTGCAAGGTGGTGGGTCGAGAGAGTCCCGCAGGAGAGGCCATTTTGTTCACTTAAGCTCTACACAAGAGGCTCTGAGGAAAATAATTCCCCTCAGGATCATCTTTGGGGATGCTGTGTGGAGGGTATTTTTAGGAAACGAAGGAGAGGAAGTTCTGGGAAGGAAAAGGTACCCAAACTTGCCTCCCATACCCATACCAGTTTCTCCCGATCCGGCATCCCACGCTGTAAGTGGGCAGAGGATTCTGACGCTAAGACCTATAAAAACCTCACCTCCTTTTTTTTCTATTTCAAAAATCTTACCAAAAATATCCAAACGCATTAACTTACTAATGGAATTGTTTGTTAAAGCATTCAGGCGGGACTTGTCACAAAACAAAACACATCTCCTTAATTGTGTAAAAGAAAAACGGCAATCTTAAGGTCTAATAGTGATAATCGACTCCAATGTGTAACTATGTAAAAACGTTATTTTATTTGTCTTTGATTTTGCGCTTTGGCCCAGTACGCTATGCGCCATTCCAAGAATATTTATATCTTTTAAAATCATTCAAATAATATCCTTACAAATCCAAGTTTTTGTTTCTCAAATTATATCATCGATTGGACAAGGAATTATTAAATGGATAAATTTTATGAAATTTTGCACATTTTTTTTTTACATTAACTTCACACAGGAGGGCCTGAGGAAAACAATTTCTCTCAGGGCCTATGTCATCTGGGATGCTGTGTGTAGGGTCTTTTTGAGGAGAGGAAGGAATGAACATTGGTCTTGAAGAGACCCATGTTGTAGGAAGGAGGAAACACAGAGGCCGGCAAATCATTCCACAGCCGAGCTGTTGAACACAAGAACGAGTTGAAGAAACGACCCGTTCTCTTGTGACAAATGTCAACCGTGCACAAATGTTGGGCACGCGTTTGGCGTGTTTCCCGACTATGTACCGGTGCCGAAGACGCCGATGATGCTAGTTCCTCGGAGCATCTTCCATTGTAATATCGGTAGAACAAGGATAACATTCCCATCCGACGCCTGTGCTCTAAAGATTGCAATCCATCTGTTAAAATGGGAGAATCTATTAAACGGACCGCCCGTTTCTGCACAAAGTCGAGGGTATTTTTGAGGTATTTTGGAGCTCTAAACCAGAGGTGACTGCCAAATTCAACTACAAATTTGTGATTTGTACAGGGTTAGCAGTTGTGTACTATTAAAATATCTGCGGGCCCTGTACAGTAAGCCCAGTTTTTGGGAGACTAACTTTACACTGGCTTCAATGGAGCCCCCATACCTGAGCTGGTCACTTTGGGTTACATCTAGCATATCAATGTAGGGCCTGTTCGGAAGATTGCTTCCGTTGAAAGAGACTAGATTAGAATTAGACATTAGAATTATCGCACGATCTGACGAAAAACGTCAAAATCAATTTCACGTTATTTTCCATTTAGAATTGTCCAAATTGAAAAATTTGACCATGTTTTGTATATTAGAATTGTCGATGATTTGCTCATTGAAATTAGCCGATACTTTGAATCACATTCATCTTTTTTAACTGACTTCGCTTAGAATGATTCTGGTTATTGCAAAAAAATAAGGCAAAATAACCTGCTTACATAAAATTCATGAAAAATTTATTTTCTAAAATATTTATAGCTTGCTTAGGTAAGAAATATAGGTGATAATGGTCCTTTGTAGTTTGGCAGCTAACGGCTTGTCGCATGGGAGATAGAACGAAGTTAAAAGCAGTATACTTTATAAACATGCCAACTGTTTTCTTTGAGGCTGCGTAATTGAGTAGCGGTAATGTGCTTTTTTACGGGCCCCTTTTGAAAGGCTGGGAATGGAATGGGAGTAATTCCATTTGGAGGCTTCGACGTTGATATTTGCCGCCAATAGCGACATTCATTGGATTAGGTCAACGGGGGCCGTGTTGGTTTAGGATTCGTCCGCCATTGGTTAATCGAACGGGTCAAACTTTATCGACGCATTAATTGGGTAGAAGTTATTTGGGGATTCACAAATACCTACTTTGATCCTCAGATCTGCACAGTCAGTAACTAGAACTTTTGATATTCTAGAATACACAAAAAAGTTTTGTTAGCGTAGTGGAATTCAGTGGAAAATCGAACGTCCTTAATCTCTCATAAAAAGTTTTCATAAAAAAATCGAAAAAAAAAAAATAATGGCCTGGCAATTTATAAAACCACAACACAACAATCGTAAATATATATTTTGCTGACGAGAGATGTGCTTTGAAACCTAACTTATAATATAATATCTTATTTTAAATTTAACGAAAGCGGTGATTTGGATTCTTGGAAATATTTATTTCGTATTATATTATTCCCTTATATTTCACAGAAAAAGCTGAACATTTCACTTTTTTCGTATTAACGATCTCAGGATGCCCTAAGGGTAATAATTTCCCTCAGGGCCTATGTTATCTTTAGGGAGTAGAAGTTTCGGAAAGAAAAAGGTACGAGGGATGTAAAGAAATCTGGGGGCAGTGTTTTCAGGAGTGATGGACTTATGAATCCATCCCTCCCATTGCAATGCAAGGTGATGGGCCGAGAGGGTCTGGATGGAGAGGTCAAAGAGCGCTGATCTGAAACGATCTTGAAGACAGACGCATCTGCCTTCAAGACCTAAAAAAAGATCACCCCATGAACCAGACCCCCCCGCTAAATCATCGAACGTGGCACACCACTTAGGGTGATCTGTGGCAGGATTCAATTTACTTTCATCCTTCCTCTGTCAGTTCCATTCCTCACTGCACTCCATTGTGGACTGTTAGCTTCGCTTCTTTTGACATTTTTTTTATTAGCACCAACGGCATTCAGTCTTGCATTAATGGAGTTACCGGCATTCACCCTTCTTTCAATATCCCTATCAGCCTTCCCGTCTCTCGTTAACACACTACCTAGATACCCAAACTCATCCACCTGCTCCAAGTATTCATCATTCACAACTAAGCATACTGTTTTCGTACTCTCTCTTTCAAACACCATGTTGATTTTAGAATGAATAGTTCCCGGGGCGGCACGCACAAACCAAACTCCCAAAGTGAAATTATATTTTTAACACTCTTTCCAAGGGATAATTTGCCTTACTGAACTGCGAGACGGTGCAATGGAGAAGTTGTACAAATATAAACTTGTATGTACAACGCTCACAGTTGGTTACATTTCTCTTCTGTGTGGTTATGCTAGAATATATCTGGATTTTGTTTTACAAGCACACTCGTTCATACAAAAAGTTTGAAATAAGGGAACCTGTCTACTATTATCTTTGAACCGTTTAATAGACACTATCTTTAGCACTAAATTCTTATTTGCCGCTCTGTAACAACTTTTTACTTACAACAAAAATAACAGTCAAAGTGACTCCCTCAACCACTCTCTTGGGGTGACCTATGGCAGAGGTGTTGGTTTTCCAATAAATGGTTCCCGGAGCGGCGGTACCCATACCCGCCTCCTATACCCATACCAGTTTCTCCCGATTCAGCTTGCCACGTAGTAAGTGGGCAGACGCTTCCACCGCTAAGACCTAGACAAACCACACCTCATTGTTTTTTTATTTATTTAAAAAATCTTACGAAAAATATCCAAACGCAATGACTTAGTAATGGAATTGTTTTGTTAAAGCATTCAGGGGGACTTGTCACAAAACGAAATATCTACATCACCTTAATTTGTGTAAGTGTTTGTGAAAAAAATCGTCATTAAAATCGCCTAATAATGAAAATCGACTCAAATATGTAACTATTTAATTTGGGAGGCGGGAATGGGTACCGCCGCCCCGGGAACCTTTATTGGATAACCAACACCTCTGCCATAAGTCACCCCAAGTGGTTCGCTACGTTTGGTGATTTAGCAGGGGTGCCCGGGTTCATGGGGTGAGGTTTGTCTAGGTCTTGGAGGCGGATGACCAGGACATACTGAACCCCAGATTCCTACCCACCCCTTAAACCCTTTTCCTTCCCAGAACTCTCCTCTCCTTCCTTTCCTTAAAAAAACCCTCCACACAGCATTCTCAAAGATGACATAGGCCCTGAGGGAAATTATTTTCCTCAGAGCCTCCTGTGTGGAGCTCATGTAAAAAAAATAAAAAAAAACGATGTAAAAACGTTATTTTATTTTTCATTGATTTTGCCGTATGATATATATATAAACTACAATAGTACGAGTAGTAAATACGATAGGCTATTGGAATGTAAACCAAAAACTTTGAACGAATAAAGATAACACAGTAAATAATACTACATAAGTACTATTCCGTAAGTAGTAAGTAGTATTACATAACTTTGAACGGCCACGAACTTTTAGCCTAAGGACAACGACTTTCATAAGAAAATAGCCTACCAAAATAAAAGAAAAGGAAAAACTGATGTAAACGAGACCTTCGAAAAGTTTATCTTTTGGATTCATTTTAGAAACACTATCACAATAAATACTTTTTTTTTCTTTTAGCAATAGAGAGTTTTTTTAACATCTAAATATAATATAAAACAAAATCGGGTAGGTTACACCATTTATAACTCGAGAACGGCTGAACCGATTTTTATGATCTTTGATTTGTTGGGTTAATTAATAGCACAATAATTATTAAAACATCGGAAAAATTCACGAAAAAAAATTATGAAGAAAATTATTTTTTTATACGTTTTGTATGGAACGAATTCTCATCTTTAGAAGGAGCTGCAGCAATCTTGTGACAAGTATAATATTGAATTGTGAGTGAATTACAAAAATTCAAAAACATCAAATGTCAATGCGCTGATAGTTTTGCTTTTGTTCTAAAACATATAATGCTGCTCCTCTTTCTTACACACTAAATGTCAACAGTCAAAAATGGGACAAACAGTGAACGTGTGTCTGCACTCCTCCAAAGGAAAAATACAATAATTATAATAAATGAAGGGCAATTCCCGTAAGTAAGTGGAAATGTAAGAGAAAAAAATCATAAATCACTACACAACGCCATCTCTGATACTGACAAAAACAAAACACCGACAGTTGCGCATCGATAATTGCTTCATTGTGTAATTTTTAACAAGAGTTATTGATTTTGAGGCGGTACGAAGTTCGCAGGGTCAGCTAGTTATTTATATTTTAAATAAATTAATGGAGCCGGGCAAACATATTAAAGTTGACGTATACTATGAACCTTTAAAGTCTGATCTCGAAGTTGGTTAGTACTAGGACTTCTGTTCTTTCATGTTGTCCCGAGATAATAATGTCGTTGACAGGAGGACGTGACAAATTAAATAAGTTTCTCGGCGGCCATTGTTGGAGTCTGTGCAGATCTGTCTAGGAATTTTAATGTTATCCAACTTTCCGACTTCAGCGGAAAATTCGAGTTATTGCCGCTTTCCTTTTTGCACTTTTATTCTTGTTCACATCTTTCGCCTTCTTCATAGAAAAAGGCAATCAATTAACTACTTGAAATTTATTCTAAGACTGTTTTGTATTGGTCCGTTAGATTAGTTTGTTGGGAGAGGTTAGATTAACCAAACAATTGAATCCGGTTCATGTTAAGAAATGCTAAAATGTTAAATTATTTTATTTTCATTATTCATCATTATTAATTCTATTACAATTGGTGTTGTGCAATGTCTGTCTCACTAAGAACTCCTCTGTTGAGAGCAACCGTAGTACTTAACATAAGCAGTTTATTACAGAAAACTAATATCAACAAAATATTTCGTTTGAAATGAAAGACAATGAAAATGCATACTTATAAATTGATTTTGATAATATCTTTGATGTTAGATCTGTCTTTGCTGATGATCCAAGACTTGGTGTCTGATTAATATTTTAAATGTGTAAAGTTTATATGGTTCGCTCTGACCAACTTAAAAAGTTACTTATAAACAATTTTTGGATATGATTCAATAGGCCAACAGTATAACGATGCTTGAATGTAGGTGTGTTAGCACTCACGTGGTGGCATTTCTTTCTTTATTGATAAAACTTATTTTTTTAATAAATCTATTTGAATTTCGAGTTTGCTTTCGTGAATGAATGAATGCAAATATTGGAAGTGGAAATTAAGCCGTTTGTCGACATCCGATCCAGCTGAAACTCGACATGTAGACTCGTTGTCGGTGACAATCCATTCTACCAACATATGGAGGCGTTATACACTCGCACTTTCTGAAAATGGATAACATTACATTTAAAAATTTACAGCAGTTTATACGAAATTAAATTTAAAATATCTAGGTACTATTCAAATTAGGATTTGGCTTAAGTTATAGCATCGTTCACTTGTTTTGGTCAGTCCTTGTGGAGGAAGGTTCATTCATCAGTCAAGCCATAAAAAATGGATACTCGCCGGTAGGAGAGATAACGCAACTACTCGTAGGTCGAAAATTAAAAATTGATATACTATTAACTAAAGAAAAAAAACCTATTTTTCCACGGATTGATTTTTTTAAAATTTAAACATCATCTGGTCCGGAGTTGGGCGGTTTTCTATCTGAGTGGTTTTCCGAAATGTTGGCTTTGGAAGGAACACGTTTAACAGTAAAAATGACGAATCTATTTAAATATATTTCTCGAGATAGTCGAACTTCAGAATTTTGAAACTAATCGTAAAGAATTTTGGAGAACTCTTCTTTTTTTTTAAAATAATTTGACGTTGATAATTGAAAATTGAACCAGTTTTCAAGTACTAGACTCTTGACTGCAAACTTGAAATTATTAACTTCAAGTTCAATTTTATATAAAAACCAACTATTTTCATTTGCGTATTTCATTTTGTTTACTCGCATTTTCCCAGACAAACCTGAAAATTTATAAAATATAAGTACAAGTTTCAATGGAAATCTCCTACAACTCGCAAACCAGGTAAGTCGTATGCAAAACCAGCAAGAAGACAGCATTGAAGACAAAACTATTTGTTATTTTGGGAGCAAGAAACTTTAAGAAACTCGAAGTGATTAGAATATATTTTTTGAGACTACATAAGAAATCTACTCTCAAATACAGTAGACACGTCAAAGTATCACCATTTTGATAATATTTGACGGCAAAAAGAACGGTTAAGAAACATAGAAAGCCACTGGTAAAAACAGAGATTAGGGTTCAGAACTGATTGTTTAACATAGTTTATAATCAGAATGAACAAGAATTATTCTAAGACACCTTAAGTATCTTCCACTCAATAATAATATTCATTTACCCTGATTAAATGCAAGGAGCATTTTATTAATGCTGCACAACTCGTGTATCATAAAAGGACTATATAAAAGAGTACCTTCGTAAAGAGTAACGTTTTCCAAGAATTATTTTAATCTTAAGAATAAAAACATTGGCAACCGTCTAGAAACGATTATTCCTTGCTTTGTTTCTGCAAGGATTATCAACATCCTCGAAGCTTCTGTACAAGATTTATTTAAATATATCCTTCGTCTTAGATTCTTTTCATCTTATGTCCTGGAGTTGAATGTCCCAAGCTCCTGGACTATTTCAAAGTTGCAGTGTCGCGCGAGACACAAAGTGACTGCACTCGGGGAAAAACTAATAGTTGCCGGAATCCTTGTAAGTTGTGACGTATTGGAAAGAACGGGAATTTATTCTTTACGCAAAGAACAGATAGAAACAAAGCAACTCGGCAATTTTATAAAGAATTTCCTGTATAAATTCCGATATTTAAAAAACTATATAAAACCTTCGGTTTCGAACCCGAAACAATTTTGGGGTATTTTGATGCAAATAAATAACTAATGATACACCACAATTAAAACAAAATAATAAATTTTATGATTATACATCAATATTTTTTTTTGATTATACATTATATTTTATCAAGATTATTTTGATTAAACAGTATTTTTTATACAAAGTTTTGTATTATCTATGTGTAATATAAAAATGAATCGCTGAATGTGTTGCTAAGCGCATAACTTTCGAACGACTGCACCAAATTGGTTAATTCTTTTTTTGTGTGTTCGTTATTGTCAGGACAAGGTTTTTATAAAACTTTCTGTGGCATTATGAAATTTGTATAAAAAAATTGCTATTGGTGGCAGGCGAGGAAGCGGCTATTGCTATGGAAAGCGGGAGGGTGGGAGAGGATGGACGGGAACCTGGGAGGGGGGAGGGGGGCCTGGGAGGGGGAGGGGGGCCTGGGAGGGGGGAGGGGAACTCGTGAGGGGGGTTAGCGGGACAGGGAAGGGGGGAGTGGAGTGGGGAGAGGGAAGGTGGAGGTGACGGAGTGGGAACGCGAGAGGGGAAGAGGACGCAGGAGAAGAAGGGGAGGCGGAAGGGGAACGGGACGACTGGGAAAGGGCACTCAGGGAGAAACAATTTCTTTATTAAATGGCATAGCAACGCATGCCGTGACCAGCAAGTCATTAAATAAAAATGATGCCACAAACCGTATTTTCAATAATTTATTGGTGAAGAAATTTTCGGGTATTTGAAATTTGGTATGGCGCCTACCGATATCTGCAAAAAGGTTCTTTGTGAAGTCAATGAGTTTAATTCAATGTTATTTAAATCCATATTACTCATACCTAAACTTGAAAATAAAAACAAGTAAAAAATTATTCCGTAGTAATATTCTCTAACCAAAGTTTAATAAAGATTTTACCTTTTTTGTTCTTTTTTTTATTATAATCTAATTTTTTTAATGTTTCATAGGTAATTGTGCTGTGCCTGTCTCACTAGGAGTTCCTAGGTTGAGAGCAGGCGCATTTTAACATAAATAGTTTAAAAATAGAGATGATATAAATATTATTTCGATATGTATAAATAGTTTTATGTTTACGGAATGTTGACTTCGATGCTTTCGGGAATTTTGATTTCGGTAAGTTGTCCAACGGTACCTATATAAAATTGATATTTTTGAGAACATGAATTTTTTTTTTAAATTTGTCCTTTCAAATTTAAAAAAAATATTCATGTACTCAAAAATATCAATTTTATATCCCAATTTCAAACACACGGTAATTAAAACACTTGAAAAGTATATAAAATAGGTAGATATGTTATGACGTAGGTAAATTATTCCATAGCTGGTCTTTTGATATGTAAAGCGTCGCAAAAGGTAGAATAGTTGGATAGTGTCTAGGTTTTTAGGTATTTGCTTTGATATAAATGGAACCATTGAAATCTTATCAAGCAGAAAGCTGTCTGCTGTGTATTCTCATTTCGTATCCGATTTGAATTCGCTAGACGGATTTTCAAGTCGTTCCCGCTTGGCAAATTGTGTGGACATTATTTATGTACAAACAAAATGCAATTTATTTTTTAATTGAGTGCATGCAACTTCAGGAGTTAACTGTTTTTTTTTTCTCAAGCATCGGCGACGATTTGAATACCTGTTTAAATGTTTGCAAGATTGTCGAATATCGAGATTTTAAGCCGGCAAATCATTTTACAAATTGACCACAATAAAATTCCAAAAAATAACTTTCTTTCAGGTGATAAGGTGCAATAAACGTTATTTGACGTTAAGTCATATTAATGAAAACAAAAACCGCATACGGTTTTCAAATCGTATTTTCTTTAATAAATTGTTGTGTTCACACAATCAGGTTCTCCAAATCGTCTTGGAAGGAGATTACTTCTTTGGAGTTTTTCATGTTAATCTGAATTTATTAATACTTCTCGTATTACAAATGTTGTGACTGCGAGTAGTCATCCTAACTAAAAGCTCCTGCAAACTGCACCTCGCCCCTTCTGATGCACAAACACCAAACTAAACTAACCGCCATTTGCGGAATTCTGGGACACCTCTTAGCACTGCCCTCTGTGTGAATTTTAGATATACAACATAAATTTAAATAAAAAAGGGTTGAGGACAATTTCTGCACGAGAGGCAACTCAAAGGACCTATTATTTTTATTTATTTTTTATTTATCTATATAAGGTATGTGTACATTACATTATTCGATGCCTGTCTCACTAGGGTATAACTGTGTTGAGACAGGCGTAGAGGTACATAAATGAATATCATACATAAGAATATTTAATTATAACATAGGAATATTTAAGGTTAAATACATATTGATTTGAATACAATTAAAATAGAAAGACGATTTAAAGTGTGGGTAAATACCATAAAGAGAGCATTATATAGACCTATAACATGACATTAATTTTGTTGTGTGCTTTATAAAAATTGAAAAAAAAATACCTACAGGATGTACGAAGTGGACACGATACGGTAATTAGGTGTACAATATCTCAGGTAGGGTAAAGGGGGGCAAAGTGGAAGGGGCGGGCAAAGTGGAAAGTTCACATAAAACAAAAAATAGCGACTTCCCCCCCCCCCGTTGCACTCACTTACCGCAAGTCGCATGTCGCCCTTGTACCCCTGATGAAATTTAGCACGGCTGCGGCGACCCAGCGCGGTGCACGTGTATGTTGAGTGATTTGTGCAGATTCCTTACGAAAACATTCAAACTTCAACGGTTGATTTTTCATTAAAAGGTGAGGATTTATTTATATGCTATTTATTATTGCATTCCATATAAGTATTGTCCAACATTATTTTAATACGTTTGTGATATTTTGATACGATTTTTCGATACATTTATTTTTTGGTTCCTTTCATACCATTTGGGCAAAGTGGAAAGATGTATGTGAGGGCAAAATGGAAATCTTTCCACTTTGCCCGCGCTCGTGAGTTTTCCAGTTTACTCTAACATAACAAAAATCCCTACAAAAATCAATTGGAAGAAAAAGATGAAAATTATCGAGGAAAGAGAGCAGAAAGTAAAAAATACAAAAGAAAATAAAAATTGAGAAAATGGATCAGAAAAAGAAAATTTTAAAAAAAAAACAAAAAATTTGCAAGAAAGATGAGAAACCATTTTCTCGGAGAGAAACAGTTAAAGAGAAGATTAATTTTCAACCTCAGCCTGGCACATCAAAACAACAACATCATTTTACACTTTGCATGTTTTGCAAAGAAATTTACATTGATACTCCAACTGAAGAAAGGATTCAATTTGATGTCTGTCAAGAATGGGCACATGAACTGTGTGTCGATATTGGCAATGATGGAAAATTTACCTGCTTTAATTGCCAATCCCATTAGAGGAATCATGCTATCGTATTTTGTATTTTATTGTTCTATATTATATGTTTCCACTTTACCCATTCCACGTTTCCACTTTTCCACTTTGCCCTGCTATGCGGGCAAAGTGGAAAAAAGTCAAGTTTTCAAAACTGGGTCTCCATTACCAAAACTGTTCTCTTTTAGTATTATTTTTTATCAATTAGCAAAAATACGTAAGTTTCTTGTTTTAAAAAACTTTTAAAAACTAAAAAAAATATACATTTTCTTAATTAATCTGTACACTGAAGTTAAGTTTTCCACTTTGCCCCCCCCTTCCCCTATACATGTACTGAATTATATTTTTTAGAGAATGGAGAAATTGTTGAATAATTGCCAAATGCAGACGTACTCATAATACTGACCAAAAATAAACATAAAACTTTTTTATTTTACTCATATATTAAAGGCAAATTTTTTGTTTTGTATTTTTTTAAATTAACTTAAAAATATTATTTATATTTTAACTTACACGTAATATATACACCGCTCTGATCACGGCACGGTTGGGCTCAAACCGAGTTGCCTTAAAACTCAAAGAAAATGGTGCACAAAAGGCGTCCTTTTAATCTTTAATAGTGTTTCACCACAAAGTTACAAATTTTCAAAGGAAAACTTTTTGATTCTGAAAACTTGTTTGAACTGGTTAACTCCTGGGGTTACCCGTGCGATAGTGTAAACGGGGCACACACAAACACCTTGCACACGTGAGATGAATTTATACAATGCGTGAATTCGCCCCACGCGTTTTTCTGGTAAGTTTATGGAGGTCACGAGATATTGAATTGAAAGCAAAGTGGTAGATACTGGTGAGAGATCACTGATCCAAATCTAGTTGTTTGAAGTTGGTTCAGACCTGTTTAGTGACTAGACCTGAATAGTCAGTAGGTTCTCCCCAACATTCCAATTTCCCATCTCCTTTTCCTTCCTACTTCCTCCAACCTTACAGCACATTCCGAAACATCGATAGTCCTACTGATTCCGGGTGGATGGACCACTTTTATGATAATCAGCTGATCAAACAAAGGTCATGTGAGTTTGCAATGTTAACTCTCGACTGGCCAAGATGCCAAACATAACGTCGGTAACCATGTGGGTTGGCCGATGACCCCATGCATTTTTTTGTCTTGTGGGCATTTAAACCAAAGAAATCCTTTTCTTTTTGTTATTTGTCCATTTATTGGGCAGGCAATATTACCTATATTTGACGAAGTATTTATTCCTGCGTACAACAATTTTTTTTAAACGCCATTTATGTATTATTCCTTTGTGCAGGAATACCTAAAATACTATTTCATGTATTTAAGTAGTTATAAGAAAGATAGTAATTTTGGGGTCTACCCAGTTGGCTGCGGGAGAGTTTTTATATTTATTTATTTTTATTTTGTTAAAGAGAAATTACAAACCTCTGAAGCCTGCTTAGTTTTGGGATTCTCATTTGAGGAAAATTACGAGATATTTGAAATGGCTTTAGCCATGCTTAGTAAAAATTCTTGAATAGCTAGGTTATTTCCAACCTTCCTACTCCTTGAGCTCCATAGAATAAGCAAACTAGAAAGCTATAGTTGTACTGTAGCTATACATATTCACATCAAAAAGTGAAGTGTATAAATTTTACAAATTACCAGCATATGACTCCTCTAGTCTATCCAATATCATTGCAAGTAAGTTTAAAACATGTATTAGAATGGCATAGGATTTCGGAAAGTCACAGACTTTCTGCCCGTTCATATATTTAATGCACGCCCCCGGGGTCGCCAAAACGAAACTTAACAGTTTGTCCGGCTTCAAGTCCCTTTTCGGTTAAATAATACGGTATTATAGAAATGTAGTTTCGTGACAAACGCGGGCAGTTGGTTATTTACTAGCTGGCCATTCAAAGCAGGTATCTGGTCACTGTTTCCCTAATTCAATATTAATTAAATTAAACTAAAATTAAAATCACGAAACTGCATTAAACCACCTTAAACTGCAGTAAACTACCCGATACCCCCTTTGTACATATTTGTAAACTATTATATTATTTCACAAAGATGCTTTTTTTTTTGGGTTAATCGACTACATTACATTACATATGTAGTTTATAATAGTAAGTAGTGTTTAAACGGACTATGTTTTTAAGGACTGATTTTTGATATGCAATCCATTTTGTTATCTAACAAAGTGAAATTCAAAACAGAAGCCATAGTTGGAAAAACCTATTTTAGCAACCATAATATGACGAACTTCTCTATTAAATAAATGGTGATTATTTTCTATTTTTAGGTGCGTTATTGTAGGTTCGATTCCCGTTATTTAAAAAAAAATAAGAGAATATCATTGTTCAACCCCACGCGGCCACGGTGAAATTTTATGGAATTTCGGAGCGCTTCCGGGGTTTTTCAAATGTATATTTATTATTTTTGAAGTTATGTTAATATGATGTTTATGCCTATTATTGCACTTCTGAAGTTTAAGGTGTTAACCGAATTTATACGAATTATTTCAAAGATCTTTAACCCCACGATATTAGTTGATTCTCGATTTTAGTTGCGATTTTTGACAGATGTCTGATTAAACGCCAAAAATTAAAATGTTTCGGTTTATTTATAAAATCAACAGTTTTGAGGATTTCAATTGTACCTACCTACCTAACGTTTTCAAATTGTTGCCGTGGTTCTAAAAATGCGATTAAAATGTTTCAAATAAATGGAACGGTTGAAATCTCCCCAGGTTCCAGAAAAAAATCATCTTACAAGTAGTTAATTTTTCTCTAGGTTTTAATTACTTTTTATGTGAATACCACACAACAGTCCCAACCGAACATTTGGGGTGACCTACGGCAGGGTTGTTGGTTATCTAATGAACGGTTCTACCGCCGCCTCCCGAATTGTAAAATCAATCAATAATAACGAAATATAAAACAATAAAAAAATCAGAGTGTGCAATAGAGAACTCCAGTCCAATTTTTTTATTTTTTTTAATGAATAAAGACCTTCAAACTTAAATAACTGCATTTTTATTTTTATTTTTATAGTTAGTTTTAATAGTTAAAATAATTGTCAAAGTTTTAATTTTTAAAGACTCCCAGAAACGCACCGTATCTATGGTGGTCTTCACCCACCCATAGTTTTTTTACTTTTTAAGTTGTCATTTTGAATCAGTGATGTCATGTCGAGGGAAATTTCCCTAGATCTAGGGGAGAAAAATATTTTTTAGGGATAAGGGAAATCAGGACAAAATCTAGGGAAATTTCGAACTCTGGCAAAAATTTTATTACATATGACAATATTACTGGTAATATTTATATATATATATATATATATATATATATATATATATATATACGTATATATATTTTTTGGAATTCCTATGAATCTTAATTATTGTTCATGTACTTACATGCAATGTTATTTTTAACACTGACAACTCAAAATGATATTATGGAACGTACCCATACTACGTGACACGTTCGGGGGGGGGGGGGGTCTTCAAAATACCACGCTTGGAATTCAGTTTCTAATTCAGTGGTGAGTGTTTTCGTACTTTTAAATTATTACTTCACGTAGCAAAAAGTGTTTTATTTGGAAAATCACGGTATTATTAGTATATTTACCAAGTTCCGATATCTTTCCAATTAATTATCATATTAATTAACATATAACAGGATTAGTGTTACACAATCGGGTGGCTACGTAGGTAATTGCGTAAATGTGAAATTTCACTTCAAAATCTAGGGAAATAATTTTCTTGGGCTGTGCATCCCTGATTTTGAATTTAAGAAAATGGCGGAATAAAATTAATATAGGATGACTCAATGACTTTTGTGTGAGAAATTGAGGCGTTTTTATTTAAGATTAACTGCTTTAAATATAGAAAAACATTGGTAAAATGTCCACATTTCACCGCTACTGTTATTGTATTTTAACAAAGTGCAATATAAAAATAATAAATCATCTTTTTCATTGCAAATACAAGTGACATCATTCTTCAATTTTGTGTTCAGGCGTGATTTTGTACATTGTTTTAAGTATAACACATACAGAAACACTGGTATTTATAATACACTGATCATGACGATTGTGTAGTAACTTGTTTAAAAAGCCCTATACTAAAAACAATTTGAAAATACAATGTCAAATATGACACGACTTTAACCTCAAATAGGCAAAATTTATTGCAGATTGTCCGCAAATATAGCCCTTTTCGTTAATTGTTGAGGGCCTAAATTATGTTTCAATAAACACAATAACTATTATTTATCTAAATCTCTATAAACAGTATGAAAATAAACCAAACACACGAAATGTTGAATTGCATAGGTACGTGTGCACTTCAAGTCATTTCAAATGTCAACACACTATCACCAGGTGACAGGTTAAGTGTGACGTCACAGTTAACCATTTCAGTAATGCCAACTTAACGCCGTGTTTTGAAAGAGGTTTAAAAATGCACTTTTTAATATTTTTTTAAAAACTCTGCGTTTAATATTATGAAATAAAACTTATATATTCAGAATCAGCGTTTCTTGGTCTATATGAACATATTTTTTTAAAGCCATAATATTTTTCACTGGAGTTCCTTATTCACACGCGGCAGAAGTGAAACATTCAGAAAACTAAAGTAGGCAAGAGTGAGGAGGCTACGAAGCACTGAACAAAGAGGAGACCGGTAATACTATCTCATTCCCTCGCAGGCTAAATTCTATAGATGTAAATATACTTGAGTTTTAAATCAAAACGGTGCTAAAGAAGTTTTCACTTAAAAAAATAATACGAAGATTGCATTCACCAAGTTAATAAGAAGGAGAAACAATTCTCTTTTCCATATAGAAAAAAAAAATTCAAAAGTTCACGGATAGTAAAGTTACAAAAACCACCAATAGATTCATATCCAGATTCACGCGTGCTACTGACAAGTATCTCACGTAAGAATTTTGTGAAAAGCCACTCAAGTATAACTGAGAAGGCAGTGTGCGCACCTCTGTCAAGGAAAAGTATAAATATATTTTATAAGTGAGTTATATGCGACGCACGTGTGATTGATGACTTGTGAGGAACGTGAATGGATTGGCGTAACATTCGTAATATAAAAATAAATAAAATAAAAACTAGTCACACTTCGCAGAATCTCGTAAAGACTTGACACTTTTCTTTAATCTAAATGAAATAATATAGTTCAACGTAATATTATTTATTTATGTATAAAAGCCTTGAAGGCTTTTACATGTTTGCATTTGTTTTTTTTTTAATTTTTATTATTTATAATTTTTTTACCTATTCATGTCTTTCATGCTTTTTTGCACTGTTATCATTATTGTTGATAAGTTATCAGTAGTTTAATAATAAATGTATTGTACGAAATTATTTATTGTGCAAAACATGATTTTTTAATTGTGATTACCGTAAATTAATTGTGATTTTTTTTTTGTGAATACGATTAATTATTTATTTGTACTAAACACGATTCTTTTTACGTGAATACATGGCATCTCCAATTGGGGTATGTTGTGAGGATGAAGGTAATGGAGAGGGGAAGGAGGTGGGGGAGCCTAATGCGGGAATTACCTGACTACTCAGATCTGGTCACTGAATTATGGTCTTACACCAGGGCGATACTCTTAGGTAGTACGAGTATGTTCCGCACGGAACGTGCAAATATTATATTAAATGAATAAATTGCGACATGGCATTCAAATCAATCAAATAAAATTTAATTTCATTAAAAACCTGTATTGGTTCCAAACAGCAGAAATAAGACATAGAAATGAGAAATCTAATGTAATTGCCATTCAGCGTGGAGTACGACAAGGCTGTATCCTGTCGCCACTATTGTTTAATCTCTATTCCAACTATGTCTTTAAAAGAGCCCTAAGTAATACTGAGAAGGGTCTGAATATCAACGGAGTTGTCATTAATAACATAAGATACGCAGATGATACTGTATTACTAGCTGACTGTATCGATGACCTCCAAGACCTATTAAATCTTGTTAATAATGCTGGTGAGCAACTGGGCCTAACAATCAACCTCAATAAAACTAAATGGATAACATTTGGACGACTAGATCACTCTGAATCAGTGATACAGTTAAATGGTTGCAATGTCGAAAAGGTGGAAAGATTTAGGTACCTCGGCAGTATTCTCACAGAGACTCATGACCCAGATGTGGAGGTTAGATGCAGAATTGAAGCAGCAAGAACTGCGTTCATTAAAATGAAATACCTCTTCTGCAATGACAATATCAGCTTAAAACTAAGGCAGAGAATGCTAAAATGTTATGTATGGTCGGTCTTGCTCTATGGATGTGAAACATGGACCTTGAAAGTAAATACCATGAACAGGTTAGAGGCTTTTGAAATGTGGCTTCACCGGAGGATGCTCAAGGTCCCATGGACCGACATGATCACCAACACAGAAATTCTCAGGCGGGCTAAAGCAGATAGAGAACTGCTTACATTAATAAAAATCAGGAAAATTTCATAACTGGGTCGTATACTTCGAGGGGAGAAGTATCACTTGCTCCATTTGATATTGAAAGGCAAGATAGAGGGTCGCCGAGGGCCTGGTAGGAGACAAATGTCTTGGAGATACGAGATATACGAGAGTGGACCGGCATTAGAAGTGTGGATGAGCTATTCCGGGCAACGCAAGACAGAGAGACATTCTCAAGAGTAATCGCCAACGTCGGGGGGACCTGATACGGCACACAAAGAAGAAGAAGAAATAAAATTTACTCGCGCACACCGGGATTCAAACCCGTGACCTTGCGATTGTTAGACGGTAGAGAGCTTTACCGCTTGACCACGAATATTATAATCAAACAGAAACTGAATTAACGGTCAAAGTTCATAGTCACTAATAAAATATGCGGGTAAAGCAACACGAGAAGGTTCACTACTTAAAATTAATTTTGTTGTTTTATTGAACAATATGTTTTTATTATTTTCGGGACTGAATTCAAGTGTCTTCAAGTCTGAATTTAAGGATTGAAAAAAAACGTATATGTGTTTTTTTTACATGAGCACAGTCATCTTTGGGGTAACTGTGTGGAGGGGTTTTTTTAAGGAGAGGAAGGAGAGGAGATGTTTTTTTAAGGAAATGAGGGAGAAGATAGCTCTGAGAAGGAAAAGACTTTAAGGGGTGGGTAGGAATCTAGGGGTTCATTGTGTCCTGGTCATCCGCCTCCAGACAACCCTCACCCCATGAACCCGGGCACCCCTGCTAAATCACCAAATGTAGCGAACCACTTGGGGTGACCTTTGGCAGAGGTGTTGGTTATCCAATAAAGGTTCCCGGAGCGGTGGTACCCATTCCCGCCTCCCGAATTGTTTCAAAAATACCTACAAGCTGTCCGGTAACTCATATTACGTACATATTTCAGAATAAAAATTTCTTAGACAGGTATTATGATGCTAATTAATAAAGCCGTAACCAATTTATGAGACATTTAAAATTAAATAATATTGGATTTTTACCCCCGCTGGAATTTTACATATTTATTTTTTTAAAGACAAAAAACAAGAGTGAGCTATTGGCCATTATCATAAAAATCCATCAGACTGCGACGCACAACATCCCATTTCAAAATCATCCAATCCCGTTACCGTTTTAGGTTTTTTGACGTTTTCACGAGCCCGGGGGAACATTTTTACTTCTTCTGCGTACGGAAAATGAGAAGTTTCGATGATTTGTATCTTCACTGATACGAGTATATATTATCTACTAAAAGCAATGATATTAGATCACACAATGTGCAATTAAAATCACACCAATTAAATAAACGGGGTCAAAATGACATTAATAAAGTAGATTAAATCAAAAATAAAGTAATGCACTGGTTTTTGATCTATACACTACTTATTACTAAATGTAGAATCATTAATTGCTTGCTTGTATTAATAACAATGGAAATTCCAAAGGATTTAGTCGCCTAATTCACAGGAATAACCGCCATTGGACTTTCAAAAAAAAAATTCGCAGCTTAGAATTATTAGGTATCGTCTGAAATATTGTTTTTAGAATCCAGTTTAAAGTATTTCCGAAATTTCGAATTTTCTACGGTCGAATAAATAATAAGAAATTAAAAATATAAATAATAATGTAATGGTGGAGTGTCTTTAGAGTTAGGATTTTTCGGAGTTTTTTACTGTACGTTAATCCCCGTGTGATATTTTTGGGGTGCACTTGGTATCTGTTCGACTATAATGATGTAAGCAAGTACAATAAAAGTTGGTATGCAGTTTCGTTATCATGTAAAGTTGTACAAAGGAGTTCAATATGTATGAGCATAATAATAAGAGAAAGTTTTATTAAAAGGTACTATGAAAGTAGTTACAGAGCAATGTGTAGTGACTAGTGACATTTTTATAAACAAAAACACCTAACTTAACCTTTATTACTCCTGATTATGTGTTTAACGGAAAGAAGAATTTAATGAAACGATAAAAGATGCCAAATAGCATGAAAGATATAAATAGGAAAAAAATGGTAATTTAAAAGAAATTGTTGCTTCTTAATTTATTTATATGTGTCCGTCACTCCTGGACATACTGACCCCCAGATTCCTACACACCCCTCATACTTTTTTCGTTCCCAGAACTTCCTCTCCTTCCTTTCCCTACAAGACTCTCTAAACAGTATTCCCAAAGATGTGATAGGACCTGAGGGATTTTTTTTCCTCACGGCCTCCTGTGTAGAGATAACGTAAAAAAAATACAATATCACTGTTATCACATCGCCATTGTTACATGGATGGAGTCCCCCCTTGTGGCCCCAATCCCTCTTAACGGGTGTGATGTTCTCCCTTCCTTACTCGTATAGTTGTATTTTATTTACTCCTGGGCACTTGGCACCAGTCGTAAATTTTTCGTTTTCTCTTGGCTCTGATCGATATTTAAATTCTTAAGGCTTTGCATGTGTGTGGTAGGGATGGAAAATTCCTCCCCAACGTCACACAAGCCTTTATGAAAATTGGACCCTTATTTCCTCTGATAACTACAGAAAGCTACTTAAAGCTCCCTTGTACTACATACCTTTAGAGATATATGTACTTAACTAAGAAATACGTTATTTACGACTTTGAACGTAAATATTTTCGTATTTAGGTTGTAATTAAACTCCATCAAACGTTGTGTAATTTTTTGATTTATGATATAGGACTTTAATTACTTTCATTTTTGTGGTAACCCTTTTGATTCTAAACGGAGCGTTGAATTTCAAACTGTATTGGTCTCTCTCTTGCAAATCTAACCTTAAGTAATTTCTCTAAATGAGCTAACTTCCCTTTGACGTTTATTATGATTCCCTACATCCTAATGAATTCATGAATAAACAATACTAATCGAAACTACACATGACTAATTGAACAGATAATTAAATATAACTCAAATGGTTAAATGTTAGTAAATTTGATTTTGGTTGTATCTTGTATCTGCTGGGCACCCCTCCATTTTGATTCAGCTGCTATAAGGTACATATAAAGATGGATTTAGTAGGTTAATGTAATTAGTTAATTGCATATTTGACGAACTCAGAATAACCCTTTTCTGGCAAAATTTGGCTCCTGCCTCCATCAAGTAAGCAAGGTGATCAGGTGTCAACCCAAAATTCGCACAATCTTTTGGCACGGTTCGATTGATTGATACCTAAGTTATCGCGTCCCAACCGAACCTTCCTTTCGCCATCATGCACTGCCTTCAGGTCTTCCCCCGAGCCTAGATACCCCCAAATTCCTACTCCTCCAAAGTTTACTATTTACTTAGGGCGAACCGGTTTCGTCCTATATGCAATCATATACTCACGGGTTTGTGTGGAGTTACGGGTCGTGAATCCTCCCTCCACGTTCAAGAAATGAGACGAGAGTGACCCGACAGGCCTAAAACACTAATTGTAAGTGAGTTCGTTTCATCCAATGAACAGTACATAAAAAGTTATATATGTAAACATACTTTTTGGGAAGGTTTATAACTTGCAATACGAAACTACTTGCATCGCATTCCAAGCTCGGATCTCGCCCATCGGATTCTGCACAATCCTAAGTTTGATACCGAATACATACGTAAGAATAGCGGGGAATATAAATAAATACTAGTACATTAAGATCTTATCTGGCGATGTGTTCTGGAGATTCGCCAAAACTCCAAGCTTTTGTTTGGTTTTGTTGACGGTTTTGTTTGAGAGATCCGTCATCTCTATGGTTTGGTTAATGGTCCTTGTTATAGAAGCGACCACTGCCTTCTGTTGGTTGAACTGTATTTTTTTTTCTTTCCCTCTCCTCCAATGTTCAACTTTTGATAAATTCTTACTATCCCGTGATTCTCAATTGATTCATGTAAATCCTCATTACCCCTTATTAAGCTATCCGGTGATTTATCAACTGCTTCATGTAAATCTTCATTACCCCTTATTGAGCTATCCCGTGATTTATCAACTGCTTCATGTAAATCTTCAATACACCTTTTTAAGCTATCCCGTGATTTATCAGCTGCTTCATGTAAATCTTCATTACACCTTATTAAGCTGTCCCGTGATTTATCAACTGATTCATGTAAATCTTCAATACACCTTTTTAAACTATCCCGTGATTTATCAACTGCTTCATGTAAATCTTCAATACACCTTTTTGAACTATCCCGTGATTTATCAACTGCTTCATGTAAATCTTCAATACACCTTATTAAACTATCCCGTGATTTATCAACTGCTTCATGTAAATCTTCATTACCCCTTATTAATCTATCCCGTGATTTATCAACTGCTTCATGTAAATCTTCATTACCCCTTATTAAGCTATCCCGTGATTTATCAACTGCTTCATGTAAATCTTAATTACCTTATTTGATTTGCTATAATAAATCTGTTTATTTTCAATTGTTTAGTTTGATAGATATCTCTTTACGATCAAATTAAAGATTGTGTTTATTTTTTTTGTTTCTCATAATTGCGCAATATAATAATTTTATCCCGTTCCTAGAAGTTAATACCTAAGTACGATATCCACTAATCAAGGTAATTTTTTTTTCTCCTTTTTACCGTATTCGAGATAGTGTCCCAGTGACCGACTTATTTTGTAAACAATTTGAGTTATGTAAACATTCCCGACGGCCTCGTGACCTAGATTCAAAGCGTACGATGTGTGTTTACTTTAGACATTCCCGAAGACGTGTGAGATGGCTCTAATTTTTTTTTCTTTGTTTGATAATGATGTACTTAGCGCAATTGTCTAGTCTGATCCCCGATTACGTATACATATTTATTCATTTATATATATACTTTGTTTCAATAAATAATCAATAATATTGGTATGTATAATTATATTATGATTGAAATAATTTCTAAGATCATAACTTATTTCAAATGCTCTGGATTTTCTGAAGTTATATTAATACATATATAAAATTAAATATAAAATATTGATTTGTAAATTTATCACACATAACTACTTTTAATAGCTATTGGTGAATTCAGAGGTAGGAATCGATACCCTTTTTTTCCTCTTTTTATATAAGTGTTTTCTTTTTGATTAAAATTTTTCTTGGGAACAATAAAATTACATATATATATACATTAAATATACCTATTATATTTATAATATTTTAATATAGTTACATATCACATATTAAGCGAGTAGTATTTTGTGATAATAATTAATTCAAATACCAACGGTTGCTGCATGTCCCTTTCTCCTTGGAATCTGGAAATTTTTTGTAATTGGAAAAACTTACCCGTACCAGGTTTTTCGACCGGGAAATACACGGTTAAACCTTGCTGCAATTTTCCTAAATTAATTTTTGTTTTCCTCAATTTAAATAAATTTTTTGACTTGAATTTTTTTTTATTTTTTTTTTTTGTTTAATCTAATTAGTTTAAATGATGTATAAACTCTATCGTTCTAAACTGTATTTTATTTCAAAACTCGTTGGTTAAATAACACTTTAAATGATAGTTACTTCACGATTAAATTCGAGATGGTTAATTGTTGTTAAATTAAATCTTTATCCCTCCAAACTTTTATGTATTAATAAAATATTATTTTATTTAAGATAATTAATTTAAATATTTATTATTTGTTAGAACACTTTTCACTTAGATTGGACACACGTATTTAATTTCAACTTCTTCACACTTAATTATAATTTTTTATCCCTCCGAACTTTTATGTATTAATAAAATATTATTTTGTTTTATTATTATTATTTTAGATAATTAATTTAAATATTTATTATTTGTTAGAACACTTTTCATTTAGGTTGGACATACGTATTTAATTATAACTTCTTCACACTTAATTATCACATCACCTCAGTTATTTATTTCACTGATATTAGACGCGAAATTTCTAAGTTTAAAAATACGATATTAAGTGATTATAAAATCCGAATTTTCCACTAAAACAAATTGTATTTATCACGAGCACTTTTATTTTTCACAAGTAATTAATGCGTTGACTTTATTTTTATTTTCACTGACTCTAACTGCAAAGTATTTTTTTTGTAGATTACTGGCTTGAATGTGAAATTTTCCTAAGTCTCTTAATAATTATCACTTAGAATTTTTCAACTTTAAATTACCAAACGTTTCGTCACGCCTCGCGAACTTTCAACCCTTTCGACCACGACCGTAGACTATCTCCAACTGGCATTTGTCTCGTCTTTTATACCCCTCTCAGGTCCAAAAGAGCGCATCTGAATTTCCTGTAATAAACCAATCTAATTTCTATCAACTCGTAATTTCTTGAAATCTCCTCATTATTGTCGAATGCTGTCCATTAATCCCTTCCGCAATTGATCCTTTGATTTCTGTCCCGTACTTTCATACTTATAAGATCCGGATTTAGTAAGATCCATGTTTAATCGCCCAACTTCCTTTGTCCTGGTGTTCATACAAAATTAGCTTGAATTTAATAATTTTAAAGTTCTATTTTCATCTATTTCGCAACATGTCCATGCGTACGGCATCTACCATATGTCCCAAATCTGTCCCCAAATTCGCCTATCAGAGATATCTTCATGTCGAAGTCTTTCTCGCAAATTGTTCATTTTTATTTTATTATTTTTCCTCGAGTTTTTCTGTATTCTATATGAACCTTTCCATTTAAAACCGAATTTTCTCTATTTACGTCGTATATTTGAATTTTCCATTTTTTCTCGAATTTTCTTTTATTCACGACACTCTTTCCATGAATTTCCTTATTTATTCTCACGCTATTGTTCATATCTCTATACATTTTTATGTTTCAAGCCGTATTTATTTTATTCACTGTTAATCTAAGATTTCCTTTGTTTTTCTCTGTCGTATCTACTCTCTCCTCGTTTCACTGTACTCCCCATATCGTTTTTTTTTTATGTTTGCTGCCTCTTGGAAAATTTCATTTTCTATTTGTTATTAATTAATATATCATTTTTAACATTTTTATAGGAGATACCCCCACTTCGGTCCTTAAATTTCTGTCATTTTTATTGCTTCATAGAGATCGTCCCACAAATTTCGTCTCATTCTTACCCAAAATCCCATAAACCATTTGCTTTGACAGTTTTATACGTTAATTTCTGTACCCACCTGGCAATAAATTCACTTTTATTTCAGTGTCGTTAACTTTTATGTGAATTCTTTAATCTAAATATTACGTAAGACCCATGATAATTTTTATAGCTTTTTTAACGACTAATTGCTCTTATCTAAACAATTTTCATGTTCGAATATTCCTTGTTTATCACAACAAAATACATCTGAGATCGACAACCATTGTAATGTCTCATTTTTCCCTACAGTCGCGTACTATGTTACACTATAATCTCCATTTTAATTACGTAAAATGATTCCTTTTCCTGAGTTAAATCTATCGCAATGTTTTCATGATTTTCCACTCCCCCCCGTACTGTACTCTATTTTCCTCTCCAACACTTGTTACTGCACTAGACCTCTGAAATGTACCCTCGTCTACTCTTTAAAACTCTCATTTTTTTTTGACGTTTTCTCCCTAAATCTTTCTTCGTAATATCCTCGCTCCGTCTAGAATTGATAACAATAATTTTCCATTGTTTTTTTCAACATTTCCATTTCCTTTAGCACGTTTTCCCTCGAATCGATCATCTCGGCCGTCATACATAGTTATTCTATAGTTGAAAATCCTCCCGCAGACGTGCCTCTCGATCCCTGCGTTTTCTACTCAATATATTACTGATAAAATTTTTACATCGTTATTCAAGTGTGTTTTTTCGCACCTAAAATGCTTTAATGGTTAATTGAGTGCTAAGAGCTGTCCCAAAAGTCCGCTAGATGGCAGGTAGCTTAGTTCGGAGTTTGGGCACCAGAGGGATCAGGGCCCAGGCGCAGTCTTTAGCAATTCATTTGCATCAGATTCAATTTAGCCAGTTTCCAGATAGGTCGACTATCGTGGTCACCCCTTGTTTACGCGGAGTATCAAATAAACACAGATTAATACTAAAGAACTTTATTGCTTTCCAAATAAGAAATCTCCTTCCAAGGCGAGTTGGAGAACTGTTGTTTGAATACTACAGTGTTGCTTTTTCGTATTATCGAGTTTCAAATCACAACGGTGCTAAAGAGGTTTTCACTTCAAAAAACCTGAATTCGGTCTCTAACGGTGGTTTTATGATTTAAAGCGTGTTGGAAAGAAACAAAAGCTTAATTTCAACATAAATACCAACTGGCAAACTCCGCGATATATCTATGACTTTTACTTACAACTGTTAAGAACAATGAAGCCCATTATTTAGGTAGCGATTAAATTAATCATCTGGGAGCAGTGCTGAGGCTAATGTTCACAAAATGAATGTTCATGACTTACAAATGATATTCAAAATGCCGAATTATAAAGTAACTTTCACTTTCACACACGATGAATTAATAAACCCGCCGAGTCTGTGAATTGTATAAATATTATATGCGTAATGTGTTTATAACACTCAACATGTTGGTCGGGTCATCATAATCATCACCACAAGTGCAAATAATATTGCAGAAGATAATTGAAATCACCAGATTTATCATAGATGCGAGGCCGCTGTAAAACTGAGGCGGAAAGCTGCAGAAAAATTCGAATTTGGTAATTTAAAAAATATATACCTTTTCTTAAATATTCTGATTACCCTAATTATTATTGTATGTAGGCAACCCCAAGTAGTTCACTACGTTTGGTTACTTAGCAGGGGTGCCCGGATTGATGGGATGATTATTGTGTAATACCTAGGTTTGGAGGCGGATGTGTCTGCTCACCTACCTTGTGACGGCCGGATTTGAAGAAACTGGTTCAGGGAGACCTTTGTACTTCTCTGGCAGGACTCATGTGACCCATCACTGGGATGGATTCATACGTCCGTCACTCTTGAACACATTCTCCCCCAGATTCCTACCCACCCCTTCAAAATATCTTCTACTCGTTCCTTAAAAATACCCTTCACACACCCCACTGATGGAATATATTTTCCTCAGGGCCTCCTGTTTGGAGCTAATGTAGAAAAAACTGCTGTCAAATACAGCATTTTGATGTCTTGGGAGAACAAGTAAGTTGTTTATTTTGCGTCTATTGAGTGTATGATGGTCACGGGACCACAGGTCTGTCAAATAGGTAGGCAGGAACCGTCGAATTCAACAAACTATTCATTTGACACATATCTTCCGAATGGTTCCATGACAGTTCATCCGGCGACAATTCATCCTGACAATTCAACCTAACCTAACCTAACCTAACCTAACCTATAAGTATAACCTATAAGTATAAGTATGTCGTATTTTGTTATTCACGCATGCTTCTTCGGAGAGTCGAAATTATTGTTAGTAAAAATATTTTTACAGCGGATTTCCACTCAAGATGCCTTCAGATATAAGTATATCGATTTTGGTTGTACGGCCGTATATCCTCTTTGCATACTTACTTAATAAACATCTTATAAATGATCAGGCAGGATGAATTGTCGCCGGATGAATTGTCGGCGAAATGAACTGTCGGCAGGATGAACTGTCGGCCGGACGAACTGTCGCTGAATGAACTGTCGCCGGATGAATTGTCGCAGGACGAATTGTCGGGTCACCCTTCCGAATACTCCTCTGTAGAATAATTGTTGAGTCATCGATACCTCAACTGCATTTTTTTAAAACATTTAAGGTCGGGAGAGGTCCCGTGCTGGGTGCTGGGTGCTGGGTGCTGGGTGCTGGGTGCTGGGTGCTGGGTGCTGGGTGCTGGGTGCTGAGTGCTGGGTGTTCAGGAGAAGGTGTAAAGTTAGCCCGAGTCATTACAGCAGCAGATAAGAAGTATTATAAAGGATAGATTTATGGGTCCGCGCGACGCAGACAAAGGCGCTCGCTGGCCGGGCGTGCCGCTCCCCTCGTTTGTCATTTGATAAAATAAATGGGACGTTAGTATCGGGTCGCGGATGAAGATGGCACTTTTGTCACCTGGCCGGAGGTGAGGACAGGTATTTGCAAGGATGCTCCTATGTTTAGAATGTACCGTGAGAGGAAATCTCGGAAATTTAAGAAAAACAACCCTTGTCTAGGATTGAATCGTTGTTTTTAGTGTGCAATGATTTCCACAGAATTTATTCCTATTCAATCAGCTATCCACTTAAGACTTTTCTTGTATCATCTAATTTCAGTTTTTGATTAGATATTTTAGAAATAATAATAAATAGGTAAAATGAGTAGTAGACAGTTAACAATGTTTTAAAAATTATTACAAGGATTCGTACCAATGACATGTCTGGATGAAATAGCTGGTGAGAGATTATAATATATTTAAGGGGGTAAGATTTTATTTATTTATTGATACAATATTTTACATTTGATTGTACAATCCAGTAATGTTGGCCTTACCCGTGCCGAGGTCCCTGTTTTATAATATGAGAATTTATTCATAATAAATTTTGAGAAGGAATATATAATATTGGTGGCGAAAAAGCACTTAAAAGTAAGATAAATTTAAACTCAAAATAAAGATTAAAAATTAAAGTAAAAAAATAGAGTAATTTTACTTTAAAAATTAAAGTAAAGATTAAAAATTGAAGTAAAATTAAACGAAAATCGGCATATATTGTGATTTGTGTATTTGTGAGTGTTGCGTGTTTTATATTGGTTTTGTGTGTTGCATATATATGTTTTATTATTTTATGTTATACGATTTTGGTAATATTGCCTTTTTTGTTCTTTAATCCATTTTTTATTTTGTATCTGAATTTATTTTCGTTTTCCTCAATTTTTGTTTCAAGTGAAAGACTGTTGAATGCTTTTATAGCATGGAAGTTATGGTCCAAAGGTAGTGTTGACCGTCGGAGTTTTTGTTTTCCTTGTAAGCTTGTCTAACCGGTCTGATAGTGATATTTTTTGTTTGTTGAGTTTGTTTTTTGGTCAAAATGTAGTTATCTATATATTTTTTTAATGTTTCTTTATTCTTTGAATTGTTCGTTACATGAATTGGGGATTTTTCGACCACCATACTAGGCACATGCCTGTGTTGTGGTAGTCGATTTTCGTATACAGTATATTAACAGACGCAATATAAATAAATGTGCGAGAATATAAAAAAAAAAAATATATATATATATATACATAAATAAACATATTATATAAAATAGTATTAAAGAAATTTAAAGAATACAAATGAATATAAAAGAATGTAAATGACTAAAGAGTATGGAAACAAGAAATGACCATAGAGTATAAAAGAGTATGGAAGAATATAGTAGAATATAAAAATAATATGAAAAGTATAGAACATAGAAAGCAATACATTAAAGAATATAAAAATGATATAATTATAAAATATATAAAGTCGAAGTAAGTACTTTATAGAGTATGTAAATAAGAAAGGATAACGATTATAATGAAAATCTGTGTGTACGTGGTTATATTGGTAGGTACATTATTTCAAACCAATTTTTGTACAAATAAATTTTGGAATAAATTTTTGTTTCGAGTCCGGCGAATTACACTGGTCACTTGAGTAAATTATTATTGTTACAGTGGTTTTCTGGTGGCACTGGGCTCTGAGTACATGAACATGTAGATGTAGGCACTAGTACACAGTGGTGCCAGACAGTTTTAAAGAATTAGTTTTTAAAAGTATTTAAACTTTTGGCTATTTATATTATAGTGATTACAACCAAAAAAATTTATTAGCGGTATATAGACTGATATTAATTTTATTTACAAAAAATAACTAAAAACTTAAAAAAACGCAATTTCGCTTAACTAAAGCGCTGGTGTAATAAAAGCAAAAGAATACTTAGAGTGGAAAGGGTTAAGCAATGATTTTCTTCTCCCACATTTTATAAAAAAAGTTGAAAGCTTTATTATATTTTCACAATGAAAATAAAAAAAAATGATGCTATCCTCCAGATAAATGAAGTAATAATGACATATTATATTTTACAAATATCAATAATTTGCAGATGATGTTTCCACAATGGCAAAACACATTTTCACAGAAAAAATAAGTATGTATGCACGAGAAGAGGACAACAAGTTAAATAAAATAGAGAAATATTTTTCCTTTACAAGTGGAAAAAAATATATTTTAGTGTGCTAGTAGTTAGAAGTATTTTTTATGATTCGATATATCATTTTATCGAGTCAAATGTAGTTTAGCTGCTGGCATATTGCAAAGCGGTTTAGGCAAAAGTTGACCTTCATAATAGGATTGAATGTTCTAGCAGAAAATATCAGAAAACGATTATGTAATGCTAAGGCAAAATTAAATTTGAATTACGGATAATAACACGTGACCTTTGTTTCCCACCAAGCTTGTATTTAAATAAATCAAAGATTGGCAATGACATAATTCTCTTCAAATAAATTTTCTAAAGAAATTCTTTAAAAAACTGTCGACCCTTTACGGATATCCATATTTGGACACCAGTTGCAAAGTGAGTAAGTGTACTAGATTTTTTGATGTTGTTATTTAGTTCGTTGTTTATTTTAGGTGCGATGTAAGAGTATTGCCTTTGTGAAAAAGTTTTTTTTTATTTTTTTTATTTTTATTAATTTTTATATACATATTTTTATATACATGTAATATAATCATGAGTAATTACATTTTCAGGTTACAATCGGATTAAACTCAAATCATTAAATACTAACGCAACATTGATTAGAAACAGTATAAACATTAATATATATATGTGTATAATATATAACCTTTACGAGAGTGTAAAGGGAAGAGAAAATATATATAAAATATAAATTAAAAAAATTAAAATTAAAAATTATAACACATACATTATATTTACATACTGACATAAATCAAATGTGTAAAAAAATAAAATAATATTAAAAAAACATAATAATGTAAAAATAAATTTTTGAATAAGTATTGTTAATTAAAGGTTAATGCGGTTCTAAGTGGCTAAATTATTTAAGATATTATTGTTTAATTTATTGTAGTCAGATTCTAATCTCAGCTCTATTGCTAGTTGATTAAACCACACCACTCCATTGTACGGATTGTAGTTGTTTTTGTTGTAGGGATTGTGCATTTTGCATGAGTTGAGTAACGAGTATGTATATCTTTTTGTGTGGATTTTATCAAACATTTTTTCAGATGTTATTTTAACATATTATTTTAACATATTGAAGACAATTTGTCTATTGGTTGTACTTCTTTATTGGTAATGACAACACAAATCATGTGTTGCTCTGTTAACAAAGAAACTACATTTGAAGTTTATTTGTCGATCTTAAAAACATTATAACACTTTAACACTTATTTTTCTGATATCTTGATTACTAGAGTCTCTGCTACATAGCTCGTCAAAAACAATAATAATGTGTTTGTATGTCACCATGACAACACATCAATGAATGACATTTGAAAAGTAATTCATTATTCGAATACGAAGGAATCCCTTTGCATTCCTAGGTAGGTATTCCCTTACACATATAATTCGCTTACATCAAGTACGTCACATTTTTTGAATATTTGGTTTTTATCGGTCGGATTAGTACATGCAAGAGTAAGGTAAACGGTAAAAAAAAAACAATGGTATACAATTGCATTTTTTGTGTGTGTAGTGTGTTTTGAAGTTTTTCTAACAATTTTGAAGCGGTGATGATCAAAGTATAATTAATTTATATTTCAAGATTTACTTTCATCGAACGAAAAATAACTAATTTTTTCACACACTCTTCGCGTACTCCCGATATTTTCACATCTTTGTGTGCAGCTCGGAAAACATGAGACAAAATGTCAAGGGGCTGATAAACTTATAAACGGCGCTCTACAAATTATCCAATTATTATTACTTTCATAAGGTGCTATGTAATATGAATAATATTATCAAATTTTCGTTAATCTAGTCTTTACATTTGAAAATCCGCCATATTATATTATTTTCTGTGTGAGAAAACTGTTTATTAAATTTAATATGTATATTTCACTGTAAATGTAAAAGAAGAGTTTTAAACTTTGAAAATATGCCAATCTTGGGGTTACCAATTGGGTTAACATATGGCAGGGGTCTTTGTTACCTAATAAATGGTTCTCGGGGCGGCGGTACCCATTTTCGCCTCCCGAATTGTATTTTTGTCATAAACTGCGTGTATTTTAATCTGCGCCTGCTCTCAAAACAGGAGTTCACAACCACATCACTAACTGTAATTAATAATAATTCTAACAATGAAGATAAATAATAATTCCACGTATGCATTGTGTAGTTATGGGTCATTGTAAAGGTATTGTATTACTCGTGGCATTAGTTTTTCTGCATGCAACCAACCCTGTGGTGAATGGGATTTTTCTCTGTGAAGTTTGTTAGATGTAAAGTCGCTTTCTGCTGAACCTTTGCCTATAGTGACATGACTCATGCAGTCGTTTCCGCAATGAAAATGAAAAATGCTACGCGATATAAAACTCCTATAATGGAAGCCTTAGAACTGGTATGCATTCTTTGTTCATGTAGCATGTTGGAAAAATGTATTGAAGTCCATAAAATGTAAAAAAAAAATTACATTAGCTTCACAAAAAAATCCCCTCAGGACCTATGTCATGTTTGGGGATGAAGTGTGGAGGGTATTTTTGGAAAGTAAGGAGAGGAAAGTTTTAGATACCTCGGCAGTATTCTCTCGGAGACTCTTGACCCAGATGTAGAGCTTAGGTGCAGAATTGAAGCAGCAAGAACTGCGTTCATTAAAATGAAATCCCTCTTCTATATTGTCAAATGACAATATAAGTTTAAAACTAAGGCAGAGAATGCTAAAATATTATGTGTGGTCGGTCTTTCCGTATGGATATGAAACATGGATCTTGAAAGTAAATACCATGAACAGGTTAGAGGCTTTTGAAATATGGCTTCGCCGGAGAAGAAAGACGATCTTCGCTGGAGATCCCATGGATCGACATGATCATGAACACAGAAATTCTCAGGTGGGCTAGAGTAGATAGAGAACGGCTTACATTAATAAAAATCAGATATGATATCTGGGTCATATACTTCGAGGGGAGAAGTATCGCTTGTTCCATTTAATATACTACGTCTGAGTAAATTATTTAGAAATCCACATACTCTAGTAATGCTTTACTCCTCACTAGTCAGAAGTACACTGGAATTTGCATCGCCTGTCTGGAATCCCAAATACACCCAATACGTCAACAACATAGAACGCATACAAAATAAATTTATTAAGTATCTCGGTTATAAATACAACAATAATTACATCTGCACTCTCCAATCCCTGAAATCCAGGCGAACGGTAGCTGACATGACATTTCTCCATAAAATTATACATAACGAAATAGACTGCCCAGAACTTCTATCCCAAATAAATTTTAACATCCCATCTAAAAGAACTCGCCACACCAACCTTTTTTACACAACCAGTAATAATATGAACGCTGCAGCCAACTCCCCTATTTCCCGCATCCTTCAAAGTTTCAACTCAATTAAAAAAACCACAAATACCGATATATTTTTTTTCTCTATTTAAGAAAAACATTTTTAGCACACTGAATTCGCACACATAAAACACACATCCACACACCCTCACGCGCATTTACACACATACAAACACTCTCACACACCCCTCTCCTTTAATAAGTTACTAACTTAATTTAGGTATATTGTATTATTTATCTCACAAAAATATAAGTAGATAACAGCGACATGTCATTGGTACCAATTATTGTATTAATTCTATAACTTTGTAACTATTTTCCATTATGTAATAATGTACTGTTTGTTTCTGCAAAACAAAAAAAAAATAAAAAAAAAAAATAAAAAAAAATAAAAAAAAAACAAATAAAAAAAAATATATATATATTGAAAGGCAAGATAGAGGGTCGCAAGGGCCTGGTAGGAGACAAATGTCTGGGCTGTGAAATATACGAGAGTGGATTTTCATTAGAAGTGTGGAGGAGCTATTTCGGGCAGCGCAAGACAGAGAGACATTTTCAAGAGTGATGGCAAACGTCGGGGGGACCTGATAGGGCACACAAAGAAAAAGAAGGAGAGGAAGTTCTGGGAGAGAAAAAAAGTATAAGGGGTTGGTAGGAATCTGGGGGTCAGTACATCCAGGACATATAAATCCATCCCTCCCACTTCGGTAAGACGATGTTCCGAGAAAGTCCTCCTGGAGAAATTTGAATGCCTCCCTCAACCAGTCTCTCCCGATCCGGTTTACCACGCAGTTGGTGGACAGATGCATCCGCCGCCAAGAACCAGACAACCCATGAACCAGGGCACCCTTGCAAAGTCACCAAATGTAGCGAACCACTTGGGGTAACCTATGACAGAGGTGTTGGCTATACAATAAATAGTGCCCTGGGCGGCGCGCGTTGCCATTTCCGTCCCCCAAATTGAGAATAAATATAAATTATAAAACGCAAATCAAATTGTGCTAAATAAAGTCACCTACTTAATACATTAAATTGTGTATTATTGTAGAGCTTGTACATACTTGTGGTATTAGTTTTTCTCATTGTGAATAGAATTTTTCTCCGTAAAGTTTGCTCGATGTAAAGTCCAACTTCATAAAAATACCGATTGAAAACATGTTTAAATTAAAGGAATTAAGGAAGTTTGCCTACCTCAAATACTGATGTTTTGTGATTGAACACAATTTAATTAAAAATATTTAAATTTATTTTACGTTTGCCAAAAGTTGGTACTACATAAATGTTTCTCAAATTATAAGCACACACGACGACGTGAGCTAACTTAAGATTAATGAATAATACTAAGATCAAAATTGATAAAAAAGATTATCTTTAATGAGATTGTTAAAACTGTTCGATTATTCCAATTTGATCAACATATAAATACACTACTTGTCGCCCTTCCAATTGAAACACAATAAATAGGCAAGTCAATGTATGAATGTGAGTGAGGCAAAGAGTGTGTGCCAAGACCGAGTTGTTTGGTGGTCCGTCCTCTCTGCCTACCCCTGCGGGGAAACGGCGTAATTTATTTATTTATTTATTTATTTCAAAAACATACGGCACAACATGTGCCATTGACATAATTATATTTATATATATTATAATACAATAACATAAGAAAGTGACATATAAATGTAAAGTTAAATATAAAAACAAAAGGTAAAAGAAAGGAGTTAAGGTAATGAGTAGTAAATAGAATTATGATGTATAAAATGAAAGTATAAAGTAAAAGTGTAAACTATAAAATATAAAGTATAATGTAAAAGTAAAAAGTTAAGATAAAAAGTTGAAAGGCAGGAAATAACATAAACTATAAGTTACCTTTGTAAATAATATAAAGTACAAAAGTTATAAATATAAAAAAAGTATGACAAGTAAACAGTAAGAAATGCACTTAGGAGCCAAATATTGAAGATAACCAAAATTTCAAAATATATATATAATAAATAAAAGGAAGGTATTACGGAGTATACAAAGCGATATGAAAAATAGGTACCTATGATATGTTTCTAAGCCATAGGTATTAGAGTGCATACTGGTAGGACATAATATTATGGTTACATGATTATACTTATTATTTATTATGTAGTACTAGCAGATAAATTTTGTCTAATGCATCTTTTGTATGATGACAGACTTTCGGCATGATCGATATGAGCAAATTCATTACCTAAAGTGTGTAAACGATGTATTATTGAATTTTGTTCTGCATTACTGAGAGTGTTGTTGCAATAATAAGGTGTTTTGAGTCGAGTTATTCTACTAGGTACATGATAATTTATTAACGATACCAATTCAGGGGAGTCAAACCAGTTATTGTTTATTTTAAATAAAAAAATAAGATCATTGAGTATTCTTCTATCTTTTAACGATAACAGTCGCATTTTTTGTAATAGAGAATCATAGTTTATGTCATCTGCGGGAATTCCTAATTTGAATTTAATTGATCGGAGAAATTTGCGTTGGATTTTTTCAATGGAGTTTGCGTGGCTTTTGTAGAGAGGGTTCCATATGGGGGAATTATATTCCAAATGACTCCTAACCAGAGTTGTATATAGTAATTTAAATGTATGAATGTTTTTGAAATCTTTACATAGTCTTAGAATGAAACCCAGCATTTTCATAGCTTTATTAGTAATGATATCAATGTGGTTGATAAATAGTAGTTTAGTGTCGAAGGTTATTCCGAGGTCCCTTATTACAGGTACTGACATTAAACTGTGATTGTTAAGTGAATAACTGTATTTGATGGGGTTTTTTATTCTAAAGAAACTCATGATTTGACATTTCTTAATGTTAAGTGTAAGTTTGTTAATGGTACACCATTCTGCGAATTTTACAAAATTGGATTGAAGGGACAAGCAGTCGTATATATTTTTAATGATTTTATAAATTTTCATGTCATCAGCAAATAATAATATGTTAACATCAGAGAATATGGAAGTGACATCGTTTATAAATAGTATAAACAATATTGGACCAAGGTGCAAACCCTGAGGCACACCACTAGTTGCTTCAAATTCGTAAGACAAGTGTTCTTTAATAGAGACAGTTAGTACACGTTTTGATAAATAATTTCTAATCCAGCATAATAATTTACCACTTATTCCTAGTTTAGACAATTCATTTATAAGAATTTTAATGCAAACCTTATCAAAGGCTTTACTAAAATCCGTATAAATTGAGTCAACTTGTTCTCTATTAGCAAGAGCACCTGAGATAAAATTTTCGTACAGTGTAAGGTTAGTTAAAGTAGATCGTCCAGAGATAAAACCATGTTGAAATGATGAGATATTAAATTTTATGCAAGAACATATTTTTTGAAGAATTAACTTTTCAAAAATTTTTGGTATCGACGATTGTATGCATATTGGTCTGTAATTTTCAACTAAAGACTTGTCTCCGCTTTTAAATATTGGAGTGAGAAAGCTATTTTTCCATATTTGCGGGAACTTGCCTGATAAAAGTGATTGATTAAATAGTAGGTACAGTGGGTAAGAGACACTAGCCCCACAGTTTTTAAGAAATACTGGGGGAATTTTATCTGGTTATAATGGTTAGTTAGTTAGGTTAGGTTAGGTTAGGTTAGGTTAGGTTAGTTAGTTAGTTAAATTATGTTTCTCAGTGATGCTTTTCAAGGAAATAACTGTTGAGATATAAACAAATACAAACATAGTCCTAAGGTTCTGTTGCATGGGTTGATTCTAATTGCGCGTCCTTTAAAACGAAGTATACTTAATTGAATATTTTATTATATGGAGGAAAAAAGAAATGGTGAACAGATTGGTGAATGAGGAAAAGGAGGGGAAAGCGCCACCGGTTTAAACCGGAAAAGCTTTTTAATGTCTCTACTTTTCAACGAGATGCCCATAAAATACATCACAATAACTTTGTTAGGCAACTTAAAGCATTATTCCTTGTACTTTGATCGTGATTCCAGAGTTTCAACATAAACAAGCAGAAATTATGTTTACCTGAAAGCATTCCACGGCTTCGGTGGCATTCCAGTCCATTTCCAGACTCTACTTCCTCAAGCGAGATCTTTGAATTACTGCTTACATTATTTTTTGGAGACAATTTTCTTTACAGACTGATGTCAGTAAATTTTCTTTATATACAGCAAAACTACCATCGAAAATCGTGCCGGCTTTCTATGCTAATAATAATTTAGGCAAATTTTTAACTAATTGTAAGGAAAAAGGAGATAAACATAATAATAATAATAATAATGATAATAATAAAAATTATCTAAATTAATTTCTGAATTAAATAATTTAATTTCACCAAAAATAATATTTGACGATATTAGTTTTTTAGATCTTCATACGATAGTGTACGCTATATGTATTAGGTTAGGAGTTAAATTAACATCCTCTGATGATAGATCATATAGTTATAGTAAACCAGAATGGCAGATTAGATTAGAAAATGATGTAGTATTTTTAAGAAGTAGTATAGCTAGAGTAATTGTGATGTTTGTCTTTTCTACCCTCTTATTTGTCTGTATTTTATTTACTCCTGGGCACTTGGCACCAGTCGTAATATTCTTCTTTTCTCTTGGCTCTGATCGATATTTAAATTCTTAAGGCTTTGCATATGTGTGGTAGGGATGGAAAATTCCTCCCCTACGTCACACAAGCCTTTATAAAATTGGACCCTTATTTCCTCTGATAACTACAGAAAGCTACTTAAAGCTCCCTTGTACTACATACCTTTAGCGATATATGTACTTAACTAATAAATACGTTATTTACGACTTTGAACGTAAATATTTTCGTATTTAGGTTGTAATTAAACTCCATCAAACGTTGTGTAATTTTTTGATTTATGATATAGAACTTTAATTACCTTAAATTTTGTGGTAACCCTCTTGATTCTAAACAGAGTGTTGAATTTCAAAACTGTATTGGTCTCTCTCCTGCAAATTTAACCTTAAGTATTTCTCTAAATGAACTAACTTCCCTTTGACGTTTATTATGATTCCCTACATCCTAATGAATTCATGAATAAACAATACTAATCGAAACTACACATGACTAATTGAACAGATAATTAAATATAACTCAAATGGTTAAATGTTAGTAAATTTGATTATGATTGTATCTCGTATCTGCTGGGCGCCCCTCCGTTTAGATTCAGCTGCTATAAGGTACATATAAAGATGGATTTAGTAGATTAATGTAATTAGTTAATTGCATATTTGACGAACTCAGAATAACCCCTTTTCTGGCAAAATTTGGCTCCTGCCTCCATCAAGTAAGCAGGGTGATTAGAAGTCAACCCAAAATTCGCACAGTCTTTTGGCACGGTTCAATTGATTGATACCTAAGTTATCGCGTCCCAATTGACCTTCCTTCGCCATCATGCACTGCCTTCAGGTCTTCCCCCAAGCCCAGATACCTCCAAATTCCTACTCCTCCAAAGTTTACTATTTACTTAGGGCGAACCGGTTTCGTCCTATATGCAATCATATACTCACGGGTTTGTGTGGAGTTACGGGTCGTGAATCCTCCCTCCACGTTCAAGAAATGAGACGAGAGTGACCCGACAGGCCTAAAGCACTAATTGTAAGTGAGTTCGTTTCATTCAATGAACAGTACATAAAAAGATATATATGTAAACATACGTTTTGGGAAGGTTTATAACTCGCAATACGAAACTACTTGCAACGCATCCCGAGCTCGGATCTCGCCCATCGGATTCTGCACAATCCTCAGATTGATACCGAATATATACGTAAGAATAGTGTGAAATATAAATATATACTAGTACAATAAGATCTTATCTGGCGATGTGTTCTGGAGATTCGCCATAACTCCAAGCTTTTGTTTGGTTTTGTTGACGGTTTTGTTTGAGAGATCCGCCATCTCTATGGTTTGATTAATGGTCCTTGTTACAGAAGCGAACACTGCCTTCTGTTGGTTGAACTGTATTTTTTTTTTCTTTCCCTCCCCTCCAATGTTCAACTTTTGATAAATTCTTGCTATCCCGTGATTCTCAATTGAAGCATGTAAATCCTCATTACCCCTTATTAAGCTATCCCGTGATTTTTCAACTGTTTCATGTAAACCTTCAATACACCCTTTTGAACTGCTAAAATAAATCTGTTAATTTTCAATTGCTTAGGTCTGTAGATACCTCGTTACGTTCAAATTAAAAATAGTGTTTAAATTTTTTTTTTTCTTTTGTTCCTAATAATTGCGCAATATAATAATTTTATCCCGTTCCTAGAAGTTAATACCTAAGTACGATATCCATTAATCAAGGTCATTTTTTTTTCTTTTTACTGTATTCGAACTAGTGCCCCAGTGACCGAATTATTTTGTAAACAATTTGAGCTTTGTAAACATTCTCTACGGCCCCGTGACCTAGATTCCAGCGTATGAGGTATGTTTACTTTAGACATTCCGGAGACGTGTGAGATGACTCTAAAAATTTTTCTTTGTTTGATAATGATGTACTTAGCGCAATTGTCTAGTCTGATACCCGATTACGTATACATATTTATTCATTTATATATACTTTGTCTCAATAAATAATTTATAATATTGATATGTATATACATAAATTTTATGATTGAAATAATTTCTAATATCATAACTTATTTCAAATGCTCTGGATTTTCTGAAATTATATTAATACATACATAACATTAAATATAAAATATTGATTTGTAAATTCATCACACATAACTACTTTTAATAGTTATTGATGAATTCAGAGGTAGGAATCGATACCCTTTTCCTCTTTTTATATAAGTGTTTTTCTTTTTGATTAAATTTTTCCTTGGGAACAATAAATTACATATATATATGTTGATATACATACATATATAAATGTATAAAATATACTTATTATACTTATAATATTTTAATATAGTTACATATCACATATTAAGAGAGTAATATCTTGGTCAAATAATTAATCCAAATACCAATGTTTGCTGCATTCCGCTATCTCCTTGGAATCTGTAAAATTTTATAACGGAAAAGACTTACCCCTACCAAAGGTTTTTTCCGACCGGGAAATACACGGTAACCTTGCTGCGATTTTCCTAAATTAATTTTTTATTTTCCTAAATTTAATTAAATCTTTTTGACTTCAATTTTTTTTTTTTTCATTTAATCTAATTAATTAAAATGATGCATGAACTCTATCGTTCTAAACTGTATTTTATCTCAAAACTCGTTGGTTAGATAACACTTTAAATGATAGTTACTTCACGATTAATTTAGAGATGGTAAATTGTCGTTAAATTAAATTTTTATCCCTCCGAACTTTTATGTATTAATAAAATATTATTTTGTTTTATTATTATTATTTAAGATAATTAATTTAAATATTTATTATTTGTTAGAACACTTTCACTTAGATTGAACACACGTATTTAATTATAACTTCGTCACGCTAAATTATCACATCACTTCAGTTATTTATTGCACTAATATTGAACGCGAAATTTCTAAGTTTAAAAACACGATATTAAGTGATTATAAAATCCGAATTTTCCACTAAAACAAATTGTATTTATCACGAGCACTTTTATTTTTCACAAGTAATTAATGCGTTGGCTTTAATTTTTATTTTTCACTGACTCTAACTGCAAAGTATTTTTTTTTTTTTTTGACTAGAATGTGAAATTTTTCTAAGTATCAAAATAATTATCACTTAGAATTTTTCAAATTTAAATCACCCACCGTTTCGTCACGTTCCGCGAAGTTACAAACTTTTCGACCACGACCGTAGACTCTCCTCAACTGGCATTTGTCTAGACTTTTATACCCCTCTCAGGTCCAAAAGATCGTATCTGAATCTCCTATAATAAACCAATCTAATTACTATCAACTCGTAATTTCTTGAAACCTTTCCATTATTGTCGAATGCGGTCTCTTTGTACGTTTTGCGTTTGATACATTAAATTCTGTCTCGTACCTCCATACTTACAAGATCCGGATTTAGTAAGATCCATGTTTAATGGCCCAACTTCCTTTGTCCTGTTGTTCATACAAAATTAGCTTGAATTTAATAATTTTAAAGTTCTATTTTCATATATTTCGTAACATGTCCGTGCGTACGGCATCTACCATATGTTCCAAATCTGTCCCCAAATTCGCCTATCAGAGATATCTTCATGTCGAAGTCTTTCTCGCAAATTGTTCATTTTTATTTTATTATTTTTCCACGAGTTTTTCTGTATTCTATATGAACCTTTCCATTTAAAACCGAATTTTCTCTATTTACGTCGTATATTTGAATTTTCCATTCTTTTCTCGAATTTTCTTTTATTCACGACACTCTTTCCATGAATTTCCTTATTTATTCTTACGCTATTGTTCATATCTCTATAGATTTTTATATTTCAAGCCGTATTTATTTTATTCACTGTTAATCTAAGATTTCCTTTGTTTTTCTCTGTCGTATCTCCTTTCCCCTCACTTCCCCGTACTTCCCTGATATAACCATATCGTTTTTTGATGTTTGCTGCCTCTTGGAAAATTTCATTTTCTATTTGTTATTAATAAATATATCATTTTTTAACATCTTTATAGGGGATACCCCCACTTCGGCCCTTAAATTCCTGTCATTTTTATTGCTTCATAGAGAACGCCTTACAAATTTCGTCCCGTTCTTACGAAAAATCCCATAAACCATATGTCTTGACAGTTGTATACATTAGTCCCTGTACCCACCTGGCAATAAATCCTTTTTTATTTCAGTGTCGTTAACTTTTATGAGAATTCTCTAACGTAAATATTTCATAAGACCCATGATAATTTTTATTACCTTTTTAACGGCTAATCGTCCTTATCTAAACAATTTTCATGTTCGAATATTCCTTGTTTATCACAACAAAATACATCTGAAATCGACAACCATTGTAATGCCTCATTTTTTATCTGCAATCGCGTACTATGTTACTCTATAAACTCCATTTTAATTACGTAAAATGACTCCTTTTCCTGAGTTTTTCTATCGCAATGTTTTCAGCATTTTCCACTCCCCTCCGTACTGCACTCTATCTTCTTCTCTAACACTTGTTACTGCTCTAGACATCTGAAATGTACCCTCGCCTATTCTTTAAAACTCTCATTTTTTTGACGTTTCCTCCCTAAATCTTTCATCGTAATATCCTAGCTCCGTCTAAAATTGATAACAATAATTTTCCATTGTTTTTTCAACATTTCCATTTCCTTTAGCACGTTTTCCCTCGAATCGATCATCTCCGGTCGTCACAAACAATCGTATTATAGATGGAAATCTCCCTAACGCCTTACAATACGTTTTCGTCACTTGCTTTGCAATTTTTCACTTAAACTTTTGCATCGTGTTTACGTGTATCCTTTTTTTCCGCACCTGATATGTTTTAATGCGTTCGAGAACTAGGGTTTCTGATCCCTGGAACGTACCAGTTAATCATAACATTTCTTGGGGTCATCGTTCTTTTGTCCCTGAACAGATTATTTCTTCCCATGGAGTTTATTCACCTCTCGGTTTGGTGGGAACGTCAAACTCATTAATCACATTACTAATTGCTAAGTCCAAAGGTCGTTCCTTTGTTCTAAAAATGGGTTCGGCCCTCTTCCCGTTGATAGGCTGAATTGGTTTTTAATCGCTTTTGCTGCAATTCAATTGGCTGTCAATATATCTCGGTCTAAAGTATATTGGGGAGCCCCTGTTTCTGATTATTTGTTGATACCATCTGTGATCCTTTCATCAATACTCGTCTCACTTTGTCTAATTATAGATCCCTACCGTAAATATGAATTCACTTTACTCTAATCCGATAGATGTCGTAGACGTGTCCGTTTTATAAGTAATTGATATTTTCTTTTTAAATTAAAGTGGGAAGCTACGATATTTCCTAATTTTCACTGTTGATCAATGCAATTCATCACATAATTGAATATAAAAATGGGAATAGAAGAAGAAATATTTTGAGACATGTAGATGAAATTGGGAGAAAATTTGGTTATAACATTGGTAGTAATAATAATGAAAATATGATCAATGATTTATTAGATTTATTAAAACAAAAAATAGGTGTAAAAGCTAGTAGATTAAAAAGATATAATTATACGTATAATAAAAGAAATAATAATAGATTATTTCAGAAAAATGAGAAATTATTTTATTTCAAACATGATGATAAACAAAATATTATTTCGAATAATAATATTCCGTTGCCATCTGAATCAGATATGCGCGATTTTTGGACAAACATTTGGAGTAAAGATATAAAACATAATGAGGCAGGTTCATGGATAGAAAATGAAGAACTCAATTGTTCAGACATTGAACAAATGAGTTTTTCTGATATATCTGTTGAATTGTTAGCCAAAATTATAAAAAATACTCATAATTGGAAAGCCACGGGTTGCGATTGGATACATAATTTTTGGTACAAACGTCTAACTACTTTACATCCTCTTTTTGCAAAAAATCTTTCAAAACTTGTCAAACAACCTCAAAATTTTCCTAATTTTCTAACTAAGGGTATTACTTATATGTTACCTAAAAGCGAAAATATTAATAATCCCTCTCAATATAGACCCATTACATGTCTACCGACAATATACAAAATTTTAACCTCTTGCTTGACAGATTTAATATATACTCATTTGGATGAAAAAAATATTTTATCTGAACAACAAAAAGGTTGTCGCAGAAAACATATGAGATGTAAAGAACAATTAGTTATTGATTCTATAATTTTTAACCAAATTCAAAATCAAAAGCGTAATTTACATACTTGTTATATAGATTATCAAAAAGCTTTTGATAGTGTCCCGCACTCGTGGCTAATCAAAATATTAAAAATATATAAAGTTAACCCAATTATAATTAGCTTTTTGAAAAATATTATGTCCTTTTGGAATACAGATTTACTAGTAAATTTAAAAGGTAAGAAAATAGTAGTACCGGGAATTTCAATAAAAAGAGGGATTTTTCAAGGAGACTCATTGAGTCCTCTTTGGTTTTGCTTAGCATTGAATCCTATGTCTAAAATATTAATTAAAAGCAAGTTTGGAATAAAAATTAAGGGTAATACAAGAGAGAGTAGTATAGTTTCACATCTATTATATATGGATGATATAAAATTATTTTCAAATTCTGAATCAAATTTAGAGAAAATGATTAAGGTAGTTAAAATTTTTTCAGATGATATTAAAATGACTTTTGGTTTAGATAAATGTAAAACGATCCAACTAGAGAAAGGCAAAATTGTAGATGGAGACGAGGGTATATTTAGAAACTTCAAAATTAAAAGTATGAAAGGGGATGAGGTTTATAAATATTTAGGATACCCGCAATCGAATAGATTAGATCACACTAGTATTAAAAATGATATTAGGATTAAATTTCAAACTAGGATCGGAAAAATTTTAAAATGCAATCTATCTGCTAAAAATTTAGTAAAAGCAATAAATACTTCGGCAATACCTTTATTAACGTACTCATTTGGCATAATTAAATGGTCCAATACAGATTTAGATAGTTTAGAACGATTAATTAGAACTACGTTAACAAAGTTTAATTGCCATCATCCAAATTCAGCTATAGAACGAATTAATTTACCTAAAAATTTAGGAGGTAGAGGTGTAGTCAAAATAACATCTTTGAAACACAATCAAGTAGAAATGCTTAGAATTTTTTTCCATAGGAAAGCTAATAGCTCAGAAATGCACAAAATAATTTGCAAGGCAGATAGAAACATTACACCTTTAAATTTATATGACGAGAATGCCAACATTCTTATAAATACTAACCAGGAATTATTAGATTCCTGGTCAAATAAAATTATTCATGCAAAACACTTCAATTATCTCAACCAAACGTATGTTGACAAACTTTCGTCAAACAAATGGTTGAGTATTAGAGAGTTGAGCGCAGAAATAGAAGGATTTATGCTTGCCATTCAAGATAGAGTCATTAATACTAAAAATTATAGGAAGCATATAATCAAAGATATAAATCAAATTGATGATTTATGTAGAAAATGTTTGGCTTTTCCGGAAACTATAGAACATATTATATCGGGATGTTCTATATTAGCGCCGTCCGAGTATACATTTAGGCACAATCAGGTTTTAAAAATAATCCACCAAAGTTTGGTAATTAAACATAACTTGATTGAATGCTGTAATATAGTACCATATTATGAATATGAACCAAATTCATTTTTAGAAAATGAATTTTATAAAATATATTATGATAAAACTATACTAACAGACAGAACAATTAGTCATAATAGACCTGATATAGTTTTACATGACAAAATTAAAAAAAATACTTATATCATTGATGTAGCTATTCCAAATTCCTGTAATATTCAAAAAACTGTTTCTGAAAAAATTAGAAAATACACAGATTTAGGAAATGAGATTAAAAGAATTTGGCATTCTCGGACTATAAAAATATTACCATATATGTTATTTCTGCTACTGGCATTATACCTAGGTCTCTGATTCAAAATTTAGGTGTATTAGATTTGTCAAAGAATTTATATATAAAAATGCAAAAATCGGTAATTTTAAATACATGTAGGATTACAAAAGATTTTTTAAATATTTATATTGAGGGATCAGTAGGATTTATAGGTTCAATTAGGAGTTCCACATAGCCGAACCCTCTGATATTAAAATATCTGGAGTCGGTGAATTATTTTCCCATCTGGTCTCTGGTAGGTTGACATGTTGTTCTTGTATTGTTTTGTAATTATAATACTTATATAGTGCAATTGCATAACGTGGATTGACCAGATGATCATTTGGGAAGTGTGTGAAAGGGTTTAGTTTTTCCTGTGGGGAAAATTAAACCCGGACATTTAAATCTGGTGCGTAAGTTTGGATGATTTATATAGCGCCGTTTTTGTGAAAATCACCTCAAGGGCGCTGAACAAACTTATAATACATTTCTTAAATCTAAAAAACTACAAGCTAGGCAAATAATTATAACAACTTATAGCTAAAAATTGCATACATACGAAAATATGTGTACAATGTTTTGAACAATGAATGCGATGCTGCCTAAAATTTTATGAAAACAGGACCATACTTACATGGGAGGTCGCTTGAAATTAACACTGTATATTGTCTATTTAAAGAAATTTAGATAGCGTTCGCACGCAGAGGACATTATTGTGAACACATGTTATTCAATCCTGAAAAATATTTTAATATTAATATGTAATGTATTCTTTGACGAGTGTATTTTGGAAAGTAAAAGCAACATGTAAAGGTGGGTGGTGCAGTAGTACCTATAAGGATTTGATCTTTCTAAATGTGATTCGTCAAGAGACAGATTGATGTATACGGAATCGAGTAATTTTAATTCAGTAAAAAAAGTGTGATTAAGACATATCATAGACAATACAAGTATGATACTCTCAAATAGGTATATTTAAATTACGGGTATGAGAGCCCAAAAAGGAAGGTTTTTAGTTTGGATCTAAACTCTGTTGGGCTTGTTATGCATCTTATTTCCGGAGGGAGTCTATTCCAAGCCTTAGGCCCAGATACTCCGAAAGCACGATCTCCAAACATAGTATTTGGCTTTCGTTTAGGTTCTATTAGTCTGCTTTTAGCAGATGAAGTTACTGATCTAAGGGTTAATTGTCTCGGACCGGTATTTTCCGGGACGCATAATTCGGAGCCATTTCGTAGATTGATTTAAAAACCATCCAGCACAATTTGTACTGGATTCTCTCAGGGCACTTGAGCCAGTGAAGGTTACGAAGGTGTTCTGAAATATGCGAATATTTAGAAACCCCAGTTATGAGCCTTGCCGCTGCATTAAACACGGATTGAAGTTGTTTGTCAATTTGATATTTCGGAAGACTAGAGATGCCGTTAATTAATAGTTTTGTCGCCTCTGTAGGAAGGTTTCTTTGAACTGACTTGAGTTGTCTTAGGTGAAAAAAACCGGTGCTTACTGTCCTATTTATTTGATTTTTTAACGAAAAGTCTGAATCTAAATTAACGCCAAGAAGTTTGACTGTTGTCTTTGGAATAATATCGTTGCCGGATATGGAAATAGGTGTATTGTCTATGAAATGTTGGCGTTTTTTTAGGGCCGCCCATAGAAACTCAGTCTTAGATGTATTCAGCTTCAGCTTGTTTGAAGACATCCAACGAGTTATTGCTTCTAGGCATTCAGCTATGCGGATTTTGAGATTGTTGATTTCGTTTGGAGAGCAGTAAAAATAAACTTGCTGATCGTCAGCGTAGCAGTGGGACAGGAGACCAAATGACTCGATTATTTTGGCGACATCATTTGTAAAAGGGATGAAAAGAAGTGAGCCTAAAACGGATCCTTGGGGTACCCCTGAAGAAAGTGTTGCGAAGTTAGAGAGCTTATTTCAAACCTTAACGGCTTGTAAGCGATTGGATAGATATGACACCAGCCAATTTTTAATATCGGAACTCAAACCAAATGTTTCCTCTAATCTCTTAATGAGAAAGTCATGATCAATCGTGTCAAACGCTGCACTCATGTCTAAGAGTGAGATAAGTGCTAACTTACCTGACTCTATGGCCAAAGTTATATCTGACAGCATACGAAGTATTCCGGTTTCTGTTGAGTGAAACCTTCTATATGCGGATTGACGATTAGTGAATAATTTATTTGAATTCAAATGACTGGTTATTTGTGCAGCAGCAATTTTCTCCAGGATTTTTTATAGGAAAGATAAATTTGAAACGGGTCGATAGTTACCTAAGTTATCGGGGTCAAGTTGTGATTTTTTTAGTATCGGCGTAACTACAGCAGACTTTAGAGGTTCAGGGAAGTCACACCTGTGCTCAGAGATTTATTAAAAAGATGAACTAGGAACGGGGCTAAGACAATGACCCATTTTTTTAGTAACCATGTTGGTATAGGGTCAAGACTGCACTGCTTATTTGGCGAACTTTAAATATATTTTTTTACTTCTTCCAGCGTTGTGAGTTTGAAGGAAGACAAATTTCCTTTAGAATTTATAGTAAATATTGGTGGAGGGGCGTGAGATGTGGAGGCACGAATGGCTTCATTTTTTTCCCGAAAAAACGTTAAGAAGGCATCTCGGTTAATATCTATTTTAGTTGGAACAGTGGCTTCGGAAATAACAGTTTTTTTTGAGTTCCAGAGACGCCGTGGATTGGTTCGCTCAGAGTCAATCTTTTCATTCCAGTATTCTGATCTTTTGGAATTTATTTTGCTTATATACTGTTTTTGAGCAAGGATCCACTCATCCCTAGAAGTTACCGTAGAATTTTTCCTATATGACCTCTCTAATTTCCGCATAAGTCTTTTCTGGTTTCGGCATTCATCGTCATACCAGCCGTCAGACTTTCGAACTTTACGTGGTTTTGACGTCATCGGTGCATATTTATTTAGCAGACATAAAAGAGTTGTATTATACGTCTCGACAAGTTCTCGTCTTCCCGAATTCCCGTAAGTAATTGTAAAAGTAAGAAAATCACAAAAATATAAATCCGTACACAACGCCATCTCTGATACTGACAAAAACAAAACATGGACAGTTGCGCATTGATAATTGCTTCATTGCGTAATTTTTAACTTAATAAAAAAACTGAATTTAATTCAACAGCTATTGATTCTGAGGCGGTATGAAGTTCGGCGGGTCAGCTAGTTATAATATAAAACATACAGTGAAATAAAACTAAATCAAATCAATCAAATCAAATCAAAAAATATTTATTGTACAAATAAAAAATACAAAAGACATAGCTTATGGGTGGACCCCATTTCTTCCAGCTAACCACATACATGTTATATTATAATGTTTATACAAATAAGAAAAATACAAATAAAAATACAAAAACAGGTGTTTCATTTATGTGAGATATTCAGTTAAGGTGTAAGGAAAGTGTTTAGTGACGATTTGAATTTGTGTGTATCTTGTATTTGTTTAGTGTTATGTGGAAGGTTGTTGTATACTTTAACGGCCGTGTAATATGGTCTTTTTTGGAATATTGTTTTGTTTGCTTTTGGTATTAATGAGTTTTCTGTGAACCTTGTAGCGTATTTATGTCTTGAGTTTTTTCTGTGGCAACTTGACTGTAGATGATCGCACTAACATGCATAACTCCATTATATAATATATGTTTGTGATTGTCAGAATTTTCAGATTTTCAAACATAGGTCTACATTACATGAATCCAGCAGAGTTTGTAATTTTTCTGACGCATCGTTTTTGGATGATAAAAACATCTTTGGCGTCTACTGAGTTTCCCAAAAAATAATACCGTGTTTTATTACTGAATATACATAACCATAGTATGCGGCTATTACTGATTCGATGTTTAATATTTTTCTAGGTGTACCTAGAACAAAAGAAAAGCTACTGATTTTTGCTTCCATTTTTCATACATGTTCTTTCCAGTTTATATTTGTATCTAGTTGTATTCCCAGCAGTGAACAAGTTCGGGAAGGTTCGATAATATTATTAAAGTTTACATTTATATTTATGGGTGTAGCTTGCACTGGACAAAATTTCAGAATTTGTATTTTGTTTGTGTTGAGTGGCAGATGTTGTGATAACAGCCAGTTTGCTATTAATTGGCAAGTCTCGTTAACATGTTTATTAAATTCGTCAACGTCTCCATTATATTCAAACAATAAAGCGGTGTCATCAGAAAACACTGAACATTCTGTGCAAGCAATAATTTGAAGTTCATTTATATAGATAATGAAGAGAAGGGGCCCAAGAATGCTTCCTTGTGGCACACTCTTGTTAATTGTTCTCCATTTGGATTCTACCATGTACTGAATCACTTTTTCGTCGATATTTGGTTCAAATTTGGAATTTGAACTTTCTGCATACGATTTTTTAGATATGATTCAAACCATTTTATTACTAAACCTCTTATACCCATATGTTCAAGTTGAATTAGAAGAAGCTTATGATCAACATTGTCGAATACTTTTGAAAGGTCGAGAAAAATACCTACGATTTTTGCTAACATTAATTCTTTCCAGAATTTTGTTGTTGATTTTGTTGAATTTTGTCCCAGAAAGTTATAAATGCGATTGTTTACGGCTCTTTCAAATATTTTTGAAAAATTTGGCAATTAGAATATTGGTCGACAGTTTGAGATTTCCTGTTTAGGACCCTTTTTATACAAAGGTAGGTACGATAATAAATTGTTTTAATTATTTTGGGAAGGTTCCTGATTCAAAAGATTTGATAATTAATATTTCCAACGGGTAATATAAGGCATGCATGCATTTATAATTTTTGTAGGGACTTTGTCAGTGCTGACACTGCTTTTATTTTTCAATTTTACGATGATTTTGATAATTTCCTCGTTTATCGCTACTGCGCTATATAAATATTACGTTATTATTATAAGAGATGAGTGATTATTTCTCTTTCAAACAACGAAGAAATCACATTTCCGCATTATATTTTGTCAGATCTGTCCTTCAGAGGCTCCAACGGAATATGAGATATTTACGGCCAGTAATTTCCTCCAAGGCTTAAGGGGTTAAGTAAGTAAAAACATTGCATAAATGATTTTGATATGACCTACTTATACGCGAATTTGTTCGCTTTGCATAGGCACTTAAGATTTTATTTTCTGGGTCGCTTTACTTTTCATCAACGTTTAACGATGGTCCAGATCTACTACGAACTATGGAATAAAGGTGAGTCCCCGGGAACAGGTTGGGAGGCGTCGTAAAGTGTTTTAAGAGGGTGAAGTTAGGGGAAAGAAGATAGTTTGAGAGGGACTCATATCAGCAGATCATAGTTAGAAGTTTCGTGAACCCTTTCCGCTATAACAATGGCATAACAACGCCATTGTGTAGCCCTGTATTGTCCCTGAGGATAAGTTAACTTATCAAGTTTTCCAACTTGCTTCTTCAGAATATTCCCCATAAAATGTTTAGGAATGTTCACCAATTGAATTGTGAAATTTTCAATAAGTGTTCGCCTTCGACCAAATTTATCACCTCCGCCGTGTACTTGAACACGTTGCCTCTTATTATTTATGAAATTAAATGTATATATAAGTGTTCTCTACAGCCTAGTATTTACGGGCGAGCATGTCCGGGCAAACATATCCGGGCGAGCATGATGTTACAGGTCAAACAACGATAATTTTTGTATGCATTTCTATACATAAGTGCTCGTCGATAGCCCCGTGACACCATGCTTGCCCGAGTCATGCTCACCAGGACATACACGCTAGAATACGCTCGTTCGGACATTCTCGTTATTTGCGACAAAAATAACCCTTTGTTTTTATTGAGGTTTAACTTCAGAATATGAATATAAGTTTAGTTTAGTTTTTAATTTACAGTTCCCTTGCCACATTCAAACTCACCTTGTCATATGAGCTACCCGAAATCCTTACAAAAAATTATTTACAAAATAAAAATATTACGTGATGAAATTTTACATCCAATGGGTTAAATCTACAAAACATCAGGTGTTAAATCATCTTCAAAACACAGACTGTATTTAAAATTGATTAAATATTAAAAATATTTACAAAATGTTCACACAAAATTTTCTTTTCGGGATAGAGAGTAGCGGGCTTTAATTCAATTGATGTGCGCCCCATCAATTGAATTAAAGCCCGCAGTTGATGTCGAAAGTTGTTATTGTTGATAGTATGACCTAATAAATTAAACATCTGTTATGTTTTTGATACAAATTAATAAGGAAAATATGTTTATAAAATCTAGATACTATAATAAATATCATTATTAACTTATTGTTGTTTAGAGATCATATTATGTCTGTAGATATACGTTAATATTATACACAAAATACAAAATAAGGTTAATTAACTTACGCGAAGTGTTCGACGCCATGTTTGGCGAAGTGAAGCGCAGTAATAAAACTGTTCAAAAATAATTGAACATAAATGTTAATAAAAAAAATATTGAAATATATTCATTTTTGTACTGACAAATAGACAAAACAGAAAAAATAACCACGAAACGTTAGTAAACTTTGACACTTAAACAACTTAATAAATATCAGGGTTACCACTCTAAAATATTTTGTAAAAGAAAGTAAAATTTAGTGATTATGCGGGCAAGAAGTTTTACTTCCATAGCTATAATATACAAAATACTAAAAAATAAATAGCAGAGTACACGATCGAAAGTCCAGTTATTTGGACAAAGCTGTAAGGCTTACTTGGAAGACCGCATTGTGGTCCCGGGCAAGCGATTGGATTTTTACTAGAATTTTTACCGCAGACTTTTTGTAAAAATCGGCACAAAGGTACATAATATCAGCATCAATCTCAACAACATAATATATTTTAATGAAAAAGTGACTCGTACAGAGATTAGGTACATAGATTTGTTGAATAATACTTTTAATATCAATAATTTATTTTATTTATAAACCAATTATTATCATAAATAAAATAAATTATTTTTAAATGAAAAAGTGGCCTTGTACAGAGATTACATAGATTTGTTGGAAAATATTTCTAATATCAATAGATATAATTTCTAATATAATAATTTCTAATATAATAATATTTCTATTATTATTATTATTTTTAACCACTATTATTATTGAACATCAAATAAAAATAAAACATCAATTATAAAGACATCAAGTAATTTATTTTCACCTTTTTAATTATTTTTTTTATTTATTTTACACACTTTACTTTATAAGACAAAAAAGTCCGATAAACTATTTTTAGCAGTTTGTCTAACGGGTTCTTTACATTAAAGATCTTATTATAGCGAGTTAATAGTTAAATTTTTACAATTACATAAAATAAAAATTAAATTTTTTACAGAAATATAGAGAAAAGAAAAATTATGAAAACGTAAATAACAATTTTAAAGTCTTTAGAATAATATGTTATTGTAAGCTAATACAAAATTAATTCTTTCAGTAAGCCAAGTCTTCAGTAAATTCAACAATTGTTTGTTTTGGGCACAGTTTTTAATTTCATTTTATTTTATTTATTTTGGAGAAAGTTCACAGCAAATCATAGATTACAATATAATACATTAATAAGGTGTTAATTATGCCAATTATGAACTTTCCACTGCTGATAGTTAATAATAAATAATAAAGTGTAACATTGTAAGGGTATTTTCGTAGTTTCATTTTTTAGTTACAAAATATAAAAGAGGGGGGGGGGGGAGGAGGAACATAGGAATAGGATTAAGAGGCAAAGGACGGGAATATATGTAGGGATTGAACTTTCTAGTTTGAGTCATGTTGCTTGGTGAGTTTTCGTTTCATGTCACGTAAAGTTGAGTTAAAAATGTCAATGTGATAATAATTTAAGTTAAATGAGTGTGTGGATCTGTAGATAAATGAGTTCTGTTTGGAGTTGGTCTTGCAAATAGGGAGATTAAAGGTAAGCGACTGCCTGCTGTTGCGATTTGGAATATGGAATGATAGGCGTTGAAGAAGATCAGGACAATCGATTAAGTTTGTGTAATTTTAAATAACATTAGCGAGTCTGCTATATTTCTTCGACAAGTTAACGTTTGTATTTTGAAGAACTTTGCAGAGTCTTCATTACTAACATAAGATCGAAAAGAGCCGAAATTGAAGTACCTTAAAAATCTATTTTGAACGCTTTCAATTCTATTTTTGTGCACTGCGTAGCCTGGGTTCCACACCTGAGATGCGTATTCAAGGATACTACGAACATATGAGAAATACAGTGTTTTGAAAGTAGTAAGGTCTTTAAATTGTTTACAGGAGCGGATTATGAAACCAAGCATAGAAGATGCGTTAGTGACCATATGGTCGATATATTTATTGAAATTCAGTTTAATATCAAGTATAACCCCAAGGTCCTTACTTTCGAATTTGATAGACAACGGTACGTGATTAATACGTTTTTATTTCTAGTAAAGCGCACGATGAAGCATTTAGAAATATTTATTTCCAGACAATGGGCATTACAATACGTGCTCAAACGTAACAAATCATCTTGCAGCTTCTGACAGTCCTCGATTGAGTTTATAGGTGAAAATATTTTCATGTCATCTGCATACAGGATAGTTTAGGAGTTAAGAAAACAGTTACCAATATCATTGATATAGATGTTAAATAATAATGGTCCCAACAGGCTGCCTTGAGGAACTCCTGATGTAACAGCAACAGAATCTGATTTAAATCCAGCAACCACTACTATTTGGCTACGGTTGGAGATATAAGAAGAGAGCCAACGATAAAGATTGCCGTGAATACCAATCTCTATAATAATAATAATAATAATAATAATAATAAGCCTTTTTATTCTGGACTTCTGTTAGGTATGTATTAGACATGATCTTATTTGTTATAGTATATCCCGAAGCTCAGTTTGCCTCTTGGCATAGGCCTCCTCTAACATTTTCCATTGGGACCTGTCACGCGCTACTCTTCTCCATTGATGTCCAGCAGTGAGTTTTAGGTCATCTTCCCATCTCATGTGTTGACGTCCTCTACTTCTTTTGCCATCTCTGGGATACCAGTCAGTGACATTTTTGCACCATTTCTCTTGTGGATCGCGTATCATGTGTCCTGTCCATCTCCACTTTTGTTGGTCTATTCGGGTAAGTACATCGGCAACTTTAGTTTTCTCCCTTATTGTGCTACCTCTTACTCTGTCCTGTTTCCTTGTTCCTGTCAAACTTCTCTCCATGGCTCTCTGGCAGCGTTCCAACTTTTCTCTGTGGCATTTGGTGAGTGCCCAAGTTTCACATCCATAGGTGATGACTGGAAGTATACACGTGTTGAAGACTTTCCTTTTTATTTGCATACTTAGCTCCTTAGATTTCAAGACTTCTTTCAAAGACCAGTATTTCTTCCATCCATTTGCTACTCTTCTCTCGATTTCTTTAGTGGTTTGATCTTTGTGAGATATTATCTGTCCTAAATAGATGTAATCTGACACATATTCGAGTGGTTGGTTGTCAATTTTTATAGTTACTGGTTCAGAGTTTGTAAGCAATTTTGTTTTGTCTTTGTTCATGCATAGGCCGACTTTCACACTTTCCTCGTTTAGTGATTCTATCATTCTAATTAGGTGCATTGGGTTTTCCTCGAATAGGACTATATCGTCTGCAAATCTTAGGTGGTTAAGTTTTACACCTTGTACGTTGAAACCATATTTTTCCCAATCTAGTTTGCGGAAGATACTTTCCAGAGCAGCCGAGAACAATTTTGGTGATAGAGGGTTTCCCTGTCTTACTCCTCTCTCGATCTTGAACTTTTTTCCCAAGGTTTCTAGTTGGATCCTCGCTTCGCAATTCAAGTATATGTTTTTTTATAATATTGATGTAGTTTAAAGGTATCCCCTGCTGTTCAAGGCTATCCCATATAGCTATGTGTCTTATGCTGTCGAAAGCTTTGGAGTAATCGATGAATGCCATGTATAGTTTCTTATTATACTCATTATATTTTTCTACTATTTGTTTCACCGTGTGTATGTGGTCTAGGGTAGAGTATTTTTGTCTAAAGCCGGCTTGCTCCCGTGGTTGATTTTCGTCTAACTTTTTACTTATTCTTTCCAGGATAACTTTGGAAAATACTTTGTATATATTTGACATCAAACTTATAGGTCTGTAGTTCCCTATATCTTCCTTTTGTCCTTTCTTGAATATAAGAATAATGTTTGATGTTTTCCACTGTGTAGGTATTAGACCAGTTATAAGTATATCATTGAATATTGAAGTTAGTATTGGTAGTAGTTCTTCCATGGTGCCTTTAAGAAGTTCGTTTGTCACTTTGTCTGGACCTGGGGCTTTTTCCATCTTCTGACTGTATATGGCTTTTTCTACTTCTCTGGAATGTATTTTTGGTTCAGTTACAACGTTTTCCTGCTCTTTATTGACGTCTTTCTTCGGATCATGTTTTTGTTTGTCGTCTGGGCTTGAGTAGAGATCCTGGTAAAATTTTGTGGCTATTTCGTTTATGTTTTTTCTATTTGAAGAAGTATTCCCCCTTTTGTTTAATTTTGGTATCCATTCTTTATTTGATTCTCTCAATTCTTTAAGCGCTTTTTTCACTCCCCCTGTTTTCACTATATGCTTTTCTAATGTTTGCAGCCTCTTGGTCTTCCTATCTTTCCTGATGTTTTCTCTGATTTCTTTACTTAATTTTGTTATAGTTTTAATGTTATCTTTTTTAGGATGTTTTGAAAATAGGTGTTTTCTTTCTTCTATAAGTTGCAGCGTTGTGTCACTTAGTTCGTACTTGTTTCGTCTGCTAGTCTCAGCTTTTTCTTTAGTTAGTAGATTTTCTAGCTTTCCATATTTCGCACGAGCATCAGTGTTACTCAAAGTTAATTCTTCAGCTGATTCAATTAGGGATTGTGTTATTTTCCTTAAGGTTTCATCGCTGTGGTGTTTTGTAGTGTGTGAAGTGAAATGTTTTCTAGATTTATTTGGTGGTTCTATTCTTATATTGCTTCTTACCATACGATGATTTGTATTGAAATTGAATTTAGTTAGGACCGATGTATCCGTGAAGGCTTTTGGATAGTTTGTTGTTATGTAGTCAATTTCGTTTTTGGTTTTGCCATCGGGGGAGATCCATGTCCACTTATTCTTTTGGTTTTTCATGTATAAACTGTTCAAGAGCGTTAGATTGTGTTGTAATAATAATTCAACCAAAAATTCACCATGTGGACTTCTTCTACCTTGGCCAAACTTTCCCAAGACATATTCTTCCTTGCATTGCTTCATCCCGACTTGAGCATTGAAGTCGCCCATTAGAATAATGTGGTTGTTTTGATACCTTGTTAATATCTTTATTAATTCTTTATAGAAAAGTTTGATTTCTGTTTTTGTTGCTTGTTCTGTTGGAGAATAAATTTGTATAACTGACCATACTTTTTGGTATCCCGGTATGTCAATGTTAAGAATGGCTATTCGATCAGAGATTCCAATTAGGTCTTGTATGTATTGTTTCATTGACCGTTTGATTATGAATCCTACTCCTCTTTGACCGGCTGTTTCGCCTTTGTGGAATAGTATGTAGTCAATGCGTTCCTCAATCTTTTCTCCTAGTCTTCTCATCTCACTAATGCCCAGGATATCCCATTTTATTTCTTCGAGAGCTTTTTCTAGCTCGTGAAGGCTTTCTTCGGTTCTAAGGGTTCTCGTATTTAAAGTTGCAATATTGAGTATTTTTTTTCTTCTTGTTGTTAGAGGGTGGTGGTCTTTAACTCCCGCGGGGACCAGCCGAATTGGGAGACTTTTTGTTAATTGGTTTTGATTGTTAATTTTTGTTGGTATTAATATTGTTTGTTTCTGATTTTCCGAGTCAATTATTAGTTTTTTGCAGCATTTAGTTGGGAGTCAGAATTTGCCCGGTTGACATAGTTCAGTATGTTAGGTCTGGTGATCTCTTTCGTGCTAGTTTTGGGTAGAGGTTGTGGAGGATTGTTTAATATTTTGTTTGTATTTACTTTCTTTTGTGCTGTTTAAGAGCTTGTTTAACAAGATTGAGTGATCGACCCTGTCAAACGCCTTACTAAAGTCGGTATAGATAGTGTCCACTTGTATTCGGTTATCCTAATTATAATGGAGGTACTCTGTGAAAGTTAAAAGATTTGTGTTTGTTGATTTACCACTAATGAAACCGTGCTGGTTCATATTCAGGCTAGGTTTAAGAGCAGCATATAATTTATGATAGATTATTTTTTCAAAAATTTTGTTGAATATGCAAAGTTTGGAGATTGGCCTGTAGTTTTTGACATCAGTTTTTTTACAATTCTTAAAGATGGGAGACACAAACGCGGATTTCCATATAACTGGGACAGTGCATTCGGTAAGAGTTCGATTGAAAATCAAAGAGAGGGGTAAGGCTAGATTGTTTGCACATCGTTTAATAAGGATTGAAGGTATTTCGTCAGGACCAGCACCTTTGCAAGTATCAATTTCCTTAAGGTATTTGAAGACGATTTCTCGCGTCACCTCAATATTGCTTATATTGGATGTATGGTTTCCGACGTTAGTTGGATTATGGGTAGGTGGATCGGAGGGTTTACTGAAAACCGAACTGAAATATTCTGAGAATAAATTTGCAATGGCTGTTGCAGCGCCAGGTTCTTCTTTTCTCGTTGTTAGCTTTTCGAAATGTAGTTTCCGATGTCCCTCCGCATTCATAATGAAATTGTTCACTGCAGGAGTAACATGTGATACCGTCTGTAATAGATAGTTGGCACTTGGAACAGATCATCTTGAAAAGGTTGGTCGCCTCTGGGTTGTCGGTTGATGGCAATGAATTAGTTGTATGGGTAGGTATATGTACGTTTGATGAGCGACAGAGCAAGGCACTGGACTTGTAGGTAGGAGTAAATTCTAACTGCGGCAACTCAGAACTGCACTTTTGCGATATTTATAATGTTGATTTCACAATAAATCAGCATCAACACTTTAGAAACAATATGAGGGCTGATTTCGTCTTAATTCACCGAAGAATTTTGCGGGGTTTAATGATTCAATTTGATGTTTTGACTATAGGAAACAACAATTTTGACAGAGCGAAAAATGACGTATATCACACTTGTTTTGAATATCTACCTATTAATATCTACCATATTTCAGCAGGTAACATATTTGAACTACTATGTCCATATTTATTTGTATGCTTAGGTACAATTAGTCCTTCATTAAAGTTAAAAAGAGTATTACGGTTGTGTTCTAGCCTGTTTATATATGAAAACATAGATCGTAATGATAATATTATCTAAGAACGTATATTACTACGAGCCGGGTAATACAGACTAATCCATCACTCCCTAACTCCCGATAATAGGCTACGCTTGTCACATATCGCCTCACGAATTGAAATTCCAAACTGGATATTATTAGAAGCGATTGATAATGATGACACGTTTTACACAAATCACCAGTTTCTAACCAACGAATATATCCACACACTAAACTACTGTCTACTGAAGAAATGATAACCTCATACGTGGCAGGCTTTCAAAAGTCTTGTATTCGTGTAGAAGTTTAAGAAGTACATATCCGTTGAGCAAATTCGACTCTAGTAGAGCTGATAGGGCATTTACTTATTTCGTTACTATAATATCTGGGGTTTATTCATAATAACTGGAAACCGATATTATTTATAAGACGTTTATTGACACTGTTAACAAGATCAAGGTTGCACTTCAAGTGACGCGACAGACCTACCAACTATCAGCATGTGACAGCTGCGGTACCAACATGACAAGATACATAACAGGTACCAGCTTTTTGATAGGTGATACCTTGTAAGATATTCAATTCGGGAGGCTGGAATGGGTATCGCCGCACCAGGAACCATTCATTAGATAATCAACACCTCTTCTATAGGTCACCCCAAGTGGTTCGCTACATTCAGTGACTTTGCAGCGATGTCCGGGTCCATGGGGGTGAGGATTGTCTATGTCTTGGCGGTGGATGCGTCTGCCCACCTATTGCGTTGCGGGCCGGTTTTGGAAAGACTTTTCCAAAACCGGCCCGCAACGCAATAGGTAATAATTAATTTAAAGGATAGAATCTTATTACCATTAATTTTTAGTCTGACGTTTAATTGGTTTCAAGGAATCTACAAATAACAAACAAATGTGTTATTTTTGTAGGATAAATTTCACATTAATTCTGGTGGTAGGAATTTCAACGAAGGAAGTATAGTTTTTTGGGAAACAAAAACATAATAAAGCAAAACGTTATCTATTATAAACGCGTGTTTCTAATAAAACCCCATACAGTCCCATCGAGGTCTCGTATGTGATGTCATCGTTCTAGTATATTCTGTCTTTTTCTTTTTAAATAAGATGCGTTAAGGCGGGGGTTCGCGCCGCGACCGCGACCGAATACCGAGACCAGAGACGGAGACAGGCGACCGCAACGGGTACTTGTTTTTTAGCTTTGTATGGGGGCCAGTTCGTGCGCGCGACCGAGGCAGGAGACAGAGACGGGAGACGGGAGTAATACACAGACGTATCGGAGTATGGTGAAATGCTGAGACTGTTCTTGATACATCCCCTTTACACCGGTGCATGTATGTAAAACTCGAGGGACACGAGCGGAACACCCGTTCACAGTTGTTGATGTTGGCTACATGAGAAAATTTCGTTTTTTCGACTCGTTTTTGTGTAAGTCGACTCGTATGTGGAACGAGCTACCGGCATCTGTTTTCCTCCTTAATTAATAAATGCCTTCCCACAGCCCCTAACCTGCCTCACAACGCTGCCCAACAGGATGACGATATGGTTCCCCTATCTTTATACTGTACTCGCCGCTTTTGTGAGGATTTCACTTGAAAAACATTGTCATGAGAATGGAGTTAACACGATTTTTAGTTAAACGAAGATAATATTAGCGAAACTCTAATATTAGTGTCCAGGATTCCGCGTTCCAGCACTTGATCCTCCGTTTCGGCTGTGTTCATTATCATCCAGAGGAATTCTCGGGGTCACCAATGTTAGAAGTGTTGTTTGCCAGGGTTGAGGAGCTGGTGGAGAATGTTTGACCTGTGCTCCATCTTCTCATCAGACGAGGTAGTCCCAATACTTTACCATAAGGAATAGTCAGGCTCCTGGGGATCACGGTACTTCTAGGCCGCGATCCAGTGTTCAGTAATTATATTGGATGATGATTGCTCATTTCGAGTGATTAACATTTATTTGACATTAAATATTTTACACGATTTAGTGTTCACGTATGAAACGGGTAGAGGGGTACAAAACGCGAGTGGCCGGTGGGGTCGAGCGTTGGAGACGGAATAATTTGCTCGGTCATCGCCGGAGCGATCCAGAGATGTTTTCTTTGCGTGGAGGGGATGCCACACGCATAAATGAATAAAAGTGATGTCCATACTACAATCAAATTAGTGTTTGGTTTACCTCCACTCGGTAATTAATGATATCTAATGTAATATTCCTTAAATCCAGGAAGCCATGCATTAGGGGTGGAGAGTACGTTAGCAGTAACCACTGTCTACCACAACGTATTAGGAGCCAAGCGGGTAATGGATTTCAACACAGTCCGTCTGCAACTCCAGATAAGCGCCAAGCAATTAATCAGTTTCATACTTTGTTCTTTTTCATTTTAATATTGGAACTTCCCACTCTCATCTAATCTTTTTTCCTCAGTGAAACCGGGAGCTGAGAGCACCCGTCTCTCGTTAAGTGGAATAATATTCCACTGAATACGTTCATTTGCGGGATTAAGTGTTTGTTTTTAGTTAATAAAGCCGTAAAGGAATAAGAGGAGAAGACACCGTCTCATGAAATCTACGCACATTTAATGAGAAATTATTTTTGATTAAGCGTACCGTGCTTGGCGCTAGTATCAAATAATTGCGTTAATAAATTTCCTGGGTTCTTAAATTTAATTCCAAAAGTATACAGTTTCAGTGAAATCATTAAATATCATGCTTTATCATGTATTATATCAAATTTTTGTGTAATCCGAAGTCAGAAACTGGCCTTGGGGTAGTATAGATTTAAAATACATTATTTAGTGTAAAGCTACGCAAAGATGTGAATAAATAACTAAACAGCGCGGGGTACCGTTGTTATGCCATTTAATAAAGAAATTGTTTCTCCCTGCGTGTCCTTTCCTATTCGTCCCGTTCCCCTTCCGCCTCCTCTTACTGTCATGCGTTGTTAAGCCATTTAATAAAGACATTGTTTCTCCGTGCGTCTCCTTTCCCATTCGTCCCGTTCCCCTTCCGCCTCCCCTTCCTGTCCCGCGTCCCCTTCCCCTCTCACGTTCCCACTCCGCCACCTCCACATTCCCACTTCCCACTCCACTCCCCCCCTTCCCCCGTCTCGCGAACCCCCCTCCCGAGTTCCCCTCCCCCCTCCCTGGTTTCCTCCCCCCTCCCTGGTTTCCTCCCCCCTCCATGCGAACACCCCTATACGAGTTCCCCTCCCCCCCGCATTCCATACATTCAGTCCCGGTACATTCAATTTTCAAACAGCTCGCGTGCCACCTATTGCAATTTTTTTATACAAATTTCATGATACCAGAGCTCACCAGCAGTTTTATACAAACCTTGTGCTGACAATAACGAACACAAAAAAAATAATTATCTAATTTGGTGCAGTCGTTCGGAAGTTATGCGCGTACATACATTTCAGCAATTCATTTTTATTCATATATATATACATATAAATAAGTTAGATAGATAGAAGATAGATAGATAGATTGATTATTAACTTTACTATCTGCTTAGGTTAATGTGAACCCAAGTTAGGCTAATTAAAACATAACATGCATTTCATAATCTTTATTAAATTTATAGATCTCTGATCTAGAGCTTTTGAAAGGAATACTTGATCGACATATGAACACGCAGGTAAGACCGGAGACTAAAATACGGATGTTAAAGTTGTATAAAAAATGGTTGTTTATCAGTAGTGTAAAATTTAAAACCCGTTTTTTAGTAACAGAGATTGATATATTAGGTATTGTAGCGCGCAGTATTTGGTCCGACGCACGGATACGAATACTTTCTCCCTCACACGCATAGCGCCGTCACCACCCGGACAATAAGGCAACGCATTGGCCGAGCTACCCCCACCCCCCTGTCATCGGCCGGCACTACCCCGCCCCAAAGGGTATATAACACCGTGCAGGCCTGTATGGAGCCAGAGTATCCAGTCTCCTGGTGAAACTAAGCAACAGAATCCTAGTTGTCATTCCCCAAGTTAAGCCCTCCCTAGTACCAAGTCAAGAGAGCCCTCTGGGTCCTCCTTGGGAATTCGAGTAATAGCGTCCTCGGGGACATTACTTGTAGGGAAACCTTAACCTTCCCTCAATCCTCCCCAGTACCAAGTCGAGAGTGCCCTCTGGGTCCTCCTTGGGAATTCAAGTAACAGCGGCCTCGGGGACATTACTTGTCGGGAAAACCTTAACCCCACTAAGAGACCACGGGTCCTCTGTTGAGGTTATTGCGCTAAGTGTTTAGCGAGAACGTTAGTGAACATTGTTTAAACTCTAACAGCCTTACTAAAAAACCCAGTGAAAATTTTATTCAATTGACAAACGGCCGGGGATGTGAAAACATTACTAATAAAAAATGTGTTCATTGAAAGAAATACACATGGTTTACACGGCCTGAGAGGGTAGTTTATCTCTGTTTTAACAATTGATGTTCGAACGAAATTTGGAATTTTTCCAAAGTATTTTTAATGTTCTATATATTTCTTACTTTTGAAGGTGTTGTAAAAAAAATACCGTTTATGAAAACTAGATAAAATTACCTTTTAGATTTGTGTATTTCAAATACAGTTTAGTTTTCAAAAATAGACATATTTTAAGATTCAAACTCGGAAATAAATGGAAAAAAATTTCTTACCTAAATTTTTTTTAATAAAATGTAAAGAAATTTAAAAAAAAATCAAAATTTCAAAAACACAGTCCTTTTATGTAATAAATTTGGAAGGAAACTAACACCTCACTTTTTCCTCGTTCATACAATAAAAAAATAATAAATAATTTCAAAGTTTTTTTTATTGCTAAAAAACTAACCTAAAAATTATACCGGTTTTTATAACAGATTTCTTGCATCTCTAAAGACGTTAATTTCTTTGATACATTTAGGAAAACATGTATTAGATATTACTATTTAAAAAAACACCACTTTCATAAAATTATCGTAAAATAAAATCCTTTAAATGTAAATTTGAATTTTCATGTATCGTATAAAATAGTTTTGGACACTTCAATTTTCAAAGTACGATTATTGTTTTATAACTTGACTAAAACTTATGAAAAACCACAAAAAACACGGTAAATATATCAATTATATAAATAAAGGAGTAAATTAGTCATATTTAGAAATTAACGTAATATTGCACACACATCCGCGAAGCGAAATTATTTCGCTCTTCCAACGCGAAAGTTCATTTATGATATGAGCGCGAACAACGAATGCGCAGGCGCCGCCACCTAGCGGTTATGAAGGAAAACAAACAATTTAGTACAAAAATAACATTGTTCCCAGATTTAAAATACGTTTTAAGAACAAACCTTATTTGTAATGTTATCGTGTTTTAGTGTATTTTTGTTTTATTCATGTTGCTGCAGCAACACGGGAATTTTTTTTTTAGCAAGGCTGTAAGTGATTTTACTTTGTGCTACAACTTTCCTGTACTCTGTTTTTTACTATAAGCTGTGAACTCTGTATATAAGAGAAATAAACTGATCAACGCTGAAAGACTATTTTCTTATAAATACCCTGCCACAGTATACTATTACCAGAGTTTTGTATTATTGTACCAGAACAAACGTAGCACCGCACCGACCATTATACTTATTACTTGTTATGGTAGTTTTTTTTAAATTTATCAATCTGATCTCCACAACCAATCTCCACGACCAAAGCTTTTCAAAGAACAAATATTTTCCTCATTCCATTTCAATTCGGAGTAAAACCATGGTAGAATGTTTAAAAGCCTTACAGTGCACAGTTCTTTGCATCAAAATAACCATCATAGGATTGTTTGGAAACAAAGACAGGCTCTCAAGAGTTTTGTCACACAACAAACAGCACACTTGAGCCGTTCCCAACCAGCAAGTACTAAGGAAGTTAATATAAATACTTAATATTTATGTAACGATCTGAAAACATTTGTGTAGTCACAATTATTAATTTCATTATTTTATTTTGCTATTTTTACCGATTACTTACACATTTGATAGTTGGGAGCGGCTCGCGTGAGTTGTGTGAGTGTCTGCACGAATCTAATGACGTTATGTCTGAAAAGTATCAATAAGTACTTGGGGCACAATATGGCTATACCAAGAAAGTGAATGAAGGGAGATTGGGGAAGGGGTTAAAGGACGAATTGTATTATGAAGGTCTCCAACGCGCGGGAAGGGTAAGAGGCACTTCATCCTCTGTTAAGTAGAGTTTTAACATTTTCATCATAAACATAGATTAATTTCAATTACTTTTATTATGCGCAAACTGTAAAACTTGTTTACGGTTTTCGGTAATTATCTAGATTGGAATTGGACCACGTAATTGGGTTTTTGAACCGTATTTAATAACAACTGCTTCATTTAAGACTATGTAATTACATATATACCTACGAATGAAATGCTTTTCCCATTAAAACACTCACTTTTACGTAATTGCCTTTGTCATAGATTATTTTTCCGCTTATTGACTTTACTAACACAATACCATAACCACACATGGTTTCTCAGGGTGGTATTTTATCGACTAAAAAAAGAATATATATTTTTTTTATGAGAATCCTATCAGGTTTAAAAAAATAAAGATATTTTTCACTGTTAGCAGGAACTGCTGAATATTTTGCTCAAAAAAAAATACATGTATTTAGCAGCTTTTTGAATGAGAGTTTTTTTTAAATTTATTTTTATTATTATAATCTGAAACTATACAAGGTGATTGATTTCCGTGGAAATACTTATCTTCAAAAAATAGCTTTCCAAGGGCAAACATTTTTCATGTTAATGAATACAACAAAAAAACCTAAAATTAAATTTCTATCAAAGCCTCTGAAACGTCGGAATTCTTTTACAGTAAAAGAAACCTCAAATTGGCTATTGTACTTACCCATTGTTGAAATAAACATTATAAATATCGTTGTCAGTTTTTTCTTTTAAACATTCAATAAAAAAATATATAAAATGGAATTCTAAAAATGAAACTTGATAAAAATGAATAAAAAAACTAGTCAGCGTTTTACGTTTCTGTACGAAAAAAATTTTGTAGGTAAATTTTTCTATATTAAACAATGAAGCAATACCAGTTGATTTTTGAGAAAGCCACTTGCTGTTTTGTTTATTAGATGAATAAAGTTTGCGACAAAATTTTTCTCGGATTTTTCCGATTCAAACTTTCGTTTGAGAGTCGCTAACATTTTCTTCAATGATTAAATATTAAAGTTTGCAGTTTTTCTTATTAAATTATTAAAAAAAAACTGTCGTCTTGCCCAAACCATCTAAGCGTCTTTTTCTTAATCTTTCTCATCTCGCCAACGCCTTGCACAGAATTTCCACATTTTTCAGAGGGTTATATTTTGTTTTATTAAACGTACTTTAGGGAGTGAAAAAAGAGGAGGGGTAGGTAAGAAAGAGAGAGAGAGAGAGGGAGTGAGAGGGGGGGGGGGGGGGGGGGTAAAGGTGGGTGTAGGAAAGTAGAAGGACTATATGTCTATTTTTTTGTAAATAGATTTAATTTATTTTTAGTGTTAAATAAATCAATTTATTTATTTTATTTTATTTATTACATAAGATAAAAAAAAAAAAAAAAACAATGAAGACAACATTAGCGACTCTCAGTCGCAAATTTGAAACGGAACAATCTGAAAAAGATACCAAGGTCCTGAGTTCGATTCCTTTGTAGATATGACCGTATTTTTTTCTGATTTTGCTGTTTCTAATTCTTGACTGGGAGTCGCTTATATTGTCTTCACTTTTAATTTTTTTAATATTAATTGCTTTGAATGGTTACGTAATTTGTGGATTTTTCGACCACCATGCTAGGCACATAACTGTCTTATGGTGGTCGAGAATTAAAATAATACTAGTAGTAATAATAAAAATAAAAATAAATCAAATGAAACTAATTAATTTGTTGAACACTACTTATTAAATAAATTATCTGTATGTTTCAAAATCAATGGTTTCCTTTTTTTAATCTTATCCTGATAAATGATGTTGTTTTTTAATTCTTATCCTGACGAAGAAACCATTGGTTTTGAAACATGTAGATAACTTGATTAAATTAGTGGTGTTTTACAAAACTCTTTTTTTTCATTTAATTAAAGATTGAAGTAGAAAGTAAATAAATCACTCAAATTGTGACAAAGCATTTTAAGTAATGTCGAACAATAAGGTTAAGCATTACAAAAATAAAAGCAGAAATTAAAATAAGAGAAATAATTGTCCGATATGTTCAGAAATAATTAATTTTTCTTTTACGAGGGAGGGAGAGGTTCCCTCCCTCGTAATCCCCCCCAAAAAGGGTTGAGAACCTCTGGTCTAAAGCAAATAAGTAAAATATGTGAAATAATATAAAATAAAAATATTTAAATGAGATTTTAAATGTTTTATTTTACCTTATGGGTATCATACGTCTCTAAACAAATTATAGCTTTTTAAAAAGGTGAATTTTCACAAAAATTACATCGTGCTCACTAGAAGTACACAATCATTATTACGAAGCCATGCGAAAGACGAAACCGAAATATTTTATAAATAATTACATTCTTCAATTACAGACTCTTTGAATTTCATTTTGTATCAATGGCAAGAATCTTCAGAATTTTTCTGCCAGAAATTGTAAAATTACATGAATGAGTTGAATTTATTCATTTCCTCAATACAAGGAAGGTTTAACTCTTCTTTGGAGCTCATTCCTCACTCTGACACGAGTTTCCCCGTGGGGAGGTAATATAGGTAGTATAGGTGAGGAGTTGGAAGTAGGTGTTAGAGGTAGCAGTGGCGTACTGTTTATAATGGCTAAAAAACTGTAGCCACTCTAAGAAAAATGTACCATAGAAAGGAAAAACATAATTTGAAAAAAACTGCGCCAAATTTTTGATAAAAATGTACATTTCCATAAATTTGTGAATATTTTTATGAATGGTCTACATCATAAATATTTCTACATTGGTACATCATTTATATTTTTGACAAAATTTATACTTTCAATTGAAACCTGATTTATGACGATTATATTAATTTCACTTTAACACATAACGAAAAGCTACAATCCCCTTACTGATTTCACAAAATGCTGTCAAATAGTTATTACGACTTAATCAGATTCTTATTTTTTTTATTTACTTGTTGTTACACGCACAAATTATTGTATGCTTATACCTATGTACAAACTAGGATTTATACATTACACTTGTTTTATGTTAAGTCTTAATATATATACATTTTATGTATAATTTATTTTTTTATGCTAAATATTCATTAGGTTTTATTGGTACAACTCTGGTTATTTTATTTTTTGAAGTCTCTGATTTAATATTTTGTACTTTAAGTGTAAATTACATTATGGTTTATTCTGTTTTATTGGTCTATGACACGCATAAATTTTCATAATTACAAACTTGCTTTTCTATGTTATATTTTATTTTACTTATTATTTCAGACTTATATTACTATTAGGTTTTTAATCATCGTATTAGTATTTTGCTAATTTGCACAAAATTTTGTTTTTTACGTGTTTATAGTGTTTTCATGTACAAGCTTCTAGGGCGGTAATAAATAAAATAAAATATTGATAGAATTTTTTTTACAATCAATATAAATGTTCGTTTGAAATTGAGGACATCACAAATCACTAATTTTGCCGATGATACGATTTTGCCGTTTTACGCCAAATCTTGGGGTGAAGTCTTTGAAACGGCAGAAAATGATGATGCTCACATATTAACCCCGAATACAGACAAAACAAAATTTTGAACATTTCGAATAAAAAAATAATAATAATATCATATAAAATAATAATCTCTTACCTCCACAACAAAGCCTCAGACTGCACCTTATTAATCATATATTAATCACACAACCCCTTATTAATCCCATGTAGTCCTAAAGTAGTATTAAATACCTTGGTATTCAAATAGATGATCTTCTTAAATGGAATGCATATGTACAAAATGTTCAAATCTAACGACAAAACTGAGAAAACTCATATATTTCTTTAAAAATGTTACAGGGATATTTTAAGAAGAAAACAACTGAAACAAGTTTACTGTGCTCTTATACAATCATCACTTGATTACGGTATTATCAGTTGGGGTAGTGCCACAAATACTTGCCTGAAGGTTTCAGCAAGGATTCAAAAACTAATTCTGAAGGTTATTCTTAAAGACCCGTTGAGGACGAGCACTGATTTTATTTTTAAGACACTAAATGTCAATAAAATAAATAAAATGCTAAACTATATCTACGTATTGCCATAATATGTGTATATTTACTTTTCTAATTTAAAATAAAAATAACCAACTAAAAAAATTTAAAAGTATTTAAAATTTGGAACAGTCCGAATTTATGTATTATATGCCGTATCTTTATTAGAAGTCTATTATATATAATACAGGTTCAAAGGTTCGTATTAAGAAAAGCGTCAGTAGTAGGTACATACTTCCAAGAAAACGGCGTACAAAGCTGAATTAAAAAATCGCCTACCTTTGGTCATAGAGCAATGCACGCCACTGATGAATAGGTTTCTTTGGAAATCTTTTCGGGGCTCGCAAGAAGGTAGAAAAATCCAATTATGGTTTGGACCCGCATAACGGAATCCTCGACTCGATTCGCGAACGGGAAACGTGCATCACAATGCTGTTAAACCCTTCATTGTATTGTGGCGCTTTTTAAAGGAATATGAAAAAAATCAATGCTGGGTTCCGGAGTGGGGTTGGTAAGTTTGATGTTGGGCAAGTTACTAAATCCGATGACAATTTACCCTGTGAGTTAAAAAAAATCTTGTATTGCTTTTAAGATTAGAACTAGAAAAAAAATGTAAAAAGCAATATCGCAACATACATTTTAACCCTCTAGTGAGTGACAAAGTCTGGCCAGACCATTTCGTTTTTAAAAGTTTCGTTACATTTTTTTCAGGCTTGATAGAACAAAACAGTTTCATGACTTCCTCAAAAATCTGTGCAGCAAACACGACGGTAGCAGCTGCAGTTCGATTTCGTACATTTTGTAGTGGATTTTTTTTTCAAAATTGGTTTCGTGTAGAAATAAAAGATCCGTGCACGTCTAACCAATATTTTGCTTGTGTGTGTTGTCATGGTTGGATGCTTGTTAGAAGTGTTTTCAGGGTAGTTGTTTTGGACGCATATAAAATTGAATTGAGTTTAGTTTGGCGGTACCGAGTGAGCCGTTCGTTCTACTGCTCGCATTTTTTGTAAAATTTAAAATGTATACTCGAAGTAATTGTTGAATTTGCAGAAAAGATATTTTATAAATTTGTTTTGAATATATTTTTTGCCTTCATGTACAGTTTATATTTATCACATGAAGTAGATATCGCAGTATATTTCAGTGTGTTTCTGACCATTGCACATTATAACATTAAGATTGTACGCGGATACTGAAGACTTTACGTATAATTAGAACAAAACCAAGCATTTTACATGACCTATGAATGATTGAGTAAGATCTTTACATTTCTTTTTAGAGATGAAATGTTCACTGTGGAGTGAATAAAAGTATTATTAACATAAAGTATTATTAAAAAAATAATAAAGTGGAATTGAAACAAAGTTATTTAATTGTGTTTATTATTATTATTAACATGTTTATTTCTAGTGAATGTCATTTGGAAATATTGATATCTAAACAGTTAACTACGCAATACGCAAAGCCTATCTAGGTCACTTTGTAATGCTTCACAGTCAGGCAGAAAATGTGCAACTATGAATATTTTCATTTCGTTAGCGTAAAGTTCATATTTGGAATATTGATATCATGATCCAATGTCATTTATATAAATGTTGAATAAGAACGGACCTAGGTGGGAACCTTGGGGGACACCAGATATTACCCTAGAGACTTTGAGAAGACACCGTTGATTAAGATTACCTGACTACGAGTACTAATATAGAACTTAATTTATCTAAACAGGTCGCCATCTACACCAAGTAGGATGAGTTTTTAAAAAGAATTGAGTAAGTTACGCGGTCAAAGGTCTTAGAGAAATTACATAGTATCAACCTGCTCCTTATCGTCCATTTTGCCCTTAATTTAATTTATGCTCATCGGAGTTATAATAATGAAAGTAATAACGTTTATTTCCGGGCAAAAAAAAAATACTTACAAATATGATGAATTACAACTAGAACCTCTTGTTTAACGTTTAGCTGCATTACATTTTTTTGCATTTTCCATAAAACAATGCACCAAAATTCACACTATTATTTATTTAAATAACGGTTTAACAACTCTATTTTATTTGTACATTACAAACATGTAACAAAAGTTTTATATTATATGCAGTAATTAATTATCAATCTTTTTACCTTAATATAAGAATCTGATTAACGGTATGGCGAAAATGAAACATTTAAACCATTGATGCAGGAGAGTTACTTATTTAAATCCATTTTATTGTCGTCATAGGAAAGATTCCTTAGATTTAATCTGTTGTACAGCCCTTGGCGAAGTTGCGCTCATTACAAACCCTTCTGGCCGAGTTTATGGGCGGGCATTATTCCGCTGGGCCAGTGGCGCACCGTGCACAGTGCCCGTGCAGTGTGTGCAGTGGGCGGGTGTAGGGGGCAGTGCACCGTTTGCATTGTGCGGCGGGCAGTGTATTCGGGCTGGGCAATGAGTCGTGGCATCGGAACAAATTGCCAACAAACTGCGGCGGTTGGAACAGAATGCCCCGCGCCGCGCCCGCTCAAATGCATATTTGCCGTGCTATCTCTAGGATGCGGCGAGGCAGAGCCGGACCGGCGGACCATTTGAAGTCAAGCTGAAAATTGTATACTAGCGCTGAGAACTCCGATGTAGCTTATATTTCTATAACATGAAGAAAGAGGTAGAAATTACAAGACATGATTAATCTCAGAGGAAATAATGTGGACATTTTTCATATGGCTTGCAGAATGTTCAAGTAAAAACTCCCTATTAAAATTTATATTATATCTTTTGAATAGACCTTTATAAAGTTAAAGTAAAAACGTATATACCTACATATAATATTTAAATAAATTTTAAAAATGTCACGATCGAGTGTCGAACACTGGTCAACTGCTAGGAAGGCAACTATGTTGACCATTACACGATTAGCTATTGCGAGAACGGGGTTATAAATTTATTATGTGTAGGTACTGATTATGTAAGAATAATGTATTTTTGCATTAAAATATTAAGTACTTTTTCTTTTTCTTCTCATGTTGGTTCCTCATTGCCGAGGATCGAGGCCCTTACTCCAATTTTCATGATGGGCAAGCTCCTCCTTTCCTAGCGGTGCTGTGTGGAGAGCTGTGGACATCGATGTACCGGACGCCAATGACGCCTACTTGGTCGCTCCAGCGCATTGGTGACCTTCTTTGCTTCTTCCGCCGTCCACTTCGCCAGTGACTATGAGTTTCTCTTCATAGACACCGGCAAGTTGAAGTTGTCAGTTCGGCAAGCAACGTGTCCAAAGTTCTTAAGGCATGTTGTAGGCAGATTGTTGAAAGCCTATTGTGGATGCCTAGCTCTTCCAGGAGGGATACGTTTGTGCGTGTGGCTGTCCATGGAATCCTGAGAAATTTTCTCCAGCACCGCATTTCAAAAGGTGTCTATCCGCCTTCTTTTGCTGGCACCGAGTGTCCAAGTGTCCACACCGAATAGAAATATTAAGTAAACAAATTATTTTTTTAGGAGAATTACGACTTTTGCTCTTTGTTTTCGACCTTATAATGTTTTTTGACGTAGTTATGATAAGCGCATCCATTTTTCGAATAAATGATTCAGATTTTTACCAATTTTTACAATTTTATTTTTACATCGATTGTTACATTTTAAACACCGCTTACGAATATTTTAGAGATTATGAACATCTTGAAATACATTAAAAAAATTTTAAAATTTGCAAACATAGGTGGTGGTGCCACAATCGTACGAGTACTTCATCATTATTTATGTTAATCTGATAAATACAAAACGTTACTATAACTAAATTAACATAAGTAAATGTCGGCGGCCGATCGTAAAAGCAGGCAGATCATGATGCGCCTAGCTGCTTCGTGAAGTGCCTGGTGGCAGATCGTGCAGTGTCTCAGGCGCATCATGATCGGCATGATTTTACAATTTGCCTGCGACATATTTATTTATTTATTTATTAATTTTCAACGCTCTGGTGGGCTTTTACATGACAAGTTTATAATACAGAGATATTTTAAAATAAAAAAGATAAACTATTAAAATATAACTAGTAAACATCATTTGATAGGTAGGTATACAGATAAGTTGAGGTAAATATAATGCATTACAATAAAAGAGAAAGTTCTAAGTTGCGAATGGTATAGAAATAAATTAGTAGGTATTTTAGTAATTGCTAATTGTGATGCGTGAAAAAATGCAAGATACACAAAAAGAAAACGTGAACAAGTTTTTACGTTGTAGAAATAAATGATGTATACAAAGTATATGTTCAATTTTTTATTATTTTCATTTAATTAAAATGACGCCACAAAGTGCCACAAGACGCCACATTTCATTATTATAATTATTTCCTTACCTTCGTCTTCTTCGACTCCTTCCCTTTCCCACAATACCTTCAGCCTCACAATATACCCCAAATTGGGGATGCCTTATGATGGTATCACTGGCTCCGGATGGTTGGGGCAATTGGAAGCTTTGCGCGGTAGGTATTCATTTTTTTTAAATTCCGCAACCACTATTTCACTATTAAAAAATAAATAAAACAGTAATTATTCAAAAAAAAACCATAAATTAATTATTGAAATAATAAAGGGTGGTTATCAACCCCATACCTACTAAAAACACGTGTTTTAAATTTTACACAACTAGTCAAAAAAACAATTAATGTGTCGAAAATGGCTATTTATGAGATGTAACATTTTTATTAGTAAGGGGGTTGTGTTTATTGAATATTTTCACAGCTTTTCCGAGCTTTTCCGTTGCCAGTCCACCTCTAGTTGTTAGAGAAGGTGAACAGCTGCGTTATAGTGTATGCAACAGCTGCCCAAGAGTTGGTCCACGCAGAATTTAAAAATAAAATATCTGAATTATGCGGCTACAGACCCATATTCATAAAGTAAAAGGAATAGATTCTCTCCATTTTTTGAGTGCACAGTTACAAATATAATTCTTAAACGTAATATTTTTAGAAGACTTCAAAATTTCAGAGAGATATTAATGTCATATAAAAAAAATATTAGAAAAAAATCTCTTCTTCAAACACAGCAAATTTATTTTGTGGCACCATTTTAATTCACCACCATTGAATGTGGCACCATTGAATTGAAAAATAAATTATCCCTTTTTTTAAAAACCTTAATACATCAAATATCTTTTAAAACCTTTTTTTGTTGACTGAGGTTTGAACCTTCCTTCCCAATGATCGGAATCAACCGCGTCACCTATTAAATTCCGATTTTAAAAATCGACATTTTTTCGTATAGGCTTTAATTCATTTCAATTTCAGAAAAATAATTATATGTGTGCCTGATTGTCACCAACACACCTATACGTATTTGTAAGTGATTGCCACCAAAAATTTGCGTTGTCATCAACAACGAGCCTATCTACCGCGTTTCAGCTTGATCGGAAGTCGGAAAGTAGGTTCATTTCCACTTCCAAGATTTCACCGCATTCATTCATTCAATCAAGAAAACAAAAGTGAAATTTAAATAAAGTAACACATTTTCCTTGTTTATTTATTTCATGAATTGATTAGCATTGATAATCGCAAAGCCATCTGTAAAAAGAGCAATTTGCAATTTTAAATACGTATTTCAAACTAGCACACATTTTTAAATGTTAATACCCGCGAAAGCCTGTAATTACCGTGTGATCAACGAATCAACATTTATAATACTATTCAAACCTCCATAATTTTTAGGTGCAGGTAGGATGGCATTTATTTAAATTAATGTGTAGTTGGACAAAAGGGAAAAACAAAGTTTGTTTTTATAAATGGTCGTAACTGATACACAAACCTGTATCTTTTACGAACACCGCCCCTGGTAAACTATTGTAAAATTAAATACGATAGTGTACGCTGTAAAATAATATTGTTTTATTGAGTTATGATAAATTACGTTACGAAAATCAGTTGTTTGTGTTTTTTAATTTTTTTGGTTGATTACATAAATTTTTTATTATGACACTAAATAAATGAAAAACTCAAAACGACTTTTCCTGGCAAACTCCACACAGGAGGCCCTGAGTAAAATAATTTGCCAAAATCATCTGAGATGCTGTGCGGAGGTTCTTTTTGAGGAGAGGATGCAGTGAAGGTCTTGTAGAGATCCATGTTGTAGGAAGAAGGAAACACAGAAGCTGACAAATTGTTCCACAGCTGTTGAACTCAAGATCGAGTTGAAGAAGTGACCCATTATCATATGACAAATGTCAACCATGTACATATGTTGGGCGCGCGTTTAACGTATTTCCTGACTGTGCACCGGTGCCGAGGGTGCCATCAATGACGTTAGTTCCTCGGAGTATTTTCCATTGAAATACTGATAGAAAAAAGATAGCATTTCCACCCGGCGCTCATGCTCTAAAGATTGCAATCTGTTTGTTAAAATGGGAGAAATTATTAAACGGTTCGCCCGTTTCTGTTCGAATAGTTTAACAGAACTTTTTTTAAATAATTTTTGTATATGATACATTTTTGTATCATAAGTAAAGTAGCAACTTCATAACAGCGCAGATAATTTTATAAAGTTGTACAAATTATTTTATTCCAATAATACATAATCACCATTTGACTGGCATTAAAAAGAAGGTTTAACTCTGTTTCATTTGTACGATGTGTATCCACTTGAAGGGATTATGCTACGAAAACCAAGTTATTCATTCATTCTAAATGATGATTCGTAATAATAAAGCGCCAATGAACACTGTACAGTACACGTACAGCCATGCTGCAGTTGAAATGTATCATGGGATACAGTTCAAAGGTTTAATCCCATTATCTAGGTGGTCCCGACTAAGTCTCTCGTTATGCCAGTAGAGTGTAATGCACCACTTCCCTAGACATAATATTACAATTTCGTTGTGTGCAGTTCTCGCAGTTTAATTCAAGAAAATGGGTTAGGCAACTTAAAATAATTTTAACGTTGTTATAATTTTATGAATATTTTAATTTTGTTACATGCCAGTTATACAAGCGTGCCTCACTTATATAAACATGGCTTGTTTGTAAAGAACGTTTGTTTTATCTTCCTTTGCATAATTTACGTATGTACTTTACCTTTTTTTTTTACTTCCATAAAAATCACAATTTGATATAAAAGTAATATCTACCGTTATATTATGACAAATCCAACACGAAATCACAATTGCTATACCCCCGATCGCTGTATACAGAATGGTTATATTATAAAGATGTTGTTGACGTAATTAATGTATCAATCACTAAAACTAAATATAAATAGGTCTACGGCCGCTGTTTCCAATCCTACTAATCAACTAAGCTGAAACTAAAGCTCAACACTGTTCAAACGCACAACTACGCTCTTTACAACACACAAGCATCGCTTAATCTAAGGAAGCCGGACATGAGAATTAAGTTCGGCTGAGCAAAGCAAAGTTATAAAAAGTGTCAACAGAGTGGCGCTAACGCCACGAGACACCGGCCGGCGCCGGCGGCAAGGGATAAGCTGACGCTTTATTTTTAATATGTTTTATAAATTTGTTTAAAAAAGATGAAATGCAAGTTTACGGATAACAGTATTTAAAAGAAATGATTTGAGTGAATAATAAATACAACATTTAACTATTTAATATTAATTTAACATCGAAAGTTTTTAAAAGTGGGCGGGGTCACCTTAGATAATCAACGTTAAAATATTTAGGAACAATGAGAATCTTGCGTTATCTTTAAAATTCTTGCAAATCATTTAACTGATGGTAGACTCATAGTCGATCGAAAAGTTGGGAACAACGGCCGTTGGCAGAATTTTCATTGGAAAGTAGTTCAACAAATCTAAGTAAACAAATTTCATAGGTTTGCTTCGATTTATCTAATTTATTTACTTTACTAATCACAATCTACTATTTTTCCATCTTGGATGGCAGAATATTATTTTTGTGATGTCATGCTGATTTGGATGTTCTTCATGTTAAAAAATAAACACGTAAAAGCCCAGCCGAGCGTGTAATTCAAAATAAATAAACAATTTAATTCAAATATGTAATAAAAAAATAATTGTTAACACCACACTATTTACAGTTACCCAACTGTTCGGAGTCAATGTGCACCCAATAATTAAAGTACCTAATATATTATTAGGTACCCAATTATTAAATCATTTTTGTGTAATGTAAACTGATCCGCAGTAAAGATTTATCTAAAATAGTGAATTAGCATTAAGCTTCGTCTCAACCTAATCACACTCCCAGTGAGGTTAACAATTGATATGTAAACAATAATACTACGTAAAGAAACAATGTTATGATATGTACGCATGTAATAATAAAGGTATTGACATTTTAGACTTGCATGTTTTGGGTTGGGTTGTTCGTGGTTTGAAACATTTACTATAATTTAAAAAAAATAACCACTTGTGATGTTTTCCGCGAACTAAATCAAATCTGCAATTACAATGTTGTTTATGCGCTCTGTTAGTCAATGCTGCCATTTCAGTCAGTTTCATAGTTTATGATGTAGTTCATCGCAAAAGCTCAATTTGCGGAATGAAATTATTAAAACAAACTGTTTTATTGTGACAAAATAAATTGAATGTTGGGACGTTTATAGCTGGAAATTCGGCGTAACAAACAACATTTAAAATGCTGTTCGTTTATATTGTTATGGTCGCAATTCAAATTTAAACTCTTTGTTTTAGTCGTCGTTTTATTGATTTTGTGAATGTCAGTATGTACCAGAAGAATTAATAAAATAAACTGGTAATGTGAAAAAAAAGCTTCGAACCATGTGATATATATTAATACTAGCTGACCCGGCCACGTTTTGCTATGGCTAACGAAACAGAATGCCATTTACTGGATGGTTACCCAACCTAGATAACCAAGTGTTGTGCCAATAAATTAACACACACCGCCATCTGTTAGAAACTTATGGAACTTACAAATAATTACAAAGCGTTGTGCTTTAACTTTTTTGATATCTTACAAGGGTTCCAAAAGCCTCAACGATACTAGAGATCGTTATTTGAATTATCTTGTAATCGACCAGTCAGTGGTTGAGTGAGCATCGCGTTTGGGTCTCAGGCGTCCCTTGTTCGATTCCTCAGCTGTCAGCAAGTCCTCCATCACGACTCAAGCAACATTTTTGGCTTACTGTGATAGTAGGAGATTTTCAAATATTGTAGGGTTATTCGAATCCCGAAAATATTTGTCTATCTTCTTAAAAAAAAAATCTTTTTGATTTTTTTACGATAAATCGCTTTGCGTGCGTTTTTCAAACATAATTTCATTGAAAAACATTAGCAATGGGAGAAAAATATTCTTACATTAGTGAAGCTAAAAAATAGTCCATTTCTGAAAGTTTTCTGTCGTGAGGTTAAGTCCGTTAGCTGGTGATACAGAAAAGCATAAATGAAATTTTTTGATCCTTGCAAGACGCAGTGTATTTTTGCAATTTTCCTGCCGCGAGGTGCAGTCCTTATTAATGGTGAGAAAAAGATTTCTCACGAATTGCCTACACTTTAGGCCCTATAAAATATGCACAAAGCTTGAGTCAGTACACCACTATCTTTGGTCATTACCTATAAGTTGGAGTATTAAACTGCAAAAATTACGCATGCATTAACCCTAGAAACCCAATCTACGTCGTTTAGACGTACACGCCGACGAACTGTCGTCATCTCTTTCACACTCGTGATCGGATTGCCGTGACCGTCCGAACCAACTCAGTACCCGCCGAGACCTTGCACGAGACGGCAGTGTCACTTCGGTAAGTGCTGCCATTTTGTCATAACAACAATGTTGCATGTACATTCGTTGTCGTTGAGAGTTTCATACCTACATCGAGTGACAGCTGTGTTTTGCTCTGCTCCCGAAATCAATTGTTATTATTTTATTACAGTGAACTAACATTCAGTGCACTTGTCATAACTGATAAGAATTATTCCTTTTTACTTGGAAAGTGTTGCTTTCCCACTAGTGGATAATTAATTGACAGTTTTAGAAACTAAAACATTATCAAAATATCACAAGGGAACTAACTGTCAAATAAAGAGTGAAATAGGCAGTGTTTGACCTTACAACCAAATAACAATTTCAAAATGGCAACTTCAGAAAAAAATCTGAGAAGCAAAGGGCAAACGACCGGGACTAGTCTCACATCGGAGTCCCAGGGTATAAATATTGATCTCCTACTGGAAAAGATGGAGATGAAGATGGAAAAAAAACTTGAAGTGTTTAAGCAAGCAATAATAAAAAAAATTGATGATGAAAATCAAGAAAGCAGAAGCACGAGAGACTTTATCAGCCGGCAATATGATGACATCCATCTAAAGATGGAGACCATTATTAAACTGGTTTCGGAAGTAGAATCAATGCGAAAGGAATTAACAGAAAAAGATGGGATAATAAAAAGCCTTGAAGTTAGACTAGCAGAAGTGGAGCAGAGAACGCGTGAAGACACTCTTGAATTTGCTGGAATTTCAGAAAAAGAGGGAGAACAGCCAGCAGAAATAATTAAACGAGTGGTCACAGTGACAGGTGTCGACTTAAAAGGCGATGATATTCTCGATATCAAGAAAATTCCAGACCGACGACCAGGAGTCCCCCCAAAATTTCACGTTAAATTCACTAATCCCCAAAAAAGGCGACAGATTCTACTGAACAGGAAGCTACTCAACCCTACCACAACCCAAGGAAACGGATACCAGAAGATTTTTATTAGCGAAATCCTTGGTGCCTATTTCAAAGATCTTCTGTGGAGGACGAAGACTAAGGCGAAAGAAATGGGATATAAATATGTCTGGTACAAAGAAAGTAAAGTGATGGTTAAAAAAAATGAAAATGACAGAGTAATATATATCAAACACTCTGATGACCTTAAAAAAATTGATTAATTTTCCTATTTGAGAGTCTCACTTTTACCGGTCATTCACTGGGTCGATTCCCCTCAGTTCGGTGAGTCATGTTGTATACTATTATTTTCAAATTGCAACAATAATTCACCTCTACCACTTTCAATGAAAGGTTGTAATCCCCAGTGATGGCTATGGATTAGTGTTTCTCTTATTTAAGGGAATTAAACAATTTATTTTTTTTGTAATATAAATTTTAATATGGCTATTACCATTAATAATACATATGAAGAACTAGGTGATCAAGACAATTTGTTTATAACATCAGATGCAAAAATATGCAAATACGTAACAACCGATTCAAAAAACACTATTATTATGCACCAAAATATTAGGTCAATTAATAAAAACTTTGATGAACTCCAGATACAGCTTAACCACCTTAATATAAAATTTGATGTTATTATTCTTACAGAATGTTGGTTGACAAATATTTACACACCAAAATTTATAACTCACTACTCTTCATTCAACTCATCAAAACATGATAGTCAGAACGATGGAGTAGTGGTATACACAAAAAACGACCTAAACTGTGTTGTAACGGAAGTAAACATTATTGACGCGAGCTGTATGCAAATAATGTATAATAATGATACGTGCATTCTAGCAATATATCGCTCTCCATCGATTCGTAATATAACACCATTTCTTAACAGTCTAAATAGCATACTCTCAAATCTTTCCTACACTAAAAACATAATAATTATGGGAGATTTAAATATCAACATACTTCCAAATAACCCACACCATCAATGCCACGACTATCTGAACATGTTAGAGTTCCATGGATTAATTAGTACCATCAATACACCAACAAGAATAGCTAATGAATCAACATCATGCATTGATCACGTTATGGTCAAAACTAATAAACAAAACAAAAGCATTGTTTACAAATCAACAATTACAGATCATTACACAACAATATTTACATTGCAATCCGACACCACAAAAAATAAAAGTAATCAGACAATTATGTACAATAATATTAATTTTGAGAATTTAAAAGATATAATTAAAAGTAAATCTTGGCAAGAGCTTTTCCAAATAAAAAACTCAGATGATGCATGGAGATATTTCGTTGACTATTTGAAAAATGAATTAATTAATAATACTACAATTCTGACAAAACACACTCCAAACAAAATTAAACCTTTAAAATCATGGATAAATTATTCAATCATCAACTGCATTCGTAGAAGAAACGCATTACACAAAAAAGTGAAAGAAAATCCTTACGACATTATATCACTAAACATCTATAAAAGATATAGAAATACATGTGGCGAAGTCATTAGAAAGGCGAAAGAAATCTACTACAGAGACAAAATCCAAGAAAGTAACAATGATCCCAAAAAAATATGGCAAACTCTAAGAGAAGCCACAAATACACAAAACACTAAAGACAAACAGGACATAAGTAAACTTTGTATTGACGGAAAAATTATTGACACCTCAAAAAACCCCAAGCTCGTTGCGGATTATATCAATAATTTTTTTACAAATATTGGTTCAAATCTTGCTTCTCGTCTACCAAATTGTGGGAATGCTCTACCTGCTGAAGCAGAACTCCAATTTCCCAAAGGAAGATTCAATTTTCAAACTGTGTCAAGGGAAGAGATTCTAAAAATAATTAATTCCCTAAAAAACACGTCTTCTGCCGGGGTTGATGGAATATCAACCAAGATTTTGAAAACGCTGGCTACGGAAATTACATTACCTTTAGAATACCTAATTAACCTTAGTATCAGTCAAGGACACTTCCCCTCAAACTTGAAACAAGGTATTGTTATTCCCATACATAAAACAGGTAACAAGACAGACATAAACAATTACAGACCAATAACTATACTGACCACACTATCCAAAGTATTTGAAAAAATTATCAATGCTCAGTTGGTAAAATTTCTGGTGTGCCATAAAGTACTCTCAGAAAATCAATACGGGTTTCAAGAAAACAAGAGTACTTCTGACGCTATTGCCGCCGTAACTGACTTCATTGTGAAAAACCTCGATAAAAGCAAAAAATGTATTTCAATATTTTTAGACCTCTCTAAAGCCTTTGATACAATATCACACAGTAAATTATTAAACAAACTTCAAATAATCGGTATTACAGGCAACGAACTTAACTTTTTTAAGAGCTACCTTGATGACCGCAAGCAACAAGTGAAAATAATGAACACACTTAGCAATCAGTGCTCAACTCACTATGGGATACCTCAAGGTAGCATATTAGGACCATCTTTGTTCCTTTTATATATCAACGACTTATGTAACTTTAACATTCAGGGAAAAATAGTTAGTTTTGCCGATGACACTGTTTTACTATTTGAAGCTGACACTTGGCAAGCTGTTTACAAAAAAGCTGAAACGGATATAAACATTATAAAAAAGTGGTTAGATACAAATACGCTCACATTGAACACTGAGAAAACTAAATATGTCACATCAAGCATAAATATAACAGGTCAACCTCATGATGACGCCTCTATTAGAATACACACATGTTTAAATTCCGATGAATCTTGTCAGTGTCCCTACATTGAGCGCACTACACAGATGAAGTATCTCGGCCTCACAATTGATCCATATCTCAAATGGAATATTCACACTCAAATAATTGCTAACAAAATAAGAAAAACCATGCACTTTTTCAGAACGATACGAAACTTTCTCGACTTAAAACACTTGAAAATGATTTATTTTGCAGTCTGTCAATCCATTATTGAGTATGGTATCATAGCATGGGGAGGCGGTACTGCATCAGCACTGGACCCAATCATAAAGGCACAGAAAACTATTATAAAATTAATTCTTAGACTACCTCTAATTACAGACTCCAACTTAATCTTCAATATTATGAATGTGTTTGACGTTCGGCAGATATATGCAAAAACAATCCTCACTCATCTATACACAAATATACACAAATACTATGAAAAAAGATTAAACACTCGCTGTACTCGAAACAATAACAAATATTTACTACAAATTCCCATAACTCATACTACTTTTGGTCAACGAAGCTTCAGATACCTTGCAACAAGACTTTACAACATTCTTCCAATTAGTATAAAAAAATGTGATTCACAAAAAAATTTCAAAAAAAACATAAAAATTTGGATAAAAAATAATGATAGAGCATTTACCGGTGCACTCACCCAAATTCGAAATTAATATTGAACCAATGCTGTTATTATTGTACCAATGTTATTGTTATTATTAATGCAACCATTCTATTGTGTGATTTTATTCTAATGTAAGTGTAGGTATGTTCACAGTATAATAAATTGACATAAAATTACTGCCTCAACACAGGCTAGCCTAGTGAGGCAGGTTATGAGAAACCTAAATTTATAATTATAAATCTCTGTTCTTTAATTACCTACTGTATATATGTATTTTGTTTTTTGATATTAACTTTCGTACGTATGCAACTTTTAAACTGTACTTTTACTGTACTTATGATGTACTTTTTGTTTTTGTAGTTATAAATCTTCATTTTTTTTTGTTCAATAAAGATATATTATTATTCGACGTATGTTTGGGCTTTATGTAACTTTGGAAAAAACTCATGTTGATATTGTGCTTTTATGTATTTTTCATTTATTTATTGTTTTCTTTTCTTACATTTCTTAATCGATACTTCTGTTTTAGTTACAAAGATACAAAATGGCGTCTCGACAACACTTGAAACCTGATGAAATATCAGCTTTATTGGAAAATGAGGACGATTATTCTCCGCATGATACGGACTCTGAATAGGAGGATAATATACTAAACACTGAACCACAAGCTACTACAAATACTTTTCCTGTGATGAGCCCGAACCAAAAAAACGACGCTATTGTGGATTTTGCTTCTATAAAAAAAGGAGGATGATGAAAGCACAGTGTAGCAAATGCCAAGAAGCTATATGCGGTGAACATAAAATTGATGTTTGTCAAAACTGCATATAAAGACTGTTTTTTATAATTTTACGTATTCAGTATTAATAAGAGTTAATTTGATTTTAATAAAACTAAATAGAATACGGTTGATTTTTGATAATTTTAGTATTATTTAAAAAAACTCAAGAGAATCTCATTTTTAAGTTCAATTTTGTTAGGTTTGCAAAGTTATATTGTAAAAGTCTAAATCAAAAGCAACTTTTGTCAAATAAATTGTTTTATTTTATTAGACTGTGTATTTAATAAATAATGTAGAACTAGTATCTTCTTCCTTGCGCTGTCCCAACTCATTGCCTAGGTAGGCTGTTGGGGTCGGCTCTTCTCGTTCTCAGGTTGTAATATCTTCTGTTCTGGGTATCGCCTTCATCCAGGCCGTTTCTCTGAAGAATTTTGGAACATTGAGTCATCCAGGAGTTCTTCGGTCTTCCTCTGGATGACTGTCGGTGAAGCTCCATAGCTATTGCCTGCCTAGTAATGTAGAACTAGTATATAATTTTAAATAAAAAAAAAATAAAAACAGAAATTTAAATATTACTCGTCGTTTTGACGTATGATTGGGCTTTATAGCTGCAAAAATATGATTGGGCTTCTAGGGTTAAGTGCTCACAGAAATGCCTCACAAAATGGGGGCATTGGGTGCGCCTCTGCACTGGTAACTTCGGGTCACTTCCTGCTTTCTAAAGGTCAAGAGTCCGGCTGTAAATCTTCCTCCTTTGTAGAGACCTTTTGCCGCCAAGATATCACACTCGTACGGTTAAGGCGGGTTGCGATGATGGTGTCCAGTAAAACACTTAAGGTTCGTATTGTTTTAGTTTGAATGCTATTTCCTCCGTTGAACTAATAAGATAACCTTGTAAATCGCCGCTTTTGCGAGTCTAAAGAGAGGACAATAATTTTTATCCTATTAATTGACAAGTTTTAGAAAATGCATCAAAAAACTGTAACAAAAAGTTTAAGAAAAAAGTTGGAACACACGTGAAGTTGCACATAATATAAGTAAAGGTAAAATATTGCAGACAATAAAAAATTGTAGGTAGTAGGTACATGAATAATTAAAACATAATTAAATTTTGTAGAAGTAATTTATCTTTTTGTTTTTTGTTTAGCTTTTATTTGTGGAAAATGATGTTTTACAGGGTGGCAATGCAATGGAATGGAGAAAAGGGTACAAGAAAAGTTTAAATAGAGCGTTATTGGGAACATTTGCATTATTTCATTAGTAAAAATCTATATCCATAAATATTTCCGTGACAAAGAAATAGCAATGTGGGTGCATGAGTTCTTGTGATCTCTTCTTAATCGTATTGATGTGATTTTCCTTCACTATTAGGCCAAACGCATCAGTGTCTCCCAGTATCTCCGAATTCAGAAGAGATGGAGTGTTCTTGATATTTGGTTTTGAAATTATATAAAACCATTATAATTTTATTGCAAAATACCCTTAAATCCTTGGATATGATGATATAATTATACTTGGATTAAAACCATATTTACCTATCATAACTATAACCAATTGTTATAATTAAACCTAAAAATCATGAACAAAAAAACACAAAGACACAAGAAGACATAAATAACAACATAGATCCGGTTGACGTGGGCGTGGCCGAAATCAAAAATTTCAAAAAGGGATCAGTTAAAGAGGAATTAAAGAACACAGAGGCCACAAAAAAGATCCAAAAAGAAGTAATCACTAAGCTTGGGGATAGGTATGATGTTGATATTCCTAAACCCAAGAATCCAACAGTAAAAGTGATAGGAATTACGGATAAATATACCGCCGAAGAAGTTGAAAATAAAATAAGGATGCAAAATGAATAAATAGACAAGGAAAATTCAAAAATATCAGTAAAATTTATAAAAGAAAACAAAAAAGTAGTGGATATAATAACTTTACTGTATTTATAGAAGAAGACTGAAAAACACACTCTAAAGTGTTAGAGGAAACGAAGATAAATATTGGATGGAGTAGATGTGCTTTCTACGATCATCTTTCAGTTTTGAGATGTTTCAATTGCAACGGATATAGACATAACGCAGGTGATTGTAAAAATAAAAAAGCATGCGGAAGATGTTATAATGCACTTGATACGTCAGATTGTAAGGAAGATATTGACAAAATCAAGTGTGTGAATTGCAAACTCACAAACGATAAACTTTCATTAAACTTAAATGATAACCACCATGCATGGAGCAAGGAGTGTCCTATTTACAAAAGAAATGTAGAATTGGAGTAGAGAAAAAATTTTTTTTGGGATAAAAAGAAAAGCAACCATATACTACTTAAAAATTTCAAGTTTTTTGGCTCATGTAAATGAAATTGAAGTATTATTGAAACGTGTATAACTAGTGATATTTACGATTCTGAGGTATCATTTATAGGATATTCAACTATAAGATGCGATTCATTTAGTCGGCATACAAGAGGAGTTGTTATGATTATTCAAAATAGTATATCTTTTAAAATAATATCAAATGAAGTGTTTGATGAAAAAAATACATGGCTACTGGCAGTTCAAATAAAGAAAAACTTAATTAAAGGAACATACGCTGTATTATATTACTCACCAAACCAAAGCCATTCAAAATTTTTGGATTTCTTCGAAAATTGGTGTACTAAAAACATGAAAAATCAAGATATGTTTATGTAACCGATGACTTTAACATTGACATGAAAGCCAAAAATACCTGCTTAAAATTTAGTGAATAATCTAGGACTGAAACAACTTGTGACCAAACCAACTAGAATATCAAATACATCAGCAACCATTATTGATTTAGTTATAACAAATTATTTTTACTTGAATGTTAATGTTGTGGATACTCCAAAAATATCAGACTACGAAAATATATTAACAATATTTGAAACGAGTATAATTAAAAATGAATTCAAGGGAAATTACATAGAGAGATAAAAGGAAATACGATCAAACAAAATTTTGTGAAACTTTACAAAATGGAATTTCTCAAGTTATCGAATCAAATGACCTAAGCGACAAAGCAGAGAACTTCGTCAATATTTTGACTACAGCAGTCAATATGGCTTATGCCAATGAAATGGGTTAAGTTTAAAAATACGAATAAATGGTTTTCAAAACCATTACACAATCTTCAGCAACAAAGAGATAATGCATATAAAGCGGCAAAATTGGAACCATCGGACGAAAAATGAAATGCATATAAAAAATTTCGTAATATTTATTCCAAACAAATTAAACAACAAAAATGCGATTATTTTAAGCAAAAATTAGAAACACAACAAATGAACCAAGAAAACTTTGGATAACACTTAAAGAAATCATTAAAGGCAAAAAAAAAAAGTCAATTGATTTTCCAGATGGAACTGAAGAAGAAGTAGAGAAGATAGCGACTAAATTTAACAAGCATTTTATTTCGAGCATAGATCTTATAATTGAAAATATTCCACAAGGTCCAGAGGACCACTATATTCACTGATGAAGAATTTAAGTTTAAAAATATAGATTAACCGTACTTGAAGAGGGTGCTGAGTAATATGAAGTCGAAGGAATCCCCAGATGGTATTACCATAAATATAATGAAAGACTCTATAAATATTATTGGCGAATCGATGGTCCAAATTATCAATGAATCTTTGAATAGTGGAGTATTCCCCAAAACTTGGAAGACATCTGTAATAACTCCCATTCCAAAAATTGATAACCCAAAAAAATTTGACGACTTTAGGCCGATCAATTGTTTACCCAAATATGAACAAATACTGGAATACATTGTAAAGGAGCAATTAACTGAATATATTGAGGCCAAGCAGACAACAATCTGGTTTTAGAAATAAATGTTCTTGTGAAAACGCCATTAACTATGTGATAGATGAGTGGAAAAATTTTAGAGGTAAAAAAAGTAAAATTATTGCAGTATTTCTAGACTTAAAACGGGCATTTGAAACAATCGACAGAGATAGATTAATAAAAAATTAAGTAATATTGGAATTAATGGTAAAGAAAATAAGTCGTTTGTTGATTATCTATCAGAAAGAACACAAGTAACAAAATATGGTGGTATAACATCTGAACCACATAGTACTAACAAAGGCGTTCCGCGGGGTTCTGTCTTAGGTCCATTGTTGTTCATTATATACATGAATGATATTATAAAAGTGTTAAAACTATTTGCTGATGATACGTTATTATACATAGCCAGTAAAAAATTACACGACGCCATTGAAAAAATGCAAATTGATTTAAATTATGTAACTCTTTGGCTAAACCAAAACAAACTCAAATTGAATGTTACGAAAACTAGGTTTTTAATTGTGGATAACCAAGGTGGAAACGAGCAGGCAATACTAAAAATTGATAACGAAAGCATAGAAAGGGTTAGCAGTATTAAATATCTGGGTGTGATATTGGATGATAAATTAAAATTCGACGAACACTTATAACAAAGAAAATTGCTAAAAAAGTTGGATTCCTAAAAAGGATCAGAAATAACTTGGATCTCAAGACCGCCTTGTCTAAAATTCTGTTGTAACTCCGCATTTAAATTATTGTTGTAGTGTTTTTTGTCCATACGTATAGCCCTAGGCGCCCCCAGATGGATGAGGGTAGCCCAACTTCACAAAGTCTCTGAAATCCCCTTATTGAAAAAACACATCTTAAGTCTCGCGGAAACTTTTTATGCGGGAATTCCCACCCATGAAAACGCGTCCGTAAACTACCTCGCCCGGTACGACGAAAACGTACGTACCACACATAAAAAACCAAAACAAATCCTCCGTAAATTCTAACCTCCCCATATTGCAGCCATGTACATTTGCAAAAAAAATTTTAACAAACTACTAAAAAAATCAATTTTCTTCTACAACCATTAACATAAATTCAAGATGAAAGAGAAAGGGGCCTTTTTGGCCCGGAGCTCTGTATGCCAGTATTTCAAAAAGTCAAAAAAAAGTTCTAGTGTTTTGTTCCTATGTAACCAAGTCCAAAATAATAAACTACAGGTTATACAAAGTAGGGGGATGAGGATGATTTTAAAATGCAACATTTTTACTAGAGTTAAAACTATGTTACAAAATTAAAATATTTATGATGACAACAAAACAACATATTATAATCTTTGATTATATCAATGTCTAGATAGAGTGTTGCGCTGCAATTCCGGCAAAAAGAACAGGCCAAATTTGAAACACTTGTGTGCGTGACACATGCGGGACCTATAATTCGTTTAATTTTGAATTCATTTAAGTAAGATAGTTTTCTACATATAATGATATAAATGAAAAGAAAATCATTGTTAAGAGAGATTTATTTTTATTTGATTATTTTTAACAAATAAATAAGTAATACGGAAAATAAGAAAGATACATTCCTAGACGCTGCCAATTGGCCGGCAGGTATCGCTGTGTCTAAATTTATCATCATCAAATAAAGAAGGTGGCCCACATCCAGGTAAATCTATACCTACCTAAAAATGGCAAAACTATCTTTAAAATTGTTTGGGCATGTAGAGCGAATGAACGAAGGAAGTAGTGTAAGAAGAATATACGACGCGAATGTGAATGCTAGAAGAAGTCGGGGACGCCCGAGGAAGACATGGCACGATCAAGTGAATCAGATACTTGAGTCGGGTCATGTCAAAAGTCAGAATAATAGAAGAGAATGTATGAGACGATGTATGAATGTGAGTGAGGCAAAGAGTGTGTGCCAAGACCGAGTTGTTTGGCGGTCCGTCCTCTCTGCCTACCCCTGCGGGGAAACGGCGTGATGGTTAGTTAGTTAGTTAGTTATCTTTAAAATACCAAAATGTTCGTGGTTTAAATACTAAAATAGGTGAATTTTCGAACACTGTTATTTCACAAAATACTGAAGTCATTGCTCTAACTGAAACATGGTTGCAAACCTCTGTATTCGATGCAGAACTGTTGTCCACCAATCAGTACACAGTACATCGCCGGGTCACACTAACATGTCACACTAAAAAAGACAATGCAACTTTTTAAAACTAAAGCTATCGATAGTTATTATTTATTCTTAATGACATTCCCTTTGAATTTGTTTTTTAAACAGTTTTCGTATAGATTTTACATCCCGGTTAACATTATCCAATTTTGTCTTATAGTAATATCTTAAGGTCAAATATTTTTCCAAGACCAATCTTATCAAATTAACTTAAAAAGAAGACCGTAAATATGATCGGTTTTTACTTCGAAATAATTATCGGGAAAGTTTAATTTGAAGAACAAGCAACCCTGTAAACATGGCGTCAAATGGCGTTGTCCTAAGACCAAATTACACTATTAAAACTGAATTGTTTCTTTAACTAAATGGTTATTAAAAGGTAACTTACCGATGATAGGTAACATTTTTAGTTGTTTTCAATCGTCTTATGTAATTCCTGCACACTGGTATAGCGCAAATCGTCATTTTCAAATGTCACACAACACGTGTTTACCGCACAAAGATAGTGTCGCCACTGAGCGGACAGGCCTAGCTTATCTGCCAACTTTTGGCAGATATTTTTTTTTGGCACTTCGTCACTCGAGCGCTATACCTAGACATTTATATAATCAAAGATTATAATATATAATGCATTGACCATGATATACAAACTTAAAAATAATATGCTCCCAAATTATATTCAGAGTAATATAATGTTTCAAAAAATGTTCACAAATATCCTACGAGAAGACGCGGAGACTTTAGGCTTCCCAAAACTAAACTTTCGTGCACACAAAATAGCGCGTTTTATAAAGGGCAAAAACTTTATAACAGCCTGCTGAATGCCGTTAAGGAAGACTCAAGTCTTAGCACTTTTCGTAGGATGTGTGCATTATACGTAAAGAATGTTTTTTTGATTTGTAACATTACCAATATTATTTTAGTCACATAGTTATATGTTTTCCTTAAAATGCTTTTTTTTATGTATTAATCTTTTTTTTCCTCTTAAAATGTATTTGTAAAAATGTAACTGTATATCTAAATTGTATTTGTGTATATTTTCTTACTAGATGTATGAAAAAATTTTTGCATACATCTAAATAAATATTCAAAATCCAAAAACAAACTTTTTTGCAGTTATTTCATACATTATACAACTTAAAAAAAAAATAATTCAAAAACATTACCATGAGTCTAATTATATTATTATTATTTTTTATTTTTTTATTATAGCGACTATATAAAAAAATTTTACATACAAAATGTAATGTGAAATTAAGTATAAAATATTGTATTTCTTAGTCCTCCTCACTAGGGGGTCCTGTGCCGAGGCGGACTAAAGTTATAATATACTTGGAATGATCAGTCTTTCTCAGGAGCAGATATTCCAGAAGCATTTGCAGACTATTTTAAATCAACTTATAGTAAGGAAGCTGCGGACTTGAAATATTTTATACCCGGAAAAAATACGCCACTAATAGCGCAGAATTTTGATATTCAAAACATCACAAACATAGACACCACCGCGGCTGCTAAAAAATTAAAAGCCAAAACTTCTTTTGGACCGGATCTTATTCCGTCATTCGTGTTAAAGGGCTGTTTTGAGCCCTTATTAACACCTCTCGCATATATTTATAATCTCTCACTTAACTCCGGAATATTCCCAGATGTGTGGAAGATCTCCAAAGTTACACCGTTACATAAAACTGGTGATAAGGCTCCAGTCTCTAATTACAGACCAGTGGCGATCCTATCCTATCCAGCCAAGTTGTTATGTCTTGGGGAAGGATATTATGGAGTTTTGTTGCAAAGTATGTATAGTTTCTTTGTCCAAATGTGGTTTTATAACTTGGAATATTTTTTATATCATTTTTATTCGATCTAGTGTTATGCATACACGGTCGAGTAGAGGATTCATTATTTTTGAAGAGCTTCAATAATATATTTTTGGCATATATTTGTTGTACATTTGGTACGTCAAAGTTATTGAAAATTTCAATTGAAGGCGTTCTAATTGGTACTTTCAATATGGTCTTTATGATTCCTTTTTGAATCGTATTCAGGCTGTGTAGGTACGTATTTACCATGATTCCATATTCAATTCGAGAATGATATAACGCATAGTAGACCTTTTTCATATCCTTTTTATTTTTGAAGAAATATATAAGGCTTGTGAGTTTTTCCGTAATACCTTTGATGTGTAGGTCTTGATGTGTAGATCTCTAAGATTTTCGTCAATTATTACTCCGAGATATTTTATGTTTTGTGCTTTTTCGATGATGGTGCAGTAACATTGTATATTATTTCCATGGCATTCATGTAATTTTAGTAAAATTAATTAATTTTAGTTAATTTTATTAAACCTACTAATTATAAAGGCGAAAATTTGTATGGATGCATGGATGTAAGGATGTTCGAGTATGTATGTTTGTTACTCTTTCACGCAAAAAATACTGAATGGACTTTAAAAACTCTTTCACTAATAGAAAGCTACATTATTTGCGAGTTATATAGTCTGTATATATTGGTAAGCCATGGCGTTATGAAATTTTTTATTTTACTTTTATTGTCCAGACGTGCGCTGTCATTTTGTTATTTGTTTAGGTTACTATGGAGATCCTTTTGATAGTTAAAATTCAAATATCTATAAAATACTAATCTATACTAATCATTATAATTTATATCTTTACTCCAAATGTTTGTCCAAAAATCGCGCATATCTGATTCAGATGGCAACGGAATATTATTATTCGAAATAATATTTTGTTTATCATCAAGTTTGGAATAAAATATTTTCTCATTTTTTTGAAATAATCTATTATTATTTCTTTTATTATACGTATAATTATATCTTTTTAATCTACTAGCTTTTACACCTAATTTTTGTTTTAATAAATCTAATAAATCATTGATTATATTTTCATTATTATTACTACCAATGTTATAACCAAATTTTCTCCCAATTTCATCTACATGTCTCAAAATATTTCTACTTCTATTCCCATTTTTATATTCAATTACTCTAGCTATACTACTTCTTAAAAATACTACATCAATTTCTAATCTAATCTGCCATTCTGGTTTACTATAACTATATGATCTATCATCAGAGGATGTTAATTTAACTCCTATCCTAGTACATATAGTGATAGCACTAGCGTACACTATCGTATGAAGATCTAAAAAAACTAATATCGTCAAATATTATTTTTGGTAAAATTAAATTATTTAATTCAGAAATTAATTAATTTTGACGTATGCAATTTTGGTAATTTTGGTCTAACTGTGGGCTCTATATCTATATATCTATTTATATTATTATGAAGCAAGTTAGCTAATTCTATTACATTATCATCTAGTAAGTTTAAATTTGCAATGTTGATTTCCCTAAGATTATGAATAGCGTCTAAGTTATTTGAATCTACTGTAATATCATTAGATTCTTCTACTAGAATATTATCTAAACTGTCTTCATTCAATGTATATGATATAAAACATAATGAGGCAGGTTCATGGATAGAAAATGAAGAACTCAATTGTTCAAACATTGAACAAATGAGTTTTTCTGATATATCGGTTGAATTGTTAGCCAAAATTATAAAAAATACTCATAATTGGAAAGCCACGGGTTGCGATTGGATAGATAATTTTTGGTACAAACGTCTAACTACTTTACATCCTCTTTTTGCAAAAAAATCTTTCAAAACTTGTCAAACAACCTCAAAATTTTCCTAATTTTTTAACTAAGGGCATTACTTATATTTTACCTAAAAGCGAAAATATTAATAATCCCTCTCAATATAGACCCATTACATATGTCTACCGACAATATACAAAATTTTAACCTCTTGCTTGACAGATTTAATATATACTCATTTGGATGAAAAAAATATTTTATCTGAACAACAAAAAGGTTGTCGCAGAAAACATATGGGATGTAAAGAACAATTAGTTATTGATTCTGTAATTTTAAAACAAATTCAAAATCAAAAGCGTAATTTACATACTTGTTATATAGATTATCAAAAAGCTTTTGATAGTGTCCCGCACTCGTGGCTAAACAAAATATTAAAAATATATAAAGTTAACCCAATTATAATTAGCTTTTTGAAAAATATTATGTCCTTTTGGAATACAGATTTACTAGTAAATTTAAAAGGTAAGAAAATAGTAGTACCGGGCATTTCAATAAAAAGAGGGATTTTTCAAGGAGACTCATTGAGTCCTCTTTGGTTTTGCTTAGCATTGAATCCTATGTCTAAAATGTTAATTAAAAGCAAGTTTGGAATAAAAATTAAGGGTAATACAAGAGAGAGTAGTATAGTTTCACATCTATTATATATGGATGATATAAAATTATTTTCAAATTCTGAATCAAATTTAGAGAAAATGATTAAGGTAGTTAAAATTTTTTCAGATGATATTAAAATGACTTTTGGTTTAGATAAATGTAAAACGATCCATATAGAGAAAGGCAAAATTGTAGATGGAGACGAGGGTATATTTAGAAATTTCAAAATTAAAAGTATGAAAGGGGATGAGGTTTATAAATATTTAGGATACCCGCAATCGAATAGATTAGATCACACTAGTATTAAAAATGATATTAGGATTAAATTTCAAACTAGGATCAGAAAAATTTTAAAATGCAATCTATCTGCTAAAAATTTAGTAAAAGCAATAAAAACTTGGGCAATACCTTTATTAACGTACTCATTTGGCATAATTAAATGGTCCAATACAGATTTAGATAGTTTAGAACGATTAATTAGAACTACGTTAACAAAGTTTAATTGCCATCATCCAAATTCAGCTATAGAACAAATTAATTAACCTAGAAATTTAGGAGGTAGAGGTGTAGTCAAAATAACATCTTTGAAACACAATCAGGTAGAAATGCTTAGAATTTTTTTCCATAGGAAAGCTAATAGCTCAGAAATGCACAAAATAATTTGTAAGGCAGATAAAAACATTACACCTTTAAATTTATATGACGAGAATGCCAACATTCTTATAAATACTAACCAGGAATTATTAGATTCCTGGTCAAATAAAATTATTCATGCAAAACACTTCAATTATCTCAACCAAACGTATGTTGACAAACTTTCGTCAAACAAATGGTTGAGTATTGGAGAGTTGAGCGCAGAAATAGAAGGATTTATGCTTGCCATTCAAGATAGAGTCATTAATACTAAAAATTATAGGAAGCATATAATCAAAGATATAAATCAAATTGATGATTTATGTAGAAAATGTTTGGCTTTTCCGGAAACTATAGAACATATTATATCGGGATGTTCTATATTAGCGCCGTCCGAGTATACATTTAGGCACAATCAGGTTTTAAAAATAATCCACCAAAGTTTGGTAATTAAACATAACTTGATTGACTGCCGTAATATAGTACCATATTATGAATGTGAACCAAATTCATTTTTAGAAAATGAATTTTATAAAATATATTATGATAAAACTATACTAACAGACAGAACAATTAGTCATAATAGACCTGATATAGTTTTACATGACAAAATTTAAAAAAATAACTTATATCATTGATGTAGCTATTCCAAATTCCTGTAATATTCAAAAAACTGTTTCTGAAAAAATTAGAAAATACACAGATTTAGGAAATGAGATTAAAAGAATTTGGCATTCTCGGAATATAAAAATATTACCATTTGTTATTTCGGCTATTGGCATTATACCTAGGTCTCTGATTCAAAATTTAGGCGTATTTGATTTGTCAAAGAATTTATATATAAAAATGCAAAAATAGGTAATTTTAAATACATGTAGGATTACAAAAGATTTTTTAAATATTTATATTGAGGGATCAGTAGGATTTATAGGTTCAATTAGAAATTCCACAGAGCCGAACCCTCTGATATGAAAATATCTGGAGTCGGTGAATTATTTTTCCATCTGGTCTCTGGTAGGTTGACATGTTGTTCTTGTATTGTTTTGTAATTATAATACATATAGTGCAATTGCATAACGTGGATTGACCAGATGATCATTTGGGAAGTGTGTGAAAGGGTTTAGTTTTTCCTGTGGGAAAAATTAAACCCGGACATTTAAATCTGGTTATAAATGCAAAACTGCGTGTGTTTGATTGTTACGCTTTAATAGGTGACACACGAGCTGTTTGAAAAATGAATGTAACGGGTATGGTGGTGGGTGAGAGGGGGGGCGGAGGGGGGGGGGGGGTGGAGTGGGGATAGGGAAGGTGGAGGAGGCGAAGCGGTAACCCCCCTAATACTATGTGAGCGAAGCCGGGGGCAAAAGCGTCGCTGTAAATATATATGGCCGGTAATGATTAATTAAGATAGTTTCCAACCTTTTTTATATAATAATAATACTTTTTTGGCTAGCATTGGGCCGTTTTCGTGAAAATCACCTTAGGGGCGCTGGAAAAAATTGTAATATATTTTTTCACTGTATTTATTTCTTACGTGCAGCTACAGACTACAAAAACTATTATGACAACTTATGGCTGACATATTGCATCCACCGATCACAAATACTAAACTAAATGTACAATGCATTTGACCAACGAACGTGATGCCTCGTTAAAATATATAAAGAAATATTGTTTTATTTATTTTCTGTACATGCAGAAAATGTACAAGACCATACTTACATGGGTGGTAACTTGAGATTATCACTGTTAATATTCTGTTGTGTTATGTTCTTCAATGAAACTCCGGGTAAATGAAACACTTCAGACATTTTTATTTACATAAACTAATATCAAAGTAGGTAGACATCAATTGGCATCACACATATTTTGATATCGTATGAGTAGATTCCTACACTATCGGTAGTTCGACAAATATGCTACTGATGCCCTCTGTCTTTCACAGAGCTAACTACTATATAAAAAAATCTATTCTATTTTCAAATACAGCGCCCGAGTGTTGCCCGGAAGGTAGGTAGGAAAGTAGGTTTTAAGATAAAACATAATATTATGTGTGCCAGCGCTAAACTCCGCCGTAAGAAAAGAAAAATATTATTTATGGATGAAATAAAAGTCACATTAACCTTTCTAGGGTAGATTTAACCCCTTTTCTCGTATAGGGGTATATGAAAATATTAAAGCCCAAAGTCTTCTAGAACAAAATCTCAATAAAAGCGCACAAGATCTTCAAAAGAAGCTGGGGAACACTTGAGGTTGATGGGTTTTAAAAATGTTTATTACTAAAATCATAACAAAACAAGTTCTTAGGTCGTTGGGTAGAAAACGATTTATTCAATTTCTTCAGAGAGCCATATAAAAAATAAATATTTTGAGAGTTCGGTATCCACCCAGTCTATCTGCTGTATATTTATTATTCGTAATTATTCTAAATATAATAATAAGAATAAATAATTATTATAAATGTAATAAGAATTATTCTATTTCTATTCTTTGTCAAACTCATACATTCATAAGAATGACAAAATATTGTTTTGTCATGAATGTAACAAGAAAAACATGCCAAATGTAAGAATTAGTTTGAAAGACAGTTTAAATACGGAAATTTATTAGAATGAACAAATTATTTTTTTTAATGTAAACCAAAGCAGTCCATTGAAATGTCTAAGGTTAAACATTAAAATGTTTAACGACAATGTAGTATTTTCAAAGAGTAATAATTAACGACAGTAAAAAAAAATAGCTTTTCGACATCTCCAAAAACGACAAAGTCGTGAGCTTTCAAAGTAAACTTCGGTGAAACGTACGCAAGATGTCTCTTGACGGCACTATTTCATGATGTCACGATTCACCGCAATTCATAATTCAAAAGTCAGTGTTGCAGTACCGCCGCGCACGTACCGTGATGTCACGAGCTTTTCGTCAGGCCGCAAATATCAACATTTTGACGGCTTATACGAGGGCTGTCCGTAAAGTAAGGTCTCCAAGGTGCTGGTTTCCCCTTGCCAAATCCCCACCACGTTTCACCCTCTGTGATGCTTGGTCTCGGCGTGGCAGCCGTTCGCGATGGAGCTTCCACGCGCCGCACCCGCCATGTGTGTATTATTATAAATCAAAGATTGCTCCGGTGACCGGTGTAATGTACAGACTACGTAGATTGCTTCCCAAAGCCATACTGCGATCATACTATGCTATGATTCACTCCCACTTGACATACCTTTCGAGTATCTGGGGTTGTGCTACCAAAAAATGATATCGGAGGTGCAAATAATCCAAAATAGAGCCCTACGTAATATTTTTGGCTTGCCTTGGGATAAACATGTTAAAGATATTTACCGTCACGCACTTATTTATTTATTATTATTTTTTCATTTATATTTGCATATATATTACAAAACATTACAATATGATACTTTGTCTGTCCAACTGGGAAGGATACCCATTTTAGGAGTGCCAAATTGTATATTTAGTTCATAATATTCTTAACAAAGGAATGGTTTCGTTTGGATGGAATTTGCTTCTGTCAAGACAACTTTTGAGAACATTAAGAATTGTATTCTGAACGAAGGGATGGTTTCTTTATGTCTTTGAAAGAATCGCATAGATGTGATTTTTTTTCAAGGACATTTTGGACAACATTAATAATTGCATTTAGAGTGAGTGAGTGGTTTCTTTAGTGAGATCTCAAGTAGGAGATTATTTCAAAGCCATTTTAGAGAACATTTACAATTGCATAATTAGAATTTACACATTTATACACCAATATTTGACACATGAATTTCCAATGCATTTATGACTATTTAATTTTAATAAATGTACTATTATTTTTAGAATTTCCTAAGTAATAGAAATTACCGATTTATAAACACGAATATATGAACATGAATTTCCAATGTATTAATATAGAAATTTTCAAAACTTATTTTTGAAATGTCTAGTCGTTATTTTACAAGAATCAAAGACCAGTCTTTATTTTACACGGATCAAAAAACAGACCAAAAGTTTTATTTTTATTTTTATGCATGAACATAATTTTTTTAGTACTTACACATTAGGTATGTGAGATCTAGTTAGCATATGTTCGATCTCGACTCTCCCCATACCCAGAAGCCAATTGCTAACCCATTTCCGTAAAATGCTTGTACTTTTCAGTTTCCATGTATCGGGTAAGAAGTTGAAATATTTAGGCCCTAAGTAGGAGTATTGTCTTTGGGCAAGTGATGTCTTTGTAGTAGGTGGAATTACTGGATTCCTCACTGCATGACGGGTGTTGTGGAGATGATCGATGGATGGATAGTGGTGTCGGTGTTTTTGTGTATGTAAAATAATTTTTCTTATATATAGTTGCCCTACATCAAGAACTCGTATCTCTTCAAATAATAGCTCACTGGGATACCTAAATGGTTTCTTAAGGATGACCCTTAAAAGTGATTTTTGTGCTTTTGCTAAGGGATCAATTATTGTTTTGGAATAGCCGCCCCATCCCAAGGATGCATGTTCTAGCAGTGAGTTACAAAAGGCATGGTACATTTGTTTCAGATCTTTTACGCAAAGAATATTTCTAACAGACATGAATAGATGAGTAAGTTTTCTGATCTTTGTGGAAGTTGAGACTATATGTTCGTCCCATCTCAGAGACTTATCTATGATAATACCTAGATATTTTATACTATCGACACCTTCTATGTTTAAGCATTTACAAGTGGTTCGGTCATTACAATGGTCATTACTTGTATCGCCATTTAAGATTGTTCCTAGCTTTGAGATAACAAACACCATCTTAAATATTATTCAATGCAACACCCACACAAATATAAAACTGAACTATAACAACGACGTTTACCAATATAATACACGACAACACAACAAACTACATATATCAAAAATACACTCAACGAAGTTCGGACTGAAATCATTAGAATACGTTGCCTACCCTAACTATAACAAATTGCTGAAGAATTAAGACAGGCTCTAACAAATCTCGAAACGATATATTGAAATCCTATTTTTTCAAATGTTATTTGGAAAACGAGTCATAAGTAGGTTCAAACCCTATTCTGATAGCTATCCTGATTATCTCCAAGTACCAAACTTGTCATGTATTTTGTATGTAAACATCTTGTATTAGGTCTGTATATTTTTGAGGCCGTACCTTTGATTGTATTTTCCTGATTTTGTTTTTTATGCATTTCTATAGTCCATCATGGAGAACACTTTATTTTAACTTTTTGACACCAACAGTACATAAATCAAATGAGTGGTTATAATAATTCATAAAATCTTATAAGACATGTTTCTGTGAAATATTTGTAAAGTTATTCTTCATATTAAGTTGTGTCTGTATGTTGCTTCTGAGAAATGTTTTGTAAAATTTTTCTTCATATATTTTGTCTGCAATTTGGGTTGGGTTGGGTTTAACTTTTTAAATGTAGTAATTGGCGATCCCTTATTGAGTTTTGATAACTCATGGGAATGCAACTTCGTTGTATGTTTTATATAAATAAATAAAAAATGATCTGTAATTCGTTTTTAAACTTTTCTTCGGCAAATCTCAATGACGCCACTGGCATTGTTCCTTTTATCTCTGGTGTCGTGTAGTATATCCGGATCTCGTCCCCAACCAGAATTGAGTTCAAGAATTCTTCTCCATCGATGTCGTAGCACTCAAGTAATTTGCGGGCTGCTTCAACCCGTTTTTGTTTGTGATCTTCGTGAGCATTTGGGACCCACCTTGAAAAGACTTTGTGGTTTCCCAAATGTTCTGTCAAAAGTGGTCTTACTGACATCAGATATCATGTCACCCGTCGATTTGCAATATATTTTTTTTCCACTTAGGCCTTTTTTGTTGTTGTCCGGCATGCTACTAAATTCTCTGCACCATTTGCGCACGTTGTCGCACTCATATACTGTTTTCCGTACACTTCAAGTAGCTGAGAATGAACCGGAGTTTTTGTTCTTTGCACAAAAGAAAATTATTATAGAGCGTAATTCACACCTGGCGGTTGTGACCAACGGAATCTTTATCGCGAACGGCTGCCACGCCAAGACTAAGTGTCGCAAAGAGTGCAGCGTCGTGGGAATTTGGCGTAGGGAAACCAGGCTACCCGCCATTACCGAATCTCGCTTAAAATTGATCCTCGCGACCGCAGCACCTTTGAGACCTTATTTTACGGACAGCCCTCGTAATATCATTGTAGCTCTTCGGTCTTTTTCCAAAAATGCAAAAATATTTTGTAATTTATCCTCAGCATACTCTAATTAATACGATACAATTTTACAAAAAAAATGCATTGTATATAGGCTTTGATCTCATTTTCAAATTAATATATTCGAATTATAAATTCGGTTGGTATGTATCTTTTTGGTTCTTAGAAAGGTGATGGAATTTTTCATGAAAAGGTTTAATTTTGTTTTAATTATACATTAACCGGTATTGCTTGAATTGATAAGCTACCAGATATCACTACGTAATTCTAGAAGTCAGGATTTATTGCAGTGCAGAAATTCTAAGACTAACTACCATAATATGTATTCCTCTTTGCCCAGAAAACTAATGGAGGGAAACAATTATACAAAGTCAGTGGACATCTTCAATTTCTGTTTAAACAAATAAAAAATATTTTAACTAAGGCAGTTCGGTTACGTACAATAAACACTGTATATTTCTTACCATTCATGTGTAAAAGCCCCGAACAAGGGCGTTCATCAATAAATAAATGATCCATTTGTGGTTGCCGTAAAAATGTATCTGTTTTGCAACACATATTTACTATTCTAACTTTATCTACCGTAGGTGTACTTATTTACTGTGTGTACTATAATTCTTTTGAAGGATATATCTGCTATTTCCAAACGATACAACTTATAATAATAATACACCAGAAAAAACTGATAACGTGTTTTTATATACCACTTTATTTTTGGGTAGGGCGTTAGGGAACAACTGCGTCCTTAGGGCAGATATTATAACAGTACATTATCAATATTGGTATACTTACATTACACAAGGTCCTGTATTAAAAATACATAATCGTTTTCGATCAGGAATCAATTCAAATGCCTACTCAAGATTTTTGAGCAGTTCTACAATTAATAAATCAGCAATACAATTCCAGACCCCCACAACGAAATTAGTACTTTAACAAAATAAAATAAGTTAATCCGCATACATCACTTTCACTATTTAAAAAATATCAAATCGAAAAAATTAAAAAATTCAAAATCCATTGGTTTCTTTACGAATAAATATTAGTTTTCTTATAAATATCGCAGCTCACTCAGTCTTGCTTCAAACTTCTTGGGTTCATCATCAGGACTTGTAAGCAGTTTGATAACCAAGAAGCTAGGGCTAGCGTTATTCGATGGCATATTGAGAAGCAAGCTGGAGTACCCGAGCGATGTTTGGGCAGCAAATCCAGAAGAAATTCTTCAGGTATGTTTATATGCGGAAGCATGGAACCTATCCAAGGTTCATGCAATATATTGACTTACTTGACGAAACTGACTATGTGAGTCTAGAAACTAGACGGAAAGCCAGTCTTACTATTCTCTTTCAAAATTTGGAAAAATATCATCGATAGCCCATTTCTCTTGGGATGCTATGATTTATATGTACTAGACCACTACAGCCGAAGTCGACATCATGACTTATTTAAAAGTACCGAACGGCAGAACAGACGTCTTGGCAAAGCATAGCATGACGAGGGGAGTGGTGTTGTTAAATGAAATTGCAAACCATTTCGAAGTAAGTGACTGTTCTTTATATTCCTTCAAAATATTATTGAAGAGTCACTTGCCTAAATGCTGATATGGTAACTAAATTGTACTGTAATTATAATTATTCTGTTGTAAAATAAAAATAAAAATAAAATAAAATAAATAAATAGCTTATCCATAAAGTTAATTATTTAATTTAACCAATAAGTAGATTTGTAGGTATTCGTACCTAGCTATATGAAAACTAAAATAACTTATTTATAAATAAAAAGATAAATTACATGGGAATAATATTTTGTTTACTTAATTTTAAATCAGGTGGATATCTACGGTTCAAAAAGCACTTGAATTAAAATCTTTGTCCAATAAAATAAAACAATAAATTAGTGATCGAAGTAGTAAGTAGGTTCATGAAGAAAGAGACCCAATTAATTGTTTATTATTAGTTTCTTCTAGCAAGATTAGTTGATACTAGAAAAACTTAAAAAGGCGATTGGATAAAAAGGTAAATAATAAAAGAGCGTAGTCATGGTCGAGTCCGTTAATTATTGGAAGTAATAGAAGTGTCGAGGGTCGATTCATTATACTAATCCCAGACTATTCAAGAATAAATCACTTGTGAAATAATTAATTCCAGGCCCCATTGAACAAATCGTAAAAATGTCGCTTCAAAGTGAGTGACAAACAAACAAAAGAGCAAAGAACCTGATTATCGTCGGTCGTTACTTTATTTTTTATTACTTCATTGAGGGCTCGGGCTTCTTTGACCAAAGAAAGGAATTTTATTAGCCTCGTTACTTGAAGAAACAACAGGGAAAGGCCATCTCAGAAGAAGCTTGCAGAACAAAGATTTAACTCGGATTCCTGGAGATCTGTTTATTTATTATGAAGCCAATTACATTACTGTTTTTTAAACTCGTGACATTTCAAAATGAAGTTGATTTTTTTATCATTATCGGAATTAACAATCTTTAAAACAGATCATTAAAATTATTTCATCGTCTGATATTTTTTCAATATCAGATTTGACATAATAATAAAATTCTCGTCGTGGAGACTGTCACGTAAGAAAAATTAATTTAATTAAAATCACAAAGAGTCCCAACTACTTCGACTGTCTGGAACTAGTGGGTCTGTGGTATCCCCAATCATTTTATTATTGTATTTGTTCTTTAAGTATTTTCAACTAACTAACTAACCATCACGCCGTTTCCCCGCAGGGGTAAACAACTCGATCTTGGCACACACTCCTTGCCTCGTTCACATTCATACATTGCCTCATACATGCTTTTCTGTTATTCCGATTTTCACATGGCCCGACTCAAGCATCTGATTCACTTGGTCGTGCCATGTCTTCTTTTACCATTCACATTTGCGTCATATATTCTCCTTACACTCTTTTCTTATATATGCCCAAACCATCTGAGCGTCCTTTTCTTTATCTTACTTATTACGCTTACATTAGGGTAGGTACCAGCACTGCATTATGGACGGCTAACTTCGCTTCTTTGGACAGTTTTTTGTTGGCGCCAATGGCGTTCAGTCTTCCATTAATAGAGTTGCCTGCATTTACCCTTCTTTCGATATCTCTGTCAGCCCTCCCATCTCTAGTAAACATACTTCCCAAGTACACAAACTCATCCACCTGCTCCAAATACTCATCATTCCCAACTATGCTTCTCATTGTTTATTTATTCATTGTTTATTACAGTATTTTTATTTAGTTAAAAAAATAGATCTTATGTTTAGTATAAATCTATTCTAAAACTACTATAATAATATTCTATGACCTACGTACTAAAATTTGGACTTCAGAATACTAGACACAACGAAAAACTGTAAGACTTTTAGCTTTCTTCACATTTAGGGCCTTCACCCATGGAGAAACTGAAAAAAAACAGCAAATTCTAATTTTTTTTTAAATTCTCACCCTTTAGCTCAGGGATTCCCCGAACTTCAATGTTTTTAGACCTATTTGCACGGTCCATACTATCCATTTGCCCTTCCGAAAATTCAATTCGGGTTTTAAGTTTAGTGTTTTTATTTTTTAGTTCTTTATTTTGTTCTTCTAAATTATGAACTCTTATGGGTAAACTCAAATTTGATATCGTTTCTAGAATTTTATTATTTTGTTTAATAATGGCGTTTTGAGATTGAAGGAGCTCGTTTGAATTATGTACACTCAAATCGGTCGAGTTTTTGATGGTATCCTTGTTCTGTTTATTGGATACTACTTCCAATAGTTTGCCATCACTGCCCGTCATCGAATTGATGCACTGCTTGCATTTTTGCTGAGCGTGTCGTTCTTTGGTGAGGCGGCGATGTGTGTTTACTATCACGCCACCACAGTGGAGGTGATATGTCCCTTTGCACTTTGAGCAAACGAACATAGAATCGTCGGAGAGTATGTTTTATGGGCACTTTTCACTTTTGGTGACTCACTAAATTTTTAAAATAATTATTTTCAGTGTTTTACGCTTGTCTGCTGAAAAGTCCGCAATAGGGCTAACTTCCTTGACTTGTTTATTTGTTGTCAATGAATAGCGGTGATCCGTATCGAGATTTATAACGTTTATATTTTTATTAGTTGGACAATTTAGACACTGTTTTTTGTGTTGAATATTACACCGAAGTGGTATATACACTGCTTCACTGATATTAGTTAAATATTCACTTGAGTTTCAGAGATTTTTATTGAATGTTTATATTCTTCGTTTAGTCACTGTGAATGAGATTTTTAACGGCTGATAAATCCGAAAAAATACACTGATTTGAATTGGAAATGGGCACAGTCGATGCGCGATATTAAATTTAGTAACTTCAGCAATTTACGGTTCGATCACTTTAACTTTTTCTATTATTATCTTTAATAATCTAGGAGATGACAGTGGCACGACACTTTGTTTGGTAGGTAGTTGAAACTGTTAAACTGTTTGGTGAACTTATTCCTTGGATCCTTTATAATAGTGTGTAAAGAGTTAATAATGTTGTTTGCTGCAGTGATAAAGGAATATGTATCACAGGTGTCCATTTTACTGCTTCGAGATGTGTGGTTTGAAAAAGGTTTAGCGGCCCTGCGCTGTGTAAGGTGGAGTTCAGAGTCAGCTGTCACGCACACACACACGACACACAGAAACCGAGTTCGGACTGAGTGATGGAGATAATGATATAATTAATCAATTGTTTTGACAGCAACTCGGATTATAAATATCAGATTTAGGTTAAAACTGACGTTCTAATACGGCTTAAAACTTCTCTACTGCACTGCTAGAGCAATTCTGTATGTGTGAAAGCACTACTTTTTTGTCGAATACGTTTTGATTGTTTCCTTTTTTTTTAAATTTTAAGCAGGAGCGAATTTAACGGCGTGTTTCTGTACAGCGGTAGTATTGTAGTAGTTATGAAAAAAGGAAGGGGGTGAAGTACCTGGCTAATCAGATCCGGTTGCCAAACACAGCTACAGCCATTTAGTCTTTCATCGGGGCTTTACTAATAGTATCCACAACTCTTTTGTTAATATTAACCCCACACAGGAGGCCTATAAGGAAAATAATTGCCCTTAAGACCTACGTCGTCTTTGGGGATGTTACGAGGAGTTATTTATTAAGGGAAGGAAGGAGAGGAAGTCCTAAGAAGGAAAAAGGTATGAGGGGTAGGTAGAAATTGTGGGGTTAGTGTGTCTAGGAATGCCAGACGAATGAATTCATCCCTTCTGGTGCCGTGGAGTAAGACCAGATGGAGAGGTGAAATAATCTCCTAAAGGCCCGTCACGCTGTTGGTCGGCAAGTGCGTCTGCCGTCAAAACCTGAACACGAACCTCAACCTAAGTCACCAAACGTAGCCAACCACTTAGGGTAATTATCGATAATTGATTATCCAATAAATGATTCCCCGGGCGGCGGTACACCCACCTCCCAAACCATACAAAATATATGATTTTATTTCTAAAAAACTGGTTTATCCAAGAACAATAAGATTTCAAATAAAGTTATAAAAATGGTGACCGGAAAACTCAGAATCAACTCAACTCAACACCTCAAGTTAAAAGTGATCAAAAAATATGTTTAAAAAATGGTCAAATAGGTTATGTAAGGTAAGGTTAAGGGTTTTTTTTTTTTTTTTGTAGCTTTTAACGACTTTTCAAAGATGTGTTGAGTTGAGTTTATTCTGAGTTGTCATGGAAGCATAAAAATAGTTATAAATTAATATTTATTAATTATTATTATTAATTATTATTTACTACGGTATCTAACGATATATTTTTAATGTTTTATCTTCATTTTGTTCTAGGAGATAGTAATACCTATCTTAGGGGCGCAGAATACGAGAGGAGAGAGCAGGAGTAGAGAATAGGTGGATGGAGAATTTTGCCTCCGGGGAATTACTTGGCGAAGTGATCAGTGTTACATATCACGAGTCTATTGGATACAATTACCACATTACGTCAGGACACCACAATGGCGTACCGAGAAATTAAACTTAACAACGTGTGGTGATAAAATTATATTGCTTAATAATTGTGTATTGTTCACAATGATGCGAGGGACTTTAACACTTAGCATATAACGGTACAAATGATAGACGATGTTTTTTTAATCAAATCCAAAACCCTGAATTAATTAGGTATATCTAGGATTTGTTTTATTATTGACGATAATTTTTCAGGCGTAATGCGTTTGGCGAATATTAAAGTTGGTCGCCGTAATAGAAATCGATAAAACGAGTCAATAAGTTTCGGTCAATTGCTGTTTTTATAATGAAAATTGATTGTTACTAACTTTAAAAAGAAATTATTACCATTAAAAGCGATTTCCGTAGCATAGCGGTAAATTAAAGATTGAATGAAAGTATAATGTAAACATCAAATGATGTTAATTGATGATATTATTTATTGTAGGCGCATTCTAGATATTGAATGGTGTCTATGTATTTTTTCGTGATATTATCTTTTTTAAATGGTTTTTACAAAATCTGTGTTGCGGAAATATTATAACAAGATCCATTGAACTTAAAAATCTTCAATCTAAATCTAAATCTATCTATTTATATAAAGTTGAGTGAGTATGGCGGGCGTGGATTTGTATTTGACACAAATCTACAGTTTTATTCAGAAATTGATGAAATTTGGAACAATTGATCTTCATAATAAAATTAAGGTTACCAATTACTTTACAATTACAATTAACAGTAATTGTTGAATGAAACACTAGTATATATTGAATCATTTGGCGGGTATAAGATAAGCCGCCATAGCTTTGCAATTTGGGAGGCGGGAATGGGTACCGCCGCCTCGGGAACCTTTATTGGATAACCAACACCTCTGCCATAGGTCACCCCAAGTGGTTCGCTACGTTTGGTGATTTAGCAGGGGTGCCCGGGTTCATGGGGTGAGGTTTGTCTAGGTCTTGGAGGCGGATGACCGGGACATACTGAACCCCAGATTCCTACCCACCCCTTAAACCCTTTTCCTTCCCAGAACTCTCCTCTCCTTTCCTTTTCCTTAAAAAAAACCCTCCACCCAGCATCATCAAAGATGACATAGGCCCTGAGGGAAATTATTTTCCTCAAGGCCTCCTGTGTGGAGATCATGTAAAAAAAAAAAAAGCTCAATTGGAAGAGCAGCTGACCGGCAATCAGAAGGGCACGGGTTCAATCAAGTCCCTTTGGCGTCATGTATCTTTTCTCGGAAGATTTTTCAATGTGGATGAGTGTTTCAGGCTGATAATTATTGCTTATAATAATTACTTATAAAATAGTTTCCATAATCAGAATTACTGTGACAGATACAAGTCCATAAATCAAATTATCCATTAACGGCTGTTGATCCACTCTCTGCGAACCTTGATCCGTATAAAAGCGCAAACACTGAGATCAAAGGGCCAGAATTTGAAATTCAAATTAATCCCTCGCACGCCGCTCGTGCAATATACTCGTAGGAGCACGAGTATCGTTATTGATGTGAAATTCAATTATCGGACTTGCCGAGAGAAAGAGCTGTAATTGTGACTATTAAACACATTTCCGAAGAATCCTGTTCCGCCCCCTTTTTCTTTAGTTTTCTGCCCATCGAAAGAAACTGATTAAAACCATGCATCATTTAAATTACTCTCGCTAGACGAAGTTTGAATAAATCAGCCGGCCGGATTAAGTAATAACGTTTTGTTTTGTTTAAAAGCAATTGAGTACATAAATTTAAATAAACGTTGATTCGTTTCACGAATTAATGCCTTTTGCTGATCGAGGCGTTTCCTTAATAAATGAGATAACTCTCTATCTGGGCGTTTCGTAGGGCGTAAGTTTGTTATAAGTACACGTATCAATTTCGCAGCAGTAACTAACTTACTTTGTACCGTAACACGCAAATTAAATTATTATTGAATTTTCCGGCACATCGCTTTCTAATAATCTCGTTTTAAAACGTACACCAGTTATTCCATTGGAGAGGAAAATTTTCGTGAGGATTTTTGTAAATAAATACTTGTACTGAAAGACTTTTCTCGTTTACGTAAATGCGAAGTTTTGTATGATAGTGATTATTATTATTATTAAACCTGATGAGAGCGATTTGATTTTGCAAGAAACAATAAAACTTATTTTTTTTACAAAAAGCTTACGATCAGTATCAAAAAGTTCGATAATTGAACTATTACTTTTTTTTCCGAAGTGTAATTTATTTAAATTATTTATGCCATTTGCGTAATTTCAAGTTGCAGTTATAACATTTTCGTTTTTCCATATACGCTTTATTTGAATAAATAAAGCGTCCCAATGCTCCCGTCTAGAGCCAATGAGACTATGACATCCCCAATTGGGGTATGTAGTAAGGTAGTGAGAATGGGATGGAAATGGGCAAGAGGAAAGCGGGGAAGCAACTGGCTATCCAGATCTGGTCACCAAATACGGCTAAAGCCATTTCAAGTAAGGTTTAAATTCTGAATGGTGATCTTTCATAATGGTGATACTGAAAGTCCTTCCACTCTGGAAGACGCTGCAAATATACTGAATATTATTTTTAATGAATTAATTGTGAAATAACATAAAGTAATCAAATTAAATTTTGAACATGCGATCTTCAGATTCCTAGTCAAGAACCTTACCCCTCGACCATGGAGGCCGTCAGACATCCCTTACTGAAGGGTTCCGACAATCAGGAACTTCTAGAAAGCAGGTAGGTACTAACTCCGAGGAGTACTAGATACCTACCAGCCCAATCACAATTCTGAACGGGTTTCTAAACTGTAGGCTGTCTTAATGAATGCCGACTTCTGGTAGAAGAAGGTTTTAAAAGTAGTAAAAAATAATCAATTTTGAAAGCAATATAACTTCATAATCTCGAAGTTCCGAAGATCAAAGACTTCATCATTCTACTGCGGGAGGAATATTTTCCAATAAAGTAATTATTTTATTTTCGTTATTTATTTTTGGGGTGTTACATCTGACATCGTTACATCACACACCTGATGATGGATACTGTAACGCTGTCAGAAATGTTTGCTAAAGAAGGAGGTAGCGCAACACGGCATAACACCCCAAAAACAAACAACGAAAATACTTTTGGCTGTGAAAGTCTAAAAAGGTTTCTAATTATTTTATGTTGAACTTAGTAATCTAGCAAGTTAGTAAATCTAACAAAATATAAACATAAATAGTTTATGAAGTGAAACTTCTATGGCCCCGTTGTGATTTGGATTTCGGATGAAAGGGAAATGACGATTATTGCACCTGCGACGCATGAACTGCGCTCATTGGCCGCTTTGATTATGATGTCATTTTTAAAGGCTCCTATTGGTTGAGATACGAAACGGAAATTACGCTCGCTTTGATTATGACCTCACTTTTCAAGTATTGGTTAAGATTGTTTTGGTAAAGTTTCGCTTAAAAGTGCACTCGATTTTTTTTTAATCTAGTATCATCAGTGAGGAAGCCCGTAGATTAGCAACCCAATCCAGGGTAGTTTGATAGGATCCCACCAACCCCCATCACTGAAGTTACTATCCTGGCTTTGTGTTTAGTTTTATGTGGCTGACGAAGCTAGTGCGTGGTCGGTTAGTTTAATGTGTTTATCCCCACGAACTTGTTGTGTTACTTTAGTGGCTGCAATGTTGCTGGCTTAGAATTTCCTAGACTCCTGAAACATGTTCTAGCTTGTGCCACGCCAGCAGAATAAGCCAGGATCTTGCCAAAATAGGACGCTGGCATGGTAGCTTGCTATCCTGGGTTGAAATAATAAGTTTCTCATGTGAGACGCAAAGACGAAAAAGTGAATAAGGAGCGAGTTAAAGGTAACCTACGTATCATCACCAAACCTGTGGAAATTTACGTATTTTTATTATTTACTAGCTTTTTTTTTTCAATTTTCAATTTAAAAAGAAAGACAAACATTCCCGGGTTACGAATAACCCAACAATGTTTGAAAATCTCCTACTAACACCACAGAAAGCCGAAAATGCTGCTTGTGTTGTGATGGAGGACTTAGCCAGCCGAGGAATCGAACACGCGACGCTCGGGTGGGACCCAAGCGCTATGCCCACTCTACCACTGACCGGTCGGTTTTACCCGCGGCTTCGCTCGAATAGTTTTAGGGGGAAATCTATATATATATATAAAAATCAAAATACGCTAGCTTCTGGGTTTGTAGTTCCCGGAATGCGTTGCTATGTCACTTAGTACAAATATTGTTTCTCCCTGCGTGTCCTTTCCCTTCGTTCCATTCTTCTTCCGCATCCCCTTCCCCTCACGCGTCCCCACTCTGCCTTCTCCGCTTTCCCTCTCCCCCCTAACCTCTCCCGCTTCCCCCGTCTCACGAACCCCCCTCCCGATTTCCCCTCCCGCCTCCTGCATTCTACACATTCAGTCCCTGTATATTCAGTTTTTAAATAGCTCGCGTGCCATTTACTGTAATTTTTTTATACAAATTACATAATGTCAGAGCGCACCAGTATATATAGAAACCTTAGTTGACGTGCTCGGGGCATGCACACATCAAATCCCCAAAGTTTCATTGCAATCGTATGAATGGTTTAGCAATGCATAGCGGACATACATGCAAACATTTTTAGATTTATGTAAACATATATTTTATATTTTAATTCCGCACATGAAAATAATGACATTTTAGGATTCTATGTCTTTTATTCCATGTCTTCTTTTAGAAATAATGAAATGAACCTGGGTCCAAAGGTAGAATGCCAGAAGTCTTTTCACAGTGGATTTCTACCAAAAATAATAATAGATATTATGTAATTTGATTAATTCCCGTCAAAATGTCGGACATCATCGGACGAGCATCAACCCGTCTGGGTAGGCTTAATGGCCAGTTGGGCAAGGCGCAGGCAGCACATTTACATCAGATGGCCATTATCCCCGACTCGAGGCTCGGCCCTTTGTTCGGGTGACATCGGCAGACGATACGAATTATTCTCAGATTGGGGGTGATTATTGCGGTGATTTTGGTAAGATTATTAAACTATTATCATTCCATTTTCTTATAACTTGATAAGTGTTCATAAGAAAACTTAGTTTTATTTGAAGTAATCATTTTAATAAAATTTTGATGTACTTAACTTATGCATTTCATCCACATTTCATTAACTCGTAAATGAGTAGGTACATGGATATTTTTAAATAATCTCACTCCGTTTACAGTTGCTTCGAATTGGAAAGAATACATTTCACAATAAAGTAACAATACAGTCCAGTAAAAATACAAAAAAATAGACAAAAAAAAAATTTAATTAACCTTGGTAAGTACATAAATCATACAATTTTTTCATATAATCAGCACAGATCCTTTGAAAAGTGCTAAAACTTGTGCTCAATTGGATTAAAACTTCTTTCACCTCATATTTGAACATCACATTTCATCATCCATTCATGTTAATATAATGTTGAAAATCTTTTTTCACACCAAATAATTTTTGAAAATTTAATTGCCACGCCGGGATTCGATCCCTTCGGAATGCGAGTCAAGCGCCTTACCGCTGCACTACGCCGGCCGAGCTAAAGAAGGTGTTATTCAGTCGTGTGGGGTCTAAAGCATACTCGTATTTTTTCATATACCCACGGCCATTTGACGGCCGGTGTGATCTAGCGGTAAGGCTTTTGACAAAACAATCCGAAAGTCGCGGGATGGATTCCCTGGTGGGCAAATACATTTTATTTAATTAATTTGTGTTATTTCACTAAAATTCATTAAAAATAATATATAGTATATTTGCGGCACGTTCCAGAGTGGAAGATACTCTCAGTATCGCCCTGGTGTAAGACCACCATTCAGAACTGAAAAGTTGCTTGAAATGGCTTTAGCAGTGTTTGGTAACCAGATCTGAATAACCAGGTACTTCTCCACCTTCCTCTTCTCCACCTCCTTCCCCACTACCTTCAGCCTCATAACATACCCCAATTGGGGATGCCATAGTTTCACTGACTCCAGACGGGAGCAGCTGAGACTCTTGTGAGGTATTCATATAAAACAAGGCAGAAACCAATAAAAAATAAAAAAAATGAATGCGAATGCGAATAACGTTGAAACAAGTACTTTGCAGAAGAATAATTTCCTTTATTTAACACTCCATTACGCGCACCTCTATTTGTGACGTTAGTGCTCGCGCGCTCTACATATGTAGAACACTTTTAAAAGAAAGTTTTTGTATATCACTTTTAACTAAGGGTTTTTAAAAGAAAGTTTTTATATATAAACAGAAAAAGCTATTGTCATGGTAATATAGGCTTTATTAAAAATTAAAGCTTAAAATTTAAAATTTTAAATAAATCAGACTTCTTGAACTTAAAATTAGACTTCTTGAAAAACTTAAAATTATTTGAAAAACATTTGGTCTTTTATCATCTAGTTTTAATTTTTTTATTCCCTTAAGTCGTCCACCTCCGTTGCATGATTTTTAGTGCAGTCCGGACATAGAGAACCTGATGGTCTGGACAAATCCACTTATTACATGTGTAACACTGTTTCCTAGTGGATTTATTACGCGCTCTGCCACAGAAAAAAAATGACAAGCGAGTGCTCGCGTGCTCTACTATTGCAGAAATTCACTTATGGTGCTTAATTTCTCCGGCATGCAGTCGCGTTGGTCGCCACAGGGACCCTAGTTATGTTTATTATCTAGTTGTAGAGGAATACTGTAAGTGTGTGCGTGAGTGACCTTCAATTCGCGATCAAATTCTACGAAACACACAATGGTGGACCGCGCGACTACTGGAGTCTTAATAAAGATTTGTAGTTAGGTACTACGCTTTGTTAAAGTCTAACACATAAGATAGGACAGAAGCAGTAAAAATACCTAAATAAAACAACTTTAATTGTTGAATTAATTACATTCGTGGCCATTCGGTTGGAATTTCTTATGACTTATGACAGACAAAACCTTGTTTAAAATGCAAGTAATTGAAACTTACTCTCGAAATATTATTTAACAACACGCTTTGAGAGAAATATAATATTTTTGTTCCAACTATAAAATTAATTTCAAACATTACAAGCCAAACGAAATCATGTTCTCGCAAAGCAAGGAGTAAGTAATAAAGTTTTATTTTAGAGTTTCACGTTTGCTCAAACATGGAGAAGTTTAATTTTAAACGTGTGATCTGAAACTTTGTTGCTGAAAATGCTAGAAGAGGGTACGCACAACATGTTGAGATGTTCACGTGCCATGGTAATATTAAATGTTGCAAATTCAACGGAAGTTAATAGGATTTTATTGACGAACGTGCCACGTTTCAAAATTATGAAATGGATTATATTCCAGTCGTTGGCGAACTTACTGTCTACAACAATTACTACTCATTGGTGAACTTACTGTTCACTATAAAAACTACGAAACCTGTATATATATATATATATATCTTTATCGATGAATCTGCCAAAAATAGCATTGGTGGAAAAACATCATTCTTACGGGCATAATGAAAGGCTTGGGGTTGAATTAAAGTCGTTTTCTCAGGCCCCATGCCACCGAACCAATCGAAATTTTGGATTCCCACTAAAAACTACGGTCTTTATAGGAATCAATCAATAAATCTGTAAAAGTAGCGTTCGTGGAGAAATTTTCATTCTTATGGGCACAATGTAAAGCTTCGAATCGAAAGCATTAATAATATAATTTAAAATAAAACGATAAGTTAGTAATCACACTTTTAATTTTTATATACTTAACGCCGACCGGGTGTCGCTACAACCTTAGCTTCTTCGGGGCAATGCAATTTTATCTTCTTCTTCTTTTTCAATTGCGCTACAGCCCATATTGAGCTTTGGCCTCCTGCAACATTCGCCTCCAACTCCTCCTGTCCTCAGCGGCTGACTTCCAGTTTTGTACATGAAGAAGCTGTGCTGCATGCACTCTTACCTCGTCTTCCCAACGCAGTCTGGGTCTTTCCACTTTTCTCTTTCCACCTGGGTGTCCTGGGTGTCCGGCATTCTCTGTACGTGCTCAGTTCATCTCAACTTGAGGAGTCTCAAATGGGCTGAGATGTTAGGAGCCTGATATACGAGTATATTTATTTATTTATTTATTTACGGACTTACGTCCAATTTAAAACAAAGTATCACGAAGTATAGAAATGAACAATGTAAGGATTCGGATGGTACATGAAAGCAAAGACAAACAGTGAAAATAGAAGAAAAATAAGTGTCAAGTCACGTCAAGAACTTGCAAAAATTAGGGTGAATATTACATATCTTCATTTGTTTAAAGAGCGACAGAAATCATTTAAGCTAATACCAAAAAAATCAAGGTCTTGACGTGAGTTGACCAGTCTAACATTCTGGACAGTGGTGAGTTATAACCATAGTTAGTCGAGTGCTGATTGAGGAAAAGCAGGTCTTTATTTCTGAGTCTACGAGAAGGTATATTAAATGTGATGAGTTGTAGTAATGTAGGCGAGTCGATTAAACAGTTAATAATTTTGAAGAAACAAATGAGATCAGATTTTATCCGACGGTCTTCTAAAGGAGAAAGGTTTAGAGTTTGTTCAATTTCAGCATACGAGTAATTGCCTCGCTCTAATCCTAGCCTCCAAGCAATTCCCTTTAGGAACCGATGTTAAACGGATTCAATATGACGAATATGGACAGCATAAAAAGGAGACCATATAATACAAGCATATTCAAGATGGGGCGAACCAAGGAGCAGTAAAGAGTTCTTAGGGTATTTATGTTTTTGAAGTCAGAAGTGGTTCTAGTGATAAAACCAAGTAGTTTGAGAGATTTATTAACAATCGTATTTATATGTTCCCGGAAAGAAAGCTTGCTATCAAGAGAGATACCAAGATCTTTAATAGATTGAACAGTTGTTAGGCAATTATTATTTAATTTGTATTCGAAAACAATCGGATTTTTAGATCTGTAGAAGGACATAATTTTGCACTTATCGACATTTAGTTCCAAGCAATTAATTTTACACCAGTCATTGAAAGAGTCAATATCTGATTGGAAAAGAAGGCAGTCATGGTAGTTTTTGATTATTTTTAGGATCTTATTGTCATCAGCAAAAAGCCAAAAGCGTGTGTGAGAGAAAATACGAATAATGTCATTTATAAACAAGTTGAAGAGAAGCGGGGCTAAATGTGCTCCTTGCGGTACGCCGGATGTTACTTCAATAATAATAGACTCAATGTTATTTATTTTAACTCTTTGTTTTCTATTGCTTAAATAAGAATTAAAGAAAGATAGCAATGGGTTTCGTATACCTATAGCATATAGCTTGGCCATGAGGATAGCGTGTTTTACTTTGTCAAAAGCTTTAGAAAAGTCGTTATATAGAACATCTACTTGTGATTTATCTTCTAGGCCATTGACTACGGTGTTGGTGAAGGAGAGTAAGTTTGTAGTGGTAGATTTAGCAGATCTAAAGCCATGCTGTTCCTCAATCAGCACATTTTTGAAAATAGGTGTTATTTTTTTGTGATTATAGATTCAAAGATTTTAGGAATATGAGATAACATCGATATAGGTCTATAGTTTTCTACGTTCGACCTATTACCCGATTTAAAAATAGGTCGTATATAGGAAACCTTCCAGGAATCCGGAAAAGTGGCAGATGATAATGATAAGTTATATAATAAACAAATTGGCTTAGATACAACAGATTTAAATTCTTTCAATAATATTTCAGGTATACCATCAGGACCAGTGCTTGTTTTGCTGGGAAGATTTTTTAAGTAATTGAAAACATCTACAAGTGTGATTTCGCAATTATTAAGGTCAATAGTATTAGCATATTTAAGTGGAGGGATGGTGCATATGTTATCAGTATAGACAGAGGAGAAATGTTCAGCAAAAAGGTTGGCAATATCGAAATCGTTGGTGGCGTGAGTATCATTAAAAAATAAACTTGAAGGGAGATCGTTATCAATACGTTTTTGTTTAATAAATTTCCAAAATTGTTTAGGGTTAAGATTTAATTTTGTCTCAGTGAGTTCAATATAAGATTTATAACACAAGTTAGATTCAATTTTGGATAATTCTCTTAACTGAGAAAATTTTTGATAAAGCGCTAAGTTGTTCGTTAATTTGAATAACTTGTGTGTTTTCTTTTTTTCCATAATCAAATGCTTTAGTTTCATACTGAACCAAATAGGAAATTTAGGCTGGGAAAAAGTTCTTCTTGGAACGAACAAATCTATAGCATGAGTTATACATTCGTTGAATTTAAATACAGCATCGTTAATATTGTTGTTTGATAACATACCTGCCCAGTCATATTGGGCAAGGTACCTATTCATGCCAGTATAATCACCTTTGTTAAATTTGTAGTGGAATGTAACTGCTGATTTCAGAGTGTCACTTTTGAAAGGATTAGTGAAGTTAATATCGAGTGGTGGATGATATTTATCTATTGGTAATATTGAGTCAGTAGCTTCACATACACAAACGCTAGGCATATTGGTAAATATTAGATCAAGACAGTAACCTCCACAGTTATTGATCGAGTTTAATTGGTACATATTCAGGAAGGCAAAGAAATTTACTATTATGGAAGCATGAAGGGAAACATTATTAGGAGTTTTCACACCATGACTATCATTAAGCCACACTATTTTAGGAAGATTATAATCACCACAAATAAGTAAGGAATCGGCCTTTATGGAAACACGCTCAACTGCTTCAGTATGTGACTTATAGATTTCTATTGAATCACTTGCATATATATCATACCGTTCTTTGTTGTGCCGGATGCGCCACTGTTCGCCATCTTTCACGGGTCCACATATTCCTCTCAGCGCTTTTCTTTTATATACTAAAATCTGAAATCTACAAGTTTAGTAACGTGTGTTTTGAATATATATACTTGCTCACAGTGGGTTGACAAAAAATGGGCTGAGCCTCAGTGTAAGAGGTAAGGGTTGGGGTAGGTAGAAGATCGGGGAGAGAGTGAGAGTGTACTATTTGTCGTTATATAACAACCCAAGTATCGAACTTTTATTTAGGTTTATTTGGTTCTTGATTTTGGGAAGCGGGTATGGGGACTGCCGCCAGAGTAACAATTTATTGGATAACCAACACCTCTGCCATAGATCACCCCAAGTGGTTCGGAATGTTTGGAGACTTAGCAGGGGTGCCCGGATTCATGGGGGGAGGTTTGTCAAGTTCTTAGCGGCCGATGTGTCTGTCCACCTATTGCGTGGCGGGCCGGATCGAGAGAGACTGGTTGAGGAGGTCTTTTGACCAGTTGAAGGGATGGATTCGTACGTCCGTCACGCATGGACACATTGACCCCCAGAATGACTGGCGGCCAGATCACAGACACACTCTCAACAGGACTGCGAAGTGTTTTGTGTCACGCCGCCCCGACCCAGGACTTGCTCACTACTAATCTGCAGATATATTTGTATTTTTTGACTTTATGTTTTTGCTTTCTATGTTCAAAAAAGACTGGGTGGGAGATAGAAGAGGCAGCGTAAGCAAACCGCCTACTTTTCATTTTTTATTTTTCACCCTGTCCCTTTTGAGAAGAAGAGGTAAGATTTTTATTTTTTTCCAATAAGTATTACTAACACCTGTACAAAGTAAGCACTTGCATACTGCTCGCTAACAACGTATGCAGGGACATTGGAGGCCTAATTTCGATAAATTTTAAATGTAGAGCCGTTCTATTAAAAAAATTAGTGTCCTTGAGAGAGCCCTGAAGGAGTAACCATATGTTACTTATACCTGGGCAGGTATGTGGTGGATAACCTCATATGACCCCCAGATTCCTATCCATCCCTATTACCTATTTACTTCGCAGAACTCCCTATCATAAATGACACAAATGACATATATGTATGCTTTCAAAATAGTTACTTTGTGTTATATGCGGATGATATGAAAATTTTTAAACCTGTACAGTCTTTATCTGATTGTATAGAATTACAAAGCGATCTTGATCATTTGTGCGCGTATTGTGAATCAAATTTACTCTCCTTAAACATTTCTAAGTGTCACTCAATTACATTTACTAGAAATAAAAATAAAATCATCTATTCTTACAACTTGAATAATAAACCTTTACAATCTACGTCTACATGTAAAGATCTAGGTGTTTATTTAGACAACAAATTAATTTTTGATAAGCATATCGAACACATAATATCAAAATCCTACAAGATGCTAGGTTTCCTATTAAGAATATGTAAAGTTTTCAAAAGTGCTAAGACTCTTGAAATGTTGTTTTGTTCATTGGTCAGAAGTCCACTGGAGTATGCGTCCCCGGTATGGAATCCTCAATATAAGGTGTACATAGATATAGTAGAAAGTATACAGAATAAATTCTCTAAATATTTATTCAAGAAATACAACAAAACTACAAATAACATGTTAAGTTTACAAAAAAGACGCACATTATCAGATCTGCTGTTTCTGTATAACCTGCTAAATAATAAAATAGATAGTCCTGAATTGCTATCAACTATTGGTTTAAATGTCCCAATGAGGCGTACCAGGTACACTTCTCTTTTTCATATAGAATCCAATAACACTAATGCAGCGAGTAACTCACCAATTACTCGCGCAATCATAACTTATAACCACTATGCAAAATTACTACACTTAGACATTTTTCATGATTCCTTGCAAACATACAAAACTAATTTATTAAATTTCTTGGCGTGATATAATTGTTTTAAAATTACTTACACTTAACTTTTCATTAAACTTTAATCAGTCAATTACAATTAGTGAGCATATAATTCTTGATTTCAAAATGTCTCCTTATCTCTCCCCCCCCCCTCTTTTCTTCCCTTTTATTATTATTACTTCATTCATTCAATAATTAAGTTTTAAGACCGGTTCATATCTCAGGCGTAATTATCAAATGACATTCTATGGACTTACGTAATAGGTACATAACCATGTAATAATTTAATTTAACATACCTTATAATCTGTATTATAATGTACTGTGTATGTCTTGATAAACAAATAAATAAATAAATAAATAAATTACTTTTCTGCACACAGCATCCCCTAAGATGACATAGGCTCCGAGGGAAATTATTTTCCTCAGGGCCTCCTGTGTGGAGCTAATGTAAAAATTAATGTTTTTGGCTTTCCTTAACTCTAATGCTTCTAAACTATCCAGCCTGATTCCTATTCCATTTGTACGTAGTAACGTGATGCCTTATAGTGCGTTTTATCAAACGTTTGGTCTGTTCCAGTAAGATTGTGAACAAATTCAGAGAAGCCATTATTATCTAAACATCTTAGATGTTCTTTGATACGAGTATTAATATTGCACGCCGTTTTGCTTGTATAAAACGCGGGACAAGCGCTGCATGGAAGTGAGTAAATAGCTGAGTGGCCTAACCCTTTGCCCCCTAACGAGACAAATACGACATGTCTATGTATATTCTACATAAGTTTTTTTTTTACATATTTTTTATTTATTTATTTATAACTTCTCACCATACATATGTTCTTATTTTTACGTACAAAAAAAATTAACCTCACTAGGACTAACAGCCTGTGTTGAGGTTATCATTTATAAATTTGAGTGATTTTACACACACAACATACTAAAATACATATCCCTACATTTAAAACACTAAAATATTATAATAAACTAAGAAATAAAAATATCATATTAGTGACCAGATGGGTAATTTAATTACGATTTGTAACAATATAGACCATAAATAAATCTTTAATTACTATACCCACCAAGAAACAAAGCTAGTTCAAAACATCTAGGGTGACACTCCAATTTTGGCAAATGAATCTCAAATAAAATCTAATTGTTTAAAAAAAGCTTATTATTCAAATAAACAAATATTATTAAAAAACAAATCTTATTATTATTCCTGTCAGTTCATTATTGGGAATTATTCTCTAGGTCGGCAATTTTTTAAAGCTTAGTTACAAAAACGGACACCATCTTGAGTTGTCACTTGGATAGTTTAGTTATTTAATTTATTTTATAACCTAATTATATTAATAATGGATTAAGGTCTGTGTGTTTTTGAAAATTATTTTTGAAGTAAAACTTCTTTACGCACGCTTGACTTGGGGAGTAAGCTGGTGAATGCTTCACGAGAGCGTTACGAAAAGTGTGATCGGGCGAGGCGAACGGAAGTTGAGAGGGAGATATAAGTTAGTGAAGTTTTACTTCAGTCGTAAGGTCTAAAGAACACTCGTTTTTTTACGTAATGAGTATTCTTTTTGACACTTAAGTGTATATATTTCGTGTCTTTATGTGCTTACTGTTATAAAATATCCTTATTTGTATAACTAGTAGTATTTTGTACCGTCAGTGAATTGGTGATATATTTTTGTAGCACTTTGCTATGACGCCATTGAGATGCTGCTGTTGGAATATATTCCAAAATTTGATGTTTGTTTGTGCAATATTTTAACACTGGCCTGTAGCCTGGTTTTCCTTGCCAAATCCACACCACAATGCACCCTCTGTGACGCTTAGTCTCGGTGTGGCAGCCGTTTGCGATGGAGCTTGCGCTCGCCGCACCCGCCAGGGGTGAATTACGCTCTATAATTAGTTTTTTGTGAAAAAAAAAACCCAGGTAGAAATTCATTCTCGGCTTCTTGAAGTGTACGGAAAACAGTGTATGAGTGCGAAAATTTAAGAGCGAGAAAAATTTAAGATTAGAATTTAAAAGCGTGCCGTACGGCCATCGGTTTCAGACGAAAAAATTGCCAAAGTGGAAAAAACAGTGCTTGCGGATCGAAGGGTGACGGTCAGGAGCTCTGTGATATTTATTTTATTTATTTATTTTTTATTTCAGTTTTTATTCCAGCAGGGCTGGGAGGGTAGTGCAATCCCAGTCTGCCATATTACATAAACTATAGTACATTATATTTTACAGAGCAATAAAAATCTAAAAGAAATAAAATATGATGACGTATTAGGTTAGGTACCTAACGAAAACAAAAAATTAAAATAAAATTCGATATGATCCCTATAATATGTAAGACCACTATTGACAGAACATTTGGGAGACCACAAAGTCTGCCCAAGGTGGGTCCCAAAATGCTCACCGAAGATCCCAAAATCAAAGGGTTGAAGAAGCCCGCGAATTCCTTGAGTGCTACGACATCGATGGCGCAGAATTCTTGGACTCAATTGTGACTAGGGATGAGACCTGGATACACTAAATCACACCATACACAAAGATCCCAGTGGCTTTATTCAGATTCGCCGAAGCAAAGTTTAAAAACGAATTATAGAGCGTAACTCACACCTGGCGGGTGCAGCGAATGGAAGCTCCATCGTGAACGGCTGCCACGCCGCAACTAAGCATCATAGAGGGTGCAACGTAGTGGGGATTTGGCAAGGGGAAACCAGGCTTCACGCCAGTGTTAAAAGATTGCGCGTATAATCGTTTTTCGTGACTGCAGCACCTTGGAGACCTTATTTTACGGACAGCCCTAGTAATACAGGCAAAATACTCATAGATATATACGCACTCAAGGGCACAGCATACTGAAATACAGTCAGATTAATATGTATATGTAAGATTACATGCATAATATCAATGGATGCTAATGTTGATCTACGCATTAACCATTTTAGTGGTGCAATTTGTTTCGATTTTTACATGAATTGGCTTTTTATTAAATATACAGGGTATTTTTAGAAATTTAATAAAAATTAAATTTGATAATGTTATTATCGAGTTCTGCAAGTTTTTTGGTTAGTGTTTTAGTTACAGCTGTTTCGACTTGTAAGGTCATTTTCAAACTGTGGTGAAGCCACGTACGGACGACTTATTTATAAGATTTTAAATGTCAATTTTTGAAGGTGTCTAAGTTGATTTATTACCGGTTAAACCAATTTGTAGAGACACTAATTGAGAGAGTGCTAATGTGGGATTCGGAGTATTTCCCTTTGGTTTGCCTTGCACTAAGTGTAAGGGTTTTCTTAATTTTTTTTTTTTTTTTTTTTTTTTTTTATTAGAAGAAAAAAGTTATAAAAATATTACAGGAAATCAAATAAAAATAAGATATTACAAAAAAGAAAAGTCCCAATAAACTACTTTTAAGTAGTTTGTCAATGGGTGCTTTTACTTTGAAGTTTTTTTTTTTTTTTTTTTTTAAATAAAACTTATAATGCAGTTAGACATTTTTGTGTTACGAGTACTACAAGAATGTTAATACAAACTTTTTCTTTCGGCGAGCCAATTTTTCAATATAATATTTGTTCTTACATTATTTGTACATTTTTTAATTTTAGCAGGTAACATATTTAAGCATGTAGGTATCATGTAGTCCAGCGTTCTTTGTCCATATTTATTTAAGTGCTTAGGTACGATTAGTCCTTCATTTAACGTAAATCGAGTATTGTAAGTGTGGTCCAGTCTATTTATGTACATAGGGCTATTCATATGCTGAAAAATAATTTTATGCCACAGAATTGCTCTTACTGAGAGAATTTTAAGATTCTGGTAAAAGTACGGAACATTGTGTCTTTGCTCGTATAAACTTTTATGAGCTAATAATTTAACTAATGAATTTTGGACAGATTGAACATGATTAACATTTGTCTTACAGGAAAGTCCCCAAGCTGTAATTCCGTACCTTATAATAGACTCAGCTAATGATAAATAAATTATTCGAAGTGTGCATATTGGAACATAGAATTTAAGTTTATATAATCTACTAACAATAGATCTCAGACGTTCACAGACTTTATTTATTTGTAAATCCCATTTGAAAAAGCAGTCAATAATTACACCTAAATAAACATATTCTTTAACCACTTCAATATTTTCGCATGTACACAATGCTGGGATACCAACATGTAAGCAATCTGAACCGTGTGTTTTTATTTCTGGTGTAATAATATTTGTCTTGGCATTGGGTGATCTAATATGTATCAATTTGGTTTTTTTTGCATTTATGATTAAACCAGAGTCATGAGACCATTTCAAAAGCTCAATGTAATCCTTTTGTAAGAGTTCAATACATAATTTTAAATCACTGTGAGAAATCACTAGTGCAGTATCATCCGCATATACAAAGTGTTTTACATGTTTAAAGATGTACTTAATAAAAGATACATAAATGATATATAAAATTGGACCTAATATGGAACCTTGAGGAACGCCAGCTAAAATTTTTCTTTTTTTACTTAAAGTGTTCAATAGCTTTATTTTCATGCATCGGTTGTTCAAGTAATTTTCAAATAGTTTTAGGAGCTTTCCTCTTATTCCTATGATTTCTAGTATCTGCAATAATTTTCTATGATTAATAGTGTCAAATGCTTTAGAATAATCTATAAATAAAACTAATACATGATTTTTACTATTTAGTTCATTATTTATGAAACTGGCAAATTTTTGAAGTAGCATTTCGGTACCCTTTTTTTTCTGGAATCCATATTGATTTGTATCAATAATAGAAAAATCTTCTAAATATTTTATTAATTTCAACTGAATGTATTTTTCAAGAATTTTTTCGAGTGATGGCAAAATACTAATCGGTCTATAATTACCCAATAGAGTGTGATCACCTCCTTTATAAATGGGTCTGATAATACTACATTTTAAGTCATCTGGAATTTTTGCTTCAAATAAAATTCTATTTACAAAATGGGCTATGATTGGAGCTAAAATTATTATATGTTTTTTAATATCACTCATTCTGATATTATCAATTCCAGGAGAAGAGCTTTTAAGTTGCCGCACAATGCTTTCTATATCAGAAATTTTGGCCCTTGGTAGGTACATGCTTTGAGGCCTCTTCTCTGGTTCAAAAGCAGTTGTCCTGTAATTACATTTATGTAACATATTGCAAACACTGTCAGAGAAATAATCAACAAAATCATTAGTTACATTTTCTTTGGTCCGATCTTTCATCAAATATTTGGAGGCAACTTGGTCACAATTATTTTTACATTTCTTACCTAAAATTTGATTACACTCGTCCCATGTCTTTTTTGAATCTTGAAATAGATTTTTGAATTTGTCATTATAGTATGAGGTTTTTAATTTAAGTAACAATTTATTTAAAACATTTCGATAACACTTATATTCTTTTTCATAGTATTTATTTGTTGGGGCATTTTTCCAACGCTTATATAAATAATCCCTTTTTTTAATTTTATATAGTGCATCACTAGATATCCAATCATTTATGGCATAAGGTCGGCTTTTAGGTTTTTTGCTTATTATAATTGTGCTGTTTTTATACAAGTCGTCAAAATAATTTTTAATTTTTAAATAAATAACCGAACATTCGGTTTCCTTTAGAAGCGACTTCCAGTCATAATTACAAATACGTTTATCAATCTGTTTTTGCGAAAGAATTTTGACGTTATTAGAATCGCTAGAATTGAAATTATCTACCGACTTATAGAGTATGCTTACAGCTGTTGTATTATGATCGGCAATATTATAATCACATACGCACGCGGAGATTGTACTGGTTAATCCAGTAGGTAACTTTCCGCTAACTCGCACAAAAAAGTGATCTAAGCAAGAACTAACAATTTTCCCTTGAACTATTACTTCTCGTGTAACATAATTTATACATTTTTTTAAATAGTTATTAGTAAGAATATTTTCATATTTTATAATGATAGCATCATTTTTATGTAATAAATTTAAATTTACATCACCGAAAAATATTACACTTTCATTTGATTTAATATTGTTTTCAAACACATTGGATATTTCTGACAAAAATGCTTGCTTATTTAAATTCGGGGGTCGGTATATTGCCAAGACATTTAGAGTACTGTTATTTGGAAGTGTCAATATTCCAAAAACGTTCTCAAAATATTTACTGTCCAGAAATATTTGCGAAAAGGAGAGGTTGATTTAGAATGACGTTATTGCTATAACTCATTTAAGTGCATTATATTTTTTACGTTTGGTAAACATACTAAGTAGTGGGGAATAAATACAGGGTATGTTGGTGCCCATATTTATTTGTAACCAGCTGACTTCGCCACGCGTTGCTGTGGCTAACGAAACACAACGCCATCTACAGGATGGTTTGCCAACCATTATAACCACCGCCATATGTAAATTTGCATACAAATCAAATCCACACCGCTCGCTTGCCAGCCCGCTCGTTCACCACATACAGACATTTTCCTTTATATATTATATTTTTCAATCAATTTACACAAAGCCTTTTCAAATTATATACCCAAACCTTCATCATGAGTCACTCTATGTATTGGTGAAAACCGCATGAAAACCCGTTCAGTAGTTTTTTATTTTATCGCGAACAGACAGACAGACACGTCGGAGGACTTTAATTTATATTATGTAGAGATTTTTGGAATGAAATAACAATACAAGTTGCAAGTTTAATGTAAATAGATTGTTTTGAATTAATGAAAAATGTGCTTTATTTTGAATTGTCTACGAATGTTCATTTCCCTGAAAAGATTTAATACTTTAAAGTATTTTGCTCCGTAATTTATCAAATCTTGAAATTCTTGTAATGATAAATTGATTTGAAAATGAAAATTAAATAGATCTATTTCACATTTGCTCGCATCAAAATCTAGGCATCTCAAATAAGTTTGTTCCTACCTGCAATCATCTACCAAGTTGAAAAATAGTGAGTGTTGTTTCTAAAATTAATTAATTTCATAATTATGAAGCCCGTGCAATGTTCTCCCATAAAAGGCGAAGTATCATTGTTCTTAGGAAGCCATTAAAACCGAGACTTCGTATTTAAAAATACAGCTCCTAATTACTGAGCCCCGCTGCAGTAGACCCCAACCTGCATTATATTTTCATAAACCTGATTTAACAAACGAGGCTGACACTTTCTCGTTGAAAATTTGCATGCATTTACATTAGCGGTGGCTGAGCTTGTGACGAATCTCTAATCTGTTTATGCTTAAATTTTATATTGTTTGTCACGTTGCGTTGTGGAAAAGTTTTGGGAGTTAAAACTCATGCTTTGAATTTCATATTTTAAATGAGTAGAGTAAAAAAAATAATATTTGTAATTCATTTAATAATACCTAATATTCAAATTGGAAAGTAATTCATATATGATAATAATACTAATGATAATAATACCAATGTACACTATATGTACATAAAAACAATTATATTCATAACAGAAACAACGACAGAAAGTCACTCGTGAAATGTCACAAAAACTGTCTTTTATAGTCTTTTTTATATTTATTCAGCTCGCAATTGAAAATGTCATCCACCGATATCACCTTATTGTATTCAATATACAGTCCGTTCATTTTGTTAACAATTTGTTTCGCAATGATCCAATTTGAGTAGAACAGAAGCGAGTATATAGAGCGCTCAGGTATCCTAAATTGAATGCTATTTAGCAACTCCGGACGCGAATAATGCATTTATGTGAAGCCTTCATAAACTCAATGAATGAAGCTGCCTCTGCATAATTATTAAATTTTACAAATGACATAGGTATAACAAAAGTATTTTTGGATTGGCTTTTGATTGATTCGATTTTTTTTCTATTTTTAATGTTGTAAAAAAAACATGTTGAAATATATTGTAGCGCCAGCTCGTAGAGGAGTGGAGCTGGCGACACGGTATCGCTCCTAAGTAGATAAGTACTAACATCACCCCTAACTATTACACATCTGCCCTGATGATGGACACTGCAACGCTGTCCGAAACGTTGGCTAAAGAAGGAGGTAGCGCAACACGGCATAATACCCCAAAAACTAAAAACAAAATTGTAAAAAAAATGTTTTTTTTTTCTAAAATAAAGTCTTTATATCTCGTCGAAGGTTTCAAAACTCATTCATCCTTCATCTATAATATAAAAATGAATCGCTGAATGTGTTGCTAAGCGCATTACTTTCGAACGTCTGCACCAAATTGGATAATTCCTTTTTTGGTGTGTTCGTTATTGTCAGGACAAGGTTTTTATAAAACTTCCGGTGAGCTTTGGCATTATGAAATTTATATAAAAAAATTGCTATTTGTAGCACGCGAGGTTTGAAAACTGTATGTATGGAAAGCGGGAGGGAGGGAGAGATGGGCGAGGGGGAGGAGGTGGTGGAGGCGGAGTGGGAACCCCCCTTACACCATGCGAGCGAAGCCGCGGGAAAAAGCTAGTTGTACAGTAAAAAAATGTTTCATAAGATTCTTAAGATTCGTTCTGAGAAAAATTCCTTCTCAATGTATTATCAAAACGTTCGTAGCCTAAATACGAAACTGAACAATATTCGCTATAACGTCAGTGTATGTAATTACGACTTTATATTTTTAACCGAAACATGGCTATCTGAAAATATCTCATCTGCTGAACTTGGATTTTTTGACTACAACGTTTTCCGCAGTGACCGTTCTACTTCTTCTGTTAAGTGTAAAGGTGGTGGAGTGATGATATGCGTAAACAAAAAATACCCCTGCCATATTATAGAAACATTTACCAATGTTTCTGATCAATTGTTCCTGTGTGTTCTACTTGGTACCAAAAAGCTTGGTTGTGTTTACATTCCTCCCTCCTCTTCGGTAGAAGTCTATAAGTCGCATACTGCTTCAATTGAACATGTGTCTAGAAACGCTGATTCCCTATTTATTTGTGGCGATTATAATTTACCTAAAATATTGTGGCTGAATGACGATCAAGGTGTCAAAACTCCTTCTAGTAATCTTTCTCCACAAGCTGTTGAAATTGTAATTTTTTTTTTGCCTATTTGAATATGTTTCAAGTAAATCCAGTCACTTACTATCTAGGCTCTTGCCTAGATTTGATTTTCACTAGCATACCAAATGTCATAGTAAGTGAAGCTGATGTCTCTTTGTTACCTTTGGATAAATATCATCCACCTCTCTCTATTAAAATTACACATTTTTTCAAATTTGATTCCTTGAAACCAAATGTCTCTTATTACTACAAATATCTTAACGGCGACTATTTTAATATTTTATTTTTCTATTTTTTTATTTAAGTTTATTTAGGATACATACAGTTGTAAATACATTAATTTTACATTTTATATTGAATATAGTATAAACCAGTGAAGTTCCATTTATGATTTAAAAAAAAAGGAAGTGGTTACCGATTAGGAAGCAAGTAGATAGTAATAATATTATAATATAGTATTAGTAAAAAGTGAGTCAAAAGAAAAAATAAGCAATGAAGAAATAACAAAGAAATAATCGTTTTGGTTTAAGTACATTGTAAGGTTAATTTAGTTTTAAACGTTTTAAGAGAGCAGTGGAAAATATCGATATCTCTTAGGGCGTTGTAAGATTTGCAGATACGCCCGAGCAAAGAATTTTGTGCATATTTCGATTTGAAATGCTGTATAAAAAATAGGGTATTCGACCTGGTATTGCATTCAGGGCAACGAAATGCAATCCTTTCTAATAGATCTGGTGAGTCAATAAGGCAGTTCACAATCTTGTATAGAAACAGTATGTCAGAAATGTTTCATAGTTTGTAAAGAGCAATAGGTTTACACTGGTGATTTTCGAAACGATACGAAAGGTGTTTCAAAAATTTTGTTTGAATATTTTCAATACGCTTAATGTAAGTTTGGTATTGTGGATTCCAAATGACAGATGCAAATTCAAGATGAGATCTTACATACGCCATATATAGTAGTTCAAGTGTAAAAGGTTTGTTGAACGGTTTTGTGATGCGTAGGATAAAACCCATTTGTTTGTAGGCTTTTTCTAAGATGTATTCAATGTGATCTTTGAATAGTAATTTGGAGTCAAGTAATACTCCAAGATCTCTAATTTTATCCACTCTTTCAAGCGGAACGTTGTTCAGATGGTAAATATGGACGATTGGGTGATTTTTACGTGAAAACGTTATCGCATTACATTTCTTTACATTGAGAAATAGTTGATTTTCTATGCAATATTCATTAATTTTATTAATATCTTCTTGTAATTTATTGCAATCATCTTCTGAGCTTATACATTTGTATATTTTCATATCGTCAGCGTAAAGAATAAAATCAGAGTTACAGATGACATGTTTGATGTCATTTATGTACAAAGTAAAGAGCAGGGGTCCTAAATGGGAACCTTGAGGTACACCCGAAGGGACGGTTATTTCCTGTGACATGTAACCTTTGAGGGCAACAGCTTGACTTCTATTTTTAATGTAAGATGAGAACCATCTGAGAAGATTTCCACTTATTCCAATTTTTTCAAGTTTGCTTAGGAGTATATCATGATTCACTTTGTCGAAAGCTTTAGAAAAATCAGTATAGATAGAGTCAACTTGTTTCTTTTTATCCATAGTATTCAGAACAAAATCGGTGAACTGACCCAAGTTCGACTCGACAGATCTGCCTTGAAAGAAACCGTGCTGTTGAGGATTGATAATGGTGTTTTTACATAAATTTTGTTGGTCGTAAACGATTTTTTCCATAATTTTACTTAAAATGCATAGTTTCGATATAGGCCTATAATTCTCAATATTGTGTTTGTCCCCCTTTTTAAAAACAGGTGTCACAAGAGCTCTTTTCCAAATGGTGGGAAATACGCCTTCTTTGATAGAAAGTGTGAACAGTAATGTCACGGGGGTGACAAGTTGTTCAGCACAATTAAAAATAAAAATTGGATGTATTTTATCACAACCAGCACTTTTTTTTGTGTTGACATTTTTCAAGTATTTTAATACTAAAGATTTCTCGATATTAATCGAATTCAGGTGTATTGAACTTATATTATTATCATTGATTACGTCTTTGCTTTATGTGGAAATGTTTTTAGTTTGAGAGGGGACAAACACAGATTGAAAATAATCGTTGAAAAGATTGCAAGTTTGTTGCCCATCAATTGAAGAAATGTTTCCATGGAATATGTTATGAGGTATATCAGAGGAGTTTTGTTTTGATTTGACGAAGGTCCAAAAAAATTTCACATCATTCTTTATGTTTAACTCAGCATTATTTATAGAGTTTGTGTAACATTCTTTCTCAAGCGTCTTTTGGCGAGTTCTAAGTAACGAGAATGTATGATAATCAGAAAGTTGGGAATATTTTTTAAATTTACGGTGAAATTTTAGTTTTTCTTTGAATATTTTTATTAAGCTAGACGTATACCATACGGGATATTTTGGAGACATTTTAATGGTTCGTAATGGGACGTATTGGTTGATAGATTCATATATAATTTCGTAGAATTTATTAGTAGCTTCTTCCATGCACATTTTATTGAAAACATGCGTCCAGTTAAATTGTTCTAGAAACTTATTAATTTGAGTATAGTCAGCTGAGTTAAACAACAAAACTTGCCGTGATAATTGTTTTAAACTGGGGTCTCTTAGAAGTGTTATCTCAATATGTAAAGATTTGTGATGTGAATCTTCGGTAAGAAAGGGAGGACAGTAAGGCAATAATATACAGTTCAAATTGTTTATTACTAGATCGAGAACACGTTTGTTTGCGTTAATTATGTTGTTATATTGATGGAAGTCACAGAGTGATAGAAAATCTATCACGTGAGTACTGGCTTCATCAGTGGTTGTTTGTGGAATCATTTGATTTGAATTAAGACTTGGGATCCAGACAAGTTTTGAGATATTGTAGTCTCCTACAAGTAAGAAATCATCGTCGGGATTATTCTGTCGGAGATAACTAGCGGATTCAAAATGATTTAAAAGACTGCTAATATGTTTGGTACCGTGTTTTTTTTTTTTTTTACATTAACTCCACACAGGAGGCCCTGAGGAAAATAATTTCCCTCAGGGCCTATGTCATCTGGGATGCTGTGTGGAGGGTCTTTTTGAGGAGAGGAAGGAATGAACATTGGTCTTGAAGAGACTCATGTTGTAGGAAGGAGGAAACACAGAGGCCGGCAAATCATTCCACAGCCGAGCTGTTGAACATAAGAACGAGTCGAAGAAACGACCCGTTCTCATGTGACTAATGTCAACTGTGTACAAATGTTGGGCACGCGTTTGGCGTGTTTCCCGACTATGCACCGGTGCCGAAGGGATCAATGATGCTAGTTCCTCGGAGCATCTTCCATTGTAATACCGGTAGAACAAGGATAGCATTCCCACCCGACGCCTGTGCTCTAAAGATTGCAATCCGTCTGTTAAGATGGGAGAATCTATCAAACGGACCGCCCGTTTCTGCACAGAGTCGAGGGTATTTTTCAGGTATTTTGGAGCTCCAGACCAGAGGTGGCTGCCAAATTCAACCGTGGGGCGCACTTGCGATTTGTACAGGGTTAGCAGTTGTGTACTTTTAAAGTATCTGCGGGCCCTGTACAGTACGCCCAGTTTTTGGGAGGCTAACTTTACTCTGGCTTCGATGGAGCCCCCATACCTGAGCTGGTCACTTAGGGTTACACCAAGCAAATCAATGGAGGGCCTGTTCGGAAGATTGCTTCCGTTGAAAGAGACTAGATTTTAATTGCGATCCCTTTTAGACGTAATCAGACAAGATTGGGTCTTTGAAACATTAAATTCAACGAGATTATTTTTACCCCAAGAGAAAACACTCTCGAGGTAACCGTCCATTCTTTGCTTCAAAGCCTTACGAGCTGTTGGAGTTTGTGAGCCCTTTGGGGGCTCGTCAAACAAAAAGCTATCATGAACTGTACTGTCATCCGCGTAGCAGTGAATTGGTGCACATGACAAAAGGTCGTTGATGTGCAACAAAAACAGAGTTGGAGACAGAACCGATCCCTGCGGGACGCCAGCATTTATCGAGTGAGAAAAAGAGGTGAAACCATCGACTACTGTCTGAATCGACCTCTCCCTCAAGAAGTCGGCAATCCACGTACACAAGGATGCGGGAAGTCCGTAAGAATGCAGTTTGTTGACAAGTCCTCGGTGCCAAACCCGGTCAAAGGCCTTGGATATGTCCAGTGCAACCGTTTGGGTCTCACCGAAACGTTCCAGGCATCGCCCCCAAACATGCGTCACATACGCGAGAAGATCACCGCACGAGCGGTTCCGCCGGAATCCGTATTGACGGTCGTTAATAATTTTGTTCTTCTCGAGGCATGTGAGCAGTTTGTCGTTGATCACACGTTCCATCACCTTAGACAGAACTGATGTGATCGCTATGGGGCGGTAGTTGGCCGGGTTGGAGCGGTCACCCTTCTTTGGAATAGGATGGATAACCGCTTTTTTCCAACCAGAGGGCACAGAGCCAGTCTTCAGGGACAGTTTAAAAAGCTTTGTCAAAATTGGAGCTATTTTTGCAGCGCACCTTTGCAGTACCAGGGCAGGTATTCCGTCAGGCCCACTAGCTTTATTAACATCAAGCCCTCGTAAAACATGGAGTACTTCCCGATGCCGGATCCTCAGCTTTTTCATACGAAATCCGCAGTGAGGAACCGACGTCGGGACAGCACCTTGGTCATCGAGGGTTGAGTTATCCGCAAACATTTTACCTAGTAAGTTAGCCTTTTCGGTGGCGGTGTTTGCTAGTGAGCCGTCAGGTCTGGTAAGAGGTGGCAGACTGGATTTGCAGAAATTGCGACCTATTGAGCCCGCAAGCGACCAGAATTGCCTGCTGCCATGCGGGCATGCAGTCAGCTTTCTGCTGATCTGCTGGTCGTGCTCGAATTTTGACCTATTTATGATTCTCTTGGTTTCCTTTGCCATTTTGTTGTAAGCTGTTCTGTCTTCGGATGTTCTAGATGTGTTGTAGGCTCGGTAAGCCGCGTTTTTTCGTCGCACTGCTTCAGCGCATTGTCGACTGAACCACGGCTTTGAGCCTACACCAGTTTCCTTAACAGTAGATTGGATGAAGCCATCCATCGCGGATGTGATGACCTCACCAATTTCCTGGGCACATCTTGAGGGATCCGAAGTCCGAAAACAGACAGCTGACCATGGGAAAGCATTAAAATGTGCCCGCAGACCGAACCAATCTGCTGACCTATAGTGCCACACTTTTCTCTTCAGCCTCTCGTTTGGTGGTCTGAAGTTTACAGGGATTGATGTCGTCACCAGGCAGTGGTCGGACGATCCTAAAGGCGCTGTGACTTCAATACTGTAACCGTGTGGCACAGTAGTTAAAAAAAGGTAAAAGGTGTGGGTGGTAAGAACAACAAATATTTATTCTTTTGTTAGGGGCAGTCGAAATGATGCTTACCCATATATCCTCAGTTTCTTGTGTTGACAAAGTCGTCTGTTGAATGACATTATATTTAGATAGAACGGCAATAAGAACCCCGCCTCCCATGGTTTGGCCTGTAAGACTATAGTTTCTATCCCGTCTAAAAACATTATATCTATCATCAAAAATCTCTTGATTACTGATATTGTCAAGAAGCCATGTCTCAGAAATACATATAACATCAAAATCATTGTTCATAACGGACCTTAAGAAGTCGTGTGTTTTTGTGCGCAAACCTCGTACATTTTGATAATATATGTTAATGGACGCCATTAATCTGTGATGAAAGTATAATAGATGTATAATAATATTTAAAATGAGATAAACACAATGCCAGATCGAACCCTAGTAACCAATGTAAGTTGTTGCAAAAATGATACATTCCTGACTCAAGAAATATCAAATCTTGATAAATAAATATAAAAAGATGAAAGGCAAGGTAGTAATGGAAGGTAAATTGTAACGAGATATGGTAGAAAAAACATAATATGAGTCAAGAGATTTTCTTAAGGTCTTCCTCGGAAGAAATCCGTACGACGGGGGAACCATCATTTTTCCGTACAAAAATATTGCAATTCTTGGTCCATAGGTAACAGTATTTTTTCTCGACTTTTGCATCTCTAGTTTTCTTCAAAAGTAATTTGTTGGAGGGAGTGAGGTGGTCGTTTAAGAAGATCCGTCTTGCTTCACCCGGAATACCGATATCTGCCGACGTCAATGTCCTGTGGCGACGTGCAGCTGTCAGCAATTCGTCTTTGAGATTTCGCCGGAGAAGGCGCACTATGATATTGGACGAGTTGTTGGTTTTGGTGCTGCTGGTGGGAGTCACAGAGGGCCATTGACGGACTCGATGGATAAAATCTATATCTTCTTTTTGAATGTGGAATCCCACTTTCTGGGATATATTGCCAATAATTTCATGCAGGTTCTCTTTTGCTGAGGTTGGAACTCCACTGATTTCAATGTTCGAGGATCTATCCCATTGATCTCTTTGGTCGTTATTCGATTCTAATATCTTTATCCGTTCCTTCAAGGATGTAATTTCACAATCAAGGGTTTTAGCCTTAGCCTCGTAATCGTCAATTTTTGAACAGCAGAAATCAATTGATGTTTTTAGGTCTATTAATTCATTTTTTAATTGATCTTTAATTGATTTAATAAATAATTCACTCATCTCTTGAAACTTCTTGTCAATGTATTTGATTAATTTGTTTGAAAAAGTGTCGTCTTCTTCCTGGTCGCTACTAGATGGCGCTCGTTTTTTTTGTAGGTTTCTCGGCTTACTCATATTGATGGGTTATTTTTAAATCAGCTGTATTTTTAGGTTTAGGAACGCAATGTTAAATTTTGGATTATTTAACAGGTGGTGCTATTTATTATAGATTCTAGTTGATTTATTAAGAGAAGAAAAAGAAAAGAAAAAAAAACAATAATATTTGATTCGGATTGGTGTGGTATCGAACCGACGTCCTCAGAAATGCCTGGCGAGATGACCACACGACCGTTCACGGGTGTATATGTACTGCCTTTAACTCAGATAAGAAGTACGTGTACGGTTTGGTCGTATTTTTACAATGACAATAAACTTTAAAATGTTTGTAAAGTAAATTTATTATTGATTATTTTTAAATAATTGCTTCTCACTTATAATTGAATAGAATTGTGTAAGTGTTTTATTAGTTTCACTGATATATTAGACGATTTAAATGCACTATTTTAAGTATTTCTTTATTGTAAATTATAATTGTTTTGGAAAGTGACAGTTCGAGTTTCAGGTTAACATCTTTTAGGTTTTTAAACCTATATTTAATAACTTCAAATGTTTTGATAATAACACAGAATCACTGCACTGGTATTATTGTTAATTCAATAACAGTTTTCTCTCGAAATTAGTAGATTTATTTAGGTTTTTTAGTATTTAATTGTAGAGCTGTAGATGTTGATTGGTCGACACTATTTTTAAATTCTGATATTAATGACGCTGTACTTAAATTTAATGAAAGTGTATCACATGCTGTAGAATTGTTTGTTCCTAAGGGGTGTTACTCTCAACCTAAGTTTCCAAATTGGTTTAGCACGAAACTTAAACAGTTAATAATTGAAAAAAAGAAGACTCATAAATTATTTAAAGATACTGGGAACTTAAGCTTTTATCATAAATTTTCTCAATTAAGGGAACTGTCCAAAATCGAATCAGCCAAATGTTATAAATATTTTGTAGAAGTTACAGAGACAAAGTTACTGCAAAATCCTAAACAATTTTGGCAATTTGTTGCGCAAAAGCGTACTGATAATGATCTTCCTTCAAGTATGTATTATTATGAAACTCATGCTACTAAAGGCCATGATATCGCCAACCTTTTTGCCAAACACTTCTCCTCTGTATATTCTGATGCATCATGCAACATCCCTCCACTTAACTATGACCATAATATTGACTTAAATGATTGCCAAATTACACTTAAGGAGGTTTACCAATCCTTAAATAATCTCTCTAACAAAAAAAGTACCGGACCTGATGGCATTCCAGAAATCTTGCTAAAAGAATGTAAATATACACTATCTAACCCAATTTGTATGTTGTACAACTTGTCACTTTCATCTGGAACATTTGCTGACTCATGGAAAATTTCATATATTCGACCCATTTTTAAGTCCAGAAACAAGTCGAATATTGGAAATTACAGACCGATATCAATTATATCTAATATTCCAAAAATATTTGAGTCGATAATTACAAAGAAAATTACTCCTGTTTTCAAAAGTGTTCTAATTGAGGAACAGCATGGATTTAGATCGGCGAAATCTACAACAACAAATTAACTTTCCTTTACAAGTACCATTGTGAAAGCCTTAGAAGATAACACTCAGGTTGATGTTCTATACACTGACTTCTCCAAAGCCTTTGACAAAGTTAATCACCGTATTCTCATGGCCAAACTTTATGCTATAGGCATTAGAAACCCTTTGTTATCATTCTTTCACTCTTACTTGACAGATAGAAAACAAAGGGTTAAAATAAATAACTTTAAATCCTTTAACATTGATGTAACTTCCGGCGTTCCCCAAGGAGCCCATTTGGCCCCGCTTCTTTTTAACCTTTTTATTAATGATATCACAAAAGTTTTTTCTCACACACGTTTCTGGCTATTTGCTGATGATAATAAGATTCTTAAGATTATTAAATCCCACCTTGACTGTTTACTATTTCAACTTGATATTGATTCATTTAACGATTGGTGCAAAATTAACTGCATGGAACTTAATGTTGATAAATGCAAAATTTTGTCCTTTTATAGAACCAAAAAATCTATTCAGTTTGATTATAAACTAAATAGTGTTTGTCTATCTACTGTCACATCTATCAAGGACCTTGGGGTCACTCTAGACTGCAAACTTTCTTTCCGTGATCACATAAATAATATCGTAAATAAATCACTTAAACTACTCGGCTTCATTCATAGAATTACCTCTGACTTCAAACATATAAGTACACTTAAAACACTTTACTGTTCGCTGGTTCGCCCTCACCTTGAATATGCTAGTGTCATTTGGTCTCCTTTCTACGCTGTCCACATTTGTCACATCGAATCCGTACAACATCGTTTCCTAAGAGGAATTGCTTAGAGGTTGGGTCTTGAAAGAGGCAAGTACTCATATGATGAAATTGAACACATTTTAAACATGCCTTGTTTAGAAAAACGTAGAAAGGACTCTGATCTAATTTGCATATTTAAAATTATCAACAGTATTACAGATACACCTGCATTGTTCAACTCATCCAGTTTAACATCCCTTCCCGTAGGCTTCGAAATAATGAATTGCTGTTCCTCAATCAACATTCTACTAATTACGGATACCATTCTCCCTTATCCAGAATGTCGAGACTTGTCAACGCAAGTCAAAGCATTGATTTTTTTGGTGTAAAACTAAATGACTTTCGGCAGTCGTTACGCAATATTTAAATGCTTCTTCATGCTTTGACTTGTAGTGTCTCTATATGTACTTTTTATATTTTATATTGTCATTGCTATTAATTTTTATGTGCTCTCCCTTCACTGTCATCTCTGTTTTTTTTATTCGTGTTATTATTATGTTTTTAATGGACTGTTGTCCGTAAATTAATAAATAAATAAATAAATAAATAATGTTCTCTTATTGAAAATTTAGACACAAACGTACGACGTATGTTATAATTGTATCTGGCTTTATTAATTTATTATTCAAATTTGCACAAATATTTTGTATTTCCATATCAAGTTCTATTTATCCATGGATAAATAGAACTTCAAAACACGATAAATCGAACACAAAGATTATTTGACAGAAGTGACGTTTTTATTTAAATCCGCAGAAAAAAAATTCCCTTAAGGCATATGTCTATGGATTGCTGGGTGGAGGGTATTTTTGTAGGCGGGAGGAAACACAGAAGCCGGCAAATCATTCCATAGCCGAGATGTTGAACTCAAGAACGAGTCACAGATTCGACTCGTTTTCATGTGACAAATGCTAACCGTGTAAAAAGGCCAGACGTTGAAAAAAGTTGAAAAAAATTGCTTTTTTCTAGATATTTAAATAAAAAAAACATATATAAGTATGCAAAAATTTCATGACGTCAGCACTCCCCGTTAGAGAATCCTTACTGTTTCAATTACAATCAAGATTTTTAATTTAATGCAATTAATCTGGTTTTTTCAATAGGCACACGATGTGTATATACCATGGAATAAAAAAAATAGAGTGTAATTCACACGCAATAGAAGTGAAACTAGAAAGTCGCTAGATGTCGCTTTCTTTTGCCTGTTTATTTGAGAGTGGTTTGAATATTGGACATTGATTTACAAAAAATTTTTTTTTTTTTTTTTTAGATTTCGTAGCATTCGAACCTCCGTCCGCTGGATTTCTGCGCACTATACCGCTGCGCTATGGGACGCGCTCGGCGAGGTGCGAATTTACGCGTTATATTCCGACAACCCGTAAAAAAACGAAGTGGCCATGAGCGCAGGCCTATCGTCGTTTCCGTTTTATATCTCAACCAATAGGAGCCTTGTGCGCAGTTTGATGTTTCGCAGGCGCTGTAGTGCATCATTTCCGTTTCATCCGAATTTCAAATCACTCTAACTCGGCTAAAGTAGTTTCACTTCAAAAGAAAACCCTGGAAGTGCCTTCCATACAATTTAAATGGAAAGAAATATTCCATTAAACATGCGCTCTGTCTCACTTTCAGCCGCCTGACTTTGTAGATCTCCATCCTATTTGAATTTCGTAATCACGGCAGAACTGGTTGGAAAACAATTTGTATCGGAAATTTAAGGCCTGATTGGCCAAATATTTAGATCAATTAACACGTCCACAAATTTTTTTTTGTGTTTTTCTTTATTCAGTGATATAAATACATATAGTCCAGTAAACGAATGGTCCAAAAGGAGGTGTAGAGTGCGTGAGTAGGAACCTAAGCGATTCTTTCAGGACTTGCTTAGGGTGCTTAGGGTGTGAACATACTAAAAGTCCTGAAGTCTAGGTGGTGAGCTAGGTGGGGAGGGGGGGGGAGGTCCCGATTTTCGGGTTTCCGTTTATATCTCAAAAACGGTGCATCGCAGAGGAAAACTTTCTTAGAATATGTAAAAGCCTATTAAATTATCTACAACTTTTATTCTATACGTAATTTTGGAAATCCCAGCCGTTTTTGAGTTATACGTTCCACATTTGTCAGTATTTTCGAAAAAGATCATTTTACCTCACATTTTTCACCAAACATTCCTTCATATCGTCTAAAATATTCATCCAAGAAAGAAATTTATTTGAAAGAAGTTGTAAATAATTTAATTCCCTTTTAGAATATATATATATATATATATATGTAAATAAATGTCGGACCAATAAATATTTACAGCAATTTAAGTTTTTTCGTAAAATGTCACCATTTTCAGAAAAAGCTGTTGTTTCTTACCAAATTATTAAGACGAGTTTTTTCTTCATGGGAAATTCCTTATCAATTTTTGCACGCAAGAAAGCAGGTAAGTTGTTCTCGAACAGATGATTAGTGGAATTCATTTTATAATCATTATTATTGTGATGGGTGATTAGATTAGTCGTCGGAGATGCTACAATAACGTGCTACGATGCTGTTCGAGTTGGTGAAAAGGCAATGAATGCGATAGTGGGCTTGACATTCTCAGACATCAAGTTGTCCCACAAAGATCGGGCTTCCCAATGTCTTCTGTCAGGTCGTCGATAAAAATTCACAATGAAAAGGTTGCAGTTGACCCAACATTGCTGTTTCAGATTGGGATGTATATAAGCAAATGATCAGATGAGGATTTGATGAAATTCTTTGATGTCGGCTGACCTTGTCAGTCTGTATCGTCGCATCTGTTCTTGTGATTTCGTACTATTGGCTGGGTTTGCGTACCCATCAAATACCACAGTACGAGTCATTCCAGGATAGTGGTGGTTGACATAGGTGATATAATGATCACAAATTGCGGCAACGGAGGCATCTTTTTGTCAAATTACTCTGTGTAGTAGAAATCCTGGGTCCACAACTATGTTCATCTGAGACAATAGAACAGTTTTTTGGTAGGCTCGAATAAGCTATACAGAACAGATTTAGTTGTTTTTCACATCCCACTTTCATTGAACAGTGCCAAGGGAAATGGGGGCAACTCATAGAATTTCATCAAATCCTCATCTGATCGTTTGCTTATACTCATCCGCTGAAACAGCAATGTTGGGTCAACTGCAACCTTTTTATCGTGAATTTTTGTGAACGTGTGACATTGGGAATGCCCTATCTTTGCGGGACAACTTGATGTCTGAGAATGTCAAGCCCACTATCGCATTCATTGCCTTTTCACCAACTCGAACAGCATTGTAGCACGTTATTGTAGCATCTCCGATGACTAATCTAATCACCCATCACAATAATAATGATTATAAAATGAATTCCACTAATCATCTGTTCGAGAACAACTTACCTGCTTTCTTGCGTGCAAAAATTGATAAGGAATTTCCCATGAAGAAAAAACTCGTCTTAATAATTTGGTAAGAAACAACAGCTTTTTCTGAAAATGGTGACATTTTACGAAAAAACTTAAATTGCTGTAAATATTTACTAGTTGGAGATATATTTACATATGTATATATATATATATATATTAAAAGGTAATTAAATTATTTACAACTTCTTTCAAATAAATTTCTTTTTTGGATGAATATTTTAGACGATATGAAGGAATGTTTGATGAAAAATGTGAGGTAAAATGATTTTTTTCGAAAATATTGACATTTGTGGAGCGTATAACTCAAAAACGGCAGGGATTTCCAAAATTACGTATTCAATAAAAGTTGTAGATAATTTTATGAGCTTTTACTTATTAAAAAAAGTTTTTTCTCTGCGACGCACCGTTTTTGAGATATAAACGGAAACCCAAAAATCGGGACCTTCCCCCCCCCTCCCCCCCCTAGCTCACCACCTAGACGTCAGGACTTTTAGTATGTTCACACCCTAAGCACCCTAAACAAGTCCTGAAAGAATCGCTTAGGTTCCTGCTCACGCACTCTACAAATCCTTCCTTTACTGGACTAATAAGACATACCTAGATACGTCAATTCAGGTGTTAGATAAGTCTTAACATTTTTGGATTTTGTGCTGTGTTGCGCTACTTCCTTCTTCAGCCAATGTTTCAGACAGGTTATTAGGCATTATGGTTTTCATCATCAGGGCAGATGTGTAATTGAAGATTGTGAAGTGTTTGCTTTTGTGTGTACGAGTAGGTATGATTTCGTGTTGCCAACTTCAATCGTCTAACTCTAAGAGCTGGTATTACAGTATCAACAGTAACATCCACAAGCAAATGCTTTTAATGGAGGAAAAGTAACACTGTAACATGTTCCATTTTTAAAGATAAATAAAATTATTAAAAAAAAAAATTATAATTTTAAATGGTTTTCTGCTTCTACTTTGGTGTAGCCGGAAATTACCGGATACTAGGAACTATTTATTAAAGTCCCGTCATCTTTATTATTTTTTATTGGATTTTTGTGAATTTCAATAGCCTCTTAAATTAGGCGTGATATATGCGTTTTCGATCTTCCCTGGACTGCAAGAATAAATCTAAAGTTGGTAATAGCCGGTTTCATTTAAATGCTTAACCGATTTTCAGGATGGCCGAATTAACATGCTCGAAAGTGTTTTGATAACTTTCTGATATAGTCAGCTTTGTCTGACCTACATACATAAACCTCATCACATCCGGAACAGCTGAGTTCATAAACTCCATCTGTCTTAAGAGGATTAGTTTTGGCAGGCCTCAGTAGTTCTTGTATTTTAGTCTTAGTTCCAAAGACAGTCTTGATGCTTTCTTTTCTCAGCATCCTGGTAATCCTATCCGTCAAGGCAAAAAGCACAGTCTCTTGACTTTTGTTTGATTCTTTCTTCGTTTGGGGTAGATTTAGCTCTTATGGTTTGCTTATCCATCTTGCGGGGAAACCGTTTCGCTCCAATGAATCGGTTAGCTTTATAAGTTCCGATCCTGTTCTTCACACATTCTTGCTGCTCGGGACACCAACGCCAAGGTACGGATAAGTCCTCTCTTTGGGGTAATGTAATGCTATCCGAATCGGTAATGAGCGCCTTCATCCCGCGACAAAATACCCCTAACAAAATATCCTCGAAAAAATATACTACGAACAAAACATCTTACAACAAAATATCTACTAAAACCTAACCTAACCTAAGTTATAATGTCTCTGCAGTATGAGAGAAATACACCATCGCGTTAAATAGATACTTTCCATGGTAATATTTTGTATTGCCCTCCGAATTTTTATAATCTAATATATAATCTAATATAACTTTTAAACTACATGCTTAAACATTATAATTTTTTTTTAAATTTACTTGTGTATTGGGTCAAGGTATATAAAAATATATTTTGTGCTTTACAAAGTATATGTAATATGATGAAATGTGGATGTAAAAAAGACTCTTAAAAAAAAAACTTTAATTTTTTTTTTTATTTAGATTTAAAAAATTGTATATTGGTCAACCTAATTGGCAATTTTTTACATATTTATATACTTTTAATAAAATAATAATTTTGTATGATAATCCTCAAAGCGATTAGGGAGGTAGAGAGCCACTTTAAAAGATTTGCATTCCCAGCGCGATCCCGATGTTTCGGACGATCCAGACAGTAAAAAATTGCTAGTATGGCGTGTACGCTGTCTTGTCCTCTTCCAATTCATTCAGACTGCTTCTCCTTATTGCTAGACTTTCGGTAATAGGAATCCGAGTGATGTTGGAGACGAATTCCATTCCCATTTGTCAGGATTGGCAGTTTAGCTGGGGGCACGGAAGCCGATCGGCTTCACTCGTCGAAACTTCCATAACTCCTCAGCGGATTCCTCGTCCTCAGTCTCCAGATCTGATGGAACCACATGGTATCATCATCAGATTCAGTCAAAACTTTCTATTCGAGATAATGTGAGCCGCCCATCACTGTTTTTTCTGAGTAAGCTTATCAATTCCAGAACCACTCGCCATTTTGACACAATGAATAACAAAAATTAATTTGTAAATATAAGGTAAAATATAATGCCAACCGCTAACAAAAATTAATTCGTAAATATAAGGAAAAAAATTTACGAAAGCATTAATGCCAATATTACTAAAGGAATACTCGAATATCTGCAGAACGTTTGGCATTTAAAATTTGAAACACAGATGTTATGTATACGTTAGTTTTTCGTTTTTAAGCTGACCCGCCATCCTGGCGTGGTTGGAGCTTACGACATTATGTTGCACACTCGCAAGACTGGCGGGGTTTGAGGCCAATGGGTTAAAAAGAAGGTGAACCCAGAGTGCTTAAAAATATAGATTATGTTTTATCCTAGATCTGGATGTATCCGGAATATCTTGGAGAGTGAAGATGGCCAAGAGTCTCCCCGGAGTTGCCCGGAGTTGCTCCGAGTCGCCAGGGACGGCGGGACAACTGGGACCCGCATCATCATTAACGCCCCGCTATGCCCCTTGGGGGGTGGCCATTATTTTTTAGTGTCTACACTGAAGTTTAAGTGTACACACACTTTACCGTCGCATAGTTTAGTTATGCAGAATCAAATTGTAACGCTGAGACGTTCTCTTCTCGTCTCATTACATTAATGACTTTAGAAGAATTTACTTGAATGATGGTGAATTAATAATAATTTTTTTATAAAAAAACCCTCTTTTTATAACTTTTGAAGGTTATTCCCATCAATGTAATATATCATTGAAGAAGAAGATAATTATAACAATCTAAATGAAAATATGAAAGAGAACCAGACACAGAAAAAGACAATGGTCGCATACTGGGACTCGAACCCAGACCTCTCGTCTACCCGGTACGTGCGCGTTAACCAATTTCGCTATTGCCACCTTCTTGCAAACCGTCATATTTGTCAATCTCATATTCTAAATTTTAGAATTAACAATATTATCATCAAATAATTCTTTTTTCCATATTACGGGCCCTTTTATTGGAAAAAAATCATTCTAAGAATTGGTTTGTAACCCGGATAACGTCTCAGATAAATATATCCGAATTTATTTATACGGAACTATTGACTTTTTTTTATAAAAGTCTAAATGAATATTTATTTTTTTATAAGAAAACTCTCTTTTTATTACATTTGAAGGTTATTCCCATAAATGTAATATATAATTAATAATCATTTAAAAACAAAATCTGTCTATGATAATCAATTTGGGCGTAAGTATAGAGTGGATAGAGCAATGTAAACTCAATTTGGGATGCGGGTATGGGTACCATTATTTCCACAGGTCACCTTAAATGGATCGCTATGTATGTTGATTTAGCAGGGGTGGGGTTCATGGAGTGAGGTTTGTCCGGGTCTTGCGTGCGTGATCTTTTCAGCAAAACTCTCTCGGAACATCGTCTTGCACCCCAGTGGGAATACGTCAATTACTCCTGTACACCCTGACCCCCAGATTCCTACCCACTCTTCTCAGAACATCCTCTTCTTCCTTTTTTAAAAAAGATCCTCCACACAGCATCCCCAAAGATGGCATAGGCCCTGAGGGTTATTATTTTCGTCGGGCCTCCTGTGTGGAGCTAATGTAAAAACAAAGTTCATGAACATTATTAAAGATTATTATTAAAGATTATCTTAGAGATAGAAAAATATGTACCAAAATAAATAATACTTTTAGTAAAACAAAAAATGTATCTGCAGGAGTTCCACAAGGTTCCATATTAGGACTTACACTTTATATAATTTATGTAACCATAATGAAAAAACTTTTCTCTTTTGTGAAACATTTTGTATTCGCAGATGATACGGCATTGGTCATATCACATAAAGATCTAAAAATTGCAATTGAACTCATGCAAATTTACTTTAATCAACTCTGTAAATGGTCACATGATGCAGGACTATTAATAAATGCTAAAAAACCAAAGTAATGCATATAAGATCACCTAATGCCAAATTTAAATTTAATCCCAATATTATTTCTCATAATTTTAATTGCATCCATAAAAATATTCCAACTAATTGTAAATGTGAAAGCTTAGAATTAGTTTCGGAATACGTGTATCTTGGTGTTACAGTAGATTGTTTTTTTTTAAATGGGACAAACATATAAAAAAAACCTGTAAAAGACTCAGATCGATTGCTGGCAGAATTAAATTTTTTCCTATTAATTGAAACGCTTAAAATAATTTATATGTCATGTTACGTAGCGCCCAGGCACCACCCTACGCCAGTGAGTGGCACACCGCCCGTCCCCCCCGGGCACTCGTACCCCTTCTCACCTCGCCCAAAAACGCCCCACGCTCTCGCGACCCGGCAACGCGCCTCACTCACGCCGAGACCCCACTAGCCGCAACCCGTGCCCGCCGCTGCGACAGCACCACGGTTCCGGAACATTCCACAGAATTCACGGAGCCAAACGTGAGACGTGCCCGTCCGCCATGTTCCGTGAGGCCCGAGTCGACCGGCCCCCCTGCCACGCTACCTGATTGCAATGAATTCCCTGTTGGGCGTAGCCGGCCATACTCGCCGTGAATGCTCGCCCTGCCGCCACCTGGTACCAGTGAGTAACGCCACTTTCCCCATTTTGTTGTGTCCTTACTTGCCCCGCGAACAGCGACCGACCCTCAGGGAGGACGCGATTTGAGAGAGATTTGATAGGCTTCCCCATGTGTAGGTAGTCGATTTGTGTACCTGTGCCTAGTAATTGATTGTAAATGTACTGCCCTACTATATTTGTGTGTGATCCCGACAATACAAGAAATGTTTACCTAGACGATCTTTTATTTGACGAGGCGTGACGAGTGTTGGCATATACTATGTACCCCCCCCCCCCCCCTTTTAGCTACCTACGACCCTTGATGCTGAGAGCCCCGCCAGTTCTGCCGACCTATCTGAGCTAGCTTTGGAGGCAGAACGTGGGTGCTTCGCCCGATGCACGCAACAGTCACTAGCAGAATCTTTTATAAGATATGGATTAACAATATGGGGAAATACTACTATAACCAATCTGAAACAAGTGCAAGTTGTACAAAACGCAATTGTAAAATTATTGGTCGTCCCTAATATTTTCAAACAGAGACAAAATAAACTGTTGCTGTTTCAGAGTGCCAAAATTTTACCTGTTAAGGCAATACTTTGGCACAAAATTATAATTCAGCATATATTTACCCCGCAGCATAAAGAGAAATTAGAACATAATTACAGCACTAGATTCACGCGTAACGACGGGTTAATAGTTCCGAAATTTAACAATAAGTACGGACAGAGAACGTTTGATTACATCATACCGAAGATATTTAATTTATTACCTGACACTATAAAGCAATGTAATTCTATGAATAAGGTTAAATATATGGTGAAAAATTGGCTATCGGAAAAAAAAGATTTATATTGATTTTGATATGTATGAAGAAGAATATACGACGCGAATGTGAATGGTAGAAGAAGTCGGGGACGCCCGAGGAAGTCATGGCACGATCAAGTTAATCAGATACTTGAGTTGGGTCATGTCAAAAGTCAGAATAATAGAAGAGAATGTATGAGACGATGTATGAATGTGAGTGAGGCAAAGAGTGTGTGCCAAGACCGAGTTGTTTGGCGGTCCTTCCTCTCTGCCTACCCCTGCGGGGAAACGGCGTGATGGTTAGTTAGTTAGTTAGTTATCTTTAAAATACCAAAATGTTCGTGGTTTAAATACTAAAATAGGTGAATTTTAGTTAGTTAGTTAGTTGATATGTATGAAAAAATGTTGAATCTGTAGATATAAGATGTAAATTTTAAATTAAAAAAATGTTTAAATATGTAACTAAAATATAAGCACCTGTTGACAAGCCGATTCAATTGGCTTAGCAGGACTTGTTTGTTGATTATATTATGTATTATCTATTATTTCAATAATTAAAAAAAAAAACGCTTTTCCTGAGAAAAAAACACACAATAAAAAATTTACAAGTAAACAATTTAAAAACAGATATTAACTATCAAAGTCAATGTTTTTTCTCAGATTAAATGAACTTTTTTAATATTTTCTCCACACGGGACACTCACAAAGAGCCTATTTCATCTTTGGGGATGCTGTGTGGAGGGTATTTTCAGGGGAAAGAAGAAGAGGAAATTCTGGGAAGGAAAAAGGTATAAGGGGTGGGTAGGAATTTGAGGGTCAGTAGTCAGTAGTCACCAGGAGTGACGGACGAATGAAACCATCCTTTCCACTGCGATTCAAGGCAGTCCAAGAGAGTTCTGCTGGAGAAAATTTGTTAATCGACCGATTTTTGCCAATGAGACGATTTGGAGATATTTTTTCCAGTGCACCCTCATACTTACATTTTATTTTTTATTTTTTACCGACAATGTAGCATTTTATTCAAATGGATTTTCAGTTTGACTCGGAGATGTGACATTCGCTTAGTGATGGATTCACCGATTCGCTAAGTAGAATATCAATATTACATTAAACTAGATAACTGTAAGCGTTAGTCGTAAATATGTAGAACCCTTTTTATGTTTTTGAAAAAAAATGATCTCACCTATTATTGAGCATAATTTTTGCACAAACGGCTGCTATTTTATATGTAATATTATGACAGCTTTCCTATAGTTTTATGTAAATGACTTCATAAATTTGTGCAGACCCGTGAAAAAAATGTATAATTTAAAAAAATGTTTTAAAAAGAAGAATAATTATTATTTTAATAAATGACCACAGCCGAGAATGGAACGCCAATCAACTGTTTGGGAGGCATATATGCTGACCATATTACAACAGCAACTATCGTCAAAAGGCGTTATAAATTATTTTTATGACCATGTTCCTAGTAAAAAAAATATTTTTTTATTTAATAACTTGTATTTATTATATTTTAAATTTTTATATGAGACATGTTGGGTATACATTTATATATAATTTCTATTATATTTGTAGTCGTCCTCACTAGGCGATCCTATGCTGAGGGGGACTCTGCTTTGGATAAGTTTTCAGTGACTTCTATGGTTTGGATAAGGTTTTCCAGAAACTTCTACGACGATGTTTTAAGTATACTAGTAAGTTCATTTTCTGAAAGTTCCTTCAGCCAACATTTAATGTTCTTAATGTAGCCATTTTTTGTTTTAATTTTTTTGATACTAAGTGGGAGTTTGTTATATAACTTTAGTGCTAAAAAATCAGAACTTCTCTGTCCAAACGAAGAGTTACACTTTGGTATATTAAGTACCTATGTCTGTTTGTTTGGCTCTGGTTTAAGAGCATATGAGGTGTCTGCCTCTGAATCATTTTTGGGGTGATGTACTAGAATATTTTTGCATAGATTTTCTGTATACTCGGAAAATAAAAGAAATGTGTGTTTCAGAAAGTTACGTGATTGTTTAATAATAAATTACTGTTTAATTAAATACTCTACACTTACATAAATTATTATTACTCCTTTTTTAATATTATCAGTGCGTTTTACTGCATCAGCTCTACCCATCAGGCCCTGAGGAAAGAAAATTATAGAAAGGAAGGAGATGTAGTCCTGAGAAGAAAAGGGGTATGAAGGGTGGGTAATCCATCCCCTAAACTGCCGTGCAAGGGGATGAATTGCGAGAGTCCGACTGAAGGGGCCAAACCTCCCTTAGTCTTCTTTGACGACCTCCGTAGTCCAGTGGGTAAGACTCTTGACTCACAATCCGGAGGTCGCGGGTTCGAACCCGGCATGCGCAAATAAATTTTATTTGATTTTTTTTTTTTTTTTTTAAACTTTATTTATTCCCATTTCTTTGTACATATAATGTATAAAAGCAAATATTATATAATAACATTATATATAATAACAATTATGAACATGAAATGAAAACCCACTAAGGCACTGCCTGAGTGTGGGTAATATTAGAACAAAATACTATATTTCTAAGTACCCAAAGTATAAATTAGACTTAAAAAACATATTAAATATAAAGATAGTATAAAAAATAAGTATTACATAGGTAGAATAAGTGAAAAGGGTTTTTTCAGCTATTATAAAAATAAAATAAAAATATGGAGAAAAACATACAATTTTTTTTTTTTTTTTTTAGATATTATAAAATAAAAATAATAAAATAAACAGAAAACATCAAGATTAATTTGTGTTATTTCACAATTAATTTATTTAAAATAATATATAGTATGTTTGCGGCATGTTCCAGAGTGGAAGATACTATCAGTATCGCCCTGGTGTAAGACCACCATTCAGAATTGAAACGTTGCCTGAAAATGGCTTTAGCCGTGTTTAGTGACCAGATCTGAATAGCCAGGTACGTCCCAACCTTCCTCTTCCCCACCTCCTTCCCCTCCACACTACCTTAAGCCTCACAACATACCTCAATTGGGGATGCCATAGTCTCACTGGCTCCAGACGGGAGCAATTGAGATTCTTGTGCGGTATTCACTGTAAAAAAAAAAAAAGTCTTTCTCGATCCGGTCCGCCACGCAAAATGCCGCCAAGACCCTGTGAAGTCACTAAACGTAGCGAACAACTTGAAAAAAGTAAAAAAATAAGCAAATTATTAAAAAAAAATAATAACAGTCGAGAATCAAACCCCGATCAACAGCTTGGAAGGAAACTATACTGACCATTTTACAGTAGCAACTATTGTAAGAAAGGCGTCGAAAATTATTTTTTATTTATGTGTATCTACTGATAATGAAATAATTTTGCATTTTATAGTGTTACGAACAAACATCCGAAATTATATTGTTTAAATAGTACATTTTTATTATTCCTTTTTATTGTTATTTGTACCTACCTACCTAATCGAAAAAAGGATCATCATAGTTTCTCCATGCTTCGGTGGTCGTCTAGATTACGAGGATAAAATTTAACAAAATATTATACTTTGCATTAAAATTAATATTCACAGGACGTAACTTCCCTGCTTTATGGCCCTCCACATGACAAAAAGTACTTTCGGAAATACATATTTATATGTACGGAGGGAATGGGAAAACAATTACTGTAATCCAGTGAAATCCCTCGGATGGGTCTCAGTTGAGCATGATACCAAAATAATATTAAACCAATCAGCATGGGACGGGACACACATACGAGCAGATACTTTCAAACATACAGATAATGTTACGTTGATAGATTTTACTAATATTTTGTTTTTTCTTTTGAGGATATGATACCTATTTATATTTAGGACTTATTTGATTCAAAAGTCAATAGATGTCTCACACCATAATAAAAATTGATATTATCTAGATTGCATTTAGTTGGGGTAAAGTTTTGCAATAATACATTATGTAAACTAAGATAAAGTTTTTGCTGTATAGAAACCTACATTATACATTTATAAAAAACCATAGATAAAATTTCGAGAAACAATTTACAAAAAATTCTGCCTCAATACAGGTTCACCTAGTGAGACAGGCTATGCACAACGAAAAATATTGTATAATTATGCTACTTCTATGTAACCGTTCTCACATTACTTTCTATTTGTTAATTTTTTGTACTGATTGATGTAATCTATTTGTAAACTACATTGAACACGTATTTTTTTAGTTATTAGCCAATTTCAACCCTTTCACACACTTCTCAAATGATCATCTGGTCAATCCACGTTATGCAATTGCACTATATAAGTATTATAATTACAAAACAATACAAGAACAACATGTCAACCTACCAGAGACCAGATGGGAAAATAATTCACCGACTCCAGATATTTTCATATCAGAGGGTTCGGCTCTGTGGAATTCCTAATTGAACCTATAAATTCTACTGATCCCTCAATATAAATATTTAAAAAATCTTTTGTAATCCTACATGTATTTAAAATTACCGATTTTTGCATTTTTATATATAAATTCTTTGACAAATCTAATACGCCTAAATTTTGAATCAGAGACCTAGGTATAATGCCAGTAGCCGAAATAACAAATGGTAATATTTTTATAGTCCGAGAACGCCAAATTCTTTTAATCTCATTTCCTAAATCTGTGTATTTTCTAATTTATTATTATTATTATTATTATTATTATTAATACAGCAGCCAATACAAATATGATTATTATAAGCAATAATTATCAGCCTGAAACACTCATCCACATTGAAAAATCTTCCGAGAAAAAATACATGACGCCAACGGGACTTGAACCCGTGCCCTTCTGATTGCCGGTCAGCTGCTCTCCCAATTGAGCTATGGCGGCTTATCTTATACCCGCCAAATGATTCAATATATACTAGTATTAATTATATATTGCTTATAATAATTGTTACTCTTTGTGCTATGCATAAAAAATCTTGTCTTAAACGTTAGTTTAACAATTAAAAATAATAATTAAGAACATGAAGATAAGGTTGATGGTTCTTAATTGACCGAAGGCGATAGGGTCAAATTAGCTCAGTAGTTAGAGCAGATCCTCGGCAAAGATAAGGTCCAGGGTTTAATTTCTAGATACGACCGTATATTTTTATGATTTTTCTGTTTCAAATCTTCGTTTGAGATTCGCTAGTATTGTCTTCTATATTATTATTTGCCTTGAACTTCGAATATAATTTGCTTTTCGGTAGGTTAAGCCATCGATGACATTGGGCGAGTTTACAAGCTACTATCTGGGAAATTCGCTATCTGTTAGTAAACTCGCTCAGTGTAATCGTGTTACTTGCTAACTAGCAGATTGTTGACAATCGACGAAAAAAGTTGAAAGGTCGTCAACTTTACTTGCTACTTGCTTACTCGTGATTGATTTATTTATGCGTTAAAAATGGCTGCCAACAAACAACTGATTTCGACTGTCAAACATCTGACAGAATTAGTTCACTCAGGCGTCGTTATTCTCGCTACTGGCGCAAGCAGCGACCTGCGAGCTCAGTTTCCTACAAAAATGTTCGCTACTGAGTGAGTGGACACTATGGACAGTTTTGTGTGTCATCATGACAATCTCACTCGCCGATTCACCCGCTTTTAAACTTGTAGAAGGGTTACTGCAGGACTGTTGAATGTTGCAATTTTTTTTGCCGTGATATCTTACCCATTTGAAGTGTTGTCAAATTGAAATATTGAACGATTTATTTGTTAATACTCGTATGAATCGGGTCGAGTCGACTTTTTGTTGAAGATGGGAATATAAATATGGTTTTTAAATTATAAAAAAAATCTTTTATCTGCTTCTAATAAAGTGAGTCAAAATACATTAAAGTGGTATTGGTTGACTATGGGAACTATCCTTTAATGATAATCTTCTAAGCCTTAATGAATTCAATAATTATTAGTCTATAAATAAACACCCTGACTTGGCAAAGCTTCCTGTACTCTAAAACACCACTTCTTCCGCCTGCTCGTGACGTTTCTGTCTCCACAGGGTGGGGTCGGACTGGGAGTCTCACCCGACCCCTTCTCAATCTCCACCACCCACCCCGGATACACGGAAGGTACTTTCCCTCGAGTCCTCTCCTCGTCACAATCTCAGCGAACTTCCTCAAAGGAATCAAATACATTAGACACTAATTCAGGTCGGATTTGCAATCGTTACCCCCTCAAGTATAAATACATCCCCTACAAGCATTAAATGGCTGAGATAAATCGGTCCTGACATTATTTAATCTTTTCACTAAGCCTGATTTGACAGAGGCCGCGCAACCTACTCGATTAAGGTTGCAAAATATTTTTTGTCTTTTGATTCAATAGGTATGTAACGTGCAAGAAGTACTTAAATAAAATAACTTTTTCATCGCGGTTCTGTGCGTACAATATTTAATATTAAAATGTTCTCTCGACAATTAATGCATAATTTTCTATTAAAATATTTGTTTATTTGTTCTGTGCGTACAATATTTAATATTAAAATGTTCTCTCGACAATAAATGCATAATTTTCTAAGCAATTAGTTATGAATAAACAGGTGTAGTAATATTATAAATGACGTACATGTGATTAAACCACCTTACTTGCATTAATTAAATGCATCTAGCAGATGAACCATGAAACAACGTCAATATTTTTGAAGTAAAACTTCTTTACGCAAGCTTGACTTGGGGAGTAAGCTGGCGAATGCGTGACGAGAGCGTTACGAAAAGCGAGGCGAACGGTAGTTGAGAGGGAGATATAAATTAGTGAAGATAGAAAGAGAGAGAGTTACGTTTCGTATTTATTACTGTAGGGGCAAGAGAAAGAGATGCGAGCACACATTTTCTTTCTTTCTCTCTCTCATAGCCAGTTATGTTTCGTATATCGACACAGTGCAGGCCTATTGTCTGTATCGCATTGTAGGAGCAAGAGAGAGAGCAGTGCGCGCGCACATTTTCTTTCTCTCTTCCTATCATATAAATGGAGCTAAAGAAGTTTTACTTCAGTTTTGTGATCTAAAGCACACTCGTGTTTTTTTTTTAATAATATATTTCAACGTATAATGCAACTGGCTGACTTGGCAGATCGAAAAATAAAACTCAGGTACGCCTCATACGTCATCACATATGTCTGGCTGTGTTATAGGTAGCTTGAAAACAAGCTAATTGGTCCAAGTGGCACAACTGCTTAAACTTTAGATCCGGATTGTTTGTATGTCCCGCAAAACTCTTGTTCAATGAACCGAAATTTGCTTTGAATTTGACTGACATTTTAAAAAGTAGAACTGACTGTGTGAAGTTCAGACGAACGATAAAGTACGTATCTATAATATAATATACCTAATACTTTAACAGAAAATTTCTTTTGTAACGTTATTTCCAAATTGGAACTGATTTGTCAAGAATTCAGACTGTCCCGCCATTTTTTGAAGATCTGTGCAAGATCTCTACATATTATAAATTAAAGCCCTCCGTCGCGTCTGTCTGTCTGTTCGCGATAAATTCAAAAACGATTTTCTTGAGATTTCCATCAATAGATAGAGTGATTCACGAGGAAGGCTTAGATATATAATTTGTTAAGGTTTTCTGTAAATTGGTTGAAACATATAATTAAATGAGAATGTATGTATGTGGTGGACGAGCAGGCTTGCAAGCGGGCCGTGTGGATTTGATTTTCATTTATTTATTTTATTTTAAATGCACATTTACAGTTAAACATAACCAATAATAAACATACATTTTATTTTATTAACTAATAATAGCGTTTTTGAATTTTTGAATATTTAGTTGAAAAATATCTATATCAGGGGAACGCAATCTAGGAACAGAATCATTTTTTCGAGCGGCATTACTAATGGTTAGTTAGTTCTGCATCTCGGAACAACAAAAATTCTGCGTCTGCGCGCTCTTGTAAGGTTGTCGAGGATATAAAACTCTAATTTGCAAATTAACAGATGGCGGTGTGAGTTAAAAGGTTGGCGGTGTGAGTTAATTTTTTCAACCAGTAGATGGCGTTATGTTTCGTTAGCCAACGCGTTGCTGGGTCAGTTAGTAACTGATTATAAGAAAAATACATCAAAATATTATAAGAGTTCTGTTTTGTATTCTCAGTGCAACACTTTTGATCCTATGGATAAAATTGGTTGGACCCCTTAAAAATTTATATTTTTATGCTTTGCACTCCTGTCAACAATATTCCTCAAAGGATTCTTGATATAATAATACTACCACCCACAAAATAACGAGAAATCCTTTGCGTCTGCAATAATAATACATAACATAACGCTTGGATTGCTTAGCTCAGATAGCACAGCCTGGTACATCCAATTGAAGATACAATGCAATTGGTGATATGGTTATTTGAGATGGATGCTTGAGACCTTCTGGAGAGGGTTGGTATCACGTAGAAAGCTCTTATCATAATATATCCTTTGATAACCTTATTAATAATTATTTTAACAAGTATATTTTATTTTGTGCTCTTTATTTCAATTAGTTAGTTCTTAGTCTCGAGTAGAATCTCAGTAATGTAAAACTTTGATAAACTGAAAAATTATACATATTTGTAAAAAGCATTAAATTTGTGGCTCGCCATAACTTGCAATAAAAACACATATAAATTTGTTGTAGATCACTTTTATTTTATAAATGCTCTACCGGTTTCAGAAGCTATAGAAAAAATTATATTTAATCATCGAAGGCAATTTTTGCAAAATATTCTTCATTCCATGTTAGCGATTCTCAAACGAAAATTTAAAACAGAAAACTTGGAAAAAGAATGGGTCGTATCAGGACCTCAACTTTTCTCATATATGTTAGTAGGGAAACCTAGTCGGCGATAGTATAAATAATTTGAGTTATGTGTACAATGTTATAGTTTTATTTTAAATTATGTAACATCACAAAATATCTGCTTCACACGAAGATTTAGAAGTTAAATTTTTTATTTGTAAATGTCTATGATCAGGCTTAAAATAATAGTGTTATATGTAATATTTATGTACTGATTCTAAATTTTAATAACCTTAGTAGATTGTTATTAAGTACCCGTTAAAAACTGCTATGAACTAGTCCCAGCGACTAGTTTGTGGCATCATCGACGTCCTCTTCATTTTCACGGCTTTTATTTGAAAACGAAGAAGACAGAACATACTAGACTGATGACGTCACATACGATCTGTCGGTGGGACTAGCATAGATCATTTTAAGATGAAGCCATAGTAAATAATGCAAAATCATACAATATCGGCTTGGATAAATTTATCCATTTTATATTTTATATGCGACATCTTATGTCGTTTCTACAAGTCTAGGCTGAATATATATATTTTTTTAACTTAATGAGTTAAACCTTGAACCCTTGTTTCGCACTTGAAGTGAAACATCACAAAACTGCGCTATATAAATACTACGTTATTATTCGTTAAGATTGTCTATTTTATTTGCTTCTCCCAAAACATAAAACAGTTCACATAATCACCAAACTGTAGAACTAAACCTGTATAAAGTTTAACATTACAAAGTATGAGTGAAGCCACATAAAGTTAATCATTACATGCATAAACACAGGTAAAGAAAACAAACATTTTAAGTGAGTGGGGAACTTTGAAAATGCATTGTAATAATATTTGAAACTTATATCAGATGTACAATAACTTTACATGTATTTTTTCTTTAATTACGAAAAACAACAAATAAGGTGTACGTGTATTTCTACTAGTTGGAACTAGAAAAATAGGTCATCTTCAGGGCAGATAGGTATGAATTAATGATATTTTAACATGTGCATTCACTTTTTGATAGTTGCAGGCAAATTACAAATTTTAGTACAATCACGTAGGGTTGATATGGATTTTCTACCGATTTTAAAATGGAAGAGCATGACTAGCTTGTGCACAGCCAAATTTGTAAACGGTTCAAATTAACCCGATTGAGAACTGGACGTTTTATAACTCATTCTGACGCTCAATAGCTCGCCTTTGTTAAGATATGCAGGTTTTTGTGAATCCTTTCTTTTCAAAATTGGACTCTACAAGATCTTATCCAGATACCCTTCTTTCTTTATTTACAAAGATTCAACACACATCGTCGAGTACTATTATACAAAATAGACTGCAGAAATTTCATTATTTTAAAATACTTTTTTGTACAATTTTCCATATTGTTTTACTCACCTAATACAAAGCAGTGCCTTTTTTACTACTTTACGACCTTTGCCAGTTATGTTTCAGTAAAATCATCTAGTTTCACTTCTCTATAGCAAACTCCACGAACTGGAAACTGGGCGATGCCACGTCTTATAAATATAATATGGAAAACAATTAATTATTTGTCACACACGAAGCTCGCATCCAAGCGATAAGAACTAACACGGCGCGTCACAATGGAAATGTAAGGCACTATTTAGTTTTGTCCAATGTTTTGGCGAAAGTTTAGCGCTGTATTGTTAATGGTCCCAGTTTTCCCTGTACAGCGCAGAACTTCAAGGAGCATAATAGAAAACTATACGAAAATTCTTGCTTATCAACACATTGGGGCAGAACACTTCTGATGAGCCCTCCGCCATCGGACGAAACCGACTAACTCAATTATTAAATTGTAAATTAATAATGTGAGATGCAGATAATACACTGATATGTCAACAAATAGTGCAAGTAACAAACAAACTATCAAGAAAGTGTCAATACCGTTAGTAGCGAGATCAGAGAAAAAGCTGAGCTCGACAAACTAGGTTTATGATTATTATTATCCGTTCAAAAATAAAAAATCAAACCCCGGCGTGCACCAGTACATTTTATTTGATTGATTTATGTTTTTCACAATACAATCTTTAAAAATAATATGGCTTGACTATGAATGTTCAATGGCTTGACTACGCCTGTCTGGTATTGAAGTCACGTTGGTGTGAATTAATTACCAACTTAAAAACACGAAAAACTATTTATTAGTTTTTCTAACTACTTAGATATAAGCCTAAGGCTAGGCGTTCATTAATGACTATACATTTGACGTATTATATATATATTAATGTTCAGTTTTGAAAACTTTTACAATTGTACGCGATGACATTCGATTCCCAAATTTTCCCGCGACTGACATCTCTTAACGATGAAAACCCGCCGTCATCTCTGGCGGTAGGGTAACAACTTTTAAGAGATGGTGTCGTAACACACGCGCAGTATTTAGCGCGTGTGTTACGACATATGGAATACGGCATTTATGGAATACGGCATTTAAGAAAAATGTCAAAATGTGTTGTGTACGGCCGATTTAACACGAGTTTCACTGTCGCAAAAGATACAGAATAAAATCATCAGGACTGAACCGAAAATTTAGCATTACGACCAACAACATTGACGGCCGGCATGGTCTAGGGGTAAGGCTCTTGACTCGCAATGCGAAGGTCGCGGGATCGAATCCCGGTGTGGGTAAATTAATTTTATTTGATTAATTTGTGGTATTTCACAAATAATTAATTAGAAATAATATGTAGTTTATTTGTGACACATTCCACAGTGGAAGATATTCTCAATATCGGCCTGGTAAAAAACCACCATTCGGAGATAAAACGTTACTTGAAATGGCTTTAGCCGTGTTAGGTGACTAGATCTGAACAGCCAGGTTCTTCCCCACCTTCGTCTAGCCCATCTCATCCCCCTCCCCACTACCTTCAACCTCACATCATACCCCGATGCCATAGTCTCACTGGCTCCAGAAGGGAGCAGTTGGGACTGAAACATATGATGTGCTATAACTGCTACTAACCTAATATACGTTACTGCCGCCATGGGTGGAACCACACGTGCCGTAACGTTACCACCCCCCCCCCCCCCTAAACGTTACATAACGCCCAAGTGACAATTTTTACCTGAAAGTCACAATTAAGTTGCGCAAAGTACTGGAAAGTCGCTTAAATACCCTATTTCTTGTTTTAATCGCGTTTGCGGTCATAACGAAAAGGATTGCCAAGTTGGAAGATTTTAATAATTCTCTCCCCCCCCCCCCCCAAGTGCGTTACGTAATACTTGAACGGTATTTATTATGTAAACAGTGAGCACCGATATAAAATCAACTATTACCATACCCCTTTTTACAATTCGTGTTCAAAATTGGATATTCGAAAGGGGAAGAGATTTCTTTAAAGAATATATGACTTCCTCACCATTATAAAAAAAAATTCACATCTTTTTCCAACCTGACTCATATCGCTGAAATCTAATCTAACCTAAATATATACTCTTCTAGACGATTATTTACCTACCTTGATTAACCTCCAGTAAAAATTTTAGCTTTCATAAAATAATTTAATCTTAATCTTAGTATTTTATATTTTATAGTATTTTATTTTTTTATTTTTAACTTCTTTAAAACATTTTCTTTTTTATAATCCTGTTTAGTTTTCAATTTTATACATGTATGTATGTGTGTGTTTGTATATATGTATTTATTTGTGTATGTATATGCTTATGTATGTGTGTATGTGCTTACGTATACATACATCTTGTTATATTTTAATCTTTTTTCTTTCTCGTCTTTCTAATGTCTTATAATTTCTATTTCAAACCTATATTTTGATCTAGTTCTCACACTGTATAACTTATATCCTGAAAGATTACCTTAATACGGTATGGTAGTAAAAAAATATAAAATTTTACTTTCAAGAATTGTATGAAATATTTTTTAAAAAAGTATGTAGAACAGAAATGAATAAATAAATTAAAAAATTTAAATATTTGGATTTATTTAAATCAACATAGAAGAAAGCCTGTAGTAAATAAATTATTTCGTTTTCTACTTCAAACAAACCATGCGTTCGCTTCCGATTTCTACAAACAATGGATACTCATAAAAATCCAAAATACACACTTATATTAAAATATATATATATAAATAAATCTTAATACATAAATATATATATTTTATTTATGAATTATTTTTTTACATATTAAACCTTCACAGGAGACCATCTTTATGTGGAGGGTCTTTTTAAGGAGAGGAAGGAGAAGAAGTTCCGGAGGAAAAAAAAATCGAGTGCAATTTACACGCGGTAGAAGTGAAACTTTACCAAAACAATCTCAACCAATATTGAAAAGTGAGGTATAATCAAAGCGACCAATGAGCGCAGACCAGCGTTATTTCCGTTTCATATCTCAACCAATAGGAGCATTTAAAAGTGACATCATAATCAAAGCGGTCAATGAGCGCAGTTGATGCGTCAAATGTGCAGTAGTCGTGTTTCATCCGAAATTCAAATCATAGCGGGGCTATAGAAGTTTCACTTCAAAAAGGTATGATGATTGGTTAGGAATTTCGAAACCATTGTGTTCAGGGGTGCCGAAGGTATCCACCCTTCTCGCTACGCTACAGGAGCCGAGGGGTCGAGAGAGACCAGCTGGAGAGGTTAAAGAGTATCCCCAAACCGGCATTTCATCACCGGCAGGTAAGATCAGAGCACACCTCATCCAATGAACCAGAGCATCCCTGCTAAGACACCAAAGGTATCAAACCACTTGGGGTGACCTACGGCAGAGATATTAGTTATCCAGTAAGTGGTTCCCGGGGCGGCGCTCGTACCCATTTCCGCCTACCAAATTGAAAATGTTTTGCCGAAGGAAATATTTGTTTGCTGAAAAACAATGAATTACAGTGTTTTTGTTTAACTTTCATAATTAGTCCTGCCCAAGTGTCCGGAAAACGGGTCGGGATTTGGGTGACTTTCAATAGAACTGTGGAATCCTTTGAAAGCGTATAAACAAAAGGGTATCTAACCGTAATGTGAAATCAAAAATATTAGGTAGGTAGGGACTTATACAGATTTTACCTTAATAGCTAACTTAACACGTGTAGGTGACATAGGTATTTTATAATAAGTGAATATATATTCCAACATTTGAGCTTTGATTAAGTTTTAAGTTTAGTTTACTCAATTTTAACGAAAAATATTTATTACTTAATTTTTTTGTTGTATTTTTAGCACAGAGGCAGTAGTGGGACTGGCCGTCAGCGGGTTTTAGGTATTGATGCAATTATTTGCATCTCTGTTTAACATAATATGTTTCTTCATTCCCCGCCTAAACTGTTATCAATTATCTGTCCTTGTCTGACAGCGCGGAGTACATACCTATGTTAGCGACCTTGCAACAATTGGACCGATCAGTCTTATGGAAACTTGTGCAACAATCTGTAACCTAGAAACAAGAGGAAAAATTATTAGTTTTGCTGATGATACAGTAATTTTATTTAACGAAAAAGATTGGATAAATACTTACAAAGAAGCGGAACACGGACTTAGTCTCCTGCAAACCTAGCTTAAAAGAAATTCCCTCACGCTTAATGTTAATAAAACAAAATATCTTACATTTTCTATAACAACCAGAGGGCAGCCGTCGGAGGACTTAAATCTCAAATTACACACATGCTAAGGAATTTATCAACAAAATCAAGGCTGATCATGCCTCTGTCCCACTATAGCACACTCCAAAAGCATCAAATATCTTGGAATTGAAATTGATGATAATCTCCGATGGAACTCACAAATTGACGTAATTACAAAAAAACTAACCAGGTACATATACTTCTTTAGAAACATTCGTAATATCCTCAACATAAACGATATTAAAACAGTATACTATGCTTTGTGTCAATCACAAATAGAGTACGGTATAACTGGATGGGGGTCTGCCTTGAGCACTCACACAGAGCGACTCAATATAGCCCAAAAAGGAGTACCAAAGACAATACTGAAAGTTCCGCTTAGAACTCCGACGGAAGAAATATTTAATAACTTTCAAGTCTTCAATGTACAGAAACTTTATTCAAAAAATATTTTATTTAAACTGAAAAAAAACATATATGTATACTCCACTGCCCAACATAAATACTCAACCAGGGCAGTAAGCAATAACATACTGGTTACTCCCAGTTTGAACACATCTTTTGGACAGAGAAATAATAAATTCCATGCTATGAAATTATACAATGCTCTACCAGATCAAATCAAAAATATAAACGAAATGAATATATTTAAAACAAAAGTGAAAACATGACTGAGAGATCAAAGTGATAATAAAATTACAAACATCATGAAGACGATATAAAGACAATCCATAACCAAATACAAATATTTAAAAAAAAAACTACAGGCCACCTCAGAACAGGAAATCCTAGTGAGGAGGTCTGTGAAAAAAAAAAAGAATCTATACTTATACTATACATTATACATACATGTACAAACCTTGCTATTGAAACTAATAATAAATAAACAAATAAATAAATAAAATCAACCCAGTGATCCCCCAGTGCCATAATTATTTAGTTCTGAAACAGCTTATGAACTGAAAGCCATTTACCCAAATTCCTTGCATTGTTATTTTCTCCCTTCGTCCCTCTCCTTCCTTAAAAGGCCCTACTTACTTACTAGAAGAAGAGGAAGATGATGCCTACGTGGATGGTTTGGTATATTTATGATGTCTACCTACTTGGCACACATGCCCAATATTATTGCACAAAATCGAAAATTACCCACATTTAATTCAGTCGAAAAATTGTCGTGAAATTGAACACAGCTGTGAGTATCTACCACTCTAGAATGGGGTGCAAAAGTAACAATGCTGCAGCTCTTTCTTACACACCAAATAATAGTGAAATAAATGATGAGACGAACGGTGTATTTATGTTTGCTTCCTCCAAAGGGAAAAAGTAATATTAGTTCCTTACATATGAAATTGGCGTTTTGCCGTACTGGCAACTTTGATCTCAAATATCTTCTCTTTGGTTAGGAATTCCAAATTCAAATTTATACAGCAATTTACTCATGTATTTGTATTTCGAAAATTATAATTCATTTGTTTTTTCCTTAATTTTTTTTTTCTTTGCGTCACTTAGTTTACAAAATGGAAAACTTGAAATATCGCGTTATTTACTACGAGTACGAGTTCTACCGTGGCACCAGTGCTGCAGAAACGTCTCGAAGGATTAATAATGTGTATGGCGACGGTGCCGCAAAAGAAAACACAGTGCGTTTTTGGTTCTAACGTTTTCGTTCTGAAATTTCGAACTGCAGAACAAGCTCCGTGGACGGCCGGAGACCAAAGTTGATATTGAAGAATTGAAGGCTATTGTGGAAGCGGGTTCATAACCAAAGAGAAGATATTTGAGATCAAAGTTGCCAGTACGGCAAAACGCCAATTTCATATGTAAGGACCTAATAATTTTCTTGCATCGCCCTCATCTCGTATTAAAGAACTCGCACGGCGTTGCTGTCGCGTGCCGTTACCGTGGGAATTTTAAATGTAGCAATTGAAATGTAGCCAATGTCATCTCATATTAGGAATATTGAAAGGGAGAGGAACAAGAAATTAAAAGAGTCAGTCAAAGTTAGTTAAAGATGTCTGACAGTTTCTCTGAATTAAGCTGAAGCTATTTTCAACAACGTTACGATTATAAACTCTCGTCTTTCTCCAAAGCGATTTGAGAGTATCTTAAAACTGCATTATTAGTTCACGATAGTTCTGTAGCTACCAACATAGAATGTCAAGTTCTCCGAGTTGGAGTCATTCATCATAACTCCTTCTCCACTTGCCGCTCATCCTCACAAATTGCAAGCAAAGGAAGTTGTTGTTTTCTCTTCCCCTTCAAATTTAATACCAAAGTTTAAATTGTCCTTCTGAAACAACGTTCCATACTCATTATTTATCGCGCTTTCCATCTGGCAATTTTTCACCATGTTTTTTTTTCCATTAGTCATATCAAAAACAAAATCTTGGAAATATAATTGCGAGAGCTTTTATTTTTTCTCGAATTGCAGAACCTAAACACGTCTGGTGATATCACTCCGGTCTCCTTTTATTGTTTCACATAAATGCGCATATTTTTTTATTTCATTTTGGTTTTTGGCAAAATTACATGATAAAAATAACATTCATATATTATTTTTTCCTCGTCTTTCATTTATGCGCATAATGATCTTTAAATCAAAAAAAAATATTGTACATATGTTATCGATGTAAAGGCGGTGTAATAATTCAGATGGATAATAAGTGTGATGTTGGTTAGATCGGCGATGGAAATGAGTGTACCGGGGACAGTTCCGGATATAGCGAATAAGTAAAGTGAAATGTAATATTTGAAATGCGTTTCTTGTACCTAATGCATGAAAAATTATGCAAGAAATACCAATTAATTTGTTTGATCAGAGTTTTATTTTTTAATGTAAATTCTGTATAAAAGTCCCACCTGCCCGGGATTTCTAGGACTGTGGCATTCCAAATTTTAACGGTTTGAACTAACACCACAAAAGTAAAAATTTTCACGTAATAAAAAAGCATGATGAATACATAGGCAACACCGCAAAGGCGCACTTCGCAATCACCCTCAATTTATTTTCCAAATGGCCGCAAATGTGATTTGAGCTGGCGACGCGTTTATTACCGTTAATTTGATTAGTGTACTAAAACTTTGTGATGGATGTTTCGACGGGCGGCAAAAATTTTATTTTCCAATAAAATAACGTAGGTATTTACAAGAATTACGTACGTATTCAGCATTTACGGGCAAACTTCAGATAGAAAAATGTACAAAATAAAATTTATTTGGTAAAGGCTTTGTATTTTTGTTTTCTGTTTGTATTTTGGTACTTATAGAGATGTATGAAGAACGAAATTCAAATAATACATAATTCGCACATGCACGAAGAAATATTCAATAATTTTTGTTCGTATGAAGCGGATACTTTGTGATGTGACATTATTAATTTAAAATAAAACAATAACTTTGTAAACACCACTTTTATTTTTATACTTTATGCCGACCGGGTTTCGCTACAACCGTAGCTTCTTCAGGGCAGTATAATACTCTACTGTAGTATTATACTGCCAGTATTACAGTAGAGTATTATACTGCCCTGAAGAAGCTACGGTTGTAGCGAAACCCGGTCGGCATAAAGTATAAAAATAAAAGTGGTGTTTACAAAGTTATTGTTTTATTTTAAATATTCAATAATTGTTGAGCGGGTAAGCTCTTGTAGGAATACCAATATTTAAGTAAGCTAGTAATTAATCAACCAGAAGTTTTCACAAAGTGTTAGGCTAAATTTATTCTCAGAAAACCTTGGTTCTGACCATTAGGAATGTTATTATTTTTATGACAAGTCTTCAACAGTAGCAAGGAACTGAATTATGTTTAATTTAAGTTCTAATCTCAGCTCTATCACGTATTCGCTACTTAGTTGTTCAATAAGTTTGAGATAAAGCTGCTTAAGACTGGTCCCTGGTGGACTTGGCCCGCTGCGGTCTTTTTGTAACGTATTAATTTTCAAGATTAGTTTATTAATCAAAAAATTATTATTAATTTTCAAACGCGAGTGGGTACTTTTTTGTTTATTTTTTTTTTATTATTTAGTTTGAGAGTTAGTCGACGATGAAGTTGGTAGGCTCGCGCCGGAAAAAGCGCGGCGGTAGAGGGGAGAAACATGGCGGCATACGTGGATTTGTGTTCCCTGACGGGACGGTTTTATTTTGGGTTTTTTTAAGAACGAGGCCTTCCTTAATTTTTTGATTGATTGACGACGGGGAGTGATATCAGCGATGCAGTTGCGTCAAGGCGAATGTGCCAGTTCATGTGAAGTCCTGTATCCATTGGACTCATATTTGAGATACGGATGCATCTAAGAAAATGTGCAATGTTAACGGAAGTCCTGGTGCCCATTGAAGTCATTGTGACTCGTTCTATTTTGGTTTTGTCCCGACATGGGTTTTGATTGAGATTGACTGTTTGTGGAGGTCGACAGATTCGGCTCGGAACGTGAAGGTTCGGATGCTGCCTCGCCAGATGACGGAATGATGGTCTGGGACACCAAGGCGCGCGTGTTGTTTTAGAGATTGAATTCTCGCTGCTCGGATTGGGACTTCTGGACGCGGTCGCTGAAGTTCCACACACCTGGATACTCAAGGGTTTCCTAGGGAAGGAGCCACGTATGTCCGGAGTCCAGGCCACGGATGGCAGGATGTCAAAGAAGTTCTTTGCATCCAAGAAGTTCTCGCGATAAGAAGCCGGATTTGCGATTGGTTTTTGTGAATCTCTCTCTATCTCACCTGTTTCTGTTCTCACCGTGTAGCATAAGGTATTTGCATGTATGTTTGTTTATTTTTATATTAATAAGAATTGATCTCTAACTAAATCTTTCATTTGAGATGAACCTTACAAATTTCCCACTACCTTGAGATGGATCGATATTGCTCTGCCGTTTCCTACATAAATATCCATTATAATATTCCGCCGTCGTCAAACTTAACCAGCTTTTCAATCTGGTGTAGAGGAAATAAAATTGACATTTGTTATTATAAAGTGTCATTTGTTATTATAAAATGGTGCTTTACCCAATCTACCAACATTACAATGAATTAACCTGATACTCCTATAAAATATATTGATACAAGTGAGCTCATTATCATGATTCTTTCACTCTTATCAAAGTCGGCTCAGAAGTCTTTAGCTTCGAGAAAACGCCTTCAAGTATCTCTTTCGTGCTAATTTGTGGTCTTGGTGAGTTGCAGGCCAAGTTTTTTCAAGATCACCTGAAAGTCTTCCCCTTCGAACTGTCAAAATTTAAAAATTAATCTTTCTGGCCTACTGGGCTTAGCAATCCCAACTGAGTTTTTTCTTTGATGATTATCAGTACTATCTTAATATATTAAAGAAATGATCCAAAATATTTGTGACCATTCTTCGCTTAAATTTTAAAATTCAGTACAAATTTCAAAACAATTGTATGATGTTCAGAGGTGTAAGAGGGGCAGCGTACGTATGTTATGTTGATTGGCTATCTCGATCTAATTAGACATGATTGTACAGTCAGTGGACAGTGACATTGTTTTCATTCGGTATCATGGTCATATTTTGTTTATATTCGGTATCATGGTCATGGTATGATTGGTCATGGTGTGATCATGGTGTGATTATGCAACTTCAATCCAAGAAAGTATTCTCTCGAGTATCAAAATAAGGCTGACTCGCTGCACTTATTGGTGAAAAATTTAAAAAATATGTTTTTTTTTAAATATTTGAATATATTCATTTGTTTTATTTAAGAGAAACTCTCTTTTATAACTTTTGAAGGTTATTCCCATCAACGTAATATATCATTGAAGAAGAGGATAACAATAATAATCTGAACGAAAATATGAAAGAGAACAAGACACAGAAAACAGAAAAAAGACAATGGAAAAAAATAAAAGAGATTATAAAAGGGAGTTTTTCTTATAAAAAAATGAATATTCATTTAGACTTTTATAAAAAGTCAATAGTTCCATATGAATAAATTCGGATACATTTATCCGAGACGCTATCCAGGATACAAACCAATTCTTAGAATGATTGTTTCCAATAAAAAGGGTAGTTGCTCATAATATGGAAAAGTAATTAGTTGAAGATAATATTGTTAATTCTAAAATTTGAAATATGAGATTGACTATTATGACGGCTTGACAGAAGGGAACAATAGCGAAATTGGTTAACACGCACGTCACGGTTAGACTAGAGGTCTGGGTTCGAGTCCCAGTTGCGACCATTGTCTTTTTCTGCTTTCTGTGTCTTGTTCTCTTTCATATTTTCATTTAGATTATTTATTTGTATTCATATAATATTTTAACATTATATTGGAGTTTTTGTGGCGCTTCATTCCGACATGTTGTGTTTTTTGTTGCTCTGCAGGATTATATTTTATATCACGGGATCCTTTGGTGCAATCACTTTGAAAATGTGTCAAAATACGTGGTTTTGTTATAGCTATATAATTTTATTACCAAATTTGGTTTTGCATAGTCGCAACAGTGGTAAAAATGACAAAGTTTGCAAGTGAATTCAAGAGAAGACAAAAGATTTTTACAAAGACCTGGCGTCAATGCTTCAGATAAGTTCACATTTGTTTATAAATATTAGTTAATGGCGTAGATGTTTATGTTACCATAATACTCCAGAGCAATCTCGCAACATAAACAATTATAAACAATACCTCTTAGAGAGGACGTTTTTAAAATGTTTTTCTTGATTGTTCGTTTTTTTTTAGGATTGGTTTATTTAAGACTCTGCTCAAAATGCCGTTTTGATTTTTAAATATTAATAAACTGTTTAAGTTATGTATCGCTTGTTGAGGTCCAATCTTAAGTGGATCTTTAGTCATTGCATTTCAGAGGGTGTCCTTTGTATTGTACACGGGATATCCATTGTATACGTATGTCGTAGGCCGATCGTAGAGTCGGTCAGTTCGCGATGTGCCTGGCCATATCGTGAAGTGACTGACGGCAGATCGTGAAGTGCGTGAGGCACATCGCGATCTGCCTGATTTCGCGATTGGCCTGAGACGTGTACACGGAATTTGTGTACAGATTTGGGTGTTTATTTTATTTAATATAGATTTTGCACGGAGCTTCAGATGTAGGAGCAAATAGGAATACATATGGTGGTTGGTCCCAGAGATCCTGCACTGAAATAAATCCTGACTAACAGCATTAAATGCAATCCGAAGGCTTGTCAGTGCGGGCAATTCTGCACTATCAACTAAATCATTTAGTATTTTATGTAGAGATACCATTCAGTGTAAATCTTTCTGTCTGACAATTTAAGCATACACATATCATCTAAAAGAGATGAATTTGTCTTGACGAACTTACCTACATGCATATGATAAATAAAGGGAAAAAATCTGAGAGAACATCTTTTCAAAACCTCTTTGATGATCTGATTCGAATAGTCACGAATAAGAAAGAAGAGGCTAGAAGAAATTAGCAGTGACATGGAAATAATAAGAAGAGCCACGAAGCAAGAATATGAAAGGGAAAGTATGAAGAACAAAGAAAATAATAAGATGCAAGAAGAGACGAGAAAGGCCACTATAAGGAAAAAATGTCGAGATACTTGCAAGAAGAAAACAGAAGAAGCAAGATAAAGGTAGGAGAATAAAAAAGAGGTAAGGAGATGAAAAAAGAAGCAAGTAGACGGCAGAAAAACCAAGAAGTACCTACATAAGAAGATGCAAGCTGAGACTAGGAGAGCTAAGAAGAAGAAGCATGAAGCCAGAAGAACCAAGAGGCAGAAAAGGTGGCTAGTGGAAGCAAGATAATGCACGAAGTGAATAAAAAGTCAAGTAGAAACCAATAAGAGCCACTACAAAAAAATAATAAGCAAGAAGAGACCGGTAGAGTAGTTGGAAGCAGAAGAAGTAAGAAGCGAGAAACCAACGTTCAATCATCTCCTTTATTACTGCACTTACGTATTGGTCGATTTAACTCCACAAGAAAAGCCAGACAAGACGAGCCAAGAAGGGGGAATAAAATCCAAGAAGAGCCAAATCGACCAAGGAGAAACAAGATAAGAGAAGATACAAGACGAGACAAGACAGGCCAAGAAGAGACAAGAATAGACAAGAAGAGTAGGTTAGAATATCCAAGATGAGCCCAGAAGGTGCGGAAGATGCAAGAAAAGGTAAGAAGAGGCAAGAAGAAGCAAGAAGAGCCAAGATGAGACATAAGGAACAGATAAGGTTCCAGAAGATCCAAGAAGAGACAAGAAGAAAAAAGAACAAGCAGCAAGAGTCGAGAAGAGAAAGGAAAATTTAAGAAGCGGCAAGAAGAGACAAAACGAGCCAAGCAGCGGCGAGAAGATCCAAGAACATCCGTGAAGATCTAAGAAGAGACGATAAAATCCCAGAAGAGACGAGAAGAAGCAAGAAGAGACAAGAAAAGCCGAGATGAGGCAAGAAGAAGGAAGACGTGAAAAGAAAAGAAAAAAAAAATCATAACGCTCAATCCATTCCTTTATTCCTGCCCATCCTAAATTCCAATATTGGCTTATTAGGTTGCCATGTATACCGGTCGATTAAACTCCATCCTCTTTCCCATCCTCAGAGCACGTGTTCCAGTCCTAACAAACCAGTGCCCCTCGGTGTACCGGTCTCACCGGGACAGGAGTACTCCTGGCTTGGGGGTACAATCGTATCGTATCGTATCGTATCGTATATAATATTTTAATATTATATTCATATCATAATATGTCCACTTACATGTTATGTTCATCGTCAAAGCTTTGGAATGAAATTTCACTGTCTATTTGAATATCGACTTCGTTGCAGTGCTTCAAGAAGCTCTGCGGTGAATGGTTGCTGACTGCACAGTCAACCTCACTACATCATAATTGATAGAATTTACAATGAAAAAATACTTACTCGTGTTCGTGATTATATTATTAATTTAAATGTTATTATTTGATTTAATTTTAATTATCTATTTTGTATCATGTGTATTATATTATAGACACTGCTGAAAGCCGGCTGCATTCCGTGAAAAATCCTGAATATATGTCTAAACCAAAGATATTGAAATATAAGTAGATGTGCTATCTGCTGTTTTTACTATGTGGGTCTGCGCTTCCGGGTATCGCCGATATTGTTTACCAATTAACAAATAAACTAAAAGAATAAATAATTAACGAATAAACCAAACGAACGTTAAACTAAATGAACGAATTCTTTCCTTATTCAAAATATATTGTTAACCAATATTAATGCACATTTTCAAAAAATCAACGAAATGAGCAAATTCTTTTTGTATGAAAACTACGCTAATTAGCGCGTAGTCCGGCGACAGTTGCGTGGACACCATAGCATATCTTCTGTATTTGAATATCTTTCGTCTAAACACTGACCCTGTCAAATAAATGTAAAAAAATTAAAAAAATAACACCTTTTAGGATGGCCTGTAAAGTCTGAATTTAGCGCTAGTAAGAGAAGCTGCGACAATCACATCTAGAACAATGACGTTTATTAGTGAGCCTCGAGTGTATCCCCAAAAGCTGGCTGGGCGATTCTGAACTTAGGTGGTGAAACTGGAGTCTTTGCAGAAGTTCTCAGAGTGCTTTGTATCTCCAAAGTGGCATGAGTTGCTTGTAGGTATTGTTGTAGAATACCTCAACTTGTCCCGTTGCGCTTTTGGGTATTGGGTCCATAACTGAGACCACAATATATATATGACAGGGCAGTATTTCTTGAAAAGCAGACTCTCATATCATCGCCACATTGTGTTGATAGCCGTCTTGAGGGTATTTCGGCCAATTAAATGGCTATCCTTAAAAAAGAAAGAACAGGGATAAATATTCTTCATATTAATCATAAAGGAAAACGTTTGGATAACTTAGAAGCCTTGGAAATTAAAAAATCCCTTAAAAATAATGAATCTATTATCAATAAACAAAAGATATTATCTTATAGCCCAATCATGGATTTGTTCCCCTACCCACCCACTCTACATTAATACCTACCCACCCAATCTACATTAATAACTAGCAACGGCTCCACCCCTACCATAATAAAACATTTTTCGAAACTGTAAAATTAATATAAGCTTTCCCTGAAGAAGGAACGTTTGTTCCGAAACTGGTAGGATTTACGCATTAAATAAGTGGTTTATACAAAGTTGTATTGTTTCATTTTTGCTATCCTTAGTCCGTTACATTATACTTTCAATTCATTCAAATTAAACAAAGTCATGAAAAAGCCTCGGATATGAAAGGAAACAGGCGGAATTGAAACAGATGGCGCCTTTTTTTACTATTCAGAGCGGATATGACGAAATAACTAGTATTTCTGTGAACAGTAGATCTTGCGTCCAAAAGAAGAGTTTCTTATTTCACTTATTTAATTTGTTGTTTTGAAATCATGAGATTTGTAAGTAGGTAAGTACTTAAATACTTTTCTACATATAACACGGCCACCATCTTGACCCGGAACCGGAACGTAACAAATAAATATAAGACAGTTGAAACAACAAATGGTCGAGTTTAAGCAGGTCTTCGCTAGGCTCAGTAAGTGAATTATTTGTATTCCCATCAAGAGGATAATTTTATTTTGCGGAAATGATCTTCCATCCGTCCCGGCAAATAAATATCAATATTCTTTATGGTCATAACCTTTATAGTCATATCAAGGCATACCGCCGCTCCGGGAACCATTTATTGGATAACCAATACCTCTGCCATAGTTCACCCCAAATGGTTTGCTCCGTTTGGTGACTTAGTAGAGATGCCCGCGTTCATCGGGTGAGGTGTGTTTAGGTCTTGACGGTGGATGTGCTTGCCACAAGCTGCATGGTGGGCTAAAACGGAAGAGGACGGTTTGCGAAGACCTTATGACCTCTGTTGCTTTTCTTTCACCGCAGCGGGAGGAACACACAATCCCTAATTCCTACCAACCCCTCTTTCCTTTTTCCTTCCCACCTTTCCAAGTTCCTCCCCTTCCTTTCCCTTTAAATGCCCTCCACACAGCTTCCCAATTATGACATAGGCCCTGACGGAAATTATTTTCCTCAGGGCCTCCTGTGTGGGTTAATGTAAAAACAAAACCTTTTCAGCGTCTGCAGCTATAGTGGACTTATATGGTGTTTTGATATATTTATATTGTTTTTATAATTTGTGTTGTTTGTTTTTGGGGTATTATGCCGTGTTACGCTACCTCCTCCTTTGATGCATTCCTCACATCTGCCCTGATGATGGACACTGTAACGCTGTCCGAAACGTTGGCTAAAGGAGGAGGTAGCGTAACACGGCATAATACCCCAAAAACAAACAACAAAAATACTTTTGGCCGTGAAAATCTAAAATCATATCTGTTTTTATAATGTTTTTTATAATAATTATGAACATCATTATATTGCGCAAGAATTTTAATAACATTTGAAAACAATAAATAACTGTTACAGTTGTTTGATTTTGAAATGTGAATGTGCTTAGTTCCTACCGGGATGTCATTTATCCAGTTCCTACCTCTTCCTAATCATAACCTTGCTGGAAAAGTATTTTAAATTTGGAACAATGGCACAAAAAATAGTGCAAATTCGAGTGCATTTTTTTGAAAACCTTCTGATACGTGTACGTATACGTATCAGTATACACGTACACGTATACTTCCTTCGTGTTTGCACCAGTCGGAAAAACAAAAATATATTATATGTCCAAAAGCACTTCAATAAATATAATTAAAACACAAACCCTCTTTCTTTGTTGTGGAGTGGCGTTGCAATGCATGCCGGGTTTTCCCTAGATGATAAATAAAATAAAATCATTTTTCAGGCACTTGTGCAACGTATAAGAATGTATCTTCGTTGTTAACTTAGGCCATGTTCCTCACATATAACCCAGCACCTAATTCTACCCCTGGGCGCATCACGTAGCTCCGGTCCTTGCAATCTGTTCACAGGTCGTGAAAATGAAATTGCGCCATGAAATTGCTCGGCGCTTGGATGCATGCACATTTCTGTGTTCTTATCTTTGAAGGGTCTTACGCTTATGATAAAATATGATGAGCTTTAAACTCAAATCAATAAATTACCATTGGTTTACGGGGTTCTATCGTATACTCGTAATACCATATCGCACATCCATTTCTAAATTGCGGTAGGTAAGTCAAAATACTAGTATAACAAACTCGGATATTGCACATTGAAGTTTTTTAAATCTTTAATATGTATCTAATATAATATTAAAGGGATGTATGTCTATATATAAATGATAATTATTTGATTATTTCTAGAGCACCGTTTTTCTAAAATTACCTCAAGGACGCTGTATTATGAATTATGAGTTCCTAGGCTATAACTAATTTTATTATATAAAAACAGACATAGAAAACAAACTTAGCTGGCATGTTACTTCAGATAAACACACTTTTATTATAATGTTTAAGCTTGGAGAAGACAATCTTTTGTCCTCACAGGGCACCAATATATTAAAAATAGTGAACATTGCATGATTTTACATGTGTTTGTTATATTACTGTACATGACTATTGATATTGTATTAATTAGTAGATTAGTGGCAAAAGTCGGGTTGACATTTATTTTAAGCTAGCTGGTTCCCGGCATGCGTTGCTACGCCATTTAGTAAATAAATTGTTCCACTCGTCCCGTTCCCCTATCGCTTCCTCTTCCTCTCCCGCGTCCCCTTCCCCTCTCGCGTTCGCACTCCGCCTCCTCCACCTTCCCTCCCCCTACTCCACTCCCCCTCTTCCCCCTCCCGCAAACCCCCCTCCTGAGTTCAACTCCTCTTCCACAAGTTTCCCTCCCCCTTCCGAGTTTCCCTCCCCCCTCCCAGGTTTCTCTCCCCCTCCTCCCACGAACCCCCTACTCGAGTTCCTCTCCCCCCTCCCGCATTCCATACATTCAATCCCGGTACATTCAGTTTTCAAACAACTCGCGTGCCACCAATTGCAATTTTTTTTTACAAATTTCATAATGCCAGAGCTCACCAGTAGTTTTAAACAAACCTTTTCCTAACAAGTCAATAATAACGAACACAATTTTTTTTATCTTATTTGGTTCAGTCGTTAGGAAGTTATGCGCGTACATACATTTCGGCGATTCATTTTTATTTATGTATATAGGTAGAAGACAGAAGATTGATAAATAGATAGAAAGATGACTAGTGGATTTAGGACTCTTTGAGCACAATTATATAATTGTGTATGATGTTAACATCATAACATCTTACACAATACATCTAGACATCACATTTCACGTAAATTATCAGTATTCTATTCACTCATTCACAGACTTTTACATGTGCCTTTGAATTATATAAATTACAATAATGAATTAAATATTATAAAAACCATAGCACAGAATAATTGATACAAGAGCGAAACTATTGACAGTATATTAAAGAAAAAGAATAAAAAACTTACTTTAACAATCATTTCACAAGGCCTCGATAATAAAAATGAAAAAGATTTTACTAAACAATGGGTTAAAATCCCTTATATTGGCGAAATATCAACTAAAATATCCAGATTAACTAATAATGATAAATGTAAAACAGCTTTTTATAATGTGAATTCTCTAGGGAGAATTTTAATTAACAATAAAGATAAAAGAGAAAATCTTGAAAACTCAGGCGTTTACCAAGTGAATTGTGCCAACTGCCCATCGTATTACGTAGGTCAAACTGGGAGGTCAGTCAAAACCCGAATTAAAGAACATTTTACAAACTGGGTGAATGACAAAGCAGAATTGTCGAATGTAGCATCACACTTATTAGAAAATAAACATTCGTTTGATAAAGACAGAGATGTTCAAGTTCTCCATATTTGCAATAAAGGTATACAAAGGTATATAAACTGTATAGACTAGAATCTTTAGAAATTACCCGCTTAACTAAAAAAATAGAATCTAACTTTGTAATGAATAAGCAATTAGAATCATTTGCTAAGTCTCCCCTTTTGTATCCATTGTAATTTTCATAATAATTTCGAAATTCAAATAGGTATTTAGTTTAGACCATTCCTACTCCAATGTAAACATGTACCCCTTCATAAAGTTACTTTGTAAAGATAAAGGAATTAGATTCATTTGCCAAGTCCCCGCTTTTGTATCCAGTCTAATTTTCATAATGATTTTCGATATTAAAATATGTAATTAGTTTGGACCATTCCAACTCCAATGTTAACATGTATCCCTTCAAAAAGCAATAAAAAATACCAAACTTCATAAATATAATAACGATTTGACAATAAAATTAGGTCATTAGTAACTCGTATTACTTGTAAGGTTTTTCCCTAATCATCATTGATGTGAGCTGCAAACCCAATGTAATTAGCTTACTGGAATAACCAAAATATTTAGAAATTCGATAGTCTAAATGACTAAGCAACAAATATAATTATTGTAATTGATTAAAATCCTTGTAGACCACCCCTCTCCCCCTCCCCAATATGTTGTGTATATAAACCGTAGACTAGGAAATATTTGTACCAGTCTGAAGATGGCTTTGACGAGCTGAAACCGGTTACGGTCGAATAAAATTAAGTGGAATAAAGTTTTATATTCGTTTTATTATAATATATTATAATGGAATTCCACCATAAAATATCACTCTCAAAAATAGAAATATTAATGAGTGATAATGTTATCTGGTATTAAAGCTCAAAATAACTGTGCCCTGTGATATTTTAGTTATGTTAAAAGGTCGTCATACGAGCATTTCGGCTTACGGCAGTAAATATTTACTGAAAGGGAATAAGTAGTACGACGTTGTAATTATAACGAACGTACATAATATGCTAAACACTACTTGCCTTCTCGGTTTTAAACGGTTGAATTTTCGTGTATTGTTTCACAGCGCTTTCACACAATCAACGCAATTGAAGTCTAAACTTAAACTTTATGATGGCGATAATATGAGTCTAGTTTTTGCACTGATAATTCGTGGTGGCTTTCCATTGTATTAGAATTTGAAATTGATGGCGATGATAGTTAATTTTTCACACGTTTTTTTCAAAAAAGGCCTCCCATAAACGGGTCCAGATTTATTATTTTTTTGCGGCCTTCACCTAACTGAATCCAACTGAATTCGTGTAGGTCATTATAACGTAGAACCCCTTCCAATGATATAAGATTACCATCGAATATTCGATGACATGGCTGCGTGCCCGTGAAGAAACAATTCATAAATAATTTATGGACCTTGATGTTTGCTATTTTGACTGGCAATGCCTCTATGTGCCATACGACCAAAATTTAAAAATTAATATAGAAATCTCAGAACACATAAAAGACTAAAAGTCTGATGTGGACAGAGGACATGTCTGGCGTTGCCCCAGAATGAGCAATGCGCTCGTAAATATTCCCACTTTTCGAAATTCCGCTCTCCATTCGCGCTTCGTTCACGGTAGTTCGTGAATGTTGTTGACAAATATTTCGAAAATGCCGAGCTGTGCAGTGATTTCGTGTGAAATGAGAGCCAGATAAAAAAAACGGCGATACACAGAATCATCGAAAAAAAAATTTGTGGCCCGTATTTTTAACGAATGTTTTAAAATTTAACCAGTGTTATAAATGGTGTAACAAAGAACTCTATTCTACTGACCAGAAGTTCTATTGATAATACCACTAAATTTAGATTAATTTACATCAATTTTTTTTGTTATTTAAATTCATGTGTGTATTTTCATACTACATTTTAAATTATGAAATTGTAAATTTTCTCCAAAATGACCTGGAAAGAATCTCATCCTTGCGATCTCTCGAAAGAAACCATTCATTTCTTCCGAATGCTATTATTAATTTTCCCCAAAATGACCTGGAAAGAATCTCATCCTTGCGATCTCTCGAAAGAAACCATTCATTTGTTCCGAATGCAATTATAAATTTTCTCCAAAATGACCTTGAAAAAATTACATCTTTGGATTTTTTTCAAGGACATTAATAAACTATTACTTCGTTTCGAATGCAATTATTAATGTTCTCAATAGTTGTCTTGACAGAATCTCATTCTAAAATAAAATAAATAAATCTGTACTCTTAATTATTTAAACTTAACATGTAGCAAACACTTTCTAGGAATACATAATTATAATAAACACAATAAATAACTTTGTTTCAATTCCACTTTATTATTTCTTAATCCAACAAAGTGGAATTCGCCAGTAGGCCAAATTCCACTTTTTGATTCCACTTTATTATTTCTTAATCCAACCGGTTTCGATTCATCCTGAACCTTCCTCAAGGGTGAATAAAAATATATTGAACATAATACATATATACATATATCTTATTTATTTATTTGGAAAAAAGCTTTTGTTACGCCTGTTTTTAAAAAGGGGGACAAACACAATATTGAGAATTACTGGCCTATATCAAAGTTATGCATTTTAAGTAAAATCATGGAAAAAATCGTTTATGACCAACTCTTAAATTTATGTAAAAACACAATTATCAATCCCCAACAACACGGTTTTTTTCAAGGCAGATCTGTTGAGTCGAACTTGGGGCAGTTCACCGATTTTGTTCTTAATTATATGGATAAAAAGAAACAAGTTGACTCTATCTATACTGATTTTTCTAAGGCTTTCGACAAAGTTAATCATGATACACTCTTAAACAAACTCGAAAAAATTGGTATAAGTGGAAATCTCCTCAGATGGTTTTCATCTTACATTAAAAATAGAAGTCAAGCTGTTGCCCTAAAAGGTTACATGTCACAGATAATAACCATTCCCTCATGGGTACCGCAAGGTTCTCATTCCAAAGCCGTTATAAATAATTGCTAACTAACAAACTAACTAACATCACGCTGCTCGCAGGGGTAGTCAGAGAGGACGGCCCGCAAACAACTGGGTCTTGGACACATTCTTTGCCTCATTCAAATTCATGCATCGTCTTATATTCTTTTATTTGACTCTTGACATGGCCCTGATCAAATATCTGATTCATTTAATCGTGCCGTGTCTTCCTCGAGCGTCCCCGACTCCTTCTACCATTCACATTTGCGTCGTTTATTCCCTGTACACTCCTTTCTTCGTTCATTCGCTCTTATCGTTTTCAAAATCATCAGTGTAACCCTATTGCTCTTTAAAAAAGGAGGAAAATTTTTGATGTACTGTTTCTGTTCAAAATTGTGAATCGCCAGCCTTGTTAGAAAGAATTGCATTTCGTTGCCCTGAACGCAATACCAGATCGAACACCTTATTTCATATACAACATTTTAAATCGAAAGACGCACAAAACTCCTTGCTAATTACAAGTTTGGCGAATCTATCTAATATGGCAGATTCGCCAAACTTATAATGCCCTTGTACTCTTAAATCATTTAAAATAAAACTAACCGTACAATGTACTTAAATGAAAACCATTATTTCTTGTTTATTATTTTCTTTTTAATAACTTTTTACTTAACACTATGAACTATTATTTTAAACAACTACTAGAAACTATTATTTCTGTATTGATTATTATCACCTTTTTGATATTTTTTTACATTTAAGTAGGTATTTGGTGCTCACACCATATACCTAATATAATTGTTTAATTACCACTTGATTCATAATCACATAATCATTAACCATTAACAACTAAATATTATTATATAAACTGAACTTAACTGGTTTAAATTATGTTCACTATTTTATGTACAACTACTTTATACACAACTGTATGCTTCCTAAATAAACATAAATAAAAAAAATAAAAATAAATTATTTTACATGAACACCGAACAACTGCCCGAATCCAGTTTATGGCATTACCGATTTGTTTAGGATATATTGTGAGTCTGAAAGGAGTGAAGAAGGTAAGGAAGATATATATGTATTTTATTTACTATTTGATTTTTTAAAATATTTTTTATTATTTTAGAAACAAACAATTCATAAAACGACAAGAGTAAACAGTTGCCAGTGTTTTATGCATGCAACGTTTTAATTTTATTGCTAGGTTAGATATCGATGACGTGTCTATGTGAAATATCTTGATTAATTTTGTACATTTTCACATTTTCTCAAGACCCGTTCTCATGTGACAAATATCAACCGAGTACGTGTATGGGGCGCGCTTTTGGCGTGTTTACCGACAATGCACCGGTGCCGAGGAAAGCAATGACGCTAGTTACTCGGAGTATCTTCCAATGAAATACCGGTCGAACAAGGATAGCATTCCAATCCGAAGCCTGTGCTCTAAAAATTGCAATACGTTTGTTAAGATAGAAGAATCTATCAAACGTCAGAGTCAGCATGACCAGCGGTGGATGCCAAATTCAACCGTGGGGCATATCCACTTATTGATTCACTTAGGAAATAAATAAGGCTAACTTTACTACTAAGGTAGCGCAGAATGTTTTTATTTGATGTTGAGAAAATAAAACTATAAAACAGTATCTCTCTTTCGAAGCGATATATCCATTACCCTACTTCTTTTCGAAGAGATCATAATATTCATATTTCGTATTATCCTAATTTAATAAAATTACCTTCAAACGAACCTTGATAAAGTTTCTTTACTCAATATATTGTCGGTTCAAAGGTAAAACTTAATAAGTGCCCTTCAAGTTGTATTATTATATTACATTATTATAACAGGCAAATAACTTCGCCCCTATGAGCTCGAATTCACGAAACCCATTAGGTACCTATCTGGATTATTGAAACTTTCACGTTCAACATTTTCATAATATACATAGTAGATATGTATTATTAAACCTCGTTAAAATTTTATATCCATCTCGTTAAAACTCGCGAAAATGTAGTAAAGAAAACCTTTCAAAAGTATCACATTGAAATACGACGTTATATCGAACATGTTTTTAGAATGTTGATGTATTAAACATTTTTAACTCTTTTTTATACGATGCACGTAAAGGAAGTTTTTAATTATATTTTACCTCGGTCAAAGTCGGAATTTGAACTTTGGGACCTTCCGGTAATGATGGCGAATATTTCAGTCTAATCTATAAAGGTTCTACAAATTCGATCACATGGTCGGACACACGATTACACTGACCTCAAGTAAAACACGTGCATACTTTCAATTTAAGAGTCGGGTGTGGGTACCGCTGCCCCGGGATCTATTTATTGGATAACCGAAACCCCTGCCATATAGGTCAGTCCAAGTAGTTCGCTACTTTGGTGAATTAGTTATTTATTGAAAAAAAAAATGAAACAATACAACTTTGTATAAACCACTTATATGATGTGCAAATCCGACCGGTTTCGGAACAAACGTTCCTTCGTCAGGGAAAGCTTATACTATTTATAAGCTTATAGTTATTTATTTTTGGGGTGTTATGCCATATTGCGCTACCTCCTCCTTTAGTCAACGTTTCGGACAGCGTTACAGTGTCCAACATCAGGGCAGTTGTGTAATTGTTAGTGGTGAAATGTGTGCTTATGTACTCAGAAGCGATACCGTGTCGCCAGCTCCACTCCACTAGAAGCTGGTATTACAAAATCTTCACAATGGTTTTTTGCGTTTAGTTTTGGTGTAGCCGTCAATTACCGGATACCAAGAACTATTGAGCTTAGCTCCATCATCTCTAGTTTCCTCATCTTCCTTCCCTTAAAAAACCCTCCGCATAGAATACCCAAATATGACACAGGCCCGGAGGTTATATTCCTCAAAGCCTCCTGTGTGGTTAATGTAAAAAATGTGCCATTCCTCGAGGTAGGTACCTAAGGTACTTTTTTCAGTCTCTTTGTAAACATGACTTTAAATGCAGAACTTTCTCTTCGTTGAAATTGTAAGATTTCCATTGATACAACGTTTTCGAATGAGTTACATCGTCTAATTTGACGAGATTCCTTCTTACCTTTATTACCTATTTCTGCAACAAAATAAAATGAATTTCGGTTTGAGGAGTGGGGATGGGGAGGATATAGAAATGAGAAAGAAGAAGATTGACAAGTTTTTAACTATTAAGATCTGTTCACCAAACTTTTCGATTTTCGAGCAACGTTTCGATTCTGAATGGGGTCCTTTCACAAGGGCGATTTTTGAAAGTACCTATCTCCCACTCTGTTTTTAAAAACGTTTAATTATAGTTATTATAAAGAGGTTAAAAGAAACCAAAGTAAATTAACATATCTTTGAATACATATGAAAATGCAAGGAACACGATATGTTGGTATATTGTATTAAAAACAAATTAATAAAAACTTTTCGCAATAGGTTAAAATTACCGGTCTCCCGCCCTCAGCTAAAATAAAGCATTTCGAAATTCATAAACTCATTGAAAACCCTTGCAGCTTGAGTTATAAATCTTTCCATGGAGAATTCATTGGGGTTGGGCGGCTGCATTGTTGGGCGGGAGACGGGAAGGCGGCAGGAAGAGCCCGGGGCGGGTGCATTACAAAGACTAATGGCTTCCTTCAGTTTCTTCAGCACACAGCCAAACCCCAGCCAACTCTCATAGATACGTTTAACGACCCCATATCGGGGAATTCAACTTACCTGGGGTTAATGCGTCTTCTTTATTAAATTTATAATCGATGCCACCCCGAGGTGTTGCGATTCTTCTACCGCCTTTGTTAGAGTTACTCTTTGTTCAGAAGAAAATCATCAATCATAATGACAGTAAAGAATAATATGTTAAGTGGAGTAAATGAAAACAAAATAATATATTTTCTATAATAACACAGTGCAAGAGTTTGCCTGCTTATAGAAAGTCGGAACTTTGCAACCAATTGGGAAAAATATGATAGGATGAATCAAGATTATTTAGCATTAAAGCGAATATTGTAAATTGAGGCGAAGCTTAATGTTTTCGATTAAATTTAACAACTAATCGGTTAATGTTATGTATACACAAATATACATTATTATTTTTTAATTGATAAACTAATATTTAAGACAAGATTTTTATGCATAGCACAAAGGGTAACAATTATTATAAGCAATAATTATCCGCCTGAAATACTCATTTACATTGAAAAATCTTCCGAGAAAAGATACTTGCCGCCAACGGGAAGAAGATTTTTTTTTTCTCGGAAGATTTTTCATTTTTCCTACCATTCTTCTTCTTCTTTTTTTATCATTATGTTGATTCAATATGGTGGTTCCGCGTCAGGGTTATTCAGAAAGAATTTTACAATCAGACCTTTTAAAAATCAAAAAAATGTTTACAATTCAGTGATCTTCCACTTCAATACATATCAAGCACATGAATGTAATAAATACTTACAAATGTTCGTTGGAACATGTACGATTAATTCGTAAATATTTTATTCTTAAATGTAGTGCTTTTTTAATTTTATTTATTTATTAATTTACGGACAACAGTCCATTAAAAACATAATAATAACACGAATAAAAAAAAAACAGAGATGACAGTGAAGGGAGAGCACATAAAAATTAATAGCAATGACAAAATAAAATATAAAAAGTACATATAGAGACACTACAAGTCAAAGCATGAAGAAGCATTTAAATATTGCGTAATGACTGCCGAAAGTCATTTAGTTTTACACCAAAAAAATCAATGCTTTGACTTGCGTTGACAAGTCTCGACATTCTGGATAAGGGAGAATGGTATCCGTAATTAGTAGAATGTTGATTGAGGAACAGCAATTCATTATTTCGAAGCCTACGGGAAGGGATGTTAAACTGGATGAGTTGTAACAATGCAGGTGTATCTGTAATACTGTTGATAATTTTAAATATGCAAATTAGATCAGAGTCCTTACTACGTTTTTCTAAAGAAGGCATGTTTAAAATGTGTTCAATTTCATCATATGAGTACTTGCCTCTTTCAAGACCCAACCTCCAAGCAATTCCTCTTAGGAAACGATGCTGTACGGATTCGATGTGACAAATGTGGACAGCGTAGAAAGGAGACCAAATGACACTAGCATATTCAGGGTGAGGACGAACCAGCAAACAGTAAAGAGTTTTAAGTGTACTTATATGTTTGAAGTCAGAGGTAATTCTATGAATGTAGCCGAGTAGTTTAAGTGATTTATTTACGATATTATTTATGTGATCACGGAAAGAAAGTTTGCAGTCTAGAGTGACCCCAAGGTCCTTGATAGATGTGACAGTAGATAGACAAACACTATTTAGTTTATAATCAAACTGAATAGGTTTTTTGGTTCTATAAAAGGACAAAATTTTGCGTTTATCAACATTAAATTCCATGCAGTTAATTTTGCACCAATCGTTAAATGAATCAATATCAAGTTGAAATAGTAAACAGTCAAGGTGGGATTTAATAATCTTAAGAATCTTATTATCATCAGCAAATAGCCAGAAACGTGTGTGAGAAAAAACTTTTGTGATATCATTAATAAAAAGGTTAAAAAGAAGCGGGGCCAAATGGGCTCCTTGGGGAACGCCGGAAGTTACATCAATGTTAAAGGATTCAAAGTTATTTATTTTAACCCTTTGTTTTCTATCTGTCAAGTAAGAGTAAAATAATGATAACAAAGGGTTTCTAATGCCTATAGCATAAAGTTTGGCCATGAGAATACGGTGATTAACTTTGTCGAAGGCTTTGGAGAAGTCAGTGTATAGAACATCAACCTGAGTGTTATCTTCTAAGGCTTTCACAATGGTACTTGTAAAGGAAAGTAAATTTGTTGTTGTAGATTTCGCCGATCTAAATCCATGCTGTTCCTCAATTAGAACACTTTTGAAAACAGGAGTAATTTTCTTTGTAATTATCGACTCAAATATTTTTGGAATATTAGATATAATTGATATCGGTCTGTAATTTCCAGTATTCGACTTGTTTCCGGACTTAAAAATGGGTCGAATATATGAAATTTTCCATGAGTCAGCAAATGTTCCAGATGAAAGTGACAAGTTGTACAACATACAAATTGGGTTAGATAGTGTATATTTACATTCTTTTAGCAAGATTTCTGGAATGCCATCAGGTCCGGTACTTTTTTTGTTAGAGAGATTATTTAAGGATTGGTAAACCTCCTTAAGTGTAATTTGGCAATCATTTAAGTCAATATTATGGTCATAGTTAAGTGGAGGGATGTTGCATGATGCATCAGAATATACAGAGGAGAAGTGTTTGGCAAAAAGGTTGGCGATATCATGGCCTTTAGTAGCATGAGTTTCATAATAATACATACTTGAAGGAAAATCATTATCAGTACGCTTTTGCGCAACAAATTGCCAAAATTGTTTAGGATTTTGCAGTAACTTTGTCTCTGTAACTTCTACAAAATATTTATAACATTTGGCTGATTCGATTTTGGACAGTTCCCTTAATTGAGAAAATTTATGATAAAAGCTTAAGTTCCCAGTGTCTTTAAATAATTTATGAGTCTTCTTTTTTCAATTATTAACTGTTTAAGTTTCGTGCTAAACCAATTTGGAAACTTAGGTTGAGAGTAACACCCCCTAGGAACAAACAATTCTACAGCATGTGATACACATTCATTAAATTTAAGTACAGCGTCATTAATATCAGAATTTAAAAATAGTGTCGACCAATCAATCTGGGATAGATATTTGTTCATATTAAAATAGTCGCCGTTAAGATATTTGTAGTGATAAGAGACATTTGGTTTCAAGGAATCAAATTTGAAAAAATGTGTAATTTTAATAGAGAGAGGTGGATGATATTTATCCAAAGGTAACAAAGAGACATCAGCTTCACTTACTATGACATTTGGTATGCTAGTGAAAATCAAATCCAGACAAGAGCCTAGATAGTTAGTGACTGGATTTACTTGAAACATATTCAAATAGGCAAAAAAATTTACAATTTTAACAGCTTGTGGAGAAAGATTACTAGAAGGATTTTTGACACCTTGATCGTCATTCAGCCACAATATTTTAGGTAAATTATAATCGCCACAAATAAATAGGGAATCAGCGTTTCTAGACACATGTTCAATTGAAGCAGTATGCGACTTATAGACTTCTACCGAAGAGGAGGGAGGAATGTAAACACAACCAAGTACAAGCTTTTTGGTACCAAGTAGAACACACAGGAATAATTGATCAGAAACATTGGTAAATGTTTCTAGAATATGGCAGGGGTATTTTTTGTTTACGCATATCATCACTCCACCACCTTTACACTTAACAGAAGAAGTAGAACGGTCACTGCGGAAAACGTTGTAGTCAAAAAATCCAAGTTCAGCAAATGAGATATTTTCAGATAGCCATGTTTCGGTTAAAAATATAAAGTCGTAATTACATACACTGACGTTACAGCGAATAGTGTTCAGTTTCGTATTTAGGTCACGAACGTTTTGATAATACATTGAGAAGGAATTTTTCTCAGAACGATTATTCAAGTTCAACCTAAAAAATTTATCCGAGAAAGTTCACGTCTTTCAGCAGCTTGGCGGGCGGGGCAGTCTTGAGCTCCAGTTTTGTGGGAAGCCGGTTTTCTGAAGAAGGTGCAGGTGGCACATACTGGAGATTTTTCCTTTTTGGGGCAGGCATCACGGTTGTGGCCAACTTTGGCGCAGTGGGGACAGGTGGGTGAGTCTGCTTGGCACTTGGAAGCTGTGTGGCCATATAGTTGACAATGGCCACATTTCAAGCTATCTACCCAGTCTCTCACGCGGTGAAGCTGCCAGTCTATAGCAAGTTTGGTGCGAGATATTAGAGAGTGACGCACAGATGACGGGACTCTAAAAATATGGATGCAGCTTCCAGTGCGAGGGCCAGATTTATGAGAAAAGGACATGTTCTCTTTTAAATTTTGTAAAGATAGACCGGTATCATTGGAAGATTGATGATGAACGGCACTTATGATTTCATCTGCCGAAATATCTTGAGGGAGGTTGTGAATGGCGATCCGTGGGAGGCGATTTGGAGTAATAGTTTAATAAAGTCCCGCTTTGTTTAGCGCTGGAGCATTCGCAAGTTTATCTGCCTCAGCAGAAGTACTAGGGTGTACTAAGACATCGCCACTTTTTAATTCCCTCATTCCAGTGACATGGATGCCTAGTTCACTGGGATTGACTGCATTTTTTGGTGATTTTAGGGTCGACTCGGAGGTGGACGGGGTATCAGTTGACTGGTGGATTATAACTGAAGGTCTGGCAGGTCCAGGAGGAGCATTATTCCTAGTAATAGGAGGTAATCGGGGAAAATTTTCAGATTCAATTTTCGAGTGATGATCATCACGGTAGTTGTTCTCCCTTAAAATTCTATTTTCAGCAGTTATTTCAGCCATTTTTGCCGCCATTTCGCTAATTACACCTAATATAGTTATGGTCTTTAGATTCAATTTATTCATTTGCTCCTTGCTAAGTTTCGTTGAAGTATCATTAATACAGTTTTGCATCTGTTTTACCGCTTCCGTAGCTTTGGTAATGTAGCTCTGGGGATCCATCTTGAGTTTTGAGTTTTTGAAATGTAAAAATGAAATAAATGTCTATGGTAAACTCAGCTTGCGAAATTTTTCTGTTATTCTCAGCTTGACTCTACCGTCTATTTCCACAAGTATCTATGGTTAACTCAACTGTCAAAATCACTTTAAAACCTGGAATTCTCTAAGTTTATTTACGGTAATGAAAAACTTATTTTTGCAGGAGAATAATCAAATGTTTCTGCACAAAATGATGTATAACACACAAACGATTAACTCTCTTTTACTGCACTTTTTCGCGAATCACGTTTATCAAGAAGTAACGGCGTAGACAACGACTGATGTAGGTACATATATGAATTAATGAATCACTTGTTTCCATTTATTAATCATTTTTAAACAAGTATCATTCATTATCACAAACTTATGTCTCTTCCTGAACTTAAATAATTATAGACAACTTCAAATTATTAATTTCTCATTTCGCTCAACCTCTCGTCAAATCAATCAAAATTTGTTTCAAAGAAGAACTTTCTAGTCTTAGCAAAAGGTTTTTGATTAATGAGGCTTTCTTTGTATTTACGAAAATACGGATAATTATATGAAGCTTTGGAAATGTTTCCCCGTAAATAGAATATCCGAAAATGTATTCAAACTTTGGCTTGATATTGGGAGTGGTTTCCTTTTTTAATTTCTATTCATTCAGCGGAGTCACTGAGAGTTTATTTTGCTTTTTATTAAAATACTCGAAAAAAAGTGACAGATAATTACAGACAGAAAATAAAAGAAGATACTCGACAATACATGGTCAGCTTCTGACTTCAAGAGAATTTCCTGTCCTAAAATAATTAGTGAAGTAAAATAATTTCTGACGGCCACCGCGGTCGAGGGGCAAGGCTCTTGACTAGTGATCCGGAAGTCGCGTGTTCAAAACCCGGAGTGTACAGATACATTTTATTTTATTGATTTTTTTGCACAATTTAATCATCTTTACTAAGTATAAAATGAAGTTGGTCACGCTGTCTGTGCGCTAAGATCTTTTAAACTACGCAACGGATTTTCATGCGGTTTTCACCAATAGATAGAGTGATTCATGAGGAAGGTTTTTATCTAGGTAAATAATTTGACAAGGTTTTGCGTAAATTGGTTGAAATATATAATATATCTGGCCAAGCGGCAGCAGGCAGCGGGCAGCGGGCAGCGGGCAGCGGGCAGCGGGTTGGCAAATTGGCGGTGTGCATTTTATTTAACAGATGGCGTTGGTTATAAAGGTTGGGTAATGGCGTGGCGTTATGTTTCGTTAGCCACAACATGTGTGGCCGGGTCTGCAAGTTTAAAAATATACAAAGTGTATTTGCGACACATTTCAATATGCTCTCAGTATCGCCTTGGTGTAAGACCACCATTCAGAATTAAAACGTTGCTTGAAATGGGTTGAGCCGTGTTTGGTGACTAGATCTGAATAGCCATGTACATTCACTTCTTCCTCTTTCCCACCTTTTCCTTTTCTTTTTCTTTTCATTTTCTTTTTCAGCTCTTTCCCTTTTCCTCAACTCCTTCCCCTCCCCACTTACCTTCAGCCTCAGAACTTACCCCAATTGGGAATGCCGTAGTCTCATTGGATTCAGACGGGAGCAGTTGAGACTCTTGTGGGGTATTCATAGTTAAAACAAAAAAAAATGTAAAATGGTGCCCCTTTGCGAATATTATGAACATATTAGTATGATACGGTATCTGGAAACTCGTAGTACAAGCAGGAAATTGACGAAACTACATACATCACATAGAAAACCCAAAAAAACATTTTTTTGTGCATTATGATTTTTTGTTTTAAAATTAGTTTTCCTTTTTTTGGGTTAAAACGTTTTGGAGCCGGGTCTAAGTTTCGACGCATTTTAAAAGTCATTAAGCAGCTGACCTTACTAGCAACCGAATATTTTTTTTTTGACCTAAAAAATTCCAACTTCTTAGTCGATTTACTCGAAAACGAATGCTCAAATCAAAAAAACTTATACACTAAAATCTACTCCAAATGTAATGTAGATTCACCAGTTTTCCGCTTGTAGGTACCAGATATCGTGTAGAGTGGTTTAATTAAGCTCTGTTTTGCAGCATGAATTATTTCATTTTACCGTATGACACTTTAATTTCCTACTATGAATCGATTAAACTTGAGTTTCTCTGGAAGCCGTTAAAAATGTGTTACTATTCCCCCTATCAACAAAAATGTCACTAACCGGCGGCGGTGATGAAAATCGATGTTGTGTGACATATTCACATCGCAAAAATAACAGCGCTGCCGGTAACCGAATCGGTGAGTTCTATTTTTGTCTAGATTTTGTACTCGGCTTCGGCTGACTATTGTTTTGAAGTTTTAATATCATAGGTATCCCTTAACGGATCAGTTGATAGTGTATTTTTGGTGTTAAAATATGTTCATCTATTTATCTCAGCCAAAAATAAATATGTGATTTGGATGCTCCCGTCGTTACTTTGAGATTAATCCTTGTGATTGTTTAAATATTAGAATGTAGCTTTTTTTAAAAACTAGAGCAGTCCTGTTAAAAATCATATAAAATTATCATAGTTTCTTCTTCAATCTGTGCAAAATCACTGTGTGGCGTCATTTTTAATTAAATGAACACAAATAATTTTGTAAAACATCACTATATAACATTCTGGAATTAATATACAATGTTAATCTTATCTTGACAAAGAAACCTTCGGTTTCGAAACATGTTGATGATTTTGATTAAATAGGGCTGTTTTACAAAGTTATTTGTGCTCATTTAATACTATAATAGGATTTATTCCAATGTACAGCTGAGTAGTGACCTTTTTGTCATTTTTTTTAAAGGTGCCGGTAACCCGGGCATGTATTAATATCAATAGTTATTTACATTTACATATATGTGCGCTGCCCGACTCACTAGACAATATCTGTTCTGAGCCGGGTAGCAGTATCTATAATTACATACATCAATAAAGATTAAAGCAAAAAAATAAAAAAGATAATAAATAAAAATACAAAGTACAAAAGAAAACATAAATTAAAATACAAAAGATAACCTGCATATAATAATCTAAATATAAAAAAATTACAAACATATATAAAGTAATTGAACATTTTCAGTATGAAAGTTCTTTTTTTTTTAAATTTTAATATATGTTCAAATAAAAATTAACACGTTCAGTTTGCAAGTAACTTGTTAACGCAATTCCTTTTTTTTGTTCAATAACCACGTATTAAAGTTTTTATATGTACGTTTTCTATTGGTTTGAGTTATGAGTTGTGTTTCTTTTAAGAAAATGTTGAATATGGAAGGTGCGAGGTAAGAGATTCATGTTTTTAAGCAAGAGTGGATTTAATTTTTGGCACTTGTAAATGTTTGTTAGATTTAGCTCTAGTGTTCTGGGATTGAGATATGTGGGAAGGTGATAATATTATGCAATTTATATGGATAATTTGTTTTATGAATAGCTTCCTGATATCAAGTATTTTATTTTTAATTAATGATAAAGTAACAGACTGTAAAAAATTGTTAAAATCTATTTGTGAATAAATTTACTTATTATTATTATTATAGTATTTATAAAATAACTGTTGAGGAAAAGAGACAGAGGCAGGTTGTTGAGGGAAAATGGGATGGGAAAACCATGGTAGTGGCTGGATTTTAATGCGATAATTAATAATATTGTAATTTTTTTCATCATTTATACGATTATATTTCTTTTTTTACAAATTAGAGAGGCGTTTGAATGAATACCGTATTCCAAATTCTTGGAGAATAAAAATAATAACAAAGTTAAAGATTTTTTATTAAAATTTTTTAAAAGATTTTCGACGGCGTATGTAGTATTATATTAAAAATTTAGTTCTGAAATAAATATTTTAATTTTGATAATGTGGAATCTTTTACGAGCACTGCAATTATTAGCAACTAGAAGCATACTCAAAGTATGGTCGATTATGGGAAGAGATGCATAAAGTCGTTTATAAATTTTTATTTTCTAACCTAAAACCAAATCCTATTTAGGTGACGACCTGACTAAACATATGTTTTTTTTTTAAATATAAAGATATGGAAACATGGAAAATGGTTATTTTTAATGTTTTCAAATCGATAAGAAGCATGAAAAGCCCAACATTCTCGTATACACAAATACACGTAGAAAAGAGACATATTAGAGGAGCTACATTTTATGAAAGTGAAGCAAACTATAGGTAATTTTTAATGTATTTATTTTTACTACTAACAAATTTTTGATACTAACAAAGGAACCCAGGACGAGAAATTCAAAGCAAATTAATTTGCCAACAATAAAGAAATCAAGCACCTAGAAAAATACCAGACTATTTAACTGTACAATAAAATTCCAAAAGAAATTATTGAGGTTGAAAAATGCTTAATTTTAGAAAGGAAATTAGAAAGTATGTCTCTAACAATCATTAAAGTTGAGTTCTGATTCAATACGCTTAAATTTAAAAAATAAGTATTTAAAGATATGGATCCCTCTTTTCTCTTTGTCTGAGTCTTGGCGGCGGTTTCGTTTGCCCACCAACTGTGTGGAAGGCCGGATCGGGAGAGACTGGTTGAGGGAGTTTTTTTATCCTTCCAGCAGGACTCTTTTGAAACACCACCTTGCCCCACAGTGGAAGGGTTGGATTCATACGTCGGTTACTTTTGAATATACTGACTCCTTGATTCCTATCAACTCCTCATACCTTTACCTCCATAAAACTTCCTCCCCGTCTTTTTCTAAAAAGCCCCTACACACTGTATCCCAAAGTTGACAAAGGCCCCGAGAGGAATTATTTTCTTCAGGGCCTCCTGTGTGGAGCTAACTTAAAGAAAGGCCAAATAATGTTAGTTGTTATATATTTATGTTTATAAATTTATTATCACACACGATGGTACAAGCTTACTTTAGAATAATAAATAAAATTAAAAAAGATTTAGATTAATCTTAATATATAAAACAAAGTCGGGTTAGTTGCACTTTGATTGATTTTTATGATCTTTGATTTGTTGGAATTGTCTCCGCCCCGAATAGCAGAGTACCTATTAAAATATTGGAAAAATTCAAGAAAATAGTTTCTCATACATTTTATATGGCAAGAATTCTCATCTTTTGAAAAAGCATCAAGAATATTGTGATAAGTACGAGAATAATATTTAGGAGGTAGTAAGGTAGTGAGTGAATTCCAAAAATTCAAAAACGTCAAATCGTCGCCTTAGTTCTTAATTGTCCGAAACGACCATTTGAAAATTTTGCAGAAGGAGAAAGTTTTCTTTCATTATTTCAATGAAACATTATGGTAGGTGCTTAAGATAAAGCTTTTTCCGTAAAGGCAAAGGTCTCATTAATTTAAATAATTCTTAGTTAAGTGATTAACTATCATTTTTTATACTTTATTTTTAGTTTTAAAGTGGAGATTGAGCAAAAACTAAAATTGTCGTTTGGACAATTAAGAACTGAGGCGACGAAATGTCAATGCGCTGATTGTTTTGCTTTTATTCTTAAACATATAATGCTGCCCGTCTTTTTTACACACTATATGTCAACCGTTGAAAACGGGACAAATGGTTTACGTATGTCTGCACCCCTCCAAAGAAAAAATACAATAATTATAATAAATCTCACTTATATGTATAAAGAAAATGAAACGCTATTCCCGTAAGTAAGTGGAAAAGTAAGAAAATCACAAAAATGAAAAATCCGTACACAAAGCCATCTCTGATACTCACGAAAACAAAACACGGACATTTGCGCATCGATAACTGCTTCATTGTGTAATTTTTAATTTAATAAAAATAACTTAATTTAATTCAGCTAATAAGTTAACATAACAGTCATTGATTCTGAGGCGGTACGAAGTTCGCCGGGTAGGCTAGCAAATAAATAAAACATAGTGGATATTATGTACTAAGGATGTGATGAAATCTGGTCTTATTTCGTATCGTCGCGAAACACTCCGGTTACTTGACTGTTTAGGTTACGTCCTGGAACCATTTGGAATCTCTAAAGCCGTCTTAAATATTCGCATCGCTGGATTATAATACGATCTGCTTTATTGTCACTCCGAGTCTTTGAAAGAGCAGTATCATAGTTATCAAAAGCTTTACCTCCTTAATATCTCTGAACTCGAATAATAAATATTTCATTAAAGCCGAGCACAATACGAAATTAAAATACATAATATGTTGTGATAACATTTATTTTATTAATCTCTGTAATAGTATGTTAAATTGTTTTATTGAAAAAAATATCGTATTGTGTATTTAAATCAACATTTTAACAAATAAATGTAGCGTAATTTTTTAGGAAGTGCGTATTGAAAAAATCCCGGATTTTTAATGGAAAACATAGAATTAATTTTATAATACCGTCGGCTTCTAAGTAGAGAACATGTAAAATAAAGCTTCCGGGATATGAAATTTAAAAAAAAAAAACAGTAAGTAATCTTTTAAAAGCATGCAAATATAAAATTTCGGTTTTGTGCAAATTCATACAAATAATGGTTTATCTTTTACAACATAATATTATTTTTATTATTAAATCATAGGAAAAACAGTTGATGTTACACTACGTAAAATTACGGTTACATAAAGTTTTTGGTGACCTTTTTTGTAATAATATTTGTTTATTATTTCTAAAAAACATAATTATTAATATCTTATTACTTGTAATGTTCACAATAATGTTCAAATAATGTTCAGTCGCTCTTTAAATTCTGTCGCTCTTTAAAAAAATGAAGATATGTCCTATTCACCCTAATTTTTGCAAGGTTTTGACGTGACTTGACACTTATTTTTTCTTATATTTTCACTTTGCTTTCATGTACCATCCGAATCCTTACATTGTTCATTTCTATACTTCGTGATACTTTGTTTCAAATTGGACGTAAGTCCGTAAATAAATAAATATACATGATATGAATATTATGACTTCTTGTCTGAAGGTTAAAATATTCAGAATTAAGTTTTTTAGATCTCTATTATTTATTTTGAGAGGTGGGTATGGGTATAGCCGCCCCGGGAACCATTTTTTGGATAACCAACATCCCTGCCATAGGTCGCCTCAAGCGTTTCAGAGGTTCATGGGGTGAGGTTAGTCTATTTTTCACAATGAACTGCGTGGCGGGTCGGATCGTGAGACTAGTGGAGTGAGACTTAACCTAGAGTTCTTCAGCCAGACTTTCTGGACCCATCTAATTGCACCGCAATGAGAGGGATAATTCATACGTTCGTAACTCCTTAACAGATTGACCCCCGGTTCTTGCCCACCCCGTACCAGTGGCGGTCCGTGAGTTTTCAGTGAGCTAGAGCGCTAAGATTTAAAAATTTGTACGACATTACTGATGTTAAATTTCTACTGTTTCTATAAGATCTTTCAGTACGTGGATGCGGCAACTGAAAGAATGCTGAAGATCTTCATACAAAAAGTTGAAATTTTGAAAAAAAAAATTCATTTTCACCTACAACAACGCCAATAACGTCATATTTTTCAATCTTAGCGCTCTAGTTCACTGAAAAATCACGGACCGCCACAGTCCCACACGCCCTTTTTCTTCCCAGAAAAGACCCTCCACACAGCATCCCCAAAGATGACAGGGGCCCCCAGGGAAATTGTTTTTCTCAGGAGCTAATGTAAACAATATTAAAAAAAAATTGCAGGAAATACAGTAAGTTGAGTCATCTGAAATGAGTTACGATATTTAAGAAAAAAAGAAATAGAGGCACAAAACGGAAGTGAAACGATGATCAAATGATTTTGTAAATGACTTTCATAAAATCTATCAAATTATTCTGCTCGCATCTACCTAATCAAAATCTACCCATCCTTCTTAATTAGAACTATGAGTAGATTAGTCACAATACTGTCAATTTAATCAGAGTGACCATACCTTTCTTTGACTATTCGTAGAACGACACTGAACCACTGACCGTAATAAGTTCACATCTTTTGATCGGCAGTTTGCACCCTGTCCATTGAATAGCCGCCTTTGCCTGTTGTGAGTTAGACCAGAAATCCTTTCTACTCCTTGATCGCCTTAAGACGTCAGCCATTTTCCACTTCAACGGTCCTCAAAGGGATGGTGCGGCAGGGACTAACATTTTCCCGGTCACGCCTCCCAAATTGACTGGCCCGATGATGATAAACGTTGGTGTAATTGACAAACATATTATTTATTGGGTATCGCTAACACAAAGGGAACGGATCGAGTGGCTTTTACTGCAAAAACCACTCGTGAAATTGCGACAAAAAAACCTTCCTTTTACGAGCGGAAAATGATTTTTCCATCTCAGTTGTTTGGTAAAAGGTAGTACCTATGCAATAGTCGCACTGCTTGGACCCTGTAGGATTATGACAACTACAGTGGCTAATGGTGTGGATGTGGAAGTTTTTTATGATGATTGGAAATTATCTGACTTTTCCAAAAACATTTTATACCATTTTTACGAAGTAAAAATTTTAATTTATCAAGATAAAATAAAAAAAATTATATCAAATTTTTTGTTTTTGTTTTCATCACATCATTTTTTATTTACTCCGTGGTTATACGGAGATAACGGTTTCAAATACCGGCATGCGCAAGTAAATTGTATTAGTTGATTTGTTTTTTCACAGTTAATTCATCAAAATCATTCACAGTAATAAGACCATATTATAGTCAACACACCAATTACATGTAAAAAATCTGTTCATTTTGACTGTTCTAAAACGGTCAAATTGCCTAGTTGGACAGCCAAAGATCATTATAAAGATGTAATATGTAATGTTTTCAAAATAAATAAAGGTACATTTGCGGCATGTTCCAGAGAGGTAGACACTCTCAGTATCACCCTGGTGTAAGACTACCATTCAGAATTAAAACGTGGATTGAAATGGCTTTAGCCATGTTTGGTGACTAGATCTGAATAGCCAGATACTTTACCACCTTCCTCTACCCCATCTCCTTCCCCGCCCTGATTTTTTTCAGCCTTACAATATTTCCCAAATTGGAGATGCCGTAGTCTCACTGGCTCCAGGCAGTTGGAAGCTGTTGGGACTCTTATTGGTTTAAGTATAGTATAATTCTAAGATAACAATATTAAAAATTTACCATACCGCCCCGGGAACTATTTATTAGATAACCAACACCTCTGCCATAGGTCACCCCAAGTGATTCGCTACGTTTGGTGACTTAGCAGGGGTGCCCGGATTCATGGGGTGAGGTTTGTCCAGGTCTTAGCGGCGGATGCGTCTGCCCACAAGCTGCATGGCGGACCGGATCAAGGGAGACTGGTTGAGGGAGGCCTTTTGACCATTCCAGCCGGACTCTCGACCCATCGCCGTCCACTGTAGTTGGAGGGAAGGATTGATACGCCCGTCACTCCTGGATATACTGACCCCCAGATTCCTACCCACCCCTCATACTTTTTTCTTTCCCAGAACTTCCAATCCTTCCCTTTCCCTAAAAGACCCTCCATATAACATCCCCTAAGATGACATAGGCCCCTAGGAAAAATAATTTTCCTCAGGGCCTCCTGTGTTGGACTAATGCAAAAAAAAAACAAAAAATATTAATTTAAAAACTGACATTGTGCACTCCATTCTAAAATAAATATTATGTAATTTAAGGGTTTTAAAAAATACTCGTATAAAAGTTTTGGCTGAATATGGATTTTACTAAGCGCAAGTGTTTTTTTTTCTGCGGTACACAAATAGATGCCGTCTTCATATTTGTCGAACTAAAAATCTCCTGGTCTTATGTACCTACGTGCAGGTAAATCATTTTAAAGTCATTTGCTTTGTGTAGTAACGTACTGACTGATCAAAAAACAATAAAATAAAATAATAATAACGTTTTTGACGGAAACCAAACACATGAAACTAAAAAAATAACATTGTCGAAAAAGTTAACGATCGCAACTGGGACTCGAATTTACATCCTTTAGTCTCACCGGAACCAACACTACCAATTGAGCTAATGGCACCTAAAAATTAGGTCAACCGTTAAGAGTTAAATGATTATGTCTAACGATGAGTTTTAAACTTTAATAAGCTAATCCTAAAAAAAATATTGTTAACCCTAGAAAGATAATCATATTTCGATGTAAGGTAAAGATAATAATCATAAGTAAAAATGGTACATAAGTTTTTACTAGCTGTAATATTTCATTTTATAAATTGATTTGAATAAACCAATTGGTATTATATTTTGACAAACAACTGACATAAGAAATACAACAATTTATGAATATTTATTTACTTGTTGTATGAAAAAAAAATAACGAAACGTCAAACAAACCACAAAAATCCACAAAACATGAATAATTTTTCTTTTATCTCAAATCACTTATTTCTTACTCAGCCATTTTGACGAATGTACTAAATAATTAGGATATATTATATTTAATAATAACATATAGTTATATCATAAATACATCACAATAAATCACCCCAGAAAGGATCTTGTGGTCCCAGGGAGCAAAACGGCAAAGTTTCAACATATCTCGGACCGAAGTTGCATAATAAAATTAATATAAAAACTTGCAAAATGACATGCATTGGTTCAATAATAACTAAATGGTAGATTGGCTTATGTAGGGTTGAGTCTGAAAAATTATTAAATAATGTCGCTTAAAACTTAAAATTTTACAAGGTTAACTATTAAATGACACAATCAGTAAAAACTTAGTACAAATTTATTTAATCTACAAAAAAAATCTTTTTTTTTTAACAGAATAATTTTTTTACATTTTTCACCTGCATTTAGTTCCTTAGAACGGGCAATCTGCCCAGCTAGGAACTAATATAGATAAACAAGACATAATATCACTTGTACACATTTTAATATTTATAGTTATTTTAAAATATTATTATTATGTTATTTTTACTGTATAAATATATCTTATGTAATAAATAAATAAAATAAAAAGTTATATAAAATTCAATCAGAAACAGCCTCGGTACGTATTATGCTTTTTGAATCACGCGGTACGGTTAAATGGATAAAGGGTTAGAAATTAAAATTAATGTATTTTTCGTAAATAATTATGAAGGCTTGCCGATTCATGCGTAATAAATTAGGGCATTTAATATGGCGTGAGGATTTTATTTACAAAATTTTCTTAGTAACGAGCAGATAAGGGATCATCAATCATCTAATTAACTGATATGCAACCATACGTGACGGGCCCCTCGCCTAATTGGGAGACTGGGGGGAGATGTAATCTTGGGTTCACTGAACTTAAGTTAATTATTATTTTACGGCCGATTTAACCCTTATACGAGAAGTGAGGGATACTGATTGCGGATGGGGCATGTACTAGGGTTTTCTATGTAAAAGGGGTATTGATTTTTTTCTACCATTTTTATTCATTTTCATGCCAACATTTGTACATGGCAGACGTTATCACAGTTCGTCCATTCAACAACATTGATCTATTCGAGACTTAGTTTCAACCCTTCCTGTCCTCTAAATGACTCCCCATACAGTGAATCCAAAGATGACATAGGCCCTGAGGAAAATGATTTTCCCCGGGCCTCCTGAATGAAAATAAAAATAAATAAATGTATGTAGGTATGACAGTGTATGATCGAACTTGCAGAAGTACGGCCAAAGCGAACTAACTATAAAAGGAACAGATTAGAATTTCAAGGAATATGTGCAGGTAGGTACTGAAACTGTCATGTTCCGTGGTTTTCTCTGATGAACAATAATTTTCAGATTTTCGGGAGCTTCAGTAATCCTCGGTTCGGTTTATTTATCGCTTTGTTGTCAATGAATATCTTACTGGACTAAATGTCCATTCTAATGCTCCGTGTTTTTCTGAAATAAGGAAACTAGGCACTAAAGGTGTCTAGTTGTCGATCTGTCTTCTATAGTACAACTTTACTGACATCCGTTGAGTCATCTCAAAACTACATAAACTACCTGTAGGTACTAACGAAATATGATGAAAGACTTCATACAGTTTCCTGTACACTACAAAAAATGTATGTATACCTAACCAATAACGAATATGTTAAGGCTGTAGAATACATTGTTAAATGGTCAATTAGATTTCTACAAGTAAGCTAGATGGTTAGAGAGACTAATAGCCGTTATACACGACATCTTTTTTCAGCCCGATTCCAATTAGACACAAAAGTCAACATTTTTCGCTCTACGCTATCGCTATTTTCATCTCAATTTTCATATCTACGATTTCAGTTGGCATCACAGCAAACAGCATGGTTCATGCGTTGTTTGCAGTGATGACAATTGAAATCGTTCATATGAAAATAGAGATGAAAATGACTTTGACTGTTGACTTTTGTGTCTAATTGGAATCGGGCTGAAAAAAGATGTCGTGTATAACGGCTTATAGAAAATCAAATTCTTGCGTCAGGTAATGTCAAAAGTTTGATTAATAAAATAGTATTTATCAAAATTCACGAAACAAAAAGTGGAACAGGGTTACAAGCGTAAAATAAAGAAGAACACAAGAAATGGGCTGTGGATGTGTTTCGTGATCTAAATATTGGTTCAACGGGGCCTTAATTTTCTTTCACAATACTGTGCTTACGAAATTCAAATAATATGGATATCTATGTCGGTCAAATGAAAGCGAGATAGTGTGCTGGGCTAGTGGGCCATATAGAACTGGCTTTAATTATTTGTTTAATATTATCTTTAAATTATTTGTTTCAATTCAAGTTTGCAAGAAAGTCACTGTTAGTTTTCTTTTTATTCTAGGGTATCACGGCTTAAATACCCTCTGACTAGTCCCGCGGAGAAAAGAGTTGCTATAAATTTTATTATTAATAATATTTTTTATCCCAGGATCTAGGCAGAATGGTGCAATCTAATAAGTCCCATATAGTTATATATATTGATAGTATAATCTGTGCACACAATAGTTTTTTCAGAAAAAAAAGTTAAAATAAATATAAAAACGATTATGTAGGAGTGGCGCTTGGCGCTGGAAAGCTGCGTGCACCACCGTGTTGTCGGAGGCCATTAGTCACATCCTGGCTCCATAAATCCAGGGTCTCATAAGGCCGGCGAATCTATTCTGTTCTATTTCGGTAAACACTGTCGATGCGTTGAGGTACCTTCTGAATCCAAACACAATTCTGCAGACAAAAAATACAAAATAAATAATTTTTTTGAAGTATCTAATTTATACAGTCAAATTGTCCGAACAAGGCACACACATAATATATGCATGAATAGCAATAATTTAGAAGTAAGACAATAAGTAAAATTTTCAAAATTTTATGCAACCCCCGACACGAAAAATAGCTGATGACCTTGAAACGATTGTACAGATTTTCATGAATTTTAGCTAAGAACCATCTCGATCACGTCAGCTTTCAAACAAAAAAACCGCATCATAATTGGTCCATTCGTTTAAGAGCTACGATGCCACAGACGGACACACACACAGACAGACAGACACACAGAAAGTCAAACTTATAACACCGCTCCTTGGGTCGGGGGTTAAAAATGAACATAAAGAATATAATATCAAGTCAAATGCTGAAAAAGATTTCGATGAAGTCCAAAATACATATTCAATAATTATTCATATAGATTTTATTTTATTTTATTTGATTTGTAAGAAACAAACAGCTTATATACATACAATAGACATAAAAATATACACGTTAACTGCAGTGAAGCCAAAAGAGTTTCTTATGCTAATATTGTTTGTAGATGGAGTTTTAATTTATCTTAAGCTAAATTTAGACTTAGGAAGGGGTGAGGAAGGGGAGAGGAGGGGGGGGAGGGAGAATATAGGATAAGGATATGAGATGCTCTCGATACCTTGCACACCCCGTATCAATCCAATATCGCACGCGTTACTTCTATTCGATACTTCTGAAGGTTTAAATTAAAAATGTCTACGTTGTGAAACAATTCGTTGTATTGAGCACATATTCGAGGAATCGGGGAATTTTTTCTAAAGTTTGTTCTACAAGTGGGCAAATGAAGTAAATTCGATTGTCGGGTAAATCTTGAAGGAATATGGAGTTTTATTAAATTGGTAAGCTCTGGTGAGTCCAGGCCATTGTTTAAAATTTTAAATAATAAAATTTGATCAAAAATTAATCGTCGTGTATGAAGGGAGTTGAAGTGATGAAATTTAATAGAATCGATGTAATTTAGAAAGTGTAGGTTAAGTTTATAATTTAAGTATTTAAAATTTTTTTTTTGAATTCTTTCGATCCTAACAATGTGGGCTTGGTAGAAAGGAGTCCAGATCGGTGTGCAGTGTTCTAAGTGTAGATACCAGTAGTCCAGTAATTCACTACTGAATATCTGTAACTCTAAGCCGTGGAAAGTTTTTCTGAATTGTAATTTGTAAAAGCCTTCTCAGGCTTTTACCACATTAATCCAATATTACGAATATTATTATTTGAGCATAACGTAGGTACTCCACTGCCTAGTCAAGTGGCTTGTTTATCAATCAAAATGTACAACAGACTTATTAGGTTTACCCAACAGATGATGTACATATTGGGGTCAAAGTGTTCATTCCTTTGCCATGTGGTTTTATCTAACTGTGGTCATAATTACAATTTCCCAATTAAGAGCAAAAGAGGAATAATAGGAATAAAACGAAGCTGCACTTATTCTATGAAGACTGATTATTTATTTATTTATTTATTTATTTATTTATTTATTTATTTATTTATTTATTTATTTATTTATTTATTTATTTATTTATTTATTTATTTATTTATTTATTTATTTATTTATTTATTTATTTATTTATTTATTTATTTATTTATTTATTTATTTATTTATTTATTTATTTATTTATTTATTTATTTATTTATTTATTTATTTATTTATTTATTTATTTATTTATTTATTTAATACAAACGGCATAAGTATGCCATAAACATTAATTACATGTCACAAATTCATATTCAAAATATTAGTAATGGTAAAACAGTGTATGTATAACAGTTAATTGTGACGATACATTGGGAAGTGACACCAGAGATACATTTACATGCAAAAATCTATAATAGAAATAAAATTACTAGTGACTAAAAAAATATGATAGCATAGCCGTCTTGTACCTCTGTTCCGTGCAGTTAAATAGATCTATCACATATGCATATCTATTAGTAACTTCATGCAACCTAGGTAAAAGTGAGTGTTTCGTATACTCAGTCCGATTATTGTTACATTTAAAAAGGATTTTAGAACGAGTGGTTCTCGTGGGAATATGAAATTCAATGAGCTTAGTTAGATCAGGACTGTCTGTTCTACCATTTACAATTTTGAACATTAATATTAAGTCTGATATAATTCTTCGATCTGACAGTCTAAGTAAATTTAATTCTTTCATCAAGTAATTATAATTCATGTTTTCAATGGGAATACCGAGGTTAAAATTAATGTCTTAAGAATTTGTGTTGAATTTTTTCGATTGAATCTGAATGTATTTTGAAATGGGGGGACCAGATCGAGGAGTTATATTCGACTTGACTACGTACTAAGGATGTATACAAAATTTTTAAAGTTGAAATATATTATACTAGGGTTGCCATCTCCAAACTTTGAAATCCAGGAATGGAAGGTAGAAATACCAGGACATTTCGATTTAAAGCCAGGACGATATATGTAATAAGAGCAATACCTAATTGTCATAGTCATAGTTATATGCACTGAAAACATGGACAACAAAACAACTTATAGAAATCACATTTTTATTAAAGTGTTCAACTAACGTTTGGTTACTAAATTAGCGAATCAAATGGAGGAATGATGTTTTCAATCATAAAATAATTAAGTCTAAGTAAGTAATGTAATAGGACAAATTCTTAGGTCTTATTTTATTTTTTATTATTTATTTATATTTTAATAAGTATTTATTTTTATTGTATTTTTCAACTCCACAATTGTCACTCAACATTTGTGGTTGATTTAACAATTATACAATGTTTTACAGTTCATATTCATGTAACATGTTGTAGATAATTTTGATTATTGCAGCAACTCGTCGCCTTAGTTCTTAATTGTCCAAACGACCATTTGAAAATTTGACAGGAGGTGAAGGTTTTCTTTCATTATTTCAATGAAATATTATGATAGGTGTTTAAGATAAAGCTATTTCCGTAAAGGCAAAGGTCTGATTAGTTTAAATAACTCTTAATTAAGTGATTAACTATCCTTTTTTATACTTTATTTTTAGTTTTAAAGTGGAGATTGAACAAAAACTAAAATGGTCGTTTGGACAATTGAGAACTGAGGCGACGAACTGTTGCTGGAAGTAACCGATTTCTCTCTTTTGACCACTGTGTGTTTATACGTGAAAAAAAACCTCGACCTTCACACGCGCGGCGCGAGCTCAGTGACAAAACGATTGGAGAGAGTAGTAGCATGCGAATTTTAAAACATAGGTCCTTAACAGGACTCTTTAAAATCTCAGGACGATGCTTAAAAACTATCAAGGACAGCCCAGGACACCCTAAAAAGCAGGACATGTCCTGGGAAAACAGGACGGTTGGCAACCCTACATTATACTAAACACCGTTTATCATACTATTTTCATGAACATCTTTGTTTGAAGATGATAATACTACATATGTATGACGCAACTAAGATGCATCTTTTTAATTTGTTCCGTCATTCTCCAATCCTCTTAACCGTATATGTATTTATAAATGTTCACGTTCTCTATAAAATCGTTCTACACCAATATAATATTACGGAGAAGATTACACATTTGAGGTAAGTATAAACAGGTCATGGGAGCAGTTTCATAATTTTTGACATGCTTAAAAAGATAGTTGCTGAACTGTCTGTAGGAGACGTTGAAAACGTCGATGGTCAATGCAGCACTCCTTTGATTGACGCATTTTCATAGGCAGAAGTCCTTGCTTTCGGAGCATAAAAAAGTGAATGGGATCTCCTTTGAGTATACTTATTAGGCACATATAAGCCAACTTCTTTCAACATATGTGGATTAAGTATAGTTCCAGAGAGTAACTTAAAATAGATTTACCTATATACATTTGTATTTTAAGGGGATGAAATCAAGCTTTCTTGGAGCAACGATGGATTCGGGAATGGATTTATTCCCTCATATAGAGGAAACGCATAAACCTCTTTTGTAATATTTATTTTTCTCCACGAACCACGTCAAGGTCTTAAAACATGTCCTTCTCTGACAAGGGCCTGTAACCAAGGACCTCAAGCAACAAGTACGACTAACGGCCGTTGTGTCCAATCTAATGATCAACGGATGAGCCGAAATCTTGACTCAACCCTGCTCAAATGCCCAAATACATTTTGCCCAAAGCATTTGATCGCCACACCACACTCAAATTTAAGGAAGCTAACTTCGTGGATTAAATACGGTTGAGGAAGACCTACTTATAAAAATTGATAACAGAGTGAACATAAATTCGCGAAAATAATCGATCTGTCATCTGTCATCAGTTCACGCTCTTGTCGGTTTTTGATTTGGTTTTTTCAATATGAATTATGGATATATTGAATATAGTAGATATAGAGGAATGGGCAGATATGCTTGATGATAATATCGGGTTACATAGGCGGCGACAAGAAGCAGATATAAATTTTACAGAAATATTAAAGTGATAGAGAATTTTATAACCGTTTTCGTGTTTTACATATGTCTTGAGTCAAATAGAAGATAACTTGACTTACGCAAGCGAAAAGTAAAGTTTTGACTTATTCGAGTGTCATTTTTTCAATAATATGTGGAATATATTTAGCACTTATCAGGTCTGAAAACCTTTTATCTAATGTTATCATGCTTTGTTTATTTCTTTTTTAGAAACTGCCCAATTTTGCCATGCAATCAATTGCTTGTTTACGTTTCTATGCAACTGGAAGTTTTCACATCACAAATGGAGACAATAGTTGCAATTGAATGCACTCACATCAAAATTCAATCCATGGGTTAGTGCCAAACAAGCGCTGTGTGTTGGTTTTGCCTGCATATTTTTCTGTACAGTACCAATTAAGTATTGTGTTAACCATCTGCTTTCTCCCAAAGGTGGACCAGAAGCTGAAAATTTAGAAATAGGAAGGGCTACTTCTCTCTTAATGTGCAGACCATTTCGGATGCTAGAATGAGGATAAGGGACATCGTAGCGAGATGGCCAGAAGCTACACATGACTCCCTTATATTTCAAGGCTTCTGAGCTACAGCAATGTTCGAAAAAGGGCAGTACTTAAATGGAGCACTACTTGGAGATAGTGGATATCCATTAAAAGTATATTTAATGTTTAAATATTTAAATATATTTTTGTATAACATAACCTTAAAAGGAATGTGTATGATTAATAATATTTAATATGTAAATGAGAGTGTATTTGGGAAGTATGTTTATGAGAATTGAGAAGGTGGTAGAGATATTGAAAGAAGGCTAAATGCAGGTGACTCGATTAATGGTAGACTGAACGTTCTAACGTTCCAAACTCTTCTCCCACTAGCTAATTCGGAGAGTCATTTGTCATGTTTTCAGTTGGTTGTCGGTCATTCACTGATCCATAGAGTTGGGAAATGGAAGGATAGGTACATTTATAAATTAAACAATTTCTTGCTTTACAAATGTCTTGTTTATTGCAGTAAATGATTCCAGGCTTATAGAAAAAGCTTTACTCTCTGTGTGGATAATTTGGCAGTTAATTTACTGATTTTAAATCTATTTTTGCTACCATCTCTCTCTAAACTGTCGAACAATGAAAATGCATGAAGTTTTGTTAGTTTTAAATTAAATATTCAGTACTCGACGTAAAATATCTTACGAGGTTGAACTTTCAGGAAATTAAAAAAAAAAAACAAAGAAAAAACTGTTTTGAATAAAGATTTTTTAATCTAAACTCAACGGTAACCTTTGATAAAACCACAGAAAAAACATCGTCCATATAAAGATTCAGCATTAAAAAATTAGGCAGAAAGTTACAAGTTTTACATAAATAATAAAATAGTTTACAGTTCATAGGAACATAGTATAATTATCGTATAATTAATCATAACAGTAAGTAGCAACGCCAATACACCGGATCGACCAATCACAGGCATCCGGAACGTTGGTGTTGGCAGCTCTCCATGCCTTAAGGAGCGCATTAGTGGATTATCCTTGTTCCTTGTTCATCTTGTTCTCAGGTGCTCCAGCTGAACGTGGATTTACTTGATTTTAAGGACATTCTGCAAAAGAAAACAGTATACCATTATTACAAACGTATGTTTTATTTCAGAATATCTGGTGACACCATATCGAAATCCGGAAACATCCGACCAGCACAACTACAACACAAAACGTATTTAAACAATAAATGTAGTAGAAAAGCAGTATAGGTTGTGGAAAAGACGATTTCCGAACTTATCCAATGGCCTACGGCTGAACTTCGACATCACAATGGCAGTTATAGTCGCATGTAGAGAGTTCTTCATAACATATGCATCAACCGTGGGGAGGAATATCCACAAGATTGGATCCACGGCGTTGGTGATGATCTCAACAATGTGGCATTAATGAACAATGCGGGGAACATCGCACATTTAAATGACTTCCTTGGAATTGCAGGTCGAACAGTTGGTGCCACTAGCATCACTGGACTCTCAGGAAGTGTGAAAACTAGATTCTCATTCCCGAACAAAACATAAACATAATATCAAGTTTTATAACCAGCAACAACAATTTAAAAACAAATAATGTGTAAACCTTACAAAAACCATGTAATTAAATAACATTTTACACAAGTACCTATGGGAAAATAAAGAAATTAAAATATTTTGCAGATTAGTTTTTTCAAGTTATTAGTTATTGACGGCCTCCGTGGTCGAGCGGTAAGACTCACGACTGGCGATCCGGAGGTCGCAAATAAATTTTATCTATATTACTTTCTGTTATTCTACAAACTATTCATTAAAAATAATAAATAGCACATTATAGAGTGGAAGACACTGTCAGTATCACCCTGTTGTAACACCACCATTCAGAACTGAATGAAATGGTTTTAGCCATGCTTGGTGACCAAATCTGAATAGTCAAGTACTTCTCCATCTTCCCCTTTCCCTCCCTAGTACCTTTTGTCTCATAACACACCCCAATTGGAGATGCCGCAGTCTCACCGCACTGACTCCGGGTGGTTGGGAACAGTTGAGACACCAATGCGAGTATTGAGAATTAGGATAAATGAAATAAAATTACCAATGTCCATTCCTCAGTCTCCGCTGATTCCTGTGTCGGCTGCACTACTTCCTCCCGGCTGGTGGATGCCTGTTGACCATCATCTTGGACGGCAGGACCATATGAATCAAACCTTTCAAAATACAATAGAAATATATATTAACAAGTCATAGAAAACGTGCACTTTTCAGCTATATTTGTTGAACTATAACGACAATGCATTGACAAGCTTTTGGATTCCACTACGTAATGGTAGTACAAGTGAGGGTTTATTTGAGTGCACCAATTCTGGGACTACTGCTATATACTTTCAATTAACACTTTATTTTCTACATATTAAATACGTTTGTTTTAAAAATATGAAATGTCGGTTTATGTAAAACACTATTTAAAATAAATTATCTGTATAAATAATAAATACAATTAATTAACGCTTCGGTATTAATTTAGAATGTAAAGTTTCTAATTTGACGTCATTTTTTAGTCTATGTAAACAAAAGATGCTACACACGAGGCGTTACGATCACAACGTTGGCTACAGGCAAAATGGAGCAATTCACTATGATCACTCAACTGAGTGGCGCCTCGCGGCACGCTCAGAATTACTTTGATAATCCATCGAAATTGTTGGTCACAACGGCTGTAAGTCTTTCTCTTAATCCTGAACAGAAAAATGTTTCCGAGAACAGTTAGAACAGTGATATCGACTAACATTGTCATTAAAAAATCTTATAATTATTTTAATGAGTATTGCCTACCAACTGAAGACGGAGTATGTCGGCGTTATTGCTATTCAATTTTTTACCTGTCTTCCGTTGGTTGCGTCATAAAAATAATTAATTACTCAAGTCCACTTAAGTTGAAATCGAAGACAAGTACATGTTACGTGTAACGCCAATAGAGCTACTCAAAACAACTTCTTTGAATTTTAAATTTTTTTATTGTATAAAAATTACTTGTACATACAATTTGAACTTATACCAACTAAGCTACTGTAAGTAGCTTGTCAGCAGGAGCTTAGTTCCGCAGATTAGTTAAAACAATAAATGAAATAATCCTAAACGCATCAGCGTAGCAACAACATACACATATAACAATATATAACTCTTCTAATGAATTGTATACCAGTTATACTATCCAGCGCTTTGATTTCTTTCAATTATGCTTCTTTGCACAGTTAGTACCCCTAGTAGCAGCAGGTAGTATGTATTGTTCCTCATTAATGAGGAAAGTATTTCAATTTCCTGCGCTTTGTGTTGTTAATTACTTACATCCCGTTCTTTATTCATGTGCTTCAGAACTTATTTCTTTGGGACTATTTCCATTCAGTAGATACTCCTATTTATACGTATAGTTGTTATATTAGTTAGATACGCAAGGAAACCTGTTTTACTACGAATCGAAATATGTTTAGAGATTGAGAAGATAAGAACAGATTTTCTGAAATGGTTTGCGGACCGTGATATTTCAAAACAGTGTAAAAATCAATTTATTTGTACGCCGTGGAAAACTCCGGAAACACAGAAATTGAATTCTAAGACCTACCGCTTTCCTAGCTAATGCTCGAAAGTTGATACCTACACGAATAAAAAAAATCGTTCAAGCTTACCGTGACCTTACCAATACTAATTTGTATACAGAATTATTAATTTTGTTTAAAATTTTTCCCGCTGGAGGCCTCAACTTTTATTTATGGCAAATAAACTTGATATCAGCCGGATGGTGCCGTAGAAGTTCATTGTCGCTTGGTTTATAAACTATCGACCTCAATCTAATTTATTTAATATTTTAGTACCTACTGGTTAATACAATAAAATTATGGCGGGCAATACTAGGTGCGATGCTACAACGGGAAGCGCTTCAGCGCAACCCGTGGAAAAAAATACCATGGCGCCAAAGGAGATCGAAGCCTCGTTTGAAAACCCTTTTCCCGGCCTGTCTTTTGCTCCATGATTTTTTGGCCACTTCAACAAGTTCTATCTATCACGTCACTCTTAAGAATTATTAGCACTTTATTACATGTCTCCAGAGCTTATTGTCACATAACAATACCGTGTCAGCACTTTGTTACATGTCTCCAGAGCTTATTGTTGCTTAACATTACCGTGTCAGGTGGAATGTTGCTATTGCTATTGTTGGTGAAATAATAATTGCATACTCCAAAAGAGTTCATTTTGTGTATTAAACATCTATCTACCAGTTTCCTAATTTCCAATGCGAATATGTAGAATCCTACTAATATTATAAAGGGGAAAGTTTGTATGGATGTATGGATGTTTGTTACTCTTTCACGCAAAAAATACTTTTTTTTACATTAGCTCCACACAGGAGGCACCGAGGAAAACAATTTTCCTAGGGGCCTATGTTATCTTTGATGATGCTGTGTGGAGGGTTTTTTAAAGGAAAGGAAGGAGAAGAAGATATGGGAAGGAAAAAGGTATGAGGGGTGGGTAGGAATCTGGGGGTCAGTTTGGCCATGAGTAATGGACGTATGAATCTATTCCTCACACTGCGGTGCAAGGCGAAAGGTCGGGAGAATGCGACTGGAGAGGTCAAAAGGCCTCCCTCAATCAGTCTCCTCCGATCCAGCCCGCCATGCAGTTGTTGGGCAAACGTATCCGTCACCAAGGCCTGAAGAAACCACAACCCGTGAACCCGGGGGGCACCCCTGCTTAACGTAGCGAACCACTTGGGATGACCTGTGGCAGGGGTGTTGGTTGTCCAATAAATGGTTCCCGGGACGGCGGTACCCATACCCGCCTCCCAAATTGAGAATGGACTTTGAAAATTCTTTCACTAATAGGAAGCTACATTATTTGCGAGTAATTTAGGCTGTATATATTGGTAAGCTCTGGCGTTAGTATGTACCTACGCGCATAATTTACTAACTGCACCTAATTGGATAAGAGGGGTAGGGCTGATGGGGGGAGCGGAGTGCGGAGAGGGAAGGTGGAGGAGGTGGAGTGGGAACCCCTTAATACCATGCGAGCGAAGCCGGGGGCAAAACCTAGTAAAGAATAAAAGGAAAATTGTGCATAAAAAAAACTGTAAATCTTATTAATGGCTTCATGAATTAGTTTTTTGTGGACTTGATGTAGTTTCACGACTATCTCCAAGAATTCAAAGTGCGACAAGATAAAGTTTCTATGCATATAGTAACACGTGTAGATATTCTACTAGGCAGATTACCCGGAAGCTCATCTCTTATCTTTTAAAACTTCCAGCGTGATCTTATGAGAGTTTCAAGTCAGTCGAGTCGATAGCGCGCTTAACTCTTCTCGGCTTTCTCGAGGTCTTTTTCCTTCAGCTTAGTAATATGGCTTATAAACTCTTCCCATGCGCGATGTAAGGCACTGGGAGGCCTGGAAGCGAGACTCGGAACGCTGCCTGCAAGAATAATATTATCTCCTCCATCAACAATGGCCGGGACTTTAATATTATAATATTACTGCATAAGATCGGGAGCTGCAATCCGATATGTACCGGCAGAACATGCGGTCACGTCCGTCTTTGTTTTCAGATCTATTTTCCATCTAATTTTATTGGAAAACTGGTAAGTTTTGTGTACTTATTTGCTGTCGCCTGAGGGATATTAAAGGAGCATTTGCAAATGACATTTTTTTTAATTATCCAATCTAACGTAGGCAGGTCAACGATATTAAATTATATCTTTGTAAAATGTTTTAGAGCTAATCACCGTGATAGATCACTGATAGCAATTTTTGACGCACAGATGCGATATCTAGTAATCTAGTCTATTTTGGAGTAATTGTGAAGGAGCTAGCAGCATTTAACTCGCGACATTCATCAAACGGTTCCACGACCATTGATCTCCCAAAAGTTGCCCTCCATCCCCCCGACATACTTAGGTTCTCCATAAAACAGTTATACACCAGATAAGTTTTAAGATTTTCACGGCCAAAAGCATTTTAGTTATTTGTTTTTGGGGTGTTATGCCGTGTTGCGCTACCTCCTTCTTTAGCCAACGTTTCGGACATCGTTGCAGTGTCCATCATCAGGGCAGATCCGGCAGATCCGGTAAATGTGTCATCCGTTAGGGACAAGCGTTAGGGACATATAGGTTAATCTCCTTCAACATAGGTGGATTCAGTACAGTACCGGAGATCAGCTTAAAAAAATGTTTCCCCTAAAATATTTTTCGGCAATCTTCTAAGGTATTAAGATCGAGCATTCCTGTTAAGAACAACGATGGATACCTACAGGAAGGGGTGGTATGTATATTCCCTCATATACAGGTAACGCATAAACCTTTTTTTTACTCTTTCTATTTCTAGGATACGGTTTTGTTCAGAGGGGACCCAAATAATGGAGCTGTATTCCAGGATGCTGCGGAAAAGTGCTTCATATGTTCTTCGTATTGCAATTCCATTAGTAAATGATCTCGCATTACGAAGAACAAATCTGAGCATTTTGTTGGCGCGGGAGACAATGTCTGATATGTGAGATTTGAAAGAGAGATTTGCTTCTACAAATATATTTATTATTTATATACAGGGTGTTAAGGGACGCAGTTGACTTACTTTAACCAGTGATTCCTGACATTATTTGGAGTAAAAAATGTTAAGGAAATTTTGGTCTCCGGTGACTTTTTTTGACGACTTTTTTTTTTTTTTTTTCAAAAATTTTTTCTTCAAAATCAAACAAAAAAAAATTTCTTCCACATGTCGTCACTGGTCATACAGCCAGGTGTCCGACGAATCCCTTAGCCCGCCTCCAACTGTTCAACAACTACCATTTTTTTATGTTTTTGTAGAAAAAAAAAAAAAAAAACATCAAAAATGTCACCGGAGACCAAAATTTCAATTACATTTTTTACTCCAAATAATGTCAGGAATCACTGGTTAAAGTAAGTCAAGTACGTCCCTTAAGAGGGCATTACCAGAGAAAACCAGAAATATGTCATTTTCAAATCAGATTTTAGACGTATTGACACTTTTCCACAAAAAATTATAAATGGATTTCGAAAGATTTTTCTTTTATCTAGCATTCGCATGTAATAAATTTTGAGAATTTTTTTAATTTTTTAGTATTTTAAGGTTCCATAGGTCGTTGGCAGATTTGTTTAATTTTCAAAAAGGATTTGGAATTATACCACACCCATTTCAAATAATATAATCATGCAGTAAAATAAATCAATACATTATCTAGCAAACGCATGTTTTAAAATTTTAATTTTAGTTTCAATAAAATCATTAAAAAATATTTACGTACATGTGTTTCTTGAGGAAAATTGGTCCATTTGTGTATTTATTTGCGCACTTACAAACTAATATATTTCAGATTTTTTTAACATTTTTATTAAATTTAGACATTATTGAAAAATGATAAATACTTATAATCAAAAAATAACTACAAAAAGTACATTATTTTAATAGTTCTATCATCACGCCTTTCAGCATTTTTGGATGAAGGTATAAATTAAAGATAATTTGGATTGAAATAAATTCGATATTGAGTTATAATTTTAAAAAAATTGGTACGGAGAATAATTAATCTTTCTCATTGTAACCGCCCTGCACGATCGTAAGAACAACTTTCGACGAAATGTGGATTTTCGTCCGGTTGCTGGTTAAACGCTCTTAACACCCTGTATAATATGCAGTCGGTTTATGAGAATACGGTGTACCTACTTATACAAAACACAACTAAGTGTCCCCGAAGAGGTTTATAGAGAGGATATACCGCCGAATAGCAAAAGTATGAAACCAATTCTCATTCAAATTAATCAAGAATAAAATAACTTTTCTATAATATGTATATCAGCGAATAAGTACAAAAATCGCCACTAAATAAATTCATTTGATATCCATACCAACTTATTACTAAAGGTATTTTTGAAGTCTATTTTACGTTCGAAATTGGTAGAAAATGCGCAAAATTATAATTTTGTAATAATTAAAATTTGAAGGCATCAACTGTCGGAGGTTTAACTCTCGGATCACCTCATCAATTTGGTAGGCGGGTATGGGTACCGCCGCCCTGGGAACCATTTATTGGATGACCAACACCTCTGCCACAGGTCACCCCAAGTTGTTCGCCACGTTTGGTGACTTAGCAGGGGTGCCCGGGTTCATGGGGTAATGTTTGTCTGGGTCTTGATGGCGGGTGCGTCGGCCAACCTTCTGCGTGGCGGGCCGGATTGGGAGATGCTGGTTGAGGGAGACCCTTTACAACCGGTTACCGTTGTCCGGGCCGCTCGGTAGTACAGGAGCCCGACCCTCAGGCTCACGACTGAGGGTGGGCTGCCCCATCAACGAGTGCAAAAACCCCGCCGCTGCTGTTGTGCCGGTTCGTGATCGGAGGGGACCCAGCAGTAGCGTTTGGGGCGCATTGGGCGACCTCTCCAGCCAGACTCTCCCAGCCCATCGCCTTGCACCGCAGTGGGTGGGTTGGATTCATATGTCCGTCACTCCTGGACACTCTGATCCCCAGCTTTCCTATCCATCCCTCATACCTTTTCCTTCCCGGACCTTCCTTTCTCCTCATAATCCCAAACAAAAAAAAACGTATAAAATCATGAATTGCACAAACAACAGTAATATCACTATCACAACGGCGAGAAGTAGGAGTCCCCGGAGCAGGCCAAAACTGTTGGTGAATTTCACTAACATTCGCGGCCTGCACAAAAACTTAAACTTCGTCCACCAACACCTTCTCTCCCAACGTCCTAACCTTATTTTCCTTTCTGAGACGCAGATAGCCGAGCCTACAGACGCCTCCTATCTGGATTGCCCGGGCTACATACTCGCAGGCAAATTCAGACCCAAAGGAGGTGTCTGTCTCTTCAGCCGAGCTGACGTCAATTGTGTGCGACTGTTGAATCTGGAGAACTCCAGATTCGACGTAATGTGAGTGCGTGTCAATCTTGCCAGTACGGTAAGATTTTACGCGTGTTTATACCGCTTGCCGAACCTTAGCGTTTCAGATACGTCCGAACTCTTCAAACATCTAAGCAATACTGTTGATGACCTCTTGCCCCACTTCCCTACGGCAGAGTTTGTGGTCCTGGGGGACTTCAATGTTCATAACGAACCTTGGTTAAAGTTCTCAGGACCAACGGACTCTGCTGGACGAGAGGCGGAATCCTTTGCCCTTTGCCACGGACTGGAGCAAATGGTTCAGGAGCCTACAAGGGTTCCTGATGTCCAGACTCACCGCTCCAATCTGTTAGATTTGTTTTTAACCACTGTGCCACACGGTTACAAGATTGAAGTCACAGCGCCTTAAGGATCGTCGGACCACTGCCTGGTGACGACATCAATCCCCGTAACCTTCAGACCGCCTAACGAACGGCTGAAGAGAAAAGTGTGGCACTATAGATCAGCAGATTGGTTTGGTTTGCGGGTACATTTGAATTCTTTCCCGTGGTTTGCTGTCTGTTTTCGGACCTTGGATCCCTCAAGATGTGCCCAGGAAATTGGTGAAGTCATCACATCCGCGATGGATGGCTTCATCCAATCCATTGTTAAAGAAACTGGTGTGGGCTCAAAGCTGTGGTTCAGTCGACAATGCTCTGAAGCAGTGCGACGAAAAAACGTGGCTTACCGAGCCTACAACACATCTCGAACGTCCGAAAACAGAATAGTATATAACAAAATGGCAAAGGAAAGCTAGAGCATCATAAACGAGGAGATAGAGATCAGCAGAAAGCTGGCTGCCTGCCCACACGGCAGCAGAGCGTTCTGGTCGCTTGCGGGCTCAATAGGTCGCAATTTCTGCAAACCCAGTCTGCCACCTCTTACCAGACCTGACGGCTCTCTAGCAAATACCGCCGCCGAAAAGGCTAACTTATTAGACAAAATGTTCGCGGAAAACTCGACCCTCGATGATCAAGGTGCTACCCCGCCGTCGGTTCCTCATTGCGGTTTTTATATGAAAAAGCTGAGGATCCGACATCGGGATGTACTCCAAGTCTTACGAGTGCTTGATATTAATAAAGCTAGTGGGCCTGACGGAATACCTGCCCTGGTATTACAGAGGTGCGGTGCAGAAATAGCTCCAGTTTTGACGAAGCTTTTCAAAATGTCCCTGAAGTCTGGCTCTGTGCCCTCTGGTTGGAAAAAAGCGATCATTCACCCTATTCCAAAGAAGGGTGACCGCTCCAACCCAGCCAACTACCGCCCCATAGCGATCACATCAGTTCTGTCTAAGGTGATGGAACGTGTGATCAACGACAAACTGCTCACATACCTCGAGAAGAATAAAATTATTAACGACCGTCAATACGGATTCCGGCGGAACCGCTCTTGCGGTGATCTTCTCGCGTCGGTGACGCATGTTTGGGGGCGGTGCCTGGAACGTTTCGGTGAGTCCATGATAGCTTTTTGTTTGACAAGCCCCCAAAGGGCACACAAACTCCAATAGCTCGGAGGGCTTTGAAGCAAAGAATGGACGCTTACCTCGAGAGTGTTTTCTCTTGGGGTAAGAATAACCTCGTCGAATTTAATGTTTCAAAGACCCAATCATGTTTGATAACGTCTAAAAGGGATCGAAATGAAAATCTAGTCTCCTTCAACGGAAGCAATCTTCCGAACAGAACGTCCATCGATATGCTTGGTGTAACTCTAAGTGACCAGCTCAGGTACGGGGGCTCCATCGAAACCAGAGTTAAGTTAGCCTCTCAGAAACTGGGCGTACTGTACAGGGCCCGCAGATACCTTAATAGTACACAACTGCTAACCCTGTACAAATCGTAAGTGCGCCCAACGGTTGAATTTGGCAGCCACCTCTGATCTGGAGCTCCAAAATACCTAAAAAAAACTCTTGACTGTGTGCAGAAACGGGCGGTCCGTTTGATAGATTCTCCCATCTTAACAGACGGACTGCAATCTTTAGAGCACAGGCGTCAGGTGGGAATGCTGTCCTTGTTCTACCGGTATTACAATGGAAGATACTCCGGGAAACACGCCAAACACGCGCCCAACATTTGTACACGGTTGACATTAGTCACATGAGAACGGGTCGTTTCTATGACTCGTTCTTGAGTTCAACGGCTCGGCTGTGGAACGATTTGCCGGCCTCTGTGTTTCCTCCCTCCTACAACGTGGGTCTCTTCAAGACCCGTGTTCACTCCTTCCTTTCCTCAAAAAGACCCTCCACACAGCATCTTCAAAGATGACATAGGCCCTGAGGGAAGTTATTCTCCTCAGGGCCTCCTGTGTGGAGTTAATGTAAAAAAAAAAATCAAACAGAGACGCTCTTATGTGCTGACACATAAGATTTTTTAAGATTTTAAAATTCATAACAATGTGTTATGCAGCAATTTGCTTCTGTGTACAGAGAGAACAAACACATTCTTTATACGAGTATATTCAATGCTATAAAGACAAATAACACAGATAGAGCTTTTTATTGTCGTATTCGCAGGAGTGTGCCTAATACAAAACATCAATCTATCACTTTAATATAACGAAAGAAAGTGTCCCTAGCCTCTTTACGGATCTTCTCTTTATAAATATGGCTCTCTCCATTCTCTTTTTATAGCACCGTAAATAATAGAATTCGCCATGTTTTTTTGGGCCCAGACCGTAAACAACACCTGTTTGTCTATAAAATGTATAATGTGTGCAGTAAATCCCCTTTGCGGCCTCACGGCTATCCTTTATCGCTGCAAAAGTGCAACAAGCGTGCAAATTATGGCTTTTAAAACGTTTTCAAAATTATCTTTTCGCTCTTTGTATGAGTTTTATATCAAAAGCTAACAGCGCACACGTTTAGTTTTTAACATCGCTAGAGCAGAGTATTGTTTGGTAAATAATTTTACAACGCTGTGTTAAAATGACGGACATCATGAATACAAGAACGAATACAATGTTATTTGTATGATGTTGAAACCAGAGATCGTATTTTTTTACGAATAATCCTATATATATAATAAAAATAATAATAATATCTTGAAAACAAATAGCTTTACAAAGATACATAAAAAAGAGTGCTAAAACAAAACAGTAATCCTAAAAACATGTTTTCGCTGATAATTTTTTTTTTTTAGTAGCTAGACAGGACAAGAAAAACTAAGAAAAAATAGTTAATGAAGAGAATAAAATAGATAAGATTATAGAAAAACACAATAAAGGGTAAGCTTATGATCATTTAGGAGTATAAGGATGATATGTATGTAATTAGGGAATATGTAAATATATTGCAAATTAGGAAAAGAAATTTGATAAATAATACAATAAATATAAACATGGATGTTAAGTGGTGTGTTGTGATGCATTACATTTATCTAATAGTGTTGCTTTGAATTTGTTGAAAGTTATATTGACGATACATGTGAGGTGTGTGTTATGATAATGGCAGGCTCGATACATGTATATATATATATATATATATATATATATATATATATATATATAAATACATGTATATCACCTTTTTGTATTTGTTATTGACTTCACAATCCAGTTTCTCCTCACAAATTACCACATTATTTAAAATATATATATATAACGCTCGACGATTACATACATTTGATTTCGGCAGGGGTATCAGGAGACGTAAAAAATATATTTCTCGTTGAAAAATAGTTTTTTTTTAGAATATCTCCCCGCAGGAAGTTTTGAGCAAAATAATTTCCCTCAAGGACTGTGTCATCGTTGGGGATGCTGTGTGAAGATCTGGGAAGGAAAAAGGTCTAGGGTTCAATGTATCCGGGAGCGACGGATGCATGAATCTATCCCTCCCACTGCGGTGCAAGGCGATACTCCGAGAGAGTCCTGCTGGAGAGGTCAAAAGGTATCCCTCAACCGGTCTCTCCCAAACAGACGCATCCGCTACCAAGATCCGGACAAACCTCACCCCTTAAACCTGGGCACCCCTGCTAAAACACCAAAATAGAAAAACACTTGTTAAACACTGCCATCATCAGACATTTTTTTCTATTATGGGCTACGGAACTTTTAATACCAATAATCACTTTCTCAAGTGTTCGCTGAAAATCTTAAAAAATAAAACAAGAAATTGCTCCTTAATTGTGTTTGTAAGTATTGAAACTAAATAAATCACGAGGCAAAAGAGAAAAACAAATTTAAGAATAAAATTACTCGTTATGACCAAATTTGAAAAAAATTACCCTTTGAAAGATAACCGAATTGCAAGGTACTTTGAAGATAACCAATATAATATGCTTTAGAGGTGCATTTTTTTAAATGTTTTTTTTTCAGATTTAGTTACATAAATATAGTAAAAATATCATCTTTGTGTGGAACATGCTATGCTTAGGAAATTACTTAAATTTTTCTAACATTTTATCTTATCACAATATTATAATCAGTCTAAAATAATCTATAATGTATAAATGAATCGCTGAATGTGTTGCTAAGCGCGTAACTTTCGAATTACTGCACCAAATTGGACAATTCTTTTTTATTGTATATTCGTTGTTGTCAGGACAAGGTTTTTATAAAACTTCCAGTGAGCTCTGGCATTATGAAATTTGTGTAAAAAAATGGCTATTGGTGGCACGTGAGGAAGCGGCTATTGCTATGGAAAGCGGGAGGAAGGGAGAGATGAGGGAGGGGAACCAGGGAGGGGGAGGGGAACCTGGGAGGGGGAGGGGGACCTGGGAGGGAGGAGGGGAACTCGTGAGGGGTTCGCGGGACGGGGAAGGGGGGGGGAGTGGAGTGGGGAGAGGGAAGGTGGAAGGTGGTGGGAACGCGAGAGGGGAAGAGGACGCAGGAGAAGAAGGGGAGGCGGAAGGGGAACGGGACGAATGGGAAAAGACACTCAGGGAAAAACAATTTATTTATTAAATGCATGTCGGGACCAGCTAGTAACAAAAAAAAATACAATCAACAAAGTCGGGTTAGGTACACTATTTATAACTCGAGAACGGCTGAACCGATTTTTATATAATATCATAACTATTAAAATAGCAGAATAACTATTAAAACATCGGAAAAATTAACGAAAAAAAAATTATGAAGAAAATTCATTTTTTCATACATTTTGTATGGAACGAATTCTCATCTTTGGAAAGAGCTGCAAGAATATTGTGATAAGTACGAGTATAATATTGAATCGTGAGTGAATTCCAAAAATTCAAAAACTTCAAATGTCAATGCGCTGATTGTTTTGCTTTTGTTCTTAAACATATAATGCTGCCACTCTTTCTTAAACACTAACAGCCTTACTAAAAAACCCAGTGAAAATTTTATTCAATTGACAAACGGCCGCGGATGTGAAAACATTACTAATTAAAAATTTGTTCTTTGAAAGAAATACACATGGTTTCCACGGCCTGAGAGGGTAGTTTATCTCTGTTTTAACCATTGATGTCCGAACGATATTTGTAATTTTTCCATAGTATTTTGAATGTTCTATATATTTCTTATTTTTGAAGGTGTCGTAAAAACAAATACCATTTATGAAAACTAGATAAAATTACCTTTTAGATTTGAGTATTTGAAATACACTTTAGCTTTAAAAAACTGCCATATTTTATGATTCAAACTCGGAAAAACATGGAAAAAAATTTCCTCCGACAACATTTTTGACCAAAATGTAGAGAAATTTAAATAAAATCTAAGTAAATTTGGAAGGAAACTATCACCTCACTTTTTTATCGTGTATACAATAAAAAAATAATAAAAAATTTCAAAGTTTTTTTATTGCCAAAAAAATAACTTAGAAACAATAGCGAAATTTAAAACAGATTTCTTGCATCTCTAAAGACGTTAATTTTTTTGATACGTTTACGAACACATGTATTAGATTTTAATATTATAAAAAAATATCACTTTTAAGAAATTCTTTTAAAATAAAGATCTTAAAATGAAAATTTTATCTAAGTAACCTATAAAAAACAATATTCTGACAGTTCAACTTTGAAAGTACGGCGTTTGTACAATAACTTGATTAAACTGATGTAAGCCACACAAATAATATGGTAAATATATCAATTATGTGAACAGAAGAGTAAATTCGTCACTACAATAGAAATTATTTAGTAAAATCACAACATTTAGGCACTAACAAAATTTTCCATATCCCGCCATAAACACACCGAACTGTTTTGTCATCGCGGGCTGATATGCACCGGAGCACCAATAATGCCCCTAGCGGAGAAGAATTAAAACAACATTGTTTTCTAGGAAATTAAAACCATTTACAATGTTGTCAGATCTTAATGCATTTTAACAGCGTGATCACGCAAGAAACGTTATTGGTAATAAAACGTGATTTAGTGTCTACGGGGATTAATTATGTTATTGTAATAACACAGTTAATTGGTCGCGCTGTGGTTTTTTTTTTGGTAAGGCTGTTAATGTCAACAGTCGAAAATGAGACAAACAGTGAACGTATGTCTGCACCCCTCCAAAGGAAAAATATAGTAATTATAATTAATCTCCCTCACACGTATATAGAAAATGAAACGCAATTCCTTTGAATTAAGTGGAAAAGTAATAAAATCGTAAAAATTATAAATCTGTACAAAACGCCATCTCTGATACTGACAAAAACAAAACACGTTACAGTTACGCATCGGTAAATGCTTCATTGTGTAATTTTTTACTTAATTCTGTTGTTTATCTTTAAAGACCCTTTAAAGATAAACAACAGAACTTCGGATAGAGAAAAATAGAAATCTTTAGAGGAGGCCTTTGTCGAAAGACAAGCTGTTTCTTAAAATAAATACCCGAACCCTGATAATTTAGAATAATATTAAAAAAAAAAAAATAATTAAAATAAATACATCAGAAAAATGTTTTATAAGTTTCAGCAATAAAGGCTAATTTTATTTTATTTTATTTTATTTACAATCGTAAAAATTATAAATATGTACAAAACGCCATCTCTGATACTGACAAAAACCAAACACGGACAGTTACGCATCGGTAAATGCTTCATTGTGTAATTTTTTACTTAATAAAAAAACTGAATTTAATTCAGCTAATAACCCAACAGTTATTTATTCTGAGGCGGTACGAAGTTCGCCGGGACAGCTAGTTCATCACTAAAAGTTACTCAAAATATAACCATCGCCTCTCGTCATAACAGCGAAACCAGTGTGCCTACTGCATCAATACGGTTGTCCCGCGAGAGTACCTACTGAGTGGCTGAGAAGCACAATTGCGCTGGATGAAAAGAGACAGCGATACTTTATTTTCACGGCGCTTCTGCGGCATAGGTTATCTTTCTAGAAAAGCTCGACGGTAACTAAACCCCTCCACCAGATGTCGTAATGTCGAATACATTTGCAATAAAATAATTAATTGAACAATATTTCGCTTTTTAATAATATTTTTAGAAAATTGTACATCAGTTTAACGTTTTATAAAAAAAAAATCATACTAAAAGACTGCTCAACAAGTTCCAGCCAAAGATATTGAAATATAAGGAAATGTGCTGTCGGCAGTTTTTACTGGTTGGGACTGTGCTTCCTGGTCTCGCCGCTATTTTTAACCAATACTACTTGCACACCTTCAAAAAATCATCTAGAACGAATTCTTTCCGTATTCAAACTATATTGTTAATCAATGCTACGGCACACCTTTGAAAAAACTAGGACCACTAGACCGTAGTCCACTGACAGACGGGCGTTCATCATAGTATATCTCCTAATATTTCAATATCTTTGGTCCCACCTGACATTTTCTTCATTACTTCTCTTTCCCATCGTCCACTGTCAGTTTCATAAGTATGGCAAAAGTTATTATGTTTTAAAAACCGTTGAAGGTATAAATATGTTATTGCCGGTTATGTTTGAAGACCAATACAAGTTGTAGAATACTTATTTTGGAAGCGCTTTAATGTTTTTTGACCGTTTGGCAGCAACGACGACGGCATAAATATTTACCTCTTTGAGATCGAAAGGTCAGCCTTTTGATTATTCAATTACCTCGACGAAGCCAAAGGACCGCGGCGTCGTTTTACAGGCGCCTCAAAGCCTTTTTAGTCCTAGAGCAGGTCCTGCGGTGTGGGGCACCTCAGCGAGCGCGCCACGAGTACTGTTACAGCGTAGGTCAGTCTCGGCTACCGTTGTTCTAGGACTAATTGATAGTGTCCGCCAGTAATTTGAGGCAACCTTTCGAAGGCTTTCGAAATAATTGTACTCCACCGCGTGAGGAAATTTCAATTTTCCAGAGTGGGAATCTTGTCGATTAATGCTTCTCACTGGAGGGCTTGCCGTTATAATACTTCATTTGTATACAACAAAATTAATAATCTTTAAAGTTCAAGCACTGAATTTTAAAATACGCATTTTTCTTTGTTTTTAGTTTATTGAAAAAAATGGAACCAACAAAAATTGTATAAGCTCTATTTTGTTACCGGTAAAATGAATATTTCGAAGCTAAATAATTCACGATGAAAATGATGTTGGCACCTAAACAAAGCTTTGTTTAATGTTCATAATCGCTATTTTTTAAGTCGTGAAACTTTTTTAAACAACTTGATATATTCCAGACATAAAAAAAATCTGTACAATTTTCATGACATCAGAGTTCAATGTTTTTGCTGCTTCATACGAACAAATTTCTACTAAATAAAGTTTTAATACATTCGGATAAAATCATCGGAATAAAAGATGGATTTTCATTGTCAAGCTATATTTTTCATTTTCGCATCATCTGAAATTGATTTTAGTAATACCTACGCAACGCTTAACAGCAATTTACTGCATTATGTTCTGAAAGAGTAGACCTTCTTTTCATATTCAACTGGTAAAAAATAATATTTTAGAGACTAAAATTAATGGATGTGGAAGAAAATTTCTTTAATATTATTATTTAAAGTTCTATCACTGAAGAAATCTGTGGTTGATAGTTATTGTCCTTGACTACGTTTACGGGGACTCAAATCATTTCACACAATTTATTTATAAAATAATATATGTAGTACCTATGCATTATACCTATTTGCGGCACATTCCACATGGGAAGACAGGTACTGTAACAGACGTCTCTTGATGCACTTGCCAGATCTTGTTTACGTGAAAAATTGCAGCTGGTTGCCGCACGTGTTCCTTTAAAATTTATTGCCTACCACCTGTTCAGAGAAGAGTAAACAACATGTTGATCACATTTGTACAAGTCGATTCTTGCGAAATTTTACATAAAAGACTGCACGTGTTATTCAAACACCAAGAACTTAGCAACCAAAACGCCTTGCATTATTATTGATGATAAACAGCAGGTGCGTTCGTCCACCTGGAGAAATCTGGTCAACTCATGCAAGAAAACACTACGCATGTCCAAACCAGTTTGTTATTCACAACAAAACTTAGCAAACAAATATATCGGACACCTGCCTCGAACACCTGGGAATATCAAGATAAACAACAGGTGCAGAAATGAAAAATATGTTTACGTTTTTTCTTCAAACAGGTGTACGCAAAATTTAGTATAAAAACCATCTGAAAATAAATATTTCATTCATTACCCAAAGAGTCTCTGAGTTTTTATTATCTCCCGAAACCGAAGTGACGATCGGAGTCCAGCGCCCTATTGTTTATAGTATTTGTATGGAACAAATAAGTGGTCTCATACAGGTACTCTCCACTATCAATCACAATCGAAACGTTGATAGATACTGCTTAAGTTTAAATTGGTGACCAGATCTGAAAATTAAGGTAATTTCCCATCTTCCTTTTCCCTAACTCATTCCCCACCCCACTACCTTTAGCCTTACAAAATACCCTAATTAGGGTGCCATGGTACACTGCTTCTAGAACATGGAGGGGCTCAACTGACACGGAATTAATAATTGAATTAAAAATATTTGACATACCTTTTTGTTTAGCAAGTTATAAAAGCAATTCTTTTGTACCAGGTTGCTACCTCCTTCCTTCGTCTGATATTATATGATAAAAAATACAATTTAATGTAGATTTTCATCCACTTCCGGAACTACCGAAATATGTAAATTTTAGTCTGTGATAAAATTGAATACAATACATACAATAACAAAAATTAAGCAATATTAAAATTTACATGGCTTACATTTTTTTTTCATTTTTAAAATTTTTTTTTTATTTCATAATTTTTTTTATTAATTACAGATATTTGTTTTTTTGGCTACCACACCAGGCGCCCGTGTTGTGGTAGTCATACATTTAATATTTTAAATACGATTTAATTAAAACGGATGATTAAACATTCAAAAAAAAAATTAAGAAATACTTAAAAGTAAAGAGAAAAAAAATAAAAAGAAGAAGAAATTTTTTAAAGAAAAGTAGAAATAAAAATGAAAATTCAAATTTTGAAATTCAAAAATTATTAAATGTTAAGAACTCAAGTGTTCTATATAAATTAAAACATATAAGTATATAAATCAAAATTAAAGCATAAATAAAATTTTGTGAACAAGTAAGAGAAAAAAATAACAACATTTTAAGGAAAAATAGAAATAAAAATGGAAATAAAAATTTTGAAATGCAAAAATTAATAAATAAATTGTAGTGTTAAGAACTCATGAATTCTTTAAAGCACGTTCGTCCCCTTTCAAAAATCCAATGTTGTACACGTGTTATAAAAAGAGAATAAGAATTACTTGACTTTATGTCAGTACTCAGAGCATTATATATTTTAGGAGCAATGAACCAGAATTGCCGTTGAGCGAATGAGGTGTTAGTTTTTGGGACAATGCAATTGATGAAAATCGGGTGTGTGCTTGATGTTATGGAGCGATTAGTAGATTATTTTTTTCGTATATAACAAATGTTTGTTTTAGTAAATAGCTGTCGAATATCTAAGATCCTGATTTTTGCAAAGAGTTCATTTGAGTTTTATGATTAGCGCGTTTTTTTGTCTTGTATTTAAGACCATATTCTTTTACCGACGCCCATCTCAACGCCCCCTAATTTTCTCTGGGTCTTATACTGCCCTACTGAATGTCTCAAACACCCACAAGGGGGCGTTATCGCCCACGTTGAGAACCTATGCTCTAGACTAGAAGGTTGGGAGCAGTTGAGACTCTTGTGGAGTATTCAAATAAAAAAGAATTAAAAATGTTTATTCGCATGTACATTGCTTGCACAAACTTCATAGAAAATGTATTTACCCGCAGCAGAGCGAGGCAACCTTATCAATTATTGCATTTTTAAAGTTTCATCCTTAGCTCTCAAGAGTCGCAGCTAAAATGGCCCGAAACTTTTCCTCTTTTTATAGCACGAATTGAAAATAAAGCCTCGCTAAATTACTACAAGTCGGTTTCGAGAAAAACTGACTGCAACAAGATTTTAATTTGATAAAACTGTAAACATTGAACGCTGCAAGCGGTTTTATAAAATGCCGGTGTATTTTTTCCAGCAAAACCACCTGAAAAAGAATCACTTAGTTTACCTGATTAAAAATGAGAGGCTATTTGAAATTTAGCTAACAAAATAATCAAACCCTAATAATAATTTCCGTCCAGTGGCGGGCATGCTTGTCTGGTAAGTTTTTAAAGTTCAACTTTATAGAACCGATTTTTGACAAATAACTTTTGATTTTGATATTTTTTTAAGAAAATTCGGCGGAGAATTAAGTAAAATACCTATTTATAAACAATTTCAAAAACAAAATGTATTACATTATGATTTTTTATTTAATGTTTCGAGCTTAAAGCTGTTAAATCAATATTGTTTGAGATTTTTTTAGTGATATATTGAATTGCTCATAACTCACATTAATACATTAATTTTTAAATAGCTGGCTACAATCTATCACAAACTCACTACCTCCCTTTCTAGGTGTGGTGATAATAATAATAATGATAATTAGTTGACTTCTATAGCGCCATTTTCATGAGAAAATCACCTCAAGGGCGCTTTAAACATTCATTTATACAAATCTATATAGCCCAGTCAGTGGGGGATAAAAAAGGCCTTCAGTTTGCAAAAGGTCGCCTAGTAGCGATTTTGATATATGTTGTTTAGATTAGCACTCTAAAGAGAAAAAAAAAGTTTTCGATCTTGGGAGGGTCGAGCTCGAGCCCCCATCTTGGATTGAAATTATTATTTTTTTAAATAATTCCTCAACTGTTGATTTTAGAACAAAAATGTCTGTGGCAAATTTAAAGAAGACTAAATTACGTACATTTTTAGTTTGAATTTTTTTTTAAATCTAATATATAATGACTTACAGCGGTAGAAAGAAGAAAATTTTGACAAAAAATCGTAAAACTCAAGTTTTCATGATAAATTTTGTAAGAACATATTACACAATATCATTTTAACGTATTTTCACAACACAAAATAAATATATAGCAAAATTTATTTCAAATTACAGTAATTTTTCGAGTTACATAGAGGAGAGAAAGAGACGGAAACATACTGCCGGCCTGCAGTCCTGACTGCAACGTTGCCACCTCAGCGCCTATATTGCTACAGGCTAGGATCTCACTATGACAAACCCGACGTCATCGAGTGCATGGATGAAACTACTTTGTATTGATAATGAATATTTAGTAATCCTTAAAAAAGCTGGTCTGCCAGTGCGTCTTCATTGATAACACGAATGAAAACAACATGATACAGAACCACAAGACATAGCAAATGAAGGAAAACGCTTTCTTGTTGCTTTGTACGAGAGTTCAAAAATGGTATAGAATCCAAAAAATCCAGAAAACTGGGGCTGGAAACGTGGCACCAATGGGCTTGTTCCAGTAAGAATGACAAAGAAACCAGCACCCGAGACTTTATTAAAATTTATTTCTTGCATTTGAATATGAAGAGATTTTGTCAATGGAAGGCCAGCATCTCAGTACCACAGGCAATGAGTTAGATCATGACATTGATGACAATGACTATTATTAAGATGTCAATATCAACCAACCGCGATCAACAAAAAAATATTATTACGCAATAGCGAATATGTAACATAATTACGAATATTAGTCGAACTCTGTGCGGCTCGCCATACCATCGCTGGAATATCTGTGGAAAAGACATACTGACCTTGACATTGTTGAAAGATCCCTACAGGCTGTAAGAGAGGTTTTTGGAGACTCGGCAAGAGAGGTGGGTTTGCAAATCAATGAGAATAAAACTAAAATCATGATGCAAACCAGAACCGCACGCCATAGAATAAAAGATAAATTGAAATTTAAAGACACCTTTATTTTCGAAGTGGTCGAAGAGTTTACATACCTGGGCTCCATCAGAACGCATGACAAAGAAAACCCAGTAGAAGTAAGAAAGCGCATCACAGGCACTAACAACACTTACTTCGCGTTGCTGCCAGTTTCAAATCCCTAAACGTCCTAGGAAAACATATTGATAACATAAACAATTCCATAGGAAAACCCTATATAAAACAATTATTAGAACGGTCTTGGCCTATGGATGTGTGGCGGGAACAGCGGTACACCTTCGAAAGAAAGGTACTTCGAAAAATCTTAGGAGCGGTGCGAGAGAGAGAGGCATTGGAGGGGGCCCCACCACTTTCCCAACGGCGTTATAAGGAAACACATGGTTTCGTCCTTCACCGTACACGTCAAGAATATATTTTAATGAACGAAGCTACATTTATTTGAACGACTCTAGACCCTCCAATGTCCATGCACACGGGGTGAGAAAGCAGTATGCAAGTATGTCTGCCCTTTCCTCGGCAGATAGTAATTATTAAATACGGTTCTTTGAATATAAAAGTGTTTATTTACTGGAATAACCTAGCTGGATAGCGACGACTGTTTACTATTCGGGGGTAGGTAAATCTCTGCGGCCTTGCCAGTGAAGCTCGTCAAGTCTATCTCTGAGACTGCTTCTTGTACGCCAATGCCATCTGGCGAGCTATGGTGCAAGCTACATGCTTACCGCCATCTATCGTATTCTTTCCATATGAAATACTTAATTACTCTACATCACACCCTCCCCCACCTAACCTCAAGCCCTGGCTACAATAAATACAAGACATGTTCTTTTCAAAGAAGTTATACAATTGACAAAAAACAATAGGATTTTAAATATTTCATTTGTACACGATTTTATACACTAAATTCAACCAAACATAGTCACGATTTTAAATATTTCAACTTAAATATTTCTGTTTCTCTGGGAGGGACCTTTATGAACGCTTTGAACGGAGCCTTCCTTCCCAAGGTCTTAGTTGAGTAGTTTGCTCTCGATCATCCGCTGGTAATCTGAAATCAAGAGAACTCCACGTTAGCCCCTTCAACAAAGCTGAGGTTCCCAACTCGTCTGAAGCGCATTTCGTGACCTCAGACGCGGTAGGTGGGTTATTATCTTCACTCTCCTCTTCCCATTTCACAGATAAACTCTTCAACTGATCAATATGCCTCTTCCAAGTCAACGGAGTACCACAGATCCTAACGATATAAACTTTTTTACCCACTTTCCTTTCTACAATACCTCTAACCTAACCAACTTTATTCACCTGACGGAAGTCCTTGACCAGACATTTTTGTCCAACATGTAAATTCCTAATTTTTACGCCCCCATAATTCCTTATTTGATTATCTTGACTCCTTTTTATATTATCGTTAGCTATTTTTCTCTGTTCTGACACATCTTCCTGAGTGGTTCTAGGAATTAAACTACTGAAAGTTGATTTCAGTCTCCTACCAAACATCAAGACTGCCGGTTCTAATCCCGTTGTGCAATGTGGCGAATTTCGATAATCCGATAGAAAATCACATAATCTACTTCCATAATTTACTGGAAAATTATTCCTAACCATAATTTTTTTTAAAAAATTTTTTACCGTTCTAACTGAATTTTCAGCTTGTCCATTACACTGAGGGAATTTGACCGGTGAATTTAAAAATTCTATGTTATTCTCTTTAAGAAATTCTTTAAACTCTACACTAGAAAATGCTGTTCCATTATCCGAAACTATGCAATCAGGGTTACCAAAATTAGAGAAAATTCTTCTCAATTCCTTAATCGTGTTAAACGAATCCGCCCTTGGAACCTCTAAGCAATCGATCCACTTGGAAAAAGCGTCACAAATTACAAGAAACATTTTTCCTGCTACCGGCCCGCAGTAGTCTACGTGCACCCTACTCCAAGTTGCCCCAGGGTTCGGCCACACTGACAAATGACTCTTAGAAGGTGCCGGCCTCATAGCCGCGCAATCATCACATTTTAGAACCATTTTTTCAATGTCATTGTTCAGTGATGGCCACCAAAAATAAGCTTTTGCTAGGCCCTTCATTTTAACTATTCCTAAATGAGATCTGTGTAATAACTCTAGCACATGTTCTTGTAAGGAACTCGGAATGACAATTCTATGTTGCCAGAAAAGGCAATCCTTGACTATGTACATTTCGTTTCTCTTAACCCAGAATCTCCACAGTACATCATCTCGACCAACTCGTTTTGGCCAGCCCTTACGCAAACACGTTAAAACTTCCTGAATAACCGTGTCTGTCTCTATAGCTGTGGAAATGAGCTTGATATCTATGTGCTCGCATTTATCTACATAACACACAAAATCTGATCCATAATCATCTTCAAATTCTTCTTGAGAATTTTCTACCGGAAGCCGAGATAGAAAATCCGCATGATTATGACATGACTTAACAAATTCTACCTTATACGCAAATCCGGCTAATATAATGCCATAACGCTGCAATCTGTTAGCCGCCAAAACTGGAATATTTTTGTGTTCCCCTAAAATCCTCATCAAAGGCATATTATCTACGCATAAAGTAAACTCCCGACCGAATAGGTATTGAAAGAATTTGTTCAAACCAAACACAATAGCTAACGCTTCTAAATCTAGAATACTGTACTTCTTCTCTGCACTAGACAAACTTCTTGATGCAAATTCGATCGGTCTCATTGAACCGTCCGCAAATGTGTGCAATAACACGGCCCCGAGGCCTGCGCTGCTCGCGTCTGTATATAACTTAAGAGGAAGGTTGGGAAAATAATGAGTGAGAATTCTATCAGAACCCATTAGATACTTTACTTTATCTACTGCGTCAATGCATGACTTCCCAAATTCAAACTTTGCATTCTTCTTTAAAAGATTATGCAAAGGTTCTAAAATTGATGACATGTTCGGTATGAAGTTCCGATAAAAATTAAAAAATCCCAAAAGACTCCTCAATTGATGCACGTCGGATGGGTACGGCGCATTCTTAATTGCTTCCAATTTATCTTTTTGCGGTTCAATGCCCCTTCCCGAAATAACGTATCCCAAAAATTCTATAGATTTAACAAAAAACTGACACTTCCCAGTATTGACACATAGACCACATTCTTTCAACCGCTCGCAGACCGCGCAAATATTATTATACAGATCAAGTTCATCGACCCCTGAAATAATAATATCGTCTAGGTAAAAGGCTACGCCTTTTAAACCTTGTAAACAACTTGATATTGTTCTTGCGAAGATGGCCGGAGCCGATTTAAACCCAAAAACCAACCTGTTTTATTGGAACAGACCTAAGTGTGTGTTAATAGTTGTAAAATTTTTACAATGATCCGCTAATTCTAACTGTGAATATGCTTCTTTAAGGTCTAATTTTGCAAAAACTTTGCCCGAACTAACCTGATGTATGACCTCCTCAATCTTTGGCATCGGATATTTCTCTAAATTGGAAATCAAATTAAGACTCCTTTTATAATCTACACAAATTCTTATATCTCCATTTTTCTTGACCACCGGAACAATCGGTGAAGCGAATTCGCTACTTGTAACCGGGGAGATTATACCTTTTTGTACCATCGATCTTAATTCGGATTCGATCTTTCCTTTAATAGAAAAAGGAACCGGCCTTGCATTGAAAAAAATTGGATCCGATTCCTGGTTTACTTTAAAATGGACTTTATATTTGTTAAATCTTCCCAACTTTTGCGAAAACACTTCCGGGTAATCTTGAATAAATTTTTCTCCATTCCTCATTTGCGGCGTCACTAAATTAATTGTCTCCTGAGAAGTTATCCCAAGATCGAAACATTCCATAAAATCTCTTCCCACAATTAATTCTGTTCCTTTTATTACTACAATAAAACTAATATTTTTGTTCCTACCCTTAAATTTCACATCAAAAATCGCCTTTCCTACGACTTTTAAACGATTATTTCCATAACCTGAAATAATCCGCTTGTCTTGTGACAAAATGATTGAACTAAAATGTCGTTTAAAAATACCCTCCGGCATCACACATAAAGATGAACCGGAATCAATCATTGCCGTAAACTTCTTGTTATTAATTTCAATTTCAGCAGTAATCGGACTAATTGACGCAACTAAAACTTTACTATCCCTGTGATTTTCAAAAATGGGATTTATCGGATTATTCTTGCAAAATTTCTGTAAATGCCCAACGCCCTTACATTTAAAACATTTCGCATTACGAAATTTACAATCAAACGAAAGATGATCATTCCTTTTGCAAATAAAACACTGTTTTTAACACTACCCACGGGTGATCTAAAATTCGTACCTGTATTTGATCCTAACCTATAAGCTGGTTTCGTGTTAAAACTACCCTTGGGGCTCGTCGATCGTTCCCTACGCTGATCTCGCTTGAACCCATCGTTAGTAACTCGTTTTTTTACTAGGTTTATTTCTGATTTAACTGTATTAGTACTATCCAAAGTTGACATACTAACTGCAAGTCCTTCTATTTCATTAAACGACAACGTTTGCCCTTCTACGAAAATTTTCTCCTTCGCGCGCCCCGGTAACAACCCGATTGCAAACATGTCTATAAGGTTTTTTTCAAGCCTCGTTTCGAATTGACAATACGTTGCTAAAGAACGAAGTCTAACCGCGAAATCTCTTATCGTCTCGCCTTGTTGTTGTCTTGCTAAAAAAAAATTCTCCCGTTCTTTAAAAACTGAACGATTTTTGTTACAATGTTTGTCGAGAAGCGCTAAAAGTTTATCAAAAGATAAGTTCGTTACTTTACTTGGAAAACACAGATTAATTAGTAAGGTCAACGTTTCTGATTCTAGGAGATTCAATAAAAAAGCCCGTTTTTTCTCCACAGACGCTTTGTCATCATGGATCACGAAAAATTGCTCTATCCGAAGTCGAAACAATCCCCAGTCTCCGGAGAGATGGCAAAACGGTGGTATTCTACCCGATTCCATAACTCCCAACAAATTAATCGGCAAAAACAATTAACAAGAAAACAATAACAAATAATCCCTCTCAAAGAAGCAAAAATACTTATCTCAGGAACTCTTCTGGTCTCCCTCTGGGTTTTATCCTTGTCTTCTGATTAATCCAATGATTCGTCCTTGAAACTATTAACCCAATGATCCGTTTTGACCTTGAAACTTCTGATTAATCCAATGATCCACAACCAGATCGCCTCCTTGCGGTATTTCACTTCTGTTCCTAAAACAAAAATCTTCTTATCCAGCCCGTAGCCACGGAACCAAATGCTCCTTAATCTCGAGCAGAATCTCTTCCGATTCCTTGCCAAAACTGCAAGTCACTCCAGCAGTGACTTAGTCCTCCGTGTCCAGCACCAATTATTATTCGCACGCGTAACTTCCACACAATTATACTTATACGGCTGCGCCAATTGTTATGTCTGCCCTTTCCTCGGCAGATAGTAATTATTAAATACGGTTCTTTGAATATAAAAGTGTTTATTTACTGGAATAACCTAGCTGGATAGCTACGACTGTTTACTATTCGGGGGTAGGTAAATCTCTGCGGCCTTGCCAGTGGAGCTCGTCAAGTCTATCTCTGAGACTGCTTCTTGTACGCCAATGCCATCTGGCGAGCTATGGTGCAAGCTACATGCTTACCGCCATCTATCGTATTCTTTCCATATGAAATACTTAATTACTCTACATCACAATTAACATGAGGGAGAGGCATGGAGAATCCGCGACAATAAAGCTCTATGTTATTTACCAAGCTCCCAGACTCTCTATCCATCTAAAGCTCCAAAGACTAAGATGGGCCGGAGATGTGCATCGAATGTCAAGCACACGAGTACCGAAGAAGATTCTAACAGAATACCCAGGAGGTAAACGAAAGGCGGGCAGACCTAGGCTGAGACGGGAGGATGATGTCAGGAATGATGCAAGAGGACTACTCCATGTCGCAGTTAGGAAGACGACGGCCGAGGACGGAGGGCCGTGGAGGCTTATGTTGAAGGAGGCCAAGGCTCGAAATGGGTTGTTATACCATTGAAGAGGAAGAAGACCTACTGGGGATACCACAATAAAAAATGTGCCATTTTCTGTACCTCATGGTGGTGTGGAAATGAGTTTACAAAATTGTAATTATATAATGAATAGTCCGAAAAAAAAACAAAAATTGGGAATTTCACCATTTTTTAGAAAAATATTCACATTTCCGCCACTGTAACTCGTTACATCTTAGACTTACAAAAAAAATTTTTGAACAAAAAATATTTGAAATTTTATCTTCTTCAAATTTGTCATTTGCAATTTGGTCGTAAAATCAACCATTGCATAATTATTTTGAAAAAACCAAATTTTGACACCTTCAATCCAAGATGGCGGCTCGAGCTCGACCCCCCCAAGGTCGAAAACTTTTTTTTTTCTTTAGAGTCCCAATCTTAATAACCCATATCAAAATCGCTACTACACGACCTTTTGCAAGGTAAAACTCCCCACTGACTGGAAAGTTGGAAGAGGTCATAGTGGAATTCTGAGATTACTCAACTTGTCATGATGTTTTCAGGAATCTGGTGGAGTGGACGGTCTTAACCCAACCTAACCTAACCCACTGCAATGGTTCTATGAAAAAAATATTATGATTATAATTTTTTCCAAAGCTAACTATTTCAATAGTATTCGCCAAAATTCTAATGTACTTTGGTTTCCAGATAGTTTTTATCGTATTAAAAACAAGTAAACGTAAATAATATTATTTAAGATGAAGCCATAGTAAATAATGCAAAATCATACAAAATCATATGTTTTTGTTTTGAAAATTTGATCGCTTAGAAGTATTGTAGATGCTTCAATTAAATATTGCATGTAGAACGTACCTTGGCCCTTAAAAATATCGATCATTTTTTTTATAAGTCTTTTAATAAGCCTTTAAAAAAATAAAGTATAAGGTCTAAAAAACATACTTTCATGTCCAAACTCTCCTATTTATAAACCTCTTTTCGGATATGGTTTTATTGTATAATGTGGCAAATTCAGTTTATTTTATAATGATCGCAAAAAAACATATAGTTTGGGAGGCGGGATTGGGTACCGCCGCCCCGGGAACCTTTATTGGATAACCAACACCTCTGCCATAGGTCACCCCAAGTGGTTCGCTGCGTTTGGTGATTTAGCAAGGGTGCCCGGGTTCATGGGGTGAGGTTTGTCTAGGTATTGAAGGCGGATGACCAGGACACACTGAACCTCAGATTCCTACCCACCCCTTAAACCCTTTTCCTTCCCAGAACTCTCCTCTCCTTCCTTTCCCCAAAAAACCCTCCACACACCATCCCCAAAGATGACATAGGCCCTGAGGGAAATTATTTTCCTCAGGGCCTCCTGTGTGGAGCTCATGTAAAAAAAAGTTGATATTTACACCCAATCTTCCCAAAATAAAATAAAATATGCATTTTCGCGTTGTTATTTTACAATACGGCCGCTAGTCGACGAATTCGATTTTTCAAAGTGAACCCTATGACGTCCACCGAAGAACTACTGTTCACGCCACAGTCGCCAAACCTCAGTCACGCCCCGAACTGAGCGGGAGATGGACGCGTCTCTCCGCGTCGCTTGTTTTCGTGAAATCAATTTTAATTTTCCGTTTTATTACAATAAACAATGCGTAAAACAGGAATTAATATTTATTACAGGCCTTTACGAAATCAACCTGTAAAACAAAACTCTCAAATACCTTTTCCAACCTTTCCAAAAGCTTTTTCTCAAGTATTTTTAAACTCCTCCCATAAAGGGCGTGAATTCCGATTTCGATTTTTTCCTGAACTAGTGGATCGCCTTAAGTGTGAAAGCTGTCAAATAAGTTTCATAATTCTCTGTGAAATACTTGACTTCAAACTGCGACATTATTGTTTCGCACTCTTGCCACTGCGGGCGGCGGACCACGGCACAGCAGCACATGCGCACGCACCCCACGCCTGAGTGACCGTTTTGGCCGCCATTATCATTCGTTTTCACGCAACCGAGGTGAGACTTTAGCTGCTGAACCGCGAGTTACTGACCATTTATCTATTCCCGTTTTTGTAATCCATTTTTTTACACGACGGAAAGAGAGACAGAGTCTTACCTCGTAAACGCTGTAAATAGACAGTACGCACACGTAAAAGCAGGGTTTATATGTATGTATAACTAAGCTTAACCATTATATACCATCTTTGACCGAAGTCAACATGTATTTCTTCCTGATGACTGAGATTCCTTACTACCGACTACAAAGCCAAGAATCCATGCCCTGGAGATCACATGCACCAGAATCCGTTCCTGAACCAGCCGACAACGCACTCTCATATGCGCGGGAACTTCCTCCCAATGAACCAACATACCGCCATGTTTTACTCTAACAATTGACGACCAACGTTTTAACTTAACAATTAGCGCCCAACGTGAATTTATAACCTAACAACCTAAATCGAATCATTTACGAAGAGCATTGCACGCCACTGGAAGCAGTGATAGGTTAAAAAAAAAAATCTGAGATCTGAAATTCACTATTTGATCAACAAATAATTATGAACGATCTTAGGAGTCGTATTCTTTAAAAAAATAGCAGGATTTTAAAACGAAGAAAAAATATGAGGAGTTAATACAAACAAAAAAAAACTCTAATTATAGGACCCACTTAGGGCACACAGAAAAGTTGTTCTGAAGGCGGGACGATTTTCGCAAATATTTTCAAAACTTTGCAAATAAAGAGCGAGTAAAAAGAAGAAAAAAATTGTCATTAAAGAAGCTGGGAAAATGTAACAATGGAAGTAACTGTAACAAAACTCCCCCAGAGTTGGTACACTGTCATTATTGTTTTTGTTTCTTCAGAATAGCATTTTGCTTTTTATTCTTCATTTCATGCTTCGTCTCCATTATTCTTTTGTTTCGTTTTTCACAGCACTTGCGACATTTAATTGCCTAAAAGCAGAACTGGAATAACACAAACTATAACAACAAAAATAAAATGTGCAGTCGGTCCGTCAAGAAAGTGTTGCGAAAATGGAGGGCGCTGAGCTATTTATAATGTTTTAAAATGGCAAAACTAATATGGTTAAAAATTACCTTTAACATCAATAATATAAATTTTTTACATTAGCATCACGCAGAAGGCCCTTAGAAAAAAATCCTTCAGGTTCTACGACATTTTTGGGGATGCTGTGTTTAGGGTCTTTTTATGGAAAGGAAGAAGAGGAAGTTCTGGATGGAATGTGGGGATTGATGTACCAGGAGTGACGAATGTAGAATCATCATCTACTCCCGCTGCGGTGAAACATGATGGGTCGATAGAGTCCGGCTGGAGAGGTCAAAAAGTCTCCGTTAACCAGTCTCACCCGATCCAGCCCGCCAAGCAAAAGGTTGTCAAATGCATCCGCCGCCAAGACCTAGACAAACCTATTTTTTTTCAAACATTTAATTTTTAATACTTCTATGTAATTGTGCGTATCAAAGATTCCGCTTACTAGATGTTTAATCGAAATAAGAATAACTTTTAGAGATTAAAAAATAAAAATCAAAGGGTAAAGAAAAGATGAGCCGTATCAAATCAAGATCGAGAGTCAATTTTAAACTTATATTTGAGGTTGTAATTTATTTTTAGGTTATTTTGCCGTGTTGCGCTACTACCTTCTTTGTCCATCATCGGTACAGGCGTGTAACTTGAGTATGTTCTAAATTCGATGTTGCCGTGGTAATGAAGCATTTAAGTTTAATTTTATTGACTTATTTTACTTTCTAAACGTGATGTCTAATTGATAGCTAGCTAGGAATACATTTTTTTAGCGATGAAATGCGTTTGATTGGTATATCTGAAATCTGTGTGGAAATTAAAAATAATAATTAAAAATGTGTATTTGCCGGAGCATTTATTTTTTTGGTCCAGGAAGCTGAAAGGTGAGCGAGTATTCAATGTTCAATACAAAGGATTCAACATTCAACGCGGAAGGTATTCAACATTCAACACGGAAGACTATACGTTTAATATTTTTTTAAGTAATTTAATACAAAATCTAATAAAAAAATATTCCTTCTCATGAGGTTCACAAGGTTCACGGGGAGCTTTTTCTGATAGGCCAAAGTCAAAGCATTTACAAAACCAAGGCGTAATTAGATGCCTCCCTACCCAACTCGCGAGAATCCCTGTAGCTATATTTATTTATTTGAATATATTCCATTTCGTTACTGAATTTCGACAAATCATATTACAAATTTAATTGAGATCTGTTGATCACTATACTAGGCTCATGCCTGTATTATAGTTGTCGTAGTAAAATTTAATTGAGATCTGTTGATCACTATACTAGGCTCATGCCTGTATTATAGTTGTCGTAGTAAAATTTAATTGAGATCTGTTGATCACTATACTAGGCTCATGCCTGTATTATAGTTGTCGTAGTAAAATTTAATTGAGATCTGTTGATCACTATACTAGGCTCATGCCTGTATTATAGTTGTCGTAGTAAAATTTAATTGAGATCTGTTGATCACTATACTAGGCTCATGCCTGTATTATAGTTGTCGTAGTAAAATTTAATTGAGATCTGTTGATCACTATACTAGGTTCATGCCTGTATTATAGTTGTCGTAGTAAAATTTAATTGAGATCTGTTGATCACTATACTAGGCTCATGCCTGTATTATAGTTGTCGTAGTAAAATTTAATTGAGATCTGTTGATCACTATACTAGGCTCATGCCTGTATTATAGTTGTCGTAGTAAAATTTAATTGAGATCTGTTGATCACTATACTAGGCTCATGCCTGTATTATAGTTGTCGTAGTAAAATTTAATTGAGATCTGTTGATCACTATACTAGGCTCATGCCTGTATTATAGTTGTCGTAGTAAAATTTAATTGAGATCTGTTGATCACTATACTAGGCTCATGCCTGTATTATAGTTGTCGTAGTAAAATTTAATTGAGATCTGTTGATCACTATACTAGGCTCATGCCTGTATTATAGTTGTCGTAGTAAAATTTAATTGAGATCTGTTGATCACTATACTAGGCTCATGCCTGTATTATAGTTGTCGTAGTAAAATTTAATTGAGATCTGTTGATCACTATACTAGGCTCATGCCTGTATTATAGTTGTCGTAGTAAAATTTAATTGAGATCTGTTGATCACTATACTAGGCTCATGCCTGTATTATAGTTGTCGTAGTAAAATTTAATTGAGATCTGTTGATCACTATACTAGGCTCATGCCTGTATTATAGTTGTCGTAGTAAAATTTAATTGAGATCTGTTGATCACTATACTAGGCTCATGCCTGTATTATAGTTGTCGTAGTAAAATTTAATTGAGATCTGTTGATCACTATACTAGGCTCATGCCTGTATTATAGTTGTCGTAGTAAAATTTAATTGAGATCTGTTGATCACTATACTAGGCTCATGCCTGTATTATAGTTGTCGTAGTAAAATTTAATTGAGATCTGTTGATCACTATACTAGGCTCATGCCTGTATTATAGTTGTCGTAGTAAAATTTAATTGAGATCTGTTGATCACTATACTAGGCTCATGCCTGTATTATAGTTGTCGTAGTAAAATTTAATTGAGTTCTGTTGATCACTATACTAGGCTCATGCCTGTATTATAGTTGTCGTAGTAAAATTTAATTGAGATCTGTTGATCACTATACTAGGCTCATGCCTGTATTATAGTTGTCGTAGTAAAATTTAATTGAGATCTGTTGATCACTATACTAGGCTCATGCCTGTATTATAGTTGTCGTAGTAAAATTAAGAATTATTTATAAGCAAAATATGTAAATCATGATAGAAATTAAAAGAAAATAAATAAAAATCGAAATACAAGGTGGCGCGAAAATTGTCACCCGATGTTCATGGGCTGTACTTGTTTTTCATAAATGAAAATTTCGGTTCTAATTTTGGATTGTGTTTATTTGATGTCTTAATTTTTTTCCATTAAGTCGAGAAAATGATAATGGATAAGTGGCCGTCGCCAATTGATGACCTAACGGGGCCGATGTATGGCATTTTCCATCACTCTTTTCAGAACTTCCGGCGATAGGTTCTCGCATTCATAACGGACATTCTCTTTGGGGTCTTCAAGAGTCTGATTCTTGTTGAGTGATTTCTTTTTTAAGTGTATTTTGTATCTTTTTACTTCACAAATGTCAAAGCAGAATCCACATTTGCCGCTATTTGCAAAAATTATGGCATTTTCCGATAGGGTGATAACTTTTGCGCCACATTGTTTTTAGATATTAGAAATACGAGTACGTAGAAATATTAAAAATAAATCTAATATTATTGTACTTACATGTTGGATTGTGGTGTATTGAATACCTTAGGCAACTGTAAACGTTGGAGTAATAATGTGTATTTTTTATTTCATTTTAATCCGCTATTACTGAGAGCAAAATATGTTTGTAGTTTAAACAGGTCCTGCGGCGGCACAGCAGTTGAGAATAACCAAGTTCATGACTTAATTAAAACCGAAGTTATATATTTTTCAATACATTTTCGTCTATTTCCGTATACATTTCGAATGTGTTTTCAAAATGTGTATTAACATAAAATATGCCGGGCCGTACAAAATCTGAGAGAAATGCCCGAAAATGATAAGGGTAGCAGTAGGTACTTACTAGGTTTCTGGTTTAACAATTCCCTTTGAATGCAAATCCTTTCTCTGGGGAGTTTTATTTGACAGGTGGAGGGACGGAGGGAATTCGGAGACAGGCGAACAAACAGACACCGTTTCCTCGCGGGGGCCAAGGTGCAAATTTACAATTCTTTGTGGCGCAGTTCTAGCCCTGTTGTTAGGGTCAGGCTGTATACAAGGCCGGAAGCCTTGAACTGCATGCCCCCGAGAATAATGACTTTAATATTTAGATAGGCGGGTGTCCTTCTTCCGGGAATTTTAAAAGGGTTGAAAGTTACTTTCCTTAAGGGCGAGGATAATGTTTTACACAATGCTGGAGAATTAATTATTAATGTAAGTCAACTTATAATTAAATATTCAAAAAAACTTATTTATTTGCAATATCTAACCAAATCCAGTTGAAATGCAATAAATCCGTAGTGGTTATTGAAATGAATAATATTGATTTGATGACCCGTTTTGCAAACTTTATCTATTCATTTATTTATTTTTGCGAAAATAGTACATTAAACCAATGCCTACATTACAAAAGCGAATTAAAAAATTACAATAAAATATGGTTAGCGTAGACAATGAAGGACCAAAAAGGTTTCATGTGTGTACTAGAAAATAAGTATTCCTACCCTCCTCACAACCCTCCACAGAGCTTCCTCAAAAATGACATAGGCGCTGAAGGAAATTACAGGGCCTCCTGTGTGGATAAAAAAAGTGACAGTAAATTTATTAAAATGTCTATAATTTCGTACATAAACAAGAAAAATAAAGTTTCTAGAAAAATAAGTACAACTTGAAAATGCGATATTATTTAAATTTATCATAATAATATTGTTTCTTGCCACTAACTAAAAAGCATTCCGTGCCTAAAAATAAATTTGATCCCACTTTCCATTTAATTTTAACGAAGGTACCTATTCCTGTATTATTCTTCCATTATAAACATAAAAGTAAGTTATATGAATTTTTTTTATATATTTTTATAATTGTCTAATGTTAAGTGGTTTAATAATATAAATGTTTGTCTAATGTAAATTGTTAAGTGGTTTAAAACAAATCAATTTTTCTTTTTAATCGTAACGTCAATTCGCAAAGATATTACTTTATTCGATAATATATTAATTTTAAGGTTTCCTTTAAAGAGTTCCTCTATTATTCTTTCGCCTTTAAAAATAATATTCTAAAGCCTACTACAGTTATTTGGCAAATGGGTATAAAAGAAATTGAGATATCAGGGGCATGTAGTAGTGCTAAAATAAGAAAATCCAAAAAATGATTAGGAAAAATGTTTCTTTGGAACAGATTCTTAGAATAAAAAAATATGTATACATTTTTTTATAAAAACAACTATCTTTTTATAACTTTTGAAGGTTATTCCCATCAATGTAATATATCGTTGAAGAAGAAAATAACACTAATAATCTAAAGGAAAATATGAATAGAACAAGACACAGAAAAATAGAAAAAGATAATGGTTGCAACTGGGACTCGTACACAGAACCCAGAACCTCTCGTCGAACCGGGACATCCGCTTTTACCAATTCAGCCATTGCCACCTTCCGGTTAGACGAGAGGTTCTGGATTTGAGTCCCAGTCCCCAGGACGGAGGACGGAGGACGAAGGAGACGAAGTGTGAAGGAGGACGAAGTAGGCACCAATTTTTATATGGCTATTAAAATAATATTATGTTGATTGTAGGTATGCATAATACAACATATAAGTAAAAAAAAAAACAAAAGTATTTTCAATTTTCAAAGTCTGTCATCAACATCATTGTTTTTAAAGAAACAGTTCCAGAATCCTGAAAAGGTTATGATTCTCAGAACGACCTATTTAACTATAATAACTATTCCGGAAATCACGTAGGTACACTTATTTACCTAATAAATTAATGCTTGATTTCAGACACGAACCCGTGCTATAGAAATTTTAAATTTAAAAGCTTTTTGGTGGTTACTATACAACAGTAAAATTTAATTAGTAAAGTCTAGAATTTGAATGTAAAGTTTAATGCTCATAGAATCAAGTACGTGGGGGCTTTAAGAACGAATTAGTTATAATCTCATAAACTTTCAGTTTTGCAACTTGTGGCATACATAACCCATATTGGTGTTTATTTAGCCGCCGACGTAAAACCGAAACATCGAACCCAAATAATATAATAAAACATTACTTAATTAACTAAGAAAGGTCGTTCAATTTATCGTAAGGCCAAAGATTGTTGTGTCCTTTAGACCTCTAGAAGGTCATGAGTCATGCCGGCTAATCAAAGGGAACATCTCACATCTTGTAATTTATCAATCGATCGGAAAGGATTAAAGGAACCCGATCTATTTAGCAAATTAATTATGTACCCATCAAGTAAATTATTTATTTTTTCCAGAAATCAGTGTTTACATAATATGTACATCCTACATTGGAATCTAATAAGATAAATAAAGGTGATTTGATTCTCTGCTATAGAAATAAACAAATAATATATCTTATATGTTGCTTTTGTCCATTTATGGTTCGCGTATATGTTATTCTTCATTCTTCATTTTCCATTTTTTTTTTTTTTTTTTGATGATCTCTTGTTCTGTTAACTTGATGCATTTTTATATTTATTTTTTTGAAGGCTAGATTGTTTATTATGTACTTTTGATTGCATAAGGATTAATATCATAAAATTAAGTCCTTGGTAAGTAGTACTACGTGCTGTGTCCGAAAGAAATATTCATTGCGGGTATTAATATCTTACGTGAGTTCATAGTTCGGATTTTTATATTTGTTTGTGTGGTGTTATCTTGTTTATTTTCGTATGCGATTCAATATAATATGCATATAAGGCTTGTAATAAGGCCTATCGGCTAATAAGGCCTGAGTAAAAAAAATACAATTTAAAATGTTTGATACCGCTCAAGACACAATCATAGGTAGAGCTAACACTCATAAATGGCGCTTCAAGCTTGTCGCGGCGCGACGCGTAGCTCGCTAGTTTCGACGTGGGTGGTTTGTATATTTATGGTTTCGACCAATGCGGAGCTATTCGTTTGCGAGGAGCGGTTGTGAGGCTCGAATAATAAAAAAAATCGTCCGACTGAATCATAAGTAATTTTAGTAATATTACACTTTTATATATAATTTTGTGCTACAGTTTTCTGTTTTTCATACTTCTATCGACCTTTGATGTCTGAGTAATGTATCGTGAACCAATTATTGCACTTTTGTATTTTTTTTATACACGATGCCAGCGGTTATTAAGGCCTACCAAATTTGACCGTATGACTTATTATACTCTTTTTTTTTTGTAACAATGTTTGTCAGGTTTACAACTTATTTTAAAACTTTATCAAAATGTTATGGAGGTTTGTAAGTAATTACAACTGTTTACTAATTTGATTTATGGTTATTTTAGTGCCTACATCACGATGCCCACCAAACGAGCATTGTGGTCTGAAAATGACTTGGTGTCGGCTGTCCAAGCAGTAAGAATGAGCACATATAAGCTGATGTGAGATATAATATTCCCAGGAGAACCATTAGAAACCATCTCCGGATCGAAAGTTTGAAAAAAAAGTGTTTTTTTCAATCTTAAAAAACACTGATGGCTGTTAAACAAAAAAAAAATTGTTGCCATTTTGAAGACTTAAAGCATGATTAATGCATATTCATTATAATTGATCCCAATTACCAAATGTTAGAAGTAGAAGCCCATTTTGATAATTTTTGAGTGTTTAATTCTTAGACCTTATTATCCTACTATACTATAATAAGGCCTAAAACCAAGGTTGTTAAAAACGTTTAATTTTATGTTTGTTTATGGCAAAAGTGGCCATTTTTGTTCATATTTTATAGTAATTGATCTGTACGTTTAATTAATATTACAATTTGTTGATTCGGATGCATAGTTTTTTATTTTATTTTAAATCTCCCTTAGGTAGGCCTTATTACCCGCACCTACCTTAGTTATTTTATGTCGAGTACATCACATATTTACTTTGTGGCCTGCTATAATTATACCATAAACACCCACATTTGTTTTAGACAACTTCATTTGAAGTGGTTTAACTCAAATGTATGTGTTTATGTTGCAATAAGTGATTGGATAAGTTCACAATTGTTTCTGCCGTTCTCTTCGGCTATAAAATACATATACACAATTTACGTTACACATTCTCAACAAAAAGTGTTAAAAACGTTGTTTCTATCTCTCATTAATAAAAACACCGACAGTGGATGGGAAATCTCACTCAGCAAAAGGATAGCAATTTGTTTTTATTTCTCTTTTTTAAAGACTTCTCCTTTTCTAGACCATTTTACAGCCCCTATTTAGAGACTCTAATGAGACTTTGCTCAATCGACAAGTTTAAGTTATACAAGGCACGAAATCAAAAAGATCATTTTATTTTGTTAACATTTTTATATAGGAATGATTAAATTTACCTTTTTGAGAAGATCGTTGGAATTAACAAGCTATATGTTAAAAGATATGAAGTAATTTCTCTTTCGCAATGGAGCCCGAACATAATAGAGGTTCTAAGTCGTTCTTAGATATTATTTAAGTTGAGAAAATTTGTAAGACAAAAATGTGTCATTAATTTAGGTATCTTTTTAATGAAATTGACTATTGATTTAAGTTTATGTGGACAGTAAAACTCACAGAAAAAGTAGGCTCTGTATTTTTTTTTTAAATTTGTATTTATTCATTGCTTTGATGGTTATATAATTTGTGGATTTTTCGACCACCATGCTAGGCACGTGCCCATGTTATAAATGGAAATTCTACTTTCAATATTTATTTATTGTGAAATACAGAGCGTTAAATAATATTTCATTACATCAGTTTATGGACTAGCCCCAGAAAGGAGTCGTAAGTGACGTCATCATTCAAGCATGTTCAGTCTTTTCGTCTACATACATGACGTGTAAGGAGGAAGAGGACAAGAGTACCTCTCTCCAGGATTATCATTGTGCCGCAGCCTTGTTCTAAACAATATATTTATTGCCATTTTGAAATCACTGAAGTTTAAATGAAAAATATCGACCTCAAAAGAAAGGCAGTTAAGCAATGTACTCATTCTCCCCAAAGTCGTGATTATTGGAAGTTTGGTAAATACCTTTAGAAAACAAAAAAATTTGCTGCCTAGATCTGGTGAAGTTATCGGGGACATGAAGCGTAATATTATGTTACAGAAAATCTGCATTACAAATGCTTCCATTGCAAATTTTGGAATTGAAAGGTTAACGGAATTCACTCTATGTTATGTATTTTGTAATTTTTGTGATAATTTTATAGTTCTATGGAATGAACTGTGGTGTTTATGCCTTTTTGTTAATTTTATTTAAGTTGTACTAATTCTCTCTCTTTACAACACTTCCTATTACTATTTTTTTCGTGTTTTTTGTTAATTTTTATTTAATATGTTTTTTTTAGGCACCAGTCTCAACTAACTGTTCCCAACTCAGAGACAGTGGGGATGTGGAATCCCAAAGTGGGGTATTTGTGAGGCTTGCGGGTCATGAAAGGAAGTAAATAAAAAGAGGAAAGAGGAAAGTCGGGTAATACCTGGTATTCAGATCTGGTCAACAAACATTCAGTCATATCAAGCAAAGTTTCGTTTCTGAAGTATGATACTTGGAGTACCTTTCAACCCGGGGAGCGGGTAAGGGTACCGCGAGCCCGGGAACCATTTATTGCATTACCAACAACTCTGCCATCCCAAGTAGTTCGCTATGTTTGGTGACTCAGCAGGGGTGCCCGGATTCATGGGGTGAGGTTTGTCCGGATCATGGCGGCGAATGCGTCTTCCCACCATCTGCCATAGATGGTGGGAAGATAGTCCTGCTGGATTGGGATCCAGCAGGACTCTCTCGGAACATGCAGCGGTGGGGATAGATTCACACGTCCGTCACTACAGGACTCACTGTCCCCAAGATTCCTACCTACCCCTCATACCCTTTTCCTTCCCAAAACTTGCTCTCCTTCCTTTCCTATATTATTACAATTATTTTCTTTAGGGCCTCCTGTATGGAGCCAATATAAAAATTAAAAAAACACCCTGGAACTTGCTGCGAATATACATTTATACTATTTTGTATTATTTAAATGTGAAATAATTCGCATATTTATTTATTTATTTATAAGTACATGTTACATGATTAATACATTTTCTTGAGAAGATACATTAGGTCACCATACTAGGCAGCTGCCTGTATCATGGTGACCAATGGAAGATAGTTATATTGAAATGAAGTCTAGTAAGTGTAGGTAAACATATTTAAGTAAAATTATACAAAAAAAATTAGAAAATTGGTAGATATGTTTCCACATATAAATGTGGGCCCGTCGGGATTCGAACCCATTGAAAGTTAAAAAAAAACATCTGGATTCATAGTTGAGAATCTTGTACAAGAACGTTGGACAACGGAGGTCGATGATTCTCTCTGAATTCTTCAATGATCTGTTTGGCAAGAACCATTTTCCCATATATCATTTAGAACCTACTGATGTGACGGCGCCATACAAAAATTATCGATCGTTATTTATACCGCAGCGACTGCGTGATTGAATTTCAGAACCCGGTTTCGTTTGCGTGTCCGACGCCATGCCTTACACGCCGCGCCACAAATAACATCCTGTGTACGTGAATTTTCAGACAAAGCTACCGTTGCAATTCGGTTTCGGTAAATTTATACAAAGCCGGGACCAGCTCATTTTGGACAAAAATAAATAAATATATATCCCAGTAGATAGGTAATAATTAGATGTAATTAATTCCGTGAGCGGAAATTGAAAATAATGTATATTATCGTCAATTTCTTAAATTTAAAAATACGAAAATGTCATTTTTCAATGACCTCCATGTTTAAAAAACAGCCTACGTTTTTGAATGGTTTGTCTGGCAAAGCAGGGTTTGTCTAGCGGGCTTGTGTGACAGATTGGCCGCGCCGTGTCAGTTCGCTAATATGCGAAGTGAATTTTGATTTTACGCAATTGAAATTTAAAATGCATCATTTTCCGCCTCCCCCAATGCAATAAGTTTCCGAAATACGTAATTCTAACAATTATTCAACTTCTGCAAAGTGTTTTTTCGCGAAAAAGTGCATATTTAACGCTGTAATTTACAACATGGAGGTCCTCGAAAAATGACATTTTCGTATTTTTAAATTTAAGAAATTAACGATAATATACATTTTTTTTCAATTTCCGCTCACGGAATTAATTACATCTAATTATTACCCATCTACTGGGGTAGAAAATTAATTTTTTTAGTGTAAAATGAGCTGGTCCTGGTTTTGTATAAAATTAATTCGGTTTCTAATTGAAGAATTCGTCACAAGATGTCGCCACTTTTGTCGGCATAGGGACGTGTCCTTCCTAGGTATAAGTTCTACGAATTTGTGAACCTGGAGTATCTCCCGGATTTCGAAAGATTGACGGTAATACTCAGTTGTATCAAGCGGCTGTATATTACATATGACGTCATCGCCCGACCCGGTTACTTTGTCGCGGTGACTAGCCATCACTGGTTGAATCAGTGTTGCCAACTTAACTTGGATTGGAGTGTCCCGAAACGGGAGAATTTTTAGTCTAACGGAATTTACAGGATGAACGATGAAAGTAACAAATTATGTACTTTCATAGGCGAAAATATCCTATATTTATGGATATTTACGGGGAAATTTTGATCCCTGAAATCCTCGGCAACACCGGTTGACACGTTGACAGTGGATACGAGGAAGAAGCTAATTTTGGAACCAGTTCCTATTGAATTCATAAAATGATCACCAACACTAACTGGGCGAAGCCGAACCAAAAGCCGCCCGCAGGGCCTAGCAGTAAAAACCTACAGAGCGGGTTTTTAACTGCTAGTTCATTTTTTTTTTTTTAATGTTTCTTTATTCATTGAAAAAATCTTTTTTTACAAAAGTTGGGGATTTTTCGATCACCATGCTAGGCACATGCCCGTGTTGTGGTGGTCGATAATTATTATTTTGTTATAAAAAAAATCTAATAATCTAAAATTCGAAGAAAAACATCGCATTCCATATTTTTTTTACATTAAAAGCTTTAACGCGTCACACATGTATACAACGTACAATTTTATACTTCTGACATTGCTCAGCAAATAAAAACAGGGTTTAAGGGTCGGGTATCAAACCGCGCTGACACTGCAGTTAGGTATTTCTTGTACTTGTAGACAAACACGGCCGCAGCCGGCCGCCTGCGTTTGACTAGAGGAGATGTGGGTATACTAGACACTACGGACTTAGGAAATAAAAATACACTTGCCTTATAAAATTTAGTTCCTACTATAATAATGGATACAGCTTAACATACTAAGAATCATATGGTGGAATAGCGTGGATAGCTCATAGAGACATTTGCGCCTGGGTCAAACTGCCCATTCACTGCAGTTAGGTATTTTTGGTAGTTGCAAACAAGCTCGGCCGCCGCGATCTACTGTGTATTTCGGTTAGATTCAGGCACGGCTGCTCAGCATTTTGATAAAATACGAAATAAAAATACACTTGCTTTGTATAATTTTAATTTATTTCTAACATAATTGATACAGCTTGACAGACTATAAATCATATTATGCAAGGGCAAGGATACATAGACTTTTTTTAGTCCCTGGACCTTTACAGACGTCTTAGTTTTTGACTCAATGTGACATAGAATCTAATGGTGTTTTGATGTGGAAAAAATTTCTGGTTCATATATGGTTTGTATAATGTTATTAATTTTTTTATAATTTTACCAGAAAATAATGGGTGTGAATAAGTTACGACAACCAGTTTTTACTCTGTGCCTTAGAAATTAAAAAACAGGTAGTTTTGTTTTTGAAAGTTTATTTATATGCATACAGTTTTTTTTTAATACGTAGTAAGAAAGAATATATTTTACAATTTATCTTTGATATACATAAAGTAGAACAAAGCACATTTAGAAAAAAGACAGTAAAAAATATAAAGAAGTTCAGACAAATTTTTATAAAACAACTAAATGTTTTATTTTTATTTTTATGTAACTTACAAAGTCCCAACTGCTATCAATCGCCTGGGGCCAGTGATTGGGGTATGTTGTGAGGCTGAATAAGGTGGGAGGGGAATAATATAGGGGAAGTACCTGGCTATTCAGATTTGGTCACCACACACGGCTAAAGCCATTTCAAGCAGCTTTTCAATTCTGAATAGTGGTCTTACACCAGGGCGATACATAAAGTATCTTCCACTCTGTTTTTTTATAGAAGGCTATTGACAAGTTTTTTTTTCTTTGTATAAAACACGCTGTAACTCGTGTTGTGCGTGTTACAGGTAAAATTGCAAATGTTATATGTAAGTTCAAAATAAATTAATTATTACCCACAATTATTATAGTTATTTCACAGCATTATCCAAAAATAACAAAGTTACTATTATATACTTGTTTACTATTATATAATTTTACAATTGAAAAATGTCCTCCACAACACAGGTGAATTCCTAGCGTGGAGGACATTAGACTATACATTTGTAATGTAAACTTATTAATAAAAAAATACAAAACAATACAGAGTGATAAGTGTTAGCCCCTCATTTATTCACAAGACTGTCATTTTGTAATGACATCATCCTTTCTCCCGGTCTATTATCGATAATTCATACAGCGCCCTTGAGCTGATTTTTCACAAAAACGGCGCTATATAAATCATCCAAATATTATTTATTAATTCTAAACATTCACAAAAAGTGTGGTAGATCATTCATTATAGCAAAAAGTTTATATGGAAGGCCATTACTCAGGCCGCTTATGTTTATTTAAAAAACTTACATGTTAACTGATAGTTTCTGTTATAACGACGTCATTTATATTGCTTCTGCTGCTTTTCTAAAAAAACATATAAAATAAATTTATTTGTAATAATACGACCCAGAATTTACCCAACATCGAAATTCATTCGATTTATCAATGGATGTTGTCGTTGTTTTCAATAAAACTTAGTGACAATTTGAACGGAATCGGTAGAGAACTCAAAATGGTCGTCGAAATTATGCATTTTGACATTAAATTCGAGTTCGGTGAACCCCAAACTCCTTAAACCTGATTTTGAACCAAATCGTCAAAGTACTTAAGATATTCAAGATGGATGCCGAAATTTTGCATTTTGACATTAGATCCGAGTTCAGTGCACGTCCAAACGCCCTAATCTTGATTTTGAACCAAATCGGTAGATAACTAAAGAAATTCAAGATGGATGCCGAAATGTTGCATTTTGACATTAGATCCGATTTCAGTGCACTTCCAAACGCCCGAATGCTGATATTGAACCAAATCGGTAGAAAACTAGAGAAATTCAAGATGGATGCCGAAATGTTGCATTTTGACATTAGATCCGAGTTCAGTGCACGTCCAAACGCCCTAATCCTGATTTTGAATCAAAAAGGTAGATAACTAGAGAAATTCAAGATGGATGCCGAAATGTTGCATTTGGACATTAGATCCGAGTTCAGTGCTCGCCAATACTCCCTAATACTGATTTTGAACCAGATCGGTAGAGAACACGAGAAATTCAAGATGGATGCCGAAATTTTGCATTTTGACATTAGATCCGAGTTCAGTGCACTTCTAAACGCCCGAATTCTGATATTGAACCAAATCGGTAGATAACTACAGATAAATTCAAGATGGATGCCGAAATTTTTAGATGTCAAAAAGCAAAATGACTTCAGTCTACCTTCAAACTACCCGTGATAGAAATCAGTAAAAAAATTAAATTTTGACTTTATTACCTTATTCTCCTATTCTTCCAGTGGGAGGGTCTATTTTTTATGGCACGGTAAGCAAGAATTCCTTTATTTTTACCCATTTTGAAGGTACCTGAAGTTTAAAAAAAAAATAATAATAAAATATGTAAAACTGTAAATCAAGTTAAAAATAATTTATTAGATAATAATAAATATATTTTATTTCTACTTACCCGGTTACTGTAACACCTATCTCCTCAATGATTCCTTCAAAAATCGAATAAACAGCGAACAAAATTGCTGCGAAAAAAATATGCGTGCTGTCGCCTTGACCGCTATCTCACGACTGAATGAATTCTGTGAAATTCAACCGTTATATAAGACATCGCGCGGCGTAATATTTTGCCATACATTTTTGTATGGCGGAGAATAGTTGAAAAATTCAGAAAGTTTAGGCGAATTACAATAAAAATCTAGATACACTGAAGAGCTTTTAATTTAATAGCTTGATTTAACATAATGTTTACTCTGAGATTACGGAAGGATTTTTGGTAAAAATGTTTACAACAGGTTCAGGAGAGATAATCGCGAAGGCCTTTTTCAACGTTTTAACTAAAGTTGCAGTATGTATAACTTATAGAATTTGTAAGATTACAGTAAAAAAAATTTAATCACTAGTAACTTTACACATTTTTCTAACTACCTGTATATAATTTTCTAGTATTGCTGCTACGAGACGCGGATGCTACTGCTAATGCGGAGCGATGTTTTCCAAACCCGACCCTTAAGATGGTTGGTTTAGAATTACGAGTCAGATGGGCGATATTTTTTCTGCCGATCGATCTCTGTTGACCCTTTCCGAGGCTCTGGGGCGCAATGAGTAAGCATTACATAAATTGAACCAAGAAAAGCCTCGAGTATTACAATACTCTGTGAACGCCCATCTGTAGACATATTTGGGATGATGCTGCAATTTCGTTAGACTAATGACCAAAAAAAATTATATTGTCCTATTATGGAACTAAAAATGCCAGATCGATCAACTTTCCTATTCACAGACTTAATATTTCAAACTTAATAATAATAATATTCACGATAAAAATATTTGGCTGATTACGTAGCGTCAATTTTGTGAAAAATCATCTCAAGGGCTCTGTACAAAGAAATTTATATTAAAATTAATATAACTGACTTACATCTAAGATTTATAATTATAACTAGTGACAAACATCTAAGATTTATAATTATAACTAGTGACAAACATCTAAGATTTATAATTATAAGTAGTGACAAACATCTAAGATTTATAATTATAACTAGTGACAAACATCTAAGATTTATAATTATAAGTAGTGACAAACATCTAAGATTTATAATTATAACTAGTGACAAACATCTAAGATTTATAATTATAACTAGTGACAAACATCTAAGATTTATAATTATAACTAGTGACAAACATCTAAGATTTACAGGTAGCAACAATTAAGATTAAGATTTATATTGAAACTCTACATATATAAAAATTAATCCCTGTTTCCCTTGGCCACGCCATAACTTCAGAACGACTTTACCTATTTCATTCATATATTTTTTAAAGTTTTCTAATACCTTGTGGAAGGTTCTAACGGAAAAAAAATCAATAAAATTTCAGAAAACTTAATGACTATTTTAACTTCGCAGGTTTGACAGTTCGCTCGTTTGATGAAATTGAATTTAGCAGGCAGCTGTTTTTTTTGTATTAAAAGGATTGTCTATAGATTTTTTAAATAATAGATATTTTAAATAGGTACCTATGTTAGGTACAAAATTTTATTGATTGTTCTTATAATATACAAAAATTAATATTAGTATTGTACGAAAAATGCACGTTTAATTAATAAAATTGTAATAGGTGGTACACGAGCTGTTTGTAGACTGAATGTACTGGGACTGAACATATGGATCGCTGGAGGGGGGTTTGCGGGACGGGGGATTGGTAGAGGGAAGAGGGTGGGCGGGGAAGGTGGAACGCACGGGAAAGGACATGCAGGGAGAAACAATTTATTTCTTTGTGTATGGCATTGCAGCGCATGCCCGGAACCAGCTAGTATATTATATTTACAACTGTGACTTAGCGTTAGAAATTTACCACTAATATAAGTAGTACTTGTTTTTGCCAGGATTGTCAGTGATAACATTGAAAACCAAACAACAAACAAAACTCTGTAGGTATACATAGGTACAAACAGGTAACATGGAAGGAAGTTATTGCTGCCAGTCGAAGCAGTTTGAGGATTTTATATATGCATGTTACATTCTACACATTTGGTACATATTATATATTACGTTCTCCGTTTTAGAGAAGCAGAAGACGAACGAAGTCCTTATGTAATATTAAAACAGAATATCAGCTGGCCCGAATGTCACTACGCCATCCCAAAATATTTTTATATAACGAGGCTGAAGGGAGTAGGAATGTAGGACCCGTTAGGAGACGGGGAAGAGTATCGTGGAAAAGCACCTAGGTATTCTGCTGTATTCACCAAACATGGCTGGTGGCATGTTGAGTGGTGGTACTACACCAGGGCGACAGCGAGAGTATCCTACCACTCTGGGACGTACCCCAAATTTGCTATATGTATTTTAATAACTTTTGAAATAACACGAACCTATACATAAAATAATATTGCAAACCTATGCATTTACGTATTCCACAATTCCATACAAACAGTCTCGCTTATTTTAAAAAATAAATTAGTCATCTACTAACATGTCGTAAAGAATTGTTGGAGCATTGTTAGAAATGTTATAATTTGCTTTATTTTTGTTTTAATTTCTATTTCTTTATGTTTTATTTTTCATATTTCTGTTATTTTTTTTATGTATTTCCCTTTGTTATTTAGCATCTCAATCTAGTGAGATGAACGTAAACTATGCATCATGTGAACATGTTTTACTGAATAGTTAAGAGTTACGCATTTTATAATGCTAATTTTATAAAAGTAATCGTGTTGACTTTCCGTAAATATTCCGAAACAATAAATAAATAAATTTATTAATTTATTTAGATAAACATATTGAACCCGTGATGTCTTGGTCTGGAGCCGTGGATATTACCCGCGCGGCCACGAAGGTCGTCTCAAAGGTCGTTTATTTTTAATTTTTCGTACACCTCACAAGAGCTTTTCTGTACCACCTGCATCATTACAAACTAGCGTGATTGTGAGACGGTTTCAAGTAGGGATTGAAAGAAGGGATTTATTAAAGCCGGTCTTGAAGACGCCCGGATTAAATGTGTGAGGAAAGAAGAATGTCGTCGGATTGTTTCCCGCTTGAAAAGGCTGCTCATTCTCAGGGCTGATTAAGGGGGTATTCTAGTCTAGAAAAAACTTTTTCTTCTTATTTTGATAATTAGATATTCAAAAATATCGCCGTACATGAATTTTTCAAAATTCGAATTATTTTCAACTAGCTGGTACCCGGCATGCGTAGCTACGACATTTAATAAATAAATTGTTTCTCCCTGCGTCTCCTTTCCCTTTCGTCCCGTTCCTTCCCCGTGACTCATTCCCCTCTCGCGTTCCCACTCCGCCTCCTCCACCTTCCCTCTCCCCACTCCACTCCCCCCCCCTTTCCGTGAACTCCCCTCCCGAGTTCCCCTCCCCCCTCTCGGGTTCCCCTCCCCCCTCTTCCCATGAACCCCCTAACCAAGTTACCCTCCCCCTTCCAACCTCCCGCATTCCATACATTCATTCCCGGTACATTCAGTTTTCAAACAGCTCACGTGCCACCTATTGCAATTTTTTGATACAAATTTCATAACGCCAGAGCTCACCAGTAGTTTTATACAAACCTTTTGCTGACAATAACGAACACACAAAAAAAACAATTATCCATTTTGGTGCAGTCGTTCGGAAGTTACGCGCAAACATACATTTCGGCGATTCATTTTTATTTATTTAGAAGTTATAGCCATTTTAGTTCCACTGATTTAGACGGAATCTAACAAGAATCTAAATAGAGTAAAACTTTAAGCGCCTTCTTCTCGAAACTACTTTTTTCGAAACGTTTGTCACAAAATCTCAAGTTCTAATTAACCGATTTTCTTTAAGGGTTTCATGCATTTTCTTAATAAATCCCCCTATGGCAGGAACCAATAAAAATCTATTCTTTTTACTTTTCACTTTTTTTAAAAAGTTCAGAAAGGTTAAAAATAACTTAATAATTAATAGTAGACGCCATTTTGCCAGAAAATTTTTTTTCTTCCCTTTTGTTCCTACCATAATGCAATTTGTACTGATAATATTTACCTTTTAATTTTTCAGATGACCCCGAAGGGTAGAAATCGTGACAAAATGGACACGCTCCCCCTCTACTTCAACAACGTGTAACTTTGTGAAATACATATATTTAAAAAAAAAAGAATTCTTAATTATAAAAAAAATTATACTTAAAATATTAATGGTTTGTTTTTATCGACCGTCAAAAAAAGCCCTAAATTTGGGCTCCTAGTCCACAATACCCCCTTAAGAGCATAGTTGTGGGCGCACAAGTAAAGTTCACTGTTTAAGAGGAATATAAACGCTAGAAATATTTCGAATATCATGCCTGCAAAATTTAAAAATCGAGCGTCTTTTTGCACGAGGCAAGTAAGCGAAAAAGTGGTTTTAATTTATTTTGTGCATAATTTTAGGAGAACGAAAAAAAGTTAGAACATGGAAAACCTCAAAAATAGTCTTAGCCATAAAGAATAATTTAAAACAAAATTGTTTCTTGTATTACTTCTTAGTTAAGTCATGAAAAAACATTTTTTTTGGTGGTTTACACCTCTATTTTTTGTTACGTAAATAATAATTTTATTGTAATTCCAATAAATAGAAAAGCTAGTAAAAGCTTCGATTTATCCGTAGCATATTTTTTGATGTTCATACTGTAAGTCGATTCGTCGTAAAGATTAATCAAAATAGTATCTAAATAGGATTTCACGTGTATATTCATCTTAAAGTAGTATTCCTTGCGGTAAAACATCACACAAATCAGCGGTAATGAAGAGTATCAACAATATTCACCACCATTTTCAATCATTTGCAATTTGATGGCACTGACTTGATCACGTCGTGACCCTTCAAAATCCATCACTGTGAAGGAGTGTTGAGCTTAATGGTGCTCCGCAATTTGTTTGAAGTAGATAAACAAGAATGATTAAATATAGCAGATTACAACCACATAAATAAACATAAAAAAGGCGCAAGCAGCTGTCATTATAATAAATAATGTCACAATATCAAACTCGAGTAGAATTTTCTATACGTACACGTCTAATAATTCTTTCCTCGTAATGTATGTTACCCACCTCACTTCATCATTCTTCAACCGTCTGTTTTAATTTTTCTTGAGATGCTGGACATATGGTAAAATAAAAACAGACAACAGGCGGAAATTCCACATAATTTCAAAGCGTTTATTGCTGGGGAAAATAAACAGAGGTGACGTGGACACATCGACTGCCCACTTGAAATAAGCGCCAGCTTCAAAGGGGTGAAAGCCGTCAAGAATTGGAAAAATAACTGAAGACCCTTGAGCTTGTTCACACTTGATACGTCAGAAGGTTGATGTTAAGAAAGGGTTAATAAAAAAAAATAGTAAGTGAACAGGTTTTAGTCATAGAAAGGATATAATTTTTTCTTTCTAGAACAAGATGAATGATATTATTAGTGCCTCATACAAAAGGGTAAATGTCAATTAGGTCACTGTTTTTTCTTCTTATAAATGTAAGTATCAAGGATGAACTCTCGATGACATACTATGTTAATATCATTTCCGGAAAAATTTTTTTTTTTGGTCCAATGCAAATTTTTTAATTCAACGCATTTGCACAATACCAGCCTTACTAAAAAACCCCGTGAAAATTTTATTCAATTGACAAACGGCCGCAGATGTGAAAACATTACTAATTAAAAAATTGTTCATAGAAAAAAAAAACTTGGTTTACACGGCCTGAGAGGTAGTTTATCTCTGTTTTAGTAATGATATCTGAACAAAATTTGAGATTTTTCCAAAGTTTTTTGAATGTTCTATATATTTCTTATTTTTGATAGTGTCGTAAAAAAAAATACCATTTATGAAAACTAGATAAAAATACCTTTTAGATTTTTCTATTTGAAACATACTTTAGTTTTAAAAAACTGCCATATTTTAAGATTCAAACGCGGAAAAAATTGGAAAAAAATTTCTTACCAAAATATTTTTTATGAAAGTGTAGAGAAATTTATAAAAAAACTAAAAAAAAAAAAAAAAACAGTCCTTTTATATAATGAATTTGGAAGAAAACTCTCACTTCACTTTTTATATCGTTCGTACAATTAAACATTATAAAAAAATATAACAATTGTTCCGAGAGAGTATTAGAAAAATTCTGACACTTTGAATTCACTTCCAAACAATATAAACGTTTATAACTCGAATTTGGTATTTATTAACACACGCACAAACCTTTTATTTTATTAAATATTATTACTTTTATGGAAGTTTCATTAAACTTATGTGGATAAAAAATAATTTATTCGAAATAACCTATATGTTTATTTTAAGCAAATTAAAAGTAACAACAGAGACATTATAAAAGCACAGAAACTGACAAAAATGTCGCAAATAATAGAAATTATATTCATTTATGATAATAATATAACAGTGAATCTATCATAAACAGAAATCATGTTTAAAAATGTTAAATAACTGCGCATGATATTTTACACGTCACGAAAGTAAAAAAACCGCGAATTTATAGAAAAAAATGGCCGCTAATGATGGCGCGCATGCGCAGATCAAGCAAAAACAATGCAACTAACCTAATAATGTGACCATCTTATTAGTAACCATGTAAAAACGCAGTGCACCGCGCAAGTAACAAATATGCAGGTTAACCATCGTTAAGGCGTTTTGTTATTAGTAAGGCTGTACGAGTATAATATTGAGGTAAAAATATTATTTTAAGGTTCTTTTGCGAGACTATTATTTGGTTCTGACATTTTATTACGGGCACAAATTGTACGCTCATCTTCAGCCAGCTGGACGCTAATCGCTTATTTTAAAAGATGCTATCACACGAGGAACCTAGTGTCATAATTTCGGATCATGCCACTCTAAAAATCATGACAGTGTCACAGATTAGTAGAAGAGGCATTTAAATAAAAATAAATCACAATTTATAATATTAACATTAGAAATCCTCAGAAGAATCTTTTCCGAAAACCAATTGTTTTATATCGTAAAAAATAAAATTCAAATTAAAAAGAAATAACTCTGTAAATAAAATTTTCAGTTTATTCTAGTACAATAGAACGTTAAAAACATTTCTTACAATTTATTCGGTTGCCGGACTGTTTGTTTCAACCATCCATGAAGCTTCCGACCATAACAAAATACAAAGACTGCGGACAATTTTAAATTGAATTAAAAAATTTTCCGCTGACAGCTGTTCGTTGCATGGATTATAAATATTTTTACAATGGTAATTTAGCATTAAGAGTTGTCCAACCAAACAGAAATGCAAACACATTTCTACGGGCAAACAGATGTTGCGTTGTACGACTGCATTTTTAATTACTGTCTATTTCTGAATCCGTGAAATCTGCTTCTACATGAATATTTTACATGACACGGAAACTCAACACTACCATGTATTTATGTGACTTCATGTATAAAAAACATACGTTTTTATGTTATCAATTCAGATGATATTATTCCAAAGATAACTTCAAAGTATTTAATAAATTTTCAAACATACTGAATAAACAAAACGAACTCCTCCTCGTCGGTCTAGTGGCAAAGTCCATTAAGGCGCCGTATCCCCGCTCAAAAAGAAGAAGTTGTAGAGATATGTAATTACGAATGTTGGAGAGAGTGCGCTAATATTTAAAACGGTAAAATTGAAGCGAAAATTGTGAAAATGTTAAATAAATCACGACTCGTTTAAAATAGATCATAAATCTATTTGGGCTGTCTAAAACAGCATTTAAAGAAACACTGTGAATTTTTTCATATATATTACTTGTAAAATAACTGAAACAGACGTGAAAATAATAATTTTCGGGGCATGTTTGCGATTTTTTTCTATCGAGGGAATTTAATATAATTTGCGTTTTGGCGTGGGAATTTGTAGATATTATCTTAAAAAAAGATGTATTTTTTAAGTGCTTAATAACTTCAAATGTTTAAGGGGGACATGAAAGAAATCGATAGAAATTCGGGTAGCGGCGGTTTAAGTAACAGATTTTTTCCATGAAATGACAAGTATGAGGTCTTATGTAAAAAATCGTCTTCTTTCGACTGGCATACTCCATTAAGTCGTATATTTAATCGGTTTCGAATTAAACGTGTTTTTAAATACACCATAAGTCATAAATCCAATAGTATTGTAAAGCAAAACACTAGTCAAACATTATACTCTAAATGTCAATAATACATTGATTTAGAGTGTTTAGACCGTTAAAACACAAGCAAAATCCACTAAGTCAGCTATAAAATAATCTTAAAGCCATTTTTGCGGCATTACAGTCAACAATTTAACAGTAATATTTACAAGCAAAGCACACCAAGTCATTATTGACTGGTAAAACCCACTAAGTCAGGCTAATTTTTTTGTAAATCTTTGATTAAAGGTTGGTGTTATTGCTATCGACTAATATTGTGTATTGATAAGGTACTTACAACAAAATTATAAAAATGGCGTTCAGTCCTCTATTAATTTCCAAAACCGCTAAATATTGAAATGCGTTTATCTTTTAGTAACTTAATGGACTTTCCCAGTAGACCAACGTCCTATTCCGTGACAAATTTTTGAGTTAAAAATGCAGTCATATTGAAAATATTATTACTGCTAAAAAACTATCACATCTCCAAACATTAAATTTGAAGACAAATAATACCACACAGCTTTTTTCTCAGACTTGAAACTTTGAATCAGATTTATTATCTCAGAATGCCATTTTTAGACATGTCATAGTCTAAGACTAGGGGGTGTGAAATATCACTTTATCTTGGTTTTCTTTATTACTAGCTGGTACCAATACATACTCCACATATATATTTTAATCCTTTATTGAATGTACGGCAGGCATGATGCCCAAACTGTTACTTTTTATTACCCAAATGTAACATTTTTTATTATTATTTTTAATGTTATTGCCTCCCAAGAGTCCCAGCTGCTCCCGTCTGGAGCCAGTGAGACTATGGCATCTCCAATTGAGGTATGTTGTGAGGCTGAAAGGAAGAGGAAGGTGGAGAAGTAACTGGCTATTCAGATCTATAATATATAAACATTATGTTCTTGAAATAGTATTTTTTTATTTTAAATTTTTTTATCCAAATATCTTCACATTTTAATTTTTTCGTGATACAAACGAAAAGCAGTATCCACATGAACGTAGATTGGCCAAAAACATCATGGAGGTAGGTACTCCTGCAAAACAACTTCCTGAAACTTAAGCGTGTATACGAAAAACTTTCTCTGTAAAAAAAATTACGCTAGCCCTCGCATTGCCACGGGGCATTTCGCTAACGAATGACTCATGTGTATTTTTAAGCTAAATGAAAATGTTTAATCTTAGTTGGTACAAATCTGCATTTTGTTAGCGTAGCCAAAAAGGTCTTAAAAAATTAACACAAAAATTTCCATATCTGGTTGAAATTTCACGAGCTTTAATCTACGAAGTGCTTTGCGGTGTCCAGTTCGAAAAAGAGGAAAATGCTTTTTTTCTTCTTAGAGTTCCTACCCATATCACATACATGTCGTTTGCATAACATTTAATACTGCAAACGCAAGCCTTTCATAATTGTGTGGTTAAATTATTTGTAGGTCCTCCGAAAATTTTATCATGATAAGTAGATACCCGGATGATTATTTTTTAATTAGATATTTTTTGTTTGTTTTATTACACATGTATATCAAATTAATTAGAAACAACTGATTGAAACTTATAAACCTCCTTGTAATATTTAAATATTGAAAAATATAATACATATATAATAAGTTGATAGGTTTAATTCCTTTTTATTAATTTCTAAATAAAACACTTGTGTTGCAAAGTTTTTTTTAACTAAGAAACGACATTTATGTTTATTAATATCACTTTGAATGGTTTTTTTCTAACAATCAAATAATAGAATAACAAAACAAATGACAATCGATGATTGCATTCTAATTGACATTATAGGATTCAAATTTAAAGGAAATATATTTCCTTTACATATATATCAACATCGCTCAGTGCAAATATGAAAGAGTTAAAAACGACACAGAAAAACATAACCAGTCCAGGTAAGACTCGAGGATCTGGGTTCGTATCCCATTTGCGATCGTTTCCTTATATCTGTGTCTTTTTTATCTCTATCATGTTTTCACTAAGAGTCGTTGATAATAATATTATCTTCTTCAAAGTTTACGTATATTCAATTTGGAAGGCAGGTGTGGGTACCGCCGCTCCGGGAACCATTTATTGGATAACCAACACCCTTGCCAGAGGTTACCCCAAATGGTTTGGTAAGTTTCATGACATAGCAGGGGTGCCCAGGTTCATGGGGTGAGGTTTGTCTAGGTCTTGGTGGAGGATACGTTTGCCCTTATTTGTCGCAGGCTGGGTCGGGAGTGACTGGTTGATGAAGACCTTTTGAACTCTCCAACTGAATTCTCTCAACTCATCGCCTTGCATCGCAGTGGTAAAGATGTATTCATACATCCGTTACTCATGGATAAATTGACCCCAGATTCCTACCCACCCCATACATTTTTCTTTCCCAGAACTTCCTCTCCTTCCTTTCCCCAAAAAACCCGTCACACAGCATCTCCAAAGCCGACACAGGCCCTGAGGGAATTTTTTCGTCAGAGCCTTCTGAGTGGAGTTTAAAAAAATATATAAATTTATCTTTGAAGAAAAAGATAATACTTGATAAAAAAATAAAATAAATAGGTAACGGTTACAACTGGGACTGGAAACCAGTATCTTTTGTCTTATGACAAACTCCTTAACCAACTCGGGAATGGGACTTCTTATTTTTAAGTCAATTTTGTCAATCTCGTATTTCAAAATCAAGATTAAAAATAATATCTTTGACTAATTTTCCCATATTTTTGTCTGCTACCTTTTTGAAATGTTTCAAAGACCTATAGAAATGGTTTGTTATGTTTTTATTTTTCTGTGTCTTGTTCTTTTTCAAATTTGCTTATAGATTTATTAGATGTAAAAAAACATATATTTATATATAAAGAAAAAATACTTATGAAATTGAACAAAGTGCTCAGGTTTAAGTAATAATTAGTTCATCTGTTAGATGTGAGTAAATTTCATCTCAGAGTGCAGCGAATGCCAGGTTAAAATAATGATTCATCTGTCGACAATATAAAAACATGCTAAAGGTGCAGCGAATGCTAGTATGGGCATCACTTTTATTTATTTATACGTGTGGCATCCCTACCACTCTATTTAAAATAATGATTATTTCATCTGTCGACAATATTAAAAAATGTTCAGAGTTCAGTAAATGTCAGGTTAAAATAATGATTAGTTCATACGTGACAATATAAAAAAAAAAACAACAATTAAAATGAAAATTCAGTAGAGTTTCTACATTACCACCGCAAAATGCATAATGCATTATTGTACAATGTACATATTATGTACAATAAACCTCAAGCGATACCGAAGGGACTCGAGTTCAATGCAAATTCAAGTCGAAGTCGAAGCAACTTTACTGCTGTAGGATCAAGAGGTAAGCGCTCGTCCTGTTTTATATAATTCAAAGCAAATAAATAGAATGAATTATGCAGGAGCCTGCCGCCGAGTATCCCTGTCTGGGCCGCTAATGGACATCGGAATCGGAGTGGTGTTGAGAGATTATTTCGCGAAATTTCCTCCGCAAAAGCAGGGATAAAATATTACGAGATTTCACCCAATTACTTTAAACGCTCACTTGAATCTGCGATTTATTCTGTACTGGCGCGCCCGACACCGGGCACAAGCAATTTTACAAAACTCGTGCGTAAAAATTTGTGGGGGCTTTTTGTTTTTCGAGAATTTATTTTTATCTTGAATGTAAAAGGCAATTTAGGTATTTAACAACTACTTTTTATGTATGTGCTTTGTGGCTGGCCAACGTGTTGAATTTTTCATTGGCTTACGCAATTCAGTGAATTGCTGGTGAATAATATTAACATAAATAAAAGTGTATGAAAAACCGGTTGAATTCTTACGATACGTATTGTAGAAATTGAGTTTGTGGTTTTAGGGGGCGATGAGTCAAGTTACGCTTTTTAACGCCAGCGTTTCGTACACCCTCGCAATCCTCATGAGTTGCTTAGGTTGTACTGAATTGTATTGCTTTTTTCTCGTTCTTCGGGCTAACGTATCGTAGGCTAAAGATTTCTTAAAAAATTACAATTTTTTGGTGATATTAATATTGTTGGATTAATCTTAGTATAATATTAAAAAGTTCAGAGTGTTTTTCAAAAGACAGAGTTGTTTTAGAGTAAAACTGCATTGTTTTCGTGTTAGCATAGTATTTTTAATGTGAACACCGAACAAGAATCCCAACTGTCCGAAATAATTTGGACTATCCGAAGTAAGTGGACTATTTCCAAATTACGCGTATTTGAGACTAAAGAGGGGGAGCAGATGGGGAAGAGAAATGTACTTACCTAGCTATTCAGGTCAAAAACACCGACAAAGCAGCTTTAAACTCAGCAGCCTTACTAAAAAAAAACCACAGCGCGACCAATTAACTGTGTTATTGCAATAACATAATTAAACCCCGTATACACTAAATCACGTTTTATTACCAATAACGTTTCTTGCGTGGTCACGCTGTTAAAATGCATTAAGATCTGACAACATTGTAAATGGTTTTAATTTCCTAGGAAACAGTGTTGTTTTAATTCTTCTCCGCTAGGGGTATTATTGGTGCGTCTGTGCATATCGGCCCGCGATGACAAAACAGTTCGGTGTGTTTATGGCGGGATATGGAAAATTTTGTTAGTGCCTAAATGTTGTGATTTTACTAAATAATTTCTATTGTAGTGACGAATTTACTCTTCTGTTCACATAATTGATATATTTACCATATTATTTGTGTGGTTTACATCAGTTTAATCAAGTTATTGTACAAACTCCGTACTTTCAAGGTTGAACTGTCAGAATATTGTTTTTTATAGGTTACTTAAGATAAAATTTTCATTTTAAGATCTTTATTTTAAGAAAATTTCTTAAAAGTGATAATTTTTTATAATATTAAAATCTAATACATGTGTTCTTAAACGTATCAAAAAAATTAACGTCTTTAGAGATGCAAGAAATCTGTTTTAAATTTCGGTATTATTTCTAAGTAATTTTTTGGCAATAAAAAAACTTTGAAATTTTTTATTATTTTTTTATTGTATACACGATAAAAAGTGAGGTGATAGTTTCCTTCCAAATTTATTACATAAAAGGACTGTGTTTTTTAAATTTTGATGTTATTTAAATTTCTCTACATTTTGGTCAAAAATATTGTGGGGGGAAATTTTTTTCCATGTTTTTCCGAGTTTGAATTATAAAATATGGCAGTTTTTGAAAGATAAAGTGTATTTCAAATACTCAAATCTAAAAGGTAATTTTATCTAGTTTTCATAAATGGTATTTGCTTTTACGACACCTTAAAAAATAAGAAATATATAGAACATTCAAAATACTATGGAAAAATTACAAATATCGTTCGGACATCAATGGTTAAAACAGAGATAAACTACCCTCTCAGGCCGTGGAAACCATGTGTATTTCTTTCAAAGAACAAATTTTTAATTAGTAATGTTTTCACATCCGCGGCCGTTTGTCAATTGAATAAAATTTTCACTGGGTTTTTTAGTAAGGCTGTAGGTCTCCACATTATTCATATAATATACATTCCTTATAAAGTTCCCTTGACGCGATTTTTCACAATAAAGCATTACTTTGACGGCCTCTGTGGTCGAGGAGCAAGGCTCAACTAGCAATCCGAAGGTCGCGGGTTCGAATCCTGGCATGCGCAAGGAAATTTTATTTAATTGATTTGTATTATTTTACAATTTATTCATTGAAAATAGTATACAGTATATTTGCGGCATGTTCCAGAGCGGAATATATTCTCAGTATCGTCTTGGTGTGCGACGACCCATCAGAATTGAAACGTTGCTTGAAATGGTTTTAGTCGGTTTTGTAACAAGATCTGAATAGCCAGACATTTTCCCATAGCCTTTCTTCTCCACTACCTTCAGCCTCACAATTTGCCCCCATTCAGGATGTCCTTGCGGTATTCATATTAAAAAAAATCAGAGTTTGTAATTCACGCGCGATAGAAGTTAAACTAGTAAGTCGCTAGATGTCGCTTTCTTTTCTTTTGCTTGTTTTTTTAAGTGGTTTGAAGATCGGATATTGATTTCACAAAATTAAAATGTTTTTTTTTGGATTTGATGCCTGTCTCTCTGGCCGCTGAGACTTGTCAGGCACCTTGCCAACTGCGCTATGGAAGTCACGCTCTGAGGTGGGAATTTGCAGCATTATTATAATTAACATTATTATAATTAACAAAATCTAAATCAAATAATGTTTCAGTCTATTAATCAAAAGTGCTGTCGCCTCTAGAAGCTGTTAATCAAATGTATTAAAGCTACGGTATTACCATATTAGTGCATCGTAAATTACTTGTTATCTTGATTGACAAAACAAATATCCACGTTGATGGCTCTGTAAATAGAATTCCGCCCCATCAAGGGCCTGATCCCGGCTTGTCACATCAAGCGATTGTCTTCGAGATGATCAATTAATTTAGAGGACATTGCGTATCTATTCAACGACACATTATGTTATATGACTTCGATAGGCCACGGTTCAATCTGCTTCAGAATACCGCAGAGTACTTGCTGGCGAACGCTCGTTAATCATGTAATATATTATGTTAGTCGTCAAACATTACACAGACTTTAGACGTCACATACATCAAAAATAAGAGAAAAGTTCATCGTCGTAAAGTTATTATCATAGTAGAATATTGTGGTTTGGTGTATTGTTCGATTTCATATATTTTTTTTTAATATATATTTTTTAATTATATTTTTATTAAGGATATTTTATTTTGTTTTGCTTCATAAAGAAACTAGCTAACGAAACAACGACTGATGTTCGTTTAATGGATTATCAAATTTTCCGTTTTTATTCTATATAGTTAGTATTATTCATATTTATTAAGTCTAATAAAATTGGCAACGTCTCCTATGTTGAGAGTAGAAGTTTATAACAAAGGCGGCTTGTAACAAAAATACAAATAGTAACACAATATTCGTTAAAATATAAGACGGTTCAAATCCCGTTGGCGGCAACTATCTTTGACTCCAGATACTAATATCTACAGCCTGTATGTCGGACGAATATCTACAGCTCATATGTTGAACTAATATCAACGAACTTTAGAGTGTTGACTAATATCTACAGAGCTAAGATCGGACGAATATCTATGACGGTCCCAGTGTTGACTAAAATCTACAGAGCGTTGGTTGAACTAATATCTACAGATCGTAGGTTGGACTAATCAACTAAATGTGTCCAATAGTCCGATATTAGGAATTTTTACATACATACTTATATAAATTAAGTTTTTTAAACTGCATACGCAATATTACGTTATTCCAATATGCTATACATAATTGCAAATCCAACCTCTACCAGTGCTGTAGATATTCGTCAACATTTTGGTTCTCATAGATATTAGTCAACAGTTTGAGCTGTAGATATTCGTCAATACTTTGGTTCTCATAGATATTAGTTCGATTTTTTTCAATGTAGATGAGTGTTTCAGGCTGATAATTATTGCTTATAATAATTGTAAAATAAAAGACAATCGTCGTACCATTGTAAATGCATACTTGTAAGTGAATGCGCAGTTTATAACTAAAATACAAATAACAACACATTATTACGTTTAAAATAAAAGGCAATCATGTATGCATTGATATTTTGTGTAATTTCTTTATCTGATTATTTATCTAATTTCTTTTTAAATATATAACCTACCTATTTTATTTAAAAGATTCAGTTTTCAATCATGAAGTTATTGTTTGTGTAATTAACTTGTAAGGCTAATAATATAATAATAATTTAATCACATATCAAAGTTAACTTAAAAGTTTAAAGTGCCATAAAAATGACTGTGACTCTAAATACTGAGGGGTGAACCCACTTGTAATTAATGGTTATTAATTTTTGGCGCCGAAAGTAAAGCAACTTCATACGAAGCAGGTAAGGGAACGTACCCATACTACGTGACCATTTTTTTGCAATTTTTAACCCCCCCCCCCCCCCCCGGTGACCAAAAACCTAAGCAACCCGTCGCTCATTTGTATGGAGCGTGACATTTTGAAGACCCCCCCCCTAAACGTGTCACGTAGTATGGGTACGTTCCCTAAGTTCCATATTTCAATACTGTTCACTTGTCAACTAAATTAATGTTTATTTCTTTCAGCTTTGTTTTCAAAACAAACTCAATATGGATATTGAGAATGGTGGCCCGTAACCATTGGCGAAGGTAGAATTATTTATTGCATTCATTGAGGCAGGCTCTGGTTGATTGATTTTTACTATTTCAGGAAAGGTTGTGGAACACTGAACTCTGACAAACATTTTGAATTCACAGAGGGACATAGATTAATCTATCTGAACGAGTACACAATAATCTCACGGTTACATAATACGTTTCAAGTACTCCTTTGGTTAGGTTTTTATTTTTATTTTTATTTAGGTAGGTAATTCACAAAAGCGCTATAATGGTTGTTGAAATACTGGACAAGAAACTTTGCTTTTTGGGAAGGAAATAACTTACCAGCCATCGACACCGCCTCAACAAGAAAATGAAGTAAAGGAACACCTATGAACTAAAATGAAGATCAAAGATTTGGAAACATGCTGAGGCAGGAAGGATCTAGTCACGGCAGACCGATACCTTTTTCCCAATCGGGATATGGCGGGAAGCGAATACCACGAAACAAGAAGCAGAAAACGAGAAGCAACGGAAGCGGGAAGCGGGAAGCGGGAAGCAAGAAGCAGCGAGAAACGTGTAGTGAGAAGCAGTGGGAAGCCGGAAACGATATGTGAAAAGCAGATAGCAATTAGTCGTAAGTAAGAAGCAGCATGAAGAGGGAATAAAAAAAAACAAGTAGCAGTAAGTGGGAAACGGGACATAGGTAGCAAGAAACAATGGAAGCGGAAGGCATGAAGCCATAAAAAACAGGAAGCAAGAAGCAGGGGCAAACTGAAAGCGTGCAGCGGAAGCATCAAATAACGGGAAACTGGAAACGAGAAGCTAGAAGCAGTGAGAAGCAACAACAACAACAAAAGCATGGACGGAAACTGGATGCAGAAAGAAAGAAGCTAGAAGCGAGAAGAAACGGGAAACAAAATAAGCGAAATGCGAGAAACGAAAACCAAAGCTTACAACCAATTCCTCTATTCCTGCCCATCCTACATTCCAATATTGGCTTATTAGGTTGCCATATATACCGGTCGATTAAACTCCAACCTCCTTCCCATCCTCAGAGCACGTGTTCCAAGTCCTAACAAAACAGTGCCCCCTGGTGTACCGGTCTCACCGGGGCAGGAGTGCTCCTGGCTGGGGTCGTATCGTATTTATTTTTAATTATTTCGAAATATGGAATTTATTGCATTGCACTACCCGTGTACACTTTCTGGAATGAACTATTATTATTATTATGTCTGCAATATTTATAGCACAGAAGTCGCTCGGATGGGAAAGTCGTCCTTATTCTAACTATATTTTAATGGAACATGCTCATGTTCCATTAAAATATAGTTAGAATAAGGACAATGGAACATCCCTTCAGCACCGGTGCATAGTCGAGAAATACGCTAAACGCGCGCCCAATATTTGTAAGCGGTTAACTTTGGTCAGAGAACGGTGCGTTTTCACGACACGAAAACGCGCCGTTCGCTGAGTTCGGCTCGGCTGGAGAATGATTAGCTTGTCGTTATATTTCCTCCCTTCTTTCACCCCTTCTGTTCACCCCTTCTTTTCCTTAAAAATACCCTTCACACACCATCCCCGAAGATGACAAGTCCTGAGGGAAATTATTTTTCTCGAGGCTTCCCGTGTGGAGAAATAAGTTACATAACACACTTATATTATTTTCACACCGATCTGTTGAGGATTTCTGTGAGAAACATTATAGAATTTCAATGAAAACAATATTGCACATCATAATTCTTTAATTAGTTAACAATTAGTCAGAGTGAATCGTGATTTTTCATTATACTTCTATTATCTATTATTACATTATCATCCTATTATCTATATTCTATTACCAATATTATCCTGGTGAAAGAGTCCCAAGTGCTCCCAACCGCCTGGAGCCTGTGAGACTATGTCATCCCCAGTTAGGGTATGTTGTGAGGCTGAAAGTAATGAGGATGGGAAGGAAATGGGAAAGTATCTGGCAGGGCCGGATATACGAAATCTGGCGCCCTGTGCAGTAGGTACCGATGGCGCCCCCCCCCCCCCCCTACATTTTTATTTTCATTAAAAATTCGTTCACCCCAATTTTTTTATTTTTTTTTTATAATTATTTTTTTTTACACTAATTTATCAAATAAAATCAAGACATATAAAGGATGTAACTTTTCCAAGTGACCTGGCGGTAGCTCTCACACTCGTTTTATTTAAAAGAGAGAATCGCCAGGAGCCCTAATCTATTTGGTAAACATAAAATTATGGTGATTCTATTCATTGTAATCGACAATACTTTTATAAACCAATAGAAATTTAGTTATAAATTTAAAAATCTAATAAGAATATAACCTCAAATTTGTACCTTGCATTTCCCCTGTGTTGAGCGAACAAACACCATACGAACACTAAACACTGACGTATGGTATCAACGGCTTACGAAAGACACTTACACTGACACCGTAAAATAACAAATCTAATAGAAATTAATTATACATTTAACGAACTTCTAATAATAATATGTCAAATCAATGATGAAACTGTCAACACGTTGCAACCTGCAAATCCTGCAAACCGTGCGATGTGGATTTACTGAAGATTTACTGAAGATTTCATAAGAAATTGGTCTTTAACTACCTTCTAGAGACTTAAATCGTATAAAATAAAACAATAGCGAGCGTAGGCTAACTAAAATTGTCAGCATCGGTTTGTTTGATTGACTAGAACAAAAATACGGCGCTGTGATTGGTTATTGAGTTTGGATCGCACCCATTCGCCGTAAAAGACGGTAAAAGATATATGGAAAAATAGATCTTACGTTTAAACTAAATATATGGAATTTCTAAAAAAATTCTGTAACTGACTATAAATTCGTAAGCCGTTGATACCAACCTGATGCTTGCGCATTCTGATTCTTTGGAAAGTGTTGCTAGAGCGTAATAATTATTTCGTACTATGGGTAATTTTTAAACGATTCAGGGAATATTATAACAAAATTTTAATACAATATTTATTTTCTCACGGCGCCCCTTCGGAGTTGGCGCCAGGTTTTTGCACGTTTTTGAGCGTATGGCAGATCCGGCGCTGGTATCTGGCTAATCAGATCTAGTTACGAAACATGGCTAAAGCCATTTTATTCGACGTTTCAAGTCTTAATGGTGGTCTCACACAAATACGATATTGAGAGAATCTTCCACTCCGAAACGTGCATCAAATATACTTATTTTGTAAAAAAAAAGTGAAATTATCCAAATCAATCAAATAAAATTTATTTACAACTGGTGAGGGCTAATAATATAATAATATTTTAATCACATATCAAAATTAACATAACAGTTTTAAGTGCCACAAAAATGACTGTGACTAAAGACTGAGGGGTGAACCCATTTGTAATTAATGGTTATTAGTTTTTGGCGTCCAAAGATAAAGCCACTTCATACGAAGCAGATAAGTTCCATATTTCAATACTTTTCACTTGTCAACTAAATTAATGTTTATTTCTTTCAGCTTTGTTTTCAAAACAAACTCAATATGGATTTTGAGAATGGTGGCCCGTAACCATTGGCGAAGGTAGAATTATTTATTGCATTCATTGAGGCAGGATCTGGTTGATTGATTTTTACTATTTCAGGAAATTTGATTTTGACCCGGCGACCTTCGGATCGCAAGATGAGAGCTTTACCCCTCGTCCACTAAATTTGGACCATTTATAAGAAAAGTTTCCCTTTTCATATGAGTAACCCCAAGTGTTCCTGCTAACCAATGCCAGAGAGACTACGGAAATCCAAATTGAGGCTGAATTGAGCCCAATTGAGAGGCTGAAGGGTATGAGAAGGGAAATAGATGTGGAGGAAGAAGGCGCGGAAGTACCTGGCTATTCAGATCTGGTAATTATCTATACTAGTACCTGGCTATTCAGATCTAACTGGGCTAAAGCCATTAGAAGCAGCGTTTGGAAACTGAATGGTGGTCTTTTACCTGGGCTGTAATGAGATATCTACTCGTACCACTCTGAAACCTGTCACAAGTTTAGGTAATTTATTTAATATTTTGATGTAAAGTAACGCACTTTATTGAATTAATATTGAAATGCCATTCAAATCGATTCAGCTGTGGTAAGCGACCAGATCTGAATAGTCATATACCTTTTAAATAAATGAAGACAATATAAGCTATAAAATAAGTCTATAAAATATAAAAATAGTTTGAAGATAAGATTAGGTACCTGGCTGCTTGCCTGCCTTCACGACCAAATATCCCAAAGCCAACATGGGCCTCCTGTATCATGGAGATGTCATTCGCCCCATCACCGATGGCTGCCGTTATTGGTCTTCCTGGACTCTTTTTAATTAAACGTACTATCTGAAAATGTATAATACTTTAAGGTATAACTTTACTTTAATTAAGAAAGTGTCATAAGAAATTGTCATGAAAACCAATCACAGGATCCCCAAAGTTAATATAGGCCCTCAAGGGAACCATGAGGCACTCCGTGTTAAATTTAAAAAAAAAAATCAATGATGTACTTGTGCTTTTTGGAGTGGCGAAAGTCGATAGCAAATAACCGCCGTACACATCAGATACAGTTTGACGAATGTTTCCGTCTTGGGGGTGTCAAGCACGAGGGCGATACTCTTTCCATCCACCACGAGGGTCAAATGCTCTTCTAAACCCGAGGTGGCAATCCTCAGGCATTGCTCCAGCTGCACATCGAGGCTTTCCTCCGTGTTTACTTCGACGAGAAATAGCTTCTCTGATCTGGATGGGATGTGGCCACAGGACTGGGCAACGTTGATAGCAGTTTCGACCTACAATCATTACAGGATGAAGTGGATAAGATAGCCAACCTTGTCGCCAGTCAGCACCCATATCTTGATGCCTGAGGGACTCGAGCGTCTCGACCACGCAGTCCTGCAGGCGATCCTCCACGCCCGTGGCCCCCAGCAGTGTCAGCCCCTCCTCCATGTTGCAACCCCTGCCGGCCCCGCTCTGTCGTCCATGGATGTCAAGGTTCATTCTTGTCACTTCTAAAATATACATGAATGAATAAGCTGTTGTCCATATTAAACTCATCGACGTATTAATTACAGATAGTGACCGACCGAGGGTTCGGTTTCGGCAAAAAATCTAGTTTAGGCATCAGTTTCGGTTTCGGCAGAAAATCTGCCGAACCTCCGGCCGCACAGAAACTTTACGTTCGTGGATTATTCGCGCGTCGTTTGGCCGATTTCGAGTTCGTGGCTCGTATGTCACCGCCATCATCAGCAGGCAATTTTTTTTCCAAGAAGTAATTAACATGTTTGTTCATTTTTATATTTTATGTTTGTTTTATAGCAGTTATATCAAAAAAATAAATAATAATTTTTTCACATACTTCAATTGGTGTTTTTCGTTTCATTTAACACATTTAATAATAAATGTTGTAATTGTAAAGGCAATTAAAATTAAAATATCCAATTAATGAGGTCCTTCTTTTTTCTTTTTTTTTTATTCACAAAAAGATACATAAATTACAATAAATTTGATACAATAATTATTAATTACATAATATATGTATTTGATTTACCCCCATAAATAAACCGGGCCTGTGTGTATGGGGGGTGATATTATATTGGTTAAATTTTTTTATTCATTTTAAATTTTCGATATAATTTTTAAGCTGAGTTTTAATTTTTTTATGTTACTCTTCAAATATAAGTTTTGATTATTGTCAATTTTTTGCTCCAGGAAGTAGTTAACATGTTTTGTTCATTTTTGTTTGTTTTATAGCAGTAATATAAAAATAATTATTTTTTCACATACTTCAATTATTGTCTTTTATTTCATTTAACACATGTTAACTGTCTGCACAAGTATAAAAAATATGCCAAATTTCAGTAAACAATAGATTTTTAACATGTTTAAAAAAGTTTCGGTTTCGGCCGAAACTAAGACAGATACCGAAGATTCGGTTTCGATTTCGGTGGAAAGTCCTGTTTCGGTCCGACACTAATTACACACACTACGTGTTTAGGGTCTTAAACCCTAGTGGTGAGTGGTTTGGTTTATTTATGCCCTAGTGCCTAGTGTGCCAAGAAACCCACCGTAGATTTGCTGGAACAGCTCACTGCACGTGCTTCAACTTTATGGTGTTTTGAACCTTAAAACCCTTGATTCATAAACATAGCCATCGTGCATAGATCATGTTTTTACAAATATTCAAGACATAAAAAACATAGCATCCGCAGTTATACAAACGACAATCACAGATCATTTCGGGTGCATTTTTACGTACAATTATGAAAACAAATGTTCACCATTACCTACCCAAACTCCGGAGAATGAAAACGGCCGACGCAAAACGCTCAACATAAATGCCCTACAACATAATCTAGACAAAGAGAAATGGCACTATATTTTTAATTGTAATGATACGAATGAATGCTTTGAACTATTTGAAAAAAAATTATCAATGCACGTAAGTACTGCACATTCTATTGATTCCAGAAAACACTCATCAAAATTTAAACCGGTTAAACCATGGATAACTTTTGGATTAATTGTATCAATCAGACACAAAGAAGCAATATACAAAAAATTAATCCGACAACCTACAAACGAAACCCTAAAAAAATACCTAAAAGCATACAAAAACAAAAATTACGTATTTAATAAAAAACACAAAAGAAAACTATTTTCGGCGAAAACTAGAAGCAACGGAGAATGATGCAAAAAAAGTCTGGCATGTTTTAAATGAAATCATAGATAAGAAAAAACATAAAAAAAATTAAACACATAGTATTCCAATAAAAAAAAAGCAAAACTCAATCGAAAATCTGGAAACAAAAAAATCAGAAAAACATATTGACACCTCTGGGACTCGAACCCAGGACCTCTTCCTTTCCGGGCAAACGCGCTAACCACTGCGCCACGGTGTCGTTATGAAATTCGGTCATGTTTAACTATACCATACTTCGACTAAGAACCACCTACATTATCTTCATTTTCTTTAACGCATATATTATTGGCAACTATCTTTATGTACGATTGCAAGATTCAAACCCGAACTAAATGCTCTCTAGATAGTGTCTGGATAAATCTTTATCCATTTTAAAGAAAATGAAAATAATTTAGGTGGTTCTAAGTCGAAGTATGGTACAGTTAAACATGACCGAATTTCATATCGACACCGTGGCGCAGTGGTTAGCGCGTTTGTCCGGAAAGCAAGAGGTCCTGGGTTCGAGTCCCAGAGGTGTCAATATGTTTTTATGATTTTTCTGTTCCCAGATTTTCGATTGAGTTTCGCTTATATTGTCTTCATTTATTTAAATATTACAATTTGAGGTTTTACTCATAAACTTAAAAATTAAAAATAAAATAGTCATATACCTACTTCCCAATCTCCAGGGCAAACCCAAATTGCGGATGCTGTAGATCTAAGGTTCTTAGCAGTCGAGACATCAATTTTTTTTGCGCTTAAGTATTCGCATGATTATTTAAAAAGCGCACTGAAAACAACATTTTTATTTAATTTGTTTTTACTCCGGAAAGTCACTCAACACGCTTCTCTTGAATTCAATTATATTTATGTCACGATGTGATGTTGCAAACTTTGATTATATAGACATTTATATAATCAAAGGTTGCAAACGGACATCCGAAACACCTATACCAATTTGATTTGACAGGTGAAAAGGATTCAATAAACAGCACTGGTTTGGTCGAGTTGTTTTCGTTTGGGAAATAAATACGAGCGAAATCGGTTAGATACTAGAGCAAGAACTACATAAAACTTAATTATACCCTCAATAGGGCTATTAGTCATAGTGAGGTTAATTTTTTTTTAATGTAAAACGAAATAAAAGAAAACATGTATGATGAGAAATTATAAATAAACAAATGACATTATTTTTAAAATCACAAAACTATAACAACATTTAAATTTTCTTTCGATATTATATATTGAATTCAGATGCAGCCGGACAATTTTGAAATTTTTTGTTTTAATTATTATAAGCAATAATTGTCAGCCTGAAACACTCATTTAAATTGAAAAATCACCGAGAAAAGATACTTGCCGCCAACGGGACTTGAACCCGTGTCCTTCTGATTGCCGGTCGGATGCTCTGACCATTGAGCTATGGCGGCTTATCTAATACCCGTCAAATAATTCAATATATACTGGTGTTTCATTCAACAATTACTGATTATTACATTTTTCCACTTGAAAACAACCAACTTTATTTTTGTGAGGGAGGTATTGTTAGTACTAAATCTCTCGCTAGGTGGCGTCCAGACAAATTATTTCTACATTTTTTGGTGAAATACTTTTAACTTGTTAAATATTAAATATCATTTTTAATTTATAAACTAACGTTTAAGACAAGATTTTTGTGCATAGCACAAAGGGTACAATTATTATAAGCAATAATTGTCAGCCTGAAACACTCATTTGCATTGGCGGCAAGTATCTTTTCTCGGAAGATTTTTCAATGTAAATGAGTGTTTTAGGCTGACAATTATTGCTTATAATAATTGTTATCCTTTGTGCTATACATAAAAATCTTGTCTTAAACGTTAGTTTATAAATTAAAAATAATAATTAATTTTTGTTTTATTTGACTGAAAGTGGAACTTCCCTCTCCAGGGACTGGCTCTGTCCTGTCCAAAAAGGTAAATGTTCAGGAGAGCCAAAAAACAATTTTTTTCTGTAACTATGTTCTCATAACTTCTTCGGACATCCAGGCTGATAGATAAAAACAAGAAATCATTAAATCAATTACTTGTGTTTTAAAAATGAGCAAATAAAACGAAATATTTTATATGTAAAAGCCTTTAAAAATATTGTTTAAAAAAACGCTGACTTGAGTCAAACAAAAACACGGACTTGAGTCCTTCTGCTTCAAAATGAAATGGAATATTTTGTTATGACACGCGGTGTATTAAGGATCCACGTTTGAAAATTGTTTACTTCTTTAGAAAGTGTAGTGATATTAGAGGCAGAAGGATGCAAACGGATTTAAGTCATAATATTCAAAATGCAACGAATTCATAAAGATGCAAGTCCATGTACATCTTTCTGCTTCTAAGATAGTTGTTGCATCAAGGTAGTTGCATCCGTATACATTTTCAGCTGTATTTTTCTGAGACTGATAATCATGATAATTTGCATCAAAAACTCATATCTTCCAATTTTGAACTTGCGTCCGTTTGCTTCTCGGGTACAGAACTGTAGAAAACTTTAAAATAAACAAAAAAAAATTGGTTTGACCAAGGATTGAAGTGACCAACGCTACCAACTGAGCCAAATCCAACTGGATGACTGACTTTAATTGTGCATATTAACTGCCTTAATGTCGTATATATAGAAAAAAATGTGTGATTGCGTAAGTGTGTGTGCGTTAGTGCCAAACACGCACGCAATACGGTGAAAGAATGCATTGTCATCGACAACGAGTTCATTTACCGATTTTCAGCTCGATCGGATGTTGAGATGTGAGTTAATTTCGACGTCCAAGATTCCACTTCACTTATTCATTAATTCAATCAAGAAACCTTCATAATAGGTACTCGTACATTTATAATTACTTCATATTATTCATTAAATATAATTTTAATATGAGAATGAAATCTTCAGCGCGGGAAATCCCAGTGAGGTTATCATTATCTCTACTGATATCTCTCTAACAAAAAAGGAAGATAGTAAAACAATTATTATTATTATTAGAAAACAAAAGTTAAATTCAAAAAGATGTTTATAAAAATGACAACACCCTGTAAAAATGAGAGATTGGAATAATTTCAACTTGATACCAACTAGAAGAGGCACATTTTAAAAATGGTATGGCAAAAACAGAGGATAAAGTCAATGATACTGAGGTGTCCGCTTTATCCATAAACGCGTTTTTGTTACGTGTTGTAATTGGTTATGTCATGCTATCCTAAACTACATAATATGCGCTTTTTTGACCTTAAAGTCATAATCATTACATAGTATAAAAACAAAAGATTAACAAAACAAAAATCGACTTAAAAAATGCACTAAAATGTAAAAAAATAAATTCGTATTCTTCTACAACTTCATAATCAACTTACTTTTTCTAATCATCAATGTGTAGGTACGATTGTTACTTTTGAAGTCGGTGTCAGTCAAGGTAGGTTTGTAACTACATACATAGTTATAGGTGAGATGTGCTTGTGTCGCACAAGCGACTTGCTGACACCGACTCCAAAAATAACAATCGTACCTACATATTGATGATTAGAAAAAGTAAGTTGATTATGAAGTTGTAGAAGAATGCGAAATTATTTTTTTACTTTTTAGTGCATTCTTTTAAGTCGTTTTTTTGTTTTGTTAAAATTTTTGTTTATTTTTTGATTTTTAGTGAATCTGAAGTACACTAACTAATTTGTCTGAATATGGGTAAACCTACTAAATGTGCTGCTCATATAAGACAGACATAATTTGACCATAATGATGTTAGGGTCAAATTAAGAGATTCGGCCGAGTTTCGTTAATTTGTCATCGATTGGATAATCAGAACCTAACTAAACTCTCATCAAATTACCCCTGAAGTTCATCCTTTCCAATAAAAAAAGAATCATCGAAATCGGTGGGCGTGATATTGAGTTATTCGTCCATTTGTCGCGCACATACTTAATGCAAATTTAAGACTTATATGGTTTTCTCATGGATGCCATTGTCGGAACTGGACCAAATTAAAATGGGACCATACGGAAAGCACCAGCTTTCAAATAAAAAAAAAACATCAATATCGGTTCACCCAGTCAAAAGTTCTGAGGTAACAAACATAAAAAAAAAATTAAAAAAATAATACTTAATGCAAATTTAAGACTTATATGGTTTTCTCATGGATGCCATTGTCGGAACTGGACTCAATTAAAATGGGACCATACGGAAAGCACCAGCTTTCAAATAAAAAAAAAAACCAACAATATCGGTTCACCCAGTCAAAAGTTCTGAGGTAACAAACATAAAAAAAAAAAATTAAAAAAATACAGTCGAATTGAGAACCTCCTCCTTTTTGAAGTCGTTTAAAAATGAAGTCGCTCAAAATTTATGTGCGCGTTAATCTTTTAAACTACGCAACGGATTTTCATACGTGTTTGTTTTCATACGAGGAATGTTTATATGTATAAAACATGTAAATTATATTAGAGAAAAGTCTAGAAATTCAAAGAAAACATATTTTTGTGCGATTTAAAACGGCTAGCGGGCCGTACTATAGTTACTTTTGAAATTCGTTCTACGGAAGAAATTGGAAAACAGATGTCCTAGAGTAAGTAGGTATTTGATTTTCCCTTTTAAAATATCCAGTGTTGCATTGCAAGCATTGTATAATTAGTGGCGAGTTAATTAGTTTATATGTATAATACATGCTTATTATAGTCTAGAAAAGCCGATAAATTCAAATATTCAATTCAGGCAGCGGGCAGCGGGCAGCTGGCAAGCGGGTGGTGTGGATTTTATAAAGATTGGGTAATGGCGTTGTGTTTGGTTAGCCACAGCAACGTGTGGCCGGGTCTGCTAGTTAATAATAATTTTTTGTATAGCATTTTATAAGAGAGACTTTTTCACGATCACAAGGCAAGATTTCCCATTAAAATTCACAAAAAGACCATAAACATGAGAATAACGTTTCACAGGGCGGGCAATAAAACCGTTTGGCTATTTCTGATTAAGTGTCGCCCATCTGTAGTCCACGGGCCGACTACAGCTTGTATCCTGTAAACAGACCCTAAACAACACCGCAAACAGACCCTCCCTTTACCCGGGCTATAGTGGTCCTCTACCCTTCATCATTCTGCTCCTTCATCCCTCCAGACTTCCCCTTGACACGACGACTGTCAGAACCCAGAGGTTAGGCCGCCCTACCAATAGGGTGGAAGCTTCTACCCTTGAAAGGATTCGATCGATCTACTGAAATAATGTTTATTTTAAATACTGTAACTTTTCTCTTAACTCTGACTGTTGGATGCCTACATAAATAAAGGCTTGCATTAGACTTAGCGCTGGAAAAACTTTTGTCTACAGGATTTCCTGGATAAAACGAGCCGTAATGTATGGATTAAATGGGATGTATCTTTTTATCTCTTTATATTGACAACGTATATATAATACTTCATATATGAACACAAATCAGGATTATTGACCAGAACATGGTATGATCAAATCATTTTTCTTGAAAACCTTTCAGTTTTAAAAACAGGTAGTGAGTGGTAAGTTGATAACACTTTTTCGAAATTTTTGAAAATTTTATGGTAATTTTTTACAAAACTTTGAAATTTATTGCTACTTTCAATAGAAAGGACAGTACCTATTAGCTCTCAGCATAATATTGGTGGGTACCGAATTTTAAAGGTATAAATAATATAAACACCTATTATAAAAAAAAACAATGTTTCGCTACGTTTGGTAACTTAGCAGGAATGCCCGGGTGTATTTGATGAGGTTTGTCTAGACCTTGGCAGCGGATCATTTTGCCCACGTACTGCGTGGCGAGTCGGATCAGGAGAGACTGGTTGAGGAAGACCTTTAGACCCCTCCAGCCGACGGACCATCTCGACCCATCGCCTTGCACCACAGTGGGAGGGATGGATTAATTTATTCGTCACTCCTAAAGACACTGACCCCCAAATTCCTATTTCCCTCGTACCCTTTTTCTTTCCCAGAACTTCCTCTCCTTCCTTTCCCTAAAACGACCCCCCACAAAGCATCCCTAAAGATGACATAAGCCCTGTGATATAAGTACTATCAAAAGTTGATAGAATGCATTGTCATCGACAACGATTGGTATAACATAAGATGGATGGATATCCTTAGCATTGTGGGCCAGAAATGGACCCCAATTTAAATTTCCTGTTTAAAATATTACTTACCTAAAAGCTTGTAACGGATTTTACTGTTTAAATCGAGTTACTCAATTTTACCTAATTTGAATTCTTTAAGCATAAATAGCGTTCTATGAAGTGAGCAGTTACTTCTAGGTACAGCATTACAACAGTATAAAATTACACACATATATATTATGCTTAATGGTTTCGGAACAAGGAAACTGTATTCTTTACAAACCACGTATTTACTACCTGCCTTTTATACGCATGCAAATTGCGCAAAATTCTTACCTCCTTTATTTTATTCTTTTTTTATGACTTGTGTCATTAAACTCAAACTTTCTCTCTCTGCCTTATATATCCAGTGAACATTATTTAATCCAGTTAGACCTTTAAAACAACAGCATTAAATTATTAGACGTTGCTAACGCAGAGTGGCAGCAATCGGCAGTGACAGTGTTGGGAAGTTTGGCAGGATCAATGAACAGATAATTCCTAGAAGTGTTTTGTGTACCACTGAATGGTCTGCCACTATCATACTAGGGTTAGAGACAATCTTACTCAAAGGCAACTCACGCTGTGTCGGGTCCACATTCTTGAAATAAGCTGATGACATTTAGTCTGAAATCAGAAATTTTCGTTGACATTCTGGTGAAATTTAGCAAGTATTTTCAAATAATGTCTGTGATAGTTCAAGCTACGTAGCATATATGGGTCTAGCGATAGTTGCTCGTAGAGTTCTAAAATAGATGCCTCTATTGTATGGGTTTGACCCTCCATGTTCAGATCCGAGGCGGGTTAGCAGTTTAGACGAATATGACAGCAAGCAGTTAGGTTTCTAGAGACATGATAGAGATAACGTTGGCCCTCCAGGCCGTCCTTGACACTTGTCAATGATTATTTCTTATCCAAACCAAGACAGTGTTTTATTATGAAGAAGGTGAAGGTAATTATTTACAAGAGTCAAGGGAAGAGAAAGGGGTAGAGAAGATATGTTGGTGATAGGAGATGACCGTGGATGGATTTGTGATTGTACGCATTTCTTTGGTTCGATCTTCACAAACTGATTGCAATCTTTTGAGCACAGACGTTGGGTGGCAATGTTGGATATGCATCGAGGTACTAGCGTCATTGATTCCTTCGGCACCGGTGCACAGTCGGGAAACACGCCAAACGCGCACTTTACATTTGTATACATTTATCACATGAGAACGGTCATTTCCACGGCTGGTTCTTGAGTTCAGCTGTGGAATGATTTGCTGGCCTCTGTGCCTCCTCCCTCCTACAACATGTCTTCAACACCTGTGTCCACTCCTTCCTCTCCTCAAAAACAAGACCCTCCACACAGCATCCCCAAAGATGGCATTGGCCGGGAAGCATATTATTTTCCTTGAGGCCTCCTGTGTGGAGTTAATGTAAAAAAATTGTGTGTGTAATTCACACGCGGTAGAAATGAAACTAGAAAGTCGCTAGATGTCGCTTTTTCTTTTTGCTTGTTTTTTAAAGTGGTTTGAAGTATGGATAATGGTTTCACAAAATGATTTTTATTGGATTTCGTAGGATTCGAACCCCCCTTCGCTGGATCTCTGTCTCTCTGGCCGCTGAGACTTGTCAGGTACCTTGCCAACTATACTATGGGAGGCATGCGCCGAGGTGTGAATTGTACAGCATTATATTAGAACCGAGTATTTGTGTAGAACTGAGTTGTGACGCATTTCCGTTTCATCCGAATTGCAAATCACTCTAACGCGGCTAAGGAAGTTTCACTTCAAAAACACTTCTGTGGAGAATCTATTCAGTGGGCTGGAGTTAGTCAAGTCAGACACATCTGCGCTCCGGGGAGTTACAGTAGTAATCCCTGCGGATAAAACGCTACTCACCTGGGGCGAAACAGTCGACATTCATTATATTCATTGCCGCTCGTAAATCTGTCATGTCCATTCAAATTATTCTGCACACTCACCGTGTGCGTAGTGATTCACTTTGTCAATTTGTACACCCCCTCTCGGATCATTTTATTTTTCATACTGATTTATCGCCTCGTCGCATCGGCTGGATATTCGGCAATGGTGGCCGTCAAAGCTTTGAAGGGTCTCAGCCGATCTTGTTTGTAAATTTGTGTAAATACCCAACTATTTATAGCCTTTTACAAAACAAACAAAAAAAACTGCCGAGCTACCTGATTGTAGTGTCACCCACGGTCACACACAAAGGCCAATTTTGTTGCAAAATAAATTTTGGTAAGTTGATCGTTCCATCGCGAATACCACAATCTAAAGAGATTCTATACGTATCACCCCAATGAAATCAAATACTATCATTTTGAAATATAGCCTTGTATGACATGAGATTAAGGGAAAAAAATATTTTAGTAGAAAGCAGAAGTTTTGTGGTTTGACGTATTAGTGATCGAGGGAAAAGGCTCTCGACTCGCAATCTGAACAACCCGAGTTCAAAACCCCGACGTGCACATATTATTTGAATTATTTGCGTTATTTCACAAGTTATTCTTTTAAAAAAATATGTAGGTACCTAGTATATTTGTGGACGATATTCTCAGTATCGTAAGACCACCATTCTGAATTAAAATGTTGCTTGAAATGGTTCTAGCCATGTTTGGTGACCATATATGAATAGCCAGGTAAATATCCTTCACCTTCCTCTTTCCCATCTCCTTTCTGCCCACTACATTCAGCCTCACAACATACACCAATTGGGAATGCCGTAGTCTCACTGGCTTCAGACGGTCGGGAGTAGTTGAGACTCTTATGCCGTGTTCACATAAAACTTGAAATAAAATAGTAACCACGAAATTTGTTAAATTTACTAAGACCAACTGGTTTCGCTTAACCTATGCAACATCAGGGTACAAATATTAAACTAATAATAAAATAGGTACTTTGTCAATGTCACTTGGAGGAGAGATTTTAATTTAGTAATTTATTTTCATTAAATCAATAAAATAAAATATGCACATAACACAATATAAAATAGAATAAAGGAATAATTAGATAAAATTAAAATTAAAATATAACATAGTAACAAAGAGATAGAGGCAGCTAGCATATGTAATGAATGGGTTACCATATTATATTGAAAGAGACAAAGCATCAACTAAAGAGCTGTTTAAGGTACAATGGAAAATTTTACGAGATTACGTGTAACGTTTTCTATTTCTCGGGACAAGTTTTCTGACAGCTTCAGAATTTCCATCATATTTTTCCGATGATAAATATGATGATGAAAGCCTGTTACAGCTAAAAAAAAACACCACTGGATGCTCAACATTGTTGTAAGTTTGTTTGGTGATCGGAAAGTAAAGCCCTGTTTATCCTTTTCTGTATTTTCACTCAGTCATTTATTTTGTTACAAAACATTGTAGGGGGCCAGTTATAGAAATATTTTATTATCGTCACAAAAAAAACTGTTACTTTTTGGCCTGTCCCTTATAAAGCAGGCAATTTTTAACCACGCACATGTATTACAAGGCACAAAAGGTGTAACTCTACGACAGAGGGCAAAAAAGTGGATTTAAAAAAAATTATTAATAAATATGTGATTGAGGGAATCTCATCGTGCGTAACTTCGTAGTACTTCTCCTTTAATTATTGTTTGTCATATTACAAACGTTCGACTTTTCTTACATTGACTTTAAATTAAGATATCTAAAACGATAAATCACTTCGTTTACGTGCACTCAGTTAATATACAAAACTATTAGTTATCTCCAGTCGCCACCGTTGTTATATTCACTAGATACTTTTGTAAGCCGGTCTTTGAAAAAACATAAACATTGAGTTGGTAGTTACTCACACATAAAAGCGATCATTTACTTACAGGACTTAATTTTTTCCAATATGTGTTAGGTGTTACTAGGAAGGGAGGAGGTGATTTACAAATTGGCAATTATTTCCTTACAAGGCTCCTGCAGCTAACCAGCGTGAGTACCTCCACGTTCCTAGGGAACATACTGCCCTTTGATGTCACAATTTCAGCATTAACATCAGTGGAGCGTGTGGGAGGCATCTTACTGCACAGAATTGGAAATTATATTGGTCAGCTATCGGATAAATGGCATAATACTCCATCTTGCAGCTTATACATTAGATTATATTGTAATTTGTCAGTATACGGCAATCAAAATATTTTGTAAAATCATTCATAATATTTGTATGACTTTATTACTTCATATTTATTATGACTTTATTAAATCATGATACCAACAGTTCAGTTTTCGAAAATCATTTTTTGTCAGACTAAGGCTTACGACAACCAAAACATGACAGGCTAATAAAAAATTACTTCTTTATATTTAAAGAGGTAGATATCTAAAGACAGAAAAGAAAGTTAAAAAAATAATTTCCACTACAAATTTGACAGGCAGAAAAAGGTAAAGGCACGTAAACTGTAAAAGATAATCATCAATATAAAATGTAATATTAATTTATCGAAGAAAATTTCTTCTAACCGATTACCATTATATGATGGCCTTATTTGTTTTGTAATATAAGATAAATAACTTTGCTAAATTCACTTTATTTTTATATACACAATCAACATGTTTTGTGGAGGATAATCACTTCTTTAGGAGTTTCTTCTTCTTCTTTCATTTGGTGGGGGGTCAGAGGGACAGTAAATGTATGCAGATTGTGTTTATATTTAAATAAATGCAATGTAAACAAATTTATTTCAAATATTTAATTAAATGAAGCGAAACTTAATCGAAAATCTGGTGACAGAAAAATCAGAAAAAGATATTGGCACTTCTGGGACTCGAATCCAGGACTTTCTGCTTTCATGGCAATAGCTCTACCAACTGAGCTAAGGTGTCTATATCCAATTCGGTTCGAGTTCCAGAGGTGCCAATATCTTTTTCTGATTTTTCTGTCTCCAGATTTTCGATGGAGTTTCGCTAATATTGTCTTTATTTAATTAAATATTACAATTTGCGGTTTTACTCATAAAGTTAAAAATAAATATTCGTCCTAGACTTGCAGAAAACTCAATAGATGTCGCATATTAAAAATAAAATGGATACAAAATTATCCAGACACTATATAGATATCATTTCGTTCGGGTTTGAATCTTGCAATCATATATAAATATTGCAGCCAATAATATGTGCGTTAAGAAAATGAAGATAATGTTGGTAGTTCTAAGTCGAAGTACGATACAGTTAAAAGTGACCGAACTGGATATATATACCTTAGTTCAGTTGGTGGAGCTGTTGAAATGAAAGCAAAACGCCCTGGGTTCTAGTCTCAGAGGTGCCAATATCTTCTTCGGATTTTTCTGCTCCAGATTTTCGATTGAGTTTCGCTAATATTGTCTTCATTTAATTAAATATTACAATTTGAGATTTTACTCATAAAGTTAAAAATAAAAATAAATTTATTGTCCTTCTAAAAAAATATACGGAGTACTAGCTTTAGTAAAATGATTGCAAATGCATCTGATTAATAATACGTTAAAGTACCTACCTACCCATAATGTACACCTGGATCAAGTCTTATATTTCATATTATTATCATAATATACCTAGGAAAAAAATGTACTTATATACTTTTCCGCGCGAATATCGCAATAACATCAAAATATTCTTGTAATAATTGTCAAAAGCGAAAAAGCAGGATCTCAAGTTTGGAATTCTCTTTTGATCTAAATAAAATATTTTATTTTTTCAGAAGTGGGTCTCTTGGGAATTTGGCGGTCGGGATTTCGGCTTGCAGGGAATTTAGTCTGTCAGGATTTTGACCGTCGGGATTAGGCCCGCCGGGAAGTGGGCCGTAGGGATTTTCCGGGATGGGTGGCGCTATTTATTATTACAGGTGGATGATACATTAGCCGGCATAGCTAATCGTCAACGGGTTATATTGTTGATCGGCTTATAAAGGTTATAATAATTTGTGAATATATCGGGCAGACCTTTGAAGGAATGTGTGAATTGCATGGTTTGTAGTTCTATGATTGAGTCTTGTTGGGTCATATGGCTATATATGGAGCCATATATATTGGAAAACGATGATGAAACATTTCAAGATATTTTCGAAATCTACAAGACATGATTTTACATTTTAGAGATCAAAAAGGTCCCGTTTTGACCGTCGTTAAGAGATCTTCCTCGAAAGACCTCTTGTCTCAACCAGTGCCTGGATTTTTTCACTGATCGTAAAATTTGGTTTATTTTCTTAATTTTCGAAAATAAGACAATCGCTTACTTTCCACATTTAAAAAAAAACTGTAGACTGTAGACAATAATTTTAATGAAATACTTGTCTAATGTTATTGTGATAATCAATTATAAATTAAATTGAATTAATTATATCATAACAATACCTCTCGTATTGTGCAATGAACTTATCTTACATTTACATTATTATTTAATTGATATAAAATATAAAAAAATGAAACTGAATCAAGATCAAGCTTACATCGGTATTTGGCTGATTCTTCACGGTATTGATTTGGCGCCTATTGGTCGCCCGATTGGCTCGCATCGGGTTTGATTTTCCTCAACTTTACCATGATTTTAAATGAGCTCTTTTTATATTTTCAACATATATATGAAAAGAAAATAATAAAATACATTAATGATGCAACAAACTGAATTTTCAATTTTTTATTAAAGAAAAAATACATTTCAGTAAATATAAAATATATATTTTTGAGTGTAGCTATTACTTTGTGGTTATCCATTATAGAAAAATGAAACAATACAACTTTGTATAAACCACTTATATAATGTGCAAATCCGACCGGTTTCGGAACAAACGCTCCTTCGTCAGGGAAAGCTTATACTAATTTCACAGTTTCGAACAATGTTTTATTATGGTAGGGGTGGAGCCGTTGTTAGTTAATAATGTAGGTTGGGTGGGTAGGTATTAGTGTATAGTGGGTGGGTAGGGGAACAAATCCATGATTGGGTAAAAACAACTAAAACACTAAAACAACTAGTAAAATATGTTTATTTTACTAGTTGTTTTAGTCTTCGGCGTTGCCCGGGCTGTAAGCAGAATTTTTAGAAATCAGATGTTGACAGTAATTTTTGTCTCATTTTTAACGTCAAGTGTGCAAAATATCACCAAGAACGATACAAATTCTGCATTGAGGGGTAGAAAAAGGGATGGATTTAGTTTTCCAAAACCTCATATGCACAGCGATCTTTCTCCTGTTTTGTAAGTATGCAAAATTTCATTTACCTCGGAATAAAATTGTAGATTTGTATACAAAACATATCCAAAACCTACCCGCCTGCTCACTCCCACAGACACTCTCGTTGTTATATTAGAAGAAGATTAGTTCCCAATTTAACAGATTGCTTACACTAACGAACTAAATTCTTCAAAGCAAAAGGATTAAAACTCTCTGAATCATCTACCTGTAAAGGTAAATAGTATTAAATTGCATCCTGTAAAAATAAATTACAATTTTCATCAAAGGACCCACTCCAAGTTTTAAGTAACAGATTAATTTTATCTTCCAGCCACTTGGGGATTAACAACCTTCAACGGAAGTGCAAAGTACCGAGAAAGTATCCTCGTTATCTTAGGGAAGAAGTTCCTTGATATGCATTGGCGCAGCAGAGTATCCCATTAACAGGGACGATCTCCCCACCGGTGCAGCGGGACAGAGCGCTGCAACTGCAGCTGAACACTGCAAAAGCAGTCTGCACAATGCACTCGGCAGTCATTACTGATCACTGGCCGTATTTTAGAGCTAAGTGAACACCGAGTTAGTTCCGTTTCGCAAAGGTTGCAATTATTACCATTATACGTCTATTAGGGTCTTTATTCTGCTGTTCCCCGAACGATGAAGTTTATTTTTCGAGCACTTTAGAATACTATTTTCGATGATTATTGCGCAATAGTCCCAACAGTCGTGTGGGTAATGTTGTGAACATAAAGAAAGTCGGAAGAATGTGCAGAAGTCATAGTTATATGTATATTTTTTTCCTGGTTAATCAAATGAGCTCACTAAACACGACTGTCATTTCTGACTGATAATGTTTTAGTTTCGCTAAAATATAATGAAAAATCGCGTTATGCCATGGTGGTTTAAAAGGTTCTGCCAGGAGTCATCGCTATATCAGTATTTTTATTCTCTCACGTACCTTTGGTTTTCTTACAATAAATATTTTGCTAAGAACACTGCTAATAACTATAAAACTAGTAGTTTTATGAGTAGTGCCTACACTTCGTGATCAAAACAGAATGTTTCTAATGTTCTCTTATTTAATAAATTTGACTCAAAATTTCCCCCGAAATCCTTTGAGAGATTTTTAGGTAGGTACTTAAATAGTCTGCCTACTTTATAATAAGCCATATAGTCCCTCCTCCCGCGGATGGAGTTACCTTCACCCCTCCCCCCCTCCCAACAAATAATTTCGCGTGCCACCTATTGCAATTTTTTAATACAAATTTTATAATGCCAGAATTCACCAGTAGTTTTATACAAACCTTGTCCTGACAATATAACGAATACAAAAAAAAATAATTAGGGGTGTAAATTTATCACTTATTTTGGAAGCATTACCCTATCCACGTAGCAGATAACCGCGACGATCAAAGGGGTACTAGAAGGAAACCAACAAAGCAAGCACAACCTTAACGCCTGAGGACAACGTTCGAAATGAAATCGCTAAAATAACACAAGAACTCAAAAATGATGTCGCGAAAATGTTATGCAAAATGTGTTTAAAAGAGTTAGTCTTTGCGCTAAGGTCAGAGGCGGCCACTTGACCGACATCACATTCAAATATAATGTTAAAAACCATATAATCAATCAATCAAATAAAATTATATTTAATTTAAATGTTTAAAAAAAAACATTAACCTGGAACGTAAAACGTACTTATTTATACATTTTGTCGGTTGAATTGTAAAGTTGTGTTTTTTAGATATTTTCAAACAGAGAGAAATGTAAATACATCTTATACATAAAGTATGTAATATAATCTCCATATTTTTTTGACTCGCAAGGTCAAAAAAATCTCTTGAAAGCCCGGTAAGTTTATTACAATCCCAATCGAGGAAAAGCGGGGAAAAAATAGTATACTCCTTTGATTTTTCGTTTAGTGGTCTCAAATAAAATGTTTCAACAATTTTCTATGTACGATGCATTTGTCACATAATACCACAATGCTGCGATTATGGATACCTAACAGGGAAAGCCCACTAAATTGGATAAAGTAATAAACAATAATGCTGTAATGCACATTTTTTATGATGTAAGGTTATATAAATATCCAATAGAACATTTCCATATCTTGCATAAAAGCGATGGAAAAAAAATTACTGCCTTATGCAGTAATTTTGTTTGAACCTACTACTTTATCTCATTGGTACAAATCCCGTACTCAAAAGTTCTAGTAATATGTCTGCCTTTTCGTTAATATTTGCACCGTTAAAAAAACATTTAGGTATCTCGATTCTTTTATTTTTGCATTTTAATTATAAAACTTTTAAATGTCACGCCGTCAACAAAACATGTTTACAAATCATTAATAAAGCTCTGCAGTAAATAATTCAAACTAGTATTCTTCATGTCGTGATTAAATAACTTTGAGAACGAGGTGAAAATATTACGACCCATAAAAAAGTACCCGGGATAATTAAACCTTTTTTGACATAATGTTTTCCCTCCGACCCGCTTTGATTGCGCGCGCGTCAGGTGAAATGTTCCCGTGTTAAATATTCACGGCAACTTCGCGAGAAAATTGGAAAAATCGTATTAAAGCCAAAATACACTACGGAGAAAAAGCATACGAGAAAATTCCGAAGAAGGAAAAATATTCCTGCACTCGATAACATTACAATATAATGTTGAAAGAGTCGATTTTCTCTTAAGAATTTATTATGGCGACGATGAGCGCCGGGAGCAGGGCATGCAATGTGAAACAAGAAATGGTGTTAACCGAAAAAATTAGAAGTTAAAACCGGTTCAGCAAAAGTGTATTATTAACAACTCAGTGGAATACTAGATTTTTTTTATTGAATAATAACACGAATGTTTCTTGTAAAAGGTTTTGTGTTTTATTCAGGAGAGGGTTTTGGAATAAAACGTTACTTATTTAGCAGATCTGAATCTTATTATTGTGCAGGTTCCTCATGCTGAAGAAAAAACCCTAAAATGATCACGGCAAATATCGTACAAAAACTAATACATATTTACAGTGAAATAAATTAAAAAATCCGATTATTTAAAATTTTGAAAACCGGAAATTGGTATAATATAATTAAAGGTTCTAACTGATCGTTTAATTAACTAATTAATGTTATTGAAATAAATTTTGAAGGTTACAATCAATGTGATATTAATTATCGAAACAGGAGATGTCTAATACTAATAAATCTAAACTAAACATGAAACAGAACATGCCATAGAAAAAAGCTTCCATGACCACTCAGAATTATGCAACTTAAACTTTGAAAAAAATTTTTTTTTGAAAACTATAAAAACAGTTTATTGGAACCGGTTCCTATTGTAGCACGCCTGATTACAGAGGCAATTGAAATCCACAACCATTTTTGAAGTATACTATAATACCAGCTCGTAGTGGTGTGGAGCTGGCAACACGGTATCGCTTCCAAGAACATAAGCACACATTTCACCAATTATAATTACAAATCTGCCGGATCTGCCCCGATGATGGACACTGCAACACGACATAACTCCCCAAAAACAAGCAATGAAAAGTAGAAACACAATTTAAAAAAATCTTATTTTCATCGCTTTTTGACTATTCAAAGAAGGTGTTGAAGTTACATGATTCTGAGTTGTCCGGTCTGAAAAATAATTAGTGTACAATAATGTTATTAATTCTGAATTTGAAATACGTAATCGACAAAGTGACAAAAATAAATGAGACCTTCTTGACCGAGTGATTAAAGGCATTGATTCGGTAAGACAGAGATCTTGGGTTCGATTCCCAGTTTCAACCGTTACCTTTTTTCTAAATACAACTCATGTGTGTTTTGTTCTATTTCATGAATCATTTAACTAGATTTGTTAGCATTATCTATTCTTCTTGAATAATTAACTAACTATTTTTTATTGATAAATTACTAACAGTTGAGACGTCAGAAGCATATAGTTGTGATACCATGGGTCGTGTTTTTTTTTTAATATTGTGCCTAAACCTTCCATCACTGCACAATCACCATTTCCGCTTATTATTATGCTTGTAGTAAGAATTGAAATATGGGAAAGTTTGTCTTAAAATGAAAATGGTTACCTTTATCTTATTTGCAAAGTTACCGGTTACCGTTTTACCAAAAACCGATAATGCACGCCCTGGTGTAGAGACAGCTTGCGGCATATGGCCGAATTCAGTTGAGATATTCCGCTCAGCGGAGTTCGCTTCTGAATGGAACAGGCTTGGATTCCAATAAATTCGCGAACCTTCAGACTTACATTTATCATAAGCATGGCAGCCATTGTTGGGCATATCTGGGGACGATTAGTCTCGGCATGTTAACACCAAGGCCGCAGGCGAATTATTTCGTAAACTGCCAACGTAGTTAATGGATTTGAAATAAGCGTTATTTGTTATTCTTGATGGATTGGGGAGATTTTAAGGAATTCTTCATTTTAGGAAACAATTTTTATTTAAAATTTATAGGCTAACGTTTAATCTATTATTAAAAGTAAAAAATATATAATTACCGAAAAGGTGGTTTAAGTAAATAAACCAAAAAGGAAGTTTTTCTTGAACACTGAAGTTGTATTCTATGAATTCACTTTCCGAAATGTCGAACGCCAAACAATTTCGTAAAAATATTAATAAATGGGCAAAGTTAAATTAAAATATTAACCTTAATATGGTAGTGTAAATTTACTTTTTGACACTAAACGGGAGTTAATGAGGTAAAGAAAGAACGGTTAAAAATTGTTGGCGCCTTAGATACATTATTTAAGTATAGACTTTTTCAATTCTAAGAACTTTGTTATTGCAATTTGTTAAATAAGCCAATAATTTTGAACCAACGACATTATTCAAAAATATTTGTACATTGCCAGTTAACCGAAACTTCGCCGAACGTTCTCGCAAATATTGGCAACTGACCGTAGATGACGGATTTGGTCAATATTATGTTTTAACGATGGTCAATGCTAGTCGTACTGTAGTGACGATAGGTACACTGATTTGTTCTTATTGTTGCCCGTAAAAACAAAAGGCTTTATTACTTTATCAGATGAATGGTGGAACTTTTTTATTTAAAGATTTTAATCTGGTCTAGTCTAATGGTAAAATTTCGTCGTAAATTCGCGAGAACGGATATGTGTTCTGTGTTTGTGGTAAGTAGTAAGCTTTAATTATGTTTATTCCTCCATGTTGATTTTCTTGATGTTGTGTTGATGCTAATTTGGAATCAAATGATTGGTGTATCAACTGATGCATGCATAATGTTGTGTAGAAGCAAGCAGGAAACACATCAGAGAGTTTACACCTGACTGTAAGTGAGTTCAGTGTGAAATTCGATCAGTATACCTTCTAAATTCATCAGTTGAACCTTCACGATGTATACGAATCATATCCTAATTCTTGTTAAATGTTATGAATAACATTCACTAAAAATCATTGAAGAAGAAAATACTAATGACAAAATGTAAACGAAACATGAAACACAGTAAGACAGAAAAAAATCAGAGTGTGCAATTTAAATGCGGTAGAAGTGAAACCATCAGAAAACTAAAAGTGACAAGAGTGGAGAGAATACAAAGCTTTTTTATCGTCGAATTCCATTGCACCTTTTCCTATACTTTTTGTCATCTTATTAGTATTTGTGTTTTCTTCTTCAGAGTCGCTAAACGCCCCTTTCTTTTGCCTGTTCATTTTGGAGTGGTTTGAAGATTGGATATTGATTTAAAAACTTTTTTTTGGATATCGTAGTATTCGATCCTTAGTCCGGTAATTGTTTGGCCACTGAAGTTCGTCAGGCTCTTCATACTGTCACCAAAGGAGACTTAAAGTGGGACAGCGGATTTGTCGTATTATATTGGAACCGAGTACCCTTGAATTAAATAAATAATTTATTGCTATCTCATTTCTCGCAGGGTAAATCCAATAGATGTACGTGTTTGTTTCTTTTTAGTGTCGCTCGTTTCCGTTTCATCGAGTTAATAATTACAACGGTGCTAAAGAAGATTTCACTTCAAAAGGTAACGGTCGCCACTGGGAATCGAACTCCGGATCTCTTGTCTTACCGGGACACAGTGCCTAAACCCTTAAATCCGCAGCAAAAATATAATTGCAAATTGACACAAATTTTAAGAATTGGGTGTGGAATTGAGTACTAATATTCAGTAAATTCCCTAAACAGGTAAGTTTCTCCGCTAACTCGCTAAACGAATGTTACCAGACCTGTTAGCCCGTGACACCGCAAACGACATTTCCTTATTTATTCCACAGAGCCGGCGGTAGCCACCACCTGGCAACACCTGGGTATGATTCCAAAACTCGGAACAAAGCACCATCTCTCGCCGGAGAGCAGAAGCAGCTGCAACAATAATAAAATTGTCGCCAACTTTAATATATTCACATTAAAATAATATGGGATATAATGCTTGTGTGAATATTACATCTCGCTAAAATATACAAGATTCTTATGTTACGTTTTTTAGTTCATGTTTGTAATAACTGAGCTTGTTCTTATAAATAATTAGGAACCTGAAACTTTATTTTCTTTGAAAACGTTTAGCTCTTCAGATCTTTGGATATAACTAACTAACTAGCCGGCGTAGTCCAGCGGTAAGGCTCTTGACTCGCACGCCGAAGGTCGCGGGATCGAATCCCGGCGTGGCAAATAAATTTTATTTGATTAATTTGTGTTATTTCACAATTTATTCATTTAAAATAATATAAAGTATATTTGCGGCACGTTCCAGAGCGAAGATACTCTCAGTATCGCCCTGGTGTAAGACCACCATTCAGAATTGAAACGTTGCTTGAAATGGCATTAGCCGTGTTTGGTGACCAGAACTGAATAGCCAGGTACTTCCCTACCTTCCTTATTTTATTTATCTATTAATTTTTTTTGTGAATATCGCAAACAAGTTCTAATTGCTCCCAACCGTCTGGAGCCAACCAACTACGGCAACGTCAATTGTGGTATATTGTGAGGCTGAAAGTAGCTTGGAGGGGAATGAGATGGGGGTAGGAAGGTGGGGAAATACTTCTCTATTCAGACCTGGTCACCAAATACGGCTAAAGTCATTTCAAGCCACGTTTCAATTCCTTGATAGTGGTCTTACGTCTTACACTAGAGCGATACAGAGAGCGTCTTCCACTTTGAAAGAAGTGGTTTTTATCAGTGTTATTGTTAATACAACAAAAATAAAATAAAATACATTGAAAAAAATATGTACAGAAACCACGAATAGAAAATAAAACCCAATAAATCACGCCGACGTATGTCACCCTTCACGTAGACAGCTATTCAATATGCATGTCTGTTTGTGTCTAGAAAAATAAAATAATAGAATAAAATAAAATTTAAAAAATTAAAGAAACAAAATATAATTCTAAATAACGGTTCACGACGAGTTCATCGAAAACGAATTCATCGAAAATTAGTTCATCGAAAATCAATTCATCGTAAGCAAATTCATCGAAAATGAGTTCATCGAAAACCAATTCATCGAAAATCAATTCATCGAAAACCAATTCATCGAATGATCAATTCATCGAATCGCAAATTCATCGAAAAAATATATTTTGTTGATATTTGAGAGAAATGCCGAGCGGACCGAGAAGTTAAAAAAGCATTGGTCAACCTAAACTAACCTAACCTAACCTAACCTAACCTAACTGAACCTATTTAACCAATTTTTAAATATTTTTTTATCATCACTCTTAATAACCTTTCTGAGTTGTTTATGAGTTGGTTTCATTATGAGTTGTCTGGTCACCGTTTCTTAGATATCCCTTTTTTGCAGTATCAGACAATCGGAAATCGAAGAGATAACCTATAAACTTTACATTGTCACTACGAAACTGACAGTTGCTAAACACATTCCACTCAGTTAAACGGACCTTTTTGGGTATTTAATTTTGACAGCTCTAATATCTACAAAAAAATGTTTTTCGATGAATTGGCAATTCGATGAATTGATCATTCAATGAATTGATTTTCGATGAATTGATTTTCGATGAACTCATTTTTGATGAATTTGCTTTCGATGAATTGATTTTCGATGAACTCGTCGGTTACCCTAAATAAAATAATTCACACATACAAGTAGATAGTCAATAATAACATTATATTCTGTGGTCATGGATATTTTCCGCAATATTATAACAACACACTCCAAGCGTTTATTTTTCTCATTTATTTTTATTTATTTCTTTCGTTTCTTTTCTATTACTCTCATTTCATTTATTTTCTTTTTGCTTCATTAATTTCTGTTTATTTAAATTTTTAAATTTATTTTTTCTTCTCATTTCCATAACATATTAATATAATAATAATTTTAGGTCATCTCGGAACGGGCTCATCCTACTGAGGAGATTTATATAAAAAATGGATATGTATGTATTATATAATCTTGTTTATTTTTTTTTACGTACCTCACCAGAGTCCCAGCTGCTCCCGTCTGGAGCCAGTAAGCCAGTAAGCCCACTGGGGTATGTTGTGAGGCTGAACGTAGTAGTAGGGTGGTGAAGGAGATGAGGTAGGGGGAGGTGGGGAAGTACCTGGATATTCAGATCTGGTCACCAAACATAGTTAGAGTCATTTGAAGCAACATTTCAATTCTGAATGGTGGTCACACACCAGGGCGATACTCAGAGTATCTTCCACTCTGGAACGTGCCGCAAATATACCATTATTTATTTATTTTCAGGAAATCGACAGTTTACATTATTCAAGTTTGTACATGTTTGTATAGCCAAAATAAAACCTATTATGGATTTCCTCCTTGTGACTAAGAACTCTGATTAAACAGCATAATAAAACATTGGAAAAAAAAGTTTATAATAAAGAAGTATGACACCAAAAAAAAAAAAAAAAAAAATTAAGTAAATAAAACTAAAATTTACATAAAACATAAAAATATCAATACATTGGAAACTGTAAGAAGCCAGGTTGTACATATAAATCAAATCATAACAGAATTAAAAGTATAAACGATAGAAACACAACATGTTCATGAAACATCAGAGAAATACTCTTTTATGTACCCTTTATATTTGGCAAGTTCGGAATTGAAAATGTCCGCCTTGGTAATTCAGACAAGAATTCTGCTTACGCTTTGTCTTGCATTGATCTACCCTGAATAGGACAGAAGAGCGTGTTGTACTCTATTTATACAGGAATATTGCATCCATATGATGCCTTCGTACACTCGATGAATCAATTTTAAACTATGAATTATTTAATCTTACGTATGACTTGTAACAAAGATATTTGAGGAATTTGTTTTGAATTTATATTATTATAAATTACTATAAAGTTATAGTTTTATTAATATTTTTATTATATTATTAATAAATAAAAATTTAAAAAAATATTAATGTATTAATTGTGAAATAACACGAATTCAACAAAAATAAAATGTATTTGCCCACGCCGAGATGCCATCCCGCGACCTTCGGATTGTGAGTCAAGATCCTTACCTATAAATCACGCCGCTCATCATCCTACTTCCTATCCTACTATCCTACTAATATTATAAAGGGGAATGGATGTATGTTTGTTACCCTTTCACGCAAAAACTACTGAATAGATTTTAAAAATTCTTTCACTAATATAAAGCTACATTATTTGCGAGATCTATAGGCTATATAAATATGTTGGTAAGCTTTGACGTTATGAAATTATTTATCATACGTTTTCTGTCGCTAACAAAATCGGTTTATTGCAAACGCCAATTGTCGCCATGCAAACGATGTTTTTTTAAAAATTAGGTTACAATGGACATCCCTTTGATGTTAAAATTCAAATATGTATAAAATACTAATTCCTACTTTACTGAATGAATTTTAATGAAACTTTACAATAATATAAACATATAGGCTATATTTAATTAAATGAAGACAATATAAGCGAAAATCAATCGAAAATCTGGAAACAGAAAAATCAGAAAAAGATATTGACACCTCTGGGACATGAACCCAGGACCTCTTGCTTATTATCTTATTTTCGCTTATATTGTCTTCATTTAATTAAATATTACAATTTGAGGTTTTACTCATAAAGTTAAAATAAAAATAAAATATAGGCTATAGCTCAGAGCTCTGGCATTATGAATTTGTATGAAAAAATTACAAAATATCTATAATCCTTTAATCGATTCAAATTATTAGGGAAGTAGGTACTTCAAATAAATTCGCTAATTTTAATATTTTCTAAAATAGAATTTTTATTTAAGAATCTTCGTTTTCCAATTGTCATTCTCAAATTTTGACATTTTCTATCCCAACAATTATTGTTTTAAGACAAGACAGGTATCGCATTTTTTAGACATTTTTTGTATTTTTAGACAGGTATCGCATTTTTTAAGTTTAAAACTGCCGTACTGGATTTTTTGGTAGAATATAAAAAGAAGAATAATAATTCGTACTTGAATAACTATCTCTAAAAATGAATCACCGAAATGTATGTATGTACACTCACTCGAACTAAAAAGGGGAACGCAGGGCCTAGCAGCAAAAACCTGCGGAGCTGGTTTTTAACTGCTAGTTTTGATATATTTTGTTGTGCCATATCTTCCTCAGGCATCCTCGACCACTACCATTCGCTTTCACGTCACTCGTAATAATACTCCTGCCGCTCCTTTAAAATTTTTTGGATTAACAATTTTAACATTTAATTGCATAAATTGATTCAAGCTGTTGATTTCCCAAAATATACAAATAAAAAGTGTATTTTTAATCTGACTGTATATTATTTAAGCGCATAATTTACAATCCTTTTTTTTCCTTTTCGTTGGTCGGTTTCGTGGATCCATATTTTAATAGGAGTTTTAATTAAGACGCAAAAACGACTCCAAAGAAATTTAATTAATTATACAGTTTACTTGGAAACCAAAATACGATTAAGACTTTTGTTAGGAAATTTGTTGCCAATTTATTGAGATTATCAACTTAAAATTCTTATCTGAAATTTGATTGATAGCTCGCCAGAAATGCAAATTATGAAAACGTTAATCTGAATTTGTAATAGGTACACGGTTACCAACAATTTAATACTAATTCATGGACAGGCAGAAAATGCATATTTTTCGTGATAATCACTTTTTGCAACATATGTATGTATCAGCAATAAACGAGTACAAAGCTGAATAACTACTCTGAAAAAAAGTGTTCAAAAATATATATATTTTTTAAAATCACCCTCATGGTAGGACTTAGCCATCGAGGCAAGGCAATATCAAAGGCAATCATCTAAGGCATAGGTTCCCAACATTTTTTGCCCACCGTCCACTTTGAGAATTTTATTCTAGCGCCCCCCAACTCGTAAATCTGAAAGAGCAATTGTCGTCGCGATTATATTTACCAACAGGGGCGGAGGGGGGGGGGGGGGGGGGGGGGAGATAGTATGGGGCAAGATACGTTTTTTTTTATATTTCCCCCCCCCCCCTTCCCCCGTCCCGCAAACCCTTCTCCCGAGTTCTCCTCCCCCTCCCACGTTCCCCTCCCCCTCCCAGGTTCCCCTCCCCCCTCTCGTCTTCGCCTTTCACCTTCCCCGCCTTCCCTCTTCCCTTTACCGCTCCCTCGTACCGCCAACCCTCCTCCATATATTCAATCCCAGTACATTCAGTTTTTAAACAGCCCGAGTGCCACCTTTTACATTTTTTATTCAAATTTCCATTTTTCATGTATATTAAATTTGGTACCTAACATAGGTACCTATTTAAAATATCTAAAATTCTTGATTCGATTCAAACTATTAGGGGAGTAACTACTTTTTATCAACTTAAAGATTTTCACTTTTTGTTTTGTAATGCCGTACACAATTTATCCTTATTATAGTTATTTTATTCCTGTATATATAATATATTATACTTCGTGTTCCATGAGGCTTGAGACTATTATATCTAATTTTTGTAATAATTGTTTCGTGATCAGATTGATTTTGAATTCTTCCGCAGCATTAACTTCCGCGTAAAAGTCATTCGAAATTACCAAATTAATCATGGCTTTAGAGTTTTTTCATATCCTTGTATAATTTTTGACAAGTTGCTTCCTACCCAGGCAATTTATGATGATTTGTAATCATGTGCTTTTTATATTGAATATTAAAATCTCAACAGATGATTTTCAAGTCTCTTGTATTTATTTGCTAACGCCACCATTCTTCAAAAAAATCTAAGAATTTTGTATCTTTTTGATTTGGGGAATGATAAATAGCTGCATAGGTTCCCAGCTTAAAATCCTTCAATAGCCAGTAGGTATATTTGTTGTGACTTTGTAAAAGATGTTGTTAACACACTCACACACATACACTACAGAATTAATTTGATAACTCCACCTGTATGCCTGCTGCTAAATGAGTCGCATCTAATTCTGAAATGTTGTTTCATTTTGGTTAATTTCTTCGGTAATACAGGTTTCGCTCATCATCGCCATGTGCAGTTTGTATTCTTTTAGCATGTCTTCGACTTCTTCGATATGTGCTAGCAAACTAGCTATGGGTTTCTCTGGGTCTCCTACCGCCCCCCTGAAAGTCTGAAACGCCCCTTAATTTTCTCTTTGCCTTCTACCGCCCCCCTGAAGGTCTGGTAACGAAAGGCGATAACGCCCCCCCAAGGGGGCGTTATCACCCACGTTGGGAACCTATGATCTAAGGCAAGAGAAATGTAGCTTTTTCAATGGAGTTTCAAAACACATTATTTTGGTTTGTCTCTTAGGAATCGTGGTCTCCGACTTTACCGTAGGATGTGGGAATCAAGTCGCAATTGTAATGTTGCCTCAATACATTTCACGTAATTTAAGACAATGACCAATTTCTTACCATAATGTAATAAAGTACAATTAGCAGTGCTAAATTGACGACCGTGGTTTGGGAAAGGGGAACAGGGGTTGCCTACAAATGACTGACCACCAATAGAAACAGAGTATCACTGCTGTTTTTCAAAGTTGTAAGGATTATGAAGAAGAAAAATGCTTGTTATTTTATCTTCTTCTGTCAACAATTAATTACTTATTTTATTTCTGGACTTATTGTTTATTATCAAGTGAAAATTTAGATCCGACATCAGTTCGCACAATTATTAATTAATCTGCCGTCATGCGTAAAATAATTCAATACAAATAATAAATAGATTGATGTTAACTTATTATCTTTTCATCCATATTTCCGTAAATAATAAATCCAAATAGCAATTTGTCATACAATGAGAATGAGAAATCGTATTAGCTTGGGTCAAGAAAGAATTTCTTAAACAACTGGAAGAATGTTGGAAAATAAAGTTACAAGTTTATCTATCTTAGGATGTATTTTAAAGTACAAAAAGAAAACAGTGCAGCTATTTATATGTTCGAAACTGTTGTCCGTTGGTTGCGTTGCCTTGATACGCTGGCCTTTCCGCACACCTGACTGCTTAAAAAAGGAAATGGAAACGTTTCCTTAGAAAATCGAACGGGGAAAGTGAACTTATCTCCGGAATCAAATTCTCCAAAAAGCAAAGGATATCTCCAAGTTTTCTTTGTACAGAAATTCCGCACTTTCTTTCGAGGCTTTCCCTTCCCAAGTTAAAGTCTAACTCCACCCACAAAGAATATTATTATTATTATTATGGAGCGTAAAATACGAAGCGCAACCCGTTTTACCGAACAAGTTATTTTGAGGTAATGTTTTTTGGTAGGTTTTTGTTTTGTCTTAAAAATATTATCCTTCAGGCACAAGGAGCGTTCACCAAAGGTAAATAATTATTTTTAAAAGTGGCCCCACTGCCGAAAATTGAAAAATGAACATTTAAAAAAATATTTTAAGCTTATTTTCAAGTTAATTTTCGGTGTACTAGGACTTTACAAGACATCCGATATTTGGTTCACTTTATAGCTACTCTAAAAAATAGGAAAAGCACTAGCACGATGGTTCATGTTTGTGTATTATCATCTGGGTGTAAATATTGGGGAATGCAATGTCGTAATGAATTAAATTTAAATTAAATCTAAATTCCACGAAGTACCTAAATTCAAATTTTTTACTTGTAATTTTACAAATATTTCGATACATTAAAATAAACAAAATAACGAGAATCTTGATCCTTTCTTATAATGAAAACTTTGTATTTTTAGATGCAAGTAATATGTAGATAACAAACAGTATTTTCAAATGTTGGTTCTGCTTTTACAAAAATGCGGGAATGAATATCTAATTTTTCGAAGAAAACTTCTTCGGAAAGGTTTTCACTTTGTGATGACATTATTTATTTTAAGAAAAGACAAACAACTTTGTTTACATCACTTTTATTTGTACACAATCTACATGTTTCGTGAACGTTGTTCACATCATCAGGATCAAATGTATACAAAATCAAATGTATATAGTATACATTTGATCCTGATGATGTGAACATCGTTCACGAAACATGTAGATTGTGTACAAATAAAAGTGATGTAAACAAAGTTGTTTGTCTTTTCTTAAAATGAATATCTCTACAATCTTTCTTATAATATAAAAAAACTTATATTAATAATAATTATATTCAAATTAATAGATAACTTTGTATTAACCACTTAATTATTTACAAAAACCGACTTGTTTCGTCAGCAAAGCTGACTTCTTCAGGGTTTTGACAGAACTAATTGTAATAAATTAAAGACTCTTACCCCCCCCCCTAATTAATAATAAACTTTACAAGCTTTATGCTTTTCCTTCAAAGCACATTCGAATTAGGAAAATTTAGAACAAGCTCGGTGTGGACGCTCTCTCCTTGGTCGCGGCACCACTGTAATAAATCCGACCCTTGCACCTGTAATTAATTAATTTTCCTTTTCTTTTAAAACTTGATTTTATGGTTTCTATCTTTCTACATCGTTCGTAGGCTCTGCAACGAAAGCTCTGTACGTAGAGTTCGTCGCCTCGAATTCGTATTCGTAGCCTTGTAGTTTCGTCGCTCACTCTTCTCTCCTCTTCATTCCTTTGGCAGCGCCTCGACACCCCTTTACGTAATACGTTTTAGGTATACGTGGCGAGATGCTCTCAATTAATCAACTTGTAATTAACCCCTTAACGTTGTGTCATTTTTTGCTTTAAAGGTTTGATATGGTTAATACAATTTAATTAATAATTTGTTTGTGGTAAACCCTTGTTCTTTTAGGTATGGCGTGTTACAATTCACTAGGGTCCGATTTACAATGACTGACTCTAGCTAACTTGAAAATAACTAATGCTATCGTTCGTGCAACTTCCTCCCCTACTAACGTCCGTTCTATACTTGTTCGTTGATGACTACTTCTTCTGAATTAACCCGCGTCATCTTCCCTAGTACCTAGTACAAAAATATACTTTTATACATTTAATTGGGAAGATCCTACCTTTAGCGTGACGCAGCGTATCCTCTGCTGTTCTTGGGGTGCTAACACATAAAATAATTTGACATTTGTAATCTAGTTACGGATTTTCAATCAAAATTCAATCAAAACAGGCCCGGGATGCACAAATTCTACAGGCACCATTGTAAGTGAAGCTTGTTAGTTAGTTTTGAGTTTGAGTAGGTATTTTTGGGAGATTACTAGGGATTGACATGAAACAAAATATGTCTTGCTACAATTGGACTCCTCCATTTCCGCAACTGACTTGGTGAGGTTCAATTAAAACCGCCCGGTCAGTCTCCAATTCCAACACCTCCAGAGAATATTTTGATGGTCGCAAGCGACTGATGAAAAATCGACATGTTTTGCTTCCTGTCGGGAAAGGGTTTGATGTGTATTTCCGGTTCGTATGGTGATAGTGGGAGTGTTCTCAACCAATGCGCCGCCAAATTATAATGGTGATAATGCTAATGTTGCCTGATGAAATGTCAACTCATATCTTTTGATGTGAGGATCTGCTTCGATTTATGGTGTGGTAGCCGATGTCCGGAAGTATTCAGGATTGCGTGGGTGGCACGAGGTTTTAGATCGTGACATCCTCAAAGCCGAATTGATGATGATGATGATGATGATGATACTGTAGAAGTCTTTCAGCATGTCAATGACTAGAGTTCCGTTCACTCCTATAGCATCGAACATGAACATTAAACCGAAGTGGATTAGACAAGCGGCAATGTCAGGAGGTCGGTGGAGCCGCTCCCCCCTCTGTTCTCGTGAAGTTTGAATTTAGTGAAGGTGGATTTTGATGTCATCGACCCTCGCCTCTGCAGTCACACAGCTCCCCAACAGTCCCGTTCTCCGTCCAGCACACCGCCTCGAACCAGTAGAAATGATGCTTACGTTTTCCTAGGCACGTTATAAACATGCGTCAGCTTTCAGCCGCGGTGATCATCGGTACTTGATTTGAATGAAAATACCTCCCCTCGCATGACGGAAACAGGCGTGACGGGGACGGTCCCCCATTTAGCGTCACGGGCATCCGCCCTACGATAGGTGATATCCCAAGCTCTTCTCAAATATCAGCTCGAAGAAGGAATGTCAAGCTCGGCTTCCAGGGTGCTGGGTCCAGGAATGAATGGCACCGGGTCGTGAATCCGACTTCCATCCCATCCATTTCCCCTGCTACGCTTTCGTCCAAAGTACATTCCCAACCTGATGCTGGATGATGCCCTAATTCTAATTTTGGGGAGGATTATGAAAATTTATCCGGTTTCCGACAATGAGCCGCCGATCGATTGCTAAAACAACTCTGTATGTCATGTTCTCTTCGTTCCGCTGACAAGGTAACTCCCCACGAGCGTAACCAAAGGGTAGTGAAGCCATCGCGAATTTCGTCACTTCTTTTCCTTCATTACGGAGGTAGCCCGGCCAGATCGTTTTCTCCGTCCTGTATTTAATTGACCTCCCGCGACAGCGACTCTTATCAGCTGATACCTCTGGAGGGGGCTAAAGAGGGGGGTTGTGGGAGCACGTCCTTTGCCTTCCAGACGTCCCCCAATGCCTTTATGACGATACATGTGATAGCATATACGTCGACATCATGAGACGGCTCATGCCTCGCCCTCAACTGCTTCAGGGCCGTCCAGAGACACAGGTTTCCAAGCCTCCATCACAAAGGATTCCAATTTAATTGTACAAAGCCTGTAACCATCGCTTGCTTCGCCCCCACATTTGGGAAATAGTGTAGCCCACCAGCAAATCGTTCACTTCGCCCCCGATCATAACTGCATAGGTGTAACCTACATACATGGAATAGGGAAGCTTAACTCAAAAATTACTCCAGCAATCACCAGCTTCAGCGCCGTAACTCGTTCGGTTAAATTTGAAGGAAGGAAATTTGCTAAATAATGATAGCAGAGCGCGTCACGCGCGATGTCTGAATACCTACTGTTGGTCTCGTTCAATCGCAAATACTAAGGATTTAAGCTAGAAAGTAAATTCTGTATAAAATATACCTATCGTAAAGTGCTATGCACACTTCCAAGCGTGAGTTTAAACGAAGTCAAAAGCTAGCTTATGTAGGTCTCTACATAACAGTTTTTCTGAGATCCCTGAAATTTGAGGTAAAAGGCGTGGGATTTTATTTTTTTTGGGAATGGGAATTCTATTGTATACATTTGTTAGTAAACAGAAGCCTCATGCAATGCATCATTTTTCCAAATCAATATACCTAGTACGTACAGACCTTGCCTAACAAATATCTGCAATTACTGAGTAAATTCTAAAATGTTTTGAGAATAGGTATTCCTAATGTAATGTAATTTATTATATCCATATAACCCCTAACCTAGTATTTCTGATGTAATGTCTCGCAACACAATCGTAAGATACATAAATACCTTTTGTCCGTTAAAATTAACAAAACATCGCCAAAAGACCCTCTCCCCTTACAATCTTTGCACCTCGGCGACACCATTATGGTTATTGGTTTGAAAACTTCTTTAGCACCGTTGTGATTTGAAACTAGATGAAGCGGAAACGAACGCCACTAAACACATCTATAGAATTTATCCTGAGAGAGAATGAGATACTATAATCGGCCTCCTCTTTGTGAGGTGCTTCGTAGCCTCCCCACTCCTGTCTCCTTGGGTTTTCTGAAGGTTTCACTTCTACCGCGTGTAACCTACACCACTGTAATTTCTTTGTTTCTAAAATGCTGAGAGCTATTTTTTTTTAAATGAAACTTCTTTAACACCGTTGTGATCTGAAACTAGATGAAACGGAAACGAGCGACACTAAACACAGCTATGGAATTTATCCTGAGAGAGAATGAGATACAATAATCGGTGTCTTCTTTGTGAGGTGCTTCGTAGCCTCCCCACTCCTGTCTCCTTGGGTTTTCTGAAGGTTTCACTTCTACCGCGTGTAAACCGCACAACTGTAAATTCTTTGTTTCTAAAATGCTGACAGCTGTTTTTTTTTGTTTTTTATGAAAACTTCTTTAACACCGTTGTGATTTGAAACAAGATGAAACGGAAACGTGCGACACTAAACACATCTATAGGATTTACTCTGCGAGAGAATGAGATACTGTAATCGGTCTCCTCTTTGTGAGGTGCTTCGTAGCCTCCCCACTCCTGTCTCCTTGGGTTTTCTGAAGGTTTCACTTCTACCGCGTGTAAACTACACCACTGTAAATTCTTTGTTTCTAAAATGCTGACAGCTGTTTTTTTTGTTTTTTATGAAAACTTCTTTAACACCGTTGTGATTTGAAACAAGATGAAACGGAAACGTGCGACACTAAACACATCTATAAGATTTATCCTGCGAGAGAATGGGATACTTTAATCGGTCTCCTCTTTGTGAGGTGCTTCGTAGCCTCCCCACTCCTGTCTCCTTGGGTTTTCTGAAGGTTTCACTTCTACCGCATGTAAACTGTACAACTGTAATTTCTTTGTTTCTAAAATGCTGACAGCTATCTTTTTTTTAAATGAAACTTCTTTAAAACCGTTGTGACTTTGAAACTCGATAAAACGAAAATTAGTGGCGCAAAAAGGAGAAACACGTACATCTATAGAATTTGTCCTGCGAGAGAATGAGGTACTTTAATCCGTCTCCTCTTTGTGAAGTGCTTCGTAACCCATCGACCTTCTCTTCGTGCGGTGCTTCGTAGAATAAAATGTGAAATAATTTTAACACTTGGTACGATGTTATAATAAATAAACCTCACAATTAACGTATTCCTGATAATCTACATTAGTCCTAAATTCGTCACTCTTCCGAAGTTTAGTTTTCAGAAGGTTTCACCTCTACCGCATGCGGATTGCACTCTGATTCCGCACACCCCATCGACTAGACAGGGAACCCGCCTAAAGTGTCTAGTCACACAAAATTAAATGTTAGCTGTTGCCCGAAGTGTCAAAAGAAAGGCAGTCTAAATTTATGACCAAAACCCAGAACCCTCTCTCACTATAAGGTATCTCAGCATGACCTTGGGTAGGCACACTCCCCGAAACCTAGAATTAAACTTGGCTTTTGTTTCTTTTTTTTTCACAAGGCCCGTACTAAATACGTAATGCAAATATGTAATTTTTTCAAACTTACCAAATCCTCCATGCTGCACAACACACTAAAAGCACTCTTGAAAACACAAGCCATTTCCACAAACCGTCATGCAACTACTCATTTCAAAACCAACTCTCGCGCCTAGGTTCAAATAGAATCTCCGTCTCATGACCTTTCTCATGTATAAAACTCAATTTTCTGAATAAATTCTGCCAATAAACGAATTATCTCCGGTTCACCCGCACCGAACTAACTACTGTTATTATTCCCTGAATAACTGCAAAATGATCGTCCTCATCCGCGAACTTTTCCTGACTCTCTAAAAATCCGTCCGTCCCCGAGGTCGAATCTACCCTGACTCCTTTATTTAAAATTTGATTTCCTTTGAATTTTGTCAATAAGTGACTTATTTTCCGTTTACACGTCCGAACTACTGTTATTATTCCCTGTATAACCGCGACTCTGAAACACGCCCGTCTTCGAAACCGAAATTACCCTGACTCTCAAAATCCGTCTGTCCCCGAGACCGAAACTATCCTGACTGTCTTTATTTAAAATTTGATCTCACTTCTTTTCCTTCCCTGCCCGTCTGTGTCGTCCAAGTACCCTTTTTTTATTATCTTTTTCTCTAAAATCCTTCAAATATCGTTAACTCTCATGGCGGATATTTAACTTAATGACCGAACTTGTCAAATTTAATCACCATTTTCGAAGAATTCTGACGTTATTTCATGTTTTTTTAGTTTTTTGTTGCAGTGTCAGACCTTCAAAATAGTAATTAATTATCATGTACTTGAAGGCCAGAATGTATCCCAAAACGACACGGTCACACGTGGCTCCAAGCCCTTTTTTTGCATTCAGAATGGCCTTCGCCGGGGGTCTTCATAAATTCATCAACCCCGTAGTTATTTGGATTTCAGAAATTATTTTAGCGCTCTTACAAAATGGCTCCATACAAATTATCCACGTATTATTATTATTAAGGCGAGTTCATCACAGTCTCCCCTTTATGAAACAAAATATTTGTTGTAGGTGTAATCACGAACTACAGCCACATATTTTGTTACAGAACTCTAGCAGTAGTCAGCCCGTTTGGACTCGCCTCAAATCTTTTTAATTTTTTTTTTTTTTGTTTCCAAAATTATTATGACAAATATTTCCCAATCCGGCCCTGTCTTGTACACCGTCGTCCTTCCTTCTTATTGCTCTACTCCACCGACCTTGCGTAGTATTTTTTTGTTGTTGTCGAAACTACGGTCAATGTTCCTTGCGTCGCCCCCCCATACTTCCAGGAATTTGTCTCGGCCCCGCGGCCCAAATCACAACTGCGTCATAATTTCTTTTCACTGCCTCCTGTTGCAAATCTCACATCTCCCTGTATTTAATTTACAATGTGCAACTCGATTTGATTATCCGCGTTTTCTTGTTTTCTTTTAAATTATTCCGCAGACGGTGCCCGACCCTTGCAGAACATTGTAATTTAACCAATTTATCGCGTTTTCTTTTTTTTCTATAAATATTTTTACTACTCGTTCGTCTTACGGATGGAAAGTCACACCCCTATGTAAGACTACTCCTTCTTGCTAATTTATCCTTTCAAGATTATTTTATTGGAAACGCACCCGCCCGCGTCGTCCTGATGGCCTCCTACCTTTGTGACCGAATCCTCTCGTTTATATTCAGCAAAGTGCGTTAGCATCGTCTTGCCACCGTTCGGTTCCCAGGCCGCATCTGACAACTTTCTCCTGAGTTTATTTTGGCAGACCTCGCCCCAATAATTCGCCAAGAAGTCCCTCTCGAAATCTTCAATCGTCTTCCACCTGCTACAGTAGATTTTCGACCACCTTTTAGCCTCTCCCTTGAGACTCTCTCGGGCCACCATTAACTTGTCCGTCCGCCTCGATCTCCTTGTATACTCCCGCAGGTCCTCCAGGAAGGAAATCGGATGCTGATTCCCTCCTTTAAAAGCGGGCTTCTCCTGAGCTGGGAGCAACTCTACAATCTGGCGCCGATTCCCCGACCCCAGGAGCACTTCCGCCTCTCCCGCTTCCGGTCTTGCCTCTCGCACTTCTAGCTGTCTTTCAATGGACTGTATCTTCTCCACTAGCGGTCCTAACGCGTCTCGAATGATGCTAGTCACCTGCCCCAAGCTCACCTGCAACGACGTCTCTCCCACGGTCTCAACTGCGGCGGTGACCTCCTCTCTTGCCGAAGGCCGCCCACGTCCTTTCCCTCTAGACACTGATCCTTCCATGATTGATTATTATCACTTGAACTCACTAAAACTTTAATTCTCTTACTAACTTCTCACCACTAGCACTTTAAGTTCAAAGAGCAAATGTATTTTTTTTCTGTTCGTATCACTATTATTATCTCGTTTCTTTTAAATTATCCTGTTGAACTTATTTCGTTTAAACCTGTAAACATTGTTTAAATCACTGTTTTTTTTCAAACCATCATTCCCCTATTTTTCCGAACGGTCTACATGAATGCGTTTTTTTTTTTCATTTGTAAATAAACCATTAGGTTCCGCACAAGGACTCATAATGCACCGCAAAGCGACGTCACCAAATTATCCAATTATTATTATTACCCGACACCCGGTTTAATGACCTATCTTCTCAAGCTGAGTGTTTACTTAATGTTTCTTTTATGATCTCCCCTCAAAATGAAACTGACCTTTTTCTGCTATTGTCCTCATCCCCCAAGCCGAACTGTCCCATAGCCCCATAGCAATTACACCCGCATTCCTACGTCAAAACAATGCCAGCCACCCGTCAGTATTATTGTCCGGTGAAACCTTTTTTTTTTTCGCATTCTTATAGTTCTCGTCCGCTGTTATCTCTTATCTAATTTTAAGAGGCGACATGGTGAGGTTTCGCTTAACATCTTAACTCACACGATGTATGGTATTTTTCCTTCAAAGCCGAGCATTTAACATAAGGCCCCTTCCCAGACGGCGTGTCCTCCCTTAAACTAGTGCTTTCGGTTTTAAATAATGGATTGCAACCGGCAAGCGCCTCGAAGGTGCAGTGTATTTTTTTCATAACATCCTGTATAACATTCGAGTGTGACCGACCTTTCGTTTTGTGTGTTTGTTCTATTCACACATAGCGGTCAGTGTTTATCTTAATTTTTTGCTACGGTTGTCTTAAATTTTACAATTACTGGTGAACAGTATCACCCTAAATGTAGGTTTTAACTGATTAAGAAATGCCAACTGTCTGCAGTAATCATTTTATTCCCAAAGATTCATACGCTTAAGCAAGTAATTATTAGTGTTGTCCCTTTAACCTCGTGCATAATTTAAATAAAACATTTTGGATACGTTTATTCTGTAAGCCGGGTTACATGACGCTTGAATAGACCAACTACCTACTTCTTTTGTTTATTTATTTATTTCCAACTACGCCATATACTATCTTCCGTACCAAAACTTGAATATTTACAACCTATTTCGTATCGTTATTATTTTGACTAATCGTCCGGCCTAAACCCGAATTCTACAACCGTTCAAACTTTGAAAGTTGACTAACTTCAATATTCTCACCACGGTGAATTGATATTGAATGTACTTTATTGAAGGACTATCTCCCCTAATAATGTAACACCCTTTCTCCCTGTTTCTTATCGAAGGTTGGATACCATTAACTATTCTTGGTTAGTTTTGTTCTAATATTTATTGACATACGGCGCGTCTCCCCTGATAATATGATACCTTTATCCGGTGGCTTATTGAAGGTTGGATATCATCAGCCTACCCTTCCTATTTTTATCTGGTGAAGCTAATGTAGACGCTACTGAACTAACTATTCTTGATTAATTTTGTTCAATTTTTTTTTTCTTTGACCTGCGGCGCGTCTCCCCTAATAATATGATACCTTTATCCGGTGGCTTATTGAAGGTTGGATATCATCAGCCTACCCTTCCTATTTTTATCTGGTGAAGCTAATGTAGACGCTACTGAACTAACTATTCTTGATTAATTTTGTTCAATTTTTTTTTTCTTTGACCTGCGGCGCGTCTCCCCTAATAATATGATACCTTTATCCGGTGGCTTATTGAAGGTTGAATATCATCAGCCTACCCTTCCTATTTTTATCTGGTTAAGCTAATGTAAACATTATTATTTCAAATTCCTCTGCTAACCATCTATTATTGTCCTAGTAATTACTTTGTATTTTCTTTATTGTTGTTTTCAGTCATTTTCGATGACAACCGAACCGTCATACCTACTGTATTCTTTTTTTTCTATTCTTGTGAATGTCATTGTATAAAACCCCAGCAAAATGCAACACTTTTTAAAACCATACCTCCTGGTCACTTAGCAATACTGTAATAAATTATAGACTCTTACCCCCCCCCCTAATTAATAATAAACTTTACAAGCTTTATGCTTTTCCTTCAAAGCACATTCGAATTAGGAAAATTTAGAACAAGCTCGGTGTGGACGCTCTCTCCTTGGTCGCGGCACCACTGTAATAAATCCGACCCTTGCACCTGTAATTAATTAATTTTCCTTTTCTTTTAAAACTTGATTTTATGGTTTCTATCTTTCTACATCGTTCGTAGGCTCTGCAACGAAAGCTCTGTACGTAGAGTTCGTCGCCTCGAATTCGTATTCGTAGCCTTGTAGTTTCGTCGCTCACTCTTCTCTCCTCTTCATTCCTTTGGCAGCGCCTCGACACCCCTTTACGTAATACGTTTTAGGTATACGTGGCGAGATGCTCTCAATTAATCAACTTGTAATTAACCCCTTAACGTTGTGTCATTTTTTGCTTTAAAGGTTTGATATGGTTAATACAATTTAATTAATAATTTGTTTGTGGTAAACCCTTGTTCTTTTAGGTATGGCGTGTTACAATTCACTAGGGTCCGATTTACAATGACTGACTCTAGCTAACTTGAAATTAACTAATGCTATCGTTCGTGCAACTTCCTCCCCTACTAACGTCCGTTCTATACTTGTTCGTTGATGACTACTTCTTCTGAATTAACCCGCGTCATCTTCCCTAGTACCTAGTACAAAAATATACTTTTATACATTTAATTGGGAAGATCCTACCTTTAGCGTGACGCAGCGTATCCTCTGCTGTTCTTGGGGTGCTAACACATAAAATAATTTGACATTTGTAATCTAGTTACGGATTTTCAATCAAAATTCAATCAAAACAGGCCCGGGATGCACAAATTCTACAGGCACCATTGTAAGTGAAGCTTGTTAGTTAGTTTTGAGTTTGAGTAGGTATTTTTGGGAGATTACTAGGGATTGACATGAAACAAAATATGTCTTGCTACAATTGGACTCCTCCATTTCCGCAACTGACTTGGTGAGGTTCAATTAAAACCGCCCGGTCAGTCTCCAATTCCAACACCTCCAGAGAATATTTTGATGGTCGCAAGCGACTGATGAAAAATCGACATGTTTTGCTTCCTGTCGGGAAAGGGTTTGATGTGTATTTCCGGTTCGTATGGTGATAGTGGGAGTGTTCTCAACCAATGCGCCGCCAAATTATAATGGTGATAATGCTAATGTTGCCTGATGAAATGTCAACTCATATCTTTTGATGTGAGGATCTGCTTCGATTTATGGTGTGGTAGCCGATGTCCGGAAGTATTCAGGATTGCGTGGGTGGCACGAGGTTTTAGATCGTGACATCCTCAAAGCCGAATTGATGATGATGATGATGATGATGATACTGTAGAAGTCTTTCAGCATGTCAATGACTAGAGTTCCGTTCACTCCTATAGCATCGAACATGAACATTAAACCGAAGTGGATTAGACAAGCGGCAATGTCAAGAGGTCGGTGGAGCCGCTCCCCCCTCTGTTCTCGTGAAGTTTGAATTTAGTGAAGGTGGATTTTGATGTCATCGACCCTCGCCTCTGCAGTCACACAGCTCCCCAACAGTCCCGTTCTCCGTCCAGCACACCGCCTCGAACCAGTAGAAATGATGCTTACGTTTTCCTAGGCACGTTATAAACATGCGTCAGCTTTCAGCCGCGGTGATCATCGGTACTTGATTTGAATGAAAATACCTCCCCTCGCATGACGGAAACAGGCGTGACGGGGACGGTCCCCCATTTAGCGTCACGGGCATCCGCCCTACGATAGGTGATATCCCAAGCTCTTCTCAAATATCAGCTCGAAGAAGGAATGTCAAGCTCGGCTTCCAGGGTGCTGGGTCCAGGAATGAATGGCACCGGGTCGTGAATCCGACTTCCATCCCATCCATTTCCCCTGCTACGCTTTCGTCCAAAGTACATTCCCAACCTGATGCTGGATGATGCCCTAATTCTAATTTTGGGGAGGATTATGAAAATTTATCCGGTTTCCGACAATGAGCCGCCGATCGATTGCTAAAACAACTCTGTATGTCATGTTCTCTTCGTTCCGCTGACAAGGTAACTCCCCACGAGCGTAACCAAAGGGTAGTGAAGCCATCGCGAATTTCGTCACTTCTTTTCCTTCATTACGGAGGTAGCCCGGCCAGATCGTTTTCTCCGTCCTGTATTTAATTGACCTCCCGCGACAGCGACTCTTATCAGCTGATACCTCTGGAGGGGGCTAAAGAGGGGGGTTGTGGGAGCACGTCCTTTGCCTTCCAGACGTCCCCCAATGCCTTTATGACGATACATGTGATAGCATATACGTCGACATCATGAGACGGCTCATGCCTCGCCCTCAACTGCTTCAGGGCCGTCCAGAGACACAGGTTTCCAAGCCTCCATCACAAAGGATTCCAATTTAATTGTACAAAGCCTGTAACCATCGCTTGCTTCGCCCCCACATTTGGGAAATAGTGTAGCCCACCAGCAAATCGTTCACTTCGCCCCCGATCATAACTGCATAGGTGTAACCTACATACATGGAATAGGGAAGCTTAACTCAAAAATTACTCCAGCAATCACCAGCTTCAGCGCCGTAACTCGTTCGGTTAAATTTGAAGGAAGGAAATTTGCTAAATAATGATAGCAGAGCGCGTCACGCGCGATGTCTGAATACCTACTGTTGGTCTCGTTCAATCGCAAATACTAAGGATTTAAGCTAGAAAGTAAATTCTGTATAAAATATACCTATCGTAAAGTGCTATGCACACTTCCAAGCGTGAGTTTAAACGAAGTCAAAAGCTAGCTTATGTAGGTCTCTACATAACAGTTTTTCTGAGATCCCTGAAATTTGAGGTAAAAGGCGTGGGATTTTATTTTTTTTGGGAATGGGAATTCTATTGTATACATTTGTTAGTAAACAGAAGCCTCATGCAATGCATCATTTTTCCAAATCAATATACCTAGTACGTACAGACCTTGCCTAACAAATATCTGCAATTACTGAGTAAATTCTAAAATGTTTTGAGAATAGGTATTCCTAATGTAATGTAATTTATTATATCCATATAACCCCTAACCTAGTATTTCTGATGTAATGTCTCGCAACACAATCGTAAGATACATAAATACCTTTTGTCCGTTAAAATTAACAAAACATCGCCAAAAGACCCTCTCCCCTTACAATCTTTGCACCTCGGCGACACCATTATGGTTATTGGTTTGAAAACTTCTTTAGCACCGTTGTGATTTGAAACTAGATGAAGCGGAAACGAACGCCACTAAACACATCTATAGAATTTATCCTGAGAGAGAATGAGATACTATAATCGGCCTCCTCTTTGTGAGGTGCTTCGTAGCCTCCCCACTCCTGTCTCCTTGGGTTTTCTGAAGGTTTCACTTCTACCGCGTGTAACCTACACCACTGTAATTTCTTTGTTTCTAAAATGCTGAGAGCTATTTTTTTTTAAATGAAACTTCTTTAACACCGTTGTGATCTGAAACTAGATGAAACGGAAACGAGCGACACTAAACACAGCTATGGAATTTATCCTGAGAGAGAATGAGATACAATAATCGGTGTCTTCTTTGTGAGGTGCTTCGTAGCCTCCCCACTCCTGTCTCCTTGGGTTTTCTGAAGGTTTCACTTCTACCGCGTGTAAACCGCACAACTGTAAATTCTTTGTTTCTAAAATGCTGACAGCTGTTTTTTTTTGTTTTTTATGAAAACTTCTTTAACACCGTTGTGATTTGAAACAAGATGAAACGGAAACGTGCGACACTAAACACATCTATAGGATTTACTCTGCGAGAGAATGAGATACTGTAATCGGTCTCCTCTTTGTGAGGTGCTTCGTAGCCTCCCCACTCCTGTCTCCTTGGGTTTTCTGAAGGTTTCACTTCTACCGCGTGTAAACTACACCACTGTAAATTCTTTGTTTCTAAAATGCTGACAGCTGTTTTTTTTGTTTTTTATGAAAACTTCTTTAACACCGTTGTGATTTGAAACAAGATGAAACGGAAACGTGCGACACTAAACACATCTATAAGATTTATCCTGCGAGAGAATGGGATACTTTAATCGGTCTCCTCTTTGTGAGGTGCTTCGTAGCCTCCCCACTCCTGTCTCCTTGGGTTTTCTGAAGGTTTCACTTCTACCGCATGTAAACTGTACAACTGTAATTTCTTTGTTTCTAAAATGCTGACAGCTATCTTTTTTTTAAATGAAACTTCTTTAAAACCGTTGTGACTTTGAAACTCGATAAAACGAAAATTAGTGGCGCAAAAAGGAGAAACACGTACATCTATAGAATTTGTCCTGCGAGAGAATGAGGTACTTTAATCCGTCTCCTCTTTGTGAAGTGCTTCGTAACCCATCGACCTTCTCTTCGTGCGGTGCTTCGTAGAATAAAATGTGAAATAATTTTAACACTTGGTACGATGTTATAATAAATAAACCTCACAATTAACGTATTCCTGATAATCTACATTAGTCCTAAATTCGTCACTCTTCCGAAGTTTAGTTTTCAGAAGGTTTCACCTCTACCGCATGCGGATTGCACTCTGATTCCGCACACCCCATCGACTAGACAGGGAACCCGCCTAAAGTGTCTAGTCACACAAAATTAAATGTTAGCTGTTGCCCGAAGTGTCAAAAGAAAGGCAGTCTAAATTTATGACCAAAACCCAGAACCCTCTCTCACTATAAGGTATCTCAGCATGACCTTGGGTAGGCACACTCCCCGAAACCTAGAATTAAACTTGGCTTTTGTTTCTTTTTTTTTCACAAGGCCCGTACTAAATACGTAATGCAAATATGTAATTTTTTCAAACTTACCAAATCCTCCATGCTGCACAACACACTAAAAGCACTCTTGAAAACACAAGCCATTTCCACAAACCGTCATGCAACTACTCATTTCAAAACCAACTCTCGCGCCTAGGTTCAAATAGAATCTCCGTCTCATGACCTTTCTCATGTATAAAACTCAATTTTCTGAATAAATTCTGCCAATAAACGAATTATCTCCGGTTCACCCGCACCGAACTAACTACTGTTATTATTCCCTGAATAACTGCAAAATGATCGTCCTCATCCGCGAACTTTTCCTGACTCTCTAAAAATCCGTCCGTCCCCGAGGTCGAATCTACCCTGACTCCTTTATTTAAAATTTGATTTCCTTTGAATTTTGTCAATAAGTGACTTATTTTCCGTTTACACGTCCGAACTACTGTTATTATTCCCTGTATAACCGCGACTCTGAAACACGCCCGTCTTCGAAACCGAAATTACCCTGACTCTCAAAATCCGTCTGTCCCCGAGACCGAAACTATCCTGACTGTCTTTATTTAAAATTTGATCTCACTTCTTTTCCTTCCCTGCCCGTCTGTGTCGTCCAAGTACCCTTTTTTTATTATCTTTTTCTCTAAAATCCTTCAAATATCGTTAACTCTCATGGCGGATATTTAACTTAATGACCGAACTTGTCAAATTTAATCACCATTTTCGAAGAATTCTGACGTTATTTCATGTTTTTTTAGTTTTTTGTTGCAGTGTCAGACCTTCAAAATAGTAATTAATTATCATGTACTTGAAGGCCAGAATGTATCCCAAAACGACACGGTCACACGTGGCTCCAAGCCCTTTTTTTGCATTCAGAATGGCCTTCGCCGGGGGTCTTCATAAATTCATCAACCCCGTAGTTATTTGGATTTCAGAAATTATTTTAGCGCTCTTACAAAATGGCTCCATACAAATTATCCACGTATTATTATTATTAAGGCGAGTTCATCACATAATTTTATTTATTTTTTAATTAATTTACTTTATTCAAATATTTTATACCAACAGATGGATAATATTAACAATGCCCTTGAGGTGATTTTTCGCGAAAACGGCGCTATATAAATTAGCCAAATATTATTAAATATTAATGAAAATACGAAACAGAGAGACACAAACAAATGTAACAGTCGCAGCAGGGACACCCAGGAATCACACCAAAAAAGATGCCAGCCTAAGAATACGGGAAACAATAGAATGTAATGTTAGTAATTCATAAATGGAATTTTGAGATTGATAAAAATGACACATTTACTTAGGTGGCGAAAGCTCAGTTAGTAGAGTGCCAGACCCGTGAATACTACAGGATCTGGGTTTTAGTCCAAATTGCAACCTTTAGCTTTTTATTTTCTGTGTCTGTCTGTTTCATATCTTCATCAATGATTAAACCGAGATAAAATAATATTTAACGACTTGATAATGAGTCACGCTAAAGGTTGATACAATATTATCTCATCCTTGGCTGGCGATGAATTTATTTGTTAATATTATTTAGCGTTACGGTTCGCGTGATGAATGCAGCCGTAAATCAAAAGCCTTCCGCTCTAGAACATTTGAACATCTGAAAGTTTCATTGCGGGGGAATTTCGTGTTTCAGCTTTGTAAACGATCGCCTCTTAAATAGAATAAAGTCTTTACAACTTCCAACTCAAATTTTTGCCCAAACATTATTTTTCATCTGAAATTCACAAACATTTTAACAGACGGCTTTAGATTGCTGGTGGAACAGTCGGATGAAATATTAGTATGTTATATTTTAGTAACGTTTGTACAGATTTAGAAAACTTTGCAAAATACGTTTAAAAATATGGTTCTAAGCACGCACATTATACGGGTAAAACACGGGTAAAAAACTGTATCCGAAATTGTCACGTTCAGTGTTGTAAAAAGTCGATTTTTATTCCGTAGAAAAGGGTTACATTTCGTCTTTTGAGATTATTTTCGTTTCCACCTCAGATAGCTGCCAAAAGTAAAACTGTGAAGGACATCCAATTAAAACGGTATTAAACTAGATTACCTATTCAGGTCAAAAACGAACAAAATCAATGTTGAAAAAGAGCGAGCCATTATAACTTTGAATTTGAAATACCTATTATTTTTATATTCTTGCATGAAAATTTACCATTTCTTCACAGCATCGATATTCAGATTTGAAACTAAAAATATCCGTACGGCAATTCAACATCATAAAGTTTTAAATTGTTTGCAGATATAAAACAATATAACATTACATAACACGTCGTATTCATAAAGTTTAGGAAATCACTTGTCTGTCAAATTTATAAGAATAACTTGTCTTTCTTTGAAGAACATAATCACGTGTCTCGGTATTTTATAAGGTCCTGCCAATTTCGACGTGAACATAATTAAATAAATTTACGGTAAATTTTCTACAATTTATCTACCTTTTAGCAAAAATGTTCCTGTAAAATTTTGCTTGTTATTTCTCTAGACCCAGGTTCAATGGAGTTTGAAAAAAAAATTCCGGAAAATCAATTCCAAAAGGCTAGATAGGTATCGATAGACCTTAAAGAATTCTACAGATCGGAAAGGTTCAAAGAAATGCTCTGCTATAAATTCTAAGACAACATGCCTATATTCTAGTATTCTAGTAGACGGTTATTTCCATAAAAAAATCCTTGTGTTCTCCACCATTTCAGTTTATTACACTCAAATTACACTTCTAACATAATTTCCCCAATATATTACTGTCGGTTTCTAACCTTTCGTTCTCTCTTCATGGTGTATCGTTCTGATTTCCAATAATATCGTATATTTTGATTTTCTTTAGAACAGTCCTCAAATTCGGTATAATGTTTTTTTAAAATTATATTTAATATGTATTCTACGAAGGTCAGTCAATAAGTAATGCCTCCTATTTTTTTTTACTTAAATAAAGATAGTTAAGTGAAAATTTCGAATTTCGCGCTATTCCTCAAACCTTCTTCTACAATCTGCTGCAGTAGAAACTTTTTGCGTCAACAGGTGGCAGCACAGCAGTCAGTTGAAAAATGACCGACATCGATGTTCGCAATAGATAGCGTTCTGTGATTGATTCTTGACTGTAGAAGAGGAAACGCAAAAATTCACATTCATGAAAGACTGAAAAATATATACCATGATGCCTCAGTGGACATCAGCACTGCTAGATTCGTTCCTGTAACGAAGCTGAAGGACAAACACCGCTGGCTGAGGAAAAGCTGAGCGGCGCCGGCCGTTGATTGCAGCGACTGCACTTATTCGTAGTCACCCCAGATAACTACACATGTCGCATTCTCTCCCTCAGTAAAATTAGTGTGATGACGATTATTCGACAACTGATATTTCAACAAAAGTTTTGCAAGGTGGGTACGAAGAAACTTAACCAGCCAGAATAAAAACAATAGCCTCAAAACACTTGCAGCTCTTAGTTTCTGGAAAAATTGTGACCGGAGACGAAAAATTGGTTAATTTTTTTAACCTGAATCAAAGAAGAAGTCACATAAAAAATCAAAACTGTGTGATCGGCGGGGAAAGTTATGGCGAGGTGTTCTGGATGTTACCTTGCTTTTTACAACACTGTGATACGTGCCCTTGTTAAAAGATGGATCAAAGCTGTGAAAATGGACGGGCATTGTATTGAAGAGAAATAAATTAATTTTCAATAGTATGCTTTTCAGTCCATGTAATTGCAATTAATTTAACCTGTTTTTATGTCAATTCTAATTTGATCTAACTTTAAAGTGGTATTCTATATTTTGATGTAGTTTTTCTTGTTATTTTTTTTTTTTACATTAACTCCACACAGGAGGCCCTGAGGAAAATGATTTCCCTCAGGGTCTATGTCATCTGGGATGCTGTGGGGAGGGTCTTTTTGAGGAGAGGAAGGAATGAACATTGGTCTTGAAGAGACCCATGTTGTAGGAAGGAGGAAACACAGAGGCCGGCAAATCATTCCACAGCCGAGCTGTTAAACACAAGAACGAGTCGAAGAAACGACCCGTTCTCATGTGACAAATGTTAACCGTGTACAAATGTTGGGCACGCGTTTGGCGTGTTTCCCGACTATGCACCGGTGCCGAAGGGATCAATGATGCTAGTTCCTCGGAGCATCTTCCATTGTAATACCGGTAGAACAAGGATAGCATTCCCACCTGACGCCTGTGCTCTAAAGATTGCAATCCGTCTGTTAAGATGGGAGAATCTATCAAACGGACTGCCCATTTCTGCACAGAGTCGAGGGTATTTTTCAGGTATTTTGGAGCTCCAGACCAGAGGTGGCTGCCAAATTCAACCGTGGGGCGCACTTGTGATTTGTACAGAGTTAGCAGTTGTGTACTATTAAAGTATCTGCGGGCCCTGTACAGTACGCCCAGTTTCTTTGAGGCTAACTTTACTCTGGCTTCGATGGAGCCCCCATACCTGAGCTGGTCACTTAGGGTTACACCAAGCATATAAATGGAGGGCCTGTTCGGAAGATTGCTTCCGTCGAAAGAGACTAGATTTTCATTTCGATCCCTTTTAGACGTAATCAGACAAGATTGGATCTTTGAAACATTAAATTCAACGAGATTATTTTTACCCCAAGAGAAAACACTCTCGAGGTAACCGTCCATTCTTTGCTTCAAAGCCCTACGAGCTGTTGGAGTTTGTGAGCCCTTTGGGGGCTTGTCAAACAAAAAGCTATAATGAACTGTACTGTCATCCGCATAACAGTGAATTGGTGCACATGACAAAAGGTCGTTGATGTGCAACAAGAACAAAGTCGGAGACAGAACCGATCCCTGCGGGACGCCAGTATTTATCGAGTGGGAGGAAGAGGTGAAACCATCGACAACCGTCTGAATCGAACTCTCCCTAAAGAAGTCGGAAGTCCGTAAGAATGCAGTTTGTTGACAAGTCCTCGGTGCCAAACCCGGTCAAAGGCCTTGGAGATGTCCAGTGCAACCGTTTGGGTCTCACCGAAACGTTCCAGGCATCGCCCCCAAACATGCGTCACTTACGCGATAGAATATACATACGCGATACCGTTCTGGTATAGAATTAAGAATAGTGCAATTTTTTTTAGTAGTTTAGAAAAAAAAGCAAACTTCAAGATTTAGCCAAACAAAAATCGTTAACTAAATATTATTTATATTTATTGTATTAAATAGATCACAACCGCCGTAGCGTGAAACCCCAGGAAATATGTAAAAACTCAATGTTCAATTTACGAAAGAATGGTAATATAGAAAACTGACTCTGAAAAAATCAGCGATGGCATACAAGTGAAAATAAAAGCTTGAGTAAATACAAAAATATTTATTATTCATTTAAAGAAGTATCTATCTAAAGAGGAAGATACTTTTATAATCCTGATTATAAAAGTATCTGCCTCTTTAGATAGATACTTTTATAATCCTGATTATAAAAGGACACAATACTAGCCTGAAATCTTCAATCAGTGCCGTGGTAATTGACAATGGTAGTCAGTGAAATAATCCGGATCAGCGGAATGAGAGCGGTGTGATCGCACCTGATCAAATTATTCTTCAAATTGCTATTGCATATTCATGCCGTAGATTTCCATTCAATCTTGTCACCGAAGTGTGAATTGCAAGGATTCTCAATTTTTATGAAAACCAGAATCAAAGCTAATTCAGCGAGGACCTTTTGTGCCTCGGCATTCGCGGTTTTTGATAAGGAAAAAACATTTTACGGATCAATTCCAAGAATTACGAGTATTAGGTACACATTTTTTTAATACATGAATACCGCGTAAGAACCCAAAGCGTTTGACATCTGTAAAGTGAGATCAGTGAACCCCCGTACTGGGTATGATGAGAGGTTGAAGGTAGTGGGGAGGGGAAGCATATGGGGAAAGGGAAGGTGGGAAAGTATCGGCTATTCAGATCTAGTCACCAAATATGGTTAGGCGAGAAATGTTACAATTCTGAATGGTGTCGAAACGTGCCGCAAGTACACTAATTAATTATTTTACATTAATAAATTGTGAAATAACCGAAATTAATCAAATAAAATTCACTTGTGCTTGGGATTTGAATAACCGGATTGATAATGTAGTTTTTTTTTAAAATTAGCTCCACACAGGAGACCCAGAGGAAAATAATTCTCCTCCGGGCCTATGTCATATTTGGGGATGCTGTGTGGAGGGTCTTTTTAAGGAAAGGAAGTTCTGGGAAGGAAAAAAGGTATGAAGGGAGGGTAGGAATCTGGGAGTCAGTGTGTCCAGGGGTGACGGACATATGTATCTATCCCTCCCACTGCGGTGCAAAGCAATGTTTCGAGAGAGTCCCGCTGAAGACGTCAAAAGATCTCCCTCAACCAGTCTTTCCCGATCCGGCCTTCCACGCAGTTGGTGGGCAGAAGCATACGCCGCCAAGATCCGGACAAACCTAACCCCATGATTCTGGGCACCCCTGCTAAGGCACCAAACGTAGCGAACTACTTGGGGTGATCTATGGCAGATCTATGGGTGATCTATGGTTATCCAATAAATGGTTCCCGGGGCAGCGGTACCCATACCCGCCTCCCAAATTGATAAACTACAGACTGTTTATTTATATATTTTTTACAATTGTTAATAATAATAATAATTGGATAATTTGTAGAGCGCCGTTTTTGTGAAAAATCACCTCAAGGGCGCTTATATTTAGACATCAATTTCAACGATGAAATGAAAACAAATTTAATATGCAAGTATTTAATAGCTAATCTTCATAAATGAGCGTCGTTCTTCAAAATAAATTCTCAAACAAAGAACACTTCGTGAAAGTTTTTTTAGACTTGTCTATAATGTCTATGCAACCATCTAAAAGTCTGTTTTACCTAAAAACGTTTTAATTTAGGAATAAAATACCTAGACCTTGCTGCATGGCGTCAATTTATCCATTATCTAAGTCACCTAACGTTGCCAAAGCAATATTTTTCGTTTATGATGATGGTAATAGAATTTTGTCTTTCTTTAAAAAAAAATTTTTTTTTTGCTCCGATTGTTTGTGTGAAAATTACAAGCTAGATTTTCAAAGAGTACATGGATTCAATGATAAATGGGACATTATGATATTTTACATATTATAAGTTACCAAGATAATCGCGCAATGTGAAAGGACTTGACTGGAGAGATGTACGGCCGTTCGCTACTCTCACGGGAAATTTTACGTCGCAATGTCACGAGAAACAACAATTTACAACACCAATTTTACGATGGCTCGGAATATTATAAGCATATTCTATTTTATTACTAAAGTGTTGAAGTACCCAATATTACTATTGAAACTAATACATACGTTGTATAATTAAACAACTATAAAACTTTTTTGTAGATTTACGGTACAATAGGCCACTTGCATGGATTTAATAACGACTTGGAAAAAATCGAGTGGATAGATTTTTTACTAAGATTACGAAAATGTTGGTAAAATTTTTTAGAAATGTACAGTTTTTTTTTTAAATAAATAAATCCATTATTTGGGCTCGTGACGTCACTACATAAAATGCCCTATCTCCGAAAATGTTCCTATTAATTTTGTAAAATTCCACAATGATTTATTTTTTTTATATGGCAACACTTTGGTTTCATACGAATTTTTGAATTTGACATGTAACGTTCACTAGATTTATTGTTTGTTCTCTGCGAACTTATCATTTGGTTTGACGTTTTGACAGATGTTATAAAGAGAACCCCGTACATTTATGCTGTCTGCATGTGTTTTAGATGTAAAATGGTAATGGTGATGATTTTAACAAAATCAAATTTTATATTATTCTTATTATAATTATAATTTACAAGTACAAGTATATTACATTGGATTTAGTAATATAGACGTTGAACATTATAATGATATATGATCAATAAGATGGATCAAAGAAAAAAATATTTATGAGATGTAATATTTTTGGTAAGCCTCGTTATTCTCCTGTGGCATTCGTGTGGAAAACGTTCTTTTTTTTCAAATGATTTTCGGCTATGTAATTATGGTTTTTTCGCACCCATAAAATTTTGTCTCGTCTTTCCGGTTTATAAAAAATTGTCTGATTTATCGGATTGAAATTTTCTAAATATTGCCAGGGTTTCAAAAAAAAGATTAAAAAAAATACAGAATGTCTCAGAATATTTGAATATTTGTGATGCAAGTGGCCTACTGATTTAGGGGTTTTGTTTATCATATAACAAAGGCTGTTGATGTATGTTTATACAAGTTTGTTTGTTTTCATATCGTTTGTTTTTATAGACTTAATAATTCAATTTCTCTTTCTATCCCATTCAACGTCACGCGCTGACTAAAAACACTCGTTTTGTTTTTTAAAAGGTTTATTTTAATATATAAATAACCAGTAACAAGTAATTACATATATAAAATTCATAACTATGAGAGTCTACGGTGGGCGGGCGAAGTGTTTTTATAAAAACAAAAATTTTAACAAAACAAAAAACGACTTCAAAATATGCACTAAAAAGTAAAAAAATAATTTCGTATTCTTCTACAACTCCATAAATAACAATCGTACCTACATATTGATGAGTAGAAAAAGTAAGTTGAAGTTTTTAAGTTAAAGTTGAGTTGGTGTCAGTCAAGGTAGATTTGTAACTACATAGATAGTTGTAGGTGAGATGTGCTTGTGTCGCACAAGCGACTTGACGAGGCGAGTGGCGAGAGCGGGGCCGCGGCGTGAGGGGAGCTGTCAAGTGAACACGCCGCGCCGGGCCGGGTACCTTTGCTGACACTGACTCCAAAAATAACAATCGTACCTACATATTGATGAGTAGAAAAAGTAAGTTGATTATGAAGTTGTAGAAGAATACGGAATTATTTTTTTACTTTTTAGTGCATTTTTTTAAGTCGTTTTTTGTTTTGTTAAAATTTTTTTTTATTTTTTGTTTTTCAGTGAATCTGAAGTACATTAACTAATTTGTTTGAATATGACCAAAATTCTCATCAACTATCCTTGAAGTACATCCTTTCCAATAAAAAAAGAATCATCGAAATCGGTTGGCGTGGTATTGAGTTATTCGTCCATTTGTCGCGAACATACTTAATGCAAATTTAAGTCTTATATGGTTTTCTCATGGATGCCATAATCGGAACTGGACCAAATTAAAATGAAACCACACGGGAAGCACCAGCTTTCAAATAAAAAAAGAATCATCAATATCGGTTCACCCAGTCGAAAGTTCTGAGGTAACAAACATTAAAAAAAAATACTGTCGAATTGAGAATCTCCTCCTTTTTGAAGTCGTTTAACAAATGCACAGTTTTGTTCCGATATTGATGAAATTTTGCAAACTTGACCGTCAAAACAAGTGTCTACGTGAGATTTCCACAAACTACTCCACCCCTTTCTCCATCCCTTAAAGCAGAATTTTGGTACTTCTTGATAAAATTTTGCATACATGATCTTTAAAATAAGTGGAAAATAAATTACTGTCTATATCTGATTTTTTAAATCCTTGTATTATCCCGGGATACGCTGGCGGGGACTTCAGATAGTTGAAAAAATAATTTTAAATCTTTATCCCTTGAAAATCAAAATGTCTAGAAATAGTTAATGCCAAAGAAAAACATATTTCATTACCATATGAAATATTTATATCTTTCGAATTCTAGGTGTTATTACCCGCTAAGGATAAAACAAGTATCGAAGCATAAGTCGGTAATATTAAATTATTACGAAAAATACATCGATATATCAGAAGTAGAAAACCTAACTAATAAACTGAATTTTCAGTATAGAAAGATATTAATTATGATCAAGCTCCAGGCCAGAGGCAGCCACCCTGTGGTTTGGAGCCCCAACAATCCTGAAAAAAACCCACGACTCTCGACGAAACGGGCGGTCCGTTTGATAGATTCTCCTATTGCAATCTTTAGAGCACAGGCATGTATTGCACAGCAATGCTGTCCTCGTTCTACCGGTATTTTAATGGAAGATGCTAGAGATGCTAAGAAACTAGAATCATTGGTCCCCTTGGCCCCGGTACATAGCCAAACCCGCGCCAACATAATGTACACGGTGACATTTGTCACATGAGAAGGGGTTGTTTCTACGACTCGTTCATGAGTAAACCGTTTGGAGGTGGAACGTTTTGCCGGCCTCTGTGTTTCCTCCCTCCTACAACATGGATCTCTTCAAGACTCATGTTCACTCCTTCCTTTCCTCAAAAAAACCTTCCACATAGCATCTTAAAAGATGACATAGGCCCTAAGGGAAATTATTTTCCCCAGGGCCTCCTGTGTAGAGTTAATGTATAAAAAAATTCTGTCCGGAACAAAAATAAGCACCTTCCTTGGTAAAACGAGTGGTAAACTATTCCAGAACATATACTCATTATATTATGCACAGGTATTCTAACATAGTATAAAGCAAAGTCGGTCCCGCTGTCAGTACGCTAGATCTTTTAAATTACGCTACGGATTATCATGTGGTTTTCAAACAACAGTTAGAGTGATTCACGAGGAAGGTTTAAGTATTTTTTTTTTTTACATTAACTCCACACAGGAGGCCCTGAGGAAAATGATTTCCCTCAGGGCCTATGTCATCTGGGATGCTGTGTGGAGGGTCTTTTTGAGGAGAGGAAGGAATGAAAATTGGTTTTGAAGAGAACCATGTTGTAGAAAGGAGGAAACACAGAGGCCGGCAAATCTTTCCACAGCCGATCTGTTGAACACAAGAACGAGTCGAAGAAATGACCTGTTCTCATGTGACAAATGTCAACCGTATACAAATGTTGGGCACGCGTTTGGCGTGTTTCCCGACTATGCACCGGTGTCGAAGGGATCAATGATGCTAGTTCCTCGGAGCATCTTTCATTGTAATACCGGTAGAACAAGGATAGCATTCCCACCCGACGCCTGTGCTCTAAAGGTTGCAATCTGTATGTTTAGATGGGAGAATCTATTAAACGGACTGCCCGTTTCTGCACAGAGTCGAGGGTATTTTTCAGGTATGTTGGAGCTCCAGACCAGAGGTGGCTGCCAAATTCAACCGTGGGGCGCACTTGTGATTTGTACAGGGTTAGCAGTTGTGTACTATTAAAGTATCTGCGGGCCCTGTACAGTACGCCCAGCTTTTGGGAGGCCAACTTTACTCTGGCTTCGATGGAGCCCCCATATCTGAGCTGGTCACTTAGGGTTACACCAAGCATATCAATGGAGGGCCTGTTCGGAAGATTGCTTCCGTTGAAAGATACTAGATTTTCATTTCGATCCCTTTTAGACGTAATCAGACAAGATTGGGTCTTTGAAACCTTAAATTCAACGAGACTATTTTTACCCCAAGAGAAAACACTATTTAGTTAACCGTCCATTCTTTGCTTCAAAGCCCTCCGAGCCGTTGGGGTTAGTGAGCCCTTTGGGGGCTTGTCAAACAAAAAGCTATCATGGACTGTACTGTCATTCGCGTAACAGTGAATTGGTGCATATGACAAAAGGTCGTTGATGTGCAACAAAAACAAAGTCGGCTACAGAACCGATCCCTGTGGGACGCCAGCATTTATCGAGTGTGAGGCTACCGTCTGAATCGAACTCTCCCTCAAAAAGTCGACAATCCACGTACACAAGGATGCGGGAAGTCCGTAAGAAGGCAGTTTGTTGACAAGTCCTCGGTGCCAAACCCGGTCAAAGGCCTTGGAAATGTCCAGTGCAACCGTTTGGGTCTCACCAAAACGTTCCAGGCACCGCCCCAAACATGCGTCACATACGCGAGAAGATCACCGCATGAGCGGTTCCGCCGGAATCCGTATTGACGGTCGTTAATAATTTTGTTCTTCTCGAGGTATGTGAGCAGTTTGTCGTTGATCACACGTTCCATCACCTTAGACAGAACTGATGTGATCGCTATGGGGCGGTAGTTGGCCGGGTTGGAGCGGTCACCCTTTTTTGGAATAGGATGGATAACCGCTTTTTTCCAACGAGAGGGCACAGAGCCAGTCTTCAGGGAAATTTTAAAAAGCTTCGTCAAAATTGGAGCTATTTCTGCAGTGCACCTCTGCAGTACCAGGGCAGGTATTCCATCAGGCCCACTAGTTTTATTAACATCCAGCCCTCGTAAAACATGGAGTACTTCGCGATGCCGGATCCTCAGCTTTTTCATACGAAAACCGCAGTGAGGAACCGACTTTGGGACAGCACCTTTTTTATTTTTTATTTATTGAGTTAGTTTATACTACATGAATATAAACTAATAAGCACAATGTTACATTTCATTTGATAAATTTAAATATTTTTACAGCAAGCATAACATTTTTTTTTAAATACATTCATTCTTTTTTCATTCTTCATACTTTCAGGCATTTCATCATACATCTTTAGTCCTCTGTACATTAGGCAGTTCTGTGATTTTGATTTCTTCATTTGTGGCAATCAAGGTCTTGGTCATCAAGGGTTGAGTGAGCCGCAAACATTTTACCAAATAAGTTTGCCTTTTCGGTGACGGTGTTTGCTAGTGAGCCGTCAGGTCTGGTGAGAGGTGGCAGACTGGATTTGCAGAAATTGCGACCTATTGAGCACGCAAGCGACCAGAATTGCCTGCTGCCGTGTGGGCATGCAGCCGGCTTTCTGCTGATCTGCTGGTCGTGCTCGAATTTTTACCTATTTATGATCCTCTTGGTTTCCTTTGCCATTTCGTTGTAAGCTGTTCTGTCTTCGGATGTTCTAGATGAGTTGTAGGCTCGATAAGCCGCGTTTTTTTGTCGCACTGCTTCAGCGCATTGTCGACTGAACCACGGCTTTGAGCCTACACCAGTGTCCTTAATAGTAGATTTGATGAAGCCATCCATCGCGGATGTGATGACTTCACCAATTTCCTGGGCACATCTTGAGGGATTCGAAGTCCGAAAACAGACAGCTGACCACAATCTGCTGACCAATAGTGCCACACTTTTCTCTTCAGCCTCTCGTTTGGCGGTCTGAAGTTTACAGGGATTGATGTCGTCACCAGGCAGTGGTCGGACGATCCTAAAGGCGCTGGGACTTCAATCTTGTAACCGTGTGGCACAGTAGTTAAAAATAGGTCTAACAGATTGGAACGGTGAGTCTGGACATCAGGAACCCTTGTAGGCTTCTGAACCATTTGCTCCAATCCGTAACAAAGGTCAAAGCATTCCGTTTGTCGTCCAGCCAAGTCTGTTGACCCTGAGAACTTCAACGAAGGTTCGTTATGAACATTGAAGCCCCTAGGACCACAACCTCTGCCGTAGGGTAGCGAGGCAAGAGGTCATCGATAGTGTCGCTTAAATGTTTGAAGAGCTCGGACGTGTCTGATTCGCTAAGATTCGGTGAGCGGTATAAATATGCGTAGAATCTTACCATTCTGGTAAGATTGACGCGTACCCACATTACGTCGAATCTGGAGTTTTCCAGATTCAACAGTCGCACACAGTTGAGGTCAACTCGATTATAGAGACAGACACCTCCTTTAGGTCTGAACTTGCTTGCGAGGGTGAAGCCCGAGCAGTCCAGATAGGAGGCGTCTAGAGGCTCGGCTATCTGCGTTTCAGACAGGAATAGTAGGTTGGGGCGTTGAGAAAAATGGTGGTGGTGGACAGAGTTTAAATTGGTATGCAGGCCGCGAATGTTGGTGTAATTCACCAACAATTTTGGCCTGCGACGGGGTCTCCTACTACTCGCCACTGTAATGCAGTTAACTTGTGTTGGTTGTGTTGTCATGTTTTTATTGTTTGATTTTTTTTATTTTTACGATGGGATGATGGGGGGAGGGAGGTCTGGGAAGGAAAAGGTATGAGGGGTGGGTAGGAAGCTGGGGATCAGTGTCCAAGAGTGATGAACGAATGAATCCAATCCACCCACTGCGGTGCAAGGCAATGGGCAGGGAGAGTCCTGCTGGAGAGGTCGCGCAATGCGCCCCAAACGCTGCTGCTGGGTCCCTTCCGGTCACGAACCGGCACAACAGCAGCGGCGGGGTTTTTTCACTCGTTGATGGGGCAGCCCACCCTCAGTCGTGAGCCTGAGGGTCGGGCACCTGTACTACCCAGCGGCTCGGACAGCGGTAACTGGTTGTAAAGGGTCTCCCTCAACCAGCATCTCCCAATCCGGCCCGCTACGCATAAGGTGGGCCGACGCACCCACCATCAAGACCTGGACAAACATAACCCCAAGAACCCGGGCACCCCCTCTAAGTCACCAAACGTAGCGAACCACTTGGGGTGACCTGTGGCAGAGGTGTTGGTCATCCAATAAATGGTTCCCAGGGCGGCGGTACCCTACCCGCCTACCAATAATAATAATTTATTTGGTAGGCGGGTATGGGTATAGGTATATAATTTGTTAAGGATTTGTGTAAATTGGTTGAAATATATAATATATAAAGGGAGCGGGCTGGCAAGCGGGAGGTGTGGATTTGATATGTATGCAAATTAACAGATGATGTTGGTGATAAAGGTTGGGTAATGGCGTTTTCAGTAGATGGCTTTCTGTTTCGTTAGCCACAGCAACGTGTGTCCGGGTCTGCTAATAAACATATAAACAAAATTCAAAAGTTGTTGTTTTTTGCAGTCCTCTTGGTTATTTGAGTCTCTCATCATCGGTATGTAAGAAAATATAATTTAAATTGAAATATTATTATGTAATCCTGCTTTTGATTTCGATGTTTTCTAAATTTTAATTTTAGACAATAGCTGTCTTCTGTAGAATAAGAAATGTACATTTTTAACTGAAAAATTAAATCCGTTTTTCTTCGGACTGCAAATAGCCACCCAAATTAGGGTAATTAATGGGAGGTAGTTTATTAAAAGGGAGTCGTAAAGTCCCAAATTCTGAAAGTGAAAAAACGGTAAGGTAAATAGTGTTCTCACAAAACTGGGTTCATTTAAGCTTTATTCAGATTAAAGCGCGATAATTTTATTTCTGAAATTGAAAATTTAACTCCTTTTCAGCGCTCTTTGCTGGTAGTACCTAAAAGTAAGAATTTTTTTTATAACAACTATAAGATAAAATAATATTCTTTACTGGTCGAGTAAAAAACATACTGATATTAAGATTTTTCCAGTCACTTTAGGCGATGTATATGAGTCGATTGGATTCACGTTTTCCAGAAAATACGTAATATAGTGACAGCAAAATTAATATGAGTTTTTAACTCTCAAACGTTGAAAACAGTGATGTAAATAGAAGTATGGAAGGTAACACTCCAAAAATATCTAACTCGCATTTTAGTCGTGTTACTGTTAAACAGTATTGTTGGAATTATTGTATTTAATGAGTGTGATTAAACATACAACCATTGAGACCTGTTGGTGGCTGTTAGTGGCTGAGTGGTCCCAAGGATCAAAACCCGTAGTCATGGGTTCAATGTTCAATCCTGTTCTAGCTATGATTGCGAAAACAATTTAATTTACATATAATTATGGTAGAAGGGTATGGTTGGAATAAAGTTGCTGTTAGGTTGTTCGTTACCTCGTTATCTTTATTGAAAGAAACCCACAAATGCTTCATCACCCTGAAGAACAAAAATCTTGACATTTGATTATTTTTTCTCATTTCTACATGAAAATCTATTTGATAGTTTTTTATTCACGTCAGTGAGTCGTTTTTCAAATATTGTTATCTTAATATTACAACGTTTTTAGGTGACGTAAAAAATTTGCTAATTTCAATATATTTATATATTATTAACGTAGTTAAATTTACACATAATAGTAAAATAACGTAAAGAAGGTAACAATATAAATGTAAAGTTAAATCTAAAAACCAAATGTAAAAAAGGAGTTAAGGTTAATTTAGATGAAATAGGACAAACCAAAACATATTATAAAAAAAAGAACTTACACCACTCTGAAAATTGTTTTGTCTATTAACACTTCAACAATATCAGTGCAATTTCCACACACATTATAGTTGCACACCTTTGTATCAGTTATACCACCCCTTTGACTACCTTCTTCCTTGCAATAAATGAAGACTGTTGAGAGAGATCTCATTGTGTTGAAGGGGGTTTGTGTTGTAAGGCGGTCTGTCGAACAACGGCAGAGAGGACAATACGAAATACACCGGGTTTGCCACAGGTGAGACACTTGCGCTACCCTAGAGAAACACTGATACCTCTATTCATGCTGTGACTACTAAATTAGTGGAACAAATGTTAATTGTTTTTTTAATTCGTATTTATTATATTAAAACTATCGTTATTTGTTTTTGGAGTGTAATGCCGTGTTGAGCTACCTCCTTCTTTCGCCAACGTTTCGGACAGCGTTGCAGTGTCTATCATCAGGGCAGATCCGGCAGATGTATATTTGTTAGTGGTGAAATGTGTGCTTATTTACTTGAGAGCGATACCGTGTTGCCAGCTCAACTACACTACGAGCTGGTATTACAGTATACTGCAAAATGGTTGTAGATTTCAATTGCCTCCATAACCAGGCGTGCTACAAAAAGAACTGGTTCCAAAAAAACTGTTTCTCGAATGTGGAACATAAGTAGTATGTAGCCGCGGAATATATACTACAAATGATGCCACTGCCTGCCTCGGTTATTTTGTACCGGTGACTAGCGATCACTAAATGACAGTGGATTCGAAGAACAGGCTATTTTGGAACCCGTTCCTAAGCTATTGCCTATCTCGGTTACATCGTACCGGTGACTAGCGATCACTGGATGACAGTGAATTCGAGGAACAGTTTTTTGGAACCAGTTCGTGTCTGTAACTAACCGCCCTTCTCAGTGCAAGAGTTCCATATTTTGCATATATAAGATCGTTTTGTAACCAACCCCTTTACAGTATATGTGCGTGCGTGTGTCGACCCGTCACGTAAACCCGTAAAATGCTCCTGGTCTAAATGTCCGCAGTAAAAATGTTCCCAGTAAAAATGTTCCTTGCCAAACTGTTCCTAATTAGGAACAGAAAAAAATGTCACTGTATTGGCGCAATTAGTCAGCAGACTTAGCATGTTACAATGAACCCAACCTAACCTCACCTAACCTAACCTAACCTAACCTACGATTACTAAGGTAACTGAGTTTTAAAAAAAATTAATGCGCGTTTAGTAAATGTGCCTGTTGTATTATATGTTTGCGTTTTTTTCACTCCGCGACTATTAACATTTTGGCGTGGAACGTTTTGACCGGCGATATATTTATAATGGATATTTTAACTGGAAAAATTTTAAAAAGGAGCATTATTACCAGGAAATTTAAGTTGAGTAAGCTTTTGTTCTAGCTTTCTAAAATTTTACACAAAACCTTGACAAATTATATACTTAAACCTTCCTCATCAATCACTATATCTATTTGAAAAAACCGCGTGAAAATTTGTTCAGTAGTTTTTGAGTTTATCGCGAACAGATGGACAGATGCGGCAAAGGACTTTAAATTATATTAAAATACAAATACAAAAGGTAACTGTATCATCCATAATCGTTATAATTTTCAAAACAAACGAATAAATTTCAACTTAATTAACAAAATGTTATCTGCGTACGATCATAATAATTATTTTTGTTTCCGAGTGACCAATATTTAGAACGACTAATTTTACCGACCATGTTCCATTGGAGCATGCAATTTAAACATTAGAGAGAGTAATTTCGTAACACATTTAATTCTAATGGGATATTAGTGTCCGAAAAGTAATGAAAACGAATTATTTTATTGCAATTTGAATGCATAAGGCGTACATTGCTACACGTATAAGTTGGCGGTGGCGTAAACACGAACTAAATCGAATATCTTTATGTTTTTATCAGGCAACCACGCCTACTATCCTTATGTCGCATGTCGTAGAAGACAGCGCCCTCCTTCTTAGACAACTAGATGTGAATGTTTACCACTATTTGTAAAAACAGTGTATGCAAAGTATTTTATATATATTTTTTTCATTAATGATTTTTTAACATTGAAAAATACGCAAGGGTTCCACAGAATTTGAACAATTCATCAAATTTCAAAGTTAATATTCAAGTTTTCTGAAAGTCCCTTTTATGTTCTGATTTATTATGTAATAAAAGGCTCATGATGAGATATTAACACAACTTTTTTCAAAATTACATTTTCACTTATCGAACTAGAAATAACTAAAATAAATAAATTCAACATTACATTACATAAAGAATACGTAACATTACAATATTATTTTATTGATTCTTATTTTGATTTTATTTTTTATGTGAATACCTCACAAGAGTCCCGACTGCTCCCGTCTGGAACCAGTCAGACTGTAGCATCCCCAATTGGGGTATGTTGTAAGGCTGAAGGTAAAGGGGAGGGGAAGGAGATGTGGAAGAGGAAAGTGGGAAAGTACCTGGCTATCCTGATCTGGTCCACTTCGTAAACACAGCTAAAGCCATTTCAAGCAAAGTTTCAATAGATGTGTAGATCCGGTAGATGTGTAGATGTACGATGTCCAAAACGTTGGCCAAAGAAGGAGGTAGCGCAACACGGCTTAACACCCCAAAAACAAATAACGAAAATAATCTAATAAACTTTATTTGCGCACGCCGGGATTTGATCCCGCGACTGAGAGTGAAGAGCCTTACCTCTCGACCACGGAGGCCATAAATTAAACATGAAAATGATTTTTCTTTTGAATGTACCTACACCTTATTATACTTATTATACTTTTTAAAATTTTTACTTAGACTTTTTTTTTTGTCTGGAAGGCAATTTTATAAACTCATAACCAATGGATTGCTTACCGTAGTTAGTATGTATGGTGTTCAAATGTATTTTGTGGTGAAAACGTACTAGCGACGCATGTTTTAATGAATTCTGTGATTGTATGTAGGAGTTAATTAATTATTTACTTTGAGGAACTTGAATTATAACTTTGAAACCTTAAGAATTGTTCCAATTCTGTTGAACAAGCCGTCCTTAATGTCACTCTTGTGAAACGCTTCCTTCCATAGCCAAAACGTTTCTTGAAATAGTTAAAAGTTCTATGTGTCGACTGATCGAAATTCGAACTCACCACACTTCATGACATCCTTCTTCTGTTTCTTACGAATTTAATAAAATCTTCCGTAATTTGTCGTTTATTTGAAATGTTATAGTAAAAACGCAGGTAAGTGTTGTGTACTCTCAAGATGTAAAACATCGAATTAACAGCGCGCTCGTAAGAAAAATGCCGAACGCCATCTCTGTCAAAATGTCTATTATCTGTATCACACTGTAGGAGCACATATTCTTTCTCATATAGATCCATGGTCATCAAACTGCGGCCCGCGGCAGATATTTGTGCGGCCCGCAGAAATATCTGCCGCTTTCTTTTTAAATATATTTTTTTTTCATGAATAATTGTACTAACCTGCTTTTTTCAAATATTTGTGTACCTTATGATTTTAAAACGTTGATTTTAATTGATTGACATTTGATTTTAAATTCCCAGCTGGTTTTTGAACATATCCTAAGTCGATTTGGAACGCGCGATTAGTGTAAGTCATAGGTTCTCAACGTGGGCGATAACGCCCCCTTGTATGCGTTTCAGACTTTCAAAGGGGCAGTAGAAGACCCAGAAAAAAATAGAGGACATTGAGATGTCTCAGTGAGGGAGAGAGCAAGTAAAATATGGTCTAAAAATGATAAAAAATCACGTACTAATTATAAACATTAATATTGGTTAATTTTTGTTATTGTATGTTTTGTAAAAAAAAATTATCACGTTTGCGAAAATTCACATTTTTCGGTAGTTCGAGAAGTGGATGAAAATTGAACTGAAAGATTCCATTACAGATCTGCATTAATTTTATCATCTTGCGTGTATTATTATTAAGATTTGATAAATAAATAAAAATATTATTAGCCTTTATTGCTGTTAAACTTATAAAACATTTTTCTAATCTAATTAATTAAATTTTATTGTATCATAAATCATGAATAAAAGAAAGAAGGGGGTAGCAACCCGGTACTTAAACAAAAAGAATTGCTTTTTAACTTGCTAAACAAAAAGGTACATCAACACTCCCCACCCCCAATTCGTAAGTGTGCGGCCCGCAGTGATACCTCACATTGTCCTATGTGGCCCTTGACGAGAAAACTGTGACGAACGCTGATATAGATGGTGCTAAAGAAGTTTTACTTTAGTCGTGTGGTCTAAAGCACACTCGGTTTTTTTTGCCTTTAATTTTACAAGGGTAATAATATACATTGCTTTAAAAAGGTATCAAGTAATGAAAAAAAAATAAAAAAAAAACCACAATATTAACACAGGTTCGTCCTAGTGAGGTTGAAAACATTTAGTTTAAATTAATTACGAAGGGAAATATACAAACAAATACATATTTAAAAAATATTTATTTGTCAATAAATTTTTCACAAATTTAGGTAGATATATATATATATATATTTAGAACATTGTTCTTTTGGGTCACTGTTGGATGATAGTATAGCCTTCTTGTACCTACCGTATGAATCCGTTACATCTGCATATCTATTAAGTACTAACTGCATGTAATCTAGGTGAAAAGCGAGTATTTGAATAGCTCAGTCCTGGTATTGTTACATTTAACCAGGATTTTGGACCGAGTAGCTCTCATAGATGTATATGAAATTCAATGCGGTTAATTAAATTAGGGCTGTCATTTACAATTTTTAACATAAATCATCGTAGGATATAATTAAGAGTTTTAATTAATTTAATTCTTTCAAATATTTTTAGTTTACTAGCGGTACCCGGCATGCGTTGCAATGACTTTCCCGTGCGTCCCCGCTCTCTTCCATCTTCCCCACCTTCCCCACCTTCCCCATCTTCATCTCTTCCCCCTCCGCGAACCCCACCTTCCCCCCTGCCTTTTTTTCCCTGCCACTAAAATATATAAAATACACACATTTTCATTTTTACAAATTTTATTATATACAGCCTATGTTACTTTAGGCGTGAAAGCGTAACAACCAGACACACGCTCTTTCGCGAAAGTATGGATGCTTTCAATGGGAAGTGGGAAGGTATCCAACTCAAATTAACGATCGGATATCTATCATTTTTCATTAATATTTAAGGTTGCCACAGAAGTCATACTTTTATTGAGACTTCTTTGTATATAATGCAGAAAAAATAATATCTACATTTCATGAATACTTTCATGAAAAAAAAGGAAATTTATTCTGTATACAATTTATTAACCAAGATGAAGTGGTAGCCCCAAGGTCACATTATGCGTCTCACATCTCTGTCCCAAAGGAAACTCTTATCACATATTTTTATTAGCAGCTTCCTTTAAAGCTCGGCAGTAGCCAGTTCGCCTTTCGCCGTTCGCCATTCGCCACCAATCTGCGGGGACGTTGACACCGGCGAGTATTACGTGATCCAGCTCCCGAGACATTTATGTGATAACGTAGGAAACATTAAGGTGCCTCTACAGTAGAAAATTGCAACCTGATTTAAAATTCTAATATTTTTTGATGGTTTTTAAAAATAAATACAAATTAATAACTTTCTCTTTTGCCATATTTATTTTTGCAGCTTCTCTCTACTTAAGAACATAAATATGCAAGATAAATTAAAAAATATATATATTGAGATAGTTTGAGCTATAAGACATAGTTAATTCAGTGTAAAAGATCAAAGATGTTATAGAGTTATCCAACAGATATCGGTAGTAATTTCAGGGTCACCCCTCCATGATATTTATCAAGGTGCGGGGAACCGTGAGATTTCGATGGACACGAGAAGACTTTGGTCTCCAGGACATTAAGATTGTATGAGTTTTTATTCTAAATGAAAGAGAGTATTTTAATCTAATAAATGAGTTATTACTTCAAGAATCCGTACACAACAATAATGTTAACAATTTTTAACAGATGTGAGACAGTTGTAAATGGGTTTCGAAAGCACCGCAACAGACACAAAAATAAAGGAGAAGTTCTTGTTCTGGTCGCAAACTCACCTTTAGGTACTGTTTTTATTGATCTTTATGATGTTTTTCGAATAATTAATTATTGTATCAAATTGTTGAACAAAAAAGCCAGTAAAATGATTCCGAAGAGCGAGGACGCCAAGTTTTCTGAATGTTTTACGACTGTTTTTGTCTAAAAGCTTTCAGTGTTACCTATATCGGCAATGGACGTTGTTGTCCAAATGCCAAGTGATTTGAATCTCTTTCAAGGAAGTGCCAAACCAATAAGGTAGCCGCCCAGGAAGGAAGGAAGGTCTTTCTACAGAGAAAAGCCAATGCCACTCAATGCGCGTAAAGGCGATCTTGAGGAATAATAATAAAGTTAAAAAAAAATTTGCATTGAATCTGTTAGGTTTTTGAATAATTATTGATAATCAGACCATTTAAGAATTGCATATATATTTGCATAATACCAGTATCAAGTGTAAATTAACAATAAAAATTAAGACATTGAGTAGAGATATGAGACAAATTTTAATGTTCATGCTAAAGCTTAATATGGGAGATGTCCGAAAAGCGATAAATAACAAGTTAAGAAAGTCGCAACGATTGCTTATTTTCTTTTATGTGCTTTTTAAGCTTGATTAAAAGACCAGGATTAATTTTGTTGATTTTTTTTCTAAATTTTGTGAAAATTGCTTCCATCTACATTAAATACGTAACAAAACAAAAAACGTAAAAACACAAATGCATTTAAGTTGTTTCAGTACAATACACAATAAAAATATGTAAACTCTGCAGAGAATTAAATTGAAATTGAAACAATTTTTTAACTTATTTCCACATATTTATTTAACCAGTACCGGTTTCATCCTATTATGGACATCTCAGGCTGGCCTAATTAATTTAATTTCAATTTAATACAATATAATTCCACCACGTATAACAGAACAATAAATAAACTCTGCAAAGAATATTTCCAGAGGTTTATTTCATTTAACCTTTATTCTGAAAAGGAAAGCTTTTGACGTTAGATACCAATATTTAACAATGTTTGTGGGTAAGAAAATAAACCATTCTACATTAATTGTGAGTTTGTGTTTCGAATGCCCTTTTCTTCTTTGATCTTCAAAATTCTGTTTAAATACTTTAGTAAGAATGTTCGTAGGTTGTTTAAAAATCTTCTTAAGCGGACAAACTTAAGTTCGTTTTCATGGGCGATTTCTGATATTAAATAAAGTTGAAAAAAAAATGATAATGAGAATCAAGCCCTTTTTTTACTTAATTAAATTTAATAAAATTTAAGTGGTGAGAGCGTCTGGTATGGTTTTGCCTTAACGCCAGAAGATGGCGGTGAGCGGCAGATCTTGTATTTTTTGTCGGCAGTTTTCTATCTCCAGGGAGTAGAAGACGACATTTCCAGTTATTAAGGACATGGAAGGTTATGGAAGGTCCGCGTCTCCTTATTACATTATAACTCTCGAAAAGGAAGAGAACAGTGTTAATGCCGTAATTCATGAGAGACTCCGAGGAGCAAGTAAAGGGATTTAGAAGGCTTCGGTGGTCATTAAAATTTATTTTTTTGCAATATCAAATTTAATAGTCACAAAAACGCGATAAAACGTTTAGTAACTGATGAATTCGGTCTCAAAAGGGATTAAGAAGGTATTTTTACATTAACAGTTTCGTTATGAACCTAAATATGTATTAAAATTGTGTTAATATATTTACTTTAGATACTGACAGATGTGTTTTGGCAAGGAAGATACCTACCCATTCACAATTAGTGATAAATTTATAAAACAACTTCCGTCAATATATTTGAATATAGATGCACTTAAAAGATTCATAAAATATTCACAACGTCCAGAAACTTCCTAAAGCCCAAATCCTAACCATGTAAACGGGCTTCGTGTACCACTTTTTATGTCATCCCCCGTTAGCTATTCAAACTGGTAATAAAAATAAATTATAAATACAGAATAATTAAAAATTAATTCTTAGCCATATTTGAGATGACAAGCTCTTTTGATTACGGAAGCATAAAGTTAACTTTCTATTGCTACCATTGGTGCCAAGCATGCGGCTTTTTCGATTGCAATCATTTTGTGAACATCCGTGAAAACCGGTGTCCAATAAATCGAATTTTCACCAATGGCATTGTGCAGAATCCGTGCTGTTCGTTTGACCCCCAGAGATGATTTATTCCCTCCATCTACCCCCACAGACCTCCCACACAATCCCGCCACCGGTTTATATTGTACTCGAAATAAACTTACCGAGGGACAATGAAGAAGGTCCGACATCAAATATTTGAGTTTCCGAACCGAATCTAGGTATCCTTTATTGGTTTAAAATCATATTTCGTATGAAATCGATTAAGTGTTTGGGAAACAAACACTGATAACTGGGGATTTATCTACGATTAAATAAGGTTTATTGCTGACTTCTGACAGTTGGAAATGATAAATTATTATCAAAATGGTTTATCCACACTTATTACGCATGCTTCATTGCACGAGTTAATTTATGACCACCGTTTCTTGCCATTATTTCAACCATAACTTCAAAAGATTAAGTAATCAATGCTTTTGGTAGCAGAGGGGTTAGAAAAGTAGCAGTTTGCTTAGAGGTTGAGATTGCAAATAAAAAACAATTTTTTAAATGAAAACATCGATGTACAATAAGTGTTTGAGAAAAATAATTCTTAAAATTCAGTAGAGATAAAAGGATAAAGAAAATTCGACGAAAATGTAAATACCTACCTCAAAGAAAATGCATAAATAGATAGCAGCTAGATGTGTTTTCTGATTTCAAGCCACAATAATAACGGTACACGAATGTGCTAAGCTTGACGCATTTGCTCTATCGAGCTTGAGGGCCTTTCAAAAAAGACTCGTAAAGCGAGTGTTAACACTCATAAATAAATCTGAAATAATCCCCTTCATTCCGCTCGAACGCAAGAAGGAATTGAAGTGCTACAGAAAATAGATGTCGTTTATTTATTTCTACCTGCTCCAGACTAGCATGGTACATTAACCTTGTTTCGATTAAAATAGTGGCGAATATTAAAGTTGAGAAGTAAAAAGGTTACATTGAAGAAGAAGATAATGATAATAATCTAAACGAAAATATGAAAGAGAACAAGACACAGAAAAACTGAAAAAGATAATGGTCGCAACTGGGACTCGAACCCAGAACCTCTCATCTATCCGGGACGTGCGTTTACCAATTCCATTCTTAATTCAGTTGCGACCATTATTTTTTTCTGTTTTTTGTGTCTTGTTCTCTTTCATATTTTCGTTCAGAAAATTAATGTCTTCTTCAACAATGATATATTACATTTATGGGAATAACCTTCAAAAGATATAAAAAGAGAGTTTTTCTTATAAAAATTATAAAGGTTACATTTGCAAATCATAAACGATTTGAAAATGCCTTGGTACGCCTATTTATGCACGCGTTGAAGGAAAAAAATATAATACGAGTATGACGTATATAAGTCGAAATGCGTATAAGCTCTGTGAAATTTAGGCTACATATTTAGGATAAGAAATGCGTATTACATACTTCCCTTGCACAATCTTTAGGTTCTTAAAAACACATATGTTAACAATTATTATAAGCAATAATTCTCAGCCTGAAACACTCATCCACATTGAAAAATCTTCCGAGAAAAGTTACATGACGCCAACGGGACTTGAACCCATGCCCTTCTGATTCCCGGTCAGCTGCTCTCCCAATTGAGCTATGGCGGCTTATCACATATGTTATTTTATCTCTACTCAGATGTCGAGTTAGGAAAGTAATTATGATTGTATGCAATTGATTGAAAAGTATGCTCCGAAAATTATAAAATCCAAACTGGGTTCTGTTGTAACAAGTTATAGGAATGAAAAATCAGTCTTTCTTTAAATACTTCTTAATTCCGATGTCAAGAGACTTTTGCTCTATTTTAAGTAATTGGTGTTCTAACATAAAACTAATCATTTTTTTAGTCTCCCCTTGGTGAAATACAGCCATTCAAATTTGAAATTTTTTTTTACACCAGCTCAGGAGGCCCTGAGGAAAATAATTTCCCTCATGGCCTGTCATCTGTGTGGAGAGGTTTTTTAAGGAAAAAAGGAGAGGAGGTTCTGGGAAGGAAATAGGTATGAGGGATGGGTAGGAATGTAGAGTTAAGTGTATACAGGAGTGACGGACGTACGAATCCATCCCTTCAACTGCGGTGCAAGGCAAGGGCACGTCGAGAGATTTTGGCTGGAGAGGTTAAAAGACCTTTCTCAACCATCTCCCTTAATCCGACCTGCCACGCAGCAGGTGGGCAGACGCATTAGCCGCCAAGACCTGAACAAACCTCACCCCATGAACCCGGGCACCCCTGCGTAGCGAACCTCTTGGGGTGAGCTATGGCAAAGATTTCGGCTGTCCAATAAATGATTCCTGGGGCGGCTGTACCCATATCCGACTCTCAAAATGAAAAGATTTTTTTTTTAACCTTTATTCCTTATAAACCTTTTTATATACATTTTTATTACATATACCTTCAACCTCACAACATACCCCAATTGGAGATTCCGTAGACACACTGCCTTCAGACGATTGAAAAAAGTTGGGACTCTTGTATGTTAATGAAAAATTAAAAAGATACATTTTGAAAGTAGAATATGATTCGACCAAACTTATTGATCGATGAGAATATGACTAAATGTAAACAGATGAAAGAAACCAAGTTTTTAAACATCTCTACAGATTCCCTCGGGGCCTATGTCATCTTTGGGGATGCTAGGTTCTGCGTGTAGGCTCTTTTTAGGGAAAGAAGAGAGAGAAAATTCTGAAAAGTAAAAATATATGAAAGGTGGGTCGAAATCTGGGGGTCAATGTGGTCAGGAGTGACGAACTTATGAATCCATCCCTCCCACTGCGGTGCAAGTCGATGGGTCGATGTAGTACGGCTAGAAAGGTCAAAAGGTCTACCTTAACCAGTATCTCCTGATCCAGTAGGTGGGCAAAAGCAGTAGGTGGGCAAAAGAATGCTCCATCGATACAAATCTCACCCCGCGATACTAGTACCTTCATAAAACGGGAGTAGTAACCGACATACAACTGTAAGGTCACAATATTACACATCCTTGAGATTTCTGTTAAACTTAGAACCACCTAACCTAAAGAATGCAATAAGCTACGGGATAAAAATACGTCACATATACGTGTAATGCTTGTAATAATATACACCGGTATAGTAGTAGAAGGAATGATGGCTTGACACAAATTTTCTCAAAACATGTTTGTTAGCAAATTAAAACTTTTAATTTGGTAAAGCTCAAAATTACTCTTCCAGGAATGAGATAACATTTTTATAATTTTTCCGCAAAAAGTTGGAATTTGAAAATTCCAACAACTTTTATGTTCCCGGAAACCGCGATTCGGATAAAAAAACTCACTTACGCCCCTGGGAGTAATAAGGCAAAATAAGATTCTCCATTTTTTCGGAAGTGTTCATTTTCTTTCGATATCTTTTTAGATTATTCATCATCACTGAAATTCTGCGTAAAAGATACATAATGTACTTAATAATTAATAATTAAGAATATTTAAGATTTTATCAATTTGCTTCGATTTTTTACTGTTTCATAATGTAGAAACATAAACCTATAATAATATTAAATTTGGACAACTTATATAGCACTGTTTTTGCGAAAAATCGCCTCAAGAGCGCTGTACAAATTAGCATGGATTTTACATTAGAATTTACTTAACTTAGGAGGCTCGATAACAACTCGTCTTGCAGCTATCAAGCGCATGGATTATTGGAATTCTAGGCCCCCGATAAATGAAATAAAGTATCTTTTTATACACGTATTTCAATTTACTTAACAATGTAGGGGGCTAGATAACCACTCGTCTTGCAGCTATCAAGCGTATGGATTGTTGGAATTCTAGCCCCCCAATAAATCAAATAAAATATCTTTTTATATGTACTATGTGTCTTCTATTAACTTTCGAGCTGTGTGAATACGAAATTTGCAAAGTCGTTATCTCTGTTCCTTGATGTTTACAGTACAAATTTCTTTTCACAATATCAATAATAATTTGAATAGTCTAATTATATGACTCTTCGTTTTATCTAAATATATTTCAATATTCTATAACATTTTAGTCTTATTTTTTATTGGTCGGTATTTTTTCTTTCTTGAAGCTCTTCACCGCTCTATATAGTTATGAGTTCTGTGATTTTGGCTTCTTTCAAAAGGGAGGTCCTTTAATGCATTTAAGTTTGTTTTTCAATCGTTCTTTTTAATGTTATTTAAGTATTTTACTTCTATTTTCTTTGAAATATCTATTATGTCATTCAGTTAATTTTTGTTATGATTATTACAAGCAATAATTGTCAGCCTGAAACACTCATTTACATTGAAAAATCTTCCGAGAAAAGATACTTGCCGCCAACGGGACTTGAACCCGTGTCCTTCCGATTGCCGGTCGAATGCTCTGACCACTGAGCTATGGCGGCTTATCAAATACCCGCCAAATAATTCAATATATACTAGTGTTTCATTCAACAATTACTGCTTGTTATATTTTTTCCACCTGAAAACAACCAACTTTATTTTTGCGAGGAAGACATTGTTAGTCTTAAATCCCTCGCTAGGTGGCGTCGAGACAAATTATGTCTGCATTTATTGGGGAAATACTTAAACTTGTTAAATATTAATTATTATTTTTTTAAAATTTATAAACTAACGTTTAGACAAGATTTTTATGCATAGCACAAAGGGTAACAATTATTACAAGCAATAATTGTCAGCCTGAAACACTCATTTACATTGAAAAATCTTCCGAGAAAAGATACTTGCCGCCAACGGGACTTGAACCCGTGTCCTTCCGATTGCCGGTCGAATGCTCTGACCACTGAGCTATGGCGGCTTATCAAATACCCGCCAAATAATTCAATATATACTAGTGTTTCATTCAACAATTACTGCTTGTTATATTTTTTCCACCTGAAAACAACCAACTTTATTTAAAAAAAAAAAAAAATATATATATATATATATAACAAGCAGTAATTGTTGAATGAAACAGTAGTGTATATTGAATTATTTGACGGGTATTTGATAAGCCGCCATAGCTCAGTGGTCAGAGCATTCGACCGGCAATCGGAAGGACACGGGTTCAAGTCCCGTTGGCGGCAAGTATCTTTTCTCGGAAGATTTTTCAATGTAAATGAGTGTTTCAGGCTGACAATTATTGCTTGTAATAATTGTTACCCTTTGTGCTATGCATAAAAATCTTGTCTAAACGTTAGTTTATAAATTTAAAAAAAAAAAAAAATTTGTTATGGTTTATATATTTTTTTTATTAATGTCTTCACATTTACCATTCTTGTTGTTACATTATAAAATAGCTTATATACAATTGCCGTGGTACGAGAATGAGCCTAGGTGGTTGTAATAATGGAAATGAATATTGTAATGTAAAATTTATTTGAAATAATATAAAAAATGTGTCCCTTGAAATGCTTTCATAATGAGGCAGTTTCCTCCGCATTGACAATCTATTAATCTAACAGTCTTGTAGTTAATCCGTGTCTGGTGGATCCTGGCAGAGCTTTACCCAGCCTGGATCCTACGATATAAACTATAAACCACCTGTTCAGGATCCAACGGAAGTGGGTCCCGCTGACCCGACTATTTAATGAAGCCGTCATCTCCGGTCTCGAGCCTTTAAGATACTAAGCACCTACTAAGCAAACCAATATTTAACAAAGGGGACTATTTACTTAAAGAGTAAGCCTTTATTAACTTTGAGGATTTAAATTTCTGAGCATCGGGCAAATTGCGCCGATCTAATGTTCAGTATTAGAGGAATTAGACTGATAAACAAATAATTATTATTCAGTTTAACTTCGAGTTCAAGATAAAGCTTATTATTTTAAATTGTACTAGGTAGTATTTTATATCCAATGGTTATATCAAACCTTTCAAATGAATTCAAAGAGACTCCTTCCTTCACCCTCATTTTTGGTGTATCTTAAGCAGGTACTTAATTTATAATAGTTGCATGATATGATAAAGAAAAATTATGCCCGATTTGTAGTGATAAGTAACACGTTGACAGTTGGTTGATGTCATCATAGATCTCTCACGAAAGCTCCTCGATCTGGTTCAAATGATAACAGACAACAGAGCAATCCAGAACGAAAAACCATCTATAATGAACCTTATCTTGAAATGACATTTTTTTATACGAAATTTCTCTCCTTTTAAGAGGTTTGTGACATCCATCCTTTTAGAATTTTTAGATTATAACGAGACAAAGTCTTTTCCGAATTTCTTTGATTGAAATATTTAATTTGAACCAACACACAATAAATAATTCAATATGGAACCATTGAAATATTATTTTTAGAATGACGGAAAGGACAATAAGGTATTATTAAAGATCAACAATCTCAATAAAAAAAGCATGAGTTGAAGTTCATTAAATTCGTACCCTAAAATTTGAATCTTACTTTAAAACCTTTAAAATCCATACAACATTTCACCGAAATGCACAATTTATTTGAAGAATCTTTTAATATAACAATTGTATGGAACGTGTCGTAGGAATCCGTGTGCATCTAACGAGTGCGCGAAAGCTTTTGACAACCATGGAAATTCAAGAATGGAATTTACGCTCCCACAGAGTACCATGCCGCCAGCACGACAATCTGAGAGCTGCTATTGGCTAGCGGAATTATGTGCATGTGGTTCCCCTTCCAAATGACTTGTCTACAACGCTATTATGTCCTTTAACTAACTAATCAATTGAAAACATAAATGAAATTGATAATGAATACATGCAGCAGCCTCATTGGACTGGAAAACACATCTGAATAACCACCTAATGCTTCCACAAGGGACTCCAGACAGCAATGATCAACGCCAAGGAAATGGCTGACTATTTACGTCACCCCCACCATGCGACCAGCCGAGCCACTATTGGTCAATTCTGAACAAAGGAAAAATCGGAATCGTAAATATTTACGACAGCGAATTCATCTTCCGAAAAATTTGGAGCTCAATTTCGAGAAATTGGGAATAATTTGGATCAAGAAATAAACATCATCACCTAAAAATGAGTATGTACTACAAAAACAACCCAAAAACTGACGTCTATCAGTGATTGTTGCACTTTAAGAAAAATATTTACTGTTTAAAATGGTACCTTATATCACATATGTATACTTGTACCTTTTCTTGTAAACACAATAAAAATGATGTGAAGCTTTGGGATCCTGAGTTGGTAAAATCTTGGCAAAAACTATCACACATAATTTTAACACAGCTGACTTCCAATCGTAGCGACCAGGGAAATTACCTAAAACAAGTACCTTAGAAAAATTAAGGAGGTTCTGTCCCCCAAACATCCGACCTGAGTTTGCCCTATAAAAATAGAAGTCAAACCGGTAGGAAGTCAGTTCAAAACTATCAGCCAAGAAGAAACAATACCTACTCAAGATACCAACAGTCTCCAAGTTCAAACCTCTTTTCAAGTGTTTTAATCAGTCTTAGATTCAGTTTACCTCTCCCAGTATCCCAGTAACCTAAAATCCTAAAAACCCCAGTCTCCCACAGTCTCCAAAGTGAAAAATATTTATTTTAATCCAGTACTCAAATCAGTTTTGCCATTATACCTAGAAGCATTTTTTGTCAAAGTAGTAAATTCATTTAAAAGACCAGTGGCATTCCAAAATCCACTGGCGTACCAAACTCCATTGGCGTGTCATTGTGGCCAGCTCCCTATTATATTTAGTTTATGTACAAACGTCTAGTACATTTGGTCCTTCGAGCCGGATCTACACATAACACGCCTTCAGTCTTACCCAGTGGAAATGCCGTCTCTTCGCAGTGGCCGTAAGACCCCGACATCTTCCGAAACATCGCTGTCTAAACCTAACGCCCCGGGAACAAGACGAAACATGCCAGTGGCACCCCGTCGGACCCCGGGCCCACGCACCGTAGACATCGATGAGACGCCATCCAGCGGAACCCGCCACGATCTATCTGGTGCGAACCCTGCCAGGAACCCTGACCTCATCACTCTTGACCAACCTGCTCCAGAATGTGTCGCCAAGAGCCTCCACGGATCCAACAGTAAAAGCAGCGAAACAACTTCTGAATCAACTGAAGACTCCCTGCGATTGCTGCGCCGAGAGATGCGCATCCGGGACAGACGTCACGCCAAGCAGACAGCCAATCTGCTCGCAGCCCTGAACGCTGCAACACGCCAAGCAGTCAGCCAACCTACCCAGGAGCCCGCACCAACCAGCCCGACCCTGCGAGCCAACCTCGGTCAGGCAGTAATTCAAACCCAGGCACCAACCGGCCCGTCTACGAACGAGTTCGCAACGAGATATGCCACTCGAGTACACACGTCAGACGGCCCGTCTACCGGAGAGTTTGCAACGAGATATGCAACAACTCAAGTGCACGCACCAACCGGCTCTTCTACTAATGAGTTCGCAACGAGATATGCCACTCAAGTACACAAGCCAGCCGAAGAGTTTGCAACGAGATATGCAACTACTCAAGTGCATGCACCAACCGGCCCTTCTACTAATGAGTTTGCAACGAGATATGCCACTCAAGTTCACAAGCCGGCCGAAGAGTTTGCAACGAGATATGCAACTACTCAAATGGACACACCAGCCGGTCAGCCTACCAATGAATTTGCTGTAACCGATCCAACCGGATACGCCGCCGCCGCCACCCAAGAGTACACACTACTGACGGGCCCTGCGAAGAACATCCCTACGGCCGAATACAGCCATATCGGACCCGAGCGCCCACTTTACAACACAGCAGGGTACCAGCATCAGCCAGCCTCCTCCGGCCAGGATTCCCCATTATTTACACCACCGCACACAGCCAATCAGACAGCACGGCACACCCGAGAATGGTTGCAGCATGGCAACGACCCACTGGCCCAGATCGCCTCTGTGATGGCAGAGGCCCTTCGCTCTTCCAGAACGCAAGATAGCCCCCGCACATTAGAAGATGATTCAAGAATGGCTGCCCTCATTGCCAGGCAATCCACAGCAAAAGATTTGCCTACCTTCTCCGGAGACCCCCTTGAGTGGCCCACCTGGAAGGCACAGTACGCTCAATCCACCGCCACCTGCCAAATGACTCCGAGCGAAAATCTCATTCGGCTGCAGCGCGCCCTCAAAGGCAAGGCACGAGATACCGTGGGTCCCCTACTAATGGATCCTGCGCAAGTCCCAGAGATCATCAGCGTCCTCGAGCAGCGATACGGCAGCGCTAACTCCATAGCAAAATTTATGCTAGACAAGGTTAAAAAACTACCTTACCTCACGACCGAGGTATCACTCGAGGACCTGGCAGATTTCTCCGGAACGGTACAAAACCTGGTGGCATCTCTCCGGATCCTGAAAACCGAAGGTTATCTCACCAATCCTGCATTAATGAATGACGTCACTGACAAAATGCCAAGTTCCCTGCGTCTGGCATGGCTAATCGAGATCCGCAAACAACACGCTCCGGCCACCATAACCCAGCTCGCTGCCTTTCTGAAAGAGGTGTCAAACGCAATTCCAAACAGTGGGATGGTGGACCACATACGATCTCGACCACGCCGTGAACAAATACATGCCGGGTACCAGGAGGAAGAAGAGAGTGATCGCATGCGACTTCTACCGAGCCATGAGCAAATACATGCCGGACATCAAGAAGAAGTCAGGGATGGCCCAAAAGAAAAGATTGCCCCCATAAAACGCAAAGTAAACGAGGAACATACTTACCCTGGACCAAGCCGAAAAAGAAAAACTGCTGATGAAAGCTGCGCCCAATGTGGCGGCGATCATAAAACCCGCGAATGCAAAGAATTCGCAGCCAAAGATGTTGAACTCCGATGGGAAACTGTACGCACGGGAAGATTATGCCGCAAGTGCTTAGAAAAACACCACTCACGAAGCTGCAAAATAAACCAATGGTGCAAAGTAGGAAATTGCAGATCCCCACACCACCCCCTGCTACATAATCCCGAGTTCGTACGAAAAAGCGCCGTGGAAAATGTCAATTTGTGACGCCAGGACTCCGGACAGAGAGTACTATTAAAAATTGCGCCAGTCATATTAAGCGCTCCAAACAAAGAAGAAGTGTCAGTGTTCGCTCTCCTGGATGAAGGATCCACAGTAACACTTGTCGACGCTGACACCGCAATACAAGTCGGAGCAAACGGCCCAGTTCACGGACTGCGAATCCACGGCGCGAAAGGAATGTGCACCTCCGACAATCTCTCCCAACGAGTGAGACTAAGAATACGAGGTGCAGGTAACAGTAATACATTCCACATATCTGCCAGCACAATAAGCAACCTCAACCTGCCGGAGCAACAGACCCAAGGAAGGTCGGTCGTCCCGAAGCTGCTAATAGGCCAAGATAACGCTCACCTGATCGTGTCAAGGGAAGTTCGTGAATGCAATGATACTACGCGAATAGCATCACGCACCGCACTAGGATGGATCGCTCATGGGGGAGTCAACCCCAGAGATAATAACACGACCACCACTTTGGCACTACAACCAGAAACGGCCGCAGACAAACAGTTGAGGGAGCTAGTAAAAACCAACTTCGCCATCGACTCCCTCGGAGTAACATCAGCCACCAGAGTCAATGCAAGCGAACAACAGGCAATTGCACTTATGAATGCAACTACCCGTCCTCTTCCTGTAGGAAGGTGGGAAACCGGTCTACTATGGCGCAAACCAGAAGCCACGTTACCTGACAATCGGCAGTGTGCGCTGAAACGACTTCTGTCCCTGGAGAAAAAGCTCGAAAAAGACAAAAATCTAGCAGTGGCCTACAACGACAAAATAAATCAACTTATCAACAAAGGCTATGCCAAGAAGTTATCAAGCCATGAAGCTTCCACCACCACACCTCGCAAATGGTACCTGCCCCACTTTGCAGTAATCAACCCAAATAAGCCAGGAAAAATCAGAGTGGTGTTCGATGCCGCAAGCCGATGCCGAGGAACCTCCCTCAACGACCAGCTGCTTACTGGTCCTGACCTGCTGTCCTCCCTCCTGGGGAATATAATACGCTTCCGGGAAGGAAACATCGCTATTGCTGCAGACATCAAAGAAATGTTCCTGCAAATAAAAATAAGGCGAGAAGATCAGTCGTCCCAGCTATTCCTGTGGAGGACATCACCCCATCACGAACCAGACACCTATCAAATGTCATCGATGATGTTCGGAGCCACCTGTTCCCCAAGCAGTGCCCAATTCGTCCGAAATAAAGTGGCTGAAACATACGAGCACGAGTACCCGGCCGCCGCAAAAGCCGTACGCACCAAGTTCTACATGGACGATTACCTAGATGCAGCAGACACACCCAATGAAGCTGCTGCACTCGCCCAAAGTGTAAGTGCCCTGCTCGCGAAAGGAGGGTTCCACTTGACAAATTGGGCGTCCAACAGCCCGGCGGCCCTAGCTAGCGTACCTATAGAAGACCGTGCCAGCTCCACGATACAAATCAGCAGCGGAGGTCCGGAAACAGAGCGAGTGCTTGGTTTAATCTGGGACCCCACCACAGACCGCTTCCTGTACTCATTTCGTGAGGCAATCTCCCACGACACGGCCACACAACCTACCAAGCGGCAACTATTATCTATAGTAATGAAGATCTTCGACCCAGTCGGCTTCGTTGCCTGCCTTACCATCAGATCTAAGATGCTACTGCAAGCAGTGTGGCGCTCAAGCGTCGGCTGGGATGAACCCATTGCCCCTGAACACGCCCAGAGATGGACAGACTGGCTAAATCTGTTGCACACGAACAGCATCTCAATCCCGAGACGTTGCCTCTACAACAAACTAAACAACGTAACACTACACCTTTTCTGCGATGCATCGGAGCAAGCTTGCTGTGCCGTGGCCTACTTCACCGAAAAAGTAGATGGATCCTTACGAGTAACATTCCTTGCAAGTAAATGCAAGGTAGCGCCACTGAAGCCTCTCTCCATTCCACGCCTCGAGCTTCAAGCCGCCCTCATAGCAGCGAGACTAGCCCAGACGATCCAAAAAGAAAGCAAAGCCCTGATATCCCGCACCTGCTTCTGGACAGACTCCACAACTGTACTATGCTGGTTACGCACCGACCCACGCGCCTACTCAACCTTTGTGGCAAACCGATTGAGGGAAATAGACGAACTAACCAACATACCCGACTGGAAATGGGTACCCACAAAACTCAATCCCGCTGACATAGGAACACGAGACTTAGAGGTACCAGACTTAACACCAGAAGGAAGATGGTTTACTGGCCCAGCCTTTCTCACTTCCCCGGAGGGTGCGTGGCCAAAAGAACGGGCACCCGCCCACAGGCCTGACGACCTGACACTAGAAGTCAAACCTCACTACGTTGGCCTTGTGTCCACCAGGGGCGAAGCACTCCCATCAGTAGAGCGGTTCTCCTCATGGCACCGGCTGATTCGCTCCACAGCTTGGATCCTCCGATTTATCAGACGATGCAAGATGGGGCCCAATAAACCAGTAGAAGGCCCACTACTAGCCGATGAGATAAAAGCAGCAGAACACAGATGGATCAAAAGGTCCCAGGAAGACGCTTTCACAACTGATCTACACATCATCCGACAAGGTCAAAAACTGCCTGCTGGCAGCCGCCTCAACTCCCTGAACCCATTCTTTGGACCAGATGACCTACTACGAATGGGGACCCGACTACAAGCCTTGGAAAGAACAAAGAGTGTGGCCCGAACTCCCATAATACTGGACGGCGACGAACCCTACACTCGACTTCTTATCAGTCACTACCACAAAAAGGCGGATCATCCTAGTACTGAGAAAACAGTAGCAGAAATACGCAATCATTTCTTCATAATACGACTACGCACAACAAGCAGGAAGATAACGCACGCCTGCCCCACTTGCTTCATACGACGCAGCAAACCGACTCCACCTCTGATGGGCGCATTACCACCACCCCGCCTGATGCATCACGTCCGCCCATTCACACACTGTGGGCTTGACTATTTCGGCCCTATGGCTATCACGGTCGGTAGGCATCGAGAAAAACGATATGGAGCCATCTTCACCTGCCTCTCGACACGCGCCATTCACCTAGAACTAGCCGCTTCACTAACTGCTGACTCGGCCATCATGGCCCTACAAAGAATGACCGCCCGCAGAGGACAACCAGCAGCCATGTACTCGGACAACGGGACAAACTTTCACGGAGCTGACACCGAGATGAGGGACGCCCTGCTGTCAATAAGTCAAGACGCCAGAATGATTGACGCAATAGCTACCCAGGGCATCGAGTGGCACTTCATACCACCACTAAGTCCGCACATGGGGGGAGCTTGGGAAAGATTAGTACGATCAGTAAAGAAAGCCCTAAGCGCTACACTAAAGGAAAGAGCACCAAAGAAGAAACGCTACGCACCGCACTTGCAGAAGCTGAGTTTGTGGTAAATAATCGTCCACTCACCCACATTTCAGTTGACCCACGTGATGAAGAACCTCTAACACCCAACCACTTTTTGCTAGGGTCAGCCGGGAAGCGCCCTCAATTATCCTTCTACGACAAAAAAGAAGAGGAAACATGCCTACGCCGCCAGTGGCGCATCGGACAACAACTTGCAGACACCTTCTGGAGGCGATGGCTGCGGGAATACCTACCTACCATGGCTGTCCGGCAAAAATGGCACCATCCAACTACACCAATTAAGAAGGATGACCTAGTGATCATCATGGACCCAGCACTGCCTCGAAACAGTTGGCCACGTGGCCGTATCATCGAAGCAATACCTGCAGCTGATGGACAAGTCAGAACTGCCCGGATCCAAACCAGCACTGGGATATACGTAAGGCCGGCAGTCAAAATCGCCGTCATTCTGCCTGCCACGCCAGCAACTGATGAAACTGTACACTCTGCGAAGACACCCGACTCAAAACTCAGACATCGGAAAAGGACACGCCCCACGAAGTAGCTGAGCACAGTCGAGACTGCACTGAGGGGAGTGTATGGAACGTGTCGTAGGAATCCGTGTGCATCTAACGAGTGCGCGAAAGCTTTTGACAACCATGGAAATTCAAGAATGGAATTTACGCTCCCACAGAGTACCATGCCGCCAGCACGACAATCTGAGAGCTGCTATTGGCTAGCGGAATTATGTGCATGTGGTTCCCCTTCCAAATGACTTGTCTACAACGCTATTATGTCCTTTAACTAACTAATCAATTGAAAACATAAATGAAATTGATAATGAATACATGCAGCAGCCTCATTGGACTGGAAAACACATCTGAATAACCACCTAATGCTTCCACAAGGGACTCCAGACAGCAATGATCAACGCCAAGGAAATGGCTGACTATTTACGTCACCCCCACCATGCGACCAGCCGAGCCACTATTGGTCAATTCTGAACAAAGGAAAAATCGGAATCGTAAATATTTACGACAGCGAATTCATCTTCCGAAAAATTTGGAGCTCAATTTCGAGAAATTGGGAATAATTTGGATCAAGAAATAAACATCATCACCTAAAAATGAGTATGTACTACAAAAACAACCCAAAAACTGACGTCTATCAGTGATTGTTGCACTTTAAGAAAAATATTTACTGTTTAAAATGGTACCTTATATCACATATGTATACTTGTACCTTTTCTTGTAAACACAATAAAAATGATGTGAAGCTTTGGGATCCTGAGTTGGTAAAATCTTGGCAAAAACTATCACACATAATTTTAACACAGCTGACTTCCAATCGTAGCGACCAGGGAAATTACCTAAAACAAGTACCTTAGAAAAATTAAGGAGGTTCTGTCCCCCAAACATCCGACCTGAGTTTGCCCTATAAAAATAGAAGTCAAACCGGTAGGAAGTCAGTTCAAAACTATCAGCCAAGAAGAAACAATACCTACTCAAGATACCAACAGTCTCCAAGTTCAAACCTCTTTTCAAGTGTTTTAATCAGTCTTAGATTCAGTTTACCTCTCCCAGTATCCCAGTAACCTAAAATCCTAAAAACCCCAGTCTCCCACAGTCTCCAAAGTGAAAAATATTTATTTTAATCCAGTACTCAAATCAGTTTTGCCATTATACCTAGAAGCATTTTTTGTCAAAGTAGTAAATTCATTTAAAAGACCAGTGGCATTCCAAAATCCACTGGCGTACCAAACTCCATTGGCGTGTCATTGTGGCCAGCTCCCTATTATATTTAGTTTATGTACAAACGTCTAGTACAACAATTGTGAATTGTGAACTCATGAAAAAGGGGGAATTATTCAGTTAGAAAAGTTCAATTACGTTTTAATTGATTTTAGATTTTCACGGCCAAAAGTATTTTTGTTGTTTGTTTTTGGGGTGTTATGCCATGTTACGCTACCTCCTCCTTTAGCCAACGTTTCGTACAGCGTTACAGTGTCCATCATCTGGGCAGATGTGTAAATGTTAATGGTAAAATGTGTGCTTAAGTACTTTGAAGCAATACCGTGTTGCCAACTCCACTCCACTGCGAGCTGGAATTAAAGTATACTTATATAACAACAAAAATATGTTTCAATTAGTTAACTCAGGATAAAAAAATGTCGTCTTGGAAACGAAATTTTAAGTTGCAATAATTGTATTGACCCGAAAGGCTTTTTTTTTAAATTTACACCACATGGGAAGGCCACCCCGTGGAGAAAAATAACTTCTCGTAACTTTTGTATACTGTGGGAAGGATTTTTTTAGGAAGGAAAGGAGAGGACAATCTGACAATTAAACTGGTACGAGGGTAATGAAGGAATCTGGGAGTGTATTAAAATTCAAGTTATTTAAAAAATATTATTATTAAGAACCGTAGCCTATCGGATAGATCCTATCCAAATCGCAATTTGAAAAAGATTTTTAACCCCCGACGTCAGGAGCGGTGTTATAAGTTTGACTTTCTGTGTGTCTGTCTGTCTGTCCGTGGCATCGTAGCTCCTAAATGAATGGACCGATTATGATGAGTTTTTTTTCGTTTGAAAGCTGACGTGATCGAAATAGTTCTTAGCTACAATTCATGAAAATCTGTTCAGGCGTTTCAAGGTCATCAGCTCTTTTTTGTGTCGGGAGTGGCTTAAAATTTTGAAAATTAGATTAACTCGAAAAAAGCTACCACGTTAAAGAACTAAACATAAACAAGCTATCAGAACTTAAAAAATGAATTTTGTGCAAAGAGTTATTTTTTTAATACATCACATGGTGGTTTATTTACTATATTAAAATAAGTTTTTAAATATTATGACATTTTGAGACATTTTGCTTGAATTTAAAAAAAAAGTAGGAAATAAATGGTCCATAAAATCATAACAACATAGAAAAGCATCTGAAATCTTCTTTAATATTCCGGCGAAGCAGAAAGAATGCGATTTGAGTCGGTTATTTCCTTGTAAATATGGTGATTATTCATCCAGCTCATGTGTTACGGAACGTCGACTATGTGAGAAACGTACACAAAGTGGACCAAAAAGAGAATCTGGGAGTTATTTATCAGTCGGACATCTCCGACTTGGGGATGGAATACCCAACTATTTCCTTTGGAAAAGTGCCCAGTACTTGAGAAGAGAGTAAACTATTGAATTCTAAGATAAAATGGTATGTATATATTTCACGATATTCTCCCACCTTCGTATGGTGTGGTTGGAAGGCTTAGTGCCACAGGGGGAATGTTCGAGAAGTTTCAGACATAAATTTGAATTTTATTTGAGTGAATGGCTATCGATGTTGGTATGTCACTTTGGGGATGATTTGACAGGACAACAATAAAAGAATATTTATCTATCTGGCATTGTCATAGTCACCTGCATTGCCCGGTATTTACGCAGAGTTTTTCGAATTCAGATATAAACAGTATCGAAATTCTGCATTGAAGGGTGAGAACGAAAGTTGGGGTGGTTTTATAAACTTTTATTTTGAAGATCGGGTTCGAAATTTCATCAATCAATAAGCTGTAAATATGTACAAAAATCAAGGCCACTGCCCGCCATCTAAAGACATTCTTCTTTATATATATACATGGTTTAAATACGTAGGTCCTATAAACACGACGTAGTAGTTGGTAGTATTAAATTGTTTAGTGGTGGCGTCTGTATGGGTGTAGCGGTGTATGGGAATATAGGTATGACATAAGCCATCGTATTAATTTATTCGTTTATTAACATACTGTTTATAGAGATTTAGTAGTTGTGTTTATTCTTCTTCTTCTTTCGTGTGGTGGGGGGTCAGAGGGGAACATCTAGGTCTGCGAGCCAGTCTAGGGCCTCAGGCGTTGCCCTGTGGACCTCATAAATCCCGCCGGGGAATGAATGGATTGTGTTTATTGAAACATCTCTTATTAGTTTATCTCTATTATTGAAAATATTCAAAACTACTGCACAAACAAATAGTAATGCTACTCCAGGGAGAATACTTCGAACCCTGAATTTCAAAATGGCGGCAGTTGATCAGCTGATTGCCCGATCTTACACTTAATTTTCAGGAGGGATGACGTCACACGAATCACTACACATATGGTGGTTTTCGTGGATCTTGAAAAATTAAAACTTTGACAACTATTTTAACTACTAAAACTTACTATAAAAAAATTAAAAATATGCAGTTATTGTTAGAAGGTCATTATTCCATAAAAAAATTTTAAAAAATTGGACTGGAGTTCTCTATTATCCGTTCATAAAATATAGGTAAAGTATATATATACAGGAGTCCCAAATGTTCGAGGCTGGTGGGATTAGGGCATTCTATTATGAGACTGAGGCGGAGGCTGGACGGAGGATATGAAAAAGAAGAAGGTTGAAAAGTACCCGACTATTTTCAACAGGTCACTAACCACGGCTGCGTTTTAATTCTAAGTGCTGGTCTGTCATGGTGATCCTTTATATGTTTAACTAGTATCTACTTCTGCGGTCTGATATATCATTAAATAACAATGGAACATAGTATTTTAAATACTTTTAAATTACTAAATAAGAGAAAAGAGTGATATAATCGAGATCGTGTCTTTCTTGTGAGCAATGATTCAGAACATTTTTCCTTATGTGATATAGCTAGAGACTTTTCAGATCTGTAAGTCAATTTTTTTTATTTTTGAACCGTTTTTTCTATCTCTTCGGAATGTATTATTCTTTTTTCTTTATAAAAGCATGAACAAAGTCATGTATTTCAGCTTTACAAATTCCAAGAAGAACGCTGTTAAAACTCAAAGTCAACATATGAGTACCTAATGTTCAACAAACGTGCAAGTAGCAGAGCGATCATTTTCTGAGTATTTAAAAATAGATACCTACTCGTACCATTGTATCATCTAACAAAATCTTGTATTTTGGCTCAGCTGAAAATACTTTCGACTTGTAATAACTTATTTCAGAAGTTCTATTTCCTCGAACTAGCAAAAATTATTTCTTATGTTTGCACGTTTTAACGTAAATATTTAAATTGTTGTATACAAAAAAAATTGTTGTGAAGAACAGTTTCAACATATTTCATAAATATTTCATATCTGTCAAAAATATGATTCCTATGTATAAAAGTGTTCTGATGAGTATTCACTTTAAAATGTTATTACACTTATGGTAACTCAGTTCAACAAAAGGATTGTGTAATTAGTTGTATTTCTAGTAACATTATATGCATGAGAACTACAACTCCTTCTTTCTCCCGATATTATCAGCTCCCAGTCTATTTTCAGAACGAACTACTCGTGCTGGATGTGAAATATTAGAAAGTTTGGTATTTTCGAAACCATTACACAGAAAAGAATAAATCAGTAACAAAGTATCATTTTGTACTTACTGTTTATTTTTCAGTCAATTTGAAGAAGGTAAATATTATTTCTTATAATAAAATAAATATAAAAAATTACTATTTTTGAGACTGATAATTCAAGGATTCCATTATAATATATTATAATAAAACAAATATAAAACTTATTTCCACTTTAATTTATTGACCGTAACCGGTTACATGTATATGTTAAGGCCATCTTCAGGCTCCCCCCTCCCATCCCCCATATTTGTGTATATAAATCGTGAGTTATGAATAATTTGTACCAGTCTGAATATATATATATATAAATATATAATATATAAACTATATATATATAAATATATATATATTTTTTATATATATATATATATATTTTTTTTTTATATATATATTTTTTTATATATATATATTTTATATATATAATATATAAACAGGCTGAAACCGGTTACGGTCAATAAATCAAAGTGGAAATAAGTTTTATTATAATACCTTCAAAAAAATTAACTAACAATCTAACTATACCGCAAGGGTAGGCAGAGAGGACGGACCACCAAAAAAACTCGGTATTGGCACACATTCCTTGCCTCTTAATATTCTCAGAAATATAATGAAATACCGACAACCTTAAAATATTTAATCATTTAAACAGCAAACCTTTTAAATTTTCTCATTTTTAAGTCTTAAATAATGTAAATTTAAATCGTTAAATTAATCGATATGTAGGTACCTGATATTCATAAAAAATTAAATGGTTTGAAATAAATTGGCGATTTTTTAAATTTTATTCCCTTCTTCATGTTTCTAATTTTTACAAAAAATACTACCATTTTTTATAACTTTAGAGAGAACTAATTTAAAAATGTTTTTTACTTTTCAAAGGTTTCAAATTATTTGGCAAACACCTTTGACATATTCCAAGGGAGTAACGACACGAATATCCTTTGACCGGCCACAAGTTAACAAGAATATATACGTTGGAATTAATATATTATTTCGGTTGCTTGAGTTTTCCCAAAAGTGTGGAGGTGAATGTTGGTATATGGACTTTATTTCAGCATCGCAGGAAGTTTTGGACCAACGCTAAAGCTCAAACTGTTGAATAATTCAACGGACGATTTCACACTAAGCCGAGCTTTTTGTTCGAATGTTAGTATTTTTTGGTAAGGAATAAGCAAAGATCTCCACTCGTATGCTCGGGATATATTTTTACAAATTATCTGTGCATAGGAAAATCATAGGGTTAGTGTATCAATAGTGTTCACAAAGAAATAGCTACTAGTATTAGGCACAACCGATATTCGTATTCGTTTGTGAAATATTGTGATAATTGAAATTTTTTAAACTGCTGGATTAGATTTGTAATAGATTTCGATGTCTTAACTTAAACAATGCTGAACGCAATCTTAAACAATGTCATCGCTTTTTCAAACTAGGGTTCGCGCCATTGAATTCTTCAAATAAAATAGTAAAAAAGTTGAGTTTTTTTAAATATTTTGAAATAATTTATTAGATACTTTTCATGCGTATATATGTGAGATTACACCTACCCCCGTACATTCCCAAAAAAAAACATTTAAACACAAGAAATTTCGTTATTATGAGTATCAAGTAACAACTAATGGCAAACGTCAACAAATATTCTTGCATCCTTGCTTATTCCTGAACCCCTAATGACCGACGAAAGAAACCGAAAATCTTTAAAAGTTATTTAGCAAACATTTTTTTATTATTCTATCAGGTTAGTTTTAATTACAAAATGATAAAGCAATCTTGTCTGCTAATATCCTCAAACGACCTGTATTCTTCAAACATCGAGAGTTCTCGAAAGTTCCGCAGCAGCCCGAAGTGAGGAAATCTGTTGTCCAAAGGTAAGAAGCAATTTCAACTGCCATAAGTTGCTTGATTAACAACGCAACTTGATACATTTTGTGAATACCTCGCTAAACAATATTGGCGCGGGGCAGAATCCATAGAAATATATTTATTTTGGGGTATCCATTCCAATTCAAATATTCTTAGTAATTTTGCGCCAGCCTTTTTAAATGGCATTGAAAACAAATTATTAAACAGAAGATCAATTATTATCATATTTAAATAGTAATATTCAGAGACGGCTTGAAATCAGGGTGATTTTTTTGAACTGCTACAGCAAACGGTTCACCCTTTGAATTTTTTATTTCGGCAATGTATGCCTCAAACTGAGTAAACGTTGGGTTGGTAATAAAATAATTCGATGTTTTCAGAAATAACACACAAAATTATCATGAAAAGTTGCGAAAGATCGGTTTTTCCGATTTTATACCAGTATTTTCATAAATGTATTTTATTTCAGTGTCTTTTACAACATCTTAAATTGATAATTTCTGAGCAATAAGAGATGAATTACCAACCGTCGAATATCAAGACATTTAAATGATTGATACATTATTAAACATTTACAGCAGAAGAAAAAATATTTAAAACCGCAGCATAAAGGCAAAATAAGATTATTTTATTTTTATGTCATATAACGGATTTCAGAGGGAATTATTCGATTTCCTCTCCCTCTTCGCTCTTTCTTGTTCGTATATTTCATTCGACAACAGAACCTACCTTCAAAACAACCCAGTATTGAGGACTTGAATGATTAAACATCACATTGATGATAACCATCAAAATCTTTTCAAAAAATGTAAAAATAAATTTAAAAAAATATTTTGGCGTACCCGTTCGCTCCCTATATAGTTGTAAATAAGTAGTTTAATATTGTTCGGAATTATTGCATGCGGAAACGATGCATTTTGGCAACATGTGTTTCTTCTTCTATTTCTTCGTCTCCTGGGTCCAAACCTCAATTAGTGTTTCTACAAAACCATCTTCAGTTTTCCAATTCCCCATATTACGTAATTTTCGTTTTCGTCCCGTTTGTAAACTACGTTTGTTACACTATCTCAACCAAGGACGCAAACTGGTAAAATAGGAAATGCAATGGTCATATATTGGACGTATTCAGCAAGGTACCACTTGAGCATGGAGATGGTCATAATAATAGCGGCTACAATTATCTTACTTCTTATCTTGTCTTTACTTTTCACAAGAAAATACAAAGATTGACTTTTCTGTTTTATTTTTATATGTATCATTTTTCTTCTTGGTGATTGTTCATATACGCTTCCAAAATATGATTTCTAGATGTATCCGTATATTTGTAGGTTCTGATATAACAATTAAACTGAGGCATAATACACGGCCTTCGGAGCGTAATCAGAAGCTATTGTACAGGATGTTAAGGGACGTTCTTGACTTACTTTAAGAGGGCATTACCAGAGAAAACCAGAAATATGTCATTTTCAAATCAGATTTTAGACGTATCGACTCTTTTCCACCAAAAATTATAAATGGATTTCGAAAGATTGTTCTTTTATCTAGTATTCGCATGAAATAAATTTTGAGAAATTTTTTTAATTTTTAGTATAATAAGGTTATTCCATAGGTCGTTGGCAGATTTTTTAAATTTTCAAAAAAGATTTTGTATTATACCACACCCATTTCAAATAATATAATCATGCAGTAAAATTTAACTATAAGCTTTAACTATAAATAAATATTTAACTATAATAAATCAATACATTATCTAGCAAACGCATGTTTTAGAATTTTAATTTTAGTTTCAATAAAATCATTAAAAAATATGTACGTACATATGTTTCTTGACGAAAATTGGTCCATTTGTATATTTCAGATTTTTTTAACATTCTTATTAAATTTAGACATTATTGAAAAATGATAAATACTTATAATAAAAAAATAACTACAAAAAGTCCATTATTTTAATAGTTTTATCATCACGCCTTTCAGCACTTTTGGATGAAGGTATAAATTAAAGCTAATTTGGATTGAAATAAATTCGATATTGAGTTATAATTTTAAAAAGCTGGTACGTAGAATAATTAATCTTTCTCGTTGTAACCGCCCTGCACGATCGTAAGAACAACTGTGGATTTTCGTCCGCTGGCTGGTTAAATGCTCTTAACCAGTGGTTCCTGACATTATTTTGAGTAAACATGTAAATGAAATTTTGGTCTCCGGTGTCATTTTTGATGGGTTTTTTTTATACAAAAACATTAAAAAATGGTAGGTGTTAGACAGTTGGAGGGGGGGAAAGGGGTTGTTTGGTTACTTGGCTGAATGACCAGTGACGACAAGCGTAGGAATTTTTTTGTTTGATTTTGAAGAAAATTTTTTTTTTTTTTTAAAGTCACTGGAGACCAATATTTCAGTTACATTTTTTACTCCAAATAATGTCAGGAATCACTGGTTAATGAAGGTCAACGTCTCTTAACACCCTGTATATCATCATATATTACAATGTAGTTCATCAGTCTCTCCAGCATAAATATACCAAACCACCCACCTCTCCAGTCACCCTTGTACCGGCGTTGTACTTATATAAGTAGGTAATGGTCTAAAAATACCTTGGACAATACCCTCGCTTTTATAAAAAATATTTTTTGTTGTGGACCTCCTTTTGTACAAACAATATTATTAAAACATCAAATAACCAATCAACAAGTTCAAATAAAGTCTTCGTTTCTATCCCACGACGTCGAAAATGTTTATTTTTCTAATCCTCGGGGAAAATAGAGCAGTGGGTCCCCTATTTTTGTAATCGGGATCTTTTTCCCGGCGGATGTTTGGCCATAATAAACCTAATGCGACGGCCCAAATCGATTACAGTTACTAAAAGCTTTTTGGCAAAAAAGCGCCGCCTGATCCTTCTATCATTGCTGTGCTCCTGGTAATCTCGGCTGGCTGCAGCTGCCCTTTGTTGTCCGCACAATGGACAGAATATACCAGGCAAGCAGAAAATGGAATGAGAAAATCTGACAATTAGTTTAGCACATCTACGCCGAGAGAAATATAAAACACCATACACTTGAAAGGTCGGTAGTTTATTCGTTATGGTCGTTGCTAATTAATCAAACGTAATTAATGTTATTTTCTGGCATTCGCTTGTTGTTGAAAGCACGACGAAAATAACAACGAAGGAAATTAAATAGTTAGGCTACTGCAAATAGAAAACGTAAAAACTTATTTGTACATGGAAATTAAATAACGTAAGTAAACATTCACGAAAATAAAAGTACCTTCAAGGTTCAGAAAAAAATCCAGACAACAAACAAGTCTGGAGAGCTAACTTAATAAAACGTTACACAGTACGAATATGTGATGGCAGAACGACCATTTAAAATGAACATTTTTTTCGTATAGTTGGAAAATATTCCCTACTTGAGATAAATCAATATATTTGTTATTATTTGTTCCCTTAATAATTTATCGCAACATTTTTTTAAGTGTATATTTATCTGACAGTAATTTTACGTCGAAGTTATAATAATATATAAGTTACACTAGTAGACTTTTTTTTTTTTTTTTTCAATTATTTCTGGCTTTCACCCTTCAAGGGTGTTCTAGGCCATCATTTATAATTACAGAGAAAGGAAAGGTGAATTTATATATTAATTTTATTTAAATGCGCAAATTTCAGAATTTTATGGAAGATTGGAGTAGAGTTCAGACTTAGAAGAGATGAGATGTTGAATGGAGGAGAGGAAATTTTTGATAACGCTTGATAGAAGAGAGGATATTTATTTAGAGAGGGACAATCAAAAAATATGTGATCTAAAGTTCCCACATCTAGACCACAGAACGTACAATCTGGGGAGTCAAGCACATGAATTTTATAAAGGTGAGAAGGAACGGAACAATGTCCGATTCTCATACGAATAAGTAAGGAAATTTCTTTTTTGGAAAAATGGGGGAATTTTTGAAACCACGGTTTTGATGGGATAGTCCTTTGTATTGAGGCGTAGCGGGCACCCTTGGATTGACTAGCAATGTTCCAATACTCTGTCCAAACATTGCGGGATCTATCTTTGATGATGGAAAAAATATCAGACAAGGGAATATGGTTTACGAGGGTAACGGTAGGGTTAGACGCTCCTTGTTTTGCCAAGGAATCAGCAATATCGTTACCCACTATGCCAACATGTCCAGGAATCCAAATCAGAGTGACAGTTTTTCCAGAGCTTTGAATGGAGGTTATCAATACTCGAATAAGACATACAAAGTGATCATCAGGATGAAGAAGAGGACTTGTTTTAAGTTTTTGGAGGGAACTGAGAGAGTCAGAGAGAACAAGAGAATGTTCAAAATTATTTTTTATTATATATTTGAGAGATTCAATAATCGCAATGCACTCGGCAGAAAATATTGAAAATTGGTTTGAAATTGAATAAAATATTCTTTCATTAGAATTATTGTGGTAAACGTTAATACCAATACCACAGTTAGGAGAGTCCGGAGATTTGGAGCCATCAGTAAATAAAAGAGAAGAGTTGGGCCATTTAGAAGAAATAATGTCATTGAACATATTATTGACAGTACGGGCTGGGAGATTGGAATGACTTTTAAGGATGCCGATCCCTTCTAATATCGTTGGGGATAGGGTGACGTGACTATATTTTAATTTGTACAAAGGAAGAAGATCATTTTTGATAATTTGAAGCTCTGAGAGAGAGCGAAAATTTTTACAGATGGCAGGGAGAGGTTTAGTTCGAGCTCTGATTGTAGATGAATGTGTTGAGTCGTTGAACAACGAGACTCTGGGAATAATCTGATGACTTTTAGAATTTAAACATTTAAGAACAAATTTGTCAGCAAATAATTGACGCCTTAAATAAAGAGGAGGATCAGAACATTCTACTTGAAGGGAATTGATGGGCGACGATTGCATCGCGCCAGTTATTATTCGCAATGACTTAGATTGAATTTTGTCTAATTTACTGAGAGCATTTTTGGATGCAGTACTAAAAAGTGGGCAGGCATAGTCGAGATGACTTCGAATAAGTGCATTGTAGAGCAACTTAATGCAGATAGGATGAGCACCCCACCAAACGCCAGTCAATGATCTGATAATATTTAAATTTTTTTCACATTTAGTAACTATATTATTAATGTGGGAAGACCATTTAAGTTTCCTATCAAATGTTACTCCCAAAAATTTTACTTCGGAAGCATTGGGGATTGGAGAGTTTTTAAATAAAATTTGAACAGGGGGGTTATTATGACGATTTGAGAAGGTAACACACTGACTCTTTTGTACTGAAAGTTCAAGACCATTTAAAGTAAGCCATGTGCAAAGGGCATCCATGGCTTCATTAAGATATTTGACGGCGGATGGAATGATTTTGGATGATAAGAAGAAAGCTATGTCATCTGCGAACTCAACAACTTTTACTTGAGGGGGAATGGTGACATGCATATCGTATGTGTATATATTATACAGTAAGGGGGATAATACATCGCCTTGGGGTAAACCCTTCCAAATTGACCTACTCTGAGGAGTAACATCTGGTAGCTCAATGAAAATGTTCCTATCGAGAAAAAGATTAATAATAGATTGGACAAACATGAGGGGTAAGCCAAGGCCTAAAAGTTTTTTTTTAAGAATTGGGATGGAAACATTGTCAAAGGCGCCTTCTATGTCTATAAAGACTGCAAGACATACTTCTTTGTTAGAAATGGATAAATTAATATCAGTGCTGATGATGGCAAGGTTATCTTGTGTAGATTTCTTTTTCCTAAATCCAAATTGGGATGGAGAGAGAAGATGATTACTCTCGACAAAAAATTCTAACCGGTTTTTAATTAATTTTTCATAAATTTTACTAAGGGTGGATGAAAGAGCAATTGGCCTATAGTTGGATCCAGAATTGGGTGATTTGTTTAATTTTAGAATTGGGATGATTATTTGAGAACTCCAGTCATCAGGTATTATGCCAGTCTGGAAGATTTTATTTAAGATGCTTAAAAAGTGATTTAGAACATTATCATTACTATTTTTGATAATGCTATAAGGTATACCATCTCTGCCTGGAGATGAGTCCTTGACTGTTGATAAACAATTTTTTAATTCAATTAAAGTGAATGGAGAGTCAAGCCAATGATCAGACATAGGAGTGTTGTGGATTGGAGTTATTTCATCTAAGTTAGGTACAGAAGGGGGGGCAATTTTGTCCAAGAACTCGTCTATCCATTTAGAATGAGAAGCTCGAGGAGATGTTGGACTGAAGGAGGATCGAAATCTTCGAATCATAGACCAAACTTCCGAAATTGGAGTGTTCGGAGATACTGAACTGCAGAAGTTGTACCACCCGGATTTTTTTTTTGACCTCAATACCCTTTTGGCAATGGCTTCGGCATTTTTGTATATGAGATAGTTCTCCATAGTCATATTGTGACGATAGGAAAGAGATTTAGCTTTCCGAATTCTCACTACTTTGGAACATTCCTCATCCCACCAGGGAGTTGGAGGGAGTTTTTTGAGAGATTTGGTTTTAGGGGGAGGATTTGATTTATTGATTGCAGTTACGAGCATTGATTTGAAGTTATCGTAGTCATCTTCTACAGATAATGTATCGGTATAGGATAAATTTTGTATAAACTTATCCATATGTGAGTTAAATTCGTCCCATTTGGTGTGTTTTGTTTTAATCTTTGTCGAAATATGGGACTTGTCTGAATGGAAAGAAGTTTGATAAGTGATGGTGATCGGGAAATGATCACTGGAGCAAGGGTCGGGGGACACCACCCACGAGGAGAGAGGTGCCAGATTAATAGAGCATATGGAGAGATCCACTGCACTGGGGTTTGTGTTGGGGCGAGAGATTCTAGTAGGAGATCCGTCATTCAAAAGAAAAAGGTTGGATTCATCTAGGAAATCCATCACACTTCGACCGTCTCGATCACAGAAAGCAGAACCCCAGACGGGGGAATGGGCATTAAAATCACCAATAAAAAGAAAGGAGGGCTTAGTTTATGGACAATTTGCAACCACGCTTGTTTATTGAAGTGCGATGTTGGGGGAAGATAGATAGAAACAAAGGAAGTGTCCTTTATTTTAGCCGCAACCATTTGAAAGTCAGCATTGGGGGGTTTGATATTATTTATTGGGAAAAACGGAAGGGATTTTTTAATAAAAAGGGCAGCACCACCGCCCGTACCTTCCGGGCGATCATCGCGGAGACAGGAGTACCCTCCCACATTAAAGTGGGTGGATGGAGTAAACCATGTCTCCGAGACAGCAGCCACAGAAACAAGGTTTGAATTTAATAGGTTAAGAAGGTTTGATTTGTTAGAAATAGCACTGCGGCTATTCCACTGAAGAATTCTGACATCTTGAAGAGCCATTTTGAATAAATGATTTTAATGTGGAAATAATAGAAGCAGCGTTGGACGGTAGATTAGTTTGAGAAGAAATTAGGTCAATTAGAAGCATAATAAGAGTTTGAATAAAAGAAGAATTATCTTGGGAGAGTTGTTCAGAAAGCTTTTGATAGTTTGTTGAGGGTGAATTATAATTGTTTGCGCACCCATTTGTGGCGTGTGAAAGAGGAGAACCATTGGGATTTAAGAGAAGTGAGTTGTGTTGTTGCTGATCATATCCACGAGCCTGTTTAGAGATAGGGTTTTTGTATGTGAATTTTGTTGAACGGGAAGATGTTGAGGAGGAGGCGAGAGGGTTGGATGAAGAGTTACTGGATAAAACCTCGGAAAATGATTTTTTGACAGGCGGGAATAATTTAGAAGCCTGCAGAAAAGACAAGTTCTCAGAGGCCATAGAAATTTTTATATTTTTTTGGCGAGATTGTTCGGGGCAAGAAGAGTTAATGGCGGAATGAGCGCCTAAGCAGTTAAAACATTTAGGTGAAGAGAGAGAAGAACATTGGTCAGCCGAGTGGTTTTCTCCACATTTGAAACATCTGGGAGGTGATCTGCATGCAGCTTTGGTATGACCAAAACGGCAGCAGTTGTAACATTGAGTGGTGGGATAAGTGTACATTTCAACTGGTAAGGAGTTGAAAAATAAATAAATATGGGAGGGAAGAGATTGTCCTTCGAATGTGATGACGACAGATTGGGAGGGCTTCCAGGAAACGATGCCCTCAGAGGTGTCCTTATAATTTAGCCTCCTGGCTTTTATGGGATTGCCGATATGTTGGGGGGTTGAAAGTGAGGACAGGATTTCTGGAATGGACAGATCGGTCGAGATACCCCTGACCAGGCCCATTCGAGTGACATTGAAAGTTGGGATGTACGCCTTGAATTTAGAATTTGATGAAATAAATATATTTTTGATAAAGTTGTTGGCGGCTGAACCCGACAGGAATTCAACAGAGATTCGGAAGCGACCCTCGGCTTTAACACCTCCAGGTTTAATCGAAAGGTTCTTGTTATTTGAAAGAAATTTACCAAATTCAAGAGGATGGATGGTTTTACCTTGTTCAGTTTTTTGCGCATATACAATGTAGGGGCCACGGGAATGAGTAGAGTAAAAGATTGTTGGAGGAGGTTGAGGAAGAGCTGGAGGGGACTGAGGAGACAAAGGCGAATCATGTTTTTTTGGGGAAAGGGGACTAAATTTTCTTTTTTTAATTGAGGTTAGGATGACAGATTCATTGTCTGAAATGTTTGAATGTTCTGAAAAGTCTATTTTATCTGAAATGTCTCCATCTGGAGGGTCAGGAGGGGGATCTGGGGGCTTTGTAAGGGGTACAGGAGGGAAATCCTCCTCCATTGTTCAAAAAATTACAGCAAATATAAAAAGTGACAGAAGTAAAAAAATTATATAAATATCTGAAAATTAGCAGCAAGAGTGACTCCTGGAAGATCAGGGGGGAGAAGATTCCAACACACTAAACTTTTTACAACCAAAACACAATAAAAAGATTGGTTTAAGAATATTTTTTGAAAGAGCAAAACAAAAGAACTGATGACAGCCAAATGTTATTGTTGCGAGTCCTACTAGTAGACTTAAGTGTGGACACTTTTCGAGATTTCTTGTATCTTGTCGTTTGCCTTACAAAAAAGCAACTTTTTTTGTTACGTAACCCTTTTAAGTTTTTTTTCGTGTTCCTTGTGCTATAGTTGATTAATAAACATACCATGCGATAATATTATACAACAACATATTAATAATAATATTATACAACAACAACAATACGTACGGTTCGCGCCCGCTATTGAAAGTTATTATTTTTTCGACTTATATTATCATAATAAAAACTATGTAATATCATAACAGTGCGTGATTATCTTAATATTATGAACACATTAAAAATAAATAGTTGATTTTCACCGTTAAAGTCATATTTTCAGTGATTTTATAAGTTTACATACGTGACAGTTCTTTCATTACAACGTACCCACATTCAAACCATAAACCATAATATGTCTCTTGAAGCATTGAACCAGAAATTTAGTGACACCATGAGTGATTTCGAGGAAAGGCTCGAAAAGGCTACATCGACAGCACATAAGACTCACAAGCCCGGCCAGTCTCATTCTGATCTTTCAACTCTGCGTGAAGATTTCACTGAATTCAAAGTGAAGATGACTTCGGAGCTGCGCGTCCTTCAGGAGGATGTGGCTCGACTTGAGCTCAGGGTGGACTCCATTGATGCCGCATCTAGGAAGAACCTACTCCTCCTTCACGGCGTAAAGGAGGAAGCGTCGGAAGACACGAGATCCCTGGTGACCGCCGTGTTGACCGGCCTAGGATGCCCCGAAAATGCCATCAAGGGCATTGAGTGCACCAGGAGGTTAGGTCGCGCCATAGCCAACAAAAACAGACCCGTGTTGCTTCAGTTTCAGCGTCATTCTGACCGTCGATCCGTTTGGGAGAAGAAGAAGGGTCTTAAAAACTCACATCTTCTTCTGACTGAATCACTTACCGTGGCACGTCAGAAACTATTTGCATCAGCCCGGTCAATATTTACAAATAGCAGATGCTGGACCAGCGATGGTACAATTGTTGTTTTGCTTCCTGATGGCACCAAGCGAGCCATCTTCACCCAGCAGCAGTTAGATGTCGCGGCCGCCCTCCTACCCAAATCAACAAAAGCGTCATCCAACACCACATCCAGCTCACCCGGTCCTGATCCTCAACACGATGGCTCCAGGACGATCGGCCTACGTCCCAGATCAAACACTATAAAATAAGAGTCGGTGCTATTAATTGCTACTTGATTTATGTCTGCAGATCACCTGTTTTTTTATTTTTATTTTTGATGGCTGCTTAGTATATAATTAACTTTCTCACAAATTAACCTATCCAAAATTCTACCTACAAAACCACAACGAAACATCGAAACATCGAGGTATGATATAATTCAACGTAATGAATCTCCACTCATTTATCTAGTATTCATGAAGATATATCTACTGATAATACAATTAATAATTTAGCCTGCTTATTACGAGAAAATTAAACCTCATACTGATGGCTTTATTCTGTTCTATTTTAGACATCTGCTCTTATTATTTTTATACACGGTTGTGGTAAATTGAATTATTCTTCTCAACCTTATAACATCATCTCTATAACATAACCTAACATATCTTACATAATTATGTGCCTGATGTGACTATCGTTTATATTCTTATATATGTATGTACCTACATTAACTATTTGTTGTGCATAATAATACTAAACCATAAATCATCCTTATAGCCTAACCTAATGAACTTATACATTATTATTATGTCCCCATGAACATAATCTATATAAGTACTTACCACTGTTCTGTATATTAAACTATTAGGCATTATAGTGATACTAAACCAATAGCATACCTATGTACTATTGAGTACTTACTCAACTTGTAATTTAAAATCACGCACTGCACCTTCAGATTTTAAATTTATGCGGCGTCTAGGTACCTTCATTTCCATTATGATGTGTGGGTGGATGTACGTTTATTTACATGTGTACGCATGTGTATGCGTGTATATATTTTAAACACGATTTCAAAGTCAACCAACATGTTATATGTCATTTTTAGTCTATAATTGTTTTGTCTGTAGCTATAACGTATTGAACAATGCACATAATCGAAATTTTTATCACTATACTTCCTCCATTGTGTCTTTATACCAACGATGTCACTTAAACGTGTACTTTTAGAATTAATTACATAAATACCTCATAAATAATTTGCCGATTCCAGCTTTATCTCTTGTTAACTTTAAACTATAATAGATCATCGCGCACTGCTTGAATTTTCTATCTTTTAAAAAAAAATTATTATTATATATTATTATGCGCCTGTAGCCATAATCTATTTTCTTAACTGTTAATTATTTTCTGTGCACAATAGAGACACAAAGCTTATATTAATGTATCTACTTTACTAAATACTTATGCACTATTATAACACCGCGCATAATACCCACAGACTTCCTTGGCGTCTTGGTACCTACATTTCGTTTATATTATGATATGATATACATTCATATATTGATGTTATAATAATATTAAATGTTAATAAAAATCTATCTTTCTACTGTGTTTTACATACGTTAACAGTTTTTATTGATACATTAGTATTTGGTTTGCCTTTTCTGCTCTGACTACTTTTTTGTTTTAAAGTTTTACATACATACCTATACAATTATATATTTTTTAAACATATTGTTACCTTCAATTAACTTCATAGATGCCTTTGTAATTTGTATTTGATTTAAAAAATTTATATGGGTATGTGATGTATTGAACATTGCACGTAATATACATCTATATACATGTTAAACATAATGTCACCTTAAATTAACTTGATAGACGTATTTGACATTTGTAATTTGTTTTACTTCAAACAATGCATGTATGTACCTACCTAGGTAATGTATTAAACATTGAGCATAATCATAATATGTACTCATATGTCTCCATATTCTTAATCATAAAGTTTATATCACTCGACATAAAATCCCATCAGTTACTCACAATGCACGCGTACAAATTATTCACTTACCGATGTACTTTTAGACTTAATTACATACTTTATAAATATTTTGTTATTACTAGCTATATTTCTTGTCAACTTACAACCACACAATTAAGATCATCGCGCACTGCTTGCATTTTGCATTTTTTTTTTAAATTTTTTTATTTCTTTAATTCTTTTTTATTTTACCTTCCGTTGAATATTATCATTTTATACATATATATGTACAAATTATTTTTTATTTGTTATTATTTCTTTGTTCTTATATCATTTTTAACAAATTATCTTTTTGATTCTGTTTATAATCATCTGCCTGTTTTTAATATGGATTGTATAATTAGTCGAATAACTAACGTATTCATTTTCCATAATATTGCGCCCATCCCCCACTCCCCTGTCATTCCCCCCTTTATCCTAAAATGCTGCTCCTCCTTACTTGCTGCTCGCCTTTCGACCACACTGTTTTATCTATATAATATCGCACATGTCATTCATAAAACTCTTTATTTTATTTTATTTTAACTCATCTTTTCCAATACAATTTACGAATCTCCTACATAATTATCAATGATTAATATTTTGTATCAAAACTGTAGAGGACTACGTACTAAAACTGAAATATTTTACAGTAATATTTTATTGAATGACGAGTGTTGCATATTCGGTATTTCTGAATCGTGGCTTATCAATTCTATTTTTGATACGGAGCTAGCACCATCAGAATTTTATAGCGTTTTTAGGCGGGATAGATCAAATAGCACTACAATGAATAGCACCAACAACAAAGAAGATTCTCGTCGGGGCGGTGGAGTAATGATCATAACACATAAAAACCTTAACGCTTACCCTCGTGAAGACTTGGTCTGCGACGCTGAATGCATTTGGGTCTCTATTCCTCCCTCTAACTATACCTCCAAACGTACTATCCATGTGGCTTGTGTATATCTCCCGCAAGGTCAAGGGTACGAAACCGCTCTCAGTTCATTCCTTTACTTGCTTGCTAATGTAAAAGATCAACATCCCGATGACATTCTACTTGTGCTTGGAGACTTTAATATGCCCTCCATATTATGGGAAATGCATGACTCACATTTAACACCTGGAAACTTAAATACAATTAGTTCCTCACTTACTGACACAATTTATTACTCTGAATTAAAACAATATAATCACATAAAAAATTCCAATAACCGAATCCTAGATTTAGTCATCTGTAGTGTGGAATGCCATGTGTCTCGTGCATGCAATCCTCTTGTCAGTGAAGACTCACACCATCCATCGCTTCAAATTATGTTACAAATCGACACACTCCCAATTATCAACGCTCCTCCTAAAGTAGTATGCCTGTTTGAAAAAGCTAACTATGAACTAATCAACCGACATTTATCGACGATAGACTGGTCATTTACTCAGAAAAATGCGGACGTTGACGAAATAGTTGATTCCTTTTATAACATATTAAACAATACCACCAACCAATTTGTCCCTAAACGAATCGTCAAAAAAAATAATTTTCCAAACTGGTATTCAGCTCCTCTAATCAAAATCATTAAAGAAAAACAAAAACTTCATAAGAAATGGAAATCCTATAATAATCCGTTAGATTACATACAGTTCAATATCAAACGTACACAACAAAAACACCTACAGAAGCACTGCTATAATCAATACATATGCTCGGTTGAATCTAACATTCAGAATAATAATAAACACCTCTGGAATTACGCTAAAAGCAAAAGTAAAACAACTGGCATCCCACAAATCATGCACCTCAAAGACCAGTCAGGCACCGGCGCTCATCAAGTGTGTCAATTATTCTCTAAACACTTTCAGTCCACCTACGTAAGCGATATGGGTACGAATAATACCAGCACAAACGATAGTTATACTTATGTGAATAATCATAACCCAATTGGAAACGTACAAATACACACTTCAATGATCAATGGATACCTGAAGAATTTAGACGTTAGTAAGGGTGCTGGCAGTGACGGTATTTCACCATACTTTGTCTCTAAATGTGCCAAAAATCTCACATACCCTTCAACTAACATATTTTTAATATCACTAAAAGAAGGAAAATTTCCCACAAAATTTAAAGAAGCAATTATAATCCCTATTCATAAAACAGGTTCTAAAAGCAACATTGAAAATTACCGCCGAATATCAATACTCACGGTATTTAGCAAACTATTCGAGCGCATTATCTATGATCAAATTTATACTACAATTGTTCGCAACATTCAAAATCAACAACACGGATTTTTACAAAAAAGATCGGTTTTAACAAATTTGGTAAATTTTACCGATTATTTATCGAGTAATATGGACAACAGAAACCAAATAGATGTGATCTATACTGACTACTCGAAGGCCTTCGATAAGGTAAACCATTTAATTTTAATTAAAAAATTAAATCAATTAGGCATTCATGGTGACTTACTCCGATGGCTCACTTCATACCTTTCGAATAGACTCCAATGCGTCTCAGTTGAGGGATCAAAGTCCAACTTCTTTTCCGTGCCCTCCGGCGTACCTCAAGGTTCTCATCTAGGCACATTATTATTTAATGTGTATATTTATGATATTCACAAATGTTTTTTACACTCTAATTATCTAGCATACGCAGATGATAAAAAAATATACCTAGTTGTCAAATCAATCGAAGACTGCTTTAAACTTCAAGAGGACCTCAATCGTCTTTTTGTCTACTGTGAATTGAATAAACTAGTCATTAATATCTCAAAATGTAATAAAATATCATTTACACGTAATAAAAATAAAATTTCATTTGATTATACACTAAACGGGACACTTATCAACGAAGTTGTATCTATCAGGGACCTTGGGGTAACGCTTGATTCTAAATTAAACTTTATCCAACACACTAATAATATCATCAACAAAGCCAACAAAATGCTGGGTTTTATAATTCGTATATCGAAACCTTTTCGAAACGTAAATACTCTATATTCCCTCTACACCGCATATATCCGCCCACACTTAGAACACTGCACACCGATCTGGACTCCTTTCTACAAAGCCCACATTGTTAGGATCGAAAGAATTCAAAAAAAAAATTTAAACACTTAAATTATAAACTTAACCTACACTTTCTAAATTACACCGATTCTATTAAATTTCATCACTTCAACTCCCTTCATACACGACGATTAATTTTTGATCAAATTTTATTATTTAAAATTTTAAACAATGGCCTGGACTCACCAGAGCTTACCAATTTAATAAAACTCCATATTCCTTCAAGATTTACCCGACAATCGAATTTACTTCATTTGCCCACTTGTAGAACAAACTTTAGATAAAATTCCCCGATTCCTCGAATATGTGCTCAATACAACGAATTGTTTCACAACGTAGACATTTTTAATTTAAACCTTCAGAAGTATCGAATAGAAGTAACGCGTGCGATATTGGATTGATACGGGGTGTGCAAGGTATCGAGAGCATCTCATATCCCTATCCTATATTCTCCCTCCCCCCCCCCCCCCTCCTCACCCCTTCCTCTCCCCTTCCTAAGTCTAAATTTAGCTTAAGATAAATTAAAACTTGTAATGGTGCACCCCCCCTAATGAAAACTTTATAAAATTCTTCTTCTCGAATTTGAATTAGAAGATTTACAACAAAGATCGGTGGTGACGCTCTCTCCTCGGTCACGGAACCACTTGTGATGGTGCAACCCTTTTCCTCGGGTTTTATACCCCCCCCCCCCTCTATCTCGCGCGCTCAGATCTCCGGTTGGTAGATCTTTCTCTTGTACCTACTGAATGATTCGCCAATAATGTTTGAATCATAACTCGTTTTTCCCACCCCTGTGACTGAACACAGTAAAAGGTAGTTTTCCGGGAAATTCTTACAATAAACCCTTTTCTCCACGTTGTGTGATTTTTTGCTTCGGAGCACCTAGGACATCTAGGATAGGTATTTAATGTATTTCGTGGTAACTTTCGCTTCTTTTAGGTAAGGTGTGGAAGAATTTCTCTGTATCTCTTAAACGTCTGAAGGACACGTCCGGGCTAAACTATCCTGAATTAGTCCCCACTATGATCCTAATGATATACTCTGCTCCAATATTTACATAATGAGCACGGTTGCTATTACTCTCGCTAGGCTATAAAATTGATCTCTCTCCCTCTACGTCCTAATATTTTTTTAATGTACATACCTAGAATGTTTCATTCGAATATTTGGCGATTCCTCTGCTCTGCTTTCCGTGGCTAGATCCTATACATAATCATGATAATATGTTCTGTTGTTAGTAAACACAATTTTATACCTAGTATGGAAGTATAAAGACGGGATAGAGGATAGGATGGATGGTGATGGGGAAGAAATTCTTTGCAAACTAGTACTGGCTCCTCCACTTGACCAAATTGACTAGGTGGTCAGCTCTCAGGACACGACCCTCCGACCAATGCATGATGAGGCTATACCCATGGCACCCGGAAAATCTCTTGATGATAAACCAGATACCCGGACCCCTCCATAACAAAAGAAGAACGACATGCCTTCAAACCTTTCCTGATCAACTCCAGTATCGAACACCTCCGGAACTACTTTACTGGCTCTAGAAGGGGTAATCTATTTCGTCCCTTATCAAGACTCTACTCACGGTACAAAGTGGCGTAAGCTTGTGACAGGCAGATCCTTCCTCCCACGTGACCGACCTAGCGTTACAGACCACCTCTAGAAGCCGACGTATCCCCACCCTTGTAAGAGATACGTTTGCTTCCAGGTCGATAGGATTAAAAAATGTGATGATGCTGCAGGAATCTCTCCGCAAGAAGCCATGCCCATGCCTCCATCCACACTACCTTGCCGGTAACTCGAGATGCTTTTGGCCAAGACGCCTCCGACAGCGAACCATGCCCTTTCATACAAATTGGCACCTCATTTCATACGGTCCTTCGCGCCCAATCACTCGACACCGTCCCGCGAAAGGGAATTGCTTCCAGGACCTCGCGTGACCCGATCAGTCTATGGTGAGCATCCTCCAACATGACAATGCGGAAAGACCCTTACCGGTGGACCACCAATTGTGTGTATGTGTGGCCTCGGTGTCGTCATCACATTGTTCAATCATAAAGATTTAAAAAGCGTAAATCAAAAGTAGGAATTCAGCGGAGTACCTGTTAGTTTTATTTGTTTCATATTTAATATTGTGATTCTGCTCTTCTGCTCTCTTGTCTAAAGATGTTCAGCTGTCCGGGTTGCAGGTAATCGCCTTCAATTTGATATGTCGTACTCTCGGAACGCCCACCATTTGGTTGAGTGTACAACACCCCCGAGGTGTAGGTACCTCGCTTGCTCGTTCATTTTTTTGTATGTGTGTTCCTCCGACCGCCCGGCATCGGCTGTCTGGGAGAAAACGTCACTGCCCTAAATGATAATAACGGTTAAACATATTCATATTAGCTCTGCAATAATATTAATTTTTATCGGCGCTGGAGCTGTTGAAATTTACTGTCCAGGGTTCGCGTTCCATTCACGTCACTCTGCAAACAAGTACCTGTAATTCAATTATAGATTTCTTGGTTCCGGTACCGGGAATCGAACCCGAGCATCCTGGGTGAGAGCCAGGTATCTTCTACGCTGGTTCCGCACGTGTCTACCCTTTTTTGTCTAGCTCGGCATCAGTTGTCTGCCGAGAAAAGGTCAACATCTGTGAATTATGCCTAGTACCTATTCTGGGATAAATAGTACAGCAATCTACTCGCCGCAGGCGCTCATGCAATTAACTGTCCAGGATTCGCGTTCTATTCACACCATCCTGTAATCAGTGAGGTCCTGTAATATAGATTAAAGTTATTTGACTTACCAAGAACGTGGTTGCTAAAATCGCGACTCCCGGACGGGTTAACGCGACCCCGCGTCTTAACCACGCGTCCTCCCTATAAAGGATCAAACTCCCTACTTGCTTTCCTTTTCACCATATAAGGTCTTAATGTAGGTACTGTAATTTTAAAACCTCCCTTTTTTCCTAGGCTGCATTTGTGGGAAGATCTTCTCTCACGTCCTGTGGCCCCTTATCAGAATATTGCGCAATTGTAACTTCTAATCCCCCCCCCCTGACTATACACGGTAACGTCGGACCTACTTCAAATTAAAAAAACTCGTTTCTAAACTGAATTTTTGCTCTCGACTGACTGTACATTTATTATCAAACTCAAATTATTCTGGTTAAAACTCTTCAACCGAATTAACACCATTTTTCCACTATTTTTATTAATATCATTATTTTAGTCGTTGCACTGTCTTTTAACTAAAGGATGGAAGGTTTTCTACGCGATTATTATTATGATCCGGGACCATCGTCGTTACTCAAGATAAATATTTATTGTTATATTTTTCTCTCTACATAATGAATGATTCGTCGCAATTATTATGAATGTAACCAATCTATTATGTGATTACATTTTTATAAAAGTGTAGCCATGTTTACAAGTCGACTTAAAGTTGCGTAGAGAAATAAATAGATCGACTTAAAAGTTACGTCCTTAACAGGGGCTAGTCCAGTGGCGGATTTTTTTAGAAACCTAGATTTAATAAATATTTCCCAATTTTCATTCGTCTATTGTTCATGTTTATGTTTTCTGTTGATATCCCTTTGTACTTATATAATTTTAAAACCACTGTAAGCATTTACACTGAGTCTGTATTTTTTGTTATATTCTCGCAGATCTCGTTCAATAGAGATATATTATTATTATTATTATTAATTATGACGGGAGTCCAACACTTTAATCAAGTCTCTATTCCCAAATTTAAATGTTTATCTCGCGGCAATCGCGAAGTTTAACAACGGTTATCCCATTTTTAGTAAGTAACACAACACCGAACTTCTTTATTTTACACAATAAATTACTGCTGAATTTTCACTGCAGCTAGTTTAAACTAAAGTCCCAAGTCCACCACAACACTTTCCGTTTCTCTCCCCTTCCGAACTTCGCGACCAACCCCCTTAACGACTCGAAACTGTCTGTCCCTTCTTCCCTCTTCCCATCTCGTAGGTCCCATCTCAAACCTACTTTCTAACGTGTTTTTCATTAATTTATCACTCATAATTTCTCGGAGTTATGCGAACTGCACTCAGCAAAAACACTTGAATTTGCACATAATTTAAAGTTCTGACAGGGCATTAATTTTTATTAGTTTCACTAATTACTTTCTTGAATCTCGTGCACGTAAAATCAAGAGATAAATTCAGCTTTAATGATATCCCATTTACAACGAACATGTTGGCCGTATCTTGATCTTGACATCCCACTCAAATATAAGTGATCGAACACATTTTTCATCTCGTTATCTGAAAGATACAAAATCCAATCCGAAACCTTAACCTTTTTGTCACTAGCGTAACCTATTACTTGCAAAACTCGCTGATTTCAGACGTGAAGCCAATCGTTGCCGACTCCGTTCTCTTTCCTACAAAACGCGATTTATGACTCGAGCGAAGTGGTTCCTTCCACTTAACATTACTATCCCCTAAAACGTGGGACAATATTTTGTACTAAATGCACCAAGAGGCATCAGAACTCGCCCTTTCCTGTGATTGATGGGACGCCCCTAATATGGTTCGATGCCTATTCTGATTTGTTGAACGCTTTCGTTACCCTAGAAGATAAATCCTTCCTCGAAAGGCCAGCCCCAATTGCTCCACATTCCTTTAATTTCGCTCTCGAATCTACCCCACAGCTGTCGGTAGTATGCTCATATTTGTTATTAAAAAAAAATTATTCGCCAGCTATCTAACAAAGCAGGTTCATCACAAACTCCATCTAGAAACAATATTAGCATAAGAAACTCTTTTGGCTTCACTGCAGTTAACGTGTATATTTTTATGTCTATTGTATGTATATAAGCTGTTTGTTTCTTACATATCAAATAAAATAAATAAATAAATAAATAGATAAGCCATATGGTGATTCAAAATTCTTATCACTCTTTATGAGAAATGGGAGCAAGCCTACAATGTCTCATGTTCTGTCTAAACCAACCACAAAGTGCAGAGGATCATCGTGTGCTCCAATCAGGACACTTTGAGATGCAACACGATTAAGTTTTACACCCGTGTTAGTCAGTCATCCATTAAAGAGAAGTGATATTATTTTTTTTTATAAATATTATTAAAATGGCTCCTATTGTGCCAAAACATGCTGATTGATCGTCCAGAGATTTTTGGTGAATCTAAGTATTGACGTATTACCCCGCTTCTAAGGGATCGCCTTCATTGGCTTCGATGCCCTGAAAGAATAGAGTTCAAGATCTGCTTAATGACCTTTAAAGCATTGCAAAGAATGGCGCCAGCCTATATATCGGAACTAGGTGTCCGTCAAAACTTAAGCGATAGGCAGCTTACTCTAAGGTCAGCAGATCTAGATGTTACTAATCGTTTAATCGAACTTTCTAGGTCAAATCGAGCCGTTTATTATGATCGATCTTTTCGTGTAACTGGCCCGCTCATTTGGAACAAACTTCCCTCAGCTCTTACTAATATCCAGAACTTGGCTGAATTCAAAAGAGCTTTCAAAACAAACTTATTTAAAAAATCGTACCTTTCATGAATTTTAACTCGTTTTCAATCTACTTTAATAATCCATGTTCCTCAAGTTTCTGGTAATTTTTTGGTTTCGATTACCTCCTTACTTTAGTTTTATGTGCACTCTGTTATTATTATTTCTAAACGTAAACTGCCTCTTATTCTTTATTATAATTAAGTTTTAATGAATTCTTTTTGTTAATATTGTTCTTTAGGAATTGCTTTGTATATACTCTATATTCTTTGTTTCACATAATTTAATCAATTTTGTATTTTGTAAGGACTCGTAAGGAACACTATAGGATAAATTTTAAGTTTATTATAATTAAGCGCACTTGAAGTGAAATATCACAAAACTAAAAATTATTAAAGAGAAGCAGAGCTGTCGCATTTCGTGAAGAAGGCTACACATACAAAGAAATTGCAAAAATATTGGGTGGAGGAGCTACCAAGTCTGGAGTAAGAAAGGTTTGTCAACGCTGCAAGGAGACTAAAACTACAAAAACAGTCCAAAAGTCGTCCAAAAACCAAAGGTTACGCCACAAAATGAAAAGAGCATGTGTTGCCTTACTCTGCAGAACCATCGTCAAACATCCGAAGATATAAACAGATCGGTAAAACTGCTGGACTCGATATTGGTGATATAACATTTAGGAAGAAATTAGGCAAGAATAATAAAAGTCTAACCATTACATGAAACAGAGGCATAAACGGCTGAAATGGGTTATAACACATACGGAATGGATCTCAGAAGACTGGAAAAGGGTGATATGGAGGGATGAGACCAAAATTTTCACTTTTGAGAGCGATAGAATCAGATTTGTTCGTTGCCATCAAGTTGAAGATGTGATACCAAATGCACTACTGCGAAAATTAAACTTCCTCTGAGTGTAATGGTGTACGCTTGCATGATAAGGGATAGTTTTGGACGTCTGGGAGTGGTAGAAGGTACAATTAAGGCTAACAGGCATCAATGTGTGATTCTGGAGCCAAAATTATTGCCCAGCACAATGATTTGTTCGAGGTTCACCGTGGTAAATGCAATTTCCAGCAGCATGGATCCCCATGCCACATAGCAAAACGAGCAGCAAATGGTTACCGAACCACCATATTGTTGTTCTACCTTAGCCAGGGAACCATCTGGACTTGAACCCTATTGAAAATTTCTGGTCTAGATTGTAAATACTGGTTTCTCGTCGCAAACCTATCAATAAAAGAGAAATAATTGGAGCGATTATTCAAACATGGTTTCATGTCATCAAACCTGAAAATTAGTAACGTTTGCTGGACTACATGCCTAGAAAAATTGAGGAAGTTATAAATAATAAATAGTTATAAATACTAACGCTAGGTGTTAATTTGAAATATTATGCAAAATCTTCGTAATTAATAAATAATTTTTGTTTTGCGATGTCGTTGTTTTATTCAGCATTTTTATTGTTTTTATAAAAAAAATATTTAAATCTATTCAAAATATAACAGTAAAATATGTTGTTCAATTAATTAACTAACAAAATAACAGTTAAACACCAACGTGATTTAAAAAAGAGCGAATGAACATCAAATACAAGACATTTATAAAAAGTGTCCATACTTAAGTCCACTAGTGTATAATAGAGAACTTCAGTCCATTTTTTTAATGAATAATGGCCTTCTAACTTAAATAACTGCATTTTTATTTTTATTTTTAGAATTAGTTTTAATATTTAAAATAATTTTCAAAGTTTTAAATTTTCAAGACCCCCCGAAAACCACCGTATGTATGGTGAATCGTGTGACGTCATCGCTCCTGAAAAATTAGTATAGGATCGGTCAATCAGCTGATCTACTGCCGCCATTTTGAATTCCGTTGTTGGAAGTATTCTCCCTAGAAATAGCATTACTATTTTTTGTGCAGTAGTTTTTTAATATTTTCAATAATAGAGATTCCTTTATTTTTGAAACATTATATTAGGCCTAAATAATGTTTCAATAAACACAACAACTAAATCTCTATTAACAGTATGTAAATAAACGAATAAATTAATACGATGGCTTGTGTCATATCATACATTCCCATACAATGACTTTACGGTGACGTCACGACACGTCGAAAAGTGACATCACCTTGACGGTGTGTTTTTACGACCCTTTTAAAAATGCACTTTTTAATAATTTTTTAAGAACTTTGCGTTTAATATTATTAAATAAAACTTATATATTCAAAATCAGTGTTTATTGGTCTATATGAAAATATTTTTTTAAAGCCAGAATACTTTTCACTGGAGTTCCTTATTACAATAATAACAATATACGAGAATTTAATCTTCCCCTTATAAACTTGAACAAATATATAGACTAAAGACCCAATCACACAGAATCCAAGTTAAAATATTTATGAATTAGCTCTGGTGTACTCGTACATGTGGAATAGAGTATACATAGTAGCTTGTTGTACAGTATTTTTCCAACGGCACGGAACCTCTCGGGAAATCACTTTCTTCTCGAGGACGCCAGAACGTTCCAGAACAAAACGTTAATATTAATAAGTGGGGCGAGCATGTTCAGACGGACCCATAAAGCACGGGTTTGATGGTCACTTAGCACCCCATTTGCTAGATGACAACACATCAAACGTCTTCAATCTGTTTTTATAAGCCCTGGTACGTATCCGTCATATAAATAAAACATTTTATACGGAGCTGATTCAATAAAGGAATTTTTTTTATTGAATAGATTTATACACTATTTATACTCCATTAAATTCGCTACATTAATCCTTTCTCTTTTAGCAACGATCAGGACCCGTTCAGAAGACAGTCTATTTTTACGGTATAAAAAGAACAATATATATTTTTGAAGTGAAACTTCTTCGGCCTGTTAGAGTTATTTGAAATTCGAATGAAACGGATATGACGCACTACGGCACCAGCGAAGCACCAAACTGCGCTCAAGGCCCCGTTGGTTGAAATATAAAATAGAAATGACGTTATGTCTGCGCTCATTTTGGCCGCTTTGTTTTGTTACGGGTCGTCGGAATATAATGCGCAAATTCGCGACTCGCCACGCGCGACCCATAGCGCAGCGGTATAGTGCGCGCAAATCTCAGCGGCCAGAGAAATCCTGCGGACGGAGGTTCGAATTCTACGAAATCCAAAAAAATAAACATTTTTATTTTTGTAAATCAATATCCAATCAAACCACTTTAAAAGAAACAGCTAAAAGAAAGCTAAATCTAGCGACTTTCTAGTTTCACTTCTATCGCGTGTGAATTACGCACTCTAATTTTTTGATTTGGGTGGCAAGTAAGGGTGTTGCCCTCAGAGGCGTAGGTCATCCCAAGTGGTTCGCTACTTTTGCTGACTTAGCAGGGGTGCCCGGGTTCATGGGGATGAGTATTGTTTAGGTCTTGCGTATGCGGATGCGTTTGCCTACCTGTGGTGTGACGGGCCAGACTTGAGGATACCGGTTAAAGGAGATCTTTTTACCTCTCTAGCATGACTCTCTCGACCGATTACCTTGCACCATAATGGGAGCGATGGATTCATACGTCCGTTACTCCTGGACTAACTGACCCCCAGACTCATACCCTTTTCCTTCCCAGATCTTTCTCCCCTTCCATTCCTAATAAAAACCCTCCACACAGCATCCCCAAAGATGACACAGGCACTGAGGGGAACATTTTCCTGAGGGCCTCCCGTGTGGAGCTAATGTTAAAAAAAGTATTCTTGTAGGTACATACTACACACTCCAAAGCAAATATTTTTGGACATCCCGAAAAACTTTCAAGCACTGTAATCTGGGGTCATGGAATTTGAACAGTTCTGACTAGAATTTTCAGCTCGTTTCAACTGACTGTATTAATGCTGTCATGAAATTTGGAAAGATAAAATATTAATTTAATTTTTTTAAGTTACAGCAGCAACAAATGGTTTCAACGATTTCGGAAAAAAAATATTTATATTAATAAGTTTTATTTATCATCTTTTGATGTTGGCAGTCATATTTAAATCCCTTCTTAACAATTAATTTTTTCATCGTTGATTTCCTTGATCCATTTAATTTTTTTCTTCTTTGTAGCATGAAACATTACATCCAGAAGTAGGACGTTGCGTAGGACGTTGCCTTAGAGTCGGCTTCATTACGGTCAAGATTTGGGCACTGCCCCTCCCATATCATGTCGGCCTGTTAATTCTACATTCTGTCGTCGACACACTCCAACTCTCCCTCGAAACCCGACCAAACCACCGGTCGATGTGTTATTGCTATTCCCAAATCTCTCCTGCTTTTGACATCATAAAAATAAACATATTACTGGCGATGCTTTCAATAATGTCACGTATAATAATTATAAATAATATAATAATTGAAATGTTAGAATAATTATAAAATGAATTTTTAATACCTTCAGGAGAGCATGGGTCAAAAGACGAAATGCTGAAATTCAAAATCTTTTGCCGAAAGTAAAATTTTCACCGATCCATAAAAATTTTCTCACTGCAATGCGGGAAGGGAGTTTAATTTCAAATGTGAAATCTTACAAGCCAATACAACTTAATTTTGTGAAGCTATAGTAATAAATTAAAGAACAATACATTTTTCAATATGTATATGGGATTATTTAGATACTTTTGATTTTAAAACCCCCTAAAAATATAATATGTTAGGTTGCAATCAGTATATATACATACAGGGTATAACACCCGGATTGTACCCAAAGAATTTTAACCTTTCCGGGAGTATGGACGGACTTAAACGTCAACACGCGCTTTCGCCAAAGGAGAATGGACGTCCATAACCGTCAAGCATCGCGAGCTTAAATTTGGCGCCTATATGCTGTAAATATGCATCGTCCTGCCATCTGTGAACCTATTCCTATAACTTTACACCATTTTTATAAGTTTAGCTTCATTATCGACAGAGATATCGGCAGTTATTTATTTTTGATGACGTCACACACGCAAGTTCGACTATAAACAGAAATTTTTAACCGTTGATTTCGGCGCCCACGTGTTTTGACGTTTTTAGTTTGTTGGTATATCTGAGCAAGTGATTGAATTTGATGTTTTTGTGTATTTAGTGGGATTATAAGTTCATAATAAAGTGGATAACATTGCATCAACATTTATAATTTCCATAGTGTCGAGACTTCTAACCTTTTTTGTGATCAAACCACGTGGCGAACAGTATCAAATATATTTTTTTATAATATATCTGAGCAAAAGTGATTGAATTTGAAGTTATTGTGTTTTAAGAGTGATTATAAGTTCACAGCAAAGTGCATAACATTGTGTCAAAATATAATTTCCATAGTTTTTAAACTTTTAACCTTTAATTGACCCAACCGCGTGTAAAACAGTATGAAAATAACTTTTTTGTGGTTTTGTGAAATTTAAAGCATTTTGATAGACGTGTTTAAATCCTTTTTTCATTATTATTGGTGTTTTGTGTTTGTAAGTGAGAAATTGCATTATTTTTTGGTGATTTTCTGAATTTTTTTTTATTGAATCACACTGTCGAAAACTTTAAAAATGATAGTAAATGAAACAGTATTAATTGAATATTTCTTTTACGTACATAATTTAAAGTTTTCTCCATACACATTTCAATGATAGTGTTAAGTGAAAATAATTGTGTTGTATAGGTATACATTTTTTTACCGTTTTGTTCATGTGCTAATGGTATGTGATTCCTGAAAAACGATTCCGCATTTTTTGCGATAAAAGCTGAAAACGGTAAGTACGATATTTTTACCCATTTTTGGGTCATTTACACTGTCATAAAGCATATATTTAATAATAAAAAATATATAAATTTAAATTTAAAAAAAACACACTCCTCAAAGCACGGCCAGCGTTACGTAACTTACTCCCGGAAAGGTTTTAACCAGATACTCCAAGCGTATTTAGAGTAAAAGTGTGGATGTCATTGAGCTTTCCGATGATAAATTTTTTAATTAAAATCAATAAAAAAATTATTTTCGCAACATGTTGCAACTGAGTAGTCGGATATAGCCTCGCGGGTCACATAATAAGCACTCCGTCTCATTCCAACAGCACAGTAATACACGAAATAGCAAGCGTTTATGGGATCCCGTCGTGACGTGTAGGAGTGTGATCATTGCTACATATGATTGAGTTTTTTAAATAGAATCATTTAAAAAAATCATTGGACAGCCAAATGACATATTATGTATACTTTTTGTAATCCAAATGTGTTCAGAAATCGCTGATTAAAAATACTTCGGCTACGTACTGTTACACCTTATATAATCATAAATATTTTAAATTACTAGCACGTTAAATAACTAGCATTATTAATTGCTAGCATTATTAAATTAAAAGCACAGATTTTTAAACCCAAAAACTATTAACGTAATATTTTTATAAACTTGACTGCTGCATTAAAAACATAGACAAAACCCGCTTGTAGTGTTTCCTTATTATTTTTGCCTTAAATAAAATATCGTAACTCGGGCAATTTCATCAAGGCTTTTATTGCCATGCGAGCCAACAACGACCGGAAGCTTGCGGAAGAGAGCGGAGCAGGTAAAGGGACGAGAGCCACTTACAGAGCCTCTACCGCGGGGTATATCCGGTGGCCACTTCCTGTCGTTCCGCTTCTTTTTGCCGTGAAGCCTTACGCGGCCGGCGTGGCCTGTAATGATACGAGTGGGGCATGGGGAAAGGTTATTGCGGAGTGTAATACTCGTTACGCTTGCTCAACTAACTCGAGTTTGTTCAGTCCCCATTGAGTTAGGCAGATTTGTTGTCGAGGCTGGTGTTTTCAATGCACTGAATTCAAACGTAGCAATAAATTATTATAGGGTGGTTCATTGAGGGGTTGCGTTTCGAACCATTTTAAAGTAAAACTTCTTTACGCATGCTTGACTTGGGAAGTAAGCTGATGAATGCGTGACGGGAGCGTTATGAAAAGTGTGATCAGGCGAGGCGAATGGTCGGGCGAGGCGAACGGAAGTTGAGAGGGAGATATAAGTTTCTGAAGTTTTACTTCAGTCGTGTGGTCTAAAGCACACTCGTTTTTTTTAATCTTTAAACGCTGATTACGGGAAGTCTACACGCATTTTAAAGTCTTTACATTTCCCAAACTCTTGTGGCGTTCTTTAGAATACAACTGGTTATGCCATTAAAATATGTATGGGAATACTTTTTTTTATTTGAGCTCCGCATAGGAGGCCCTGAGGAAAATAATTTCCCTCAGGGCCTATGTCATATTTGGGGATGCTGTGTGGAGGGTTTTTTTAGGAAAGAAAGGAGAGGAGAGTTCTGGGAAGGAAAAGATAGATCTGGGGTTAAGTGTGTTCTGGTCATCCGCCTCCAAGACCTAGACAAACCTCACCCCATGAACCTGGGCACCCCTGCTAAATCACCAAACGTATTGAACCACTTGGGGTGACCTATGGCAGAGGCGTTGGTTATCCAATAAAGGTTCCCGGGGCAGCGGTACCCAATCCCGCCTCCCAAATTGAATGCAACATTTCTTGCGATAATTTTTTAAACTTAACTGGAAATATTAGAGAATCGAGGGTTTGCTTTTACACGAAATTTGTAGAAAACAATCCGTCGGAAATTTTTGATTGATTAATCTTTCGAAATTATTTAGCCCGCAACTTCTTGGCTCAATTTCAAATACATAGTTAAGGCACGGAGTCGATTCTTATTATTGAAATGTGATTATGGAGTTGTTTTTCTACTTTTTGTTAAAAATCGATAGTCCATTATTAAATTTAAAAAAAAAAACACAATTTACCGCCCCATCTTGGATATTTTTCCATTCACCGTCCATTCCATCTCCTCTCCACACTCTTCACCTCCAAATTCAACGCCTAATATATTATGTTCACTCATAATAATTTTGATACATTAAGTTCGAATAAATTTTGTCCTGTGTAAGGAGCGGTTGTTCCGAAACCGTTCGACGTCAATATAAAAATTATATTGTTATGTAAAAAGAAGTACAATATTGTTTTATTTAGTTATGATGAATACCCAAAAAGTCACATTCAATACAACAAAATTATTTGAATTACTATTTGCCCTTTCTACTCTAACTCATTTTAGTCATCGACGTATAGAACTAAAATCTTTCCCATTCCTATTGCCAATTCATAATTTGGAAAAATAAAGTAAAGATATTTACATTTACAACATATAAACCACCATTTGACGGGGCTAAAAACACTGAGAAAAAAAAAAACAAATGTTATCCACATCTATAATTTATGCCGCAAAAATTGCATAAATTATACATTTCAAAAACGATAAAGAAAATTGCAAAAAAAAATAGTTTGCATAAGGAATTTGTAAGATTACACGAGGGGCAAAAAAGTTTATACTTAGAGGTAAGAAATACCTACTTAGTGCTTAAAACTGTAGTGGGCATGTGAAAAATATCCATGTTTCCTTATTTTTACATTTATTTATTTATTGAAAAATAAGAAATACATAAAAAACATAGGCTGCATATCTCACTAGGGCATTCCTGTATCGAGATATGCAGTTTTACATTGTAATTTAAAAAAAAACATACATATAAACTTTAAAAAAAAATTATAAACCCACAAAAGAAGCACTGAGAACAATTATTCAGACATGGATTATTAATAATTTAATTATAGCTGGGCAGTATGCTAATCGTTGGCAACAATAACATTATACTGTAAAGTAAATATGTATATACAAGGTACCTGTTAGTTGTGGCTTACCAAATGTATTCATAGGGTGACCATACCACAGTAGCATTTAATTATTAACAAAAAATAAAGATTGGTAAATAATAACAGCTAAATAATATCAGGTAAATAATAATAAACAATTATATATATTAATAATAATAATTTAGAAGTCAAAATAACATCTTTGAAACAAAATCAGATAGAAATGCTTAGAATTTTTTTTCATAGGAAAGCTAATAGCTCAGAAATGCACAAAATAATTTGCAAGGCAGATAGAAACATTACACCTTTAAATTTATGTGACGAGAATGCCAACATTCTTATAAATACTAAAAACGTAGTATTTATATAGCGCAGTTTTGTGATATTTCACTTCAAGTGCGAACTAACCAGGAATTATTAGATTCCTGGTCAAATAAAATTATTCATGCAAAACACTTCAATTATCTCAACCAAATGTATGTTGACAAACTTTCGTAAAACAAATGGTTATTGGGTTGGTTATTGGTTATCCGGGCTGCTGTCATTTTCTCGCTGAGCAAGTAAATCAACCTTGTTTTGTTTCTTTCATTAGCAAGAAAATGCTCTTGTTGAATAGTGATGGTCATTTTTTCGTGAAAGTTGATGTCAACAGAAGTTTTTGTGAGCCCCCTTCGCTTCTGCTCTGCTCGAAAGAAACAAAACAAGGTTTATTCACTTGCTCAGCGAGAAAATGACAGCAGCCGGGATTAAAACAACTGTTGCTACAGGAGGTGCTGATAGCACTATTGTGAAGTGTGGCTTGGATGAAGCTGCTCTACATTCAAATGTAGCAATAGTTGGGGAGGACGTGGACTTGTTAGTTCTCCTCATTGGATTGGCACCACCATCAATCAATATATATTTCATGAAGCCGGGCCGTGGGAATGTGGAGACCAAATTGTTTTCGGTACGACAACTTCAACAGCTTCCAATCGCCAAAACGATTCTCCTTCTCCATAGCTTCTCCAGATGCGACACCACCTCGGCGATATATGGAAAGAATAAGGTGGGAATCGCTAAGCTCTTCACAGAAAATCCCGGCCTCACCCAAGACATTTCACCAATATTCTCTGATCCCTCAGCATCACCTGAGAATATTGAACAGGCTGGCGAGAAACTTTTTTTGGCTGTATACAAAGCGCCTGCTCATCAAGACAACCTAAACAAACATCGGTACTCGGCATTTTTAAAAGCGTCAACGAAGCCCAAATCAGACATGGCCATTCTTCCTCCCACCAGAGGAGCTTCAAAGCAACACTCGCTCAGAGTATATCTACAGGTAATTAAATCCAGTTACATATAGTTTTAATACTGCTTTCTTATTACAAATATTCATTTGTGATGAATGCTTACCTTGGTTTCATTACTTTTTTACAGTTACAACCGTGGCTAGGCAACCCCCTACCACCCATCCAATGGGGTTGGGTCAAGGGAGAAGATGGGATCCTTAACCCAGTTAACATGAACGACCCTGGTGGCACCCATCTCCATTTTGAACACGATCTTTTGCCGATGCACGACTGGGTGTGGGATGCGCTGCGGTTGCCGCAAAGCAGGGATTGCCTGCTCCGGTGCCTGCGGCTGCCTCGGCTCATGTATGAACGGAGCCCCCGTCGAAGACAGCATTGATGACGATGAAAGTTTTGATTTCGACAAAATTTAATGTTCAAGGTACATCCTTAAGCACTAATTATTTGATTTTTTAACAATAAGCATTTCATTTTTACCGACAAACATTTAATTTAAAAAAATTAAAACAGTTTTTTTTTTTTAATTTTACATTTTCCCCCCTCCCTATCTCCTTAAGCATTGATCCTATCAAAAAAGTTTATAGAATCTTTTTTGTAGAGAATTTTATGTAGATAATTTAATACCTACAGACTTTTTCGCTAAAGGCAGTGGTTTTCTAGTTATTAATGAAAAACTGAAAAGGGGGACCTTTAGACCCCCCCCCCCCCACCCTTAGCTCAACCCCCACCACCCAGTACTTTCAGTATTTTGTTAAAGACACCTTCCCCTACAACTGTGCAAAAATTGGCTTCTACATTAATTATTTCCCCTATTTGGTATTTGTTGGTCTTCGTTGCCTGGGCTATTATGATATAAGCGACAACATGGGTAATCCAAAACCATCACTCTCAGTTAGTATACATATTTGGACCATTTTCTTGAATATGTGTTGTTGGAAGGGTTAAGGAGTTGGTGGAAAGTGTTTGTCCTGGTGCTCCGTCTCCACATCAGACGAGGCAGTACCAATACTTTACCATAAAGAGGTAGACAGGCTCCTGAGGATTGCGGTATTTCCAGGCCGCGATCCGGTGTTCAGAAATTATATTTGATAATGATTAATAACACTTGTTCATGTTCGATTTATTGAGATTAATATTTACAAAATTTCGTGTTCGCGTATGAAATGGGCAAAGAGGTAAAATAACGCAGGTGGCCGGTCGGATGGAGTACTAGAAGCAGAATAATCGCTCGGTCATCGTCGGAGCAATCCAGAGGTTTTCTCGCGTAGTGGGGATACCATACGCATAAATCAATAAATGTAATGCCCATAAATAAATGTAATGTACCAATAGTATTTACTTTTTCATTGAGCATATTATAAAGCAACGGAGCTTTATATGAAAAACTTCTTTGTCTAAAGGATGTTTTGGTATATACCGGCTGATACATTAAAGAAGAGCCCAATCTAGTGTTGCGCACTTGTTGAGATCTTTTCGCAGTGATAATGTTGTTGAAAAATTTACAAAGAGCCTGTTTAAGGACTGCCTTATTGTCATAATTTTGCTTTCCCTATATAATAAATGTGATGAATACATAAAACTTTTCTTGAACATTATTTTTAAAATTAATTTTTGTGCAATATTTAAAGGCTCTAGAGTAGTCTTATGACAAGAACCCCAAAAAATAACGTTATATGAAGGCGTTGATTGAACAAGATCATAATATACAGTTTTTAGTGTAATTTTGACCAATATATTTCTTAGAGTCTTGAAGATATAGGTTAGCATTCTTATTTTGTTTGTTAATATAGTAATATGATTGTTCCATTTTAAATTTTTATCAATAATTAAGTCAAGATATTTGATATTGTCTACTCTTTTTAAAGATTGATAATTCTTTGAAAAGAGTAGACAATATCAAATATCCTTTAATTTTATATTTTAATAACCTGTAGTTTTATATTTAATTTTTCCGAGAAGCTAATTTTATTTCATTTATTTGCTTCTCACTTAATTACAAATAATTTAAATCACATCGTTAATTAACCAGTCTCAATGGGTGAAATAAAAGACACATAAAGTTTTTTGATACATTACAAACATAAAATATTTTTAATTCTATGAAATAATAAAAAGTTGCCATTATGGCATTCAATATTGTTGGCACTTGTTTCTCAATTTTTCAATGATGATGGGAGGAGAAAAGGGGGGCTCTTTTGAGACCTGGTTTGGGTTAATCGAATTTTCCGAACCACCGACCGATATGTATTTTACGTTTTTACGTGTTAAAATTGCTAAAAATTATGAATATGAAAAAAATTGGGTTATTTAGAATAACTGCATCTCGAAAGGTTTTTAGTTCACAGAAACTGATTTTATTGAAAATTATAGCAAATACAGTCTGCTTTAACCCTACTCGCATGGAGTCAAAGCATTTTCGGATTAAAAAATGAAGCACTTGGCGCGGCCCGATTCCCCCCGCGCACTCGCTAGCTTCATAACGCGTGTATAAGTTTGTATTTTAGTAGCGACCAAGTCATGGGAGTGGAAGGAAGCGTCGCTGCGCTCTTGAGCGGTGAGAGGTAAGTTTTATCGCAAAGTACCAACAAAATGCAAGAAATGTACAAGATTTGTGTGCAATGATCTGAAATATACTGTCAACAGTGTAACAGGAGTGATTCGGAGAGTTCCTAAAAAATACGAGTATTAACTATGATCTCAGTATACCTAAGTACAAATTGTTAATTATTGATAATTATTTTAGTTTAACTTGTTTTTGTATAATTAGTTAGTAATTCATGTTATTACTTATAGATATTACAGAATAAACAAAGCACTTTAATAATAAAATAGTTTCATTTACTTATATATTTCAATATATATTAAAAACTACTCATATTATTTGGGGTCATCTGTGACCCCATGTGAGCAGTTATTTAATGTTATTTGTGCGAGTAATTAAGGGTTAAAAAAGAGTAACAATTTTTTGCAGAAAAGATAGTCATTCATTGTCAAAATTGGCAAAACCTGATTTTTTACAAAGGTGTGCAGAGGTCGAATACGTTTTTTCCATTAGCCCTCCAATATACACAACATACAGAAAAAAATCCTAACCACCCCATTAGATACAAAGTATCATCATCATCACTTTCGGCTCTACAACCCCTGGTGGGTCTTGGCCTCCTCAAGAGTCTTCCTCCACTCATCATGGATTTGTCTCAGCTCTCTCCAGTTTACCATCTCCAAGGTGGATAATGAAAGATGCAAAGTATATCTCCCTTTAAGTGATAAATTTACTGTATTAAAATTCAGAAGTCACCACTTCACGTGTCTTGTTTATGAACAGTGAACGGATGCTGAATAGAGAAGGATTTATTTTTCATGAATTGACGCATTACGTTTCGGGAGTACCTGGGCGGCGGGCGTAAGTGCATTTCATGTTGAATTCAAAACTTGGCAATAAGAAAATAAAATGCGCTTTAAATTCAAATGCACTCCGGCGCAGTGAGTGGTGAATGGTTAAGCTGACAAAACCCGCTGCTACACCCGGTACTAGGGACTAGGGATGGGAGGGATATTTGTTGGAAAATAAATAACGATTGCCGAATATATTTTTTTTGTATTTTCGAAAATAATAAAAGTACAAAAAACCGAATTTCACATATCAATTAGTAAATCTTTCAACGCGAATGAACGTAAAACATAATGACATACGTAGATTGTTCAGCCCAAATCCATCGGAGTATATTATTACGTTAGCATCTGCGAGTTTGAATTTCAGAATCCAGCCAAGAGTGCACGTCGGACGACACGCTTAACGGCCGCGCCTCAAAATAACATCTGTGTACGTAGAATTTCACACAAAGCTGCTGCTATAATTCGGTTTCTAATTCAAGAATTCGACACAAGATGACGCTACTTCAGCCAGCAGCTCATGTGGATGTTTCTTCCCTAGATATAACTACAACAGATTTATAGAATTTAAGTATCTATTCGGATATGGAGAGATTACATATGGCGTCATTGCCTGTCACTTGCTGTCCCTGGATCACAGTGGATCCGAAGAACTGCTTATTTTTGCAACCAGGTTTTATCGGATTTATAAAATGGTCACCTACACTCAAACTGGGCGAAGCCGAATGTAAAAGCCGCCCACAGGGCCACAGGAGCCATTTATTGGATAACCAATACCCTTGCCGTAGGTCACCCCAAGTGGTTCGCTACGTTTAGTGATTTAGCAGGGGTGGAACAGGGAGATACGTCTTATTACAGGCATAAACTTTTCTGCGTATTGAAAATATTTTTCAAAATAAATCGGCTATACTTCTACAGACATGTGACAAGTTTGCTGGTCGTTAGATTCTTAGTACCTTCCTAAATAGAAAATTACATGAAGTTGCTGATATGAAAATATTTAAAAAAAAATGTAAGTACTACCTACGTTTGTTGATGTTCCCTAAATGCAAACATCACTAATGAATATTTTTTTGTTTTTAAGGCCCATTAGCCAGCGGCGGAAAATTCTAATTTCGTTACGGGGCGATTCCGATGAGGAAGATTGATTAATTTCATATATTTTACGACTTAATAAGATTTTTTTCATTCAAAATTTGCTTTAATATATTCCAACAATCAAGTTAGCAATGCTCAAATGCGTGTGAAGATAAAATTAATTAAATGAAGTTTTAAAATTCTTTACTTTTTGTAATTATTTTAAGATTTAAGTATTTATTTATAATTTTTATTTTATTTATTTGATATTTTTTCAATAATGTCTAAGTAAATAAGTGTTTAAAAACTGAAATACATTAGTTTGTAAGACCGCAAATAAATAGACAAACTGAACTAATTTCGTCGCAAAACACGTGCGCGGATTTTTTTAATGATTTTATTTGAACTAAAATTTAAATTCCAAAAATTAAATTTCCTTAATAATTTATTGATTTATTTTACTGTATTTTTTTTATTTTTTATTTTTTATTAGTAATAAAAGGTACATAAATTACAAATAAATTTTATACAGTAATTAATTACATAGTAGATATATTTGATGTACCCCCATAATTAAGCAAGGCTTGTGTGTATGGGGGGGTGTTATTGTATTGCTTTTTTTATATCATTCAGTTTATTTATATCACATTTAACTTACCATTTAAACGAAGTTTTCAGTGTAATTTTTAAGGTGAGTTTTAAAATTTTTTATATTGGTATTAATGTTTCTAATTTTTTCTGGTAATGAATTAAAAAATTTTGCTCCGAGATATTTATGACTCAATTGTCCAATTTTTTTTTTACATTTTGGAGTGGGAGGTATTGATGTTTGTCTAAGACTTCTGTTATTTTTAAATGGTGCAACTTGATTTTTAATATTATCTTCATAAATTTGTAATGTTGCACTTAATTTTCTGACTTTAAATTGTTTGAATAAAAGTTCTGACGAATATGAGTAGGGTTTTTTTTAAATTGTTTTTATTATTAGTTTTTGTGATATGTAAATTGTTTGTGTTTGATTTGTATATGTACCGCCCCATCCTATAATGCCGTATTGTATAATTGATTGACAGAAAGCGAAGTATGTGGTTCTAAGTAATTTTTCGTTTAAAATATCTCTTAAACATCTAAATATATATGTTAGTTTCCTTATTCTGTTGTTCAGAATATTTATGTGTGGAGACCATTTTAAACGCTGGTCTATTGTTATGCCCAGGTACTTAATATCAGTTTTGCTTTCTATTTTTGAACATGATATATTACATTTGTGGTTTTCTGTATTTGTCACAGAGTGGATTATTAAGTTTATTTCTTTAGGTGTTTCTTGTTTTTTAATGAAAAATGGCAAATAATAGGTTTTTTTTAGAATTTAAAGTCAACAGGTTTTTATCAAACCATAATTTTAGTGCATTTTTTTTTTTTATTTATTTTTTTATTGAAATAATAGATAATACATAATATAATCAACAAACAAGTCCTGCTAAGCCAATTGAATCGGCTTGTCAACAGGTGCTTATATTTTAGTTACATATTTATACATTTTTTAAATTTAAAATTTACATCTTATATCTACAGATACAACATTTTTTCATACATATCAAAATCAATATAAATCTTGTTTTTCCGATAGCCAATTTTTCACCATATATTTAACCTTATTCATAGAATTACATTGCTTTATAGTGTCAGGTAATAAATTAAATATCTTCGGTATGATATATTCAAACGTTCTCTGTCCGTACTTATTGTTAAATTTCGGAACTATTAACCCGTCGTTACGCGTGAATCTAGAGCTGTATTTATGTTCTAATTTCTCTGTATGCTGCGTGGTAAATATATGCTGAATTATAATTTTGTGCCAAAGTATTGCCTTAACAGGTAAAATTTTGGCACTCTGAAACAGCAACGGTTTATTTTGTCTCTGTTTGAAAATATTAGGGATGACCAATAATTTTACAATTGCGTTTTGTACAACTTGCACTTGTTTCAGATTGGTTATAGAAGTATTTCCCCATATTGTTAATCCATATCTTATAATAGATTCTGCTAGTGACATATAAATTATTTTAAGTGTTTCAATTGATAAGAAAAAATTTAATGTGTACATTCTGCCAGCAATCGATCTGAGTCATTTACAGGTTTTTTTTTATATGTTTGTCCCATTTAAAAAAACAATCTACAGTAACACCAAGATACACGTATTCCGAAACTAATTCTAAGCTTTCACATTTACAATTAGTTGGAATATTTTTATGAATGCAATTAAAATTATGAGATATAATATTAGGATTAAATTGAAATTTGGCATTAGGTGATTTTATATGCATTACTTTGGTTTTTTTAGCATTTATTAATAGTCCTGCATCATGTGACCATTTACAGAGTTGATTAAAGTCAATTTGCATGAGTTCAATTGCAATTTTTTGATCTTTATGTGATATGACCAATGCCGTATCATCTGCGAATATAAAATGTTTCACAAAAGAGAAAAGTTTTTTCATTATGGTTACATAAATTATATATAGTGTAGGTCCTAATATGGAACCTTGTGGAACTCCTGCAGATACATTTTTTGTTTTACTAAAAGTATTATTTATTTTGATACATATTTTTCTATCTCTAAGATAATCTTTAAATAAATTTAACACATTTCCTCTTATTCCAATTTTTTCTAGAGTTTTAAGCAGTTTTTTTTTAGTAAATTGTGTCAAAAGCTTTAGAGTTATCAATAAATAAAACAATAACATGTAATTTATTATTTAATTGATTATTTACGTAATTGGAAAAATCTTGCAGTAGTTTTTCAATATTTTTTTTTCTTTGGAAACCATATTGACTTGGATCAATGATAGAGAATTTTTCAATATAATTATTTAATTTATTTGATAAAAATTTTTCAAGAATTTTTTCTAATTCTGGTAGAATACTAATAGGCCTATAATTTCCCAGTTCAATGTGTTTTCCACCTTTAAATATTGGTCTAGTAATGGTACATTTAAATTCTTGTGGAATTTTTGATTGCTTTATTATCATATTTATTAAATGAGTAATTATTGGCCCAAGAGTTTTTATATTTCTTTTTAAATCAAACATTCTTATATTGTCAATACCTGTGTTTTTAGAGTTTTTCATTTTTTTAACAATGTTTTCAATATCGGTTATAGTAGCTCTTGGTATATATAAACTGTGAGGTAGTTCTTCCAGTACTATATTAGTAGCTTTGTGATTGCATTTATGTAACATGTTGCTGATGCTTTCCGAGAAGTAATTGACAAAATCATTTGACACAGAATCCTCAGTTCTATCTTTTAACATATATGGTGTTATAGTTTGATCACAATCGTTTTTGGGTTTACGTCCTAAAATATTATTTATCTCGTCCCAGGTTTTTTTTGTATCATTAAAACAGTTTTTAAATTTATTATTATAGTAGTTCGTTTTATCTTTATTTATGAGTTTATTGACAAGGTTTCGTGTTTTTTTATATTCTGTTTCATATGTTTTGTTTGTTGGTGTACTTTTCCATTTTTTATAAAGTTTATCCCTTTTATTTATATGACATAATAATTCACTGCTTACCCATTCATTTATTGCATAAGGTCATGTATTCGGTTTTTGCACTATCGTTTTAGAACTACTCTTGTAAAAATTGTTAAATAAAAATTTTATTATTTATTTTTTCATATAATGAAATACAATCCCTCTCCTCTATAAGTTTACTCCAGTTATAATCTTTGATATACCGATCAATAACCTTTTGTGAGATGATTTGAATATACTTATTTGAAAAGTCTACCTGACGTTTATGAGATTTTATATTAATAACAGTGATATAATGATCGGCAATATTATTTTCACAGACGCAAGCTGTTATTTTTTGGCCTCTAAATTTGGCAAATATATGGTCAATACACGTGCGACTTATTTGTCCATTTAATACAGCTTCTCTGGTTACTACATTAATGCATTTAGTTAAATAATGATTAGTTAGTAAGTTTTCATATGAAGTTATGATATAATCTTGGTCATTAAGGAAATTTAAATTTATGTCTCCAAGTAAGATCATATTTTCCTTACTATTAATTGTATCAAGATACGATGATAATTCCGTTAAAAATGAAGATTTACTCAAATTAGGAGGTCTATAGATAGCTAGTATATTAACTTTAGTTTTGTCCTGGAGTATGAGCTTTCCCGTTATATTTTCAAAATGTAGTGATTGGAACGATGTTGGTCTAAATTCAAATTTATTTCTTATATATAATATAATTCCTCCTCCTGACTTATCAGTCCTGCAGTAGTTATATGCATTATATCCGGGAATATTGTACAAACACGTACTTTCAGTTTGAATAGATGTTTCACATAGCATTATAATGTCAATATGCTTCAAACAATTAAGTAAATATATATGCAATATATTCCAATATTTTTGTATAGATCTTATATTTAATTGAATACAAACAAGATTGTCAGACGCATTTATGTTTTGTTTTTTTATCCAATCTTCTAAATTATTTACTGTACTACATTCTATTTCGTTATCATTATCTATATACGAGAAATTATTCTGAGCCATTTAATTCATATTTAAATTTGATGCAACACAATAAGATTGTGATACGAAGTTTGGTTGATTTCATGTATTGAAATATTTCTATAAGAAATAACTCTATATCATAATTAAGTATAAGCTTCAATTTACATACATTTTTTTTCTGATATCCGTGTTTATACTTAGCGTAATACAGCAATGATTAATATAAAATATGATAAAGCATTTATTTTTATCAAAGATACCACAATTGTTTTTCTTAAAGTAAAAGCCCTTAGTATAATATAATGATACAAAATGGTTTTCCATGCTTTTAACCTTAAATAATATTACAAATATTTTATTCTTACATAAAACAATAAAATTTAATATTTTTGTTAGGTTGGTTAAATCCCATACATAAATAAAGAATTTAACACATATTTTTATTATCTGTCCGGTAAACATGAAAAAAGAGCGAAATAGAATAACTTCATTTATGAAACCAATACAATAATTAAAATCTTTTGTAGGTTTCAACCAGTAAGAATTTTTTTTTTTTTGTTTTGTTTAACAAGAGAAGTATTTTGAGTATAGATTGAGGAGTTTAATGTTAAATATTTAACAATATAAAAGTGATTGTATCTAGAGCTAAATGGTACAAGAACTTTTTGATAAAGACTTAATAAATATAAAATAAGTATGTTCACATCTAGTGTTATTTTAGAATATTTATGATCTTTTAAGATTTTTATAAAATCTGTTATATTTATGAATGTGAAATATAGTACACAGTGAATATATGCATGATTAAGTAAAGAAAAAAAAGTTATTGAATGTATCGTTATGATATTACTGTTCAAAAAATATTGTAAAATAATAATGTTATTTTTGTTAGTTATTTCGTGATCTTTTATAATTTTTATAAAAATATTTATGTAATAAAATGAATTTTTAATAACAGAATATAACGACGTTTGGAAATCTAGTGTTTTTATACGATGTATTTTTTCTTCAATATAATATAGAAATAGAAATGTATAATGTTTAGCAATAATAACGTAAATTGTATTTATTGAAATGTAGCAAATTCTACGAGAAAATTTCATATGTATTATAATAGCACTATATCTACTTTGAGACAGGTTTAATGTTATTTCTAGTCAATATTCTATTTTTTCTTTTGCTAAAATGCTCATTTTTTTATACACATTGCATTTCGTATTATCGTTTGCAGAATGCCTGATGTCAATATTCCAGTTAATTTTTTTATTTTTGCTATCACAGTTTTTACATTTAGGTTCTTTATCTTTGTTAGCACAATCTTTGTAGGAATGATCACCAGCGCAGTGTGTACACGACGGTGTGTCCTTTTCTTTATGAAGACACCTGAATTGATATCTGTATTTGCCATTTTGTTTAATTCAGACCAGGTGTTTGCTTTTAGTAGTAGGACTGTGTCGTCAGCGTAGGAGACAATGTCTCCATATTTAGAAATATTGAATATATTATTGACATATATAATAAATAACAATGGTCCCAAAACTGTACCTTGGGGTATTGAAAAATCGCTATATTTTGAATCGCTGACTTGATTTAGTAATTTTACTTGTTGTGGTCTTTCATGTAAATAACTAGCTATCCATGCTAAAACTTTCCCATTAATTCCTATAGATTTTAATTTATTTATTAATTTTTTATGTGATATGCTGTCGAAAGCTTTTTCAAGTCTATAAATATTCCGATATATTTTTTATCGGAATCTAGGGCCGTATATAAATAGTTGGTTATTTTTGCTATCGCGTCGTGAGTACTTGTATTTTTTTGAAGCCGAATTGATTATCATTAATTATTTTATTTTCATCTAAGAATGTCCAAATTTGTTTTTTTTATAATTTTCTCATATATTTTTGATATATTTGATAGAAGGGAAATCGGGCGGTAATTTTGTGGGTCTTTGGGACAGTCTGTTTTATAAATGGGAGTTATAATTGCTCTTTTGTAATTATTGGGAAATTCGCCATTTGCTAGACTTAGGTTTATTATATGTGTTATTGGGAGAATTAAGTATGTTTTCATCGCTTTTATTGTCTTAGCATCTATGTTATCAAAGCCGTAGGCAGAACCTCCTTTTAGTTCTGAAATAGTTCTGTCAATGTCGGCTTCTGTGACTGGCTCAAATTTATTTATTTGACATTGTGTTCTGTGTTGTGGATTTGATATATTGGTCGAATTTATGGATTTTGCTAGGTTTTTTCCAAAGTTATTAAAATGGTTATTTAAAATATTACAACATTTTTTTTTGTCATTTTGTACATTATATATTAATTTCCCATCTGATATTTCGGATATGTGCTTACATGTTTTATTTTTATTTATTATTTCATTTATTGTTGACCATATTTTTTTATTATTGTCTTTAGCTTCTGTTATAATTTTTGAGTAATAGTCGTTTTTCGTTTTTCTAATTAGAGTAGTTAATATATTTTTATACTTTTTATAATATAGTACAATTTTATTGTTAATTAGTGGCCTTTGTGTTATTTTATAAATTTTATTTTTTTTCGAATGGCTTTTATTAATCCTAGAGTAATCCATGGTTTAATTTTCTTTGTTTTTGAATTGGGGACGATCTGTGTTGTTTTTGTTGCTTCTAAAACGTGTTTAGTTAAAGTTTTTTCAAACAGTAAGGCACTTTGGCTGGTGCATTTATTTTTTAAAACTTCTTCCTATTTTTCATTTATTAATGATTTTTTTAATAATTCATAGTCTATTTGGGAATATGGAAGATTTAATTTGGGTATTGTGTTTAGTTTTTTATTTGTCTCATATAATATAAGACACGCGTAATGGTCAGTTATATTGGTTTTCCAAACAGTAGATTTAATATTTTTTATTTCATTTAAATGTATATTACACCAGATATGGTCTATACATGATGGAGTTTGGTTTTTAATTTCTCGAGTGTTACTATTAATACAAGATTTAGGTGCGTCATCATGTTAGTGAAATTATTTTTTTCTATTGAGTTATGGTTAGCAGAAATGTTTATATTGAAATCACCACATACAAAAGTAAGAATTTTCGATAATTTGCTTAGATATTCATATAGTTCATTGATGAAGTTAGTTATGTTTGATTTGTGTGTTCTGTACACTTTTATAATTCTGTATAATTTGTTTTTTAATCTTATATCTATTTTTAGACAATTTACATGTTGTATATAAATTTCTTCAATGGTAATAATTTCACACTCGTCATGAACAAATATAATTATACCACTATTTTTATTAATTGGTGTTGTTGTTGCGATGCCGTTGTAGTTGGGTAGTGCATTAATGTGTTGATCGTTATTACAGTGCGTTTCTGTTAAAACTATGCAGGCGGGCGATAAAAACAGATCATTTATATTTATCAAAAATTCATCAAAGTTTTTTGCGATGCTTCGAATGTTCATGTGTAGTAATAAAAAGGGGGAACTGTTTGTAACGCACCACTTATTAACTTCTTTAATATTTTGACATATTTCTTGGTTTATTTTGTATTTTTCGTCAATTTGTTTAACTATGTATTCGGTCATTTTGAGTTATAATTATTTTTTTCTTGAGCAAAGTTAAGCATTTTAAATCTGTGTTTGCATTTTTCACTATTTGATTTGTGGTCTGTTGGAGTCGTAGTATTAAATTTTAAATTAAGTTCTGTGAAATTAATACATTTTGGTATTTCGTTCTTATTGTTGCAGTTTTTTAAGTTGTGTTCACCCGCACAATGAAGGCATATTGGTTTGTTCGGTGGTTGGAGGCAACGCATTGCTGTGTGACCATATTTTTGGCAATGGTAACACTGCATTAGGGGGTTGCAATCCTCTACTTTAATTTGGTAAAATCCAAGGTTTACGCTTTTTTTCGAAATTAGAAGATTTCTGAGATCTCCACTGGTTTAGAGAATTATATTTTTTTGTTTAAATTTTTTAATTTGTATGGTTCCTTTGTATTTTATCTGGTTTGGGTCCATTTCGTAAATAATTTTTATGTCTTCATTTTGCAGAATCAAATCTAATATAAATTCTTCTTGTGTATATTTTTCGTCTATTCCTTTAAAGATCATGCACGGTCTTTTTTTATCAATGTTTTCAACGTGTATTCCTTCAAGTTTTAACTTTGTAATTTCATTTTTGATGTTGGCCATATCATCCGCTTTTTGTAGATTTATTATTAATTCATTTTTTGATGTCTTCCTGATGGATGCTGCTTACTCTGATTCCCAGTTTAGATATTTTGACGTTCTTTATGATGGTTTCTTTTATGTCTTCGTTTTCATTTTTAGTTTTTATTATAACGGGGAATACTGGAATTTTAGGTGTCGCGTATTTTCCACTGGCGATGCTAGCGTAACTTTAGTTGCTTTGTTTTCGAGATTTTGGAATTTTTCTAAGTTACTGATATATTTTCTATCACTCTCGATTATATTTTCTTGTAATTCGATAATTTTTTCCTGTAATGAGAGACTCTCTTTATTAATTGCATCTTCCAACCTCGTTATTATGAGTTCAATAGTATTTTTTGTTTTTTGGTCCTTGACTGTCTGAATTTTCGAAACCTCACTCTTTAGTTCATTTATACAGCTTGCTACCGTCATTTTTGGCTTTGAAAATGGCTTATTAAAAACAAAGAAGAAATTCAGTAAGAATAAAAAAATTAAAAATAGTAATAGTATGATTATATAATTTGAAATGAATGTTTATAATAAAATATTTTGTTTAAAAATTTAAAGATTCTGCCAACGACCAACGGTATATAAAATAAACTTTTTTTTTAAAATTTAAAACAACTTCACCAGACAAAATAACAATCTTTCGAAATCAATTTATATTTTTGTAGAAAAGCGTCGACACGTCTAGAATTTGATTTAAAAATGATACATTTCCTGTTGCGTCTGGTTATTCCCTCTTACGAAATTAGGCCGAAAGTATGACTGCCGAAAAATAGAATCGTCTGACCATCCCTTTGGTTATGTACGCTGCGAAGCTTGAAGGCTTAAGGATTTAACGCTCAGATAAAAACACCACACCCATACAGGAGCCAGCGGGAGCTTTATGCGAGCACAAAAAAATACATTGCTATGCGTTTAAATTTTACAATATAAAACCGTAAGAAGATGTATATATTATGTGGCAAGGAGATTGTAAGAAGAATTATTGTTAAATTGCAGGCATAATCCTCACAAATGTATAATACTACAAATACAAATTAAACATTGTATGCATCAAAGCTATTTCAATATTCGGGCTCTTCGTTTAGCTGAAATAAGTTGATTTATTTGACGATTTGATAACATTAAATTAACGGGGTACATTCATTTCATAATTCACAATTAATTGTGTGTTAGGTGTGATTTCCGTGAAGGTTAATACATTTTTTTTAAACTTTTTGAATGCACAAGATTTTATGTTTTATGCATTTTAAAATCCAACATTTTTTTACTTGATTTGAACAAAACATTATTTAATGGTTACTTCCATTCTGCGAGAGGAGGTGAATAAAAAGACGTTTAAACGATGACTTTCAGGTGAATTCTTAACATTATTAATTTAAATACTAGCCGTAGTCACCGTCTTTTCCCCGACCTCGTTTTTTTACATCGGGTGAAGACAGAAATTTTCCCCTTATTTTGAAACATCAAGTGTGCAAAGTTGGGAAAAGTGGTTTTAATTGGAAAGAAGTGGTTTTTGAAAATTTCGTGTAAACATTGAATTTGTTTTCTCTCTATCTTCTTTTGACGGTCAAGTGTGTATCAATCTCGGCTTAAAACTGCGGATCTGTGTAAAATACAAACCACCAACACCTGGACACTCTTCTTTACATACGAGTAATATAGATTAGATTAAAACGTTATGTGATTTTAGGAATTTTTATAATATTAATTAGTGTTTCCATTGCGTTTTTGATACCAAATAATATATCGATATCAGTCTTAGAATAAAGAAAAATACAACAAATTATATGTGGACGTGTTTCGTAATCCAAAAGTCTGTCAAACCGAGCCTTAAATTTCCAATACAAAACTTGTTTCATCATCATTACGAAATTCAAATGGGATGGCGATTTATGATGTCAGGCAAGAGTAAGAGAGACAGTGGAGGTTATCCACCTCTTACCAGCCCTGGTATAAATAACTGATAGTTACTCCTTCAAGGCTCTCGCAAGATTCTATTTTTTTTTGTTAAACGAAGCTACATTTATTTATTTTGAACGAATCTAGACCTCCAGTGTCCTTGCATACGTTATTAGTAAGCAGTATGCAAGTGCTTAACAGGAAAAACAAAATGCAAAAAATAGGTTAGTAAGACAAAGATAAATTAAGTGAAGTAAGGAGAGTAAGAGAGACAGTGGAGGTAATCCACCTCTTACCCGCCCTGGTATAAGTAACTGATGGTTACTCCTTCAAGGCTCTCGCAAGATTCTAATTTTTTTGATTAAACGAAGCTAAATTTATTTATTTTGAACGAATCTAGACCTCCAGTGTCCATGCATACGTTGTTAGTAAGCAGTATGCAAGTGCTTAACAGGAAAAACAAAATGCAAAAAAATAGGTTAGTAAGTAAGTAAGTAAGTAAGTAAGAGAGACAGAGCACTTTCTAAATGGGCAGGAAGCAAATAGGTATACAGTCTGTGGTGTCATTGTTTTGCATTATGCTGCCTCAACACAGGCTAGCCTAGTGAGGCAGACTAGGATATTTTGATGACGTTAACAGACTTTCAACATTGAAGACAATGCCCACACAAGACGCTTCTACATCGGCCCTCCCTTTAGGAAACTAAATTTACAGAACAATATCAAACGTATTACTATTTATATCAAATTTAACCTCTTGCAGTACCTTAACATAATATTCAATTTCTACTTAGTCGTAATACACGAATCATCACTATACGTTAATTACAAATTCCCTTTAAACTCTTATCAAATAATGGTAAAACATGTTTTTATCAATTGTTTGAATTGCAATTGTATTAGTAATCTGTCCATAGATATAACAATCAATCTGTCAAAACAAAAGCCTCTTAAAACCATAGACATTTTAATTTACCACAAACAAAAACAAAAAAAATCGTATGTTCAAAAATGCCCCCAATCACAGCATAATTATTTTTTTCCAAACTATTTTCGAAATAATTTCACGAACATAATATTTAAAAATGCTTAACATATATTTTCAAAATGTGCGAGGTCTTCGCACAAAAACTCATAGCTTCTTAAATCAGGTCCTTTTGAACAATTACGATATTTATCTTATATGTGAAACTTGGCTAAATAAATCAATCCAGGACAGTGAATTGTTTGACAATAGGTATGATGTATTTAGAGAGGATCGGAACTACTTTTTGTCTGGACAGCAGCAGGGAGGGGGGGTACTAATTGCAACATCCAAATCTCTGAAGGCTCAGAGAATTCCCTGGTCTACATGTACTGAGGAGATCTGGATATCAGTGCCAATACTAGGTAACAATAATAAACTCAAAAATTTATATATCTGCTGCACATATCATCCACAAAACACCAACTAAATCCACAACCTAACTCATCACTTCAACACCACATCAGACCTGCACGCAAATCACCCGGAAGGATTGTTTTTATTAGCTGGAGACTACAATATATCCAAACTAAACTGGAAGTTAACCGAAGGGCAAAACCAATTAGAACCAAATTTTCCAGAAGACACTGCTAGCTGTGCCTTGGTAGACTTCCTTTCATTCACCCAACTACACCAATTCAATTCTATAACCAATACAAACAAACGAATTCTTGATTTAATCATGACAAATATTTCAAAATGTAGTATAACCCATTGTACCGAACCTCTGACGCCTGAAGATTCACATCACAGAGCATTAGACATAGAGTTATCACCTGTCACTGTACCGTCTCTCTCCAGCTCATCTAGGACAGTTAAAATGTTTCACCGAGGTGATTACGGTCAAATCACTGAGGAATTATCCAAAATAAATTGGAAACTCCAATTTCAAGGTAAGGATACCGAAAAAGCCGTATTAGATTTTTACAATATCATAAATGACATTATTCACAAATATATCCCCGAAAAAAAAATTAACGGTAATTTAGAAAGGTTTCCCCCCTGGTACACTTTACCACTTATTAAAATTGTAAAAGAGAAATTAAAATATCACAAGAAATGGAAAAAATACAAGAACCTGGCTGACTACCAATCATTTTCAGTACTGAGAAATCGTCAAAAGAAGATCGCGTTAGAATGTTATGAAAACTTCATTATGACGGCAGAAGATTCAATAAAAAAGTGCAGCAAACAGTTCTGGTCATTTGTTAAATCAAAGAAATCCTCTTCCGATTTACCAAAGCAAATGTATCTTGGAGATATTTCCTGCAATGATGGACAATCCATATGCGACCATTTTAGTGATTATTTTAGATCAGTTTTTGTAGAAAATTCCAACCCTCGCCTCAATCTTATAAACTGTGAGAATGATGACGACAACTCTAATCTACATATCCACAATATTAACTTCAATCAATCATGTGTTCTTAATTATTTAAAAAAACTTGATCCGAATAAAAGTGCGGGATCTGATTTAATTCCATCCATATTTTATGTAAAATGCCGGGACCAATTGGCTTATCCTCTCTCCTTGCTATTCAAAATGTCATTTGAAGAAGGCAACTTCCCCAACGTCTGGAAACAAGCACTCATTACACCAATCCAGAAAAGCGGGGACAAAACTAACATTACCAACTACAGGCCCATCTCCAAACTCCCAATTGTCAGCAAAATCATGGAAAACATAGTTCTTGATCAACTTTTTCCGGCAGTACAAACAATCATATCTAAAAATCAACACGGCTTTTTCAGAAAACGGTCGGTCGAGGCAAACCTTCTGGAATACACAGATTTTATTTTAAATTCTATGGGTGGTAAAAATCAAGTAGACTCTATCTATACGGATTTTTCAAAAGCCTTTGATAAAATTAACATTGACCTGCTTCTGAAGAAACTGTTAAAAATCGGGATTAATGGTGACCTTCTCAGATGGATCAAATCATATGTAACGAACAGAAGTCAAGCAGTTAGAGCTAAGGGTTTCTCCTCGCGTTTTTACAGTATACCTTCAGGAATCCCGCAAGGATCACATCTCGGACCTCTCTTGTTTATTTTATATATCAATGATATAGGTAAATGCTTTAAAAATTCCAAATTCCAAATTTTTGCTGATGACACTAAGATTTACAAAAAAATCACTAATATTAATGACAGCCTAGAATTGCAAGATGATATCAATAGGCTTGGAATATATTGTGCTAACAACCAACTGTTCCTTAATCTGGAAAAATGTAACACAATATCATTCACCAAAAGCATAAACCCCCTAATATTCCCGTACAAAATCAATGACGTAGAGATAAAAAGATGTTGTGAAGTGAGGGACTTAGGAATAATAATGGACTCCGGAATGTCTTTCCGAACACATATAAATTCCATCTGTGACAGGGCGTACAAACTTCTAGGATTCATCATAAGAGTGACCAAACCATTTAGGTCTCCACACGTAATCAAAATACTGTACGTCTCTTTTGTTCGCTCAATATTAGAATTCGGATCAGTCATATGGAATCCCCAATACAAAGTAAATATTGAAAGGTTAGAAAGAATTCAAAAAAAGATATTGAAACACCTAGACTTTAAATCCTTTCGAACTTCAGAAAACCTAAAAGACTCATTAACATTCCATAATTTATCAACTTTAGAAGATAGAAGAAATATATCCTACCAAAAATTTTTATTCAAAATCATTAACAACGTTGTTGACAACAACTATCTTCTAGAACACATTAATTTCCACTGTCCAATAAGAAACACAAGGTCAAACCAACTATTCCACATCCCACACTCAAAAACAAATTACACACAACATTCATTTCTCCGAAGGACGTGCACAAAATACAATGATATCTTTTACGACGCTGATATTTTCCATTTGTCCTCAGGCCAATTTATTAAATCCATAATAGAAAAAATTAAAACAAATTGTTAATTACGAACTCTCCACCCCTGCTGCATGTTATTTTTTTCATTCTCATTATGTTGGTTTTCCTTCTTTTTATTATAATAATAATATTTGGATGATTTATATATCCCATATGCTTTAATTTGTGTGTGTTTTTTTTCTTTCATTTCTGTTGTATATATATATTTTTTTCTTTTTTTTCTACCACTTTATGTTTTCTTTAATGTTTTAATCCATGTTTATATATTATAAATTGTAGCGGAAACTTCGCTGGTTAATGCAATCATGTAATATGTTACTTTCTTATTAAAATATGTATAACTGTTTGTTTCCTAAATAAACTAAAATAAAAAAATAAAAAATACAATCATCAACTTATAACTATGTATTTTTATTCTTTTTATATTATGTCATGTTATATGTTAATTTACCGTGTTCATTTTATGCACCCATTTAATTTATTAACCACTGTACATACACAACATATATTTATCTTAATGTATTCCACTTAATTTAATTAAATGCATTTTTTGTTACAGTTGCTAATTTATTACATTAACTTATTATAAATCGTTGAGGACAACATAAGCGACTCTCAAACGAAAATCTGAAACAGGAAAAGTATCGGTCGCATCTAGAGATTGAAACCAGGATCTAAGCCATGCCGAGCTCCGCTCTTAGATTAAATATTACAATAAGAGGTTTTACTCGTTATTTCAAAAATATTAAAAAAAGATATTATTATTATTCAAACCTTCATGGAAAGAGTTTCTAGTGTTTTTATCTATTCGATGATTTCAGTCCCAAAGTTACTTATTTTAATAAATAACATTGTTATATTATACAGTAGATATTCAGAACAGATTGACAAAACACAATAGTTCCCTAATACATTAAAACCACTTCAATAAGCCTTGAAGCCTTTCAAGATCTCCCCTACCCACGTTCACAGTGCCCTCGCCCTCCCCACGCCTCGCAGGGATGAAACTGGTCACATTTCCAGCAATTACCGGGTGAGGGTCGCAAAACGATTTATGGAAAGACATCCTGTCTCACTGAAGATTTACTCTAATGAAACGGCCATCCTCCCAGCGCCGGCACTAACCGACTACATCACCAACTTTCCTTTTTTATTGCAAACAAACAGGAGTGGCTTGCGAATGGAAACATTTCGCAGGGCTGATGTATTCAAAGATACCGATTTTACGGGATTCATTTATTTGATAAAGGGAACCAAAGATTTGATGTCTGCTGGTAGGCATCATTATTAAAAAAGAAGCGTACGTTTTCTAAATGATAGAAAACATGTAAAATCGTTATTGTTATACTGCTAAAGCAGTTTTATTTAAAAAATGTCAGTGCAATAACTTTATCGTGAATTATTTTTGAGGTATTGTACCGTGTTGCCCTTCTTCCTTCTTTACCGAACGTTTTGGACGCGTTGCTATGTCCATCATCAGGGGAGATGTGTAGATTGTGCTAAAGTATGTGTTTATGTATTTAGAAACGACACCGTGATGCGCACTCCAATATTCTTAGGGGTGGTAGGTACTTCTGTATAATAATTGACAATTAAATTGTTATCGGCGTTTTGTTTTGGTGTAGCCATCAAGCACAGGATGTCAAGAACTATTAAGCTTAGTCGTCTCTATTCATGTTAATGTGATTTTCAAATAACTCCCTAGTGAAGCGTGCTCGATGCTTTTCGGGTCTTACTATGACTTCATGAATTAGGTGCATGGCAGTTTTCGATTCATTGGCTAAAGATGGAGTATGCGCAGAACGACAAAATACCCTAAAAATAAATCATAATATAGATTTGTCCGTGAAAATCTCAAATCAAGCAACATATTTGCTAACATCACGTTTAATTAAAACAAAGATTAGTGCCGATGCAAAAACGTTAACATCGTGGCGTTTTATAATAATAATAAAAATTTAAAAAAAATTATAACGTAAACAACAACGTAATAAAAAAAAATAGTTCACCACTTACCATTATTTATTTTTGGGTTATTATGCCGTGTTGCGCTAACTTGCCATGTTGGCATAACACCTCAAAAATAAATAACTATAAATATGTGGGGAGGACAGCGCAATCCCACACGTCCCGTATACATATTTATACATTTACACAGCAGAGAAACAAGTACATAAATAGAATAAATAAAAAAATAATAATGATTAAAATAAAAATGAACATTATTATACAGGGTCTTGAGTGAGCTTGGGCCCAATGCTCACTCAGGAGTGGCGCTTGGTGCTGGAAGGCTGCGGTCACCACTGTGTTGTCGGAGGCCATTAGCCGCATCCTGGCTCCAGTGACCCAATGGATCACAATGGTTCCTCAAGATACTTAGATGCGAAACACGTTCATCAAAACAATGGAATCTTATAATATATAAAACAAAGTCGAGTTAGTTGCACTATTTATAACTCGAGAACGGCTGGACAGATTTTGATGATCTTTGATTTGTTGGATTTGTCTCCGCCCGGATAACAGAATAACTATTAAAACATCGCAAAAATTCACAAAAAAAGAAAGTTATGAAGAAAATTCATTTCCTCATACATTTTGTATGGGACGAATTTTCATCTTTCGATCAATATTGTGTTAGGTATAATATTGAAGTTTGCGTGAATTCCAATAATTTAAAATTGTCTAATGTCAATACGATGATTGTTTTGCTTTTGTTTTTAAACATATAATGCTGCCTCTCTTTCTTACACACTAAATGTCAACAGTTGAAAATGAGACCAACGGTAAACGTATGTCTGCACAACTCCAGAAAAACAGCCACTTCTTTCCAAAACATTCAAGGCGCATTACAACTTGGAGTATTGCAATCCGGTGAAGTCAATCAAATACATCTGCAAATTTGTCACAAAAGTCAGTGATATGGCAGTTTTTGGCGTTAAAACTACAAATAAAAAACGATGAAATCACACGCTATCAAGTTTGTGAGATACAGTGAGGCGATTTGGCGTATATTCTCATTCCCCATTCATGAAAGACATTCCATTGTTGTATATTTGGCGATGCATCTGGAGATTGATCAACGAGCTTATTTCATTACATCGAATGTTGCCAAACATACTGAAACACCTCTAGCAACAACATTGACCAGTTTCTTTTCGATTTGCCAATGCGATCTGTTAGCCTGGACGTTGCTCTACTCTGAGATGCCACGTTATTACACTTTGTCGAAGAGATTTCCACGTCGGAAGCCCGGCGATGTGTTTACTGATCATCCGGTTGTGCGTTCTACTGATGCTCTTGGTCGCATTTACACAGTTCATGTAAAAAGTAACGAATGCTTCTACTTTCGGTTGTTGCTGGTGAATGCTCGTGGGCCGACATCGTTTAAATCACAAGTCAATGGTGTAGTGTGCCCAAAATTTCATGTTGCATGTCAGCAGATCAATTTGCTTGAAAACGATACTCATTGGGACATGACAATCACTGAAGCAAATATTTCTGCATCTCCAGTCTGATACGCACATTATTTGCTATCATTATTTCGACATGTTTCCTATCGAATCCACGTGAACTATGAAACAAGCACAAGGATGACATGTCAGGAGACATTTTACATCGAATTCGTGTCAGTTCAGGGAATCCTGATCTCGTGGTGAATGAGGATATACATAAACAGGCTTTGATACGATTTTAGATTTTCACGGCCAAAAATTATTTTGTTATTAGTTTTTGGGGTATTATGCCGTGTTGCACTACCTCCTTCTTTAGCCAACGTTTCGGACAGCGTTGCAGTGTCCATCATCAGGGCAGATGTGTAATAGTTAGGGGTGATGTTAGTACTTATCAACTTAGGAGCGATACCGTATCGCCAGCTCCACTCCTCTACGAGCTGGCGCTACAATATACTTCAACATGTTTTTTTGCGTTTTGCCTTGATGTAACCGTCAATTACCGGATACCAAGAACTATTGAGTTAAGCTCCGTCGTCTCTATTAATATTTATAGGATTTTTGTGAATTTCAATTGCCTCCGTAATCAGGCGTGCTCTATGAGTTTTCGGTCTTTCCAGGACTTCAGGAACAAATCAAAAGTAATGGCCGGTTTCAATTAAATGCTCGGCGATTGCCGATTTGTCAGGGTGGCCAAGTTTACATGCTCGAAAGTGTTCCGATATCCTTTTGGAGATCGTTCGCTCTGTCTGGCCCACATAGACCTTATCACATCCGGAACAGCTGAGTTTATATACTCCATCTCTTTCCAGAGGAAAATTGGTCTTTGCAGGCCTCAAAAAGTCTCGTATTTTTGTCGTGGTTCCGAAGACAGTCTTGATGTTTTCTTTTAGGTAGGATCTTAGAGTCATTTTCCAGCTCCATTGTGAACTTAATTTTAACGTGGAGTGAGTTGAGATGGTCTAGAAATTCGTTCAGTTTCTCTGTTCCATAAGGCCAGATGGCCAAGACATCATAGACATTCCGCCACCATGCTTTAGGAACAGCCGAAGCTGTATCGAGTGCCACTTCCTCAAACTTCTCCATAAAGAAGTTGGCGAGTACTGGCGACAACGGACTGTCCATCGCAACTTCTTCCACTTGCTCAAAAATTTCACCCTGGAATGCAAAATATCCCGTTTTAAGGCAGTGTTCAAAAAGTTTACAAATGTCTTCCTCGTAGATCTCTCTGAGCATTGTCATGGAGTCTTCCATAGGCACATTCGTGAAAAGGGACACAACGTCGAAACTGACCAAAATATCTCCTTTCTCAGTCTTAACCTTCTTAAACTTACTGATCAGATCTGTGGAATCCTTAATCCAAGATTAAGTTTTCCCAGTTTGCATCTGCAATACTGCGAACATCCAAAAGGATATTTCTAACATGTAAACTTTGCCACCCTGATAAATCGGCAATCGCCGAGCATTTAATTGAAACTGGCCATTACTTTGCATTTGTTCCTGAAGTCCTGGGAAGACCGAAAACTCATAGAGCACGCCTGATTACGGAGGCAATTGAAATTCACAAAAATCCTATAAATATTAATAGAGACGACGGAGCCAAACTCAATAGTTCTTGGTATCCGGTAATTGACGGTTACATCAAGGCAAAACGCAAAAAAACATGTTGAAGTATATTGTAGCGCCAGCTCGTAGAGGAGTGGAGCTGGCGACAGAGTATCGCTCCTAAGTAGATAAGTACTAACATAACCCCTAACTATTACACATCTGCCCTGATGATGGACACTGCAACGCTGTCCGAAACGTTGGCTAAAGAAGGAGGTAGTGCAACACGGCATAATACCCCAAAAACTAATAACAAAATAAACAGGCTTTGTTTTTGATTGAAGACATGTGTTACCTCATGTGCGGCAGTTTGTTAGTCAAGTTAGGAATAACAACGCCAGATCGATGCTTCATGAATGCAATAAAACTTGCAATGAATGATGCTTTCAATCAAGAATTGGTACGTGAACGTGAATATGATCAAGATGCATTGAACCAATCAGTTTGAACGAATGTACCACTGTTGTACCCCCAACAGAAGGAAGTGCACGATACATTAATGAAGGCAGTTGATGATGGAAATGGTGGCTTATTTTTCCTCGATGCACCCGGTGGAACTGGGAAGACATCTAACGACAACAAAACGAAAAATGTCGGATATCACAAGGTGCTTCAATGAAGGGAATCGACCCAAATGCAACCCACCCAGTAAATAGTTTTAACAGAAAGTAGTACAATAATGCCACGTGAATCATTTCGATTTGTTTTAATAAAGCAAATGTCTTGCTGCCACGTGAATTACGTTTCTTAATTCATTTTGAGTATTAATTTTAACTTTAAAAAAAATGAAATTAATTCAGCTAATAAGTTAACACAACACTTATTGATTCTGAGGCGGTGTAAAGTTTTCCGGGTCAGCTAGTTAGTATAATAAAAATGTAAGTTCGCAGCTCAAATTTTTAATATATGTAAAGTATTCAATATTACTTAATATAAGTACCTACTCGATACAATAGACGTGAGGACCTATTTCATTGACACTATTCACAAACAAATTATATAGCAAATCACCAATTCCCCGCCTACATAGTTTCGCCAACGAACATACAAATAATAATATCGACATTTTTAATGTAACAAATTCAATGTTTGAAACAAACCTAAAGAAATCTTTTAGGTCAAAATATTATTTTTGAAAAGGTTTCGATTATTAGTTGTTACGTATTTTTTTAAATTTATTGTTTATTACTAAACATCGTAAAAAATTGTAACGATAATATTTACCCAATGTAACAATCTTACTAAAAAAGGCGTGAAAATTTTATTCAATCGATGAACGACCGTGGATGTGAAAACTAATCATATTTTTTGTCTACTGTGTAATATGCTTGTTTAAAATAATAATTTAAAAACGAATTTTGAAATTTTTCCAACGTATTTTAAATGTCTTGATTTCGTTTTATTGATGATGTCATAAAAACAAATACCATTTTAGAAACTAATGAAAGCTACCTTTAAGATTTTTGTATTTGAAATTTATTTTATCTTTGGAAAATTGCCATATTTTAGCTTCAAACACGAAAAAATGTTGAAAAAAAAAGCTTACCACAAATATTTTTAACCGGAATGCACAGAAATTTTTAAAAATCCAAAATTCTTTACACGGTCCTTTTATTTAATGAATTTGAAAGAAAACTGTCACTTCACTTTTTCACGTTCATACAAAAAAAAAACGTTTGGAAGCTGGCTTTTCCTTCCCAAAAATTAACAATAAAAAAATTCCATTTTATTGCATTGCTTGCACATCTTAAGACAATGTTTACCTAAGGTTTTATATCACGGGGATGCCGTGTCTTCTTTGGAAAAGAAAGAGAGAAAGTTCTGGAAAGGAAAAAGATGTGAGGGGAGGGTAGGAATCTGGGGTTAGTGTAACCAGGAGTGACGAACGAATGAATCCATACCTCCCACAGGGATGCAAGGTGATGTTCGCAGAGAGCCCCACTGGAGAGAGAAAATGTTTCCTCAATCAGTCCCCCGACCCGGCCTGCCACGCAGTCGGTTGGGCAGACGCATCCGTCGCCAAGACCCGGATAAACCTCACGCCATGAACCCGGGCACCCCTGCTAAGTCATCAAACATAGCGGATAACTTGAAGAAGATGTAGCTGGCAAGGAAAGACACTACTCCTCCGTCAGTTGGCAACCCTGGAATAAAAAGACAGAATCGGAAGGAAACCCGTTCAGTTGGCCGGACTATATAGAGTAAGTGTCGTTGGTTGTTCTCTAGAAAAAGGTAAAATCGAAAACTTTACACTACCAAGAAAATCCAGAACAATCCTTAGCACGTCGTGTAAGTGAACAGAAATATATTAAGTTGTTCTTTTACAAATAATTAAGGACTTTTAGTGTTTACTTAGACAACGACAGCTACTTACCATAACCAAGGAATTATTTTTATCACCGTCAAAAAGTTAAGATGTATATTATTTTTTGAAACCTAAATTTATTTTCTTAGAATTAGTAATAAACATATTTTACAAATTTAATCTTTGACTGACAAGCCAACAAACTGGAGAGAGAGTTTTTTTCACTGATTCAAATTTATTTTTTTATTATGATTTAATCCGGTATGACTGAATGAATGGTGCAGACGAGACTGCCATATTACATGAGACATTTTTATTTTTAAAAAATAGAGTAGAAGTGAAGTAGAAGTGAAACTAGAAAGACGCTAGATGTCACTTTCTTTTCTTTTGCTTGTTTTTTAAAATAGTTTAAATATTAGACATTGATTTCACAAAATAAAAATGTTTTTTTTTTGGATTTCGTAGGATTCGAACCCCCGTTCACTTACTGTCTGTCTAGCTCTCTGGCCGCTGAGACTTTGCCCACTACGCTTCGAGTTTCGAATATACCGCATTATTTTAGAACCGAGTATCTGTGTAGAACTGAGTTGTGACGTGTTTCCCGAATTTCAAGTCACTAACGGCGATAAAGAAGTTTCACTTAAAAAATATATATGAAAATTTAAAACACGTAGTAAATAATTTACAATATTTAAAAAAAATGATGATTACATTCTTTGTGGAACTATTTACTCGTATATCACTACCTTCAAGCAGAACATGGTAACATTTGCAATATCAGTAACCATTAAACCATTATTTCTCTGAGTAGATCCGTAGTTACCGACTACGTTTTCTCATTCTTCACACGTAGTTACGGAAAATGAAATATCGTTCAGAGGCTTTTTCCCCCAGATGTGAAATTGCTCCCCGGCTCTTTGCAGTTCCTTAAAGCCAATTAGAGAAAACATGTTACATCACGCAGCCACTAAACTAAAGTAACGGAATGGGAGTGGGAGATATTACATCACTTGATTTGTTGCCCGGAATAGGCGAAAAGACTACCGATTCTAGTACACATATCTACCTGTATACTTACACCAATGAATTTAAACATTTATTGGCATATACTTGATTTTTGAAGTGAAACTTCTTTAGCGCCGTTAGTGACTTGAAATTCGGGTGAAACGGAAAGGCGTCACAACTCAGTTCTACGCAAATACACGGTTCTAATAAAACGCTGTAAATTCTCACCACGGCGCGTGCCTTCCATAGCGTAGTTGGCAAGGTGCCTGACAAGTCTCAGCGGCCAAATCCTACGAAATCCAAAAAAAAAAAAAATTATATATTGTGAAATGAATATCCAATCTTCAAACCACTTTTAAAACACAAGCGAAAGAAAAGAAAGCGAGGTAATATATAGCGACTTTCTCGTTTCAATTCTACCGAGGGTGAATTACGCACTCTGATTTTTTTGCGTTGAACATTACGCAGTAAAAAAAAAATCTTTTCCAGTACATTATATTTGTCCTTAGAAGGTTATTTACGAGAAGGTTAGTTACTTATATTCGTACACTATATATAAAAGGGAAGAGTATCTAGAAGTAAGTAGTGCCCACTATTTAACTATCTACAGACAAAAACAATAAAAAGAGTGGTGAGTGGTATCATAACAAACAATTACATAAAATAAAATATAAAAATTATCTAAGAATGTGTAACAATTGAATTTGTATATGTTAATGGAAATTTATGTAATCCGTCATTGTATTCAATTCCTAGGAAATGTATGTAGTTCCGAAAATCGCCCGGAAATAAATTATAATAGACAGATTTCCTAGGAAGTCTATACATTTCCTAAATAGCAATCGGAAGTGTAAAACATTTAAGATATCAATGGACACGCGGGGATTGCGGGGCTAACCTAACCTAACCTAACCTGCAATCCACTGGAACCGGTAAAGGAGTTAAAAAGTGCCTTTGCAAGAAGAACTGTATTACAGCAAGATGTCTGTGCTATAAAAATAAACTATTGTGTACTTCCAAGTACCATTTCAGCTTACCCTGCAAAAATAAATAGCCATAGAGCATTCATTTTATACATTTCCTAATGCGATATTGGAATTATATACAATTCCTAGGAAATGTATACATTTCCCAGGATATGTATGTAGTAAATCATTTTTAAAACAATATTTTATACTAAATGAAACAATACAACTTTGTATAAACCACTTATAAAATGTGCAAATCCGACCGGTTTCGGAACAAACGTTCCTTCGTCAGGGAAAGCTTATACTAATTTGACAGTTTAGAACAATTTTTTATTATGGTAGGGGGGGAGCCGTTGTTAGTTAATAATGTAGATTTGTAACGTTTATTACGTTTGTTCCGAAACCGGTCGGATTTGCACATTTTATAAGTGGTTTATACAAAGTTGTATTGTTTCATTTATTATAATGGATAACCACAAAGTAATAGCTACATTCAAAAATATAATATTTTATACATTTTCTAAATAGCTTCGGAATTATATACATTTCCTAGGAGTTGTATACAATTCCTAGATTTCATACATTTCCGGTAACATATACATAAAATAAAATTAACATAAAACAATCTAGTTATCTAAATAATAAAAGAAATTATTTTAAATACAAGAAACAAGTATGAAAATTAGTGTAGACATATAGATTAATTAGAGAAATATTTTTAATAATACCTATTAGGATGATAACACATATGAAACTATCTAATAATTGTAAAACCGTTTTGTTTGTATGTAAATTTTTTAACCCTTTATTTATATCAACATAATGATTTGTTTTTAAAATATGGTTGGCAAATTCAGAATAATTATTAGAAAAACAGCGCATAATAAAACATGTGTATTGTTCTTCATTTGTATATTTGAAGAAGGAGATAATACTCGTACTAATAAATCTAAACGAAACAAGACACATAAAAATAAAAAGGGAACGGTCGCAACTGGGAATCAAACCCAAGATACCTTGCCTTAACGGAACGCTGTTTTACAACAGATTATATAAAATTGTATTTTTTGTTGACGAGTATTTATTTTCTTGACGAGTATTTTTCTTTCTACGACACACTATGTATAAGTATTATGCTTCGTACATCACGGTATGGCTTTTTGTTCGATGTTGGCCATTTAGACTGCAATCTGTCAGTGATCGAACACGTTTCTCCGCGAAAAATGATGCTTACATTTCATTTCCGTAGTCATTACCTGTTTAAAGTGCGGCATTAATCTTGCCACCGAGAAGTGTTGGAAAATCCGGGGAAACAGAGATTTTGGTATTGTCACGAATCCACCGTTTGTCATTTTCCACATTTCAGTGCGACAACAGCACACCCTATCTGCCCCGCATCCGTCATGGAGCCGAGCCTTTCAGATCCTGCAGATTAATACCCGGAAGCGAACAGAATGATCAAGGACCTCCCTAATTTTATGAGGTGGATTAATGATAATAAACTTTTTTAATACCGTTTAATTTGAGGAAAGCGGCGATAAAAAGTTACGCCTTACCGATTTGTCTTTATTATCAGGATATTATATAAAACTCTTAAGAAAACGTGATCACTAGTTGGTAGTGTGATATTGTATTATATTTAGTGAACACGAAACACGCGGCATTAAACCAATGAGCTTTTACAAAAACCTAAAATCAATTAAAAAATGTGCAAAAAAAAACTTTACAAGTATTGCGACTAAAATATACAACAACAAAATAAAACTATTAAAATATCTAAACACAAATAGATCCTTGAGTTCGTTACTGAAGGTCGTGCAATAATAATTAGTCTTGTCACCTTAATTAAGTTCTTTAATTTTTGTTTTTTGAAGAGTTTTATTAAATGTACATTTGTTACTTAAATTAAATTTTTTCGGCGACCGGTTTCGATACAACCGTATCATTCACGAGCAGAATTAAAAGTTTTAATTCTGCTCGTGAATGATACGGTTGTATCGAAACCGGTCGCGGAAAAATTTAATTTAAGTAACAAATGTACATTTAATAAAACTCTTCAAAAAACAAAATGTCTAGAAATTGTTACATAGTTAATGCCCAAGAAATACAAAAAATTAAGTTCTTTAATCCCATTATTGTTACCAATACCAACGTGATTTAAATGTGTTAATTTTATTGCCTCCAACGTATCAAAGTACGTATACATACATATATCAAAAATAAACTTATCCAAAAATGAACATATTATTATAAAAGATTCGTTAACTAGCCTGTCTTGACACAGGATATCTCTATTGAGACATACAGTAGGGCCTCGCTAATCTGGATAGGAAAAAATAAGACCCCTTCCGAATTATCGAAGCGTCCGGATTATAGTATGCAATTTTTTTAAATAGGAATAAAAGACATTTTTAACTTGGATTTCATTTATTAAAGTAAAAATTTAAAGTCAATTTAGACTAGAATATGTATGTACGTACAAATGTACTTATACAAAATTCAAACATGTGAGAAATTTGGGCACTTAACATGAAAAAAAAAAAAACTAAAAGTTAATTAACGAGTGACGGCAAACGATTGAATATTGACACGTTTTGACCCGCACGCACCCGTCCGGATTACGGCGTGCACTGAAGTAACGGGGGTCCGGATTAGCGAGGCTCTACTGTAGTAAAAAATTGTTTAATCTTACATATATACTTAAGGTGTTTAGGGATTTACTTGACTTACTTTTAGCCAGTGTTCCTGACATTATTTGGAATAAAAAATGCAAATGAAATTTTGGTCTCCGGTGACATTTTTTTTTCCAACTAAAAACATTGAAAAAATCAGTAGATTTGCACAGTTAGGATCGAGGTATAGTCGATTACTCGGCTGAGTGTCCAGTGACGAATTTTTGGATGAAAAGTACATCCAGAATGTCGCCGGAGACCAAAATTTCATTTACATAAAGCAAGTCAAGTACGTCCCTTACATGTCCCTTGTCATCTTGAATTCGCTTCTCAAATATAGAATCCTCAATATAATATTTACTTTAAACGCATTGGAGCCATCCAAAGAAAATTTAATATTGGTTACCATGACGTAAACAGCTAGATGGCCTTTTATGGACTTAAATCATTAAAACTTAGAAGAGACTCCGCAGGTATAATATATCTCCATGAAATTATCGATGGTTTTTTTGATTGTTAACCCCTTTTGTCTAAAATTAATTTTAGAGTCCCTGGAGTTAAAAATAGAGAAAAATCACGTTTTCATCTTCAAAAATGTTCTACCAATCTCAGACAAAATGCTTTTATATTCAGAGCATGCAATAAGTAATTTATGAACATTCAAAAATTATTCATAACTAACGTGTAACAATTTTATGTCCTTTTACAAGTTATCATGTTATTGCTGTGAATGCTTTCCATGTACTTGCCATTTGATTTACAGTAACGTGTTCACTTTGAGTTGTACATATTAGTATTATTTCTGTTGTGTAGTGAGGATAAATTTTTGAATACTTTGTTTTGAAATTTATTGAACAGGTTATTAATTTATATTTGCGTTCTTACATCTTTTTATTCTTTATTTAACATTTACAATGTTGTATTTTTGTAAACTTGTTAACTCACGGGTACAGCACCGTTAGTTTTTTTTAAATTATAAATTTTAAGTTATGTTAAAATCTATTATAAGTTATAAATGTAAATAATCTGTAGATTTTTCCGTTATTTGTTTTTGGGGTGTTATGCCGTGTTGCGCTACCTCCTTCTTTAGCCAACGTTTTGGATAGCGTTGCAGTTTCCATCATCCCAATAATTTTCCCAAATAAAAAAAAATAAAAAAATAAACGCCTTGTACCCATAGGTGTTACTAATAAATAAATAAATTTTAAATATAAAGTGCTGGTACTAACCTGTATTTTCGATGTTACTAAAACATTATGAGAAGCTGATGATTTTCCTTTTTCATGAAAGTTCTTGTACTCTTAGTATGTATATTACATGTCTTTGGCAGCGTTTTAAGTTTTCATTCATAGTTGAACATTAGTTAGTTAACATCAAGCTGGTCGCCACAGAAAAAGCTCTTGATAACAAACCTAGAAACCGTGCTAGACTGGGCCTGAAATAAATTGAGGCCGCACTACCGTAACGCAAGTTCGGGACTCCTGGCGTTCTAGCATGGTAGATCGATATAGGTTTTATCGAAAATGTCGGTAACTTGACATCGCTCCCGAGCACGACTGCAGGCCGCTAACGAACAAACAACAGTTCACATCGACTAAGGGTTCCTAATTTATTTGACGTAAACTGTTATTTGTTCGTTAGCGTCCTGCAGTCGTGCTTGGGAGCTATTTTAAGTTACCGACATTTTCGATAAAACCTATGTCGATGGACCATGCTAGGGGGCCTGGAGGCACCTTGTCGAAGCATCTAATCTCCGATCAACGAACGACAAAAGGAAGAAATTGATTTTTAAAAACTTAGATAATACCAAAAAAAAACTTCTTAATGGAAAAGTTTCAGTATTAAAACTTGCGATTGGCGTCTTACTTAGAGTCTATTCGATCTTAATGCCGATCGATTTATCGAACTGTCTGAGTCGAATGGGATTGTCTACTATAATTGTTGTACTCTTCGTGGCTATTCGAGTCACTTCAAATAAACTTGTACTAATATCCAAAACTGAGTTTAATTGAAACGGACCACAACTATACTTAATTGTATTATATCAGACGGAACATTACGTGTAGAAAAAAATAATAAATGTTTAGTCTTCATGAATTGTTCAGGGTCATTCTACTTCAATGCGTATTTTTTCAATGTCTTTACTGTCCAGTCAAAAGCACAAAAAGATTGTTATTATCAATTAAATGTGCTCTTCTTTTTTTGTTGTTTCTGACTATTTTATTGTTTGTTTTATATTATGATTACGAAGAATTCAGTCTTCTACTGTTATAGCAGTTAATCCTCAGAATTGTATTTTTATTAATTACCTTTAATGTTTTTTTGTTCTTGGATATTTTTTACCGGACTGATTATATTTAAAATGCGCAATACGCCACTTGCATCACATTAAAAAAAATCCGGTTTAGGCAAATATTCTAAGACATTATGTATTTTTTTATTAATCGTATTTTTGAAACCCTGGCGATTTTTTGAAAATTTCAATCTGAAAAATCAGACCATTTTTTATAATCTGGAAAGACGGGACATAATTTTATGAATGCGATAAAACGATAATTACATATCCGAAAATCATTTGAAAAAAAAACGAACGTTTTCCACACGAATGGCACAGGAGAAAAATGAGGCATACCAAAAGTATAACATTTTCGTAATCTTAGTAAAAAAATCTATCCACACGATTTTTTCTATGCAAGTGGCATATTGCGTAGTTTTGATTAAAATTAGGGGGTAATAACACCATCCTCTGGATAGTTTATCCTTAGGATAGCTTATATTAATACACAAACAAATACACATCGAAATAGGCAAAAAACTCAAAAAACCTAACCTAACTTATCCGATTCATAGTCACTTATAGATTCGATTACCGAATAATTAACTCGAATTTTATAAATAAATTATTATTCGAAAATATACGTTATCCTGCGGATAAACTATCATTGGGAATCACCCCCTAATAACCCAGTCAATCTAGACAAAAAACAGGCCCTAACTGGAACAAATTAAGCGATAGCTGAATTTTTGCAAGTAAGTAGTACCTACCCTAGGCAGTATTTTTACAAAAGTCCCCACTCCTCCCCCGCTTGCTTCCCCCCTGTGCTCTCCCAACCATCAAAATGTGGGCTTTTACTAAAGCAAGTATATCTCATAAACCAAAACATATATCATAAAAAAATTTCATCACCGAACTTCTTATAAAACTGCCTAAAAATTATGTTATGTAATTTTTTATATTATCTGTGTTAAGAAATTTGCCGCGAAATAAAATTTGCGGGCTAGATTAGTCAAACTCCACCAATCGACCAATCACAGCACGCCGATTCAAGATTCCGCGCCGCCATGTTATTTATTTACTTCGCACTGTTTTTGTTATTGTGTAGTGTTACGCGAAAGCAAAAAGCATTTTATTGTATTACAAGTGAGTTTTTAAATAACGACATTACAACAAAATGTCTAAAACTATTCACAAAGATCATACATACGCAGAAGTGCTGAAATAGAGCGGTTAGAATTAGTTTTAAGTATCTTTGACGTTTGATGACGTTTCAGTTTTGTTTTATAAATGGCAAGGAACTTTGTAATACTAATACAGTATTACGAATTGAAATAAAATTTTATATAATTTTGCTGTTTATAAGTTTTTCGCCACGCGTGCTGTTTAGTTTCCATTTTTTTTTCTTTACCTTAACTCCACAGGCCCTGAGGAAAATAATTTCCCTCAGGGCCTATGTCATCTGGGATGCTGTGTGGAGGGTCTTTTTGAGGACAGGAAGGAATGAACATTGGTCTTGAAGAGACCCATGTTGTAGGAAGGAGGAAACACAAAGGCCGGCAAAACATTCCACAGCCGAGCTGTTGAACACAAGAACGAGTCGAAGAAACGACCCTTTCTCAAGTGACAAATGTCAACCGTTTATAAATGTTGGGCATGCGTTTGGCGTGTTTCTCGACTATGCACCGGTGCCGAAGGGATCAATGACGCTAAAGTTGAAATTTGACAAAAGTTTTTTTTTTGTCATGTGTATTATCGAGGCTTCTGATTTACATAATGTTGTGATTTTACCTGTATTAATATATTAATCATTATAACATCTTATGTTTTTTAAATGGTACTTAGTTCTTTATGTAAGAATTCACTTTAAAAGATATTCCAATATACATAGAAGATATAGTGTAAGAAGAATATACGACGCGAATGTGGATGGTAGAAGAAGTCGGGGACGCCCGAGGAAGACATGGCACGATCAAGTGAATCAGATACTTGAGTCGGGTCATGTCAAAAGTCAGAATAATAGAAGAGAATGTATGAGACGATGTATGAATGTGAGTGAGGCAAAGAGTGTGTGCCAAGACCGAGTTGTTTGGCGGTCCGTCCTCTCTGCCTACCCCTGCGGGGAAACGGCGTGATGGTTAGTTAGTTAGTTAGTTAGTCCAATATACATGATCTAACAAATTTCATGATTCTTGATAAGGCATGGAACTCGACAAATGGCTTGATAAGGCGTAGAATCAACATAGTCGAGACTATTAATTATTACTAGCAGTTAAAAACCCGCTCCGCAGATTTTTACCCCCCCTTCCCCCCTACCGCTTAACTTTGTAAAATACACACAATAGTAACAAATGTACATTTAATAAAACTCTTCAAAAAACAAAATGTCTAGAAATTGTTACACAGTAAATGCCCAAGAAATACAAAAGAATTTAGACATTATTGAAAAATGATTAACACTTATAATCAAAAAATAATTACAAAAAGTACATTATTTTAATAGTTTTATCATCACGCCTTTCAGCGTTTTTGGATGAAGGTATAAATTAAAGCTAATTTGGATTGAAATAAATTCCATATTGAGTTATAATTTAAAAAAGCTGGTACGGAGAATAATTAATCTTTCTCATTGTAACCGCCCTGCACGATCGTAAGAACAACTTTCGACGAAATGTGGATTTTCGTCCGCTGGCTGGTTAAACGCTCTTAAGCACGGAAAATCTTTATGCAGAAGTTGATCTATCTCCATTTTAGTGTGGTCAATCTCCTTATGAATAATTTTGATTTTGCATTCTTGCTCAACCTCCAATTTAAAAATAAAAATAAAGTATCAACAAAGATAATAAGTCACCTTATTAAGAATTATTTCAACTTATGAGACCTTTACCTTTACGTAAATAGCCTCGTCTTAAACACTTATCATTATGTTTCATTGAAATAATCAAAGAAAATCTCCTCCTGTAAAATTCGCAAATGGTAGTTTGGACAATTAAGAACTCGGGCGACGATATGTGGATAAGCGATTAATTTAGTAGGCGCGCTGGTTGCAACACGGAGCGGCGTGTTATGTTTGTCGATCTTTTCGCGACGCTACTTGTTGTTTTATTAAGTTGAAACAAATGAAAAAATAAATAAAAATAGTCAGTTTCATCTTCTTTATCTTGAGATTAAGGTTTGGGGGTTTTGTGCGTTGTATTTTGATGTTGTTGTGCCAAACTTTCAAGTTTTTTGTGCGTTTTACCACCTTCATCGGGTAAAAATATTGAGAAACAATTAATTAACAAGAAATTAACAAACTAAAGAGAACCTTTTGTGTATTTTATATAAACTGATCTTACAGGAAATGTTAAAGTAACGAAGTGGTTACAAATGCAAATTAATGCTAGTATTGAAAACAAAGACCATAATCATGTTAAATTAACTAGTTTTTGTATAGCGTAACCGTGCACGTAGATTGTAAAAAAGTATTCTAAGGCTAGCAGTATTAAGGCTTTTACAAATTTTAATTGTAGCTCATCGACCAGTATACCTCAGCGATTCCTAAGACATTTAGAAAATATATTTATTTTGATGGAGAATTGTATTATTTGTGACAAAAAAAAGTTTTTATTCATACACTACCTCATAAATATCGTGAGCAAATGCGTTTGGTGTTAAAAATGGAAATAAGAGAAACATCGATGAATGCTTGTAATACAAGAGATGATAATTAAATGGGGTGCAAAAGTAAAATCTAATCTTTTAAGTGTGTTTAATTTGGTCGCCGCAGAAGCTCGCTATCATAACAGTTGTTTAAAGAAGTTATGTAAAAGTAAACTAACTCAAAAAGTAAGTTTGTAAGATGATCTAAAGATGAAAATTCAGCCAACAAAATCTTAAACTCTGTAATTTTTTAGAAAATACTGATGAATTGAGAGAAATTAAGGGAAATAGTAATAGATATTTGAAGCACTGATCTTCCGTACTAAATTTCTGAAAAAAACAAATAATGGACTATTTTCAAGATCGGATGAAATACATATATTTTTGGCAGAAAAACTGCCACATGAATGTCTCACTCAAATTATAAAATACTAGATGACTGGTGCAGAAACATAAAAAAGAAAGCAATTTAAGAATTGTACGTACTCCCGCAGAAATAATCAGAGAAGATATTCAAAAAATGCCATATGATTGTGAAAGCTATCCTGACATTCCGGAAATCACTGGTGGGGGTTATGATTTAGTTCCCGAAACTCTGAATCTATTCATGTCAACTGTAACAAAGAAGAGGTTGTATGATAATGGACCTGATATTACGAGAAGACATTTAGTAATTAACCACGCCATAATAGCATCTGCAAGGCCTAGGTCTTTTTTGTCATCAATACAGACAAGTTTGTGTGTCAATACAGTATTTGTGTACTGTGTAGAAGTGCTGTCGTCGTTGTTCGTCTTATCATGAAGGTGACATACCAGAGATCTCTAATAAGCTGGGCCTCCTATAATCGAAGATGACACATAGTTCGACAGTTCCGACGTTAATATAAAAACATTAGGTGGCCTAAATACATTTCATGCCATGGGAGGAATCAAGTGCACCACTCTAGCCTCTAATGTGATAACAACTCTGGATGTACCTCGTCTTCAGTGTGGAAATTTTGGAAAAAAAGAAAACATCCCTCAACGTTGCTACGCGAAGAGAAAAAAGAGCAGCTTGAAATATGTAACCATAAAAAATATCAGTGAATGTATAGGGGGGGAAGCAAGCAGGGGAGGGGTGGAGACTTTTGTGAAAATATTCCCTGTAAGAAGTACTATCCACCTGCAAAAATTCAGCTTTCCCTTAATTTGTTCCAGTTCAATGCGTTCATTGACTGGGCTATAAGTAAAATAGCTGTTGCTAATAATATTATTCATATAATTTACTGTTCCATGACAGTTGGTCCGCCGACAGTCGATCCTTCCGATAGTTGATAATTCCGACAGTTGGTCCCGCCGACAATTGATCCTTCCGGCAGATGATCCTCTGACCACTGGAGTGATTTTTAAATGTCGCCGATTGCTATCGCTATTTTTCGCCGTATATCCTCTTTGCATACTTACTTGAAAAAAAATATCTTCTAAAGGATCAACTGTCGGAAGGATCAATTGTCAGCCGGACCAACTGTCGGAAGGATCAACTGTCGGAAGGATCAACTGTCTGAAGGATCAACTATCGGCGGACCAACTGTCGCAGGATCAATTGTCGCCGGACCAATTGTCGGGTCGCCATAATTTATATTTATAGTAGTTATGCCATAGTTTTTATAGAATATTATATTTAGAATATTAATATTTACATAGTATTAAGCCAATGTTTCGAATAGGAAACGCCGTAGGAGGTATCGCAACACGGTATATTACCCCAAAAATAAATCACGATGATACTCGTACTTCTTAAAAATCTCAAATCAATTCAGATAACGCCCTGATCGAGAGCACTCAGGGTTTAATTAACTTGCGCATGAATTAACTAACTCACTAACCATCACGCCGCGCCGTATCCACGCAGGGGTAGGCAGAGAGGACGGACCCGCCAAACAACTCGGTCTTGGTACACACTCCTTGCCTCGTTCACATTCATACATCGTTTCCTCGTTCACATTCATACATAATTGGGTGAGGGAGGCTTTTTGACTTTTACAGCCATACTCTCTCGATCCATCGCCTTGCACCGCAGTTGGAAGGATGGATTCATACGTCCATCGCTCCTGGACACACTGACTCCCCGATTCCTACACACCCCTCATACCTTTTTCCTTCCCAGATATTCCTACCCTTCCCTTCCTTTAAAAGACCCTCCACACTGCATCTCCTAAGATGACACAGGCCCTGAGGAGAATTATTTTCCTCAGGGCCTCCTGTATGGAGCTATTGTTTAAAAACAAAAACAAAAAGTGTTTTCTTTATATGTATCATATTACTTTTATATGACGGCCTCCGTGGACGAGGGATAAGGCTCTCAACTACTAATCAAGAGGTAACAGGTTCGAAGTCCGGAGTGTGCAAGTAATTTTTTTTTTACTTTTAAAATAATATATAGTATATTTGCGATACGTCCTGGAGTAGAAGCTACTTTCAGTATCACCCTGGTGTGCTATCATTATTTAGAATTGAATCGTTGTTTGAAATAGCTTTAACCGTGTTTGGTGACTAGATCTGAATAGCCCGGTAGTTCCCCACCTTTCTCTTCTCCACTTTATTCTCTACCTTCAGTCTCACAACATACCCCAAACGGGGATACTGGTACAGATGATTGAGAGCATCTGGGAATCTTGTGCGGTATTCAGGTAAAAAAAATGCTTTAATAGTTTGTGAACAGATTTTTTTTTATTGCATTTTATTTATGCATCAATCACATTACACGTCGTTAGAAGTGTAGTTGTGGCCACGATGAATCAACCGTAACAGCCGCAACAGCTGTCTCCTTGACAGGATGGAGTAAGATTGATTGCCGCACTGCCGGAGATTTCCTTTGGAATATTGATGTGAATGCATTGGACATTATATATTACAGGCATACTTCTACAGGCTCATTCCCGTAAACGAGATGGTTTCATGCCAACATTAAACACTTTGAATTTCTCGAGAATCTTATTCTTTCATTGCCTTACTTTTGGGCCTTAAATTTAAAAAGAGTTGAATATTAGATATAATGAAAGCAGAGATCATAAAGTACCAAAAAAGTATTGATATAAAGAAGTCAGTCAATATGGGAAATAACTATAAAAAATAAGTTAATAATAAAATAAAATAAAATGTTCCGGTAGCTAATTGGCAGAGACTACTAAACATAATCATTTTTTTTTTATAACTCTGTTACGTGGAATAGTAAGTAGGCCGATAAATTGTTTATCGATAAGTGAATAATAATATTACTAGCAGTTAAAAACCCACTCCGCAGGTCTTGCTGCTAGGCCCAGTTTGGATGTTTGAGACCATTTTATAAATCCGATAGGAACTGGTTCCTAAAATAGCCAGTTCCTCGTATCCACTGTGATCCAGTGACAGCTAGCCACCGTCGGTGACTCACCGAGACAAATTAACAGTGACAAAGTAACCGTGACAAATTAGCTGAGACACGCAATGACTTTATATGTAATTTATAACGACTTCGTCGAGTATTGCCGTCAATCTTTCCAAATCCGGAAGAATACTTCAAATATATAAATCCGTAGCACTTAAACCTAGGAGAGAAACATCCGCATGCGAGCTGACGGAAGTAGTGACATCTTGTGTCGAATTCTTGAATTTGAAACCGAATTATTCCACGTACACAGATGTTATTTGAGGCAAGGCCGTTGAGCGTGGCATCCGACATGCACTCGTGGCTGGGTTTTGAAATTCAATCACACAGACGCTAACGTAATAATACTGTTCGATTGAATATATAAAATAAAAAAATGGGTTCTACAAATTAAAGTCGAAAATCCAACTAATATCGTAAAGGCGAAAGTTTGTATGGAATATGTATGTGTGTTACTCTTTCACACAAAAACTACTGAACGGACTTAGAAAGCTATATTCTTTAGGAGTAATATACGCTGTATATATTGGTAAGCTCTGGCGTTATGAAATTATTTACCTTGCGTTTTCTGTCCCTAACAAAATCGAGTTATTGCAAATGTCAGAAGAAAAGCAAAACAAACGATGTTGGCGTCGTGGTTAATATCTATCTTTAAAAATGAATCGCTGAAATGTATGTACGTGCATAACCTCCGAATGATTGCACCAAATCGGATATTTTTTTGTATAAAACTACTGGTGAGCTCTGGCATTACGAAATTTGTATAAAAAAATTGCAATAGGTGGCACGCGAGCAAAAACTGAAGAAAAAAAGAGAAAACTGACTGTACCGGGAATTAATGTATGGAATTCGGGAGGGGGTGGGGGAGGGTGGAGGGGGGGGTGGATGGAGGGGTGGAGGGGGGAAGGGAAGGGGTAGGGAGTAGGGGGGGAAGTGGTGGAGGCTGAGAGCGAACCCCCCTAATACCATGCGAGCGAAGCCGCGGGAAAAAGCTAGTAGTAAATATTTACCAATCTATTCTTCAAATTTAGTTTGTGGCTCCATTTTAATTTTAATTTAAGAAAATTCTTAGTTTTAACCATTTTTATTTTTTCTAAAACCAACATGTTTCGTAAGCAATGCAATTGGCCAAATTAACTTAAAACTAATTACAACAATAGACTTGAAGGTGGTAATGGATAGGCGGATAGTGGGAAGGGGGGAATGGGGGGGGGGATAATAGAGCGTAATTTATAAAAAGGGAACTAATTTAATTTTCAAAACGTCTTGGTTTTTTAAACAATACTTATGGTTAAAACCAAGTATTTTATAAATTTTAAATATATCATATTGAAACTTATGATAACTTATGATACTTAATAATGTTCATTGAAACTTATTGACAATATTTTCAAAAATATTAAAAATACAAAGAAAGTCTATAAAGAAAATTTTACATTACTGCTTTAAAAAATGGTTCTTACTTATTTTATGGGTAGTGGCAATCTTTTTTTGATTAAATCGAAACTGATTTGATTTGGATCTAAGATCATAGCATTTATGAATTGGATCTCAAATCATAGATCATACAATTATACCATTTTTGATATTTTGGAGACGTTGTATGGAGTGTCAATTCATGGAAATTTATTTATAGGTAACCATTAATCGTTCGAAAATAAATTCATGATTAAATTCAAATAATCTAATTAATTTAATGTTGAAACGTTTTAATAAAATAATGCCGGTAGTCTTTATTCTATTCTCGTGCGCATTAATGATTGAAAATATGTTTTAAACTCTAAAACGCCAATCTTTTTTACTTCATAGAAATATCGTGGATGCTCCATAATATCCATCGCATTTCCAGTAATCACAGTAATATTAAAGATCATGTAGGCATTTCATAAACTTCCCGTCCCAGCACAAAAGTTGCTTCAATTCTAGATTTCGCAGAGGTTCGCGGAAGGACGCCAACTTCAATTGTGTGCTCCCTTTCTTATGTCTGATTTAACTAAGGATCCTGTCTGCGTGAACCCAACAATAGATTTGGTCCCCACCCCCTGAGCGATTAACCCGCAGCTTAATGGTGCTTTGGAACAAATGCATCCCATTAACACACGAGTGTATTTAGAAAGAACGATTGCCCGGATACTTTCAGTAAAGTGGATCTGGTTGCTTAAGACATTGAAGGAACAAAAGGTGGTTTCTGGTAATGGATGGTGGTTTTGTTGGGTTTAAATAATACACTTTGGAGATTCAAATGGAATAATATATGTTCTACATTCGAATTAAGATACGAAATGAAAAATCTTTTGCATTGGGTAAAATCGACATAAAGGGAGAGAATTTTTATTGCGAAAATTAATTACTTTATATTATGTATATTTGAAGAAAATCTTTTAAATTTTTTTGTTAGAACATCTCTCATTTTTAAAACTTTTGAAGGTAATTCCCATCAATGTAATATATCATTGTTGAAGAAGATAACACAATTAATCTTAACGAAAATATGAAAGAGAACGAGACACAGAAAAATAGAAAGAGATAATGTTTGTGGATAATGTAATGATAAAATCTGTTTGTTTTTACCACTAAAAATTTACGTGAACTCTGGCATTATGCGTACTGAGATTTCCACAGCTTTTGATCAATATAGAATGCATGCCTCATTGCATTTATTTACAGAGGGCACTCCTCGACCAAATTGTCAAAAATATGGCAAGACATCATACTCGAATATTCTTCGAACCATATTACCTAATTATTACTTCAAATCTTGGATGGAGTTGTGTGATAAGGCCAACTTCTTTTTTTTTCGCGGAAAGAAATCACTTTGTGGTTTGATATAATACATGAAAACAGTTTATTTTCTCAACTAATTCTATTTTATAATTTTTACTTCTTTCGGTCATAACCAGTATGACCAGTGTCGCTTTGACCACGATTCGACCTAAAATCTTAATCCGTCTTAACTTTTCAGCGGTCGCGCGTCTGTGAGTCCGCGGTCTATGAGTCCGCAGCGAACTTATTATACTGATTATGCGCTAACTATAAGTAATAGACAATTACGCTTCCGTGATATCCTCGGGGAGGGGAGGGGGGGGGGGGTGAGGAACGTTCCCTCAATACTTCTTATTTTGTTTATATTTGCGGTCCCAGGTTCCGCGTGCGACAGGTTGTGTACTTAAAAAATCTCTGGAATAATATTGAGAGCTGGGTGATTATTTCATGATATTTGTATCATATTATGTAGAACTTAGTTTATTTTACGTAAATACATTTTACGCAAAGAAGCAGTTGTAAAATTTTATCTTCTTTCGTTATTATGTTGATTTGTAGCAGGGGTGGGGAACCTTTTTCGGTCGGGGGCCATTTGAACGATTGTGGTATCACCCGCGGGCCGCACTAATATTTCCGCAGTTCGCTGTGTTTCTGCATAAGAGTACATAAGCATAAATAACTAGAATTAAAAAATATTTAATAATTTTATTATATAATATCTGGGAGGGGGTGAGTTAATGTTAGAAGTTCCTTTATCAGTTTTGCTATTATGATATACCTAGATACCAGAAATTATTCTAAAACCTTGCTTATTTGTATTGTATGAATACCTTTGTCAGGTGCTCAAGATTGATAAATTGTGGCCTTCATATTGTTGAAGTCAAATTAAGAATGTCACAATAATAATAATAGTAAAATTTTAATACCGCATTTTTTAGGCAATTTTCAATCTTTCATCACTATAAAAAGAACTTTGCGACCAGAAGTTTATACTCCGCTCGGAAATTCAGCCCGGTTTCCATCGAAATTCGTTAAAAGATGGAACCGCAACTGGAAATTTAATGGTGTATTTAGAACACCATTTTTTTACATTAACCCCACACAGGTGACCCTGAGGAAAACCATTTCCCTAAGGGCCTTTGTCGTTTTTGGGAATGCTATGTAGGGGTGGATATGAATCGGGGTGAATGTGTCCAGGAGTGAGAGACTTATGAATCCATCCCTCCCGCTGCAGTGCAAGAGGTCGAGAGAGAGGTCAAAAGGTTTCCCTCGCCCGGATCCGGTCCGCCACGCAATAGGTTGGCAGGCACATCCACCCCAAGGATCTGAACGTAAAATAAGATCCTCACCCGATGAACCCCTGCTAAATCGACAAACGCAGAAAACCACTTGGGGTGACCTACGGCAGATGTGATGGTTTCCCTATAAACGGTTACTGGATACTCATACCCGCCTCCCAAATTGAAAAAAAAAGGTTTTTACTTGAGAGAATCTTTCTGCGAGCTTAAATTAATTAGTACACGAAAATTGTTTTCTTATTTTCTTTGCTGCACATTGTCACAAACAAATGGTTTTCTTCAGAATTTTGCAGCATTTTTGAATTTTAGACCCCACTCGGAACCCCAGAATGGTTTCGAATTTCATAAGGCATTCGGAAAATAAAACTGGTTTTTACTTTGAAGTGAATCTGTGTACTTTTCCCTAGGTTAAAACTGTACCCAGAACTCGAAAATGGTTTTCCTCCGATTGTTGCAACACACAGTTTGCAATTTGATTTTATAACTGCACTTGGAACACAACAATGGTTTCCTTCGAAATACATCAGCATATGAATCCGCAACTGGAATTTTTTTCGTGGATTCTGATCACAAGACTGGTGTTAACATAATAATGAATCTCCGTATGAGCCCACCAGTCCATCAGCTTAAAATATCATTGTTCTTTTTTTTTAAAGTGCGCAATTAACAAGAAGATGATTTTAGAATGTTTTATTGACGTTCACATGTTTACAGCCTTCGACAAAGGTTTGCCTTTACATAACTAACAGTAAATTCATCATTTTGTGTAATTTATTTAACTAATTTGAAAACATATCAGACATACCGTGAAAGTAAACCACTAGCTGCTTTTAGTAATCACGCGAATTACAAAAGAGATGGCCCCAGCTTTTCCGCAGGAATTACGAAAGCAGCCTTGATCGCATTCAAAAAGTAATTTTTTGCGGTTCCTTCAGCACGACGCACCAAAAGTGCTCGCGGGCTGCACCGAAGGGCCGTAAGTTCCCCACCCCTGATTTATAGCATTGTTTTGTATCAGATGTCTAAAAAATTGAGATTTTAGAGACTTAAACTATTACGTACAAATTAAAACGTAATTACCAAATAATGTTTGTCTTATTTATTTATTATTTGTATAGATTAAAGACTTTTTTTATTATATGCTATGTATAATATCATGAAATATTCGGTCGTCTTCTAAAACCAGACGCCTAAAGTTGCGGAATCACCGACCGCGCGCTCCGCTTATGTTCGGCGCAAGGGTGCAACTACTGGAAGGTTAAATAAAACTCCAATTGGGGATGAATGTAGAAAAATCATATTATAACGCAAAACAAAAGAAATATCAACTAACAAACATATTAGAAACAGTCTACCTCGGGTCCAAAAAACCTGGTGACCGGCTAACTCAGAATGAAACCAACTCAGAACCACCTCAGAAAGGTTATTAAGAGTGATGATAAAAAAATATTTAAAAAATTGGTTAAATAGGTTACGTTTGGGATAACGGCTATTTTAATTTTTTTTTCATGGCTTTTAATGATTTTTCAAAGAGTTGTTGAGTTGACTTGATTCTGAGTTGGCATGGAACCCAAAAACTTATATCCGACAAGCAACTACGAATATACACTATACAAGAATATACCATACCTATATATATATATATTTTTTTCACCTAAATGAAAAGCTGGGTACAAAACATAGGGAGATCAGAAATAGAAAATCTACTGACATCAAATACGGACTGAAAAAGAAACCACTCAACAACTCTGAAAACACTACTAAATAATATTTTTATAATTCTTTCAGTAACTTCATAATTATTAAAATAATTAAATTTTCCTCAGAAATGGAAATCCTCTGCACGGGAGATCCCAGTGGGGATATCATTATCGTCTCTACTTGTAACGAATAGGAAATTGTTGAAACATTTATTATTATATTAATATTCCTTCTGAGAAATCTTAACAAGTAATGTTTTTGAGATCAATACTTGGTATTCTTGTTCCATGGCAACTCAGAATGAAACCAACTCAGAAACACCTCAGAAAGGTCATTAAAAGCTATGAAAAAAAAATTTTAAAATAGCCGGTAACCCTAACCTAACTTGACCTATTTAACCATTTTTTAATTTTTTTTTATCATCACTCTTAATTGGTTTCATTCCGAGTATTCTATACTTTTATCTGAAAAACAACAGATTTCAAATTCTACGATACTTACTAACAAAACTGGTAATACGCGTTTTCATCCCGCAACAAAATATCCCCGTCAAAATATCCCCGACAAAATATCCTCCGACAAAATATCCCCGACAAAATATCCTCCGACAAAATATCCCCGACAAAATATCCTCAGACAAAATATCCCCGACAAAATATTCTCAGACAAAATATCCCCAATAAAATATCCTCCGATAAAATATCCACGACAAAATATCCTCTGACAAAATATCCCCGACAAAATATCCTCTGACAAAATATCCCCGACAAAATATCCTCCGACAAAATATCCCCAACAAAATATCCTCCGATAAAATATCCGCGACAAGATATCCTCAGACAAAATATCCCCGACAAAATATCCTCAGACAAAATATCCCCGATAAAATATCCTCCGATAAAATATCCCCGACAAAATATCCTCAGACAAAATATCCCCGACAAAATATCCTCAGACAAAATATCCCCCACAAAATATCCTCCGAAAAAATATCCCCGACCAAATATCCTCAAACAAAATATCCCCGACAAAATATCCTCAGACAAAATATCCCCGACAAAATATCCTCAGACAAAATATCCCCGACAAAATATCCTCCGATAAAATATCCCCAACAAAATATCCTCAGACAAAATATCCCCGACAAAATATCCTCAGACAAAATATCCCCGACAAAATATCCTCCAACAAAATATCCTACGGACAAAACATTACCCAACAGAAAATCTACTAAAACTTAACCTAACATAACCTAATCTATCCAAAAAAATTGGACAAAAATATACAGACATCTTGTAAAGACAATAAATTATTGTTCAAAAATAGTAAAATGGGAGAAAAATAATTCAGATAACAATAATTTATTGTCTTTACCGAATGTCTGTATTATTTTCGTCCCATTTTTTGTTAGGTTAGGTTAGGTTTTAGTAGATATTTTGTTGGGGGATGTTTTGTTTGTACTGTCGGAGGATATTTCGTCGCGGGATGAAAAGTCGCGGAACCAACAAAACTTCCCCAGATTTAATAGCATTTTTCAAATACTTGGTTCTTAAAATAAAGATAACTTTTGTTTAATATGCGAATTTATTTTTAAAGGACTCTTATTTTAGTCCGTAATAAGAGGATTAATAAACCGATTGCAATATTTAATGTTATTAATGTAAACCCCTTGCGGCGGCCGCTTAAACTTTTAAACAGTTGAACAATAAATACCGGAATAAAAGGGCGATATAGGGCAGGTTAAGGACCCAAGAAAGCCCGAGGTGGTTTGCTGAAGTGTACCATCTATTTTAAGATGCGCAGCTTAAATATTATGAAGGTAGCTATAAAAGCCCTCTTTCTTCGGCTGAAAGAGATTTCTCAGAAGTCCAATCAATATTTTTGGAGCTTTGCAACAAAGCGGAATAATTGTTTTTACGTTGAATTACGAAACCCTCAGCGGTGATTACTTCTTTGGATTTAATAATAAGGAACTCCAGAACAAGTTTTAATTTTTTTATTGAAAAATGACCTTCTAACTTAAATAATTGCATATTCATTTTTATTTTTAGAGTTAGTTTTAATAGTTAAAATAATTGTCAAAACTTTAACTTTTCAAGATCCCCTGAAAAACACCGTATGTATGGTGAATCGTGTGACGTCATCACTCACCAAAATTTTGTTTTATTTTAACAGGTTTTGTCATTTTGTATGACAGTTATATGGAATAAGCTATAAAACTATCCAATAAGTAAAAACATTATTTAGGTGGAATTATTTATTTATTATATTAAATTTTTTATATAATTATATTTTTCAATATCATTACAGGAGAGTGATATAAAAATAGATTGAAATTATTATATTTTTAGGTGTACGAATCGAAAAATCGAAAAACGAAGCAAACGAATTTGGAGTTCGGAGAGTTGGCCGTGGAAGTAGCATTATGATTTTTTTGTACAGTTTAAAGTTTTAGAATATTTTAAACAATAGAGATAAACTAATAGAGATACCTCTATTTTTGATACTGAATTATTTAGGCCTAAATGATTTTTCAATAAACACAGCAACTAAATCTCTATAAACAGTATGTAAATAAACGAATATCATGAAATGTTGTTAATACCGATGGCTTGTGTCGTACATTTCAATACAAAGAGTGGAAAATTATGGTGAGCAGTGACGTCATTTCTAAACATTCAGTAATACCAACTTGACAGTGCGTTTTAATGACACGATTAAAAATGAACGCTTTTATATTTTTGTTAAAACTCTGAGTTTAATATTATTTAATAAAACTTATATATTTAGAATCAGCGTTTATTGGTCTATCTCTATATGAACATATTTTTTTTTTAAATCCATAATACTTTTCACTAGAGTTCATTATTTACCTGACTGTTTGCTTGCAACGTAATTGGAGCTGGAAGTGTGACATATCGCTAAATACCTTTCACATGCTTTCAAATCATTTAATGTGTTGCAGTTGCAATAAAAAAATATTGTTTTATTTTTTAAATTTTATAACTTTTGATTTTTCACGGATTGGGTCTGCGCTAGTTATTAATAAATAAAAACCTGAATATTAACTCAGCTTATAAAAATTTATTTTAATGATGGTTTTATTTCGGTTTGTTACATTTAAATGTGAGATAATTAGAACAAATTTATTGCGTTTTCCGATGCGTTTTATAGATTAAAATTAAACAATGCAATCGATATTAATTTTCACTTTACTCATCCATTGGTAGAAAATTAAATTACACGACACACATCACGTCACGCTAAACAATGGCGCATAACGGATAACGGAAGTTGTAAAGCCGGTCGTTGCTGTATCGCGCAAACCGTTTCCGTTATAACGGAAAATATGTATGATTAGTGTGTTTTCCCGTTGTATTTACGATGAAAATATGCATTTACCTGAAATATTCCTATATAGATACGGTGCTGGGTGCTGCATGTAGCCCGGGCACAAATTAAAACTACGGTGAAATATTGCGCCCTGCACGTTATTGCTAAATTATTTTCTCACTACCACGGCGCGAATATTAAGTATGACAAATTAATATTACATTTTCAATATACATTTTCTCTAGTAGAATAATTTTAGCATGCTCAACAAGAGATTGTAAGGATAATATTTTAGAGTAGAACAGTTTTTTCACACAATGACAACAGTTATTAGTTATTAAAATACTACCGTAAAGAAGAAGATAACATTTTTGATGTATTTTTATTATGCGGTTTATTTATTATAAGTGTGATTTTTTTTTTTTTTTTATTATAGCGACTATATAAAAATTTTTTTACATACAAAATGCAATGTGAAATTAAGTACAAAATATTGTATTTCTTAGTCCTCCTCACTAGGGGATCCTGTGCCGAGGCGGACTAAAATTATTTAAATATAGTTCATTTGTCTTCTATGTCATTTTTAGCGTCTTCGCTAGGGTTTTCTCATTGACCTCTTTAAGCCATATTTTTATTCTTGATTTGTATTCAATTGGATTTTTTATTAGTTTTATGTCTTGGGGGAGGATGTTATGGAGTTTTGTTGCAAAGTATGTATAGTTTCTTTGTCCAAATGTGGTTTTATAACTTGGAATATTTTTTATATCATTTTTATTCGATCTAGTGTTATGCATACACGGTCTAGTAGAGGATTCATTATTTTTGAAGAGCTTCAATAATATATTTTTGGAATATATTTGTTGTACATTTGGTACGTCAAAGTTATTGAAAATTTCTATTGAAGGCGTTCTAATTGGTACTTTCAATATGGTCTTTATGATTCCTTTTTGAATCGTATTCAGGCTGTGTAGGTACGTATTTGCAGCAGATCCCCATCCTATGATTCCATATCCAATTCGATTATTATTGGATAACCAACAAGTTTGCCACAGGTGGTTCACTACGTTTGTTGACTTAGCAGGGGTGCCCGTGTTCATGAGGTGAGGTGTTTGTGGCGATCGCGTTTACCCACCTACAGCGTGGCGGGTCGGATCAGGAGAAACTGCTTGAGGGTGAACTAACTCAGAATCTTCCGAACAGCTCTCCATTGATATACTTGGTGTAACCCTAAATGACCAGCTCAGATACGGGGGCTCCATCGAAGCCAGAGTAAAGTTAGCCTCCCAAAATTGGGCGTACTGTACAGGGCCCGCAGATACTTTAATAGTACACAACTGCTAACCCTGTACAATCACAAGAATTTGGCAGCCACCTCTGGTCTGGAGCTCCAAAATACCTGAAAAATACCTTCGACTCTGTGCAGAAACGGGCGGTCTGTTCGATAGATTCTCCCATCTTAACAGACGGATTGCAATCGTTAAAGCATAGTTCCTTGTTCTACCGATATTACAATGGAAGATGCTCCGAGGAACTAGCATCATTGATCCCTTCGGCACCGGTACATAGTCGGAAAACACGCCAAACGCGTGCCCAACATTTGTACACGGTTGACATTTGTCACATGAGATCTGGTCGCTTCTTCGACTCGTTCTTGTGTTCAACAGCTCGGCTGTGGAATGATTTTCCGGCATCTGTGTTTCCTCCTTCCAACAACATGGGTCTCTTCAAGACCAATGCTCATTCCTTCGTCTCCTCAAAAAGACCATCCACACAGCAACTCAGAAGACATAGGCCCTTAGGAAAATTATTTTCCTTAGGGCCTCCTGTGAGAGTTGTAAAAAAAAGATCTCTCCAGCCGGACTCTTTCGACCCATCATCTTGCACCGCAACGTTGCACAGTGGGAGGGATGGATTCATACGTTTGTCACCCATACACATTTATCAGATAGACCCCCAGATTCCTACCCACTTCTTATACCTTTTTCCTTTCCCTAAAAAGTTCCTCCACACAGCATCCCCAAAGATGAATGATATGGGATTTCTTTTCCCTCAGGGCCTTCTACTTGTAACGGATGCACAGTAAACCGATGCAATCGATGTTAAGTAGAGCCTCTATCTTCTAGTCATTTTGTCTCATTCCGATGTTCGTCACAATATTTATCGGGTTGTTTGTCAGGGAATACTGTGCAGAGAGGATTTTTTTTAAAGGAACTATATAATGAAATAACGCCTCACTAAGATCTCAAGTTCTTTGGAGCGCTTCTTGTTAAAATAGAGGTGAATCAAACAGCATCCAAACCACGTGTATTTAAGCGATTGGGTATATGTAATTAGGTAATCTGTCAACAAAAACTACGATAGCTAAATAAAAATGTTCTTCAAAACTAAAAATAAAAGCTAACATTACACCAACCTCGACAATATTCAACTAATTTACTTCCGTGTGTATTAAAAGTCGTGTGAAAATCTTAGCTTTTGCTTTCTTTAAATATGAGCTAAAAGGCTAACTATGAGTTACAATATTATTTTTTTCCAGCTTTTTTCACGAGCAAGAGTTTCTTCCTTGGCCAAAAATAATACTATTTACGATGTTCAAAAGCGTTCATATTTGAAAACGTTAAAACCGTTAGCGAGAGTTCTTCACTACGTTACTTGGATGCAGAAAAAACCTGACAAAATTGTTCATAAACAGAAACGGTAAATTTCTGAGAAAAATGCACTAAAAAAATTGCTGCTGAGTTTCACGTGAACAGTTTGCACGTCATTCGCAACGCTCTACGAATATGCAAATTTCAGGTATTACGAATGCGAAATATCTCGTAAGCTCGTGGGGGTACCTACCACCCATTTTACAAAAAAATCATTTGGAAATGTGACTTGCTACATAGTTAAGCTCTATTTAGGATGTTGAAAAAAAATACAATTTTAGAGGCAGACGAAAATAATTCATATATATTTTCGTCATTGCTCTAGGACTAAATATATATTTATATCTTAGGGATAAATATATATTTTCGTGATACGATTAATGAATCTGAACAGTATTTTTTCTGAGATATGTTTATCCATCCCACAAAAACATTCAAACAAAACGATGAACGTCAACATTTTTTTAGGGAATGTAACCAATCATAAGTTCATCTCTAGTCATCTTATTACAAAAACATCACACTACGCTTAGCTTTTACTTTCAAAATCATTACGTAAAAAAACAGGATTTATAACTTACCGGAGTTTTTGAGCCGTAAACCTCTTGGCCAAAGGTCAAAGTTTTAAATTAGTGAAGAAAATAACTGGTGTTTATGATTCATGGATGCTGATAGTGACAATCAATTTCTTTTCAATTAGTCGTGAATGAAATTTGGACAATACACATATAATATAATATAGTTTTAAATCCCAGTGGAAGGTAGATTATTTTAGAATAATATAGGGCATTCAAACCCTTCGCAGGGAGTTAACTGAGGGATGAACTTTAAAAATAATCTACCCCAGAGAATGTAGGACGCGTACCTTCAGACCTCAGACCACGGCAATAATTCTCTCCCCTCTTAGTGGTTTAACGAAAGCTCCCCCTGAGTGCTCCATCCTCCATCTGCCTTTGAGAGATTTCATAAAACAGAAGTGCCAAACACAAAGCTCATTTGCGTGGATTAATGGGAGACCTTCTAAAAATATTCCGACGGACGGACTCGTCCATTGGTTCATTGTTGATCTGGATTTGACTTTAGCAGTTCCATTTTGCCGGTACACTTGTCGAACAAATAAAATGCTCGGGGTATATTGCTGTGGTTAAGTGAACGTTCAAATTCATTTATCTACCAGCTACCATCCTGTAGAAATGACTGTGGTTGATTTCTGATGGCCTTGAAAGCGCTTGCAGTTCTAAGTAGTCGTGAAGAAGGTGTGCAAGCATAAAGCGATAGGTAGTGTTTTCAGTTTGTGAAAATTGAATGTTTTATGTTTGGTTGTGGTCAAGGACACCGACGCTCAATCTTAACCAATCAGGCTATGTAGTGCTTTATTTGTCACAAAATCGGTAAAGCCACCCAGTGATTTTTCTGTCACCATGTCACATGTCCTCATAAAAGTCATTCTATCTACTTTTCTACCATCGTAAGAAATGTGATTTAAACCGTTTCAAAAAGAGAGCTTTCTTTTGCTTTACGTATAGGTGCTCCCGACTAATTTCAAACAATTCAATGAAACAGAGACCCAAGATTTGAAAACTTTTCGTATTATTATTTTTATACAAAAAGAAAATAAGTGAAGTGACACTAAAATGTGTGTTTTTTTAATCTCTTTATAAAGTGGCAAATAAAGTTTAAAAGAAAAATCAATCGGAAAGCGAATTTCAGAAGCGGAACTTCAGCTATGTTAGCGTTCAAAATTTTTATAATTTTTAATTATGTACATAAATATACGATGTCCATTTGTAAATTTAAAATCTGATAGTCTTTCATCTGCTTTCAAAAACCGTATTTCATTTTGGGATGCCTTCGATAGCGAATATATTTTATTTTTTTATAAGAAGCAATAGTTACTTTGTGGTTAGACATTATATTATAAAAAATAAAACAAACACTTTGTTTTTAACCACGAATTTATTATTTTATATATCTACCAGTTTCGCTTCGACCAAGCTTCCTCAGGATATAATAATAACTAAATATTAAGACAGAGTTATCAGTTATCAGTTATACATAAGTTGAGCGACAGAAAGAGAAAGAATATGACAAAAGAACATAGTTAGACAGAGACAAAGTATTTGAAAGTGGTACAATAGATAATCAATTAATAATAATTAAGGACCTCACATCATGGGCTGGGATGGATTGTAGGAAAGAAGTTAAAGATAGGGCTATATGGTGTATTTTTTTGATCGGATAAACTTATTTAATTATTAAGTAGGAATTCTGACATATTAGTATTTAATGATTTTCTAATTTCTAAGGCTTCTAAGTTATCTAATTTAATACCACGTAAGGCGAGGTTATCTGGTGTTACAGGTAATGTGGTGATATAGTAGAATTTTGTAATTATTTGAAGTACACAGCTTTAAAATTAGAATCGTAAATGGAAAACAGACCTGTGAACCATAATAAATCAACTTCGCAAGTTTTTATGTGGTCGGGGAAACAGAAAATAATTTTACTCAAACTAAAAATATTTTGACAACACTTCAAATTGTAATTTATCAATTAATCTGGGATTTCTGAAGGTATGTTTAGGTATTACACCTTATTTTAATCAGAAAAGTATGCGGCATAGTCACAATTAAAGAAAATGGCACCAATCCTACTATTTTTGGTAGGAGCTTAAGTAGTTTGTGGGTAATATTAAGTTTTTTTAAGTGTTTTTTTTTGGACTTAACGAATTGTGATTTTAAAAATTTATTTTTATTTTCTTTAATTCAAATTCTGGATTTATGGTGAATTATCATCATGTAAAGGTCGGTAAACAATTTTAAGGTTGTTTTGGTCTATTTAAACATATCACCAAATTTCCTATCCTCACCGGAACCTTCCTTTAGACATCAAACTGGCCTTTCATACAAATAATAACCTCGGCAAATTTTTAATCAATACTAAAGATAAAGAAGATGGTTTATCTCATTCGGGTATCTACAAACTAACCTGCAATGATTGTCCTGCTTTCTATATTGGAAAAACAGCACGAAATGTCAATACTAGGGTAAAGGAACATTTACGCTGTTTGAATGGAAAGGGTTTCTCTGAGCTTGCAAATCACTTAATCTCAGCAGACCACAGTTTTAATAAAATTTCAGGAACGCTCATGTTTCATAAAAACAGTATTGGTATTAAATTAGATAACTTAGAAGCCTTAGAAATTAGAAAATCATTAAATACTAATATGTCAGAATTCCTACTTAATTATCAAATAAATTTATCCAATCAAAAAAATACACCCTATAGCCCTATCTTTAACGTGTTTCCTACAATCCATCCCAGCCCATGATGTGTATATATATGTGTTATATTGTTATTCTGAGGTCCTTAATTATTATTAAATTAGCATTGCTCTAAATATTGTCTTTTTATATTATAAATGTAGAATACGTGAGACTTGTAATATTTAATTGAATCCCGTTAACTGTTGGTAACTTGTGATTAGATGTGTAATGTTATCTCCCTCCCTCTAATTGATTATCTACTGTACAACTTTCAAATACTTTGTCTCTGTCTAACTATGTTCTTTTGTCATATTTTTTCTCTCTCTGTCGCTCAACGTATGTATAACTGATAACTCTGTCTTAATTTTTAGTTATTATTATCTTCTGAGGAAGCTTGGTCGAAGGGAAACCGGTAGATATATAAAATAATAAATTCGTGGTTAAAAACAAAGTGTTTGTTTTATTTTTTAGAATATATTTGAAATTGAATGACAAGGAATATTTCAAAATAAATATATAATCCGATGTAAGAGTATGTTTATAACTTCATACTAAATTGGCTAAACCAGAGTAGTTAAGAATGAGGATAAATATAATCATTGGTTAAGGATTGTGACACTAGCGCAATTTTTTTTTTGCGTTTTATAGTCAGCTTTAAATATTTGGAAGATTTATCAAACGTAATAATCAATATTACAATTCCCAAACTGAAACAGATCTTAAACACTCAAAATAGAGTTCAAAAATAAATATACCGATTTACACTTATTTCCTGAGTTATAAAAAAATCATCAAGAAAACAAAGAAATCTTTTTTTTATTTTCTGGTGTATTCACCCTCTCCCAAACCAGTGTCGATCTGTCTCACGAAAACATTTTCTTGGAGAAAGAACCGTATCTTTTTAGTAAAAGGTTTTTCTAAATTCAAGGAACAACTCGCATTAGTAGAAACTGTTTGTTTCTGTTGTGTTGGCACTACCGGTCTAAGCTTCAGATACTAGATAAAGCAAACAACCGAACACACGCAGCCTAGAAACTGTTATTCAGCGATTATGTTTGGATAACATTAAACGGCGTGTATTATTTTGTTTGTTTATTATCTGGGGTACATTGCGCGCATAGTTCACCAGACCGAAATAAATTTGGTTAACCTTCCGTCGGGAGCAACCAGGCACCTCTGCACACCTGAGTTCGGGTGCAATGTGCCGCTGGCACTGCACTGGTTTGAAAATGGCTTTTCTTAACTACCTATATTAATTTCAGCTCTCCAAAAGTAATCCCTAACCTTATGACTAAGAAAAAAAATAGTTTAATGACTAAGTAATAAGTAATATTTTAATTTATGTAATAAAAAAGGAGTGTGTTTTAGACCACCAACTGAAGGAAAACTTCTTTATCTCCATCTATATGATAGGAAAAGGGAAAGAAAATGTGCGCGCGCACTGCTCTCTCTTGCACCTACAGTGTGATACAGACAATAGGCCTGCACTGTGTCTTAGATATACGAAACGTTATTGGCTATGAGAGAAAGAGAGAAAGAAAATGTGTGCTCGCACCTCTCTCTCTTGCCCCTACAGTAATATAGGAAACGTAACTCTCTTTCCATCTTCACTTAATTATATCTCTCTCTCAACTACCGTTCGCCTTTCTTTTCGTAACGCTCTTATAACGCATTCACCAGCTTACTCCCCAAGTCAAGTGTGCGTAAAGAAGTTTTACTTCAATAAAAAGTTGAGAGAACGAACTCCGGTATCGGCAGAGACGGGAAATGAGTGAAAGGCGAGCAATGGTGTTGTGAGTCGAGTCTTTATTGAGGCTACGTAGCGATGGTCGATGTGGAGTGGAGTAACAGAGGTGTAGACAGAAGCGATGTTGATGATGCACGGTCGTGATAAGTGATGAAGGTCGGTGATGCTGTGGCGGTGAAGACCACGGGTCTTCAGGTGGCCAGCGCTTTGCTCGAAACCGTGACGGTGGAGAATGACCTGATCGTCCAGGCGGTCGCTCGATGGCGATGACTTGGTGAGTGAATCCATCTACGGCGCAGGAGTCCTTGTGAGGTGAAGATGAATGGTGCTCTCAATGGCAGCGAAATGCGTCAAACCCCGGTAGATTGAAGCGGAGCTGCTTCCTGGACTGAATATGCGGTGGATCTTGTAGTCACAGTAGCGGAGCTGTAATGTATCTGCTGGTACGATGGATTAAAGAGCTAATGTGGGTTAGTCCTCGAAGGAAGCGCTGCCGCAAGGGAGATTCCGTACACTGGGCACTCGTATGAATGATTTTTTACTTGTAGACTGACGTGTTATTGACTGGCTCGACCGTAGATGCCTTATGTAGCCAACTTGTTCAGTAGCTACTGGAAAGGAAAGCAAAATACACTCGAGATCCTTCGCGAAGGTTCGGCGCGGTAATGTGAATTATTGGAAGTAGCTCTATACCTTTCCAGTACTGGGCAGTGCTAGGTACGGCGTAGGTAGGTAAGTACCTGGCGCCACGGTAATATGTGGGTATTTTTTGTGTAGGTATTCTTTATGAGATGAATTTATCAGAAGCGGACACTGTAAAAATTGAGAGAGAAAGTGGTCGCTTCAAAGTTATCAAGTTTTGAAACGTGCACAATCATTATCAATTTCAAACATTAAATAATATTAAAAAAAAATTGTAAATAAATATTACCAGAACCATATTCAATCAGAATCATACATCTTTGTGATGGAATCCATTTTGTGATAAATAAATAAGAAAGTATGTGCCCTAAAAAATATGAGTCTAACATAACACGGACGTCACGTACTAGTCTTCACGTTGCCAGGTGTGATATATTGTCTTTTATCGTTTTATTTTTTATTTTATTCTTATATAACTCTCCTGGTCATCGGCAAGACAGTTGTTATGTTCTCTCTTCCTCACTCGTATATTTATTTACTCCTGGGCACTTGGCACCAGTCGTAAATTTTTCGTTTTCTCTTGGCTCTGATCGATATTTAAATTCTTAAGGCTTTGCATATGTGTGGTAGGGATGGAAAATTCCTCCCCTACGTCACACAAGCCTTTATGAAAATTGGACCCTTATTTCCTCTGATAACTACAGAAAGCTACTTAAAGCTCCCTTGTACTACATACCTTTAGAGATATATGTACTTAACTAATAAATACGTTATTTACGACTTTGAACGTAAATATTTTCGTATTTAGGTTGTAATTAAACTCCATCAAACGTTGTGTAATTTTTTGATTTATGATATAGGACTTTAATTACTTTCATTTTTTTGTGGTAACCCTTTTGATTCTAAACGGAGCGTTGAATTTCAAACTGTATTGGTCTCTCTCTTGCAAATCTAACCTTAAGTAATTTCTCTAAATGAGCTAACTTCCCTTTGACGTTTATTATGATTCCCTACATCCTAATGAATTCATGAATAAACAATACTAATCGAAACTACACATGACTAATTGAACAGATAATTAAATATAACTCAAATGGTTAAATGTTAGTAAATTTGATTATGATTGTATCTTGTATCTGCTTGGCACCCCTCCATTTTGATTCAGCTGCTATAAGGTACATATAAAGATGGATTTAGTAGGTTAATGTAATTAGTTAATTGCATATTTGACGAACTCAGAATAACCCTTTTCTGGCAAAATTTGGCTCCTGCCTCCATCAAGTAAGCAAGGTGATCAGGTGTCAACCCAAAATTCGCACAATCTTTTGGCACGGTTCGATTGATTGATACCTAAGTTATCGCGTCCCAACCAAACCTTCCTTCGCCATCATGCACTGCCTTCAGGTCTTCCCCCGAGCCCAGATACCCCCAAATTCCTACTCCTCCAAAGTTTACTATTTACTTAGGGCGAACCGGTTTCGTCCTATATGCAATCATATACTCACGGGTTTGTGTGGAGTTACGGGTCGTGAATCCTCCCTCCACGTTCAAGAAATGAGACGAGAGTGACCCGACAGGCCTAAAGCACTAATTGTAAGTGAGTTCGTTTCATTCAATGAACAGTACATAAAAAGATATATATGTAAACATACGTTTTGGGAAGGTTTATAACTTGCAATACGAAACTACTTGCATCGCATTCCAAGCTCGGATCTCGCCCATCAAATTCTGCGAAATTCTCAGATTGATACCGAATACATACGTAAGAATAGTGGGAAATATAAATACATACTAGTAAATTAAGATCTTATTTGGCGATGTGTTCTGGAGATTCGCCAAAACTCCAAGCTTTTGTTTGGTTTTGTTGACGGTTTTGTTTGAGAGATCCGCCATCTCTATGGTTTGGTTAATGTTATAGAAGCGACCACTGCCTTCTATTGGTTGAACTGTATTTTTTTTCTTTCCCTCCCTTCCAATGTTCAACTTTTGATAAATTCTTACTATCCCGTGATTCTCAATTGATTCATGTAAATCCTCATTACCCCTTATTATTTGATTTGCTATAATAAAACTGTTTATTTTCAATTGTTTAGGTCTGTAGATACCTCTTTACGTTCAAATTAAAGATAGTGTTTAATTTTTTTTGTTTTTTTTTTGCTTCTAATAATTGCGCAATATAATAATTTTTATCCCGTTCCTAGAAGTTAATACCTAAGTACGATATCCACTAATCAAGGTCATTTTTTTTCTCCTTTTACCGTATTCGAACTAGTGCCCCAGTGACCGACTTATTTTGTAAACAATTTGAGTTATGTAACCATTCCCGACGGCCTCGTGACCTAGATTCAAAGCGTACGATGTGTGTTTACTTTAGACATTCCCGATGACGTGTGAGATGGACCTAATTTTTTTTTCTTTGTTTGATAATGATGTACTTAGCGCAATTGTCTAGCCTGATCCCCGATTACGTATACATATTTATTCATTTTTATATACTTTGTCTCAATAAATAATTTATAATATACTGGTATGTATAATTATATTATGATTGAAATAATTTCTAATATCATAACTTATTTCAAATGCTCTGGATTTTCTGAAATTATATTAATACATATATAAAATTAAATATAAAATATTGATTTGTAAATTTATCACACATAACTACTTTTAATAGCTATTGATGAATTCAGAGGTAGGAATCGATACCCCTTTTTCCTCTTTTTATATAAGTGTTTTTCTTTTTGATTAAAATTTTTCTTGGGAACAATAAAATTACATATATTTATGTATATATATATATATATATATATATATATATATAATAAGTATATTTTATATATATATATATGTATATATATATATGTTATGATTAAGGTTTTCACGGGTGTAAGATGTAGAACAGTTTTCTCGGTTTACCCGCGTAACGTAGTCCTTAAAAGGACTTTTTAACTCCTGACGTTTCGGACAGATCACACTGTCCATCTTCAGAGACCTTATGTCTTGAGTTTTTGTCTCAAACTGATAGCTTTCGCATGTCTGTTCGGTCCAAAAGCTAAAACTTAAGTGAGTGCAAGTCACTTCTTATGTCTAGAACGAAGTACCCGGGTTGCAGGTGATTGATGGTGGAGGGGGTGGGGGGCGGGGCTGACAGTAGATACCTGATTGGTAAAGCTAATTGGAGACACTACTGGTAATTTTGGAAATGCCGTTTTTGGGGTATTTTCATCGATTAAGACTTTCCAGGTGTTGGGAATTCTGATTGCGTCATTTCTAGTATTCATATTATTTTTATGTTTATAAATTTCTATTGCTTCGCGGTAAATTCTCAGGCCTATTGTTAGCTCGTGTGGTTCGCCCACCCAGATATTAGCAAAATTTCTTGCCCAACGCTTTCAGCCTTTTGTTGAGAAAGCAGATTCTTACGTGCGTAATGCTGAGCATTTTATTTCAACAATTTCTAATATAACTTTAAACAAGGGTGACATTTTAGTGAGCTTCGATGTAGTCTCTTTGTTCACAAAAATACCAATAAATTAAGCATTAGAGTTAATTAAATCGAAACTAGACGTTCCGACTGATTTTATCACTCTGACGGAACATTGCCTTAAAAATACCTATTTTCAATTTGAAGGACAAATATATAAACAAATTCAAGGGGCCCCGATGGGCTCACCCCTCAGCCCGGTAATCGCTAATATTTACATGATGTACTTTGAAATAAAGGCATTAGAGAGCGCCCCTCTGAAACCTTCACTATGGCGTCGCTATGTGGATGATACCTTCATTATTTGGCAACACGGAATTGAAGAATTAAATAACTTTCTTATTCATTTGAATAGTATCCATGAAGATATTAAATTTACCATGGAAATCGAAGAAAACGATTGTCTCCCATTTCTCGATATTTTAGTTAAAAAGAAAAAGAACGGCAGCCTTGGCCATACCGTATATCGTAAACCGACACATACAAATAGATACTTAAACGCCAACTCAAATCATAACCCATCTCAGTTGTCATCAGTTATAAATACCCTAGTTACCCGGTCAAAACGACTAGCGGACAAAGATCATATTCATGAAGAACTGGGTCTTCTTAGTAGTGCTCTTCAAGCAAACGGTTTCTCCAAATATTTAATAGACAAATCCATAAATAAACGCAAAAAAACTATTTCTGAAACGAAAGAAGAACCCCTTTCTATAGCAATTCTCCCATTCATCAAAGGCTCGACAGATAAAATCAGTCGAATCCTCAAAAGAAATAAAATCAAAACTATTTATAAATCAGAAAATAAAATCTCGTCTCTATTAAGAAGTCCAAAGGACCACATTCCACTTGAGTCACATGGTATTTATAAAATACCTTGTGGGGCATGTGAAAAGGTGTATATTGGACGTTGCAATAGAAAAATATCATGTAGAATTGCAGAACATAAAGTAGATGTCACTAATAAACGCTTAACTTCATCCATAGTGCAACACGTCCTTAATGAAGGTCATAAAATAGACTTTAATAATACAAAAACAATAGCTAGCATATACAATGAACCAAAAAGAATTTACCGCGAAGCAATAGAAATTTATAAACATAAAAATAATATGAATACTAGAAATGACGCAATCAGAATTCCCAACACCTGGAAAGTCTTAATCGATGAAAATACCCCAAAAACGGCATTTCCAAAATTACCAGTAGTGTCTCCAATTAGCTTTACCAATCAGGTATCTACTGTCAGCCCCGCCCCCCACCCCCTCCACCATCAATCACCTGCAACCCGGGTACTTCGTTCTAGACATAAGAAGTGACTTGCACTCACTTAAGTTTTAGCTTTTGGACCGAACAGACATGCGAAAGCTATCAGTTTGAGACAAAAACTCAAGACATAAGGCCTCTGAAGATGGACAGTGTGATCTGTCCGAAACGTCAGGAGTTAAAAAGTCCTTTTAAGGACTAAGTTACGCGGGTAAACCGAGAAAACTGTTCTTCATATATATATATATATATATATATATAAAATATACTTATTATATTTATAATATTTTAATATAGTTACATATCACATTTTAAGCGAGTAATATTTTATTATAATAATTAATCCAAATACCAATGTTTGCTGCATTCCCTTTCTCCTTGGAATCTGGAAAGTTTTGTAATTGGAAAAACTTACCCCTACCAGGTTTTTCCGACCGGGAAATACACGGCTAAACCTTGCTGCAATTTTCCTAAATTAATTTTCATTGTTCTAAATTTAAATAAATCTTTTTGATTTCAATTTTTTTCTTTTTTTTTCCGTTTAATCTAATTAATTTAAATGATGTATAAACTCTATCGTTCTAAACTGTATTTTATTTCAAAACTCGTTGGTTAAATAACAATTTAAATGATAGTTACTTCGCGATTAATTTAGAAATGGTAAATTGTTGTTAAATTAAATTTTTATCCCTCCGAACTTTTTTGTTTTATTATTATTATTTAAGATAATTAATTTAAATATTTATTATTTGTTAGAACACTTTTCACTTAGATTGAACACACGTATTTAATTATAACTTCTTCACACTTAATTATCACATCACTTCAGTTATTTATTGCACTAATATTAAACGCGAAATTTCTAAGTTTAAAAATACGATTTTAAGTGATTATAAAATCCGAATTTTCCACTAAAACAAATTGTATTTATCACGAGCACTTTTATTTTTCACAAGTAATTAATGCGTTGACTTTATTTTTATTTTCACTGACTCTAACTGCAAAGTATTTTTTTTTTGTAGATCACTGGCTAGAATGTGAAAATTTATCAATACATATCATCAATACATATTATTGTCTTACAATAATTATCACTTAGAATTTTTCAACTTTAAATTACCAACCGTTTCGTCACGTCCCGCGAACTATTAACCCTTTCGACCACGACCGTAGACTGTCCCCAACTGCCATTTGTCTAGTCTTTTATACCCCTCTCAGGTCCAAAAGAGCGTATCTGAATTTTCTGTAATAAACCAATCTAATTTCTATCAACTCGTAATTTCTTGAAACCTCCTCATTATTGTCGAATGCTGTCCATTAGTCCCTTCCGCGACTGTACGTTTGATGTCTGTCCCGTACTTTCATACTTATAAGATCCGGATTTAGTAAGATCCATGTTTAATCGCCCAACTTCCTTTGTCCTGGTGTTCATACAAAATTAGCTTGAATTTAATAATTTTAAAGTTCTATTTTCATCTATTTCGTAACATGTCCATGCGTACGGCATCTACCATATGTTCCAAATCTGTCCCCAAATTCGCCTATCAGAGATATCTTCATATCGAAGTCTTTCTCGCAAATTTTTCATTTTTATTTTATTATTTTTCCTCGAGTTTTTCTGTATTCTATATGAACCTTTCCAATTAAAAACCGAATTTTCTCTATTTACGTCGTATATTTGAATTTTCCCATTTTTTCTAGAATTTTCTTTTATTCACGACACTCTTTCTATGAATTTCCTTATTTATTTTTACCTTATTGTTCATATCTCTATAGATTTTAATATTACAAGCCGTATTTATTTTATTCACTGTTAATCTAAGATTTCCTTTGTTTTTCTCTGTCGTATCTTCTCTCCCCTCGCTTCCCTGTACTCCCCTGATATAACCATATCGTTTTTTGATGTTTGCTGCCTCTTGGAAAATTTCATTTTCTATTTGTTATTAATAAATATATCATTTTTAACATTTTTATAGGAGATACCCCCACTTCGGCCCTTAAATTTCTGTCATTTTTATTGCTTCATAGAGATCGACCCACAAATTTTGTCTCGTTCTTACCCAAAATCCCATAAACCATATGCTTTGACAGTTGTATACGTTAATTTCTGTACCCACCTGGCAATAAATCCTTTTTTATTTAAGTGTCGTTAACTTTTATGTGAATTCTATAATCTAAATATTTCGTAAGACCCATGATAATTTTTATAGCCCTTTTAACGACTAATTGCTCTTATCTAAACAATTTTCATGTTCGAATATTCCTTGTTTATCACAACAAAATACATCTGAGATCGACAACCATCGTAATGTCTCCTTTTTCCCTATAATCGCGTACTATGTTACACTATAATCTCCATTTTAATTACGTAAAATGACTCCTTTTTCTGAGTTTTTCTATCGCAATGTTTTCAGCATTTTCCACTCCCCTCTGCAATGTACTCTATTTTCCTTTCAAACACTTGTTACTGCACTAAACCCTCTGAAATGTACCCTCGTACACTCTTTATAACTCTCATTTTTTTTTAAGTTTTCTCCCTAAATCTTTCATCGTAATATCCTCGCTCCGTCTAGAATTGATAACGATAATTTTCCATTGTTTTTTCAATATTTCCATTTCCTTTAGCACGTTTTCCCTCGAATCGATCATCTCCGGTCGTCATACATAATTATTCTATAGTTGAAAATCCTCCCGCAGACGTGCCTCTCGATCCCTGCGTTTTCTACTCAATATATTACTGATAAAATTTTTCCATCGTTATTCAAGTGTGTTTCTCGTACCTAAAATGCTTTAATGCATTCGAGAACTAAGGTTAACGATCTCTGAAATTCACTCGTTATCCATAAAATTTCTCGGGTTCATCGTACTTACGTCCCTGAATCAACTATTTTTTCCCATGGAGTTTATTCACCTCTCGGTCCGATGAAAACGAAAGGATAATTAATTACATTCTTAATTGCCGAGTCCAAAGGTCGATCCTTTGTTCTAAAATGGGCTCGGCCCTCTTCTTGTTGATAGGCCGATTTGATTTTTAATCGCTTTTGCTGCAATCCAATTGGCTGTCAAGATATCACGGCCTAAATAAATTGGGAAGTCCCCTGTCTCTGATTATTTGTTGATACCATCTGTGATTTTTTAATCAATACTCGTCTCACTTTGTCTAATTATAGATCCCTACCGTAAATATGAATTCACTTTATTCTGATCCGATAGATGTCGTAGGTGTGTCCGTTTTATAAGTAATTGATATTTTCTTTTTAAATTAGAGTGGGAAGCTACGATATTTTCTAATTTTCACTGTTGATCAATGCAATTCATCACACAGGTGAGAAACTGATAAGTTCAAATCGCCTTCTAAAGACTACAGGGTACTGAGAATGGCGGGATCCGACGACGTTCTGGCGGAAGGGAGTAATAAAAAATTCCGGCCTGTGCCTGTCAGATCAGGTCAGTCCGACAGAGGTTAAGAAAAAAAAATCGCATTACGTAGCATCCAACAATTTTCAAATTGAACGACACGATGAAAACTACATTTATTATTTTTAATCAAGATACCTGTTGCCACCAAACTAAATCTTTTTTTTAGTAGGTACCGGTTTTTTCACAAAATTGCTAACTTTACCAGAACATTAAAATAAAATAATATTTAACGAAAAGACTAACTTATAATAATAATAAAAATAATTAGATAATTTATAGAGGGCGGTTTTTGTGAAAAATCACCTCAAAGGCGCTGTACAATTTATTAGGAATGCTTAGGTTCTAACTAATCTTACTATTTACAAATGGATATAGAAACATACTTACCTGGCAGGTCACTTCCGATAAACACACTTTAATTAGAAAGTTTATATATTATACATTATTATATTATGATTGTGATAACCGTGGCCGGTTATATACATTACTCTGGACTCCTTGTGGTGGATCCAGATTCCTCTTGATGATGACCTCAGTGGGATGCAATAATAAGAATGTGGGTAGACTATTACTGTTTATTCCGAGGTCGTACAGAGGTGCGTCGTAGGAAGCCTAAATGCTAAGAGAGGACGAGTAGACAACATTCACGCCTTTTATACGTTCCGCATGCTGTCTCACTCATACACGCATGTCTCTTTCATACTGCAAGACATACGTTCACTACAATAATGAATACTGCAATTTAATTAAACTTTTCTAAATTATACTTTACTGTGTCATACTATTTAAAGCCATAACATAATATTGATATACAGCTTAAAATGGTAAATAATTAGTACTAATTAGTAACACTAAAATTATAGTAGCAACGATTTGCAGATTTTAATTTTGTCGATAAATACATAATATATTATACCCACATGGTGTCCGGGCGTTAGGTAAGTGCGGTAACTTTGGGAGGCTTCAAAGTGATTGGTATCCTACCTACAAATCAAAAAGATACATTACTTTTTGTAGTAATGATAATATGTTTTTAATTTTATTTATTTATTTCTATATATTACGTATTTACCTATTTATTAACATTTTTAGATAATAGATAAATTTTGAAAACATTTTTACCTAATATATTTTGCAATTTTATTATGTTGGGTGTAAGGTGGGTGGTTTGGTATATTTATGGGTGTAAGGTAGGTTTGTGAAGGTGAAACTGTGGATACGTATTGTTGTATGTTTCGTGAACACCTCACTAGGAGAACCTGTGCTGAGGTGTTTACGTGTTTATTTATGATTGTATGACAAGTATTTATGTGTTGTAGTACAAAGTTTTTTTTATTTATTTTAATGTTTTATTTTTTATTTTAATGGTTATTGTACGTGTACATAGGTTGTATGCAAGGTGAGTGCGATGCAATACATGAATTATGTTTTGGTCAGTTACTTGAAAGCGCACCTTTTTACGCTAAAAAAACTGAAGTAGTTTTCCATTTTCAAAAACTTTGTGTTTTTTATCGTATACTTCTAGCTGACCAGGCGAACCTCGTACCGCCTCAGAATCAAAAACTGTCGTGTTTACTTACTAGCTGAATTAAATTCAGTTCTTTATTAAGATAAAATTTACATAATGAAGCAATTTTCGATGCGCAACTGTCCGTGTTTTATTTTTGCCAGTATCAAATATGGCGTTGTGAACCGATTTATATTTTTAGTGATTTTTTTTACTTTTCTACTTACTTACCATTTTCTGTATCCGTGTGAGGGAGATTTATTATAATTATTGTAATTTTTCCTTTGGAGGGGTGCAGACATACGTTCATCGTTTATCTCATTTTTGACTGTTGACATTAAGTGTGTAAGAAAGAGGAGCAGCATTATGTGTGTAAGAACAAAAGCAAAACAACCAGCGCATTGACAATTGACGTTTTTGAATTTTTGGAATTCACTCACTATTCAATATTATACTAATCACAATATTACTGCAGCTCTTTTAAAATATGAGAATTTGTTCCGTACAAAATGTATGAGAAAAAGAATTTTCTTTATAATTTTTTATTTCGTGAATTGTTCCGATGTTTTAATAGCTATTCTGCTATTCGGAGAGGAGTCAAATCCAACAAATCAAAGATCATAAAAGTCGGTCTAGCTGTTCTTGAGTTATAAATGGTGTAACTAACCCTTTTTTTGTTATATATAATAAAGATAAAGAAGAAGATAATATGAAAGAGTACTGAACCTACCCATGTGAACGTATTTGGATACTATCAGTTCGTCCTTTGTCTAAGCACTGAAGGACTGAGGCAATGTCGCTACACGAAGTAAGTAAGACGTAAAGAAAACTCTCGGCACTCAGTTATTTTACGTCGATGCTTTAAAATGCAAATTTAAATCCGCTTCAGTTTTCCTTGCCAGGGAAATGTACTAACTGACTGCACGCTTTAAAAATACCAGAGCTTTATGTTATGTCCTTGTTTATCTTAAAATGCAGTGTCATTGGTTGTAATTACGCTGAAATTAATAAACTAAATTTATAAAAAACGAGTGTGCTTTAGACCACACGACTGAAGTAAAACTTCTTTAGCTCCATCTATATCCTCTCATCTAATCTCTCCTCTTGCTCCTACAGTGTGATACAGACAATAGGCCTGCGCTGTGTCTTAGATATATGAAACGTAACTGCTTATGAGAGAAAGAGAGAAAGAAAATGTGTGCTCGCACCTCCTCTCTTGCCCCTACTGTAATATTCGAAACGTAACTCTTTCTACCTTCACTAACTTATATCTCCCTCCCAACTTCCGTTCGCCTCGCCCGATCACACTTTTCGTAACCTTCTCGTCACGCATTCACCAGCTTACTCTCCAAGTCTAAAAATTTATAATTTAAACGTCGTTTTAGGAAAAGTATACGTTGATGAACTTCAAGATATCAAGAAGTTATGCATAAATACATTTTGCTTTAAATGATTGATTTTGTTTATACCATTATGTACCCACTCTTGTAGTTTTTTCGTGTTTTATTTACCTATATAAATTAGTAGTTCTGTGAACAGAAAACTTAGCAAAATATTGATAGACCCAACTTGACAGCAAGAGCCAACTTAACGCACAAGCGTTACGTCTGTTGAAATAAAAGTGCGAAATAAAAATTTACCTACTATCAAACACGGCTAGACAAGGTTGACTGGACACGGAACACACAAAAAAAAAATTACAGAAAGACGAAATACAAAGTGGTCGAGTCAAGAATAACATTTTTACTTTCATTAGCACACAATATTCTTGAGTCTTGTCTCTATTATTGCCTCACAATTTCAACTAATGTTGAGGCGATGTAATAGCTTTTGCGAGGTGTCATAATATTAAATAAATAAACCAAACCCTTTCGTGTCCTCAGTCAACCAGAAGAGATCGTTCACGCTTTTGACATCTGTCCCTTGACGATTGTTCTTGAGAAGAAAAACACTGTTCTACAACTCTTTGACCTTCCACTTCTTCTTTCTTGATGATCCAACTTTTTTTTAAAATTTATTCGAGGACTACGAAGATGGTTTGAAAATAAATATTATCTAAATTAGTTCATTTTAGTTAGTGTTTTCTTCATAGTCAAACGTCTCCGTGACACTTAAAGTTTCGTATAATTTTTTTCACTCACGTAGGAGGCCCAGTGTGTTAGCAAAACGTGCAAGACATATATTACAAAGACGTAATTTTTTCTCAGAGCCGTCAAATCTCGAGCAGCTGACACGTGGGTAATGGTATTCCACAAATATCCGGACCATTCACCGGTGAACCGGAAACTGAAATGGGCTCCGATCTGCTTACGTGACGCAGACGAAACGTAAAATGTAACGTCACGTAGGGCGGTAGACTTATTAAGATCGCATTTGTGATAGTATAAAGCGTCAACACTTTTTAACATGTGGGATGAATGCTCTTCTTATAAATCGTGTATATTTTTCAGAGGAAAAGGTAGTTTCTGAGAAAAGTGAATTTATTTTATATTAAACTTATTAAAGTTATCGGAGTTTCCGATGAAATTATCATTCTGGATCATCACTGTAACTTTATTTTCCTAGCACCAGGACAATGTCTTTATCTTGCACTACGTAATGGTCTTTGGTTCAATGCAGATATACTTGTACATTCTTCTCGCACAATAAATTCAAGGGTTTTTCTTTTAGTTTTTCTTTTCCCAGGATATCCTTGAATTCATTAAATTTTCATTCACAATCATTAATCAATTTGGGGAAACCATTTATTGGACAACCCTGCCACAGATCACCCCAAGTGGTTCGCTATGTTTGGTGAGTTGTCCGAGTTCACGCGTTGAGATTTGTTTGGGTCTTGGCGGCGGATTCACCTTCCCACCATCTGCATAGCAGACCCGATTATCTTTGATCTCTTCAGCAGGACTCGCTCGAAACAACTTGTACCGTGCCACTCATGGACACACTAACCTCCATATTCATACCCAACCTTTTGAGATGACATAGGTCTTGAGGGGAATTATTTTAGAGAGCTAATGCAAAAAAATAACTCACATTTTCATTTGCTTAAACAGAGCATTTGACATCCGAAGACTAATTCGTTTTCTGAGTGAAGTAAAAAAATATATTAAATGAAAAAAACCTGGTTTTAACCACTTACGAGTATTATTCGTGTTACCGGTTTCACAAAAATGGCTCAGTACATAATTTAGAAGCTTTAGAAATAAGAAAGCTGTTAATGGTGAAAGAATTTTTTTTAATAATCAAGGCAATTTGGCATTTAGTCCCTGTAAGTAATATTAAGAACATATGTATGAACATATGTATTTTATGAACATATGTATGAACATATGTATACACAAAAATTCCAACTACCTTCGAATTCCTTCGACCCTTTGATCTGTCTTTTTCTGTTTAATATCTTATCCCATTCGTATGTGCTATAATGTATTCGTATCTCAGTACCACTATTCCATCGTTCTATTTTTCGTCGTTATTTTAATAAATTAGTGGTTTAAAACAAAGAATAATTTTTCATCATATGTGTTTAAAAAACTCATAGGGATTTCTGTTTATAACAAAAAAATGTAATATATTATTTTAAATGACATAAAAATAAATATTTACTCATTAACAAGTTCTCCTAAATTGCAATACAGGATTGTGTTTATTATCCTTCGAAATTCGCTTCAAAGTTTGTGTCATTTACCGGCAATCTCCATGACACGGTTAAAAATTCATTTTTGACAAATTCTTCAAACTGTCATCCTCACAATACCCATATTTATATGCGCTGCAGCTAAAAGCAGTTTTTAAGCCTACAAGCTAAGTCAAAAACAAACTTTAATAACAGTTTCAACTCAATGAAAAAATATATATGCAGTTTGGGGAGCCATGAAGATTCAAATGATTAAACATCAATTTATCTGTTCCGATCTTTTTCTGAGACCATTTAGAGTTCTATCGATATAAGTTCATGATTAAATTATGGAGGCTATTTCCCGATATTCACTCGAACTAGATAAAATATAATAAGTAATGTAAATTATAACTTACATTTACAAATTAATGAATAAAAAGTACCTAATTGTAAAAGGATTTCAGATACTGCACGTACTATCAGATTTCAGTTACTTGCAGGTGTTCGGTAAATAAAATTTATTCGGTATGTTGAAAAAATCACGAAGGATATATAAATAATATTCAATGCATCGGTTCTCACCAAAGATATTGAAATATAAGAGATGTGTTATCCGCAGTTTTTACTGGGTGGGACTGCGCTTCCGGGTGGCGTATTTCCAAAACCTATACCGGTTCAGTCGCGGTAGCGACAATTTACATTTTAAATACACCTTTATATTGGTTATTTTTTATCACTCTGCAAAAACAAAAATTATTCTAAAATCTAGATATAATAATCTTAATAATGTGTATATTAGAAATATTTAAAATATTTAACTGTAACTGTATTTATAGAGAAAAAGATTACAGAAATTCGAAAATGTAGAAGAACTTCTGGAATTAGAGTAGGAAAATATTGAGCATGAAACCTCATAGAAGTACTACGACATCTATCAATGTGAGTTTTAGCATGAGAAGCCAAGGGAGAAGGAGGAATCTGATTACTTAACATAGCCGAAGCCATTCAAGTAACGTTTCGATTCCTAATAATGGTCTTTCACAAGTGAGAGCCCAATTATTTCCATAATTTATCAAAATAAATCGTTGTTTGTATATTTTGTTGTGTATCCATATACAAACCTCGATTAACCCTAGAATCATACTCATAATAATATACTTTAAGTAACAGTTCTCTGGGGTTCTGGAGTACCCTGGTAAATTAAGCATATTTTTTACATAATAATAAACATTTATTAATAATCAACTTACATGGACTTTTATGGCACTTATATCAGTCTCACGTAATACTTAGTCCTAAATAAAATAAACTTATCTTAACAGTTTTGGAAAATAATTTTGTGGTACTCTAAACATATGTCACATTTGAATTTTTCATATCGAGTGCGTAATTTGCGGTCTTTGGACCTGGGACTGAATAAACATCTTCTAGATTTTTATTCTGAAGGGGCTGGAGCATCAGAAGACCGCCTTTTACCTAATATACTTTTTTTCCTATTAAAATCATTGTAGTGAATATAATTACTTTAACTGTACCCAGGGGTACTGGAGTACCCCACGCACGACTTTCCACTACCACACATAACAGGACTCCCGCCCCTTAATGCTTCGACGCGACCCTCCACCACGTGCAAATACGCGGCAGCGCGAAAAGGTCCGTTGTGAAACGAAAAAGTAATCGCAAATTTCCATTTTTTTATTTGTACCCCAGGGTACGGTTCTAGGGTTAATTTAATGTACCTAGTGATACCGACAACATTTCACAATGTTCGTAGATTTACAAGATCATTGTCTAAACCTCAATGTTAAATTATTATATCAGATGGAGTCTGGTTTTAGAGAGAAAATTATCAATGTGTCACGGCTAATATTGTAGATTATATTCTCCACATAAATTAATAATATCACACATTACTTAAATTAGAGCCAGTAGTTAGTTAAGTTTGTCACTATTATAATGTTTCCTCCAGGCCATGCTCGGAGTAACTTCATACTAGATAATACCGCTTTCTCAGCAACGTTCACAGCTTTCTTGAATGGAGACGCTACTCTAGTCATCCACGATGAGAAGTTTACTTACTCTTTACTCAATGAAACTAATGTTTCCAAGTCTGAAATGTGTACACAAGATACAGTACGCAGAAGTGTAGAGCGCTTTAATAACGAAACTTAAGCAATATCTGCAAACACTCTGCAAAATTGAAAAACATGGATTTCGAGTATCGCAGCTCATCCGCTAAACAATTATGCAACTTTATTTTTGAATGTAGCTATTACTTTGTGGTTATCCATTATAATAAAATGAAACAATACAACTTTGTATAAACCACTTATAAAATGTGCAAATCCGACCGGTTTCGGAACAAACGTTTAGTAAATGTCCCAATGTCTAATAATAATTTCCTTTCTGAACTTTCTATAATAAAACAAATTGCTATAAATAACGGATATGAACCAAAATTAATTGATAACATCCTAAATAAAAAACTTTAAAAAATTTCAAAAAATAAATATCTATACAATTCTAATAATATTATTGATAAAGAATGGCGTAAAATTTTGTATATTAATAATTTTTCAGTTCAATGTTGCAAAAATTTCCCTTCTAATATTAAACCAGCGTTTTATACAAGAAATAATATCTGTAATTTTTTGAGAAATACTAAAGATAAAGTCCAAAAATTGACTAATTCCGGAATATATAAACTCAAATGCAATGATTGTCCCTCATTTTATATTGGAAAAACAACTCGTAATTTTGAAATCAGAATCAAAGAACATTTAAGGTGTCTTAATAATAATATTTTTTCTAAGTTCGCTAACCATATCATTGAAAATAACCATAGTTTTGAAAAAAACACAGGGATAAATATTCTTCATATTAATCATAAAGGAAAACGTTTAGATAACTTAGAAGCTTTGGAAATTAAAAAATCCCTTAAAAATAATGAATCTATTATCAACAAACAAAAAATATTGTCATATAGCCCAATCATGGATTTGTTCCCCTACCCACCCACTCTGCACTAATACCTACCCACCCAATCTACATTATTAACTAACAACGGCTCCACCCCTACCATAATAAAACATTGTTCTAAACTGTCAAATTAGTATAAGCTTTCCCTGACGAAGGAACGTTTGTTCCGAAACCGGTCGGATTTGCACATTTTATAAGTGGTTTATACAAAGTTGTATTGTTTCATTTTAATTATGCAACTTCTAATCTTATCCCTTTCTTTAAAAAGATCTATAGCCATTAATTCGTCGAGCCCGGTAGGTCAACAAAGCAGCGGTGATGGGTACAGTTAAATCTACCTAATGATTTCAATGTTTCAAGCAATTTTTTTTTACTTTTTGAAGTGAAAATTTTGTAGCCACGTTAGTGATTTCAAATTCGGATGAAACGGAAATCCGTCACTAAAATGTATTATTTGGCTGGTCCTCGGTTTTAATATAATGCGGTAAGTTCGCGCGTCGGCGCGGGACTTCGATAGCGCAGCGGGCAAGGCGCTCGATAAGTCACATAAACATCAAGCGAACGAAGGTTCGAATCCAACGAAATTAAAAAAAAAAAAAAAAAAACGTTTTTATTTTGTGAAATCAATATCCAATCTTCAAATCACTATAAAATAAACAGGCAAAAGAAAAGAAAGCGATATCTAGCGACTATCTAATTTCACGTCTACCGCGTATGAATTACACACTCTGGTTTTTTAAAATTTCAAATATACTGGTGCAAAGGGTCGTTTTTGAATAACATTAACCAATGATTCCAGGTATTATCCGGTCAGTGGTTGAGTGGGCATCGCGCTTGGGTCCCACCCGGGCGTCGCGTGTTCGATTCCTCGGCTGGCTAAGTCCTCCATCACAACACAAGCAACATTTTCGGCTTTCTGTGGTGGTAGTAGGAGAGGAGCCCGGGAATGATTGTCTTTCTTTTAATTAAAAAAATTATATATATATTGGAGTAAAAAATGCTAATCAAATTTTGATCTTCGGTGACTTTTTAACCACTCGAACGATCGCGCATCAAAAATCTTTTTTCTCCGATTGCTCGCGGTTTTTTGGCGACGATTTTGAATATTTTCCGCCAACATTAAAAAAATCATACCTCCGAATTTTAATATGGAAACATAAAACTGATTATAGTGCTTTACAGCCAATGAGTTCACCTATATTTTACTAATTATCCTATATTTTTAGAATTCATAGATAAATTATTAAAAAATCTTAAACTTTATAAATGCGCGAAATTTGTGTTTTTGTGATTTGAATTTGCCGCCAGTAGCAGTTTTAAATATCTTTATTGAATATTTTCTACGTTTTTATGTTCTCTATGGCCTGTTTGATAACCACAGATGCAAGAATATAATAGAAAAATAATTTTTGTATGTTTATGATCTCTTCAAAAGTTTGGTCAGAAAATGATTTTGTAAAATTTGAGTGCGTGACGTGCAAAATTGAAATCACTGTATTATACTATTTAATAAATTTATCACAAAAACTGGTATTACATTAGAAAGATACATTAACTGCCTACAATTATTTATAAGAATATTTGCCGTGTTGGCTTTATTTTATTCATTTGATGAATTATACAGAGAGCCTATTTCACGATGTCAAAATCATGGTGATACTTTTTAAATAATTGTAAATTAGAACGGGAGATTTGTAACCATGTTTTTATATAACGTGCAAAACAAGAAAATAATGCTTAAAATGAAATATATATCGTAGATATAAACATTGCCAATATTTCATGGCGATACTTTGCAAGTTGATGAAATCCACCAATATTTGACGAAAAATCACTTCTGACAGCTACCTTAAGGTCAATCTACATAGGGTAAATCAGAATATGTAAAATGATGATGATGATAAAATTGTATATATATATCAAACCTTGAGCGTCGAATGGCAAATAATATCATAGTGATAATTTTATATCTAAAAGCAAAGGTATCGAAAAAAAAATGGTAGAGGGGAAAATAATTGATGGAACCAATACTTGATTTATTTATTTATTAAGCCCTAATATTCTTTTCAATTAATTAAATTAATATTACAGTTTTATGGTTACAATGGAAGAGCAGTATATTGATTTAATCATTGTTTACACACTTTATCATAATAAAAATGTATTCAATTTATATTGGTTTATTCATAATTTAAGAAAATCAATACATAATATCATTGTGCCTCGCTATAGAGTGAGACTCTCAGTATCAGTGTCGTGTCGTCCGTCATATCTTCGGTTATGTCTTCCGTCATGTCTTCCTGGTCTGGATTTGTCGATTCAGCCTGTCTGGAAATGGTCTTCCCCGTATAAATTTGGAATTTTCAAAGATAGCCCGACTTGGACTCACAAAGCTCGTAAGACTTTATACCCGCACTGGCCGCTTTGGTTTTAATCATCTGGACGAATCCCAAAAGGCCTTTATAGCAGAGTAAGGATTCATCCAGAGAGATGTCTTGCTCGGGCAGGTATAAAGTCTCAAACTTATTTGAGAGATGGTCCAAGACGGGCTGAATCTTTTGTAATCTTCGCACAGATAACGGTACATCAGAGGAAAGACTTTCATTGTTGGTGAAGTGAAGGAATTTTTTAATTAGAAGAAAACGTTTATAATCCATGACTCGGTTGAAATAAGGCATGGCGGTGAGTTTTTTTTAAATAGAAGTAGTCTTTTTCAACAGAAAGGGGACTTATACCTTGATACATTAAAATTGCCAAGAATACATACGTTTCCTCTTTATTCGTGGGAGCCCATTTATTGGTACGTGCAAGGCGCTTAAATTGTTTTTCGCAATCCCTTGATCTGCATACTTGTTGGTCTCTCTCGCGATGGGTTCAACGACATTTGCATCAAAGATTTTAAGAGAGGCATCCACAGGTTTGCCCATTTCGTAGGTATTGAAAGTTGGTCCTGGCGTGCCTGTGAATGTCTCCCTTATCCCAGTAAAACGTGAGATATCTTTGGATCAATCGAAAGAGTAACCTTCAGGCGGCAGAATCGAATGCATTGCCTCACTATCTACCTGGTCTTGTCTACTAAAGTCTATGGCCATAGCGGACTTAGGTGAAACGTTGATAATATTATGATAAGGTATTGGTGGCATGCAGAAGGTATCCTCATCGCTCTCTTTGTGGTCGACGTCGCTCATTCTGTCCATATCCATTTCTGAACAACAGAAAACCCAAATTAATTTAACGTGTCTATATTACGATTACCCACTGCCTCTGGTACGGCTTTTGACTCGCAATACTATGGTCGTGGGATCGAATCCCGGCGTGGGCAAATAAATTTTATTTGAATAATTAGTGTTATTTTCACACAAAATTCATTTAAAATAACATAACGTATATTTGCGGCACGTTCCAGAGTGGAAGATACCCTCAGTATCGCCCTGGTATAAGACACCATTGAGAATTGAAAAGTTGCTTCAAATGGCTTTACCGTGTTTGGTGACCAGTTCTGAATAGCCAGGTACTTTCCCACCTCCCTCTTCCACACATCCTTCCCCTCCCCGCTATCTTCAGCCTCACAACATATCCCGATTGGGGACGCCATAGTCTCACTGGCTCAGCTGAGGCTCTTGTGAGGTATTCATAAAAATAATAAAATAAAAAGTTAATCAAATACTTGAGGCGGGCAATGTCAGGAGTCAGAATATCACAGTCAGGTAGGTATGGAATGAAGAAAAGAGTATTTGTGCCAAGATCGAGTTGCATGGTGGTCCATCCATCCATGAAAGTGCTTTTTCAATTGATGAAAAAAGTGCTGTATTACACCGTTTCGAAGCCGGTGAATCACATGTAACCCTCACAAAGGAGTTCGGCATGTCTCATTTCTCATTCTATAATACCCGTTACAGAAAAAAAGATAGAATCCCTGTTTAATGCCAATGTTTTGAAATGTAAGGCCCTCCGTTCATGGAGATACTTACAAACTACATGATTGTGACGAAACCACAAGTACTCTGCATATATACCACTCTTTAATGCTGGTTTCCGTACACGGCGCTATCCGGAATATACTGAACTTGATCATTTTGCAGCCGTGGAGTTTACACGATGTCAAGCGATGTCATATGACTTTTTTCCAACATTAATCCATGCCTTCTCCACTTAATCCTTTCTTACGTATTCTGGTAAAGTATCGTTACATAAACATGCATTTTTTCTACTTCCAGAACAAATCTAACATTACTTTCATGTTCCGATGCCATTTCTGTCAAACGTCAAACGAAAAGTATCAGACACAAATGATGCAACGCGTCGCGTGCGATCAGCACCGCCGCGCCGGTTGCGTGAAACTGATTTGAAACCGACAGACGTCGCGTAGCGCCCCGTACACGGTGCTACCAGCAAAATCGTACGGGGGGTACTTACGATCGGTGCGTATGATACGCTCACGAGGATCGAGTAGCTTGTAAGTAGCGTCATGTATGGAGGCACTTAACGTTTCAGGACATTAACTCAAGAACAAATATATCATGCATTGTCATGTGTGAAACTATGATGTCGGTATTCACAATGCTGTGCGAAGTTCTTACTATCGAACAAAAATTATCCAAATACAAACTCAAATTTCAGACCTTTTACGTTAGTAACTACATATTTACTTGCATAGAATGTAGGTACATCGTATCTTTTTGGATTACAGTACATTTTGTATGTTTGTTATGTGGAATTTTTAAGTACTATGCTTATTTCCTGCCAATATACCAACAGTGAAACTGCGCTAGGGATATCAATATAAAATATAGATAATTGATTTTATATTGAACGCCTGGTATGACATTTCAAAAAATAAACTCACCGTTCCCAAACGCCGACAATTCTTGGTAGAACGGCACGTCCACCCACAGCTCGCTGTGGTAGCCGGCCTCCGGAGAGAAGAGTTCCCCACTCCGCGATGTCCCAGCTAACGGCTCCGGAGATGCTGCCCGGATTGGCGTAATTGATGCATTGGGAGCCGTTGATTGGGTCTGTGCGGGAGTGGACATTCACGGTGGTGGAACGGGTCTTGGCAATGGTGAAGGTATCCCTTGTGAAAAGGGACACGTTATTCTCTCCGGAGAAGTAATTCTGAAAACATATACATAAATCATATGAATTGTTCTCATTCACGTGTGAAATTATAAGTACAGTATGTAAATAAACAATAAAATTAGAACTCTGTAGAATATGCACTGAATGTGCCAAATGAACAGAGCGCTGATCTTACCAACTCTCACTGTAACAGTGGAACTCACTGTAGCCGGAAGGAAGCAGGCAGGGCCCTAACATCCTTTAGGGCCTTGACGCGATCCTCTCGCACCAGTAGCAAAGCAGGGTCACCGTTTAAATAAATACAAATATATTATGAGTTCAACGGCCACAGCAAAGTACTTTCATAAAAAAAAACATTTAAAAATACTAACACTCCAAACGAGGCTGCAATTGCAGCTCTGCGTTGACTCCCACGTCCACGTGCAGGTAGTCCGGCACCAGCTGGTACTCCATCTGCAGCTCGTACCCCACCTCTCCCTCTTCCTCTGCCACCTCTTGCAGTCACTCTATATATTTTAAATTGGCAACACTTAATGTAGGTAAGTACTTAAATGTTTAAATTTTGTTAAATATTGCACTAATATAAAATTTAAAAATACTTATTTAAACCTGGGTCGTGGAGTGCTCCCTCTCCCTGGACGATAGCCGTTTCTGCACAAATTTGGTAAAAGTAAACAAATTAATTAATTATACAACTAAATAACCAAATTTTTATTGTGCGACGAAGGCTTTACACCATTTTACATCTAAAAAAAGTCAGACTTTTTGACATATGACTTTAAATAATTGGACAGCAAATATCTGTATTAATAATGAACCAATTCAAATAAAACTTATATATATCTCTTTGTTATGAATCACTCTGATTGAATAACTTTATTTCAAATGCGGGAGTGCAGTATTTATAAAATTATTGTAAATCAAAAACAGATGACGTCTTCAGTCGACGCATTTTTACACAAAAACATCCAGCAAAACAATATATTAGGAACAAACGAATTAAAAACGCATTTCAAAGATAGATAATTCAATCATGATAACACAGATATATAATTATGCGTTAAAAACCCAATAAATGAATTACTTACGGCATTTTAGGTAGAGACCAAAATTCGTCGAAATAGTCAAAAGTTTTATTTTGTTTTTTGACAGGACGCCGTAGAAAACCGCGAAAACTCATTAAATAACACTTCAAAGACAACCGATAAGGTCATAGACATAAAGAATATTTTATCAGCTATTCGATAAAACAAATAGCTGGCCATGGAAAGGTTTTAAATAATTGCAATAAATATTTTACGAATGGTAGAAAAATCGGTCCATTTTTCGACCGATTTCAATCGCAGAAAAATAAAAGTGGTCGATTTTTCGATCGAAATCGTTCCAGTGGATAAATGTCTTTTATTCGATTTTTTTCCTCAAAAGCAAACAAAAATTATTAGACTGGCTACATATCCCAGTAACTGACCAATCCCCCTCCTCCCTTCGCCCCTAACTGTCAAATACCTACTGATTTTTGTATGTTTTAGGTTGAAAAAAGAAATCTTCAAAAATGTCACCGGAGACCAAAATTTCATTTACATTTTTACTCCGAATAATTTCAGGACAGAACTATTCCGATTGTACTAGAGACACTGTTGTCGGCTGTCCAGTGTTCAAATTCAACCGGGTTTGGTTCGCGCCTTAGCGCGTTTTTATATACAATTTTGCTAATAACTTACTTGAACCTTGTCCGATTATATTTATTTTTAATTCATTAATTAAATATTAAAATTTGAGATTTTACTCATTAAATTAAAAACAAATATTTATTATTCCTTAAAATTTTGGGAAATTATTCCTTAAAATATTGCTGACAACTGGAAGTTTAGAGATGGGATTGTAGTTGGTGTAGTTATTTTTGCCCCTGCTTTCATGGATAGGTGTAATGAGTGCTTGTTTCAAGACGTTAGGGGAGTTTGAAAAGTACGAAGAGAGGCTAAGCCAAATAGTCCCGGCATTTTAAATAAAGTGTGTTTGAAATAAATCAGATCCCGCACTTTTATTCTGTTCAAGTTTTTTTTTAAATCATTAATTATACATTGTATGTAAATGCAGATTAGAGTTATCAAAATGAGGATAAGCCAAATAGTCCCAGCATTTTACATAAAGTGTGTTTGAAATAAATCAGGAGTTTATAGGATTGAGGCATGAATTCGAAATTTCTTCAAATAATACTGGTCTAAAGTAATCATTTAAAGATTCGCACATGGATTGTCGCCTAGTACTTTTTTTTGTAGATCGGAAGATCTTTGACCTTTAGCTGCACTTTTTTAATAATTCTTCATATATTCTTAATAGATTTCCACCGCGAATCAAAGGAAAAACAAACATCAAAAAGCACGTGTTTCTAACACCAACATTTTCACTATATATTGCAAGCATATTTTCCTGATTAATAATGAATTTAAAGCAAATTTCATCAAAATCAAAAGTAGAGCGTCCAAATATTATTAAAAGCAAACAAAGATAAACAACTCCGATTTTAGATTCCGAGGGAGTTCCCTTTTAACTGCGGATTGACTCGATCCTAATTGTCGTCTAATGAGGTGTTTATGGCCTCTCTGGGCATGTATCTGGGTCTGCGTGAGGTGTTTCACTAAACTTAATACATTAAAAGCAAACATGTCTTCAAAACCAAGTGCTTCACATACTGTTTGCATAAGTAAACAATCTTGCGAAGAACCAGTGAAGATGGGTGTGTGAGTGTGTCGCAGCCGCGGGCGGCGGGTTATTTTCGCAATTATGAATACCGTTAAAATTTGCTGAAGATTTATGATTTCTTTTTCCGATTTTGATAAAGGTGTAAATATTTCATTCGCAATATTTGGTTTTAAAAAAGATTTAATACCGCACATTCCGTGACGTTTCCAACGCACTACAACGTCATTCCGACGTGGAAAATACTACTTGCTATTAAGTTGACTGCAAGAATGCCATATTCATGAAAAAAACGAACATGTCATTTGGCGTGTTTTCCTACTATGCACCAGTGCCATTGCCAAAGGGATCAATAGCACAAATTCCTCCGAGCATCTTCCATTGAAATACCGGTAGAGCATAGATAGCTTTCCCACCACCTGAGCGTCAGCGCTCTAAGGATTGAAATCCGTTTGAAAAGATTGGAAATCTATTAAAAAGGACCGCCTGTTCTGAGTCAGGGTATTTTTTCAAATATTTTGAGGGTCCAGACCAGAGGCTGCCAAATTTAACAAATGGGAAGCATTTGTGATTTGTACAGGTTTACCAGTTTTGTAGTGTTTATTTTGCTTGGTATTATTAATCTACTTTGGTTAATTATTATTTTATAAGAGTCCCGCATTCGTTGTTATGACACAGTATCTTATGATAACCAAATTCAAAAAAATATTGATTTCCGAAATTTTAACAACCGTTATTCTTATTTTTCTAGCTTTTCATATTTCGTGGTTTAAATTCGGCATTACGATTTTTTTTATTATATTTGATTATGATTTTTGATCCCAAATTAGAGATAAGAAAAATGTTATCAAAACAAATGCCTATTCACTTAGACACACTACTACCTTTATCTCCACTTCAATTAGTATATCATCCTATAAATATCAGGTTGTTGTTTGTTGCTGAACACTCAGCAGATAACTTGCCCAGTAAGTATTCCCGAATTGATAATCAATTCATCAAAATTTTCAATACATTATACACTGTGCCTATATAATATTGTGATATTTATCTCAACACAGTTACTAACTTAAATGCATGTACAACACTGCTGCTATGGGTGGAACCACAATCCTTGAGAGTCTCAAAGAGGATATGCAATCAGTCTCAAAAAGGGAACACCTCAACACAGGTTCTTTTAATGAGGTGTTCACAAAATATTACCTACTGCTTATCTTTTAGCCATTTATATTAAGTTGCTATGGTAGTACACTCTACTACCTATCACGCTTTACGTGGTTCCACGACAACTCAACAAAGTGAAATTTTAACACTCTTCTGAAAAGTCATTAAAAGTTCTAATTTTTCTTAAATAGCCCATAACCTTACATAAGAACGTAACCTATTTCTATTTTTTTCTTCAATTTTAATGACCTTTCAAAGGAAGTAATGAAGTTGCACGTTGTGGAGTTGTCTCCGTTTAATATTAGGAACATTTTTTGTATTTCTTGGACTTATCATTTATATACTTATCTGTGTATACGAGCATAAAAATAAATAAAAATATATCACTCATAATTTCGGTAATGTAAGTACTTTGAAATATTATAAGTGTTATCTGTAAAAGTAATCTATAGTAATTCTTATTCTGCCAAGTGATTTAGTAATATGTTATTACTTTTTCAAGAAGTAATATTAAATTACGAAGAAGAAAAAATTAAGTAAGACCACGATACATTTACAAACAAAAATCAATCCGTATAAAACCATTTTTTTTTAAATTTAATACATACAGTTTTCAAATGTCAAAATTGAATATACTTTTTGAAAATATGTTATTCACCTGTAGTGTACTAAAAATGCTCAAGAGATCATATTTATATTTTATAAGGAAATATAACATTATTTTTTCTCTTATTATTTTCAGATACTAAGGCGCCGCTACCCGAATTTCTACCGATTTCTTACATATCCCCCTTAAATATTTGAAGTTTTTAAGCTCTCAAAAAAATATATGTTATTTTTTAAGATAATACCTAGACGCGTTCCACGCCGAAACGCAAATTATATAAAATTCCCTCCCAGATTGAAAAAATCGCAAAGTATGCTACGAAAATTATTATAAACACGTTTGTTTCAGTTATTTTACAAGTTATAGTTGTGAAAAAAATTGCAATGTTTCTTTAAATGATACTTAAGATACCTTCCACTAGATTTTTGCTCAATTTTAAACCAGTAGTGTTATATTAAACATTTTTACAATTTTGGCATCGCTTTAAATACTAGCGCGCTCCTTTAACATTCGTAATTTCGTGTCCTCCATCTTCTTCGTTTTAGCCCCGTTGCGGCGCCTTAAAAAGATTCCCCGGCATTTGGCCAATTTTAAGGTGTAGTATTGCATCGGCTAGAAACATTTCCGGAACAGCGATTGATCGTGTTGCCACTTACGACGATGTGTCTCCTACGAGCACAAACCCGAAGACCTCCTGATCGATGTCAGGGAACCCAATGAACTTAAGGAGACAGGAGTCATTCCGTCTATCTTCAACATTCCAATGGGTGACCTTGCTACATCACTTCAAATCCAAAGCAACGAGGAGTTGCAGAAGAAGTATGGTCGAGATTTGCGAAGGAAAGATGCTGAGATTGTTGTCACTTGCAAGATTGGGGCGCATGCTACCAGAGCGATGGATGCAGCCATCAACATTGGATTTACCACTTCTAAAGTTTACAAAGGAAGCTGGAAAGAGTGGGCTACCAAAATTCAAGCATAAAAATCTTTTGCAAAATAAATAATCAGCAAATGTCTTCGGTGTAACATTATTTAGTTTTTCGCATCATTCTTAATTCGCATGTATTATTGAAACAACCCAAAATCATAATTACAAAAAGAAAAAAAAAAATTATGTCAGGGGAGAACAAAATAAAAAAGAGAGTGCTTTAGACCACACGACTGAAGGAAAACTTCCTTAGCTCCATCAATATGATAGGAAAAGAGAAAGAAAATGTGCGCGTGCACTGCTCTCTCTTGCTCTTACAGTATAATACAGACAATAGACCTGCACTGTATCTTAGATATACGAAACGTAACTGGCTATGAGAGAAAAAAGAGAAAGAAAATGTGTGCTCGCACCTCTCTTTCTAGCCCTTACAGTAATATACGAAACGTAACTCTCTCTCCTTCTATCTTCACTAACTTATATCTCCCTCTCAACTACCGTTCGCCTCGCTTTTCGTCACTCTCTTGTCACGAATTCACCAGCTTACTTCCCAAGTCAAGCGAGCGTAATTACTTCAAAAATAAGTCATTTGTTTTAATTTTATAGATATTAATATACGCGTAAATTGCTGTTTTAATTTTACACCTTCTATCTTCTTCCCCATTAAAGAACCCATTAAACATGCGTTAATTTTAGCGACACATTCTGCTTATGGAAGTTATTACTAAATGTACTACCCATCAATGTAAAATTATCATTGAAGTTAATTGAATTAATTAATCATTGAAAAAGAAGATAAAACTAACAAATCTAAACGTGAAAGAGAAAAAATGCAGAAAATAAAAAAAAGGCAACGGTCGTAAGTGGGATTCGAACCTAGGATTTCTATTTTACCGTGATAAGATATTTGGCAGAGGTCCTGTGTTCGATTCCCGGATGCATTCCGGCATAAATTTTTTCTATTTTTTGTGTCTTAAACTGTGTCCGGAAACCAATTATTGGACAACCAACACCTCTGCCACAGGTCACCCCAAGTGGTTCACTACGTTTGGTGACCTAGCAGGGGTGCCCGGGTTCATGGGATGAGGTTTTTCTAGGTCTTGGTGGCGGATATGTTTGCCCAACCACTGCATGGCGGGCTGGATCGAAAGAGACTGATTGAGGGAGGTCTTTTGACCTCTCCAGCCGGATTGTGAGCAATAGATTCATACGTCCTCACCCCTGGCCACACTGACCCCCAGATTCCTACCCACCCCTCATACCTTTTACTTCCCACATCTTCTTCTCCTTCCTTTCCCTTAAAAAACCCTCCACACAGAATCCTCAAAGATGACATAGGCCTCTAGGGATTTTTTTTCCTCGGTGCCTCCTGTGTGGAGCTAATGTAAAAAAAAGAAAAACTATCTTCTTCTTCAATTCAGGTATTTAAAGCATGCTTTTTCCATCTCTCCCGATGTAAATATATTTTTTGTTGTAATAATGTCGAAACGAAGTAATATTTAAATAATTTATTCATGAAGGATGAGGCGGAAAAGAATTTTTTTGGTTCCTTGAATAAACTGATATTTGCATAAGAAACATTAATATACCTTCACCGTTATTAAGATAAATTCATATGTATTATTGATCGAAAAATGTTAAGAATAAATACTTTATAAGTAGTTAAATCTCGATTTACACTGCTACTACTTCAATTCAGGATTCGATGGTCAGCCAGATGCAAAACATGTGTCCATTCTGGAAGAGCTAGGCATTCATAAACGGCTTTCAACTGTCTGCCTACAACGTATCTTAAGATACTTTGGACACGTTGAACGCCAAAATGAGGACTCCCACTTAAAGAAACTAATAGTCACAAGCAAAGTGGAAAGTAGAAGAAATAGAGGAAGGTCACCAATGCGCTGGAGTGACCAAATATCACTGGCGTCTGGTAGCAGTTGAATCGATTGAGGAGCCTTGTCCACCAAGGACATTGGTGAAGGGGTCACGATTCTCAGCAATCAGGAATCGACTTGAGAAGAACTACAGTGAGAGTATTAGATGTTAAAGTTTTGGGTTAGTTGTCAGTCCATTGGGTTATTTTTTCATCTTTATAACTACATTTCTCATAATATAAAAAAAATCAAATCCGTGTTTGATGACCAGATCTAAATAACCAGCTATTTCCACATTTTTCTCTTCACCATATCCGCCCTCTTCCAATACTCCAATTGCGAATACCACAGCCTCACTGCTTTGATTAGTAGGGAGCAGTTGGGACTCGTACGGTCATAACATAAATATCAAATGTTATAATTTAATGATTCATTGTGAAGGCAAATTAAATAAACGAACCTCGTAGCTTACACACCATTTTTTCAACTAAAATAAAATATAATTCCTAAAACACGACACACAAAATCACGACGTTTTATCGTGGTTTCAGGGCAATCTCACTAGCCGTTATTTTGAGTAGCACTCTTTGTTCAATTTCGAGCTAAAAGAGACCAGAATTGGGAACATCTTTCTTTATTTTCTCTGAAGTCACGAATGAGTAACGGTTCTCTTATAAAACATATAAAGGGACCAAAAATACCAACATATTTTTCTTATACGTAAAGCTCACAAGATTTTCTCTGTCTGAAGCCAATAGAACCATGAAAACCCCATTTTGCGAATGAGGTTTTCTACTTGTATAGAATGGAGAGTGGCCAGAAAAAGTATTTTGACTATTCAGATCTAATTGCATTTTTTTTACTTATGTGAATATGACACGAGAGTCCTACATAATTGCCCGGAGACAGTGAGACTACGGCATCCTTGGGGTAATTGAAGAGATATAAGAAAGAGGAAGGTCGGAAAGTACTTTGTCAATCAGACCTAGTCGCCAAACACAGCGAAAGAGATGTCAACCAATGTTTCATTAGTGCCATTTATTTTACCAGAGAGGTACTTAGAGCTTACACCTGATACTTAGACTGAAGAGTAGGATTACGAAGAAAATCAAAAATCATTCATTTATTAAGCCCAGAGCTAAGGATAAATCCTTACCATGAAGGTCGTCGAAGTAAAATGTAAAAATAATTTTATGTTTTACTCCACATTCATTTATCTTCCTTTCATGTTTCTAATTTCTTAACGGCCGTGAATGTTGTCCCACATTCCGTCTTTAGTGCGTTTTGTTTGCTCGAGGACAACACATCGTTTGTTGACTTACCATTTGGGCCAAAGGATCTGACAATTATTCTCCCGTCCTTTTGTTTGCTCCTACGGGAGCTTGCAAACTTTTGCCATTATACGGAAGAAACTTCCCGCACAATAATTAAAACTCTAAATTATATCAGAGACTACCGTGCACGTGTATGCGGGTGTTACTATTTTTAGTCGTACTCAAACATTTTCTATGGTAGGCGAAGAACTAAAAGGTTCTGCGTATATTCAATGATATCTTCTTAAAGATGACATAGGCCCTGAGGGAAATTATTTTCCTCAGGGCCTCCTGTGTGGAGCTCATGTAAAAAAAAAAAAAAAAATCTTGTCCAACTTTGGTTGTCCCGAGTAAAGCTGATGGTGGTTCTTATTTTAATGATTCAAGCCTTGTAATGTGTACTTTCATGGAAGTTGCTGTTAGATAATATTCAAGATTGTTCAATGCGCTCAGCACTGCAAGACAAGTTATACCAATTTTAATTTTCAAATGCGAGTTCTCTGTATTGATAATACTGATTTTGTTTGAAAACTTTACATTTTTGTGAATAAGGAGACTACGAGTTGAGAATATCGCTTTTACATAAATGCATGGAAAATTTTCGGTTTGGGTATTTTTGTTCTATTTTATTCGCCCAGAAGGCTTTTACATCATAATGCAGTACATCTCTAACATGATACAAAACATGTTTGAACGCGAGGAAAGAAAATATCTTCACATTATAATATTGGGTTTTGAAATGAAAATATGCTTAGTTCCTACCGGGATGTCGTTTAACCTTTCTAACAAGATCACATTACTGGAAAACTTTTTAAAATTTGGAATATTGGCCAGAAAAATAGTGCAAACTGATGGAATTTGATTTGAAAAAAGATTGATAGGGATGAAGGATTGGGACATCTTTAAAAGCAAGTTTTTGGTGTTTAATGAGTACAAAATCCCATTTTTAAGTAAAAAGAAGGAATTCGACCGTGGAAGTACACAATATCGTTTTTTTCTCATTCGTTTTGTTGTGCCGATAATTACTTCGAGGTATCTCGGTGAAATTGCAAAACCATGTTGTGATTGTGTTGTGTGCTCCTTCGCAAAGACATAATGGTTGGTGTGTGATTATCCATTTTCCTTCCATACCTTGTTCTTTCCTGCTCACACTATCGCCCAATTCCTGCAAATACCATTTCGTCTCGTTTCGCTTTTAGTCTATGAAGTTTCTAACAAGTGTAATTAGATGTAATTTTTAAGCAGTTTTGGATGCGACAAGTTAAATAAATTAAACAAATAAATAAATACAGAAATAAATATCTAATACAGAAAATAAATTTACAAAATTCATTGTATGTATTAGATTCATTTAAAAAATACATATAGGAGAAACAGTTGAATACCTTAAATTTAAATAAAATGCGTGTCTGAAAGTCATCAGAAATACAGACAAAATTGAACACTATCTAAGAATAATTTATTTTAACAACATTCCTTCAAATCTAAAAATAAGTTTTTTTACAGTGAATACCGCACAGAATCTCAACTGCTCCCGTCTGGAGCCAGTGAGACTATGGCATCCCCAATTGGGGTATGTTGTGAGGCTGAAGGTAGCGGGGAGGGGAAGGAGGTGGGGAAGAGGAAGGTTGGGAAGTACCTGGCTATTCAGATCTGGTCACCAAACACGGCTAAAGCCATTTTCAAGCAACGTTTCAATTCTGAATGGTGGTCTTACACCAGGGCGATACTAATAGTATCTTCCACTCTGGAACATTCCGCAAATACACTATATATTATTTTAGATGAATTAATTTTGAAATAACACAAATTAATCAAATAAAACGTAAGTCCTCTACTGAAAATATTTTTTTTTTTTCTTCATATTTTTGTTGTTTTCCACAATCTTACATTTTATTCACTTATTTATGTTACCACAATAAAAACAAATACCTTGAAAAATGTATACATTTAAAAAATAACCTTCATCCGGTTTGCATAAGCAACTTTTTCTTTTTTATTTTCTTACATTTATCTTACATTTTCTTCAGTTATTTATGTTATCATAATTAAAACAAACACCGTGACAAATGAACAAATTTAAAAAATAACCTAAATCCAGTTTGCATAAGCCACTTTTTTTATAAATAGTTGAAAAGTTAAATAATTTGATTTAAAATTTGATAATTAGAAAATAAAGTCAACCGTTGCAAATTAGTGAAGTGGTTTACGAAAAAAATCATCTTAGTTAAAATTATCTTATTAACGTAAAATATTGACAATGATACAAGACGCTTAAATAATCCAATATTCTTAATTTTTTTCTACAAAAAATAAAAGTTATGCATTGAATCGCTTACTCGTTAATACGGAATATTTTTTATTCAAACAGTTAGTTATTATTTCGAAAAGTGAGTATTGGAGAGAAAAAAACATGCAAAAAAATGCATTTTACATTTTAATTTTGTTAAAATCAATTCACTTACGCGGCAACGCCATTTTTATATTTATCGTTTTTTTTTATATTTCATAGACAATCAATCAATGCTGCCAATCACAGAAAAATATAATTGCCATATAAAACAATAATTTATTCACGTTAAAGTGAATGCATTATTGACAAGTTGACATGCAGCTTTCGTAGTTTGAAACTCAATCTCAATAATTCGAAGTAGGTACTTTTTTGTTTTTATTTTGACGAGAATTTATTTTATAAGATTAGTCCTTGAGAAAAATGACATATTTGATATAATATCTATTAGTTTAAAAGCGAATATTCCGTATTATCCGTGCATCAAACTTCGACATCACGAACGTTCCGTATTATCCGTGAGGTGGACTTGATGCATATCTTTGCATGTAAAAATCGAAATATGTTTGTTTCTGGGTTTGTATATATGTATGACCGCTATGCGTTGCTAAACCATTCATCCGATTGCGATGAAACTTTGGGAATTTGATGTGCGCATGCCCGCGATGGTTTCTGTATAAAATAGTGAGCTTTGGCGTCATGAAATTATGCGTTGCTAAACTGTTCATCCGTTGTGATGAAACTTTGGGGATTTGATGTGCGCATGCCCGCGATAGTTTCTGTATAAAATAGTGAGCTCTGGCGTCATGAAATTATGCGTTGCTAAGCCGTTCATCCGATTGCGATGAAACTTTGGGGATGTGATTTTAAAAAGGACCTAGCAGCAGAAATCTGTGGAGCGGGTGTTTAACTGCTAGTTTACTAATAAAAGTAATCCTTTGGATATCATTTCTTGCTTAGCAACTAAGGTTTCGTTGCCTGTGTTTTGTATATATGTACATTTATTTATTAAGGCGCATTTACTCTAGTGTTGCTTGTACCATTCTAATGTTCGTCGGGTTTATTTACGACGTATTTTTTACGCCCCAGTTCTCGTGGCGTAACCACTACGGCGGGGCGCGGAAAACGCATTAAACTATATATAGACAGACAGCGAAGCCCGACGCAGTGATGTATGTCGAAGGCGAGTATTTAACACTATCTACAAAATGGTACGACGTGAAATGAGCTACGTAGTTTTATGGAGAGAAAGGGTAGTGCCTTAAATATTTGAATTCTACGAAGGCACTCGTACTTCAATGTTAGTGCCGCGGATAAGAATTATTTTCAATATATAACGAACAAATTGATGGTTTAAGGTTTGACACTCTTAAATAATTCATCGATTTTTTTTCTCACAGACAACTTAAGAAAAACATTGGATAAACTTTATCATTCAAACAACACTAATTTTAAAAGCTATTGCTTGCGAAAAGACAAAGATAATAACACTTTGATTTGTTGTATAAATAATGGTAATTTTAAGATAGTCATCTAAAAAGTCAAACTTTTAAAAAATTGTTAAAAAAGTCATATTATTATACTTAATTTCAATTATTGCAAAAAAGCAGTTGTAGCAACTACTGCTTATATTAATTACGACCACGACCAACTTTTATGATTTTTTTCTTAATTTATTCTTTATTTTATGAATCATTGAACGTGTGTTATAGTAGGAATTGAAAAGGAGTTGGGTGTCATGTTATTTATTTACTTATTTATTTATTTGTTTATTAAGACATACACAGTACATTATAAAAAAGATTATAAGGTATGTTAAATTAAATTATTACATGGTTATGTACCTATTACGTAAGTCCATAGAATGTCATTTGATAATTATGCCTGAGATATGAACCGGTCTTAAAACTTAATTATTGAATGAATGAAGTAATAATAATACAAAGGAAGTAAAGAGGGGGGGGGGGGGGAGATAAGGAGACATTTTGAAATCAAGAATTATATGCTCACTAATTGTAATTGACTGATTAAAGTTTAATGAAAAGTTAAGTGTAAGTAATTTTAAAACAATTATATCAGGGGAATATAGTAGGGGAATTGAATGGGGTTATCTAAAGCGTAATTAATATAAGGGTAATATGTAAAATGTGACACTGGATGTGTTTTGTACCTAATATATGGTCATGTTATCGTGACATAAACACCTCTTATTAAGTGGGTGTATTAGATGTTAGATTTACAGGGTTTAAATAATTGTACACAGTTATCAGCTTTAATCCCATGGGATCTTGGACGCCAAATCTCGTTAATACGAGATATGCTGAAACTGCGTAGTAGGTAGGCATGAGTTACTCCCATCAGAGCGTGGGCACTGTTATTTTTATCGTAGTTGTGGAACTTGAAAATGTAAATAAAAGAGTGGATGTATAACAAAAGATATATATTGAAAGTATATGCGTACCTGTTGTGATGATTGGTAACCTCCAATCTACGAGAAAGCCTACGAAAAAAAAATTATTCTAAAAGGAAAAGCGCAGCGCAACGACATCTGTATGATCAAATACAAAACTTACTCGAAATGGAGGTAGTGTAAGGTTGGTTGATGATTTAAAGTTGTTTTAGGTTACATACAGATGGTGATAAAATCAGGGCCAATTATAAGTACGAGAATTGAACCAACCAATTAAAAAGCAGGAAAAGCAATTTAAAATCAAATTAGCCTATCGGCAAGAAGAGGGCCGTGCCCATTTTTCACACAAAGGTCTGGACTTTGACCCAAGTGATTAGTGAGATAATTAATGGGTTTGACGTTCCCACGGAGAACGGGGGTTAAGGCACTGAGATGTAAATAACGAACAATTCAAGGATTTTAGTACGATGAACTCAAAGAATGTTATTAATAACGGGTACCTTCAAGAGATCGCGAACCTTAGTTCTCGAATGCATTGAAGGCTTTTAGTTGCGGAAAAACACACTTGGATAACGATGGAAAATTTTTATCAGTAATATATTGAGTAGAAAACGCAGGGATTCGGAGGCACGCCTACCGGAAGATTTTCAGCTATAGAATAACTATGTATGACGACCGAGATGAGCTTGACTACTGACAAAGTGGGCGCAGGAAATGGTTGTCGACCACACATGTATTTTGTTTTCAAAAACAATGAAGATCCGAACATGCCTTTCATTTACACAAGGCCCATTATCGATTAAAAAGGGCAATAAAAATTAACGTTGCTCTAACGTAATGTTTACATTAACGAATTCATATAAAATTTAATTATAAACACATAAAAAGGAATTTATTGCCAAATATGTAGAAATTATAAAGTAAACAGATGTCAAAGCTTATGGTTTATGGGATTTTGGGTAAGAGTGAGTTGGAGAATTGGGCGGAATTTGACCAAAGTAGATAGCTTGACAGATATTCCAGTATGGAAATGGGTAGTGGGCAGGAAAAAAAACCCATAAATAATATATCAAAAGGGAAAAAGGGTTTAGCGTGGGGATGGAATCACGACATAAAAGGCAAACGTCAAATTTCAATAATGGATCATGAGTTAGGGAGGGGGAGAGAACGAAAACCCGACATAACCGGAAAACTCAGGTAAGGAAATGGGGAAAACACAAAACGTTAAAGGTAGAGTAGATATGGAACCAGGATATGGTTCCTTACGAACAACGAAGGGAAAATCATTTAAGAATAGTTGCTAAAACACCGTTACTTGAAGGAAATTCAGGTGGGAAAAGGGAAAAGTTGAATATGCCACAAAAAGGGTGAAAATACGGTTCTGAGACATAATTGCTTAGGTAGACTAGGGGTAAAGGAAGAACTTCCGTGAAAATTCATACAGGAAAATTAGCGTTTAAAACTAGGAGACCGAAGAATCTACGTTTCGCAAATATGTATGCCAATTTAAAATATAGTTTTAGCAGATCACTTATGGGCCTGTTTCAAATTGAGAAAAAAAAACAAGATTAAAACCATGTTTATAAAATATTTTATGAAGACAGAAGACATGTGAAAAATGGGCAAACTGGATGGCAGCTTACTAAGTCCGGGACTATAAACCTTAGAGAAGCGAGACAAAATTGTGGGACGAACCATAACGAAAAATCGAAAGGACTTATGTATGAACAAGCGAAAACGGGAGGAGATTTTCGAAAGATTTCGAGCTATTTAGGATTAAATTTTCTTGACAAGGAAAATACGATTACGACCTTTTGGAGATGTGTTGGGTATAAAAAAGCACGTTTGGAAGCATTCGAGGAGTCTTTCGACAACTGGCAAGGTTGCTCAAAACGTCGCGTATGTCGTGAGAATTACCCTGGTAATTAATTAATAGAGTCTAGAATCAGTTTTGTACTTTAAAAATACAGTGGAAAAGTAGAGTCAGTTTTATACTTATAAAAAATTCAGTGATAAAATAGAGAGTGGAGTGTCCGGATAGGGTTAATCGTGCAATTTAACGGAGTGTTATGATCTTATAATAAATCTAAAATTCAGTGTTCGCAATAATTTCCGATTCAATAAAATCTAATAATTAATTAATTAATTATAAATTCAATGCGGAAGGAGTTTAATAGAGTGTGTTTGAATTGATTTAAATCTGTTATATGAAGGTTAAAATAAAGTTATTTAGTCCGAGGTTAAATAAAGAAAATTACAGTCTAATAAGTTTTATTAAATAAAAAATTAACGTTTTAGTCGAAAGTTGGAAATTTTATTACGAGATATTAATTATCGTTAGATGACAAAGTAATAATAATAATTGATCCGAAATCTGGAAAATACTTAACCCGAAGTTCGAATAAATAACCCAAATTATTAATTTTACACAAAAGAATTATAAGTTAAATTGGAAAAAAAATAAATAAAACTTTAACTTTGTTCTTAAGTGGAATAATTCAAATTTAAAGAAAATCTTAAGTTGTTATAAAAAGAATTATAATCTTAATTGGAAAAAGATAAATAAACCTGAAATATTGTTATAAAGTGTAATAATTCAAATTTAAAGAAAATCTTTAGTTGTTATAAAAAGAATTATAATCTAAATTGGAAAAAGATGAATAAACCTTAAATATTGTTATAAAGTGGAATAATTCAAATTTAAAGAAAATTTCGAATTAATAAACTAATTCATTGAAGAGTAAATAAGAGTAATTATATATCAAATAATAAAATAAGGATCGTCGGGGTTAGTTAGATAGAATCGGTCTTCTTCAATAATAACGACAGATATTAAAGGAAAACGTGAGGATTTTATACATCAGGGATTTATTAAAAAGGGAAAGGAAGGAAATGAATTCCGGATCTTGTAGGATTAAATCGTTAAAAGGAGGAAATCGAAATAAAAGTGCGATAGGTTATACAGGTAGTCTGGATGCTCTAATAAATTTCATACCGATGATAATTACCCGGTGGAGCTGAAATTAAGACATTAGAGCTTTGGTGAGTCCTTACAATATTTAAGCTTTTCCAGGTTCCTGTGGGTAACCTGACACTGATGAATGTGATACCAAGTAAGGGTACATAAATAACTAACCAAATTATTAGCATTCGCATGTCACTTCACCCATACAGAATGAAATGCTGTAAAGCAAATACTTAACAAATAATTAGATAGAAACGCATCACTAAATCAATTTTGATATCCTAGCGTACTTGTAAAACAAATACCTATTAGCTTCCTCTCACCAGCATGATTAGGGTATGTTGATATGACCTTCGATTGTGTATCTAAAAATTCGATTGGAGTTCAATGTCATCCATTGACACAGTCACCTAGATCCCATCAATAGATAAACAAAACAAAGCATAAATGCCAAGGGACAAGTTTATCAATTATAGCTTACGACGAAATCTGCATTCAATATGTGATAGCAACATTGACGTTAAATTCATTCAATTCTAAACAACTTGATTATACTAGAGCGATCGCCAATAGGTAGCATTGTTACAGCATGCAAAAATTTCGCAAAGTAAAGTACCGCGACTAGCTTCAAACTCAAGAGAGCTCATCATTATTATTCAGGAGGTCATTGATTCAATGAAAACATGATTTATCTCATTTTATAAATTTCTCTTATAGGAAGTAGGTATCCAGGAATCCATAATCATCCGCAATCCTAAATACCTAACACACGAGGAACTAGTGACCTCATTTAAAAAACACTGGTGTTCAAATACTCATACAGTCCTAAATCCGAATTTGCACACGTATCTAGACTTCAAGGCTTCTGTATGTGAGTGTTGGCTATCCGGAAATGTAAGTGTCAACCTTTCTGGTCGGAGAGCTTTGATCTTGTGGCGCTATTGTCGAGGTGGGCATACGGGGAAGAGGAAGGACGTATGCGGACAGTACGCTGACGCGGCATTAAAGCTGCAGGTTATTTGCATACCGTAAGTCCTTGTCGAACCTGAAAGCAAACATAAGGCTCACGAGGTGCGTTTTATGTCAGCTAGTCAGAGGTGGAGTGTAACGCTGGGTCGGTCACGTGGGAGGATGGATCTGCCCGTCACAAGCTTACGCCACATTCAACGGATAGAGGCATGATAAGGGAAGACATGAAATACCCCTTCTAGACTCAGTAGAGTTAAATTCAATCCGGAGGAGACGGAAGTCGGAGTAAGACAGAAAAACGGCATGAAGACTAGGTATTCCCCTTGCTGGCGTGAAGGGCCCCTTTCATAGCATGAGACGCCCGTTGAAGAGGGTAAAACTCGGATCTAAGGACAAGCCTAGCAAACGTACTGGGGAGAATCCGGTTTGTAATTGTTGTTCATCGGTTTTCACTTGGATAGCGGAGGAGCCGACTTTTCAGCAACCATTTATCCCCATATCCATCCATGCCCATCCATTCCTACTTTTCTACAATTTTGCGAGAACTAACCATGAATACTAACCATGAATACAAAACACTATGTTAGGGGAAGTTGCAGACAAGGACTTCGAGTGATAAAACTGGACCTTCAAAAACGACCATCCCACAACGGTAAGGTAAACTTCGCTACCTAAATGTTGAATTTATTATCTGTTGTTTTATGTTATCGACGCATCAGCGGTGATAGGAAGGATTAAATAAACAAACAAAATTCCTACGGAAATCAAGCAGACACGAGGTTTAAGGGTGAGGCTAGTTTATCAAACTCGGTTTAATATACTAAAATAATAATAACTAAATAGATCGGAAAATTCTCACACTTTCTCTAAAAGAATCTAGGGGTTACCACACGTAATACATTATCTTCTCTACATATGTGTGCATATTAAGTATGCAAACAGATGTAAATTCTAAAACAAAAAAATACACAACGAAGAATATAGAAATAATGTGAACAAAAAATCTTAAATCTTGTTTACTGCGAGAAAATCGCAGGGATTTGAGAAAATAGGGTAGGTTCAGCTAGATTATAAAGTATAGGGGTTAGAAAAAATCACGAGCCTGAGGTAGAAACAAACCGGAAAGAGGGTTAAGTCAGGCCATCATACCTAGGGGTGTGATCAGTAGGACATAAGGGTAGAATTATGAACGTAGCTACGAGATTTGAACTACGAGGTAGAAGCTTAGAAAAGTTAATCAATTAGGTAGGGTTCATCACAATTGGTGTCAAAAGCCAGGAGTGGCGGACGATTACAACTGTTGCCGCGTGACCAGGAGAGTAAAAGTTTACAAGTTGAGAAGATTCTGAGATATTATAAAAATAAAATAGAATTAACAAATAAATAAATAAATAAAATTATAATTAATTGAAAAATAAAAAAATTGTGAATAAACGAAAAGTGAAAAACGTGCCAATAAAACATCTTCAAAAAAAAAATATAAAACGTAAAACAAGTGAAAAAAAAAACGTATCATTAAATAATACAGTCGGAAAAAAATAAAACTCAAAAACCAAATAATTTGAAACAAAAGTGGAAAAACGTGCCCTAAACCAGATAAAACTCATAAATATCATAAATCATAACACATAGGAATGTGACCCACTTTAAGGGAAGGGTAATGTTTAATTGATAAACAAAAAAAAGCTCTTATATAAACAACATTGCATTCCTCCGGTGAACTAAAACACTCGAATTCGAATCAGTCCAATAACACTAATAGTAAGAAACGCGGTTATGTAAACAAACAATTGAATAAACACTGTCGCGAGGAAATGGTGATACGGTCACAAACACGTTCGGTTGTGACAAGATTTTGTGACTGAAATCTTTGTTATTGAACATCTCGAGATATTTCTGTGAAAAAAAGAGATACTTACGATAAAGTTAAACAAACAAACGTCGAGTATATTATTGTTTCTTTCGAGTTGAAGGATTTTAAAATAAATACTTCTTTGACATGGTGACATAAAAATAAATAAAATCAACATAACATACACAGCAAAGGACGGATAAAAATAAAATAAAATACTACACATAAACATAAAATGCGCTTTTCAAATCGTTGCGTTCAAACATTTAACAGGGATGGATTGGATCTTTAGATACACCATTACATGGATACCGGCTGAATAAATTAGAAGTTTAGACTTACCGGGGATTGGCATATTTCTCGGGTAACCGGATTATTTCCGATTTGCAATATAGAACAAATAAGCGGAATGGTTTAAAACGCATCCGAATTTAGGGGGGGGGTGGTTTGTTTCAAACGGGGTTTAGGTACATTATACATTTGTGTATACGTGCATAAAAATAGATAAACAAACAAAGCCGGGGTGCAACAAAAAAAAATTATTGCACAATCGACGGCAGAACTTTGATTGAGTTTCCTAAAATTTTGATTCGGCAGATTACAACAGGATATTAGTAATAAATAGGAAACAAGGGGAAATTTAGCAAAATGATGGAAGTTGATTCAATTCCTAAAAAGCAGGCTTTATATGAGGTTATAAAGCCTAAAGTTCATTAAAGAATTTAATGAAACCTGTAAATAAAAGACAGCGGCCTTTGAAGACACACTTGACCGGAATGTGTTTACAAATAAATTGTCAACGTTAGGTTGAGGAATAAATCGGGTTTATAAGGTCATTAAGTCGTTAAAACAACGAGATAGTAAACGTTGTGGCGTGCATTCGGATGAGTAAACATACAACAGAGATCAGATAAACCTCAGATAAAAGATAAATAAGTATAGCATAAGAGGAATTTACATAAAAGTTGATTCCCTCCAGATGTGTCTAGTAACATTTTGAAACGAATAGACAACTTGAATCAATATTTGATTCTAGTGTGTACAGTTGGGTTGGACGCATTTAGCATTATCCTTTCGGATGGTTGTCGTATTGTGGATTGTATCAAACTGATATCGCTGCAATTGAATGCAGATAAATGATATGTCAATTAACGTATTCAGAATTTGGAAGGTTGTCTTAAATGAGAAAAAAAAAATAGCGCAATTGTATTTAGTATTACGAAGTGGAAATAGTTAGTTTGGGTACCTAAGTGTTTTAGGGGCGGGGATTTAATCTCCTGGGGTTAAACAAGTTAATTTATACCTAAACTGGTTTAAGTGCAAAAATAAGTGTATAGGGATGCTTATGCGTATGTGTGTATATGAAGAAAAATATATATATGTGTGTATGTATATATATATATATATATATATATATATATATATATATATATATATATATATATATATATATATATATATATATATATATATATATATATATATATATATGTATATATGTGTATTTGTATTTATATATATACATATGGATATGTAAATGTTTCATAGAAAAAAAAAACCCTAAATAACAACAGAGGAAATGAGTGAACCGGGGAACGAGGAGGAAATCGAAGTAGAAGTTATGGAAGGTACATGTGAAGTACCTTCAGGACAGGACTTACGTGAGATTTTTAAAATGTCCCGGATGTCCAAGCTTCGAGTTGAAGATATGGGTGCAATTGCGGGAGGCAGTTCTATAGGGCCAAGTGGAAATCAAAATAAAATTTCCCAAGGGGAAGGAACAGTACCTAAACGTGAGACAAATTACGTTATAGAGAAGCTCCGGAAGCTAAGCAAGGGTAAAAAGAGGAAGAAAACGAAAAAAAAAGTAAAAATTGAAAAAGGTGTTTAAAAATTTCAATTAAAATTTTAATAGAGTTAAGGGAAAAAAAAAAAAAAAAAAAAAACAATATAACATAGAGTTCGCGAAAAAAAAAGGAAAAAAAATAAGTGTAAGAAGAGGAAAATTGAAAATTTGAATAAGTCAATCTCTATCATCGGATTTTTAAGGAAGAAAGGAATATGCCTAGGAATAAACGTTGTCCTGAGGCAAGACAGGAGAAGGAACGCATAGAATTTGTGGCCGCCGTCGAGAATGCTGCTAGTAACAATGTTCAGATGGATGTAGGGCAAATTACCCTAATTATACAGCAGGCCCTGGGTCCGTTGGTCAGTAAGATACAAGAAATGGAGAAGCAGAGGGAGGTTATGCCGGTGGCAACCACGACAGGGGAGGGAAGTGCGGCGCGAAACGTACTTCAACTCGTAGAAATGATGCCCACGCAGGAAAAGCCCACGTTCAGCGGGGGAACTCAGAACCCAATAGCTTTTCTAGAGGACCTTAAGGATTATGCGAAACGTACAAATCGCACTGACATCATGATGGTAGTTAAGGAGAGCTTAAAAGGAGGTGCTAAAAGCTGGATGAAGCTCTATTCTAAGCGTTGGAATAATATGGAAGATTTCGAAAAGGATTTTATTGCCAATTATTGGGGTGACATATGTCAGAAAAACATGAGACGGAGGTTATCAGACGCGATATGGGAGCCAAAAAAGGGAATCACTATGCTGGCGCACTTTGCGAAGTACTGGGAGCTCGCCAAAGCTTTAAAAATTACCGACACACCGTTAGGAGTGATTAATGAGATAATGAGACATTTCCCGAAGGAAACCCAGGCATTGTGGTTTTCGCGCGAGCAAGGAGATGAGTTGGACGCAGCGGAATTCCTGAGAAAACTGGACAATATGGTCTGCGCCCCGCAGGACAAGACCACAGAGAAGAGAGGTAGGGATGACAGAAATGGACACGACAACAGAGACCGTCGACACGCGATACGCCCGAAGGTTGGGGTTATTGAGGGAGCACCGCAGGCAACGGGATGCAGGACGTGCTGCGGACCAAGTACGCAACCAGCAGCTAGCAGTAAAACAACACCAATCAGCGGGAAGGAGGTATGCAGAGATGAAGATGCGGGAAACGACAGCGAGTCGGTCCAGGAGCTCTGAGGATTACGACTCCAGAAGAAATAAGAGCAGCGACGCCAAGACACAACGTAGCTTTAAAAATAATGTTGAAATATAATTGGGATGTGACAAAGGGTTTAGGGAAAAACGAACAAGGAATAACATCTCCAATAAAAGCATGCAAGGCGGTGCGCAGAGACGAGAGTGCAGATGATGGAAAGACATATGAAAGGGAGGAAGTGACTGCGTGTGTGAACTCCTTACAACAATTAAGCGACGTGTGGAACGCGGTGGAGATGTATGAAGATGAGATAGGAAGGGAATGCGTCGGATTTAACACCGTATTTGAAGACGAGGATTATGAAGAGATAGGACGGGGAAGTACATTACCGCAGTTACCAGAGGCTAGGGCTTACATAGATGAGTTAAAGGTAAATTGTTTGATAGATACGGGTAGCCAAATTACGTGTATTGCACAAGAATTTTGGGAATGTCATTTGAGCGATCAATCGCTATATCCAATCATGCCGGTAGCTTCTGTTCAAATTAAGGGGGCTATGGGACAGAAAAGCCAGAAAATTTCACGGTTAGTACTAGTACCATTACGTTTTGGGGATGTTCAAATCAACACATCGTGTCTCATAGTATCAGGGTTAATAAGATCTATAATACTAGGGGTAAACTGGCTAGATAATTACTCGGCAGAAGTTAAGTGTGGAAAAAGGCGGGAATTGATAGTTACTACTGAGCAAGGAAGAAAAAAAATTAAATTAATAGATTCCGGGGTTGTGAGAAGTGAATTAGGAAAGCAGTTGAGTGAGGAAAACACAAATAGTGCAACCCAGTCGATAAACGTCATAGAGAATAACCAACTTACGGATTTTGCGGAGGAAACTAAACAGCGAATTGCGGCAATGGTAGCTGGTTTGAAACTGGATGACGTCAAGAAGGAAAAATTAAAGAAGGTACTAGACAAACATAATCGAGTGTTCCTAGGTAAACCAGGGCTAACAAATATGTACATTCATGAAATAAAAATGATAGATGAAACGCCATTTGTAAAGAGATCGTATCCGGTTCCCTTCGCGTATAGGAATAAGGTGGATGAAAAAATTGACGAATTAGAAGCTTTAGGCATAATCAGCCGGCGGGCGACTCCTTTCGCGAGTCCCTTAACCTATACAATGAAGAAGGACGGTACTGTGCGTATATTACTTGATGCTCGCGAATTAAATACGAGGATGTCCGGGGAGACGGAGAGACCACCACTAACATCGGAAATATTACAACAATTTCACGGGGTTAAGCACGTGACTACTCTAGATTTAGATTCGGCGTATTTCCAGGTTCCCTTATGTGAAAGTAGTCGTAAATACACCGGTTTCGTCTATAATGGCAAGTCTTACGTCTACAACGTATTACCGCAAGGACTGAAGACATCAGTTGGGAGCTTCTCCCGCGCCATGAATAAGATTCTGGGTAGTGAAATGAAAGCGTTTTGCACTAACTATTTAGACGACCTAGTCGTGTTCTCATCTGGAGATTTTGACGAGCACCTAAACCATCTAGATGCAGTTTTGGGAAGGTTACAAACAGCCAATATGACCTGCAAATTGGAAAAATGCCAATTTTTGTTCACGGAAGTAAAAATGTTAGGCCACATTATAACGCCTTATGGGATACTCATGGACCCGGGGAAAGTTTCAGCAATTAAGAACTTCCCAGCGCCTAAAAAGGTGAAGCAGGTGAGAGCATTTCTGGGGTTGTGCAATTATTACAGGAGATTTGCAGATAAATATGGGGCTTCTACACAGGTATTATGCGATTTATTAAAGAAAAATAAGCCTTGGAAGTGGACTGCTGTAGAGCAGGAAGCATTTGAAAACGTAAAGACTTTATTCCTGGAGTCTGTGATATTAACACATCACAACCGCAACAAAAATTATTACCTACAAACTGATAGTTCGGGGTTCGCCATCGGGTCGGAATTATACCAATTAGACGACGAGAATAATCATCATGTGATCGGTTTTGTTAGCAAATCACTTACCGGGGCCGAGTTAAAATGGACCGTTTCTGAACAAGAGTTATATGCAATAATCTATTCGTTACGCAAATTCGAAACCTATCTGCGAGGAGCGCAGCTAATCATACGTACGGATCATCAGGCGTTATCGTTTTTAAAGACTTGGAAACTGTACAGCGCTAGGGTGACACGGTGGATTTTATATTTAAACCAATTCAATTTTAAAGTCGAGTATGTAAAAGGCAAGGAAAACATCGGACCCGATATCTTGTCACGCTATTCTCAGGATGCGGTGAATGTACAGGAGGAAAAAGTAGTATGCCCGGAGGTGGCGGCTTTTGCGGTGAGTGGGAAACAGTTAATAAAACCACACTTAGAAAATCTAGAACAACTACAAAATCAAGATGAATTTTTGGGAGAGGTGATAGAACATTTGGGAGGTAGGTCTCGCAAGACACCCACAAAAGGAGTGGCTAGGTATTTAAAAAATTACAAGCTAGAGGGTAAGACATTATATTACAAAACGGGAAATGACGGCACAGTATTAGCTATACCTAGTAATTTATCCGAAGATCTTATCAAACTCGTTCATCAAGAAATTGGTCATGCTGGCGGGTTAAAGACGGTTCAAGCGTTGAAAAGTAGGTATTTTTGGCCGAAGTTGCATAAACAAGTCAAATGGGTGGTGAAAGCTTGTCATCTTTGCCAGTTGGCAAAGCGCGAAATTCGTCCAACGGTAGGTCCGGGTAGGTCAATCATAACGAAGAGGGTAGGAGAATTGGCCATGGCTGATTTATACGGGCCGTTGCCTAGGAGCATAGGGGGAGTGAGGTTTATTTTCGTGGTCCAAGACTCCTTCAGTAGATTCATTCAGTTGTATAAATTAAAGGTAGCCAACACTAGTACAGTATTGAAGTGCGTGGAGCTTTTCATTACACAGGTAAAGGTTGAGGCTATGCTAACGGACAACGGGTCTCAATTTTCCTCAAAGAAATGGAACCAAGGTCTAGAGAGGATGGGGATAAGGGTCATGCATACGTCGGTGCGAAATCCTGGACCAAACATCACGGAAAGGGTGAACAAGGAGCTGGGGCGGATTTTTAGAATATACTGCCATGAAAAGCACACTAAGTGGCCAATGTTTTTAAAGGACATTCAAAGAACGTATAATAACACGGTACATTGTACGACCGGATTTTCACCTAATGAGGTAGTATTTGGAAAACAGCCACAGTATAGCTTAGATAAATATATGCGTCAAAGTAACATACCTAAATTAACAGAAGAAGAGATTAGGAACGCGGTTCAAAAGAATCTAGTAAGAAACGCCGAAAAAAGACAGCAATTCTACAATATAAAAAAAAGGCTAGAAACATATGAGGTAGGAACATTTGTGAAACTCAAAAAGTACACTCAGTCAAATTTACTAAGGAAGCATACAAAAAAATTCGCCCTTTTGTTTGACGGTCCGTTTGTTATAGCAGCTGTGCCTTATTCTAACAATTACACGCTGATGGATCCAAAAACAAAAGAAATACGAGGCGATTACAGTGCAATCCACTTGGCTAGGTATTATTTCAATGAAACAGAAAAACAGCAGAAGGAAATACAGGTGATAGAAATTGACTAGAAAAAAAAAGCGAAGTTAGGATAGGTTAAGTTAGGTTGGGTGTAGAATAAAAAGAAGAGGGGATGGTTATTTTGCGAGATTTCGAAATTTTGTGTAATCATTTTGGATAAGAAAAGAAAAATAGACAAGTCTAAGAAAAAAAAAATAATAAAGAAAAAATATATAAATTTTACAAACTTTCGAAAAAAAAAAAACGTTTTCTTTAATCTATCATACCGTCTTTTAGGAATATTAGAAGGGACTTCACCATGTTATGTTATGTTAGAAAAAAAGGGGAAAGGTTAGAGAATAATCGAGTTTAGAGAATAAAATAATATGTTATGCTTAGGGGGGGAGAGACGGGAAAACAAAGGTTATTTAATTAAGGAATGTTAAAATACAGATTATGGCAAAGAGAGAAATACATAATAAGATTCTTCAGCTAAATAGCAATTCAGTAACTAATTTTAGGCTTAGGAAACTACAAAATTAAGAATTCAACATTAGGTTTAGGAAAACGGAGGATTGAGAATGTGACTTAAGAGCCCAACCTTAGAGTTAGTTTGTGTGACATTAGATTTTAGGAAATTATAAAAAAAAAAAAAAAAAAATGTAACTTGAGACTTAGGAAATTAGAAGATTAAGATTGCAACGTAAATTTTAATAGCCTTGGGGTTTTCAAAAGAAAAGGAGGGGAAGGAGGAGACGTTCGAACGGACAAGCATGCTTGAGTGGTAAAAGGGTAACCCACTGAACGAAGGGGATGAATTGAGACAGAGAGAGAGAGCAAGAGAAAAAAAAAAATTTAACGCAGATAGGATAAGAAAAAAAATTTTTTTTGGAAAAAAAAAAACATATATCTACATATAGTAACATGTAAACCAAATGAGGCACGGGCAAATTGCGAAGGAGTATAATAAATAGGGGTGCTCGCATGAGTACAGAGAAAAAAAAATCTTAAGAGAAATTTTTTTTTGAACAACTGAATAACTTTCTGCAATTCACCGTAAATCATATGGTCAATAGGACCGCGAGATTGATTCAATCTTTGATTTGACCATGTACAGGAGGCTCTGGTCCAACAGGTTGGGGGTCACTGGGACACGCGAGTCGAGGGGCGTGCCCATTCAAAAAAAAAAGGGGTGTGTATGTGTACATATATGTGTAATACGTGTATGTTCATAAATGCATTGTTGCCTTTAAGTCATTCCTGCGAGAAAAATTCGTGTGGAATTCTAGAATCGCGAAAAAAAAAATATATATATATATATATGTGTATATATATATGTATATATAAATAAGGAAAATCAAAGGTTGGAAACTGTCTCGATGAGGAAGAGGGAGTAAGGATCATAGGGGGGAAGGTATAGGAGTAAAAATCTTAGGGGGGTAGGATAAAGAGTGGGGACAGCAACTGACGTAAGTTAGTCGACTTAAATAGGTCATTGGGTAGACAAGAGTAAATTGAAAAATGGTTTCAGCACAGAGGAACACCGAAAAGGATTCTACGATATGAAATAGTGAAAGGTAGGGGCGCGCAACAAGTTAGAATTTCGAAAAAAAAAAATACAAAAAAAAAAGAAGATTTAAAGAAGATTGTAGAAAATTAGATCGCCTATGTTTAGTTTTAATTCCATCAACTAACACTAGGAGGCGTGTTTACCGCTGGAATTATAACTATAGGGGGGCTGTGATGATTGGTAACCTCCAATCTACGAGAAAGCCTACGAAAAAAAAATTATTCTAAAAGGAAAAGCGCAGCGCAACGACATCTGTATGATCAAATACAAAACTTACTCGAAATGGAGGTAGTGTAAGGTTGGTTGATGATTTAAAGTTGTTTTAGGTTACATACAGATGGTGATAAAATCAGGGCCAATTATAAGTACGAGAATTGAACCAACCAATTAAAAAGCAGGAAAAGCAATTTAAAATCAAATTAGCCTATCGGCAAGAAGAGGGCCGTGCCCATTTTTCACACAAAGGTCTGGACTTTGACCCAAGTGATTAGTGAGATAATTAATGGGTTTGACGTTCCCACGGAGAACGGGGGTTAAGGCACTGAGATGTAAATAACGAACAATTCAAGGATTTTAGTACGATGAACTCAAAGAATGTTATTAATAACGGGTACCTTCAAGAGATCGCGAACCTTAGTTCTCGAATGCATTGAAGGCTTTTAGTTGCGGAAAAACACACTTGGATAACGATGGAAAATTTTTATCAGTAATATATTGAGTAGAAAACGCAGGGATTCGGAGGCACGCCTACCGGAAGATTTTCAGCTATAGAATAACTATGTATGACGACCGAGATGAGCTTGACTACTGACAAAGTGGGCGCAGGAAATGGTTGTCGACCACACATGTATTTTGTTTTCAAAAACAATGAAGATCCGAACATGCCTTTTATTTACACAAGGCCCATTATCGATTAAAAAGGGCAATAAAAATTAACGTTGCTCTAACGTAATGTTTACATTAACGAATTCATATAAAATTTAATTATAAACACATAAAAAGGAATTTATTGCCAAATATGTAGAAATTATAAAGTAAACAGATGTCAAAGCTTATGGTTTATGGGATTTTGGGTAAGAGTGAGTTGGAGAATTGGGCGGAATTTGACCAAAGTAGATAGCTTGACAGATATTCCAGTATGGAAATGGGTAGTGGGCAGGAAAAAAAACCCATAAATAATATATCAAAAGGGAAAAAGGGTTTAGCGTGGGGATGGAATCACGACATAAAAGGCAAACGTCAAATTTCAATAATGGATCATGAGTTAGGGAGGGGGAGAGAACGAAAACCCGACATAACCGGAAAACTCAGGTAAGGAAATGGGGAAAACACAAAACGTTAAAGGTAGAGTAGATATGGAACCAGGATATGGTTCCTTACGAACAACGAAGGGAAAATCATTTAAGAATAGTTGCTAAAACACCGTTACTTGAAGGAAATTCAGGTGGGAAAAGGGAAAAGTTGAATATGCCACAAAAAGGGTGAAAATACGGTTCTGAGACATAATTGCTTAGGTAGACTAGGGGTAAAGGAAGAACTTCCGTGAAAATTCATACAGGAAAATTAGCGTTTAAAACTAGGAGACCGAAGAATCTACGTTTCGCAAATATGTATGCCAATTTAAAATATAGTTTTAGCAGATCACTTATGGGCCTGTTTCAAATTGAGAAAAAAAAACAAGATTAAAACCATGTTTATAAAATATTTTATGAAGACAGAAGACATGTGAAAAATGGGCAAACTGGATGGCAGCTTACTAAGTCCGGGACTATAAACCTTAGAGAAGCGAGACAAAATTGTGGGACGAACCATAACGAAAAATCGAAAGGACTTATGTATGAACAAGCGAAAACGGGAGGAGATTTTCGAAAGATTTCGAGCTATTTAGGATTAAATTTTCTTGACAAGGAAAATACGATTACGACCTTTTGGAGATGTGTTGGGTATAAAAAAGCACGTTTGGAAGCATTCGAGGAGTCTTTCGACAACTGGCAAGGTTGCTCAAAACGTCGCGTATGTCGTGAGAATTACCCTGGTAATTAATTAATAGAGTCTAGAATCAGTTTTGTACTTTAAAAATACAGTGGAAAAGTAGAGTCAGTTTTATACTTATAAAAAATTCAGTGATAAAATAGAGAGTGGAGTGTCCGGATAGGGTTAATCGTGCAATTTAACGGAGTGTTATGATCTTATAATAAATCTAAAATTCAGTGTTCGCAATAATTTCCGATTCAATAAAATCTAATAATTAATTAATTAATTATAAATTCAATGCGGAAGGAGTTTAATAGAGTGTGTTTGAATTGATTTAAATCTGTTATATGAAGGTTAAAATAAAGTTATTTAGTCCGAGGTTAAATAAAGAAAATTACAGTCTAATAAGTTTTATTAAATAAAAAATTAACGTTTTAGTCGAAAGTTGGAAATTTTATTACGAGATATTAATTATCGTTAGATGACAAAGTAATAATAATAATTGATCCGAAATCTGGAAAATACTTAACCCGAAGTTCGAATAAATAACCCAAATTATTAATTTTACACAAAAGAATTATAAGTTAAATTGGAAAAAAAATAAATAAAACTTTAACTTTGTTCTTAAGTGGAATAATTCAAATTTAAAGAAAATCTTAAGTTGTTATAAAAAGAATTATAATCTTAATTGGAAAAAGATAAATAAACCTGAAATATTGTTATAAAGTGTAATAATTCAAATTTAAAGAAAATCTTTAGTTGTTATAAAAAGAATTATAATCTAAATTGGAAAAAGATGAATAAACCTTAAATATTGTTATAAAGTGGAATAATTCAAATTTAAAGAAAATTTCGAATTAATAAACTAATTCATTGAAGAGTAAATAAGAGTAATTATATATCAAATAATAAAATAAGGATCGTCGGGGTTAGTTAGATAGAATCGGTCTTCTTCAATAATAACGACAGATATTAAAGGAAAACGTGAGGATTTTATACATCAGGGATTTATTAAAAAGGGAAAGGAAGGAAATGAATTCCGGATCTTGTAGGATTAAATCGTTAAAAGGAGGAAATCGAAATAAAAGTGCGATAGGTTATACAGGTAGTCTGGATGCTCTAATAAATTTCATACCGATGATAATTACCCGGTGGAGCTGAAATTAAGACATTAGAGCTTTGGTGAGTCCTTACAATATTTAAGCTTTTCCAGGTTCCTGTGGGTAACCTGACACTGATGAATGTGATACCAAGTAAGGGTACATAAATAACTAACCAAATTATTAGCATTCGCATGTCACTTCACCCATACAGAATGAAATGCTGTAAAGCAAATACTTAACAAATAATTAGATAGAAACGCATCACTAAATCAATTTTGATATCCTAGCGTACTTGTAAAACAAATACCTATTAGCTTCCTCTCACCAGCATGATTAGGGTATGTTGATATGACCTTCGATTGTGTATCTAAAAATTCGATTGGAGTTCAATGTCATCCATTGACACAGTCACCTAGATCCCATCAATAGATAAACAAAACAAAGCATAAATGCCAAGGGACAAGTTTATCAATTATAGCTTACGACGAAATCTGCATTCAATATGTGATAGCAACATTGACGTTAAATTCATTCAATTCTAAACAACTTGATTATACTAGAGCGATCGCCAATAGGTAGCATTGTTACAGCATGCAAAAATTTCGCAAAGTAAAGTACCGCGACTAGCTTCAAACTCAAGAGAGCTCATCATTATTATTCAGGAGGTCATTGATTCAATGAAAACATGATTTATCTCATTTTATAAATTTCTCTTATAGGAAGTAGGTATCCAGGAATCCATAATCATCCGCAATCCTAAATACCTAACACACGAGGAACTAGTGACCTCATTTAAAAAACACTGGTGTTCAAATACTCATACAGTCCTAAATCCGAATTTGCACACGTATCTAGACTTCAAGGCTTCTGTATGTGAGTGTTGGCTATCCGGAAATGTAAGTGTCAACCTTTCTGGTCGGAGAGCTTTGATCTTGTGGCGCTATTGTCGAGGTGGGCATACGGGGAAGAGGAAGGACGTATGCGGACAGTACGCTGACGCGGCATTAAAGCTGCAGGTTATTTGCATACCGTAAGTCCTTGTCGAACCTGAAAGCAAACATAAGGCTCACGAGGTGCGTTTTATGTCAGCTAGTCAGAGGTGGAGTGTAACGCTGGGTCGGTCACGTGGGAGGATGGATCTGCCCGTCACAAGCTTACGCCACATTCAACGGATAGAGGCATGATAAGGGAAGACATGAAATACCCCTTCTAGACTCAGTAGAGTTAAATTCAATCCGGAGGAGACGGAAGTCGGAGTAAGACAGAAAAACGGCATGAAGACTAGGTATTCCCCTTGCTGGCGTGAAGGGCCCCTTTCATAGCATGAGACGCCCGTTGAAGAGGGTAAAACTCGGATCTAAGGACAAGCCTAGCAAACGTACTGGGGAGAATCCGGTTTGTAATTGTTGTTCATCGGTTTTCACTTGGATAGCGGAGGAGCCGACTTTTCAGCAACCATTTATCCCCATATCCATCCATGCCCATCCATTCCTACTTTTCTACAATTTTGCGAGAACTAACCATGAATACTAACCATGAATACAAAACACTATGTTAGGGGAAGTTGCAGACAAGGACTTCGAGTGATAAAACTGGACCTTCAAAAACGACCATCCCACAACGGTAAGGTAAACTTCGCTACCTAAATGTTGAATTTATTATCTGTTGTTTTATGTTATCGACGCATCAGCGGTGATAGGAAGGATTAAATAAACAAACAAAATTCCTACGGAAATCAAGCCGACACGAGGTTTAAGGGTGAGGCTAGTTTATCAAACTCGGTTTAATATACTAAAATAATAATAACTAAATAGATCGGAAAATTCTCACACTTTCTCTAAAAGAATCTAGGGGTTACCACACGTAATACATTATCTTCTCTACATATGTGTGCATATTAAGTATGCAAACAGATGTAAATTCTAAAACAAAAAAATACACAACGAAGAATATAGAAATAATGTGAACAAAAAATCTTAAATCTTGTTTACTGCGAGAAAATCGCAGGGATTTGAGAAAATAGGGTAGGTTCAGCTAGATTATAAAGTATAGGGGTTAGAAAAAATCACGAGCCTGAGGTAGAAACAAACCGGAAAGAGGGTTAAGTCAGGCCATCATACCTAGGGGTGTGATCAGTAGGACATAAGGGTAGAATTATGAACGTAGCTACGAGATTTGAACTACGAGGTAGAAGCTTAGAAAAGTTAATCAATTAGGTAGGGTTCATCACAATTGGTGTCAAAAGCCAGGAGTGGCGGACCATTACACTGTGGACCATTCCTATAAAAAGCTACTAGCTTAAACCTATTACGTTCGATTCCGGATGCGTAATGAGGGGTCCCCTCCCTCATGTAGCATCAGCGCCAGGTCTGCGAGCTTCTTCCTCCATCTTGGGTGATTAATAAGTATGGGAACGCCATGCCCATGGCGTCCTCCATCATGTGGTTGGTAGCAGTACAAGTCCCATCAGGTTGCAGAAATAAACGGCGTGGAATAAACGGACGGGTTGTGTGCCGTTGAATTAATAGTATTTCATCTCGTTGGATGACGGAGGATGTTTATAATCGATGATTATAATAAACTTTGGTCGGTCAAGCCGCCATTAATACATCGGGATTTTACACTAGATTACCCGGAAAAATAAAGGTTCTACAGTCGCCATCACATCATACCGGCTGAGAATTAAATAAACTTAACGTTCACATCTTGAATTAAAACTGAAAAACCCGCCGATTAAATAATTTCCATATTAAATTTAAATCCACATTGTGCAAATCCACACAATTGGTCGAATTCGTGTCCTGCCCTTTAGACGCGAATTCAAGAAGTGCCGGAAAGCGACATCAAACCCCCTGTCGTTCGAAAGTTCAACTAAGCGGAGAAAAGGTGAAACCATAAGTGGCCAGTAAAAATAATCGGGATTATTAATGTAAACAAACATTAGTAGTAGTCCAGTGGGTAAGACTCTTGACTCACAATCCGGAGGTCGCGGGTTCGAACCCGGCATGCGCAAATAAATTTTATTTGATTAATTTGTGTTATTTCACAATTAATTCATTAAAAATAATATATGGTATACTTGCGGCATGTTCCAGAGTGGATGATACTATCAGTATCGCCCTGGTGTAAGACCACCATTCAGAATTGAAACGTTGCTTTAAAATGGCTTTAGCCGTGTTTAGTAACCAGATCTGAATAGCCAGTACTTCCCAACCTTCCTCTTCCCCACCTCTTTCCCCTCCCCACTACCTTCAGCCTCACAACATACCCCCAATTGGGGATGCCATAGTCTCACTGGCTCCAGACGGGAGCAGTTGAGATTCTTGTGCGGTATTCACTGTAAAAAAAATAATAATAATCCTGGGGTAATTTAGAACAGGAAAATAATTAATTACTTGGGCATTCTAATTATTTTCATAACACATGTTACATCTTAAAAAGGGCTTTTAATATTTGAGAGATGGTAAGCGATTTAAAACGAAATATTAATGACAAGAGCAATGAATTTTCTCCTGTATTTCATTAATTCTTGAGTTTGAAGGCTAATTGAAAATTAAAAATATCTTGTGTACCATATTAATTATTTGAGTAAAGTTCCAATTCTCTTTGCAAAGCGAAATTATTTGTTACTAGCTGGTTCCCAGCATGCGTTTCAAAGCCATATTCAAATAAATAAATTGTTTCTCCCTGCATATCATTTCCCGTGCGTCCCCGTTTTCCTCCAGCATCCCATTCCCCACCCGCGTCCCCCTTCCACCTTCACGGTCCACCCTCTTCCCTTTACCGCTCACCTGTTCCGCCAACCCCCCTCCCGCGTTCCATATATTTAGTCCCACTCCCTTAATTCAAACAGCTCGCGTGCCAACTATTACAATTTTTTTAATCAAATTATCATTTTTCATATATTACAAATATTCATTTTTGTGCATTATAAGAACAATCAATCAAATCTGGTACCTAGCATAGGTACCTATTTAAAATGTTTATAATTTAAAAATTCCATAGACTATTTTTTTTGTTACAAAAAAAAACAGCTGCCTGCTAAAATCAATTTCATCAAACTCGCGAACTGTCAAACTTGCGAAGTTAAAATAGTCGTTAAGTTTTCTGAAACTATTCAATTTTCTGCGCAATTTTCTTAATTTTTATTTCCGTAAGAACCTTCTACAAAGTATAAGAAAACTTGAAAAAATAGGTAAAGTCGTTCCGAAGTTATGGCGTGACCAAGGGAAACAGGGATTCGTTTATATATAAATAGATATAAGCTTTGTTCTAAAACCCCCTAGTTTCTAAACAAGTCACCCGTTTTCCATTACTTAAACAAACAATAATTTAATTTAATTTGGTTTAATTTTAGCGATAATATTACCTTTAATTTTTATTTTAAAGATAAATCTTGACACACACGTCATTTGTGACAATGACCCAACGACCTTCACGCCTCGAACAATCGAAGTCCCCCCAACCATTTGCCAGCTTCACGCCGTACAGACTGGAGCAGAAATAAACCGTACATCATACAATTTTCACGTAGGGCGATGAAAAGTGAACTTTAGTCGAATTGACTGTAAGGGTCGTGACCCGGCGAACTTTCCGAGCAAGAACTTGGAGCCGTGACTATAATAAAAGTTTATTAAACGATCGGGCAACACAGCCCTCCAACAAATTACTGGTGGCGGTGTAAGGCGCGAGGCGCTGTCAGCTAACGATTATTATTTAAACTAATATTCAACGGTCCTAGTTTATAGGGGTCTCGCCAAAAGAGGTGGTTTTTTTAAATATATTTTAAAGTAGGATGCGGGTTTTTTGTTTGAATTTTGCAGCCAGCGCAAAGACAAAAAATATTTCTAGCAATCTTTGAGCCGACAGTTTTTAAGTGTCACTTTGTAATACAAAACTTAATTTTGGAGGCCGAAATACCCAACCAAACTAAATGATATTTAAAAAAAAGGTATAGCAATCAACTTATAATGCTCAAAAGCATTTTATTTACTTTGGTTTTAAATTATAAAATATAAACCGTTACGTAAATCGATTTTTCATATCAATTTTGGGGAACTTTGAAAATTATTTTTTCCTTATGTATTTATTGATATATTAATTGTAATATATTTAAAAAACATTTTAAATAGGCTCTTTTTCCGGTGCTAATTTTAATTTAAATACAATTTTTTGTTTCAGTTTACAGGTTGCATTAATACTATATTATTTTAAATTTCGTTACTTTATTTCCATGGTCGGTTGAGAAAAAAAAAAAGTTAAATTCTTTCGTTATTTGTTTTTGGGGTATTATGCCGTGTTGCGCTACCTCCTTCTTTAGCCAACGTTTTGGACAGCATTGCAGTGTCCATCATCAGGGCAGATGTGATCTCATCTACCGGATCTGCCCTGATGATGGACACTGCAACGCTGTACGAAACGTCGGCTAAAGAAGGAGGTAGAGGAACACGGCATAACACCCCAAAAATAAATAACGGAAATACTTTTGGCCATGAAAATCTTAAAACGTGTCTGGTTAAATACTATTTAATCAAAAACAATCGCCTAAGTTGTCGCTTCATCCTTTAAAATGGATTTCTTTGATAACCTAAGTAAATTTGGAATTTACAAAAATTGCAGCACTTTTGAGCAATCATTTGTTAATATTTTTATTGAAAAAGAATTCAGTTTGATTGGGTATTTTGGCCCTAAATTCTAAATTAAGTCCACTGAAATAGGCCGCAGTCGGCGCAGCTATTCCTCTCGTCAATTGTAAAACACTGTTATGGAAACTATTTCAGCACCAATTGAGCTTCATTCTGACACCGGTTAAGAAAGGGGCTATTGGGAGAGTTTTGCTAGTGCGCCTAGTAAAAGAGAAGCAGTAGATCCTTTATTATATGAACCATTTCACAAGAATGATTCAGAGAAACAACTTGTTCATAATAAACCGACAGCGACCCCGGGTGATCGGGTTTTCCGCTCCTTATGGTCAAATTTATAGTACTCGTAACCAGTGGTTCTTCTGACAAAATAAAACTAAAATATTTTCCCGTGCTATTATACCTACCATGTCTATTTTTTAATATTCACCGAATATTCCCAAAATGGATGGTATTTGTTAATACGCATCTACGCTACATAATTATCTACGTTTAAAAAATACACACACACCTCTTCTTCTTCCTTGCGCTGTCCCAACTCATTGCCTAGGTAGGCTGTTGCGGTCGGCTCTTCTCGTTCTCAGGTTGTAATTTCTTCTGTTCTGGGTATCGCCTTCATCCAGGCCGTTTCTCTGAAGAATTTTGGAGCATTGAGTCATCCAGGAGTTCTTCGGTCTTCCTCTGGATGGCTGTCGATGAAGCTCCATAGACATTGCCTCCCTCACTGTGTGGTCTGATAGTCTCCGTCTTTTGTGTCCATACCATCTCAACTGTCGTTCCTCCAGCTTACTATTTATGTCTGTGACACCGAGGCTACCACAACTGCGTGAACTTTTGATCTTATCTTTTAGTGATACTCCTGCCGACCATCTAAGCATTCGCATTTCTGCTGTTTCAAGTTGCCTAGAGTAGGAGTTGTACATAGTCCAGCATTGAGAGCCATACATTATTAAAAAATACAAACACACCGCTGATGTTTTATGATAAAAAAGTGTTGCCCAGAATTTCGTTAGTAGTTACTGAATAAACACGGGTTTCCTTGTAAATATAAAGTATTAATAACACAGGTAGCTATGTGAGAACAAAATTAGCCACTTTTAATTATTTTGGTTTAATCCTGACAAAATTAAAAAAAAGGTACTGATAAGAATTTATCCGAAAAAGTAGGCTTCGTTCTCCCGTTTAATTCCCAGAAGTAAGAGGATTTCAAAAGGACACGTGTTCTTTTGGTTCCTGTTCCCGCGCTAATTAAAGCGAAGAACAATTAGGGACCGTAAACCTCGAATACGCAAAGTTAACTTTAGGGAAGTACCTACTCGGCGGAATCGAGTTTAGAACGAAAGGGATTTTGTAAATGTAATAACATTAATCACAGATATAAATTTTATTCAACAGAGTGCATGTCAAAAATCGCTCCACAAAAATATATAAAATTACAGTTTATAATTCCTAATAAAACCATACAATTCATCGTGGAACGTGTCCCCGAAGTTCAGTAAATTTAAAAACCGAAATTAGAGAAATCTAAACGCTCTAATTTCACGGTAATTATTAGTGTTTAAATCAACTGTCAAATGTGTCAAGTGTTGTTCCGAAAAATCAACATTTAATTCTAATCACCTTAAACATACCTGTGCAAAGACAAATTATACTAAAATACATTAATCTAGTGCATTATATCAATCCAGTTTCGCAATCAAATGCATTAAATACACAATTAACAGTGAGTTAAGTGCAAAAAAAAAAAAAACAAAGATTTTTTCAAAATAACCTTATCATCTTCCGAAACTGAACACACCTTATAAAGCTTTATATTGACAGTAGCTCCCAACTGGGCCGTGGATCAGCGGATAAATCGGTCAAGTTTCGATTCAGTTCGTTAGGGCGACAGCGCGAGTTCAATCCTCAAGTCAACCAAAATATTTTTTCTTTTTATTCCTTATAAATTAATATAAATATGAGTAGACAGAGGAATGTACAAAAGAAACCAACGACATCTAGCGACGCTGAGGAAGATGAAAATAAAATCATCATTTATATAGACAAAAAGTTTAGAGAAATGAACGACACATTTAAAAGCAAATTAAATATTCTGCCAGATATAAAAGACTCCATCGGCTTCATTTCAGCCGAATACGATGAACTGAAAAAAATGCTAACCGAGTCCTTGAGCACAATAAAAAATCTACAAGCAAAGAATATTAAGCTAAATTCGGAAGTGCGCGACCTTAATGCGCGCGTGTCTCACATGGAGCAGACAGCCAGGGAAACCAATGTCGAGATCCAATGCGTACCAGAACACAAATCGGAGAATCTAATATCAATAATAAAACAACTTGGGACCGTGATTTCCCGCCCCATTGCCGAATCGGAAATTCTTAACATCCATCGAGTCTCCAAGATTAAACAAGATTCCAGAAGGCCAAAATCAATAATCGTGAAGCTCCCGAGCGTGAGGGCAAGGGATGAAGTTCTGGCTGCAGTCGTCAGCTTCAACAAGAAGAACAAGAACTCCAAGCTAAATTCGACTCATTTAGGCATCGATGACATCAAATCGCCGATATACGTCAGCGAACATCTAACAGCAGCAAACAAGGCCTTGCATGCTGCCACGAGGATTAAGGCGAAAGAAGTAAACTACAAATTCGTGTGGATCCGAAATGGCAGAATCCTTGCTCGTAAAGATGAAAACTCGGCGCACGTGGTGGTGATCCGCAACCAGGACTCATTGGCTTCGCTCATCTGATTCCCTACCTTATCTTTATCTAAATTTCAATTTGTGCGTTATCTTTGAATAATGTATACTAACATGGATAACCTAAGAATTTATTACCAGAATGTCAGGGGTTTAAGAACAAAACTTAATGAAGTTTACTTAGAAATACTTAATAACAATTTTGATATTATTATTCTAACGGAAACATGGTTGAACGACTCTATTTCTGATGCTGAAATTTTTGGCTTGCGTTATAATGTTTTTAGAAGGGACCGTGGCAGTTCCTCTAACCACAAAAGTGACGGAGGGGGTGTATTGATAGCCGTTTTACAAGAATATCAAACTAACCGCTGTAAGCATTGGGAAAGTACCTTGGAAGACGTATGGGTGACCATCAAATTCAGCCCGAATAAACTAACGAGATGTCTCTACATATGTGCTGTTTATATACCTCCCCCGTTGCTTGTTGATAATTTTGATTATTTTTTTAAAAAAGTTGGCAATGTTATGGATGCCGTTGGTGAATCAAATACGTTAATTTTAGGAGATTTCAACCTGGGAAATATCGGTTGGACCCACAACGAACCAAACCAGAATCATTCCCTATCCCCAGAAAATTATAATTCTGACATCGGTAACCATCTTGTAAATTTTCTTGCTCTAAATAACCTCAATCAATTCAATGGCATTGCTAATAGTAACTCTAGAATCTTAGATCTCGTTCTATCCAATTCAAAAACATTACAAGTCAGGCAAAGTACCGAAATCTTAAGTCGCATTGATATACATCATCCACCTTTAGAGATTGAATTTAGTTTTGATTTCAAATTAACAAAAATGCTAAAAAATAAAAACTTACTTAAATATGATTTTAATAAGAATGATTACGTTCAATTCAATCAGGAATTACAAGAACTGAATTGGGCACTTCTTTTACCTGATTTCATGTCGGTAGACGATATGGTTTCTTTATTTTACACTCATTTGTATCGTATAATTGAGAAATGCGTAACCAAATTTGTAAATCGCAACAGGCAGCATCCCCTCTGGTACTCACCAGACTTAGTTAAATTACTAAAGGAAAAAAATAAATTTCGACTTCTCTATAAAAAATATAAGAATCCACGTGATAGAAATTCTTACGAACTCTTACGCACCCGTTGTTCCAAACTCATTAGTAATTGCTACTTTAAACACATTGAACAAATAGAATCGTGTCTGGTTAATCATAATAACGTTAAAGCTTTTTGGAGATTTGTCAAACACAAGAAACAAAACATAAGTACTATCCCCCAAAACATGACGTTTGGAGAAAAAAAATCATCAAACGGCGAGGAAAGCAGCGAACTATTTGCCCAGCACTTTTCATCAGTGTATGAGAAAGATGACATTAGAAGCAATGAAGAGACTCAACCTCAATCTGAATCAATAGACTATTCGAACAGCTCTCTGCACACAGTAAACATTAGTGTACACGATGTAAACATAGAAATGCTTAACCTCGACCAAAGCAAAGGCCCTGGCCCCGACAAAATTCCACCACTCCTAATAAAAAAATGTGCACACAGTCTCGCACTCCCTCTGACTATCATTTACAGGAAATCATTATCTTCATCCATTTTTCCAACAAGATGGAAACAGGCTAATATTGTACCAATACCTAAAAGCGGAGACCTTCACGAAGTCACAAACTATAGACCCATCTCTATTCTCTGTTCATTTGCGAAAATTTTTGAAAAATTAATTTGTCCATATCTGAATTATCATCTCAAAAATCTTATAACTCCAAAACAGCATGGTTTTCTCTCCCAGAAATCAACATCCTCTAATTTACTTTGCTATGTCAATACCTTAACCGAAGCTGTCGATAGAGGTCAACAGATAGACACAATCTACACAGATTTTAGCAAGGCCTTCGATAAAGTAAATCATAGATTACTAATTCACAAACTAAAACAAATGGGTGTTCATGGTACCTTGCTAAATTGGTTTTACTCCTATCTAACTGACCGCATACAAAGAGTAGTATTTGATGGCTATGAGTCAAGAGGATTAGATGTGCCATCTGGAGTGCCGCAAGGGTCCCATTTGGGCCCAATCTTGTTTCTTGTTTTTATAAATGACTTGTGCGATGTTATTTTGGATTCTGAAATTTTGTTGTTTGCTGATGATTGTAAGATATTCAAAATTATCCATACATTACTAGACTCAATACTTCTCCAAAACGATATTAACAGAGTTTTAAAGTGGTGCAACGACAATAGAATGTTTCTGAATTCTTTAAAATGTGTTCACATAACCTTTACGCGTAAACACAATTATATTCCAACTCAATATTTTATCGACGGTACTAAACTCCAGGAAGTCGCAACCATTCGGGACCTAGGCGTATTATTTGATAAAAAACTTACTTTCACACCTCATATCGACAATATCATTTCTAGATCTATGAAAATGCTAGGATTTATCAAACGAAACAGTAAACATTTTAAAAATCCCACATCAAAAATAACGCTGTACAATTCCTTCACCCGCAACGTGTTGGAGTACGCAAGTGCTGTATGGAGTCCAACCTACAAAGTTCATATTCAGCGAATAGAGCAGGTTCAAAAACATTTTATGTACCACCTGGCATATTCCGATAGGCGAGCTCGATCACTTCCTCACTACACTGATAGACTAAAATTCTACAATATACGCACCCTTGAACAGAGAAGACTAAATACAGATCTAAATTTTCTATTCAAAATTGTAAATGGTTTAATAAACTGTCCTTTTCTACTTCATCAAATCAGGTTCAATGTTCCTAGAATTGGTTCACGACTGGTAAATTATGTTCCGTTAAATATTAAAAAATATCGAACTAAGCTGGGGTATGACTCAGCCTTATCGAGAATGTGCCGTAATTTCAATGAGGCTTATAAAAAACATTCGATTAATTTGACAATGTCAACATTGGCCAACTTCAAATCAAATCTTAACAAGCTTTAAAGCTCCCTATTACGTTGTTCTATAAACTTGTGAACCTATAAACTCATTGTTCTAAAAACTTGTTCCTTGTAAAACTTGTTAATTATTATTTTGTAATGTACATATAGTATGTGTTTGTGTGAATGAATGTAATGTATATGTAAGTATTATATTATCAATGCTGTGTTTGTCTTTAATTAGTGATAGCATCAACCATGTTCAGTGTAATTTTATCTGTGAAAGCTTTGATGTAAATCACTGTTGACAAACCTAATAAAAAAAAAAAAAAAAAAAAAAAAAAACATTGAATTTTCAAATATATACTCGGTCTTTTGTTATCAAAAATCAACTTTCCAAGGCGGCAGGTACCATCCCATTAAAAGGGTGAATTAAAAGAGGGTGCCAAATTTGTTTCATTACCCTTTCAAAGCATGAAATGAAATTTCTTAATTTTTATATAATTATTATGGATACATAATGTTAAATCGTCATTCTTCTACAATAATTGAAAAATTTCTTAGAGAATGGTAAGAATAATGATTTTCAATACTTCCAACCTTGGCATGATCTTTTTTAAGGCTGCACAAGACTCACAAACAGGAGTTTGCTCGAGGCTCACGTTTTAATTTATTCCAACGTTAATTAATTTGTAACTATAACATCTTTATTCAGACCGTTAAACCCGTGGTTGTAAGTTATTTATTGCTCAAAATAACAATAAATTTAGAGTGGAAACTTTCGAAATCAAAGACATTATACAACATATAAATAGGCTGAGAAATGACTGTGCGACTGGACTCGACAAACTTGACAATAAACTAATAAAAGAAATAAAATATCAAATAGCTCTTCCCTTCACCTATATCTGTAATCTCAGCATTACTAGCGGCATATTCCCCAGCCACTTTAAAAAAGCAAACAAAGTACCTATTTACAAATCCGGAGAAAAAAATAATCCCTCAAACTATAGGCCTATCTCACTTTTAAATGTGCTCACAAAAGTATTTGAAAATCAAGTGAAAATCCAACTTGCAGACTACTTAGACAAACACAAAATCTTATCAGAAAATCAATATGGTGTGCAAGATGCAATATTAATAGTAACAGAAACCATTTTAAAAAATGTTGACAAAAAAAAAGTTGCATTGCAGTTTTTCTCGATCTAAGCAAAGCCTTTGACACGGTGTCTCATAAAATCCTCCTTAAAAACTAAAAAACCTAGATATTAAAAATTCTGTGTATGACTGGTTCAAATCATATATAACTGATCGCAGCCACTCACTAAAAGTAGACAACGCAACAAGCCAGAACAGACACATTACATATGGAGTTCGCCAAGGAAGTACATTAGGACCCATCCTATTTTTACTATATTTAAATTCCTCGTGCCAGCTAGACATTGGCGGAGATGTTATTTGCTTTGCTGATAACACTGCTCTTATTTTCACTTCTGACTCTTGGACAAGTGTATACAAGAAAGCTACAGAAGGAATCAACAGGATCAAATATTGGTTAGACAACAACCTGCTGACACTAAATACTGACAAAACAAAGTACATGACATTTAGCATAGATCCCAGACGACAACCAAGACTTGATGAAAGCTTAACCATACATGATTGCACATCCAAAAAAAGCTGTCAATGCAATCCACTAACTGGGACTCAGGTAATCAAGTACTTAGGCATTTATATTGACAACTATTTTAGATGGACAGAACAAATAAATAAAACAGCGGGTAAAGTTAGAAAACTAATATATTTTTTCAAAAACATACGAAACATAATGCCAATGAAGACTCTAAAAACGATGTACTACGCACTAGCCCAATCAATTATCACTCACGGTATGATTGGCTGGGGTAGTGCTGCTAAAACTAATATGAACCCTCTTGAAAAAGCACAAAAAGCCTTAATTAAAGTTATTACAAAAAAACCTTATAGATTCCCGACAATACAGTTATTTAAAGACTTTGCTGTATTGAACATACAACAACTGTACATCAAAATTATAATTATACATTACCAACAGGACAAACTAAACCATCATACTGCACAACACAATTACGACACAAGACACAGACACCAACACATGACTCCAAAGACAAATACTACCTATGGACAAAGACATTACCGTAATTTGGCTCAAAAATTTTTTTAATTTAATTGAAAAAGATATTAAAGTTATTCATGTGACTAAAAATGCTAATCTAAAACACAAAACTCATACGTGGATATTCAACAAAGGCGTTGTATACTGCAGGGAGATAATTTATTCCATATAACAATACACTAAACTATATCTTTCTCTTTTCCTCTCAAATATTTATTATTATTTCTAAATTTCTTAGTATTCTTAAGTATATAATCATTTTAAATTTTTATATTTCTTATTAATTGTATGAATATTTTTTATATTTCTCAAGTTTTTTCATTTTCTTTTTCTTTCATTCTATTTATCTTTTCATGTATACATTTAAAAAATTATCTTATTCTTTTCTTACAAGATTAAGTAATCAAAATTTGACTAAATTCCTGCCACCTCGGTACAGGCTCAGCCTAGTGAGGTGGTGTTTACCAAAAACAAAAAAATATCTATTACACTTCAAACTGTAAAAAAAAATGTATTTTTGCTTATCTTGGTTAATAAATAATAAAAAAAATTAAAATATATTAAGCGCCCTTGAGGTGATTTTTTTCACGAAAACGGCGCTATAGAAATCATCCAACAATTATTATTATATTTAAAATTAATCATTCTTCTTCTTTCGTATGGTGGGGGGTCAGAGGGGCGCATAAAGGTCTGCGAGCCAGTCTAGGGCCTCAGGCGTTGCCCTGTGAACCTCATCAATCCCGCCAGGGAATGAATGGAGCGGGCATTCGTTGACCACATATTCAGTTTTCTGCACCGCACCGCATTCACACACCGCCGACTCTTTAAGACCCCATCTATGCATCGTGTGAGCACAATGGCTATAATAATATCTTACAATCAAAATATTTTACTTAAAACTGATTGAAAAGATTATAAAAGGTTTTACCACTATAAAATTAGCGGTAAACACCGGAATTTTATTTTTCTAGACGATGAATTTGTAACTTCCAGAGGTATGATTTTAGTGATACATTTATCAGAATTAATTAAAATAAACCCCACTGAAAAACCAATTTCCTAAACCTGCTAGGGCTAATGATGACTAGGGCGAAAGGCGACGACCGTTGGTCCATCCAACGGGCCGGCCGCGGGCCAAATATTTCCGTACACGCCTGCTTCAGTTACGTCGCACTCGCACTCGTGAAACAGAAGAGAGTGGGAACGGGAAAGAGGTGTTGAAGAGGTAGGTTTTGAAATATTTATTTATTTAATATAAACGGCATTTATATGCCATAAACACTAATTACATGTCACAAAATCATAAGAAAAATATTAGTAATAATAAAAAAGTGTATGCGTAACAGTTAATTGTGGCGTTACCTTGGGAAGTGACACCAGTGATACATTTACGTGCAAAAATCTATAATACAAATAAAATTAATTTTGATTAAAAAAATGTGATAGCCTAGCCTTCTTGTACCTAACTTCCGTTCAGTTAAATAGATCTGCCACATCTGCACATCTATCAGTACTTTCATGCAACCTAGGTACTAGCGAGTGTTTCGTATACTCAGTCCGGTTATTGCTGCATTTAAACAGGATTTTAGAACGAGTATCTCTTGTGGGTATGTGGTATTCAATGAGGTTAATTAAATCAGAACTGTCTATTCTACCATTTACAATTTTGAACATAAATATTAAGTCGGATATATCCGATTAAATTATTATATATAATTCTTCGATCTGAGAGTCGAAATAAATTTAAATCTTTCATCAAGTAATTATTATAATGTATGTTTTCAGTGAGAATACTGAGTTTAAAATTATTGTGTCTTAGGATTTTGTGTTGAATTTTTTTGATTGAATCTGAATGTATTTTAAAATGGGGGGACCAGATCGAGGAATTATATTCGACTTTACTACGTACTAAGGATGTATACAATTTTTTAAAGTTGAAATATTCCTAAAACCTCTGGAATTTCGAAGAATGGAAGCCAAGCAATTTATTTCCTTTATTATTGATTGAGTTTATATTTTATTTATTTATTTATTATGTGCATCTATATAAAAAGGTTTTCATATATTTTTTGGCCTTGTCTGTCTCACTAGGAAATCCTGTGTCGTGACAGACTAGTTTACAAATATTTTATAAATATTAAATAAAGTACACTTTTCAATACAGCAAAAATATTTGACAAAAATTTTCAGGTTGGTAGTGGTAACAATAATGAGATAGAGGATTATATTTGGGTGAGGTGACTAATTATTGCATGACCTTTTTCGATGATCCATTGTTTGATCAGGATTTTGTATTTGTTAATATTATTCGATTGTCTTGTTTTGTCAGGTAGGTTATTGTATATTTTAGGCGCAATGTATTTGAAATTTATTTGACCAAATGTTGTGTTTGTTTTAGGTGTTTGTATGAGTTCTTTGGTTTTGTGCCGTGTGTTTTCAATATTTTGGGTATTTTCATAAAATGTACGTGTTTTATTTTTAAACAGATGAGTTAAGATTTTTTTGTGTAAATTTGTCGAATATCTAATACAGGGAATTTTTTGAATATATCTACAGTACTTGTTATTATGGGAACTTTAAGAATGACTTTCATAATTAATTTTTGTGCCTTCGATAATGAATCTATAGCTGATAGTGTTGCACCTCCCCATGCGATTATTCCATATTCAATGATTGATTGACAAAGAGAGTAATAAACAATTTTCATAGATTTGGAATCTAGTATGTTTCTAATGTTTTTGAAGAAAAAAATATGTTTTCTTAGTTTATTCCTGACAAGTAGGCAATGTTATTCCACTTAAGATATTGATCAAATGTGAGACCAAGGTATTTGATATGGTCCGTTCGATCTAGGCAAGGACATTGACAGAATGTATCGTGAATGCAAGAACATTCATGTACTTTAATTTCAACATCTTGATTAGGTTGGCCAACGATATTTATACTAGAAGTAATGTATTTTATGTTGGTAGTATTTAGTGCAAGAGAATTAATATCTAGCCATTTTTTAACAGAATTAATTTATTTCTAAGCCATTTTGTGTGCATCTAACCAAGTGTCAGATTGAATGAGTAGCACAGTATCGTCAGCAAAACTTACAATTTTTCCTTCTATCATTAGGTTACAAAGATCGTTTATGTATATGAGAAACAAAGTAGGGTCTAAGACGCTTCCTTGGGGAACTCCATAGGTTATAGGGAGGGGTTGGCTGAATTTATTTTCGATTTTGACACTTTGAGTTCGATTAGTTAAGTAACTTTGAAGAAATTCGAGATCTTTCCCTCTTATACCAATGGTATTAGTTTATTAATAAGGATGTCAAGGGAGATAGTATCAAAAGCTTTTGAAAAGTCTAAGAAGAAAGAAATGCATTTTTTACCCTTATCTATATTTTTTTTATTATTTATTGAAACATTTATTATAATTACAATTTTACAACAATTTTTTTTTTTTTACTACCCTTCCATTAAAAGCATTTGCTTGTGTATGGGAGGGGAGTGTACATAAATGCTATTAGTTATTCGTTAGGTATAAGTTAGTACTTAAATAATTAATTGTACATAAATATATGTGAGCTGCAGTATTTATTTGATAATGGTGTGTTTTTTTTTAAAGAAAGAATGTTATGGAGAACTAAGATATTTGTAAGATTAATTGACAGTAGTTTTTTTCTTAAGAATATTTTTTAAATGTCTCTTGACAGAGAGCAGTATTCGGGTTTTATCATTGATGCTTCTGATTTCTTCTGGTAGACGATTGAAAAAAGTTCTCCCCTAGTAAGTATAATGATGCTGTGCAAATGACGTATTTAGTTTTGGGTATAGAAAAACATGTTTAAGTCGAGTTCTGTTTTCATTTAAAAATGGATATTTATCTTTTTCTTTTATTATTTGAATTAATGAATTTTTAATATATAAATCTTTAAATGTGGGTACTTGAAATTCTTCAAATAGGCGTTCTGTTGGGTAGTCTAAGGATTTTTTTAATATAATTTTAATAATTGTTCTTTGTACAATTTCTATTGGAAGAAGGTTACATTTATACGCGGATCCCCAACTAATAATAGCGTATTGTAGAGTGGATTGAACTAAGGCATAGTAGATTAAATATAGATTTTTAATCGACAGAAAATTTCTAATTCTTAAAAATATATATATTAATTTTCTGATTTTGTTTACTACTTGACATATTTGTTCCTTTCATTTCAGATTTTTATCGATAATTACGCCGAGATATTTAATTTTTTTTGTTGTTTTTAATATTGTACAGTTTGATTTGCAATAATGTTGGCTGTGAATTTTAGTGTTATCGTGTATGACAATGTTAAAATTTTTGGGAGCGTCGTTTGGATGGATTGCAAATGGAATTACAAATGTCTTTTCACTATTTAGTGATAGTAAGTAATATATTTGAAATAAGAAAGTCTGTAACAGCAATAATAGCATCGGCAGTGCTCTTATTTGACCGAAAACCATATTGATTTTCGGAGAGTAGCTGCCTGCTTTCCAAAAATGTTTTCAGTTATTTGTTAATTATTTTTGCAACTACTTTCAAGAGTGAGTTAAGTATTGTTATGGGCCTATAATTGTTAATGTCCACTTTTAGACCACTTTTGTATATGGGTATGACGAGCCCTTGCTTTAATTGTTTAGGGAAAATTCCCTGTGATATGCTGAGGTTAATTATGTAAGTGAGAGGTTCCAATAGTTCATAAACAAGTGCCTTGAGTAAATTTACTGTGATGCCATCCATACCGACGGACTTTGTGTCTTTTAATGAGTTAATTGTATTCTTAATATCGTCATGGTATATGTGTTTTTTCCTGTAATTTTGTATTAGAATTCAAGGAGAACATTTTGTTTGCTAATTTTTCCCGACATTAGTGAAAAAGTCCTTGGCATGGTTTAGGATTTTTTCGGATTCTTTGTGAAGCCGACGATCAGTCCATCAATATTGAGTTGTTTTAGGTCAGTGTTTAAGTTAGGCTTAGTATGAGTAGCTTCGTGTAAAATGTTCCACATTTCTTTTGGATTGCCTTTGCTTTTTGAGATATAAAGTTTAATTTAGAGTCGAAAGTTATGCCCAGGTCATTAATTTCTTCGACAAAGGTAAGGGTAGAGTTGTTAAGTTAATACGGATGAATAAATGGTTAACTTATTCTGCATAAACTTATTGAATAACACTTATTAATATTCAGAAAAAGTTTATTAAGAGAACACCAATTAATTAACTTGTTTAAACTATTCTGAAGATAGGCACAATCTTCAGTGGTTTTGATTATTTGAAATATTTTTAAATCATCCGCAAAAAGCAATAAATTTACATCTTTATCAAATTTATTAACAATATCGTTTTTTAATAGTAAAAAAATTGGTCTGTATGGGACCCTTATGGTACACCACTGGTAGCTGTAAATATCTGGCTATTCATATTTAAAAAAAAAAACGTATATACCTTAAAACACGAGCTCACGTTATAAAGCTAAAGGTAATAGGGAGGGGAACGATATGGTGAAGCATAAGGTGGAGGAGTACCTGGCTATTCAGATCTGATCATCAAACATGGCTATAGCCATTTCAAGCGACGTTTCAAGTCTGAAAGGTTGTCTTTCACCAGGGCGTTAATGAGTATCTACGACGCTGAAACGCGTCCTCAATACGCAATACATTATTTTTAATTGATTTATTATGAAACACGGATTATTTTAAATAAAATCTACTAGGGATTTGAACTCGCGATCTCAGGATTCGTAGTCGAGAGCCTTGCCGATTAACCGCGTAGGCGTCTCCCAGAGCTCTGCAGCCAGTAAGACTGGGGCATCCTCAATTCGGGTACCTATCTTGTAAAGCTTAAAGTATAGGGAAGGGAAAAAGGTTTGAAATCCCTATATTATATTTGGTCACCAAACACGGCTAATGCCATTTCACGCCACGTTTCATTTCTGAATAGTGGTCTTCCACCAAGCTGACACTAAAATAATTTACCACTATCTGAGAGTTTTGTGGGAGTTAGTTGGTTAACATTTTGTGAAGAGAAGGCGATCAAAACAAAGAACTCCTTGAAGATGCCACTCTCGTTAACTCAATTGATGTATCTCCATTATCTACCAAGTAACTCCATACTTAGGTATCGAATCTTGCAACCACTCAGTCTCAATCTCAGCCTTCAATAACCACTAAGTGTAAAGTATCTGCCATCGCACGCGCACTACCTACTTGTTACTTAACCACCGTCGCTGACACTCACTAAGAATCAATACACTTAATCCGAGGCCCAGACCTTCATTTGAGAGAGAGTCTCTACATTCTGCGTACACTCCATTATTTCTAATATCTTTGTTTATTGCATTAATTTGTTCAGCGAGCGCTGTTCTTCGTGCTAAGGCTGGAAGATTAATTGCTAGCATGTCGGTCGGTACGCAGATGGCGTACGTTCAAGTTAAGTTTGATTTTAGCTTTAAACAATCTGCTCTGAGGACCGCATACGGTTGGTAGCGCGAACAGCGTTCAACACATACACGTGACTGTTTGCACTCCACCAAAGTTAAAGGGAATTACGCCGGTTTGTGTACGGAATTTCAGTAGCTAGCAATTATATTCCAATTTAAAGTTACAGCTAGCGGGCGCTACTCGTTTATTGTATCGTTTTGTATGGTAGGGTATTTTGCCGCTGGTTGCACCGTTCAATCGCTTCGCGGATGAAAGTATCAGACTTGTATTACGTCGATGCATTGTTCAGGGGCTGCAACGAAGTGGGAACGACCTACGTTTGGGATTCAATTAAAGATGCAAGATGCACCTCTGCGAGTTGCACTGCAGTTGAAATAAGTCCACGGAATTATGGCGCAGGCATTCTCCGCGACTGTTACATAATATTTAAGTTCTGTACGGTCTTCTTGGATGGTAAACTTCTTAGTTTCCGTGACATAAAGTAAATACAGGGTATTATCTGGCATGGTAAAGAAGTTTTATTTTTTTCAAATACAAATTCTTTTAAACAAATTTGCTTAAAACAAATTAATCTAGGTAGATTTTGATTACATTAACTGTGAATAGGCGGAAGGGACCTAATGCTCTCATAATGTACAAAAATCTGGTTTTCAGTACATTCAAATACAAAATCTTATGAAGAAAAAAGCGAGTGCCATTTCACGCGGTTGAAGCGAAACTTTACCAAAACAATCTCAACCAATACTTGAAAAGTGAGGTCATAATCAAATGGACCAATGATCGCAGTTGATGCACCGCAGGTGCAGTAATTGTCATTTCCGTTTCATCCGAAATCCAAATCATAGCATGGAAGTTTCACTTCAAAAGTCGTTATTGAATTTAATGGTGTGTGGATTCAAAGTGGAAGATACTCTTAGTATCGCCCTGGTGTAAGACCACCATTCAGAATTGAAACGTTACTTGAAATGGTTTTAGCCGTATTTGGTGATCAGATCTGAATAGCCAGGTACTTCCCTACCTTACTCTTCCCCATCTCCTTCGCTTCTCTACCACCTTCAGCCTCACAACATACCCTAATTGGTAATGCAATAGACTCAATGGCTCCCGACGGGAGCAGCCGGGACCTTGTGAGTTCATATAAATTTTAAAAAAAATAGACCATTATTATAAAAACAGCAGGACACGTCAAGTATTTTCGCTATAAAAATAAATATCAACCGTAAAAAAATAAAAAAGGCGAGTGTCAGAAAGTTGAACCAAATTAAAAATAAATTGGTAAAATATCGCCTTCCCACAAACGTAGGATTAAACAAGAAAAATGTCTTAATTTTCAGCACACCGTGGAAAGATCTCTGTCACCGGTAAGTGACAGGTTTCCCGGAACCGGAAGAGGTGCCCACAGTCCACAGCCCGGGCGAGCTCAGCCGTTGATTTGGCGGGAGAGTGTCGCTACCGGAATCGTCCGCAGTGCCACCCCTTCCTCTGGCGGCAGGTACGGGACATTATTCCTGTCACTTGCTAATTAAGTTGACAGATTCTAATCTTGATTGTGTGTTCCCATTGAAATCAAAATAAAATCGCGAAGAAATTATTTTAATTGCCATTTTTATCGTCTTTGAATAATAATCGTTTCGGACTACATTAAAATAATTTCACACACATGCTTTTTCTCTGCACTGTATAGCTGTAAGACATGCTTTGTTTTTTCTATGTAGTTGTCTTGTATTGGGAAAGGCAGAAATACATCGATATATAATATCAAATATTCTGATTAAATTGTTAGTGACAAAGCCAGCGAGAACCTCTTTGATAGAGAAATCTTACATGAATGGGCCCTAAATAAAATATTCTAACTGCCTCAATTTTGTGATTGAAAAATAATTTTCACAAAGCTAATCTAGTGACGATAAGTAACTCCAGTGACAAATATTATGGCTTTAAAAAAATATGTTCATTCAGACCAATAAACGATATTTCTCAATATATAAGTTTTATTTAATAATATTAAACGCAGAGTTTTTAAAAAATTATTAAAAAGTCAATTTTTTATCGAGTCATAAAAATACACCGTCAAGTTGGCATTATTGAAATTTCAGTGGTGACGTCACTGTTCGACGTGTCGTGACAGCACCGTAAAGTCATTGTATGGGAATGTATGATATGACACAAGCCATCGTATTTATTCGTTCATTTACATACTGTTTATAGAGATTTATTTGTTGTGTTTATTGAAATATTATTTAGGCCTAAATAATATTTCAAAAATAAAGGTATCCCTGATTAGTTTATCTCTATTATTGAAAATATTCAAAAACTACTGCACAAAAAAAATAGTAATGCTTCTTCTAGGGAGAATACTTCGAACAACGGAATTCAAAATGGCGGTAGTTGATCAGCTGATTGCCCGATTCTATAGTAATTTTTCAGGAGTGATTACGTCACACGATTCACCATACATACGGTGGTTTTCGGGGGGTCTTGAAAATTTAAAACTTTGACAATTAATTTAACTTTTAAAACTAACTCTAAAAATAAAAATAAAAATGCATTTATTTAAGTGAGAAGGTCATCATTCAGTAAAAAAAATAATAAAAAATTGGACTGGAGTTCTCTATTGGAATGCAAATCAACAAAGGGTAAAAAGCAATGCTTCTTCCGATCTTTCGACTCTGAGATAATGCACTTTCTTTTTTATGTAAGTTTTCTTAAACCCATATTTTTGGTTTCGGCGATAATATTAAGGTTCACACGCCCTGTCTAGATAATACATTGGTCGATGTGGAAATTGAATATTTTGGTAGCAAAAGTCAAATTGTTAGGAGTTACTTGCCTCAGTGAAACAAATTATCGTACAAAAGTATTGAACCGTTGACTCATGTTGTAATTCAGATGTTAATGTGTCAAATAAATTAATCTATAAAATTATCATGGTGTCAAAAATAGAGCTGTTCAGCACTCTTGGGGCGATGTTAACAATTTATTCATTTTAAATAATCGCAATCATAACTTATAACCACTATGAAAAATTACTACACTTAGACATTTTTCATGATTCCTTGCAAACATACAAAACTAATTTATTAAATTTCTTGGCATGATACAATTGTTTTAAAATTACTTACACTTAACTTTTCATTAAACTTTAATCAGTCAATTACAATTAGTGAGCATATAATTCTTGATTTCAAAATGTCTCCTTATCTTCCCCCCCCCCCCCTCTTTTCTTCCTTTTTATTATTATTATTTCATTCATTCAATAATTAAGTTTTAAGACCGGTTCATATCTCAGGCGTAATTATCAAATGATATTCTATGGACTTACGTAATAGGTACATAACCATATAATAATTTAATTTAACATACCTTATAATCTGTATTATAATGTACTGTGTATGTCTTGATAAACAAATAAACAAATAAACAAATAAACAAATAAATAATATATAGTATATTTGCGGCACGTTCCAGAGTGGAAGATACTCTCAGTATCGCTCTGGTGTAAGACCACCATTCAGAATTGAAACGTTGCTTTAAATGGCTTTAGCCGTGTTTGGTGACCAGATTTGAATAGCCAGGTACTTCCCCACCTTCCTCTCCCCTCTCTCCTTTCCTTCCCCACTACCTTCAGCCTCACAACATACCCCAATTGGGGATGCCATAGTCTCACTGTCTTCAGACGAGAGCAGTTGGGACTCTTGTGCGGTATTTATATAAACAACAACAAAAAATACTTAGGTATATGCTTTTCAGAATTTGCGAACCGTTAAATTAAATCTAATCACATTTGATAAAACCTCTGAAACTAAAACATTGCGTAAAATTGAATTGGAATTAGGTTAAATAATCTGGAAGCCCTCGAAATTAGGAAATTCATTAATAATTAACTGATTGTCTTGTATTTAATTTATTCCGTTCACCTCCTCTGAAAATATTTCCCCCCACCCTTACCTATCCATCCTATAAACGAAAAGCGAAACCTGGTTATTACAAAGTTTTTTTTTTCATTTAATATATTGAATTTGTATTTAACAACATACTCATGAGCTGTCAATATGATCCCTTCCACGAACGTGATAGAATGAGTTTATTTCATGAAAGTAAACACCTCCATTCTCGGAAGGTCTAAGGGTTGCTTCCACAGCTCTAAACTTAAGAGCAGTTCCCCGATTAACGTACGATTGAATTGTTGACGATTTTCATTGGAAATGAAGTTGATTTCCGGTGACGTCAAAGAATTTCTGATAAATAAGTATAATAAATGGTTGCAATGTCGAAAAGGTGGAAAGATTTAGATACCTCGGCAGTATTCTCACGGAGACTCTTGACCCAGATGTGGAGGTTAGATGCAGAATTGAAGCAGCAAGAACTGCGTTCGTTAAAATGAAATCCCTCTTCTGCAATGACAATATCAGCTTAAAACTAAGGCAGAGAATGCTAAAATGTTATGTGTGGTCGGTCTTGCTGTATGGATGTGAAACATGGACCTTGAAAGTAAATACCATGAACAGTTTAGAGGCTTTTGAAATGTGGCTTCACCGGAGAATGCTCAAGGTCCCATGGACCGACATGATCACCAACACAGAAATTCTCAGGCGGGCTAGAGCAGATAGAGAACTGCTTACATTAATAAAAATCAGGAAAATTTCATATCTGGGTCATATACTTCGAGGGGAAATCATCACTTGCTCCATTTGATATTGAAAGGCAAGATAGAGGGTCGCCGAGGGCCTGGTAGGAGACAAATGTCTTGGCTGCGTAACATACGAGAGTGGACCGGCATTAGAAGTGTGGAGGAGCTATTCCGGGCAGCGCAAGACAGAGAGACATTCTCAAGAGTGATCGCCAACGTCGGGGGGACCTGATACGGCACGCAAAGAAGAAGTATAATATTTTAAATAACATTTTGTATTTACGAGTGAAAACATTTTTTTGTTATTATGTTTACCTTTACGGTTCATTTTATATTTCGGGGGCAAATATTTGCAATTTGGCATTATAGGTATTATACACAAAGTTGTTTATTAAATGCTAGTTATAATGATAATAAGAAAAACGTTATTTCATCATTAATTCTTTTAAATATTACATATTTTGTACATTTATCATTGATTCTATTGACGAAAAGGTCACTTTGGATTGAAATTTTTGATTTCTCCTGGAATTCAGCTGGTTTTCAGCACGGAATGTTTCAGACTTTCTGAAAATTATCTTGTATTTTGACTTATTTTTTTAAAATTTGATTTCCTCAAAAGATTTTGGGGTATGCTGTAAGGCTAAATGGTTTGTGGAGGGAATGGAGAGTCCGAATAAGGAAAGTCGGGAAGTTATGAGGCTTTGATTAGAATATATTATAATAAAACCAATATAAAACTTTATTCCACTTAATTTTATTCGACCGTAACCGGTTTCAGCTCGTTAAAGCCATCTTCAGACTGGCACAAATAATTCTTAGTCGACGGTTTATATACACAACATATTGTGTATATAAACCGTAGACTAAGAAATATTTGTACCAGTCTGAAGATGGCTTTAACGAGCTGAAACCGGTTACGGTCGAATAAAATTAAGTGGAATAAAGTTTTATATTCGTTTTATTATAATATATTATAATGGAATTCCACCATGCATTATCTCTCTCAAAAATAGAAAGCTTTGATTAGAATAAGAATTAGATTCAGATTTAGTCAACAAGGCTAAAGCCAATGTAAAGATATAAATTAATGGACCTAGTCCTAGAGTCAAGAATGTCATCTACTCGGCCAGTTGAGTCGACAACTTCGTGGGGGGGGGGGGGGGGGTTAAATTACTTGTGAAAATTAATTCTTCGTTCTAGAATATCAAAACCATCTAGAAAAAACCTTGACATAGAATAAATCTGCTTTCTCTACTATCTCACTTTATATTAAGAGCTTTCCTAGCACTTACTACATCAATATGGAAATAATGTAGCGTTGATAATGTGACCATGATAACCTGTACCATTGGTACCCTCGTGGATGTGGTCTACCGACTCTAATCATATCCCAGTTACCCTGACCTAACCATGGTTGCCCTAACTACTCGCTTTATTAGGGTCCCAGCTTTAGTACTCCATAAATTTGTGTGACTAGTTGGCCATCGGTCAGTTTTATGGCTATTTTGGGAAATCAATTTAAATAAATTGACGGTGTTATTCGATACTGTATCGATAAATTATCGCAGTGTTATTTTGCTAAGGTGTAAAATATTTACAATACTTTGGGGTGGGTTCAAGTTACTATTATTATTAGGGTTGAGTGTTTGGTGATGTTAACAGTTTGCTCGTATTTGAAACGGGTCTAAATTTTACTACTAGAAGTTATAATTATAGTACTTTAGACGAAACTGTGAGAAAGTTCTTGCTTTCTTGGTTATATACTTCACGATTGAGAATTATTAATCAAAATAAATTAGTTTATGGAATAAGAATTTTCAAAATTTTTTTGTTCATTACTGAAAAACATTAATGGAAAATTTCAGCAAAAGTCAGCAAATGTTGTTTTTAGAGATGAACTTACGTCAATTAAGAAAATCATGAAAATAACTTACATTTCAGTTGGAACTTCCATGAAAAATAATAGTCACGGCCTTCGTGGTCAGGGGGCTCTCGACTAGCAAACCGAAGGTTATGGGTTCAAATGCCGGGGTGCTCAAATAAATTTTATAATTATTATTTTTAATTTATAAACTAACGTTTAGACAAGATTTTTATGCATGGCACAAAGGGTAACAATTATTATAAGCAATAATTATCAGCCTGAAACACTCATCAAAATTGAAAATTTTTGAATGTTGATGAGTGCTTCAGGCTGATAATTATTGCTTATAATAATTGTTACCCTTTGTGCTGAGCATAAAAATATTGTCTAAACGTTTGTTTATAAATTAAAAATAATAATTAATATTTGACAAGTTTAAGTATTTTCCCAATAAATGTAGTCTTAATTTGTCTCGACGCCACCTAGCGAGGGATTTAATACTTACAATGTCTCTCGCAAAAATAAAGTTGGTTGTTTTCAGGTGGAAAAAATATAATAAGCAGTAATTGTTGAATGAAACACTAGTATATATTGAATTATTTGGCGGATATTTGATAAGCCCCCATGGCTCAGTGGTCAAGAGCAGCTGACCGGCAATCAGGAGGATACGGGTTCAAGTCCCGTTGGCGGCAAGTATCTTTTCTCGGAAGATTTTTCAATGTTGATGAGTGTTTCAGGCTGATAATTATTGCTTATAATAATTGTTAAATTTTTTAAGTTTAATTTGTGTTATTTTCACTATTATTATTATTTTCAATTAATTAATTAAAAATAATATTTAATATACTTGAGGCACGTTTCACAGTGGAAGATACTCTTAGTATCGCCCAGCGCTGTGAGACCACTATTCAGAAATGAAACGTAGCATAAAATAGTGTAAGCCGTGTTTGGTGACTAGTGGAGAATAGTCAGGTGTTTACCCGCCTTCATTTTCCCATCTTCCTTCCCCTCCATGCTATCTTCAGCCTCACAGAATACCATTATTGGGGATACCATAGTCTCACTGGCTCCAGGCGGGAGCAGTTGGGAGTTGGGACTCTCATACGGTATTCACATGGAAAAAATGAAAATTTGTTTAAAAAAAATAATAATGCAGGGTGCGGCAGCATAATTTCCTTTTTTAAAATGAGCGCCATTAAGTCGGTTGATGTCGTAGCGGAGCGCTAGTGATCTCGTTGAGCCTAGTGAGCCCTACAAGATTTGAAGACCAACATCCAGTAAGAAATTGCCAGAAAAGAAATTTTATTTCGTATGAATAAAATACATTATCAATAAAATACAGGTCATTGGATACAGGTACTAATAAAAAAAAATGCTAACGTTTAAATAATGACTGTTTGCGGACTTTGATATAAAAGCGAGCTTACCTCAATTGTTTTTTAAAGAACCCTCATTAGTCAAGTTGTGTTTATTGCAACAACCACTTAATTGAGTTCACATCTGCACGTTTATTAAGTTTGTTTGAATTTTTTTGCCCCTTGCCAAAATTGTTGCGAAAAAATTATGTCACGATCCTCTGTTCTTCTATTTTGGGTTACCATTCCTAATCGATCGGCCATAGAGGTCGTCAAACTTAACAAAACCGAAGTAATTTTTTCGCTTTAATATATTGTTTTCTTTAACATATTGGTAGTACTCGTATGTGTTGAGTTGATGAAAAGAACGATTCAACATATTGCCTATTTGTTCACCACTTTTTATATTACCTATCCACAGTTTTAATTATTTTATTTGTAGTGTTATGAAGAGAATTTTCATCGTCAGTGATAACTTATTGACAATTTATCCTTGTGTTTTCCGTGTGTGCTTTTTTTAAGACTCAAAGCATTCATAAACATTTTCATGTTAATCCCATCCTTATTAAACAGGTCATGTACTTTATTTTTTCGTGATATCTGTACATTCAAAATACACTTTATTATGACACATATCCGTACAAAGCTCATGAAATATGCTTTTTTCTCCGATCAAGGTTTCAATTAGCAAAAACTGTTAAATATGTGCAGTCTTCTTCCTGAAAATAAAAATAATGATCTGTGCTACCATGGTGAATATCTATCTTATTCTCACAGACTTGTGGTTTAAATTATTGGCTTGGTCCACAATTTCCGGAATGCGTTATACCCGACGTATCCTTTCTCTAAAACTCCGTTTCTAAATTTTTAAAATCTCACGAACTACACTAAAATATCAGAATTCAGTGGTAAAAAAACATCTATTTCTAATCCCTTTTTAATTTAAGAGAGCGAGCGTTAGTTTCAAATTTGTAACATCAGACGCAAATTCTTACTAAGGTCGTTTTTTTTTTATTCTCGACTTATTACTATTTTTAATTCGATAGTCTACTTATTTCACTATTTTCTATTAACTATTTAAGTGCTTGTTAATAGAAACTAGTAATAAAAGTGTTATAATTAGTAGGTTAATAATTTTTTTTTCGATTCATCACTTTTCTTGGAGAATTCAGTTAACGGCACTTTATTGTACATTTTTATGTGAAATTAAATAAAATCACAAAAAATGAATACATTCTAAAGTTTCATTCCTAACAAAAATAAATTATAACAGTTTTTTTCTGCTACAACTAATCTTAGTACTTGTGAAAAATAATAACACCGAGCGCTAGGTGGGTAAAACCCGCCGACAACTTCGACGACGTCTAAGGCCGGCCGCAAATATCAGATTTTTTCATCCGATGGTCTGATCCGACAAAAAACGATTGAACGGCCGGCGCGGAAAGGCGTGGCCTATTTTGCCGGCCGTCCAATCCGGTCCGACAACGGGGTATTATAACCAATCTGCTTTTCGTATCGATTTTTGTCTGATGTGTGCGGCCTGCCTAACTCGCTGAGCAGTGAGCAGCAGGCTGACTAAATCCTCATTTCTTGTCGCTTCCTTTCCTCCCGCCGCACAGTTATTTAGGGGCACGTTGAGCGCTGCAAACTAAGATTATCGAGCAAAATAAATTGACTCAAGTAAATTTTACCCAACCTCACGCTCGCCTGGTTAAATACTGATTGTTGGCAGATGGTTCGTTTTCTATCTCCGTAAATATTTGATATTATCACATGGCTCATATTATAGAAGGTGAAAAAAAAAAAAACTTGCATATTTAATTCATTTTCGTCAAATCGTCACGTAGCCCATATTTAATATGCAACGATGATATGCTGAACTCATATTGAGATGGTTGTGAGTCTATGAGTGAAATGGAAAAGCATTTGGGTACAATATGAGTCAATATAAATTAATATGAGAGTAATTTCATGTATGAATAAACATGATTCCAATGATAATTATATAATAAAATCATCACACGCCGGCAAACGGGTCGCCGTAAAACAATTCAGCCGTATCAAAATCCGATTAGCATTGTCAAAACAAACAATACGGTTATTCGCGACTGCGTTATTTCGGCGATAAACAAATATTAATAATGATATTAGTTATAATGTAATCACCCGTTACGCTTCGAGTAGTGTTCCCGCTAAACCGATAATAAGTTTAACCTTTCGGAAAAATTATTACGTTGTGCTTCACCGCTCTTGTACTGTTGCCGATACTACACCCGATACTCCGCCTACACAGCGAGTTAGGCTGACGTATCGGCGGAGTGCACTTTACACCCGGCTAACTATTATAGTGATCGTATCCGATGGTGAATTACGATACATCACCATTATCCTTTAGCGGGGATTAACACCCATTATCCAATTACTTCGTGCCCTCCAAAGTCTGCCGGATGAAAATTGTTTGTACAGCGTGTTTAAGTTTAGTCTTGGTTAAATTTGAATAGTGGAATTGCTGGGCGATGAATCATCGGATGTGCAGTAGTATTCCCGGCGAAGCTCAAACTCATTTCATCATCACTGCTCTATAATATCTTCGGAAGGGTGCGGTGACGTGGGTTGGATAATCCAACGATTAATGATGCGCTAGAGTTGGGGCGAGGTGTTTTCAAGCTCTCTAGAATGGGTCCAGTTTTGGTAGAATTTACCCTACTTTTTTTAAATGCAACGAAACGTATTTTTAACTAATGTATCTACCCAATTGGATCCGGAATTGTCATAGTATCATATTTTACATTGGGCAATCCGTTAAATAAATAAAATAAAACTTACTTAAAAAACTTTAATTAACTGCACCGATTTAACCATTCTTGTAAGATGATTTTGTAAGATGTTTGAGCGTAGAATAAAAAATAAGACATAAAGTGCCTTGTAAGCGTGTTTCGTGGTCCAATTAAAGGCATATTTTGGGTATATATTTCCATTCAAAACTATGTTTTACTTATCATTTTTTTTTTAAATTTTTATGTGACATCTCACAAGAGTGCCCCTGTCTGTGAGGTGTAAAGGTTGGGAAACTAGGTCGCCATCCAGTTGGGCAGCGTTGTAGGAAAGGATTATTTGGAGGAGGAAAACAGATTTCGTTTCCTCATTCGAGCCGACTAACACAAAAAACGAGTCGAAGAAACGACACGTTCTCATGAAGCCTACATCAACGGGTGTTCCGCTCCGTCGAGTTTCACTGACGATTAATTTGAATAATTTTATTTTACGGTGTGAAACCCGTAATGGCAAGGTTATAGCGGCTTGTCAACAAAAACATAAGAATGCGATGAACCTGGATACAAGGAGAAATAGCCCAAATTTGAAAAGTTTCAACATCGGTAAGGGTCTACTTACGTAGAACATCATGAAACCTGGCCCTAAGTTTGTATCCATGGAACTTTTATTTCAGAAAAACCTTGTCACAAAAATATAGCAAAGAACTGTTGCTTTTATCATCATCATAACTTCAATTTTACTAGATTTTCTAGTCTACAATTTCGTTAACAAAATTTCATGTCTCTTAGTTAGCCACATCTTTTCTCATTTCCTCGGAAAATGACTAGAAACTCTACTCCTTGTGTAATAACAGACTCTCTGTGCAAATTATTTTTTTGTAAGTTTCGTTAATTTATCAATACAGACTATTTTTACTAACACATAATAACTACTTTACCTAACCTAACACAGAGATTATTTAGGAATTACGGTCATCTTTTTTATATTTAAACTTAAATTCCGGTACGTAAAAAATTATAAATGTCTTTTTTAGTAAATGGGGTACACGTGACTTTACGAGGCGAAGAACAGTTCTAGCTCACTATTTTCGATTAAACTTTACAAATCGTTTAACATTATAAACATAAAAATATGTACGTTTGTTGGTTTTCATGGCCTAAAGTATTTTCGTTGTTTGTTTTTGGGGTGTTATGCAGTGTTGCGCTACGTCCTTCTTTAGTCAACGTTTCGGACAGCGTTACAGTGTCCATCACACTGCCCACATCTTCCCTGATGATGGATAAAACGTTGATGTCCGAAACGTTGGCAAAAGAAGGAGATATCGCAATCCGGCATAATACCCCAAAACCAATAACGAAAATAAAAATATGTACGTTTTAGATGAATTGCAGCTTTTCGTGCCGTTTCCATTGAGTGAAATAAGATTAAAAAATAATAAGTATGTATTTCAGTTTTTAATTTTACAATATTTTATCTTGCTTAAATCTTGCAAAACTGATCGATCAGTTTGATTGTAAGAAATCTCTCATTTTTCCTACCTATTTGCTAACGATAATATAATTAAATGTCAGATATTTTGGTGCGTAATACATAGTAATTACTTTGTAAAAAAAAGCGTTAAAATGTGTTTTTCAGTAGAAATGTATGAACAACTCTTAAAAATATAATTTTATGGCTAAAATTATCTGTCACAGTTTCCATTGATTAACTGTTTTTCTTTGTTGTAAAATTATTCACAAAACGAATAAATAGATAAAAAATACTTTTGCGCTAGAAATCGTGACCTCTAGACTCCGTTTGCCAATTTTTTTATGCCTCTTACCTGCAGTTTTTAAAATTTATTTTTATACTTATTTATTCTTAGGAGGTAGTCCCACAAAGCTGTCATAAAACAGCTTGTCTGCAGGGTCCACCGTATTAATATGTACATAATATATGTCTATCTTCTATAATCTTGCAAAATTATATGTACATGAGTAATTTTTTTTGCGAAGTACTTTTAGATTTTTTTTAAAATTTGTTAAAGAAATTGGTGTAATATATTGCTTTATTATAAATCTATATATATAAAAATCTATTGCTGTTCGTTTGTCTCGCTAAAACTCGAGAACGGCTGGGCCGATTTAGCTGATTTTGATTTTGAAATGTCTGTCGTAGTCCAGGAAAGGTTTAAACGGTGAAAAAATATGGAAAAATAGCGGGGAAGAAAGTAAAAACAACAATTTCATTTTCCCATACAAACTGTTCTACGTACATTCCTGTCAATGATTTGACATTCGTCCGTTCGGTAAGGCAGACTCGGGTCCACTCGAATTGAAGCACGTATTAAATTAAGGGATTTGAATCGACAACATATATACACATTACTCGGATTATCGCGTATTTAAATTTTAATATTTTGATGGTTGTCATTGTTGGTTCATCAGAATAACAAAATTGTAAACGTTAGAAGAAAAGCAAACAAATTGTTTCCTTGGAAACGATGTTTTTTTTTATTAGGCAATTCACCCTAAAAAGAGGGCTTTGTTGACATCGTAGTTAATATCTATCTCTAAAATGAATCGCCGAAATGCATGTATGCGCATAACTTCCGAACGACTGCACCAAATTAGATAATTAATTTTTTTTGTTCGTTATTTTGTATAAAAGTACTGTTGAGCTCTTGCATTATGAAATTTATATAAAATTGTAATAGGTTGCACGCGAGCAGTTTGAAAACTGAATGTACCGGGAATGAATGTGTGGTATGCGAGAGTTGGAAGGGGGAGGAGGGTCTGGTGGAGGGGGTTGGGCGAGGTAGAGGGGGTAGGGAAGGAAGAGGGGAGGGGTGTAGGAGGGAGCGGGGGAACGTGGAGGGGGGAGGGTTGGGGAAGGGGGAGGGGGTTGGTGGGAGGGAGGGCATGAGGAGAGTGGGGGGGGGGAGAGGGAAGGTGGAGGAGGTGGAGTGGGAATCTCCCTAATACCATGCGAGCGAAGCCACGGGAAAAAAGCTAGCCCTTTTTGAGCAAGCAAGAGATGCGGAAGTTAAGATACGTTGTGCTCATAATCCAACAGTGAAACGAACCATTGTCCAAGAACTGCAAACTTTAAAAAATTTTCAAACATTTGTCTAGGGATATTTATATTTTAATGATTTAGGCAACAAGTTTGGTGGTATTGTAGATATATTCGCTGATTCCCTTTACATTCTAAAATGCAATTTAAACCAACACTTTGTGGAATCCTACAAATTATTGTAACGTGGGTATAATATATTTAACGATTTGATGTGTTATTGTAATGTTTTATATTATATTTTGTTCTATGGTATTGTTAAATATTACATTGTTTAAAATATTTCACAGTTTTAAGCAAGAATATACAAGTGGTTTTTTCTTTAAAAACTACTTGTATATTCGTAAACGTTTTTTAACTTTTATAACGTTTGATATAAATTCTATGTATGTGTAATCCTCGATATCTTAAATATTATTTTATAATCTATGTAAAAGCCCCTACGGGCGTATAAGAACAATAAATAAATAAATAAATAAATAAATAAACTTTTCTTCATCAGAACAATGATTTAGTAAAAATGATTAAAATGGCATTAGTTCGTATGGCATCGGACAGCCATATCTACGGCAACGTGGCCACGGATCTATGAGTGTTTGTTACTATTTCACACAAAAACTACTGAATGGATTTTAATGAAACTTTACATTAATATAGCTCATACATCAGAATAACACATACGAGCTCTGGCATCGAGCTCATTAAATTTGTATAAAAAATTGCAATAGGTGGCAAGCGAGCAGTTTGAAAACTGAATGTATCGGGAATGAATGTACGGAATGCAGGAGGGGGGTGGGGAACCCGGGAGGGCGGGGAACTTGGGTGGGGGGAGGGAAACTTGGAAGGGGGATCGGCGGGAAGGGGAAGGCGAATACTGGAGGGGGGAAGGGAACTCGGGAGGAGGGAGGGGAACTCAAGAGGGGGATTCGCGGGGAGGAAGGGGAGGAGGAAGGTGAACAGGACGAATGGGAAAGGACGGGCAGGGAGAAACAATTTCTTCATTAAATGGCATAGCAACGCATGCCGGGTACCAGCTAGTACATAATATATCTTAAAAACAAAGAATTAAGATAGATACATTAAGATATTCTGAGATATATGGATTGATCATTTATCAACAACAGCTTTATCATTTTGGTGCAGGGTCTCTCATTATTCTTAAATTTTAAATTTCACACTTTCATAGATATTTTTGTAAATAACATAACATGTTTCAAAAAATATCTCCACGATTTGTGCACCTAAAAATTTTTTTTTTGTTTTTTTATTACATTTCTGTATATAATATTGTATACTTATAATGTATTTCAATTTTGTTTTTAAGTTATGTATAAATAATACTTGCATTGTTTTTCATATGTTTGCTTCTGTAAAAATTCAAATGTGATTACCTACTGCAGACACATTTGTCTAGGGATATTTATATTTGTATTTTAATTTATTATATATTACACACAAAATGTTTTATAAATATCCTGTTTGTGTCTCAAAAAAATAAATAAATAAAATAATTAAGTTTGTTAAAAATTACTGGTACCAAGCATAACCTCCACACTTATTTAAAATTCGTCTAGTTTTTAACCCCTTTCTTTCTATAAATCTAGTTGGGTACAGTGTACCCGTGTACCAGTGGCTTTTTGAGAAAGCTTTCTCCCGCATTGTCCATAATAGTAATGGACCAAAGGAGGCCTTTTATTGGAACCATAGAGAATATTAAAATGTTTTCTTTATTTGTATACATTTTGTGTGACATTTCTTTTATTATTGCAGATTGAAAATTTTGAACATATTTACTGTAAATACTGCTTGTGTGCTCCCAAGTTGGTATTCCATACCTGATGATGGATTCGCTATAGATCGGAACTGATTACATATTTTGGCTATTTGTTTATAAATCCCATTTAAATTTCGACACAGGTTTATACTAGTGAGACAGGCATAAAAAACCCAATGTAAATATACTTTTTATGGATAAATAAATTATCTACTATTAATATTTCTATTTTTGAGAGTGATAATTCATGGTGGAATTCCAATATAATATATTATAATAAAACGAAAATAAAACTTTTTTCCACTTAATTTGAAATCCACTGAAATAAAATTTTCTATTCGTTTTATTATAATATATTCTCTACTATTACTCCAAGATAAGTTGGTATATTCATTTGTAAAATCAAAAGTTTTATATTAGCAAATAATTTTATCAATTTTTCATGTTTACATCCAAAATGATGTCCTGTTAGTTTGGGTATATTCCACATTACCAAGCTCGGCGATCTTAAATGTATACATGCATTTGTTTTTTTTTAACATTAATAATTAGCCCTACATCATGAGCCCATGTAGTTCATTTAAGTCTGTTTGCAATTCTTGCATAGCTATTGCAGAGTTTTCATTGGATACTACAATTGCGGTATCGTCTGCAAATATGAATCTTCGAGCTTTTTTAAGGTTTAGACACAGCAACATTATATTCGATGTATAACTTCGGACCTAAAATTGACCCTTGCAGTATTCCTGATTTCAAGTATTTGGATTTTTATTTAAATCCTTTACTTTCATTTTTCTATTTGATAAATAGTTTTTTTTTTTAATTTATTTAGTGAAAATATATTAGAAAATCATAACATAATATTAATAATACAACTCAAGGACAACATTATGCAATTAAAAGAAATTTATTTTTACACAAGAACATGGATTTAAATAGGAGCCAAATTCCTGATGAACTAAAATATAGCATCGTAAGACCTATTTGTAAAAATGGATATGACTCCAAAATAAATGCCAAAATATGAATCGATAAATTGAGAAAAATATTTAATTAACTTGAAAATTATAGATACCAGTATGGCTTTCAGAAAAAAATGTGATAAATTGCTCGAAATATTTTTCCGATTTTATGAATTCACAGCTTAACTCTAAAAAACGCGTACTGGTTCTTTTTATCGATTACTCAAAAGCCTTTGATACACTCGTCCACAAAAAATAAGAAATCATAGGAATCCGTAGTAAACTCATCTCATTTTTAAATGGTAAAGTCGGGAAATATTTAAAGCTCCTCCGAAGTTGATAGATATCGAAATCTGATAGATATTGCCTTGTCGATATCGAAGGGAACCTAAGCGACTTTGGAAAAATCACATATGGAGTGTCACAGGGCTCGATTCTAGGACCCCTACTTTTCTTACTATACGTCAATGATATAACTAAATGCTTCGGGAAAACTTCAACTTTACGCTAATGATACTGCGATTTCCTAACGTTGCAAAAGTCCGAGGGAACATGAAACTCTAATGAATAAAGATCTCGCAAGCAAGCTAAATGGTTGCGAATAAATAAATTAAGCCTACAAATAATTCAACACTCCTCACACACCAACACTAAACTAACCTTTAATTCCGATATACACCAACAAAAACACGACTAAATTTGAAATTAACTCCTTACAATACGTCGCACATACGCAATACCATTACCCAATGATCTAAAACAGCCAGCATCAAACAAAAAAAGGAACATTGGCAAAAGCTCTAAAAGGATATTTTGTCAGCAGATTTATTAACCAGTATCGTATTTAGCCATATTCGATGTATAACTTCGGACCTAAAATTGACCCTTGCAGTATTCCTGATTTCAAGTATTTGGATTTTTATTTAAATCCTTTACTTTCATTTTTCTATTTGATAAATAGGTTTTTTTTTAAATTTATTTAGTGAAAATATATTACAAAATCATAACAATTCCTTAATTCAACAAATAATTAAATTACTATTTCTTATATGTTATATTTTAATAACTATTATTATCAACTTATTATTACAATATTTTTACTTATTTTTGTTATTATCATAATTATTATAATTATTATTCATTATTATTAATAAATTAGATATTATTATTATAAAATTTTGCAATTTAATTTAATCTGTACAACTTCTAATTTTATTTATCAATCATTACAAATGTATAATTTCAGATCTGTAAACTTCACCCGCCATAACACAGGGATATCCCTAGCATGGCGGATGAAACACCACAAAAAAACTAAGCAATGTACAATATTCTTATAAATAAATAAATAAAAAATATTAAATTGATATCTAATTATTGTCAGCTACATTAATTACTTTAAGTATGCTCCAACGTTATTTAGGAACTCAAGTGGAAATTTTATTGCTCTAAGAGAAAGCCACCATCCAAAAATGTACGTGCTCTTAATATGCCTTAAATCGCCACAGAATAATTAATAGGAGCCAAATTCCTGATGAAGGATCCATTGTGATAAATGTTTTTTAAATGTGAGCGGTTGGGTTTCGGTTTTAAGCTCCCAGGGAGAAGTTTAAATATTTTAGGAGCTAGGTATATGAAATGTCTTCGTGCTGACGTGGTATGTAGTGTCGGTTGGTTATTGTTCTGGTCGTGTAGTTATGATGTAAGAGAGTGTTTTTCTTATATTTGAACATGAAATGCGTTAAAGTAAATTTTAGATGGAGTTGCCGTATGTTTAGAACATTATATTCAGTGAAGAGTCGAGTCGAGTCAAATTATGATGTCATATACTAATAGGGATTGGCAGAGAGCATAGTAAACTCTTTTTAGTATTGTAGGAGTAAGGATATTTCTTAGAGTTCGAAAAACATAGGAGAGCTTGTGAATTCGGGGGGTTAGACTGGCTAAATGCTGATTCCAAAGTAGATGATGGTCAATTAGGACCATATGAGTGTAATGTATGTAAATATGTATTATGAAATAAAAGGGGCGTGAATTAAAGAAGCCAACCATTATATGATATGAAACTCATTCTGTAAAAGAGTATAAAGGTTTATTAACTCTACGGTAGTATATGGTTATAAAATGATTGAATGACTATGACTCTATTTGCAATTATTAAATATCCCAGGACGGGCCGGAAGCACGAAGTAAGCTTCCTACGGTTTGATTCAATATCACATGTTAAATAACAATTCTATTGTGGATAAATTAATATTTATATGGGCGCCAGATCGTTTAAACTTAAACTAACTATAAATCTAAATCAATATTACAGTAGACAGAATGAGAAAACTGATCTATGTATTATTTAGACTCAAAAATACTGAATCATTAGAAATACTAATAGATATTTATTATGCACTTGCGCACCCTGTACTACAATATGGAATCGTAGCTTGGGGAGGGTACATATGATCATCCCTACTTCCACTGGAGAAAATTGAAAAAATATTTATAAAAATCATATTAAAAAAACCTAAAAAAAAGTGTTTTCCAATATTTCCCGGTTACCCCACTTACAAAAATGTATGACAAAATTGCACTACCACAAATACTTAAAGATTTCTTAAACCACAATTAAATATAATTATATCTGTTGGAGGACTAACCGTACCAATAGTACGAACCACAACAGCACGGCATCACTATATATTCAGGGGTATACAAATATTCAATAAACTACCCCTAGATATACGATCGGAAGAAAACTACTACAAATATAAAAAATTTAAATTTAAATACTCTAGTACCACCTCATAATTTTACTTATTGTTTAGATTTATGTTTTTGCTTTATCAATTGTTTGTATCATTATTTATTAACTAACCTATATTTTTAGTACTTTTATCGTATTTTCTCATAAAATTACTAATAGTTTTTTAATAATATTTTTAATTTAAATAGATATAAATATATTTAGTTGTCCTCTCCCAAACACGAGCAGCCACTTTATTAAGAGAGTGATTGTAATATTGATATTATATTATGTTGTAAAATTGTAACTTTAATAAATTTTTCAATTAATAAAAAAAAAATATCTAAAACAAGGATGTTAATGGTAAACCATATATGAAACTAATAAATAAAGTTGAGGATTTACATATCGAAATTTCCGCCATTGCTTGGTTAACCTGGGAGTTGTGGGTCACAACCTCTGCTCATGTCTGTCTGGATTCAACTGACGTTAGCCGCAAGCTCAGTCCGTTCCTTCAGTCTTGTCAAAACTGCGTATATGAATAGCAATCCAGACAGACATCTGTCTGTCTGGATTGCTATTCATGTGCTATTCATGTGTTAAGTAAGGAATCGGGGTAGAAAGTTCCATATGACGGAAATTAACCGTTACAATATACCTATGAAAATATGTCTATGAAAAATTAAAGTTTTAATAAGAAACGGGTATTTACCATCCTGTATAGAGAAAAGTGGTAGATAGTCCAGATACCTGTGAAGATACTTGCCGTCAAGGCTTTCGCGAAATTTTCATATGGCGGCGCTGGTTTACGGCGATATTTTACGCGTTAGCTGGGAACGAAGGAAATTTAATTACATTACCCGAGATAATAAGGAGAAGACGGAGGGGAAACTGACAAGTGCCATTATCTCTCTGAAATATCACTTTTTCTATGAGTTGTAAATTAAACAAGCAATTATTTAACGTATGGGAGTTCGCCATCGCTCAGCCGGTGGAAGGAACAAAATTAACAATCGTTATGTTATTAAAACATTCATCTGAAAGGCTAATAGATTTCACGCGTTTTCATAACCATCATTTTTGGTCGAATACAGTCCTAACACGAACGAATTGCTTGCAAACAGCACGTTTCGACGGTGACCGGCCAACTCAGAACCACCTCATAAAGGTCGTTAAGAGTGATGATAAAAAAATGGTTAGATAGGTTAAGTTAGGTTAGGGTTATCGGCTATTTTAAAATTATTTTTTCATAGCTTTTGATGAACTTTCTAAGATGGTTCTGAGTTGGTTTCGTTCTGAGTTGGCATGGAACCTTTTCGACAGCCTCCATAGTCGAGAGGTAAAGCTCTCAACTAGCATTCCGAAGGTCGCGGGTTTAAATCCCGACATGCGTAAATAAATGTAATTTTATTTTAATTTGTGTTATTTCACAATAAATTAATGAAAAATGATGTCTAGCATATTTGCGGCCAGTTCCTAAGTGGAAGTTCACCAAAACCACCATTCAGAATTGAAACTGCAACATCTCCTTCCCCTTCCCACTAACTTCAGCCTCACAACATATCCCAATTGGGGACACTGTAGTATCACTGGCTCCAGACGGTAACAGTTGGGACTCTTGTGCGGTATTCCCACAATACGAATTTCGGTAAAAATGAAAAATTTGTTTCTATAAGAAACTAGTGCAGACCCGTGTAGATTACGTTTCTATAAGAAACTAGTGCAGACCCGTGTAGATTACGTTTCTATAAGAAACTAGTGCAGACCCGTGTAGATTACGTTTATATAAGAAACTAGTGCAGACCCGTGTAGATTACGAGATATTATTATTCTTGAAAAAGGTAATTAAAATCATTTTTGTTAAAAAATTACTATTTTATTTCATTACGTAAGTTTTTTTTTTTTACAGTGAATACCTCACAAGAATCTCAACTGCTCCCGTCTGGAGCTAGTGAGACTATGGCATCCCCAATTGGGGTATGTTGTGAGGCTAAAGGTAGTGGAGAGGGGAAGGCGATGGGAAGAGGAAGGTTGGGAAATACCTGGCTATTCAGATCTGGTCACCAAACATGGCTAAAGCCATTTTCAAGCAACGTTTCAATTCTGAATGGTGGTCTTACACCAGGGCGATACTGATAGTATCTTCCACTCTGGAACTTGCCGCAAATATACTATATATTATTTTAAATGAATTAATTGTGAAATAACACAAATTAATCAAATAAAATTTATTTGCGCATGCCGGGTTCGAACCCGCGAACTCCGGATTGTGAGTCAAGAGTCTTACCCACTGGACTACGGAGGTCGTTAACCATATTATTCATTCAACCAAAATACTTATGTAGGATATAGATCATACTGTAAATTTTGGTTTATTTTCGCATTGGATGTTCGTTCACACTCGTAACTTAACTGCATTAGTAATAATATTTGGCTAATTTATATAGCGCCGTTTTTGTGAAAAATCAACTCAAGGGCGCTGTACAAATAAATATATAAAATAATTAATATCACTGGCTTACAATTAAGATTTACAATTATAACTAGTGGCTTACATCTAAGACTTATAACTAGTGACTTACGAGTATATTACTGGCTTACAACTAAGATTTGTAATTATAACTAGTGACTTACATCTAAGACTTATAGCTAGTGACTTATGACTAAGACATAATATAATTATTGACCTGAAACTGGTGACTTATTGACACCAGTTTCAGGTCCGACAAGTTTCCAGTTTCAAGTTTCCGACCTAACAATGAAACAAGAATTTTTTTCTTAAGTTTTTTATTTATTTTTCGACATGGTCTCCATTAGCGCCAGAAGAAATAAGAATTTTTTACATGGTTTTACAATTTAAGAACACGGGTGCAAAAATGGTACAAACGTAGAAAGCGTAAGCCAGACAAATTGATGTTTCTCAGTAATTTTTGGCAAGGACATCACTGTCGGAAATATGAACGAGTTTGTACTACATGATATTATACTCCAATTAATAAAATACGTTTCCATAGTTGGTGATTGAAAATTGTATCTATGTAGACATTGCTTCAAGTATTGTATTGTATTTATTGATGCATTATTTTCAACTAGATATTTCTCAGCTAGATATATAATATTATAAATTTCTCCTCTGAAAACCATATTTGTTTGTCATAAGTGTACTAAACTATCGTTATTCAGTATCACAAATTGTTTTGCCGGGAACATTCTTCCTCCAATACGGGAAACAATCATGGAACTCACTAATAGTTCTCCATTTTTCTCGAAATGTGTTTCACCCTGTTAGTCAGCAAATGTAGGTCACTGTTAGATTCGCGTATTTGGGGAGTTTATCTCTTGATAAAAACAGTTGGACACACTGCTGTGTATCTCACTTAGGTATACTTTGCTGGAGAGTGAAAATACCAATAACATTTTTTTTTTCTTGAGGATAGCAAACTTTGAAATTATGATTCGGCAATCTTATGAACGCAAAAATTTGTTTAATTTAGTATTGAAGTATTTTCTCTTGTGTTAAGATTGTATTCATAAACAAAGCGGATCGTTAGACGTGATTATTAATAATTAACTTTGTGCATAGTAAATTAACTTTTAAAATGATTGCAATATATATTATTAGACGTTAAAAATGATTTACAATTTTCGTTATTTGTTTTTGGGGTGTTATGCCGTGTTGCGCTACCTCCTTCTTCAACCAACGTTTCGGACAGCGTTGCAGTGTCTGTCATCAGGGCAGATCCGGCAGATGTGTGAAACTAATGTAAAAAAAAACGTTTTTTTTAAAACTCCATGATAAAGGTGGAGTTGAACCACATAAGGCAATGCCTACATGACCGAATGATGTTTGTGACGTTTGCTGAGCATTAAAGAAAAGTTTACCCGAAAAATATCTCCAAAGTTTTACTCCAAGACATAATAAAGTTGACGACCATTTTTTTAATGCTGTTTATTTTTAACATAAAGAAATTAATATTTTATATGTGAATTAGGGTGGTATTTTTAACACAGTGTGGGGAGAGATACCATACCAAGGAAGATTTGTTATTATTGTTCTATTTAGCTGCATTTTAAAATTGTTTTAGGATGCCAAGGAAGTATCCACATCCAAAGAAACAATAATATCAGGAAATATTGGACGGAGAAAAATCTGAAACTGGTCGTAGAAAAAGTTTCCAAATTGAAAATATGAAACACGGATAGAGAAAATATGGAATTCCTATTTGTAACTTAACACGATAACTCCAGCTTGAAAACCTTACCAGATTCTTTCACTGATGTTATAAAATTTCTCCATTCGGATCTAGATCGGCCCAATCAGGGTTACAATCTACTGTTACAGAGAAATTTTAACTAAATTCTTGAGAATGCGAAACCAATTCCGACACTGCTAATGTACGGAATAGTAGGTAAATATGAAATATAAAAATAAAGAATGCAGGTTAAAAGGGTACAGAGGTTGATTTTGAAAGTCATCTTACGAAAACCATTTGTATTTCCAACAACACAGCTATTTGACTCTTTTAGGGTTCTCAGTCTTAATAAAATTTTCAAAAAGAACTCATTATTGCAAACTCATAAAGATCATTTCAATCCATCAACAACAACATTCACGGGGCAATTTAGAAATTCCAAAATTTAAAACGAGTGCTTCCCAACACCATTATGCTTATCAAGGTATAAAATTTTTCAATGCTCTCCCATATAAAATCAAGTCTGAAAATATTATAAAGTTTTTAAATCCCAAATAAAAACACTAATAGACCAACCCGACACTAATTATAAGTTTTAAATTCATCATCACAATAATATTTAAAAAAAAAGTAGAATATAATCTCTAAAAATATTTCATCACCATATCAAATTGAAAGTAAAGTGCATACGCATTATTTGCAGGCACCAAATTGTTACAACTTTATTATATGTATCTACTCTGACAATACTGTCAGTTATTATGTCCACTTGTCTTCATGAATATATATTTTATGAATATAAGTACTTGTAATAACATACTCTGTGTAACTATGCATTTTACAATGGCACTCCAAAATTCAAGCACGAGAAATGTTTTCTCTTTTGAATTGGGTAGTTTCATTAAAAAGAAATTTACATATTGTTATTAGTTTTAAGAATCAAATGTTTTACTATGAATCTGTAAACGTATGTATTTTTTTTAAATAAAAAAAAGGTCAAAATTTTTACAAATTTTCGCCTAAAACGGCTCTACAAAACGAACATTATGTCTGTAGAGAAAACTCCGGTAGTGAAAACTTCCGCGAAAAAAATAGTTGAAAAGGAAAAAAATAGATCTCATACGTATCACCTCAAAGGCGTGACATCTCACCCATACATTGGAGGGGAGACACCATTTTTCCATCAGGTTTATATTTCCAAATGTGAGAATTTTTATTTTTTTGGTTTTTGGTAAAGGATTAGCGCACACTAATAATAAAAAATAATAAAATTAGTTACATTTAATTGAAAAACCCTTCGACCAAGTATATCTAGACAGGGCGTGTAGGTCTTAAAAATGACACCGGAACCAAAAATATTGGTTTACGAAAACATTTATCAAAAAGAAAGTCCATTATCTCACAGTCAAAAGATCGCATGAAGCGTTGGTTTGTACCTTTAGTTGGTCTGCGTGGAGCTAATTTGTTTTCCAGCAATTTCGCGGTAACGGAATTAATGGCTTTGTAAAGATCATTTTTAAAACACAAATTTCAGGCAGTTAGAAATATTTTAGTTATGGGCTATCGCGGACTTTATTATTAACAATTTAATCAGTTATATGAATGTCTAAAAAAATATGTACATAACATATGAATTCGAGGCAGCATATCGAGAAAAGTAACATTTGATAAAAAATGTTTAATTTCTTCCTAGTAAAACAACTACGTCATGCAAGAAAGAGATGCAACGGAATTCGATGGTTAGTTGTATTATGAAATTTCTCGTAGGTGGTGTCACTTTCGGATTGGAATTGAGTATGGGAGGGCTAATCTATAGTTAATATATCGATGGAAAAACCGATTACCCATTCTCATTCTTACAAAATGGGTAGCATCTCTCCTGCTTTAACCTTATTCAGATTTGGTAACCGAACACGGATAAAGCCATTTTAAGCAGCGTTTATACACTTGCGATACTGAAAGGATGCGGCGCTTATGAACGAAGTGACGATTTTCGATAATTTTTCACGATTCACGTTAACCATTCGTGATTTGTATTCAACGCGTAAATCATTAGATAATCGAGCTCAAAAAATCTAGGTCAAATTCGTGCATTCCGCGAGCTGGTGAAATATTTAATCGGCACCAGTATTGAATTTGAACAAATCATCCCATAAAAATATCGCAATTCATTTCTCGCTGAAGGTACCTAATGATGATAATGTCGGCTGCAAACCCGGATTGGTTATATCCCCTTGAAACGATCGATATTCCGTTAAAATAATAGCCGAATAATCCCGCCTGATTCCGCAGTTACTTCCGTGTGTCATTAACGTAGATTACCCTAGGTAGGTCCTCCGAAAGATAACAATTGAATGAAAAATATTTATATACAGACCATTTATGAATTTCAAACAAGTAAATTGCTTTCAATGCTCCGTCTCCACAATTTTTTTAATTATTTTTTTAACTGTGATTTTACGGGGTGGTTTGACATCACAAAAGGTGTTAAGCAAGGCTGCGTAATGTCACCATGGTTATTCAATCTATATTGTATGCAAGAATTGAAAGATGTGGGATTGGGCGTAAAATTGAGTAGTCTGAAAGTATGTTGCCTGTTGTATGCTGATGATGCGGTGCTGATTTCTAACACTATGGAAGATCTACAGTCTCTAGTATCCAGAATGAACGAAGTTTGTATGAAAAATGAGTTATTGATGTATGTAAGTAAGTCTAAAGTCATGGTGTTGGAAAGAGGGAAAGTATGAAAACGGTGTGCAATATAGATGTAAATGATGAATTCTTGGAGAAAACGGATGAGTTTTTGTATCTGGGTAGTATACGGGAGATGGAAAGGCAGATAGAGATATTGAAAGAAGGGTAAATGCCGGTAACTCCATTAATGGAGGACTGAATGCCCTTGGCGCTAATAAAAAACTGTCAAAAGAAGCGAAGCTAGCAGTCCACAATGGAGTCCTGGTACCTAGCTTGATGTATAGCAGAGAGGCATGTAAACTGAATGCTGTTGAAATGAGATCCCTGAGGCGTATGCGTGGTAAAACCATGTGTGCGAAATGTGGAAATCCGCAAAGAATGTAAGGCTGACATAAGCATAATGAGTAAGATTAAGAAAGGGACCATCAGATGGTTTAGGCATGTAGAGCGAATGAATGAAGAAAGTAGTGTAAAAAGAATATGTGACGCAAATGTGAATGGTAGAAGAAGTCGGAGACGTCCGAGGAATACATGGCATGATCAAGTGAATCAGATATTTGAGATGGGTCATGTCAAAAGTCAGAATAATAGAAGAGTATTTATGAGACGATGTATGCATGTGAGTGAGGCAAAGAGTGTGTGGTAAGACCGAGTTGTTTGGCGGTCCGTCATCTCTGCCTGATTGTACGGAGCCAGTGGGGTTATGGCACCTCAAATTTGAATTAGTTGTGAGGCTTAAAGTAGTGGGGAAGTGAACGATAAAGGGAAGAGAATTGTTGGAAAGTATGTAACGTCATCATATTATGGCATATTACTCACGAGATTTTTTTTTTAATTGGGAATGATGTTTTTGTTGCAATATTCTGCACTAGCAATAGCTTTTGCCTTTGATTATATAAATGTCTAGATAGAGTGATGCGCTGTAACTTCGAAAAAAAGAACAGGCCAGATTTGAAACGCTTGTATGCGTCACACGCACACAAGTATAGGTAACTTATATTGTTAACGTTAAGCGCTCAACGTCACTGTAGGCGTGATACCAGAGTATTTCCCATAAAAGTGGGTAAAAAATATGTTTCGGTTTAGCGGGACCTATAATTCGTTTAATTTTGAATTCATTTAAGTAAGATAGTTTTCTACATATAATGATATAAATGAAAAGAAAATCATTGTTAAAAGAGATTTATTTTTGTTTGATTATTTTTAAAAAATAAATAAGAAATACAGAAAATAAGAAAGATACAGTTTGTCAAATAAGAGTATAAAATATATGAAGGCGCCACTGTTGATCAAATGGCAATACTAAACACATGACTCATGGTGTTAAAGTAAAGCTGTGTAACCTACATTTTTATAAAAAATTAAAAAGGCATAATAGTGGAAAAAATATTTTTTCATTGCAGTATAGATACTCACCGATCTCAAAATTAGAATTGCATATAGGTATATTATTATTATACCTTTGAAATTTTGTGTTAACATAATGAAGAATAACTATAACGTAATAAAATATAAAGCACAGTTTAGAAATTGCTCATATTTATTTAATACTAGATAAAGTACCTAGCGTTGCCTGGGCTTTAGATCTTGTCTCTAATTTTAGATCTGAATATATTTAACTCATTTAGATCTAAAAGTAGTATAACTAAACTCACCATTAGTGATTCTTCCTTTCTATCTATTGTTAAATTCAAATTTATGTTAAATTAAATTAAAGCAAATCGCTTTATAAATCACCTTTTAATCAAATCTATGTCATGAAGAAAAAATGTTTTTTGTAAATGTGGTTTACTGTGTTCTATACACAGGCAGTTCAATGCACACACAATGCAGGCACATTCAATGGGCAGGAGCTTCTTCAAGACCTTTATTCCTTAAGAGCGGTGTCAGGCAAGGGGGAAATATGTCTCCAACTCTATTTAATGTGTACATTAACGACCTCTTACAAGAGTTGAACGATAAACGAATCGGTTGTCATATCTGCGGACAAGGAAGTAACAACATTAATATTACGCCGATGACATGGTGCTGCTTGCACCTTCGATTAAAGCGATGAGACGACTTGTGCAAATATGCGAAGAGTACGCAAACTCTCATAACCTGTTGTACAATTCTAAAAAGTCAGTCATCGTCGCTTTCAAACACAATAAGGAGCCATCACATATTCCTCCAATATATTTAGAAGGAATTGAACTGCTTGTGGCCTCACAGGTTAAGTATCTGGGACATATCCTAACCGAAGACATGAAGGATATAGAAGATATGGAACGACAAAGAAGAGCAATTAATATACGGGCCGGAATGCTCTCAAGGCGGTTCTACCACTGTAGCGAAGATGTCAGAAAATTACTATTCAAGACATACTGTACTGCCCTGTACACGTCAGAACTGTGGACACAATACCCAGCAGCGCAATGGGACAAACTGAGGGTGTGCTACAATAATGCATACAGGCAACTTATGCAACTACCGAGGTTCTGCAGTGCCTCCACGATGTTTACCGAGGGGAGGGTGCACTCATTCCCAGCCCTACTTCGCCACCGACTAGCCAGCTTCTGGAGCAGGATACGGACTTCAACCAATATCATTGTCGTGGCTGCATCCGAGTGGCTCAGTTCCCCATTAAATGAGCGATGGATACAGATGATGAGGCGACCTCCATGATGGACGATCCCAAAATATCTTTTTATTTTTAATTCTGTCTACTTATTATTTATTTTTATTTTATGCTTATTTTTTGTTATTTGTGTGATGAATTTTGTTTTCATTTTATGCTTTAATTAGGTACCTACCTAATATTTAAACTATTTTTTTTCTTTTTTTTTATAGTTGTTTATGTAATATGGCAGACTGGGATTGCACTACCCTCCCAGTCTTGCTGGAATAAAAACTTAAATAAAAAAAAAATATATACATTCACTTCAAAAAAATATTTGACAGTTAAATTGGTGTTGCCAGTCTACAAATTTAGTAGTTCCAGTTTTTATATTTTCTACTCTTTTTTGACAGACTATACATTCATAGATGCTGCCAACTGGCCGGCAGGTATCGTTGTGTCTAAATTTAAATTTTTATCATCATCAAATAAAGAAGGTGGCCCACATCCAGGTAAATCCCTAAAAATGGTAAAACTATCTTGTCACACTAAAAAAGACAATGCAACTTTTTAAAACTAAAACTATCGATAGTTTTTATTTATTATTAATGACCTTCCCTTTGAAATTGTTTTTTAAACAGTTTTCGTGTAGATTTTACATCCCGGTTAATATTATCCAATTTTGTCTTATAGTGATATCTTAAGGCCAAATATTTTTCCACGGCCAAACTTATCAAATTAACTTGATGCAGAAGACCGTAAATCTGATCGGTTTTTACTTCGAAATAATTATCGGGAAAATTTAATTTGAAGAACAGGCAACCTTGTAAACATGGCGTCAAAATATGGGTCAAACGGCGTTGTCCTAAGACCAAATTACACTATTAAAACTGAATAGTTTCTTTAACTGAATGGTTATTTAAAGGTTATTAACCGATGATAGGTAACATTTTTAGTTGTTTTCAATCGTCCTATGTAATTCCTGCACACTGATAAAGCGCAAATCGTTATTTTAAAATGTCACACAACACGCGTTTACCGTACAACGATAGTATCGCCACTGAGCGGACAGGCCGAGCTTATCGGCCAACATTTGGCAGATATTTTTTTTGGCGCTTCGTCACTCGAGCGCTATATCTAGACATTTATATAATCAAAGGCTTTTGCAATATAATATAAAATTAATGAAAAAATATCATACACCGAAAATCAATATGAAAATGTAAAATAAAAAATACCTTTGATATAATTGCTGTGATTCTCAAACGAAAATTTGAAATAGAAAAATCAGATAAATTTTTTCATAAGAAGCAATTACTGGTTGGTGGTTAGACATTATATTATAAAAATAAAACAACACTTTGTATTTAACCACGAATTCTGCTCAAACTGCTTCGACTCGCAGCAATAACTTATGTATGTTACGAGTGTGTACATATACCTACAGAACTTGCTTGTTGTTTGGTTTTTAATGTTATCATTATCACTGACAACAATGGCAAATAAGTATTTTGAAATGTTGATACTTATGTTAGTTTTAATTCTCTAACTTTAAGTCACAGTTGTAAATATGTGTGTCATTAATCCAATAGTTTTAAGTCAACTATCATAAGTCTTTGTCATAAGTCACTAGCTATAAGTCTTAGATTAAGCCACTAGTTACAAGTCTTAGATATAAGTCACTAGTTATAATTACAAATCTTAGTTTAATCCAATTTTATTATATAATTAATTGTACTGTACAGCGCCCTTGAGGTGATTTCTCACGAAAAAAGCGCCATATAAATTAGCCAAGTATTATTATTGTTAAACGAAAAACCTAGCTTTCAGAGTTTTCAAAGACATTGTATTTAAACCAACTCTCAAGAAACAATGAAATTGTTCAGCCTGCTTGTAATTTTTGAGAAAGATGTCACTTTTATGCTGCAATGGTTCTTCTGTTGGAATCTATGCCAATGCTTCACATCCTCTCAACTGATGCGCCAAAAGGTTTCAAATCCACTCGACAAGATCATTTGCATATTTGAAAAAAAGGGGAATTTTCATTTTCCATCAGCGATGAATAACGCCCTTTGTGTCCAAACGAATTGTCTGCCACTGGAAATTACTGGCGCTGCTCGATGCGGAACAAATTGTTGGTGCTTTTTCATCGCAGCTAACGAAAAGTAAACGTTTTGTCGCAAATCAGGTACCGCCGAAAATTTACATTGTATGACCGTTTTAATGGGACGACCTTAAGGGGTGTTTGCGTGATGTCAGTTGAGGGTGATATTGACATGATAGATACTTAAAAAATATTTTTCGTAGAAAGCAATCACTCGGTGGTTTGACATATGTTTTCAAATTAAATACATTTGGCCCAAAAATTTATTTAAATTTACCCATCGGTTTCGTTTGGCTTAACAATTTAAGCCAATAAAAATGAATAGAGTGAGTATTTACCTAGATAAAGGGGGAGATAATAAATAAATCACCCTGACGTAGTTTAAACCAAGCGAAACCGGTTGGTAAATTAAATTGAATTTGTTGTTTACACATAAAAAAGGACACTATACTAAATTATATTAAATTAAAAAAATAAGCACAAAGTTTTTGATTTTTATACGAAAAACTTTCTTTTTATAACTTTTGAAGGTTATTTCCATCAATTTATCATTGAAGAAGAAGAAAATAATAATAATAATCTAAACGAAAATACGAAAGAGAACAAGTCACAGAAAAACACAAAAAGATAATGGTCGCAAGAGTGGTTCTGGGTTCGAGTCATAGTTGCGACCATTATGTTTTTTCCGTTTTTTTGTGTCTCGTTCTCTTTCATATTTTCGTTTACATTATTATTATTATCTTCTTCTTCGATGATACATTACTAAGTTTTTATTTCATTAAACCTAAAACTAGCTTTGTTACGGTGAAACATATTTTCGGAAAAAAGAATTTTTCTTTAATGATATAATCGGGCAGTGACTTGTATATCTTTCCTTATTTAGGATTTCGAGGAAGAAAAACTGGCTTCGTGAGCCTCGGGACCATTCACGACTATAAAGAGCTTTAAGTTGCTAACATTGTGGAAGGTACGAGGAACGCTACCGGCAAGACCTTTCCCGAAGACAAGGATCCTCGTTGCTCGTCTCTTCTCTCCTTATCGTACGCGATCAATAAAAATTCAAGTAATAACTGTTATGAATTGCTTCAGATTTGATGTTATTAATTTTATTCCAATTTGAGAATTTTAGAACCCAGCTACGAGTGCATGTCGGACGCCACGCCATACGCGCCGTGCCACAAATAAAATCTGTGTACGTGAAATTTCACCCAAAGCTACAGTATATTTGGTTTGGAATTCAAGAATTCGACACAAGAACGGGGACATCTCCCCCCTAGGCATAACTTCTACGAATTTGTGAATATGTGGTATCTCTTCGGATATGAAAAGATTGTCTGTAATACATGTTGTATGAAGTGGCTATATATTACATACGACGTCATTGCTCTGTCTCGGTTACTTTGTCCCGGTGACTAGCTACAGGGGATCCGATGAACGGGCTGCTTTTGGAATCAGTTCGTATTGGATCTATAAAATGGTCATCACTGGGCGAAGCCGAACCAAAAGCCGCCCGCAGGGCATAGCAGTAAAAACCTGCAGAGCGGGTTTTTAACAGCTACTAATTAATTGTTACTCAAGGCAACTAAAGTAAAATATTAAAGATTCTTCTAAGGTCGGTTCTTCATTGCTGAGGATCGTGAACCCCAACTCAACTTTTTATATGAATACCGCACAAGAGTCCCAACTGCTCCCGTCTGGAGCCAGTGAGACTATGACATCCCTAATTGGGGTATGTTGTGAGGCAGAAAGTAGTGGGGAAGGAGAACGTGGGAAATTACCCGGCTATTCAGATATGGTCACCAAACACGGCTAAAGCCATTTCAAGCAACGTTTCAATTCTAAATGGTGGTCTTTCGGGCAATACTGAGAGTATCTTTTACTGTGGAACGTGCCGCAAATATACGATATATTACTTTAAATGAGTAACTCTCATGGTTTTCTTGTTATTTGTTTTTGGGGAGTTATGCCGTGTTGCGCTACCTCCTTCTTTAGCCAACGTTTCGGACAACGTTGCAGTGTCCATCATCAGGGCAGATCCGGCAGATTTTTTTTTTTTTTTACATGCGGCGGTACCCATTCCCGCCTCCCAAATTGTAATTTTTAGTGGTGAAATGTGTGCTTGATAGCTGGCGACACTGTATCGCTTCCTAGCAAATAAGCACACATTTCACCACCAAAAATTACATATCTACCGGATCTGCCCTGATGATGAACACTGTAACGCTGTCCGAAACGTTGGCTAAAGGAGGAGGAAGCGCAACTCGGCATAACACCCCAAAAACAAATAACAAAAATACTTTTGGCTGTGAAAATCTAAAATCATATCAGATATACGTGTTGTTTTATGCGGTAAAGTGCACAAACTTCGGAGGTGATTCTACATAATGGTAGAAGTAAAAAGATAAATAACTTTTTTCGAATTTTCAGGTATGGGGGCTCCATCGAAGCCAGAGTAAAAAACTGGGCGTACTGTACAGGGCCCGCAGATACTTTAATAGTATACAACTGCTAACCCTGTACAAATCACAAGTGCGCCCCACGGTTGAATTTGACAGCCACCTCTGGTCTGGAGCTCCAAAATACCTGAAAAATACTCTCGACTCTGTGCAGAAACGGGCGGTCCGTTGGATAGATTCTCCCATCTTAATAGACGGATTGCAATTTTTAGAGCACAGGCGTCGGTCAGGTGGAATGCTATCCTTGTTCTATGGGTATTACAATGGAAGATGCTCCGAGGAACTAGCATCATTGATCCATTCGGCACCGGTGCATAGTTGGGAAACACGCCAAACGCGTGCCCAACATTTGTACACAGTTGACATTTGTCACATGAGAACAGGTCGTTTCTTCGACTCGTTCTTGTGTTCAACAGCTCGGCTGTGGAATGATTTGCCGGCCTCTGTGTTTCCTCCTTCCTACAACATGGGTCTCTTCAAGACCAATGTTCATTCCTTCCTCTCCTCAAAAAGACCCTCCACACAGCATCCCACATGACATAGGCCCTGAGGGAAATTATTTTCCTCGGGGCCTTCTGTATGGAGTTAATGTAAAATAAAAAAAAACGTGTACGTGGATTTTCAAACAAAGTACCATTGTAGTTCGGTTTCTAATTCAAGAATTCACCACAAGATGTGAAACTGGAGTATCTCCCAGATTTCAAAAGATTGACGGTAATACTCAGTTGTATCAAGCGGCTGTATATTATTTATGACGTCATCGTCCCTCTAGGTGGGTTGTTACGTCGTTTTCAAGAAACGAAACTAGTTTCTTGGTCGGCGTAACCTGTTTCAAAACAGGCTATTTTTGTAACTGGTTTTTTTCATTCGGCTACAGTTACACACGAAACTGTATACCTCCACCAACTATACAGTTACACACGAAACGAAAATAAATTAGATCACTATCTAGTATCTAAGTTTTTGTAGCTATACAGTGAAATCAATATATATTAAATTAACTTCCCTTCATACTTTATTCAGGCCAAGGACTGACTGGATTAAATGTATTTATGATTAATTCCTGGCCACGACTTTGTTCTGGGGTCCTTGCCGTTGATTGTGTGGTACAAATGTATGTATACGCATGGAGGTGTTTTTGCTTCAAATGTGTTTTCAAATTCGCAGTTGAACTTTTGAAGCTATAAACTTCACCATAATTGCATTTCGCTTTGTTTTCATTATCCAGTTTTTGAAAAAAGTTCTATAAAGTACTAGAATTCAATCGAGATAATTTTATAAGTTTTTTTTATACTTCACTATATTAACATTTTATTTAGACTTTTTACAATCCACACTAATTATACCTACATAATAACAAAGAAACGTTACATTAAATTTACAAAAACACTAAAATGACATATAAACGTTAATTTTTAGAAGAAAGTACTCAAAATTATACAGAAGTACAACAACTAACAAGTACAACAACTAAATTATTTTACTTTAAATTCAAAAATTGGTCGCTCTATCCCAGAAACGGAACCCACTCCCACTTATTCGGAAATTTTCGATCTAAAATCTTGCATGCTCGGTCGGCCGGTAGGCGCTGCTACGCGAAACACGAAACGCGGCGAAACTACTCAGTACTCAGTTACTCACATCACATCCAACACCAACAATAACGCATTTACAAAAATAACTACTTGTAATTTTATCGAAACTAGTTATTTCCGTTACATACCGCGTAACTAGTTATTGTATCTAGTTACGTTAAATAACGCCCACGCCTACGTCCCTCCCGGTTACTTTTTCGCGGTGACTTGCCATCACTGCCATCACTGGTTGACGTTGACGGTGGATACGAGGAATGGGCTAATATTGGAACCAGTTCCTATTGGATGGATTTACAAAATGATCACTAACACTAACTTGGCGAAGCCAAACCAAAAGCCGCCCGCAGTAAAAACCTGCGGTTACCTGTTAAACTGCTAGTTATATTTTAATGTAAAAAACATAGACTAACCGAAACAGATCAAATATATAAAAGTTGTGACGTACTATCTAGTATCTATACGCCAATTATATGTTAAAACACTACTAAACTACGTTTTTGACCAAAAAACACACTCCAACAAACACCAAATCTCACTAATAGACCTGTTAGACAAAGAAAACATAAAAATTCCGACGGTAAACACTACCTTTGGACAAAGACACCATAAATACCATGCTATAAAAGCATTCTACAGTCTTTCACTTGAAACAAAAATTGAGGAAAACAAACATAATTTCAGACACAAAATAAAAAAAAATGGATTAAAGAACAAAAAAGATAATAATACCAAAATTTTATAACACAATTGAATAAAACATATTATACACGCAACACACAAAACCAATATAAAACACGTGACACTAACAAACACATAAAACATAATATACGCCAATTTTCATAATTTTTTTTTTTTTTTTTAGTTTGTTAATTTAATTTAATTATAATTTTTGATCTCTATTTTTAGTTAAAATTTATCTTTATTTTTAATGTTTTTTTAAACATTGTATATTTCTTTTTTTTCAAGCTGTATTATGTATAAATTATTATATTATAAAATGGGGGCCTCAGCACGGGTAAACAACCCAGTGAGGCCAACATTACTGGATTGTACTATGTATTGTATTTGTAAAATAATGAATCAACAACAACAAAAAAATAAATAAAAAAATGTTAACCTTACCGCGAAAAACAATCTCAGAGAAATTTCTTTTCAAAACGGAGCGACGTGCACATCATCAGGAATTCGACAGAAGTTTAATCAACTTAAGGTGATTTTTCACAAAGACGGCGCTATACAAGTCATCGAAATATTATTGTTATAGTCTTTCAAAATAAATATCAACTCTACTTTTGCCACTAATCTTTTCATGAATGTAATTCCAATAGTAATGGGGGAAGCAAATGTAAAATCGTGCAATATCCAGTATTTTAAATATAATGCCCTCCGCGTGCAAAGTCGTATCTTCTCCAAGCATAAATTTTCTAATTAGTGTGTGTTTATCGGAAGTGACCTGCCAGGTAAGTATTTTTCTGTATCCATTTGTAGATAGTAGAATAAGATAGAACCTAAGAATTCTTACTAAATTGTACAGCGCCCTTGAGGGGATTTTTCACAAAAACGGCGCTCTACAAATTATCCAATTATTATTATTACTATAATTAACTACAAAAAAATATTGAGTGACCGAATGACACGAATGATAGAAAAATATTGTTTTTAAAATAAAATTTACTTCTTGATTGGAATATTCAATATAATATTTATAATTGGATGGAATCGATGTATAGAAATAGGTCAATACATTGTGTTTGTCGCAATTTAATCATTTTATTTTCTGTGATGTTTCAAAATATTCTTTCACTAATTAATTGTTGTTTATTCAATTTTTATTAGCATGTCTTTCTCTATAATAACTTTCGAAGGTTATTCCTATAGTGTAATATATCGTTGAAGGAGAAGATAATACTAATAAATCTAAACGAAAATGTAAAAAAGAACAAGACACAGAAAACTCAAAAGGTAACGATCCAACTACGAATCCAGGATCTCTTGACTTACCGGGACAAGCGCGTCAACCAACTCGCTCATTAGAAAGTCTTATTTTCATCATTTTCATATATTCAGTTCAGAATTAATAATAATATTATCTTCACCTATTTTTTTCCATATTTTTGGCACTTTTTAAATAAAAAAAATGTGCAAGTTTTATATTTTTGTTATTAGTTTTTGGGGTATTATGCCGTGTTGCGCTACCTCCTTCTTTAGCCAACGTTTCGGACAGCGTTGCAGTGTCCATCATCAGGGCAGATGTGTAATAGTTAGGGGTGATGTTTGTACTTATCTACTTAGGAGCGATACCGTTATATATATTACCTTATAATGTTTTTGTCAGTATCAGAGATGGCGTTGTGTACGGATTTATAATTTTTCTTACTTTTTCACTTACTTACGGGAATTGCGTTACATTGACTTTATACGTGTAAAGGAGATATATTATAATTACTGTATTTTTCATTTGGAGACATACGTTCACAGTTTGTCCCATTTTCGACTGTTGACATTTAGTGTATGAGAAAGTGGGGCAGAATTATATGTTTAAGAATAAAAGCAAAACAATCACCACATTGACATTTGACGTTTTTGAATTTTTGGAATTCACTCACTACTCAATATTATACGTATAACAATATTTCTTCAGCTCTTTCAAAAGATGAGAGTTCGTTTCATACAAAATGTATGAGTAAAATAATTTTCTTCATAATTTATTTTTTCGAGAATTTTTCTGATGTTTTAATAGCTATTCAGTCGGGGTGGAGACAAATCCAACAAATCAAATATCATAATCGTCGTTCTCGAGTTATAAATGGTGTAACTAACCCGACTTTGTTTAATATATTATTAAGATTTATGTGGTAATTTTTCTTGTTTTAATAGCACCGTTATTGTTTATCTTTATGTATCGTCCCGTGCCAAAACAGGACTGTTATAGTTAATGTTGTTCTCTTTGCATTACTCTGTACATACTGAATATTCTTTGTTTCGTATTGTTTGATCAATATTTGGTAACTGTGGGATTACGTTTAAGTTAATTATAGTTAAGCGCCCTTGAAGTGAAATAATCCAAAACTGGGCCATACAAATACCAAATACCTATTACTTTATTATAGAAATGTTTTTTTCTAGATAGTGTCTTTGATAAATACAACCGATTTCATTTGTATGGGATACCCATTGACCTTTTTCCTAAAGCCTAAAGGAATATTATTTTTTTAATTAAAAAACTTTTTATAATTACTTTTGAAGGTCATTCCTATCAATGTGACATATCGTTTATCGATAAGACGAGAGATCCTCGAGTCGCAGTTGCGACCGTTATCTTTTATTTTTATGTATCCTTTTCTTTTACACATTTTCTTTTCGATTTATTAGTATTATCTTCTTCGAAGATGAATTGTTGTTTAATTTATTCGCATTTTAATAAAAATAATGCAAAAAACTTTTTAAAATGAACGAAAATTCTGCAATCATCCAATTTTCAGAATTTAGACTTCTGGATATCATAGTAAGGAGGACTACTCGTATAAATAATTCAATGGGACGTTGTCCTCTTTTGTGGCCACTCTCAGACGCTGGTCCTCCCATAACGCTCGACCCAGCGTTGCAAGATTACGGATACGGGCGTATTGCGGTAAGGCAGTCACCAAGTTTAATATGCCCAGGAGATGAGAACTTTTATTTGAAAACTTGAGGAAGCAAACCGCCAAAGGGATGAGACTAACTACAATAATTGGATCGACTTGTGAACAAACTAGAACCGAAGTCGTCGCTACAAAGTGTGACAACTCACGTTGTCTTGTTGATTCGATTACAGCAGTGTAACTAGTTGGAAGCCCGTCAATATTGAAGCGGTTTCTAATAACTTTATTCACGTTACAAAGAGGTGCGATGTTAAAAAATGCTTCTTACGAAAGTGTTATTTTTTTTCGTTTCTTTGGACATTTTCGAATTTCTTTTAAAAAATTTCATAAAAACTTCCGACTAAACAATTTAAGTTGTGTCTTTTATTTGTTTAGATAAAAAGAATGAAACATTCGATTGACAATGTGTGATTTTAATTTTTGAAGTGAAACTTCCTTAGCCCCGTTAGAGTGATTCGAAATTCAGATAAAACAGAAATGACGCACTATGGCACCTGCGAAGCGTCAAACTGGGCTCAAGGCTCCTTTTAGTTGAGATATACAACGGAAACGATGCGCTCATTGGCCGCTTTGTTTTTTAACGGGTCGTTGGCATATAATGCGTAAATTCGCGCCTCGTCGAGCGCGTCCCATAGCCCAGCGGTATAGTGCATCGCAAATCTCAGCGGTCAGAGAAATCCAGCGGACGGAGGTTCGAATCCTACGAAATCAAAAAAAATTAAAAATTTTGTTTTTTATTTTTAACTTTATGAGTAAAACCTCAAATTGTAATATTTAAATAAATGAACACAATATAAGCGAAACTCAATCGAAAATCTGGAAACAGAAAAATCAGAAAAACATATTGACACCTCTGGGACTTGAACCCAGGACCTCTTGCTTTCCCTCTTGCTTTGCCTGGAAAGCAAGAGGTCCTGGGTTCGAGTCCCAGAGGTGTCAATATGTTTTTCTGATTTTTCTGTTTCCAGATTTTCGATTGAGTTTCGCTTATATTGTCTTCATTTATTTAAATTTTTGTTTTTGTAAATCAATATCCAATCTTCAAACCACTTTAAAATAAACAGGCAAAAGAAAGCGACAACTAGCGACTTTCTAGTTTCACTTCTGTCGCGTGTGAATTACACACTCTATTTTTTTTTTATTTTCATATATCTAGGCTGAGAGGACGGACCACCAACTCGATCTTGGCACACACTCCTTGTCTCTTTCACATTCATGCATCGCCTCATGCACATTACATACATTATTGTTAATATATATTATAATAAAACGAATATAAAAACCGGTTTCAGCTCGTCAAAGCCATCTTCAGACAGGTGAGGTTGACGAGCCGAAACCGGTTACGGTCGAATAAAATTAAGTGGAATAAAGTTTTATATTCGTTTTATTATAATATATTATAATGGAATTCCACCATGAAATATCACTCTCAAAAATAGAAATACATTATTGTTATTCTGACTCTTGATATGGCCCGACTCTAGTATACGGTTCACTTGATCGTGCCATGTCTTCCTCGGGCGTTCCCGACTTCTACTACATTTTTCTTCTTCACCATTTTTTTTACTATAGTTCACACATAAGGCCCACAGAAGGAATGTATTTTTCCTTAGGCCAATGTTATCTTTGGGGATACACTTATTAAATTCAAAAGAAGAAGAGGATGTTCTAGGAATGAAAAAGGTTTGAGGTGTGGGTAGGAATCTGAGAGTCAGTGGGTCCAGGAGTGACGAACGTATGAATCAATACCTCCCACAGCGGTGCAAGGCGATGGGTCGAAAGAATCCTGCAGGGAAGGACAAATGGTCTCCTTCAACCAGTCCCTCTTGATCCGGTCAACGAAACAGTAAGTAAGCAAATTCACTGCCAAGACCCAGGCAAATCTCCCCAAAAGAACCCGGGCACCCCTGGTAAGTCACCAAGTAAGTGATCTATGGTAGATGAGTTGTTTATTCAACAAATAAAACCCCGGGCGGCGGTACCCATACCTGCACCCATATCTATTGGTACCTATTGTTTATTTATAGAAATTGTAAGTGAATAGTCCTTCGCGCGGTGTTGACGAGTATACTTTTCGTGGGAATTTGCAAATATAAGGGAATACAGCTGTAATCTTTAGAAATTCAAAATAGCGTGGTAAAAATTTAGAATTAAAAAATCAAAAATTAAAAAATATAAAATATCTGTGAGAACCTTTCTGCTCTCGTAGATATTAAATTTTCAATGGAGTAAAATTTCGGTATTTATCAACTGTAAATTCATTAATGAGAAGCCTTTAACATACAACAAAAGAAAACATAAAATTAATTTAAAAAATTTGAACAATATAAAATATCTTCAATTTTCAAGGGTAAATTTATTTGTTTCAGAGCAAAAACGTTAAAATAACATTTTCAACAGACATAAAACTTCGATATTTATCAAGGTTAAATAGATTGAGTCTATTCATAGTGAAAGACTTTAAAATGAAGTGAAACTATATTATGAAGTTTTTTGGGGTATGTCTGTAAGCCCTAAGTAAGGTCATTTTTTTCTTACCGTAGGACGTTGAACAAACATTTTTTGCAGGTGTCAAAGTTATTTCTTTAACAAATAATCAATTTCAATTGCCTTCAAATGAAAATTGGCGAAATCAGTTTTCATTCAAATAGGTTTAGATCGGCACTTCTTTTGAATTTATACTTCTATGGATCTGCTTAAATAATTAGTAAAATAAACGTAGTATATGTAATGTGGTAATAAAACACTTGGTTGGGCATTTACACAATACACAGCTACACTTACCAACATATATCTCTATACATCGTAGACCCTGTGCTTATAGTTAGTAATGTCATACGTTCCTTTCTTCCCATCTCTATATACCTGCCATTTTTATGTCACCCACATTAGTCATCAATCGACTTTCTCCGCATAGACATCTGTATTCAATTTTCGCTCTTCGCTCTCCGCCGGTTTTAAGTCCGCCACCACAAAATAACGTACCGCTATAACACAGTTATACAAGTGCATTATAAAACGCGCCAAGATAGAAGGAAGTGCCAGCGCAGTAAGTCCTTTTTTCTTTTTCTTTATATACATTCTTTCTACTTGTGCATGTAATTTAACATTAATAAAGACGGATTTCTGTTTTCTGTTGTTAAGTGAAAAACCTCATCAATATAAATAAAAGTAGAATCCAAAGAAATAGTCGACAAAATGTTGAAATATCAGTTTATTGATGTATATGTGGAACTCCGGATGCTGTATGCTGCGTATCCATATCGCGTAGGGGTCACCAATGTAGAAATGTTAGGTTGGGTGTTGTAAAATATTTTTTTGAGTTCTACTTTAAAAATATAATTTGCAAAAATGAATTTATGTATGGACATCGTTACAGATTTACACAACTCTCCGGCGTCGAGAAAAACCAAACGAACGTCGTTTAACTGTCAATGGTTCTGAATTCAAACATTTTAATATTATTTTTTTATGCTTCTGGAAAGATCGCTACTTTTTGAAAACAAACAAGCATGAGGTAGCAGAGGCTGGCTGCTACAGGACTCCCTCCCCAAACAATGCAGACATGGCTGGTGTGAAAGGAGGAACGGGTTGGTTGTGATGCGGCGGCTGTTGGCTCTGATGCTGGTTACTGGTTGCTGGTTGCTGGTTGCTGGTTGCTGGTTACTTGTTGCTTGTTGCTTGTTGCTTGTTGCTTGTTGCTTGTTGCTTGTTGCTTGTTGCTTGTTGCTTGTTGCTTGTTGATTGTTGATTGTTGCTTGTTGCTTGTTGCTTGTTGCTTGTTGCTTGTTGCTTGTTGCTTGTTGCTTGTTGCTTGTTGCTTGTTGCTTGTTGCTTGTTGCTTGTTGCTTGTTGCTTGTTGCTTGTTGCTTGTTGCTTGTTGCTTGTTGCTTGTTGCTTGTTGCTTGTTGCTTGTTGCTTGTTGCTTGTTGCTTGTTGCTTGTTGCTTGTTGCTTGTTGCTTGTTGCTTGTTGCTTGTTGCTTGTTGCTTGTTGCTTTTTGCTATCAGTTTGAGCCCTGAGCGTTTCCTTGTTGGAAGATGCAGGGTTTGGTGCACGTGCGTGCCTTCGTCCCATGCTTCCAGTGGTACCAGCATATGTCTTCGGGCTGACGACCTCTGGGGTCCTAGCATGGTCGATCGATATAACTCTATATCAATACAATATCGGTAAAATCGGTCATTTATGGTCAGTTGTCACTATGTGCTAGCACGCTCAACAATTGACAATGGATATTCCGATCGACGATTGACAAAATCCCGCCAAATCGTATGCATTCTTGGCTGCGACCGTAGCACGGTCGATTGATAAAACCCCAATATTAATACGAAACGTAATAAATCCGTTGTCTATGGTCAGTTAGCGATATTTGCGAGCACAGTGAACATACGATTCCGACAGTCGGTTGACAAAAGACGCCGTTTTTACCGTGGCTTCCGGAGTGACCGATAAGCTGTCAATGTACAGATTTTTTTAATATTAATGTCGTTTGGTACGCAAAATAACTTTGTACGCAAATAGACTCAGACTATACATTTCGAGGTTTACTGTGGAAACTACAGAGGAAAAAATCAATAACTACCTAACAGAAAAAGATCTGGAATGTACCAAGATTGAAAAAATCAAGCCTTTTCGTCCTACGCCTTTTAACACTTTTAAACTCACCGTTAAAGCGATCGAAATAAAGAAATTCCTGGCAGAAGAACTTTGGCCGGAGGGAATTGTATTCCGAAGATTTATAGAACCGCGCATATCTACTATCTAATGATGCCTACTACTTTTTATTTTATTTTTTTTACGTATATGTATTTTTTTATGTACTTACTTGTGTTTCATGTATGTACTTACTCTATATAGGATGTGTGGGATTGCACTCACCTCCCCACATTCTGGAATAAAGACCATTATTATTATTATTCTTATTATTATAGACTTAGTTAATTCATTTAAGAGGCGATCAATTACTTGCTTTCGAATTCAAGAAACAAAATTTGTTAAAATGTCGTTTAGTCTCAAAAAGTATCTACATGCGAAGCGCCAATATTTATTTTAGTTCGTATTTCAATTCGAAATTGTCAATTTATTGGTATTTTTCATTTTTACGTTGCACATTTCAAATTAAGAAACAAAAATTCATTAAAAGATCCCCAGTGTTGCCATCGTGTGAGATCGTATGTCGATTCCTTATTTATTTTCCTTCGACGTCGGTCTGCCTGTCGATGGTGCAAGCGTTCTAGGGCAATCGGTTCGTTATCGATTCGAGATTGTAAATCTCTCTGTCCTTTATTTAACTGGCGATATACCTACACAACTTTATTGATGATGACATTCTTTCTGCATAATTACTTATTTATGAACGGAGGCAGATTATCGAAGATTGCTGAATTGAATTAAATCGGAATTCAGACGTTTTCGTTTGACAGTTTCGCACTTACGAATATATCTCGTATTATGGCTAGTAATCTGATTGCCCAATTAACTCCTTTTTAATTGTCAAAAAATACATGCGGACTTCCAACGTATATTAAAGTGTGTGTATTTAATATTATTATGATACCTCAGCAAAAATCTCGATGTAAATGGATCTTTAAATGTTCAAAAGAGAAGATTATTAGTTGTCATATTATTACATTAATGGATTACGATGTTTTTGACAGGTATTATAGACCGGGAGCCTGGCTATACAAACTCACGTCATCGAGTACACAGATGAAACTAGTCTGCCGGTGCACCTCTTGGCAGGTACCACTCATTCATGGAAATAGTGAGCGATTTTTGAAGTAAAACTTCTTTACGCACGTTCGATATGGGGGTAAGCTGGTGAATGCGTTACGAAAAAGGATATTATATATGTACATTTTATGCGAACGGTAATCGATGCGAATGGTGATCGGGTGAGGTGAACGGTTAATTCAGAGGAAAATTTTAATTTATTTAATAAGTGAAAATTAGAAATATACTTTTTTGACGCGAGGTATACTGTTTACAGAACTATTGGTTAAACATTAAAAATCCATGTAAACAAATTAACAAATACACTATAAACAATGTTTCATTCAACAACAACTGTTTCTCTATCTCCGCATTGGTTTTATTACGTTTTCCTCGTACATTTCTTAGTTTAGAGATAAGATAAGATAAGATTCAATTTAACGGTATGGATATATATCCTTCCTGCGTCGTTTAATATAAAATGGCTTACCAAGCAGCGCGGAGCAACATTCTTTGATTTTTCCAATAAACATACAACACACACACATACACAAGTAGCTACCAATTCGTTGCCGTCAAGAAATGGGACTTTGTACTTAATGAAAAATATCCGAGAAAATGTTTACTTATAAATAGGCGTAAGGCAAGGTGGAAGCATGTCTCCGGTTCTGTTCAATCTATACACCGATGAGCTTATTCAAAGACTTAATGCCACGAAAATAGGCTGCCATTTAAATGGAGTGTGTGTAAATAACATTAATTACGCAGATGACATGGTTCTTCTTACACCGTCACTAAGCTCATTAGAGAAATTACTAAAAATTTGTGAAGACTTTGCAAAAAAACCATAATCTTTTGTACAATACCACCAAGTCAATAGTTATGGTTTTTAAACCAAACAACGAAATCGTCCAAACACCCTCAGTATGGCTAGATGAAAGGAAAATGAATGTTAATCACAGCGTTAAATACCTGGGACATGGCATCACAGACGACCTTAAGGATATCGAGGACATGGAAAGGCAGAGAAGAGCAATATCAATTAGAGCGGGTATGCTGTCAAGACGTTTTTACTCCTGCAGCCCCAAAGTAAAAAGAATACTTAATAAAATAAAATACTTAATAATAATAAAAAGAATACTGTTCAACGCTTTCTGTACCTCGCTGTACAAATCAGAACTGTGGGTTGACTACACTGCAACTCAATGGCATAAATTAAAGGTTGCTTACAATAACGCTTATCGCCAACTTTTCCGCCTACCGAGATACTGCAGTGCTACGGAAATATTCCTGGAGGGACGAGTACATACTTTCCGTGCACTTCTCCGCCACCGCATGGGAAGTTTATGGCGCAGACTGCGCCATTCGAAAATGCGATCATCACCGCCATGACTGCCTGGATGGAATCTCCTCTGATGGCCCTCTGGAGACGGGAGACGATGAAATACCCTCCGTAAACGGCTATTTACGTTCATTTTAGTGTTTGATATATGTATACATCAGTTTTTTCAGTTTCATTTCTCATGCTTATTCGTTTTTTTTTAAATTTAATTTATGTATTGTTATTTACTTTTTACCTTAACTTATTATTTATCTTTTTTGTTATTTCAAAATATGGAACGTATTGCATTGCACTTCCCCTGCATACATTCTGGAATAAACTGCTATTTTTATTATTATTATTATTTGAAAAAAATAAGCGATTCGACTATTCAATGTTAAATTGAAACATGCTGTGATTATCATGACAATATGTTTTATGTATTAGGACAAGATTTTGTATTGTATCTAGAACCTTTGATGTCATCAAACAAATATGCTAATTATTGATGTTTGACATCATTTTTTTAGTTAAATTTATTTAGGAAACATACAGTTTCATTCACATAAATTCATTTTACATTTAAAAGTGACTACAATATAAATCAGTTAACTTATCTTAACAATTTAAAATAATTTTTTTCAACGTCATCAACCATACTATTTTCCATTAACGAAGACAATATTAGCGGGACTCAATTGAAAATCTGAAGCAAAAAAATCAGCAAAAGATACGGTCACATCTAGGAATCGAACCCAGGGCCTTTGCTCCGGCAAGGCAATATTGCTATTTGAGGATTTACTCATTAAGGTTAAAAAAAAATCTAATTTCCGTGGTTTGATATCATCATCAATCTTAATAATTTCGGTTGTTTGGTATCATCTTCAATCATTCTAATTTCGATTGTTTGATATCATCATCAATCATGCTGATTTCCCTTGTTTTGTATCATCCTCAATCATACTAATTTCGATTGTTTAATATCATCAGCAATCATACTTATTTCCGTTGTTTGATACCGTCATCAATTGTACTAATTTCGGTTGTTTGATATCATCATCAAACATACAAATTTCCGTTGTTTGGTATCATCATCATTATACTAATTTCTGTTGTTTGGTATTATCATCAAATCATGCTGATTTGGGTTGTTTAATATCATCATCAGACATTTCAATTTCTGTTGTTTGGTATCATCATCAAACATACTAATTTCCGTTGTTTGGTATAATCATCAAAGAGACTAATTTAGATTGTTTGATTTCATCATCAAACCTAAGAATTTCCGTTGTTTGGTATCACCATCATTATACTTATTTCCGTTGTTTGGTATTATCATCAAAACGTACTGATTTCGGTTGTTTGATATCATCATCAAATCATACTGATTTGGGTTGCTTGATATCATCATCAAACCTAAGAATTTAAAGAACACGGAGAATTTAAAATTTGGGATATACGTAGCTTTTCTGATCTGGTTGCTAAATACGAATTAAGCCATTATAAGCATCCCACCATCTGATTTAAGATAGATGATGTATGAATGTGAATTAGGTAAAGAGTGCGTGCCAAGACCAAGTTATTTGGCGGTACGTCCTCTCTGCCTACCCTTGCGGAAAACTATATTTACTCCTCAAACGCCAAAAGCGATTCCACATCATTTTCACCTAGTCACCCAGTCTGCCGGTACAAAATGATAGAAACCATTCTGTTCCAGATTGCCGGCGACGTAACAGCTCGTAAATCGCTACTTGTTCGCTCCCACTTTTCATTTTAAAATAATTTATAAATATTAATCATGTTATAGATGTAAATTATTGTAATAAACTTAAAATTATATTGTTAATACTTATTTGATTTTTTATTTTTTTTTACATTAGCTCCGCACAGGAGGCCCTTTGGGGATACTGTGTGGAGGGTTTTTAAAGGAAAGGAAGGAGAGGAGAGTTCTGGGAAGGAAAAGGGTTTAAGAGGTGGGTAGGAATCTGAGGTTCAGTGTCCTGATCATCCGCCTCCAAGACCTAGACACCCCATGAACCCGGGCACCCCTGCTAAATCACCAAACGTAGCGAACCACTTGAGGTGACCTATGGCAGAGGTGTTGGTTATCCAATAAAAGTTCCCACGGCGGCGGTACCCATTCCCGCCTCCCATATTGAATTTATACGACAACCATACTACATCTCTTTCCCCATAGGTGTGATGGTCAGTTAATTGTGCCCATTTTAATTATAACTGTGTGAGTAATAACACATTGAAATGAAATAAAATAGATTAACAAGCTGGGTATATACAAATATGTTACGAACAAATTTTAACCCCACTTAGTACCTACGTGATAAATTCAATCCACATTCCACAATTTGTTATTTCGCCTTGTTACTATGCATAATTTAAGCCCTCTTTGCGACAGTCGTACTTCCAACCCCATGCATCACGTAAAATAAAATGGCGTGCAACAGCACATCTTGATGGTAAAACGTATGCACAAAAATAAGAAGTCACGTGTTTTTCGAAATCTGATTTTGTCGCTTTCCAAGAATTTCATGCGTATTTTATATAATATATTTCTTGAACACGTACGAGTAGAATGTCTCTAGCACGAATGTAGGACGCCAAGTGTACGGTGTATGGTTTACCCTCTACTTATCTCGTCTGGCCATAGCATGCACAGTAGTGTAAAATGAGATTCATAAAGGATCACGGGTCATAAGATATATGCATCATCTTGCCTGCTTTGTATTTCATGAATAAAATATTCAGTTATTAATAGAATATGTAGTTCCTACGTGAAAATGAACACGTGTACGACATATTTTGATTCCATGACTGAACAGAAAAATGATGTAAAGTCTCACCTCCAAAATAAGGAACTCCAGTCCATTTGAAAAAAATTAATAATGACCTTCTAACTCAAATAACTGCGTATTTATTTTTAATTTTAGAGTTTGTTTTAATAGTTAAAATAACTGTCAAAGTTTTAATTTTTCAAGATCCCTCGAAAAACACCGTATGCATGGTGAATTAAGTGACGTCATCACTCACAACAGGTGTTGTCATTTTGTATGAAGTTATACGCAAGAAGCTATGAAACTATTCGATAAGTAAAAATATTATTTAGGTGGAATAATTTATTTATTATATTACATTAATTATATTACTAGCTGACCCGGCCACGCGTTGCTGTGGCTAATAAAACACTTTGTAAAATCCAACCTTTGTAACCACAGCCGTCTTTGAGTTTATCGCGAAGAGATAGACAGATGCCGTGGAGGACTTTAATTTATAATACGTAGAGATGGTGCGAAAGATTATAATAATGTGAATAAAATGCTTAGGGTAACTAACGTATTTAAGTTAATAAGGATTAATACTGTATCCGCCTAAATAACTTTCCAATTATCCCATTGTACGTGAAGTTTTTTTTTGAAAAATGGGTATAGAAAGCTATCCGTAAAAGATTGATGTATGCCATCGCGGACTTTTTTGTAGATCTATAAAAGAGGAATATTCCACCATATATTGTTTTGTTATACCCCAAAAGGATTAGGCAGCGTTTTCGATGAAAGCTACCAGGCTGCTTGACTTTTTCCTACACTTTTAACAATTATCGTTATGTTTCAACCAATTTACACAAATCCTTGACAAATTACATACCTAAACCTTCCTCACGAAACACTCTATCTATTGGTGAAAACCGCATGAAAATCCGTTCAGTAGTTTTCGAGTTTATCGCGAACAGACAGACAGACGCGCGGGGGACTTTACTTTATAATATGTAGAGAAGAAGAGATAGAGATAGAGATTATATTTTTCAATATTATTACAGGAGAGTGGTATAAATATTTTTTGAAATTATTATTGTTTTAGCTTTTAAAGTCAATACTATCGGAAACGAATCATCACCTGCACAATTGTAGGCAAATAAGATACGGCACCGATCAGCTGTTCGATGTCGGCCATTTTGGATTTCGAAGTTCGGAGAGTTGGCTGTGGAAGTAGGTAGCATTATGATATAGCATATTATATGATTTTTTGTGCAGTTTAAAGTTTTTCAATATTTTAAATAATAGAGATAAACTAATGGAGATCTCCATTTTTGATACTGAATGATTTAGGCCTAAATAATGTTTCAATAAACACCACAACTAAATCTCTATAAACAGTAAGAAATAACGGATAACTTGAAATGTTTTTAATACCAATGGCATGTGTCATACCCGCATTTCAATTCAAGGATTACATTCTCAGTGAATACTCTCAGTGTAAAAGCAAACATGCTCAGTAGAAGATTCCGCCTTTGCAGTACTGCTGTAAAAAAGAAGCTCTTCCTTTCCTTCTGCGCAACACTGTATACGTGTGAACTCTGTGCAAACTATAAGAAGAGTAGTATAGAAATACTTCGGGTTCAGTATAACAACGCCTTCCGCATAATGTTTCGTCTCCCCAGATATTGCAGCGCTTCCCGGATGTTCACGGAGGGGCGAGTTCCTGGCTTTGCAGCCCTTTTTAGATCCAGGGTGGCAGGAATTAGGGAAAGGATAACCAGCTCTGGAAACATCCTTGTCATGGAAGCCCACCTCAGTCCATCATCCAGTATTGATGCACACTGGAGAAAAATACTGGCGTCTTACGTGCTCACAGAATCCTGAAAGCTTAATATTATTATTTCTTTTGTTTTCCTTTTACTATTGTTAGCTTATTATCTTTTTTGTTTCGTGTACATTCATATCCACCTTCTTTTTCTTTTTTCCTTTCAAATACTTTGTGTATGTATGTATATATTTTACCCTTATGGAATGTGTGGGTTTGCACTCTCCTCCCCACATACTGGAATAAACATTTATTTATTTTAATAATTTTTTAAAACTTATTATTTAATAAAACTTATACATTCAGAATCAGCGTTTATTGGTTCATGTGAACATATTTTTTAAAGCCATAATATTTTTCACTGGAGGTCCTTATTGGATTTGTTTTGAAATTAGTTCCATATATTCTACACGTTGTATCTACTTTGCAGATTTAATGCTAAACCGATGATTTTCCGAACACTAAAACACTAATAGAAAAGACGAGGAACTCTGAAGATATCGTTGTAATTTATTGCTCCTGAGGTTATTTTTTAATACTTATCATTAGTAATAATTTCTGATTTCGTGACGAATTATTTAATTTCTCTTGTAGTTGGTTTTCAAATATTTAATTTGGGAAAGGTGGTTGGTTTTTGGTAAAACGCTAAAATGATTTCAACGAATATTCATTTTAATCTTTTATTGAATAAATTAATTGGTATACAATAATAATATTTCCTTTCAACGTGTCACAGTGGAGCTAATTGAAAGTCAATTATTAAATACCACTGCTGTTTAAATATTTGATTACATGTTAAACTCATAATTTAGTGGTCATAATATTATAATCTACACAAATGTATTATGTTTATAAAAAATTGCGCATTGGGTCCCACCCAGGCGTGCAATTCTTTGGCTATTTATTTATTAAGATGACAAGTTCTTCATCACGACACAAGCAACATTTTTCGTTTAGTATGGTGGTAATAGGAGGTTTTCAAATGTTGTCAGGTTATTCATCAATGTTTACGGAACTAGGATTGCACGGATTCGCCGGTCTGATGAACCGGGTCACTGGAGCCAGGATGCGGCTAATGGCCTCCGACAATACATTGGTGACCGCAGCGTTCCAGCACCAACTCCCGAGAGAGCGCTGGGCCCGAGCTCATCCCAGACCACGCCCTACATACAATTGATTATTTACTTGTTTTATTTATTTATTGTTTTTTTTACTTTTTTTTGTTATTTTGTTTTTTCCTATTCTATGTACTTGATTCTTAATTTAAAAATATCTGTTGTGTAAATATGTATAATTATATGGGACGTGTTGGATTGCACTATCCTCCCCACATTCTGGAACAAAAACATTATTACTATTATTCGCAGCCCGAGAATGCGATTGCCCTTTTTAATTTTTTTATTAAATTATTTGAATTGCCTAAAAAATGAAACATTACTCAGTGTACGCCGAACTAATTGTTTTAACGTTTTCAAATAAAAATTCAAATCGACGATCTCGAGGAACATTGTCGGATGTGCGATTTTGTAGTTTTGCAGTAGAGCTATTAAAAGTTAAGTTTCTGCATTTTTATAATATAGTATTGTTTTGATATTTGGCATTTCATTTAAAATTCCGAAAATGCAGACATTTGAATCAACAAAATAAGCCGACAAAACAAACTTTCAATTTTTTGCAGATCCGACATTGTTCTTCGAGACCTAATATACCGATGAATTAATAAGTTTTGTAATTCATCAGAACAGAACGGTGAGTGCAATACTCTTTCTGCCGTATAAAAGCTTAGGTACATATAAATGAAGTTCATGACATGAAATTGAATACAGGATAATAAAATAAAATATGTAGTTAACATATTTAGCGCTTGTACCACAGTGGCTTGAGGAAAATTATCCATATATGCTACGATTTGGATATCGTTTTCCGATCTCTGGTAGCTTTGATTCGTTCTGGCTACTCTATGGTGCATCAAAACACCCATTCATCAGCGCCCAGTACGAGTGGTTACTACTGTACTCGAAGTTTGTTCATGAGCCTTGTGTGTACCTTGTGCATAGTTTGGTAGTGTGAAATCTGAACAGTATGTCTGGAATAGATGATTCTTCACCGGAGGATTGCACCTGTTGAATTTCCTGGCCAGTATGTTGGCTCGCACACTCAGTACACTTCTTTAGGGTTCTGTGTAATTTTTATCATTTATGTAGGTCAACAGTGACGGCACACTACAAATATTTTATTTCACTGTATATTTTGATATTGGCTCCACTGAGACATAAAAGCAGAATGACAGCAGGACCAGTATTACCAGAGTAAATTGTGATTTTACTATATGCACGAGAAAACTCAGAATTCCGTGTTGTTAAATCAATATAAGGCAGTCAGCAGCTATTAATGTCCATAGTGTCGACTTATAATTTTTTTTCGATTTCATTGCTGGCAATCCATGTCAATTGACATAAATCGCTAAATCATACTGGAACTTCATTAGTAATTGTAATAACATCAATGATATAATAGAATCTTTTTACTGTATAATTAACAAATCAATTGAACTGTGCGTCCCTATTACAAAATGTAGGTCATCTAATTACCCCAAATGGTTTAGCAAAGAGCTAATTTGTACTATCCAGTCAAAAAAACTTGCACATAAAACATTCAAAATATCTCGAGCTTCAAATGACTATCTACTTTTTTATAATTTACGCAAAAGGGTGAAAAACATATCGATCTCTTGTTACAAAGAATACCTGGAAAATATTGAAAAATCGTTACAAAATAAACCTCAAAATTTATTCAAATTTGCAAACAATCTTAAAAGTAATGAATCTGGTATTCCGTCTATCATATACTACAATGGTAAAATTGCTGATACACCTCAAGGGATTACTGACTTATTTGCCGAATGCTTTGGCGAAGTATATGATGTAAACTCATCTAATAACCAAATACCCCAATTCAACTCAAATATTTCTATTGATTTCAACGATCTTGTTATTGATGAAATCGATGTTCAGCGTAAAATTACACTATTAGATAGTCATAAATCCGCTGGCCCAGATACCATACCAGCAATTTATTTAAAAAACTGTGTATCTAGTTTTAAAGGTCATTCAACCAATATGTTCAATATATTATTAGCATCAGGCCTTTTCCTTCAAAAATGGAAGATCAGTTTCCTTAGTCCCATCTATAAAAAGGGTGATAAAACGGATGCTTCTAACTACAGACCTATTTGCATACAATCAGCGATACCTAAATTGTTTGAATCCGTAGTTCTATCAAAATTTATGTTACAGGCTCGTAAAATCTTTTAATTATGTACGAAAAATATATTTCAGGCAATCTAAATTCAAAATTGCAAACGGATGCAGTTTACACAGATTTCGGCAAAGCATTTGACAAAGTTTCCCAAAAAATCTTATTAAACAAACTAAAAGTATATGGGATAAAAGAAAATCTACTAAAATGATTTGAGACCTATTTAACATCTAGAAAACTATACATTAAACTATCTAACCATATGTCAAACGAAATTGAAGCTTCTAGTGGGGTGCCTCAAGGTTCTCATCTAGGTCCTATTCTTTTTTTGCTATTTATCAATGACATTGTTTCAATATTTGAAGGTATCCATTTCCTATTGTTTGCTGATGACTTGAAAATATACACTATTATTAGAAATTTAATGGACTGTCTTGCATTGCAAAACAACTTGGATCGATTATATAATTGGTGTAACATAAATGATTTATTTTTAAACATTAACAAATGTCAATCTATAAGTTTTCTCGAAATAAAAATCCAATACTCTTTCAATATCACATTAACAATGTGAATCTTTCTACAGTAACATTAATAAAGGATCTGGGTGTCGTTTTTGATAACAAGATGACATTCGTCCCCCACATTGATGCAATCACGAATAAAGCACTTAAATGTCTCGATTTTGTGTTAAGATCATCCAAAAATCTAATGCATACTAGTCAAAAGTATTCTTGAGTGTAATTCCTCTCTCTGGTCGCCATTACACAATGTACATTCAGATAAAATTGAAAGAGTACAACATAAATTTTTAAGGCATATAAATTACAAATTAAAAATTCCAATAAAAATTTAAATTATAGTTATTTAATGCAATTGCTTAAATTACCCGAATTGTCACAGCGAAGAAAAATCTGTGTTTAATGTTTTATTATTATTTTAAATTATCAACGGATATTTGGATAGCCCTGAACTTGTGAACATGATAAATTATCAAGTACCTTACAATTACAATACCAGACTCCATGCTCCATTTAACGTAGTTGCTTCTCGCACTAATTTTATGTTTAACTCTTGTCTTCAGAGATTGCATCGTGTGGGGAATGAAACTTGCTCTGTCGAGATATATTGTCGAGCACATCACGTCTAAGGCTTTGAAAATGCTAGGATTTATACTTAGAGTAAGTTCTGTTTTCAAAAATCCACAAACATTTAAGATTCTCTACATATCATACGTCAGGAGCCACCTAGAGTATGCTTCAACAGTATGGAACCCTCATTGTTCTACATATAAATCAAATATAGAAAGAGTCCAGAAAGAGTTTTTGAAATATGTTTGGTTTCGCATGCGAAATGATGTAAATTATGTCTCTACGAACCTCAAAACCCTTGATCAACGCAGAGATATCAGAGACCTAGTAATGCTTTATAAGATAATCCACAATTTTATTGATAGCCCTTACCCATTACAAAATATTAATTTCAGATTGCCAATAAGAGTCACTCGATCTCCAGACATATTTTATATTCCTAAGAGCAATGCTAATTATCTTCAAAATGTGTTTATAAGAAGAAGTTGTAGCACTTTCAATAGATTATGAACAGACATTGACATGTTTAACACGAACCTTGCTAACTTCATAAAATTCGTAAAAAGTAATATTCAACGGAAAACTTAATGTTTCATTAATTCCTTATCTTTCTTTTTAATTTTTAATTTTCATTTTTCTTTTTTATTTTTCTTAATTTTCATTACATTTCCTTTTTTGATTTCAGCAGTTTGCATTAAATAACCTCTTCAAAAATATTACAGTATATATTACCCTTAAAAATACGTTTTTTGTAGATTTAAGTGAGTAGATGCACTTTTTCAGAACTGTTTATATTACATACATATATTGTTTTGTTTGTTTTTCTTTTTATAATGGTCTCAAATTTTTATGTCGTTATTTTATTGGTCAATGATATGACTATCTCTAACACTGTTATATATGAACTTGTAATGACTGTTTATAACGCTAACAAATAAAATAAAATAAAATAAAAAATATATATTTTTTATAAAAACATCGCTTCCTTCAAAAAGCGTATATGTATGCAGATGCAAAAATCCTTAAATGTTCCAGATTGTTAACAGTAACAAATTTAATACCCATTGCTCTGTAACTACTTTCATAGTACCTATTACTTCTTTTAATTGCTGTGTACCTTTTATTTTATTTTTTCCCTGATAATAACAAACTAACGTAAAAATCCTTAAATGTTTCACATTGTTAACAGTAACAAACTTAATACCCACTGCTCTGTAACTACATTCATGATAACTGCATTCATAGTAACTACTTACTCATTTATATATGTAATTACTGTGTACCCTTTATTTTTTTCTTTTTCATAATAATAACAAACATACGTACATTTATGATAGCAAAAAAATAATAATTAAAAAATAAATAAATAAAAATAATTAATTACAAGAAAAATTAATCGTTAAAATGTTTTATACCACTGCAATACCGGTATGCTTCGAGTATATTTGGAATCACATTTTGTGTGATATTGTGACAATAATTATTTAATCTAATGTAGCGTGAGCCCAAATACGAATCCGCTGGTTGAACTCCTATGTAAACAATTACTCGAATACTGATACCTACTTATGTTAGGCCTACTTATATCTTTCTAGCTCTGTTTATCATTTTATGTACTATATACTTATGATACTGCATACTTGTTATAATGCTCCAGTACAATTTGTTTTATATGTAAAAGCCATCAAGGCGTAAACAAACAAATAAAAAAATAAAAAAAATAGAATAAGAGTCACCAAGTCCGACAGGATGAATTCTTTCATAATTAGGAGACAGAGGGGTGAACCCAAAAAAAGTTGCGGGCGATATTAATAAAAATAATAATCTTTATTCAATGAAATAACAACAATATAACTAAAAAAATTACATGCTCAATGTAGTTTACAAATAGATTACATCAATCAGTACAGGAAAATTAACAAACAGAAAGTAACGTAAGAAAGGTTACACAGGAGTAGTATAGTTATACAGTATTTTTAGTTGTGCATAGCCTGCCTCATATTTTGCAATTAGGGAGGCTGGTATGGGTCCGCCGCCCCGGGAACTTAGCAGGGGTGCCCGGGTTCATAGGGTGAGGGTTATCCAGGTCATGGCGGTGTATACATCTGCCCACCTGCTGCGTGGTAGGCCGGATTGAGAGAGACTGGTTGAAGGAGGCCTTTTGACCTTTCCAGCCAGACTCTCTCGATCCATCGCCTTGTACTGCAGTTGGAGGGATGGATTCATACATCCGTCACTCCTGGACACACTGACCCCCGATTCCTACCCACCCATCATACCTTTTTCCATCCCAAAACTTCCTGTTCTTCCTTCCTTAAAAAGACCCTCCTCCCAGCAACCCCTAAGATTACATAGGCTCGAGGGGAATGATTTTCCTCAAGGCCTCCTGTGTGGAGCTAATATAAAAAGAAATTCGAGAGCAGTTAACACGCGGTCGAAGCGAAACTTTACCAAAACAATCTCAACCAACGATGAACCAAGGAGCCTTGAAAAGTGGGGTCATAATCAAAGCGGCCAATGAGCGGCCAAAGCACATATAGCGTCATTTCCGTTTTATATCTCAACCAATAGGAGCCTTGACAGGAGTTTGATGCTTCGTAGGTGCTGTTATGCGTCATTTCCGTTTCATCCGAATTCCAAATTACAACGGGGCTATAGAAATATCACTTAAAAAAAATTCCAAATTCACGTAAAAATTTAAACAATTACTGTTATGATGTAAGGAACGTGTAGTGTACAAAAAACCTTTACTATTGTTGAAATCATAATATTTACCTTCTTCCAAGAAAGAAATCGTAGGAATACCTGAAAATATGTGGTAAAAAAACTTCATTCAAAATTGAGATTTTCGTCGCATCATTAGAGTCCCGAATATAAAGAAGGAAGTGTGCCATTTGGCGACCGTGCTGAAAAAATATTTTAGCTATATGTATCGAAAAAAAGGGAGAATTGGAGTCTCGATCCTTCTGCGGTGTTTTATTACAGCCCAATAAATCAGTTTTATTACAGCGGCCGCATTAGCTATATATAATATTGGAAGGGGAATACGGATACAGACGCAGGATCTCGTCTCAATACTAGACGGGGGATATTTTTTTTTTTTTTTTTTTAATTATTCTTTCCATATTAATATTAAAAAGATATTAGGAGTTCACACAAGGAGTTCACCAGAGTTGTGGAGGACAATCTTTAATTTAAAATCTATTTTTATTTTGTTATTTGCTAAATTTTTTTGGTACATGGGAATAGGTACAAACATCATAACATAAAATATAAGAGAGTAACAAAAAAAGATACCACAAAGGCGAAGCCTGGGCGTGTGTGGATATTAAATGTGTTTTTATGTGGATATGTGGATATTAAACAGTGCTGGTTAAAATAGAATTTAAAAAAATATGTATATAATGTCTATAGAGATCAACATGATCGATTTTACAGGAGTTGCTGAGAAATTTCTTAAAATTAAAAATACATATTAACGTATGTATACACCCATATACGTGCATACACACGTTCATATATATGTGCGCATATATTACACATATATTTCCTTTTTTATAATCTAAAATACAGTAAAGACATGGAATATTTTAGGAATTAAAAACAGATAGTACAAATTATAGAAAAAAAATTCTCACTTTCAAATTATTTTTTACCCAACTTTAAATTTTTTACACATCTCCTTTAAAACACGTTAAGTTTTAAAGCTCTTAAAAAATATATGTTATTCTTGAAGATAACATCTAGACATTGCCCGCGCCGTAAAGCAAATTATATAAAGTTCCCTCGATAGAAAAGAATCGCAAAGTATGCTCCAAAAATTATTATAAACACGTTTGTTTCAGTTATTTTACAAGTTTTACAAGTATGAAAAAATTCACAGTGTTTCTATAAATGTTGTTGAAGACAATGCCCGCAAGATTTTTGCTCTATTTTTAACGAGTCGTATTTTATTAAACATTTTCGCAATTTTCGCATCGATTTTGTCGCCGTAAATATAAGAGCTCTCCTCTAACATTCGTAATTTCGTATCTCTCCATCTTCTTCTTTTCGAGCCCGGTTGCGAAGCCTTAACATTTTTTTATATACGTTCAGATTTTGACACGTGTTGATTGAATTGGGTAGGGAATTGAACAATTTTGGGGCTATACAGTTAATGTGCCTTTGGGCCAGCCTGGTTTTGCAGTGAGGCATTGTGTACGCACGTGGTATGTCTCTGGCTAGAGCGATTTGTGTGTTTAGTGAAATTGTAGAACGATAAAATATAAATTTAAGACATTGGATACAGTAGATCCGCCTTAGTTCCATAATTTCAGTTTCCTAAAATAACTGATAAATCATGTCCTTTAGTTTTAAGATATCGCTTTTATTGAGGACATTTGTGGTTTTGCAATGTTTTACGTGTGAATCGATTGTAGTGTTTATTTTCAGGGTGTATTTAGGGGCCTATTGAAACTGTCCGGTTTCGCATCGTCTTTATTATGATTGAAAATGATTTTAGTTGCTAGAATTATAATTTCTTCTTTTGAAATTAATTCTTTAATTATTCATTGTGGAACTCATTTTAATACCTTTTGCCTTTTAAAAACAACAAATTAAGTCAATAATTATGCCACATTGAATTTACTGTCATTCGCGGCAAAGATGCTACACAGATTCAGTTAAAATTATACGCGTCTGAAGATACCCTTCATAAGAAGAAACCAGTGCGGTCATTAATAAAAAGTGAAAGATGATTATAATAGTATTTAAATCAATTAAAAAGCAATATTTCTTCTAATAAATTTGATTCTGTTTTTTTTTTTTTGTATTAAGGTTGGATAATATTGACAATGAGCGAAGCTTTTAAGATGAAGTCATAGAATGCAAAATCATATGTTTTTGTTTTGAAAATTTGGTCGCTTAGAAGGATTATAGATGCTTCAATTAAATACTGCGTGTAGAACATACCTTGGCCCTTAAAAATATCGGTAATAAGCCTATAAAAAAATAAAGTATAAGGTCTAAAAAACACACTTTCAAGTCTAAACTCTCCTATTTATAAACCCATTTTCGGATATGGTTTTATTGTATAATGTGGCAAATTCAGTTTATTTTATAATAATCGCAAAAAAAGTTGATATTTACACCCGATCTTCCAAAATAAAATAAAATATGCATTTTCGCGTTGTTATTTTACAATACGGCTGCTAGTTGACGAATTCGGTTTTTCAAAGTGAACCCTATGGCGTCCACCGAAGAACTAGGTACTGTCCACGCCACAGTCGCCACACCCTCAGTCACGCCCCGAACAGATGGACGCGTGACTCTGCGTCGCTTGATTTCGTGAAATCAATTTTAAATTTCAGTTTTATTACAATAAACAATGCGTAAAAAGGGAGTTAATGTTTTTTACAGGTTTTTACGAAATCAACCTGTAAAAAAAATTACTACTAACTATTTATTGGATAATCAATACTTCTGCCATAGTTCACCCCAAGTGGTTCGCTACGTTTGGGGATAATGGGTCGATTCGGTTTATGGGGTAAGGTTTATCCGGATCTTGGTGGGGGATGCGTCTGCTCACCAATTGTGTGGCAGGCCGCATCGGGAGAGACTGGTTGAGGGCGTCCTTTTGTCCTCTTTACATCGCTTTGCACCGCAGTAGGAGGGCTAGATTCATACGTCTGTCACTCCTGGACACACTGACCCCCACTGATTCCTATCCCCCCTTCATACCTTTTCCTTTCCAGAACATCCACTCCTTCCTTTCCTAAAAAGACTCTCCTCAGAGCATCTCCAAAGATGACGTAGGCCCTGAGAGATATTATTAACCTCAGGGCCTTCTGAGTGGAGCTAATGGAAAATAAATCATCTGTAGGGGCATTGTTGTGCGCAGTACCTACCTACCTGTCAATATTTTACTCAGATAGAGCATTTAAAGATTAATCAGTATTTACACCTAATCCATTTGGGAAGCGGTTATCATTATCTCTGTCACAAGTCACCCCGAGTGGTTCGCTTTGTTTGGTGATTTAGCAGAAGTGCCCAGGTTCATGGGATGAGGTCCCTACATGTATTGGCGGCGGATGCGTCTGTCGACTTACCACCGCATCGTAAGAGACCTTTGACCTCTTCAGGTAAAACCCTATCGGCCTTGCACTGCGATGGGAAGCACATCCATATCTCCATCACTCCTGGACAGATTCAGCACATCTTGGCAGTTTTGATGTGTTGTTGTAGCGTGAAAATAGTTTCTTGCTAAATTAATAAAAAATATGCACGATCGAAAGCAACCTACTTACCAGTCCTCCTCTAAGTTAGTTCCGTAATCTTACTGGCCCCAGGCGTGGAAATCTTGTAAGGAATTAAAAAAATGGACCTTCCTTTTTGAGCTTGCTATAAATTAAATAAATTGACAAAATAGAAAATAACATGCTTAATGTCTAAGCAGAAATAATAAAATTAATGATGAAAATAGAAAAGTAAAAACATCCTTTCTTTAATATTGATAAACTTTTCTTGTTTATATTTGCTGAATTCAAACTAAGTCACTCATTATTGGACAGCATTTTTCGCATTTGACTTTCTAATTTACTTACGAAACTCCTTTCCTCGTCAACTAATTTCGTCTAAAAGTTTGAGTAATTTAGGGTCCATTCCAAAAAGCGATAAACCTAAAAGTCAAATTTAAATATAATGTAAGCGTCCGCTCCTTTGGGGATCTTTAAATTTCATTTGTGCCATTCGCCATTGAAGTTTTTTCATCGTTTCAAAATGATTCGAGCAGAGAAAAGGTAAATTGTTAAGACAGTTATTTTCGCCAAATTTGTGTATCCAATTTGTAAACACGATTTCCTTGCGGAAAAAAGCTATGAAACGTTCGTATAAACAGCCTTATCTTACAGTCGACGGCGCGACGCTTTGATTTCAAATGTGAAATGCTTGTTTACGATTATTCGTCAGTAAATTTCCACGACTTTTCGCATATTGTGTATTTTACTTTTGTTTATAAAATACCATTTTGTGATTTTTTCTTAAATTCTTTGAAAATTAGTGAATTATTACGTTAAAATTCATGCGAAAAATTACTGATTTTCATAATTATGATTTTCGTTTATATCAAATTAAAAAAAATACATATTTACATAGATATTTTATAGGGAGACCTTCCTAGTTGGACATTCAAAGCTTCCGTAAACTGTAATTGTATTTTTTTAACAAAATAAATAAATATGTACGACATCCGTATATATATATTTTTTTTTTATGTGAGGAGGAACACCAAAAATGGCTAAAGCCATTATAGCCAACGTGTTTTCAAGGACCGCTACACTGCATTGTATGTCAAGGACAAGGTAGTAATAATTTTGGAAATGTCGCTAGCCGCATTGTAATAGGAGTTACCCTAATAAAATTTTCTGGCCCACATCGGGTTTTGAACCCGCCACCTCCGGCTTCGTAGTCAAGGATCATAACACATAAATCAAATACATACACACAACTTACACACCGAGTGTTAAAGTAGGCACCAATAGAATATAGAATAAAACGCTAGAAGTACCTTCCGAACAAATCAATGGAAATGTGCCACTGACTTAGTACCTTTTGGTTCTAGACCATTTAGCACGCGGTCTGTCTCTCTTACACTGGTCTAAATTTATTTATCGCCTTCCTATTTGAATTTCGTGATTACGGTGAAACAGTTTTTTTACGGAAATATTGGTCGAAATCGGGACTATGATTGAATCACGAAATACGTCCACAAGGAACTCCTTGTGTTATTCTTTGTTCTATGGACGAACTCGAAAAACACTTTAACCAGCGCCTGCAGTTTCTGAGCTTACTGGTTGTGAAGTAGGTATTCCCATTGAATGCATAAAATATGATGCTTGGTGCTGGCATATAAAATTCACTTCCAGGTAAATGTAATCTCTTTAAGTTGATATTCTGCCAGAAAACATGTTTGATGGCGTGAGCGTTTTTATTTACCTCTATGATAGTTCATTAAACTTTACGATTAACGACATAACCCTACCACAACAGCACCAGAGGGGCGATTCCGGTTCTCCAAGAAACTGTCGTTAAGCCAAAAATAAACGACTTTTTCGTTAATAGGCCACTTGCATCACATTTTAAAAAAAAAAAATCCGGTTTAGGCAAATATTCTAAGACATTCCGTATTTTTTTTTTTAATTGTATTTTTGAAACCCTGGTGATTTTTTGAAAATTTCAATCCGAAAAATCAGACCATTTTTTATAAACCGGAAAGGCGGGACATAATTTTATAGGTGCGATAAAACGATAATTACATAGCCGAAAATCATTTTAAAAAAAAAGAACGTTTTCCACACGAATGGCACAGGAGAATAACGAGGCATACCAAAAATATTACATCTCATAATTTTTTTTTCCTTGATCCATCTTATTGATCATAAATCATTTTAATGTACAACGCCTATATTACTAAATCAAAAGTAATATACTTGTACTTGTAAATTATAATAATAATAAGAATATCATAAAATTTGATTTTGTTAAAATCAGCACCATAACCATTATACCTCTAAAACATGTATAGACATCTAAAATGTACGGGGTTCTCTTCAGAACATCTGTCAAAAAGTCAAATCTAATGATAAGTTCGCAGAGAAAAAACAATAAATCTAGTGAACGTTAAATGTCGAATTCAAAAATTCGCCTGAAATCAAAGAGGAAAACCATTTTCCTCGCGGTGTATGTCGTCTTTGGGGATGCTGAGTGGAAGGCCTTTTTATGGAAAGGAAGGAGAAAAAATTCTTTGAAGCAAAAGGGTATGAGGGGTGGGAATAAATCTAGGGGTCAGTGTGTCCAAGAGTGACGGACGTATGAATTCAGTCCTCGGTGGTACTAGGCAATAGGTCGAGAGAGGCCAGCTGGAGAGATCAAAAGGATTCCCTCAACCAGTCTCTCCCGATCTGTCTTGCAAGTGTGTGGGAAACCTCACCCCTGAACCCGGGCACCCCTGCTAAGTCACGAAACCTAGCAAAGCATTTGGGGTAACCTTTGGCATCCAATAAATGGTTCTCGTGGCGGAGATACCCATACCCGCCTCCCAAATTAAAATTAATTTCGGATATAATTATATAATTATACGTCTTCTAAAATAATAAAACATTTGAACGTTTGAAATACTCGTACACGGGAGCGTCACCCTAGCTTTTGAACCTCAAAAAATCTTATCTCCGATTTTAAACACGGTGACATCTATGTACGTGTGTGCATGATTACTACGTATTTTAGAGGGCCGTTGAATGCAACTATACCGTTTATCCATAATTTTAGAATTTATAAAAAAAAATATATAAATGTGTGCTTTCTACGTATTTCGTAGTTTAAAATTTGCGTACGTATTACCTATTTGGATAATATGCAATATTTTAACTCCAATTTGTAGAAATAAATTTAAATTCAAACATGCATTTTTCAAATCATGATCAATTATATTCTATCAATAATTAATTCAGGGGAGATCTCTTGTTAAAGTAAATGAAATTACTAAGTTATGTAAATTAAATTAAATTCTGCCTCAATACAGGTTCACCTAGTGAGGCAGGCTATGCACAACTTAAAATATTGTATAATTATGCTACTTCTGTATAACCGATCTTACATTTCTTTCTACTTGTTAATTTTATTGTACTGATGTAATCTATTTGTCATCTACATTGAACATGTACTTTTTTAGTTTTTATGTTGCCAATTTCATTGAATAAAGATATATTATTATTATGTTTGTGATTAATCGAAGTATATAATGCGGTGGAACTTTTGAATTAATTCCAATTGATGTTTTGAAATATCTCTACAAATTGCCCACATTTTGGTCGGCTCGACTGGAGGGTGTTTGCGAATTGGTCAAAACGTGACGAAAAACGCTCAAGTGGGTAAAATAGTTGTCAATATTTTTAAGTATATAATACATCATGGGCTTTGTGTTTACTAAAAAGGTCCACGTATTTTGACTAGATTGAAATTAATTAGTATTTTTTATGTTTACAATTTACCTACTATTTTTTTTTATTTAAAATTTAGTACCTATTAAAAATTAATATTTTAAACCAATCAAGTTCCATTAAAATGTTAATAAATAAATTACAGATGTTTTATATTGGTACTATTTACGAATAAGTTATTTTTGATTTTAATGTTTTACGCACGGTGCGAATTTTTCTATGAGTGGGACTAATTTTATCAAAGGTTAAATATCCTTCTAAATGTCGACCAACCTAAAATCTAAATATCTCAGACCCCAAATACTTCGATAAATCAAAATTAATACATATTTTACCAGCCTCAAATACTTCAATAAATCAAGATGGAAGCATATTTCACTGACCTCCGTGTTCACTCTTCACAGAGGCTTTGCATAAATAATATCATCTCAGAAGGTAGTTAGATTCCAGCTGTAATATCGCCAGTTATTAATCCGACGGCGGTGTCATCTTAATTTCCTCGGCGGGCCCATAAATTGGCCCAAGAGACGTCTCGGGGCTATTTCTAGTTTATTCTGGTTCGCTTTTATTTGGCCCTGGGCCCAAGATTTGTGACCTAGGAGCGGTTCAATTTCCTTCGCCGGTCAAGTTCGCCAGCTACTGATATTAAATCGAGAGAAGGAAAGATAAATAGTTGAGTCAAACTCATTTTTTGTCGAAATAAGTTATTAGGATCATAAAATTTTTACAGATTAAGTCAAGGATTCGAAACAAATCATCCAAAAGCAGACATCCCATTGTATGAAGCAGAAAACACTCTCGTACGGTGAGAGGATTGCACTGTGATGGCACTTCTACACAAATAAATTCACTTTTCACTGGTAAATCTATGTGACTGCCCTGATGACGGATTTTGGCTATCTGAAATGTTGGCTAAAGGAAAGAGGAGGAAGCACAACACACCTATTACCCCAACCTTTAAGAAATCATTTATCATAAGAAATGTGTAACTTATATTTTGTAGTTGAGAATCTTAAATCATAACTCGAACGTTAATTGATAAACTACGTTGTCGAGGGGTGAGGCTCTCGACCAGCAACCAGAAGGTCGCGGGTTTAAGTCCCGCTGTGCGTTAATAATTTTTATTGATTAATTTGTGTTACTTCACAAGTAGTGAATTTATATAATTTGCGGCACTTTCTAGATTGAAGATACTCTTAGTACGGCCCCGGTGTAAAACCACCATTCAGAATTGAAACGTTGCTTGAAATGGCTTTTGCCGTGTTTGGTGACCCCCAACTGCGTGATTTCCCCATCATCGTCTTTCCCATTTCATTCCCTCCCCATTACCTTCAGTCTCACAAGTTACCCCAATTAGGGATGCTATAGTCTCATTGGCTCCAAACAGGAGCAGTTGCTATTTTTCTGCGGTATTTACATAAAAAATATATACATATAGGTATACACGTTTATCTCTTAAACGTATAGTTATTTGCATAGATTTCCCTCTATACAAATTCTAGATCAGTAGGATGTAATAAATAAGTAGAATTGGTAGGTAGTCACAATCTAGCTGGGCTACACCCAGTCGGAAATTATCAATTATTAAAGAACTAGCTGACCCGGAGAACTTCGTAACGCCTCAAAATTATGTGTTAACTTATTAGCTGAATTAAATTCAGTTTTTTTATTATCATAAGTTAAAAATTACACAATGAAACAATTATCGATAGGCCGTGTCTTGTTTTTGTCAGTACCTATCAGAGATGGCGTTGTGTACGGATTTATATTGTTTGTGATTTTCTTACTTTTCCACTGACTTACTGGAATTGCGTTTTATTTTCTCTATACGTGTGAGGGAGATTTATGATAAATATTGTATTTTTCCTTTGGAGGGGTGCAAACATAAGTTCACCGTTTGTCTCATTTTCGACTATTGACATTTAATGTGTAAGAAAGAGGGGCAGCATTATATGCTTAAGAACAAAAGCAAAACAATCAGCGCATTGACATTTGACGTTTTTGAATTTTTGGAATTCACTCACTTTTCAATATTATATTTATCACAATATTGCTGCAACTCTTTCAAAAGATGAGAATTCCTTCCATACAAAACGTATGAGGAAAACGAATTTTCTTCTTAATTTTTTTTTCGTGAATTTTTCCGATGTTTTAATAGCTATTCTGTTATTCGGGATGGAGATAAATCCTACTAATCAAAGATCATAAAAATCGGTCCAGCCAATTTGGAGTTCTAAATGATGTAACTAACCCGACTTTGTTTTAGTCAAGTTACACGTCATCACGTTACGTCACGGAAAGAATACACTTTCGAACATTTTGCTAAATTAACCAAATTTATCTTCACTCCAGCCAGATAACAAAGTTTCAGTGCAGATGTTTCAAAGTGCACTGAAATCTGCAACCACGCCATTTGAGAATTATTGCAAAAAGTTTTTTTTCTAATACTTCAGGAACAATATTTTGAAATGAATACCGCGTAGTACGACAATACTTATCTTTGTAAACATTTATCAAACGACAGGGATTCACAAAACAAAAGTGGAGACATCTAGCGGATAGACCATGAAAACATTTTAAAATAATATTTTCAAAACTCTGTGCTGGAAGACTTCGATGGGTCAATTAATAGCAGTGATATTTGTATACTATAATTTAGCTGTTTAGTAACACGGTATTGAAGATTTCGGCATTCAAATCCCGGTTAAAAAACACTACTACACACCCACACGGCACAATCGCCTAAAAATTTTCATCCTATGCAGTAACACTTTCACCAACAAAAACGAACAATTATTGTTTCATTCAACTTTAAATATGTAAAAAATATGTTGATACTTTATTACGTCAAAAAAAACTTTATTTTATTTCATGTATTAGGATTATTACAGTCATTCCACTTTTCAAAAGATTTTGAATACATAATTCATTACCCTTTTATAAAGGCTACAACGCAACCAACGTTTTGAATTTTTCACTGCGAAAATTTAAAGATTCGACAACGTGCGGCAATAATTTTATATCATACTGGATGAAATCCCACGCGTTGCTCGAGCCATGGAAAGAGTTTTTGAAATCACATTTAGATATTGACCTTCCTCTCGTTTTGAAGGTCTTTGTGGAATTTATGCCCACCTTTCAGCGAATTGCAATGTGCTGTGTACACTGAGCACTTGTGCAATGTGCAGTGCTTATTTACATTTTCCATGTATTGACAAAATAATCAACCTAGTTTTCAAAAACAAATAAAAAAATCTATCAAGTCAACAGGAAGAGATTTTATAAAACACAAACAGGAAAACAAAGAATAAAACATTCACAATCCTTAAACGCGGCACAATTAACATAAGCTGTACACTGAGATCTGCTGTTATTTATTTTTTATATTTAATGTTCAAATCACCATAATTTCAATTTTCAATTTAAAAATAACACCTAAATTGAAAAGGTAAACAAACAATAAATAAATAAATATATATGGGTTTCGTATCCCATAACTTTCTCAAAACTAAAAGATCACACGGATGGCATTTCTAAGGTGTCACTTACACTATAAAATCACGGTCACTTAGATGGAATGAAAACAATAATGTTGTGATCAAACGGTTTCTTTCATATTTATTTCATAATTATTTGATAGTCACTTTAATATTGCATAAGAAAGATTCGCTCTAATGTAATCGCTTATAAATCATTGTTTTGTTTCATTTTTTTTATTTTTTACACATATTTAAAAAAAAACCTAAGGACATATATTTTTTTAAATTTTATCTGTTTTTGAAAATGGTATGAACTAATGATATAATGAATGAGAACATTTTGTCTGATCTCTTAACACTTTGTTATTAATTCATATATTTTTATCACTTATTATTTTCTCTGTTTATCATTTTATTTTTAAATTTTATTATTTTGCTTTTACTTAACTGTTTTGCATGACCGATATTTGCGTGTGTTATTTTTATTAAATTGTGAAATTATTAACCCCGATACAGGCGAACCCCACTGGGGTTAATAATTACATGCTAAAAATATATGTACATAAATTGTGAAGAAGCATTAAAAAAACAAAAAAAAATAATGTAAAACAATAATTTATTTGTAAGGCAGAACAAACAGTGCAGTTATGGCTATTAAAAAAACGGCGCAACTTACAGAAATAAGGTATATTTAATTTTATTCGGTGCATCATGCCGTTTTATGCATGAAATCAAAAAGATGATGGCTTCCAGCGGCGATACATTGATGTAGGAGTTTTTTGAATGATAGAGATAGCGAATAAACAAAATTTTCATTATTGGACTGGAAATAACCCAAAGAAACTTTACTAGAGACGTCTTCACTCCTCAAAAGTGACCGCGTGGTATGCAATTTCCAAATTTGGGGTGATAGAGACGTATATTTAAAATGGACGAACCGTGACTGTCAACGCTCAACATTATGTTTCCGTGTTGGAAATTCTTTTTGAACCCCAATTGGAAGAACTAATGGAGGAAACAGATCTGGGAGACATCTGGTTTCAAAAGGACGATGCTACGGTGTAGTTTCAACGACAAAACTTTCTTTGAGGGGTGACGTGGGATGGCACACGCGATCACCTGATTTAAGTATTTGTGACTTCTTCCTGTAGAGCTATCTGCAGGAAAAAGTTTTTAAACATCGGCCTCACACCTTGAAAGAACTCGAGGATCGAATTCAGGATGGAATCGCCATTACGCCCATCGAGTTGTGCCAAAATGCAGCCGAAAACTTCAGAAATCGCATTCATCAATGTATCGCTGCTGGGGGCCATCATTTTTTTGATTTCATCTTTAGAATTTGATGCATAAAACGGCATGATGTACCAAATAAAATAAAATATACCCCATTTCTGTAAATTGCTCCGTTTTTTTTTAATAGCTCTTCAACACTGCACTGTCTGTTTTGCCGCACCCTATACTACGTAGACCTCCGAACAGGTATAATCTCTCGTGTTTCTATGTAACAAAAACAAATAATTTGTAACTCTTTTTCAAAATAATAAAAACATACCCTTAGTTAAAAAAATTGTTATAGTCATTTTGAGTAAAAGCTACCTATGTCTCAGGATGTTAACTACCATTAACACTGTGATGTTTGTCTATTCTCTACTCTCTTATATTTGCCTGTATTTTATTTACTCCTGGGCACTTGGCACCAGTCGTAATGTTTCGTCTTTTCATACTTATTTAACTCTCCTTTCATCGGCAAGACAGTTGTAATATTCTCGCCTTTTCTCTTGGCTCTGATCGATATTTAAATTCTTAAGGCTTTGCATATGTGTGGTAGGGATGGAAAATTCCTCCCCTACGTCACACAAGCCTTTATAAAATTGGACCCTTATTTCCTCTGATAACTACAGAAAGCTACTTAAAGCTCCCTTGTACTACATACCTTTAGCGATATATGTACTTAACTAATAAATACGTTATTTACGACTTTGAACGTAAATATTTTCGTATTTAGGTTGTAATTAAACTCCATCAAACGTTGTGTAATTTTTTTGATTTATGATATAGGACTTTAATTACTTTAAATTTTGTGGTAACCCTCTTGATTCTAAACAGAGTGTTGAATTTCAAAACTGTATTGGTCTCTCTCTTGCAAATTTAACCTTAAGTATTTCTCTAAATGAACTAACTTCCCTTTGACGTTTATTATGATTCTCTACATCCTAATGAATTCACGAATAAGCAATACTAATCGAAACTACACATGACTAATTGAACAGATAATTAAATATAACTCAAATGGTTAAATGTTAGTAAATTTGATTATGATTGTATCTCGTATCTGCTGGGCGCCCCTCCGTTTAGATTCAGCTGCTATAAGGTACATATAAGGATGGATTTAGTAGGTTAATGTAATTAGTTAATTGCATATTTGACGAACTCAGAATAACCCTTTTTCTGGCAAAATTTGGCTCCTGCCTCCATCAAGTAAGCAGGGTGATCAGAAGTCAACCCAAAATTCGCACAGTCTTTTGGCACGGTTCAATTGATTGATACCTAAGTTATCGCGTCCCAATTGACCTTCCTTTCGCCATCATGCACTGCCTTCAGGTCTTCCTCCAAGCCCAGATACCTCCAAATTCCTACTCCTCCAAAGTTTACTATTTACTTAGGGCGAACCGGTTTCGTCCTATATGCAATCATATACTCACGGGTTTGTGTGGAGTTACGGGTCGTGAATCCTCCCTCCACGTTCAAGAAATGAGACGAGAGTGACCCGACAGGCCTAAAGCACTAATTGTAAGTGAGTTCGTTTCATTCAATGAACAGTACATAAAAAGATATATATGTAAACATACGTTTTGGGAAGGTTTATAACTCGCAATACGAAACTACTTGCAACGCATCCCGAGCTCGGATCTCGCCCATCAAATTCTGCGAAATTTTCAGATTGATACCGAATACATACGTAAGAATAGTGGGTGATATAAATATATACTAGTACAATAAGATCTTATCTGGCGATGTGTTCTGGAGATTCGCCATAACTCCAAGCTTTTGTTTGGTTTTGTTGACGGTTTTGTTTGAGAGATCCGCCATCTCTATGGTTTGATTAATGGTCCTTGTTACAGAAGCGAACACTGCCTTCTGTTGGTTGAACTGTATTTTTTTTTTTTTCTTTCCCTCCCCTCCAATGTTCAACTTTTGATAAATTCTTGCTATCCCGTGATTCTCAATTGAAGCATGTAAATCCTCATTACCCCTTATTAAGCTATCCCGTGATTTTTCAACTGCTTCATCTAAGCCTTCATTACCCCTTATTAAGCTATCCCGTGATTTTTCAACTGCTTCATCTAAGCCTTCATTACCCCTTATTAAGCTATCCCGTGATTTATCAAATGTTTCATCTAAGCCTTCAATACACCTTTTTGAACTATCCCGTGATTTATCAAATGCTTCATGTAAATCTTCAACACACCTTTTTGAACTGCTATAATAAATCTGTTAATTTTCAATTGCTTAGGTCTATAGATACCTCTTTACGTTCAAATTAAAAATAGTGTTTAATTTTTTTTTCTTTTGTTCCTAATAATTGCGCAATATAATAATTTTATCCCGTTCCTAGAAGTTAATACCTAAGTACGATATCCACTAATCAAGGTCATTTTTTTTTCTTTTTGTTCCTAATAATTGCGCAATATAATAATTTTATCCCATTCCTAGAAGTTAATACCTAAGTACGATATCCACTAATCAAGGTCATTTTTTTTTTCTTTTTACTGTACTCGAACTAGTGTCCCAGTGACCGAATTATTTTGTAAACAATTTGAGCTTTGTAAACATTCTCTACGGCCTCGTGACCTAGATTCCAGCGTATGAGGTATGTTTACTTTAGACATTCCGGAGACGTGTGAGATGACTCTAAAAATTTTTCTTTGTTTGATAATGATGTACTTAGCGCAATTGTCTAGTCTGATACCCGATTACGTATACATATTTATTCATTTATATATACTTTGTCTCAATAAATAATTTATAATATTGATATGTATATACATAAATTTTATGATTGAAATAATTTCTAATATCATAACTTATTTCAAATGCTCTGGATTTTCTGAAATTATATTAATACATACATAACATTAAATATAAAATATTGATTTGTAAATTTATCACACATAACTACTTTTAATAGTTATTGATGAATTCAGAGGTAGGAATCGATACCCTTTTCCTCTTTTTATATAAGTGTTTTTCTTTTTTTTTTTTTTTTGATTATAATTTTTCTTGGGAACAAAATTACATATATATATGTTTATATACTTACATATATAAATATAAAAAATATACTTATTATACTTATAATATTTTAATATAGTTACATATCACATATTAAGCGAGTAATATCTTGGTCAAATAATTAATCCAAATACCAATGTTTGCTCCATTCCGCTTTCTCCTTGGAATCTGTAAAATTTTATAACGGAAAAGACTTACCCCTACCAAGGTTTTTTCCGACCGGGAAATACACGGTAACCTTGCTGCGATTTTCCTAAATTAATTTTTTATTTTCCTAAATTTAATTAAATCTTTTTGACTTCAATTTTTTTTTTTTTTTCATTTAATCTAAGTAATTAAAATGATGCCTGAACTCTATCGTTCTAAACTGTATTTTATCTCAAAACTCGTTGGTTAGATAACACTTTAAATGATAGTTACTTCACGATTAATTTAGAGATGGTAAATTGTTGTTAAATTAAATTTTTATCCCTCCGAACTTTTATGTATTAATAAAATATTATTTTGTTTTATTATTATTATTTAAGATAATTAATTTAAATATTTATTATTTGTTAGAACACTTTCACTTAGATTGAACACACGTATTTAATTATAACTTCATCACGCTAAATTATCACATCACTTTAGTTATTTATTGCACTAATATTAAACGCGAAATTTCTAAGTTTAAAAATACGATATTAAGTGATTATAAAATCCGAATTTTCCACTAAAACAAATTGTATTTATCACGAGCACTTTTATTTTTCACAAGTAATTAATGCGTTGGCTTTATTTTTATTTTTCACTGACTCTAACTGCAAAGTATTTTTTCCTGTAGATCACTGAATAGAATGTGAAATTTTTCTAAGTATCAAAATAATTATCACTTAGAATTTTTTAACTTTAAGTCACCCACCGTTTCGTCACGTTCCGCGAACTTAAAACCTTTTCGACCACGACCGTAGACTGCCCTCAACTGGCATTTGTCTAGACTTTTATACCCCTCTCAGGTCCAAAAGATCGTATCTGAATCTCCTATAATAAACCAATCTAATTACTATCAACTCGTAATTTCTTGAAACCTCCCCATTATTGTCGAATGCGGTCTCTTTGTACGTTTTGCGTTTGATACATTAAATTCTGTCTCGTACTCCCATACTTACAAGATCCGGATTTAGTAAGATCCATGTTTAATGGCCCAACTTCCTTTGTCCTGTTGTTCATACAAAACTAGCTTGAATTTAATAATTTTAAAGTTCTATTTTCATATATTTCGTAACATGTCCGTGCGTACGGCATCTACCATATGTTCCAAATCTGTCCCCAAATTCGCCTATCAGAGATATCTTCATGTCGAAGTCTTTCTCGCAAATCGTTCATTTTTATTTTATTATTTTTCCTCGAGTTTTTCTGTATTCTATATGAACCTTTCCATTTAAAACCGAATTTTCTCTATTTACGTCGTATATTTGAATTTTCCATTTTTTCTCGAATTTTCTTTTATTCACGACACTCTTTCCATGAATTTCCTTATTTATTCTTACGCTATTGTTCATATCTCTATAGATTTTTATATTTCAAGCCGTATTTATTTTATTCACTGTTAATCTAAGATTTCCTTTGTTTTTCTCTGTCGTATCTCCTTTCCCCTCACTTCCCCGTACTTCCCTGATATAACCATATCGTTTTTTGATGTTTGCTGCCTCTTGGAAAATTTCATTTTCTATTTGTTATTAATAAATATATCATTTTTTAACATCTTTATAGGGGATACCCCCACTTCGGCCCTTAAATTCCTGTCATTTTTATTGCTTCATAGAGAACGCCTTACAAATTTCGTCCCGTTCTTACGAAAAATCCCATAAACCATATGTCTTGACAGTTGTATACATTAATCCCTGTACCCACCTGGCAATAAATCCTTTTTTATTTCAGTGTCGTTAACTTTTACGAGAATTCTTTAATGTAAATATTTCATAAGACCCATGATAATTTTTATTACCTTTTTAACGGCTAATCGTCCTTATCTAAACAATTTTCATGTTCGAATATTCCTTGTTTATCACAACAAAATACATCTGAAATCGACAACCATTGTAATGCCTCATTTTTTATCTGCAATCGCGTACTATGTTACTCTATAACCTCCATTTTAATTACGTAAAATGACTCCTTTTCCTGAGTTTTTCTATCGCAATGTTTTCAGCATTTTCCACTCCCCTCCGTACTGCACTCTATCTTCTTCTCTAACACTTGTTACTGCTCTAGACATCTGAAATATACCCTCGCCTATTCTTTAAAACTCTCATTTTTTTTTGACGTTTCCTCCCTAAATCTTTCATCGTAATATCCTAGCTCCGTCTAGAATTGATAACAATAATTTTCCATTGTTTTTTCAACATTTCCATTTCCTTTAGCACGTTTTCCCTCGAATCGATCATCTCCGGTCGTCACAAACAATCGTATTATAGATGAAAATCTCCCTAACATCTTACAATACGTTTTCGTCACTTGCTTTGCAATCTTTCACTTAAACTTTTGCATCGTGTTTACGTGTATCCTTTTTTTCCGCACCTGATATGTTTTAATGCGTTCGAGAACTAGGGTTTCTGATCCCTGGAACGTACCGGTTAATGATAACATTTCTTGGGGTCATCGTTCTTTTGTCCCTGAACAGATTATTTCTTCCCATGGAGTTTATTCACCTCTCGGTTTGGTGGGAACGTCAAACTCATTAATCACATTACTAATTGCTAAGTCCAAAGGTCGTTCCTTTGTTCTAAAAATGGGTTCGGCCCTCTTCCCGTTGATAGGCTGAATTGGTTTTTAATCGCTTTTGCTGCAATTCAATTGGCTGTCAATATATCACGTCTAAAGTATATTGGGGAGTCCCTGTCCCTGATTATTTGTTGATACCATCTGTGATTTTTTTATCAATACTCGTCTCACTTTGTCTAATTATAGATCCCTACCGTAAATATGAATTCACTTTACTCTAATCCGATAGATGTCGTAGACGTGTCCGTTTTATAAGTAATTGATATTTTCTTTTTAAATTAAAGTGGGAAGCTACGATATTTCCTAATTTTCACTGTTGATCAATGCAATTCATCACAGTTCCCTCCTCTGAACTCAATTTGCTGTGGCTAACGTTGTATTTTATTTTAATGTCCTCTTCTTTTTTTTTTTTTTTTTTTTTTTTTTTTTTTTTTTTTTTTTTTTTTTTTTTTTTTTTTTTTTTTTTCGTTAGACACCGAAATTGTGTTCAAATTTAGACTAGCTATCTTCCCCTCCTCATTTGGTTATCCCCTATCTCTACTCCGTGTCATATTACTTCCTATCTCCCCCTCCTCATTCTGTTATCCCCTATCTCTTTTTCGTATCCTATTACTTCCTATCTCCCCCTCCTCATTTTGTTATCCCCTATCTCTTCTCCGCATCCCATTACTTCCTATCTCCCCCTCCTCATTTTGTTATCCCCTATCTCTTCCCCGCATCCTATTACTTCCTATCTCCCTCTTCTCTTTTGCTCGGATTGTTAACAATCTTGAATTTGAATCTCATTGTATTCTTTATTTTCTTTTCGCGTAGATTTTACTTTATGAAATTTTCTTTAATTTTGATAGATTCAAAATTAATTTCTTTTTGCTGGAACACGCCCCTCGACTCGCGTGTTTTGGTGGTCCCCAACCAAATTGGACTAAGACCTCCCTTACAATGATTTAAGTAAAGATTGTTTACAATCTCGCGGCCTTTCGAACAACTGAAAAGCGGGTGGTCTCTTGGTGTGCAATTAATTGTTTTTTGTTTTGTAAATATGAATATTTTTTGTGAAATGTGTGTTTTCGCACGACCTCACCCAATCCGACAATCAGTGGTATACATGTTTCATATAAATTTTCCAGCATTTTTTTTTTCTTTATTTATTTAAACTTTATTTTATAATTCTTAATTTCTAATTGTAATTTCTTAATTCATCCAAAGTTGTTCTAGCCTAAGTGTTGTCCACTCTAATATTTAAAATTTTATAAATGTTCTTTATTATCCTCAAATTGGTTCAGCGTTCCCTTTTTCCTTTTTTTTTTTTTTTCGAAATCTAAAATATTTATACCTTAATTCAAATGTTACCTTTTTATCTCTATACTTAATGTCTACCCTATATCTATAGATAAACTTTCTTATTTCAATATTTCAAAAAAAAAATTCCTAGGCATTGTTTATTTTTCAAAATGTCCCTTTTGTGTGCCATATAATATCTCTAATTCTCTCCTTCGAGTGTTCTTACTTATCTAACCCTTTTTTTTTTTTTTTTTTTTTTTTTTTTTCATTAACACATAAAAAAAGTCAATTTTTTTTTTTTTTTCAACTAGAAAATCAAAATTAACGAATTTATTTGCCTTACTCTATTTCAATAATTGAATATGATTGTCGCTTATTAAGAACTTGTCCACTCACCCTCAAAGACTTGACGACGATCCGCCCCTCGCAAGCAATCTGATAATCTAATATTTTAGTAATTTTCTTTCTTCCCCCTCCCCAATTATAATGTACCCTAACATATTTTTATTTGTATTTCTCAATCGTTTATTTATTTATTAGCATTTACAAATATTTGTAAACTTCGCACTCTATTCGTTGACTTCCACTAATTGTAAACCTGATTTTTGTTTCTTATTACTTGTGTAATATCTAGCTAAATGTAAAGCGCTATAATCTCCTTTTATCTCCCGAGTTACCGGATCAATTAGGGTATATGTGTTACTGTAAACTACTGAACCGATGACGTACGGTCCTTCGTAAATTAAACCGAATTTCTTGATCTGTTTGCGCAAAAAACTTGATTGTGTAATCTTTTTCAACTTGACCATGGTTCCGATTTCATAGGTAACTAGTCTTTTATTGAGATTGTAATATTTCTGTCGATTTGTAGCGCTTTTCTCCAAATTCTTTTGAGCTGTTAACCTAATTTCATCTATTGTTTTCGTAGGTTTCCCACACCCTTGAGTATACTTGTCTAAACTATAAGTTGGCGATTTCCCGAAAGCTATTTCATTTGGTGAAAATCCTGTTGAACAATGTATTGAGTTATTGTAGGTCTGCTCTATTTCTTTAAGAAAAGCTGCCCATTTTGTATGTTTCTCGTGACAGTAAATACGAAAAATTCTTCCTAGTTCTTTATTTACGCGTTCAGTTATATTCGGTCCAGGATTTCGCACTGAAGTATGTACGATTCTTATGCCCATCCTATTCATGTGGCTTTCCCATTTTTTTGATGTAAATTGAGATCCGTTGTCAGTTAACAAAGCATCTATTTGTATGGTTTTATTAAAATCCTCTACACAATTTAACACGGTCTTAGTGCTTGCTATCCTTAATTTATATAATTTTACAAATCTGCTGAAGGAATCTTGGATCACAAATATGTATTTCACGCCTCCCACTCCTCTCGGTAATGGTCCGTATAGATCTGCCATAGCCAATTGTCCTACTTCTTTGGTCATAATTGATTTACTCGGCCCTACAGTTGGTCGAATTTCGCGCTTCGCCAGCTGACAAAGGTGACATTCTCTTACTATGCGCTTTATATCTTGATTCATACCCGGCCAGTAATACCTGTCTCCCATAGCTGATCCTGTTTTAAAAATTCCCCCATGCCCAATTTCTAAATGTATCATTTTTATTAGCTCTTCAGTCAACTCCTGGGGTACTGCTAACACCGTTTTGTTTAGTCCTGTGGTGTAATACAAAGTTTTACCTATTTTTTTGTAATTTTTTAAATACTTATTTACTCTTTTTGTTGGTGGTCCGAATTTTCCCTTGCGCAAATACCCGAAAATTTCTCCCAAAAATGTGTCCTGCTTCTGTAGCTCCGTTATATTTTCTAAGTGTTTTCGAATTTGTTGTCTACCTTTAACCGCAAAAGCTGCTATTTCTGGACATGTGTTTTTCTCCTCCTGAACGTTTTCCGCATCACAAGAGTAACGAGATAAAATGTCAGGTCCTATATTTTCTTTTCCTTTAACGTACTCTACAGTGAAGTTAAATTGATTTAAATACAAAATCCACCGAGTCAGGCGACCACTGTACATCTTCCAGCTCTTCAAAAATGTCAGTGCTTGATGATCTGTTCTAATTATCAAATGCACCCCTCTTAAATATGTCTCAAACTTATGTAAAGCATATATTATCGCCCACAACTCTTGTTCCGATGTGGTCCATTTCAACTCCGGTCCCCTTAAAGCTTTGCTAATAAATCCAATAACGTGGTGATTTCCTTCGGCATCTAGCTGGTATAGCTCCCCCCCTATTGCGAATCCCGAACTGTCTGTCTGTAGGTAGTATGTACTATTTGGATCATGATGGTGTAAAATAACTGTCTCTAAAAATAATGTTTTCACCTTCTCGAATGCACGCTGTTCTGAGTCACCCCACCTCCAAGTTCTATTTTTCTGAAGTAAATCACATAAAACTCGTGTTGATTCCCCATATTTATTCGCGAATCTACGGTAATAATTGCAAAGTCCAAGGAAAGCTCTAACTTGTTTGATTTTCTTGGGTACCGGAAAATTTTTAATCGCGTCTATTTTTTCCGGATCCATCTGAACTCCCAAAGGCGTTATAATGTGTCCTAACATACGCACTTCGGTGAATAAAAATTGACATTTTTCGAGTTTACAAGTCATGTTTGCTGCCTCTAACCTCTCAAGTACCGCGCCTACATGTTCAAAATGATCTTCTTGGCTCCCACACGTATATATTATTAAATCATCCAAATAATTAGCGCAGAATTCTCTCAGTCCTGGTCCTAGGATTTTGTCAATTCCCCTTGAAAAACTCCCAACTGATGTCTTTAACCCCTGCGGTAATACCTTGTATACATATGATTTTCCATTGTATACAAACCCTGTATATTTGCGACTTTCTGGACTGATAGGTATCTGAAAATAGGCTGAATTGAGATCTATCGTGGTGATGAATTTTACGCCATGAAAACGCTGTATTATCTCAGAAGTTAAAGGTGGTTTCTCTACTTCGGCAATCATTCTAGTATTTAAAAACCTAGCATCCAAAAGTATCCTGACTGTTCCGTCCTTTTTTAAAGTAAATGTTAGAGGACTAGAAAACTGTGTGGCCTCTCTACTGATGATTCCGAGTAACTCCAATTCTCTAATTTTTTCGTCAACTTTATCTCTATAAGCAAAAGGTACAGGATAAGATCGTTTAACGAAGGGCGTCTCGTCCGTCATCTTTATTTCGTGAGTGTATAAAGTTGTGAGACCCGGTCTGTCTCTAAATACATTTTTATGTTTGGTTAAAATCTTTTCCAACCCTTCTTTTCCTTTTAAATCTAAATCTAGCCCGGACACAAATGTCGTTATTCTACGCTCGAGACACGCCGTATTATTTTTTTCGGGGTTTACTTCAATGCTAATTAATTTTCCACTTGCGCAATTTTGACCGCTAATCTCACCTTTAGATTTCCTATAAGTTATCGATGAATTTACCAACTCTATATCCTTTTTACCATTTTCTGTTTTTATTTTTAACTTTCTATTTTCGCCACACTTAAATTCAGCTATATATTCGTCTAACCAATTGATTCCTAATATAATGGGCCTGATCAACTTGGGTATTATTAAACATGGTGTATTTATCGTAACATTTTCAAATCGCAGTGGTACTAAAACCAATCTAGATATCCTCTGACTTTTGTGTCCTACGGCTACCCTGATCTGAATAGCTGTTACAGGCATAATCGGATAAAGTGTTTGATCATTTAAATAATTTTCGTAGAATTCTTGTGCTACACACGTGATCTGACTTCCGGTGTCTATTAAACAATGAACTTCCGTGTTATCTATATGTGCTTTGGCTTCCGGTAATGACGGTAAAGTGCTACCCTTTTCTACTTCCTCATAATCTCGGTCCTCAAAAATGTTGTTAAACCCCCTAACTTCCCTACCCACTTTTTCTTCAATCATTTCCAATTTATTCCATTCATCAGTTATTTGTTGTAGTAAATTGACGCATCCTTCCACACGCATTTCCTCCTCCGTTCTCGTTTCTTCCGCTCCATCCCTTCGTCTCCTTACATTCCGTTCAGCTTTTACTGGGGCAGTCATCCCTTGTTCACTCTTCCCCAATCCTTTCGTTGGATTCCATCCCCACTTCAGCATAATCTTCAATGCAGTGCTGTGTCTTGGTGCCGGCGTCCCTCTTCCTGTGTGAGTCGTATCCATCAGGACTAATGAATCAACCCCCGTCCGTTTCCCGAGTTGGCTGCGACCACTAGCTCCTTCCCTGGTTGTAGTTATTGTAGAATTTTCTTTTGGTGAACTGTTAACTTCGGTGCACTTGCTGCAACTAGCGTTTTCGCCCACACTTTCAATTGCGTGTATCCTCCTTTTTATGGCGCGGTAACGGTCACGGTATTTGTCCTTCTTGCTGGATTCCTCCCCACTCCTCTTCTTCATGTTCCGTTCTTCTGGTGTACATACCATTGTATCTAGTTTTCGTAGAAACTCAGCGGCGACAATCTCATCTCCTGATTGCCCCGAAAACCATAGCGATTGAATTTCCTTCGGATAATGTCTCATAATCTCGTCAACTATGCCCAACGGTGTGTCAGTAATCTTTAAAGCCTTCGCTAGCTCCCAATAGTTTGCGAAATGAGTAAGCATGGATATATTTTTCTTGGCATCATATACCCCTTCTGCAAGACGACGGCGAACTTCATTTTTCTTTATGTCTCCCCAATAGGTAGCTAAAAAATCTCGTTCGAAATCTAACATAGTCTCCCATCGTTTATTGTACAATTTTGCCCACGATTTAGCTTCCCCTTTCAAATTTTCCCGTACGACGACTAAAGGATCCGTTCGTTTCACTTTTCTAGTGTATTCTTTTAAATCTTCCAGGAAACTAATGGGATTTTGATTTCCACCGGAGAATGATGGTCGTTCCTGCTGTGGTAACATTTCCACTACTTGGAGAACGCTTTTCGGCGCACTATCCTCTCCTATCACCGCCACTGTTGCTGGGCTTTCCAATTGTTTCTCGAGTTCTTGCATCTTATTGACGAGCGGTGCCAAAGCTGCCTGAATTATTGTAGTTATATCTCCTATGTTTATTGTTGAAGTCTCGGTTGTGACATTTTCCCCGATTGCTGTCACTAAAGCCTGGGCTCGCCTACTTGTTCCACGTTTCCCAACCATTTTCTTTATTTTCCGAGTGTCGCCCGGTTAATGTTTATATTTTATCTTATTAAGCGACAACCTTATAATCTCTATTTTAGTTTCCTAAATTACCTTATGTAAATTATGTTGCCTTCCTTATTCTATTTATTTACTTATTTTTTTTTTTTTTTTTCAATTTTCTCGTTTTTCTATATTTTTTATTTTTCCTTTTACTTCGTTAACTTTTCTTGTTCCTTTTCCTCGGGTTTTTCCTGTAACATATCATGTGTGAGTCTCTCTTCACACTCTCGCTTATTTTCGCCCTGTTCCTCCGATTTTGTGTCGGTCTCCCCCTCTGGCTGAACGACTTCTATCATATCCTCGACTCGTAACTTAGACCTCTTTGAACGTCTAAATATCTCCCGTAATTCATCTCCCAACGGTATTTCTTTAGCTTCTAATTCCGTCGCATCCACTTTCCTTTTTTCCGCCATTTTTTGTTTAAAATTTTTAATGAATTTAACTCAATACCAACTATTTATTATAAATATACCTATATATATTTATAATTTATTTTATTTTTATTTTTATTTTTATTTTTATTTTTATTTTTATTTTTATTTTTATTTTTATTTTTATTTATTTTTTTTTTTTTTTTGGAACCTGTCCCCCTATAAAACAGAATATTTTCAATTATTTATATTTGTTTGCATGATGATTGTAACCCAAATTAGATCAACTCTACCATCACTCTTCATTTCAAATGAATGTAGGTAATTGCAAAAAAAACGGAATGAATATTGTTACTCCAATGTTAATGAATATCCCGTGATTTTCGTTCAACCAATAATTACTCATTGTTTAGAATGCCAACCATTCCTTCAAGTTCCGCAATACCTACGATATTTTCGCAAAATCTGTTTAGAGTTCGCAATACCTATCTTGATGTTATTTCGTCAAATCCCCTCCTTTTTTTGGTCCGAATGATCAAATGTTCCCTTAAATAGGTATATACCTATAAAACATTCGTCTGTGATATTAAAGCTCTCAACTCGACACTATCCCCAATCAAATATTTTATGTTATTTTTATTTTATGTTCCTTATCTTTTATGTTATGACTTTTTATGTGATAATCCTCACATACAAACCCACAACATTAACTATAAACAAAGGGTCACTTTATGTAGGTAAGTTCCCCCGTTTTTATCTGTAAAGTCTGTTTATTTTTTCCGTAACCGAGTGTTGATATTATTTTCGAGTTTGTTTATTCTACAATCTCTTAAAGCGATGCGCGTTACCCCCGATGTCACCTACTTCAAAATTTTTCGATGCTTTGTTATCACTTTCGATGCTTACAAACACCGCGGCATCTCGTATCAGATTGTTTACATTACGATCATTAACATTCTGGATTCAGGAATGTCAATACCATCATTCCGTCAATTTATGGCCTGCCTTGAATAAACTGTTTACGCTTGCATCTGACCTACATTCTTTGTTACGATATTTATAATCTCATAAGCAATCAACAAATTCATGGTCACTTGATTTAAACTTTATCGACACTTTTATAAATTATTTTAAAACATGTAGAGTTTATTCGTTAACACTTTTTTTTTTTTTATATTTAAATGTATTGTTTATATATTTATTTTCGTATATTTATTTATTAATTTATATATTTTTTTCGTGTTTATTTAACGGCGCACTGTTCTGATTTTTTATTTCATTTTTATTATCACTTCATTTAACATAACGTCCTACTTATTATTATTATTATTTTTTTTTTTTTTTTTGCAATAGATTGACCAATAAAAGTTTTTTTTTTTTTTTTTTAAAACAACTTGTAAAACTCTGATCTCCTGTCACGGCTGTGCAGTTGTGATGTTTGTCTATTCTCTACTCTCTTATATTTGCCTGTATTTTATTTACTCCTGGGCACTTGGCACCAGTCGTAATGTTTCGTCTTTTCATACTTATTTAACTCTCCTTTCATCGGCAAGACAGTTGTAATATTCTCGCCTTTTCTCTTGGCTCTGATCGATATTTAAATTCTTAAGGCTTTGCATATGTGTGGTAGGGATGGAAAATTCCTCCCCTACGTCACACAAGCCTTTATAAAATTGGACCCTTATTTCCTCTGATAACTACAGAAAGCTACTTAAAGCTCCCTTGTACTACATACCTTTAGCGATATATGTACTTAACTAATAAATACGTTATTTACGACTTTGAACGTAAATATTTTCGTATTTAGGTTGTAATTAAACTCCATCAAACGTTGTGTAATTTTTTTGATTTATGATATAGGACTTTAATTACTTTAAATTTTGTGGTAACCCTCTTGATTCTAAACAGAGTGTTGAATTTCAAAACTGTATTGGTCTCTCTCTTGCAAATTTAACCTTAAGTATTTCTCTAAATGAACTAACTTCCCTTTGACGTTTATTATGATTCTCTACATCCTAATGAATTCACGAATAAGCAATACTAATCGAAACTACACATGACTAATTGAACAGATAATTAAATATAACTCAAATGGTTAAATGTTAGTAAATTTGATTATGATTGTATCTCGTATCTGCTGGGCGCCCCTCCGTTTAGATTCAGCTGCTATAAGGTACATATAAGGATGGATTTAGTAGGTTAATGTAATTAGTTAATTGCATATTTGACGAACTCAGAATAACCCTTTTTCTGGCAAAATTTGGCTCCTGCCTCCATCAAGTAAGCAGGGTGATCAGAAGTCAACCCAAAATTCGCACAGTCTTTTGGCACGGTTCAATTGATTGATACCTAAGTTATCGCGTCCCAATTGACCTTCCTTTCGCCATCATGCACTGCCTTCAGGTCTTCCTCCAAGCCCAGATACCTCCAAATTCCTACTCCTCCAAAGTTTACTATTTACTTAGGGCGAACCGGTTTCGTCCTATATGCAATCATATACTCACGGGTTTGTGTGGAGTTACGGGTCGTGAATCCTCCCTCCACGTTCAAGAAATGAGACGAGAGTGACCCGACAGGCCTAAAGCACTAATTGTAAGTGAGTTCGTTTCATTCAATGAACAGTACATAAAAAGATATATATGTAAACATACGTTTTGGGAAGGTTTATAACTCGCAATACGAAACTACTTGCAACGCATCCCGAGCTCGGATCTCGCCCATCAAATTCTGCGAAATTTTCAGATTGATACCGAATACATACGTAAGAATAGTGGGTGATATAAATATATACTAGTACAATAAGATCTTATCTGGCGATGTGTTCTGGAGATTCGCCATAACTCCAAGCTTTTGTTTGGTTTTGTTGACGGTTTTGTTTGAGAGATCCGCCATCTCTATGGTTTGATTAATGGTCCTTGTTACAGAAGCGAACACTGCCTTCTGTTGGTTGAACTGTATTTTTTTTTTTTTCTTTCCCTCCCCTCCAATGTTCAACTTTTGATAAATTCTTGCTATCCCGTGATTCTCAATTGAAGCATGTAAATCCTCATTACCCCTTATTAAGCTATCCCGTGATTTTTCAACTGCTTCATCTAAGCCTTCATTACCCCTTATTAAGCTATCCCGTGATTTTTCAACTGCTTCATCTAAGCCTTCATTACCCCTTATTAAGCTATCCCGTGATTTATCAAATGTTTCATCTAAGCCTTCAATACACCTTTTTGAACTATCCCGTGATTTATCAAATGCTTCATGTAAATCTTCAACACACCTTTTTGAACTGCTATAATAAATCTGTTAATTTTCAATTGCTTAGGTCTATAGATACCTCTTTACGTTCAAATTAAAAATAGTGTTTAATTTTTTTTTCTTTTGTTCCTAATAATTGCGCAATATAATAATTTTATCCCGTTCCTAGAAGTTAATACCTAAGTACGATATCCACTAATCAAGGTCATTTTTTTTTCTTTTTGTTCCTAATAATTGCGCAATATAATAATTTTATCCCATTCCTAGAAGTTAATACCTAAGTACGATATCCACTAATCAAGGTCATTTTTTTTTTCTTTTTACTGTACTCGAACTAGTGTCCCAGTGACCGAATTATTTTGTAAACAATTTGAGCTTTGTAAACATTCTCTACGGCCTCGTGACCTAGATTCCAGCGTATGAGGTATGTTTACTTTAGACATTCCGGAGACGTGTGAGATGACTCTAAAAATTTTTCTTTGTTTGATAATGATGTACTTAGCGCAATTGTCTAGTCTGATACCCGATTACGTATACATATTTATTCATTTATATATACTTTGTCTCAATAAATAATTTATAATATTGATATGTATATACATAAATTTTATGATTGAAATAATTTCTAATATCATAACTTATTTCAAATGCTCTGGATTTTCTGAAATTATATTAATACATACATAACATTAAATATAAAATATTGATTTGTAAATTTATCACACATAACTACTTTTAATAGTTATTGATGAATTCAGAGGTAGGAATCGATACCCTTTTCCTCTTTTTATATAAGTGTTTTTCTTTTTTTTTTTTTTTTGATTATAATTTTTCTTGGGAACAAAATTACATATATATATGTTTATATACTTACATATATAAATATAAAAAATATACTTATTATACTTATAATATTTTAATATAGTTACATATCACATATTAAGCGAGTAATATCTTGGTCAAATAATTAATCCAAATACCAATGTTTGCTCCATTCCGCTTTCTCCTTGGAATCTGTAAAATTTTATAACGGAAAAGACTTACCCCTACCAAGGTTTTTTCCGACCGGGAAATACACGGTAACCTTGCTGCGATTTTCCTAAATTAATTTTTTATTTTCCTAAATTTAATTAAATCTTTTTGACTTCAATTTTTTTTTTTTTTTCATTTAATCTAAGTAATTAAAATGATGCCTGAACTCTATCGTTCTAAACTGTATTTTATCTCAAAACTCGTTGGTTAGATAACACTTTAAATGATAGTTACTTCACGATTAATTTAGAGATGGTAAATTGTTGTTAAATTAAATTTTTATCCCTCCGAACTTTTATGTATTAATAAAATATTATTTTGTTTTATTATTATTATTTAAGATAATTAATTTAAATATTTATTATTTGTTAGAACACTTTCACTTAGATTGAACACACGTATTTAATTATAACTTCATCACGCTAAATTATCACATCACTTTAGTTATTTATTGCACTAATATTAAACGCGAAATTTCTAAGTTTAAAAATACGATATTAAGTGATTATAAAATCCGAATTTTCCACTAAAACAAATTGTATTTATCACGAGCACTTTTATTTTTCACAAGTAATTAATGCGTTGGCTTTATTTTTATTTTTCACTGACTCTAACTGCAAAGTATTTTTTCCTGTAGATCACTGAATAGAATGTGAAATTTTTCTAAGTATCAAAATAATTATCACTTAGAATTTTTTAACTTTAAGTCACCCACCGTTTCGTCACGTTCCGCGAACTTAAAACCTTTTCGACCACGACCGTAGACTGCCCTCAACTGGCATTTGTCTAGACTTTTATACCCCTCTCAGGTCCAAAAGATCGTATCTGAATCTCCTATAATAAACCAATCTAATTACTATCAACTCGTAATTTCTTGAAACCTCCCCATTATTGTCGAATGCGGTCTCTTTGTACGTTTTGCGTTTGATACATTAAATTCTGTCTCGTACTCCCATACTTACAAGATCCGGATTTAGTAAGATCCATGTTTAATGGCCCAACTTCCTTTGTCCTGTTGTTCATACAAAACTAGCTTGAATTTAATAATTTTAAAGTTCTATTTTCATATATTTCGTAACATGTCCGTGCGTACGGCATCTACCATATGTTCCAAATCTGTCCCCAAATTCGCCTATCAGAGATATCTTCATGTCGAAGTCTTTCTCGCAAATCGTTCATTTTTATTTTATTATTTTTCCTCGAGTTTTTCTGTATTCTATATGAACCTTTCCATTTAAAACCGAATTTTCTCTATTTACGTCGTATATTTGAATTTTCCATTTTTTCTCGAATTTTCTTTTATTCACGACACTCTTTCCATGAATTTCCTTATTTATTCTTACGCTATTGTTCATATCTCTATAGATTTTTATATTTCAAGCCGTATTTATTTTATTCACTGTTAATCTAAGATTTCCTTTGTTTTTCTCTGTCGTATCTCCTTTCCCCTCACTTCCCCGTACTTCCCTGATATAACCATATCGTTTTTTGATGTTTGCTGCCTCTTGGAAAATTTCATTTTCTATTTGTTATTAATAAATATATCATTTTTTAACATCTTTATAGGGGATACCCCCACTTCGGCCCTTAAATTCCTGTCATTTTTATTGCTTCATAGAGAACGCCTTACAAATTTCGTCCCGTTCTTACGAAAAATCCCATAAACCATATGTCTTGACAGTTGTATACATTAATCCCTGTACCCACCTGGCAATAAATCCTTTTTTATTTCAGTGTCGTTAACTTTTACGAGAATTCTTTAATGTAAATATTTCATAAGACCCATGATAATTTTTATTACCTTTTTAACGGCTAATCGTCCTTATCTAAACAATTTTCATGTTCGAATATTCCTTGTTTATCACAACAAAATACATCTGAAATCGACAACCATTGTAATGCCTCATTTTTTATCTGCAATCGCGTACTATGTTACTCTATAACCTCCATTTTAATTACGTAAAATGACTCCTTTTCCTGAGTTTTTCTATCGCAATGTTTTCAGCATTTTCCACTCCCCTCCGTAATGCACTCTATCTTCTTCTCTAACACTTGTTACTGCTCTAGACATCTGAAATATACCCTCGCCTATTCTTTAAAACTCTCATTTTTTTTTGACGTTTCCTCCCTAAATCTTTCATCGTAATATCCTAGCTCCGTCTAGAATTGATAACAATAATTTTCCATTGTTTTTTCAACATTTCCATTTCCTTTAGCACGTTTTCCCTCGAATCGATCATCTCCGGTCGTCACAAACAATCGTATTATAGATGAAAATCTCCCTAACATCTTACAATACGTTTTCGTCACTTGCTTTGCAATCTTTCACTTAAACTTTTGCATCGTGTTTACGTGTATCCTTTTTTTCCGCACCTGATATGTTTTAATGCGTTCGAGAACTAGGGTTTCTGATCCCTGGAACGTACCGGTTAATGATAACATTTCTTGGGGTCATCGTTCTTTTGTCCCTGAACAGATTATTTCTTCCCATGGAGTTTATTCACCTCTCGGTTTGGTGGGAACGTCAAACTCATTAATCACATTACTAATTGCTAAGTCCAAAGGTCGTTCCTTTGTTCTAAAAATGGGTTCGGCCCTCTTCCCGTTGATAGGCTGAATTGGTTTTTAATCGCTTTTGCTGCAATTCAATTGGCTGTCAATATATCACGTCTAAAGTATATTGGGGAGTCCCTGTCCCTGATTATTTGTTGATACCATCTGTGATTTTTTTATCAATACTCGTCTCACTTTGTCTAATTATAGATCCCTACCGTAAATATGAATTCACTTTACTCTAATCCGATAGATGTCGTAGACGTGTCCGTTTTATAAGTAATTGATATTTTCTTTTTAAATTAAAGTGGGAAGCTACGATATTTCCTAATTTTCACTGTTGATCAATGCAATTCATCACAACACTTACTAAACAAAATGTTAACTAGTTTGATTTATATACTAAGCGAAAACACTTTTTTACCAAATCAAACCTTTTTTTGCAAAAAGTAGTATAAAGATTATGCCTCCAGGAAAAATCGTATATCACTTTGATTCCCATATAATTTCGATTTTTTGCAGTGATATGTAAGCTGATAGTACCAACCCTTCTCGTTAAGATCCTCCTTATTTGATTTCTGAGAAACATGTCAATTTTGAATTAAAGAATTATATGAAGACTGAATTCGTTGACAATATCTGATTCGGAGTCTGAACATGAACGTGATTATAAGGACAGGCGTGACCAGAATACGCTCGGATATTTTCTATTAAATTGGAGCCTTTTTACCTGAACTTTTGCCTTTTCTCTTATTAAGGAGTAAACGCCGGTTGAATGTGATAATTACAAGAATATTTCTTATTGTTACCCCGGAACTCGTCTTTATTCCCTAATATAAGTGTAATACATGGAATTTTTCATTAGCGGCCTGTTTTGTTAGGGTATTCAAATCTTTAAAGGTAATTGCTTTTATTTACTTAACTTTATCTTAATGCTTATTGCCAAAGCTTCAATGCATAATATTTTTATAACAATAACATGTTTGTGATGTTCAAAAGCTGTTCTGTTTATAAACATTATCAAATCGGTCAAGAGTTCAGGTTGGTAAGCCATTTAAACTGATTGAGTTTAGATATTACTGTTGTAGGAATTAGTTTACCATGTCGTCAGAAAGAGTTGGGAAAGGCAAAAAGATGTAGAAACTATAATTATTATATTTTTCTCTTAGTATATTTCTCTTAAGTGAACATGTACGATGTAGTAATGGTACCAATTTGTACACAATTAATAATAAAACACCTTGTTTTAATACTAATAACGCCAATAATATAAGTGATTTTTTTCTTCATATTTACACTTAACATTATCCAACTATTCTAAAAGAAAAGGCCAACCATTTTTTATTACGTTAGTTTAAAAGCATGAGCAAAGTTCAATAATAATTCATGATTTAAAATATTACTATGTATTAGTGAATTACTTAATAAAATTAATATACTTCAATAAAATTTTCGTACAAGCACAATTTGTATCCGCTTCTGAGACGTAAATAATATGTTTGGCATTTCAAAAAGTTTTGAAATTTTAAATGTCAATAAACAAAGTAATTTCCTAAAAATATCACTAAAAATTGACAATGATAATCGTTTTCAAATATTTTTCTTAATGAATTCTGCAATTTCAGAATACAATACAATATTCTGAATACGTTTCTACGAATATTTAATTGGAATGAATTGCCAAAGTCCCTATACTTAATGGTATCGAAATTAAAGCGGAATAATTTAATATTACGACCAAATTAAGAATTATGAATTCGAATCATAAATATTCATAATGCTGACTATTATGAACATCGGAAATTAGACCCATTATCCAAAAATATTTCGGCTGGATTTTCATTTATCTACGAGCTTAACTGCAAATAAGTACAATCGCATTCAATACAACGTGCCTTCATACTATGGAAGCCGTCTCAAGTTTAACTCTGACTAACAGTTTAACCTGCACCCTTAAATGGTTTTAGCAGGCGTTTGGAGTTAATCCTTCGTTGAATAAGCTCAATAGAAATTAAAACGGACGGAACAAGAAGTTTAATGCAAATTTCTTCATGTATTAACGAACATTAAAAATAGACACTGCAGATATATAATATATTTTACAGCATTTTTTGTCTGAATTCCGAACCAGAGCCCTGCTGCCCGGATCCAGTGGGTCTATTATTTATTATAGATATAATACCCCTACTAAAGCTTTGGAAAGACTTCTTCTAACAATGCATCAAGTACGGCTGATATGATTACATATTTGTTATGCTCATAATTAAAATACCTACATCGCAAAAATGAATCATTTCTTGTATGTTTAAAATTAGCGAAACAAATGATTTAAAAATAACAGTTTTGCACATTTCTCCCTTTAGTTTTGAAAATCTTAGTCCACAGCCTATATTTAGAAATCAAAAATATCTGTTCTGCGAAATAGGTAAATTATTTTGATAAATGAAACAATGTTACTTTGTTTGAACCATTTATATATTTGTCTAAAGCCAACCGGTTTCGGAACGACCGTTCCTTCTTGAGGGCAAACAGATACTGATTTGAGACTTACGACAACAGTAACAACAAAGTGGATGAGAACAATGTATTATTATGATAGGGGTGGAGCCGTTGCTAGGTATTAATGAAGAGTGGGTGGTTAGGGGAACATATCCATGATTGGGCTGCAAGACAATATTTTTTGATAACCATAATAATACATTGTTCCCTTCCACTTTGTTGTAACTGTTGTCGTAACTGTCAAATTAGTATCTGCTTGCCTTGAAGAAGGAACGGTCGTTACGAAACCGGTCGGCTTTACTCAAATATATAAGTGGTTCAAACAAAGTAACATTGTTTCATTTATTTATAATGGATAACCACAAAGTTATAGCTACATTCAAAAATATTAATTATTTTGAATTTGATTTTAAGTCAGTTGCCTGTCAGCCTACTTGGAAAAACCATTCTTAAAATACTGATGATTTCATGTATCAACTCTAGCTCTTTATGACTATATTTATATTAAACTAGCTGACCCAACAAGCGTTGTTCTGCCATATAAATTATTTATAGTGAATATTTTGGTTGTTAAATAAAAAATAACGAATGTATTGCAAGTGAGTGGGGATGGGTCTACGACAGAAAAGAGAATGGAGAGCTGTCGATAATGACCGCCGATAAAAACAAAAAAAACACCAACTGAAGTAGGAACATGAAATTAAAAAAAAATCAGTATTAATTTCGAAGAGAAATTAAGTGTACGATATTTTTTGTCAGTCCGTCTTTATCCAACACTAATAAGCTCGATGGTTTGCCCACGCGGGAACATATAAATAATATAAAATATCACAATGACGCGACGCTTCTCGTGAATATCTTGCGCATGTGTGGATGCAAGTTCTATGAGGCGGATGTAGCGCCATCTATCATTCAACAACATAAATAATTTCGTTCTGTTTGAAATACAAAATCAAAAATACTAAAATCGCGGTTAAAAAATGGGAGGGTTGGGGGAGGAGGGTTAAAATTTGAGGTTATAGGTATTTTTTGATGCCAAATAAAAAAAATAAAAATGTTATTTTTGCATTCAAGATTAAATTCTTTTGTAGACAGGGACACCCTAATAACCCAGCGGTATGAAATATACTTTTAAACCTATTCTCATACCTACCAAATATGCATACAAATTTTCATTAAAATCGGTCAAGCCGTTTCGGAGGAGTACCACCACAAACAACGTGACATGAGATTTTTATATATAAGATTAGCTGGTTCCCGGCATGCGTTGCTACGCATTTAATAAAGAAATTGTTTCTCCCTGCGTGTCCTTTCCCATTTGTCCCGTTTCCCTTCCGCCTCCCCTTCCTCTTCCGCCTCCTCCACCTTCCCTCTCCCCACTCCACTCCCCTCCCTTCTCCCGTACCGCGAACCCCCCTCCCGAGTTCCCCTCCCCCTTCCAAGTCCCCCTCCCAGGTGCCCCTCCCTCTCTCTGGTTCCCCTCCCCCACCTCTCCCCCCCTCCCGCTTTCCATAGCAATAGCCGCTTCCTCGCGTGCCACCAATAGCAATTTTTTTATACAAATTTCATAATGCCAGAGCTCACCTGAAGTTTCAAAAAAACCTTGTCCTGACAATAACGAACACACAAAAAAAAATGTATCTAATTTGGTGCAGTCGTTCGAAAGTTACGCGCTTAGCAACACATTCAGCGATTCATTTTTATATTATTTTATTTTTTATTTTTATTTATTTATTTTTTTTATCTTAAAAAATGGAACATGTTATATTGTTACTTTTCCTCCATTAAAAGCATTTGCTTGTGGATGGAGGAGCATGTGGATGCATTTTAAATATGTACAATTTATACAGTCAGGTGTTTCACGTAATATATGCACAGATTCACAGTTAATATACTGTTAATATACCGTTAAAACACAGTTTAATCATATCGCAATCAAGATCCTTTAACTAAAAGATAAAATCATCCACACGTATTCAGTAATAAGTAAAATAGGTGTAATTTTTAGTGTGACATTCATGTGGTGATGAGGGAAGCAGCAATTTTCCCGTTGGTGATTTCTTTAAAATGTTTTTTGATGGAGTTCAACAATTGTACTTTGTCATTAATGCTTCTGATTTCTACTGGAAGGTTATTAAAGAAGTATTTTCCTTGGTGTGTAAAATGGCGTTGGGCAAAAGACGTGTTCAGTTTGGGGCATACAAATACATGTGTAAGTCTTGTACGATTTTCAGTTATGAATGAGGATTTATCTTTTTCTTTTATAATTAGTATGATTGAATTTTTCGAAAATATGTTTTTAAATGTTGGAACTTTGAATTTCTCGAATATGCGTTCAGTGGGGAAGTCTGGAGGTTTTTTTAGTATAATTTTTATAATGAGTCTTTGAACAATTTCTATGGGGGTCAAACTAGTTTTGTTAGCTGCTCCCCAACTGATAATGGCGTACTGAAGAATAGACTGTACTAGTGCGTAGTATATTGAGCAAAGATTTTTCGTTGATAAGAAGTTTCTAATTCGTAAGAATATATAAATTAATTTCATAATTCTTTTTATTGTATGTTCGATGTGATCTTTCCATTTTAGGTTTTTATCTATGATTATTATAGATAACTATTTCCATTCAGCAAGGAAACCTCCCAGATAGTACAATATTTAATTGATTTTCTTTATTACACAAATGTGGTTAATTAAATACCCAAATTCTGGGAATAACTGCGGAATTACACGAATTAGATACTAGTTTCCAATTTACTAATTAATGACACGAACAAAACTTTCCGGTCCTCTATTTTACGATTATGACCAGAAATAAACTCTATAGATTTTAATTATCAGAGCTGATGGTGTTCAATCTATTTAACATGCCGACACAGATCGACGTGTTCCGCACTTCATTTTTATTAATCTTTGTGCGTAGAATTTTAATCCTCTACTAATATCTTTTGGTTATTCCTTTCGTCAATAATAATAATTTAACTGTTTTTGTGTTTAATTCGTAGAACTCCATTTTAATTTTTAGAAATTTAGTTAAAATTCAAATTAAATTTCATAATGTTATTATCGAGTTCTGCAAGTATTTTTGTTACAGCTGTTTTGATTTCTAAGGTCATTTTAAAACTATGATAAAGCCACTTACGGACGACTTATTTATAATATTTTAAATGTCAATTTTATTTTTGAAGGTGTCTAAATTGATTTATTACCGGTTAAACCAATTTGCAGAGACACTAATTGAGGAGTGTGATTATGTGGGAATCGGAATCTTTCCCTTTGGTTTCTCTTGCACTAAGTGTAAGGGTTTCTAAATCATTAAGTCATTTTAAATCAATTCAGAAAACCCTTACACTTAATGCAAGGGAAACCAAAGGGAAAGATTCCGAAACCCACATAATCACTCTCTCAATTAGTGTTTCTGCAAATTGATTTAACCGGTAATAAATCAATCTAGACACCTTCAAAAATTGACATTTAAAATATTATAAATAAATCATCTGTAAGTGGCTTTACCACAGTTTTAAAATGACCTTAGAAATCGAAACAGCTGTAAAAAAAATACTTGCAGAACTCGATAATAACATTATGAAATTTAAATTGAATTATATTCTAAAAATGGACGTGTAGTGCCGTTATTGTGAAAAATCACCTCAAGGGCGCTGTTTTTTCTCGACTATGTATATTCAACAAAAAAAGTAAACTACAAGTCGGTTCCCAGGTTTGAAAGACAAGCAAGGACTCTCATTAAAAAAAAATACTTTAAAGCGTTTTTATTGAGGGTCCGTGCTTATGCTTCAAACCTGAGAACCGACTTGTGGTATACGGTTTATCAATCAAAATGTTAACTAAAAGTCGGTTTTCAGGTTTGAAATACAAGCACGGACTCTCATTGAAAACCATTTAATAAAAATGTAAACCAAAACTCGGTTCTAAGATTGGAAGCACAACCACGGACTCTCATTGAAAACTATTTAATAAAAATGTAAACCAAATCTCGGTTCCAAGATTGGACGCACAAGCACGGACTCTCATTGAAAACCATTTAATAAAAATGTTAACTAAAAGTCGGTTCTAAGATTGGAAGCACAAGCACGGACTCTCATTGAAAACCATTTAATAAAAATGTAAACCAAAACTCGGTTCCAAGATTGGAAGCACAAGCACGGACTCTCTTTGAAAACCATTTAATAAAAATGTAAACCTAAACTCGGTTCTAAGATTGGAAGCACAAGCACGGACTCTCATTGAAAACCATTTAATAAAAATGTAAACCAAAACTCGGTTCTAAAATTGGAAGCACAAGCACGGACTCTCATTGAAAACAATTTAATAAAAATGTTAACTAAAAGTCGGTTCTCAGGTTTGAAATACAAGCACGGACTCTCATTGAAAACCATTTAATAAAAATGTAAACCAAAACTCGGTTCTAAGATTGGAAGCACAACCACGGACTCTCTTTGAAAACTATTTAATAAAAATGTAAACCAAAACTCGGTTCTAAGATTGGAAGCACAAGCACGGACTCTCATTGAAAACAATTTAATAAAAATGTTAACTAAAAGTCGGTTCTCAGGTTTGAAGCACAAGCACGGACTCTCATTAAAAAAGCTTCAATAAAAATTGTTAGTTTTTAACCATTCGGACCAATAATCTTGTTTTCAAGCTACTAACATTGCCAGACATATGTAATGACTAATGACGTATGGGGTGTACCTGACTTCAAAAAATTGAAAGTTAAATCAAGTTGTTTCTTTGTTTTTAACTCGAATATACGGAATGTAAAACGACAAATCACTACACAACAGGATTCAAACTCGATCATTCAATCTACCTTCCCATATACTCACTTTATCCTATGTTCTCCCTCCCTATCCTCCTTCTCAACAAAATATATTGTAACAAAAAAAATCACTTCCATTGTCACACTTCTATCATCAGAGGAAGTTCATGATTGGCATAGTTTACAATATAATAACAAACAGCCTCAATGCGGAATCTTTAGAAGTTTCGCACTCCGTATAATACAATTGTTGGCATTTGCTAAAAGAGAGGCTTAAGTAAAGATACAGTCCGTTCCAGAAACAACGCGATTCCTTCGCAAATAGTGCAGTTTGCATGCAAACCATAATTCTCAGAAGGAAAGCTCCCTTTGCTCGAGGAAACTTATTTGTGGAACTTAACAGGCACCATGTGTTACGGGCGGTGCTAAGCTCCTTTCAGTGGGAGCAAAACATCTTACTTGTGAGAGCCCCGTATTTATTGCTAGTTATTATGTCCACTGGTGGAAATGATTGTTTGTGCCGATCACCCTGCGGCGAAAGTTCGATGTTAAGGAGTTTGAAGCACTTGTTGGTATTTCAACATTGTTTCGTTTCTGACCTCAAAGACATGTTGGGATCAATCAATAAGGAGAGTTATTACGAATGGTTCTACGACTTATTATGGAAATACTTTGATAAGAAAGTAATTGAGTATTAATTTGAACGAAATGCATTGATAAAGTGAATGGTAATGATAAAATTGAACGATGATTGAAGGATCGAAATGTTTAAATGAGTAACGGTGGAATTAGTGTAGATATTAAGATTAATATTATCTCTATAGGTAAAAATGAATGTTTGTGAGATATTGTGCGCACGCCCGCGAATTTTTATATTTATAATGGTGAGCTCTAGCCTTATGAAATTTGTGCTAAATGTTTTTGTATAGATGGCGCGCAAGTTTTTTGAAAAATGCTTGTATTTCATATAGTTTAGCGACAGGGAGAGAAGGTGAGAGGAGAAGGGGAATTCGGAAGGAGAGAGGTTCACGGGAGGGAAGACGAGTTAGGGGGGATGGCGGGGAAGGGGGAAGGGGAGCGCGGAAGAGGGGAAGGAGTGACAGTGGGGCGGGGGAGAGGGTGGAATTGAAAATAACACATAGTAGCTGTACGGGATAGCAGAGGGCAAAATTAGAAAATCCATGCTTCTCACACGGAAAGCTGTATGTGGCCGTCTCATGCGTCGGAAAACCTTCTGATTTATTTTTTATGCACCAGACAAAAATATTGCGCATCTAAATGTACTTCAATGAAAATAATTAAAACATAAAAACTTTTATTCTTTTAGTAGCATCGCAACGCATGCCGATTATTGGCTAAAAAATAAAAACAAACAAACAAAAACGTAATATACTTTTTTTTTATATTTGCCCGAAAAAGCGACATGCTGCGTTCGACGTGCAACATGTGCATAATATTAAGATTTGTAGATTATAGGTAAGTTAAGGTAGCAGGTAGCTACCGGCTGCGTCCCACATAATGTCAACAACGCATTTTTGTTCCCGAGGTTGGCACGCCTCAGTTTCTGGGTTCGCTAGTTCGAGATTTTACCGCAAGCGTGAGTTGTGTGGAGAGACCGTGCTGGGAGGGAGTTCGTGTCCAGCGCTCGTAGTTTGGTGGAATTCTGGTAACTTCAAACACGTGTGAGATAAATGAATATTATTATTTTAGATTATGGTTTCACTGTTAATAATTTATGTCAGGATGTTTTTCCCTGGCTGGCCTTTTCCCTTTAAATTCTCTATAGCCTTGACGGCATTAACTTCTTACTGATAGCAATCTAAATCTTTTACCTCTATCAGGTCTTTACCTGACACGCGCTGAGATTATTGTTCTTGCTCTACCTAGTTCATTAAGATGCATATCAATAAATGTCCTTGTTCCATATCAGACTTATTATTATTTTATTTAATAATGTGCTTTTGGTTCCTACTTGCCGGTGAGAGATGTAGGTAGATTGCACACATTCTTATCACGCAGATAGTATGTTACAAAATGTGGTTCCGGTACCGGGAATTGAACCCGAGCCTCCTGGGAGAGAGCCAGGTATCCTAGCCACTAGACCATACCGGAACCACATTTTGTAACATACTATCTGCGTGATAAGAATGTGTGCAATCTACCTACATCTCTCACCGGCAAGTAGGAACCAAAAGCACATGATTAAATAAAATAATAATAAGTCTGATATGGAAAATCTAAATTGTTATTTTTCATGATGTTGCGGCTATTACCGTCTCCAAGTTTGGGCAATCCATTAAAGAAAAAAAAAACAATTAACCAAGTAAGAGAGAGTTTTACAGATTTTTACATGCAGGAAAAAACTAGTAAGAGTTTTCAATCTCTCTTACAAAGCATAGCACTCATTTAGGAGCCCAGGAAAATCGTATAAAATAGTTATAAGTTTACATAATCGTTAAATCATTATATGAAATGTATGTGATGTAAGCGTAAGTACCTAGTTGAGAGCGAGTAGGTCGTAGGATCTGCTTCAGTTTTCACAAGTTTGAAATGTCGAACTCTAAATAATTATAAGCGAATTATAAATGACTTGTACTCGTTTTACCATAATAGTTAAAGAATCTTGAAAATCTTCAACCCAAAAATTTAAATTTTGCTACAACACATTTTTCAGCTACGCCCGGGGGCGTATTTCCAAAACCTATACCGCTTCAGTCGCTTTACATTTTCAATGTCAAAATTTAAATATTTAGAAATAAAATTATGAATTTCTAATTTGCACATTGGAAAGATTATTTTATCTAGATTTTAGAACAATTTTTGTTTTTGCAAAGTGATAAAAAATTATCAATATAGAGGTGTATTTACAATATATGGGAATAATATTAAAATTTAAATATTTACAAATAAAATTATTAATTTCTAATATGCACATCAGAAATATTATTTTATGTAGATTTTAGAACAATTTTTGTTTTTGCAATGTGATAAAAATAACCAATATACAGGTATATTTAAAATGTAATTTGTCGCTACCATGACTGAATCGGTGCGGGTTTTGGAAATACGCCGCCCGGGGTCATGAGGTGGGGTTTGTACAGGTCTTGATGGCGGATCTGAAAAGGTCAATTGAAGGATTAACCTTACCCCCCTAGCTGAATTCTCTCAACCCATCGCGTTGCACTGCAGTTGGAGAGATGGATTCACACTTAAGTCACTACTGGACACTCAGATTACTGGACAAGATGACCTTTATCCTTACCAGAGCCTCATCTCCTTAATTTCCTTAAAAGACCCTCCACTTCATAGCATCCCCGAGATGACATAGCTAATGTAAAAAATACTTATTCTTTATTTGTTCAATATCTTTCTCCGCATTTATAAATTCAAAAATCGTTCGACCAGAGTATGTTGATTTTTGGTTAAATTTTTGAATGCAAATATATATTTTTTCTATTTGTTCTATGGCATTGCAAAACAAGTAGCTTTGTAAATGTTCTCGTAACTATTTTTCCTAAACGCTATGTAGTAAATAAAGCTTGTCATAATAGCATATCTGTGCTTAGTTGTCCAGCGTTTAGTGGAAAGCATTAATTTTGTGCAGTATTGTCTAGGAATTCGAAGTTCTTTTCGAATTCTGTAAAATTCATAATACCTTCTGTAGACTTTCCTTAATACGCACGTCCAAGCCTAATAGCAATATTCATATAATAATTGAGATATTTTATTTAATTTATATTTATTAACGCTCTAGTGCGCTTTTACATGGAAATTTGTCAATAGACTAGAGTATTTATTTATTTTATTTTGCAGAAACAAACAGTACATAATTACATAGAAGAAAATAGTTCGAAAGTTATAGAATTTAACACAATAATTGGTACGAATGACATGTCGCTGTTATATACCTACTTATGTTTTTATGTGATAAATTATATATCTTACCTAAATTAAGTTAGTAAATATTGAAGGAGTGGGGTGTGTTTGTATGTGTGAGGGTGCGCGTATGTGTGTGTGGATGTGTGTGTGTTATGTGTGCAAATTCAGTGTGATAGAAATGTTTTTCTTAAATAGAGGGAGGGAATCAAAAAATATATCGGTATTTGTGATTTTTTTAATTGAGTTGAATCTTTGAAGGATGCGGGAAATGGGGGAGTTGGCTGCAGCGTTCGTATTATTACTGGTTGTGTAAAAAAGGTTGGTGTGGCGAGTTCTTTTAGATGGGATGTTAAAATTTATTTGGGATAGAAGTTCTGGGCAGTCTATTTCGTTATGTATTATTTTATGGAGAAATGTCATGTCAGCTACCATTCGCCTGGATTTCAGGGATTGGAGAGTGCAGATATAATTATTGTTGTATTTATAACCGAGATACTTAATAAATGTATTTTGTATGGGCTCTATATTATTGACGTATTGGGTGTATTTGGGATGCCAGTCAGCATAATAAGATAAACATAATTTTTATATTCGTAAGAGAACAACATATGTATATTTATTATAAAATTTAGTAGAAATTAGCAAAATATTAATGCGACGATTAAAAAAATAATAATAATATGAGCCTGAAACAGTAAGTAAAAAAAAGTGTAATGTACAAAGGTAAGTGTGTGCCTATACATTACACTTTCTTTTACTTACATTAAATATGATAATCATATAAGGCTGAAATAGTAAGTAAAAGAAAGTGTAATTTACAAAGGTAAGTGTGTGCCAACAGAATAAATAGGAATGTAATTTACTCGAAAGATGGGATTATTATAGCGGAGATTTAAAAAAATTAAATAATGAGAGTTGTACAGATAAAAACCGATACAATTTAGCAAAATAAAATAGAAATGGAAATTAAATAATAACACCTGACTTTAAAAAATGTAATGCATAAAACCTAGTTTTTAGGTGTAAGCATATACTTATTTGTGCATGTTACAACAAATAAAACAAAAATATAAGGATGTGATTTTTGTAAGGTTTAGAATGAGAGAAGGTTTTATAAAAATAATAAAAGTTAATTTTTAGCGGATAGAATCAAAAATAGTTGCCTTTTGAAACTCGCAACATTGTCGACAGTAATAGAACTTATGAGGAGAATGACAAGCTGCACAATGAGCAGCTGCTCGATTAACTGAAAGTGGTGAAAAGGAAGCGAGTAATAAGAACGTGAAGGGAACTAGCAAAAGGCTGAAGGAGAAAAAACCCTATCAGAAGATAATCCATTTTACGAGAAGAAGATGTTACATAAAAAAAATAATATAACAAGTGAATTATCTGTGTATGGGTACTTTTGGTGTGAAGTTTGTTAACATTCAACATCTTTATATTGGTAGCATTGAAATGTTTACCTTTGCTCAGTTGGTGATACTGAGGATCTGAACAGAGGGGTTCACTAGGCAGGACTGGCCTTGAGCTCTTCATTCTTTGAGCAGCCACAGGTGACCTTGGCCACCGTCCCTGTGGCGGGTCGACGTAATCACATAGTAATAGTTCGCCATTATTTTAACAACATGTGAAGATTGTTAAATCCGCGCCCATCAGCGGCATCCATTATTGAAGACCATCAGGACAATCATTTAAATCCTGGATCAGCAGTGGAGTACCATGGGAGCACCTTATTTCTTCTGGATTTACTCACATCCAGCATCTGCAGACGCAGTCATCACAAGACCTTCCGACTACACCTGGAGCCAGAGGTGCTCGCAGAGATGCGGCCGAAGATCGCTGACCTTGGCCGTCATCAACATAGTCGGCTGGCTGGCAACCGCCCTGGGACGGGACGTCGCTGGGAAACCGCGAGACTGGAGGCCTGTTAGTCGCTCCAGCCTGCCGTTCAGCATATGTCAGCAGCGGAGGGAGATGACCGCACATCTCCGAAGGCAGCAAGCAGCATCATGGATCGCCTACGAATGACATCACCCATTCATCAACTTCTCAAGATTAAACGGCACTAACGCTAAAGGCCAGTGCTCAAGGCCAGTGCTGCCTAGTGAACCCCTCTGTGCAGATTCTCAGGATCACCAACTGAGCAAAGGTAAGCATTTCAATGCTATCAATATAAAGATAATGTTAACAAACTTCACACCAAAAGTACCCATACACAGATAATTCACTTGTTACCTTATTTTTTATGTAACAAAGAACCTTTTTAAGGCCCTACGTTGGCTGATTAACCAGTAAGTATAAATAATTTCATATAAACTTAATCAAATGGCTCCATCGCAGTTTTCTCAAAACCCAGTTTTACAAAATTGTCAACCATGATATTTTAGTAACCAAATAAGCTTTAAATTTTGTAAATACCCTCAATAAACTGTTTCTCAATGCTGGTATCTGAATTGGTTTGATAATATTTAAACTTTTTTTTTTAAACTCGTATAAGAGGAAAAATCGAAAATGTTTCGTGCGTACGCAGCCGTTTGTGAGAAAAATAAATACAGGTATGGACAAAGTTGCTTGCAATGATCTCCAAACTAACAAAAAAAATATTTACTACTTATACTTCCGGAAGACTGATTGCAATCGATGGGTGTTTTCTGCGCATTCTTGTATTCAAATGTACGAAACCACATATCAATATGCATTTATTTTTCCAAAAACTTCAGAAAGAAAACTCGAAAGTATTATAATTTATTATTAACCCGTTCACAGAAGACTATTTGTACAGACTACATAGATTTCATATAACGCATTGTGTCTCCCTTTCTATCAAAGTGGGAAATATAATTTAAACGTTATTGAAAAGAGAAAACAACACGCTTTATATTAAAATCTAAAAGTTTACCAAAAAATAATTAAAATGTTCATATTTGTAAAACCAGTTTACGACCGTAAATTGAAAAAAAAAATATTTGCGAATTTTTATGAATTATTGAAATGAAACGACAAAAAAAAGTGAGGTGACAATAACTTCGTTTATCTATAATTCTTTTGTTCAATAAAGTATGTGCGGATATTTTTTTCGTTATCAGTAATTTTAGTTAGAAAAAACGTAAGGTGAGGCATTTTTAAGTTTGCATTAAAAAAATCTATTTATAAAAAATACATGGTTAGTTCTGATAATAAAATTTTGAAGCGTATTTCACCACTTTTCGAAAACAGTTTTTAGTTTTCGGATTTGTTCCCAAATATTCCATTTATTTAGATTTTATTGCAAAACGGAAATACTTTTACCTACTGACAAAATTTTTACACCTAATAAAAAAATATTATATTCTCCGAATCATCGGTAGTAAAATCAACCCTCCCACTATCCCCACCTAATTAATTTTTTTTACTTATACAGATTATTTAAATTAATTTTTTGTTTGCTCGTCAATGACACGGATGTGTTGAAACCGGTCGCAAAAAAAATTAAAATCAAAGTATCAAATTTACATTGAAAATTAAAACACTTCAAAACAAAATAACCAGTAGTAGGGACTTAGACTATGTTTCCAATTTTTGGTAATGACATTTGTGGTTGAATTCTATTAAAATATTATATTGTATTGAAACAAATTTAAACCAAATAATTGGAAATTCGCAAATAAAATACCACATAGAAACTAAGAAGGAAAAACCAGCACAATTTAATAGAGCATTGTTTACCACCCTTGAAACACCCCTTCTTAAATGTTATGTAGGTATATTTATATCATAATTTAAGGAAAAATTGTACCGGTCTGACGACGACCGTGATTGGCTGAAACCGTTAATGGTCACAAATTTATAAATGGTGGAAAAAAGATATAACTCGTTTCAATATATACTATGTAGGGCGTTGAGAGATGTACTTGCCTTACCAGTGATTTCTGACATAATTTTAAGTAAAAAATGTAAATTAAATTTTCGTCGCCGGTGACATTTTTTATGATTTTTTTTTCAACTTGAAACATAAAAATAGGAAGATATTGAAAAGGCAGGAAAAATGAAAAAAATAGAGTTTGTAATTCACATTCGATAGAAGTGAAACTAGAAAGTTGCCGGACGTCGCTTTCTTTTGCCTGTTTATTTTAAAGTGGTTTAAAGATTAGATATTGAATTACAAAAACAAAAATGTTAATTTTTTGTTAGATTTCGTAGGATTCGAACCTCCGACTGCTGAGATTTGCGACGCACCTACCGCTGCGCTATGGGACGCGCTCGGCGAGGCACGAATTTACACATTACATTCCGACGACCCTTAAAAAAACAATGCGGCCAATGAGCGCAGACCTATCGTCGTTTCCGTTTTGTATCTCAACCAATAGGAGCCTTGTGGGCAGTTTGATGATTCACAGGTGCCGTAGTACATCATTGCTGTTTCATTCGAATTTCAAATCACTCTAACGGGGATATGGAAGTTTCACTTAAAAAAAAAACTAGTGTGCTTTAGTGGGCTGAAGTAAAACTGCTTTAGCTCCATCTATGTATATGATAGGAAGAGAGAAAGAAAATGTGCGCGCGCACTGCTCTCTCTTGCTCTTACAGTATGATACAGACAATAGACTTGCACTGTGTCTTAGATATACGAAACGTAACTGGCTATGAGAGAAAAAGAGTCTCGTAACTGTCCCCTTTTCCACCTTCACTCACTTATATCTCCCTCTCAACTACCGTTCGCCTCGCATTTCGTAACCAGCTTACTCCCCAAGTCAAGCGTGCGTAAGGAAGTTTAACTTCAAAAACACCAGAAAAGTCACTGGAGACCAAATTTCATTTACATTTTTTACTCAAAATAATGTCAGGAATCACTTGTAAGTCAAGTGAATCCCTTAACATCCTCTATATCACTTAGATACGTAAGTAATGAACTAAACCCGGTTCACGATGTATTTTTATTAACAATTTTTAAAGGCTGCAATATAAAATTTCCGATTTCAGCATCTATTCTCGCGTGCTTCCAAGAAGGGAGACAAACTCAGCAAAATGTCATAATATCTGGCTATTCGCCCGGGTGACCATCGGCCGGCCACTCATAACACGGCACGGCACAATGCTCGCGTATTAATACGCCGCGGCCGTTTCCTCGCTCAAATTGAAGTACCCGGGTGGCGGGCCGCGCGCGTAGGCACTAGGCAGCAGTAGGGCGGCAGTAGGGCGGCCGGATCCCAATTACCTGGATACAATGGTCCGCAATAAGCTGCATTGTACCCGGGGAGTTTGCGGCCAGATCTGGAGGTTGTATCCGATATTAATCATACTCTATTAAATACAAGAATAATGAAAAATTTATATCGAATTTGCTGATTCGTACGACTTCGAAATGGTTTTATTTTTCTAATGACCAGTGTAATTGAGCAATGAAGCCATATTTATAAGCAAAATTTGAATTAAACTTATGCAAGTTAATAATTAGGATAAATTTGGTAAGTTTATATAAATGTGAAAATGGGGAAATAAATAAATGCGAAAATGAGGAAATGGGTATAAATATACACGAGTATATAAATATTATACAGTCGACTTTAAGTAGTAAATAGTTTTAAAAAATAATGTAGTTACGATTTTTTACGATATTTTACGATTTTTTTTTTCATACGTTTGAGTAAAACATGAGTAAAGCAAGTGAAAAAATGGACATTACGCATACTTTTTATATATTTTATAAAAAAAAAATTCTCATGGCCTCTGTCATCTTTGGAGATATCGGAAATATGTGGCTCGATGTATCTAAGAGTGTGGGAATCCATTCCTCCCAATGCGGTACAAGGCTATGAGTTGATAGATTTCTGCTAGAGAGGTTAAAAGTTCTCCCTCAACCGGCCTCTCCTGAATCGCAGACGCATCCGCCGCCAAGACCTAGACAAATCTCACCCATGAACCCAGGCAACACTGCTAAGTCACCAAACATAGTGGACCATTTGGGGTGATATATGACAGAGGTGGTGGTTATCCAATTTAATATGGTTCCTGGGGCAGTCCCCGAACCCGCCTAGCAAAACGAATTATTTATGGTAATAACTGTATCCTATACCTAAATTGTATTTATCGTACGTACATCATACTTTGTTTTACGTCAGATCTTATATAAACCTAGTATATTATTTAATTATTACATGAGTTCATATTTCTTTTGAATTTCCTTTGAATATTATCTCATTGTACTTCTAACAAAAAGTGTATGACTTCAGCTATATTATTTTTGTGTAATAAATATTTAGATTATTTATAAAGCGCCGTTTTTGTGAAAAATCACCCCAAGGGCGCTGTACAAACTTATAATACATTTTTTAACTACAAACTAGACAAACAATTAAAAACAACTTATAGCTAAAAATTGCATACACCAGTTCATTGATCACCGATACGAAAATATATGTACAATGTTTTGACCAATGAACGCGATGCTGCCTAAAAATGAATGAATACAGGACCATACTTACCTGGGAGGTCGCTTGAAATTATCACTGTTTATTGAAAAATATTTTAGTATTAATATATATATTCTTTAATGAGTGTATTTTATAGTAGGTAACATTTAAGGGTGTGTGGTACAGTAGTAAAAGGATTTTATCTTCCTAAATGCGATTCGTCAAGAGACAGATTGATGTGTTAGGGTTTGAGTAATTTTAATTCAGTAAGAAAAGTGTGATTAAGACATATCATAGGCAATACAAGTATGATACTCTCAGATGGGTATATTTAAATTAAGGCTATGAGAGCCCAAAAAGGTAGGTTTTTAGTTCCGTTCATCTTAATTCCGGAGGGAGTCTATTCCAAACCTTAGGCCCAGATACACAAACTAAGTATTTGGTTTTCTTTTCGATTCTATAAGTCTGCTTATAGCCGATGAAGTTGCTGATCTAAGAGTTAATCTCCTCGGACCAGTATTTTAATCATACATTCTTATTTTGTTCTTAACATAATACTGATAACCTCCTCTGTACCATTGCATACTTATAATCTTATGTATCACTTTAATGTAAAATCCATTTATGGCGTTTAAAAAAATAAAAAATTAAATATCATATTGTAATTTTAAAAGAACGCCAAATAATCAGGATACGAAGCTCTTTAGTGATATTCTTCTCAAAGCCGTGCATTATTTGTATTATTTAGCTTGACCACCTTTTATGTTTTGTCCCTTAGGAATAGCACAAAAAGGAAGGTATTACAATAATATTACGGGCTGAATTAAATAAATTATTATCCTGAATCCCAACTTCTCAAATAAATTAAAATTGTATGTATTTGTAGAATGGAAACGAATATTTAAAATGAGCCGTATTAACATATAATGATATTTTCACAAATTTTACGATTTTAATTACAATTTTATGAAAGGTTGCCAAATTTTAGCAGCCCTTTGGGACTGGGGCGCCGCGCCGGGCCCCCGGCAGACGGCGCGTGTGGTGACCCTATTTTGCGATTCCTGTCCACAGAACACAACCGTCGCGTCGTTTGGTTAGAGAGGAGTCCTGCCGCAAGCTCTTGTGGTGGCAGAAGGAGGGGGGGGGGGTCCCTTAGGTCCGAGAAATAATAATTTCTGAATATACAAATTTTAAAACTAATCATTGAAACTTTTACTACGATTTTTTTTTAGGTTTTTTTAAAATTTAAATACACGTTTATAATTGTGTTTATATAAAATTATCATTAATACTACCAGATACAAAATATCTACCAGGAAAGAATATGTATAAGAGTGTATTTTCTGTAGATACATTTAGTTGATACATACAAAGTAACAAAGTTCAGTTATTTTTTTTTATTTGTTTTTACATTAACTCCACACAGGTGGTCTTGAGGAAAATAATTTCTCTCAGGGCCTATGTCATCTGGGATGCTGTGTGGAGGGTCTTTTTAAGGCGAGAAAGGAATGAACATTGGTCTTGAAGAGACTCATGTTGTAGGAAGAAGGAAACACAGAGGCCGGCAAATCATTCCACAGCCGAGCTGTTGAACACAAGAACGAGTCGAAGAAGCGACCTGTTCTCATGTGACAAATGTCAACGAGAACAGGTCGCCTCCCGACTACGCACCGGTATCGAAGGGATCAATGACGCTAATTCCTCGGAGCATCTTCCAGTATAATACCGGTAGAACAGGGATAGCATTCCCACCCGACGCCTATGCTCTGAGGATTGCAATCCGTCTGTTAAGATGGGAGAATATATCAAACGGACCGCCCGTTTCTGCACAGAGTCGAGGGTATTTTTCAGGTATTTTGGAGCTCCAGACCAGAGGTGGCTGCCAAATTCAACCGTGGGGCGCACTTGTGATTTGGACAGGGTTAGCAGTTGTGTACTATTAAAGCATCGGCGGGCCCTATACAGTACGCCCAGTTTTTGAGAGGTTAACTTTACTCTGGCTTCGATGGAGCACCCATATCTGAGCTGGTCACTTAGGGTTACACACATACATATATACATACGTTACACACACATATATATATATATATATATATATATATATATATATATATATATATATATATATATATATATATATATGTATATATATATATATATATATATATATATATATATAACCACGTCGTACGGCTGACTTTCCGTTTTTCAAAAAAGTGAGAAACCGTTCTTTAATTAACTATATTATTGTTTTTTTTTCGAAAACATAGAAGTATATTTTTTTTTCTGCATTAACAAAAGTATGACTTTGTCCTTTCGTAATGATTCAACGTTCGGTAAATGACTTCTAAATTATTTTAATCTATTTTTTTCTATTTTTGTTATTTGTTTTTGGGGTGTTATGCCATGTTGCGCTACCTCCTCCTTTAGCCAACGTTTCGGACAGCGTTACCGTATCATCAGGGCAGATGTGTGATGGTCACATCTGCCCTGATGATGGACACTGTAACGTTGGCTAAAGGAGGAGGTAGCGCATCACGGCATAACACCCCAAAAACAAATAACAAAAATACTTTTTGGCCGTGAAAATCTAAAGTCATATATATTTTTTTCTAATTTAGATCCTTTATAATCATACCGTTACCATTATGAATTATTTACCGAACTGTTTTAATTCCCTTATACTACTACTTACGCTTTTTCATAGAACAAAGTTGTTTTAATATATTTTATTTTGTTTATAAAAAAAACTTAATTAATTGATATATGGATAACAGTAATAAGAATATGTAAGTCATTAACAATAAAATAACGACATTCCAGTGTAACCACACGGACTCATAAGCTTGTTTTCACGATAAAATAACATTACCAGACATATGTATGACGTATGGGGCGTACCTGACATATTAAGACCATAATAGAAAAATAAAAATACACAATAATGTATCTCACTAATATCTTTGAGAAAGTGATTTTATTCAAATTAAAACTGCTGAAAGCAAAAAAAATAGTGCTTTAGACCACACGACTGAAGTAAAACTTCACTAACTTATATCTCCCTCTCAACTTCCGTTCGCCCCGCCCGATTACACGTTTCGTAACGCTCTCGTCACGCATTCACCAGCTTACTCCCCAAGTCAAGCGCGCGTAAAGAAGTTTTAATTCAAAAAGAAAATGTGTTTGGCAAAAAAAATATGAAAAAAAATCGATGAAATATTAAGTTTTCCGTTAAACATATTCAATCAATTTTATTTTTGAAGAAGAATATAACAAAAATAATCTAAATGAAAATATGAAACAGAACAAGACACAGAAAACAGAAAAAAGACACTGGTCGCAACTGGAACTCGAACCCAGACCTCTCGTCTAACCGGGACGTGCGCGTTAACCAATTTCGCTATTGCTACCTTTTGTCAAGCCGTCATAATAGTCAATCTCATATTTCAAATTTTAGAATTAACAATATTATCTTCAACTAATTATTTTTCCGTATTATGGGTTCGAGTCCCAGTTGCGACCATTGTCTTTTTTCTGATTTCTGTGTCTTGTTCTTTTTCATATTTTCATTGTTATCTTCATCTTCAATGATATATTACATTGATGGGAATAACCTTCAAAAGTTATAAAAGAGAGTTTTTCTTATAACAAAATTGAATTGTGTGTTTTAAATAATGTTTAAGTATATTATATACCAGGGCATGTGAACAAGTTAATATGTGAGTTTTCAAAAATCAAGTTATACTCGTGTTAATATTTTGCAACTTGTTATCCTCGTTCTTGGTTTTTCTCATCTCAAATAATATTTTATTCCTGTCCCATGATATAATTAGCATCGTTATTTGTCAACTTTAAAATATTTAATAACTTTTTTAAATACCGGTATTTAAAAGAATTTAATAAATATGATCATAAACAAAGTAATTGTTTTATTTCATTAAATATGTCAAACTACAAAGTGACTGATTTCTACGAAAATTTAAAATTTAAAATCTTTATTTTTAATTTTTATTTTAACTTTATGAGTAAAACCTCAAATTGTAATATTTAAATAAATGAAGACAATGTAAGCGAAACTCAATCAAAAATCTGGAAACAGAAAAATCAGAAAAACATATTGACACCTCTGGGACTCGAACCCAGGACCTCTTGCTTTCCGGGCAAACGCGCTAACCACTGCGCCACGGTGTCGATATGAAATTCGGTCATGTTAAACTGTACCATACTTCAACTAAGAACCACCTACATTATCTTGTGGCGCAGTGGTTAGCGCGTTTGCCCGGAAAGCAAGAGGTCCTGGGTTCGAGTCCCAGAGGTGTCAATATGTTTTTTCTGATTTTTCTGTTTCCAGATTTTCGATTGAGTTTCGCTTATATTGTCTTCATTCATTTAAATATTACAATTTGAGGTTTTACTCATAAAGTTAAAATAAAAATTAAAAATATTCATCCTTAGACTTGCGGAAAAGTCAATGTTTTATCCAGACACTATCTAGAGAGCATTTAGTTCGGGTTTGAATCTTGCAACTATACATAAAGATAGTTGCCAATAATATATGCGTTAAAGAAAATGAAGATAATGTAGGTGGTTCTTAGTTGAAGTATGGTACAGTTAAACATGACCGAATTTCATATCGACACCGTGGCGCAGTGGTTAGCGCGTTTGCCCGGAAAGCAAGAGGTCCTGGGTTCGAGTCCCAGAGGTGTCAATATGTTTTTTCTGATTTTTCTGTTTCCAGATTTTCGATTGAGTTTCGCTTATATTGTCTTCATTCATTTAAAATCTTTAATTTTGTCTATCTCCCTTTGCTAGCCATCTTCTACCTCTATTTGACCTGAGCAGCAACCAAATTGCGGTCAAAGCTTGTATCTTCCCCTGTGTACGTCTCCATTCCGCGGACGCTGATTCTAAACCTTTCACTTGGAGGAAGTAAGTGATCAATTTAATTTATCATATTTCAATTGCTTTTTAACTTTATTACAAAAGAATAATGGAATTTCAGGATCTCATTTAGATTCTAATCCCCTTTATTGAGGACAACGTTTCAACATGATGCCAAACAGAATATAAACAAACACACACTTAAATACTATGAGGGTCAGTCAAATAGTAATGCCTCCTATTTTTTCTGTGTAAATAAAGTTAGTTAAGGGGATTTTGAAATTAACTTTTGAATGTGAAAATTTTGAATTTGGTGCTATTCCTCCAACCTTCTTCTACAATCCACTGCAGTAGTAACTTTTCGCGTCAACGGGTGGCAGTACTGCAGTGACTTGCAAAATAACCGACATCGATGATCGTATTAGACAGCGTTCTGTGATTAATTCTTGACTGTTGAAGGTGAAACGCCCATTCGCATTCATGAAAGACTGAAAAATGTGTACCATGATGCAAAAGTGGATGTCAGCACTGTTAATCGATGGGTTCGTCGCTGTAAAGAAGCTGAAGGACAAACACCGCTGGCTTACACCCTAGTATGTAATATAATATTATAGTGCCTTTCTAATCCAGATGCGTGGTACGGTTATTGAGCGAGTGAGAGCAGCGAAGTCTTGTTTTTAACTTGACCGTTTTGTATTTTATCTATCTGTAAATTTATTTGTACGTTTCGTTTTCGTTTCAAAATAGTGGCTATCTTAGTTGTTGAGTAAAGATTATTATTTTCAAATGTGTAACCTTAGTATTTTTTTAACTTTTACGTAAAGAAAGTTTAAAAAATAAATTTATTTGAGATGGTATCGTTTCTTTGACCGAATTGTATAATTCATTATTTGAATTTAAAAAAGGATATCACATATGGTTTATAATTAAAGTAAGTTGTTATTGATGTACCTATGATTTCTAAGGGTTTTGATTTAATAAATAAGAGCTAATTAGAAACACCCTTTTTAACTGTTCACAATAGGTATACTTCCAGAAAGAGCTCGAACAAACTACATCGATGACGTCACGAACGGACTAGTTTAAATTTGCCATTTGCAGAGCCTTCGATTAACATTTGCAAGGTCTCCGATTTTTCAACATTATTTTACAATATAAGCACATTATGTGTGTTATTTTATCTTGTAGTAATTATAATACAACTTATGCGTGTATTATATTTATGGTAAGTCACAAAGTAAATACTTTTAAAACCCAAAAATATTTTATTTAAGGATCATTATAGCAAAGCCAACATTATTTGTCAGTCAAAAAATAATAATAATTTCAATGTACTCTTTAAAATTATTAAGAAGACTTGCATTTTGGCAACTGATGCCACAATTTGACAGTTCATAATATATACGTGTTATTACAGCAATCCCACTTTTTGAAGATTGTTTTGAGGCTAAAATAAATGTGAAAAGGGAAGGAGAAGCGTAGAGGAAGACCTAACAGTTGCTTCCTATTCAGATTTAATAAAAAATGCTAAAATCCTTTCAAGAGTTTCTTTGATTGTGAATCTTGAATTCATATCCTGGATGACACTCATGGTACCATAATATAATCTGGAATTAAAGCGTATACATACCTCTCACGAGTCTAAAGAACTCATGTATAACAACCCTTAACATGCCAATAAATTTACGGTAGATTTCTAACTTTTGTTAACGAAACACAACGCCATCTACTGGATGGTTACCCAACCTTTGTATCCACCGCCATCTGTTAATCTCGTTCAACACATATAGACATTTTCCTTTAAATATTAAACCTATATTTCAACCAATTTACACAAAACCTTGACAAATTATCAACCTAAACTTTCCTCATGAATTACTCTATCTTTGGGTGAAAACCGCATGAAATGAACACACAGACAGACGCGTCGGAGGACTTTAATTTATAATATGTAGAGATATGTAGAGAAAGCATTGTTCTGGTTTCGGCACACAGAAATGCATTAATTTTGTCTTTGAATTTTCATATGCGTAAAAGAGAAAAGTATATCCGATTTTTAAAGCCATTAATTATGTATGTATTTACAGGAAAGCCTCATCTAATTTATTTTTTTATAAAGCATAAGATTATTTAGCATTATGGTAAACATAATCAAACGCAATAATATTTTACAATTTATATTTTTGAATGTAGCTATTACTTTGTGGTTATCCATTATAGAAAAATGAAACAATATAACTTTGTATAAACCACTTATATGATGTGCAAATCCGACCGGTTTTGGAACAAACGTTCCTTCGTCAGGGAAAGCTTATACTAATTTGACAGTTTAGAACAATGTTTTATTGTGGTAGGGGTGGAGCCGTTGTTAGTTAATAATGTAGATTGGGTGTGTTTAGTAATGTTCCCCTACCCACCCAATCTACATTATTAACTAACAACGGCTCCACCCCTTCCACAATAAAACATTAGTATAAGCTATCCCTGACGAAGGAACGTTTGTTCCGAAACCGGTCGGATTTGCACATCATATAAGTGGTTTATACAAAGTTATATTGTTTCATTTTTCTATTTTAGAATTTCTTTATTATATATTTTTTTATAACATTAAAAAAAAAAATCTCTCTATGTTAGTAGCTGTCGATCCCTTTCCTTCGTGAAAATTTATAAAAGAGATATATACATTTATAAATATATATTTTTTTAATATTCGAAAAGATAATGTTTTTTACATAAACATCATTTTGCAAAAAAGAGTAAGTGATAAAGAAAATATTGGCAGCGACACCGGCTGCCAATATTTTCTTTATCACTTACTCTTTTTTGCAAAATGATGTTTATGTAAAAAACATTATCTTTTCGAATATTAAAAAAATATATATTTATAAATGTATATATCTCTTTTATAAATTTTCACGAAGGAAAGGGATCGACAGCTACTAACATAGAGAGATTTTTTTTTTTAATGTTATAAAAAAATATATAATAAAGAAATTCTAAAATAGAAAAATGAAACAATATAACTTTGTATAAACCACTTATATGATGTGCAAATCCGACCGGTTTCGGAACAAACGTTCCTTCGTCAGGGATAGCTTATACTAATGTTTTATTGTGGAAGGGGTGGAGCCGTTGTTAGTTAATAATGTAGATTGGGTGGGTAGGGGAACATTACTAAACACACCCAATCTACATTATTAACTAACAACGGCTCCACCCCTACCACAATAAAACATTGTTCTAAACTGTCAAATTAGTATAAGCTTTCCCTGACGAAGGAACGTTTGTTCCAAAACCGGTCGGATTTGCACATCATATAAGTGGTTTATACAAAGTTATATTGTTTCATTTTTCTATAATGGATAACCACAAAGTAATAGCTACATTCAAAAATATAAATTGTAAAATATTATTGCGTTTGATTATGTTTACCATAATGCTAAATAATCTTATGCTTTATAAAAAAATAAATTAGATGAGGCTTTCCTGTAAATACATACATAATTAATGGCTTTAAAAATCGGATATACTTTTCTCTTTTACGCATATGAAAATTCAAAGACAAAATTAATGCATTTCTGTGTGCCGAAACCAGAACAATGCTTTCTCTACATATCTCTACATATTATAAATTAAAGTCCTCCGACGCGTCTGTCTGTGTGTTCATTTCATGCGGTTTTCACCCAAAGATAGAGTAATTCATGAGGAAAGTTTAGGTTGATAATTTGTCAAGGTTTTGTGTAAATTGGTTGAAATATAGGTTTAATATTTAAAGGAAAATGTCTATATGTGTTGAACGAGATTAACAGATGGCGGTGGATACAAAGGTTGGGTAACCATCCAGTAGATGGCGTTGTGTTTCGTTAACAAAAGTTAGAAATCTACCGTAAATTTATTGGCATGTTAAGGGTTGTTATACATGAGTTCTTTAGACTCGTGAGAGGTATGTATACGCTTTAATTCCAGATTATATTATGGTACCATGAGTGTCATCCAGGATATGAATTCAAGATTCACAATCAAAGAAACTCTTGAAAGGATTTTAGCATTTTTTATTAAATCTGAATAGGAAGCAACTGTTAGGTCTTCCTCTACGCTTCTCCTTCCCTTTTCACATTTATTTTAGCCTCAAAACAATCTTCAAAAAGTGGGATTGCTGTAATAACACGTATATATTATGAACTGTCAAATTGTGGCATCAGTTGCCAAAATGCAAGTCTTCTTAATAATTTTAAAGAGTACATTGAAATTATTATTATTTTTTGACTGACAAATAATGTTGGCTTTGCTATAATGATCCTTAAATAAAATATTTTTGGGTTTTAAAAGTATTTACTTTGTGACTTACCATAAATATAATACACGCATAAGTTGTATTATAATTACTACAAGATAAAATAACACACATAATGTGCTTATATTGTAAAATAATGTTGAAAAATCGGAGACCTTGCAAATGTTAATCGAAGGCTCTGCAAATGGCAAATTTAAACTAGTCCGTTCGTGACGTCATCGATGTAGTTTGTTCGAGCTCTTTCTGGAAGTATACCTATTGTGAACAGTTAAAAAGGGTGTTTCTAATTAGCTCTTATTTATTAAATCAAAACCCTTAGAAATCATAGGTACATCAATAACAACTTACTTTAATTATAAACCATATGTGATATCCTTTTTTAAATTCAAATAATGAATTATACAATTCGGTCAAAGAAACGATACCATCTCAAATAAATTTATTTTTTAAACTTTCTTTACGTAAAAGTTAAAAAAATACTAAGGTTACACATTTGAAAATAATAATCTTTACTCAACAACTAAGATAGCCACTATTTTGAAACGAAAACGAAACGTACAAATAAATTTACAGATAGATAAAATACAAAACGGTCAAGTTAAAAACAAGACTTCGCTGCTCTCACTCGCTCAATAACCGTACTACGCATCTGGATTAGAAAGGCACTATAATATTATATTACATACTAGGGTGTAAGCCAGCGGTGTTTGTCCTTCAGCTTCTTTACAGCGACGAACCCATCGATTAACAGTGCTGACATCCACTTTTGCATCATGGTACACATTTTTCAGTCTTTCATGAATGCGAATGGGCGTTTCACCTTCAACAGTCAAGAATTAATCACAGAACGCTGTCTAATACGATCATCGATGTCGGTTATTTTGCAAGTCACTGCAGTACTGCCACCCGTTGACGCGAAAAGTTACTACTGCAGTGGATTGTAGAAGAAGGTTGGAGGAATAGCACCAAATTCAAAATTTTCACATTCAAAAGTTAATTTCAAAATCCCCTTAACTAACTTTATTTACACAGAAAAAATAGGAGGCATTACTATTTGACTGACCCTCATAGTATTTAAGTGTGTGTTTGTTTATATTCTGTTTGGCATCATGTTGAAACGTTGTCCTCAATAAAGGGGATTAGAATCTAAATGAGATCCTGAAATTCCATTATTCTTTTGTAATAAAGTTAAAAAGCAATTGAAATATGATAAATTAAATTGATCACTTACTTCCTCCAAGTGAAAGGTTTAGAATCAGCGTCCGCGGAATGGAGACGTACACAGGGGAAGATACAAGCTTTGACCGCAATTTGGTTGCTGCTCAGGTCAAATAGAGGTAGAAGATGGCTAGCAAAGGGAGATAGACAAAATTAAAGATTTTAAATGAATGAAGACAATATAAGCGAAACTCAATCGAAAATCTGGAAACAGAAAAATCAGAAAAAACATATTGACACCTCTGGGACTCGAACCCAGGACCTCTTGCTTTCCGGGCAAACGCGCTAACCACTGCGCCACGGTGTCGATATGAAATTCGGTCATGTTTAACTGTACCATACTTCAACTAAGAACCACCTACATTATCTTCATTTTCTTTAACGCATATATTATTGGCAACTATCTTTATGTATAGTTGCAAGATTCAAACCCGAACTAAATGCTCTCTAGATAGTGTCTGGATAAAACATTGACTTTTCCGCAAGTCTAAGGATGAATATTTTTAATTTTTATTTTAACTTTATGAGTAAAACCTCAAATTGTAATATTTAAATGAATGAAGACAATATAAGCGAAACTCAATCGAAAATCTGGAAACAGAAAAAATCAGAAAAAACATATTGACACCTCTGGGACTCGAACCCAGGACCTCTTGCTTTCCGGGCAAACGCGCCTAAATAAATGAAGACAATACAAGCGAAACTCAATCGAAAATCTGGAAACAGAAAAATCAGAAAAACATATTGACACCTCTGGGACTCGAACCCAGGACCTCTTGCTTAGAGGTCCTGGGTTCGAGTCCCAGAGGTGTCAATATGTTTTTCTGATTTTTCTGTTTCCAGATTTTCGATTGAGTTTCGCTTGTATTGTCTTCATTTATTTAAATATTACAATTTGTGGTTTTACTCATAAAGTTAAAATAAAAATAAAAAAAAAAAAAAAAAAAACTTAGTATCTATTTATATAAAGGAGAGAGTCTGTGGCAGCATGACGAACACCAGGCAGGCGGCGTGAATTTTTTTTTTAAATCTACAGCTTTATTTCAGACTAATGAAATTATAAACACTTGACCTTCAAAACAATAGAATGGTTACTTTTCGGAAAACTTTGCGGAAAGTCGTGGCAAAGCCGTGTATTTAACAAGTATAAGATAAAAAATTGACGGCCTTCATGCTCGAGGGATAAAGCTCTCGACAAGCAATCGTGTTCAATTTAAATGTAGTTTGATTGTTAAGTGATATTTCACAATTTAATTAATTAAAATGGAAGATACTCTCAGTATCGCCTAAAGCGTAAAGACAACCTTAAAATTAGAATCCATAATAGTAGTTGCAATCAAGAAATGTGCTTCATGTGCAACGAACTCACTGATGTCGAAAATATAAAATATTTAGGAGTATCAATAGATATAAATCTTAATTGGAAATCACATATTAATCAAATCACTTCTAAATTAAGATATCTGACCTACATATTTTATAGACTTAAGGAAGTACTAAACATTGAAAAATTGAAAATGATCTACTTTTCCCTGGTGCAATCATCAATCACTTATGGCATTATAGGATGGGGTGGTGCACTTGATACATTTATGAAGCCTCTACAAATAATTCAAAAACGCATAATTAAAGTCATATATAAAAAAATAAAACATTCTCGACCAACTTATTATACAAAGAAAGTAAAATATTTAACATACGTCAATTATTTATATTACAAACTTTGAAATATGTGTTTAAAAACAAAAATAATTTCGAAATAAATGAAAACAGAACGAGCAAAAGAATAAATAATATATTTTATACTCCACAAACCAATACTAAATTATTGCAGACACATAGCAGTTTCATTGGTCCTCGTACATTTAACCTTCTACCACTACAAACTCAAATGATAAATAAAATGATAAAATATGTAAAAAAGGTAAAATTATGGTTAATAATGTAGATATTGAAACGCTTTTTCTATAAATTTATCCATCCTTCTACAACTCATTTGCTGTAACTTCTTAACTGTAGTACAATAAGTTTTCTGTTTATTTTATTATTTTTATTTTATAATTACTAAAAAAAAAAAAAAAAAAATTGTATGTTTTTTCTCCATATTTTTATTTTATTTTTATAATAGCTGAAAAAAACCCTTTTCACTTATTCTACCTATGTAATACTTATTTTTTACACTATCTTTATATTTAATGTGTTTTTTTAAGTCTAATTTATACTTTGGGTACTTAGAAATGTATTATTTTGTTTTAATATTACCCACACTCAGGCAGTGCCTTAGTGGGTTTTCATTTCTTCTTCATGATTGTTATTATATATTGTGTTATTATACATATAATATTTGCTATTATACATTATATGTAAAAAGAAATGGGAATAAATAAAGTAAAAAAAAAAAAAAAAAAAAAAATGCTTTTGGCCGTGTTTGGTGACTAGATCTGAATAGTCGGATACTTTTCAACCATTCCCTTTCCCAGCTTATTCCCTTCCCAACTACTTTCAGCCTCACAACATAACCCAATTGGGGATGCTTTGGTCTCACTGGTTCCAGGCGGTTAGTAACAGTTGGGAAATATATAATGGCTATTAACGTAAAAAAAATAATCCAAATCAGGAAAAAAGTCGCAAAACAAATCTTATAATATAAATAAGAGATTGAAATTTTTTTCCCATTGAAACTTTGAAACATGAGACAAATGTTTTACCAGAACTTTATTCAATGCATTATACAAATGTTATTTTCCAACCCCAAAGAAAGCAATTAATCTTATTTCGTCTACCACGCAAATTCCATTTAACAAATTGTAAAATAATATCAACCCTATTATGCAGACCCTAAAACAACATCGACCATCGCGTTTCTTTGAGGGTCTACCTTTATTGAGGCTTCTAACTCAGGTCCAGCGGGTCATGCGTCATACGTGTAAGCCCCTAAGCCCGGCTGCGGGATGCGGGCGAGAGAGCGCGGGCAAGTTGGTGCGGGTGGGGGGTGCGGGCAAGCGGGCACGCGGGCCACATTTACAATTCAAGCCGGGGTCCCCTTTGACCCGGGGCCGGGGGTTCTAAGCGCGCCGGCCGCGGTGCGGGCGGGTTCACCTTTTGATCCTGTGCCATGACGGAATAAGAGCGGTCAGCTGCGGGCGCATTTGCATAAAGCCACTAGATGACGTCACCCGGACCTACGCCGATATGCTAATAATGCCATTACGGAATTGACGAAAATTGAATACAAAATTTAAAAAAATAACATGTTTTCCAAGAAGTACAAAAGTCAAGTAAGGAAGTCAATAAAAATATTTTAAAAAGTAAAGAATCCGAATAGTGCATTTGCATGTAGATACATGATATTTAATCAGAATTAGGAACCAAACTATCGCGACGGGTTGTTTCATAGAACTTTAACAATTCATCAATTTAAAATATTAAATTTCAACAAATGTAAAGTTTTGGAATTTGTTGAATTGTTTAAATTTTGCGAAACAACTCATCAGTTGTCGTTAGTAGGTACGTGAGTAGTTTTCTGAAATTAGCCCATTTATTATACCCAAAGACGGGTACCGCCGCCTCGGAAACCATTGATTGAATAACCAATATCTCTGCCGTAGGCCATCCCGAGTGATTTGGTACGTTTGGTGACCTAGCAGGAATGTCCGAGTTCGTGGGGTGAGGATTGTCTGTGTATTGGCGCGCATGCGTCTGCCCACCTACTGCATGGCGGGTCAAATCGAAAGGTTGAGGGAGACCTCTTGATTTCTCTGGGTTGACTATCTCAACCCGTTGCCTTGAACCGCAGTTAGAGGGATGGATTCGTACATCCGCCACTTCTGGACACAGTGACCCCCAGATTCGAACCACTCCTACCTTTTTCCTTCCAAGAGCTTCCTCACCTTCCTTTCCTTAAAAAACCTTCCACACGCCATCCCCGTCATGCCGTAGATAGGGGATATTTTTCCTCAAAGCCTACTGTGAGCAGCTAACGTAAAAAATGTATTAAATGTTTTATTTTTGTTTTGTTAAAGAGAGGCAAAAGACCGTATTACAAATAACCGACAGTATTTGAATTCTTCCTCCTACCATCATTGTTTGCGGAAAATGTTGCTCTTGTGATGGTGTAGCTAAGTTCCCTAGCAAAATAGTAAACCGGCAACGTCTAGATGAAAACCTGACGCTTTTGACCACTCGGCTAAAACCTTTCCTCGTAGCAACTGCTACGTAAGCCCATAAATAATTATTTTTTATCATTATAGTTATCATGCTAAATTTTCCCAAAAACATTATATTGATTACTGAAATTCTTTACTCTTTCTATTGTTCCAATTGTTGTCTTCAATATAAATGAGCAGTTAAAATGAATAAAGTCTAGAAGTTTCTCATTACATAATATTGAGTAACTCATTCTGTTGTTATGTATATGTTTTAAGAAAGCTAGAATTATATTATGAATTACACTTGTCCTGCTTTGAATCTCTCTCGGATTTTACTTTATTTCTAAGGGGGACGGATATAAATTTTGTTTCATCTTTTTGAGATAAAAGAGAAAATTCTTCCATTTTCAGTTTATATCCAACGTTTCTAAAGGAATAAACTTTCATTAGATTTATAGTTCACATTATTCAGTTCTCACATGTTTTACAGTAAAGTATATAACGATTTTTGGAATTTGTTAAGATTTAAGAGTGAAATTGAATAAATATCATTCAAGGTAGGTACAATATTAATAAAATTCAATTTCACCAATTACTGGTAAAGAAACCTAAACACAGAGAATAATACGAAATAAAGCAGTACCTACGATACACGTAACCATAAAATACATGCGCTACACAGTTTAGCAAACTGCGTGCATTGGGAAGTTTGTTTTTTCGAAGAAAACTTCTTCTGACAGGTTTTCACTTTGTGATGCCATTATTTATTTTATTAAAAGACAAATAATTTTGCTAACATCACTTTATTTTATACACAATTAACATGTTTTGTGAACAATGTTCACATCATCAGGAGTAATATTTGTATTTAATGTATCTTTTCTCGGAAGATTTTTTCAATGCGGATGAGTATTTCAGGCTGATAATTATTGCTTATAATAATTGTTACCCTTTGTGCTATGCATAAAAATCTTGTCTTAACGTTAGTTTAACAATTAAAAATAATAATTAACATTTGACAAGTTTAAGTATTTTCCCCAATAAATGAAGACATAATTTGTCTCGACGCCACCTAGCGACGGATTTAACACTAACAGTGTCTCTCTTGCAAAAATAAAGTTGGTTGTTTTCAGGTGGAAAAAAATATGATAAGCAGTAATTGTTGAATGAAACACTAGTATATATTGAATCATTTGGCGGGTATAAGATAAGCCGCCATAGCTCAATTGGGAGAGCAGCTGACCGGCAATCAGAAGGGCACGGGTTCAAGTCCCGTTGGCGTCATGTTTCTTTTCTCGGAAGATTTTTTCAATGTGGATGAGTGTTTCAGGTTAATAATTTTTGCTTATAATAATTGTTACCCTTTGTGCTATGCATAAAAATCTTGTCTTAAACGTTAGTTTAACAATTAAAAATAAAAATTAAAACACATATTGTTGCAATTCAAATACGTGATGGAAAATATAAAATGCGTTCAAAAGACTTCTGTTAACTGACAAAATAAGATCATTTGAATTCATTTCTACGAAATCAATATTTTACATTCACACAGATGTTTTCTGTGTAACAGAACTTTTAAACTTTATTAAGCTAATGTGGATTTAGTTCGGAGAGAGATTGTAGTATTCTTTACGCCAAAGGGGTTGACAAAGATTATTCCAAAGGATTGTTCCTGTCAAAAACGGGGGTTCGGAAAGGGGTTGTTTTATGCGTTGCCAGGTTACGAGCACATCAGCCATCAGCTACCTAAAGCCTTATTTCAGCAATAAATAACGTGTAATTCTACACATTTTCCTCTGCGGCGACACTCGTAAAAGATTTTTAACGTATAACGTAACAAGAATGTTTTGCCATCAGTTGTAAAGAGCCACGATTCCATGTAGGCTGCTAGCAATGGCATTACCTTTCTGTGTGAAAGTATTGTTATTTTACCTAGTATAAGCTGAGCTTCCTGGCATTGCCCCGGATTAACACAGAGTTTTTTTAAATCAGATACCTACATACAATAAAAAAACGAGTGTTCTTTAGACCACACGACTGAAGTAAAACTTCAGTAACTTTTATCTCCCTCCCAACTTCCGTTCGCCTCGCCCGATCACACTTTTCGAAACGTTCTCGTCACGCATTCACTAGCTTACTCCCCAATTCAAGCGTGCGTAAAGAATATAGTATTTTGAACAGTAAGTACGCAAAATTTCATGAAGAAGCACCAATATTCTGCTTGAAAGGGTAGAAAAATGTGTTGGGAGAGGTTTTTAAAATCTCATGCAGATGTCGACCTTCCTCTTATTTTGAAGGTCAAATGTGCAAAATATCATCAACCTCGGAATAAAAATTTAGATTTTTATAAAAATATATTCTACGCTATCCTCCACGGATTTATATAAATAGATAAGTATGAAAACAGAGCTGCGGAAGACCTCCATAAGAACACGAAATAGAGGAGATCCATTTGGAAGGAGGAAATTAGCCAATCTTTTAAGAACCAGATATACTCGTACATAACGACCCTTTTTTCGCTGAATACTGTGTGTAAACATTGAGTTTGCCTTGAACATTTCTCCCAGTGCCAAAGATATCAATGTAATTTCTTCTTCAGACCGTCATTCAATGATGCATTGGTTGAATAAATACTGCCTTCAAACCTTAATAAATTTGTACACAAAAATTTTTATTTTAATTTTATATATGTATATACTCGTATAATAATATTATTACACATTTATAAAAAAAGGCTTGTTTTTAAAGCTGTATAATTATTACTTCGCGTGACAGCTACTTCGTCTTCTGAAGGCATAATCAATTTGTGAAGTCACGTACGAATGACATATTTATTAATAACAAAAAAGACATAATTATTTTATAGCCGAAAGGGCATTTTTAAGGTATTTTTGAAGAGAGGAAGGAGTGAACATGGGTCTTGAAGAGGAAGGAAACTCGGAGGCCGGTAAATCGTTCCAGAGCCGAGCTGTTGAACTCAAAAACGTTTCGTAAAAGCGGCCCGTTCTCATGTGTCAACTGTAAACATGTGTTTTTAATTAATTGCTTTCATATTTATTACCTAAGCCCCTTTTTGATTTCCATGTAGGACATCGGAAACTGGTTATCATTAAATTGTCCTTTGAAGTTTCCTCACTTATTGGATTGTTAAAAGTGTTACGTATGCAACACTTACCAATACTACCTTACGTAGTAACTTGTATTTATGAGTTCAATAATAAATTGAACTCGGCCTAGGTATATTTAGGAGTTGTGAGCCAAATATACTTTTTTTTTGAAAACAATAATATTATTAATTAATTAATTATGTTATATATGCATATATTAATATTACGTAAATATTTTTATGATACCATCTACACTTTTATGGTCGATATTTTGAAGCTCTAGACCCAAAAACACGCTTTTAATTATGTTAAAAATGGGCATCCATTCTATTTCCCGATCTCATTTCATTTGTTTTTCTGACACAAGTCGAGGCGCGAATGAAAGTTTCATGGTGTTACTTTTATATACCCCATAAATATATATATCAAATGGGGTTCCTTCATTTATCTACCTGTGTTTCAATATCCTCGTCAGCCTTGCTATCTCTCTATGTAAACCATCCCAAATACACAAACATTTTCATTTGATCTCATCTTAAGATCACAGAAATCTATCTACAAAAGCGTAATTCTGTGATCTTAAACACCCCTTGTAAAATATTACTGAATATTAAGAGATATAAAGGTAAACATGTCTTAGTACTTTTTCATAAATAAATATATTTTTTAAGATAAACATTCCAGGGTTAAGAGGGTATTTCTAAAGAAAAACAGAAATATGTCATTTTTAAATCAGATTTTAGACTATTGACTCTTTTCCATAAAAAATTAAAAATGGATTTCGAAGGATTGTTCTTTTATCTAGCATTCACATGTTTTAAATTTTGTGTAAAAATGTTTATTTTTAGTATAATGAGGTTAAACCATAGGTCGTTGGCAGATTTGTTAAATTTTCAAAAAAGATTTTGTATTATACCACACCCATTTCAAATCATATAATCATGCAGTTAAATAAATCAATAGAATATCTATGTATCATATGTTTTGCAATTTTAATTTTGGTTTCAATAAAATCATTAAAAAATAATATATATACGAACTTGTGTTTCTTGACGAAAATTGGTCCGCTTGTGTATTTATTTGCGCACTTACAAACTAATATATTCCAGATATTTTTAACATGCTTATTTAACTAAGACATTATTGAAATATTAAAATAAAAAAATAATTACGTAAAGTACATTATTTTAATAGTTTTATCATCATGTCTTTCAGCATTTTTGGATGTACGTATATATGAAAGCAAATTTGGAATGCAATAAAATCGATATTGAGTTATAATTTAAAAAGCTGGTACGGAGAATAATTAATCTTTCTCATTGTAACCACCCTGCATGATCGTAATGTAATGTACGGGAATACGGAGGTAAAATAAATGCACATCTGGTCGCAAGGATATTTATTCCGGACTGGCCGGTTGTAAGTAACGTTTGCCAATACCTACGCAGTAGGTAGTTAATAACACCACACCTTCACCCCTAAATACTACTATAAGTAACGTATCAGCCTAGAACTAGAAAAAAAAAAATTTAATAATAATAATAAATACACATTTTTAACCTTGCTTGGACAGCGAAAAAAACAAAATATATAGATATGTTTATTATGTATACATAATAAAATTACATTAGTCGTTACGTATGTTAAACCTATCAACGGGGCGCCGAACCCGCTCTGGATAGCGGCGACTCACCGTAGTCTCAGTTGAGGCTTGGGGCGGCTCCTCGGGGCTGACGGGTTGAGGCGGGGGCAGCGTTACTACAGTGGTCTCCGTCTCCGGACTCAACCCCACCTGGTCTCCGTTTCCGGAAACAGACGGGAACACCAATGAACTCCTCGGTCTTATTTGGTCGATGTGCCTGTTGTATGTTGCCCCATCTAGCCCTGATACTCTTAAATTCCTAGTCCCTACCTTATCCATTACTTGCCCCCCTGCCCATGTCTTGCCTGGACCGAAATCACGGAACCAAACTTTATCACCCGCGCCTACTGCTCGGTTGGCCCCACCTGCCGCCTGGACTTGTCGCGCTTGACCCGCCTCTACTATAGCTGCCCTATCCGGTCTCATTGCATCTAAACGGGTACGTAGTGTTCTGCCCTGTAATACTCGTGCCGGTGTCTCCCCCGTAGTGCAATGTTCTGTGTTGTGATAGATTAACAAAAATCGTTGTAATGCTATATTTACGTCTACTTTATCCCGCAAAGCTTTTTTAATGACGTTTTTACAAATTTTAACAGCGTTTTCGGCCGCACCGTTAGACGCCGGATGGTAAGGTGCTGAAAATACGTGGTTTATACCGTTCCCCCGTATAAAGCTTTCAAATTTCTCACTAGTAAAAGGAGGACCATTGTCTGAAACGATTTGACGCGGTAGCCCAAAACGTGCCCATATTTCCCGTAATTTATCAATTGTGACTTCAGCCGTAGTCCGTGTCACGTGACAAATTTCTATCCATTTCGAAGTGGCATCAATGGAAACTAAGTACGTGCGTCCCGCAATTTGCAGAAAATCGAGATGAAGTCTCTGCCAAGGGCGTTCCGGCCATCGCCATGGACGCGGAACCGATGCCGGCGGGGCCGCCGCTTCAGCTGCACATACCTCGCACTCCTTGCATCTCGTCTCTATAGCTTCATCCAAACCTGGCCACCAAACATAGCTCCGCGCGAAGCTCTTCGTCTTTACAATGCCCATGTGGCTTTCATGTAACTCCGTCAAAACCTTTGACCTGCAGGCTTCTGGCACGACTAACCTATGCCCCCACATTACACATCCTAGTTCTTCATATAATTCTTTTCTTCTATTGAAAAACGGTTTTAACTGATTTATTTCAACGTATTCCGGCCAACCATACTTAATGTACCCGATAACCCTGCCTAAAATGTTATCGCGCTGTGTTTCTCTTTTTAATACCGCGTGATCCAATAACAAACTATCCTCGGCAAAATGCAAATATGTTTGCTCGACTTGTTCCTGTTCTATCACCCCGCTGTTTTTAACCGGTAATCGTGACAGTCCATCGGCTCCGTTATCCGCCGAACGTACGTATTCAATGTCGTAATCATAAGCGGACAATATTATGGCCCATCGTTGTAAACGACTAGCTGCCATTTGTGGAATCCCCGTTTTAGGCCCAAAAATTGACACCAAAGGTTTATGATCTGTACGTAATAAAAAATGACGTCCATATAGATATTGGTGAAATTTTTTAACAGCAAAAATAATTGCCAACGCTTCCTTGTGAATTTGTGAATAATTAATTTCGGCACTATTCAAGGTTCGTGAGGCGTATGCCACCGGACGTTCCATTTCCCCCTCTGCCCCGCGCTGAGAAATAATCCCCCCCAGTCCCCGCGAAGATGCGTCACATGTTAAAATTAATTGCCGCTCCGGATCGTAATGCACCAAGACTTCGGTGCTGGTCAATAATGATTTTACTTTTTCAAACGCCTTCCTGCACGAATTGTCCCATTGCCATTTACACTCCTTTTTAAGCAGTCTATATAAGGGCATTAACAATAAACTTAAATTTTTTACAAATTTTGCGTAAAAATTGACCATGCCTAAAAATGATCTCAATTCTGAGACATTTGTCGGTTCAGCAATGTTTACGATCGCCTCAATTTTTTCTTGGGAAGTACTGATTCCCGTTTTATCAATAATAAACCCTAAATATGATACCCGGTCTGCAAAAAAAACACATTTATTTTGTTTCACGCGCAACCCTTTTTTCTGTAAAACATCTAGAACCGAATATAATGACTCATTATGCTCCTGAGGAGTTTTTCCAGTTATCAAAATATCGTCTATAAAAACGGAAACGTTCGGTATTCCTTTAAACAAATTTTCCATATATCTCTGAAAAATCCCTGGGCTAGACGCTAAACCGTACACTAATCTATTATACTTAAACAACCCGAGATGAGTGTTAATTACCGTGAATTTTTTTGATTCTTCATCTAATTCAATCTGATTGTAGGCGGTCGATAAATCAATTTTAGAGAAATAAATTCCTCCGTTTAAACCTGCCAATAACTCATCAATCTTGGGTAAAGGATGCCTATCGACCAATAAGACCGGGTTCAAAGTAATTTTGAAATCAGCACAAACCCTTAAAGAGCCATCCTTCTTACAAACGGGTACCAGGGGGGTAGCCCATTCTGATGTCTCCACTGGTTCAATTACGCCCGCTGCCAACATCGCCTTAAGTTCTGAGGTAACGCGCTCCCGTAGCGCGAACGGGAGCGGTCGTGCGCGACAAAAGACTGGCTTCGCGCCCGGCTGTACATATAATTTCGCACGCCCGCCGGTGAAACGCCCCAAGCCTCCTCTGAAGACATCTTTATACCTAGAAAAATCGAAAATATTTTTTTGATTATTCTTAATTAAATAATTGTCATATTCTAAAAGTGGAATATTTATTTTTAATTCGGCAAGCCACTGTCTCCCCAATAAATTAGTAATGCCGCCGTCAATTACATAAAGATCTAATTTTTTTTTAATTCCGTTACATGTAACATTTGGTTGAAAAACACCAATTGGCTGTATTTTAGAACCATTATAAAATCTAAGAGAGAGATTACATTTCTTAATAGGCAAACTCCTGAACAAACGTTCATATGTTACTTTATTAATACACGAAATGGCACTTCCCGTGTCAATCTCCATAATCAGCGGTTTATCCTCTATAGTGATTTCTTTACGTACCGAGTGACACGATTGCAGGGACAATTGGAGGATCTCTTCTTCATCTTCTTCGTTTTCTTTGACGAAGTACTGGTTCTTGACTCGAGCATTCCTTCCTTGTTCCACAGCACCCCTCGAATCTCGCACTCTTAAACGCCTCTCGGTGCGGCCTTCCTCTGATGCCTGCCGCCCATCCTGGTCTCGCTTAGGGCAAACACGCCTCAAATGGCCTTCCTGCTTACACCAGCTGCAGATGTAGGTCTTGAATCTGCATCTGACCTCTTCGTGGTTCTGGCCTCCGCATATCCGACAGCTGCTCCTGCCTGCGGTACCCTGTCTCTTCCCCGCTGAGTTCCCGATCTGCGTCTCCGCTAGAGCATGTACCGCCCCTAGCCCCGCTAGTCCTTCCTTGCTTCCTGCAGCCAGCACCTCTGCGCCCTCCACGTCCGCTGCGTTCTTCTCTGCCGCTTCCAGAGCGCTTGCTAATGAAACGGCTTTAGCATAAGTGAGCGTCTCCTCAGCAAAAAGGCGTTGTCGAATCACATCGCTGCGAAGTCCGCACACCAACTGATCTCGCAAATTCTCGTCTAGTTTCTCCTCGAATTCACAAAATCTTGCGTATTTCCTCAGTGTCGCCACGTATTGTGAAATGGATTCCTCCCGCTGCTGCCTGGTTTGTCGAAACTTGTATCTCTCCGCCATCACTGACGGTTTTGGCTGAAGATGATCATGCATAATTTTTTTCAGGTCTTCATATTTCATTTCAGTTGGTCTCACCGGGCTACATAAGTTAACCATAAGTTCATATGCAATATCGCCCACCACTGAAATTAATGTGGGTACTTTTAAATCTTGGACCGTATTATTAACCAAAAAACTGCTTTCTAATCTTTCACAGTAAGTGGTCCAATTTCCGTTGATCACATCATATTCACTGAACTTAGCCATCGTTGTTCACTATTATCACAATCGATGCAATTTTTAACAAAATTTATCCTCGTCGCCAATGTAATGTACGGGAATACGGAGGTAAAATAAATGCACATCTGGTCGCAAGGATATTTATTCCGGACTGGCCGGTTGTAAGTAACGTTTGCCAATACCTACGCAGTAGGTAGTTAATAACACCACACGTAAGAACAACTTTGGACGAAATGTGGAATTTAAACCGCTGGCTGGTTAAACGCTCTTAAGAAACGAATAACTTGGCAATTAAATAAATAAATAATATTTGAAAATCTCCTACCACCAACACAGAAAGCGGAAAATGTTGCTTGTGTCGTGAAGGAGAACTTAGCCAACCGAGGAATCGAACACGCGACGTCTGGGTGAGACCCAACCGCGTTGCCAACTCAGCCACTGACCGGTCAAATTTATTTTTAGTTTTCAAAAAAATTTAATTGTCTTATAATACCTTTAATATGTGTTAAGTGGTTCGATAATATTTTCACTGATCAAATAATAATTATATGAAAAATGGATTATGTTTTGATCAACTTTTCGGTATTGAAACTATTTGATTATCACTATTATCATACAATCAACGTTTTGTCCTTCCCAAAGTAACAACTGTTAGGTCGTTGACCTCAGAAAAACCGAGATGAACAGATCTAGACTTGATAAAATCAGAATTGTTTTTGGTCTTACTTGGGACACTCATGTCAGGGACATCTATCCGGTTTCCGATATACTTCCAATCATGATCCTTCCTAAACATGAAATCACAAGTACCATCCTACAAATTACTCAAAAATCAACTCACACTAACATCAAGTAATTTTTCAACCAAGACATACACAGCCACGAAACTCGAAATAACTATAAAATCCGCGTTCCTCAAACACAGTACAAAATACACCCTATTCAATTCATTTCAAGATATGTACAAAAACATCCTGCCTAATAAAAAAATTCAAGGTTATGCTTTAAAAGATTTTTTTTAAAGTACTTTTAAAAATAAAACATTTAATTTCCTTCTCGTGTTTTGTTCTATCTTGTTTCTTTTCTTTCCTTTTCTTTTCTCTTCAATCATTCATATTTATAATAATCCATATTTGTAATCATTCATATTTGTATGGCTTTGTTTTTTTCATTATTCGTTTGCTCTTTTTGTTTGTTATATGAAACAAAATAATTTAAATAAATGAAGACAATATTTGGGAAACCCAATCAAATATCTGGAAACAGAAAAATCAGAAAAAGATTTTGGTACCTCTTGGACACGAACCCAGGATCTTCCACTGTCCGGGCCGCTGCACTACCAACTGCGCTAAGGTGTCCCTATGCAATTCGGTCATTCGATTAGGATAGGATTTAGCCTCGAGAGAATGAGATAGAATAATCGGCCCCCTCTTGTGCAGTACTTCGTACCCTCCCCACTCTTGTCTACTTTAGTTTTCTGAAGTTTCACTTTTACCTTTTTTTAATTTAAAGAGGAGACGTTCTAAGATTTTTTTGTATATTTACAGTATTAGCATTTTCACGAACATTTGGTTCCTTAGAATAGGCAATCTGATTAGCTAGGAACTAACGTCGATCTGCCCCCTAGCATGGTCGATCGATAGGGATTGATAGGATAGCTTATGGTAACTTCTCCTCTTCCCTAACATGACTGCAGATCGCCAATGAAGAAGTAACTGATCACAGGTGTTCTTAATATATTCGATTTCAACTGTTGTTTGTACGTTAGCGATCTGCAGTCGTTCTAAGAAGATAAGAAGTTACCGAAAGATATCATATCAATCCTTATTGATCAATTGTGCTAGGAGCCTGATAAGAAATAAAAAAAAAAAACGGTGGTTAAAAAACACCCACAATAATTGATGAAAAATATTACCTACGTATAATTATACTATCCAAAATGGATCATATAGCTAACATTATTCTGGGTAAAAAAGTATGAACAATTCAATGACCTTCGCGTTTTAGGGACACGTGAGTAAATAACCTCGACAGATTTGTCCTTGTCCGTTCCCGGGATTCCGCAACGGGCATTTTGCGGCTCTCCATCATATCAGCTCGCTGCGATGCTGAGCTTCCTCTAACTAGCACACAACTCTTGAAATTGTTACTTCAAATGGACCAACATTGACACGTGCATTATTTAATCTGTCCCAAAGGCACGGCGGGACGTGTCGCGGAGAGATTGCAACGGGAGCGTTGGCGTTGGAGACGCTGCAATAAACAATAGCAGTGGCCTGATTCGCTTTTGATTTTCAATTGCATTACAAAATTGCAGTTTATTTATTCAAATTTTTGTAACGAGAAGATGCTAACATTTTTTGTAGTATAATTACGAACGTGAACTTCGGGGCAAGAGGATGATTTTGTATATTTGGGAGGACTACGTTAGGTATATTGTGTTCGTTTGAGAGGGAATAGCTGATTGCAAAAGTGACAGAAGGGTTAATTTCAGTAAGAACACAGAAATGAATTCAGCACTTACGAATAAAAGCTAAAAGGTGACGAAGCTAGCAATTCACAACGGAGTTATACGTATATAATTATCTAAACCCCAATGTATATATATACAAATCTGTGAGAAATAATGAATGTGAGAGATAAATAATGGACGAAGTTAGATTCAAAGTAGTTAAAATGATATTCATAAGTACGAGTGTTGAAGCAATGTTAAACCGAAACAGGAATAATTAAGGAACGTATCATTCAGTTTTGCATACATCGATCGAACAGTTGATTAGTGAGACATCTCCGAAAAAACGAAACTTGAGTTTAGCATGCAGTTATATGTAAAAGTACATAATACCCTCTGTCTGGTACAATACTCGGATTACTCATAAATACCACCAAATCAATTATAATGCATAATAACTTGTAGTTACAATTCAATTCAATTTAATTTATTAATTTTAAAAACATTACAAAATTATAATTTCAAGGCGTTTTAAAAAGAGAAAAATATTTAAGATGAGATAAACATTTACACTAGCAGCAACAAAGCTTGCTCATTGAATTTTGCTTCATTGATGTTAAACATATCGATATCCTAAATGATTCTATTTAACAACAAGATAGCTCTCCGTACTGTCATCACCATTGGCAAGTTAGTTCTACAAGCCGGGAGATAAAACAGTCTATGCTGTCGGTGACGCAGATAACCACCGGGAACATAGAAACTAATGCTCTCCATGATAGCTGAGTTTTCGAACCATCCACGAATCAGTCTGAAGGAATGTGTTACAATGAGCACATCCCTTCTGACCCGTAGACGGTTCACACTGAGCATGCCTAAGAGAAAGTCAGTAGGGTAGAGCCACGGATAGTAGCCATACTCCCTCAGGTAAAGAAGTCTCAGAAATGTCTTCTAAACCTTCTCCAACATGAGGGAATACTTCACTTGGTGTGGGCTCCAAACCACCGATCCACTCTTAAGCCTATTCCTAACCAAAGTATTGTATAGTACTGTGAGAACCCGGGTGTTTCTGAAATTTCTCAATTGAAATAGGCAAAAAAATCTGTTTTCTAGGTTATTAGTAGGAAATTACAAAATATCAGACTAAAACCTGATGTTATTATACATCATATTTAATATGTAAATCATAGAAACTGTGTAAATAATACTTGATTTATAATGAGCATTGGAATTTTTTTTCCTCATTAACTCAAAACATATGTAGTATTTGAAGATGCAATGGATAAATACCAAGAAAACAATACCAAGACGAGTCATTTCAAACACATTTTAGAAAAATTACGTCTTCCTAGGGTTAATTTCATAACACCACTCTTCATCAGATTTCATTATCAACGACACAAAATATTTTTTTAGAACATGGACTTACTAACGAGTTGGGTCGTGAAATTATTTGTTAAATAATACAAAAATAAATAGTCAATAGAATATAAAACAGTTAAAAAAACACTTCAATAATTGTAAATTCACTTTATGGCGTCATATTAATAATATCTATTTCGAGAACGCAAGGACGTGTCAGATGACAGATATCGCACAACGCGACTCACTGACTGTTGATGTTCGTGACAAATACAGCACTACGTGGCCTGAGTGGTTAAAGAACGGGGTTCCACAAATCCCGGGTAATTGTTAAAAGATTTTTGATGCGCATGCACGATTGATAAAATTTTACCCTTAGAATTGAAACATTCTTGAACTGGCATTCAGAACAGCTTACAAGGTCGTTTTTTTGTAAATTAATAAAAAATATCAACACATTTTATCATTTGGCCTCTATCCACCTTGAACGTATTTTAAAATAGGCATTCAAGGTCAAATGTCTGACATTCACAATGAAGGTTTTTTCGTACTTTAATTTAAAATCCCCAGCAACTCTACCGCCTGCATACTCATGTATGATCCCAACCCTTGTTACGAATGGATTCAAGTATTTGATTCACTATTAACACACTCTAATTAAAGCACACTTTTTCACAATAGCTCCATACAGGAGCACTGAGTAAAATAATTTCCCTCGGCGCATATTTCGTCTTTGGGGGTGCTGTGTGGAGGGGTTTTCAAGGAAAGGAAGGAGAGGAAGATCTGGGAAGGAAAAATGTGTGAGGGGTGGGTAAGAATCTGGGGTCAGTGTCTCCAGGAGTGACGGACGTATGAATTCATCTATTACAATGCAAGGCGATGTTCCAAGAAAGTACTGCAGGAGAGTCAAAAGTTTGACCAATCTCTCCCGATCCGGCTTGCCGGGCAGATGTATCCACCGCCAAGACCGACGAAGCCGGGCACATATGGTGACCTACGCCACAGGTGTTCGTTATTTATAAATGGTTCCAATACCAGCCTCCTAAATACATATGTCATAAATGAGAAAAAAACTTTATTTCAACTACTAAAGCGAATGAGTAAACTTTGTAAATCGTGGGAGACCGGACAACTCAGAACCTCCTTTGAAAAGTCATTAAAAGTGAAGAAAAAATTGATTAAATAGGTTATGTTAAGCGTCGATGACACGGGGCTAGTTTACAAGCTACTATCTGGTAAATTCACTATCTGTTAGTAAACTCGCCCAGTGTCATCGTGTCACTTGCTAACTAGCAGCAACTAGCAGATTGTTGATAATCTACGAAAAAAAGTTGAAAGGTCGTCAACTTTATTCGCCTACACGCTTGCTCCGCTTGCTCGTGATTGGTTTATTTACGTTTCCAACATGGTTTCCGATAAACAGCTGATTTCGACTGTCAAAAATCGGAAAAATTAGTTCACGCAGGCGTCGTTATTCTTGTCACTGGCGCTAAAAGCGACCTCGGTTTCCTACACTTTTGAGCGAGTGGACAGTTTTGTGTGTCATCATGACAATCTCACTGGCTGATTTACCCGCTTTTAAAACTTAGTAGATACTAGCTTGTAACTCGCCGTGTGTCATCGAGGCATTAGGTAGGGTTATGGGGTATTGGCTAAGGTATTGAGTTGACTTGATTCTGGATTGGCGTGGAATCGAAACATGTTATACTAGATATATGATATTTTAAAAAAGTACCAAACGCTTTCAATAATACACGACAAAAAATTATGACAAATTCACGATTAACAAAATTTCCACATTGGCTCTAAAATAGATTTGCGTGGGCGCGATATATACAGGTATAACTTGTCTACCTCTAATGGCACAGACTTATTTTTTTGGGAACATGTTTTTAGAAAATGTTAAGAAAAATATCTAAGTATCCTTCCATAATTCAAATACAAAAATATCCTTCTTTGGTTAAATTACGACCCTCCAATCTTACATCTAAAATACATCTTATGGGAGGTTTTTTTGCAAACTGAGCATCAGGGTATTTTATTAAGTCTTTACCAATATCAAAGGGTAGAAAGGGTAACGAAGAGATATGAACATGTATACAATAATATTATCCCTTTGTTATCGGCGGAGAGTACACGAGAGGGGTTTAAGGCAGTGATAAGGATCTGTATAGCAACCACGGAAACGAGATTGTTACGTTGGTATTTATAATATTTCTAAAATTTGAACTCCTTGAAAAACTTCTCCCATTGTTAAATAATAATGTGTTAGAAAGAGGTAAGTTCGTATTTTGAAAGTGGTGCCATTTTTTCTGAATAAATGATTTTTTTTTTAAATGAGTTTTTTTTTTCATGAGTTCAAAGTTTCTACATTTAAAAACTGAACTGTGAAAAATTCAATAATACACATTATAAAAGAAAAAGTTAACTCATTTAAAAAAGAAAATCGAACTAGACTTGTATATAACATATATTTGTATGCCCTTATGGGCATCACTTTTATTTATTTATACGTGTGGCATCCCCACCACCTCTCTCACAAAACATCTCGGGATCGCTCCGGCAATGACCGAGCGATTATTCGGTTCCCAGCACTAGATTCCGCCGCCCGCTCGCGTTTTGTGCCTCTCTACCCGTTTCATACGTGAACACTAAATCGTGTAAATTATTCAAATCTTAAATAAATTTTAATCACTCAAATATGAGTAAAGTGTTATCGATCAACCTCCAATATAATCATTGAACACTGGATCGCGGCCTGAAAGTACCCTGATCCCCAGGAGCCTGACTATTCATTATGGTAAAGTATTGTTATACACTCGTCTGATGAGAAGACGGAGCACAGGTCAAACATTCTCCACCAGCTCCTCAGCCCCTGGAAACAACACTTTCAACACCCTAAACTAAACACTTCTTTTGACCAACACTATCATACACACCAAGGAAAAGGTTTCTTTAATAAATTACCAAAATATATCAGAATAATTAATCATAAAATACAAATATTGAACTCTATCAAAAAATATTTTCGAGAAATCAAAAAAGGTACACCCCCTATTTCCACCAGAAAATTATACTAAAAATCATATAATGCTCTTTTCATGTCCACCACATAAGTTTTTGTTTTTCTTCTTACTAAATACATAAATATCTTTGTCTTTTAATTTCATAATCATGATAATGATGTGACCATATTAACTACACATTTGTTTTTTTTTTTTTTAATCATTAATTTGCGATAACAGAAATTTAAGGTGAACGTCCATCTGTCCGCGCCGTCTGCAATGCACGCACGGCACGCATGATTTCGCACGCACGGCACGCCTTTTTCTATATCTTTATATAGAAAAATCCGTTGCCGATACCGACCGCTGGTATTTGCCGATGTGGATGCAGTGCTGTTCTAATTCATATAAAGATATAGAAAAATCCGTTGCGTGCCGTGCATACCTACATATGTTAAACTGTTATCTTTTTTCAAATGAACATTCTTCTTCAATCCAGAAGCAAATGCTTTTTAAGGAAGAACAATATAAATCATAAGATACAAAATTTTTAGATAAACCAAATAAGAAAAAAGATTATTATTAAATACTAGCGAGTTCCCGGCGTGTGTTGCGAATCGCAACTTGCGATGCCACTTAAATAAAGAGATTGTTTCTCCCTACGTATCCTTTCTCATTTTTCTACGTTCCCCTTCCACCTTCCCTTCTCTCCTGCGTCCCCTTAACATCCCGCGTTCTGCCTTCACCTTTCTCGCCTTTCACCCTCCCGGATTTTCCTTCCTCTCCCTCCATCCGTCCCTGTCGCTAAACAATATGAAATACACTCACTTTTTAAATAACACGCGCGCCATCTACTGCAATTTTTAAAAAATTTAATAACGCCAGAGCTCACCAGTATATATATAAATTTTTGCTAGCGTGCGCTCAACAACTCACCAAAGTTTCATCGCAAACGGATGAATAGTAAAGGAAATAATTTCATAACGCCAGAGCTCACTATTATACATAGAATTCATCGCGGGAATGTGCGGATGAATGGTTTAGGAATGCATCAGGGACAAACGAAGAAACAATAATTTTTATATATTAAGATTACATCCATCCCTCCAAAAAATATATTAATTTCAAACACATTCATTCGTCGTGAGCATCGATTAACTATTATATCGTCGTAAGAGAAACGGCTGCGCGACCTTTTTCAACCAAAACTTACCTTTGTATTTGAGGCCAAAATATCCAAACAAACTGATTGTTATTTTTTTAATCAAAAGTTTTTGGGTATCGGCATGTGCTTTTGGCTCTAAAATCACGAAAAAACGATTTCTTTAGTTGTCTATATTTTGTAATTTAAAACATAAATGAATAAAGCTGCACACATCTTTAGTCAATATGTATTTACGATTCCTTTTGGTTAAAAATATAATTTTTCAGTTTGGTTAAGTTTTTTGGCCTCAAATCCAAAATTAAATTTTGCGTGAAAAGAGCTGCACAGCCGTTCCCGTTACAAAAATATTTTGAATGAACTGTGTACAAGCAGCTATTACAGCATTACGATGGGCAAATTACAAAACCAATAATAAATTACTAAAATCGAGTGCATTTCACACGCGGTAGAAGTGAAACCTTCACCGACACAATCTCAAACATTAGGAGCCATGAAAAGTGAGCACATAATCAAAATCAGCGCGACGTTTCGTAGGTACTGTACGTAGGTAAAGGCTTCATTCTAGCCTATCCTCTCGCAGACTAAATCCTATAAATATATGTTTTTGTCTCTTTTTAGTGTCGCTCGTTTTCGTTTCTTCGAGTTTTAAATCACAACGGTGCTAAAGAAGTTTACCTCAAAAATATTTTCGGCTCTCACCAGAAAAAAAAGTAATAAAACTGAATTTGATATCGACACCTTAGCTCCCTTGATAGAGTACTTGCCATGTACGCAAAGGGTCCTGGGTTCGAGTCCCACAGGCCAATATCTTTTTCTGATTTTTCTGTCGCCACATTTTCGATTAAGTTTCGCTAATATTGTCATCATTTAATGAAATACAATAAAACTGAGTTGAACTATTACCGATTTCCGGCTAAGTCACATAAATGACTATCCAGATACAGATGCAATATTAAAAGTTATTAAAATACACGCTGATTTGAATAAACACAAACATTTTTTAATGTTAAAAAAATACATTAAATTCTTGTTTAAGAGTGTCACCTAGTAGATTGTATTTCATTCATAAAAAAATCTGAAGTCTTTAATAGTGGCCATCGATAGAGTATCATCTGTAAGGTAGGTCCACTTCACTCCTTGGTGATTTATTCGTTTCCTCCTGCCCGACTAAAAGGGTCTTCGCCGTTTTTCCCTTAAGCTCATACTGTGGATTTTTTTAATGAAAATGGTAATATATTATTTTTTATTATTTATTTTTTGTTTGTATAATAAAAGATACAGTATAATAAAACAATCTTAATTAACTAATTTCATTCCCGGGTAGTGGAAAATTATTCTCGAGTCTAACTGGGACAGTTAGTCTATTTACTAATTTTTTTTTATTATTATTAGTAATTTTTTTTAACGTTTTCCCATACCTAAGCAAATGTATGGGAGGAGGTATTATTTGTTTAGTTATTTAGATTTTTTTTGTATTTTTTGTTATTTTTATATAAAGAAAGATATTTCTAAAATTTTTAGTTTTTTAAGAAAACCTGTGTTTTGAATTCTTTGAGTCTATTATTGTAGTGACCTTGATACTACTGTTATATTTTATAAAAAAAGGTTTCGTTTTATACGACGGAATTATTTATTGTAAGTACAATTGAGAAAGGTGTACACTGTTTCCTCTGAGAAGCTAATCGACGGAATGCCAGCGCTGAGCCACCACTGCCGGTGGCTCGGCCTGCCCCTCCACTCTCTCTCTATGGGTGGGATCGGGAACCTTCGGCTACGTTCGGTCATCTCCGGCAACCGATCCCCCCGCGGTAATAAGGTACCTCGTACGCTACAATTATTAAGGGATCTTATATTTTAAGTATTTGTAGTTTTGTTGACCCAAACATTTTTTACAAATCGGAATTGGTAACATGTATTTTTTCATGAGATTTTTCATGATACATGAGATTTGCTGGGTTTTTGAAAGGTACGGTTTTGCTTAGGATATCCTCTTTAGTAAACTTGTAAGGTTGAATGATACAGGAAAAGAGTATTTTATTTTCTGACTTAAAATATAAACGTTATTTTAATAATTTTATTTTTCTTGACACCCAATCGAAAATCTGAAACAGAAACGTCAGAAAAAGATACGGTCTCATCTAGGTGATCTAGATTTCTAGATTTGACCGTATCTTTTTCTGATTTTCGATTAGTGTCGCTAACATTGTCATCATTAATTAAATTATTTTTAAACGCTGGTTTTTATGAACATTACAAATAGTAATGAATGTGCGATTGAAATATCATCATCATTACATAGTATAAAATGAAGTCGCTCAAAATGTATGTGCGCAAAGATCTTTTAAACTACACAACGGATTTTCATGCGATTTTCACCAATAGATAGAGTGATTCAAGAGGAAGGGTTATATGTACAATGCATGCTTATTATAGTAAAGAAAAGCCGAGAAATTCAAATATTCTATTCAGGCTGCGGGCAGCGGGCGTTGTATTTCGTTAGACACAGCAACTTGTGGCCGGGTCTGTTAGTTGTATTTATTTTCTATTTGCTTATGCCATTCTTCGCTCTATTCCTAATAAATTAGTAGGAGTTATTGCTTTAATAATATCTATTATAATTCTTGTCATTCTTCCCTTTACTATAATAAAATCAAGACGGCATGAAAGCAATTCTGAATGGTGACCCGAGACAATGCAAAGTGCTAATTATACTCTATTGTGTATTATTCGGCCATTCAAAAATCGTTATTGCAAAATTGATTTTTATTTATTTTGTGAAAATTTAAAAAAAAAGCAAATAGATAATAATCAAGGGAAACTGTCGCTAATAATTTTAGCCTTTATATTTTATTTTTAAAGGTTGTTTTTTTTTTATGTGCCTTCATACATTTCTATTGAAAAAATACATTTTTTGGTAGTTTACTCTTATTAAATTAATTAAAAAAATATATTTTAATTCTACTCAATCGAAACAATAGGAAACGCTTAATTTTTATCGAAAACTTGGAATTGGAATACAGATATAAATAAATACCACATTACTTGATAAATCTACTGTGATTCAGTGCCGTGGAGGCCTGTCCGACTGATTGACAATCCGTTGTTAACTAATCGAACGCAATCTCTAATGCACGGACGCAATATGGGCATGCTGAGTCCTTTCTACAGGTATTTTAATGGTGTCTGCTCTAAGGAGCTAGCAGCATTGATTCACCCGTTCACAGTGGACATTGGCTTAATGCGAGCGGGTCGTTTCTTTGACCAGTTTTTTTATGAAGTCGCCTCATGTGTGGAACGAGCTATCGGTATCTGTTTTTCCTCCTTCATATAATCCTCCAATACTCCTCAAGTCTTTTCAAGATCCGCAGTTATAAATTCTTTCCAACAGTCTCTCCCTAACCCGCCTCTCAATGCTGGCCAACCGGGTGACAACAAAATTCCCTTGGGGTGCTCTTGTGTAGTGTCACTTAAAAAAAAATGTGATTTCATGTTAAACTTCGCTTTAAGATAAAGTTTCCACTTTTGTATCTGACAATTCTTGGCGGGACTCCACTATAATTGACTATTAGACAGCACAATAATCACGTAAAATACAAATCAGATACCAAGTTTTGGATCACTAGCAAAGACAGATCATATATTAACAATATTTTTAGAACCAGAATCTCCTTCCTTTCCTTAAAAAAAACCCTCCTCACAGCATCCCCAAAGGAAATTATTTTCCTCAGGGCTTCTTGTGTGGAGCTCATTTAAAAAAAAAGAACCTCCTAATGCATGCTTTCCCATTAATACGATGCTGATTGTCCTGGTACTTTTACTTTAAATGTAAGTAACATTGTTGTTGTTATACTTATTTTTGTTTTAAACTATTTATGCTAAAATGCGCCTGCTCTCAACATAGGAACTCCTAGTGAGACAGGCACAGCACAATTACCCATGTAACTTAATAAATAAAGATTATAATAAAAAAAAATTAAAAAAATGAAAAACTGAAAAAGTAAAGTAAAGTTGTTCAATATATTAACATTTAAGTTAAAGATTTATTGTACACACAAAACGCAAATATGTTACACTGACGAAGTCCTCATGAAAATAATTTTTATATGTTCCAAATGAGCACAGGAGCAATCAAAATATTTAATTTATTTTATTAACTGAAAAATCACATTAATATTTTAATTGGTGTTTCCCATTTCCACGTCGAAGATCATACATAACTTATGCAAATTCCGTACGTTTCCATTTCAGTTTTATTGGTCCCGTAAAATCTTTCTGGTTTCTTTTTAATGTCGAGACTTTTCTGTGAAGTCATAAAAAATTCACAAGATTGGCCCTTTGATTTATTGAACAATTGGAGATTGAGCCTGGAAGGAATGCACTTAAAATACCTACTCTATTTCTGGAATTTCTTCTTCCTCTTGGTATGTCCTATCAGGTCCCCCCGACGTTGGCGATCACTCTGGAAAATGTCTCTCTGTCTTGCGCTGCCCGGAATAGCTCCTCCACACTTCTAATGCCGGTGTCGTACATTTCGCAGCCAAGACATTTGTCTCCTACCAGGCCCTCGGTGACCCTCTATCTTGCCTTTCAATATTAATTGGAGCACGTGTAATGGTCCGCCACTCCTGGCTTTGACACCAATTGTGATGAACCCTACCTAATTGATTTACTTTTCTAAGCTTCTACCTCGTAGTTCAAATCTCGTAGCTACGTTCATAATTCTACCCTTATGTCCTACTGATCACACCCCTAGGTATGATGGCCTGACTTAACCCCCCCCCCCCTTTTCGATTTGTTTCTACCTCAGGCTCGTGATTTTCTAACCCCTATACTTTATAATCTAGCTGAACCTACCCTATTTTCTCAAATCCCTGCGATTTTCTCGCAGTAAACAAGATTTAAGATTTTTGTTCACATTATTTCTATATTCTTCGTTGTGTATTTTTTTTTTAGAATTTACATCTGTTTGCATACTTAGTATGCACACATATGTAGAGAAGATAATGTATTACGTGTGGTAACCCCTAGATTCTTTTAGAGAAAGTGTGAGAATTTTCCGATCTATTTAGTTATTATTATTTTAGTATATTAAACCGAGTTTGATAAACTAGCCTCACCCTTAAACCTCGTGTCTACTTGATTTCCGTAGGAATTTTGTTTGTTTATTTAATCCTTCCTATCACCGCTGATGCGTCGATAACATAAAACAACAGTTAATAAATTCAACATTTAGGTAGAGAAGTTTACCTTACCGTTGTAGGATGGTCGTACTTGAAGGTCCAGTTTTATCACTCGAAGTCCTTGTCTGCAACTTCCCCTAACATAGTGTTTTGTATTCAAGGTTTGTATTCATGGTTAGTACTCGCAAAATTGTAGAAAAGGTAGGAATGGATGGACATGGATGGATATGGGGATAATATGTTTGCTGAAAAGTCGGCTCCTCCGCTATCCAAGTGAAGACCGATGAACAACAATTCCAAACCGGATTCTCCCCAGTACGTTTGCTAGGCTTATCCTTAGATCCGAGTTTTTACCCTCTTCAACGGGCGTCTCATGCTATGAAAGGGGCCCTTCACGCCAGCAGGGGGAATACCTAGTCTTCATGCCGTTTTTCTGTCTTACTCCGACTTCCGTCTCCTCCAGATTGAATTTAACTCTACTGAGTCTAGAAGGGGTATTACATGTCTTCCCTTATCATGCCTCTATCCGTTGAATGTGGCGTAAGCTTGTGACGGGCAGATCCATCCTCCCGCGTGACCGACCCAGCGTTACACTCCACCTCTGACTAGCTGACATAAAACGCACCTCGTGAGCCTTATGTTTGCTTTCAGGTTCGACAAGGACTTACGGTATGCAAATAACCTGCAGCTTTAATGCCGCGTCAGCGTACTGCCCGCATACGTCCTTCCTCTTCCCTGTATGCCCACCTCGACAATACCGCCACAAGATCAAAGCTCTCCGACCAGAAAGGTTGACACTTACATTTCCGGATAGCTCATATTCACATACAGAAGCCTTGAAGTCTAGATACGTGTGCAAATTCAGGATTTAGGACTGTATGAGTATTTGAACATCAGTGGTTTTTAAATGAGGTCACTATTTCCTCGTGTGTTAGGTATTTAGGATTGCGGATGATTATGGACACCTACTTTCTATAAGAGAAATTTATGAAATAAGATAAATCATGTTGTCATTGAATCAATGACCTCCTGAATAATTATGATGAGCTCTTTTTGAGTTTAAAACTAGTCGCGGTATTTTACTTTGCGAAATTTTGCACGCTGAATCAATGCTACCTATTGGCGATCGCCCTAGTATAATCAAGTTGTTTAGAATTGAATGAATTTAACGTCGATGTTGCTATCACATATTGAATGCAGATTTCGTCGTAAGCTATAATTGATAAACCTGCCCCTTGACATAAATGATTGGTTTTGTTTATTTGTTGATGGGATCTAGGTGACTGTGTCAATGGATGACATTGAACTCCAATCGAATTTTTAGATACACAATCGAAGGTCATATAAACATACCCTAATCATGCTGGTGAAAGGAAGCCAATAGGTATTTGTTTTTCAAGTACGCTAGGATGCCAAAATTGATTTAGTGATGCGTTTCTATCTAATTATGTGTTAAGTATTTGTTTTATTTAATGTATGTGTTGTTGTTAATTATTTTTCCCTCATCTTATTATTGTCTTTATTTTGTAATTTTAAAATATGGGATGTATTGCATTGCACTTCCCCTGCATACATATAATAATAATAATTTATTCCCCTGGAATAAATTATTATTATTATTATTATTATTATTATACAAGTATGCCAATGTAATAACCTAAAATTGATTGAGAGGTACATTTCTATTAAATCGTGTAGTACCTAATTACATTGCGCCAATAGTTAATTAACTCCGATGAACGAATGAACGATAAGGTATAGATACATCCTTTTTTATGGTTTATTTGTTTACACTTCACATAGACGACCTTCGGTATACTGACCTACTTTGGAGATTGTTTATTTCTACAGTCATTGTCCTTTTGAAACACGATTCATTGTTTAACTAATTCTTTTATATTTTATTTGTCCTAGTTTTTACCCAAACATTGGTCGTTTAAGTAGGTACTTTGCTAACCTAAGAGGTATCTGGATGACCTAGTTTCAACTAAGGTATAATTTGCTTAACCTAGTTTTGAGAAATATAGGTATTTCGGTTACGAATCAAACTGATATCTTATGTCGCCGTATCCTTATGCGCGCTTAAATAAACAATAGACCTACCTAACTAAAACAAGTACTTGTATGACCTAATTTTTAAATAGGAATTTACTGTTTGACCTGATTTTTGAGACGCATAGATACTCTCGCACACGAAATATAGAATAAAGAGCTTCTTCAATAGTCATTCATTACGTTCTACGCGCCTCGATTCGTTTTATATGAGTTATAATAAATTAGCGTATTTACCTAACTGAAGAAAATACCTTCATATATGTCCTGATTCTAAAGCAGGTATTTCCTATTTGACCTACTTTTGAGCAAGTGAGAATTGTTATCAGTGTGTTAGTGACAAAACTTTAAAGCTCCGATTGATTTATTGGTGATGCCGCCCGTCCCTTCTTTCTCTGTCTCTGAAAATAATTATTAATTGGTTAAATCTTACCAGCCTCGATCGATTACAATTTTTCAAGTCGGGAATTTTATGACAACGACATTGTAATCAAGGCTTCCTTTTTTTGTTTCCTAGCTAACGGTTTCCTATCGGCCTTTTTGAGAAATGTCTCTGATGACGGGAAAAACTCTTCAAATATCTGTCTATTTAAGATTCACTTCGGTATTTCACTTAGTTTCTCAACCTCGTATTAACTATTGTTTTTATTTCATTCGATTCGAAAAATGATTTATCAAATTGTAATTCAGATGTTTTAATTTTAAAATCCGGAATTAGGTAAATTATTATTTATTCTCGATATTTTAATATCACTTTAGAATTAATAACCGTAGATACGCACGTTTTCTAAGTGTTAATTATTATCACTATTGTTTATTGTAATTAGTTATTTAAATCACAATGTAATTTAAAGGCATCTTAAGGTTTTCTTTTATCCGGTAAACTGTATTTATTTTAAGACACTGTATTTTTGTTAAATATTAGAAAGTCAATAACTGTATGTTGTAAAAGAAACCCGAATATTATTAAATTCTTATTTACTGACTTTAAACAATTTCATTATAAAACAAAACACCCGAACTTTCACGAAGTATTATTTTTAAGCACTTTTTCGGATTTTTTTATTCCTCAATTTAAAAGGGAGATTATATACCGATTTTACTCCTTTGCAAACACTTGTAGAAATTTCAACTTTTAATAAAGAGTTTTACGTTTGTTCCTGGACCCCGGTCTGTATCCCAACTGCCCACGGTCTGCCAACGAACTCCCCCTTCTTTATCAAACCATGGTGTTTTAAAGACTTCTTAAAGCTCTCCTTTCGTAGGAAAATGACTTCTGATCACCCAGACTTTCATAGGGAAAAAACCCAAATTCGGTTCCTTCGTATACGACCTTTTGTCAAATCTCTGATAATCTCCTATCTCATGTTTTAGACCGAAATCAGTCTAACATCTCTCTCACGTAGGAAATCACATAAATTTCCTCATTGACATGTATTTATTTAAAATTCTTATGTACTTTGGTAATAAGTCATTGTTAATGTGTTTGTAATCAAGTTTTATAGGAGTTCTATAACCTAAACATTACGTTAGAGCAATGTTAATTTTTATTGCCCTTTTTAATCGCTAATGGGCCTTGTATAAATAAAAGGCATGTTCGGATCTTCATTGTTTTTGAAAACAAAATACATGTGTGATCGACAACCATTTCCTGCGTCCACTTTGTCAGTAACCAAGCTCAATTATGTGATCCTTTCAACGGCACAAATGACATAAAACAACCATTTCTGTTGAATAAAATCATCCGTAATTTGTCCGGTATTTTTACTTGACCCCAGACACTTAACAATACTAATTGTATTTCCTTTGAGATTGCAACTAGCACACCGAGCCATCCTCTCGCATGCTCTATGCCCCCAACGAAACCACCATCTTTTTATTAAATTTTCTTCTAAAAATCGTCTTTCTAATATTTCCGCTTCATTCAGAATTGATAACAATAATTTTCCACTGTTTTATGTATATTTTTCATTTTTCCTTTCGTCAGACTACGTTAAGCATCTTTCCCTGCGATTTGCTTTAATTGTAGAGTGACCAAAATGTACTGCGGTCTTAGATATAATTTTCTCAATCTCTTGTTTGTTGTGAATGGTGTTGTCAGAACCGAGTAATCCTTATATCGGTACCTATTCAAGTAGTTCCAATTAGTTTTCTCTTGAGATATTTGGTTCTAATTACTTCGTTTCACCGTTCCATCACCATATAAATAGGGTTTTCCCCCTTTCCCAGGCTATTATCTTCAGTTTTGAAATTTTCCGAGATTCCACCCGTTTTTTGCCATCATTCCAGGTCGGTTTTAATTAAATCGTCCCCCGGGACCATTCATGTTACGTTTTCCGTGCCCTTATCGGTGATATTTATTTTCAACATTCCCGTCTAAGATTTTTTTGTTTCCATTTGAAACTTTTGGCGTCCAAAACCTCCAGTTCTCGATCTCGCCTTATGTAAACACGATCCGGGGTCAATAATCCTCCAATCCTTTGTCTAAAGGTTTGTTTATTAAACAGTTCGTTCACTCATCGTTCCTGTGAGAATTTATTCAAGGCCACTCAATCTGATCAAAGTCCACTAACCCTATACACGCCTCTATTTTCTCTGATTGGTTCAGATTATTATTAATCGCTTTACACAATCCCTTATTGGTAAAATTTAAACTTTCTTTGTTCTCGAGACAATTATGATACGAGGCTTCCCTCGCTTCAGTCTTTATACAGATCTCTGTAATAGTTCCCAACTGCTCGGACAGATGTCGCCGAATGTACCGAATTCTCTACATAGTATTAAGGAGGAAAAAAAATTCCTTGTGGGCTTCTCGTAGGTTGAAGGTTAGCATTCATCACACACGTGATACTTCTCCCCTCGAAGTGTGTGAACCAGATACGAAATCTTTCTGAATTTTATCAATCTAAGCAGTTCTCTATCTGCTCTAGCCCGCCTGAGAATTTCTGTGTTGGTGATCATATCGGTCCGTGGGACCTTGATCATTTTCCAGTGAAGCCACACAAAAAATGTTTCCAAAAACTATGAGTTTATTTATTGTTCTGTTATATTGGTGGAATTATATTGTATTAAGAATGTCAATTGCCAGCCTGAAGATGTCCATAATGGGATGAAACCGGTACTGGTGAAATAAATAAGTGGAAATATGTTAAAAAGTGTTTTAATTTCAATTTTCCAAAAACTGTTGTAAAATACTTTCCATGTTCCATAAAAGAGAGAAAAATCATACTACTTTATAAATTTAAAAGAAAACGTTACCACCGAGTTGAACAGAAAATTCCTAGAAGTGTGTTCTATTCCTACGATGCCCTTCTCCAGGCAGGAATAGATCAAAATTTGGAAGTCTCAATCTCATCCGAAGTAAGAAAAAATGACCTTACTTCGAACACACTTGACTCCTCATACAATAATACATATCTAAAAAATAAAAAAAATAATAATGAAATATTTTAAAACTTAACAATCTAAAAAGAGTATACTATGCACTAATCCAGTCATCAATTCAATATGGAATTATTGGATGGGGGGGGGGGGGGGTCATACAACAATATTCTAACTCCGATCAAAGTGATCCAGAAGCTAATCATTAAAGTAATCCTAAAGAAACTCTCCACTTATCCAACAGAAACGCTTTTCGCCGATTTCACGGTGCCTCGAGTAGAGAATATCTTAAAAAAAAATGCAATTATCCAAATTTACAAAGATAATATCATCAAAAAATTTGAAACCCATCAATCAAAAAGATATGAAGACAACTTCAAAATACCAAAATTTAATACAAAACTAATGCAAAACAATTATATCTATTTAGGAATAAAGTTTTTCAACAACCTTCCGATTGAAATAAAAAAAAAACCAAAGACATCAATAAACTGAAACTCAAACTGAAGCTACACTTCATCGGGAATAATTAACTTAATAATTACCTGTTTTTCTCTTTCTTTCTATGTATTATCAATCTATATTCATCTCTATTTTATTTAGATTTTTCGAATTTCACTTAAGTGCATAATATTTTAGTATGTAACCGTATCACATGTATGTACACCTACACTTATAGATAATCCAGAAGTTTCAATTGTTCCCATTATATTCTTACCTTTTGCATAATATTATTCTATTTCTGTTATAATTAGTGTAACTCGCTCATCAAGCACAAGAACTAGTTTCTTCTTTGGTGAGATTGCAATTTTAAATAATTTGTGTACCGATGTGTAATTTATATAAAACCACTGTACTATATATCTATATTAAATTAAAAAAAAAAAAATTAAAAAATAAATAAATAAAAAAAAATCTATCGGTTTACCCCTTCGGTTATCACCGTCAAAAATAATTTACCCCTAAATAATCATAAATACTTAAATACAATTTTCGTTATTTCTTTTTGGAGTGTTATGCCGTGTTGCGTTACCTCATTCTTTAGCCAAAGTTTATATACAATTTAACGTACTAGCAGCTTTTCATAGATAAAAATTAAACTTCAGACAAAATTAAATCCGATGGGTAGGTAAGGTATATGTTTATCATCTATATACATCATAATCACGTATGAGTATGGAAGATTGTCGATGGGTGTCTTTCTTTTATATGCAAGTCTAAAGTTTTATTCCGAGATTAGTCAATTTTTGCGCACTTGGTCATCAGAGCAAGAGAAATCGTAATGTTTGCATGAAATTTTTATAAATTTTTAATACATTTTGTGCACTAACTAACTAACTAACTAACCATCACGCCGTTTTCCCGCAGGGGTAGGCAGAGAGGACGGACCGCCAAACAACTCGGTCTTGGCACACACTCTTTGCCTCACTCACATTCATACATCGTCTCATACATTCTCTTCTATTATTCTGACTTTTGACATAACCCGACTCAAGTATCTGATTCACTTGATCGTGCCATGTCTTCCTCGGGCGTCCCCGACTTCTTCTACCATTCACATTCGCGTCGTATATTCTTCTTACACTACTTCCTTCGTTCATTCGCTCTACATGCCCAAACCATCTGAGGGTCCCTTTCTTAATCTTACTCATTATGCTTACATCAGCCTTACATTCTTTGCGGATATCCACATTTCTCACACGATCATACATTGTTTTACCACACATACGTCTCAGGGATCTCATTTCAACAGCATTCAGTTTACTTTCATCCTTCCTCTGCCAGTTCCATGCCTCACTGCCATACATCAGGGTAGGTACCAGGACTCCATTGTGGACTGCTAGCTTCGCTTTTTTTGACAGTTTTTTATTAGCGCCAACGGCATTCAGTCCACCATTAATGGAGTTACCGGCATTCACCATTCTTTCAATATCTCTTTCAGCCTTCGCATCTCTCGTAAACATACTACCCAGATACACAAACTCATCCACCTGCTCCAAATATTCATCATTCATAACTATGTTGCATACTGTTTTCGTACTCTCCCTTTCAAACACCATGACTTTAGACTTACTTACATTCATCATTAGCTCATTCTTCATACATACTTCGTTCATCCTAGATACGAGAGACTGTAGATCTTCCATAGTGTTAGAAATCAGCACCGCATCATAAGCATACAACAGGCAACATACTTTCAGATTACTCAATTTCGCGCCCAATCCCACCTCTTTCAAGTCTTGCATACAATTATCCATGTATAGATTGAATAACCATGGTGACATTACGCAGCCTTGCTTGACACCTTTTGTGATGTCAAACCACCCCGTAAAACCACCGTTCACCCTAACACACGCAACGCTTCCCTCGTACAGAGACGCAATTGCCTGTATGAGATTTGTATTCACTCCTTACTTGGACAAAACCTTCAATAGCTTTTTCCTGTCGACTCGGTCGTATGCTTTTTGTAGATCTACAAAGGCGCAGAAAAGTTTCTGGTTTTTCGCCAGAAACTTCTCAGTAAGCATACGCAAGGAGAAAATCTGGTCCATGCATCCCTTTCCACTCATAAAGGCACCTTGCACATCCCATATTTTATCCTTTGTTTCCATTCTTACCCTTTCAATCAATATTCTTCCGTACAGCTTGCCGACTGAACTTAGCAGGCTAATAGCCCTATGATTTCCACATTCCATACGTGACCCTTTACCTTTGTATAACGGCAAGATTACAGCCCTTCTCCAATCTAATGGCGTGTAACCCTCCTCTAAACACTAGTTAAAAAGTTTGCACAACCATGTGAGAATAATATGGCTATCTCCTTTAAAGTATTCGGCAGCAATATTGTCGAAACCAACAGCCTTACCATTCTTCATGCATTTTATCGATTTTTTTATTTCATCCACGCTGATTTTGATTGAATTCACTCCGTCATCGTTCATACCCAATTCACTGCTGGCCTCACTATCACCCGGATTGCTTTCGAAAACCTCCTCAAAATATTTCATCCATCTCTCTTTTATTTCTTCCTCATTCGTCAACATGTTTCCATCTTTCGATTTTATGACTTTCCGGCTTCCGTTCTCTGAACCACTCCGGGACCTTTTGACCTCCTTCCAAAACAGTTTAATGTTTTCTTTGAAGTGTCTTGTCATTTTTATTCCCTCTTCCTCTTCCAGGCGTTTCTTTCGTTCTTTCACTCCAACACTTACTCTTTTCTTACATCCCTTATAAACTTCTTTCGCTCTATCTCTCTCTTCGCTAGAATCAGTGCCAGCCGCTATCAGACGTAACCATGCTTTCTTCTTCCCTGAGACCAGTGCTTTTATCTCGTCATCCCACCATGCGTCACCTTTCTTCCTACCTTGCGTACTTATTCCACATACATCTCTAGCAGATTCACAAAGACTCACCTTTATGTGGTTCCATGTTTCATCAATGCTTAGACCGTCCATTTCCTTCTCATTCAATCTCATCTCTATCAAATTCTCATACTCACTTCTGACATTAGCATTTTGCAGTTTTTCTACTTTGACTCTTGTTGGAGTTGATATCGTTTTCACTTTAGAGCGCCAGCCGCGAAAGAGGTTTACTCTCGACACCACCAGAAAGTGGTCAGTTTCAACCTCCGCCCCTCTGAAAACTCTGGTGTCCTCGGTAACGGCTCTCAACCTAGAGTCAATTACCACAAAGTCAATTATTGATCTTTCATTTCCTCTTTCCCACGTATATTGGTGGACACATTTATGATCGAAAAAAGTATTCGATACAAACAGGTTCCACTCTAAACATACTTCAAATATTCTGTTCCCATTGTCATTCGTTCTAAGCGAAAAAATACTAAGTCTGATTTCAAAAAAACTCTTCAGCTAGTTTATACATAAAAAGATGATGTCACGGGATGTCAGTTCAAATTTACGGCAAAAATCATTTCGGGGGAACATTTCGTCGCCTTAGTTCTTAGTGCCTCCGTTCACGGAGATACTTACAAGATACTCGATCCTCGTGAGCGAGAATAATACAATAATAATAATAATACAAAATTATACGCGCCGATCGTAAGTACCCCCCGTATGATTTTGCTGGTGCCCGTTCACGGAGCTACGCGGTGGCTGTCGGTTTCCAATCAGTATCACGATACCGACAGTGCTGATCGCACGCGACGCGTCGCATCATTTGTGTCTGATACTTATTCGTTTGACGTTTGACAGACATGGTGTCGGAACATGAGAGTAATGTTAGATTTATATTTTTGAATGTAGCTATAACTTTGTGGTTATCCATTATAGAAAAATGAAACAACTCAACTTTATATAAACCACTTATATAATGAGTAACTTACTTATGTAATGAGTAATCCGACAAACGTTCCTTCTTCTTCTTCCTTCTATACGTTTGCACTGAAGAAGGAACGTTTGTTCTGAAACCGGTCGGATTTACTCATTATATAAGTGGTTTATACAAAGTTAAATTGTTTCATTTTTCTAATGTTAGATTTGTTCTGAAAGTGGAAAAAATGACTTTTTATATAACTATACGTTACCAGAATACATAAGAAAGGATTTAGTGGAGAAGGCATGAATTGATTTTGGAAAAAAAGTCAAATGACATCGCTTGACTGCGTGTTAACTCCACGGCTGCACGTGAAAAATGATAAAGTTCAGTATATTTCGGATAGCGCCGTGTACGGAGACTAGCATTAAAAAGTAGTATATCAGCAGGGTACTTGTGGTTTCGTCACAATTACGTAGATTGTAAGTATATCTATGAACGGAGAGCCTTAATTGTCCAAACGACCATTGGCAAATTTTACGGGAGGCGGCGGTTTTCTTTCATTATTTTAATGAAACACCACGATAGGTGTTTAAGATGTATATTTCCGGGAAGGTAAAGGTCTCATCAGTTTAAACAATTCTTAGTAAAGTGATTAAATATCGTTTTTGATACGTTATTTTTAATTTTAAAATTGAGTTTGAACAAAAACTAATATGGTCGTTTGGACAATTATGAACTAAGGCGACGAATTGTTGGCGGATATACTTTCGGGTCATCCAAGAAGATAATAGATATAATAAAACGAGAATAAATCGTTTAACTCATATCTACATAGTTAAATATGACGATTTGTCAATTTGATGGCCTGTGCTGTGAAATGAATTATCACATTTTACGAATGGCAACGGTTAAAATATATTATTTAACCCGAATTAGAGTAGCATGTAGATGTAGAGTGATTTATTTCCTCAGATGGATCGGCTGCTTGAAAAACCGTTTCGTGTAAGACAAATGATTATTGAGCAGCAGTCTCAAATTGCTCGTACTTTTAAGGGACGTTAACTGAATGTGCTTTGGGAGCTTCAGGCATGTCGTTATACATAATTTATAAAACAAGGGTAGGTAAGTAGAAAAAGCCAGTGGAGTTTTATTCCATATTTATTCCATACTAGCTTTTTCCCGCCGCTTCGCTCGCATGGTATTAGGGGATTTCCACTCAGCCTCCTCCACCTTCCCTCTCCCCACTCCACTCCCCCCATCTATCCCCCACCCCCTCCACCCACGCCTCCCCCCACTCCATTTTCACATCAACCCCCCTCCCCCTCCACCCACCCCATCCCTCAATCCTCCCCCCTCCACCTTCCATCTCCCCACACCACTCATCCATCAATCCCCCACCCCACACCCTCCCCACTCCACATCCCCCCACCTTCCTCCACCACTCCCCTTTCCCTTCCTTCCCTCCCCCCTCTTCCACTCCACTACGCCTCCTCCAAATTTCCTCTCTCCACTCCACTCCCCCCATCAACGCCCTCCACCCACCACTCCCCTCACCCCCTACCCCTCCACATTCCCTTTCCCCATACCACTCCCCCACCATCAACCTCCGTCCCCCCACCCCTTACCCCTACCCACACCCTAGTCCATCCTTCCCCTTTCCCCTTCCTTCCCTCCCCCTTCTCCCTCCTCCTCACTCTCCTCCCCCTCCCCTACCCCCCTCCACCAAAACCCTCTCAACACCCCCTCCCCCCTCCCCACTTCCCCCACTCACCTCGCGCATTCCACACATTCATTCCCGATACATTCAGCAAACTGCTAGCATGCAACCTATTATAATTACGTATACAAATTTCATAATGCCAGAACTCAACTGTAGTTTTATATGAAAAAACGAACAGAAAAAAGAATTATCCAATATATTTAAGTCGTTCGGGTTTATGCGCATACATTATACATAATATACATACATTTCGGTGATTCATTTTTAGAGATAGTTATTAAGTACGAATTATTATTCTTCTATTTATATTCTACCAAAAAATCTAGTACGGCCGTTTTATACACAAAAAATGCGTTACCTGTCTATCCAATTAAAACAATAATTGTTGTGTGATGTCAAAATTTGACAATGACATTTTGCAAAACAAAGATTCTTAAATAAAAATTCTATTTTAGAAAATATTTAAATTAGCGAATTTAGTACCTACTTCCCTAATAATTTGAATCGATTAAAGAATTTTAGATATCTTACTAATCGTGCCACCTATTGCAATTTTTTCATACAATTTTCGTAATCGCAGAGCTCTGAGCTTTTTATTGTAAAGTTTCATAAAAATCCATTCAGTGAAGTAGGAATTAGTATTTTATACATATTTGAATTTTAACATCAAAAGGATGACCATAATAACCTAATTAAAAAAAAAACATCGTTTCCAAGGCGACAATTGGCGTTGGCAATAAATCGATTTAGTTAACGACTGAAAACGTATGATAAATAATTTCATAACGCCAGAGATTATTCAAAACGTCAAAGTTTACCAATATATATAGCTTATAGATCTCGCAAATAATGTAGCTTTCTATTAGTGAAAGAATTTTTAAAATCTATTCAGTTGTTTTTGTGTCAAAGAGTAACAAACATACATCCATACAAACTTTCACCTTTATAATATTAGAAGGATTCAACAATTTCTGAAATTCGAAACACTATCTCTAATGCGAACGTGAAAATATGTGGTCTTACTTACGTGCAAAATGAAATTCTATTTCTTGCTGCATTTATCTACCATCCTCTAGCTGTATGGAAAAACATTTACAATTATCACAAAATTAAAATTTTTGGTTCATTATTTCCCAATTTCTAACAAAAAATTGACTTGAAAATACCTTTAATAAGAAGTTGGTATGGATATCAAACGAACTTATTTACAGTTTCGATTTTTGTACTTTTACGCCTGTATACGTGTGCAGTAGGTATATATACAAGTAGTTTTATCCTTGATGCATTTGAATAAAAACACACCCCTTCGTAGACAGTTATTTATATTTTGTGTAAGTAGGTATACCGTATTTTCCCTAAACCGACAGCATATTGAACATAAGTATGCCGGGGATCAACCGTTGGGGGATCAACTATCATGGAATCGGAATAAAATATGCTTTCAAAATATCAAAAACAATTTAAAACATGGTTATGGTATAATTGATTATAACTTTTCATCTTTAACAAAGCTTCTGACATGACTTACTTACCTAACTAATGATCACATCGTTTGCCGCAGGTATAGGCAGAAAGGACGGACCACCAAACAACTTATTCTTGGCCCACATTCCTTGCCTCATTCACATGTATACATCGTATCATTCATACTCTTTTGTTATTCTGACTCCTGAAATGGCCCGACTTAAGTAACTAGTTCACTTGATCATGCCAGGTCTTCCTCGAATTCTACAATTCTACATTCTGCATAATAAGGAACTCCAGACAAATTTACTTTATTTTTTTTTATATTGGCCTTTTAACTTAAATAACTGCATATTTATTTTTATTTTTAGGGTTATTTTTAATAGTCAAAACAAATTTCAAAGTTTTAATTTTTTAAGATCAAATAAAGTACAATAGATTTTTGTACAATTGTAGAAAGTATAAATTTTAATGAAACTTAAAAAAATATGACGTTATCCGCTTCAGCGTAAGTTTCTCTTTTCTTGTAAGAAGCTCAAAGAAATATTAAATTTTAGTCTTATATTATCCTGCTTTTTGTGTTTGAAAAAATTGGGCCTTTTTTGCGGATGGTTCAAAATATTTTCGCTTTACAATAAAATGCAAATATTTGGAATAATTCTGAGCACATTCAAGAACCAAAAACAGTTTTAGAAAGGTGATGAAATAAGCTTTCAAATTATAAAATTCGATTTTTTTTTTGTTTAATTATAAAAATTTTGCGTACAAACATACTTTCTACAATTGCATAATAGATTATTAATTGTCTTCACGAGTAATTATAATTGAATTATATTAAAGTTTTTTTTAAGTCTTCATCAGGGAAAAAAGAAAATTATTTTTTCACTTATTTAACTAAAAATTAGTAAAATAAATACATTTTACCTTAAGGCCCATTAATCAGCGGCCGAGAATTTAAATTTCGTCAAAAGATGGTTTTGCAATAGTGCCCTTGCTAATGTGCTGGGCGGTTACTGTGAGAAAGATTGATTATTCTCCGGCACTTTTAACTAATAACTCAATATTAATTTTATTTCGATCAAAATTTGTTTTAAGATATACCCACATTCAAGATAGTAACAAAAATGCTCAAATAAGTGATGATAAAACTATTAAAATTATGTACTTTCCGTAATTATTTTTTTATCATAAATCGAACAGTATTGATTTCATTCGGAATTGATTGAATTTCAGAACCTAGCTACGAGTGCATGTCGGACGCCACGCAATTCGCGCCGCGCCACAAATAACACCTATGTACGTGGAATTTCACACAAAGCTACTGTTATAATTCGGTTTCGAATTCAAGATGTCGCTACATCCGTCAGCAGTTCGAACGGGAACGTCTCCCCACTAGGTATAACAGCTACGAATTTGTGATACTGTTCGGATTCGGGATATGAAAAGATTGACGGTAGTACATGTTGTATCAAGTGTCTTTATATTACATATGACTTCATTGCTGTATCTTTGTACTTCGTCCGGGTGACATTGGACCCGAGGAACGGGCTGTTTTTGGAATCAGTTCGTATTGCATCTATAAAATGGTCACCAACACTAACTGGGCGAAATCGAACTAAAAACCGCCCGCAGGGCCTAGTAGTAAAAACCTGCGGAGCGAGTTTTTAACAGCTATAATTTATGATTTTTCAATAACGTCTAAACAAAATAATTATTTATTTATATAATGAATAACAGATTGCTTTGTATAAACCACTATATTATAAACAATATCTACATGTTTCGATAACAATGTTATCTTCATCAGGATATGTTAATATAAAGAAAAATAAATGACAAACAAGTATAGACAAATTAGAATAAACTATTACATAGACAAAATATTAAAAAGTAGAGGTGATTAATTACTTACAAATCATAAAAATAGTTATACAAAATTAAATATAAAAATTATTTTAAGGAAAAATAAAATTGCTTTTAGATAATAAAAAACTTTTAGGAGCAAATAATTAGTCTAAATCAAAATTAATAATGCCAACATTCTTATAAATACTAACCAGGAATTATTAGATTCCTGGTCAAATAAAATTATTCATGCAAAACACTTCAATTATCTCAACCAAACGTATGTTGACGAACTTTTGTCAAACAAATGGTTGAGTATTGGAGAGTTGAGCGCAGAAATAGAAGGATTTATGCTTGCCATTCAAGATAGAGTCATTAATACTAAAAATTATAGGAAGCATATAATCAAAGATATAAATCAAATTGATGATTTATGTAGAAAATGTTTGGCTTTTCCGGAAACTATAGAACATATTATATCGGGATGTTCTATATTAGCGCCGTCCGAGTATACATTTAGACACAATCATGTTTTAAAAATTATACACCAAAGTTTGGTAATTAAACATAACTTGATTGACTGCCGTAATATAGTACCATATTATGAATATGAACCAAATTCATTTTTAGAAAATGAATTTTATAAAATATATTATGATAACTAACAGACAGAACAATTAGTCATAATAGACCTGATATAGTTTTACATGACAAAATAAAAAAAATAACTTATATCATTGATGTAGCTATTCCAAATTCCTGTAATATTCAAAAAACTGTTTCTGAAAAAATTAGAAAATACACAGATTTAGGAAATGAGATTAAAAGAATTTGGCATTCTCGGACTATAAAAATATTACCATTTGTTATTTCGGCTACTGGCATTATACCTAGGTTTCTGATTCAAAATTTAGGCGTATTAGATTTGTCAATGAATTTATATATAAAAATGCAAAAATCGGTAATTTTAAATACATGTAGGATTACAAAAGATTTTTTAAATACTTATATTGAGGGATCAGTAGGATTTATAGGTTCAATTAGGAATTCCACAGAGCCGAACCCTCTGATATGAAAATATCTGGAGTCGGTGAATTATTTTCCCATCTGGTCTCTGGTAGGTTGACATGTTGTTCTTGTATTGTTTTGTAATTATAGTACTTATATAGTGCAATTGCATAACGTGAATTGACCAGATGATCATTTGGGAAGTATGTGAAAGGGTTTAGTTTTTCCTGTGGGGAAAATTAAACCCGGACATTTAAATCTGGTTCGTATAAAAATTAATTGTAAGTATTAAGAAGAAAATAAATTTAAAAGATGGCTATTTAAAAAAAATGTTTGGTTATTTATAATATTTAATTTACTATTAATGCTTTTTCTAATTTCTAAAATTTCTAAATTATCCAATTGTATGCCCGTAGTGTTAATATGTAAAATTTTAAGACCTGTATTAATGTCAAAAGAATGACTTATTTCCAAAATACGGTTGGCTAATTCAGAATAATTATTATTATTTAAACATCTTATATGTTCCTTAACTCTAATGTTAAAATTTCTAGAAGTTTTTCCAATATAAAAAAAGTTATAATCATTAAAAATTAATTTATAACCCCAGATTTGTTAAAAAAATCACATTTATCCTTATTATTTAATATATAATTTTTTAATTTGTTATTTGTATAAAAAGCTAGCTGTTCATTATTTGGCATATTTTTAATTATTATATTTGAAATTTTATTATTTAAAAATAAAAATTTTCTCTAATTATTATCATTTTCAACAACGTGTGGATAAACAAAAGATCTAAAAAACTTTTTCTCATATTTTTTGTTTAACATATTGTCTATTAATTTTGAATTATAACCGTTATTAATTGCGATTTGTTTAATAGTACTTAATTCTGTTTTAAAATTACTCAAAGATAAGGGAACATTAATTAATCTACTTCGCAAGGTATGAAAAGCTGCTAATTTTGTGAATATGGATGATTAGATGTTTTATGTATAATGATATCTGTATATGTATCTTTGCGAAAAATTTTTAATTTAAATTTATTAATAATGATAGAAATATTTAAATCCAAAAATTTAAGCTGCAATTATTTCCAATGTCTAGGGTAAATTTATTTTTTTTGTTGAGTTTATTAATGAAATTTAAAAATATATTTAATTGTCTATTAGTGCCAGTCCATATACAAAAAATATCATCTACATATCGATATTACAAACATGTAGATATTGTTTATAATATAGTGGTTTATACAAAGTGATCTGTTATTCATTATATAATTAATGATGCCACAAAGTAATTTTGCGAAGTTTGAAGAAGTAATTATTTATTTATTTATTTGTTTATTTACGCCCTAGTGGGCTTTTACAAGAATAGATAATAATAGTTAGGCAGGTACGTAGTACATAATTATAATTATTAAAATAATAATAAAAAATAAAATTAATTAAAATCAAAATCATACATTTCATTGAAGTAATTATAAAGACTTCTTTTTATAACTAATACAGAATCTGCAAACATGTCTACAATATTCCCAAATTTATAACCAAAATGATGTAATCTATTTATAGGTCTATGAGCCTCATAGTTGGTTTTAAAATTGTCACAGAAGAAGGTAGCACATTGCCTCGTATTTCTGGTCGGTACTTAAAAGATTTATTTTGGCGAGAATTTCAGGGTTGTCAATGCAATTATTAATGATTTTATTTAATAGTACAAGGTCAGAGATGATCCGCCTATCTGACAGCGTAATTAAGTTTAGTTGTTTCATCAAAAGGACATAGTTAATATTTTGAATTGGAATATTAAAATAATTAAAATAAATTTGTAAAAAAAATTGGAATGTAACCGTCCCCAAATTTATAAACGTCATAAAAATGTCATAGTGCTCCACCGTTTACAGGTTAAGTCCATCAAAATATCATCTTCGTGTTCATACAAGAAGAAAGAGTAGTAAGCAGTAATTGCTGGTAATGAATACAGTTTAACACAAAGTTCTAGTAATGAGAATATAAGGGATCTTTCACCCCGATTCGGCGAAAAAATACATTCTACTTCATAAGTCTTAGTCTCTTGTGATTTGTTGATTACTGCCGGCATTCATCTCCACCCCCTCCCCCCACACCCCAGCACCAACCAGCCTACCCCATCTGGCTAAGGCCTCTTTACCGCCCTGTGCGGTGGGGGATGTATATTGCGGGTTTCTTGGATTTATCGCACCTTTTGTCCAACATTCTGTAAACGAAGAATATCTTAAGGAAGAGAAAAAACTGCCTGTAAATTTATCATGTCTCTGTCGGCTACAAGAGATTTAAATTATTTTCAAAAAAGTTTTAAAACGCATGTGAACTATCAAATTACTGGTTCCATGCCAACTCAGAATGAAACCAACTCAGAAACACCTCAGAAATGTCATTAAAAGCTATGGAAAAATAATTTTAAAATATCCGATAACCCTAACCTAACTTAACCTATTTTACCATTTTTTTAAATATTTTTTATCATCACTCGTAATGACCTTTCTGAGGTGCTTCTGAGTTGGTTTCATTCTGAGTTGTCCGGTCACCCAAATTACTAACTAATTACTGAGCAAAATTCGTGCAATTAAAATCATGAAACACTAAAATCTTTAATGGCCTATATCTTAGAATTTAAAACAAAAATAAATAAAGTAGCTCACATCCTGACTAGACATTCGATATACCTTTTATTTAAAAAAAATAATTTTTCAGTTTGGTTGGGGATTTTGATCTCAAATTCAAATCTAAGATTTGTATGAAACGGGCAGAAATGGCCCCGCATATGTTCCCCTTAATGAGAAATAACACGGCCTTTTAAGCTTCAAGCTTGATGCAAGCTTCGGATCTTAAGGCGGGGTTATTAATGCGGTAAGGATTTACTGTTCCGGCACACTTTTATATATTTTTATTAATTCCACTATTATTACTGGAAGAAAAATGATTTAATTTTATATAACACCAGAAATATAAAAAAAAGGATATTTCTTTAAAATTTATTCCGATTATTTTACATCTAATACGCGAACATATTGAATATTCAAAGAATTGTTATTTCCTACTACCAATCTAACAGTCGATGATCGATGCCCAATGAAACAAAAAACCTGAGCTAATACTGATTAATAATAATTTTTTATTTTTTATTTTTTTTTTATTAGCGTTATAAACAGTCTGTACAAAATTCATAAAAGACAGTGATAAAAATAAGTATGTCGTAGACCAATAAAATAACAACAAATTTCAATTTAGAACCATAATTCAAAAATATACAATACCTACACCTGATATAAACAATTATGATAATATCTTCTTACTTAAATCTACAAAAAGTAATTAACTGAAAATTTTTAAGGGATTACAGTTAAATTTTGATGCATATCAATAATATATTTCAGGAAGTGATTTTATTTGAATTGGAACTGCTAAAAGTAGGAGAGAAAATATGGTGATACTAAAAATAAAAAAGAGAAATACAGAAATCAATGAAATATTAAGTTGTTAGTTAAATATGTGGCATTCAATAGTGTTATTTTTTATGCATGCTGTGAATTTATCAAGGTTTGTATTAAACACATCGATATTTGGCCATAATCTGTTAAAAGTGCTACAGCTTCTTCTTACAAATACATTTTCAAGATAATTTGTCTTGCTCTTAGGGATATAAAAGGTGTCTGGAGATCGAGTAACTCTTAATGGACATCTGAAATTAATATTTTGTAGTAAGTACGGGCTATCAATGAAGTTATGAATAATCTTATAGAACATTAATAGGTCTCTGATATCTCGGCGTTGATCAAGAGATTTAAGGTTTACGGGGACATAGTTTTCATCATTTCGCACGCGATAAGAGACATATTTCATAAACTTTTTCTGAACTCTTTCTATATTTGCTTTATATGTAGAACAATGAGGGTTCCACGCTGTAGAAGAATACTCCAGATGGCTTCTAACATAGGATATGTAGAGAGTCTTAAATGTTTATGGATTTTTGAAAGCTGAACTTACTCTAAGAATAAATCCCAACATTTTCAAAGCCTTCGACGTGATATGCTCGACGTGAGATTGAAAAAGAAGTTTACTATCTAATAGAACTCCAAGATCTCTTATTACATTTACTGTGTTTAAAATATTGTTCTTAATAATGTAGGGATATAATATTGTGTGTTTCTTTCGAGAATAAGATATAACACTACATTTGTCTGCATTCAAAAGAAGGCGATTTTCTAGACAATATACATTAACCAGAGAGTCAAGGTCATTCTGGAGCTCTAGACAATCCATCTTAGACTTAATGATTTTGACAATCTTTTTGTCATCCGCATATAGGTACAGTTGAGAGTTACGAATAGTTTTGTTAACGTCATTCAAAAAAATGTTGAATAAGAGGGGGCCAAGGTGAGATCCTTGGGGAACTCCTGAGGTTACGGGGACGAAACTAGAGCAGAATCCTTGTACAGTTACAGCTTGCGTACGATTGTCGAGATAAGAGGCTAACCAACGAAGGAGGTCACCATGTATACCCATTGCTTCGACTTTCTCAATTAAGATGCTGTGTGGGATTTTATCAAAGGCTTTGGTCTGTATAGACTACATCGACTTGATATCCGTTATCCATAGCAACAAGGACTGTGTGAACAAACTCACATAGATTAGTTTCTGTTGATTTTTTGGTGACAAAACCGTGTTGATTCGAAATTATGTGTGGTCGTATGCAAGGAAAAATGATATCAAAAACTATTTTTTCAAAAAGTTTACCCATTACATTTAACTTAGAGATTGGTCTGTAATTTTCAATATTATGCTTGTCTCCTTTTTTGAATATAGGCACAATGTATGAACTTTTCCATTTCTGCGGAAAAATTCCAGAAGATAATGAAGCTTTGAATATTAGACTTAGCGGATAACATAGAACACTAGCGCAATTCTTTAAGAATACAGAGTGTATACCATCAGGCCCACTGCCTTTGGTAGGGTCTAATGATTTAAGATATTTACAATAAACGACCGGGTTGCCGGCAAAAAAAAAAAAAAAAAAATTTACAAACTAATTCAGTGTTTATATTAACATTATTGAGATTGAGAACTGAGGTGTTTGGATTATATATTCGAGTTATAGACGAGGTGCATGGGGCGGGGGATTCGAAGGAGGATTGGAAATGCATGTTAAATAAGTTACTTATATCTTCCCCACCCGATACATGCTGAGAGATAATGGAATGTTTGCTACGTATACGTATACGTATACATATTTATCATTCTGAAGTTTTGGAAAAGGAAAGGATATGAGCATATGAGGAATGGGTAGGAAGCTCGGGATCATGTCCAGGAGTTGCGGACGTACGAATCTTTACCTCTTACTGCGATGCAAGACGACGTTCCAAGAGAGGTCAAAAGGTCTGCCTCAACTAGTCTCTCTTGTCCCGGCCTGCCACGCAGCTGGTGGGCAGATGCTTCGGTTGCCACTTCAACCTCACCCCATTAATCCGAGCACCGTACCCGCCTACCAAATTTAAATGCAACAGTAACAGTAATTTTGGTAATTATTATTGTTTTTTGCGTAGAATAAGTGTTGCGGCGGGTAGCAAACGATCCCTCTCAAGATCGAGGGATCAAATGCTGCGTTTTGTGGACTGTAAAATTGCGGTTCTTATTTACCTATTTTATTATATTTTCATCGCACTTACCCAGACTGCTTCCCTCTTCGTTCAGTGTTCACTGGAAAGGTAGGTATGTTAGTTTGGGAGAGATGGGAGAGATGGAAGGGAATGGCGATTGGGAATGAACGTTTGATCGCGAAATAATAAGCGAGAATGGATGACGCGTGGCGATGGTACTTGCGAATAGCTGCGAGATTTAAAGTTCACTTTGCGGCTTGATTACTAAAAACTGTAAAGGCGGTGCGGTTTTAGGACTTCTGTCCTGTGCGGCGAGGTAAATTCAACTGAGGCAGAGGGCACCAAATAGGTAGTTTCAAAAGGCAACATGTAACAATAAAGGCGCGAACATGCCCCCCCGCCTTGACCAAGTGGTCAAAAGAAAAGACAAATACAAAAAAAAACGTGATGCGATAGGATTCAATGAACAATTGACGTTTGAAAATAAAACAAATTGAGCATAAGCATCCAAAAATATAAAGAAATAAAATAACAACAATAGAAGGCATAGACCCCAATGGTCGCCAAGAAAAACAAAAAGAAAACAAAAAAAATTGGAGTAGGTATCTCTATTTTAGATAAATATCTGTATATCTGTTTAGATATACATGTGGTAAATCAACCATTAACGGAGGTGGTAATGCTGAAGATTTTATCTTATGATAAACAATACATTTCGAAAGTTGTGAAGGAATCTTATTTCGTACCGCTATTATCCAAAACTTCCGCTGAATAGTGAATTGAAGGCTTCGCGGGTCAACATGAGAATATAGTTTATGATTATAATCTATAATTAAATAAACTAAATGACAGATTTTCGGAAATAAGATGGGAAATTTGTTTTCGTATGACAGATCTGAGTATTTGAGTCGACCGCGTACCCTGATAATACCGCGGCAATCAAGAAACGGTTTCAAGTTTAGAATGTACGTTGAACATGGAATGTTATTTCGCATGTTACTTATATCGACAGGAAAATATGTTTCCTGTTTGATGCGTATGATTTTCAAAAGCGAGTCATTAAATTCACGAGAGCTAAGATAAGTTGAGTTTGTATTATCCGTACCAGGAAGTTTACGACAATTATTAACGAAACGCATTATCCATGCGACTACGCGTTGCAATTTATTAAACGAAGAATATTTGCTAATAATTGAATTAGGTACAATTTGAGATGACACAAGCGCTTCAAGGTTGCGAGTTTTGATTTCTGGTGGATCAGCTACGCGAGAACACATGCCAAAAGCAATTGGCGGTTCATACTGATTGGTTTTCAATTCCGGTAACTGTTCCGAATTTGCGTGCTTAAATGGCGCAATAGGCCACTCGGAATACGGCTGGCAAAGCCATTTTGGACCATTCCACCAAATATCATTTGCCATCAATTGTGATGGTAGCATACCTCTCGACAGACAGTCGCTAGGGTTCTCAGCACCTGCGACATGATAAAAATGACTACTATGCAAATTTTCGTGTATTTTTGCTACACGATTGGCAACAAAGGTTTGCCAGCGGTGAGGTGATGAATGAATCCAACTTAAAGTTACAGTCGAATCAGAAAAGGCAAATATTGAATGAACAATAAACCTCGCGGAGTAATTATTAATTACCCTTTTCAACAGTTGCGATAACAATAATGCTGCGCATAATTCTAAGCGTGCTAAGGAGACGACCTTTAACGGTGCTACCCTTGATTTGGCGCAAACTAATTGAACCTCAATTCGGTTATCAGGAGTGGTCACCTGAGCGTATATCACTGCTCCGTATGCCTTTTCGCTCGCATCCGCAAACCCAACGAGTTTTAACGTGCATCCTTCGGCGACTCCTACATGACGTGGAATCCGAATTGACGATATTGACGGCAATTCTGCGTTGAACTGCTGCCACTGGCGTGATATACTCGTGGGTGGGGTTTCGTCCCAATCGATTTTTAAAATCCACAGCTCCTTTATCAGAAGCTTGGCTTGTACAATTATAGGCGCCACCAGACCCATCACGTCAAAGAGTCTAGCGACAGATGATAAAATATTGCGTTTTGTACAAGTTCGATTGTCTGGAGTGACTTCAAATGCGAAAATGTCATCCGAAGGATGCCAGCGTAGGCCAAGGATTTTTAGCGATGCATCACTATCGAAAGTTACACTTTGCGACAAGCGAAGTTCCAATGGAATGTTTTCTAATACTTTGCTGGAATTGGATGCCCACTTAGCGAGTTGGAATCCTCCTGACTGGAAGAGCTCAATCAACTCTCCAGACGCGCGGATAGCTTTTTGCTCATTTAAAGCAGAGCTAGCGATGTCGTCTACATAAACATCACGATTGATAATATCCCTTGCCATAGGGAAGCGAGCGCCTTCATCTAACGTTAACTGTTTGATTTCTCGAAGGGCCAAGAACAGGCTGCACTTAAGGCCAAATGCCACGTGATTGTATTGATAAGCCAGAAGCGGCTTTTGCGGATCGAATCTATATAAAATTTGTTGATAACGAAGATCTTCTTTGCGAACATTAATACATAAATACATTTGACGAACGTCGGCGGAAATTGCGATAGGAAAAAGGCGTAAATTCAGAAGAATGCAAAATAAATCATTTTGTAGGCTTGGTCCCGTGTGTAAAATGTCATTTAAAGATAAATCATTTTTTGTTTTTGCGCTTGCGTCAAGAACCACTCTCACTTTCGTGGTCATTTTATCCTAACGCCTAACTGCGTGATGCGGAATGTAGTACGCGTTTTCTGACGGTAAAGCTTCTACCTGGGATAGATAACCTTTGTGAATATGTTCTCTGATCACTTCATCATAGAGCGGTTTTAATTCTGGCAGATGCTTAAATTTTCTCTCTAGTGCATAAAACCGATTTTGCGCAGCTTGCAATGAATCACCTAAGTCACACGGGTTGCCTTTGAATGGCAAAGCCACTTCATAAGAACCGTCCTCAAGGCGAGTTGTGGTGCTTTTAAAAATGTTCTCAGTTTCCTTTTCTTCAAGGCTGTGAACCGGTTCCGAACCGATATCTTCGATTTCCCAGAATTTTTTTAATTAAATTCTCAATTTCGTGCGTAGCGCAGAAAGTTAAAGTGGTGTTTGATTGAGAATTTACTGGAGCGTCACCCATGAAAACATAGCCTAATGTGGTTTGAATTGCGACTGTAAAACCGGGGGTGATTACCTTATTTGGTAACAACAGTTGAGAGAACAGACTAACGCCAATTAGCAAATCAATTGGACCAGGCATTGCCCAGGTGTCGTCTGCCAGCGGAATATTTATGAACTTATATGACATCAAGTCCACTTTGCAAGTAGGTAAATTAGCGGTAATTTTATCTAAAACTAGAGCGGTTATGGAGTATTTGAAATAGGGATCAATCCTAGATTGAATTGTCAATGTGACACTTCCTTTTATTGATTGCGTTTTTCCACCTAAGCCCTGGACTGCGAGGCGCGTTCCTGGTCTAACTGCCAGGGCCTAATTGTTCACAACAATGTGATGTTATGTAATGCTTTTGTGAGCCTGGGTCTAAAAGACAGCGAACGGTATTCTCTTCACCGTTTCGATCAACAGTGTGAACCTTGGCTGTAGCAAGTACTTCAGTAGTTGCACCTTGTCGAGTGGTTGCTGACATGGTACATACCGAGGGTTCTGACTCGTTAGGTTGAGTTTCTACATTGGATGTGTTGGTGTTCGCGTGACTGGATTTCTCAAAATGAAGGAGCGTATGGTGCTTGCCATGGCACTTATGACAAGTGCCTTTTGATTTACATCTTGTAGACGTGTGTTGCGGGCTTAAACAATTAAAACACAAAGATTTTTCCTTTACGAAGGAAAACCTTTCCTTTGGTGATAATTTCAAAAATTGTGTACAAGTGTACAGTTGCATATGGCTCTCATTTTGACAATAAAAGCATTTCGATTGCGTACTTATGTAAGTATGATTTGTGCGGGGTTGAGTTGTGCGTGCAGTTCCACCGGAACTGGTTGTATTTATATTAGCGGTGTTAGGTCCACGAGTTGTTGATGTTCGTTGCAGAATTTTGACCTGATCTTGTACAAACGATACTAATTGCTTGCAGGTGGGAATTTCAATTTCTCGAACTGAGAGCTCAAATGCTTGAGCAGTTTGCGACTCTAATTTTTGTAAAGCGAATTGCAGTAATATAAAATCCGAAAGATCCTCTATTCCTAATTGTTTTAGCGCGGCGATGGATGCTGAATATTTTTCTATAAAAGCTGTCAAACTATTTGCGTTGTGTGTTACGGTTTTGGAATGAAATATATTATTCAGGTAGTGCGTGGCAAGTGATCGCTTATCTTGATATTTATTAACTAGCGTATCCCAGATTATTTTGTACGTGTCTCCAGTTGGCACTAAACCTGACGTAACATTTTTCGCGGTTCCAGTTAATTTTCCAATCAAATATTGAACGCGTTGGGAATCAGATAATTGTTGATTTAAATGAACATTTGTTTTAAACATCTCATAGAACAGATTCCAATTTTCGGCGCGACCGTCAAAGGTGGGTAGCTCGATACAAGGTAGCTTAGTAGAATTATTATTATTAGCAGCACATGCACTTGTAGACGCTTTCGGCTCTGTAGCTAAATTTGTTTTTAAATTGTTTCTTGTGCGTAGAATACGTGTGTATAATTCTTCAAATTGTTCCCAACTCGAATAATCTGGTTCAGAATTTGGGTTTAACGTAACCGTATTCTCGTTAATTTGATCAATAATTAATTCAAATTTATTTTTAATTTCCGTTATACTCTCAGATTCTGACATAAAAAATTCAAATGAACGCGATGCTTCGAAACTAGCTGGCAAGTTTTTTGCAAGCACAGCTATATTTTTAACCCTTTTTAGAATAATTTCGCTTTTACCTTTTAGTAAAACTAATTGTCTTTTTAATTGGTCCTCCATTTTTAGAAATATTTGTAAACTTAAGTTTTAATTATTTAGAAAATAATGTGCAACAGTGCGGTTTTTGCCTTACTGAGTTGGTGTACTGAACGGTGATACAACACAGTGGACAAGTTATTTACGAAATAATTAATTATATTGTAAATATCTTAATGACTCATAAATACGCGATGTTCATAAGTAAATACGTACGTTGGTATCTATGTAGATATTTGTGACTATTCCAGTGAGCAAGTAGTTACCAGTTAGCAATAGTACCTAGTTAACTATACCACAATAAATCGAAAAGATAAATAATAATGGTAAGTTTATGCGATATGCGGCGTATAAATTTTCGACAACATTACTTGACAAGAATAAAATAATGACCCAAAATATCAAATGAATAACTTGTAGATATTGTGATAATTTTGGATAACGGGTAGAAACTATAAGTTCAAATGGCAGGTAGGTATGACAATATGACACTGACAATCTCAAATTGCGGGTAGGTATTGTAATAATGATTTCAAACGAATATTGCTCATTGAATCCTTCCGTAAATATAATAAAATAAATACATCGATGTTATGCGGCTCGAATGGCCAAATCGCGTTTCTCCTTTTTTTTTGTATTTGTCAAATGTTGCGGCGGGTAGCAAACGATCCCTCTCAAGATCGAGGGATCAAATGCTGCGTTTTGTGGACTGTAAAATTGCGGTTCTTATTTACCTATTTTATTATATTTTCATCGCACTTACCCAGACTGCTTCCCTCTTCGTTCAGTGTTCACTGGAAAGGTAGGTATGTTAGTTTGGGAGAGATGGGAGAGATGGAAGGGAATGGCGATTGGGAATGAACGTTTGATCGCGAAATAATAAGCGAGAATAGATGACGCGTGGCGATGGTACTTGCGAATAGCTGCGAGATTTAAAGTTCACTTTGCGGTTTGATTACTAAAAACTGTAAAGGCGGTGCGGTTTTAGGACTTCTGTCCTGTGCGGCGAGGTAAATTCAACTGAGGCAGAGGGCACCAAATAGGTAGTTTCAAAAGGCAACATGTAACAATAAAGGCGCGAACAATAAGTAATTCTTTATTCCACGGATTTTAGTCAGAATAAACAAGAACACAAGAAATGCCTTGTGGGCGTGTTTCGTGATCCAAATATTTGTCCAATATCTCCAATACAAAACCGCGTTTACGAAATTCAAATGGGATGTAGATCTATGATGTCAGGCAAGTTTAAAGGCAGAAACATACTTGCGTGTCGTGACTACAAATTAACCAATCATCGTCGTGGCTTGTCGACACGCCACGACCTACAAATATGTCTCTAACCATAATAAATGTATGAAACCGATGTGATTCTGGCGCGTCACGACACGCCACGATACGCAAGTATGTTTTTTGCCTTAAGTCAGACAGAGCGCTGGGTTATTGAGCTAAATGCAATATTTGTTTCCATTCTAATTTATTCGGAAGGCAGTTCTAGTATATTCTGTGTTTTTGATAATTATGTGTAACAGAGTGGCGGAATAATAAATATTTATCAAAGAATACCAGTTTTGAGTGTTTTGTTGTGTTCTAATCAATTTATTGTACCTAAACCTGTAACAACAAAATTAATATAGATTTTTAAGTAATTGAGACTTCGTTACTTATTAAGCTTTTATGTTGAGATTAAATTTACAAAAAAGGCTCTCAGTGAGAATTTATTCTGAATTTTGTTTAAGCATCCTTAAGACCGTCTAAGTTGCTAATTTTTTTATAGGATTAAAGATTATATTTTTTTAATTCAGACGTCATAATTATTTTAAAGGACAGCAAAGGAAGAAAGGTCAAATAGGCAGGTTTAAGAATTTTTATTTAAGACATCTGAAGTTTTTATGAATAGAAAGAATTTAAAAAAAATATATCAGTCATAATAACTTATTTATTTACTACAAAATTCAAAAATACTCTAAATTGCTTTAATTTTATGTGTCATTTTCAGAATTTGAACTGCTTGTAATAATTCAGATGAGCGTTAAATCTCCCACATAGGTAGGAATCTAATAGTAGATAATATAATTTTTTTTATTGGTGCCCTTTTTTACTCATTTAAAGTACGCTCTAGCGTGTTTAAATCGCACTTTATGGAACGCGCGTTTTTTAAAGTTACCATGGCAACATCAACAAATCAACAAAATGTGAAGTCTAAATGTCAACTTTCTCGTTCATCTACATCTACTACGTTTTGCTCCTCCATCCATGTTATGAACCTTTCATATTCTTTTTTATAAGCGTCTTTGGATTTTTCAGGTATTAACCGCGATTCTGCTTTGGTATTTAAATTATCAATGTTAGAACTCATTTTACAACACACAATAACTAGTAAAAACTGTGATGTCAACTATTAATCTTATGTGACAGATTGCAAATTAATGTTTTTTGTTTTTCATTTCCATGACAACAAGATATTGTGATGTCACATCACGAATTCATTAATAGTTCTTATTTCCAAATTTTTAATAATGATATCAATATTTATGTTTTCAAAGTGTACCAATAAAAAAAAAGCGTAAAGTATTCGTGGACACTTGCTTTATTTCGAGCACTCGGCTACGCCGTCGTGCTCGAAAAATCGCGCGTGTTTTAAAGACCTGTTTATCCACTTATATTTTAATATACTATATTGTCGTTTTTAAAATTGGAACTGATGTTTCCAGAAATCAGACAAGCGAAAATGTAGGTACCTTCCTACCAAATTTTTTTTTTTTTTTTCAGAAAATTATTATAATTCTGCATTCGAAATTTATGTGTTTTTTGTCTAAATTTGCGATTAAGACTGTGCTTTTTAGCAACCATGCAATTATCAATCGTATTTTTTTAATAAAAACTAAAAAGTGTTTTATTTCATACTTATATTTGGGATACTGCCGCCCGGGAACCTTTTTTTGGATAACAACACCTCTACCATAGGTCACATCAGGTGGTTAGCTATGTATGTTGACTTGGTAAAGTTCAGGGTGCCCGGGTTCATGGGGTGAGGTTTGTCTCGATCTTAGCGTGGCGTGGCGGGCCGGATCGAGAGAGACTGGTTGAGGGACGCTTTTTAACCTCTCCAGGAGGACTTTCTCGACCCATCCCCTTGCACTGAAGTTGGAGGGATAGATTCACACGTCCGGTACTCATGGACACACTGACCCCCAGATTTCTACCCATCCTTCATGCCTTTTTCCTTACCAGAACTTCCCCTTTCTTTCCTAAAAAGAGCCTCCACACAGCATCCCCAAAGATAACATAGGCAAGAGTGAATTTTTCCCGTGGTCTCCTGTGTGTAGCTAGTGTAAAATATGTACATCCTCTTAAAATAATAGTCTTTGTACATAAGTGAACAAATATTGATTTAAATTGGATTTGAGAGGTGTTTCCGAAAGATCATTTTGAAGTATGAAATATTTGGAGATAAAAGCCTTTCCAGGAAACAATAAATTTCTTGGATTATGAGCTTTTATTTCCAAAAACCAGTCAGGGATGTATGGAGAGAGGTACATCAACATTAAAGAGTGCCAAATAACGGGCAGATTCAGCGCAAACAATTTACCGACCAAATATTTGCCCTTCCGCTTTGTGCTTAGAAGGTGCAGGGGAACTTTATTAAGTCAACTTGGCCGTGGAGGAAGACTTTAGAGCGAGAGGTAGTAACAAGTTTGCAACTTAAATTTATGATGCTGAAAACTGTAGTCGCAGATTCGTGTATTTCCTTTGTAAATTTATCCTCTCACGGCTGGGTGCATCTCCTGGGAGAGATGCTGCCAGTGGTTAACGTGGTACACAGATAAATAAACATTTTTCTTCACTATTAAAAGTAAAACAATTTTAAGTTTTACTCAGTTATATTTTGGCAGCTACATTTTTAATTGCTTCCGTTTTTGAAGAACTTGGAGATAACTCTAAATTCTCGTTATCTTGAAGAGTTTGCTGACTAAGTCAGCATTCTTGCGGGCCGCGTTAGCCAGCCGACCATTGGGCTTGGATAGAGTTAAAAAAGGAGTTCTGTTGAAATTCCTCCCGATTGAACCTGCGACCGACCAGAGAGCTACCGGTGGGGCAGTCTGCGGGCTTTTTGACAATTCTTTGGTCGTTTGCACTCTGAGCTCTATTTAGAATTCTCTTTGCAATCATTAGCCCGCTCTCGGTATTTCGAAAGATTATCCAAGGAGCCAATTTTCCGGAGTGCAATAAAATCCATGTTTATTAAACTAATATAACTCGGTAACTTTCGTACAGTGACACAGAGAGCACATTCAATTTTGCGCTCAATACTAATTAACAGTCTACAGTAGTTTTAAACAGTGAAACAGATAATATAACGAGCCAGTGACTTATTGCAAGTTTAAAGAAGTTGTAGTGCAAACCTGCTGGATTCTAAAATCATAACTGAGTGAGCATTTCAATATTAATAAAAGTCAAAACAATAAGTATTATTGTTACCCAAGCTACTACCGCCCGACCCGGCCCATACTTTCAAGTAGTTCAAGTCACTCCACCTTAAATCCAGGCTTAACCATCGTCCATTTTTCAAAAAAAAAAAAAAATTTTTAATTTTAACAAAATGGACTCCCAGGGATTTATCAGTCAGGCGAGAAACGCGGTTGAGGCTCTAACCGATCTAATAATAGACCCCAGTAGCAAACTGAACAAAGATCAAATTGCGAAAATGATTCCAAAAACTAATGCTATTCTTGGAACCATAGCGCAAATGGCTACAAAAATGGCAGCACTCGAGGGTGAGCTAATAGCTTTTAAATCATTAACCAACAAACCTAACCCATTAGAATCTACATGTGAAGCGGCCGATGAGCTTGAAGAGAGGAAAAACAGAGCAAATAATCTCATAATTATAAACGTTCCCGAAAGCACACAACTGAACCAAATTGAAAAAATCAAGGATGATAATTTACAAATTACAACCATTCTGAAGAAAATAGACAACAATATAGAACCGAATTCCATCAACACATTCCGTCTTGGAGCAGTGAGGCCTGATAAATCGAGGCCCATTAAAGTGATCTTAAGAAACTCAACTGAAGTAATGAATATTCTCAGAAAAAAAAACTTTTATCTTAACAACTCCCCTGTCAAAATTTTTTCCGACCAAACTCCGAACCAAAGAAAATATTTATCAGACCTACGTCAATCAATGGAAAGTAGGATACAGGGAGGAGAAGTTGGACTAACAATCAAATATATCAACAGCAAGCCGACAATAGTTAAGAAAAATCCAAAAAACTCAAACACATCAATGGATACGGCCAAAACATCCGCGGCTGCCGAACCAAACTCTTAGAGTTGCAAACTTCTATTCCTTTACTTCAAAACGTAGATGTATTTCTCCTTACTGAAACCTGGCTTGATCCTGATATTCACACCGAGGAACTTGGATTCTCATCTTATAACACCTACCGCCTTGACAGGAATCCAGCCACCAGCAATAAAACCAGAGGAGGAGGAGTTCTCATATCCGTCAAAAAATCACTGCCATCCACTCGATTAATTTGCAAACATCTAGATGTAGAACAGGTATTTGTATTACTAAAAACTAAATCAAGTAAAATTTTACTGGGATGTGTCTACATTCCTCCTGGATCCAATATCACAGTCTACCGAAACCACATTGATGACCTCGAAACCTTTAAAAATAAATACCCTGATGCCAGAACAATTTTATTTGGTGACTATAATACCCCTAGCATTGATTGGATGAATAAAAACTCTTATAACAACTTAAGCCTACCAGAAAATGCTCGTGAAATAATAGATATGACGAACTTACTCGCTCTACATCAAGTCAATCAAGTCTACAATACCAATAACCGGCTGCTGGATTTAGTGTTCTGTAGTGATCTCTCAACTCACATTGTTAAATCAGTTGACGAGCTCCTCCCCCTAGACTCCCACCACCCCGCTTTAAGCATAACCATCTTGATGAATAACTCACCAGACGACACAACTATTCTTCCTAACTTTACTTATAATTTTTCCAAAGCTGACTATCCTAATATGAACCAATATCTTACAAATGAAGACTGGTCATTTCTTCACCTCAACAATAATATTAACTACAATCTTGAAATTTTTTACACAATTATCAACAGGGCCATTGAAAACTATGTACCACTTTCACATTTCAAAGAAGCGAAGTTCCCGAAATGGTTCAACAGCGAGTTAATCAACCTGATTATTTGCAAAAAAACTGCACACAAAAACTTTAAAGAATCTAAATCCCTTAATGACTATAAGTTATTTCACAATTACAGAACTCAATGTAAAAAACTGTCAAAAAAATCATATTATAATTATATAAATGGAATCGAAAAATCTATACCCTCTAATATACAAAACTTTTTCACACATGTAAACTCTCTTAGAAAAAACAAACAAGGTTTACCCATTTCAATGCACTTCAAAGATAAGAGTAGCACTGATATGAAAGTTAAGGTTAACTATTTTGCTGATTACTTCAAAAGTGTATATGACGAAGATATCCCAGAAAATTACATACCACCACCTTCCCTTATTGAGAGCATGCATATCCCTGCTGTACACATCAATATAAACGATGTTAAATCTAAAATTAAATCTCTAGACAAAAACAAAAAGGCCTGACCTGATAACGTGCACCCCAATATTCTCATAAATTGCATTGCTTCACTGGCTGAGCCGATTTGTCTTTTGTTTAATCAATCGCTTGATACAGGTTGCTTCCCGGACATTTGGAAACGTTGTTATCTAACGCCTATACTAAAAAAGGGTAATAAAAGTGATGTCACTAACTATAGACCTATATGTAAGCTATCTATAATTCCGAAACTTTTTGAAAAATTACTTCTTGATAAAATTTCCCCATATATTAACCGTCTCATTGTTCCAAATCAACATGGATTTTTGTCTGGCAGGTCAACTCTGACAAATCTCTCATTATATGAAAACTTTATATCAAATGCATTAGCTAACAAAACTCAAGTCGATTCCATATACACAGATTTTAACAAGGCCTTTGACAAAGTGTGCCATAAAATTCTACTGGTTAAACTACGTAAGCTCGGTATTGACGGAAAACTTTTAGACTGGTTTGCAAGCTATCTATCTGATAGAGTTCTACTTGTAAAAATTAATTTGTTTTATTCCAATCAATTTATAGCTACCAGTGGTGTACCTCAAGGGTCCCATTTAGGCCCAATTTTGTTTTTACTGTTCATAAATGATATTGTTGACATATTTGATAAAGATGTGGATGTATTGCTTTTTGCAGATGATTTAAAAATATTTAAAATCATCAAAACCGCTGAAGATTGTGCCTGTCTACAAAATAATTTAAACAAATTAATTAGTTGGTGCTCTTTTAACAAACTTTATCTGAACATAAATAAGTGTTATTCAATAAGTTTTTACAGAATAAGTCAACCAATTATTCATCTTTATGAACTTAACAACTCTACCCTTACCTCTGTCGCAGAAATTAGTGACTTGGGCATAATTTTCGACTCTAAATTAAACTTCATATCCCATATAAAATCAATATATAATAAAGGTATCAAAATGCTTGGCTTCGTTCTTAGAAATTCCAGAGGTTTCAAGAATATTTCAACTTTAAAAATTTTGTATACATCCTTAGTACGTAGTCAAGTTGAATATAACTCCTCGATCTGGTCCCCCCATTTTAAAATACATTCAGATTCAATCGAAAAAATTCAACACAAATTCTTAAGACACATTAATTTTAACCTCGGTATTCCCATTGAAAACATAAATTATAATTACTTGATGAAAGAATTAAATTTACTAAGACTGTCAGATCGAAGAATTATATCCGACTTAATATTAATGTTCAAAATTGTAAATGGTAGAATAGACAGTCCTGATCTAACTAAGCTCATTGAATTTCATATTCCCACGAGAACTACTCGTTCTAAAATCCTTTTTAAATGTAACAATAATCGGACTGAGTATACGAAACACTCACTTTTACCTAGGTTGCATGAAGTTACTAATAGATATGCTGATGTGATAGATCTATTTAACTGCACGGAACATAGGTACAAGACGGCTATGCTATCATATTTTTTTAATGACTATTAATTTTATTTGTATTATAGATTTTTGCATGTAAATGTATCTCTGGTGTCACTTCACAATGTATCGTCACAATTAACTGTTATACATACACTGTTTTACCATTACTAATATTTTGAATATGAATTTGTGACATGTAATTAATGTTTATGGCATACTTATGCCGTTTGTATTAAATAAATAAATAAATAATATACTTTTCAAAACCAAAGCGCAAAATAAAATGCTCTCTCTTATATTTCTATTGGAGCATTTGAGGTATGCTTTTTTTATTTTTACATTTGCTCCACACAGGAGGCATCGAGGAAAATAATTTCACTAGAGGCCTATGTCATCTTTGAGGAGTTTTTTAAGGGAAAGGAAGGAGAAGAAGATATGGGAAGGAAAAAGGTATGAGGGGTGGGTAGGAAACTGGGGGTCAGTGTGGCCAGGAGTGACGGACGTATGAATCTATTCCTCACACTGCGGTGCAAGGCGAAGGGTCGGGAGAATCCGGCTGGAGGAGTTAAAAGGCCTCCATCAATCAGTCTCCTACCAATCAGCCCGCCACGCTGTGGTTGAGCAAATGTATCCGCCACCAAGACCTAGACAAACCTCATCCCATGAACCCGGACATCCCTGCTAAGTCACCAAACGTAGCGACTCACTTGGGGTGACCTGTGGCAGGGGTGTTGGTTGTCCAATAATTGGTTCGCGGAGCGGCGGTACCCATACCCGCCTCCCAAATTGAGATATGTGATAAATGAGAGGTTATTCAGATTGGATAGTTTTCTATAATACCTACCTATAAGATTTACTGAAATCCCGAGCTACTAGAGTGACTAATATAATCACTTTAAAAATACAGAAATTTTTTATTGGCGTGGCCTAATGAGCTTGTCTCCTACAGCGAAATTTCTAGTTTTTTTACAAATAATGCATCTCATTCATTAGAGTTCGGTGAGGACAGAACTTTTTGTAGTAGGTAGAGATACCCATCGATGATATATGCCATCAAAATGTTGATATTTGCGGCCGGCGATAAGCTTGTGACATCACTATAACGGTAATGCAGGACTGCCATTCGAATTATGAATTGTACTGAATCGTGCCTCGTGTGACATTACTTTTATTTATTTGATTTGTAAGAAACAAACAGCTTACATACATACAATAGACATAAAAATATACACGTTAACTGCAGTGAAGCCAAAAGAGTTTCTTATGCTAATATTGTTTCCAGATGGAGTTTCAATTTATCTTAAGCTAAATTTAGACTTAGGAAGGGGTGAGGAAGGGGAGAGGAGGGGGGGGGGGGGGGGAGGGAGAATATAGGATAAGGATATGAGATGCTCTCGATACCTTGCACACCCCGTATCAATCCAATATCGCACGCGTTACTTCTATTCGATACTTCTGAAGGTTTAAATTAAATATGTCTACGTTGTGAAACAATTCGTTGTATTGAGCACATATTCGAGGAATCGGGGAATTTTCCCTATAGTTTGTTCTACAAGTGGTTTTCTACGAGAAACCTTGCATACATTTTACTCAAGTTCAGTTTGAAATCTGATACGTTGGTTATTTTTTGAGATATCATCGAAGAACTAATATAACTGTCGTTATCAACTTTATAAAAACGTAATTTTCATTGGGAGACAACCAAATTGCAAGATTAAATTTATCAATCAAATGAAAAATCATCAAAATATGAACGCCACTGCTTCGAATTTGGGAGCAGCGCCATCGGAGCGTCACGAGCCGTGTCGCCATCTAACGCAGCATCCGAGGTGAACAAAGATGTAGACCAAAGTAGGGCTTATCGCTCCTCTTACCCAAAGGCATCTTAGCCAGGATGAAGTTTGCAGTGAAAACGTGATCTGCTCCAGAACTCAACTACTTGTACAGGTATTAAACAATGCCGAATCTCGTAAGACTTCAAATTATCCGTTGACGTGCATTGGCAGTTAGAATTATTAACCAAACATATATTTGTTGTTGTTTTAATGTGATTACATCACAAGAGTCTCAATTGATCCTGAGCATCTGTAGTCTTTGAGACTGCGGCATCTGAAGGTAGCGAGAATGGGAAGAAGATGGGAAGACAAGGGTAGAGAAGTCTCTGGTTTTGCAACAAAATAAATAACAATAGTTCTCGTTTCGCGAAGAATAACCATTTTAAAAATAATAAAAAAGTTATTACCGCGTCATTATTACACCCGTCCGTGATTTGTAGTTTGTGTAGTTTGTTGTATGTTTTTTTTTTATTTTTAAAGTGAAAATTATTTAGCCCCGTTGTGATTTGAAATTCTGATGAAACGGAAATGGCGCATTACAGCACCTGCGAAGCATCAAGCTGCGCTCATTGGCCGCCTTGATTATGATGTCACTTTTCAAGGCTCCTCCTATTGGTTGATATTGTTTTGGTTAAGTTTCCCTTCTACCGCGTGTAAACTGCACTATTTTTTTTGTGAAAAACACTCATTTCAATTTATATAAAATATAAAAAATAATTATTACTCGAATATTTTCGTGTTTCTTTAATTAGACATGCCAAAATTTTGTGCCTGCAGGCCTTGAGGAAAATAATTTCCCTCAGGGCCTATGTCATGTCATATGGATGGTTTTTTTTAAGGAAATGAAGGAGATGAAGTTCTGGGAAGGAAATAGGTATGAGGGGTGGGTAGGAATCTAAGGGTCAGTGTGTCTAAGGACCTCTGTCAACCTGTCTCTCTTGATCCTGCCTACCACACGGCGGGTGGGCAGACGCATCGATCAAGACCAACAGACCTGGACAGACCTCACTCCATGAACCCGGGCACGCCTGCTAAGTCACCAAACGTAGCGAACCACTTGGGGTGACCTACGGTACAGGTGCTGGTTATCCAATAAATGGTTCCCGGGGCGGCGGTACCCATACCCGCCTCCCAAATTGTAATGATGGTCGCAAGATCTTGGCGTTCCAAAGGTTCACAAACAAATTATTTAATTAATACTTTCTTTCATCTTATTTTTTTTTTCTTTTATTTACAAAACGATAACTTATTTTTATAACGCGATATTTAATTAAGACATTCATAGATAATAGATACATTAAATCAACATACCCGGCGGCTGCCTGTTTCATGGTATATAGTTATTTTGTACGAAGTCTTGCGTTAATTAAATACATACACATTTTGAAAATAGAATAAATTATTTAGAGAATAAATAAGAATATATTTATTAATAAAATAATATTATGGGTATTGATTAAAGCAAAATATTCACTCATTCACGCATTTATTTTACCTTTTCTTGTGAGAATACGCACAACAGTCGCAACTCCCTTGCAGTCAGTAGGGCTATGGCACTTGGCAATTAGGCGATGTTAAAGGTTGTGCGGAGGGGAAGAATATGGGGCAGAAGAAGGTAGGGAAGCACCTGCCAATTCAGATCACGAAAATACTCTGGAATCTCAATGGATCAGTATGATCAGTACAGTTAGCATCCAACTATGCACTCGTCGATAATTCTATTCAATGGCCTACGTGGCCGAGGCGTAAGGCTCTAGAAATTAGGAGGTTATAAGGTTATATATTAAAGATATACGCAAGAAAGTGTATTTAATAAATTTTTACTTAATGAGTAAAACCTCAAATATATTAATATAAAGATATCAGCCAACAAAAATATGCCTCCAGAAAATGAAGATAATGTTAGTAGTTTTTAGTCGAATCTAACACAGCTAAAAATGACAGAATCGGATGGGGACACATCAGCTCAGTTGGTAGAGTTACGGCCCGTAATGTCGAAGGGTTCGAGTCCTAGATGTGACTGTATATTTGACTGATTTTTCTGTTTCGGATTTTCGATTGACTTTCGCTAATATATTTTTCATTAAGTTATTTTATTAAATTTATTTGTAAGTATGCATATCCACAAAGTGTTAAATCGTATGTTTAATTTGTGTTATTTCTCAATTAATCCATAAAAAACAACATTTATACTCGTGTAGTATATTTGCGGTACTTTCCAGAGTAGAGGATACTCTCAGTATCGCCCTGCTGTAAGACCACCATTTAGAATTGAAGCGTTGTTTGAAATGCTTTAGCCGTGTTTGGTGACCAGATCTGAAAAGCCAGATGCTTCCTCAACTTTCTTTTCCTCTTTTCCCTTCTTCCTTCCCCTCCTCACTACCTACGAACCTCACAACATTTCCCAATAGTGGATGCCTTAATCTCACTGGCTCCAGACGTTTGGGTGTTGTTGGGACTCTGGTGCGGTATTTATATAAAAAAAATATTATTAAAAAAAGAACCAACTATTCCTAATATTTCTCCTTGCCAATGGAATTTAATGAAACTGAGCTACAACAGCTGAATACTGAATGCTGTTGAAATGAGATCCCTGAGACGTATGTGTGGTAAAACCATGTATGGTCGTGCTAGAAATGTGGATATCCGCAAAGAATGTAAGGCTGATGTAAGTATAATCAGCAAAATTAAGAAAGGGACCCTCAGATAGTTTGGGCACGTAGAGCGAATGAGCGAAGAAAGTAGTGTAAAAAGAATATATGATGCAAATGTGAATGGTAGAAGAAGTCAGGGACGCCCGAGGAAGACATGGCACGATCAAGTGAATCAGATACTTGAGACGGGCCATGTCAAAAGTCAGAATAATAGAAGAGTATGTATGAGACGATGTATGAATGTGAGTGAGGCAAAGAGTGTGTGCCAAGACCGAGTTGTTTAAAGGTCCGTCCTCTCTGCCTACCCCTGCGGAGAAATGGCGTGATGGTTAGTTAGTTAGTTTAGCTACAACAGCATTAGGGTTGGGGGTTATCTTCGCCGGTTACAAAGCTGTCGCAATTATCCCAATTCATTCAGGCTGTGGTGTCTGGTTGGAGGTTACTAATTAACTTGGATTGTGCACTGTGCAGTGTTCAAGCACCTATCAATGTGAAATGAATGCGAAACAGATTCACTGTAAAGTGGTTCACAAACAAATTTGGGGATTCAATTCTTTGTTAAAATAAAACACACATTTTAGACAGATTGATTTTTTATATTTTTTTATGTTACACCTCACAAGAGCGCCCCTGTCTGTACAGACGTAAAGACAAGGAGAACTATGTTGCCACACTGTTGGGCAACGTTGTGATGCTGGTTAAGGCAGGGGCTGCAGAAATGGATTTATTAATGCGGGTCTTGAAGAGAGGCCCAGATTATCTTAAGGAGGAAAAACAGACGCCACGTTAGCTCGTTCTATATACTTTCACAAAAACGAGTTGTTCTCATGAAGCCAACATCAACTGTGAACGGGTATTCCGCTCGTGTCCATCGATTTTCACGCGTGTAAAGCGGTTCACCGGGGAGCAATGCTGCCAGGTCCTTAGAGTAGGCACCACCAAAAAAATACCTGTTGAACAGACTTAGCATGCCTACATTGCAACTGTGCATTAAAGGTGGCAATCGGCCTGTTGACAACGGATTGTCAACTAGAACAGACCACCCTTTCTTGTACATAATGAAGTAGATTTATCAAATATCTTGAGGCTCTCACCGCGATTGTATAGTAATTTACGAAATAAATAAAAAAAATTGATTGCCACATGGTGAAAGTTATTCACTCTTGGCGAGGATTTTCCTAGTCTTGATGGCAGATGTGCTTGCCCACCAGCTTCTTGGCCGGTTGAGGGACACCCTTTGATCTCTCCAGCCGGACTTCTCGACCCATCGCCTTGCACCACAGTGGGAGGGATGGATACGTCCGTCAATCCTGGATAGACTGACCCAATTCCAATCCGTTCCTCATATATTTCTCCTTCCCAGAAATTCCTCTCCTTCCTTTCCCTAAAAATACCCTTCAAATAGAATCCCTGAAGATTGAATAGGCACTGAGGGAATTTTTCCTCAGGGCCTCTTGTGTTGAGCTAATGTGAAAAAAAAATCTATTTTTTTCCGAGTAACCTACCTACCCTTTCAGAAATAATTTTAATATCATTAGTTATTTTATAAAGTATGAAATCTATGTTCCCGGGGTACTTTATCCCTTTCACGCGAATATGTACATAAATAATGTATGGGCTTCGTTTTTCCATTTTGTCAACACGCTCGCACATAAGCAGTAAAGGTATGTTTCCTTTCTACAGAAAATATGAAGAAAGAGGAAATCTTGTTATCTTACTAAAGTGGGAGTGTATTGAAAATCTTCCTTCGCTCTTATTTTCCTGAACACTTTCCTCGCATGATGCCATTACAGCATCCGTTAGACCTGCCACCTAGGGACCTGGGAAAAGGTGTGGATGATCAAGATATCTTTTCAAATTTTGTGAGTGGGTAAAAAATATTGCTAATGGTGAAAGCTGTTTAAAATATGAAAGTAAATTAAGTCATTTTCATAAATTTTTGATTCAGAGATTAAGTGATGATGAAATTAATAAATGCTGTACTGGTAGTACTGGTGGAGTGATAAAGAGGTTATTTTTTTATCATCAACTCCATACATGTCCTATGTCATCTTTGGGGATGCTGTATGGAGGGTATTTTTAGGGAAAGGAATGAGTAGAAGTTCTGGGAAGGAAAAAGCCATGAGGGGTGGGTAGGCATTTGAGGTTCATTGTGTCCAGGAGCGACGCACGTATGAATGCATCCCACCCACTGTGGTGCGAGGCGATGGGCTGAGAGAGTCCCGCTGGAGATGTCTAGCTTAGGTTGCCCTCAACCAGTCACTCCCGATCCGGCCCACCACGCAGTCGGTGGGCAAACACATTCACCGCCGAAACCTAGACAAACTTTACGCCATGAACCCGGGTACCCCTGCTAAGACACCAAATGTAGCCAACCACTTATGGCAGAGGTGTTGGTTATCTAATAAATGGTTCCCGGGGCGGCGGTAATCATCCCCGCCTCCCAAATTGAAAACGATCAAACGTTAAAGTGATGAAATAATAAAGTGATAAATTAATCAACCGATGAAGTACTAATTGATGGAGTGTGGAAATGAAGTGTTGAATCTATGTAGCGATGACGCTATTAAATGATGATACGATGAAGTGATGAATGGTCAAGTATCATTTTCGATTAAGGCTCAGTAATTTTTTAGCATTTGAGTAGACAGGTAACATATAACTAGGAAAATTATAAGTATTTACACTAATTTTGGAACCATCATAGAATTCATAAATCGACAGATGACAACAGTTTTTCAAAATCAGAAACACGAACAGTAACATAAAAAAATTTAAAACTCAGCTTAAAAATTATACTGAAAATTTGAACTGAATAAAAAAATAATAATTTTATTTTTTAACTTTATGAATAAAACCTCAAATTGTAACATTTAATTAAATGAAGACAAAATAAGCGAAACTCAATCGAAAATCTAGAAACAGAAAAATCAGAAAAAGATATTGACACCTCTGGGACATGAACCCAGGACCTCTTGCTCTTGTCCCAGAGGTGTCAATATCTTTTTCTGATTTTTATGTTTCTAGATTTTCGATTGAGTTTCGCTTATATTGTCTTCATTTAATTAAATGTTACAATTTGAGGTTTTACTCATAAAGTTAAAAAATAAAAAATTAAAATATTCATCCTAGACTTGCAGAAAAAGTCAATAGATGTCGCATATGAAAATAAAATGGATAAAGATTTATCCAGACACTATCTTCATTTAGTTCGGGTTTGAATCTTGCAATCACACATAAAGATAGTTGCCAATAATATATGCGTTAAGAAAATGAAGATAATGTGGGTGGTTCTTAGTCGAAGTATGATACAGTTAAAAATGACCGAATTTGATATCGGCACCGTGGCGCAGTGGTTAGCGCGTTTGCCCGGAAAGCAAGAGGTCCTGGGTTCATGTCCCAGAGGTGTCAATATCTTTTTCTGATTTTTCTGTTTCTAGATTTTCGATTGAGTTTCGCTTATATTGTCTTCATTTAATTAAAAAAATAATAAATTGAACCAATATAATAACACCCCCCATACACACAAGCCCTGCTTATTTATGGGGGTACATCAAATACATGTACCTATTATGTAATTAATTATTGTAAAAATTTTATTATATTTTATGTTGTTAAAAAAAAAATATGTTTGGCATTCAGATGACAAATCAATAATAAATACCCTTTTGAAATACCTCCAATGTATCACAGCTCCTTGGCTTTCATCGTAAAAGCTTGTCACGGTTGGTTCAAACGATTTCACAATAAATGAAAACAAACACGAAGTAACTCATAGCACATGGATGGAGAAATTTTCACGTATCTATCTCGAATACTGTGATTCTCCCATCGATATTTTAGCCTATAAATAATAGTAATTTTCAGAATTCATCCTGTTTTATTTATATGAAATGTAACAAAATATTGAAAGTTTTCGATTTTGGCAACTAATTTTCACGCCATTGAAAGAAATGAAAATACAATGTCAAGTTGCCCACTCCTAGTTTCTTTTTTTATTTCTAACTGAAATAATTATACATACTCACATACTCGACGGTTAAATGATTTTTGGGAGTTCCTAATCCTTTCTAATCGCTTCTGCCTCATATGTATTACCTTGAAACTTTTATTTATAGCTTTATCACTGCTTTTCAATTAGGTACACCTGACTTTTCCTAGCGTTTCTAATTTTTTTGTTATTTGAACATTGCACAAAAGCCTGTGAAACTATGACTAATTGGGGTATGTTGTGAGGCTACAGATATCGGGGAGGGGAAATAAATGGAGGATATGAAGGATGATATGGAGGATATGCTTGCTATTCAGATCTAGCCACCAAATGGCTAGCGTCATTTCAAGCAACGTTCCAATTCTGAATTCTTTCTCCAGAGCGAAACCGAGAGAATGTCTGACCCAGGAAAATGACAATAGCAGTCAAGTGTAATAATATGCATGTTTTTACGTCAATGCGTGTCTCCACAGAAATCGTTGTAACTCCGTTATTGTTTTAGTGACATTCCTAAAGATCGATAGTGAATCAAGCCGTACATTCCTATTCAAGTTTTCCATAGAAATAGATAAAAAAAGACCTTTTCTGTCAGACATACGGTTGACATTTATTTTACTCGCCAAATCGCCTACGGGCCGCTGGACATGGTTAATTTTTATTAAATATTATAAAAAATTAGATTAATTAGATATATTAGATAAAAAAGTGAAGTAACAAAAGTGTTTATTATATATTTATACAATAGAATAAGTATTGCTTTTTACATAATTTGTGATTTTAGTACCGTTTTCACATAAAAACATCACGTGAGTCATTTTTACATTTTTTTATGTTTGCATTCTAAATTTTAATATTTACAAAAGTTAATATTTATTTGAAATATTACAATTTAAAATCTTATTTCATAACCTTTCAAAAACATTTTTTAGTATTCGGCTACATTCAGAAATGTTTCATTTATAGAGTTTTAATTGTGAAGCTGAAATAACACAAAGTTTTTGTTAAAGTGACGTTTCGTTTAATCGCAAATAACCTCAGGGTAAAGTTAAAAAATAAATAAATAAATAACCGAACCTCACCTAAGGGAAAGTATTTTATATAGATATACCTACATGTAATTTATTAAGTATTGACGTCTTGTAACATTTGCTTTTTCACCTGAATTAAGCCTTAGTTGTTATAGTACCTATGCCCAACCATGCGATAGAATACGTATGTGGACACCTCGTCTTTAATAATCTGTCTAGACAAGCTATCGTAACTGACAGCTTTTCCACCCTTCACTCATCATCGATCTTTTAATTTCTTTGATTTTACACTTGCTCAAGATATCATCACTCATAGCACATTTTTATATTAATAAAATAACCTGTCAAAGCCTGGATTTCTTTAGAAGTTTGACAAGAAATGATGTCGAAATTTTCTCCTGTGGGACGTGAACTTACTTCATATAGGCTTTATAATCTGCCTGGAACTTCGCTGAAAGAAAAATCATATTTATTATTGTTATTTTATTCAATTTAAATCAAATTTAATAATATCATTATTAAGTTCTGCCATTATTTTTTTTTATTATTGTGACAGTTGTTTCAGCTTGCAATGTCATTTTAAACTATGGTTAGCCGTAGTTGTGACGAATATTGTTGCAATTATTTTCGCAGGAAATCGGTTTAAACTGTAATAAATCATTAATTTAAACACTCAGACCTATAAGCTTGTTTCCACGAGAATGTAACATTACTAGAAAACTGTATGGCGTATAAGGCGTGCCAAATTTAATAAAGCACTTTACAAAATGAAATTGGGTGGGGGTAAATAGTTAATAGAATATAAACATAATAAAAGATTCACTCAAAATGAAGGATTTGTGGTTCCAAAATGTACCAATAAATACAGTGAAAGAACCCTAAACTATATTGTACCCCGAGTATTTAATAAATTACCAAGGACAATTAAAAATATAAACGTTTTTACAGCTAAAGTCAAATATAATCTAAGGAAATGGCTATCAGATACTGAAACTGATTACCTTTTAAACTATAGAAGTACTTGATGATTATATTCATCTGCTCATATTAAATTCATTTGTACTTGTTTGTTATACAGGGTGTTAAGGGACGTACTTGACTTACTTTAACCAGTGATTCCTGACATTATTTGGAGTAAAAAATGTAAATGAAATTTTGGTCTCCGGTGACATTTTTTTTGTTTTTTTTTGTTTTCTACAAAAACATAAAAAAATAGTAGTTGTTGAACAGTTGGAGGCGGGGTAAGGAGTTCGTCGGACACCCGGCTGAGTGACCAGTGACGACATGCGGAAGAATTTTTTTTTGTTTGATTTTGAAGAAAAAAATTTTGAAAAAAAAAAAAAATCGCCAAAAAAATTCACCGGAGACCAAAATTTCATTTACATTTTTTACTCCAAATAACGTCAGGAATCACTGGTTAAAGTAAGTCAAGTACGTCCCTTTACACCCTGTATAAGGCTTATACTACTTTTTACATATTTATATTAATACTATTCTGTAATTTAACCAACATATCTTTATTGTTAATTTATCATCAGACTCGCAACAATAACATTTGGCTGTCATCAGTTCTTTTGTTTTGCTCTTTCAAAAAATATTCTTAAACCAATCTTTTTATTGTGTTTTGGCTGTAAAAAGTTTAGTGTGTTGGAATCTTCTCCCCCCTGATCTTCCAGGAGTCACTTCTTGCTGCTCATTTTCAGATATTTATATAATTTTTTTACTTCTGTCACTTTTTATATTAGCTGTAATTTTTTGAACAATGGAGGAGGATTTCCCTCCTGTACCCCTTACAAAGCCCCCAGATCCCCCTCCTGACCCTCCAGATGGAGATATTTCAGATAAAATAGACTTTTCAGAACATTCAAACATTTCAGACAATGAATCTGTCATCCTAACCTCAATTAAAAAAAGAAAATTTAGTCCCCTTTCCCCAAAAAAACATGATTCACCTTTGTCTTCTCAGTCCCCTCCAGCTCTTCCTCAACCTCCTCCAACAATCTTTTACTCTACTCATTCCCGTGGCCCCTACATTGTATATGCGCAAAAAACTGAACAAGGTAAAACCATCCATCCTCTTGAATTTGGTAAATTTCTTTCAAATAACAAGAACCTTTCGATTAAACCTGGAGGTGTTGAAGCCGAGGGTCGCTTCCGAATCTCTGTTGAATTCCTGTCAGGTTCAGCCGCCAACAACTTTATCAAAAATATATTTATTTCATCAAATTCTAAATTCAAGGCGTACATCCCAACTTTCAATGTCACTCGAATGGGCCTGGTCAGGGGTATCTCGACCGATCTGTCCATTCCAGAAATCCTGTCCTCACTTTCAACCCCCCAACATATCGGCAATCCCATAAAAGCCAGGAGGCTAAATTATAAGGACACCTCTGAGGGCATCGTTTCCTGGAAGCCCTCCCAATCTGTCATCATCACATTCGAAGGACAATCTCTTCCCTCCCATATTTATTTATTTTTCAACTCCTTACCAGTTGAAATGTACACTTATCCCACCACTCAATGTTACAACTGCTGCCGTTTTGGTCATACCAAAGCTGCATGCAGATCCTCTCCCAGATGTTTCAAATGTGGAGAAAACCACTCGGCTGACCAATGTTCTTCTCTCTCTTCACCTAAATGTTTTAACTGCTTAGGCGCTCATTCCGCCATTAACTCTTCTTGCCCCGAACAATCTCGCCAAAAAAATATAAAAATTTCTATGGCCTCTGAGAACTTGTCTTTTCTGCAGGCTTCTAAATTATTCCCGCCTGTCAAAAAATCATTTTCCGAGGTTTTATCCAGTAACTCTTCATCCAACCCTCTCGCCTCCTCCTCAACATCTTCCCGTTCAACAAAATTCACATACAAAAACCCTATCTCTAAACAGACTCGTGGATACGATCAGCAACAACACAACTCACTTCTCTTAAATCCCAATGGTTCTCCTCTTTCACACGCCACAAATGGGTGCGCAAACAATTATAATTCATCCTCAACAAACTATCAAAAGCTTTCTGAACAACTCTCCCAAGATAATTCTTCATTTATTCAAACTCTTATTATGCTTCTAATTGACCTAATTTCTTCTCAAACTAATCTACCGTCCAACGCTGCTTCTATTATTTCCACATTAAAATCATTTATTCAAAATGGCTCTTCAAGATGTCAGAATTCTTCAGTGGAATAGCCGCAGTGCTATTTCTAACAAATCAAACCTTCTTAACCTATTAAATTCAAACCTTGTTTCTGTGGCTGCTGTCTCGGAGACATGGTTTACTCCATCCACCCACTTTAATGTGGGAGGGTACTCCTGTCTCCGCGATGATCGTCCGGAAGGTACGGGCGGTGGTGCTGCCCTATTTATTAAAAAATCCCTTCCATTTTTCCCAATAAATAATATCAAACCCCCCAATGCTGACTTTCAAATGGTTGCAGCTAAAATAAAGGACACTTTCTTTGTTTCTATCTATCTTCCCCCAACATCGCACTTCAATAAACAAGCGTGGTTGCAAATTGTCCGTCAACTAAGCCCTCCTTTCTTTTTATTGGGTGATTTTAATGCCCATTCCCCCGTCTGGGGTTCTGCTTTCTGTGATCGAGACGGTCGAAGTGTGATGGATTTCCTAGATGAATCCAACCTTTTTCTTTTGAATGACGGATCTCCTACTAGAATCTCTCGCCCCAACACAAACCCCAGTGCAGTGGATCTCTCCATATGCTCTATTAATCTGGCACCTCTCTCCTCGTGGGTGGTGTCCCCCGACCCTTGCTCCAGTGATCATTTCCCGATCACCATCACTTATCAGACTTCTTTCCATTCAGACAAGTCCCATATTTCGACAAAGATTAAAACAAAACACACCAAATGGGACGAATTTAACTCACATATGGATAAGTTTATACAAAATTTATCCTATACCGATACATTATCTGTCAAAGATGACTACGATAACTTCAAATCAATGCTCGTAACTGCAATCAATAAATCAAATCCTCCCCCTAAAACCAAATCTCTCAAAAAACTCCCTCCAACTCCCTGGTGGGATGAGGAATGTTCCAAAGTAGTGAGAATTCGGAAAGCTAAATCTCTTTCCTATCGTCACAATATGACTATGGAGAACTATCTCATATACAAAAATGCCGAAGCCAATGCCAAAAGGGTATTGAGGTCAAAAAAAAAATCCGGGTGGTACAACTTCTGCAGTTCAGTATCTCCGAACACTCCAATTTCGGAAGTTTGGTCTATGATTCGAAGATTTCGATCCTCCTTCAGTCCAACATCTCCTCGAGCTTCTCATTCTAAATGGATAGACGAGTTCTTGGACAAAATTGCCCCCCCTTCTGTACCTAACTTAGATGAAATAACTCCAATCCACAACACTCCTATGTCTGATCATTGGCTTGACTCTCCATTCACTTTAATTGAATTAAAAAATTGTTTATCAACAGTCAAGGACTCATCTCCAGGCAGAGATGGTATACCTTATAGCATTATCAAAAATAGTAATGATAATGTTCTAAATCACTTTTTATGCATCTTAAATAAAATCTTCCAGACTGGCATAATACCTGATGACTGGAGTTCTCAAATAATCATCCCAATTCTAAAATTAAACAAATCACCCAATTCTGGATCCAACTATAGGCCAATTGCTCTTTCATCCACCCTTAGTAAAATTTATGAAAAATTAATTAAAAACCGCTTAGAATTTTTTTGTCGAGAGTAATCATCTTCTCTCTCCATCCCAATTTGGATTTAGGAAAAAGAAATCTACACAAGATAACCTTGCCATCATCAGCACTGATATTAATTTATCCATTTCTAACAAAGAAGTATGTCTTGCAGTCTTTATAGACATAGAAGGCGCCTTTGACAATGTTTCCATCCCAATTCTTAAAAAAAAACTTTTAGGCCTTGGCTTACCCCTCATGTTTGTCCAATCTATTATTAATCTTTTTCTCGATAGGAAAATTTTCATTGAGCTACCAGATGTTACTCCTCAGAGTAGGTCAATTTGGAAGGGTTTACCCCAAGGCGATGTATTATCCCCCTTACTGTATAATATATACACACACGATATGCATGTCACCATTCCCCCTCAAGTAAAAGTTGTTGAGTTCGCAGATGACATAGCTTTCCACTTATCATCCAAAATCATTCCATCCGCCGTCAAATATCTTAATGAAGCCATGGATGCCCTTTGCACATGGCTTACTTTAAATGGTCTTGAACTTTCAGTACAAAAGAGTCAGTGTGTTACCTTCTCAAATCGTCATAATAACCCCCCTGTTCAAATTTTATTTAAAAACTCTCCAATCCCCAATGCTTCCGAAGTTAAATTTTTGGGAGTAACATTTGATAGGAAACTTAAATGGTCTTCCCACATTAATAATATAGTTACTAAATGTGAAAAAAATTTAAATATTATCAGATCATTGACTGGCGTTTGGTGGGGTGCTCATCCTATCTGCATTAAGTTGCTCTACAATGCACTTATTCGAAGTCATCTCGACTATGCCTGCCCACTTTTTAGTACTGCATCCAAAAATGCACTCAGTAAATTAGACAAAATTCAATCTAAGTCATTGCGAATAATAACTGGCGCGATGCAATCGTCGCCCATCAATTCCCTTCAAGTAGAATGTTCTGATCCTCCTCTTTATTTAAGGCGTCAATTATTTGCTGACAAATTTGTTCTTAAATGTTTAAATTCTAAAAGTCATCAGATTATTCCCAGAGTCTCGTTGTTCAACGACTCAACACATTCATCTACAGTCAGAGCTCGAACTAAACCTCTCCCTGCCATCTGTAAAAATTTTCGCTCTCTCTCAGAGCTTCAAATTATCAAAAATGATCTTCTTCCTTTGTACAAATTAAAATATAGTCACGTCACCCTATCCCCAACGATATTAGAAGGGATCGGCATCCTTAAAAGTCATTCCAATCTCAATAATATGTTCAATGACATTATTTCTTCTAAATGGCCCAACTCTTCTCTTTTATTTACTGATGGCTCCAAATCTCCAGACTCTCCTTACTGTGGTATTGGTATTAACGTTTACCACAATAATTCTAATGAAAGAATATTTTATTCAATTTCAAACCAATTTTCAATATTTTCTGCCGAGTGCATTGCGATTATTGAATCTCTCAAATATATAATAAAAAATAATTTTGAACATTCTCTTGTCCTCTCTGACTCTCTCAGTTCCCTCCAAAAACTTAAAACAAGTCCTCTTCTTCATCCTGATGATCACTTTGTATGTCTTATTCGAGTATTGATAACCTCCATTCAAAGCTCTGGAAAAACTGTCACTCTGATTTGGATTCCTGGACATGTTGGCATAGTGGGTAACGATATTGCTGATTCCTTGGCAAAACAAGGAGCGTCTAACCCTACCGTTACCCTCGTAAATCATATTCCCCTGTCTGATATTTTTTCCATCATCAAAGATAGATCCCACAATGTTTGGACAGAGTATTGGAACATTGCTAGTCAATCCAAGGGTGCCCGCTACGCCTCAATACAAAGGACTATCCCATCAAAACCGTGGTTTCAAAAATTCCCCCATTTTTCCAAAAAAGAAATTTCCTTACTTATTCGTATGAGAATCGGACATTGTTCCGTTCCTTCTCACCTTTATAAAATTCATGTGCTTGACTCCCCAGATTGTACGTTCTGTGGTCTAGATGTGGGAACTTTAGATCACATATTTTTGATTGTCCCTCTCTAAATAAATATCCTCTCTTCTATCAAGCGTTATCAAAAATTGCCTCTCCTCCATTCAACATCTCATCTCTTCTAAGTCTGAACTCTACTCCAATCTTCCATAAAATTCTGAAATTTGCACATTTAAATAAAATTAATATATAAATTCTCCTTTCCTTTTTCTGTAATTATAAATGATGGCCTAGAACACCCTTGAAGGGTGAAAGCCAGAAATAATGGAAAAAAAAAATTTATCATCAACATTATACATACTACATACTGTTTACCATTGTACCATGTTATTGCAAAAATGTTGTCATTATGTACCTGCTGACAAACTATATAAGTAGTTAAGCAGGTTTGAAAGTTAATAAAAAAATTTAAAAACGTACAAATAAGTTATCACAGAGTGTCAGCCAGCATGTTTGAAAATGGCCTTGAGAGCCAAAATAACTGTCACAAAAATAAAATAAAAAATAAAACTAAAATACTTTCAGAATTTAAACATTATAAAATTTGATAAAAAAATGGAGTTTTACGAATTAAACACAAAAACATTAATTAAAATCAAATCCATTTTATTAGGGAAACCAACAGTTTTAATTATGAAAAGCATGCAATTTAACAATGTCGTGCTGTCCATTGTACTCGTAATTTATTCATGGGAGAATGAATGAATATTGAGTAATTCAACATTTATATTGCAAAACAATAAACCTACAAAAGTGATGAAAGTTTTATAATGAAAAAGTTAAACCGGTGTGAAGGTACATATTTTAATTATCAATTGGGAAAAAAGAGCAAATTAGTTACGTCAGTTTTATTTTTATAAAATCGGTGATAATAACACTTCTAAGAATTTTCTGTTGTGAGATTATCGAACAAACGTTTTCTCACATTAAAATGATTTAATAATAGGCCACTTGCGTGGATTTCATAATGACTTGGAAAAAATCGTTGGGTAGATTTTTTTTACTAAGATTACGAAAATGTCAGTAAAATTTTTAGAAATGTACAGTTTATTTTTATTTTTTAATAAATAAATCCATTATTTGGGCTCGTGACGTGACTACATGAAAATGTCCCGTTCCGAAAATGTTCCTATTAATTTTATAAAATTCCACACTGATTTATTTTTTTACATGGCATCACTTTGATTTCAGGCGAATTTTTGAATTTGACACTTAACGTTCACTGGACTTATTGTTTGTTCAATGCGAACTTGATGAACTTTGGTTCGACTTTTTGACAGATGTTATGAAGAGAATCCCGTACATTTTACGCTGGCCGGACGTGTTTTAGAGGTATAATAATAATGGTGCGGATTGTAAATTTTTTTATAACTTATTATTCATTAACGTTCACTGGATTTTTTGTTTGTTCTCTACGAACTTATCATTTGGTTCGATTTTTTGACAGATGTTATGAAGAGAACCCCGTACATTTTATGCTGTCCGGACGTGTTTTAGAGGTATAATAATAATGGTGTGGATTTTAACAAAATCAAATTTTATAATATTCTTATTATTATAATAATTTACAAGTACAAGTAGTTATAATGATTTATGATCAATGAGATGGATCAAGGAAAAAAATGTTTATGAGATTTAATATTTTTGGTATGTCTCGTTATTTTCCTGTGTCATTCGTGTGGAAAACGTTCTTTTTTTTAAATGATTTTCGGCTATATAATTATCGTTTTTTCGCACACATAAAATTATGTCCCGTCTTTCCGGTTTATAAAAAATGGTCTAATTTTTCCGATTGAAATTTTCAAAAAATCGCCAGGGTTTCAAAAATACGATTAAAAAAAAAAATACTGAAATGTCTTAGAATATTTGCCTAAACCGGATTTTTTTTTAAGTTGATGCAAGTGGCCTATTGTGCTGTACTGTTGTTTCCTATACAATTAATATAATACTACAATTATTTATAATACTAAACAACCAACTCTCGACGTTAACGCCTATCGTTAACGTATCCTAAATACCGAGCAAATAGGTCAGCCGTTCGACTTAGTCAAAATCACAGAGGAGGATGTTAAGACGGCAATATCTGCACTGAGTAAGCCCAACTCATCGGGTCCTGATAACATACCAACGTTCATTCTTAAAGGTTGTTCTGACTTTTTTATTTTACCATTGTGTCATTTTTTTAACACTTGCTTAAAAACTGGATCTTTTCCGGACATATGGAAACTTACCAAAATAACCCCGATACATAAAAAGGGTGATAAATACGATATCCGTAACTACCGGCCGGTTGCAATTCTTTGCTCTGTAGCGAAAATATTCGAAAAAATCCTTCATCGGCATTTGTACAGCCATGTCAAACCTCTTCTTGACGATCGTCAACATGGGTTTAGACCCCAGATGTCAGTATCATCAATTCTACTATATATTTCCGACTTACTATCAAGAACTCTCAACCAAGGAAACCAAGTATATGTTACATACTTTGACCTTGAAAAGGTCTCTGACAAGGTCGATATCCATGTCCTATTAAAAAAAATAGCTACGTTTGGCTTTTCCAAAAAACTTTTATGACTTTTTGCTTCATACTTCACTAATCGCAAACAATACGTTTTTTATAAGGGTTCTCGTTCTGCTGAATTCCTGGTTTTTTCTGGAGTCCCGCAAGGATCAATTCTTGGACCGCTATTATTTTTATTGTTCATCTAAAATGTTTGCTGATGACCTAAAACTCTACGGCATAACAAAAAATCTCGCTGACTGTGTCCTCCTACAAATCGATATGAACTCTGTCGCAAACTGGGCAAAAATTAACTGTCTAAGCTTCAGTGCACCTAAATGCAATGCAGTCTCTTTCACAAGGGCAAAACAGACGATCATATTAGAATATTCAATTAACGGTAACATTTTTCATCGCTTTAGTCAAATAAAAGATCTAGGGGTTACTTTTGACAGCAAAATGACATTCCACCAGCACATAAATGACTTATGCAACAGAGCATATAAACTGCTGGGCTTTGTCATTCGCAATTCATGCTCATTTCAAAACCCACTAACAATTAGGCTACTTTACAACTCACTGGTGCTAAGTATACTGGAGTCGATTTTGTATTATCTGGGCCCCATCTGAAGCATCCTATATTTTAAACATTGAAAGAGTTCATAAAAAATTCAAACGTTTTTTTTTATTTTTACGCCTCTATGGAACATATCCATATTTGTATCCATCGAGATTTATTCTAGGTATGACTAACTACCATTTTCTAGAAACTCGTAGATGTTTTGCGTTGCTAAAATATTTCTTTCAATTAATCAATGGCCTCGTCTCTAACGGTGAGATTCTGGCGCAAATCAATTTATTTATACCAGAGTCTTACTCTCGGGCACGTCACCATAACATATTATATTGCCGATTGATTCGTACAAATCTGTACCCAAATTCGCCCGTGAGAAGAGCGATACGCTATTTAAATATATTAGATAAAAATTTCGACATATTCTTCGAAAAATTCAATGAGTTTGTAAGGTTTTTGGCGCTACATTCTCACTGTGAAAATGGTACTATTACAATTAATTAGATAAAATATCTTTAATGTTGTAAATTTTTTGTACACAAATAAAATAAAATAAATTAACAACACAATTCTGATGATCGGAAGCCTTCAATAATACTTCGGGTCGTCAGAGATCACGAGTCTTGTCAACATATTTTCGTTTGCAATAAAATCCAAATAAATGTAAAATTTCTGAACGCATTCAAAAACCAAAAACTATTTTTGAAAGGTGATGAAATACGCTTTTCAATTTTTATGATTAGAAATAAACATACATTTTTAAGTAAAAAAAATTTGGAGAGCTTAGGCACTACGCTGCCTGCCATCTAGCGGATTATACCGATAGCTGATGTCACCGCCATCTGTCGCTACAAGTCGGAAGCCTTTACGATACATCACATCTTCCCCCTGCTAACTTGGAACCTGGCTACATATTTCATTTTATACATATAATATTTTAAAATCACGAAGCTATACAAACAAATGTCTCTAAAATCAACATAACACAATAAACTAAATGCACACGAGCAGTTTAAAAACTGAATGTATCTGGAATGAATGTGTGGAATGCGAGAGGTGAGAGGGGGGACTGGGGAGGGAGGGAGGGGGTGTTGGGAGGGTGTTGGTGGAGGGGGAAATGGGAGGGGGAAATGTGGGGTGGAGGGGGGAGGTTAGGGGTGGGAAAGGGGTGAGAGAAGGAAGGGGAAAGGGGAAGGATGGAGGAGGGTGTGGGGAGGGGTAGGGCGTGGGGGGAAGGGGGTTGATGGGGGAGTGGTGTGGGGAGAGGGAATGTGGAGGGGTAGGGGATGAGGGGAGGGGTGAGTGGAGGGATAGGGGGTGCGGGGAGGGGTGGGTGGAGGGATAGGGGGTGAAAGGAGGGGTGGGTGGAGGGATATTGGGAGAGGTGGGAGGGAAGGAAGGGGACATCACATTTAAAATATTTTGTGGTTAACATTTTAAAATAAAGCGTAATGTTTTCTCTTTCCACCAACGTTCAGATCATATTTCTTACCATGATAGAAAGGGAGACACAGGATTTCTATGAGACTTATATGCGTTGTTCCGAAAAGCGAATAAATTAGCCTGAGATGTTAATTATCGTCGTATATATGTTGCTGGTAGATCTTAAAATCCGGCAGATCATGATGCGCCTAGTCACATCGTGAATTGCCTGGCGGCAGATCGTGAAATGCCTAAGGCGCATCGTGATCTGCCTGATTTTACGATCGACCTGCGACATATATAATGAATATCTAACTGGACTTAACGTCCGCCCTGTATAAATGATGCTCTGTATTAATCTGCCAGTGAACCGCCGCTTAGTGCGGTGCTCGCTGTCAATCGAATATTCCTATTCTTCGTAACCGTTCAGGTTTTAGACAGCTGTCTCTCTCATAATATAGTCGACTACTGACCTCTGATAAGAAACATCAAAACTACATATACTAACGACAACTGTTGAGAGACATCGAAACTACATGCTTTATTTATTTTATTTATTTATTTACGCCCTTTTTCGGGACTTTTACATATGAACATTAAGAAATATACAGTATTAACTACACATAACTGAACTGCCTCAGAAACAATATTTTATATTTGTTTAAAGTTAAATTGATGATGTCCACTGACTTTGTATAATTGTTACGTTTTACTTATTCACATTCACTTCTTCTTCTTTCATATGGTGGGGGTCAGAGGGGGACATCTAGATCTGCCAGCCAGTCTAGTGCCTCTGGCGTTGCTCTGTGGACCTCATCAATTCCGCCGGGGAATGAAATGAAGAGAACGGCATCCATTGCCCTGGTTTTCTCAGCAGTGGAGGTTATCCACCTCTTACCCGCCCTGGTATAAGTAACTGATGGTTACTCCTTCAAGGCTCTCGCAAGATTCTAATTTTTTTTCTTAAACGAAGCTACTTATTTATTTTGAACGAATCTAGACCTCCAGTGACTTGCATATGTTGTTAGTAAGCAGTATGCAAGTGCTTAACAGGAAAAACAAAATGCAAAAAAAGAAGAAAAACTCATTCATTAGGCTCCATGAGGCGGCATTGCATCTGTAAAAACCTGCAAGCAGCTGCATAAAATAGAGAAAATAAGTAATACAATAAATCTTAAATCAATTGGCAAGTACTAACAAAAATGTGAATGGATTTCGGTCTGACCATAAACTACACTTCCGTGTCCCTTAACCAACCACTCAGTGTAGCCTCAAAGAATGTTAACTGAATATTTGGGGTAAAATACCCGAAGACTAAAAGAAAATTCAGCGTTGGGTAGTCAGAGGCAGGACAAAGGACAGTCAAGGTCATCTGATCAAGCCTCTCCTGCACATGTCATTGGGGTAGGCGCAGATAGATTTGTGAAGGATCTGCAAAATTAATAATGTAACTAAAGATGAAGCACGGACGAGGTCCAGCAAACCCCCATATGGGGATAAGGAAATAAAAAAAAATAAAAAAATTGGAGTTCAGTTCATCCAGTAAAACATTGAAACAGTTAAAGACAAACAAAACGAAACAAGGAACATGGCATAAATTAACAGGTAGTATAGTAATTATTAATAAAACAAATCGAAAGGCAATTATATATATTTTTTTTTAAATATAGTGAACAAAATAACATAACGCAAATGTAAAATATAACACATAATTAAAAATATTTAGTAAAAAAGATGTAAATAAAATAAAAGAAATAACACATTACAGAAACACATACACACATAAATCAGAACAAATAAATCCAAGCGGTAAATGTAAAGGAATCATGAAGAGTGTCCGTGAATTCAGAAGCAAAATACACCTGGTACTTAAGTTATTTTACAGCTACTCAGCAACTTTAAGAACAGGCCACCTCTCAACCCAGACTTTACTGTTTACTTTACTTTACCCAAGTTTACTCAGCAGCTGAATACTGTGCTCCAGTATGGGCTAGAAGCGCCCACACTTCCATGGTCGACGTTCAGCTTAATGCCACACTGCGAACCATCAGCGGAACTTTAAAATCGACTCCTCTCCCTTGGCTCCCCGTACTTGCAAACATAACCCCGCCAAATATCAGGCGAGAGATTGCAACACTGAGGGAATACAAGAAGGCGCTGCAAAAAAGCGCAATACCTTTGCACGATGATGTCGTCTCTCACCCAGCATGACGTTTGAAGTCTCGAAAACCCTTCCAGACAAAAGGAGAAATACTCTTCCGATCACCTCTCACCCCAAAAGATATGTGGAAGCTTGAGTGGTAATCGGCCAACGTGAAAAAAGCCCATCTCGTTCAAGACCCCACTGAGAGACAGTCTGGGTTCACATACACTACAATAATATTATTGCTCTACTATAAGAAGCCATACAAATATCTAGGTCAATAAAGAAAGTTAGTCCGTAACTTTGAATTTATTAAAAACTAATTATCCAAGCTTCAATACCAAAATGCAATTTGCAACTTTAATAATCGAACGCTAAAACCGTTAAGTTTGAAATTGCAATATTGGCGTAATGCAAGGCGAAATGTGCATTGATTAATCGCGAGGTGTCCTGGCGGGTTCTGGGTGATTTATGTCCCAGGCCGCCTCGTCAAAGGAGAGTTTGCTCATTGCAGATTCTGTTTTAAAGGCTTTTGAATGCACCTTGCGAGGAGGGTGACGAGGATATGCTGTGAACCTGTGAACAACTGCTCCCGCGACCAGGGACGGCGCGGACTAGCTCTAAATATTATTATCATGCCGCACAATAATATATTTAAAAAAATATAACTGTACATCGCCTTGCAGCATTTTAAGTCTACAGAAAGAGGTTTAAATAATAAATGATAAATGTGATATTAATTATGACGTAAATTATTTATTTATTTTAGAGACAGTTGACAGCAAAACAGAGATTACATAATAATACAATAATAAGATATTTAATTATGCCAATTATGAACTTTCCACTGATGAAAGTGAATGATTAAGTGTGACAATGTAAGGGTGTTTTCTTAATTTATTTATTTTTTAGTTACAATATATGAAAAAAGGAGGAGAAGGAAGGGGGGGGGGAGGAACATAGGAATAGGATTAAGAGGCAAAGGATTGGAATAGATATATAGGGATTGAACTTTCTAGTTTGAGTCATGTTGCTAAGTGAGTTTTCGTTTTATGTCAAGTAAAGTCGAGTTAAAAATGTCAATGTTGTAATAATTTAAGTTAAATGAGTATGTGGATCTGTAGACAAATGAGTTCTGTTTCTGTCTTGCAAATATGGAGATTAAAAGTAAGCGACTGTCTGCTGTTGCGATTTGGAATATGGAATGATAGGCGTTAAAGAAGATCAGGGCAATCGATTAAGTTATGTGTAATTTAAAATTTTAAACATTATCGAATCTGCCATATTTTTCGTCAAGTTATTATTATTATACTAGTATATTATATGCCTTTATGGGCTTTAACAAATATGATTGTGATATACATAGTAATTTAGTGGAACAGTAATCATGGAGTAAAATATGTTAATTAAATTATATAGAACCCATGCAGAAGCATGGTAGGTAAAGTGCTAACATTGATTATTATTATTAAGGTATATCATTACAGCCTATTTTGGATGTATTCATTGCAATTGAAAACATTTATTTATTTATTTATTTCAAAACATATGGCACAACATGTGCCATTGACATAATTATATTTATATATATATTATAATACAATAACATAAGAAAGTGACATATAAATGTAAAGTTAAATATAAAAACAAAAGGTAAAAGAAAGGAGTTAAGGTAATGAGTAGTAAATAGAATTATGTTGTATAAAATGAAAGTATAGAGTAAAAGTGTAAACTATAAAATATAAAGTATAATGTAAAAGTAAAAAGTTAAGATAAAAAGTTAAAAGGCAGGAAATAATATAAACTATAAGTTACCTTTGTAAATAATATAAAGTACAAAAGTTATAAATATAAAAAAAGTATGACAAGTAAACAGTAAGAAATGCTCTTAGGAGCCAAATATTGAAGATAACCAAAAATTAAAAAATAAATATAATAAATAAAAGGAAGGTATTACGGAGTATACAAAGCGATATGAAAATTAGATACCTATGATATGTTTCTAAGCCATAGGTATTAGAGTGCATACTGGTAGGACATAATATTATGGTTACATGATTATATTTATTATGATTACGTGGTAGTACCAGCAGATAAATTTTGTCTAATGCATCTTTTGTATGATGACAGACTTTCGGCATGATCGATATGAGCAAATTCATTACCTAAAGTGTGTAAACGATGTATTATTGAATTTTGTTCTGCATTACTGAGAGTGTTGTTGCAATTATAAGGTGTTTTGAGTCGAGTTGTTCTACTAGGTACATGATAATTTATTAACGATACAAATTCAGGGGAGTCAAACCAGTTATTGTTTATTTTAAATAAAAAAATAAGATCATTGAATATTCTTTATATATCTTTTAACGATAAGAGTCGCATTTTTTGTAATAGAGAATCATAGTTTATGTCATCCGCGGGAATTCCTAATTTGAAATTAATTGATCTGAGAAATTTGCGTTGGATCTATAACTAACATCTACAACTTTTGCGAAAGTATTGCCAACTGCATGTAATCTAGGTACAAACGAATATCTAAATGAAATAATTAAAAACACTTTGTTTTTACCACAATAAACTTTATTTAAAAGTCAACATGTTTCAGGAACGATGTTCCCTTCATCAGGACATAAAATGTACTAAATACTAAATGATCAAACATAGAACGGCGTGGGTAGAAATGGAAGTAGTGGGGGAGGAGAAAGGTGGAAAGGGGAGGTGCTTAGAAGATCAACAAGAGGGAGGGGGGGGGGGGGGGTGGAAAGGGGGTGCTTAGAAGAACAAAGACAAAAAATTACAATGGAAATATGTTTAAGATAGGGTTACTCACAAAATTAATTTGATTGTTAATAATATTTAAATTTCTATTGACATTTTTCCTAATTTCTAATATTTCTAAAAGATCTAAGTGAAAACCACTAACGTTAGTGTGTAAAATTTTAAAACCAGTATTTATATCAAATGAATGGTTAAATTCAATTAAATGGTTAGCAAATTCCGAATAATTATTACTATTTAGACATCTCAAATGTTCCTTAATCCTCGTTTCAAAATTTCTGCAAGTTTTGCCTACGTAAAAATGATTGCAGTCATTACAATTCAATTGGTAAACTCCAGATTTTTTCATTTTTTGGTCTTTGTCCTTGTTATTTAAAATATAATTTTTTAATTTATTATTCGTATAAAAAGCAGGCTGTATTGTATTAGGAATTTTTTTCATGATTAAATTGGAGGTTTGATGATTTACAAACAATATTTTTCTCCATTGTTTTTTAATATTATCAGTAAGCAATGGGTAAATGTAGGACAAATGAAATTTTTTCTTATATTTTTTGTTTAATAAATCGTCTATTAATTTGGAGTTATAACCATTATTAGAAGCAATTATTTTAATGGTGTTAAGTTCAGCTTTGAAATTATTTGGGGATAATGGGATATTAATTAATCTATTGATCAAATAATGGAAAGCTAAGAGTTTTTGTGAAAATGGATGGTTAGATGAGTTGTGTATAATTATATCAGCGTATGTTTCTTTTCGAAAAATATTAAATTCAATCTTATTATTAATTATAGTTAGGTTTAAATCTAAGAAATTTATGCTACAATTAATTCCTATTTCTAATGTAAATTTAATGTTTTTGTGAATTTTGTTCAAAAAATTAAGGAACATTTGAAGTTGTCTTTTGGTACCGGTCCATATAACTAAAATATCATCTACGTAACGTTTGTAAAAATACACATATTTTAGTAATAAGGCAGAACTATTAAAGATTTTATTTTCTAAATGGTTTAAAAATATATCTGCTACTAACGAACTGGTACTTGACCCCATGGCCAAGCCATCTTTTTGTTTGAAAATTTTATTATCAAATTGAAAGAAATTTTGGTTTAAGACTACATTAAGACATTTAAGTAAATCCTGGGATAAGTCATTAGGTAATTTGGAGGAATTCAGTAAGTTATTTATAATTGTTTTGCTTTCTTCAACTGGGACACTTGGAAACAGGTTAACGACATCAAAAGACACTAATAATGCATTATCCGGGATTTCCAAACATTTCAAGTGATCAACTAATTGCAGGGAATTCTTAATTGTATACTTAGGTTGAAAAATATTTGATTCAATAATAATATTATTCAATGTTGACGCCAGTTTATAGCTAGGAGCATTGCAATTGGAAAGTACAGGTCTGATAGGTTGAGTCTTCTTATGAATCTTTAGTAAACTGTATAATTTGGGAACTTGTGGATTTTTTACAGTTATTCTTTTATTTCTAAATAAATTAACGATTTTATCACTTTTGCAAGATTTTAAAGTGTCCATTATCAATTCTTGACATTTATTAATGGGGTTTATTTTTACTATTTCAAAGTTATCGCCTTGTAGAAAGTCCATAGTTTTTTCAATGTAATCACTTTTGTTGATAATAATCACAGAGTTTCCTTTGTCCGCTTTAGTTATGATGAGGTTTTTTTCCTTTGTAACCTTCGATATATTTATCGCGTGCATTTGTTCTGACGTATAATGTATTTTGTTAAAGTTAGATTTAGAATTGATGTTTTTTATCACTTCACCACATTTGTATTGAAAGGATTTTGCCTCTTTAAATAATGCACAATTAATATCTACTGCCAAATACTCGAGTTGTTTGTTATTATTTTTTATGTGAATATTATGGTTTAAACCTTTTGATAACAAATTTAGTTCTTCTGTTATAAACTTATGTTGAGTTAAGTTGATGACATGGTTATGGAATTTATTTTTGTTTTTTTCACTTATATTAATATCTATATCATTATTAGTAGATGAGTTTATTATTAAATTGTTATTAGCAGGTGTTAAAATATTGTTGTTTTTACACAATTTAACAAGTTTTTTTATATTTTTTTCTTTCTTTTTGAAAGCTTTAATACTGGCTATAAATCTAACATGATCATCTAATAAACACCATTCAACCGGATGCAAGTTACTAGCGAGATCCATGTGTAACACTTTGATTTGGAGTTTAATATTATTACGTTTTTTAAAAACACTTTTTAAATCTTCTTTCAACCAGGCTATCTTAGCCTGGTTGAAAGAAGATTTCATTGAAAATCACAAAAGTGATTACATTGAAAAAACTATGGACTTTCTACAAGGCGATAACTTTGAAATAGTAAAAATATACCCCATTAATAAATGTCAAGAATTGATAATGGACACTTTAAAATCTTGCAAAAGTGATAAAATCGTTAATTTATTTAGAAATAAAAGAATAACTGTAAAAAATCCACAAGTTCCCAAATTATACAGTTTACTAAAGATTCATAAGAAGACTCAACCTATCAGACCTGTAATTTCCAATTGCAATGCTCCTAGCTATAAACTGGCGTCAACATTGAATAATATTATTATTGAATCAAATATTTTTCAACCTAAGTATACAATTAAGAATTCCCTGCAATTATTTGATCACTTGAAATGTTTGGAAATCCCGGATAATGCATTATTAGTGTCTTTTGATGTCGTTAACCTGTTTCCAAGTGTCCCAGTTGAAGAAAGCAAAACAATTATAAATAACTTACTGAATTCCTCCAAATTACCTAATGACTTATCCCAGGATTTACTTAAATGTCTTAATGTAGTCTTAAACCAAAATTTCTTTCAATTTGATAATAAAATTTTCAAACAAAAAGATGGCTTGGCCATGGGGTCAAGTACCAGTTCGTTAGTAGCAGATATATTTTTAAACCATTTAGAAAATAAAATCTTTAATAGTTCTGCCTTATTACTAAAATATGTGTATTTTTACAAACGTTACGTAGATGATATTTTAGTTATATGGACCGGTACCAAAAGACAACTTCAAATGTTCCTTAATTTTTTGAACAAAATTCACAAAAACATTAAATTTACATTAGAAATAGGAATTAATTGTAGCATAAATTTCTTAGATTTAAACCTAACTATAATTAATAATAAGATTGAATTTAATATTTTTCGAAAAGAAACATACGCTGATATAATTATACACAACTCATCTAACCATCCATTTTCACAAAAACTCTTAGCTTTCCATTATTTGATCAATAGATTAATTAATATCCCATTATCCCCAAATAATTTCAAAGCTGAACTTAACACCATTAAAATAATTGCTTCTAATAATGGTTATAACTCCAAATTAATAGACGATTTATTAAACAAAAAATATAAGAAAAAATTTCATTTGTCCTACATTTACCCATTACTTACTGATAATATTAAAAAACAATGGAGAAAAGTATTGTTTGTAAATCATCAAACCTCCGATTTAATCATGAAAAAAATTCCTAATACAATACAGCCTGCTTTTTATACGAATAATAAATTAAAAAATTATATTTTAAATAACAAGGACAAAGACCAAAAAATGAAAAAATCTGGAGTTTACCAATTGAATTGTAATGACTGCAATCATTTTTACGTAGGCAAAACTTGCAGAAATTTTGAAACGAGGATTAAGGAACATTTGAGATGTCTAAATAGTAATAATTATTCGGAATTTGCTAACCATTTAATTGAATTTAACCATTCATTTGATATAAATACTGGTTTTAAAATTTTACACACTAACGTTAGTGGTTTTCACTTAGATCTTTTAGAAATATTAGAAATTAGGAAAAATGTCAATAGAAATTTAAATATTATTAACAATCAAATTAATTTTGTGAGTAACCCTATCTTAAACATATTTCCATTGTAATTTTTTGTCTTTGTTCTTCTAAGCACCCCCTTTCCACCCCCCCCCCCCCTCCCTCTTGTTGATCTTCTAAGCACCTCCCCTTTCCACCTTTCTCCTCCCCCACTACTTCCATTTCTACCCACGCCGTTCTATGTTTGATCATTTAGTATTTAGTACATTTTATGTCCTGATGAAGGGAACATCGTTCCTGAAACATGTTGACTTTTAAATAAAGTTTATTGTGGTAAAAACAAAGTGTTTTTAATTATTTCATTAATAAAATGGTGCCACAAAGTGAATTTGCTAAATTTGAAGAAGAATATCTAAATGATTCAGTCCTGATATTGTTGTTGAAATCAAAAATAATTAAAGATTTCTTTTATTTATTTATTTATTAATCTTAAGTTAACTCACATCTTTGTGTGTGCTAATATTTTATAAAGATATAAACATTTACATTGGTTGGCAAACATAATCATTCTTTAAATATTACACATAAATAAAGACATTAATAATTGAGGTAGACGTACCTTCGTAATAATCGAGTAATTCTTGTTGATATATGGAAGGTAATTAAGCGTTTAAATCAGGGCTGTCTACATTATGCAATTATTTCTTTGATAATTTTTTTTAGCTTCACACAGGAGGCCCTGAATGAAAATGTTGTCCCTCAGTGCCTTTGTGATCTTAGGGGATATTGTTTGGAGGGTCTTTTTAGGGAAATCAAGGAGAGGATATTTTCGGAAGGAAATCGGTATGCAGCGTGACTAGGAATCTAGGGGTCCGTGTATGTTGGAGTAAGTAAGACATTGCAAATCCCTTGGCATGACCTATGGCAGAGGTGTTGGTTATCCACTAAATGATTCCCGGGCGGCGGTACCCATACCCACCTCCAGAATTGAAAACCTTATACTGAAGTATAATGCTGTACCTTTTCTTGTATTTTTTCACTTCGTTTCACAATTGAAAATACACAGCTCATCCATTATATACTGGTAAGTATAAATTCAACGTATATCAATGAAAGATGCTCCAAGGAACTAGCGTCATTGATCCCCTCGCCACCGGTGTATAGTCGGGAAACACGCGCCCTATATTTGTACTCGGTTGACATTAATCACATGAGCACGGGTCATTTCTATGACTCGTTCTTGAGTTCAACCGCTCGGCTGTGGAAAGATTTGCCGGCCTCTGTGTTTCCTCCCTCCTAAAACATGGGTCTCTTCAAAGAACCATGTTCACTCCTTCTTTTCCTCAAAAATAGCCTCTACACAGCATCTTCAAAGATGACATAGGGCCTGAGGAAAATTATTTTCCTCAGGGCCTCCTGTAAGGAGTTAATGTAAAAAAAAAAATTAAGGAAAGGGAGGAGAAGATGTTTTGGAAAGGAAATAGGTATCAGGGGTGGGTAGAAATCTGGGGAATAGTGTGTGCAGGAGTGACGCACATATGAATCCATCCCTCCAAATGCGGTGCAAGGTGATGGGTCGAGAGATACTGGCTGGAGAATAAAAGATTTCCCTCAAGCAGTCTCTCTCGATCCTGCCCACCACGTAGCAGGTGGGCAGATGTATCGGCCACCAATTGGACAAACCTGGACAAACCTCACCTCATGAACTCGGGACCCCTTCTAAGTCACCAAACGTAGTGAACCACTTGGAGTGACTTATGGTAGTGATGTTGGTGATCCAATAAATGGTTTCCGGGGCGACTGCACCCATACCCGCCTCCCAAATTGTTACTATAAAAATACTGCGACGATACAATCATCAATATCGTCCTGAAATTATTTAAGTATTTATATAACACAAAGAGGTTAAGAGGAATATTGCGCTTTTTCACACAAAATTTTAATTTGGATTAGAGGGCAATGTGCTCGACTTACTGAATATATATATATATATATATAAATATATATATATATATTTAAAAAAAAAAATATATATATATATATATCTTCATCGGTTTTCAATTTATATTTTACGTTTGTATAATAGGTGGGAAAATAATTATTTTTCATATAATCTGTATTAACTCACAATAATTGCCAAACTTGTCTCTAAAATCGTGAATGATCGATTTCTTTCACGGCCTATATTTTATAATTTGAAAGACAAATAAATAAATAGAATATATTTTGTCGATTACCACACAAAAAAGAATGTAAATAATGTTTTTCAATTCCATTTTATGAAATAATCTTATATATTTCATCTAAGCTTATAAATGGGTTCATCGCAAACACGATATTCAAAAATCGTTTTATTTTTTTACTATGACAGATAAATCAATTAAAAACAGATAAAAATATACACCTTTGAATGAAGAACTTTGTGGTTATCCAGTATAAATAAATTAAACAATATTTATTTGTTCGAACTGCCATATTTTTTTTTATATACGCCGACCGTTTTCGGGACAACCGTTCATTCCTCAGGGTAAAATATAATAACTTGACAATACAAAACATTGCGTGAACATAATACATTACTAAGTGCTGAAATGGGGGTGGGGACGTGATTAACTAATTCTTCACTAATCCTTAGTTACGCCCCCACCCGATTTCAATGCTTGGCAACTTTAACTGTACCCATCATTGTTCTTAACAGGAATGCTCAATTTTAATACCCAAGAAGCCCGTCAAAAATGCTTTAGGTAAACATTTTTTAAGTTAATCTCCGGTACGTTAATCTCGGAAAGAGATCAACTTATACGAGTATGTCCCTAACGCGTATTCTAGTGGGAGATCCTATGCACTTTTTTATGCTCCGAAAGCGAGAACTTCTGCCTATCAGAATGCGCCATTAAAAAAAACGATTCTACATTGACCATCAGTCACCTATCGAGAGTTCAGCAACTATCCTTTGACATAATACGTTAAACTGTCCCTATGCACTTTTAAAAATTTTGTAATCTTCTCCATAATATTTTAGTGTGTAACTGTTTTGTGGAGAACCTGAAAAAATTAACTAACTAACTAACCATCACGCCGTTTACACGCAGGGGTAGGTAGAGAGGACGGACCGCCAAACAACTCGATCTTGGCACACACTCCTTGCCTCGTTAACATTCATACATCGTCTCATACATGCTCTTCCATTATTCCAACTCTTCACATGGCCCGACTAAAGTATCTGCTTCATTTGGTCGTGTCATGTCTTCCTTGGGCGTCCCTGACTTCTTCTACCATTCACAGGTAACCTGAAAAAAAAGTATTATATTCACCCAAAAGTATTATTTCCAATACCGAAATAGTTCATTCTGGAATTCATTTGTTTTAAATTCATATGTGTAGTTATGTCTTTACCTTTGTTTTACACAATTCTGAAATGACAGCAGAAATAGGAGTAAAGAGATCGCCAAAATTAACTGATTTTCCGGGTTAATTTTGAATTCCAGTCCATCCCTGGCCGTGACTTGAAATGGCTCCGTCGAGCTCTGAAAGCTCCTAAATAAGCTCTCATGCCCGCGCTACTTTCCGATACTTCGCTAAAACGTGCCTTTGCTTTTAGCAGACCCGCCGAATTCACGTTATGCTATTTGTTTCGTAAATTGTCCTTCGGGTGAGACTGAGCTGAAAGCTGAACAAACAACGTCTCGAACGAAATGAGAGAATCCGTTAATGAAAACAATGGATTTAATTAAAATACTCGTTCGTGTTGTGCAATGGTATATCTATGTATTCGATAATTAAGCGGAAATTATTGACAGGTTTATCTATACCGTAGGTTTTCAACGTGGGCTATAACGCACCCTTGTATGCGTTTGAGACATTAGAGGGCGTAGAGTCATCTCAATGCCCCTTAATTTTTTGTTAGTGAGGGCGTAGGCAGGTAAAAAAAATACGGTCTAAAAATAAATAAAAAAAACACGCTAATCACGTACTAATAAAGCAAAGTAAACATTAATATCCATTTTTTTTTTGTTAATCTTTGTATTGTAATCATTTTTATCACGTGTGCGAAAATTCACATATATCGGTAGTTCGGGAAGTGGATGAAAAATGAACTGAATGATTCCATTAAATTCAAATCTACATTAAAAAAAATTTCAAAGTGGGCGCTGGGCAAAATAAGGTTGAGAACCACTACACCAAAGTGAGCTTAATTATATCACGCTTTATAAATAATTGAAACGAGATGAATTTATCAGTTTTAATAATTAATTAATATGTAAAATGTGAGAATTATATTAAATGAAATCGAAATGAACATTAACTATTGAAAAAAATGTTTTTTTTTACCTTGCGGGAAATGCGAAGCCATTGGTGACTAAGATTGTTATTATTGTTTATATTAGGTAGATTGGCGAATAAGTAGTTTAACTGGCTATTTTTTTGGTTTTTTAGTTGTAGCGATATAATCGAAATCGTGTCCATTTTTTTTTAATTAATGCTAGTTCGTTGAAGAAATTAGTATTTGATAACGGTATTGTAATCAAACTATAGATCATTGAATTAAGCAGGATAATTGGACGTGTTATGTACGAAAATGACGGTTTAGGTGGGTTTACAAAAGATGTTGAAATTAATTTTGTTATTTATGACGGATAAGATGAGAACTAAAAAGTTAAGGTTGAATTGGTGCCTATCTCTAATGAGAATTTAATATGTTGCTGTTAGGAGTTTGTACGGTTAAGAAAGGCATTCAATTTACATTCTGTCCCAGTCCACATACAGAAGAAGCTAAACCGGTCGGTCGTAATAAATTAAATAAATTTCGTGGTTATAAAAATGTAATATTTTATTTCATTAATAATTCACAACCACAAAATGACTGCATTCTACTAAATATATGTATATATATGGGTTAACTTTTTTACCTAAAATATTGAATTCGAAATTGGATAGGTCCGATGGTTTCGAACTCCTGCAACTCCATAGAGAGGTACAGGAGGTCGGTACCATCGATACATCGCATCGGCTTGATACATCGAAACATACTTATAGGTGTAAAAGACACGGTTAATGTTGCAATTTTGCAAACCTTGGATCACTTACTTTTAAATTTGTTGGTTGGATTTTTATATTATGTACGTATTTTTTTAATGGTAAGATATTGATATTATATATCTGACTGTACTAAATTTTGGTTGCCTATATTTTTATTTAATTTATATACTTTTTATTCCCATCGTAAATTTATCTAAACTATATGTTTTCTCATGTTAAAGATGGAGGTACTGCCTTAATATTTATGTAAAAGCCATCTCGGCGTAAAATAAAAGAAATAAATAAACAACTAAATAAATTAATGTTCTCCAAAACGAGCTTGAAAAATCATTTGTCATATAGTTGGATTATAATTGTGTAATTTCTACTATTTAAGAAATTCTGAAAACTATAGTACTTTATTAAAATTAAATAGTTATAAATACATTGGGAATTCATATGTCAAATATTGCTTTATAAATGTGTAAATTCTGACTATGCAATTGTAAATGTTCTCTTAAATGGCCTGGAAAGAATCTCCTACTTGTGATCTCACTAAAGAAAACAAATCCAAAACTCCAAATTGACCTTGAAAAAAATCACATCTTTGCGATTCTTTTAAAGACATAAAGAAACCATCCCTTAATTATATACAATTCTTAATTTTCTCAAAAGTTGTCTTGACAAAAGCAAATTCCCGTGATATCTTGAACGAAACCATTCCTTTGTTAAGAATATTATGAACTAAATATACAATTTGGCTGTCCTGAAACGGGTATTCTGTCCAGTTGGACAGACAAAGTATCACATTGTAATGTATTATAATATATATGCATATGTAAATTTGGCACATACTATTTGCCCCATTCACTTTCATACATTGTATCACACATAGGTACTATTCTATTATTCTAACTCTTGACCTGGCCGGATTCAAGGATCGGATCCGGATTTCTTTGATCATGCCATGTCTTCCTCTTACTACATCTCCAACTTCTTCTACCATCGACATTATTTGCGTCATATACTCTCCTTACACTCCTTTTTTCATTCATTCGCTACATGCCCATACCATCTGACGGACCCTTTCTCAATCTTTCTCATTACGCTTACATCGGCCTTGTAGGGATCTCATGTCTACAGCATTCAAAGTACTTTCATCCTTCCTCTGCCAGTTTATTGCCTCACTGCCATACATCAGGGTAGGTACCAACACTCCATTGTAGCATATAATATTACTTTAACAAGCGTTTGGAAAGATTTTAGAATCAGGCCAGAGTCACGAAAATGAAAGTCAGCTGGGAATCGAATCCGTAGCACCAGACAGACCGATAATTTAATCACCGTTCCACGGATTCCGGAAGGGCCGCAACCCGCCATTTAAATTTACGCGAATCACTAAGGACCAATTTCACGAAATCTGAGTGCGGTCTCGAACAGCAATACTCATCAAGTTGAGTAAGTAATCTATTTAACCATCCCTGAGTGCGCTATTCCGAAAGTAAGTTAAGGTTTAAACTACGTGTCACTGGTCCCTGCGATTAGCTCTTAATTATAAACCTTAGATTACTTCAAACTGATACCAAATCTTTTGAAAGTATAAGTTCGATTTTTTTGTCATAGTTTTCGCACGATCAGAGATATAACAAATTTTAGAAGTTACAAAGTCTAGAGGTCACGATTTCAAGCGCAAAAGTGGTTCTTATCGATTTTGTAAATAATTTTATATTAAAAAAAATAGTTAATAAAATAAAATACTTTTTTTTTAATAACCACGAGATTTATTAATTTATGAAATTAATAAATCTCGTGGTTTTAAACAAAAAAGTATTTTATTTTATTAAATATGTCAAACCACAAAGTGATTGCTTTCTACAATAATAAAAAAATAGTTAATCAATTGAAACTATCATGGATAATTTTAGTCATTTCTTATAGGGATTCATTCATATCTAATGAAAACATACATATAGATATTTCTATTTTTATTGATATTTATATATATTTTTGAAACCGACAGTTTTAAATTTTTTTTTAATATCTTTATTTTTTCCCATTATATCTACATATATACATTTCAAAAGTAATTTTACATATTTTCTAAATACAGGAAGATATAAACATAAGGTACAAGTAACGTAAAAGTTAGAAATAAGTAAATATATATAATGGACAAAAGTAGGTAAATGGGAACCCACTATGTGTCGGTAATATAAACAAAAATGCTGTCAATAAGTACAAGAAAAAAAAGTAAATTTTAAAGTAAAATGTTTAGAAATTTAGCTATCTGTGAAAAAATGTTAGTAGAAATAGTGAACCAACAAAATTTAGTTGATTTTTTGTTATAGTTTCAAGAAAGTAAATAAAGATAGTCTTGAAATTACCGTGGTTTGTATTGAAAAGTGAAACATGAATGTTTACAAAGAATTCACTGGAAAAGTGATTCAACACCTGCATCATTCAGCCATAATTTTAATTCTTTTATATAAAGTGATATTTTATCTGTCATTTGAATTTGTTTTGGTAGAAGATTAAATGTACGAGGACCAATAAAACTGCTATGTATTTGCATTAATTTGGTATCGGTTTGGGGGGTGTAAAACATAATTAATTAATTAATCTATTCCCCTTTTAAATTTTTAATTGTTCTATATTGCCCCTCGTTTCCTACACATTATTTTCTTTCAAATTTTATTATTGTTTATGTCTATAATTTTTCTCTATTACCTATGTATGTCTATTTTTAAAATTAGTTCTGTCAAAACCCTGAAGAAGTCAGCTTTGCTGACGAAACATGTCGGTTTTTGTATTTAATTAAGTGGTTAATACAAAGTTATCTATTTATTTCAATTTAAAACATAAGTATTAGTCCTTTCGCTTCTTTTTTATTTTCATTTTTTACGAAACAATTTTTGTTTTTAAATACATATTTCATAGTCTGCAATATAAATAATTTACGGATATTGAAGTGGTTTGTAAAGGCTTAGTAAATGCATCAAGCGCACCACCCCATCCTACAATGCCGTAGATTGTTGAAGATTGTATTGTATTGAAGATTGTACCAAGGAAAAGTAGATCATCCGATCTAAAGGCAATAATTGGTGAGCAAAAATCCGAATTATCCTACCAAAATAACACTATTGCCAAGTTGTGCGCTAAGGTAGCTTCACTCGAAGCAGCCGGCCGCAGTACGCCACTACCGGGGCCCACAACCGTGGAGCCGCGAACCGCGCCTACAGAAGGCCCGCGCATAACAAAAGACAAAAATAAGAAAAATAAGAAAACGGAGGCTAATTCTACAACCAAGCCTCCAAAATCAGATCCGCAGACATCGTCACAAGACGACGTCGAGGATATCAATAGTGGCTGGGTGCTTCAAACCCGGAAACCGCGTGTCCGTAAACCTGCTCCCATCGTTAAAGGGACAAAGGCTGACACGACCCTACGCGCAGTAGAGCGCAAGTTCTACATCCACGCTTGGCCATTCTGTCCCAACACAGAAGTTAACAACATTAAAGAATTCCTGGAAGGTGTCACACAAGACACCGTCGAAGTCGTAAAGCTTCAAGCCCGCGGGAATTACAGTTCTTTCAAAATCGGGATTGCCGAACAAGATAAGGAAAAGTTTCTAAACCCCGAAGTCTGGCCCGCAGGTATTTCGGTCAACAAATTCAAATTCCCATTTTTGAAATCAAATCAGACAGAGACCCCTCAGCTTAATGGCGCGTCTAAAACTCCTTTACCAGAATGTTAGGGGTGTAAACTCCAAAATAAACGAATTTACAACAAATTTGCTATCTCAAAACAACGAAATAATTGGGTTGACAGAGACATGGTTGAGCACCTCTGTCTATGACAATGAACTGTTTGATAATAGGTATGAAGTACATCGCCGTGATAGATGCGATAGTAATATTACTAATACAAGTGCACTCGCTGGCCGCCATAGCGGCAGTAGGAACGCCTCGCGAGGCGGCGGGGTTTGCATTGCAGTACGAAAACCGATTATATCACAAAGATTAACCGAACTCGAAACAGAGGGCGAAAACATCTGGATCAAAATTACAAAAACTAATTTCACTGCGCTGGTATGTGTGGCATATTTCTACTGTACAGACGACAGAGATATCCGCACGAAGTTTTATGAACATCTCAATAATAAGGCCAACCTATTATCCAACAAAAATGTTATCATTATGGGGGATTTCAATTTGCATAACAAACCTGAAGATGTCATACTTGATCACATATGTTTTATAAACTCTAATGGACTAACGCAACATAGTACAGTTGTAAACAAGTACAATAACATGCTTGATTTAGTGCTAAGTAATTTAAATATATGTGAGGTGACGTACAGCGATGAAGCATTGGTTAAAGAAGATCACCACCATCCTACACTGGCTATCTCGGCCACCCTGGCGAGGACACAATACAGCAGGCGTGAAATGCGTGCAAACCGTCATCAAATGGGACGACACTTATATTCGAACTTTAACAAATTTAATTTTAAACACGTTAATATTAATCTGTGTCTAAAAATATTCTCACACTTCAACTGGAGATATTTATACAACATGAAATCTGTCAACGAAGCTGTGGAATATTTTTACTCTGTATTATTTAGTATATTTGAATTATGTGTACCTTTAAAAAAATTATCGAAAGCAAATGTTAACTACCCAGTTTGGTTCGATAAAAATATTATAGAAAAAATCAAATGTAAGGAATCTCTTCGCAGGAAGTACAAAGCTACTAATAATAAATCAGACTATTTATTATTTTCTGCAAAGAGATCCGATCTCAAAAAAGAGATGACTGTAAAAAAGAACAAATATTTATCCGATATTGAAAATGGGATCAAAGAAGACCCCAAAAACTTCTGGCAATATATTAGATCACAAAAATCAGGTAGGGGCACTCCTATTGGACTTATGAATGTCGATAAAATAATCCAATGTCCCCAACAAGTTTCAGAGAGATTTGCGGACTATTTCCAGTCGGTATACAACCATACGAGCCCTAACCTAGATGTTGAAAGTCTCCGGGCAGAGGTGCCTAGAAACACAGGTTCAATATCTCTGGAACAAATTAAGCCTGAGGAAGTCAAAGCGTGTATTCGGGAACAAAAGCCCAACAAGGCCACGGGGCCAGATGGAATCCCACCTCATATCATTATCATGTTGGAAGAACATTTGTTTAACCCGATATGCTTTATCTTCAACCTCAGTATTTCAACTTCCACTTTTCCTAAATCCTGGAAACTAACCAAGGTTAGCCCGATACATAAATCTGGAACAAAAACGGAAGTCCAGAACTATAGACCAGTAGCAGTTCTGTCAATACTCCCACAAATATTTGAAACAATAATTTGCGAAAAGCTAAACAAACAAATTAAACCGTTTCTTCAGGGAAACCAACACGGATTTCTATCAAACAAGTCCACCGTCTCTAATCTTCTAGAACTCTCACAGAGAGTAGCAAGAGGATTAGATGCTCAACATCAAACTGATGTGATCTACACTGATTTCGCCAAGGCGTTCGACCGAGTTGATCATGACGTACTGCTACGAAAAATACATAGAATTGGCTTCGACAAACCCCTCCTAAATTTTTTTGTCACGTATTTAAGGAATAGGAAACAATATGTTTGCATCGACGGATACAGGTCTAGAGAATTCTCTGCATTCTCTGGAGTGCCACAGGGGTCAAACCTAGGTCCTCTACTATTTATAATCTTAATTGATGACATTCAAGAATGCATCAAACATTCCACTTGCCTGCTTTTTGCTGACGATCTAAAATTACTTAAGAAAATTTGTGATGGTCAAGATTGTGTCAAATTGCAAACTGATTTAGATTCAATTTCATCATGGGCTGATGAAAATAAATTATTTTTTAATACAAAAAAATGTGTCGCTATGTCGTATACACGTTCGAGAAACCCTATCAAATTCGATTATTGCATCAAAAATGATATATTGTCAAAAGTAAAATCCATCAAGGACCTTGGGGTAGTCTTTGATCCCAAACTTACGTTTTCGGACCATATATTGCAGTTGACGACATCATGCTACAAGCTTCTCGGATTTGTCATAAGACTCTGCAAACAATTTTCCAATCCCGAGGCAATGATGACTTTGTACAGCTGCATTATAAGGTCTAAAATCGAATACGCCTCTGCTGTATGGGCCCCATACCAACAAAAATATATTGAAAAACTAGAACAGATTCAAAAAAAGTTTTTGAGATACATGTATTTGAGAATGCACGGAGAGTATCCGCGATTCATGCATCACGAAGATTTGCTTGCCGAAACGCGCTACCAAAGTCTCCACTCGAGGAGGAGTGGGGCTCTTGCAGTAACGGCGTACAAAATTATTAATAATTTAATAGATAGCCCATACCTTCTGGAATGCTATAAGTTGTTCGTACCGAATAACTACAGCCAGGGACGTCACCATGATCTGCTTTGTATCCCACGTGGCAGAACGGACGTACTGGCTCGGCATAGCATGACACGAGGTATGGCGCTGTTAAACAACGCCTCCAAGACTATCGATATTTTTAATAGTAGTCTTGAAGAATTCAAGAGGCATGTTAATGCTATTAATCTATAACTTGTATTATTTGTATCATATATATGTAGTTAATGTTACATGTGTATTGTAAATGGACACAGTCTGTAATACACAAAAAAAAAAAAAAAAAAAAAAAAAAAAAAAAAAAAAAAAAAAAAAAAAAAAAAAATCATTTTCAATTTGTCAAGATTGAGTACTTCCTTAAGTCTATAAAATGTGTATGTAAGATATCTTAATTCATGGTGGAATACCATTATAATATACATGGTTGAATTCCATTGTAATATATTATAATAAAATAAATATACAACTTAATTCCACTTTAATTTTATTGACCGAAACCGGTTTCAGCTCTTTAAAGCCATCTTACCAGTCTGAAGTCTAAGTCTGCAGATGGCTTTAAGGAGCTGAAACCGGTTACGGTTACTAAAATTAAAATGGAAATAAGTTTTATATTTGTTTTATTATAATACCTATATATTTTTGAACTTAAAACTTCTTTAGCACCGTTCTGATTTGAAACGCGATGAAAAAAAAACGACACTAAAAAGAGACGATCAAATGCATCTATAGTATTCTATAGGATTTAGCCAGCGATAGAACGAGAATAATCGGTCTCCTCCTTGTTGGGTGCATCGTAGCCTCTTCACTCTTGTCTAGTTTAGTTTTCTGAAGATTTCGCTTCTACCGCGTGTATACTGCACACATTTTTTAGTTGTGTACGCTCATATTTTTTATGAAGTAATTAACAATTTTATTTTAATGCTACCCCATGAAAACGGTAGGAAAAAATTCAACTTGTTCTTACATCTAAATTTAAAATAGTGATTTGTTCAAAAACATGAGTTGGTTCCTATTTTTTTCTTAGTTCAAAATACTTACAGTGGTAGATCGTGGCCTATCTCATTGGGAGTTCAATCGGAGATTAAAAAGGAAACAAAAAAATTCCCTCTATTTTTCATATTGCGTGCAGGATAACAACATGTACTCCAAGGATTTTAATCAGCGATTCCTGGGCATATTTTGAGTAAAAAATGTACATGATTTTGCTATCCGATGATTTTTTTTTTTCAATTAAAAATATTTTTCCATCACGCGTCGCAAATGAGTAGTAACGGGTATAGCCCAGCGGGTCTCGTAATAAGCACTACATCTCGTTTCTGCAGCACGGTAACACATGAAACAGAGTGCGTATTCTAAATAAGTGTTTATGAAATCTTTGGGGGATACTGTGTGGGTGGTCTTTTTAGGGAAAGTAAATTCTGAGAAGGAAAAGGTTGAAGAGGGGTGAGTAGAAATCTGGGGGTAAATGTGTCCAAGAGGGACGTATGAATGTTTCCCTCCCACGCAGTCGAGATAGTCCGGCTGGAAAGGTTTAGGTTAGGTCTACCTCAACCAGTTTCTCCCAATCCGGCCTGCCAGGCAGTAGATGACACCCCTGCTAATTTACAAAATGTAGCGAAACACCTGGGGTGACTGGTTTATGGGCAGTTGCCATATTCACCCTCCTAATAGAAAATGTTTAATTAGATGCAGAAGTGGATGTTGATAAAACACACTACCTTTTGATTAAAAAAATTGTATAAAAATACATATTCGACAGCAGTATTTAACTGACCAAATAAAGTAATATGATAAAAAATATATAACTTTCCAATTTTCTAAAACAAGCAACTATGAAAAACCAATCCAAATCGAGGTATACGACAAAAACGCTATGTAGGTGCAAACTTTGGTATTTGGCATTTCACGTCATCTGGAGAAGGTATATACACTCCAACCCTCCCAACGTTGCAGTCCAATCTGAGTTCCTACTGCCCGAATATCGAGAGATAGCAAACTGAATTATTTATTATATATAATATCTTGTATTTGTTTCAATTAACCACTTGTAGAAGCTTTGAAGGTCTTTTTCTATAAAGCTAAGAGATTGTTAATATTGAAAACGCAATTATTCTATAAAATCTACACAAATAATAATAAACAAGAAGATTCAAAGTACTTAACCGTCCCTTAAAACAAATAATCAACAAAACATAACCCAATACCGTTGTTACAACTAGTTTTATCACCAGAAGCACCATTAAAACCCAACATTATTTGATACCCCGAACGAAGTTGTTGAATATTTGATTATAAACTTGTACTTTCCAGACTACTAACGCAAAAAATAAAGCAGAATAAGTTATTCCGGTGTAAATAATAAGGTGTGGGTATTTTGCAAATATATTGATATCTTTTTGACAGATTCTTGACTACAAATGGGAATTATTACTATAAATAGTACCTACTTGCTAGTAATGAGAATCATTTAAATCGAATCACTAGCTCGGTGATATACGTAGGTGCTCGAACACCTGTACATTTTGAGCGAGAATATCCGAGTAATTCGATACCTCTAATTCATTCGATTGTCTTGAATCGATCACGAATCACCGTAATCATTTTATTTTTATTTTTTACATTAGCTTTACACAGTAGGCCCCTAGAAAAATATTTTTTCTCAGGGCCTATGTCATCTTAGGGGGAGCTATGTGGAGGCTTTTAAGGAAGTAAGTTCTGGGAAGGAAAAAGTTATGAAGGATGGGTAGGAATCTGGGGTTCAGTGTGTCCAGCAGTGTCAGTCGTATGAATCCATCTCTCCATCTGCAGTGCAAGGCGACGCACAATGGTTTTACTAGTATGGGAGCGTCGGAAACAATTCGAAATTTCAAATTGCAAGGATCACTAAATTTGGTTTCTATATCTTGACAACACATACCTACCAGCGCAACTTTCCCCATACCACAAAATTCGGCAAAACGTTTCGTCACTGCGAAACACGTCAGCAAAGGTTGACTTCCCGTGCAGTCAGGACATTTGTGTGTAAATGCAACGTTTATTTTATAACATTTAGGGACCGATAACTTTTTACACCGCTAGCTGGAAATTTTTTTTTAAACGTGGATTCAATACCTTAAGGTGTTTAATAAAGATGTTAAGTTTATTTTCTTCATTTCCTAATGCGACAAATTTGGGATATTTTTTTTAAAAAACATCTCGTGAATTAAAAAAAAATTACGAAGATTTCTGGAATACTTAAGGTTAAAGTTAGATGTTCAGTAATATTAAGAAAATGTGCTGATGTACTTTTGGAGCTGAACTATTTACGTATCATATTTAAAAAGAAAATCTTACGCATTTTTGCGTTTCTACGGCCCAGGAATTTTTGCGTAATTTACTTACTGTAAAATTTGAGTGCTTCATAAATATTATTTTTATCACAGGTTCGGTTTCAAAGGATTTGTTCTTAAGACAAAAGGAGTTATTTTACATAATAATGAACTCGAAGTGTCAAAATATGGAAAAAGATTTTAATATTTGAAAAAAATATATATAAACCTCACCAATTGCCTTAAAGAAAGGTTGGATAAATTCTGTAAAAAGATCGCGGGCTTCAAATTTCGCATTAATACAAGATGGACTATTGCTCGTCGAGATTATGCTAGATTTGTGATGGAAAATTAAAAAAATGACTTGAAACTCCGATTGGTTTTATATTGTATGCGATTTATCCTGAAAACGGCACGTGGTGATCGTAAACACAATTTGAATGTAATTCAGACCAATCTAAAAGCTTGAAAATCAAAGAACTTCGGAAAAGTGCACCTCTTTCTCATTTGGTGTTTGAGAAAGAGGTATATTTTCCGGTCAATCGGTATCATCAAAATTATTAGAAGACATTATTCTAGGCGCTCATCTATTAACAGACAAGTGTACAAGATATTTGATGATAATCACTCTTCTTAATAACAGGTGTTCATTGGAACGCGAGAGGATGCGGATTATTTTAGTATTTTTAAATCTTCAATTGTACCTACCTTTGCGATTAGTTCGCGGGAAGTCTGACAATATAAACGTAGTGTGGCAGAATCCTTGCACATCTTCCATCAGATATTGCCACCCGATTAAGTTTATCAGAAGAGGCTGTGATATCAGCTACTACAGGCTGAGTCAGTTGTAATGTCCAGCGGACTTACATACAAAGTGTTGACGAATTTTGGTGGGTACTCAAATGAAGAGAGAGAGTAACGGTACTGTACTAGTATTTATTGTGGAGCTGCCTAACGCAAAACAGGACGGATCTAGCACGCATCGCCTTATATAGATTCGTGCAAGCATGCTATCTCGCTTGCACTCATACAATTCACATAGACATTACACCCCCACACTTAAACAATAATTACATGATATATATATATATATATATATATATATATATATATATATATATACATAACACCGTCTATTTGGCGACCAGCATGGGCAAATATGCATCTAAAGTGGCGACCACCGACATTTGGCGACCGATATACGGTCGCCACTTTATTTTTCGAAATTTTTACACAGTTCATAGTACATGTCGTCACAAGCATTTTGGCAAAAATTGTCCTGGTAGCCAAATTGGGCGTGAAGTGGATGATTTCGAATATTAAAGTTCCGCCATCTGTCGCTACGCAGCTAGGCGCTAGGTGATATACACGGCCATGTATACTACCATTCATCCTACCGACATTTAGGCGACCGGTGTGACATAACATGCCGCCTTTCATTCCTAGCATTTACCCGCCACCGAGGCGTTGGCAAATGTGTTGGGAAACAACGTTGCCGGTTAATTCCAACTCCCGTACAAGAGTTGAGGTGCACGTGGCGGTGGCGTGTTTTGCGACGTTGCCGCCGCGCTTATTTAGCCTCGGTTGCCTCGAATGTTTTGCCTTTTAAAATTTTATCGTGATCAATCGTATTATCGTATACCGAGCATTAACGTACATGTGATTTGGAGTGTAGGTATTTGGCGACCGACCATTTTAGTGTCTTAATTACAATACATTATTGATTACGGTTGACTCAATGAAACGGAACAAAATAATTGCAAGAATAACAGAAATGCAATATCAAGATGATTCTTTGGAGTCATACCTACCTATGACATAGAATTCGGATAATCTGAGGTACTTGCCTTCAATAAATAATTCTTCTTTTCGGTCATTTATACGGTCAAATTTACTTCTTTAAAATTCCCGATTCTTATTTTACAGGAGTTCACTTACTCTGACGGTGATGGTGGGATACGACCCAAATCCCATGTGTGAAACAAAAGGCGAGCTCACCAATTAATTTTAATCGAAAAAATAAAAATATTGCATGGATGATTCATCTAATCAAAACGACCCACGAACATTGTTTCCACAAAACTTCAACGTGTTGACCAAATCGAAGAAGAAAATTGATATAGAAATAACGAAAAATAAATTCAGTGCGCAGATCACATGCCGTAGAAATGAAACCTTCAGAAAACTAAAGTAGGCAAGAGTGGGTAGGCTACGAAGCGCCACACAAAGAGGAGACCGATTATTCTATCTTAGGGGCATACATTAATTGAGCTCAAAATGGGGGGTGGGGGTCCAGTAAAATCTCACCAAATCTTGAACAGTTTTTCAGCATATTGTCGCGATCATATTTACCACAACGGGGGGGGGGGCGTAACGGGATAGCATTGGGTGGGACGGGATAGGGTGGGACCCCAGATACACAACTGATGTCTCGTGAGGGGAGAGGGGGGGGGGCACCAAATCTCACCAAAGGGGGGGGGGGGGGGTTAAATTGGAAAATTAAATGCTCACGTTATTAATGTATGCCCCCTTATTCTCTCGCAGTCTAAATCCTATAGATGTATGTGTTTGCCTCTTTTTAGTGTCGCTAATTTTCGTTTCATCGAGTGTCAAATCACAACGGTGTTAAAGATGTTTTTACTTCAAAATAGTACTGCCAGATTTTTGTTTTTATTTCGAAAAGGACTTAGGACAGGTGGTTTTAAAAATTTGTAGGAGTCATCAAAAATTAAAAATTTTAAGTTAATTTTCACGTTCTGTGTAAGTTCTATTCAAGTTCTGTTGTTATAACAATGAACTTGAATACAACTTGCACAGATTGTGAAAATTAACTTCAAATATTTGAAGAATCTGTCATTTTTTTTAACAACCCGTTAATTATAATTTTAATTGTTCGAGGCGTGTTTTCAGAAACATTGTATTCGAGGAAACAACATCGAAAACAATGCGACTAAATTTAATATAAATGTTTTTGTTTTTTACTTTAGTTTCACACAGGAGGCCCTGAAGAAAATAATTACCTCAGGGCCTATGTCATCTTTGTGGACGCTGCGTATAGGAAAGGAAGGGGAGGAAGCTATGGGAAGGAAAAGGATTTTAGGGGTGGGTAAGAATCTAGGGTTCAGTTTGTCAAGGAGTGACGGACGTATGAATCCATCCCTCCCACTGCGGTGCAAGGCAATGTTCCGAGAGAGTGCGGCTGGAGAAGTTAAAGGGACTTCCTTAACCACTCTCACCCGATCCGACCTGTCATGCTGCTGGTTGGCAGACGCATTCGCCACCAAGACCCGAACAAACCACACCCCATGAATCATTAGATGACTAAGTCGTAGGTGAAAATATTGAAATGAACCAGAACCCACCACATCAAATGCATCACAACCATTTAAAAGTTTCTTAAATACTTATCAGACAGTCGCGAGTAAACATTCTACAGTAAAAAATTTCACAGTGTGCAATTCACACGCGGTAGAAGTGAAACCTCCAGAAAAACTAAAGTAGACAAGAGCGGGAAGGCTACGAAGAAGTGCACAAAGAGGAGACCGATTATACTATCTCATTCTCTTGCAGGCTAAATTCTATAGGTGTATGTGTTTGACTCCTTTTATTGTCGCTATTTTTCGTTTCATCGAGTTTCAAATCCAAAACGGTGCTAAAGAAGTTTTCACTTCAAAATACAAATGTGCAGTTCACATGCAGTAGAAGTGAAACCTCAGAAAACTCTAGACAAGGGTGGGGAGACGACAACGAAGCACCGCGCGAAGAGGAGACTGAATAGCTACGAAGCACCGTACAAAGAAGAGACCGATTAGTCTATCGCATTCTCTTGCAGGCTTAATCCTATGGATGTATGTCTTTATCTCTTTTTAATGTTGCTATTTTTCGTTTTATCGAATTTCAAATCACAACGGTGCTAAAGAAGTTTACACGTACTCGAGTTTAATCTATGTACCTACATCATCTCTAAATATTTAAATTTTTAAAATTAGTATGATATACATAATAAAAAAATGCTCGTACATCTATGGAATTTAGCCAACGAGAGAATAAGAGTATAATCGGTCTCCTCTTTGTGCGGTGCTTCGTAGCCACTCCTCCCACTGTATTCTAATTTATTTTCTGAAGGTTTCACTTTTAATTGCGTACTCGGATTTTTTAAAATTGTTTCGGATACCTATTTAGCTACCTTTTATTATATTTTTTTAATTCTTTTTAAACGTTTTATATCTTTTCATGTACATAAGAAGATGAACATTCATTATAAGTGATAATTAAATCCTTTTTTTACTTTGGTAGAAAGCAGTCACTTTGTGGTTTGACAAAGATATTAATTGAAATAAAACAATCACTTAGTTTGTAACCACGATTCATCCATTAACCTTTTTTATACCGACCGGTTTCGCTTAACCTGCGCATCAGCGTTATTTCATTATATCTACTTTATCGCATTGAAACCAAGCTCACGCACACTAACGAAATTCAAAACAATAAGCGCACACAAACTTAGCTGTTGCCGGCCGAATTCCCTATCAAGATTCCCTTCACCTCACCCACACAGCTGTTATCCCGCGCCGCCGATCGGCTTGCTTGCCCCCCGTGCGACTAGCCCCACCGCTTCCCTTACCCCGCGGACTCCTGTTCATACAAAAGTCACGTGGAATCTGCGTGCAATCGAAATCAATTTAAAAAAATAGGTTGTCGTTGAAAATTTAGTTGGATCTTTGCAGAAATTATTTTAACATAGCTATCCTATCAATTTGACTTAAAAAAATTGGACGGAGGATTTTTCCGGAGCGATATTTTTGACTGATATCAAAAAAGCATGTAGCAAAAGAAAAAAAATGTTGGATCTTTTGATTAAATAAAGCTAACACCAATATAAAGACACTTCGTGATCAAAAATTGGAGGGAGGAATTTTCCCGGCAAGAATAGAAATAAAAAAACAAATCTCTTTTTAAAAACACACTTTCCCAAGAATAATATTGTTGAATTTCTATTTAATCAGGTGGATATTAATTACCTAATACTAACAAGATGTGAAGAGTTTTCGAAAGAAATACTTTTCTAGCGGGAGTTATAATTTTTTTTTCAGTTTTTGCTAAAAATAACTAGGTAACTTCCCGTTAAATATTTTGTTGGATCTTTTGTCATTCGTCATCCCTAAATGATACTCCACGTGACTGCAAAGGTTTCATCGACGGAGGAATTTTTGCGTACCTCAAACTCTTTATTGATTTGCCTACTACCTACCCAAGCAATAGGCCACTTGCATGGATTTCATAACGACTTTGAAAAAATCGTGTGGATAGATATTTTTACCAAGATTACGAAAATGTTAGTAAAAATTTTTAGAAATGTACAGTTTTTTTAAATTTATTTTTAAATAAATAAATCCATTATTTAGGCCCGTGACGTCACTACATGAAAATGTCCCATCGCCGAAAATGTTAATTATTATTTTTAATTTATAAACTAACGTTTAGACAAGATTTTTATGCATAGCACAAAGGGTAACAATAATTATAAGCAATAATTATCAGCCTTAAACACTCATCAACATTGAAAAATCTTCCGAGAAAAGATACTTGCCGCCAACGCCGTTGGCGGCAAGTATCTTTTCTCGGAAGATTTTTCAATGTTGATGAGTGTTTCAGGCTGATAATTATTGCTTATAATAATTGCCGAAAATGTTCCTATTAATTTTATAAAATTCCACACTGATTTATTTTTTTTATATGGCAGCACTTTGATTTCAGGCGAATTTTTGAATTTGACATTTAACGTTCAGTAGAATTATTGTTTGTTCTCTGCGAACTTATCATTTGGTTTCTTTTTGACATATGTTATGAAGAGAACCCCGTTCATTTTACGATGTCTGCACGTGTTTAGAGGTATAATGGTAGTGGTGCTGATCTTAACAAAATCAAATTTCATAATATTCTTCTTATTATTATAATTTACAAGTACAAGTATATTTCATTGGATTTAGTAATATAGACGTTGAACATTATAATGATTTATGATCAATAAGATGGATCAAGGAAAAAAAATATTTATGAGATATAATATTTTTGGAATGCCTCGCTATTCTCCTGTGCCCTTTCTTGTGGAACATGATCTTTTTTTTAAATGATTTTCTGCTATGTAATTATCGTTTTTTCGCACCCATAAAATTATGTCCCGTCTTTCCGGTTTATAAAAAATGGTCTGATTTTTCGGATTGAAATTTTCAAAAAATCGCCAGGGTTTCAAAAATACGATTTAAAAAAAATGCCGAATGTCTTAGAATATTTACCTAAACCGGATTTTTTTTTTAAATGCGATGCAAGTGGCCTATCCGCAAAATAATTATTTGTTCTTTGTAGCATTTTGATCTCGCCTGACTTATAGGACAGTGCAATTAGTGCAAAAAAGGGGGTCGCGATCGGAATTATTTCGGTAGCCCCAATTTTTTTATATGTTTTATACACTCATCTCCTGATGAAAAATCTGAGTTTTCGACCTTCGGTCACTTGAGCTTTCGCCGCCGTTTTGAAAAAACCTGCCGAAATCGCGCCAAAATCTAGTTTTTCTCAAATATTTCGTTCTCAATGAAAATTTTGGCTAAGGTAACTTCACAAGTTTTGTAGAACATAAAATTATCTACAATTTTTATTAAAAAAAATGTCTTCTACCTCTAATAAGTATTGAGATACACAGCCGTAAAAATGTGTATAAGTTTATAAAAACAAGTAAATTGCACGACTTGGTTTGGTTTTCTGTACGTACCTCTTTTTCAGTACAGTTTTGTAGAGAATAAAATTTCTAAAACGATTTTTATGTTTTTTGTATTGTTTTTACTGATTTAAAGTATGAATAAACAAATATCGGTAGGTGAAAACATAAAAATTTATCACGATATTACCACGTCTTTAATATAGAAATAACGAAAAATAAATACAGTGCGTAGTTCACATGCCGTAGAAATGAAACCTTCAAAAAACTAAAGTAGGCAAGAGTGGGTTGGCTACGAAGCACCGCACAAAGAGAAGCCCGATTATTATCTCATTCTCTCGCAGTCCTGTAGATGTATGCTTTTGCCTCTTTTTAGTGTCGCTATTTTTAGTTTCATCGAGTTTCAAATCACAACGGTACTAGGCGATTTGCAGGTGCTAGAAGTTTACACTTCAAAGTACAAGTGTGCAGTTCACACGCGGTAGAAGTGAAACCTCAGAAAACTAAAGTAGACAAGAGCGAAGAAGCTACGAAGCACCGCACGAAGGGGAGATCGAATAGCTACGAATCACCGCACAATGAGGAGACCGATTAGTCTATCTAATCTCTTATACTTATCACTCAGAAGTGATAAGTAAATAAGTACTTTTTTTCATTTTTTTATTTTTTCATTCATAGTGTAATAATAAATTTTGTTAATTATTTTAAGTTTTAGATACTTACTTACTAGCGACTTGAAATTCAAATGATACAGAAATGCGTCACGAAAATTTATTATTATTTTAATATAATAGTTAATTAGTTCTAATATAATAGGTACGGTAAATCCTCGCTCTCACTCAAGGCTCCCATAGTCCAGCGGCGTAAAGCGCCTCACGAATTTAGTGGCCAGACAATTCAGACCGCGTGGGTTCGAGTCTTATAAAATAAAATAAAAAACGTTTTAATTTTTGCAAAATTAATATTCAATCTTCAAACCACACAAAATGAAAATGAACCACACCAAGAAGAAACCATAATTATTAATATGATGACCCAATGTATAGCAAAAGTTGCACCAGAATTCGACGTCAAAAATATATATAAAATCATCCTTCACTAACTAACTAACCATAACACCGTTTCTCCGCAGGGGTAGGCAGAGAGGACGGGCCGCCAAACAACTCGGTCTTGGCACACACTCCTTGCCTCGTTCACATTCATACATCGTCTCACACATCCTCTTCTATTATTTTGACTCTTGATGCAGCCCGAATCAAGTATCTGATTCACTTGGTCTTGCCATTTTTTATATTAGCTCCACTCAGAAGGCCATGAGAAAAATAATTTCCCTCAGGCCCTATGTCATCTTAGGGGATGCAGTGAGGAGGGTCTTTCAACATCATTTTACAACTCATCGTATTTCTACGTAATGTGTTTATTTATTAAATTGATAAAATTGAGCACAATCTTTAAATTAAATTATAATTAATTATCAATCTAACAATTAACAATGTATTACGGCCAAATAAACGCATTGTTCCCACCCGCCAGTTACGGCGGGTACCCGCTAGGAGCGAGGAACCGAGGTAGGTACAATGCCAAACCGCGCGCCAGAGCTAAGCGCCCCGTAATTTGAATGATGCTCGTAGTAAAAAATCCCAAAACGTCAGAAACATGCATGTCACTAAAAATCGGCTGATCGCGTGCCGCATGGCCGACCCGAAGAGCTTCGGCATTCTTCGGAAATATTCCGAAGCTTTGGTTCCAGCGGTAGTAAGGTTTGAACAAGATAATATTAAGTAATAACATTTCTCTTCTAAAATGTAACCATTAGTCAAAGGGTCAGCTATGCGTCTCGTGTGACATTATCTTGTTCGAGCCCTTGGGATGTACCTTTTTGACATTATTATTTGTTTGTCACCCATTGATCGAAGTTGTCACGACAGTAAATGGCGATATTGGCGATCCACGCCGCAGAGTGTTTCTTGTGTGTTAATTATTATTATTGGATTATTGCGTTATTATTATTATCTTTGGAAGGTTGAGTATTTTTAAATGGATATCACACCCACCCTTTCCACTAATCTTCCAATAGATGTAATATCAATAGTAATGGAGTGTAAAATGCTTCTAAAAATATTGATACCAGAATAATTCTATAATAATTGGATAATTACTAGAGCGCCGTTTTAGTTATGTTGCGTTGTACAATTTATTATGAGTTCCTAGGCTATATGTATTTTTATTATTTGAATTTACAAACAGATACATAAAACATACCTACTTACCTGGCAGGTCAATTGACTATATTAAACTCTAGACATCAGCATGTTTTTACATCGCACGATATTTTTACTATTACAGTTACATGATATTTTTAGATACTTAGCAAGTAATGTAAAATTATGCATGATGTCTAGATTTTTTTTTAAATATAATATCAACCTTTCGTTTTTTATGAATGGCTTGGTGAACCACCTATAACTTGAGGCACCGGCCGCGCCTGGTAGGAATCAGAGGTTTAGTATATCCAGGAGTGACGGACGTATGAGTCCATCCCTCCAATAGCTGTGCAAAGCGATGGGTCGAGAGAGTCCTGCTGAAAAGGTCGAAAGGCCTCCCTCAACCAGTCTCTCTCCGCCATGCAGTAGGTGGGCAGGCGCATCCGCTGCCAAGACCTCACCCAATGAGTTCGGGCACCCCTGCTAAGTACCAAACGTAGTGAACCACTTGGGGGTGACCTATGGCAGAGGTGTTGGTTATCCAATAAATGGTTCCCGGGGCGGCGGTACTCATACCCGCCTCCCAAATTGAAATGCCACACGTCTTCTCGTTCATTCGCTCTACAATCCATCCGAGCGTTCCTTTCGTAATTTTACTCATTACGTTTACATTGGCCTTGCATTCTTCGCGGATCTCAACGTTTCTCCCAAGATCGTACATGGTTTTACCATACTCACGCCTCAGGAATCGCAATTCTACAGCATTCAGCCTACTTTCCTTCCTTTGCTTCCTTCCTCTTCCTTCCTCTACCAGTTCCATGCCTCACAGCCATACATGGGGGTCGGTTCCAGCACTCTATTATGGATAGCTGGCTTCGCTTCTTTGGACAGTTTTTTTGTTGGCGCCACTAGCGTTCTATCCTCCGTTAATGGAGTTACCTACATTTAACCTTGTTTCACATATCTCTATCAGCCTTCCCATCTACCGTAAACACACTTCCCAAATATACTTCACAATACATACTTCAAAAACTTATCCACCTGCTCCAAGTATTCATCATTCACAACTAAGTTTCACATTGTTTTTGTATCAAACACCACGATTTTAGACTTACTTACATTCATCATTAACTCATTCTTCATACATATTAAATTATCTGTCTAGGTACATTTAAATTAAATATCTAAGCATAGTTTTCTATGTTTTCATATTGTTTAATCGAAAAAAAATCCCAAGCATTTGGGGCATGGCAAATAATCATTAAATGAGGAATGGTATTTTCTTGTAATGGGTTTTTTGTATTCCTGATAATTTTGTACATAATCTCCCGTTTTATGCAATTTAGCAGAAGACCTTTTCTTTCCTTGCCATTCATTATTGTCAGGATATTTTGAATTTCACATTCTATCTCGTGGTTTCTGAAAATATGCCTCGAGTCCTTTTCGAAATAAAAACAAAAATCCGGCATTCGACCTTTTTTGAAGTGAAAACTTTTGTAGCACCGTTGTGATTTGAAACTCGATGAAACTAAAAATAGCGACACTAAAAAGAGGCTAAAACATACATCTATAGGACTACAAGAGAATAAGATAATAATCGGGCTTCTCTTTGTGCGGTGCTTCGTAGCCTATCCACTCTTGTCTACTTTCGTTTTCTGAAGGTTTCATTTCTACGGCGTGTGAACTGCGCCCTGTATTTTTTTTTGTTATTTCTTTATCAATTTTCTTCTTGGATTTGGTCAATACGTTAAAGTTTTGTGGAAACGACGAACGAAGGTCGTTTTCAGAATGGGGGTGAGGTTTGTCTAGGTCTAGGAGGCGGATGACCGGGACACACTGAACCCCAGATTCCTACCCACCCTTTAAACCCCTTTCCTTAAAATAATTTTCCTCTCCTTCCTTTCCTTCAAAAGCTCTCCGCACAACATACCCTAAGATGAATAATTTCCCTCAGGATCTTCTGTGTGGAGCTCATGTAAAAAAAAAAGAAAAAAAAAGTACGAGATTTTAAATTAGTGACTGATTATTTGTAACCCAATAATGATTGTCTTTCTTAAAAAAAAATTGTGCCTTTATTGCACTTGTCAATTGCTACCTATCGCAATAAGGAGCCAATTTTATGCATCCCAAATAATTATTGGTAACTAAAATAACCTAGTTCCTGTTCACTCTATATATTTTTTTTTCATTAGCTCCACACTGCAGGCCCTGAGGAAAACAATTTCCCTCAAGGCCTATGTCATCTTTGGGGATGTTGTGTGGAGGGTATTTTTGGGGAAAGGAAGGAGAGGAAGTTTTGGGAAAGAAAAAAGTATGAATGGTAGTTAGGAATCTGGGGGTCAATGTGTCCAGGAGTGACAGACATATGAATCCATCCCTCCCACTGTGATATAAGGCGTGGATCAAGAGTCCGGTTGGAGAGATGAAAAGGTCTCCCTCAACCAGTCTCTCCTGATCCGGCCCGCCATGTAGTAGGTGGGCAAATGCATAGGTTGCCAAGACCTAGACACAGCTCACCCCGTGAACCCGGGCACCCCCGCTAAGACACCAAACATATCTAACCACTTGGTGTGACCTATGGCAGGGCTGTTAGTTATCTTGTAAATGGTTCCCGGGGCGGCGGTACCCACACCTGCCTCCCAAATTTTTAATTTGATTGTTGTTTTTCCTCCCAAATATAAAATGATATAATAACAGTCTACCGTTTTGACTTCTTGGGATTCTGTTTTGGTTTCCTTCAAAATAATATTTATGTAACCAATCATTATGTACCTACGATAGATAGACCGTTGGCAAATCGAGAACGAATTAAAAGGATTCTGAAAGCATCGTAATTTAAACGTACTGCATACAGGAATATACGGAGGTCGTCAAATGTTCGTAATGAACGGACGCCCTAAATATGGAATGAAGTGTGATATACGTACGATATACGCGGTTGCCAAAACGGCGGCAATATGAAAGGACGCCCAAAAGACTCTAAAGTATACGTACCTATCAAAAATTTGAATACCCTCAAAACACAATTTCTGGATAATTCTTTTACTATCACTCTTTTGTCAACCTAAAAACATGTGAACATTCACCGCAATTTTATTTAAAAACCTACCGTAAGCAGTGGTAGCCAAAAGGATGCGAAGTGAAAGGACGCCAAATCTGTAGCGGGATGTATATATATATATATATATATATATCATGTAATATATATATATATATATATATATATATATATATATATATATATATATATATATATATATGTATATATATATATATTTACATAACTTATACAATTTAAAATTTCTACATATTTCATTATTTTATTATATATATATATATATATACATTATTTTTCTCTACCATGTAATTATTTAACAGTTTTTTTTTCTTATTTCACTTTGGGTAGCGTGGGCGTGGTTGAGGTCTGGAGCGCAGTCTCCCCTCCCATGGTGGTTGCGATCTGCAAAGAACAGGGGAATTAGTCATGGTCCTGTCCACATCTGAGAGTGGACCAAAGTCCAACAAATTTTCAGGATAATAGTCACTCTCCCCCCACCTAACCTTTCTATCAGAAAGCTGATCGTGGTGTCTTTTCCAAACCTGGCCTGTTGAATGTATCTTAACCATATAGGTTCTACTCCCTAATCTTTTGATAATTGTACCCAAAATCCAATTATTCTTTTTATTTCTAAAATCTTTGGTCAAAACTTTCGATCCAAATTCAAAGAATTTTTTAAATTTTCTTCCCCGGTAATATTTTTTTTGACTATTTTGACTAGCTACAATTTTATTTTTTACTTTATCATCAATTTTTTTAAAGTCACTACACTTGTCATTATTCATTTTTGGAACAACCGTATTAAAAATTAAACCAATTTTTCTTCCTAACATCAATACACTAGGTTCAATTCCCGTGCACAACGAAGGTGTATTCCTAATATCAATTAAAAATGACAGTAATTTATCGTCCAGATCCCTTGGGATTGTGTTATTCACTAATATATATTTTTTTAATTTTTAACTGTTTTGACAGCATTTTCTGCTAAACCATTCGAAGCCGGGTGCTTGACTGCTGACGTCACATGTTCAATATTAAATTCACGACAAAATTTCTGAAATGAAGTTGACGTGAAAGCTGTTCCATTATCACACTAACAATTTTCTCCGGTATACCAAAGTTAGAAATTTTTTTCTAGCGCCCCCCATCTCGTAAATCTGAAAGAGCAATTGTCGATTATATTTACCAACGGGGGGGGGGGGGGAGATAGGATGGGGCAAGATGATTTTTTAATTTTTTTTATTGTATATTTTATTTGGTGACCGGCCAACTCAGAATGAAACCAACTCAGAAACACCTCATAAAGGTCATTAAAGAGTGATGATAAAAAAATATTGATTAAGTTAGGTTAGGATTACCGGCAATTTTAAATGTATTTTTTCATAGCTTTTAATGATCTTTCTGAGGTGTTTCTGAGATGGTTTAATTCTGAGTTGGCATGGAACCGTTCTGAATTATTTTTATTTTTTTACTTGGGTTTTATTGCTCAGAAAGATTACACTTGTGCAGTAATTCACGTGACACGCTACAGTGGTATTGTAGACCAATTTCCGTGTTTTGACGTCTAACTTTCCCTTTATCCTACTTTTCTTTTTCATTTTAATCTTTTCTGCAAGTTTTTAATTTAACATTTCAAAGTCAGTGTTTAGTTTTAATTTGTTATAGATTATGATTCCTGAGTATTTAATTTCTTCTACTTCTTCAATATTTTGATTTTCTATATTAAGGGAAGTAATTTCGTTGAGTTTCTTCTCTAATACCATAAATTTACTTTTAGTTACATTTATTTTCAGTTTATTCGAAGAAAAAAAAACTTTAATATATAATATGGAAGTGTTCTTTAAAAAAAAGCTTTTTTTGACAATTCATCTTCGATATTATTTGGTATAATATATAAAAGTGTGTAATCAGCAAAAGTTTGATAGAACAGTACTTTAGGCACTTCACTATATCATTAATATATATACTTAATAAATAGGAGCGGTCCCAATACAGATCCTTGAGGAACTCCGAGGTTTACTTGTTGTTCTTCAAATATAGCATCTCCAATTTTGTTTCTTTGTTTTCTATTTTTAATTTTATTATTAGTATTTCTCTGTCTATCGTTTCAAAAACACATCTAAAATCCAAGAACACTACTATTGTATTTTTCTTCTGATCCATACTGGTTTTCCATTATGAATATTTGTTTCTAAACCCTGCTGTTTTACAAGAATGCTATTTTTTTTTTTAATAAATTTTCTCATCTCTTCTTTAACTATGGATTTGTTCATATGTAGGTTATCCATTAATTTTTCTGAGGTCTTCGAAATTTTTAGCATTTATTATTTTGGGTACTGGTGTTATTATGGAAGTTTTCCACGACTGCGAAAAAATTCCCTTTAACACAGATTAATTTATTAGTGCAACTACTTACATTTAATTATGCCTATAGTAATTCCAGACGTCGATGATTTTTGCGTCATTGTATTAAAAATTTTCATTAAATACTCACTGTTACCTGAAAATATTATTATTCTCTCTTCTTTCCGATGATTGAGAAGAAGTATCTGTGAATAATGAAATACTCTTATTTATGTTTTCGACACTTAGTAATTAATTTGGCTATTTTAGTTTTATCATCTTCAACTCCATCGGGAACCGAACTTCCTTAATGTTTTCCCTCTGTTTGCCACTTATAATTTCTTTAAGTGCAGTCCACATTTTTATTGCATCTCTTTGAGAGGTAATAATTTTTAGCCTCGAAATCGAATTTTTGGTATGTTTTATTTCTGTACCTATACATGTTTCTAAGTTACTTACAGGTTTCCCACCTTTCTTCTGGAAATTGTATTTTACAGGCTTTATAAGTTTTTTTAGAAGATTTAGGGATTTCGTAGGTATACTATTTATTTGTATCTTTTAATTTCCCGGCATGCGTTGATATATCATTTTTAAAGAAATAAATTGTTTCGCTGTTCCCCTCCCACATTCCTTTCCACCTTCCCCGCCTACCCCCTCCCCTCTTCCACTTCCCCGTCCCGCCAATCCCCCACTGCGTTCCATATAACAGTCCCAGTACATTCAGTTTTCAAACATTTCGCGTGCCTCCTATTACAATTTTTTTTTCAAATTTTCGTTTTTCATTCAAAACAAATATTCATTTTTATATATTATAAGAACAATCAATCAAATTTGATACCTAACGTAGGTATCTATTTAAAATATCTATAATTTAAATAACCCATAGATAATTCTTTTTTTACAAAAAAAAACACAATTCAATTTCGTCAAACGCGCAAACTGTCAAACGTGTGAAGTTAAAATAGTCGTTAAGTTTTCTGAAATTTACCAATTTTCTTAAATTTTCTTCCCGTTAGAACATTCTACAAAGTATTGGGAAACTTAAAAAAAAAGTGAAATGAAGGCGTGACCAAGGGAAACAGGAATTCATTTTATATATAAATACTATCTGGTCCCGGCATGCATTGCTGTGCCATTTAATAAAGAAATTGTTTCTCCCTGAGTGTCCTTTTCCATTCGTCCCGTTTCCCTTCCGCCTCCCCTTCTTCTCCTGCGTCCTCTTCCCTTCTCGCGTTCCCACTCCATCACCTCCACCTTCCCTCTCCCCACTCCACTCACCCCCCCCCCCCCCTTCCCCCGTCCAGCAAACCCTTCTCCCGAGTTCTCCTCCCCCTCCCACGTTCCCCTCCCCCTCCCAGGTTCCCCTCCCCTCTCTCGTCTTCGCCTTTCACCTTCCCCGCTTTCCCTCTTCCCTTTACCGCTCCCTCGTACCGCCAACCCTCCTCCGATCCCAGTACATTCAGTTTTTAAACAGCCCGCGTGCCACCTTTTACAATTTTTATTCAAATTTCCATTTTTCATGTATATTAAATTTGGTACCTAACATAAGTACCTATTTAAAATATCTAAAATTCTTGATTCGATTCAAACTGCAGATAGGTTCTTGTTAGTTAATAATAACCAATAATAATAATTAATTAGTTAATATTAACCAAAAAATACACTCACAAAATTACACTCACAAAAGCATTCACTTGACACTGGCCAGAACACTCCTTTGGGGTGAAAAGCCATTAAAAAAAAAAAATTAGGGGAGTAACTACTTTAAATAAATTTATCAACTTAAAGATTTAAAAAAATAGAATTTTATTTAACAATCATTTTTTTGCAAAATATCCTTCTCAAACACGCTTACTGTCAAACGTGCGTTAGTCGTTTAGGTTAGTAATAGGTTTTCTAAAATTATTCAATTTTCTGCGCAATTTCTCTTAATTTTTCTTTCCGTAAAAACCATCCTCGTACTTCAAGAAATATTCGAAAAAAAAAGAATTAGCGAAATCGGTTCAGCTGATCTCGAGATTTGCGATTAGCAACACATTAAGCGATTCATTTTTACATATATTGTAGGCATTAGTTCATTTACTACTGTTTTCAGGTGTCCTATTAGTTCATCGGCTTTTCTGTCTAAATTTCCTTGGTTATCGCAGATCCACTTTTTGTTTTGTAATGCCGTACACAATTTATCCTTATTATAGTTCTTTTTATTCCTGTATATATATTATACTTGACGTGTGTCCGCGCTCAGAAGCTGCAGACACGTAACTGCATAAGCTCCCGGTTTTTAATTCTTTTGACAGGGTAGTTTTTATACTAGTGTTCTGAAAGTGTTTAAGCGCACTTGAAGTGAAATATCACAAAACTGCGCTATATAAATACTACGTTATTATTATTATTATACTTCGTGTTCCCTAAGGCTTCAGACTATTATATCTAATTTTTATAATAATTGTTTCGTGATCAGATTGATTTTGAATTCTTCCGCAGCATTAACTTCCGCGTAAAAGTCATTTGAAATTACCAAATTAATCATGGTTTTAGAGTTTTTTCATATTCTTGTATAATTTTTGACAAGTTGCTTCCTACCCAGGCAATTTATGATGATTTGTAATCATGTGCTTTTTATATTGAATATTAAAATCTCCACAAATGATTTTCAAGTCTCTTGTATTTATTTGCTAACGGCACCATTCTTCAAAAAAATCTAAGAATTTTGTATCATTTTGATTTGGCGAATAAATAGCTGCATAGGTTCCCAGCTTAAAATCCTTCAATAGCCAGTAGATATCTAGGTATTATTTTTATCTAGTACCGCATTTGTTGTGACTTTGTAAGAGATGTTGTTTACACACTCACACACAATTTATTCTATGGCCAGGGATGAACTCGGGCCCTGAGCTCACTCAGGAGTTGCGTTTGGTGCTGGAAAGCTGCGGTCACCACTATGCTGTCGAAGGCCATTAGCCGCATCCTGGCTTCAGTGACCCGGTTTCTCATCAGACAGTCGAATCCATGCAATCTCAACTCCGTAAACAATATCGATGCACTGCTGTATCTTCCATATCCAAATACAATTCTGCACGCATTATATTGCATCAGGAGTCGTTCCATCGAGGTGGTTCGATAGTGACACCATGTTTCATACGTTTGTAGACTAATAAATGGTTCCCGGGGCGGCCGTACACATACCCGCCTCCCAAATTGAAAATAAACTCTTATAGTTAAATATTTATGAAGGCATTATCATGTTGGAAATTCTAAAATTAACCAAACCGTAAAGGTCCTGAAAAAAAAACAACAAAAAATCTGCAAAACCAAAATTAAAATGTCAACCAGCAATAACTTAGATCCCAATATTTATGTTATTTTTTTCCGAAAATACACTTGAATCTGTTATTGGATTTATAAAAATAACCAGCGAAGAATTCGCGTTTGAAAAATAATGCCAGTATTACGGATCTCAATGGATTGAAAAGAGAATCTAATTTTCCGTATGAATTCTGCCCTGATCTTTTATTTAATGTTGCCTGAATTGACCTTTCCTTGGGGGGTGCTTCTGGGGGAGGTGGTATGTATCCTTATAGGGTAGGTGGTAGGTGCCCACCCCTTCCCATTCTCACTCCCCAGTTCAGTCCCTTCCGCTCTATCTCCAAACGATTTCCGGAGAAATATATCGCGACAATACATTACGGCAATTACTCCCTCTTCATATTTATTCCGACCGAGCCTTGAGTTCGCGATACAGGAGGCTGTTTCTTGCATACGCCTTACATATTAAAATTATTAATGTTGTCCCGGAGCTGAGGTTTAACTAAAAAATAAGTAATCAATTGATTTGAATATGAAGGCCGTTATGGATACACTCCGATAATATTTATAATGACGTAAAATAACAAAATCTTATCAATTTGAAATGCCAATTAATTTGACTGTGCCCACTGTATAAATTTGGTTCCATGACAGTTGGTCAGGCAACATTTAGTCCGGCGACAGTTTCTCCGGCGACATTTGTTCCGGCGACAATTGGTCCGAAAGTCTTGGCGGGGGATGCCTTTGCCCACCTAATGCATGCATATATCCGCCACCTAAATCTTAAGTAGATATTGCACATATAAGTATGTCGTATTATGCTATTCGTCAGTATTCATTCAGAATTGTAACGTTACTTGAAATGGCTTTAGCCGTGTTTGATGACTATATCTGAATAGCCAGGTACATTGTCCACATCTCCTTGCCCTCCCCACTACCTTCATACCAAAATTTAGGATGCCATAGTCTCACTGGCTCGAGACGGTTGGGAGCAGTTGGGACTCTTGTGTTATATATATTCAGAAATAAAAGTTATATTATATGCAAGTAGGAATCTTTAGCATTTTTTTCTAAGCTGACTGCATGTTTAAGTATGTCGTATTTTGTGATTGCCGCATGCTACTTCAGAGAGTCGAAATTATTATTAAAAATAATTTTACAGCGGATTTTCGCTCAAGATGCCTTCAGATATAAGTATATAGACTTTGGTTGTACGGCCGTATATCCTCTTTGCATACTTACTTGAAGAAAACATCTTCTAAACTTTCGGTCGGATCAATTGTCGCCGGACCAATTGTTGCCGTCACCAAATGTCAGCCGGACGAACTGTCGACCGGACCAAATGTCGCCGGACCAATTGTCGGGTCACCATAAATTTGTATTATCGGTATTTTTGAAATGAAACTTCTTTACGCACGCTTGACTTGAGGAGTGAGCTGGTGAATGCGTGACGAGAGCGTTACGAAAAGTGCGATCAAGCGAGGCGAACGGTCGGGCCTTTACGCACGCTTGATTTGGGGAGTAAGCTGGTGAATGCGTGACGAGAGCGTTACGAAAAGTGTGATCAAGCGAGGCGAACGGTCGGGCCTTTACGCACGCTTGATTTGGGGAGTAAGCTGGTGAATGCGTGACGAGAGCGTTAAGAAAGGAAGTTGAGAGGGAGATATAAGTTAGTGAAGTTTTACTTCAGTAGAGTGGTCTAAAACACACTCGTTTTTTTATTATCTTATCAGAAGGCTCTGAGGAAAACAATATCCCTCCAGGCCTTTGTCATCTTTGGGGATGCTGTGTGGAAGGTCTTTTAAGAGAAAGGAAGGAGAGGAATTTCTGTGAAGAAAAAGAGTACGGGGGTTAGTTAAGAATCTGGGGTCAATGTATTCAGAAGTGAGGGACGTACGAACCCATCCCTCCCACTGCGATGCAAGGCGATATTCCGAGAGAGTACGTCAGGAGAAGTCGAAGGGAGTCCCTCAGCCATTCTCTCTCGATCCGGCCTGCCATGCAGCTGGTGGGCAGACGCATCCGCCGCCAAGACCCTGACAAATCTGTGCAAGGCGATGGGTCTACTGAGACTCTCGGCTGGAGGGGTCTAGGTTAGGTCTCCCTCAACTAGTCTCTCCCAATCTGACCCGCCCGCAGTGGATGGGCAGACGCATACGCCGCCATACAATCGACCCATACAACGACCGACATTTATACTGACATTTCATTTTTTTATTTACTTGTATGACAGAAAAATTACCTTCAAATGTTTGCAAATGTGATCCTACCAAAACAGCCTTTAAGAATGGAAAAATCAGACGAGTTAGATAATAAGAATGATTGACTATGACTACACTCAACTCAAATCGCTAAGCCGCAGCCGGCGAGAGTGTCGAAATAATTTATTTCGAAGCCAGAGCATTATGATAACGTCGAGGTAGAAAAAATATTATATTATTTACTTAAAAAGGAAGCGTTTTTATTCCAAAAACCTATCTTAAAATTTGAAAAATACGAGTATAACATGTTAAGATTACATAAACTTTAATACAAAACATGGATTGGAGTTTTATAAAGTGAACAGAAGTAACAATAAACATCTCGTTTCCTTTGACTATTGCTGAGTTATATGCGAAATACGCCATTACAAGGCACAAGGTGTGACGTTAAGAGCCATTTGGAGCATATGCCCGTTTAAGCAGTCAAGCGACTTTTGTAGGTATACTGTGAAATACAAAAGACTAGAGAATTCAATTTTCAGCTATTTTTAATATTTTGACAAAGACCTGTAGCAGCTATGGCGCTTCTTTGTCTTTGAAATCACCTCGCGTGGCATTGGCGTGTTCCGAGGGTATTTGCCAATCTGGGAAGTATTTTAGTTTGTTGTTGGGGACTTAAAGCGAGATTCTCCCTGCGTGTCATAAAGCATAAATATATATAAGGATAGAGTTAAAGTATGGTATCTACGAAATGTAAATTATTGGGAAAACACAAATAACCGTTACAAAACACAGTCTTAAAAGTTGAATAAAGATACTTAAGAAATGTAAAGTTTTATTATTACCTAATGCATTGTAGGGAATTATGCTCAACAGCCTAATAATTGATTTTTATGCACGGGCAACTCAATCACCGCGCCTGCGCGAATTCCGTTCCGGCCAAGCGAACGGAATTCATTCGTTTCTCGGCTACCTGACGCGCTAGCTTGTTTGCTTGAGTATCTTCCCTATAAACCTTCCAAGTTAATACTTGTAGTATCTCGTAATTTAAATAAATGTAACTTCAGTATTCAGAAACATTCCTTTCATTTTTGGTATATTTGGTAACCCTTGGAGTCAGATCAGAGAAGTGTGAGGTAAGTATTACCACGCGGATCGCTGAACGGAAATAGCAGATGACATTATTGGATCTACCCACATTCATCTCAACAAACCACCAAATAATTAACCAAACTGGTGACCCGACTCACACAAGAAGAAATGGGAAACTCGCATACAGCAGCCGTCAGGAGTCGGGAAGCGAATCCTGAGAAATCACGCACCCGGTGAGTCGCATTTTATTCTTTTAATATTTAAAAGCATTTCTTAATTTAGCTTCAATTACGTCCAATGACCACCGGGGGGGACCTCAGTATTTTACAAATATAATATGCTTCGTTTATGCTATCAAATAATGACAGTGATAAACGAGCATAAGGTTTAAAATGAGTTTTAACTTCTATTAAAATTAACAACGTGCTTTGTTTTTCAGCTAAAACATAATGTTTTTTTCATATACCCACAAATTTCAAGTTAATAATTCTAATTGTGAAATGTAAATTGAATTAGTCGCGGATTGTGAAACCCGCCATTTTTATCACAACATTTTGAAGTAAAACGGTATAAAACCGTTGCTAACCATTTTTGTCTGATATCATCTAGCTGTCTCATGAATCCCTGTCAAAGATTATGTATATTTCCTTGTTTTGTGCATTAAAAAGGACTAAATTCGCTGGCCTTCCATTTCAGCTAGTTTCACAAAGGCGAGCGGTTAAAGGCGGAGACACACATCACCGCTTGGAATCTTCCGGATAAAGGCAGAGCCACACCGGCGAGTTTCGCGGACCAGTTTTGCCGAGAGAAAGGCAGCCAACCGATCTCACGAAAAAGATGACTCATCAGACACGTGAAAGTTTTTAAAAAGTTTTACATTAATCTAATTATTTTTTCCAGCATTTTAGAAAATTGTTACATTAATTGATGCGTGTACAATATGTTACAACTTAAATGTGTTGCCTTTGAAAAATCTGCAGAGCTCTTGTAATCTAATTGCATCTCGAAAACGTAACTACCTACCAATAAATTTATCATCATTTAATATATTTCAATAATATTATTAAAGTTTAGCACTTTTCATTTTGATGATAATATTAAATTTCATGAGTTTTGGAGATTTTTATACATATTTTTAGCCAAGTAATAAATTTTAATAATAGTATTACAATATTAATCGTACGGATGATTTTGTCTTCTTACTTTCTGGCATCATCTAAAATAAAATATTAAAAATTTCGGTTATTTTTAAACTTTTAAAATAATTTTTAACAGATTTCAAAAATTTTAACTTTTAAAATAAAAACATTATCAATTTGCAACAAACAATTTTAGAAATCATTTTTAAACTTATATGGGTATTAAATTTAAAAAATTATTTCATACATTCACTTCCTTTGAAATTTTGCCATATCTGCTGCTAATTGTTCTGACCAAATTGGGAGATGTTTACTATCGAAAAGGAAAATAAAGAAGAAAACTCCAACGAATCAAACTCAAGTAAGCACATCGTAACCAACGAAGGAAACGCCAGCAGTTCAAGCGTTTCTGATCCTCCCACAATCCCAAGCGGCAATCACAGCAAAAACAACATGGAAGGAGACAGCAGACCAGCATCGGACGTACACCCAGTTTCAGTACGCTTACCGAGCTGTTGGAAGTCTAATATTGCTCTCTGGTTGGCCCAGGCCGAGGCACAGTTCGTGAATTCTCGGATAAAAGATGACTTCACCAAGTACAACATCGTAATTGCCGCTCTTGATCCTGACACCCTGCAGATAATAAGCGACATAATAATTAATCCACCAGCCCAAGAAAAATATGTACGCGTCAAGACAGCCCTCATCGAGCGTCTTCAGGACTCGGAGGAGAAGCGACTAACTCGACTTCTCACCGGCATCCAGTTGGAGGACCGAAAACCAACTGGTCTACTAAGGCACATGCAGGAGTTAGCGGGACCCGCTTTGGCAAAGAGCGCCATCGTCAGAACACTATGGTTGCAGAGACTCCCACAGCATGTCCAGGCGATACTGTCCGCACTGTCAGACAACGATCTCGAACAACTTGCTTCAGCGGCGGATAAAATTATTGATGTGTACCAGGCAACCGAATGTACCGCGGTTGACCGTAACAAGCGACCAAGCCCATCGCGAGCCGAAGAACCTGAGAATTCCATACTTCTAGAACTTCAAAAACAAGTGCTCACACTTACAAGAGAAATCAAACAATTGAAGTTTGACCAAAACAACGCCAATCGACAATCCGATTTTAAAGGACGAAATAGACAAAACTTTCGCCGAAATTCGCACGACCAGTCCCCATCTAGACAAAACCCCGCTAGAAGACCAAGGTCAGGGTCTCGTGGGAGATCTCCGAACAGGAACCCTGAGGGATATTGTAAATGGCATAACATTTATGGTGAAAAGGCATACAAGTGCTACCAACCGTGTTCTTTTCCAAAAAAACACCAGGGAAACGACAGAGGAAGACCACAGTAGAGACATGTGAGCTTCCTGCTAATACTTGTCGTCTCTTTCTATTTGATCGCGAAACACGTCAGAAGTTCCTCGTGGACACGGGAGCTGACGTCTCCATAATCCCTAGAGATTTTAACCACAATAAAAAATGCATTACCTCGGATAGCCGCACACCAGCTTTGTACAGCGCCAGTGGTAATTGCATTAAAACCTACGGCACAAGAATACTGGAACTCAACTTGGGTCTACGTAGGACAATGAAGTGGAAATTTATAGTGGCAGATGTATCAAGAGCTATTTTGGGAGCCGATTTTCTGCACAACTTCAACCTTACCGTAAATTTAAAAAAGGCAGCGATCACGGACTCGTCTACAGGATTGCTGATTCGAGGCACGAAATACAAAGGAATCTCTTCAGGCATTTCAACAATATCTAACACCCTGAAGTATCGAGATATCCTCTGTAAATACCCAAGCTTGACGCGGCCTAACATGGAGACAGCAGGAATTAAACATACAGTGACCCATTGTATCGAAACTAAAGGCCCTCCTGTAACCGAACGTGCGCGCAGGTTAGCACCAGCACTTCTAGAAGCGGCCAAACGCGAATTTAAATTTATGATGGAACAGGGAATATGCCGACCTTCCAAGAGCAACTGGGCCAGTCCGTTGCATATGGTAAAAAAGCCTAACGGTGAGTGGCGTCCCTGTGGAGACTATAGGCGTTTAAACGCAAAGACCGTTCCGGACAAATATCCGATCCCTCAGCTCCACGACTTCACTCACAAACTGTCATCAGCAAAAGTATTCTCGACCATTGACTTAGCGCGGGCATATCACCAGATACCTGTAGAACCTGAAGACATACCGAAAACGGCTATCATCACACCGTTCGGATTGTATGAGTTTACCACCATGCAATTCGGGTTATCCAACGCGGCACAAAGTTTCCAACGCTTTATGCACGCCATCACCAGGGATCTGGACTTTTGTTTTGTATATCTTGATGACATACTAATTGCATCCTCAAGTGAAGAAGAACACCAAAGACACTTAGACATTTTATTCAAACGCCTAGCTGAAAATGGTCTTATCATTAACATCCAAAAATGTCAATTTGGTGCCTCTACCGTAAATTTTCTGGGGCATACAATTACACCAAAGGGGATGACCCCTATTAAAGAAAAAGTGAAAGCGATAACAGAATTTCCACTACCTAAAACCGCGAAAGGTCTGCGCCGTTTTTTAGGTATGCTTAATTACTACCGAAAGTTCCTACCTAATGCTATCCACACCCAGGCGAAATTATTTGACTGTATAGCCGGATGGAAAAAGAATGACAAAAGAGAACTTACATGGAGCTCGGAATTAACCGCAGCGTTCGAGGATTGCAAAAATCATCTTGCAAATGCAGCGTTACTAGCTCATACGAATCCCAACTCCAAAATCGCTATCATGGTAGACGCTAGCGATACGGCGATCGGAGCCTCTTTACAGCAGTTAAACGGCGACACATGGGAGCCACTTGGATTTTTCTCTAAAAAATTCACTCCAGCTCAGCGGAAATATAGCACATTCGACCGCGAGCTAACAGGTGTCTACGAAGCCGTAAAATACTTCCGCAATAGCGTTGAAGGACGTAATTTTAGTATGTATACTGACCATAAGCCAATCACCTATGCCTTTCACAAGAAACGAGCCTCCAGCTCTCCACGGCAGGAAAGACAGCTGGACTTCATCGCACAATTTTCGACTGATATTAGGCATATCTCCGGACTGGAGAATGTAGTAGCGGATACCCTGTCTCGAATCGAGGAGATAAACTGTCCCTCTACAATTGACTATGGGAGAATGGCAGAAGAGCAGTGTCAAACTGACGATCTAATTAAGGCAAAAGATGACACCAGCCTCTCCCTACGTCAAATGGTGATACCTGGCACAGATAAATCGTTATGGTGCGATATATCAACTGGTCATGTCCGACCTTTCGTTCCAGAGTCTATGCGAACCGAGGTCATAGAAAGCGTACACAATGTCTGTCATCCAGGCATACTCGGAACAACAAACTCAGTGAAATTGAGGTTTGTGTGGCCCAAGATGGCGAAAGACATAAAAATTTTCGTTAAAAACTGTATCCCTTGCCAAAAAGCGAAAGTCTCAAAACATACAGTAGCTCCACCATCAGCTTATATCTTACCAGAAGACCGCTTTCGCAACGTACATATCGATTTAGTTGGACCTCTTCCAGCATGCAATGGATACCAATACCTGTTGACAATGATCGACAGATTCACACGTTGGCCTGAAGCAGTACCATTGAAAGACATGTCTGCAGAAACCGTCGCAAATGCACTGATGGACCACTGGATAGCTCGTCACGGGACCCCGGAGACGATAACCACAGACCAGGGCCGTCAATTCGAAAGTTTTCTTTTTAAGAAACTGGCGGAAAAATTGGGAATTAAACATACAAGGACTACGGCATACCACCCACAAGCCAATGGCTTAATAGAGAGATGGCACCGTACTCTGAAAGCCGCTCTTAGTGCGAGCGGTGACCCGAACTGGTTGGAGACTCTTCCGCTCATACTACTCGGATTGAGATCCACTGTTCGTGAAGATCTAAAATGTTCCCCAGCTGAACTCACATATGGTAGAACATTAAGATTGCCATGTGATTTCTTCACCGAAACACCTAAAGAAGAACCCGACACTTACGTAGGTCGACTTCAAAGAAAATTTGAAAATATCAAGCCAACACCTACCACCGCCCATGGATCAAGGAAATGCTTTGTACATAAGGACTTATCTCTAACTACCCATGTCTTTCTTAGAACAGACAGTGGAAGAAGGCCCCTTCAAAATTCATACGAAGGACCTTATAAAGTGGAGGAACGCGACGATAAAACGTTTGTAATCAACGTAAAGGGCAAAAATAAACGTGTTTCCATAGATAGGTTAAAACCAGCCTTCCTACCTGTAGAGGAAAAGGTACCAGTAGAAGAAAATATTCCTGTTGCTACAACTGTCCAGGAACCACTCCCAGAAATAAAAAGAACAAGATCTGGTCGTAGAGTCCATTTTGGCGACCGTTACCGGTCGGAAAGCAAATAATTGGCAAAATTAGATATAATTAATTCTTTTCCTTCCTACAGATCCCATATCAAATTAAAAATGACTACCAAAAAATAATATTAAAAAAGCATATACAAAGCTTGTATTATCTTAAACCGTATATCTGTAAAATTACTGATAACTAAAGACTTCAATTTTGAAAGAAATTTTGAACTCTAGTACTATTATTTGTTGTATACAATACATATCGGTCATCAAAGTGATGAACCATTTAACCAATGAAATTTTTCATTTTTTAAAATCATGTAAACCATGTAACTAGTTTTAAGAAAAATTTAACACTTGAAAGTGTGTAAAAAACGATGTACTCAGACAATAGTCATTTTTTTAAACTTAATATTAACAAAGCGTAATATGCCTTGTATTGACCACATACTCAATATAACACATATTAACGTAAATAATAACCTTGTTTTAAAAATAAAACATTCCGCAGCTTGCGATGAATATATAAATAGTAAATCTAGCCACTCCGCTTTGTGCGTTGAAGTTTTTATAAATTTTATACAATATTTTATACGATATTGTAACAATTATACTACATCAGTGAAGTCGTGTTTTCAAACGCTCTAAACAAATAAAATTAATATGGCTACGCGATCAAACCAAGCGTGGGAATCTATAAATCAAAACGTCGTGGAGCTGATCAGGAAAATCGATGTGCTCACAACAACGGTGTCCGATCTAAAGGCAATAATTGGTGAGCAAAAATCCGAATTATCCTACCAAAATAACACTATTGCCAAGTTGTGCGCTAAGGTAGCTTCACTCGAAGCAGCCGGCCGCAGTACGCCACTACCGGGGCCCACAACCGTGGAGCCACTACCGGGGCCCACAACCGTGGAGCCGCGAACCGCGCCTACAGAAGGCCCGCGCATAACAAAAGACAAAAATAAGAAAAATAAGAAAACGGAGGCTAATTCTACAACCAAGCCTCCAAAATCAGATCCGCAGACATCGTCACAAGACGACGTCGAGGATATCAATAGTGGCTGGGTGCTTCAAACCCGGAAACCGCGTGTCCGTAAACCTGCTCCCATCGTTAAAGGGACAAAGGCTGACACGACCCTACGCGCAGTAGAGCGCAAGTTCTACATTCACGCTTGGCCATTCTGTCCCAACACAGAAGTTAACAACATTAAAGAATTCCTGGAAGGTGTCACACAAGACACCGTTGAAGTCGTAAAGCTTCAAGCCCGCGGGAATTACAGTTCTTTCAAAATCGGGATTACCGAACAAGATAAGGAAAAGTTTCTAAACCCCGAAGTCTGGCCCGCAGGTATTTCGGTCAACAAATTCAAATTCCCATTTTTGAAATCAAATCAGACAGAGACCCCTCAGCTTAATGGCGCGTCTAAAACTCCTTTACCAGAATGTTAGGGGTGTAAACTCCAAAATAAACGAATTTACAACAAATTTGCTATCTCAAAACAACGAAATAATTGGGTTGACAGAGACATGGTTGAGCACCTCTGTCTATGACAATGAACTGTTTGATAATAGGTATGAAGTACATCGCCGTGATAGATGCGATAGTAATATTACTAATACAAGTGCACTCGCTGGCCGCCATAGCGGCAGTGGGAACGCCTCGCGAGGCGGCGGGGTTTGCATTGCAGTACGAAAACCGATTATATCACAAAGATTAACCGAACTCGAAACAGAGGGCGAAAACATCTGGATCAAAATTACAAAAACTAATTTCACTGCGCTGGTATGTGTGGCATATTTCTACTGTACAGACGACAGAGATATCCGCACGAAGTTTTATGAACATCTCAATAATAAGGCCAACCTATTATCCAACAAAAATGTTATCATTATGGGGGATTTCAATTTGCATAACAAACCTGAAGATGTCATACTTGATCACATATGTTTTATAAACTCTAATGGACTAACGCAACATAGTACAGTTGTAAACAAGTACAATAACATGCTTGATTTAGTGCTAAGTAATTTAAATATATGTGAGGTGACGTACAGCGATGAAGCATTGGTTAAAGAAGATCACCACCATCCTACACTGGCTATCTCGGCCACCCTGGCGAGGACACAATACAGCAGGCGTGAAATGCGTGCAAACCGTCATCAAATGGGACGACACTTATATTCGAACTTTAACAAATTTAATTTTAAACACGTTAATATTAATCTGTGTCTAAAAATATTCTCACACTTCAACTGGAGATATTTATACAACATGAAATCTGTCAACGAAGCTGTGGAATATTTTTACTCTGTATTATTTAGTATATTTGAATTATGTGTACCTTTAAAAAAATTATCGAAAGCAAATGTTAACTACCCAGTTTGGTTCGATAAAAATATTATAGAAAAAATCAAATGTAAGGAATCTCTTCGCAGGAAGTACAAAGCTACTAATAATAAATCAGACTATTTATTATTTTCTGCAAAGAGATCCGATCTCAAAAAAGAGATGACTGTAAAAAAGAACAAATATTTATCCGATATTGAAAATGGGATCAAAGAAGACCCCAAAAACTTCTGGCAATATATTAGATCACAAAAATCAGGTAGGGGCACTCCTATTGGACTTATGAATGTCGATAAAATAGTCCAATGTCCCCAACAAGTTTCAGAGAGATTCGCGGACTATTTCCAGTCGGTATACAACCATACGAGCCCTAACCTAGATGTTGAAAGTCTCCGGGCAGAGGTGCCTAGAAACACAGGTTCAATATCTCTGGAACAAATTAAGCCTGAGGAAGTCAAAGCGTGTATTCGGGAACAAAAGCCCAACAAGGCCACGGGTCCAGATGGAATCCCACCTCATATCATTATCATGTTGGAAGAACATTTGTTTAACCCGATATGCTTTATCTTCAACCTCAGTATTTCAACTTCCACTTTTCCTAAATCCTGGAAACTAACCAAGGTTAGCCCGATACATAAATCTGGAACAAAAACGGAAGTCCAGAACTATAGACCAGTAGCAGTTCTGTCAATACTCCCACAAATATTTGAAACAATAATTTGCGAAAAGCTAAACAAACAAATTAAACCGTTTCTTCAGGGAAACCAACACGGATTTCTATCAAACAAGTCCACCGTCTCTAATCTTCTAGAACTCTCACAGAGAGTAGCAAGAGGATTAGATGCTCAACATCAAACTGATGTGATCTACACTGATTTCGCCAAGGCGTTCGACCGAGTTGATCATGACGTACTGCTACGAAAAATACATAGAATTGGCTTCGACAAACCCCTCCTAAATTTTTTTGTCACGTATTTAAGGAATAGGAAACAATATGTTTGCATCGACGGATACAGGTCTAGAGAATTCTCTGCATTCTCTGGAGTGCCACAGGGGTCAAACCTAGGTCCTCTACTATTTATAATCTTAATTGATGACATTCAAGAATGCATCAAACATTCCACTTGCCTGCTTTTTGCTGACGATCTAAAATTACTTAAGAAAATTTGTGATGGTCAAGATTGTGTCAAATTGCAAACTGATTTAGATTCAATTTCATCATGGGCTGATGAAAATAAATTATTTTTTAATACAAAAAAATGTGTCGCTATGTCGTATACACGTTCGAGAAACCCTATCAAATTCGATTATTGCATCAAAAATGATATATTGTCAAAAGTAAAATCCATCAAGGACCTTGGGGTAGTCTTTGATCCCAAACTTACGTTTTCGGACCATATATTGCAGTTGACGACATCATGCTACAAGCTTCTCGGATTTGTCATAAGACTCTGCAAACAATTTTCCAATCCCGAGGCAATGATGACTTTGTACAGCTGCATTATAAGGTCTAAAATCGAATACGCCTCTGCTGTATGGGCCCCATACCAACAAAAATATATTGAAAAACTAGAACAGATTCAAAAAAAGTTTTTGAGATACATGTATTTGAGAATGCACGGAGAGTATCCGCGATTCATGCATCACGAAGATTTGCTTGCCGAAACGCGCTACCAAAGTCTCCACTCGAGGAGGAGTGGGGCTCTTGCAGTAACGGCGTACAAAATTATTAATAATTTAATAGATAGCCCATACCTTCTGGAATGCTATAAGTTGTTCGTACCGAATAACTACAGCCAGGGACGTCACCATGATCTGCTTTGTATCCCACGTGGCAGAACGGACGTACTGGCTCGGCATAGCATGACACGAGGTATGGCGCTGTTAAACAACGCCTCCAAGACTATCGATATTTTTAATAGTAGTCTTGAAGAATTCAAGAGGCATGTTAATGCTATTAATCTATAACTTGTATTATTTGTATCATATATATGTAGTTAATGTTACATGTGTATTGTAAATGGACACAGTCTGTAATACACAAAAAAAAAAAAAAAAAAAAAAAAAAAAAAAAAAAAAAAAAAAAAAAAAAAAAAAAAAAAAAAAAAAAAAAAAAACTTTTCTTTGAAAAACGTGTATAGAATGTTAGAATAAAATTTTTACATGTATCTATCTATTTTTAAGCAAACAAAAAACATTGTATATCAATCAATGAAACCTTCTTATCCAGCAATAATCGCTAATCAATAATGTATAATTATTGTGTAATACAATCTTAATATATTCTATATTGAACATGTTCCCAATATGGAATATATTAACATATACATATAAACCTAGTATCTAAAATTGTTAAATAACTTTTAACTAACATAAATGTCATATATATAAAACAATTCTTGATTCAACTTAAACATTAAGACTTTTATCAATTCATGTATAGTGAAAATGTTTTTACCTTTGGTAATTTTAACCATGGTCACTCAGATGTGTTTTAAAATGATACTCACCATCTGACTGAACACTTGTTGAATCTTTATATAAATAATATGTACTAATTCTTTTCAATTGTTTACGGTAGCGACTAAATGCTATTAGTCAATTAATAATTAATTGCCATAATTTTTAGAAAATAACAGATCTACTCTGGACGATCCATACCCAGTCTAGTTCCTTTTGATAATAATAAACTCCATTTGTATGTCGAGTTGATAAATGCGCTCCAGTAAACAATTGAAGATAATTTTTATTCGTTTTTTTTTTTTAAAAAAAAAGGAAAACAAAAACAATTCTTGTATGTGCATTTAAGTATAATAAAATTTAAAATCGTAAAAAATGATCAAGTAGTTGATCAACTTCTATGTACACATGACAGTTGTTTTGTTGTATCAAATTTTAAATTATGTAACAGTACATTAAAAATTAGTGTAATTTCTTATAAGTACTTACTTTATTATAAATAATAGATAAAAATTTTACTGAAAATTTTCCACATTCAGAGTGATGTGAGGTATTCTTTTGTATCACAAAAGTGATGTAACATATTTATTATAATATAGAAATACGAAGTACTACATTGGTACCTACAATGACTTCACTATATAATCATTTCAACATATTTCTAGGCTATATTAAATACATGGCTAATCGTATAATGTACACATATATGTTCCTTTTGTTTTTTTTTTTTTAATAACTTAATATATTAATTAACTTATAGGAAACTTAGATATTTTGGTTTCATAACTACCATTTTTATAAATTCAAACAAAAAAACTTTTGTAAACAAAAATGTATACTCACCTATTAACAACTAGTTGAAGCGTTATCCTAGTTAGTAATCCTTTATTGCTTTCGTTGAGTCATTTCAAATATTTAGGTTTTAATAAAACTTTTATGTATATTTAAGTTCATATTTCTTGTATAAATATTTAATAAACCTGCTATCGTTTTCAACTGGCACCGCATGAACATGTTGTTCAAATTTTAATACTTATGTTATCATAATTCTTTCCAACTGTTTACTGAAGCATGTAAAAGCTACTAATCACTTAATAATTATTTGCAATAGCTTTAAAATAAAAGTAATAATAGGTCCACTCTGGATGATAACTATACCCTGTCTAGTTTTCTTTAATTACAATAAAACCCCATAAACATGTTGAGTTAATAAATAAGTGCTCCAGTAAACAATTGAAGATAATTAATTTTTTTTTCGTTTTAAACAATTTAAAAACCATACTGGTTTATACATTTAAGCATTGCTCTTATATGTCTTATTTAGGTTTATTTCATTTTTTATCGCTAAAAAACTGGGCGGGAGGTATGTAGGGAATTATGCTCAACAGCCTAATAATTGATTTTTATGCACGGGCAACTCAATCACCGCGCCTGCGCGAATTCCGTTCCGGCCAAGCGAACGGAATTCATTCGTTTCTCGGCTACCTGACGCGCTAGCTTGTTTGCTTGAGTATCTTCCCTATAAACCTTCCAAGTTAATACTTGTAGTATCTCGTAATTTAAATAAATGTAACTTCAGTATTCAGAAACATTCCTTTCATTTTTGGTATATTTGGTAACCCTTGGAGTCAGATCAGAGAAGTGTGAGGTAAGTATTACCACGCGGATCGCTGAACGGAAATAGCAGATGACATTATTGGATCTACCCACATTCATCTCAACAAACCACCAAATAATTAACCAAAGCATATTTTTAATTAAAATATAATTGAGAGCCATTAACCAGTTGCCCAGAATTTAAATTTCATCAAACGATGATCTTGCAACTGTACAGGACGGTTCCGATGAGAAAGATTAATTATTCTCCATACAAGCATTTTAACATAATAACTCAATATCGATTTTATTTCATTAGAAATGTGCTTTAATAAATACCTAATTTCAAAAATGCTCAAACACGCGATGATAAAATTTTTAAAATTGTGTACTTTTTGTAATTATTTTTTGATCAAAAGTATTTATAATTTTTCAATAATGTCTATGAAAAATAAGAATGTAAATTTTATTTTAAATATATTAGCTTGTATGACCGTAAATAAATAGACAAACTGAAGTATTTTTGTCAAAAAACGCGGGCGCGGATCTTTTTTTTTTATGATTTTATATGAATTTTTTTTTTTTTTAAATGAGCTCCACACAGGAGGCCCTGAGGAAAATAATTTCCCTCAGGGCCTATGTCATCTTTGGGGATGCTATTTGGAGTGTTTTTTTTTTAGGGAAAAGAAGGAGAGGAGAGTTCTGGGAAGGAAAAGGGTTTAAGGGGTGGGTAGGAATCTAGGGTTCAGTATGTCCTGGTCATCCGCCACCAACACCTAGACAAACCTCACCCCATAAACCCGGGCACCCCTGCTAAATCACCAAACGTAGCGAACCACTTGGGGTGACCTATGGCAGAGGTGTTGGTTATCCAATAAAGGTTCCCGGGGCGGCGGTACCCATTCCCGCCTCCCAAATTGTTAAAATTAAAATTCTGAATAGTAGCTTTGCCAAATAATTTATTGATTTATTTTAGTGCATGATTATACGATTTGAAATGTATGTTGTATAATATAAAATTTTGTTTGAAAATTTAACAAATCTACCAACGACTACGGTAAAACTTTATTGTACTTAAAATAAACATTATTTTCTCAAAATTCAAAACATTGCCTTACTAGATAAAAGAACTGTCTTTTGAAATCAATTTATATTTTTTTGTGGAAGAGTCAATAAGTCTAAAATTTTATTAAAAAATTACATATTTCCGTTTTGTCTGGTTATTCCCTCTTAACTAGATATCCAAAATCTACGATTTTTTCTATCGTGGCTCTAATTGATGGAAAATTAAAAAAAAAATGGACTGATGCAACATTTAGACTTTAAACTAAATACGATCATTAAATCAATGTGAAATGGTGTAAATCCACCGATTTATGGTATTAATGAACAGAAAGGAAGTAAAAAATAATTTTACATAATTACATTGAAACAAAAATTTATGGAACTCCGAATTGGCGTTTGCAAACAGAATAAAATTAAAAATTAAATCAAAGCAGATAATTCAATTTGACTTTCATTGTCGACACCTACGCAGTGATTATTGGTCACATCATCTCCAAAACCGAATGATTATGGTGTATAAATAAAATAAACCCCTACAATTAAAAAGAAAATGTATAATTATTATTATTTCACCCAGATTATAATCAGTACAGAGTAAGGGTTCTTTTATTTTGTAGTTTGTGAAAGTACACTGCTGAGTCGGCGGAGTTTAATATTTATTCAGGAAATAAAAATAGAACTTGGCTTACGTCAGCCGGATAAGGTAGCCGTGACGTCACGACTTCTTGCCGACATTTTAATTCCGAGCTAAATATTTTATCCTCACGTAAACTGCGGATCGCCATACGATGGGATACTGCTAAAATAAAACAAAGGTTGTATCGAAACGTATCTAACAGATTTCGAGCAGCGGTACCTAATCTTTTTGGGTAAATATTTATAAGATATGACCAAGATATTTACAAAATAGTAACACGCTTGATATGTACTTTTATTTAAAAACTAAAGAATTAAATAATAAAAAAAAGTAGATAATAAAGATAAGTAAATATTTTATTTTATTAAATGAAGACAATATTGGCGAAACTCAATCGAAAATCTGGAGACAGAAAAATCAGAAAAAGACATTGGAACCTCTGGGACTCGTACCCAGGTATGCTTTGCTTACCTGGCAAGTGTTCTACAAACTGAGCTAAGGTGTCTATACTCAATTCGGTCACTTTTAACTGTATCATACTAAGAACTACCAACATTATTATCATTTTCTTAACGCACATATTATTGACTGCTATCTTTATATATGAAAACCGTTAAAAGTAACCGAATTGAGCTCATTAGCTCAGTTGGTAGAGCACTTGTCATGTAAGCAAAGGGTCCTGGGTTGCCAATTTCTTTTTCTGATTTGTATGTCTCCAGATTTTCTTCATTTAATTAAATATTATTATTTCAGATTTTACTCATAAAGTTAAAAATAAAAGTAAATATTTCAGTTTCTGAAAATGGAAAATAATGCTTTTTAATAGTCATTTCGTTAAAATTAAAATGGATTGTTCGCTTAGCGGCTACTGTTATTGATGTTATATTGATTGAATTTTAAGGTTAGTTTTTTCTTCTCTTATTTGTGAAATTCCAAAATGTTAATCTATGATCCTAAAACAGGTTTTGAGGATTTTTCTTTGGTTTTAATTAAAAAATGATTGTTTTTAAAACTAGTACGAAACAACTAAGTATTTTAATATTTTTATCTATCGGCCGGTGATGAGTTGATAAATTTTCAAGTTTTGAGGTAATGAGGAAACATTATTCCAATGCTCACCATAAAGCATTTATTTATGTTTTACATATTAAACTTGTTTTAGAGTAATCTGAGAATTGTGAGTAAGTAAGAGATAGAGGGTACCCTTTCTCGGGTGACCGGACAACTCAGAATAAACTCAAATCAACACCTCCTTTGAAAAGTCATTAAAAGTGATAAAAAATGTATTAAAAAGTGGTTAAATTGGTTACATAAGGTTAGGTTAAAGGCTATATTTTTTTTCGTACATTTTAATGACTTTCCAAAGAGATGTTGAATTGAGTTGATTCTGAGTTGGCAAGGAACCCCTTTCACGTATAACTTCATACTAAACTCAAATTTAGATTTTTTGGAGACGTCTGAGTACCTACTCAACTGGACTATCGTTATGTCAAATCAAGCCGTGAGGAAAAGACATCAAATTATCCGCTTTTTTAATTAAATAGCTATGAAAATGCATTATATTATGCGTGTCCCAATTTTGTTAATACTTAACTTTTTTTGGTCTATAACTTTTTTTAAAATTAATGTGAATATGATTATTCACAATTCTTTAACAAGTAGTTACTGACAAGAACCATTCCAGCACGTTTGAAATGCGAGGAATTACTCACATCCCCTTCCCACAGCAATGGGTCACAAGGGACGGTGCTTTGGTTTGGTCTCTTCGACGAACAAAAAATGTTTTCATCTTTCACATGCAGAAATTGCCAAAAACCTAACGACAGCAGACTTATAGTAACTACCTGTTATTTACAGTAGGTAATAATTACCTACCACACTATCCAATGTTGTGAAAAGGACGGTGCGTATCGTGTGGTGTAAGGTCCTTGGAATTCGGTTCTTGCCAGTAGCGACATGCTAAAGAAATATTTTGGTTTTTCTTTTTATCTTAATGTCATTTGTAACCAAAGTGGCACTATTTACTCCAAATCAGCTCAAAAATCCGATCCGATGCACGTTATTATTTATTTCCATGAAGTGGTTTTATTTATTACAAAAATCTTGCCTTATAAATGAACATGCTAAAGTTTGAACAAAAGTACATACGTAAAGTAGGTGACAGCAAGATGCAAATTTGATGAATCAAATGTGCTTGGACTAATCCTCTTCACCATATATGTAAACGATATTTTTTTTCAACATCTACATGGTCAAATTACATCATACGCCGACGATACAGTATTAATAATAAGTGAAAAGACTTGAGAAAATGTAGAATTAAGGCCACAGAAGACATCAATAAGATTAAGAATTTTTTCGACACTAATTTACTATCACTAAACAGTGAAAAGACATTTGTAATTCCATTTGCAATCTATCCAAACGACGCTCCCAAAAAATTTAACATCGTCAAACACGATAACACTAAAATTCATAGCCAACATTATTGCAAATCAAACTATACAATTTTAAAAACAACAAATAAAATTAAATATCTCGGAGTAATTATTCATAAAAATCTGAAATGGAAGGAATAAATATGTAAAGTAGTAAACAAAATCAGAAAATTAATATATGTATTTTTTAGAATTAGAAATTTTCTGTCGATAAAAAATCTATATTTAATCTACTATGCCTTAGTTCAATCCACTTTACAATACGCTATTATTAGTTGGGGATCCGCGTATAAGTGTAACCTTCTTCCAATAGAAATTGTACAAAGAACAATTATTAAAATTATATTAAAAAAATCCTTAGACTACCCAACAGAACGCCTGTTTGAAGAATTTCAAGTACCCACATTTAAAGATTTATATATTAAAAATTCATTATTTCAAATTATAAAAGGAATAGATAAATATCCATTTTTAAATGAAAACAGAACTCGACTTAAACATGTTTTTCTATGCCCAAAACTAAATACGTCTTTTGCACAACATCATAACACTTACCAGGGAAGAACTTTTTTTAATCGACTACCAGAAGAAATCAGAAGCATTAATGATAAAAGCCGAATACTGCTCTCTGTCAAGAGACATTTTAAAAATATTCTTAAGAAAAAAACCACTGTCACTTAATTAATCTTACAAAAATCCTTAGTTTTCGATAACATTCTTTCTTTTTTTAAATACACACTGTTATCAAAATAAATACTACAGCTCATATATTTATGTACAATGAATTATTTAAGTACTAATTAATAACATTAATGTACACTCCCCTTTCATACACAAGCACATGCTTTCAATGGAAGGGTAGTAAAAAAAAAAAACCTGAGATGTATAATTACCATAACATGTGAAACATAATACTAAAAATAAAACATTATTAAAAAAAAAAAATCTTACAAATAATGGCTGCCCGGTAAGCGGCTGCGTTGGCATCGCATCGGGTTCCCACCCAGGCGTCGTGAGTTCAATACCTCGACTGTGTAAGAGCTCCATCACGACACAAGCAAAATTTTCCACTTATTGTGATGGTAGTAGGAGATTTTATAATATTGTCAGGTTTTTCGAAAGTAGGCAACATTTGTTCTCTTTATATAAATACAAAAATATTAAAAAATAAAATGCTCTAGACTACCGGTAGAAAATCACAAGGTTAGCCATTTTTAATGACAGTTGTAATTCGAGTTTAAATTCACGTCAAGTTCGTGCACAATATGCAACTAAAGTGGAGATTTAAATATAATTCTTCGGATAAAGAATTTATTTTATTTGTATCTTTAGAAGAATTCAACAATTTTCATTCCAATTGTAAATTAAAAATATGAATATACTTGTATTACAGGCCGCCTCTGAAATACGACGTAGTATTTTAATTTCATGTTGAGTTTGTTTTTCCTTTGAATAAATATGTCTGATGTGAAAAATATTATTCTGAGAAAGAAAACCTTCATTAAACTCCCATCAACATACCTTGTCCACATTAAACTTAATCCGACCGAAGTTTTTATACCAAGTAATTAATCTTCCAACAATATTTAAAAAAATAAAACTTAATTAAAAATGTGGCGATTTTTGTCTGCACTCACCTACCTTATTGAGTAATGAAAACTTTTTCCTTTGTAAATTAAGGAAAAGTAGCCTAATATAGGTATATTGATCTGAAAGCTCGTAAAAATGCCATTTTTAGTAATGCGGACATCCCTCAATTAAAACGTCGCCAGGGGCGACACACCCCTGTCCTGTAGCTTTCTAGCCCGCCACCTGACAACACCCTGACACCCCTTCTCCCTCTCCATCTACCTATATACTAACCTCCCTGTATTTCCTTTCACCACCTCCCTCTTCCCACTTTCTTCCCCTGCCCTATTTTATCCCTGTCATTTTATAACAATAAAGAATATCATAATGAAGCAAAATTTCAATCAAGATTTTTGTCAAGTTTATTAATTTTGGAATACAATTTGGGATAATAACTAGACTATGAAATTTATTTTAAGAATTTGTGATTACGGTCACCTTTGTTACTGCGTTAAGCTGTTGGAAAAGATATTAAAATATTTAAATCAGATTGGCAAAGTTAATTTTATCTGTCAGAAAGTAATTAATCCAAAATTGGTACAATCCCTTTCATAAAAAAAATTGCTTACGGCGTTAAAATTTCAAGCTGTGCTAGTTTAAAATAAATGAAAAATACGTCTTGTTAAAAATATCAACTATTTTTAAACCTTTAACTACTGACGTGATTTTTTTAACGTACAATCTGTTACTTTAAATGTTTGTATATTACAGATCCATGAAAAATTTGATGTCCAAATTATTATGTATTGGACAATTATTTAAGTATATTTATATATAATAAAATACTTTTTTGAATGTTAAGTATCTCATATTTGACAATTTGGATATAATGTAATATTTTTTGGCGAAAACCACTTGAGATCAAAAATCAGTCTTTTTTTTATCTATTAAACTAAATTTAAACAATGAACTCACTTTTTTAATAATATTTGGGTAATTTTTTGGGATAAGTGTCCATGGCCTGTACGAATAATTACGCGCCTCATCATTTATCCCACGAAGTCGGCTACAATCGTATCTATCTCTTGTTTGTATCAGGTTAGGGATACTGACATAACAGTGACAAAATGGCGGGCGGGCTGTCGTAGTATCGGTTCGCGAAGTGAAATTTTATTTAACGAAATTGAAAATTAAAATGCATTATTTTCCGCCAGCCGTGATGCAAAAAGTTTCCTTTTATTGTGATTAAGGCGAATCTAAAGTTTTTTTCTACTAAGTTGTGACTTTTTTTTAACTATTACATAGTAAAAATACTATTACATAAAAAAATACTATTGCATAGTAAAAATCAACTTAAAAAGTCACGCGGCCTATTACTTTAAATGTTTATATATTAGAGATGAATGAAAATTTTGGGCTCCAAATTATTATTTATTTGACAAATTAAATATATTTAAAAAAAAAAAAACTTTTTTATTTTTTTGGATATTATGTAAATCATTTTTGGCAAAAATCACTTGGGATCAGAAATCAGTCTGTATTATCTATTAAACTAAATAAAAACAATGAAATCACGTTTATCGTAATATTTCAATAGTGTAATAAACTACATATATAAAACTTTAGTAAAGTGATTGTTTATTTTTATGCAGTAAAAATCAACTTTAAAAAAAGCCACGTAAGTAATGACGATGTAAAGAAATGAAAATTTAAAACTTACGGCTCTAGCGTCACTAAATTTGAAGCTACTGGAAGCGGCGTATGCGTCACACGCAGGGGAGAGGAGTATTTCGATATTATTATTATTGCTAGGCCGGAGCGGCCCCCACGTCAGCAGTTAAAGGTTTAATGAAAGCACAATTATTATTTGCGTTTGACTAGCACAGATCTGTGAACAATTGCGAGATATTATTATTACTGGAGATTTGAGTAGCAGAAAGTACGACTATTTATAAAATATTTGCCCCAGGATCATAACCCTGCAAAAACAAATATTGTCAATTTTCTAAATTCTGTTTTTATATTTTTATTTGTTGACATTTGTCAATTAGAGATCTAATAAATGTAATCTAAAATTATAAAGGAGGATGATTGCAACTTAAATCACCCAATTATCAATGTTTTTAATATAATGTCTTCGTCGTGCAAAGTTTTATCTTCTCCAAGCAAAAAGTCAAAATTCCACTTCATTTTCAAATGAAGTGATCTGCCAGAAAGCATATTTTCTGTATCTGTTAATAACACTTTTCAATTTTATGCACGAATATTTTACTTCACACCGACAACTTAAATTAGTAATTCAGATGCTGATAAACAAATTGGTAGGATTAATTCAATTTCTTTTGACAAAAAACAATTTTAGGGAAGTTTGGCGATTTCGAAATGGCGAGTTCTAAATTCGATGCATTCACTACAAAATGGAAGATTAATGCTCAGTGATTTACAAATAGTTCCTGAATGAATTCAATTGAAAATTTCATTTCTTTCGAAGTCACGAACGGTACCATGTGTGACTTCATCCGGCGGAGCCACCTGCCTGATTTTAACCGATGCATTATAAAAAAGTGCAATGATTTTGGAGAAAATTGCTTAGCTGTAAAAAATAATGCAAAAATATTTCAGGCAGGCTAAATAATATATTTTGAAACAATTATTATTGAGCGTTACAACCCTTTTTGGTAAGAGTAATTTGTTTGCAGTTAACATATTTTGCTGGTCATTTTTTCACGCAGTGTTTTGCAGTACCTATTTGAAAGAAGACTGATGGATCGCTTGGTTTAACTCCGTATTCCACAGATCCACTGGCCATCCAGCCTGGTCAGTGGCCAAGTTGGCATCGCGCTTGGGTATTCAATTCTTCGGCTGTCTAAGTCCTTCATCACGAAACAAACAACATTTTCAGTAAACTGTGGAAATAGGAGATTTTCAAATATTGTCAGGTTATTCGTAACCGGAAATGTTTGACTTTCTTTGAAACAAAAATTATATCGGATTTTTGGTACAATTAAAAAGCAAGATTGGGCAAAGTTCTTGACTGTTTAACAATTTCCTGCAAAACCTCGGCCTTGGTTTTTTTACTTATTTATTTTACAATGTTTCTTAAACATTTCCATGTATTATAGACTTTTTACTAATAAACGTCAGTCTAACTCAAATCGCACCCTTGTATACTCAATGACACTGTGATACTAGGTTACCTTAATACTATGATACTAAAATACTACGATACTACGATACTACGATACTACGATACATCGATACTAGGATACTACGATACTAGGATACTACGATACGACGTTATTACGATACTACGATACTGCGATGCTAGGTACTACGATACTACGATACTAGATACCACGATACTACGATGCTAGGTACTACGATACTACGATACTACGATACTAGATACCACGATACTACGATACTACGATGCTACGATACTACGATACTACGATACTACGATACTACGGTAATACGATACTACGATACTACGATACTAGGATACTAGGATACTAGATACTACGATACTAGATACTACGATACCACGATACTACGATACTACGATACTACGATGCTACGATGCTACGATACTACGATACTACGATACTACGATACTACGATACTACGATACTACGATGCTACGATACTACGATGCTACGATACTACGATACTACGATAATACGATGCTACGATACTACGATACTACGATACTATGGTAATACGATACTACGATACTACGATACTAGGATACTAGGATACTAGATACTACGATACTACGATACTACGGTAATACGATACTACGATACTAGGATACTAGGATACTAGATACTACGATACTAGATACTACGATACTATGATACTACGATGCTACGATACTACGATACTACGATACTACGATACTACGATGCTACGATACTACGATACTACGGTAATACGATACTACGATACTACGATACAAGGATACTAGGATACTAGATACTACGATACTAGATACTACGATACTACGATACTACGATGCTACGATACTACGATACTACGATACTACGATACTACGATGCTACGATACTACGATACTACGATACTACGATACTACGGTAATACGATACTACGATACTACGATACTAGGATACTAGGATACTAGATAAAACGATAATAGATACTACGATACCACGATACTACGATACTACGATACATCGATACTAGGATACTACGATACTAGGATACTACGATACGACGTTATTACGATACTACGATACTGCGATGCTAGGTACTACGATACTACGATACTACGATACTAGATACTACGATACCACGATACTACGATACTACGATGCTACGATACTACGATACTACGATACTACGATACTACGGTAATACGATACTACGATACTACGATACTAGGATACTAGGATACTAGATACTTCGATACTAGATACTACGATACCACGATACTACGATACTACGATACTACGATGCTACGATACTACGATACTATGATACTACGATACTACGATACTACGATACTACGATACTACGATACTACGATACTACGATGCTACGATACTACGATGCTACGATACTACGATGCTACGATACTACGATACTACGATACTACGATGCTACGATACTACGATACGACGGTAATACGATACTACGATACTACGATACTAGGATACTAGATACTACGATACTACGGTAATACGATACTACGATACTACGATACTAGGATACTAGGATACTAGGATACTAGATACTACGATAATAGATACTACGATACCACGATACTACGATACCACGATACTGTCATGGACAGTTTGATAATGCCTTCAGAGGGCGAAACAGGTGACATGCGTAGTAATAATTACAAAGTAGAACTTTTTTATAAAAAAGTGTTTTTATAGACTGAATAATAATATTATTGAATACATAAAAGAAATAAAAATTAAAATGGAATTTTACAAAATTAACTTGATAACAATAAATAACAACAAAAAAAATTATTTAGTTTCGTGTTAGTGTTTTTTGTAAATTGGATTCAGTGCTAAATTAATTGAGTCCGTTAATAAATTAATTATAAAATGATACTATGTTACTAAGATACTAAGACACTATGATATCAGGATACTGTGATAATAAGATAGTAGAATACTACGTCGATGAGATTTAGTATGGGACCCAAGACGCTGCCTTGCGATCTGATTACTGTGATACTATGATACCATGTATTATTACTGTAATACTATGCTACTGTGATACTATGATAATGATAATAATCATATTATGATACTGTGTTATTATGATACCGTTATACTGTGATACTATGATACTATGATACAAATACTAGATATTTTTTAGTTCCATAAGATTATCCCTAGATCTGTACTTGCCTACCTATGTCAGAATATAACTGTAAATGCGTTACTAATCTCTAAATTGGTTTCTGTGTCCAGTGAATATTTTCAGCAATCGAGAGTTTCTAACAAATGTCTTTCATTATGCTCCGAATGAATGCGAGAGAATGGGCAAAAATGTAGAATTATAATATGACCATTTACAATGGCAATTGGAGATTAATTTTCAGTACAGATTTAAAAATTTGTTGAGTTTCTATGATAACGTTTTTAAGCAGGAAATAATCATTAATTTTCTGGTAAAATCAAATGAAAGAATAATGATAAAGGATGGATTCATTTCGTTCAAAAATCTTACACACATATAAATAACATGGCTTTCACCATATTTCTTTTTGGGCGTTGTTAATTAAAGTAAAATGTTATTGAAAGGAACTCTTTCCGTAAGAAAATCTGTTTGTATCTACTGCGGATGTTTTATTCCAATATTCGCATAGCAAATTCCGTAAATTCCCCAGCCCGAATCCCGCCGGGGCGGCAGCGGAATGCAAAATTTCTTTGAAACTTTGTTTATGATTTCGACAAATTTCTTCAAATTTATGGTAAAATTAAGACGTTCCTTGTTTCTATTGTTATCGACTATAATGGGTAATATATCCCCGTTATTATTCCAATATTTATCATAACAATCCGAACGAAAATTCAACATTGATTGATGAGGGATAACAAAAAATAATCCATACCTAAGTAAAAACCCTGACCGATTATATTATAATTGGTAACATTATCATCATTTTCTAATGAAAGTTATCCCATTAAGAAAAAAAAACTTTTTTATGGTTTCCAAATTTTCACTTATTGCATTGACACGTAAAACTAGTTTTCACTTTTAATCAAAGAAGTTTGCATGTGTTCAGTCAGATACAAACTAAGTTACTCACTTAGGTAGGCAGAGAGGACGGACCGCTAAACAACTTGGTTTTGGCACGCACTCTTTCATACATACTCTTCTATTATTCTGACTTTTGACATGGCCCGACTCAAGTATCTGATTCACTTGATCGTGCCATGTCTTCCTCGGGCGTCCCCGACTTTTTCCATGAACATTTGCGTCATATATTCTTCTCACACTATTTTCTTTTTTCATTCGCTCTTCCTTTTCGAGGCTTCCTTTCTTAATCTTACTCATTTTGCTTACATCAGCCTTACATTCTTTGCTGACATCCACATTTCTCACACGAGCATACATGGCTTCACTCAAGGATCTCATTTCAACAGCATTCAGTTTACTTTCATCCTTCCATGCCTCACTGCCATACATCAGAGTAGATACCAGGACTCCATTGTGGACTGCTAGCTTCGCTTCTTTTGACAGCGCAAACGGCATTCTGTCCTCCATTAATAGAGTTACCTGCATTTACCTTCATTCAATATCTCTTTCAGCCTTCCCATCTTTCGTAAACATACTTCCCACACACAAACTCATCCACCTGCTCCAAAAATTAGCAGTCAGTTCGTTAATAAATTATTAATTTAATGACATATATACGTCTTCAGCTCATTCGATATTCGTACATCAAAGCGAACATAATAATGTATAATATTTCATTCAAAGAGATTGTGTAAATTCATACATACAACATGTTCAATAAACTTTTACGAATTCTATATAAACTTTTACCAAGCAGAGCCTCATTATTAATTTGTAATCGATGATCGGTAAAATATTTGGGTTAGTTTGTTAATTATCGGTAAAATCATGAAAATCTACAAAATTAATATTTACCCGGCAATAAAATACTAATTACGAATATGATTGCATTAATATTATATTCTTCTACTAAAACGGTCACGCAAACAACTCTATACACGTATTCTAGCTGACTCGGAAAATGATGTTCTGCCATCGTAATTATTTCTAGTGAATATTTTGATTGTTAAATAAAAAAATAACGAATGTATTGATTTCGTTCAGCCATGCGTCTTGTGATTGAGATGCACGCAATTGCGACATGCTCACTCGCACATTTTAGTTATCTTGTTGGATTGGTTCGTCTGTTCTTTCTGCTCTACTATTTCGCATGTTTGTTGCTTTATTCGTTCGACGGCCCAAATGAGCGCCCTCGCGTCTTACTGTAATACACCCACGAAAATAGATAAATTAAGATAAATCGTACAAAATTTTGCACGCACTGCATTGTGATACATAACAAATGCCGAATGAAATGTCAAAATGACGTTACGCTTCTCGTGAAAGATTTGTGCATGTGTGGACGAAAGTTCGAAAAATACTAAAATCGCGATTAAAAAACAGAAGGGTCGCTATTAAAAAATGGGAGGATGAGAGTAGGAGGGTGAAAATTTGGGTTTATAGGTATTTTTGATGCCAAGTAAAAATAAATTAAAAAATTTAAAAAATTGGTCAAAGAAAATCTGGATAGGTATACTCTAATCACCTAGCGGTATGAAATATACTTTACGACCTATTCTCATACCTACCAAATATACATAAAAATTCATTAAAATCGGTCGAGCCGTTTCGGAGGAGTGCGATCACAAACACCGTAACACGAGATTTATATATATATAGATTTATTTAATGTATTACCATGGAATTCATTGAAATTTTGCAAAAGCACATATTTGAACAGCTCATTTTGAAATCATAATATTTTAATTCTGATAAAGGCCACCATATTCCGTTGTGGTAATCCATCTCGACTCGCATTTCTGTAGGAAGTGATAAATTGGTTACTTAACAGCACGTGTCGCCTCTTTTTTGCATTATAGCAATGGAAAAATCCAGATTTATTGAAATAAAACCTTTCGGAAAATGCTTCCATGAAAAACATAATTTTCGTTTTTTGGTAGCGCCGTTACCAAACCTTTATTTGTGGGGCCAGAACTGTCGGAGATAACATAAGCGATCTACCTTAGTATTTGTTTGCGGAAGTTTTTTAGGTGTTCAATAGAAATATCTTTTTTAATACATTTCTTTGAACATCGTTTTTTTTCAAGGTAACTGATATTTTATGCCTAGAAATTTATACTATACTAGAATTATAGATATTGATCAAGGACGTGATCTGACACTTGTCGCTACCTGGTTTTGCTCAAATTTTTACACTTTTTCCAAATGATTTCGAATAAGCAATAATATGGCGAATTTCCAAATTACTTTATTATCATATAAATGCTGATGTAAATTTTCAGACAAAAAAGCTGTTCTCATTTATTAAATAGCCGTACAAGGCTGTAGGTATTGGGGAGAGAAATATGGAGGATTAATGATTTTGTTAAATTAATATTTAAGGTAAAGTAATGTCTTGCTTTTCGACATTTACTGTTTCTTAGAATTGGTATAGAATCGACATTCCTTAAGTTTCAAATACCTAGTTCACGTGTTAGATACACACAATTTAATGCATTCGAGAAGTTTTGGTAAGTTTAACTTACCTATCCATTTATTTAACCCTTAGTAGTTCCGGAAGACTAAAACTAACAGAATATTTTTGGTATCAAATGAATAATAATAATATTATATTGTATTGTATTGTATTAATATTATATTGGAGTCGGTGAATTATTTTCCCATTTGGTCTCTGGTAGGTTGACATGTTGTTCTTGTATTGTTTTGTATTTATAATACTTATATAGTGCAATTGCATAGCGTGGTTTGACAAGATGATCATTTGGGGAAGTGCGTGAAAGGGTTTAGTTTTTTTCTGTGGGGAAAATTTAACCCGGACATTTAAATCTGGTTAATATTAATACTAAAAAAATAACACAGCTTACCCGGTGGGATCCCTGGGTACCTAGCATGAAATGTCGATAAAACCCTATGTCAATCCGATATTGACTAAATCCGTCATCCACGGTCAGTTATCAATATTTAATATCACGGTCAACAATTGAAAAGAGATATTCCAACCGACCATTGATAACTTTTAGCCCAGCCTTGAAAGTACGGCCTTATTAATGAACCAAGTTAAACTAACGAAACTTTTTGTATTGAAAAAAGTCGTATACGCAAACCATTTTCTTCATCAAAACATACCTTTTCAAAAACAGATTTTTTATTCCTTTAAAAATGTCTCGTATTTAAAAATATATATTACAATCAAACTGATTGATCAGTTTTGTAAGATTTAAGTAAGAGAAATTATTGTACAATTAATAACAAAATAAACATATTTAAAAAAAAAAAAAAAAAAAAAAACATAAAAATACGTGAATTCCAAAAATGTTAAATTTCAAGTTACCACAAAAATCAACGAGCCTACTTCAGACTTCTAAAATTACAATAAAAAATTTAATACAGCGCTAATTCTTACATATTTGAAACATGTACATAATTATAAACAACAAAATAAAGACCAAAAGTTTTACACTTTTGGTCTCATACACATCTTCATATAAAAAAACAAACCTGCAAAGTTTGTTCCCGATGATTGTTCTTGCGTAGCCCACAGCCATTTTTTGAATAAATCAATCATACAGGCTTTTTACCTACATGCATGACAAAAATGTAAACTGGCTTCCTTTTCAGATTACTGGGAACAAATGGCATTATGTGCTAAGATTTCTTGATAATTTCTCTTCATGAACATCGATTACTTCCTCAGGCGTATCTAATTTGGTTACCTCCGGTGTAATTGAACGTAATTGACAGGGAAGTTTTGTATTGTATAATCGCGATTTTATATTGAACTCGTTTGAGCTATTTTGCCAAACCGTTCACATATAGAAGATGAAAAAGCTTTGGGATATATTTTCTTTTGTTTTTCTTTATGAAACCATACAAGAGTTCCAACTGCTCCTACCCTTCTGGATCCAGTGAATCTATGGCATCCCCAATTGGGGTATGTTGTCATGAGAAGTAAACAAATGACAATATTGGGAGGTACCTGGCTATTCAGATCTGGTCACCAAATACGGCCAAAACAATTTCAAATCAAGTTTTATTTCTTAATGATGCTCTTACACTAGATACTGAGGGTATCTTCCACTCTAGGCTGTTATCTCTTTGACTTTGATGAACAACAAAGTTATGCCTTATACGCATATCGAAAAAACTCATAAAAAAAACAAAACTCAAAACGGAACCTGGTATGTACGGCGGTTAAAATCTGTTACGTTAAAAAACGAAACCACTATTCTGATAGAACCCCGCGGACTCCACGCTCACACCTTAATAACTTTGCATAAAGCACAAGTACACGTCATCTTTGATCCACATTGTTGTTACATCATCAATAAGCTGTCCGAAACTATAGGTGTTCAAAAAGTGAAGGCTATTGCCATCTAGCGGTATATTTTGTAGCTTGACTGTTTGGATCACAGATTACAGGCTACGGCCATAGGGCCGCACTGTTTTTAAGGCTAGACGATAAAGCAGATTTCTGAAATCAGTATCATATTTATAGATTAACAATGGTGGTTGGTTTTGTTTTTGTTGTATGTGAAAATGTAGTTATAAATAGGACAATTTTTAGTTAAAAACACTCTCTTAATACGTGGATCTCCTGTAAACAGCTAGCATTATCTAGCAAGTGGTCAAAGTGGCCAAATTCAGTGTTTTTGTTCGGGTCGGGAACAAATAAAAAGTATTTGTAATGTGCTTGTGAATAAACGAAAAGAATTCCTCCTTGAAGCCAGATGTTTTTCTTGAAGTCTTTCTGCTAATTTACCAAATTATAACAATAGGCGAGTAAAAAAAGGTTCAAGAAGCATTCAATTGAGTGCCTGTGACCTACCAGATCAATTAAAGGATAAGGTATTTTTTTTTTATGAATTACTAGCAGACCCGGCCACACGGTGCTGTGGCTAACGAAACACAACACCATTACCCATCCTTTATAAAAGCTGCCCACTGCCTGAATTGAATATTTAAATTTCTCGGCTTTTCTCTACTATAATAAGCATGTATTATACATATAAACCTTCCTCTTAAATTACTCTATCTATTGGTGAAAACCGCATGAAAATCCGTTGCGTAGTTTAAAAGATCTATGCGCACATACATTTTGAGCGACTTCATTTTGTACAATGTATTGATTAACGCCCTTATGGGCTTTTACATACATTTACATTTTTTATGTTTTAGTGCATACAAGTGTGTTTATATGATAAAGAAAACAAAAATAGGTTTTTCACGTGGTACGCAGAAGTAAGGATGGTTGGTAAAAAGTATAGCATTATACAATAGAGAGACAGAAAAAATCAATTTTAGAGCTGCAGATAGCGTGATATGTATATAACAAATTAAAATAATGTGTGGTTCTAAATATATGTATAATTTCTATGTGTTGAATACATAGTGAAGTTGATTTAAAACAAAAATACACACTACCGACTTGCACCGCACTAAAATTAATATTCAAAACGATTCCATTTTGACCAATTACTCGTACATTATCGTCAAAATTTCTGTTTAAAGAATTCAATTTCAGAGGACAAAATACTTTACACTGCTACCATGGAAAATTTCAGGTTTAAACAAATAATGTCAGATAGTTAGGTATACTATTACGGAAAGTACAAATGTTTTCGATAATATAATATAACAGAGTATCTAATTATAATCAAATGAAAATATTAATCAGAGTATAAGTCGTTAAAGTAATTTTGTTAGTTTTTGTAAGGTTTGTTTATATATTGCAAATAACTAACCTTTATTACGCTCTATATGGTAGGTGTTTTTCGGAACAGAACTAAGTGGGTTTACAATAAAATGTGCACATGCTGGAGATTTATAGTTCTATTGTAAATATTCTAATATGCTGAATTTAAATTTGGACACTGACTGATGACGATAAACATCGATTGAGTTATATTTATTTCTGAGTCTGTGAAGCCTTTTGATAGGCGAGTTTTCAAAATAATTATTAGTAGGCGCGTGAACAAAATACGGCGCAATCGATCTTGTATTACTGGTACTCTCAGCTGAATTAGATTGGTTAAATAAAGGGCGTTCAGTCTGCCGTTTGATATATTGAAAAGACAAATTGAATCACTCATTGTTCGTCTCGAAGTTAATTCATTTAATTTTAGTAGGTCCATTAGAAATGTGTAGTTAAGATCTTCGATTGGAATTCCTAATTTATAGTTTATAAATCTCGGAAACTTACGTTGCACTCTCTCAATTTTTTGTTGGTGAATCTTTTAAAAAGGAGCCCAGATTGTTGAATTGTACTCTAAATGGCTTCTCACTAACTCAGTAAACAGCAATTTAAAAGAATTAATTATTTTTAAATCTTTTACCGTCCTCAATATAAACCCCAAGCTTTTCTTGGCCTTGTTAGTTATTTTGTTTATACGAAAAACAAAAGATAATTGACTTTCAAAAATAATACCTAGGTCCTTAATTTATTCAACTCTTTTTAGAAAGATGATTTTTGATTCGGTCAAAAGTTATTGTTTGACATTTTCAATACTGAGGAACAGTTCATTATGGATGTACCACTCTTGTAGCCTCACAAAATTTGTTTGTAATACTCAACAGTCACTGATATTAGTAATTATTTTGTAAATTTTAAGATCATCCGCAAATAAAATTATCATAACCCCATCAAAGATTGTAGCTATGTCGTTGATGAACAAGGAAAACAACACTGGTCCTAGATGTGACCTGGGGAACTCCAGTGAAGATTTCGAATTGATCTGAAAAGTGCGAGTTGAGTTTGACTGGAATTTTTCTATTGTATGGATAACTTAATGTATGATACATCAGAGAAGATTCTCCTGTTTTCCAAGGACTTTACTGAAAAGCAGGAATTACATGAGTTTACGCTGAGAAATATGTTTCATGTGTCTTCATTAGATGTCAATTCAAAAAAATCTTTACGACAAAACATATACCTACGGTCTCCGTGGAAGAGGGGTACTAGCAATCCGAAGGTCACGGGTTCAAATCCCGGCATGCGCAAATAAAATATTTGATTTATTTGTCTTATTTCACAATTAATTAATTAAAAATAATAAATAGTATATTTACAGAGTAGAAAATACTCAAAGTATCGCCCTGGTGTAGAATTGAAACGTTGCTTGAAATGGCTTGTGCCGTGTTTGGTAACCAGATCTTTATAGCGAGGTATCTCCCCACCTTCCTCTTTCCCCATTTTCTTCCCCTCCCCAATACCTTAAGTCTCACAACATAACCCAATTGAGGATGCCATTGTCTCACTGGCTCCAGACGGGAGCAGTAGGGACTCCTGTGCGGTAATAAAAAAAAAAACAAACAAATCAGATACCACCTTCCAATTCAATCCCATATAATAAAAACAATAATAATAGTCTCAACAATTGGATTGATTAATTAATTAATTAATTCAATCCCATATAATGATAATATTAAATCTTAAGAATAATTTAAAATCACCTCAAGGTAGCTGTACAATTTATTACGAATTCTTAGGCTCTCTAACTTTATTATTTACAAATAGGTACAGAGACATACTTACCTGACAGATCACTTCCGATAAACACACTTTATTAGAAAGTTTATGCTTGGAGAAGAAACGACATTGCCAATACTTATTTTCTTTATCTATTTGCCATACTTTTAATAAATGGTAAAAATATATATTCGTCTCTACCTATTAAAATATTAGATTTTTATGGAAAATAACATTATAAATGAATCTGATTTCTTTCCGTAGTTTTAATATTGCGTACTTTAGTTTAAACTCAGAACGCTGCTCTAAATAATCCCGAGAAGAAGTATTAAGTTCCACTCGCCGATTGTAAATTCGACTTAACGACATTTTTAAAGAATACTTCTGCAAGTTTTCTCCCAGAAAGAAAAGCACACTGCAGCGGATGAACCGAAGAAACGGGATTCTGTGTTTAATGGACCGAAAATTCTTGGATATATTCCCGGAATCTTATCAAAAGGTGCAAATCAACAATCGTGCTTCATATTTATAAATGCAAAGTGATTTCACAAAAGTTACCTGCTACTTGAGACTAGAGGTGTATTCTTTTGATACGGAAGCGTAAAGTTTGAAGTTCATTTTTAATGAAAAAAACGTACCCTAGAAGTTTGGCGTATTGGACGTAATTGATACGAATACGAGATAGTGTTGTACCGCCGCTCTGGGAATTATTTATTGGATAACCAACACCTCTGCTATATGTCGATCCCCCCAAGTGGTTCACTACGTTTTATAATTTAGCAGGGGTGACCGGGTTTATGGAGTGAGGTTAGTCCGCGTCTTAGAGTCACGTGGGGTAACCGTACGCAGAGTGTAAGTGTTCGCAATAATGTTTCCGAGGTGCTCGTACCTGATTCGCGCCCACACGTTTCTTAATTCAGTAGCGTTTTACTTTGTTTGTTTGTTTTTGTAACTTTATTTAGATGTAAGCAAATTTTTTCATACATCTAGTATTAAAAAAAAACATATAAAATACATAATAAAATAAATATAGTCATAAAATTATAACGGAAAGAATACAGTTTTAAAAAGAAATACAGTTACTCCAGTTAGAAATACAAACAATAGGGTTTAAGACATACAGTTTTGGGTCGCATTGAAGCAGGATATGAGTACAGTGAATCCTAATTTGAAAATAAAATTACTGTTTTTCTTGCTTTTTCTTAAATTTTGTCATCTGATGTCGACATGTTTGTTTAACCAACTGAGTCAGAGCGATGTGGTCTATGATAATTTTTGGTAAAATATTGTTTGTTACACGGGTGCAAAGTGATAATTCTATTAAAGATAACCACTAATCTGATTTGAACACTTCTCTACGGTATGCGAATACTTACCCCGCACGTGGCATGCATGTAAACATTTTTATAGGACTTTTTGATTTATGAACTACATAAGGTTTTTATGTTTGTTTGAGATGCCTTAATGATCAATCATATCAATAAACAAACAAAATGAGCAAAATACCTAAAGCGTTTTAATACAAAAATCCCAATGTAAAAACTGCGTACGGTTACCCCACGTAACTCTACACCTGCTGCGTAGCGGGCCAGTTCGAGAGAGACTGATTGAGCTTGGCTTTTAACGTCTCTAACTGGATTTTCTCGACCCATCGCCTTGCACCACAGTAGGAGGGTCGAATTCATACGTCCGTCACTCCTGAACACGCCGACCCCCAGATTCCTATTCACCCTCATACCTTTTTCCTTGCAGTACTTCCTATCGTTCTTTTTCTTAAAAATACCGTCCTTACATCATCCCTTTAGATGACATAGGCCCTGATGGAAATTATTTTCATCGGGGTTTTCTGTGTGGACTAAAGAAAAAACAATCGAGTGAAGTTTACACGCGGTAGAAGCGAAACTTTACCAAAACAATCTCAACCAATACTTGAAAAGTGAGGTCATGATTAAAGCGACCAATGAGCGCAGACATCGTATCATTTCCGTTTCGCATCTCAACTAATAGGAGCCTTTAAAAGTAACATCATAATCAAAATTACCAATGAGCGCAGTTGATGCGTCCCAGGTGCAGTAATCCCCATTTCCGTTTCATCTGAAAAATAAAAATTATATATATTTACCTCCTGTCTGAGACAATTATTTTGATCAGTTTATGAAACGAAATATTCGATTAGAACTAATTTAATAAATCATCGTATCGTTAACTGGGTATCTTACATTAATTATTCAAGGAGAATTTTTGAAAGAATTAAAGTATGCTAAAACAATTTTTATCAGAATGCAAGAAACAAACAAGTCTCCGCGGGAAATCTCCGTTATGTTTACTTAGAGATTTGTGAAATATATTGTCGGTGTAGATGCGATTATGGTAAACAGGCGGGTTGAAAGTTTCCGTGACATCTTATTCTTGCTGTTTCCCTGATACCCTATTCCCAGAGCTGCAGCTTGACATGGAAAATACAACATTCATATTCCTCCTTATCATAATATTCATTTTGAAAATAGAATAAAGAAGGTTTTATTATATGATGCAACCATATTTTAACAAATACCAAGAAAATTTTGTGATTAAAATAATTTATTTAAAGCACATGCAGTGGCCTTGAAATTCAAAATTTCCTTTAACATCATCAACATCTTCTTCCCTTATCCTATTCGGGTTGGGGACCCACTGCATCGACAAGGCTCCTCCATACGTCCCTGTCTTGTGCTGATTATTCGGCCTCCGTTCATGGCAGTCCCATCTTCTCCTCACACATTTTCTGGAGTTGCCTCGCCCAACTGTGTCTGAGGCGGCCCACTGGACGTCTACCCTCTGGAATCGCACTCATTTTCATTTTCCTCGGAATTCGGTCATCAGACATTCTTAGTACTTACCCAAGCCTACTCAATTGCGATTTTTCAATGAAGATTAGCAGTGGTTCGATGTTTAGATCGTCTCGGATCGTCGAGTTTCTTATATGATCCCATTTCGTAACCCCTGCCACTCCTCTCAAGTACCTCATTTCGGCAGCTTGAACTCTAGAGCGTGTTCTTTAATTTATATCTGGTGGCCGCAAGTGAGCGTCGGGCGATATACTGAGCTTGGCTTTCCTTGTCACTGAGCTGTAGAGAGGACTCATTGGGACTGCCTGGTGGTTTGTGGAATACCTTCTCTGAATATTTTCTTTTTATGCATTTTATCTTCTCTCTGTTATTATTGTAAATATTTGCATTATATTATCACTGTTACTTTTTCGTTATTTCTCTTATCCAGGATTCCACAACCGGGCGCAGCTCTTATTTATCTTTTTATTTACTAACACTTTTATCTGTATATATTTTCTCTGTAGATTTCAGAAGAATTATTCTAGGGGCTGCCAGATTTATTATTCTTTTGTATTATGTTAATGTAAGAACTTGCATACTGCTTTCTAACCCCGTATGCATAGACATTGGAGGATCTAGAGTCGTTCAAATAAATGTAGCTTCGTTCAATAAAATAGATTCTTGACGTGTGCGGTGAAGGAGGAAACCATGTTACATTAAAACGCCGTTGGGAAAGTGGTGGGGTCCCCTCCAATGTAGAGAGTAAATTACAATAAATTTCCTTTAACAAAATACATAACTACTCTTATCTCATATGGCTTGTCTACGAGTACCACATTAAAAAAAATCAACCAGTAATAAAATAATAATTTTGTTATTATTATACATCTATTTTCAATTTTCGGCTATGTCTTGGGCCGGAAAGTAGCAAATTTCTGAGGAAGATGTGTATGTGCACTCGTGTGTGCGTGAGTGCCACCACAGTTTGATATAATGTCATAAAAACGAGTATATCTGACGAATTTAAGCACCATCGGATGTCGGGAAGTGGGTTGATTTCCGTTTCCAAGATTTGCATTTATTCATTCAAAACAAAGTCGAAATTCATACAGAAATAACAGATTTGTATTGAAATACGTATTCAGAATAATTCATGGATCAAAAATACCTTTGGAGAAAAAACATGTCGCATTACGACCACCCACGCTCCTGGATGTAGAAGTAATAAAACAAATAAAAATAGACATAATTTCTTCGAACGGTACGCACCTACCTTTTCATAAGCAGACGTTATTATGCTTCGTCTACAAGTCTAGACTCTACACAAAGGTTATATTCTAAGAAATGCGAGTAAATCTCTGTAGATAAGTCTACTAATCTGCATTCTGACTGTGAAATTCTAAGAAACGCTCTTTGCTAATAGAAAAATACTTTTCTTATTTCCAGAGCTATGTAATCAACAACATTTTGGTAGGTTGGTAAAAATGTCCACCGCGTAATGTGCACGCTTATAATAAATATTATAATTATTATATGTACATAGTTTAGTATCTATTAATTGCATAATAACGCAAAAAATAACTGGTCACTTCGTAACACGAACAACATACAAAGAAACCGCTCCATCTATGAAGATGTGGGAATTTACTTAATGTTTGTCGCAGTATCAGACTCAAAATTGATATAAATAATCGAATCGAGGGCGATTTCTTCCCTGGAAAGAATATTTATGCATCTCACACACTCCCTCGTGCTTGAGTCAGATCCATCGAGGTCACTGAAGATATGAATAAATAGAAATGTTTGTGGGAGTGTGTCTGTGTGCCCAAAGTAAGATTAATTTAAAAAAAATGCTAATACAGGGTGGGCTTTGAGGTGTGATTTTCAATTCACCATCGTGTCCGGACAATATGTGGGGGAGCGGTGCGACGGTGGTGAGGATCGGAAACACGGTTCCTGGAAAATCAGTTGCAATGAAGCATTTGGCGGGTACTCAGCGTGCGTTTCCTATAAAGAATTTTGAAATTAAGAGATACCTGCACTGTTATAATGCATTTATTCTCTCTGAGATCAATTTGCATTGTCTTAAACCACTGTTTCATTGAACATGTGATTAGGTCGTGGGTCAAAAATTCAAAGCTACTGATTCCACTCTTAATCAGAAGTAAGCCCAAGGTCAATAATAAGTGCAAAGAAGTTAGTAAAGTAAAAACATCCAAACAACACGATCCTGGTTTCAATGGCATCAGCGAGGTCAATCTGTAATCGTAAATTCTGACCAGTACACTACAATGTTTCTTACCGTAACGAGAAGCATTTGAAGCCTATGTAATGGGTGTTTTTTTAAGAGGTATACAAATTCTAAATGAAAAAAAAACATCAAAATAATGTTAATGTCTATGATATTGACTTTATATAACAAATAATTTCTTGCCATTATTGTTTAAATATAATTTCGGGCATGTGAGCGCCACGGCTAGCTCGAATGAAGCGCAATCGTGAAATCCAATTTTCGACAACTTTATCGAGTAACTGGGGCCATATATCGGCAATAACACGGCGAATATTGACTTCCCTGGTTTATCAGCATAGACTAGCGACTTCATATAAAATAAAATAATTAATGATGACCAATTCGGCTTAAAAAAAACAAGTTCTCATGACGCGATAGCAAAAATAACCAACTTTTTATATACGGCCCTAGATTCCGATAAAAAATGTATCGGAATATTTATATACCTGAAAAAAAGCTTTCGACAGCATATCACAAAAAAAAATAATAAATAAATTAAAATCGATAGGAATTAATGGGAAAGTCTTAGCATGGATAACTAGTTATTTACATAAAAGACCGCAATAAGTAAAGTTGCTCAATCAAGTCAGCGATTCAAAATATAGCGACTTTTCAATACCCCAAGGTACAGTTTTGGGACCGCTTTTATTTATTATATATGTATTAATGATATATTCCATATTTCCAAATATGGAGACATTGTCTCCTACGCTCACGATACTGTCCTACTACTAAAAGCAAACACATGGTCTGAATTAAATAAAATGGCAAATACAGATATCAATGCACTAAAATTATGGTTTGATAAAATCCTGTTGACTTTAAATCCTAAAAAACCTATTATTTACCATTTTTCATTAAAAAACATGAAACATAAAGAAATAAACATAATAATCCACTCTGTGACAAATACAGAAAACCACAAATGCAATATATTATGTACAAACATAGAAAGCAAGACCGATATTAAGTAACTGGGCATATTAATAGACCAGCGTTTAAAACGGTCCCCACACATAAATATTCTGACCAACAGAATAAGGAAACAACATACATAATATAATATATTTAGATGTTTAAGAGATATTTTAAACGAAAAATTACTTAGAATCACATATTTCCCTTTCTGTCAATCAATTATATAATACGGCATTATAGGATGGGGCGGTACATATAAAAATCAAACACAAACAATTTACATATTACAAAAACTAATAATAAAAACAATAAAAAAAACCCTACTCATATTCATCAGAACTGTTATTAAAACAATTTATGGTCAGAAAATTAAGTGCATTATACTTGTATCATGCAACATTACAAATTAATAAAGATAATATTCAAAATAAAGTTGCACCCTTTAAAAATAACAGAAATCGTAGACAGACGTCAATACTTCTTACTCCAAAATGTAAAAAACAATAGGACAGTTAAATCATAAATACCTCGGAGTTAATTTTTTTAATTCACTACCTGAAAAAAACAGAAACATGAACAGTAACATAAAAAAATTTAAAACTCAGCTTAAAAATTATACCGAAAATTTAAACTGAATAAAAAAAATAAAAAAATGAAACCAATATAATAACACCCTCCATACACACAAACCATGCTTACTTATGGGGGTAAATTTAATACATATATTATGTAATTCATTATTGTATAAAATTTATTGTAATTTATGTATCTTTTTGTCAATAAAAAAATATATAAATATATTTACCACCAAAAAAAGTAATCTAATGGTGTGAGATCACTCGATCGTATAGGCCAGTTTACAGGTCCATTAAGTGAAATTATGCAATCACCAATTTTTTCCCGCAATAAATTGATGGTGGCACCGGCCGTGTGGAATGTTGCGCCATCTTGTTGAAACCATAGCTCTGTCACATTAATGCCATTAAACTGAGGTACGAAGAAGTCAGTAATCATGGTTCTGTAGCGCTCTCCATTGACCGTGACATTCTGGCCGGCATCGTCTTTAAAAAAATATTGGGCCAATGATTCCACCTGCTCATAAAGCACACTAAACAGTGACTTTCAATGGATGTAAGGGCGTTTCGACATGGGCTTCTGGATTTTCTCCACTCCAAATTCGGAAATTCTGCTTATTGACATAGCAATTTAACCAAAAATGTGCCTCATCGGTGAACAAAATTTTTGCGTTGAAAAAAAGGATTAAGCTGAATATTATTTTCGGCCCATTCACCGAACCAACGACGCGCATGATGATCACGCGGTTTCAACTCTTGCACAAGCTCTTGTAAGCTTATAAGCCAAGATTTTTCCGCAGAATCTTTCACAAAGTGGATGGGCACAGCTTCAATTGGTGTGCACGATGGCGAATCGACTCATTCGGATTCTCCTCAACACTACGCTCCACAGCAGCAATAATTTCTTCTGTGCGCACTGTTTGTCATCATTGTGGATGCGTAATATTCCATGCCCCAGAGGGGCTTAGACCTGACTACTCCCGATCACTTCTTTTCCAGGGAAATATTAAAAGTCGAGTTTAATGCAATAATCCAACTAAAAAATCCTAGTTCATAGTTAATATTCCGAATGAAATAGCTACTATTCCAAGCCCACTATACAAGTACCAGCCAGTTTTTACAAATTTTAGGTTCAGCTTTGAAGAATTTTAACGTTGTGCTGATTCATATCTGAACGATGTTGTTTTTAAAATAAATTTTCCGTTTGTCTTTAATCTAAAAAAAATTGTAACGCATTTTTAAAATCCACCCGTCTTTATGGCCCACCTAAATATAAATTCTTTCTTATAATTTACTGCATTACTACAGAACAGTTTTGTAATATTTCACCGAAAGTACTCGTACGCTTTACTACCTTAATAAACTTATAATAGTGATTTTGTAATGTTCTTCAAATTACTCATAATGCATATACAATATACATATAAGTAATTAAATATTTTTTTGAAATCCAGCTACAGCTAAAATAATATTAATACTAGATCAATCATGAAACATGAAACTGAAATTTAGGTTTGATATTGCTAAAACATCTTATAAAGATTTTGAAAATGGGAATTAAGAATAATTTTAATTAGATAGTTTTAGTTAAATTTAAAACCATTGCTTTTAATATCCTTTGGTAGAAAGGTAGGTCGGTATCCATCCAGTTAAAACGAACGTACCTACTATTACTAAGTTTTGAGGTAATTTATTTATTTTATTTATTTATTTAAGTTCTTATTCCAGCAGGGCTGGGAGGGTAGTGCAATCCCAGTCTGCCATATTACATAAAAAATGGAAATAAAATACGAACATAAATAATAATAATAAAAATTAATCACAAAATTAAAAACAAAATAAATTTAAACAAAAATAAAACAGAAATTAAAATTTAAAAAAGAAATATTGGTTTTTTTTATTTTTTTTATCGTCCATAAGGGAGGTCGCCTCATCATTTGCATCCATCGCTCATTCAGTGGGGAGCTGAGCCACCCGGATGCAGCCAATGATGTTGTTTGATTTCCGTGTCCTGCTCCAGAAGCTGGCTAGCCGGTGGCAAAGTAATGCTGGGAATGAGTACACCCTCCCTTCGGTGAACATCGTGGAGGCGCTGCAGAACCTCGGTAGTTGCATAAGTTGCCTGTATGCATTGTTGTAGCACACCCTCAGTTTGTCCCATTGCGCTGCTGGGTGTTGCGTCCACAGTTCAGATGTGTACAAGGCAGTGCAGTATGTCTTGAAGAGTAATTTTCTGACGTCGTTACTACAGTGGTAGAACCGCCTTGAGAGCATTCCCACCCGTATGTTAATTGCTCTTCTTTGTCGTTCCATATCTTCTATATCCTTCATGTCTTCGGTTAGGATATGTCCCAGATACTTAACCTGTGAGGCGACAAGCAGTTCGTTTCCTTCTCGATATATTGGAGGAATATTCAATGGCTCCTTGTTGTGTTTGAAAGCGACGATGACTGACTTTTTAGAATTGTACAACAAGTTATGAGAGTTTGCGTACTCTTCGCATATTTGCACAAGTCGTCTCATCGCTTTAATCGAAGGTGCAAGCAGCACTATGTCATCCGCGTAATTAATGTTATTACTGCCTTGTCCGCAGATATGACAACCGATTCGTGTATCGTTCAACTCTTGTAAGAGATCGTTAATGTACACATTAAATAGAGTTGGAGACATATTTCCCCCTTGCCTGACTCTGCTTTTAAGGAATAAAGGTATTGAAGAAGCTCCTGCCCATTGTATGTGATTTTCCTGTTGTCTGTACCAAATAACCAGCATATTGACCACTGCTGCTGGAACATCTCGTTTTGTGAGTTTTTCCCATAAAAATTGATGGGAAACCCGATCAAAAGCCTTGCTTAGGTCCAGAAAACACCCATAAACGGTGGTTTTTCTTTTTTTGTAGTAGGCTATTATTTTTTTTACCCCATAAATGGCCATATCGGTTGATGAGGCGCTCTTGAGAAATGAGAAAGCAATATTCGAATGCTCACCATAAGTCTTGCGTCTGTGTTTTCCATATTAAATATGCTATAAAATAACACAGGAAGACATATTGGTCCAATACATTAGTATGACATTTTCAAATATCCTACTAGTGACCAAAAGAACATCATCATTTTGATTAATAGGTCACTAACGACTTGGAAAAAATCGTGTGGATAGATCTTTTTACTAAGATTACAAAAATATTACAATTTTTTTTTTTAAATTCACAGGTTTTTTTTATTTTTAAATAAATAAATTCATTTTTTGGGCTCGTGATGTCACTACATGAAAATGTCCCGTCTCCGAAAATGTTAAGGAACATTTTAATAGGACTATTAATTTTGTAAAATTCCACACTGATTTTTTTTTATATGGCATCACTTTGATTTCAGGCAAATTTTTGAATTCGTTCACTAGATTTATTGTTTGTTTGAATTTTTGACAGATGTTATGAAGAGAACACCGTACATTTTAGATGTCGGTACGTGTTTTAGAGGTATAATGGTTATGATGCTGATTTTATCAAAATCCAATTTTATAATATTCTTATTATTATAATAATTTACAAGTACAAGCATATTACATTGGATTTATTAATATAGACGTTGTGCATTATAATGATTTATGATCAATAAGATGGATCAAGGAAAAAATATTTATGAGATGTAATATTTTTGGTATGCATCGTTATTCGCCTGTGCCATTCGTGTGGAAAACGTGCTTTTTTAAAAATGATTTTCGGCTATGTAATTATCGGTTTTTCGCACCTATAAATTTATTTTCCGTCTTTTAGGTTTATAAAAAATGGTCTGATTTTTCGGATTGAAATTTTCAAAAAATCCCCAGGGTTTCAAAAATACGATTAAAAAAAATACAAAATGTCTTAGAATATTTGCCTAAACCAATTTTTTTTTTTAAATGTGATGCAAGTGGCCTATTCATCACAAGTTTTTCTGTATTACCTATAATTGATTTTTATGTGTTGATGAGTATCTGAGTATTGTACCAGATAGAGGGTACACTTTAACATATAACTGCCTACCCTAACTCAAATTTAGATTTTTCGGAGATGTGTGATTTATTAACTGGACTTATTAACTTTAATTATAAAAAAAAAACATTTCAATTTTAAATTAAAGAGTTTCTGCTATAAAAAAACCCTAGATGCATTTTAATATTTTTGTTAAAGTATTTTCAGAATTTTATCTGAAAATAAGGGTGCAAACCTTCAACATTAAAAATTCAGTCCGCGCTAGCAATTTAATATTTTCCAAATTGATCACACTTCTAGCAATTTTCCGTTCGGTGGTAGAGGTCTTCCTGTCGGCTTTATTGAAAGTCTCTCTTTGAGTCCGGTGGGTGGTGGCTGGCGACGCCTCACCACCTCAGCACCTCAGCCCTCAGTAGCCGGCACCTCAGTTGACCGGCGCTGTTCACACTTGTCGCCCTGAATAACGTATGAGGGCACTGACGACGCTCCTCTATTACACACACTTCCCTACTACCCCGATATCTTTTGCCGTCTTGGCAAGGAACTCATAGAAGTACCTACTGCTAGCAAAATGGGCATTAAAGCTTTTATTTTAGCTTAGCATTTTTGTTCCTTTATTTTTCCCAATTTTAACATTTGATAAATACAATATTATGAAAATCATAAGACTAATTAGAACCCATTAAGGCGCAGCCTGTGCGTGGGTAATACAGTTATATTCATTTTATTTTTATACCTAGAAAGAACAATTTGGGAGGCGGGAATGGGTACCGCCGCCCCGGGAACCTTTATTGGATAACCAACACCTCTGCCATAGGTCACCCCAAGTGGTTCGCTACGTTTGGTGATTTAGCAGGGGTGCCCGGGTTCATGGGGTGAGGTTTGTCCAAGTTTTGGAGGCGGATGACCAGGACATACTGAACCCCAGATTCCTACCCACCCCTTAAACCCTTTTCCTTCCCAGAACTCTCCTCTCCTTCCTTTCCTTAAAAAACCCTCCACACAGCATCCCAAAAGATGACATAGGCCCTGAGGGATTTTTTTTTCCTCAGGGCCTCCTGTGTGGAGCTCATGTAAAAAAAAAAAAAAAACAAAAACAAAAAGTGGGCTTATAAAGCAAAAACATAATTAAAAGGTTTGTAAACTTTGTAAAAAATATACAATACTAGTGGTGGGTTTCTTCATTTACCGAGAATGCTAAATGCAATGCTAATTGTAAAAGTGAATGGTCAAATGCATAGAGATTTTGTTTAAATTTTAAATTTCGGTCGTTTATTTTTACAATTAGCATTGCATTTAGCATTCTCGGTAAATGAAGAAACCCACCACTAGTGTAATAATAACTTCACAAAAGTGTAACAATAAGTAATAGTTTATGAGAAACAGAGTGAATTAAATTAAATAAATAATGTTTCAACATCTATATTGTTAACCCATAATTCGGCCCCTTAGGGTCAAAAAAACGTATCTCATTTTTTTCTACTTTACAGGAGAGCAAAAAAACATAGTTCTCAATCAATCAATGTTGTCTACTTTTTAACAAATAGAACGTATTAATAATTTCTTCTCGTTTAGTTAAAGGGTGGTATTTTGTGCTTCTAAATCATCTTTTAAATATAAAATAGTAATTCATTTTCATATGTTTTTTTAAATTTAAGTGCAGCTATATCTCAGTTACGTTTCTTTGATCCTAACCAAAGTGAAAATTGCAATCACTGAACTCAAGTTACGAAAAACTTCCTTCGATATTTGACTTTTTTTGCACCCGAAAATTTGTAAAGATGATTTTTAGGAATTAGGATAGTGGTGGAACAGTAATAAAAATATTTCAAGTCTAGAAATTTTTGTTGAAAAACTTATTTAAAACAGAAAAGCATATAAAATATTTATGTAACTATTTTCCAACTGATACTATTGTAAAAAAAAAAACTTAATATGCTACATAATATTGTAACTTGCTTAAAAAACTGGAATCTTGTACCTGAATAACTTACTAACTACCTAACTAACCATCACGCCGTTTCTCCGCAGGGGTAGGCAGAGAGGATGGACCGCCAAACAACTCAGTCTTAGCACACACTCTTTGCTTCACTCACTTTACTTCAACCAACACCTCTTCCATAGGTCACTCCAAAAGGTTCGCTGCGTTTGGTGATTTAGAAGGTGTGCCCTGGTTCATGGGGTGAGGTTTTTCTAGGACAAGAAATAGAAAAACCTAAGGAGGTGGATGACCAGGAGACACTGAACCCCAGATTCCTACCCACCCCTAAAACCCTTTTCCTTCCCAGAATTCTCCTCTCCTTTATTTCCTAAAAAAAACCCTCCTCACAGCATCCCCAAAGATGAAATAGGCCCTGAGGTAAATTATTTTCCTCAGGGCCTCCTGTGTGGAGCGCATGTAAAAAAATAAGTTCAGCTCGTTGCCTTGTTTTAGGAACTTAATAAATATGGTCAGGATCTTCTTTTGAATGTGATTTTTAACTAGTTTACATCCATGCCATTTTTCTGTCTTTTTGTTTTTAATTAATTGTTTCCTCAAGTTGATGAAAGTGAAGAAATACTCTTGTCCCAACTCAATGACATCATATTTGGATTTTCTGGAAGCTAATTTAACTGCTGGGTACCACCATGAAGGATCAAATATATTTATTTTCTTTGTAGAAGTTTTGATATAGCAACAGGTATCACTCATCAGAATGAACTTCTTTCCATTAGCATTAGCTACCAAATACTTATACATACATGAAGCGATTTCATCTGAGCCACGACCAGCCACTCATTCATATCACATGTAATTTCTAGCTTCATTGCTCCGAACATTAAAAAAGTTAAATTATAAACTGCCAGGCGTCGTCTATAAAAAATTATCTTCGAACGTATTCTAAATTAAACTCGATGAAATTAACAGTGGATTCAGAAGCAAGGGTTTTAGATTGGATTTCACAATTCTGTACAGCAATTTTGCGTTGTCTGTGGCGATCATACTCATCCAAAAGAGATATTTTTCTTCCGTATTAGCATTTTCGTATTTAACACACGAGTCGCACATATCTTCGCGTGGTTGTTGGAACTATAGGTTACAGGTGTTAAATATGTTTCGGTTTAACCATGTTTTTTCAGGAACATCATTTGTATCCTTACACAAGTCAACATACATAGTGTACATTACGTATGTGTAATGTCAAATCGGCGGCTAAATATTTAAATGAAGTGTTCGCCCTACAGTAATGTGACGGTACTGTTGGAAAAGACATAATGTGGACCTTAATGATTTTTTTAGATTCTTCAGGTCTTTTATCTCCAGGTAAATGTTTTCCCCTTTTGTTTTGGAGAACTTTTCCATTTTCCAAGCTATTATTGATTATATTTCTAAAAAAGATTTTAGTAATATCCAATGTAGTCAAAAAAAAATCGTGGCATTCTTGGATTCTCGAATCGCTCTAAAAGAAGAATAACTTTTGACTTTTGGCATCGTGACTCCTGATTTTCTGCTATTTTTATTTTGGTAGCAGTTGTAGTAACATCAATTTCGTTTTTGGGGATGCTATGTAGAGAGTCTTTTTAGGGGAAGGAAGGATAAGAAATTCTTAGAAGGAATAAGGTATAAGGGGTGGTTAGGAATTTGGGGGCCAGTGTGACGGACGAATGAATCCATCCTCTCCAGTGCGATGCAAGAGAATGTTCCGAGAGAGTCCTGCTGGAGAGGTCAAAAGATCTCAGTCTCTCCCGACCCGGCCTGCCACGCTGTTGATGGCAGACACATCTGCCGCCAAGATCCGGACAAACCTGACCCTATAAACCCGGGTACCCCTGCTAAATCACCAAACGTTATCCAATAAATGATTCCCGGGGCGGCGGTACCCATACCCGCCTCTGAAATAAGATATTTTTGGCACTTGAAGAATCTTCCTTATTATTCAACAATGCCACTTCCATTATTCACTGAATCCGTGTTTTGTGTGTTTTCCTTTCCATATTCGATTTATATTGAATCAAAACACACAAAAAAATAACCAAACTAATATTCAAACCACTCGTTAAAATAAAAAATGCCGCAAACACAACTGCCAAATCGTAAATGAATGACGCGTAAGTGACATTTCAGTAAAACAGTTGCATAATCTATGCGGGTGAATCGAACGTAACTAAAGATGCGTTTCTTTGACTCGCAAGCAAATATCTTTTTATTCAAGTTTAAAAAACGCAAGTAACGATACACTCTACTGACATTAACAATAAATGGTTTTCTGTAGATACGCAATGATGTAAATTTGTAACCGTTGAACCTATAGATACGTGTCTTTGTCACTTAATGTAATGTGTTATTTTGTGTCTAGTACCATCCGTAACTCAAAATCGATAAAAATTGAGATACGTTTCTTTGACTCTAAGGGGCCGAATTTTAACTCTTTTAAGTAGTGAGGTAGTTTAGTTGTCACTTGAATTTTTTTTGGTAAAAGATTGAAATTACTAGGTCCAATAAACTGTTGTGTGTTTCCATTTGTTTGGTAATCGTTTGGGGGAGTTATAAAATACATTATTATTTCTAAAGTTGACTCTGTTTTCATTTTTTTCGAATTCATTTTGTTTTCATAGATAATATTTATAAACTATGAAATATATTATATTTCACAGTTTGCAGTACACATAGTTTACAGAGACTGAATAGTTTAGATTCTTTGTACAATGCATCCTGTAGAAATTTTTTTGAATTATTTGTAAGGGCTTTATAAACGAATCAAGCGCACCACCCCATACTATTATACCGTACATGATTAAAGATTTCACCAGAGAAAAATAAATAATTTTCAGTTTGTCAATATTGCGTCCCTCCTTATCCTTTTTATTTCTAATAATTCTCTCAGCTAAAATAAAATCTTTTATTCCCATTTAGCGCCCAGTGGTTTCATTTTGCTGGCAGATTTCTAATCTGTCTCCATATTTAATAAACCTCTCGTATTTTAAGGCTCAACCACTTAAAAAGTTTAACGGTTTTAACGCCATTTTTGTTTTAGTTGTATATTATCGAAACTTTTGACCACATAAAGTTGTCATTTTTTATTTCAACTGTTTTGAAATTACAATATTAATATTTATAGTGCCTTTACAATGTCTAATATTCTTTCAAATGTACCTAGTCCTTTACTTAAGAATTCAATTTGAAATATTTTCCAATTTACAACACCTAAAAAATTTAATCGACAAAAATTTGTGATTTAGTAAGTGCATAAGCCAGGATTCAGAAAATGAGTCTAACTCAATTTTTCCCTATTGACTAACCAATTCTAGGCCGACGAAATTTCAAGATTCATGATTATGGCACGAGGTTAGTTGAATCTATTAAATGCTAAACTTCCGATGAGTTTGAGGTCATCAATTTTGTCACTCTCTATTTATAATGCATGTCGTTATAAAATGTTTGATATCTTTAATTTGTTCCCATATAAAGCACATGAAATAAATAAGTGTTTTGAAGATTGGGTATTGATTTCAAAATATAATTTTTTTTTTGATTTCGTTGGATTCGAACCCCCGTTCGCTTGATTTCCGTCTCTCTGGCCGCTGAGACTTGTCAGGCACCTTGCCAACTACCCTATAGGAGGCACGGGCCGAGGTGCGAATTTACAGCATTATATTAGAACCGAGAATTTGTGTAGAACTGATTTCAAATCACTAGCGACGCTAAAGAAGTTTGACTTCAAAAATTTCCTGAAGAAGTCTTCCTTTCAGAAAAAAACCACTGTCAAAAGTCCTTGATGTACGAAGCAATTAAGATATTTGCAAACGAATTTAAACTGAAATTTAGTAAATATGTGATCGATTCCCACAAGTAAAAAAATAATATACGAGAAATTTACAAATGAAATGAAAATGTATGTACATTTTTTTTAATAAATAATTATACGAGGGCAATAAGGATTATATTAGAACCAGGGTAACTGTGTTGTTATTTAAAACCATAAAATAAATTAATAAATGTCAGAGAATCGGAGAGACCTATCAAACCCTGTATTCTTCCCATTAGTGCATGTCCAAATGTCCTTTCCTTATTAATTTAAAAATGATTCTCATTTCCGACCTATTAAGATTAACTTCAGTGAACCATAGTGCTTTTAATGATTTTTTTTTTGAGGTTTCTATACGAACACCCATAAATAATACTTAAGATTTTAAGTAAACCCTGAAGAACTAAGCATTGCTTATGAAACATGTTGGTCTTATAACGATGAAGGTAGTTAAAACTAAGTGTTGATAAAATTTTAATAGTTTTTCGTTATTTATGATTAACTTATTCAAACCAGATTTCTTGACGTGTGTAATACCAGTAGATGTAATTCTCTCTATGCAATTCCATGTGTGTCTAATTCTGGCAAGGTAATGTTGGTACGTGAAATTTACGCCTGTGTAATTTCGACCTGACACCAGGATGGATTTAACAATGTACAAAGCGAAGGAGAAATTTTGAGAAATATAGTATAGTTATACAGTAATGCAAATCATGTCTTCTGCAATGAACACACTGGATTCAAGTACTCTAGTAGGGTGTACTAGGTGCCATTCTACTAGAGCACTTCCACCCCGATGTGGACGACAGTTAGTTGAGTTGCGTGGTGCTGGCACGTTGCCTAGGGTGGATTGATTCACTTCCATTATTTGTTCCTCTTCTGGAAGATATTTTGTTTGCCTAGAATCCTCAACCTTAAAGTTTGGATACTTCCAACGGGAAGTTATAATGAAGACTCGATACATTATTGCATTGTTCAAGTTATATTGCCAAGTCGGATAAATTGCACGCAGTTAGCTTGAATTTACGAACATGGAAAACGCATTAAAAACAATGAAGCTTATTGTTTCGATTCGCAATAATTTTCACCCGAATTCTTAACGTTTCTAAAAATTACAAGTCAAAATGTAGCCTTTTTAATAAAATAAAAACCTAACTTCGCTAACATTAAAAAAGTTTTTCGATAACTTAAAATAATCTCAGGAGAATATTTGTAAAAACTTTTTCTTGTTTTTTGTATTACTTATTATATTTTTTGGTTGAAGCAGAATAAACTGAAATGAAAATGGTTCGGAGGTAACGACTTTTTGTTTCGAAACATGTTTATATTAAAATAATAAATAAAATCGTCCAAAAAGTTCCCTAAATTTGTTTTGTTCTTTTGAACTTATGATTTTCTTTACATGATGATATTGTGTGGATGAAAGTTGGAACTCAGATTTCGACTAAAAAATCAGACATTTATATCAGTAACCGAAGATGGCTGTTGGGTTTGGTCTAGCAACAAAAAAAACATAATTAAAGTTTTATACTGAAAAACCAGGTTGGGAATGGTTTTCTGTTGGAGTTTGGTAGATAACTACAATATACTACTACTTTTTCTACATCTGCTGGCCTAATTAACGGCAGATTTCTTATCAATATTTTTGTGACGGTTAAGCAATTATATTAAAAACAGTGTATTGTGTTTATCGCGATACTTATCAAATAATTAATAACCACGTCAAAAACAATAAATTTTCCGTTTGTGTAAATAATTGTTGGTAAAAGCATTTCATTTAGTGAGTTATAAATTCTAAATCCGTATCAATACTTTGTCCTAATTAATTACATTGTAGTTAATAAATTACACAAAACTTGTAAATATTTTGGATGATATTTAAAGGAAAACATTGATTACTGATTTTTTTTAAACCGTCGCGTCGTCAACGTATGAAATTCACAAAAAAACATGTATCACGCAAACGAATGGGGTCGCTAAAAACACGCTTTGTTGGAATTAATTAGTCAAACTTTTGTGTTTGCGGTATGTAGCATTTATGTTCCGGGAAATTGCAGTTTCCATTGAATTTATAATGCGTTTTTTTTCCGCCGCCACTTCGCGTTCAGATACAAATGGAAAATTTTATTATTGTTCCTTTCATGATAAACGTGCCGACTGCACCCTTTGAGCCAGCGAGGGTTGATTTTTATTTTTCCCAATAAATTTTGGTTTCAAATTTGAAACACGCAGCCAACGATGAATATCAAAGTGGAATCTGGTTATTTTAAAATGCACTTCTTTCACAAATATTATCCATCAGAATTCTACCTGAATTAAATTTTTGTACGTGGAAATTTTGTTTGAGTATTTGCTGAATACCACTAATACATTTCTGGTACACTTTTTATTAACCCCTGAAGGCTTTGTCAATGTAGAAAGTGCAGATTGAACTACCGATTGATTGTACATTGTCAATGAACCAATAGGAGTTTTTGCAATACAACAATTTATTTTCTCAGGAACTGTCAAAAGGAACGCTGTGAGTTTCCAACAACGCATAAAACTAACCATGTTATGTTATGAAACAAATAATCATTTTTATCGGTTTCATTCAGGTCAACAATTTCTTCGACAAAGTTCATCCAGGTGTCCCTATCTTTCGGAAGTTCTGTGATATCGTCTATAACATGGCGCCTGCGTTCAAAACTCTAGATGAGATCAACATCTAATAACAAATTAAGAGGGTTAACTAGAGAAAACCAGAAATATGTTATTTTTAAATCAGATTTTAGACGTATTGACTCTTTTCCACAAATGATTATAAATTGATTTGGAAAGATTGTTCTTTTGTCAAGTAAACGTATGTTTTAAATTTTGAGAAAAAATGATTATTTTTAGTATAATAAGTTATACCATAGGTCGTTGTCAGATTTGTTAAATTTTCAAAAAAGATTTTGTATTATACAACACTCATTTCAAATCATATAATCATGCAGTAAAATAAATCAATGCATTATCTGGGAAACTTATGTTACAGAATTTTAATTTTCGTTTAAATAAAATCATTAAAAAATATATACCTACATGTGTTTCTTGATGAAAATTGGTCCGTTTGTGTATTTATTTGCGCACTTACAAACTAATATATTTCAGATTTTTTTACGTTCTTATTTTTCTTAGACATTATTGAAAAATTATAAATACTTATGGTAAGAAAATAATAACACAAAGTTCATCATTTTAATAGTTTTATCATCACGCCTTTCAGAATTTTTGGATATAGGTATAAATTAAAGCAAATTTGGAATGAAATAAAATCGATATTGAGTTATAATTTTAAAAATCTGGTACGGAGAATAATTAATATTTCTCATTTGAACCGCCCTGTACGATCGTAAGAACATATTTCGACGAAATGTGGATTTTCGGCTGCTGAGTGGTTAAACGCTCTTAAGTTGAAGTAGTAATGGAACTGAATAAATCAGTTGAATGGTGAATATTCGCAGAACGAGCAGTGAGTCCAATTTTTCTTACGCCTATAAACCGAAACTATTTGTGCGGTTCGCACGCGTTAGAAGTGAAACCTTCAGAAAACTAAAGTAGACAAAAGTGGAAAGGCTAGGAAGCACAGCACAAAGAGGAGACCGATTATTCTATCTTATTCTCTAGCAGGCTAAATCCTATAGATGTATGTATGTCTCTTTTTAACTAAAGAAGTTTTCTCTTCAGTAATTGCATTGACATTCATTAACATTGTCTAATATACTATTGATCATCAGATCTGAGAATGAAGAGAGAGGAGTCCCTGAGCGAAAGATGAAAAATTCGAGATGCCAATAATGGAATGTAGTCCAGTCTGAGTGTATCCGTTAAAAGAAATCTTGGAACCCATTATATCGAAGAAATCAACAAAGAAATACTGTGTAAGATACGTAAAATAAAATGAACACGCGGGAAGGGATAATTATATTTCTAGAAATTCGTAAAATTGGAGAATTTATCACTTTCACGAAGAAATAGGAAAATAAAAGAACAAGGCATCATAATTTAATGTTGAAGAAGATGATAACAATAATAATCTAAACGAAAATATGAAAGAGAACAAAACACAGAAAAACAGAAAAGGATAATGGTCGCAACTGGGACTCGAACCCAGTATCTCTCGTCTATCCGGGACGTGCGTTTACCAATTTCGCCATTGCCACTTACTGTTAAACCGTCATATTAGACAATCTCATATTTAAAATTTTAGAATTAACAATATTATAGATAAATTAAACAATTTAACTTTGTTTGAACCACTTATGAACTAATATAATGAGTAAACTGAACCACTTATATAATGAGTAAATCCGACCGGTTTCGGAACAACCGTTCCTTCTTCAGGGAAGGGGGAAAACTAATTTGACAGTTTCGAAATGTGGATGGGAACAATGTTTTATTATGGTAGTGATGGAGCCGTGAAACCGGTCGGATTTACTCATTATATGAGTAGTTCCAACAAAATTAAATTGTTTTATTTATCTATAATGGATAACCACAAAGTTATAGCTACATTCAAAAGTATAACAATATTATCTTTAACTATTTTTTTTACATATTATAGCAACTACCCTTTTTATTGGAAACAATCATTCTAAGAATTGGTTTGTAGCCTAGATAAACATATCTGTTTTTATTTATATGGAACTATTGACTTTTTATAAAAGTCTAAATGAATATTCAATTTTTGAAGTGACGGATTGCGGGGACTCGTTATAGTTTTATTACTTACTACGGGCCTCTCCCTTGATAAATCAATGCGGTTGCGAAAAACTACGCCAAAAACACTTTGTTTGATCATGAAATAATCAAAATAATAGTATTAATAATGCTTTGTACCTGTTGTTCAAGTGGCTGTTTAGTAATTGTTCAATTAACGTTAACTTTGTTATCAACACAATTAATTCAAAACCACCATGACACTGCTTTTTACAAACTTGTAAAAGCAATAACATCTACTAGAAATATATTTTCTCTCTTTCAGCTCCATTAGTCTGCAAGTCTCAATTCTCATGAAGTATTTTTGAAGCAAAACTTCTTTACGCACGCTTGACTTGAGGAGTAAGCTGGTGAATGCGTGACGAGAGCGTTACGAAAAGTGTGATCGGACGAGGCGAACGGTCGGGCCTTTACGCACGCTTGACTTGGGGAGTAAGCTGGTGAATGCGTGACGAGAGCGTTACGAAAAGTGTGATCGGACGAGGCGAACGGTCGGGCCTTTACGCACGCTTGACTTGGAGAGTAAGCTGGTAAATGCATGACGAGAGCGTTGTGAAAAATGTGATCGGGCGAGGCGAACGAAAGTTGAGAGGGAGATATAAGTTAGTGAAGTTTTACTTCAGTCGTGTGGTCTAAAGCACACTCGTTTTTTATAAGAAAAACTCTCTTTTGATAACTTTTGAAGGTTATTACGATCAATTTAATATATCTTTGAAGAAGAAGATAACAACAATAATCTATATGAAAATATGAAAGAAAACAAGACACAGAAAAAAGATAATGGTCGCAAATGGGACTCGAACCCAGAACCTCTCGTCTATCGATAAGATTGGTTAATACTTGTATGACGGTTTGACGGTCTGATAGATGGGAATAACCTTCAAAAGTTATAAAAAGTGAGTTTTTCTCAATCAATTACGAGGTAATCAAAACCGTTGATGTAAATGTAGATTGTTGGTTTTATTATAATAACTATATGATATTATCTATGCCTACTTCTACAGGATTGTCTAAAAACTTAATAACGTCTTCCTGTAATGCAGTTGTTAACCAGATTCGTTAATAAATGACATTGCATTTATAAAAGTGTTCATTTAAAAAAGTGTTCTTATAAGACGGCCGGCGTAGTCCAGCGGTAAGGCTCTTTACTCCCATTCCGAAGGTCGCGGGTTCGAATCGCGGCGTGGCAATTAAATTTTATTTGATTAATTTGTGTTATTTCACAATTTATTCATTTAAAATAATATATGGTATATTTGCGGCACGTTTCAGAGTGGAAGATACTCTCAGTATCGCCATGGTGTAAGACCACCATTCAGAATTGAAACGTTGCTTGAAATGGCTTAAGCCGTGTTTGGTGACCAGATCTGAATAGGCAGGTACTTCCTCAACTTCCTCTTCCCTATCTCTTTCCCCTCCCCACTACTTTCAGCCTCACAAAATACCCCAATTGGGTATGCCATAGTCCTCTTGTTTCGGTATTCGTGTAAAAAAAAAATAAAAAAAATAAATAAAATAAAAATAAAATAATATATTTTCAACAACTTGAACCAACTGTACTGTCATCCTTCCTCTCCATTGGATTTTTATTTTATTGAAATGAAACTTCTTTAGCGCCGTTAGTGACTTGAAATTCGGGTGAAACGGAAATGCGTCACAACTCAGTTCTAATATAATGCGGTCTCAGCGGCCAGAGAGACAAACATCAAGCGAACGGGTAAAATACATTTTAATTTTGTGAAATCGATATCCAATCTTCAAACCACTTTAAAAAAACAAGCAAAAGAAAAGAAAACGACATCTAGCGACTTTCTAGTTTCACTTCTACCGCGTGTGAATTATACACATTTTTTTAACTGGGTAAGCAAATGATACGGTGAATGGTTACCAAAAGAGGCCGTAAGCATTTATACATGGCGAAAATATGAAAAGAGACATGTATTCAATTTGGTTCGAAAAATGGATTGGCGGCTGTCAGGTGCTACTTTAAACAAGAATTTCACCCATTTTCCCGATTTATTGAATGTTGTTTTGTTAGAGCAAGCTCATATCAGGCTGGTTTATAGGTTGTATACGTCCCGTGTTGTTGGGGTGTTCCATAAATTACGCCGAGTGGGAAACTATCCTTCTACTTCAGCAGACCGCCCCGCTCGGACCAGTGCGGTTCACCTGTAGGAATCCACTATAATGGATACGTCATGTTTTAGTTTTATTGCATGAACAAATTAACGCTATGTATATAATTTTGAAATAATCCCTAAATATATGATCAGTCATATTAAAATTATTCACGTTTTGTTGCTGAAACATTAGCGTTGGAATAGTTGCGGACATAAACATGAATTGAGTTACATGAGAGAAATACGATAAACTTTTTAATTGAGGGATATTTATTTAATTTCTAAGAATTTGGAAATAGTTTGCGAGCTGTCGCGCCGCGACTAAAGTTTCTCGTTTTCGGGCGCTCTTAAGCCGCGGCATTCCGAATTTCTAATGTTTTATAACATATTTTTCTTGAACACAAAGTTTTTAAGTTTCTAAAAAAATATATGTTATTTTTGAAGATTTTATCTAAACATTTGCCATGACGAAATGGTAATTATAAACGGAAATTCTCTCGATAGAGAAAATCGCAAAATATGCTCCGAAAATTATTATAAACACGTGCTTTTCTATTATTTTACAAGTAATGTAAAAATTTTACAGAATGAAAAAGTTCTCATTGTTTTTTAAATGCTATTTCAGATATTTCTTAAAAGATTTTTTCTCTATTTAAACGAATTTTCATTTAAATATTATCGTTTTTAATATTAGCGAACTCCCTCTAACATTTGTATTTAAATACCTTTCTCCTCTGCGTTTTAAGATTTTCACGGCCAAAAGTATTTTTTTTATTCGTTTTTGGGGTGTTATGCCGTGTTGCGCTACGTCCTTCTTTCGCCAACGTTTCGGACAGCGTTGCAGTGTCCATCATCAGGGCAGATCCGGCAGATCAAGTAGATGATGGACACTGCAACGCTGTCCGAAACGTTGGCTAAAGTAGGAGGTAGCGCAACACGGCATAACACCCCAAAAACAAATAATGAAAAATACCTTTCTCCTCTTCTTCTTTTTGCGGGCTTACTACCAGGCCTTATTAAAATCGTAGTGCATTTTTTTGTTATCATAATTTTTTTTATAATTTATTTATTTATTTATATGTATTTAAGCCCTATTGGGCTTTTACATGAATAGAAGGAAATTTAAACTCACAATATTAATTTTGTGTGTTACTAAACCAATAAAACAGAATAAATAAGAATTCAATCATAATCGCAAGGTATAGAACATCATAACAGAGATTAAAAGAAGTGCAATGTGTAAGAGCTAGTTAGTAGGTATAAACAAACAGTTATATGTGTAAATTATTGTAGGATATTACCCTAAAAAAAACAGAACAAGAAAAAAAGGATATAAATTACTGGTAAGGTTTTAGATGAGAGAAGGTTTTATAAAAATAACAAAAATAATAAAAGTTAATTATTAGCAGATAAAATCGAGAATATATTCCCTTTGAAAATTTCAAAATTGTCGACACCAAATATATCTATAAATTCGCAATGTAAAGTAGATTATTCAGTCCTCCTCTCTAAGGATTCCTGTTTCGAGGCGGACTGTTGAAATTTTATTGGTGTTAAATTTATCACATGAGGACTGGTCTTTTCTACTACTATAACTACTATTTCCTCCCTTCTACAATATGGGTCTCTTTAAGATCCGGGTTCACTCTTTTCTTTCCAAAAAAAGACCCTCGAACCGCATCCCCAAAGATGACTCGTGTATTGGGTTAGTGAAAAAAAACATGATTTCCTTGTCTTCGGCTTTAGGCTTTGGAAGTAATTTTTCGCAATTTTAATGTTTTCATCATCTTTTGAAAAGATTTTTAATTATATTAGAGAAAATCATATTAGAGATACAGTTGTTGCCGATAGAAATAAAATATTAAAATATATATGCTTGTATTAATTCAAATCCACAATAAATTTTACAAAATAAAAATGTGCCAAGAGAAAGGAGAAAGGGTTTTGCAGAAGACATTGAAGCACTGCAAGATAAGATATACTGGAGGCGTGTTGTAAAATAAACGAGAGAAAACGGAATTTTAAAATAAAATGAAAAACAAAAACATTTTTAAGTCGTTAATCCACACCCAAACAAAATAATTTTATTCCTCCACCCTTCTTTCAATGAAAATTATTCTTTACAAACAAAATATGCAAAAATTGGTAATTTCTCAAAGGATTATACCACCAGTCAATGAAAGGAAACGAATAAATTATTTGCTATCGTGTTTTATTATTTCACCAATAAAAATAACAAAGTTTGATATGCAATCAGAATTCCAATTGAGTAAAAAAAAACTTGGCGTTGTTTTCAAAGAAACAAGGGATAGTTTCCCCCTCTGGTCAGGCTGCATTACAATGGGGAGGTTGGTGATTATTTCCTGTTCAGTACGAGTATTGCTTATCGACCCGTTGGCAAGCAATATCTTGTTGGTTTTATTGGGTGGTTACTAAATGTTTTGCTGAACTTTCACCGCAGTTAAAAGTTGAGAAAGAAAATATATTACGCGAAGCATATTTTTTGTCGTAGGTATTATTTCACCGCAGTGTAATAATACCATTCGAACATTTGATATTGATGGGCTTATTGAATGGAATCGGGATAAAGCATTAAATGGTTTAGTAAATATTTTCAATTTGTTTCGGTTCATTAAAATGAGTTTGATGCATTTCACATTTTTAATGGTGCATATTTTTTATATATTTTTTTTATGTGAATATCGCACAAGCCCAACCGCCCAACCGCCTGGAGCCAGTGAGACTATGGCATCCCTAATTGGGGTAAGAAGATGGGGAAGGGGAAGGTGGAGAAGTATCTGGCTTTTCAGATCTAGTCCCCAAACACAGCTTAAGCCATTTCAAGCAACGTTTCAATTCTGAATGGTGATCCAGGATACTGAGAGTATCTTCCGCTCTGGAACGTGCCGCAAATATACGTTATTTATTTTTAAATGATTAATTTGTGAAATAACACATTAGATGGTCCGTTGCTCTGTAGAGAACCCACCTGTACAGCTCAGGTGTAATCTGAGTGCCCTAAAGTTTAATTTTAGACTTACGAATAGTTTTATTAGTATTATAAAGTCATTTATCACTAATACTGTACATATACCGAAATTTACCAAAATTAGAAGAAATAGTCTACAAATGTCTTGATTCTGAAATAAAAATAAAAAAAAATAAAAAAAATCAGTTATATCGCTAGAATTATTTAAATAAGGTTGCTTTGGTTGCACTTCCGTACTAAATAAAAAAAAAGATATCACAGTATTTCCCCCAATAAATAAAAATACGAGTACATTCGTTCATATGAAGAAAATACTTTGTGATGTAACATTATAATTTAAAATAAAACAATAATTTGGGTCCCTGGTTTAAACCCGGTCAGTGGTGTAAAGTATAAAAAATAAAAGTAGTGTTTACAAAGTAATTGTTTTATTTAAAAAAAAAATGGATTCAATCAGTGAAGACAATAGCAGCGACTCTAAAACGAAAGTTTTAAGCAGAAAAATCAGAAAAAGATTAGATCGCATCTTGCATCTATGAATTGAACCCAGGACTTCAGCCTTGCCGGGATGTTGCTCTACCACTGAACTTTTTTGACAATATCCCCTTCAGTCATATTAAATTGTATTATACTTCGACTAAGAACTACCAACATTATCTTCGTTTTCTTAAGGCACATTTACAGTGGTAGTGAAAATTCTCTGCAGGGTTGAATTCCTGGATTAAAGTCCTAGATGCGACCGAATCTTTTTCTGATTTTTTTAAATCAAATATTCATTTGAGAATCGCTAAAATTTTCTTTAATAATTAAATATTTCAATTTCAAGTTTTACTCATTAAGCTATTCACAAAAATTAAAATACTCCGACCACATCAAGAATAACTTAACATAAGTTCTTATCTATCCGTCAAAAGATAAAAAGTGTTCTTGCCAATCCATTTTTTTCAAATTTAGACTCATTCATTTGGTATTCTCGAAACGTAACCCCGTTCCTATCCATTCCCCTCCCCTTCCTGCTTCACCCTTCCCTCCCGGGGTACTCACGTGTACGTGTATGGAGACACTGACCAGACTGGGAACTGGCTTTATTTATTGCATCTGAGATAAAATGCTAACAAAATTGGGGGCTTTATTCTCTAGTATGTACTTACAAGAGTGGATTTACATGCGAAAAATATGCTGAATCCTGTTTTCCCTGCCAAAGAGTTTTTTTTTCTAAGTAATAATACATATTTGTAGTACTTAGATATTATGTTATGTTGATTTTATTCTAGATCTTTTTTTGTGAATACTACACAAAAGTACCAATTATTCCCAACCATCTGCAGCCAGTGTCACCTCAATTGGGGTAGGTACGTTGTATTGTTGAGAGCGGTGAGGGGAAGAATATGAGGTGGCAAATTGCCTAGCTATTCAGATCTGGTCCCAAAAATTTCAAGCAACGTTTCAATTCTGAATTGTGGTCTTAGTGTACGAACAAAAACAAAGCGGGTTTCGGTTTTCAGATTAACGGCGCTCAGTGCCCGGTTCCACCGGCGGTAGTTAACGCCGAGATGTGGACAAACAGAACGCGGATAAAACCTGCGCGGTAGCCTGACAGCAGCTGTCAGTTTTTACGAAATGTCGAGTTCGTCAGACGATGATTTTTAACTCTTGGAGAATCCTTTCGTGAAATTAAGGAATAAATAAATGGTATTTAGTAATTGGTGTCTTTAAATATGAAAAAAAAACCTCAAGAGAATATGATAATAAAATGTTATGTACATGCCTGAAAGGAATTCTCTTGTGACATTTGAGGTTATTTCAAATTGTTATCCTGTTGATTGTCAACAACATTTCTGTTGCTATGTAATGTATTTCTTTTAACCCAGATTAGCGATTTGTTGAAAACAGCGGCAATTAATAGATCGCTCATTTTGATACCAGATTCCTTCCAAACAAGCTTCACTAGTATTGCCATGTCCCAAAAATGAAAATTTTTCAAGGATAAAAAAAATTCTAAACTGAAGTTAAAATTCTGATTTCAGAATTTCCCCGTGTGACCCATGCTAAAAATCGTGTCCCACACAAAAGTACATACTTTTGTTAATTAATGACATGTTCATCATCAGGGCAGATCCGGCAGATCCGGTACATCTACCGGTACATCTAACGGATCTGCCGGATCTGTTGGAACGTTGGCTAAAGAAGGAGGTAGCGCAACACTGCATAACACCCCAAAAACAAATAACGAAAAAAAAAACAAAGCAGGTTTCGGTTTTCTGATTAGTCGGCGCATGGGCGGCTAACTGGCGCAGGCATGCCGACAAGAATGTTTGTATGTCAACGTATCAGACCGAACACAGTGAAAGCAGGTTCAGATTTGTGTCCGCGCGAGGCGGCGCCGATAAGCTTCACCCGAATGAATTCTTAATTCCTGCTCGCCGGTGACGCCGGTCAGCGAAACTCAATGTTGCCATGTACTTGGTTTTTGCCATGTTTACATGGATTTTGGATTATATCATGGTTTGGTGTCCTCTATGGTTATTTCAAAAAACCATGTCGAACATGTTATTAATTAACAAAAGTATGTACTTTTGTGTGGGACATGATTTTTAGCATGGGTCACAGGGAGAACTTCAGTTTAGAATTTTTTTATCCTTGAAAAATTTTCATTTTTGGGACATGGCAATACTAGTGAAGCTTGTTTGGAAGGAATCTGGTATCAAAATGAGCGATCTATTAATTGCCGCTGTTTTTAACAAATCGCTAATCTGGGTTAAAAGAAATACATTACATAGCAACAGAAATGTTGTTGACAATCAACAGGATAACAATTTGAAATAACCTCAAATGTCACAAGAGAATTCCTTTCAGGCATGTACATAACATATTATTATCATATTCTCTTGAGGTTTTTTTCATATTTAAAGACACTAATTACCAAATACCATTTTTTTATTCCTTAATTTTACGAAAGGATTCCCCAAGAGTTAAAAATCATCGTCTGACGATCTCGACATTTCGTAAAAACTGACAGCTGCTGTCAGGCTACCGCGCAGGTTTTATCCGCGTTCTGTTTGTCCACATCTCGGCGTTCACTACCGCCGGTGGAACCGGGCACTGAGCGCCGTTAATCTGAAAACAGAAACCCGCTTTGTTTTTGTTCGTACCCATAGTCGAGAGGCTTACCCCTCGACGACGTAGGCCGTCAAATTACTGTCAATGAACTCAAACTTACATGAAACAAAGTAAATATAGTTAAAAGTAATATAGTATTTACCCATCTGCCTTGAAGATGGGCATAATACCCCAAAAATAAATCGCAACGGAAAATACAGATCTATTTACTTCGTTTTCAGTAATAACTAAAAATATCGGCTCGTGCCTACTCGTGGCTAAAAATTGTGATTTTTAAAAATTAATAACCTTTTTAAACGATTTGTTGGGCGGTTATTTTTCCACCTCAAAATATATGACTTCGTTGACATGTCAGGAAAAGATAGCAATTCTTATAATAATTTCAACATTTCAAACTGAGTAAAAAATATACAAATTCTCGATGTCACCATGTCATCTGATCTTACTCATCTGTTCACTAAAATGTATGCACTATGTTTATCAAATAAACTCCGCTTTAGCGTTGAACCGTTGATGGGACGTTCGCGTAGCTTTTCAAGCACTTCTAACAGCAAATTCAAAAATTCTGTTTGCAAATTTCCATAAATATATATTATTGTCGGTCAATTTTCATTGCACCACTTATACTACCATATATAAATACAAAGAAGAGTATCTGTGGAGGGCAAAATGCGGGCAACGTGGATTTGATTTGTATACAAATCTACAGTTTTATTTCGAAATTAATGAAATTTTGCGCACTTGGCCTTCAAAACAAGAGAAGGATCACTGTTTACGTCTACATGCTTTGAAAATCTCTTCGTTAAGCTCAGAAAATGCAGGGGACTTCAGCCAGTTCGTTAATAAACATCACCTGAAGAGCTTTTAACTATGCCTTTGATATTAATTTAATTTTATCTGTTTTCTAAATAAATTTATTTTTGACCGCACTTAAATAAAACTTTCGACATTGTTGACATAATGCGGCACAATACAAAGAAGTTATTTTTATTAAAAAAAAAAACAATGCACAAAGTTCGCATTTCTTAACTACGAAACATAATCAAAATATAACACTAGCTATCACAGCCCATAGACAAATCGTCACCTCATTTGGATAGGGTTCTAACAGACTTTTTTTTTTCAAAAATGACCTTTGAATGCCAAAGCATTTCTTTTGCTCATTTCTATTCCCAAAATAATTTTCAGAACCATCTGCGTTGTATTTTCGTAGATATTATGTACGACAAAGTTCTAACATCAAGCATTTTAAATAATCATTTATTTTACAAGGTTCCATCATCACTTACGCTCTCTATTCTGTTTTGACAGCTGGTCTACGAGGCGCATTTGATTCGTCACTTTGGTTGGATAAAGTTCTAACTTCACCTTACCGTGACATGTCCCAAGGTTTCAAAGTCTGCAACAACGAATTTTTGTAATCTATTTAACAATTTTTTAATTTTTGGTTTAATTTTGCGTAAAGTACTTTAGTTTATCGTATTGTAATGGAAAATATTTAAAAAGGACGTAGCCCTGGCTTGGAATTGCATTAGAGAAATGTAGTTAGAACCTTATGCAATGAATTATTATGCCCTAACTGGTTACATATGGTACTATTTGCATGTTTAGGTATGTTCTAAAATGGTAAGTTCACGTCCTATTTAAATGTTTTCCTTTCAAATATGTTCAATAAAAATACTTTTCACAAGAATCCTCCTAAAATCAGAAATTGGTAAGTAGATAATGAGAAATCGTCTTTGCAAACATTACCAACCCTTATCTCAGAACAAGGTAAAATGAAATATTATAGAAAATTCACTTTTTGGCGTCATTTTTTAAACAAAAATTTGATTAAATAAGTGGTGAATACAAAATGATTTGTTTTCATTAAATTGTTATATTTGTTTAAAAGCTTTGAGCAGTGAAATCCATGACCATTTGTACAATATCCAAGTAAATCTATTATTTAATTTATTCACTTTATCCAGTTTATCTCATCATGATTTATGACAAACTAGATAATGTTTTACCGCTTCTGAAGTTAGCGTCCAGAACGAGCTATGAAAATTTTGTTCCGCATTTTAATACCCGTCTGATTAATTAATTATATTCCGAGTCTACGAAATTTGAGTTCATAAATATTTGTATTATTTTAATAACTTTCCGTTTAAACTGCTTTTAGTCCTTTAAGTATTTAAGTGAAATTAAATAGTGTCCCCAAAGATATTGAAATATAAGTAGATGTGCTATCTGCTGTTTTTACTATGTGGGTCTGCGCTTCCGGGTGTCGCCGATATTGTTTACCAATTAACAAATAAACTAAAAGAACAAATAATTAACGAATAAACCAAACGAACGTTAAACTAAATGAACGAATTCTTTCCTTATTCAAAATATATTGTTAACCAATATTAATGCACATTTTCAAAAAATCAACGAAATGAACAAATTCTTTTTGTATGAAAACTACGCTAATTAGCGCGTAGTCCGGCGACAGTTGCGCGGACACCATAGCATATCTCTTCTGTATTTGAATATCTTTGAGTGTCCCTTAATATTGATAAATTTTTGAAAAATAACACATAAATAGATCGTCAGGCGTTAAACCTTATTTTATGCATTTTTAGGCAATTTTCAGAGTGCATTTTTACATATTTTTACATTTTGATTTTGGTCACAAGAGCTCCTACTGCTCCGAACTGTTCAGTGCCAGTGGAACCATGGCTTCCGCAATCAGCGTATATTGTGAGGCTGAAGGAAGGGGAATTGGAGAAATGATGGGGGAAGAGGAAGGTCGTAAAGTTCCTGGCTATTCAGATCTGGTCACCAATCCACCTAAAGCCATTTCAATCAATGGTTCAATTCTGAAAGGTGGTAGTAGGATCTATCTCTGCAACCATAGTTTGCATTCCTTACTACATTCATAAAGGCTTGGTAACAAATACCTAAACAATATGGATGTATTTGACAATAATTTGAACTTGACAAACTTCAAACACTGTATATGCGAACTATTTCTACCTGGTTAATAGACTATCGTGAACACCAATTTTATACATTTTTATCTATGTATTATTAATTTGGAGGATATTAGCAGACTATCTATTTTTACTACACTTATATTGTATGTTACCTACCTATCAACTCTTATATTTTTTGTAATCTTCATTTTTTTCTTTTATGTCACCTGTATTTTTTCAACTCTTTATTTTCAATATAATTTTAAACAAAAACCTGTACGGCTTTATGGGTAAAATCCCCATATGTACATTTTTAATACAATATACAGGTTGATAAGGGACGTACTTGACTTACTTTAACCACTGATTCCTGACATTATTTGGAGTAAAAAATGTAGATGAAATTTTGGTATCCGGTGACTTTTTTAATGACTTTTTTTTTCAAATTTTTTTTCTTCAAAATCTAACAATTTTTTTTTCTTCCGCATGTCGTCACTGGTCACTTAGCCGAGTAATCGACCATCCCCTATCCCAACCTCCAACTGTCCAACCCCTACCATTTTTGAATGTTTTTGTAGAAAAAAAAAAAAAAAAAAAAATCAAAAATCGAAATTTCATTTACATTTTTTACTCCAAATAATATCACGAATCACTGGTTAAAGTAAGTTAAGTACGTCTCTTAACACCCTGTATTTTATTTTATTTGATTTTTTTAACACAAAAAAAATAAATTTAATTTATTTCCCCTCACGAGGGTAATAAAATACCTACAACTATCAGAGTTCGTTGTTGTATTTTTCAAAGGTCTTCGTATAATGATACAACACTCAGAAATACTAATATTCATACAGCTAAAGGCTAAACATTGCTTTGAAGATGATAACTACCCTAAAAGCGTAGACGGATAGCTCAAAAGCTCACTAAAAGGTTAAAAGCTTAAGTTATAAATGACCATAAAATATTTAAGATTGCCGAGGTTTATTAAGAGTAAAAATAATAGCCATAATTTTTCTTCCCATACCAAAAAAATACAAATTCGAGGAAAAGGCTATGTTGATGCCTCAGGCATCCCGTTCCAACTGCCTTGGGAAACTCAAATTATTGGTCTCTAGAGGTCCTCAAAGTAATAGCAGATCTGCCTGAGGCTGGAAGGGTTTTAATCTGCCACTAGTTGCAAGTGCTTTTGCAAGTTTAAACATCTTATGGCATTTCAAATTTAACGGGGAAAATTTGATTGAAGGATTTTTTAGGATGAATTATTAATAACAATTATCATAATACGGCGTATATGTTTCACTGGGAAGGTAACTCGCGAGCAAGGGCGGCTGGTTGCACAGTGTGTTTGTGTACAGCACTGTCAAATTATAATGTCTTAATTTACTTTATTTACTTACTGAAGACTATACACATCTCTAATATAATTTCTCTAATTTAAATCTATAGAATCTCTAATTTAATCATTTCCAAATATTAGTTACCAATATAATGCTACGAATATTATCAGGGAGAATGCTTTTAATCTCGAATAGCGCGGCCGCCTAGCGCCCTCGTTTCAGCCGTATCGGTATGCATTCGGTTCGCAAACGAACGAAGTCATATTTTTGTATGAAATATTTAAGACATCGAAAGCGCGTGGATTTCGCTATTTGTATCAGAATTTGGCTTCAATTGGTGTGCCACCCACCCAAGATATTCCGATCCTTGCCAAAGTTTACCGATTGGCGGTCAATCATTGACCCGAACCATGACCCGAGGTGACACGAATACAATCGAATTTCGGCGAAGATCATATACATAGATCAGTTTGCGTCTAGCGCAGTCTAGCGGCGCGCGCTTGACGTGACGTGATAATTGGCATTGTTTTGTTATTTTTTTTTATATTGATTATATTAAATACCAATAACCTTATATATTAATATTTAATTAACTACAAAAATGAGTGCAACCAGTGTTATATATATATACGAGGAAATAACAGTTTGTTTGAAAATAAATTCATTATTGAAAATTCCTAATTAATAATTTTTTGTTATAAGTAGATACCTACGGATTGTCTGACTGCCGGCATAGTCCAGCGGTAAGGATCTTGACTAGAATTACGAAGGTCGCGGGATCGAATCCCGGCGTGGCAAATAAATTTTATTTGATTAATTTGTCTTATTTCACAATTGATTCATTTAAAATTATATATAGTATATTTGCGGCATGTTCCAGAGTGGAAGATACTCTCAGTATCGCCCCGGTGTAGACCACCATTCAAAATTGAAATGTTGCTTGAAATGGCGTTAGCCGTGTTTGGTGACCACATCTGAATGCCACAAGTGGAGCCGTACTTAATTTCAGAACAGCACGGATTTAGAAAAGGTCGATCTACAGAAACCAACTTATTAGTGTTTACTGATTACGTATCAAAATCTTTAGATAAAGGCCATCAGGTAGACTGTTCATATAACGACTTTTCAAAAGCCTTCGATACTGTTAATCACGACGTCTTACTCAACAAACTGGCTGAAATAGGATTCTCCATGAGACTACTCACCTTTTTTGCTAGCTATCTTGCAGACAGGAAACAGTTTGTATCTCATGGACTATTCCAGTCTATTCTATTTTTTGTACGATCAGGAGTACCCCAAGGTTCTAATTTAGGCCCACTCCCTTTTTCCATATTTATTAATGATATTTCAGAAGTAATTCTGCACTCCAGGTTTCTTCTTTTTGCTGATGACCTGAAACTATTCTTAGAAATACTAACCCTAGAAGACTGCAGTCGACTCCAGTCAGATATTGATAGAATTATTGACTGGAGTAAAAGAAATCGGATCGAGTTCAATATATCTAAATGTTTAATTTTATCATTCACTAGGGCGTGTCATACCTGGTATTACCGGTATACGATGGACGCCCGAAGTCTAAAACGTGTCTCCACCATGAATGACCTTGGAATCATGTTTGATAGTAGGCTGACATTTCATACTCATATTCAGATGGTTTGTAGCACTTCATTGAGAATGCTGGGCTTTGTTCTGCGTACTGCAAGGAATTTTAGAGATACGCGGGTTCTCATAATTCTATTCAATTCCCTAGTAAGGAGTAGACTTGAAAGTGGGTCAGTAATTTGGAGTCCGCACCAAGTAAAGTATTCCCTCATGTTGGAGAGAGTTCAGAAAAAATTTCTGAGATTTCTGTACATGGGGGAGTACGGCTATTATCCGTGGCTCTATCCTACCGACTTTCTTTTGAGTATGCTCGGAATGAACCATCTACGAGTCAGAAGGGATTTACACATTGCTATGCATTTCTTCAAATTGATTCGCGGATGGTTTGAAAACTCAGCTATCTTGGTGAGCATTCATTTCTATGATCCCAATGGTTATCTTCGCCACCGACAGCATAGGCTGTTCTATCTTCCGGCCTGCAGGACTAACTTGCCAATGGTCATGCCGGTCGGGAGAGCAATCTTGCTGTTGAATAGAATTAATTCGGATATCGACATATTTAGCGTTAGTGAAGCTGCTTTTAAAAGGCAAGCTCTATTAATGCTTATATAGTTTTTAGCCTACCATTCTATCATTTATGTTTAATGTAATACTGTTACAATTGTATTTTAAAAACACATAAAATTTTTTTAATTTTGTAATGTTTTTGAAAGAATAAATAATTTGAATTTGAATTTGAATTTAGGTATTATCCCCACCTTCCTCTTCCCTATCTTCTTCCCCTCCCCTCTACCTTTAGCCTCACAACATACCCCAATTGGGGATGCCATTGTCCCACTGGCTCCAGACGGGAGCAGTTTGGACTCTTGTGTGGTATTCATGTAAAAAAAGTGAACCACCACATTCTCAAGGCAGCGGCCGCCACTGCTCGCGTGATGGATTAGCTTTTCCGTATTTCCTTCTTTTGAAATGATTACTTGTTCTTCTTATTAGTTCCATGTTATCTAAGAACCTAGGAAATTAATAGGTATTGGGAAGCTGGGGTCGAAGTTAGAGGTTAAGCGGTTACTCGGCGGAGTGACCGCTTAACGTGACGAAATGTGGAAGAATTTTTTTGAAGTGATACTTCTTTAGACCAGTTAGTGATTTGAAATTTGAATGTCACAAATTTATTCTTGTATCATGTTTTGTATTAATACATATCATGTTTTCTTAGGTACCATCTTCAACAACCTCTTTAACATCTAAAATTTGTCTATTACTTGTTTTTTTCTTTTTTGTTTAACTAGATATTATCAATAACCTTCGCGTATCCTAACTATACTTGCATTTTTCTAGCACTCTTTTTCTAAATCTAAGATATATATATCAACAAGTTTTTCGTATTTTGACTTGTACCATTCAAGGAGCCGGAACTGAACTACCATCTCATTTTAGTATTGTCCTACACCCCATCAAGGGGGTGGACTAGATCTATGTCCGTGCAACAACCGAGAAGATGACTCCCAAGGTAGCCGCTGCAAAACCCGCCCGCGCCTCCTCCGTCGCCATGAGCGGTGCCCTTCCGCCCTGCCTCCGGTGACCCGATGCTCTCTTTTATCCCTAGTTTCTTCGTGTCTTTCTGCCCTTAATCCCAACATTTTCTTCGAGGGCCTACCGGGAAGCCGGCTTAGGGGCGTGGACACCGAGTCTTGCTTGCGACTGGACTGATGGCTCCGCTTATTCTCGGCGGGACTGCCGGGTGACTGTAGCTCAGCTGCTTTGGTTAAGTTAAACAATCTCATCATAATATGTATTTTTTTATTTTTTATTCTGCATATTAACAAACTTTTATTTCAGCTACATCAGGTGGCGGAGATGAGACGTGATACTGTGAAATAAATAACTAACAACATGTACGCACTCGCATACTGCCTGCTAACAATGTATGCCCGGACATTGGGGGTCTAGAGTCATTTTAAATAAAAATTAGCTTCTTTATAAATAAAAAATTAGAGTCCTGACGAGTACGGTGAAGGAGGAAACCATCTGTTTCCTTAGAACGCCGTGGGAAAGTGATGGGCAACCTCCAATGTCACAAATTTATTATTTGACGGGTCCTTGATTCTAATATAATGCGGTAAATTCACGCTTCAGCGTTGGCCTTCAACAGCACAGTAGGTAAGGTGCCTAATAAGTCTCATCGGCCAAAGAGACAAGACATCAAGCGAACGGAGGTCCGAATACTACGAAATAAAAAAAAAACACTTTTATATTTTGTGAAATCAACATCCAATCTTCAAACCACTTTAAAATAAACACGCAAAAGAAAAGAAAGCGACATCATTTCTAGTTTCACTTCTACTGCGAGTGAATTACTCACTGATTTTTTTATTTTTGTTAAATAACAAAACATAAAAAGTTACCGGACCAACCAATATTTCGTTTACATTTTTTACTCCAAATAATATGGAGAGCATGTCAGGAATCACTGGTTACAAGTAAGTCAAGGACGTCCCTTAATATCCTGTACCTATTAAATTGATTGCTTTTGGAATATTGTACCATTTTGTGCTTTCTTCTTCTTTATCCAACATTTTATTTGATGATGGATACTGCAAGGCTCTCCTAAACTTTAACGGAGAAGGAAGCGCAGCACGGCTAATACCTTAAAAATCAATTACGTCAATACGATTGCCTGTAAAAATCTCAAATCATATCATGTGCAAACCTAGCTTTCATACTGTAAATAGGGTACAAAAGTCCCAACTACCCAGATTCAGTGAGAATATGACGTCCCAACTCAATTACTTTTTCGATATTCAATTTATCTTTATTTTTTCCCTTTCAATTCATTTGATGAAAAAAAAAATCTTTCTTTCTTTTTTCAAAATATTCATTTTGCTGTGTGTTCTATGCCAATAATTCCATGATAGTTGATCCTTCGATCGTTAGCCCCCTGGCAAACTTATGCAGTCAGTTTTGGTAAAATGCGGTAAGTACGTAGGCAAAATATAACAAGCTGTCCCCGAAAGGGTATGCAGATAGGATGTACCGCCGTATAATAAAAGGATAAACCACATTTTCATTAAAATGCACCAGGAATAAAACTACTTCAGTTTTTTCTTCTTTTTTTTATATGAATATCTCACAAGAGTCCCAGCTGCTCCCGTCTGAAGCCAGTGGGTCTATTGCATCCCCAAATGGGTTATGTTGTGAGGCTGAAGGTAGTTGAGAATGGAAGGAGATGGGGAAGAGGAAGATGGGAAGTGAGAAGTACCTGGCTATTCAGATCTGGTTACTAAGCACGGCTAAAGCGATTTCAAGCAACGTTTCAATTCTAAATGGTGGTCTTACACCAGGGTGATGCTAAGAGTATCTTCCATTCTGGGAATATACTATATATAGTACAAAAAACCGATATTGTAAATAAATTCGTTTGATTTCCATACCAAATTATTATTTAAGGTATTTTTAAAGTCCATTTTAGGTTTAACTAACTAACTAACTAACCATCACGCCGTTTCCCCGCAGGGGTAGGCAGAGAGGACGGACCGCCAAACAACTCGGTCTTGGCACACACTCTTTGCCTCACTCACATTCATACATCGTCTCATAGGTTTGAACTTGGTAAATGATGCATAAAATCATTATTTTAAAATAATAATAATTTCCGGGGGCTAACTGTCGGGGGATCAACAGTCAGGTCTCCTATGTCAATATAGACTACATAGCATTGCACTATGCATGCCGCCCCGAATACATAATGTATCTAATTATTATTAATAAATAGAGTGGAAAGATGAAGGAGATGGGGGAGAGGCAGGTTGAGGAGTTCCTAGCTATAGCCGTTTCAAGCAGCGTTCCTTTTCTGAATTCTGCTATTTTAACAGGGCGATACTGAAAGTGTTCACAACTCCTGTTGGATCTTCTTATGTAAATTAACTCAATTCCATCAGCCAAGAGTCAGAAGAAGGTACTTACCCCTGTGCAGAATGTTATAAGGCGGTCATTTACTGATTTACAATTTACTCTGAAAATCACAAAACAACTACTACTTTTCATCCACTACTACTTTGTAAAAAACCGACATGTTTCATAAACGATGCTCACTTCCTCGGGGTTTAAAAAAAAAACTTTTAAGTTGTGGAAGTCGAACAAGGACACCGATCTTCAGTCTCACGGCGATCCGATTGGTTCCCCATACACCAATAGGATTCAAGCTTTATCTCGAGCCACTCTCGCGCGCTGCAGCAAATATTATTCAAACCATTCTACTTTAAACTCCCGGTCAATATACAGCCTTGTAAATCGTTCTTGTTCGCTCTCCACATTACAGTAAATTGTTCATATTTAAATATTTAATTATGGTGCGTTATGTTCGTTTGTAATTTGTAAAATAAACTTATAAGTTTGTAACTACAATCTACTTATTTGATTTACCACACACCTTATACACATCAAACATAAACCCCCGTAAAGTAAACCCTCAGGAGGGAGCATGGCTAAAGAAATATGTTGGTTTTTATAATCAATAAACGTGGTTGAAACTAATAAATCTATTAATTAAAATGATGCCACAAAATAAGTTTGCTGTATTTGAAGAAATAATATGTTTCTGAAAATATACGATTTTCGAATGAAGTTCTGAATGAAAATTGAAATGTCATAAATTTTCGCTTGGAATTTATCAAATATCAAATAATATTAAATTGATGTCACCCCATTTAGCAGAATCGCTAGAGCTCAACACTCGAATAATGTAATTAGAAATTGGAGTGCTAATAAATTGAATGATCAATAATAGTAGTTAGCAGTGCTCACGTAATCTTCAAATTCTGAACTTGCCAGACTTAGACTAGCTCCCAGGCCGATTGAAACTTTAACTTCATCGTTCGGTTTTCGCTGTAGTTAGTAGTTAAAGAAGATGCTATATTCTACCCTGAATCTAGTACGTAGGTTATAATGGTGGTTTGAGGGGTTGAAATGTGGGGAGACGCAAACAATTTTTTTAAAGTAAACATTATATATACCTACATCTACCAATACCTAGAAAAAAAACAATGGAACTATTATCTACGTCAAACTATAATAATAATGTGCAAGCACAAGATAAACCATCAGCTGCAAAATCGCCCCCTAAGTTAATTAACAGCCGTACTTCGGAGGTACTACCGCAAACTATCACAAAATCAAGCAAAACTTGATCACTGGAGCGCTAGAGTTAACCTTAGATGATTCGTTCTACTTGGGAAGGGCGCGTTTTTTGAGGCGCGCCTCAAACTATACAACGCGCGACCGCTCAATGGCTACAGTTCATTTCTACTCCATGGGACTTCCCCACTCCCTTCCGTTACATGGAATCAGCGGATCTCGGAGGCGGATCTTATTGGGTTGCGTGGCGAGCAGAAATCGATGGTAGGCGGGCGCGTTACACTGGTGTCATTTATACTGGTGTCGTTATACAGTAATATCAACCGACCAGTGACCAACCATTCCCACCCAGGCGTCGTGTGTTCAATTCCTCGGCTAGCTAAGTCCTCCGTCCCGACAGAGCAACGAACATAGCGGCCAGTACTTTCGAAAACCTTCTCAAGTACATAACATCCGGTGTTCTGGATAATTACGCTAACGGGCGCCTACATAAGCAAAACGGCCCAGCCAGTTTTAAATCTAGACGCAACACAGTGATCTACGCATTTTCCAGCGCAGCATCCTGGAATACAGAAACCTACGGCACCATCTCTCGGACTCTCTGTACCACCTTCGAGAGCCTCGTATTCATCCACCATCTCGCAGTTCGGTCCATCGCACTACAACTCAAGAGATGCAACTGCCCGCAATAACAAACACCGCAGCGTCTTCTGTTCAGGATGTAACCCGATCTCTGGGTACCGAAGAGCCACAGAGATCATCCTCACCGCCTTACAAGGTTTCTTTCCGCCCTGGGGGTGGCTTCAGCTCACCGCAGCCACAGCCGTCATCTCCGTCCTCATGACGTCGAGCGACCGCCTGGATCTGGTCATCCTCCACTACACACGGTGTAGGTGTAGAGCAACATGTTGGTGACCTGAAGACCCGTGATCTTCACCGCCACAGCTTCTTCGACCATCATCACATCTTATCACTGTCTACTCACCAGTCTACACCTCTGACACATCGACCATCACTACGTAGCTACAATAAAGACTAGACTGACTACATCGTCTGCACGCCTTTAATTTATCTCCCGTCTCTGCCGCTCGCGGAGTCTGCTCCCTCAATTCTAAGTTGTCCGGTCACCGTATGAACCTCGCCCTTAAAATATATTATAATATTCTTAAACCTTCAGGCCCTTTGCTCATGGAGAAACCGAAAACAAACTAAAACTGATTGGCAACTGCAGGTTGCAAACTAGTTGGCAACCAAGCTTCTCTCTTGGTTCAACTCAATTTTACAATTTCAGTCATTATCTCGGCTTATTTAACCATAGAATAAAGAATGAATGGAACACTTCAGCTGTTATCTGCCACTGTTATATTGCGTTCATAAATGTCTAAAGAATCAAGTGACAATGAAGCATTTTTTATTATTATTGTGAATGATGGCAGAAACGTTTAAATACAAGATCTTGGGTTATCCGGTAATACCCACGATAATTTCAATATGATAGTTCTCTAAAGTGAGTAAGTCTTTAAGCATAGTTATCTAAATTCCGATTTGCATAACCATATGCAGATATAAGATATGAGCAATATGAGCATTCGTCAAATCCTAATTGGAGAATGGATTATGGAAATGTACCGAATTGATGTGGGAATGAACCACTGAATGATAATACACACTAGAAATGACTTCGATCTAGGTTCTAAATGGAAACCAATGTCGCCACTGACTGACCTAGCTCATATAGCCCACCCTCTGACTCTCATAATATATTTTAATATATTTTTCGTATAATAGTTTAAGGCCTGATTCGCCAAACTTTTGGATCACAAAACAAGCCGCCATCACATTTATTGCGTTCTTTATTATATAGACTTAACTCCAGCCATGTACGAGGGCTGTCCGTAAAATAAGGTCTCCAAGGTTCTGTGGTCGTGAAGAACGATTTTACGCGCGATCTGGCTACACTGACGTGTAGCCTGGTTTCCCCTTGCCAAATCCCCACCATACTGCACCCTCTGTAATGCTTAATCTCGGCGTGGCAGGCTTTCGCGATAGAGCTTCCATTCGCCGCACCCGCCAAGTGTGAATTGTGCTCTGTAATTCATTTTTTAAATTTGCTTCAGCGAATCTGATGACGCCACCGACGGGATTGTTCCTTTGTCTTTATTATCGTGTAGTGTACCCAGGTTTCGTCTCCAGTCACAATTGAGTCCAAGAAATCTTCGCCATCGATGTCGTAGCACTCAAGGAATTAGCGGGCTGCTGCAACCCATTGTGGTTTGTGATCTTCGGTGAGCATTTTGGGACCCACCTTGGGCAGACCTTGTGGTCTCCCAAATGTTCTGTCAAAATCTTGTCAATAATGGTATTATTAGTATCAGGGATCATGTTACAGAGCTCCCGAACCGTTACCAGTCGATCAGCAATCATTGCTTTTTCCACTTTGGCAATTGTTTCGTCTGAAACCGATATGGCCATCCGGCATGCTTTTAAATTCTCTGTACCATTTGCGCATGTCTTTCGCACTCACACACTATTTCCGAATACTTCAAGCCTCTGAGAATGAATGTCTACCGGGGTTTTGTAAAAAAACTAATTATGCGGGTGCGGCGAGTGGGAGCTCCATCGCGAACGGCTGCCACGCCGAGGTTAAGTGTAATTTTACGGACAGCCCTCGTATTATAAAGATATGTATATTTTTACATGTTGGAAAATAATATATTATTATATTAGTTGCAAAAACCGTTATTATTTTTTTTTCTCATTAGCTTCACATGGAAGGCCCCCCAGGAAAATAATTCCCTTCAGTTTGGAATGAATGCTGTTTGGAAGGTATTTTTAAGAAAGGAAGGATAGGTAGTTGTGGGAAGGAAAAAAGTATGGGGGGTAGGAATCTGGCGGTCAGTGTGTCCGGTAGACGTGTGAATCCAATCCTCTCATTGCGGTGCAAGGCGACGCACGTTCCGAGAGAGTTCGGCTGAAGAGGTTAGAGGGATTCCCACAACTATTTTCTCCTAATTCGATTCTCTGATGGTTTCGTGACGGCGATACCCATACCCGCCTCCCAAATTGAATAATGGTTGTTGATACTCCACAATTCCTAACTTTTCGGGTCCACGGGTCCAATAGAATCGTGTATGGCATCTGCAATATGGGGGGGGGGAACAAGGGAAAGGAAGTGGTAAATAGAATGGATGATGATGAATACGGTTACTGAAAATTATGAGAAAAACCAGTTGTGAGGCTGAACGTAGTGAGGAAGGAAAGGAAAGTGGAAAGCGGAAGGTGAGGAAGTACATGGCATGGTTATTTAGATCTGGACACCAAACACCTTAAAAGCTAATGAATGTCATTTCAAGTAACGGTGATCTTTCACCTAGGCAATACTAATAGTATCTACAACTCTACTAGCCTTTATCAGGATGGTTTAGGTTGGCAGTAAAATAACTTTACAATCTTAACGCTATATAAATCAAATAATATTTAATTTTTTGGAGCTAAAATGTTACACTTATTTTTTTGGATTTTTTCGCAACAGGTCACAGGTCTCCATTGTATTCATTGTCATTTATCAATTATTCTCCATACAATGTAACATAAAGAAATCATAAATATTATTAATTTAAAATAAAACAAATTGTTTTATTTTAAATTAATAATGTCTCATCACAAAGTATCCGCTTCATATGAACAAATAAATATTATTGTCACAAATAATGATAACACTAAGTCATGGGTATGAAACAGTTTTATTATGTATTATATAAATGACAGAATTTTATTAATAAAATTATAATGATAGTGATAACTAATTCATACATCATAGAGAGTCTCAAATTTGCTTAAATTCCTTTTAAAATCGTCCTTAACGCACAGTGAAATGTTACATAATATTATTATTTGAAACTACACAATATAATAATGACGATGTGAAATGTACAATACAAGTATCATTTTTCATATAAAATCACATGGAGACAATATTTGTAAATTTTATTTACATCTATTATTTATTATATCACAAGAAATACTCGAAAGAGAGATTAACTTCTCACAAGTCAAAGTAAGTATTTAGCAACATTCATCAACTATTTTTTTTTTAAGTATGCATTTGAAAAATTTAACAGAAAACGTACTTTTATTGTTAGTAACTTTGTAAGATCAGTTAATCTATGTATGTGTTATGCTTGATCAATAAATTTATGTTTTTAATTTTTATGGTTAATGATTATTATGTCATTTTTTCAGCGTTTTTTAAACAGATATTTCTTGAATTTGTACCCTTTTTTTCTGGGGGCGAAGAGTTCCAGTTCCATCCCCAGTATTAATCTAAACAAAAATATTTTATAATTAGTCAACAATAAAATACAATTACAACAAGAACATATACCACCTGGATTGTTTCGGTTATAGAGGTAATAACAGGTAAAAACGGATTATTTGGAACGATCTGAAATTTTCTAAAAAATTTTGTTTCTTTTTTTCTTCCGCCGTAACACAGAAACATCCCTAGCATGGCAGGCAATAACTTGATCAACAACCTTATTTTAAATAATAATTATTAAAAATAAACAGAAAATTTGTGCCATTGATTAATTAAAATAATTATTAGGTACGAATGACATCAAAATGTGGTTGAATGATGATGGACAATATTAATTTATTCAGCCATTCTTCAATAAATTCTATTGCAGTAACTGTATACCAAATTTAAAACCAGTGGTCCATAAATTAAGCACCAAAATTAGTGTACAGGGTGTTAGGGGATGTGCTTGATTTACTTTAACCGGTGATTTATACATTATTTGAAGAAAAAAATGCAAATGAAATTTCAGTCACCGGTAACTGTTTTGATGCCTTTTTAAAAAAATTTCTTCTACATGTTGTCACTTGTCACTCAGCCGAGTAACTGCCTAACTACTCACTCCGCCCCTAACTATTCAATGCCTACTGAGTTTTTAATGCTTTTGGCTGAAAAAAAATTACGAGAAATTTCATTTTCATTTTTCACTCCAAACAATATCAGGAATCATTGCTTAAAAACCTGCATATTAACATACAATTAAACAAAACCCGTTTACTTAATGACTTTGTTGATTCATTAGATATTTGGGTAGGTTTGCTATAGTAAAATATTTTAAATGTGACAACACAAATATTGGATAAATATTAAATATTTCATATGGTTTTTGCATAGATTAACACTTCCATCGTGATATTAATTTCATATAGAAATAATAAAGCAATTTTCAGGACCACCCAGCAAGCAGACAGTACAGAGTTCAATAAGAAACTCCAGTGAAAAATATTATGGCTTTAAAAAAATATGTTCATACAGTTCATCAATGAACGCTGATTCTGAATATATAAGTTTCATTTCATAATATTAAATGTAGAGTTCTTAAAAAATTATTAAAACGTGCATTTTTAAACCTCTCGTCAAAACACATCGTAAAATTGGTATTACTGAATGGTTAGTGCTGACGTCACGCGTCACCAGTCATTGAATTGAAACTTTGATTATGTAGGTATGACACATGCCATCAGTATTAACAACATTTCATGTTATTCGTTATTTCATACTGTTTATAGAGATTTAGTTGTTGTGTTTATTAAAACAATATTTGAGCCTAAATAATTCAGTATCAAAAATGGCGGTATCTCTATTAGTTTATGCTGGTTGAGGGAGACCCTTTACAACCGGTTACCGTTGTCCGGGTCGCTCGGTAGTACAGGGGGCCGACCCTTAGGCTCACGACTGAGTGTGGGTTGCCCCATCAACGAGTGCAAAAACCCCGCCGCTGCTGTTGTGCCGGTTCGTGACGGGAGGGTACCCAGCAGTAGCGTTTGGGGCACATTGGGCGACCTCTCCAGCCAGACTCTCCCAGCCCATCGCCTTGCACCGCAGTGGGTGGGTTGGATTCATACCTCCGTCACTCCTGGACACTCTGATCCCCAGCTTCCTACCCATCCCTAATACCTTTTCCTTCCAGACCTTCCTTTCTCCTCATAACTCAAAAAAAAACCACCTATAAAATCATGAATTTAACAAATAACAATAATATCATTATTACAACGGCGAGAAGCAGGAGTCTCCGTTGCAGACCAAAACTGTTGGTAAATTTCACCAACATTCGCGGCCTGCAAAAAAGCTTAAACTTCGTCCACCACCACATTCTCTCCCTTCTCTGACGTCAACTGTGTGCGACTGTTGAATCTGGAGAACTCCAGAATCGACGTAATGTGGGTACGTAATGTGGTAATCTTGCCAGTACGGTAAGATTTTACGAGTGTTTATACCGCTCACCAAACCTTAGCGTTTCAGATACGTCCGAACTCTTCAAACATCTAAGTAATACTGTTGATTACCTCTTGCCTCGCTTCCCTACGGCAGAGTTTGTGGTCCTGGGGGACTTCAATGTTCATAACGAACCTTGGTTAAAGTTCTCAGGACCAACGGACTCTGCTGGACGAGAGGCGGAATCATTTACCCTCTGCCATGGACTGGAGCAAATGGTTCAGGAGCCTACAAGGGTTCCTGATGTCCAGACTCACCGCTCCAATCTGTTAGATTTGTTTTTAACCACTGTGCCACACAGTTACAAGATTGAAGTCACAGCGCCTTTAGGATCGTCCGACCACTGCCTGGTGACGACGTCAATCCACATAACCTTCAGATCACCTAACGAGCGGCTGAAGAGAAAAGTGTGGCACTATAGATCAGCAGATTGGTTTGGTCTGCGGGCACATTTTAATACTTTCCCGTAGTCAGCTGTCTGTTTTCGGACCTCGGAGGATCCCTCAAGATGTGCCATGGAGATTTGTGAAGTCAGCACATCCGCGATAGATGGCTTCATCCAATCCACTGTTAAAGAAACTGGTGTGGGCTCAAAGCCGTGGTTCTGTCGACAATGCTCTGAAGCAGTGCAACGAAAAAACGCGGCTTACCGAGCCTACAATACATCTCGAAGTCCGAAAACAGAATAGTATATAACAAAATGGCAAAGGAAAGCAAGAGGATCATAAACAGGTCAAAATTCGAGCACGACCTGCAGATCAGCAGAAAGCTGGCTGCCTGCCCGCACGGCAGCAGAGCGTTCTGGTCGCTTGCGGACTCAATAGGTCGCAATTTCTGCAAACCCAGTCTGCCTCTTACCAGACCTGATGGCTCTCTAGCAAATACCGCCGCCGAAAAGGCAAACTTATTAGGCAAAATGTTCGCGGAAAACTCGACCCTCGATGATCAAGGTGCTACCCCGCCGTCGGTTCCTCATTGCGGTTTTTATATGAAAAAGCTGAGGATCCGGCATCGGGATGTACTCCAAGTCTTACGAGGGCTTGATATTAATAAAGCTAGTGGGCCTGACGGAATACCTGCCCTGGTATTGCAGAGGTGCGCTGCAGAAATAGCTCCAGTTTTGACGAAGCTTTTCAAAATGTCCCTGAAGTCTGGCTCTGTGCCCTCTGGTTGGAAAAAAGCCATCATTCACCCTATTCCAAAGAAGGGTGACCGCTCCAACCCAGCCAACTACCGCCTCATAGCGATCACATCAGTTCTGTCTAAGGTGATGGAACGTGTGATCAACGACAAACTGTTCACATACCTCGAGAAGAACAAAATTATTAACGACCGTCAATACGGATTCCTGCGGAACCGCTCATGTGGTGATCTTCTCGCGTATGTGACGCATGTTTGGGGGTGGTGCCTGGAACGTTTCGGTGACACCCAAACGGTTGCACTGGATATTTACAAGGTCTTTGACCGGGTTTGGCACCGATGGCTTGTCAAAAAACTGCCTTCTTACAGACTTCCCGCATCCTTGTGTACGTGGATTGCCGACTTTTTGAGGGCGAGGTCGATTCAGGCGGTTGCTGACGGTTTCACCTCTTCCTCGCATTCGATAAATGCTGACATCCCACAGAGATCGGTTCTGTCACCGACTTTGTTTCTGTTGCACATCAATGACTCCTTGTCATGTGCACCGATTGATTGCTACGCGGATGACAGTACAGTCCATGATAGCTTTTTGTTTGACAAGCCCCCAAAGGGCACACTTACTCCAATAGCTCGGAGGGCTTTGAAGCAAAGAATGGACGGTTACCTCGAGAGTGTTTTCTCTTGGGGTAGGAATAACCTCGTCGAATTTAATGTTTCAAAGACCCAATCATGTTTGATAACGTCTACAAGGGATCGATATGAAAATCTAGTCTCCTTTAACGGAAGCAATCTTCCGAACAGGACCTCCATCGATATGCTTGGTGAAACCCTAATTGACCAGCTCAGGTATGGGGGCTCCATCGAAGCCAGAGTAAAGTTAGCCTCCCAAAAACTGGGCTGCAACAGTAACAGACGGACTGCAATCTTTAGAGCACAGGCGTCAGGTGGGAATGCTGTCCTTATTCTACCGGTAATACAATGGAAGATGCTCAGAGGAACTAGCGTCATTGATTCCCTCGGCACCGGTGCATAGTCGGGAAACACGCCAAACACGCGCCCAACATTTGTACACGGTTGACATTAGTCACATGAGAACGGGTCGTTTCTATGACTCGTTCTTGAGTTCAACGGCTCGGCTGTGGAATGATTTGCTGGCCTCTGTGTTAAATCCCTCCTACAACATGGGTCTCTTCAGGACCCGTGTTCACTCCTTCCTTTCCTCAAAAAGACCCTCCACACAGCATCTACAAAGATAACATAGGCCCTGAGGGAAATTATTTTCCTCAGGGCCTCCTGTGTGGAGTTAATGTAAAAAAAAACTCTATTATTTAAAATATTGAAAAACTTTAAACTGTACGAAAAAATTAGAGACGGGCAAAGCGGCTCAGTTGAACGAGAATGAAAAGATCTGGTTCAGTGAATCGGATCAATTGAACGGCTGAATTAAGCTACGGACACACTTGCTCATTAGAAGCCAAAGAGCATGCTACCTAGTAGCAATTGCTACCCGCTCACTCGTTCGCGAAGATCCGCGAATCGCGAGCAAGTGTGTCCGTAGCTTTGAAGATCGGTCTTACGGAACCGGATCTTACGGATTCGTATGAAGATCCGGGTCACTGAGCCGACTCGTTCGCGAACGATTCACTTCCTTACGAACTTCGAATTCAAAATGGCCGTCGTCGATCAGCTGGTAGGCGCTGTATCGCCTATATCTTATTTGCCTGCAATTTTTGCAGTGTGCAGGTGAGGCTCCGTTTGAGATAGTATTGATTTTAAAAGCTTAAAAAACAATAATTTCAAACATTTTCTATACCACTCTCCCGTAATAATATTGAAAAATATAATAACATAATAAATACAATATAATAAATAAATAATTCTACGTAAATAATGTTTTAACTTATCGAATAGTACCATACTTTCTTCCGTATAACTGTAATACAAAATGAACACCTGTTGAAAAACTTTTCAGGGGTGATGACGTCACACGATTCACTAAACGTGCGGTGTTTTTCGGGGATCTTGAAAAATTAAAACTTTGAAAATTATTTTAACTATTAAAACAAACTCTAAAAAATATATGCAGTTATTTAAGTCAGAAGGTCATTATTCATTATAAAAATAAATAAAATGGACACGAGTTCTCTATTCTCGTTCACACCCTAATTTTTATGTTTTCCGTTCTTTCCTCTCACTTTATTAATATTGTTTAAGTAATCAATAATAGCATTAAATTAGATGACTGAAAATATGCCAATTAAATAAGTGCACGTCACAGGATTAGCTTGAAGTTCAATACGGTGAATGAATAGTCCGGTCGATGAAGCAGTTAGCTGCATTATCGGCCTTTCACTCGGCAGATGAATCCAGGGGCGCGCGGCAGAATTTACCGGAAGTGGGCTAACGATCGGACGTCCCGGCGCGGCGCCCGTTTCCGCGGCGCCCCGCGCACTGCCTATTACGTCGGTGGCCGGAAATCATTTCATTGCTTTAGGATTTATTTATTTTCACGGTTAATTTTGGTGTTAATGGTATATACGCATTCATGTTGTAAAGTTTGTATTATTTTGTGGAATGGAAGCATGGACGCTTACTGAAGAATTAATGATTTGAGGTATTCGAGATGTGGATCTACCAAAGAATACTCAAAATAAGCTGGATGGACAGAGTTACGAATGAAGATGTTATGGTTTGGATGAATAAAGAAAAAGCAGTTATTAAAACAATAAAAATCCGTAAACTTCAATATCTAGGAAATGTGATGAGACTTCCAGAGAAGTACGAGATCTTACATCTCACAATGCAAGGTATTATTGCCAAAAGTCGGGGAACTGGAAGAAGGAGAACATCATGGCTGAAAAACCTGAGACAGTGGTTTGGCCAGTCTACTGTAGAGCTGTTCCGGGCCGCAGTAAACAAAGTCCGCATAGCCAACATGATAGCCAACGTCCGTTTAGCTGATAGGGCATGAGAAGAAGAAGAAAGATTTGTAAATAAATATAAACTCACAGTTTTATATTAAACGAATTCTATATCCTATTTCTAAAAATAAAGGCAAATATTCGCAAGTAACGAATAATCTGACATTATTGGAAATCTTCCTACTATCATCGTAATCGGCTTATCGACTTATTTAACCGCTGGGTCCCTGACTGGTCAACGTTGACTGCATCTTATGTAGGCGAAGTTGATGCGAACGCGATTGCGACGTGGTTTGAAGCGATATGAAACAATGTGAAAGTGATGCGAAACTCACTCCCCTCCCGCTCCGCAATTTTCAGCAATCTATTTCTGTTGAAAAAAGATTGGTGCTGACTTTGAGGAAAGAAATTTAAAAAAAATCAATACTTTCCATATTAAAACTTTGAAGTACTGCAATGTAAGCAAAGGGTCCTGGGTTCGAGTCCCAGAGGTGCCAATATCTTTTTTCTGATTTTTCTGTCTCCCCATTTTCGATTGAGTTTCGCTAATATTGTCTTCATTTAACTAATAATATAATTTGATATTTTACTCATAAGGTTAAAAATTAAAAATAAATACCTCATTTGTACTGTTTTTTATATTAGCTTCACATAGGAGGCCCCATGGTAAACAATTCCCCATGTCATCTTTGGATATTTTGTGTGAAGGGTCTCTTGAGAAAAGGAAAAAGAGGGAGTTCTGAAATGGTGAGGGGTGGATGGGAATCTGGTGCATTTGCACTCCGGTGCAAGGTAATGTTCCGAGAGAATCCTGCTGGAGACATCAAAAGGTCGCCCTCAGTCTCTCTCTATCATCCTCCCGGGCAATGCCAAGACCCGGACAAAACTTACCCCATGAACACGGGCACCCCTGCTAATTCGCCAAATGTAGCGAACTAGTTTAGACTAATGTAGAATTGTCTGCCGCGTCAACTACACGTGAAAATATCAAACGAACTTATATCGCGTTACTGAAGTCCTGCACCGCATAATATCGTTTGATAGTATAGTTATTTGTAACGAGACAATTCCAAGAGGTGGCGATCATTTGATATTTTTGCGCCGCGTCGCGTTCTCTTCGACTTTGCCTACAAGTTAGGTAAAAGTCCTATTCAAGTTCTGTTTTTTACAAAATAAAATGACAATAATAAATAACAATGAAACAACCGGCACATGATGAAATATTAACAGAACTTGCGTGCAACTTTTACAAAACTAGAATTTTAACTTGTTGCGAAACAGAAAAGAAGGAATGAGAGCGCGAACGTTTACCTTTTAACAAACGACTTTTGCTATTCTGGTATTACGAGTGATAGGCTGGGTGCGTCGTTCATCTAAAGTGTTCAGTGATAAATATTTACATAAATTGAAGCTGGACTTGTAATTTACTTCTTCCTAATATATTAAGGACACAATAACATATCCATAACTCAATTTCCAGTGGTAGAATTGTCACCCGTTGTTGCATTTAAAAAAAGGCCTCAAAACATACAGGGTTTAAAAAACGAGTAAAAAAAATTATAATCCTGACCCTCAACGAACTTTACAATTTTTCTAATCCCACACTATAGACTTTTGTGTTGAACTAGGTAAATAAAATGATGAGAAAATTGTCTTCGAACTCATACAAAATACTATGCTATCATTCTATCTTCTCATAATAACAATAAGATTCGGTACAGCGTATGATATTGTAAATATGAGACTGAGTACATCATAACAGAATATATTACGATCGTGGAACATACTCCGACATCGAAGCGGTGACACGGTTGAAACTCCAGCAAAAGTTTAACAACTCGGCGATGAAATATGTTACTGAAATGTGACAGCTTTTATGTGGATTATTATATTTCACAGGGTGCTTCGTTTTAACCGCAACACTGTAGCATGCGAACTGCTTAAATAAATAAGCTCTCACAAATAATAAAATTAACTTACTTCAGTTTCGCTACATTTCTCTTTACTGAAAGCTGTCGAATAATGTGACTTATTATGATTATAATTATTATAAGCAATAATTATCAGCCTGAAACACTCATCCACATTGAAAAATCTTCCGAGAAAAAATACATGACGCCAACGGGACTTGAACCCGTGCCCTTCTGATTGCCGATCAGCTGCTCTCCCAATTGAGCTATGGCGGCTTATCTTATACCCGCCAAATGATTCAATATATACTAGTGTTTCATTAAACAATTACTGCTTATTATTTTTTTTCCACCTGAAAACAACTAACTTTATTTTTGCGAGAGAGACACTGTTAGTGTTAAATCCCTCGCTAGGTGGCGTCGAGACAAATTATGTCTTCATTTATTGGGGAAATACTTAAACTTGTCAATTATTAATTATTATTTTTAATTGTTAAACTAACGTTTAAGACAAGATTTTTATGCATAGCACAAAGGGTAACAATTATTAGCTCAATTGGGAGAGCAGCTGACCGGCAATCAGAAGGGCACGGGTTCAAGTCCCGTTGGCGTCATGTATTTTTTCTCGGAAGATTTTTCAATGTGGATGAGTGTTTCAGGCTGATAATTATTGCTCATAATAATTGTTACCCTTTGTGCTATGCATAAAAATCTTGTCATAATAATTGTTACCCTTTGTGCTATGCATAAAAATCTTGTCTTAAACGTTAGTTTAACAATTAAAAATAATAATTATTATGATTATGTTTATGTACTTTGATTATGTTTCGTATTGCTTAATATTAATTTTAGGCAACAAGAAAATATTGCTAAACATTATGTTAATAATACCCCTTAATGACACCTTTAATTATAAAATGGGATGAGACGGAAGAAAATGGTTGATGCAGGGAATGGGGATATTATTTCCGTAAACATTGTTTGTTCCTAGATATTGGGCTGTAGATTATTTGTGGCAATAATAGTTGATGTCTAAGTACTCGATACAAAAAAGAACATTGCTCTTTAGGGCCAGATATCAATCGAAAATGTGACTTTTATGTAGTATGATTTGTGTCGGCTTTAAATGCGCATGCTACCTTCATGTGTCGGCAATTCATGGCAGATGACATAATATTTAGTACAAATTATATTTCGATTTTATGTTTGGTGGTAGATCATTTTGGGAGGCGGGAATGGGTACCCTCGCCTCGGCAACCATCTTTTGAATAACCAACACCTCTGCCACACGTCACCCCAGGTGTTCGCTACGTTTGGTGACTTAGCAGGAATGCCCGGGTTTATAGGGTGAGGTTGTTCAAGTCTTGCCCAAGCCTTGTCCAAGTCCAAGGTTTGTCCACACCTGCTGTGTGGCGGGACGTATTGAGAGGGACTGGTTGAGGGAGGTCTTTTGATCTCTCCAGTTAGAATCCCTCGACCATCGCCTTGCACCGCAGTTGTAGAGATGGATTCATACGTTCGTCACTCCTGGACACACTGACCTCCAGATTCCTATCCAACCCTGATGCCTAATTCTTACCAGAACTTCCTCCTCTTTCTTTCCTTAAAAAACCGTCCACATAGCATTTCTGAAGATGACATAGGCCCTCGAGTAAAATCATTTACTTCAGGGCCTTCTGTGTAAAGTTAATGTTAAAAAAAGATATTGGTTGAAAAGTTGACTGTTTCGTACAACTTAAGTATAATATATATATGATATAAATCATATATGTATCACAATGCATTTTGAGCTTTTTTAATATTAACTCTGCACAGAAGGCGCAAGGAAAAATAATTTTCCTCGAGGGCCTATACCATATTTGGCAATTACTGTGTGGAGGGTATATTTAAGGAAACGAAGTTCTGAGACGGAAAAAGTTATGAGAGGTGTGTAGAATCTGGAATCTTAGGGTATCCATTCATCTAACCCAATGCGGTCCCAGGCGATGGGTGGAGAGAGTCCAGCTGGAGGGGTCAAAGGGTCTCATAACTCGACTCTTCCGATCCGGCATGCCACGCATGTGCCATCATTAGCATGCCAGTTGATAGGCAGATGTATCCATCGCCAAGACCGGAATCACCCCATGAATCCTGGCACACCTTCTAAGTTAACAAATGTAGCGAACCATTTTGAATATTATTTATCCAATGAATGATCCCGAGATGGCGGTACTCAGGCGGTCGTACAAATAAAAGTACGCTCTCTCACATAATATGTAATATAATTATATTATTACTAAAACGTGCGTTAATTTTATCAGCTATAAGCTAATACGACGTCATAATTATAATGTTTTATATTTTATTTTGCTCATAATTTTTTTTTTATTTCACTAGTAGCATCTCCACTTAGTAATATCCCGTTGGCGGCAAGTATCTTTTCTCGGAAGATTTTTCAATGTAAATGAGTGTTTCAGGCTGACAATTATTACTTATAATAATTCTTACTAAACTTTGATTTACGCATTCTGTGAACATTTTTAATTGGAGTGTTAACATTTATGTAAAATATAAATATGTACATCCCAATGACAATTTCATTAATAAAATAATCATTTTTAACACTTTGTAAATGTTGGAATCAAACCCGTCTGCTTGTTTAGGAATAAATACATTCCAAAACACGTAATCGCGTTATACTTTCATAAAGAAAAAACATGCCGAGCGACCGAACATTTATAATATTGAACCAAGCAGACGGGTTAAATAAATAATTGTGCTTTTTTTCTTAACAGTTTACAGCCCTTCTCTTTCGTAATATACCGTCGTACACGGTTTCATCACATGTAGGTCCGCCAAAGGAGATTTCCTTTCTAATAAAATTGCATACAATATACCTGCTTACTATTCTACAAGTCCCATGCTTAAATGCCATACATAAGGGTTGCTTTCAGAATTGCATCTCCCACACATCATTTCGTGAATAAGTTCAAATATTCTGAACACTTTTTTCATTTTAGGGATGCACATAATACAATTCTATTATTTAATCGTTTCACCCTGTACTGTAATGGGAACGTATACAGTCCCTGTTGAAAACCTTTCAATTTGAAGTAAATGTGAATTATTTAACTATTGAATAGATCGTCGGGCTCAAATGGCTGATTTGATGGACATATTTTGGTGGTGGATTGGCGATAAAAATGCGGTTAAAAAACTTTTTCATTTAATCCGAAAAATTCAATATTTTTGTAATGGCTCCGTGTGATCTAAAAACCGAATTTTAATGCACTTACAATGTGCGACTGGTTTGAATGGAAAACGATACCAATCCGCTTTTTTGCTTCGAACTTCAATTTGTGTGGATTATAGGATAGATGGTGCAGGATGAAGGATTTTAAAAATATCAAAAGAATTCTGTCTATTTTCGATGAAGTTGAGAGGAATGAAGGGATCATTTTCAATTTAGATCAATCAGAAAAAAGTTATCGTTTCGATTTTTTTTCAGTATTCAAATTGGAAAGAGCGTTACTTTTTCATGCTTCTTTTTGGCTTTTAATAAAAATATACAAATTAATAACAAAACACCTTCTGTAAAAATTTTTCGTTCGATATTAATTCATTCATTTGACTAATCACATTTAGTATTTTAGGTTGAAAAAATGTAATATTTTAATGAAAACACAAGTCAACCTATATTGTATGTTATTTAACTATATCTAGAATCTCTAAACACACCAGTTTCTCTGAAATTAGGCATACAAAATCAAGGTTTGAGAACGCAAATGGAAAAACATTAATTCTAATGTCACATGAAAGTTAAACGAAAACGGTGTAAATGTACGTAACATAACCACAACCATAAAGCTGAAAAGCATTTAACATTTGCTTAAGGCGTGTCGGTAAAATTAGATTTTTTTAAATGAATAAATCAAGGATAAAGAAATATTTTTAGATCCCTTTCTCTTTAGCGATACTTATTTAGAAATGATCACGACAGTACTGAAACAGCTTTATCGTGTCTCAAAATAAACAAAAATAATAGTCATACACCCTTTTTCGAGACTCTCAGGTCTAAATATGTAGGTACTAAAATGTTTTCGGATAAGAATTTGAATAGGTTTAAAACGTTTTTAGATTTTCACGGCCAAAGGTATTTTCGTTATTTGTTTTTGGGGTGTTATGCCGTGTTGCGCTACCTCCTTCTTTAGCCAACGTTTCGGACAGCGCACTGTGATTCGTTTCATACAAGCTAGACGCTAATAAGTCACTTTTGAATTCCCAAACAATGACGTCATGGCGACATTACCAGATAGACAGGATAATAAATGCATGCTTAATTGGGGTGATTAGTGCACGCATTTACTCATACCAGAGGCCTAAAGTCAGATAATGTGTTTTGAAATTATCATTCGCATTTATTCCCTCGTTGCAGCTCGACGATTAAAATTGTGTACTTCGTTTGAAAAGTGTTTTTTATCGGTTCTGTAAAATGGAGGCTACTTAGGAAGGTATTTTTTGAAGTTTTTTCTTAATATTTTAGTGTAAATAATTTGAGTTGTTTTTTAAATAATAAATAAGTTTTGTGTTTTTTTTGGCCTAAAAAATGTTAAATTTCTAAATTCTCGAAAGTTTATCTCAGAGAGTATATCAAAATCGCAAAAAAAATCTTTTTTTTTAAATAGTACAACTAATATTCTATTCATATTAGTTTCGATATTAACCCACACCAATCCACATTATTACTATTTTTTCAATTTACAGGAACCATATACGCGATTTCCAGGCTGGAATTGTTCGTGACATGGAAGAGCTTGCCGAAGAAAAAAAGGCTTGAGGGAATGTTTAACAAAATTTTAAGTACATTTGAACTTGATAAGCTCAGTGCAAGTGGGGAAAAAAAGTTAAAAAAACAAATAAGGCTTATATCTTTGAAAATAAGCCTTAATTTGAGCGTAATTTTAACAATTTTTTACACTCAAAATACATTTTTTTTACTTTTTACATAAAATTGTTTTGTTATAAACCTCAAATACTCTATTAACACATTATTTAAAAATTATTAAAAAAAATTATAATAAAAAAAAACGAAAATTATTTTTTATTTTTAACACTAATTTTCATAAAATTAGTGTCGACTACACCTCAATAGAGGGTTAAAAATAATTTAATCATGTGTAAGAGTTTTTAGCGTCTAGCATGTATGAAACGAATCACTGCAGCGTTGCAGTGTCGATCATCAGGGCTGATCCAGTAGATGTGTGATCTACCGGATCTGCGGGATCTGCCCTGATGATGGACACTACAACGCTGCCCGAAACGTTGGCTAAAGAAGGAAGTAGCGCAATGCATAACACCCCAAAAACAAATAATTTGAATAGGTATCTATATTCTACAATTTTTTTTAAATACTGACATAAACACAGATTCCAAAAATTGAAGGAACTTTTATAGGTCTAAGGAAAAATAGAAAAAAAATAATGTATTCGAATTTAGGCAGAGTTGTGTCCATCTCACTACATTTTAAAAGAATATTGAAATTATTTATGCTTTATGTTTGTTAATCGATAAACGCAAAACATATTATTCATAATTGCTTATGAATCGTAAGAGTTGTTACATATTTTTTTTATATTATCAATGTTTAAGTATCATATTTTTATATACCTGATTTGAAAACAACCAAAACGCGGTTTCTCTTAGGTATGTTTTTCGCGCTATTCTTAAAACGAAAACTTCTAGAACCAAGAATCGAGTGTGGAACCATTTATTTGTGAATCAACCTCAAATTGTTAACCATAAATCGTCCACTAGTTGTGAAATGGTTTTCAAGTTAGCCGTAAAAATCTTTGCCAATTTCCCGTAGGAAACTTCGATACGGATAGAATTTACTCCATAAATCAGGCATGATAAAAATCTCGTATACCAAATACTCATTCGACAACGGTTTCGGGAAAATTTAACCGCTATACGTAGGTAAACGATTTCATATTCTGTTCATAAAACGTATGTTATTTAAATAAGTAACATTGATATGGAAATAAACATTAATATTGTTTAGTTCTGAAACAGTTTAAAAGCTAAATCCATGTTCCCAAGTCCTTCATTCATTTATTTATTCCTTTGTCTTCCTCTTTCCTTAAAGTTCCTACAAAAGGAAAAGAAGAAGATGTTTACATATCTACGTGGAACTGTATTTACAATATTAGCAACAAAATTTAACATTACCTACTTGTATGAGTTGAAAAATCGCAGTGACATCGGTCACATCTCGCCATTGAAATTAATCGCAAAATTGCCAATTAATGTGGGGTTCATTCATGGGTGTCGGTAATTGTGACTAAGTTGTGCAGTTATTGAAGTGAGGTGCAACCATCACCAAGACCAATCCAAAACAGCTGATGAATCCATCAAAAGGTAGGGACTTATCCTTCCATTTGCCGTTTCCAGTGATTGAGTTAAAAACGCAGTATCGTTATCGCAAAATTCAGATTTACAGTCCACATCTCTCTCGTGTCACGGCATTGGTCGTGACAAATATACTACGATTAAACATCTCATTTTCCCGATAAATTCGCTATATAGATTAACGGCCAGTGTCATGAAACTCATGTATGAAGTAATTCAAATTTGATTTAACTTGACTTTATTGCACAAGTTCTATATAAGCAAACCTTTATTGCAAACTGGTTCAGCTTTAACCCTCCAAGTCTATTTGTTCGGTTTTCAGAACAACTCATACAGGTCTCATAAAAATCGTTGTGTCTCCCGAAATACGATCTAAACGGATTTAGAAAGAGAAAATATCACCCTTTTATTCAAATCTAAAGGTTAACCGCAAAATCATTAAAATGTACACCTTTATGATCCAAAGTTTTCGACCGCAATTTAAAAAAAGTTTTTGAAACCTTAAGAATTTTTTACTTATTATTTTTACACGAAACTACAAAAAAGTGAGTTAACGATACAGTTTATAATACATTCGTCTAACAATCGTTCGTTATCTTATCAGTTATCAGTAATTTTAGGTAGAAAAAACTTAAGGTGAGCAATTTCTAAAACTTTTTTTATGTTTGCATGCTTCATTTTTATACATATTTCGAAAATGATGTGTTTGTTTCTAATAGGTCACTTGCATCACATTTAAAAAAAAAAACGGTTTATGCAAATATTCTAAGACATTCTCTATTTTTTTAATCGTATTTTTGAAAACCTGGCGATATTTTGTAAATTTCAATCCGAAAAATCAGACCATGTTTTATAAACCTGAAAGACGGGACATAATTATATGGGTTCGAAAAAACGATAATTACGTAGCCGAAAATTAAAAAAAAGAACGTTTTCCACAAGAAAGGGCACACGAAAATAACGAGGCATACCAAAAATTTTACATCCCACAAATATTTTTTCCTTGATCCATCTTATTGATCATAAATCATTATAATGTTCAACTTCTTTATTACTAAATCCAATGTAAAACACTTGTACTTGTAAATTTTAATAATAATAAAAATATTATTGAATTTGATTTTGTTAAAATCAGCACCATTACCAATATACCTCTAAAATTCGTAAAGACAGAATAAAATGTACGAGGTTCTCTTCATAACATCCGTCAAAAAGTCAAACCAAATGATAAGTTCGCAGAGAACAAACAATAAATCTAGTGAACGTTAAATGTCAAATTCAAAAATTCGCCTGAAATCAAAGTGTTGCCATAAAAAAAAAAAAAATCTAGGTAGAATTTTACAAAATTAAAAAGGAACATTTTCGGAAACGGAACATTTTCATGTAGTTACGTCACGGTTTTATTTTTTTATTTAAAAATAAAAAAAATAAAACTGTACATTTCTACAATTTTTTACTAACATTTTGTAATCTTAGTAAAAAAATCTATCCACACGATTTTTTCCAAGTCGTTATGAAATCCATGCAAATGGCCTATTATAAAATTTGAAAACGTTTTTCATCAACTTCCAAAACAGATTTTGGTTTTTGGATACATTCAATTTTATTGATTAATTTTATTGAAAAACGGAAATTTGTTGTTAAAATATGGTCGAGGCCCGAAGGGTTAAACTCAACGTCAGTTAAATAAGCATTTAAATTGAATAATCTCCTGTGACGAATCAAATTTCGTCACAAATAAATTTGAATAAATAATTTAGAGTTATGAAAGAGTCTCGCTCTGTGCAGCAAAGACAAAGAAAGTGATAACAGATTTGGGTGCAAGGGCTAAAACGGAAGAAGAAAGAAGTGCCGGGTAGAGCCACGGGTCCTATGAATTCATAGGGCACGCCAGGACAAACAGTCAAGATCTAGACGGGGAAGAGAGGAGACACGAGTGGTGTACAATAGAAAGTACGCGTTCCCCGCCCAGCGGCGTGATGCTGGGCGGTGGATGATGAAGAGGAGTCAATACCGAGAGGAGGAAGAGAGGAGACACAAATAGTGGTGCAACACCAAGTACGCGCTCCCCGCCCAGCGGCGTAATGCTGGGCGGCGGATTAAGAAGTAGGAGTTGAAGAAAGTGATTCGCAAGATGTGTATTTCCCCGCCCTGTGACCTAGAGCGGCGACCAGGCGCGAACAGTGGCCAACGTACGAAGACGATGGCGCAGGCTGGATGAGACTCGACTCGGCTAGGATGGCCTGAGCTGTTGAACTGGAGGAGCTGTCATCGAGGACCTCGGCCTTACTAAGGCACCCGCAGAGAACCCAGTGACACGAAGGTAGTTTCAGTGAACAATTAACTTTGACGTGCGAACAGTGGAGAAGCAACCCCGAACCATATGACAACCATTTAAGATTTAGATATAAGTAGATTTAAGTATAACTAATATTGTGTATTAATTTGGCCAAACCTTATTAAAATCCTAACATATAAAATCTCTGTAATTAAATTCATCCCCCTTTTGTCCCAACCCAAGCGACCCGAACTGGAGAGAAGGCAGAGTGGAGAAAGTACAGAGGTAGGTATAAAAACTGCATTTATTTAACTATACATCAATGATTAACCTGAGTTAGCTTCCTGTAACAAGACGATACGTTACACTTTATTACAGTTAATTTTCATTTACATTCACATCAAAATCATTAGACACCCAAATGCGTGATAAAAAAATTGCATTTTCAATAAGTTTAACATTGACCAGACATTTTAAATATATGTATAATTGCTCGAATACTCGAAAAATGAAATTTGTGAAGTTCTTTGCTAAGGGTGCATTTCCATTTTAATAGGTGATCGCTTAGTTACGATTTGAGAAGATGATCGTTAAAATGATTTATCGGGTTCTTAAAAAGTTTACGTCTTGTAAAATAAAAATTGTAGCATACTTTTCATGCGAGCATAAAAAAGAACAACAGGTGTATAGATAATAAAACAAATTTATGAATTTTCGTTATGGAAGCTATAAAACCATTTTATAAGGTCTATCAAACATGCCAATTAACATCTCAATACACACACTGGCCGCGTTAAGGTCCGTTCGCATATCCGTTTAAATAATGGACGTGGTTCTGTTTAAAAATCGGACGCTCTAGTGGCTGTAGAAGATATATAGTGCTGTTCACACATGTCCGATACGATTAAAAAACGTATTTGCTCATAGATTTATATGAAGCTGTTTAAATTGCCGGAAAGTTGTTCCGGCGTGAGCCCTCCTACAACACGCACCAAAACCAGCCCGCTCCCAGTCGCAAGGAAAAATGCACGCGGCGTCTGCGTGATCATCCGATACATTATCGTGCCATTTTTTAAACGGAAGTGTGAAGAGGACGTCCGATATCCAATATTTTGTCGTCCATTTTTTAAACGGAATTGTATATGGGCCCTTAGTGAAATACCCAGACAATATATATAGTACATATATACCTATTAACTAACTAATCAACACGCCATTTCCCCGTAAGCGTGGGCACACAGGTAGGAGCATTCACATTTTTACATTATCTAATACATGCTCTGCTGTTATTCTGAATCTTGACATGGCCTGACTCAAGTATTTGTTTCTCTTGATCGTGCCATGTCTTCCTTGGATATAATTTATATTATTTATTTGTATCCTACGTCTGTCTTGACGCAGGAATTATCCAGTGAGATAGGCGTAGAACAATCCATTATAATTATGTTTTGTTATAATAAACAAATTGGTAATAAAAAAAAAAAATTGTCGGCCTGCGAGTTGTATAAAATGTTTGGTTAGCTATTACAAAATATTCGAAATAATGCAATATCAAAATTTGGTGAGCTGAAGTAAAAAAAAAGGATTTCGGACAGAAACATCAAAACCCTTCAGTTTGCTACACATGTTGGTTCTGACACGATATTGTCCCAACACGTTTTTCAATAAGTCATTGTCGAATAAAACAACCCTGCACACCCGAAACCTTTCCTCAAAGCCAAATATTAAAACGGTTTACTTATATTATGTTCCTAATCTCCACCCTTAAAAATCAAGTACTCAATTTGACCGAAATAAGGATAAACCCCCTCGCTGATCTTGCACAGCCTTTCATAATAATTATTAACCTACCTGATTTTGGTTTAGTGGTACCTTTGGTCGATACAAAGGGGGTGGTTCCTGTGTCGGAGTCGTTGACATCAAAGTATTTTCTGACGACCTTTCCCGCAAGTGAATGCTGGCTGAAAAAAAAACTGTGATTAAAATCATGCAAAGTCTTTTATTTGAAGTACCTACGTATGGCAAGGTAGAAATCTGCAACAGCGGCATCTGCATTTACATATTATTGTGATGCTAAAAAATTGGGGAGGTGAAGGAAACATAAAAGTAGATAGTTGGAGAGTCTCTAAGTTGCTCATAATAATTACTCAGCGAGTCATTCAGCAATTAAAAAAATTATTATTATTTTAAATTGATAGACTAACGTTTAAGACAAGATTTTAATGCTTAGCACAAAGGGAAACAATTATTACAACTAATAATTATCAGCCTGAAACACTCATCTACATTGAAAAAATCTTCCGAGAAAAGTTACATGCCGCCAACGGGACTTGAACCCGTATCCTTCTGATTGCCGGTCAGGTGTTCTGACCACTGGGCTATGGCGACTTATCTAATACCCGCCAAATAGTTCAATATATACAAGTGTTTCATTCAATAATTACATTTTATTACATTTTTCCACCTGAAAACAACCAACTTTATTTATGTGAGAGAGACATTGTTAGTGTTAAATCTCTCGGTAGGTAGCGTCGAGACAAATAATGCCTACATTTTTTTTGGGGAAATAGTTTAACTTGTCAAATATTAATTATTATTTTTTTAATTGATAAACTAACGTTTAAGACAAGATTTTTATGCATAAAATAAAGTTGGTTGTTTTCACGTGGAAAAAATGTAATAAGCAGTCATTTTTTAATGAAATGAATTATTTGGCGGGTATTAAATAAGCCGACATAGATCAGTGGTAGAGCACCTGACCGGCAATCAGAAGGATACGGTTTCAAGTCCCGTTGGCGGCATGTATCTTTTCTCGGAAGATTTTTTCAATATAGATGAGCGTTTCAAGCTGATAATTATTGCTTATATTAATTGCTAATTAAAAAATTACTTATTATACCGAAAATTGATTAAAATGGCTATTATATCTGTACACGTGATTATATCTGAATAGCCTGTAACCTTTAAGTAATACTATTACATTATGAAATCTATTTAAATTGTTTTTACGACAGTTTTCAGATAATCAAGAAACGCTCTCTTCGAGGATTTAATGCACCTCATGTTTGTAAAATTAAAAACAGTCGAACGCAAACATCAGATTAGAAGTAAAGGCAAAAAAGACCTTTATGTTCCAACAAGCAATACAGCGAAGTATGAAAAATTATTCTCGTAACTCGGACCAAAAATATATATAACACAACACCTTTCACAACAAACTGATACTGGGCGAATCGTCATCCTTCGGTCCAAATATTACCAGAATGATTATCCGGTTTGGTCAGGATGAATCCGGAAATATTATTAAAAAATTTAATCTGATACTAATTTATTACGAGCGCCTAGTTGTGCCTTCGTTTTTATTTATTTTCTATCAAAATTTTATGTTTTCCCATTTTTTTCTATTATTCGCCATTAGTGCATTCGTAAAAATAAAATGACGTTTTTTTTAATCTTTACAATTTGATATTACGTACCAAACAACATAAATTGATGTCATGAATAGTTTCTTAGAACAGGCACTGCCTAGTTACAAAATAATGTTGATTGGGCCATAATGTATTCACGGCTGTGTGGCAGCGTATCTTCGTCGTATTTTTTGCTTGTCGTATTATTATAATATGACTGTGCATACATCCAATATCGATATATATCGAGGGCCAATCGTAAAACAAGGCGGATCTTGATATGGCGTGAAGTGCCTGGCCACATCGTGAAGTGGCTGGCGGCAAATCGTGAAGCCATTTTACGATCGGCTTATGACATAAACATTATTTAGCCTTATACTGTAAGCTCATGATTTAGTACATCAATTGGAAGATAAATAAATAAATTGTTCTTCTCAACATAATGACATTTAGGAGGGTTGTTTCACAGAATTTTAAGAAATCATTAACCTTCAAAGTTAATTTACAATTTTTGTGAAAGTTCTATTCAAGAGTTGTTATTATTACAAAACAACTAGCCAATATTGATACAATAACAGAACTTGAAAAGAATTTTTACAGAAAATTTACATTAAAATTTGACGAATTATTTAAATTCTATGATACAACTAGCCCTTAGTTCCTGTCAGTCTAGAATAATGTTAAATTTTATAGCAAATTTAACAATTTTGAAACATCATAAATTTTTTTTAATTACACGCCGGGTGTCAAACCCTTGATCTCTGAATTCAGAGCAAATCAGCTTACCACATTGTCGTAGATGTTAACAAAAGAGATTCGCAAAAATACGAGTATCTTTAAATCAGTTTATTCCCGACAACAAAAGAATTTGAAACAAAATAAATCAAAGTCAATTAATTTCAAGTAGATCGTTATGGAACAATAGTGTCACTTACTGTCAGAGGCGTTAGAGGCACTCGAGGGCGGCGGGGAGCTGCAGCCCGCCCTGGTCCGGGCCGCCCCCGCTACCGCCCCCGCCCCCGGCTGCCGCCCCCGCCCGCGCTGGTAGTAGATGCCGGCAAAGATGATCATGTTGAGCACGAGCAGGAAGCAGCCGATGCCGACGGTGATGCCGAGGGCGGCGGTGTAGCTGGGGAACAAACACGTGTTTAGTCGTTTATGATGATGTCGACTTATAATTTAATTGTCCTGGCATATTGGATATTATTATTATTTGTTTTGTTACAAAGAATACAGTACAAAGAGGCTTTGAATGTCCAACTAGGAAGGTCTCCCGTTCTAGGACAGTCAAATGACAGAAACATTTTGATAGGCGTAAATTTAATTTACAAATGACCGATTTGAGACACAAATCAAAAAAATCATCGCCAAAAAACTTTATCTTACTTACTAGGCAAAAATATTTAATTATTTATAATGTATGCACAATTTAATTATTTATTAATTTAATTATTATTAATTATTTATAATTATGCACAAGTGTCCCTTACGTACATGTTTTTTTTTCAATATAGAAAGAAGAAAGAAAACTTATAAGATTACTGGTAAATAAACCAAAACGAAAAATAATACATATTACCAAAAGAAAAATAATGCATATTAACACAAAGTTAATGAAAGCAGTGAAGAAGAAACAAACAGAAAAAAAACCTGTATACAGTGACCTTGTTAAAATATGTACTGCTAAATTATTTTATTTGTACAGCTTTATACTTCAGTAGAGGCATACAAAAAATATCAGAATCATTAGCATAAAAAGTTTTCATAAATGTTTAAGTGTTTTCCAATCGTATTTTCAAGAACTTAATCAACCATTACAATAAAACTAAATCCGAAAGAAGCTTCGTAAACAAAATATTTTACACTGCAAAAGCAGTATACAAAAGACTCTCAATTAATTTGTTCCAGCAAGAAAAGTGGCAGAACCATCAGATAAGCTACCATGTGACAGAGTTGCCTGAGTATTTTTTTTTGTTTTTTTGTTAAAATTATATATTTGTTTATTTGGACCTGCCTAAATTAAGTGACTGTTTTGTTATTTTGAATACAAGAAAAATAATATACAAGAAAGACAGTAAAGAAACAAAAGATATTGATTTGAAAAAAATAGAGATACATATATAGGCTGCAATATATAAATATCAGATAATATTTTTTATTAATATTTCTGACTCCATCCTGCCCAAATCTAGTAACCATTCTGTTATTTTTTGTCTGAAGGATGACACTTCACAAAATTTTAATTGTGAAGGGATTTTGTTATACAGTTTCGGTCCCAGGTATGAGAATATCATTTGATAAGTAAATAATAATTCAATTTGGTATTTCCCAGGCGTTCAACTTCATCAGAATAAAACGACATTTTGAATCATGTTTAAAAAATTATTAGAAAGAGAGGAATGGAAAGGCATTAATTTGTTGTTACTGCGCAATGCGATAATCATATCATAGGTGGCATCAGGCCCGAACTTTGAATTAAACAACTATTCATTAGGACAGTTACTATTTTATTTATTAGCGTTACAAGTAATCTTTATAAATACATACATGACAGTGATAAGAATATGTATGTATGTCATTGACAAATCGAATAACGACAAATTGAAATTAGAACCATAATACAAAAATACACAACAATACCTAAACCAGACATAAACAATTCTGATAAAGTGTATCTTCTTAATTAAATACACAACAATACCTATACTAGACATAAACAATTCTGATAAAGTATATCTTCTTAATTAAATACACAACAATACCTAAACCAGACATAAACAATTCTGATAAAGTGTATCTTCTTAATTAAATACACAACAATACCTATACTAGACATAAACAATTCTGATAAAGTGTATCTTCTTAATTAAATACACAACAATACCTAAACCAGACATAAACAATTCTGATAAAGTGTATCTTCTTAATTAAATCTACAAAAAGTGTTTAATGAAACTTTTTGAAGGTTTGTATTTAAATTTGAATGTATATCAATAATATCTTTCAAGAAGTGATTTTATTTAAATTTGAACTGCAAAAAGTAAAATAGGAAATGTAGTGAACTAAAAAAAGAGAAATAAAGAAATCAATGAAATAATAATTTTTTTACTTGAACATGTGGTATTTTAGGTGCCTTTATGAGTGGAAAGGGATGCATGGACCAGATTTTCTCCTTGCGTATGCTTACTGAGAAGTTTCTGGCGAAAAACCAGAAACTTTTCTGCGCCTTTGTAGATCTACAAAAAGCATACGACCGAGTCGACAGGAAAAAGCTATGGAAGGTTTTGTCCAAGTATGGAGTGAATACAAATCTCATACAGGCAATTGCGTCTCTGTACGAGGGAAGCGTTGCGTGTGTTAGGGTGAACGGTGGTTTTACGGGGTGGTTTGACATCACAAAAGGTGTCAAGCAAGGCTGCGTAATGTCACCATGGTTATTCAATCTATACATGGATAATTGTATGCAAGAATTGAAAGATGTGGGATTGGGCGCGAAATTGAGTAATCTGAAAGTATGTTGCCTGTTGTATGCTGATGATGCGGTTCTGATTTCTAACACTATGGAAGATCTACAGTCTCTAGTATCTAGGATGAACGAAGTATGTATGAAGAATGAGCTAATGATGAATGTAAGTAAGTCTAAAGTCATGGTGTTTGAAAGGGAGAGTACGAAAACAGTATGCAACATAGTTGTGAATGATGAATACTTGGAGCAGGTGGATGAGTTTGTGTATCTGGGTAGTATGTTTACGAGAGATGGGAAGGCTGAAAGAGATATTGAAAGAAGGATGAATGCCGGTAACTCCATTAATGGTGGACTGAATGCCGTTGGCGCTAATAAAAAACTGTCAAAAAAGCGAAGCTAGCAGTCCACAATGGAGTCCTGGTACCTACCCTGATGTATGGCAGTGAGGCATGGAACTGGCAGAGGAAGGATGAAAGTAAACTGAATGCTGTTGAAATGAGATCCCTGAGACGTATGTGTGGTAAAACAATGTATGATCGTGTGAGAAATGTGGATATCCGCAAAGAATGTAAGGCTGATGTAAGCATAATGAGTAAGATTAAGAAAGGGACCCTCAGATGGTTTGGGCATGTAGAGCGAATGAACGAAGGAAGTAGTGTAAGAAGAATATACGACGCGAATGTGAATGGTAGAAGAAGTAGGGGACGCCCGAGGAAGACATGGCACGATCAAGTTAATCAGATACTTGAGTCGGGTCATGTCAAAAGTCAGAATAATAGAAGAGAATGTATGAGACGATGTATGAATGTGAGTGAGGCAAAGAGTGTGTGCCAAGACCGAGTTGTTTGGCGGTCCGTCCTTTCTGCCTACCCCTGCGGGGAAACGGCGTGATGGTTAGTTAGTTAGTTAGTTAGTGTTATCTTTTTATGAATACTGTGAATTTATAAAGGTTAGTGTTAAACACATCGATATTTGGGCTGCCGATTTTAGCCGTGCGGCCTAGACAACCTGTAGACAGGCTGGCTGAAATCGCAAGTGCCAAAGTTGACTAGCTTGCGATTTTTGCCGTGCGGCAAAAGATTGCATGCGTCGGGTGAAAAAAATCGACTTGAAAATGTGAGTAGTAGACGGTCACTTGCAGCATAAACTTGTTGATGAACACGAACAAGTTTTACGTTAATTAAATGAAAACAAATCAATTTGTAAAACACCATTATTTAATCATATATCTACATGTTTCGAAATCACAAGTTTTGAAATTCTTGCATCTGCGAAGCTGAGATATAAAACGGAAACGACGCGTCGTTTCCGTTTTATATCTATCTTATACCGATCTATCGTCGCGACGATAGATCTGCGTTCATTGGCCGCTTCGTTTTTCTACCGGTCGTCGGAATATAATAAATTCGCGCCTCGCCGAGCGTCGGAATATAATAAATTCGCGCCTCGCCGAGCGCCTCTCATAGCGCAGCGGTATGGTGCGTCGCAAATCTCAGCGGAAAGAGAAATCCGGTGGACGGAGGTTCGAATCCTACGAAATCAAAAAAAAAATTGGATTTGTAATAAAAATAATATCCAATCTTCAAACTACTTTAAAATAAACAGGCCAAGGAAAGCGACATCTTGCGACTTTCTAGTTTAAATTCTATCGCGTGTGAATTACACACTTTTTGTTGTTGTTGAAATGCTACGCTGTCGTAACGATAATAATTAAGTCTAACAGTTTATTTGCGCTAGTTTTAAAGAAAATTATATCTGACCCTTCTTCCGGTGCAACAAAAATCAATCTGCTGCGGTTTCAGATGCGATAAATAATGCACCACCCAATTCCGCCTTTGTGATATTAATAAACACCGTGTTCCATCCAGAAGCCAAACTAACTTTACAACCCTGTTTCAGCGCCGAAACACCTCAGTGAATCTCGGTTCCCCTCATCAACCCTTCATGGGGCAAGTGGAAGTACCTTGGAGATGAGAGAATATAGGGTAGAGGAGGGAACAGAGAGAGAACCAAAGGGAAGCAAGAGAAGCAGAGGGGTGGGGGTAGTAGCGCCTGCAATGAAAGTTCACCCCGGCGATGCAAGTGTAATATCCTGTTCGGAAGCGGAAGAACAAGAGCTAAACAAATGTTACTGTGGAACACTTCATGAAAGTAGGAAGCCAGTCTGCATAGCGCACAAACACGTAAGAGGTGAGCTGAATTAACAGAGCGATGCTGTTGTTATTGGATTCAAATTAATTATGTACAGGAGCGTTGAAAGGTATTCAGAAGTTCATTTATTACATCTACAAGTTACTTTCTCTTCAAAGGGTTTAAGTGAAGGATGTTCCGTTTTATTTTACTACAGATAACCAAAATGATAAATTTAAAAAATTACTAAAGTAAATAATAGTATATTTGCGGCACGTTCCGGAGTAGAAAATGCTTTCAGAAGAGCCCTGATGTAAGACCATCATTCAGAATTGAAACGTTGCTTGAAATAGATTTAGCCGTGTTTAGTGACAATATCAGAAGATTCAGGTAATTCCCCACCCTTCTCTTACCCATCTCCCTCCCCTTGCTATTTCCTTCAGCCTCACAAAATACTACAATTGTGGATGCCATAGTCTCACAGACTCCAAAAGGTTAGGACTAGCTGGCAAGGGCGGCTGGTTGAACAGTGTGTTTTTGTGCAGCACTGGTAAATTATATCGTCTAAAATTACTTTATAATATCTTCCTGAAAAATATTAAATCTTTGAATTTTTTAAAAAATATCACCTACCAATATAATGCATAATATAATATGAATCAGGAAGAACAAATTCTCAAAGTTCCGCGCGAAGTTACCCTGTCCGGTGTGCAGGCCGATTGCAAGCGGAACGAATTATGTTTTTGTATCGAATATCCCAAACATCGCCAGCGCGCAACGCCGGCCGGTATGAAAAATTAAGCTATTTTGGTGTGCCACTCAGCGGCCTTTATCATACAAACTTATATTTGGATTTACGGCAAAAATACTTAACCAAACTGAATAATTCTTTTTTTAATCAAAAGGTACAGCAAATTCCTAAATTTTACATATATTTGCTTTTTTATTGATTGGTGTTTTAAATTATAAAACGCAGATCATTAAGGAATACATATTTTTTATAGGTAACTTTGACAATTTTGCCCTCGCACTGTTTAAAAATTGTTTATAAATTGTTTGTATCCTGTTTAAAATTAAATATATAACTAACTAACCAACCATCACGCCGTTTCCCCACATGGGTAGGCAGAGAGGACGGACCGCCAAATAACTTGGTCTTGGCACACACTCTTTGCCTCACTCACATTCATACATCCTCTCATACATTCTCTTCTATTATTCCGACTTTCGACATGGCCTGACTCAAGTATCTGATTCACTTGCTCGTGCCATGTCTTCCTCGGGCGTCCCCGACTTCTTCTACCATTCACATTTGCGTCGTATATTCTTCTCACACTACTTTCAAATTTATTTTATTTTATGAAATATAAAATAAAATAAATTAAACATTGTAAAAAAAAAGAGTTTTTTGGGTTGAAATTTAAGATTTATTTACGAATAAATAGTATTGTGTTTTTATTTTCTTAGTACCGAAAAATAAAAATTTGAATTAAAAAGCGATATGTAGAAGTTTTTGCACTTCGAAAACAGCTTAAAATAGATCTTCTCTCCAAATAAGATTAGTGGGATCATTTTTACCTAATGTTGCTTAGTAATCGTTATCTCATAGTTACGGATTTATATCAGTGAACCACCACGTTTTCAAGGCAGCGGCCGCCACTGCTAGCTGGGACTCTTGTGAAACATGTTATAATTATTGAAATACGTGACATTTTGAAATTCAATTGTCATGAATTTATGCCACCGTTACAATAGTGGGTTGTGTGATGGTCAGCGTAGTTGTTTCCAAGTATTTGATCGTGGTTATATTCTCAGCAGACGATTTTAATTTTTTTTCGTTATATTTGTAAAAAAAATATATTTTTTTACTTCTTCTAACACAGCAAACTAATTTTGTGGCACCAATTTGATTTAAATTAATAAATTACTTCGTTTTTACCACTTTTCTTGTTTACAAAACCAACATGTTTCGTGAGCAATGCTCACTTCTTCAGGGTTTTTTTATTGATACTAATTATAAATAGTAGACATAGACAATGGTGTCAATTGAAAAAGAATGAACATAGACAATGGTATCAATGAAAATATGAGAGTGGATATATTTTTTTTTTTTTATATCGTGTGATTTTTCATGGGTCTATTTTTTTAATATATTTTTTTAAAGAAAATATTAAATTAAGCTGTATAGTATAGTTTTTAAAATGTTGGTCGAAAGTTCTCCTTTCAAAAGCCCAGAAAATAAAAAAAGTGAGCCCCAAAAACTCAAAAAAAAATTTTTTTGCAGTATTACTCCTTAAAAGTAAATATATTTTAGTAACGAAATATGTAATAATAATATACGAGTGCGTTCAAGGATCTATAAGAAACGCAAGTAGAAATTATACAGCGGTGAAACACTGCATTGAAAATATTACAACCCCTTTATTGAAAACAAATTTATTTTTAAGCCGGCAGATTGTTCTTGGTCCCCCTGCAGCGACGGTGGCTGTGGTTACATAATACCCAATTACGGATGTTCACAGGGTGTATCAGGGGAAACAACGAATCATGTCATTCGCCGGCTATATTATTTTATATACAGGGGGCGCGGAAAACAAACAAGGCGGAATACACCAGGGGTGGAGAAAGGCTTGCTTTAAAACGAGGTAATATTATCTTTTTAGGTCAGCAACGATACATGGCGTAATCGGCCTCTGAACTCGTTGTGCTTTATATTTATTTTTCAAAGAAGAAGACAATTTAAATTAAAACGTAATTTAATATAATATGAAGTTAAAACAAACGTATAGGGTAAGTAGGACGTGCTTTGTCGTGAATATTATTCCCAGAACAAGTATGTTGGTACTGAAGCCAACTTAGATTGGTTATAAATTGCCAGTGTTATACCTGTAGCAGAAATGTATACAGGTACATCATACGTTCAGCTTAAAATAATCTACGAGTACATAATTTTATCAAAATATGTATTCAATCGATTTTCTTGCGTGATTAAAAAAAGAAATACTATTTTAAAATAATAAATTAATAAATTTAAAAAAAATCGGAGTGTGCAATTCACACGCAGTAGAAGTGAAACCCTCAGAAAACTAAAGTTAACAAGAGTGGGGAGACTTTTTTAAAATGTGAATTTTTCCATATTTTTGTGGTCGAATTCCATTGCACCTTTTCCTATACATTTGATCATCTAATTGGTATTTGTGTTTTCTTCCCCGGAGTTGCTAGGTATCGTTTTCTTTTGTGTTTTCTTTACCTGTTCATTTTAGTGTGGTTTGAAATTGATTTAAAAAATATATATATTTTTAATTGGATTTCGTAGAATTCACTAAGTCCACTGAATGTCTGGCCGCTAATGTTCGCCAGGCGCTTTTTACCACTATACTAAGGGATACTTGCGTGGGACCAGGGATTGATCATATTATATTGGAAACGAATACCGGTGAAATAAATAAATGTATCATTTTCTCGCAGGCTAAATCCTAAAGATACGTGTACGTGTTTGTCTCTTTTTAGTGTCGCTCGGTTCTATTTCATCGAGTGTCTAATGGTCTGTCTAATCACAACAGTGCTAAAGAAGTTTTCACTTTAATAACCAAATTCATAAATAAGAAATATGTACTACGTAAGTATATACCAGCTCTTATTAAAAATTAGAAATTTAACATTCACTTTGTGTACAGTGGACAGTACCTATGGACTTAATTGTAAATCATAATATATCACCCAAGAGACTATTGGAGATACCAGAACAAACCTATCAAGCAGTGTGAGATCGGAAACCCAGAGGAAAGCTTCTCAAAGACAACAACACGCCAAGACTCCCGGACAACGTCAAACAAGACTTAGTAAACTTAGTAAAGAGACCATGCGAGCTGGAAATGCATCTCGAATACATCCATATTCAACATAATACAGTGTGGGTTGCCTTTAATTATGCAGATGACAGAAATTGCAAAAGGCTGAATAGGTATAATAAGTTAATTAATGGCTACGGAGTAACTAAAGATCAGATGGCCAATGGCTGGAAAATGGGAAAGTGTAAAAGAGATAAAGAAAATTACAAAAACAATTGTTGGCGTAATAAATATACGAGGTTTTGTTTGACCTCGTAAAGCACATGACTGAACACTTTTGGAAGTAAAACCGAGTTTATTTTCAATACTCCAGTCAATAATATTGAACTAATATCTTCCTGAAGCCTTCCATGGTCTTCTAAAGACCTTATTCTAGATTTAGAAGAGTTTGATATTATCAGCGGAAAGTAAAAACGAATTTTATATTTTTTTCTAGTGTTGTTTACAAAAATTAAAAATAATATGGTTTCTACGCCGGATCCCTGTGGCACACCAAATATTCTCCAGTAGCATTATAAGCTTAGGTATTTTTAAAATGTGTTATTTTATATTTATTTTATAAGGTCAATCGAATTTCGTTTTAATTAAAACAATTTAAAAAAAACATTTTTTATAGGTCGTTAGTAATTAGTAAGAACTAATTAAAATAAGTCTAAATTAATTGCAGTTCCAAAATTCTTTACAAGGCTAATAGAATAATTGTCTTAACAATACACCTAATACATATATTCACATTATGGGATGGGATGGATTGCAGGAAACAAGTTAAAGATGGGGCTATAGGGCTATATTAACTTATTTCCTATAATCTATCCCATCCCATGATGTGTATATATGTGTTATATTGTTATTCTGAGGTCCTTAATTATTATTAAATTAGCATTGCTCTAAATATTGTCCCTTATATTATAAATGTAGAATACATCAAACTTTTATTATTTAATTGAATCCATTAACTGTTGGTTACTTGTGATTTTATGTGTATTGTTGTCTCCCTCCCTCTAATTGATTATCTATTGTACCGCTTTCAAATATTTTGTCTCTGTCTATGTTCTTTTTTCATATTCTTTCTCCCTCTGTCGCTCGACATATATATATATATAACTGATAACTATGTCTTAATATTTAGTTATCATTATATCCTGAGGAAGCTTGGCGAAACCGGTCGATATATAAAATAATAAATTTGTGGTTAAATACAAAGTGTTTGTTTTATTTTTTATAATATAATGTCTAACTACAAAGTAATTGCTTCTTATGAAAAAAAAAAAGAATAATTGTCGTTCCCATCCAAGGATATTGAAATACAAAAGAGATATGCTATGATGTTCGCGCGACTGTCGGCGGATTATTTCCTAATGGGAATAGTTTGAATACGGTTGATTTTTTTTGTTTGTGCAGTAGTATTGGTCAACAATATCGACGACACCAGGAAGCTCAGTCCCACCCAGTAAAAGCTGCCGATAGCACATCTGTTATATTTCAATATCTTTGGCTATAAACCTTCAAAAGTAATATGTCATTGAAGAAAAAGATAATACTAATAAATCTGAACGAAACATGAAACAGAACAAGACATAAAAAAAATAAAAAGGTAACGGTCACAACTGCGACTCGAACTCAGGATTTCTTGACTTACCGAGACACAGTGCCAACCAACTCGGTCATTGGGACCAATACTTTATCTGTAATTTTGTTCGATCTCTTATTTCAAATTTCAGAAATAACAATATTATCCTCAATTAATTTCCTAATACTTTTAGCTGCTATCTTTTTGAATGATTACAAAGTTATTTAATGGATTTATTTTTCAAACTAGACAATGTCTCGGATAAACACACCCGATTTTATATATGATGTATGGGACACCTGTTGACTTTTACCAAAAGTCTATAGGAATATTTTTATGTCATAAGTTTAATTACTTTCGAAAGTTTTATCCAACAATTGTAATAAATTCATCTAAAATCAACATGAAACAGAATAGACACAGAAAAAAAAAAAAAAAAGGTAACGGTCGCAACTGGTAATCGAACGAGCACCTTAACCAACTCGGCCATTAGTCCAATTGTCTATAATATAATAATGATAATTTATTCCGAAATGTATACAAGAATATATTCAATAATAATATGGATAGGTGAATGCAATATATTCCATACCAGCTGAAGTCCCTGGCGATGCCCGGGCTTTACACAGAGTTTTCTAAATAAAATATAGACAGTGACCTTCCACTTGAAAAACAACTGTAGATTTGCATACACATCAAAACCACACGCTTGCCAGCCCACTCGTCTACCACATACTCATACATATATTTCAACCAATTTACACAAAACCTTGACAAATTATATACCTAAACCTTCCTCATGAATCACTCTATCTATTGGTGGAAACCGCATGAAAATCAGTTCTGTAGTTTTTTAGTTTTTTCGCGAACAGACAGACGGACAGACGCGGCTGACTTTAATTTATAATACCTATGTAGAGATTTCAAAATAATAATAAAAAATTAGACAAATAAAAATAAATGATTAGAAATAATATCAATACGTAGTACATTATTAAATAAAACAGCAAGGAATTGAATAATATTAAATACAAAAAAGTATGCAAATGTATAGGTACAACGTAATAGTTTGTATATTTTCATGTTTAATTATACGGTCAAGAAATTAAAAAAAAATAACTTGGCCATTTGGAGTCATTCGAGCAAGTTCCGTGACACACACGTGTCACGGTCCCGTGACACACAATGTCATTTAGAAAGTAAATCCACTGCGCGGCCGCGGCAGTCACAAGCGGTTGACAGGCGCCCAGGATTCAAAATAAAATTTTCAATAAATATCTCCATCAATCTTCTTCCAGATATGGAAAAAAGTGCTAAAACAAAATGATGACCAAAAAAATTTAGGCTTCGTAGGGCTTTGAAATTTTCTGGTATGGTTAAATAAAAGCTAGATAAAATTCTGTTAAGTTTGTTGCAAATTATTTTTTTCTCCTGTAAACCAATTATTCCCCAGGTTAATAAAAAAATATTGGAAAGTAATTCATACGCGATAGAAGTGAAACTAGAAGTGAAGCTAGATGTCGCTTTCTTTTGAAGATTGGATTTTGATTTACAAAACAAAAATTTTTTTTTTTGGATTTCGTAGAATTCGAACCTCCGTCCGCTGGATTTTTTTTCCGCTGATTTGCGACGCACCATACCGCTGCGTTATGCGACGCGCTCTGCGAGGCGCGAATTTACGCAGTATTTTCCGACGACCCGTAAAAAAACAAAGCGGCCAATGAGCGCAGACCTATCGTCGTTTCCGTTTTATATCTCAACCAATAGGAGCGTTCAGTTTGATGCTTCGCAGGTGCCGTAGTGCTTCATTTCCTTTTCATCCGAATTTTAAATAACGGGGCTAAAGAAGTTTCACTTCAAAAAAATAAACAAATAAATTCAAGTAAAATATTACATATCTTAACTTTGAGCCTTACGTGCGCGTTTCCAACGAGACGGGAAGATTTTTCACGTACGTGGAAGTGACATTCAATTTTCTAACATTCTTATTTCGTCATAAAACTACCAGGTAAGCTTTCGGAGCATCGGGTCCATTATTATTCCAAAGGCAACCCTTAAATAAAGCCATTAGTCATTCATACGGACAGGAGATTGCTCTCTCCGTGCTGCAGAAGAATGCAATGCGCGGTACATGGATTTTGCATTGTTTTGGCTTGTTTTTCCGCTTGCCACATACCGTCGCTGCATATTTACTGGTTTGTTCCCCGGGCAATGGGTACAAGGAAGAGGGAACAGTGCCCCGGGGGATACTGTGGAACGTGCTGGCTGCGCTGGAAAGCGCCGTACGAAACAACGAACAGCGGGTAACGAATGGTTCCGGCAGCGCAGCAACAGTACCGTCGCGAAAATAAACAAGTTTCCACGTGTTCGATTGTTATTAGTGTCGGTTTATTTATTCGTGAATGATAAACATTGCTGTCGAATAGGTATTAGACGAAATTTTTCAGTTTGATGTGCTAAAAACGATAGTTAGTTTGTTTTTTTTTTTAATTCCATCCTCTCGAAAGCACACTTTATCGAAGTGAAAATTTTATTAGCACCGTTGTGATTTGAAACTCGTTGAAACAAAAAATAGCGACACTAAAAAGAGACAAACAAATACATCTACAGGATTTAGCTTGCGAGAGAATGAGATAGACTAATCGGTCTCCTCTTGTGATGTATGTCTTTTCTACTCTCTTATATTTGTCTGTATTTTATTTACTCCTGGGCACTTGGCACCAGTCGTAATGTTTCGTCTTTTCATACTTATTTAACTCTCCTTTCATCGGCAAGACAGTTGTAATATTCTCGCCTTTTCTCTTGGCTCTGATCGATATTTAAATTCTTAAGGCTTTGCATATGTGTGGTAGGGATGGAAAATTCCTCCCCTACGTCACACAAGCCTTTATAAAATTGGACCCTTATTTCCTCTGATAACTACAGAAAGCTACTTAAAGCTCCCTTGTACTACATACCTTTAGCGATATATGTACTTAACTAATAAATACGTTATTTACGACTTTGAACGTAAATATTTTCGTATTTAGGTTGTAATTAAACTCCATCAAACGTTGTGTAATTTTTTTGATTTATGATATAGGACTTTAATTACTTTAAATTTTGTGGTAACCCTCTTGATTCTAAACAGAGTGTTGAATTTCAAACTGTATTGGTCTTTCTCTTGCAAATTTAACCTTAAGTAATTTCTCTAAATGAACTAACTTCCCTTTGACGTTTATTATGATTCCCTACATCCTAATGAATTCATGAATAAGTAATACTAATCGAAACTACACATGACTAATTGAACAGATAATTAAATATAACTCAAATGGTTAAATGTTAGTAAATTTGATTATGATTGTATCTCGTATCTGCTGGGCGCCCCTCCGTTTAGATTCAGCTGCTATAAGGTACATATAAAGATGGATTTAGTAGGTTAATGTAATTAGTTAATTGCATATTTGACGAACTCAGAATAACCCTTTTTCTGGCAAAATTTGGCTCCTGCCTCCATCAAGTAAGCAGGGTGATCAGAAGTCAACCCAAAATTCGCACAGTCTTTTGGCACGGTTCAATTGATTGATACCTAAGTTATCGCGTCCCAATTGACCTTCCTTCGCCATCATGCACTGCCTTCAGGTCTTCCCCCAAGCCCAGATACCTCCAAATTCCTACTCCTCCAAAGTTTACTATTTACTTAGGGCGAACCGGTTTCGTCCTATATGCAATCATATACTCACGGGTTTGTGTGGAGTTACGGGTCGTGAATCCTCCCTCCACGTTCAAGAAATGAGACGAGAGTGACCCGACAGGCCTAAAGCACTAATTGTAAGTGAGTTCGTTTCATTCAATGAACAGTACATAAAAAGATATATATGTAAACATACGTTTTGGGAAGGTTTATAACTCGCAATACGAAACTACTTGCAACGCATCCCGAGCTCGGATCTCGCCCATCAAATTCTGCGAAATTTTCAGATTGATACCGAATATATACGTAAGAATAGTGTGAAATATAAATAAATATTAGTACATTAAGATCTTATCTGGCGATGTGTTCTGGAGATTCGCCATAACTCCAAGCTTTTGTTTGGTTTTGTTGACGGTTTTGTTTGAGAGATCCGCCATCTCTATGGTTTGATTTTTGGTATAGAAGCGACCACTGCCTTCTATTGGTTGAACTGTATATTTTTTTTTTTTTTCTTTCCCTCCCCAATTATAATGTTCAACTTTTGATAAACTCTTGCTATCCCGTGATTCTCAATTGAATCATGTAAATCCTCATTACCCCTTATTAAGCTATCCCGTGATTTTTCAACTGATTCATCTAAGCCTTCATTACCCCTTATTAAGCTATCCCGTGATTTATCAAATGTTTCATCTAAGCCTTCAATACACCTTTTTGAACTATCCCGTGATTTATCAAATGTTTCATGTAAATCTTCAATACACCCCTTTTTACTATCCCGTGATTTATCAACTGTTTCATGTAAATCTTCAATACACCCCTTTTTACTGCTATAATAAATCTGTTAATTTTCAATTGCTTAGGTCTGTAGATACCTCTTTACGTTCAAATTAAAAATAGTGTTTAAATTTTTTTTTCTTTTTGTTCCTAATAATTGCGCAATATAATAATTTTATCCCGTTCCTAGAAGTTAATACCTAAGTACGATATCCACTAATCAAGGTCATTTTTTTTTCTTTTTACTGTATTCGAACTAGTGTCCCAGTGATCGAATTATTTTGTAAACAATTTGAGCTTTGTAAACATTCTCTACGGCCTCGTGACCTAGATTCAAGCGTATGAGGTATGTTTACTTTAGACATTCCGGAGACGTGTGAGATGACTCTAAAATTTTCTTTGTTTGATAATGATGTACTTAGCGCAATTGTCTAGTCTGATACCCGATTACGTATACATATTTATTCATTTATATATACTTTGTCTCAATAAATAATTTATAATATTGATCTGTATAATTTTATGATTGAAATAATTTCTAATATCATAACTTATTTCAAATGCTCTGGATTTTCTGAAATTATATTAATACATACATAAGATTAAATATAAAATATTGATTTGTAAATTTATCACACATAACTACTTTCAATAGTTATTGATGAATTCAGAGGTAGGAATCGATACCCTTTTCCTCTTTTTATATAAGTGTTTTTCTTTTTTTTTTTTTTTTTTGATTATAATTTTTCTTGGGAACAAAATTACATATATATATGTTTATATACTTACATATATAAATATATAAAATATACTTATTATACTTATAATATTTTAATATAGTTACATATCACATATTAAGCGAGTAATATCTTGGTCAAATAATTAATCCAAATACCAATGTTTGCTCCATTCCGCTTTCTCCTTGGAATCTGTAAAATTTTATAACGGAAAAGACTTACCCCTACCAAGGTTTTTTCCGACCGGGAAATACACGGTAACCTTGCTGCAATTTTCCTAAATTAATTTTATTTTCCTAAATTGAATTAAATCTTTTTGACTTCAATTTTTTTTTTTTTCATTTAATCTAATTAATTAAAATGATGTATGAACTCTATCGTTCTAAACTGTATTTCATCTCAAAACTCGTTGGTTAGATAACACTTTAAATGATAGTTACTTCACGATTAATTTAGAGATGGTAAATTGTTGTTAAATTAAATTTTTATCCCTCCGAACTTTTATGTATTAATAAAATATTATTTTGTTTTATTATTATTATTTAAGATAATTAATTTAAATATTTATTATTTGTTAGAACACTTTCACTTAGATTGAACACACGTATTTAATTATAACTTCGTCACGCTAAATTATCACATCACTTCAGTTATTTATTGCACTAATATTGAACGCGAAATTTCTAAGTTTAAAAACACGATATTAAGTGATTATAAAATCCGAATTTTCCACTAAAACAAATTGTATTTATCACGAGCACTTTTATTTTTCACAAGTAATTAATGCGTTGGCTTTAATTTTTATTTTTTCACTGATTCTAACTGCAAAGTATTTTTTTCCTGTATATCACTGACTAGAATGTGAAATTTTTCTAAGTATCAAAATAATTATCACTTAGAATTTTTCCACTTTAAGTCACCCACCGTTTCGTCACGTTCCGCGAAGTTACAACCTTTTCGACCACGACGTAGACTGTCCTCAACTGGCATTTGTCTAGACTTTTATACCCCTCTCAGGTCCAAAAGATCGTATCTGAATCTCCTATAATAAACCAATCTAATTACTATCAACTCGTAATTTCTTGAAACCTCTCCATTATTGTCGAATGTGGTCTCTTAGTACCTTCCGCGTCTGATACTTTCAATTCTGTCTCGTACTCTCATACTTACAAGATCCGGATTTAGTAAGATCCATGTTTAATGGCCCAACTTCCTTTGTCCTGTTGTTCATACAAAATTAGCTTGAATTTAATAATTTTAAAGTTCTATTTTCATCTATTCCGTAACATGTCCGTGCGTACGGCATCTACCATATGTTCCAAATCTGCCCCCAAATTCGCCTATCAGAGATATCTTCATGTCGAAGTCTTTCTCGCAAATTGTTCATTTTTATTTTATTATTTTTCCTCGAGTTTTTCTGTATTCTATATGAACCTTTCCATTTAAAACCGAATTTTCTCTATTTACGTCGTATATTTGAATTTTCCATTTTTTCTCGAATTTTCTTTTATTCACGACACTCTTTCCATGAATTTCCTTATTTATCCTTACGCTATTGTTCATATCTCTATAGATTTTTATATTTCAAGCCGTATTTATTTTATTCACTGTTAATCTAAGATTTCCTTTGTTTTTCTCTGTCGTATCTCCTTTCCCCTCACTTCCCCGTACTTCCCTGATATAACCATATCGTTTTTTGATGTTTGCTGCCTCTTGGAAAATTTCATTTTCTATTTGTTATTAATAAATATATCATTTTTTAACATCTTTATAGGAGATACCCCCACTTCGGCCCTTAAATTCCTGTCATTTTTATTGCTTCATAGAGATCGCCTCCCAAATTTTGTCCCGTACTTACGCAAAATCCCATAAACCATATGCCTTGACAGTTGTATACATTAGTTCCTGTACCCACCTGGCAATAAATCCTTTTTTATTTCAGTGTCGTTAACTTTTACGAGAATTCTTTAATGTAAATATTTCATAAGACCCATGATAATTTTTATTACCTTTTTAACGGCTAATCGTCCTTATCTAAACAATTTTCATGTTCGAATATTCCTTGTTTATCACAACAAAATACATCTGGGATCGACAACCATTGTAATGCCTCATTTTTTTTTCTGCAATCGCGTACTATGTTACTCTATAAACTCCATTTTAATTACGTAAAATGACTCCTTTTCCTGAGTTTTTCTATCGCAATGTTTTCAGCATTTTCCACTCCCCTCCGTACTGCACTCTATTTCTTCTCTAACACTTGTTACTGCTCTAGACATCTGAAATATACCCTCGCCTATTCTTTAAAACTCTCATTTTTTTTTTTGACGTTTCCTCCCTAAATCTTTCATCGTAATATCCTAGCTCCGTCTAGAATTGATAACAATAATTTTCCATTGTTTTTTCAACATTTCCATTTCCTTTAGCACGTTTTCCCTCGAATCGATCATCTCCGGTCGTCACAAACAATCGTATTATAGATGAAATCTCCCTAACACCTTACAACACGTTTTCGTCACTTGCTTTGCAATTTTCCACTTAAACTTTTTCCATCGTGTTTACGTGTATCCTTTTTTCCGCACCTGATATGCTTTAATGCGTTCGGGAACTAGGGTTTCTGATCCCTGGAACGTACCGGTTAATCATAACATTTCTTGGGGTCATCGTTCTTTTGTCCCTGAACAGATTATTTCTTCCCATGGAGTTTATTCACCTCTCGGTTTGGTGGGAACGTCAAACTCATTAATCACATTACTAATTGCCAAGTCCAAAGGTCGTTCCTTTGTTCTAAAAATGGGCTCGGCCCTCTTCCCGTTGATAGGCTGAATTGGTTTTTAATCGCTTTTGCTGCAATTCAATTGGCTGTCAATATATCACGGCCTAAAGCATACTGGGGAGTCCCTGTCTTTGATTATTAGTTGATACCATCTGTGATTTTTTTATCAATACTCGTCTCACTTTGTCTAATTATAGATCCCTACCGTAAATATGAATTCACTTTACTCTAATCCGATAGATGTCGTAGACGTGTCCGTTTTATAAGTAATTGATATTTTCTTTTTAAATTAAAGTGGGAAGCTACGATATTTCCTAATTTTCACTGTTGATCAATGCAATTCATCACAGTTCCCTCCTCTGAACTCAATTTGCTGTGGCTAACGTTGTATTTTATTTTAATGTCCTCTTCTTTTTTTTTTTTTTTTTTTTTTTTTTTTTTTTTTCGTTAGACACCGAAATTGTGTTCAAATTTAGACTAGCTATCTTCCCCTCCTCATTTGGTTATCCCCTATCTCTACTCCGTGTCATATTACTTCCTATCTCCCCCTCCTCATTTTGTTATCCCCTATCTTTTTCCGTATCCTATTACTTCCTATCTCCCCCTCCTCATTCTGTTATCCCCTATCTCTTTTCCGTATCCTATTACTTCCTATCTCCCCCTCCTCATTCTGTTCGGATTGTTAACAATCTTGAATTTGAATCTCATTGTATTCTTTATTTTCTTTTCGCGTAGATTTTACTTTATGAAATTTTCTTTAATTTTGATAGATTCAAAATTAATTTCTTTTTGCTGGAACACGCCCCTCGACTCGCGTGTTTTGGTGGTCCCCAACCAAATTGGACTAAGACCTCCCTTACAATGATTTAAGTAAAGATTGTTTACAATCTCGCGGCCTTTCGAACAACTGAAAAGCGGGTGGTCTCTTGGTGTGCAATTAATTGTTTTTTGTTTTGTAAATATGAATATTTTTTGTGAAATGTGTGTTTTCGCACGACCTCACCCAATCCGACAATCAGTGGTATACATGTTTCATATAAATTTTCCAGCATTTTTTTTTCTTTATTTATTTAAACTTTATTTTATAATTCTTAATTTCTAATTGTAATTTCTTAATTCATCCAAAGTTGTTCTAGCCTAAGTGTTGTCCACTCTAATATTTAAATTTTTATAAATGTTCTTTATTATCCTCAAATTGGTTCAGCGTTCCTTTTTTCCTTTTTTTTTTTTCGAAATCTAAAATATTTATACCTTAATTCAAATGTTACCTTTTTATCTCTATACTTAATGTCTACCCTATATCTATAGATAAACTTTCTTATTTTAATATTTCAAAAAAAATTCCTAAGCATTGTTTATTTTTCAAAATGTCCCTTTTGTGTGCCATATAATATCTCTAATTTCTCTCCTTTTGAGTGTTCTTACTTATCTAACATTTTTTTTTTTTTTTTTTTTCTCACTAACACATAAAAAGTAAAATTTTTTTTTTTTTTTTCAACTAGAAAATCAAAATTAACGAATTTATTTGCCTTACTCTATTTCAATAATTGAATATGATTGTCGCTTATTAAGAACTTGTCCACTCACCCTCAAAGACTTAACGACGATCCGCCCCTCGCAAGCAATCTGATAATCTAATATTTTAGTAATTTTCTTTCTTCCCCCTCCCCAATTATAATGTATCCTAACATATTTTTATTTGTATTTCTCAATCGTTTATTTATTTATTAACATTTACAAATATTTGTAAACTTCGCACTCTATCCGTTGATTTCCATTAACTGTAAACCTGATTTTTGTTTCTTATTACTTGTGTAATATCTAGCTAAATGTAAAGCGCTATAATCTCCTTTTATCTCCCGAGTTAGCTGCGACCACTAGCTCCTTCCCGGCTGTAGTTATTGTAGAATTTTCTTTTGGTGAACTGTTAACTTCGGTGCACTTGCTGCAACTAGCGTTTTCGCCCACACTTTCAATTGCGTGTATCCTCCTTTTTATGGCGCGGTAACGGTCACGGTATTTGTCCTTCTTGCTGGATTCCTCCCCACTCCTCTTCTTCATGTTCCGTTCTTCTGGTGTACATACCATTGTATCTAGTTTTCGTAGAAACTCAGCGGCGACAATCTCATCTCCTGATTGCCCCGAAAACCATAGCGATTGAATTTCCTTCGGATAATGTCTCATAATCTCGTCAACTATGCCCAACGGTGTGTCAGTAATCTTTAAAGCCTTCGCTAGCTCCCAATAGTTTGCGAAATGAGTGAGCATGGATATATTTTTCTTGGCATCATATACCCCTTCTGCAAGACGACGGCGAACTTCATTTTTCTTTATGTCTCCCCAATAGGTAGCTAAAAAATCTCGTTCGAAATCTAACATAGTCTCCCATCGTTTATTGTACAATTTTGCCCACGATTTAGCTTCCCCTTTCAAATTTTCCCGTACGACGACTAAAGGATCCGTTCGTTTCACTTTTCTAGTGTATTCTTTTAAATCTTCCAGGAAACTAATGGGATTTTGATTTCCACCGGAGAATGATGGTCGTTCCTGCTGTGGTAACATTTCCACTACTTGGAGAACGCTTTTCGGCGCACTATCCTCTCCTATCACCGCCACTGTTGCTGGGCTTTCCAATTGTTTCTCGAGTTCTTGCATCTTATTGACGAGCGGTGCCAAAGCTGCCTGAATTATTGTAGTTATATCTCCTATGTTTATTGTTGAAGTCTCGGTTGTGACATTTTCCCCGATTGCTGTCACTAAAGCCTGGGCTCGCCTACTTGTTCCACGTTTCCCAACCATTTTCTTTATTTTCCGAGTGCCGCCTGGTTAATGTTTATATTTTATCTTATTAAGCGACAACCTTATAATCTCTATTTTAATTTTCTAAATTACCTTATGTAAATTATGTTGCCTTCCTTATTCTATTGATTTATTATTTTTTTTTTTTCAATTTTCTCGTTTTTCTATATTTTTTATTTTATTTTTTTATTTTTCCTTTTACTTCGTTAACTTTTCTTGTTCCTTTTCCTCGGGTTTTTCCTGTAACATATCATGTGTGAGTCTCTCTTCACACTCTCGCTTATTTTCGCCCTGTTCCTCCGATTTTGTGTCGGTCTCCCCCTCTGGCTGAACGACTTCTATCATATCCTCGACTCGTAACTTAGACCTCTTTGAACGTCTAAATATCTCCCGTAATTCATCTCCCGACGGTATTTCTTTAGCTTCTAATTCCGTCGCATCCACTTTCCTTTTTTCCGCCATTTTTTGTTTAAAATTTTTAATGAATTTAACTCAATACCAACAATTTATTATAAATATACCTATATATATTTATAATTTATTTATTTTTTTTTTTTTTTTATTTTTTTTTTTTTTTTTGGAACCTGTCCCCCTATAAAACACAATATTTTCAATTATTTATATTTGTTTGCATGATGATTGTAACCCAAATTAGATCAACTCTACCATCACTCTTCATTTCAATTAAATGTAGGTAATTGCAAAAAACGGAATGAATATTGTTACTCCAATGTTAATGAATATCCCGTGATTTTCGTTCAACCAATAATTACTCATTGTTTAGAATGCCAACCATTCCTTCAAGTTCCGCAATACCTACGATATTTTCGCAAAATCTATTTAGAGTTCGCAATACCTATCTTGATGTTATTTCGTCAAATCCCCTCCTTTTTTGGTCCGAATGATCAAATGTTCCCTTAAATAGGTATATACCTATAAAAAATTCGCCTGTGATATTAAAGTTCTCAACTCGACACTATCCCCAATCAAATATTTTATGTTATTTTTATTTTATGTTCCTTATCTTTTATGTTATGACTTTTTATGTGATAATCCTCACATACAAACCCACAACATTAACTATAAACAAAGGGTCACTTTATGTAGGTAAGTTCCCCCGTTTTTATCTGTAAAGTCTGTTTATTTTTTCCGTAACCGAGTGTTGATATCATTTTCGACTTTGTTTATTCTACAATCTCTTAAAGCGATGCGCGTTACCCCCGATGTCGCCTACTTCAAAATTTTTCGATGTTTTGTTATCACTTTCGATGCTTAGGTTATCAATCTTTCGATGCTTACAAACACCGCGGTATCTCGTATCAGATTGTTTACATTACGATCATTAACATTCTGGATTCAGGAATGTCAATACCATTATTCTGTCAATTTATGGCCTGCCTTGAATAAACTGTTTACGCTTGTATCTGACCTACATTCTTTGTTACGATATTTATAATCTCATAAGCAATCAACAAATTCATGGTCACTTGATTTAACTTTATATAGACACTTTTATAAATTATTTTAAAACATGTAGAGTTTATTCGTTAACACTTTTTTTTATATTTAAATGTATTGTTTATATATTTATTTTCGTATATTTATTTATTTATTTATTTATTTATATATTTTTTTCGTGTTTATTTAACGGCGCACTGTTCTGATTTTTAGTTTATTTTTATTATCACTTCATTTAACATAACGTCCTACTTATTATTATTATTATTTTTTTTTCTTCACTTTTTTTTTTTTTGCAATAGATTGACCAATAAAAGTTTTTTTTTTTTTTTTTTTTTTCTAAAACAACTTGTAAAACTCTGATCTCCTGTCACGGCTGTGCAGTTGTGATGTATGTCTTTTCTACTCTCTTATATTTGTCTGTATTTTATTTACTCCTGGGCACTTGGCACCAGTCGTAATGTTTCGTCTTTTCATACTTATTTAACTCTCCTTTCATCGGCAAGACAGTTGTAATATTCTCGCCTTTTCTCTTGGCTCTGATCGATATTTAAATTCTTAAGGCTTTGCATATGTGTGGTAGGGATGGAAAATTCCTCCCCTACGTCACACAAGCCTTTATAAAATTGGACCCTTATTTCCTCTGATAACTACAGAAAGCTACTTAAAGCTCCCTTGTACTACATACCTTTAGCGATATATGTACTTAACTAATAAATACGTTATTTACGACTTTGAACGTAAATATTTTCGTATTTAGGTTGTAATTAAACTCCATCAAACGTTGTGTAATTTTTTTGATTTATGATATAGGACTTTAATTACTTTAAATTTTGTGGTAACCCTCTTGATTCTAAACAGAGTGTTGAATTTCAAACTGTATTGGTCTTTCTCTTGCAAATTTAACCTTAAGTAATTTCTCTAAATGAACTAACTTCCCTTTGACGTTTATTATGATTCCCTACATCCTAATGAATTCATGAATAAGTAATACTAATCGAAACTACACATGACTAATTGAACAGATAATTAAATATAACTCAAATGGTTAAATGTTAGTAAATTTGATTATGATTGTATCTCGTATCTGCTGGGCGCCCCTCCGTTTAGATTCAGCTGCTATAAGGTACATATAAAGATGGATTTAGTAGGTTAATGTAATTAGTTAATTGCATATTTGACGAACTCAGAATAACCCTTTTTCTGGCAAAATTTGGCTCCTGCCTCCATCAAGTAAGCAGGGTGATCAGAAGTCAACCCAAAATTCGCACAGTCTTTTGGCACGGTTCAATTGATTGATACCTAAGTTATCGCGTCCCAATTGACCTTCCTTCGCCATCATGCACTGCCTTCAGGTCTTCCCCCAAGCCCAGATACCTCCAAATTCCTACTCCTCCAAAGTTTACTATTTACTTAGGGCGAACCGGTTTCGTCCTATATGCAATCATATACTCACGGGTTTGTGTGGAGTTACGGGTCGTGAATCCTCCCTCCACGTTCAAGAAATGAGACGAGAGTGACCCGACAGGCCTAAAGCACTAATTGTAAGTGAGTTCGTTTCATTCAATGAACAGTACATAAAAAGATATATATGTAAACATACGTTTTGGGAAGGTTTATAACTCGCAATACGAAACTACTTGCAACGCATCCCGAGCTCGGATCTCGCCCATCAAATTCTGCGAAATTTTCAGATTGATACCGAATATATACGTAAGAATAGTGTGAAATATAAATAAATATTAGTACATTAAGATCTTATCTGGCGATGTGTTCTGGAGATTCGCCATAACTCCAAGCTTTTGTTTGGTTTTGTTGACGGTTTTGTTTGAGAGATCCGCCATCTCTATGGTTTGATTTTTGGTATAGAAGCGACCACTGCCTTCTATTGGTTGAACTGTATATTTTTTTTTTTTTTTCTTTCCCTCCCCAATTATAATGTTCAACTTTTGATAAACTCTTGCTATCCCGTGATTCTCAATTGAATCATGTAAATCCTCATTACCCCTTATTAAGCTATCCCGTGATTTTTCAACTGATTCATCTAAGCCTTCATTACCCCTTATTAAGCTATCCCGTGATTTATCAAATGTTTCATCTAAGCCTTCAATACACCTTTTTGAACTATCCCGTGATTTATCAAATGTTTCATGTAAATCTTCAATACACCCCTTTTTACTATCCCGTGATTTATCAACTGTTTCATGTAAATCTTCAATACACCCCTTTTTACTGCTATAATAAATCTGTTAATTTTCAATTGCTTAGGTCTGTAGATACCTCTTTACGTTCAAATTAAAAATAGTGTTTAAATTTTTTTTTCTTTTTGTTCCTAATAATTGCGCAATATAATAATTTTATCCCGTTCCTAGAAGTTAATACCTAAGTACGATATCCACTAATCAAGGTCATTTTTTTTTTCTTTTTACTGTATTCGAACTAGTGTCCCAGTGATCGAATTATTTTGTAAACAATTTGAGCTTTGTAAACATTCTCTACGGCCTCGTGACCTAGATTCAAGCGTATGAGGTATGTTTACTTTAGACATTCCGGAGACGTGTGAGATGACTCTAAAATTTTCTTTGTTTGATAATGATGTACTTAGCGCAATTGTCTAGTCTGATACCCGATTACGTATACATATTTATTCATTTATATATACTTTGTCTCAATAAATAATTTATAATATTGATCTGTATAATTTTATGATTGAAATAATTTCTAATATCATAACTTATTTCAAATGCTCTGGATTTTCTGAAATTATATTAATACATACATAAGATTAAATATAAAATATTGATTTGTAAATTTATCACACATAACTACTTTCAATAGTTATTGATGAATTCAGAGGTAGGAATCGATACCCTTTTCCTCTTTTTATATAAGTGTTTTTCTTTTTTTTTTTTTTTTTTGATTATAATTTTTCTTGGGAACAAAATTACATATATATATGTTTATATACTTACATATATAAATATATAAAATATACTTATTATACTTATAATATTTTAATATAGTTACATATCACATATTAAGCGAGTAATATCTTGGTCAAATAATTAATCCAAATACCAATGTTTGCTCCATTCCGCTTTCTCCTTGGAATCTGTAAAATTTTATAACGGAAAAGACTTACCCCTACCAAGGTTTTTTCCGACCGGGAAATACACGGTAACCTTGCTGCAATTTTCCTAAATTAATTTTATTTTCCTAAATTGAATTAAATCTTTTTGACTTCAATTTTTTTTTTTTTTCATTTAATCTAATTAATTAAAATGATGTATGAACTCTATCGTTCTAAACTGTATTTCATCTCAAAACTCGTTGGTTAGATAACACTTTAAATGATAGTTACTTCACGATTAATTTAGAGATGGTAAATTGTTGTTAAATTAAATTTTTATCCCTCCGAACTTTTATGTATTAATAAAATATTATTTTGTTTTATTATTATTATTTAAGATAATTAATTTAAATATTTATTATTTGTTAGAACACTTTCACTTAGATTGAACACACGTATTTAATTATAACTTCGTCACGCTAAATTATCACATCACTTCAGTTATTTATTGCACTAATATTGAACGCGAAATTTCTAAGTTTAAAAACACGATATTAAGTGATTATAAAATCCGAATTTTCCACTAAAACAAATTGTATTTATCACGAGCACTTTTATTTTTCACAAGTAATTAATGCGTTGGCTTTAATTTTTATTTTTTCACTGATTCTAACTGCAAAGTATTTTTTTCCTGTATATCACTGACTAGAATGTGAAATTTTTCTAAGTATCAAAATAATTATCACTTAGAATTTTTCCACTTTAAGTCACCCACCGTTTCGTCACGTTCCGCGAAGTTACAACCTTTTCGACCACGACGTAGACTGTCCTCAACTGGCATTTGTCTAGACTTTTATACCCCTCTCAGGTCCAAAAGATCGTATCTGAATCTCCTATAATAAACCAATCTAATTACTATCAACTCGTAATTTCTTGAAACCTCTCCATTATTGTCGAATGTGGTCTCTTAGTACCTTCCGCGTCTGATACTTTCAATTCTGTCTCGTACTCTCATACTTACAAGATCCGGATTTAGTAAGATCCATGTTTAATGGCCCAACTTCCTTTGTCCTGTTGTTCATACAAAATTAGCTTGAATTTAATAATTTTAAAGTTCTATTTTCATCTATTCCGTAACATGTCCGTGCGTACGGCATCTACCATATGTTCCAAATCTGCCCCCAAATTCGCCTATCAGAGATATCTTCATGTCGAAGTCTTTCTCGCAAATTGTTCATTTTTATTTTATTATTTTTCCTCGAGTTTTTCTGTATTCTATATGAACCTTTCCATTTAAAACCGAATTTTCTCTATTTACGTCGTATATTTGAATTTTCCATTTTTTCTCGAATTTTCTTTTATTCACGACACTCTTTCCATGAATTTCCTTATTTATCCTTACGCTATTGTTCATATCTCTATAGATTTTTATATTTCAAGCCGTATTTATTTTATTCACTGTTAATCTAAGATTTCCTTTGTTTTTCTCTGTCGTATCTCCTTTCCCCTCACTTCCCCGTACTTCCCTGATATAACCATATCGTTTTTTGATGTTTGCTGCCTCTTGGAAAATTTCATTTTCTATTTGTTATTAATAAATATATCATTTTTTAACATCTTTATAGGAGATACCCCCACTTCGGCCCTTAAATTCCTGTCATTTTTATTGCTTCATAGAGATCGCCTCCCAAATTTTGTCCCGTACTTACGCAAAATCCCATAAACCATATGCCTTGACAGTTGTATACATTAGTTCCTGTACCCACCTGGCAATAATTCTTTAATGTAAATATTTCATAAGACCCATGATAATTTTTATTACCTTTTTAACGGCTAATCGTCCTTATCTAAACAATTTTCATGTTCGAATATTCCTTGTTTATCACAACAAAATACATCTGGGATCGACAACCATTGTAATGCCTCATTTTTTTTTCTGCAATCGCGTACTATGTTACTCTATAAACTCCATTTTAATTACGTAAAATGACTCCTTTTCCTGAGTTTTTCTATCGCAATGTTTTCAGCATTTTCCACTCCCCTCCGTACTGCACTCTATTTCTTCTCTAACACTTGTTACTGCTCTAGACATCTGAAATATACCCTCGCCTATTCTTTAAAACTCTCATTTTTTTTTTTGACGTTTCCTCCCTAAATCTTTCATCGTAATATCCTAGCTCCGTCTAGAATTGATAACAATAATTTTCCATTGTTTTTTCAACATTTCCATTTCCTTTAGCACGTTTTCCCTCGAATCGATCATCTCCGGTCGTCACAAACAATCGTATTATAGATGAAATCTCCCTAACACCTTACAACACGTTTTCGTCACTTGCTTTGCAATTTTCCACTTAAACTTTTTCCATCGTGTTTACGTGTATCCTTTTTTCCGCACCTGATATGCTTTAATGCGTTCGGGAACTAGGGTTTCTGATCCCTGGAACGTACCGGTTAATCATAACATTTCTTGGGGTCATCGTTCTTTTGTCCCTGAACAGATTATTTCTTCCCATTGAGTTTATTCACCTCTCGGTTTGGTGGGAACGTCAAACTCATTAATCACATTACTAATTGCCAAGTCCAAAGGTCGTTCCTTTGTTCTAAAAATGGGCTCGGCCCTCTTCCCGTTGATAGGCTGAATTGGTTTTTAATCGCTTTTGCTGCAATTCAATTGGCTGTCAATATATCACGGCCTAAAGCATACTGGGGAGTCCCTGTCTTTGATTATTAGTTGATACCATCTGTGATTTTTTTATCAATACTCGTCTCACTTTGTCTAATTATAGATCCCTACCGTAAATATGAATTCACTTTACTCTAATCCGACAGATGTCGTAGACGTGTCCGTTTTATAAGTAATTGATATTTTCTTTTTAAATTAAAGTGGGAAGCTACGATATTTCCTAATTTTCACTGTTGATCAATGCAATTCATCACACTCTTTATGCGGTGCTTCGTAGTCTCCCCACTCTTATCTGCTTTAGTTTTCTGAAGGTTTAATTTCTACCACGTGTGAATTGCACACTCTGATCTTTTTTGCATAACCCTTTCATTTTTAATTTTTTCTTGTAAAACGGCAATTTTCCAGAATAGTAGGCCGATTATCCACCATACATAAATATTGATACATTTTGTTAAATATGAATTATATGCACACTTTAGATGTCACATCACAAAAATACGTCACCACCTGATAGGTTAAATTTGGAAAGAGCTCGGCAAAATAAAGTTCTAGAGAATCATTTTTTATCAGCCTGATGTTTTGTTACAAGTACCTACGTATTTTGCGCGCGCTATAAGTTGAGTTTTTTTATATCTAAGTACCATTATTTTTGTTTTACATCACGAATAAAGAATAAGAATCCAAGTACATACGTTCATTCGTAAATGGCAATAATTTATTTGCTCACCTAATCCTAAACGTTATTGCGGAAGCTTTTTAAGGTATAAAAAATCCCTTCAAGGAGACCAAACAAAATATTTTTAAGATATCGCAGATTTTCAACAGGATCTTGATTAATAAGATAGGGCGGAGTAAAGGTGTCGTAGTTATGGTGGGTAGAATCTTCACCTAATTTGGAGTCACAAAGTTCGTGAAAGTTGTAAGAAGGTCAAAGGTCCTTACCCTCTTCTTCTGGTAACTTCCGTCAGATTTCCAATTACACGAGTACCTATTCGGGCGTAAGGTAGGCATTTACCCACTTTGTTTTCTTGACAAGATCATAAATAATTTTGTATGTATATATACCTACCTATAAAGGAATTTAATAACCAATTTTATAAGAAAACTCTCTTTTTATAACTTTTGAAGATAATCCCATCCCACCCCATAAAGAAAGTTTTTCTTATAAAATTGGATATTAATTTAGACTTTCATAAAAAGTCAATAGTTCCGTATAAATAAAATCGGATATATTTATCTGTGATGCTATCTAGGCTACAAACCAATTCTTAGAATGATTGTTTCCAATAAAAAGGATAGTTGCCTATGTTAATTTAAAATTTGAAATATGAGATTGACTATTATGACGGCTTGACAGTAGGGCGCAATGGCGGAATTGGTAAACGCACGTCCCGGATAGACGAGAGGTTCAGGATTCGAGTCCCAGTCGCGACTATTATCTTTTTTCTGTTTTTTTGTGTCTTGTTCTCTTTCATATTTTCGTTTAGATTGTTATTATTATCTTCTTCTTCAATAAATTTAATATCTATTAAAGGAATCTTTTCCCTCAGTTGGTCTGTTTCTAACTACTGAGCATCATGACCCCCACTCCAAGCGAGTCCTATTAGAGTAATGACAAATAATTACTTTAAAACAACAGGCCCATGTTAAATTCATAACAGAACATGAAAAGAACTTTCACAAAACTTGAAAATTTACTTTGAAATTTGATTAATGGTTTAGATTCTGTGAAACAACTCTTCCCAGATTGGTGAGAAACGTGTCATAAAGTATCTTAAAATATTTTATTAAAATACAAATAACTTTGTTTACATCACTTTATTTTGAACACAATCTACATGTTTTATGAACAATGTTCATATCATCAGATGTAAATGTACACTGAAGTCACAAATTGAATAAATATTACAGATAAAATAACAGGGAAGTGATAGAAAGAAGGGGAAGGGTGAGAGTGGGGGAAGTTCATTGGAATTAGGGGTAACAATGTCTTTCCCTGCTAATGATATTGTAATCCCTAATTCCAATGAACTTCCCCCACTCTTATCCCTCCCCCTTCTTTCTACCCCTTTCCCTGTTATTTAATCTGTAATCTTTATTTAATTTGTGACTTCAGTGTACATTTACTCCTGATGATGTGAATATTGTTCACGAAACATGGAGATTGTGTATAAAATAAAGTGATGTAAACAAAGTTATTTGTAACAATTATTACAAGCAATAATTGTCAGCCTGAAACACTCATTTACATTGAAAAATCTTCCGAGAAAAGATACTTGCCGCCAACGGGACTTGAACCCGTGTCCTTCTGACCACTGAGCTATGGGGGCTTATCAAATACCCGCCAAATGATTCAATATATACTAGTGTTTCATTCAACAATTACTGCTTGGTATATTTTTTCCACCTGAAAACAACCAACTTTATTTTTGCGAGAAAGACATTGTTAGTGTTAAATCCCTCGCTAGGTGGCGTCGAGACAAATTATGTCTGCATTTATTGGGGAAATACTTAAACTTGTTAAATATTAATTATTATTTTGATAAGCCCCCATAGCTCAGTGGTCAGAGCATTCGACCGGCAATCGGAAGGACACGGGTTCAAGTCCCGTTGGCGGCAAGTATCTTTTCTCGGAAGATTTTTCAATGTAAATGAGTGTTTCAGGCTGACAATTATTGCTTGTAATAATTGTTACCCTTTGTGCTATGCATAAAAATCTTGTCTAAACGTTAGTTTAAAAATAATAAAGTTATTTGTATTTTAATAAAATAAATAATGCCATCACAGAGTGAAAACCTGTCAGAAGACGTTTTCTTCGAAGAATTTATCTTAAAATACTTTGTAGTCAGAAATTTGAAAGCCTTTTGTGGATCTCTAGCTTTAGACACAGTTGTGGGTCTGGCTGCCAATGGAATCCTGAGCATTTTTCTCGAGCACCACACTTTCATTCGCTGGCTCGAAGTGTCCATGTCTCCATACTAGGTATTTTATCTTCATGAGATGTTCTACTCTTATGTTACCAGTGATTTCTTTTATGGTGACGACAAACTAATCCCGTTTGGAATACAGAAATAGAAGTGAAAAAACACAAAACTGCGCAATACAAATATTACGTTTGTAGGGGATGATACTCAACAGCCTAATAATTGGTTTTATGCGCGGGCAACTCAGTCACCGCGCCTGCGCGAATTCCGTTCCGGCAAAGCGAACGGAATTCATTCGTTTCTCGGCTACCTGACGCGCTAGCTGTTTGCTCGAGTATCTTCCCTATAAACCTTCCAAGTTAATACTTGTAGTATTTCGTAATTTAAATAAATGTAACTTCAGTATTCAGAAACATTCCTTTCATTTTTGGTGTATTTGGTAACCCATGGAGTCAGATCAGAGAAGTGTGAAGTAAGTATAACCACGCGGATCGCTGAACGGAAATAGCAGATGACATTATTGGATCTACCCACATTCATCTCAACAAACCACCAAATAACCACCAAACTGGTGACACACGACACACACAAGAAAAAATGGGAAACTCGCATACAGCAGCCGTCAGGAGTCGGGAAGCGAATCCTGAGAAATCACGCACCCGGCGAGTCGCATTTTATTTTTTTTAATATTTAAAGCATTTCATAATTTAGCTTCAATTACGTTCAATGACCACCGGGGGACCTCAGTATTTTATAAATATAATGTGCTTCGTTTATGCTATCAAATAATGACAGTGATAAACGAGCATTTGGTTTAAAATGAGTTTTAACTTCTATTAAAATTAACAACGTGCTTTGTTTTTCAGCTAACATATAATGTTTTTATCATATACCCACAAATTTCAAGTTAATAATTCTAATTGTGAAATGTAAATTGAATTAATCGCGGATTGTGAAACCCGCCATTTTTATCACAAATTTATGAAGTAAAACGGTATAAAACCGTTGCTAACCATTTTGTCTGATATCATCTAGCTGTCTCATGAATCCCTGTCAAAGATTATGTATTTTTCCTTGTTTTGTGCATTAAAAAGGACTAAATTCGCTGGCCTTCCATTTCAGCGAGATTCACAAGGGCGAGCGGTTAAAGGCGGAGACACACATCACCGCTTGGAATCGTTCCGGATAAAGGCAGAGTCACACCGGCGAGTTTCGCGGACCAGTTTTGCCGAGAGAAAGACAGAGAACCGATCTCACGAAAAAGATGACTCATCAGACACGTGAAAGTTTTTAAAAAAGTTTTACATTAATCTAATTATTTTTTCCAGCATTTTAGAAAATTGTTACATTAATTGATGCGTATACAATATGTTACAACTTAAATGTGTTGCCTTTGAAAAATCTGCAGAGCTCATGTAATCCAATTGCATCTCGAAAACGTTACTACCTACCAATAAATTTATCATCATTTAATATATTTCAATAATATTATTAAAGTTTAGCACTTTTCATTTTGATGATAATATTAAATTTCATGAGTTTTGGAGATTTTTATACATATTTTTAGCCAAGTAATAAATTTTAATAATAGTATTACAATTTTAATCCTACGGATGATTTTGTCTTCTTACTTTCTTGCATCATCTAAAATAAAATATTAAAAATTTCGGTTATTTTTAAACTTTTAATACAATTTTTAACAGATTTCAAAAATTTTAACTTTTAAAATAAAAACATTATCAATTTGCAACAAACAATTTTAGAAATCATTTTTAAACTTATATGGGTATTAAATTAAAAAATTATTTAATACATTCACACTTCCTTTGAAATTTTGCCATATCTGCTGCGAATTGTTCAGACCAAATTGGGAGATGTTTACTATCGAAAAGGAAAATAAAGAAGAAAACTCCAACGAATCAAACTCAAGTAATCTCATCGTAACCAACGAAGGAAACGCCAGCAGTTCAAGCGCTTCTGATCCTCCCACAATTCCAAGCGGCAAACTTAGCAAAAGCAACATGGAAGGAGACAGCAGACCAGCATCGGACGTACACCCAGTTTCAGTACGCTTACCGAGCTGTTGGAAGTCTAATATTGCTCTCTGGTTGGCCCAGGCCGAGGCACAGTTCGTGAATTCTCGGATAAAAGACGACTTCACCAAGTACAACATCGTAATTGCCGCTCTTGATCCTGACACCCTGCAGATAATAAGTGACATAATAATTAATCCACCAGCCCAAGAAAAATATGTACGCGTCAAGACAGCCCTCATCGAGCGTCTTCAGGACTCGGAGGAGAAGCGACTAACTCGACTTCTCACCGGCATCCAGTTGGAGGACCGAAAACCAACTGGTCTACTAAGGCACATGCAGGAGTTAGCGGGACCCGCTTTGGCAAAGAGCGCCATCGTCAGAACACTATGGTTGCAGAGACTCCCACAGCATGTCCAGGCGATACTGTCCGCACTGTCAGACAACGATCTCGAACAACTTGCTTCAGCGGCAGATAAAATTATTGATGTGTACCAGGCAACCGAATGTACCGCGGTTGACCGTAACAAGCGACTAAGCACATCGCGAGCCGAAGAACCTGAGAATTCCATACTTCTGGAACTTCAAAAACAAGTGCTCACACTTACAAGAGAAATCAAACAATTGAAGTTAGATCAAAACAACGCCAATCGACAATCCGATTATAAAGGACGAAATAGACAAAACTTTCGCCGAAATTCGCACGACCAGTCCCCATCTAGACAAAACCCCGCTAGAAGACCAAGGTCAGGGTCTCGTGGGAGATCTCCGAACAGGAACCCTGAGGGATATTGTAAATGGCATAACATTTATGGTGAAAAGGCATACAAGTGCTACCAACCGTGTTCTTTTCCAAAAAAAAACACCAGGGAAACGACAGAGGAAGACCACAGTAGAGACATGTGAGCTTCCTGCTAATACTTGTCGTCTCTTTCTATTTGATCGCGAAACACGTCAGAAGTTCCTTGTGGACACGGGAGCTGACGTCTCCATAATTCCTAGAGATTTTAACCACAATAAAAAATGCATTACCTCGGATAGCTGCACACCAGCTTTGTACAGCGCCAGTGGTAATTGCATTAAAACCTACGGCACAAGAATACTGGAACTCAACTTGGGTCTACGTAGGACAATGAAGTGGAAGTTTATAGTGGCAGATGTATCAAGAGCTATTTTGGGAGCCGATTTTCTGCACAACTTCAACCTTACCGTCAATTTGAAAGCTTTCTTTTTAAGAAACTGGCGGAAAAATTGGGAATAAAACATACAAGGACTACGGCATACCACCCACAAGCCAATGGCTTAATAGAGAGATGGCACCGTACTCTGAAAGCCGCTCTTAGTGCGAGCGGTGACCCGAACTGGTTGGAGACACTTCCGCTCATACTACTCGGATTGAGATCTACTGTTCGTGAAGATCTAAAATGTTCCCCAGCTGAACTCACATATGGTAGAACATTAAGATTGCCATGTGATTTCTTCACCGAAACACCTAAAGAAGAACCCGACACTTATGTAGGTCGACTTCAAAGAAAATTTGAAAACATCAAGCCAACACCTACCACCGCCCATGGATCAAGGAAATGCTTTGTACATAAAGACTTATCTCTAACTACCCATGTCTTTCTTAGAACAGACAGTGGAAGAAGGCCCCTTCAAAATTCATACGAAGGACCTTATAAAGTGGAGGAACGCGACGATAAAACGTTTGTAATCAACGTAAAGGGCAAAAATAAACGTGTTTCCATAGATAGGTTAAAACCAGCCTTCCTACCTGTAGAGGAAAAGGTACCAGTAGAAGAAAATATTCCTGTTGCTACAACTGTCCAGGAACCACTCCCAGAAATAAAAGAACAAGATCTGGTCGTAGAGTCCATTTTGGCGACCGTTACCGGTCGGAAAGCAAATAATTGGCAAAATTAGATATAATTAATTCTTTTCCTTCCTACAGACCCCATATCAAATTAAAAATGACTACCAAAAATAATATTTAAAAAAGCATATACAAAGCTTGTATTATCTTAAACCGTATATCTGTAAAATTACTGATAACTAAAGACTTCAATTTTGAAAGAAATTTTGAACTCTAGTACTATTATTTGTTTTATACAATACATATCGGTCATCAAAGTGATGAACCATTTAACCAATGAAAAATTTTTCATTTTTTAAAATCATGTAAACCATGTAACTAGTTTTAAGAAAAATTTAACACTTTAAAGTGTGTAAAAAACGATGTACTCAGACAATTGTCATTTTTTAAACTTAATATTAACAGTGCGTAATATGTCTTGTATTGACCACATACTCAATATAACACATATTAACGTAAATAATAACCTTGTTTTAAAAATAAAACATTCCGCAGCTTGCAATGAATATATAAATAGTAAATCTAGCCACTCCGCTTTATGCGTTGAAGTTTTTATAAATTTTATACAACCTTTCTTTAAAAACTTGTATAGAATGTTAGAATGAAATTTTTACATGTACCTATTTTTAAGCAAACATAAAACATTGTCACAGACATATATATAATGGAGTTATGCATGTTAGTGCGATCATCTACAGACAAGTTCCCACTAAAAAACTCAACACATAAATACGCTACAAGGCTCACAGAAAACCTATTAATACCAAAAGCAAACAAAACAACATTCCAAAAAGGACCATACTACATGGCCATTAAAGTATATAACAACCTTCCACATAACATTAAACAAATACAAGATACACACAAATTCAAATCGTCACTAAACACTTTCCTTGTTAATAAATGTCACTACACGTTGAGTGAATACCTCACGTAAATGAAACGCCTATTATTATTGGTATATATATTTGTATTTTTTTTTTCCATTGGAATATTGTTATTTTATCTGTATAAACATTGTAACTATAATAAAACAAATAATATTATATAAACATTGTAATTAAATAAATGCGGTTAGCTGGAAGAAATGGGGTCTACCCATAAGCTACACCTTTGTAATTTTTATTTTACAATAAATATTTTTTGATTTGATTTGATTTTTATATCAATCAATGAAACCTTCTTATCCAGCAATAATCGCTTTTCACAATACTTATACAACTTATGCTAAAAATAACTTCTTATAGGTTTGTATAATTATTGTGTAATTCAATCTTAATATATTCTATATTGAACATGTTCCCAATATGGAATATATTAACATATACATATAAACCTAGTATCTAACATTGTTAAATAACTTTCAACTAACAAAAGTGTCATATATAAAACAATTCTTAATTCAACTTAAACATTAAAACTTTTTTTTTAAATCATGCATAGTGAAAATGTTTTTACCTTTGGTAATTTTAACCATGGTCACTCAGATGTGTTTTAAAATGATACTCACCATCTGACTGAACACTTGTTGAATCTTTATATAAATAATATGTACTAATTCTTTTCAATTGTTTACGGTAGCGACTAAATGCTATTAGTCAATTAACAATTAATTGCCATAATTTTTAGAAAATAACAGATCTATTCTGGACGATCCATACCCAGTCTAGTTCCTTTTGATAATAATAAACTCCATTTGTATGTCGAGTTGATAAATGCGCTCCGGTAAACAATTGAAGATAATTTTTATTCGTCTTTCTAAAAAAAGGAAAACAAAAACAATTCTTGTATGTGCATTTAAGTATAATAAAATTTAATATCGTAAAAAATGATCAAATAATTGATCAACTTCTATGTACACATGACAGTTGTTTTGTTGTATCAAATTTTAAATTATGTAACAGTACATTAAAAATTAGTGTAATTTCTTATAAGTACTTACTTTATTATAAATAATAAATAAAAATTTTACTGAAAATTTTCCACATTCAGGGTGATGTGAGGTATTCTTTCGTATCACAAACGTGATGTAACATATTTATTATAATATAGAAATATGAAGTACTACATTGGTACCTACAATGACTTCACTATATAATCATTTCAACATATTTCTAGACTATATTAAATACATGGCTAGTTGTATAATGTACACTTATATGTTCCTTTTGTTTTTTTTTTAATAACTTAATACATTAATTAACTTATAGGAAACTTAGATATTTTGGTTTCATAACTACCATTTTTATAAATTCAAACAAAAACTTTTGTGAATAAATTTTTTTTGCCAAAAATGTATACTCACCTATTAACAACTAGTTGAAGCATTACCCTAGTTAGTAATCTTTTATTGTTTTCGTTGAGTCATTTCAAATATTTAGATTTTAATAAAACTTTTACGTATATTTAAGTTCATATTTCTTGTATAAATATTTAATAAACCTGCTATCGTTTTCGACTGGCACTGCATGAACATGTTGTTCAAATTTTAATACTTATGTTATCATAATTCTTTCCAACTGTTTACTGAAGCATATAAATGTTATTAATCATTTAGTAATTATTTGCAATAGCTTTAAAATAAAGTAATAATAGGTCCACTCTGGATGATAACTATACCCAGTCTAGTTTTCTTTAATTACAATAAAACTCCATAAACATGTTGAGTTAATAAATAAGTGCTCCAGTAAACAATTGAAGATAATTTTTTTCGTTTTAAAAAATTTAAAAAACCATACTGGTTTATACATTTAAGCATTGCTCTTATATATCTTATTTAAGTTTATTTAATTTTTTATCGCTAAAAAACTGGGCGGGAGGTATGTAGGGGATGATACTCAACAGCCTAATAATTGGTTTTATGCGCGGGCAACTCAGTCGCCGCGCCTGCGCGAATTCCGTTCCGGCAAAGCGAACGGAATTCATTCGTTTCTCGGCTACCTGACGCGCTAGCTGTTTGCTCGAGTATCTTCCCTATAAACCTTCCAAGTTAATACTTGTAGTATTTCTTAATTTAAATAAATGTAACTTCAGTATTCAGAAACATTCCTTTCATTTTTGGTGTATTTGGTAACCCATGGAGTCAGATCAGAGAAGTGTGAAGTAAGTATAACCACGCGGATCGCTGAACGGAAATAGCAGATGACATTATTGGATCTACCCACATTCATCTCAACAAACCACCAAATAACCACCAAACGTTATTATAATGGGACTACGTTTCCCTTAATACTGGGGAAAAGTACAAGTTTTCGGGAGAAGGGTTTGAAAAAATATAGATCGAGTTTGAGTAAGCGAAATAAATTAAAAGCCATAATTAATTAACTTTTAGCAAAAATTCATATTAGTTAATATTAATTTAATCTCGCAGGTATTACAATAGTTAACCTTATCATCGATAACTCATGGAGTGAAATTCACGGATTGAGGTTTGTCCGGGTCCTGGCGGTGGACGTGTCTGCCCGCCTGCTTCGTGGCAGGCCGGATCGAGAGATACCGATTGAGGGAAGCCTTTTGATCTCTCCAGTCTGACTCTCTCGACTCATCGCCCTTGGATGATTCACCCCAGTTGGAGGGATGGATTCATTCGTCCGTTATTCTTGGACCCACTGACTCCCAGATTCCTACCCATCCCTCATACCTCTTACCTTCCCAGAACTTTCTCTTCTTAAAAAGACCCTCCACACGGAATTCCCTAAGATGAAATAGGTCTTGATGAAAATAATTTCTCTTTTAGCCACAACGCCTCCTGCATGGGAAGCTAATGTAAAAAAAATAATTATTATACAGGGTGTCCGGGGGTAAAGTGCATTAACTTCGGAAGGTGATTCTACATAATGGTAGGAGTAAAAAAGATTGACAGCTTTTTCGAATTTTCCCATTCAAAAAGACGCACCTACTAAAAATCCTTAGTGTGAGGTACGATCCTACTTGCCGAGAGCCTGACGGGCACCATTGTGGCAACACTGCATGGTTTTGATTGGCCCGTATCCTAACAGCGGAAAATGATAAAGCTGACCGCACACACCCGTCTAATTTTATCTTTTTACCACAAAACTACCCATAACAGTTGGAATTTCGAAAAAAGTTATTTAAGTATCTTTTTTACTTAATTTATTTATTATGTAAAATCACCTCCCAAAGTAAATGCACTTTACCCCCGGACATCCTGCATAATGAGATGAATCTATTACTTTATTTATAATTTCATCATCAAAACGGTACAAAATTTATGTTTTTGCATTTTTTTTATGTACCTTCTAATAAAATTGATCGATTGAAAGTCGAAGAATTTTTTTTTAGATTGGTATTAATTATCAAATTGTATTATGTATTAAGTATTGACTTACAAAATTGTTACAAGATTGGCGGGGCTGATAACACAATGCGTACAGAAAAATCCACGAATACGTTACGAAGGTCGCAATAAAGAGTCTTTAATAAACCTAACTTACCTACTATAAATTGAAATCAGCGAAAGAAAAAAATCTTAATGGGACGGTAGTCAATGGACCATTATGTTTTGTCTTCGGTTTTTTTATGCGCAATAAACTTGAATTAATAGATCCATTAGAAAATAAAGTCTACCAATTTATTAGCGAAAGTTTACCATTGGAGCTTATTTCATCTTACAAACTTCAATGACAGGAAATTTTTCTCAGGCAATAACTTTTCCAATTCGGCAGAGTGTGAAAACAGAATGACAGAATTGTATTGAAAGTTTGAGCTTCTTCACCGTTCTAATAAATACCTACGTTAAATAAATAAATCTACAGACTAAATATTATTTTATTAAAACGCCCCACTGTGATTGGAAAATTTGCCTATGTTGTCAATATAATATATTTTGTTAGCGAGGAGAGATTAAAAAGGAAAATTATATTAATTTAGAAAACACTGTTTTTTTCAATATTCGAAATAAATATCGAAGAAACAAATATTAGTACATCTGAACGAAACATAAAACAGAAAAAGACGAATGGAAAATAATCAATAGTAGAATTTTGCAGGGATAATATAAGTAAGTATGTATAATATATAATAATAAAATTTTATATCAAACATATCAAGCATATCAGTTCTTACATACAATGAATTATTCACAACCATTTTTTTTTGCTTTGGTGCAGGACGGAGAGGTTTTGAAAATGTAGAAAAGATCTGCATACATATTTTTTTTAATTAGCCGACAACCCGGGCGTTTATTGATATTACATTTTCATATACAAACAAATAAGTAACCCGCCTCACTAGACGATGTCTTTTCTGAGACGGGTACATACATATTTTTTTTTACATGAGCTCTACACAGGAGGCTCTGAGGAAAATAATTTCCCTCAGGGCCTATGTCATCTTTGGGGATGCTGTGTGGAGGGTTTTTTTAAGGAGTTCTGGGAAGAAAAAGGGTTTAAGGGATGGGTAGGAATCTGGGGTTTAGTATGTCCTGGTCATCCGCCTCCAAGACCTAGACAAACCTCACCCCATGAACCCGGGCACCCCTGCTCAATCACCAAACGTAGCGAACCACTTGGGGTGACCTATGACCTATATATTCACATACACACAAATATACACATACATACACATACGTTTACGCATGCATGCACGTAATCTTACATATACATATGTGAACATAAGTACATAAAATCTACAAAAAAAAATTTTAAATTGTTATAAGTGTAAATGCATATGTTTTGGCAGTTCGGTGGAATTGCACTAGCGGTGGATGATATACCTAAATATAGTTACTGCAATGGTTGTCACAGAGGAAAATCTGGTGGAGTCGAGTACGTTTATCAGGGACACGGATATTTTTAAAACTTTACTTTTGAGGGAAGTCTATGAGGTTAATCAATAGTTTAAAAAGTTTAAGAATATCAATAATAGTTCTCCGGGTAGAAAGTAGCAGTAGTTTTAGATTAGTCATTAATATATTGTAGCAAATATCAATCACAGGTTGCCTCAATGCCTATTTAACATTGAACATATCTAAGAAACTTCTTTGTAGGGTAGTTGTTAGAGTATTATGCAGTTGCGATCGTTGCCTTATTATTTATTATATTTCATTTAGATGTATTAATATCACATTTTCCTTCAATGATCAAATATTACATTGATGTGTGAAACGTTCAAAAGTTTTGCCAATACAGTGAAATAACGATATTGTTGGTTAAAAGTGTGTTTTACTACGTTAAATTGCGTTATATTATTAATTCCACGAAGCATTACCAATATCATATATAAATAATGCCAATATTCTCGCTTAATTTCTGTCGACAAAACAAAGCCTTCAACTCAAATATCTAGTTTTTTTGTTTGTTTTCCTTGGTGAGAGAGCCCGCAAGACAAATTAATGGTTCCCTCAGCCTAAAAGCTTTCAGGTAATTAGTATATGGCACTTAAAACCGCACTAGCCGCAGACTGCTGCGAGCTGTAAGCACCTAACAATCTCAGCAAGAAAGAAGCTTTACTTTCATTTAAAAGCATTACAAATCAAGTGGTTAGATGGAAATACAGATGAAAAGGGTTGCGTAAATTCCCAATCATGATGTTTTGTACGTAAAACATGATTTCTTTGGATTTCGCTAGTCATTTCATGAAGGTGAATCTTCAAATTTAATATAATATCTTTCTCTCATCAATGACTGATATTTTCTTAGTGAGCCCTTGCCCAGAATAATGTTGTATCCAACAATACTATCACTGTTGACTTAGGCACGCCGCACACATCAGACAAGAGTCGGATCAGACAAAAATCGATTAGAACCCGATTGGTTATAATAGGCCACGCCCTTCCGCGCCCGCCATCCAATTGAATTTTGTCTGATCCGAAAATCGGATGGAAAAATCTGACGTTTGCGCCGGGCCTTATTGATGGAATAATGTTGGGCATATTAATACGCATCTTTTAAGGTAGGGATTATGGTAATGAAATTTTTTTAGGCCTGTGGCAGCCTTTTGAAGTTTGGTTTGTGGAAGAATGTTGTACAATGCCATTTATCAAAATCACGGCGCATGGTTATTCATTAAATAAATAAATTCAAAATCATGGCGCATTATGGCCATAAATTGAGAAAAGGAACGTCGTATGGCTTCAACTAGAAAGTCTTCAAAGTCAAGAAGATGTAGAATGAAGGAAAATGGAATTTGTCCAGAAAAAGGCCTATTTTTTAGCCGATGAAGTTTTGTGGAATAATGTTGTATGTTGATCTCAAGACAATATCTAGAACGTAAATGGTTTCATTTATTCATATCGTTTTTTTGCTTTTTAAGCCCAAATACATCAATGACATGTGTACATTTATGTTAGAAGAGCATGTAGCTTTCTATAAGATACGAAGTATAAAAAAAAAACATTTTGTGGAATAACGTTATATGTGAAATTTTTCATATACAACATTTTCCACAAATTCAGTGTAAATTCTAGTGATAAACTCTAATTTAATTGCCTTTCTAGGTGAATTTTCAATTAAAACTCTTAAAAATTGTATGTTTTATATATTTTAAATATAAAATGTTATGAAACATAACTGGTTTCGTATTTTCAATTTTTCTCGGAACTAGAATATTGTTGGATACAAACTTCTTCAGCGAGTAGGTATAGAATAGATAGTAGTAGTATTTGAATAAAAATCTGAATTTTGGCACCTCGTTCCAGGAAGAAGGTGATATAGCCCTGGTGAGACATCCAAGTTATGTACATTGCTTAAAATGGCATTATCAAACACGTGACTAGATCTGATTAGACAAGTACTTCAGTTTTCCTCTCCATTCTCCTCCCCCTCAAATCTTCAAAACGGAAAATACTCCGGTAACGTTTGGAGTAGAAACAACCTAATGTACAATCTGTTTCTCTAAGATCAACAGGAAGGAGGAATTCAATGTTTTTATTTCTGATCCTTTCCATTCCTTTCATCCTTTATCTTTCACATTTTCTTCACATCACCAACACTCCAAATTAAATGTATTCCCGAAATAACTGCCAGTTCTGACGACTACCGGGAAATGGGATTCTTAGTACCTTGTACCACAGGGATACGCAAGTATCCGATACTAAGTTATGAACAAATAACTTGACGCCGCACACTCCGTACACATCGCCATTGAAATCATTAGAATCTCGTCGCTACCAAACATTGTGCTCGTAGAATTAATTCACAGTGATACCTCACTCGCGATCAAATAGTTGCTGTCATTTTTATATCCTGCTATTCTTCGTTGACTATTTTGTTCGACATCGGTGGGAACAACCTCGCGTGGCTGGTTACGGGCAATGATATCACAATACTAATAAGGTGGCGGGAGACTTTTTACAGCATGTCGGCAACGTGCGTACGAACTGATGTGCAGATGTATGGCGGTAATCCCTAAGACACCTAAATCTTCGGATACTTGCGTCCCCTATGGAAGAAGTGACTTATTCTCTTTTTTTAATCCTCTTGTTTTATTCTCCTTGTTATAACCTTTGTTTTATTTGTTTTTCCTCCAGTTTCATTAAGTTCAGTTCATGTGGTACCGTTTTTTTTCTTCTCACTACATCGTGCTACATTGTGTCTATACATTTTATGATATACTTTCACTGCTTGTAACCTAATATAGAATACTGCCACCAAGTATGGAACCACAGTTATTTTGTTGATATTCTATTTCTATAATTATATGATTTTTCTTATTGTACAATATTTTGTAATATCTTGCAGTATTTTTGAAAGTATTCTATTTCCATTTTTGTAACTAAATATCTATAAGCAGTTCTAAATATATAGCTTAAGTAGGTACATATACCAGCTTCCCAGTTAGACCCGAGAACATTACTAATTGAGTAAACAAAAACATTACTAATTGAGTAAACAAAATTGAGTAAAAAAATGATATGTACCTTATTATTATTGTGAACATATACTTTTTTCTAAATAAAAAAAAATTAAATAAAAAAAAAACACTTTCCTCTTTGAGTCTTGCGGAGAATATTGTGTTTTTACTAATGACGGCAGAAAAACACTGTATCTAAAACATGTGAACACCTCCTAGTGAGGTTAGATACACAGTTACTGATTGTTATAATTTTTTGTATAACTGGAAATTATTATCCATGTAAACTGTAACCACATGTTAAATGTAAGTATTATATAAATAAATAAATAATTTAAATAAATGAAGACAAAATAAGCGAAACTCAATCGAAAATCTGGAAACAGAAAAATCAGAAAAACATATTGACACCTCTGGGACACGAACCCAGGACCTCTTACTTTCCGGGCAAACGCGATAACCACTGCGCCACGGTGTCGATATGAAATTTGGTCATGTTTAACTGTACCATACTTCGACTAAGAACCACCTACATTATCTTCATTTTCTTTAACGCATATATTATTGGCAACTATCTTTATGATTTTTCTGTTTCCAGATTTTCGATTGAGTTTCGCTTATATTGTCTTCATTTATTTAAATATTACATTTGTGGTTTTACTCATAAAGTTAAAATAAAAAATAAAATAAATAATTATTATTCCTTAATTTCACAAATAATAAAAATAATTCTCACCTGTAATAATGCTTGTTCGCCAGTTTCATGAGAAGCTCTGCTTCGCGCTCCGCCTGCGTGGCCCCGGCCCCGTTTCTCTGCGAGGATGACTCCCGGTCTTTCCCGCTCTTAGCTTGGTCCACCGCCTCATCCTGCTCATCAGTCTCGCCACTCAGCTCCAGATCCTCAGCCGTGGGCTGGCACGAGGTGGGCAAGGGACGGCGGGCCGCGCCCACACGGTCTCCATACAGCTGGGTGAAGGATTCTGGCCGGACTGGACCTGGGAACAAAACAAATAATAATGCAAAACACATCTAAGCTGAAGGTAGTGCTAAGCGTACGGTCGGTCCGACGACGTTGTGCTGACGAGCTGGACCGATGATCAGCAGCGCGTTGCAAATCGCGTCGCAATACAGCTCTTCTTTTATTCAACTACAGAGGGTGTAAAGGCTCTGCAACCGGGCTCGAAAAGAAGATGGAGAGATACGAAATTACGAATGTTAGAGGAGAGCATTTACATCGATAAAATCGATGCGAAAATTGCTAAAATGTTTAATAAAACACGACTCTTTTAAAATAGAGCAAAAATCTTGCGGACATTGTCTTAAACAGCATTTAAAGAAACACTGAATTTTTTCATACATATAACTTGTAAAATAACTGAAACAAACGTGTTTATAATAATTTTTGGAGCATACTTTGCGATATTTTTCTATTGAGGGAATTTTATATAATTTGCGTTTCGGCGCGGGCAATGTCTAGATATTATCTTCAAGAATAACATATATTTTTAAGAGCTTTAAAACTGACCGTGTTTAAGGGAAATATGCAAGAAATCGGTAGAAATTCAGGTTGCGGGCCCTTAAGGGACGTACTTGACTTACTTTAAACCAGTGATTCCTGATGTATTCGAAATCTGGAATAAAGCCATGTGTCCAAAGCAGGATTTTAAATGGCATCTGAATTAAAGAGTGAGAAAAACAATACTATAATGATGGCTAAACTAAACAATTATTTTGTTTTATTTTAGATTCTCTTATAGCATTTAATTTTGTTGCCGTGTTTAGTTGAGACACTTTTACAAATGTTTCATAATTTACTTACCCCTGAAACTCACTGGAGAAACTCCCACATTCGCTACGTTCACATATATTAGGGCATAATATAATATATTATAGCACAAGCTCTCACTTTTGTTCGTAAAATGTGTGATGTGACCAGCGCGCTCCTCAGGACAAGAATGATGACGTCACATTTTTTAGATTCAAGCGACGCTCTCGTAAGCCCGGCTGGCTCCAAGGCGGAGCTATAGCCGGCTCCATGGGGAGGGGGAAATAATACGTTTTTATCACTTAGGGCAGGTCCAGATATATTCATATGTCCATGGAAATTTTAATGATTTTTAGCGGTTAAAGAACTATGCATTTTTTTTTATTATTATTTATTTTATTCAGGTTCTCCATAAAAAAGTTACAAACTAAAAAAATATGGAGAAGATTCACGGACATATGAATATATCTCTGATGTCTATGAGAAGATTACTATTTTTTTTAAAGTGCATGGGCAGTTTAACTATGTAGTGACGTATGTCAAGAAATAGTTACTGAATTCTCTGTAGGTGACATTGAAGATGTCGATGCTCAATGCACAGTCGTTAAGCAGTTGAATCGCCCTGCTTAATGGCGCATTCTGATAGGCAGAAGTTCTCGCTTTCGGAGCATAAAAAAGTGTGTAGGATCTCCCACGAGTATACGCGTTAGGGACAGATAAGATGATCTCTTTCAATGTTCTATGGTGGTTGATGAAAATTATTTGAAATGCTGTACAGGAATGCTTTGACCGGTATTTAATAAAAAAAAATATTGGAAATTTATTTGTACAAAACATGGACATTATTTATACCAGAGTAATAATTACATGTGTAATATATTATTATAAAACATTTCAATTTCATAATTTTGTATTCATATTTTTCATTTAATAGGCGTTAGTTATTTAATTATTAAGAATATGTTTTTATTACGTAGTTTTAATTATTAATAAGATTTTAAAAATGTTTTTTTTTTTTTTGAAGTATTCGGTGTATTTTTTAATTATGATTTGAAGTCTATCATTAAGGAATCTTATATTTTATTCAATTTATTAAAGAAATTTGTTCCTAGGTATTTTTATTTTATTTTTTATTTTATATTATTCATTGAATTACTTTATAGGGATTTCAAAGTCATTAGCAGGGGAAGACCGGTTAAGTGGGAAAAAGAAATCAAGAAGAAATCCTTAATTTTAATAAACTTCCCCCACTCTTACCCTTTCCCCTCCCTTCTACCCTTTCCTCCCATATGTGATCAATGTTTAATTTTTAAGTTTAGTATACATTTGATCCTGATGATGTGAGCATCGTTCACGAAACATGTTGATTGTGTATAAATAAAAGTGATGTAAACAAAGTTATTTGTCTTTCCATTTTTATTTTTTTATTTTTTATTTTTTATTAATTTAATGTTTTATTTTTAATATTATGTTTTACATGGTATTTGTACGGTAATTATACATCTCAGGTTTTTTTTTTACTACCCTTCCATTGAAAGCATGTGCTTGTGTATGGAAGGGGGTGTACATTATTGTTATTAATTAGTACTTAAATAATTCATTGTACATAAATATATTTGAGCTGCAGTATTTATTTTTATTACAGTGTGTATTTAAAAAAAGAAAGAATGTTATCGAAAACTAAGGATTTTTTTAAGATTAATTAAGTGACAGTGGTTTTTTTCTTAAGGATATTTTTAAAATGTCTCTTGACAGAGAGCAGTATTCGGGTTTTGTCATTAATGCGTCTGATTTCTTCTGGTAGTCGATTGAAAAAAGTTCTTCCCTGGTAGGTGTAATGATGCTGTGCAAAAGACGTATTTAGTTTTGGGCATAGAAAAACATGTTTAAGTCGAGTTCTGTTTTAATTTAAAAATGGATATTTACCTTTTTCTTTTATAATTGGAATTAATGAATTTTTTATATATAAATCTTTAAATGTGGGTACTTGAAATTCTTCAAACAGGCGTTCTGTTGGGTAGTCTAAGGATTTTTTTAATATAATTTTAATAATTGTTCTTTGTACAATTTCTATTGGAAGAAGGTTACATTTATACGCGGATCCCAACTAATAATAGCGTATTGTAAAGTGGATTGAACTAAGGCATAGTAGATTAAATATAGATTTTTTATGGACAGAAAATTTCTAATTCTTAAAAATATATATGTTAATTTTCTGATTTTGTTTACTACTTGACATATTTGTTCCTTCCATTTCAGATTTTTATCAATAATTACTCCGAGATATTTAATTTTATTTGTTGTTTTTAATATTGTACAGTTTGATTTGCAATAATGTTGGCTATGAATTTTAGTGTTATCGTGTATGACAATGTTATAATTTTTGGAAGGGTCGTTTGGATGGATTGCAAATGGAATTACAAATGTCTTTTCATTATTTAGTGATAGAAAATTAGTGTCGAAAAAATTCTTAAGCGAATTGATGTCTTCTGTGGCCTTTAATTCTATATTTTCCCAAGTCTTTTCACTTATTATTAATACTGTATGGTCGGCGTATGATGTAATTTGACCATGTAGATGTTGAAAAAAAATATCGTTTACATATATGGTAAATAGGATTGGTCCAAGCACTGTGTACCTTGGGGGTTTCCAAAGCTTGAAATCTCTTGATCACTATTAACACGATTGATTTTTACCACTGGAGGGCGGTTTTTTAAGTAGTTGGTGATCCATTTAATCGCATTGCCTATTATGTCAATATTATTTAACTTTTTTAATAGCATCTCATGGGATACGCTATCGAATGCCTTTCTGAGGCCAATAGATATACCCGCACATTTTTTACCTTTATCTAATGATTCGTAAATGTATGAAGTTACGTTAGCAATTGCATCTTGTGTGCTGAGTGATTTAATAAAACCAAATTGGTTTTTGTGTAGTATTTTATTACTATCTAGGAAATTTACCAATTGTTTTTTTACTATTTTTTCAAAGATCTTTCCTTTGTTAGAAATTAGACAAATTGGGCGATAATTCGTTACTTGGTGTGGATCACCAGATTTGTATTTACAAATCACCTATTTCCCAATTCACCAGTTAGGTGAGATTATTGTGTTTTTGTTGTTCATTGGAAATATTCCTTTCGTTAAACTCAAGTTTATTAAATGAGTGATGGGTTTTATTAAGTAAGATTTCATAGATTTTAACATGTGTGTCGTAATAGAATCAAAACCGGGAGACGAACCTCCTTTCATATTTTCTATTATTTTTAAGATTTCACATTCTGTTGTGATTTCAATTGTTGAAAGTATATTACGTTTCTGTAAATTTTTATTCTTATGTTTTTCCGAGTTAGAAGGCTTATGAATATTTTTCGCAAGATTTTTTCCAACATTTGCAAAGAAGGAATTAAATATGTTTGCACATTGTTTAGGCTGTATATTGGCATCAATAATTTTTTTTATCATGTTCGATGTACTTAATGTTTTGTGTTTTTTTTTTGTATTGTCTATGGCCGAATTCACAGTTTTCCAAATTTGTTTATGGTTACTTTCTGAAGATAACATTTTATTTTTAAAAACTTTTCCTTACTTATTTTAATATAAAATGTTAATTTATTTTTAATTTTTTTAAAGAAAATATATGCTTTTTCATCATGGGGATTTTTTAAAATTGTTTTATAAAGTTTTTCTTTGTTTCTGAAAGATATTATAAGTCCTTTGGTAATCCAAGGTTTTAAACATCTGAATTTTGATTTTATGTGTATTATTAGTAATTATGCAACAGCTTACTTTCAGACAGATTGAACAGCTTCCGAAAACTAATGTTAGCTTTATGATGCTCTTTAATTATGTAACCGTAACTGTATTTAAACTTTTTTTTACAACAAGTCTAGTGTAATATGGTACAGAAGACGGAAATCTAAGCAAACACGTATTACATTTGAATGCGGATATATACTATGTTCTTGCGGCCTGCATGGCATGATAATAATATATTAGGCAAATATTGTCTATCTTCCCATATTATTCACGAGATAACAATGTATGCAAACAGGAAAGTAAGAAATTTATATTAACCGCTTCGCTATTTCGCGTAGAGATGATGTAATAATTCAGAATTCTGTATTGACAAACACTCCTTCTTCAATCAAACATTTTACAAACTCCAACATTCTATCAATAAAACGTTTCATTTATGCTATTCTCAAATTTTCAGATTAATTTAATCACAGGAACAAATTTCGTCATTTTCTTCCACCTTACCCCTTAGCACAATCTCTTATTTTTTTCCCGTTTACGACCGACCGACCGAACCGAATAACGACCATTGACCCCAAGCAACCTAAGCGGCCATTTATCTTTAGTTTGGATTACATCACGCTCAAATGCAGAACTTTGATGTTCCCAATGCAACCTACGCCAGTAAAACACCAAAGTGAGGGTGTCCAATTACTGGGATTAATCTGGGGCTAATCGGCTGATATTTGAAATGTTTTGTCACCATTTAACGCAACGATACTCAACCTTTTTTCTCTTCGGGCCACATACATGTATTTGTAAAGTTACGCGGGCCGCAACACTATACTGGTATGACGAAAAAAAATCATCAACCCCCCCCCCCCAACATTTTTTCGATTTAATTTTGAAGACACTCCGCTATTAATAATAATAATATTTGGATAATTTGTAGAGCGCTGTTTTTGTGAAAAATTACCTAATTATGCGTATTTATATTATAAGAAAATAGTACTTTATACGACAGCAAGAAATGCTTTTAAAATTAGTAGGTACCTGACTATCCATTGACATTAACCAGTTTCTATGTATTATAATTGATGCGGTTGTTTCTAGAAGTGGCACTTTTTGTTTATAAATTACTAGCTGGTACACGGCATGCGTTGCTATGCCGTTTAATAAGGAAATAGTTTCTCACTGCGTGTCCTTTACCATTCGTCTCTTTCCCCTTCCGCCTCCCCTTTCTCTCCCGCATCCCCTTCCCCTCTCGCGTTCCCACTCCGCCTCCTCCACCTTCCCTCTCCCCACTCCACTCCCCCCCTTCCCCGTCCCGCGACTCCCCCTCCCAAGCTCACCTCCCCCCTCCCAGATTCCCCTCCCCTTTCCCTGGTTTCACTCCAACCCTCTCGCACTCCATACATTCAGTCCCGGTACATTCAGTTTTCAAATAGCTCGTGTGCCACCTATTCAATTTTTTTTATACAAATTTCATAACGTCAGAGCTCACCAGTGGTTTTATACAAACCTTGTCCTGACAATAACGAACACAAAAAAAAGAATTATCCAATTTGGTGCAGTCGTTAGGAAGTTATGCGCTTAGCATCACATTGAGAGATTCATATTTATATTAAAGATTTGCGCGCGTACTTGTGTGTCAAATATTTGTTTTTTGGGATTAAATCTAGCGTGTGTAAATAGCAACACTCTTACACATCTGCCCTGATGATGGACACTGTAACGCTGTCCGAAACGTTGGCTAAAGACGGAGGTAGGAAAACAAAAACAAATAACAAAAAAAAATCTTTTGGCCGTGAATATCTAAACAAGTATCTTACTCTTGTACCAGATCGTGTGGACCATAATGACTAATGACAATCCTTTTCGGGTGTCACTATCTGTGGCCTGTGCGTCAAAGTCGAAACGAATCTCAAGATTATAAATCGAATCGAATCGAATATTCGAAATTTAGAATGATAGTTTTTTTTAAATCAAGTTCCTGATGGTAAAGTGGTTAGGGCCGCACACAAAAGCTTGGCGGGCCGCATGCGGCCCGCGGGCCGCAGGTTGAGTATCGTTGATTTAACGTGTAAGATTATTTAACGTTGGGAGCAGACAAATGCATTGGTTTATGGGCCTGGGTGTGCGTCGGATTCTGAAGTGTCACACAATCAAGTCTACTCTTGACGACCTTACACCACTACGCTTACATCGGTCTAGAAGTTTTTCAGATCTCCTCGTTTGCAATAAGACTGTACACGATTCATACACGTATCATAAATATCTGCCAATTACATCCGCCACTGGCAGAAATTCGAGTAAGCGTCAACGTGCATTGCTAGCCTCGTTTCCACTGAGAAAAAAACAGACAATGTTGATTAAAAAGGTTATATATGTAGATAATATTATGTGAGGTCTTACCTGTGTAGAAGTGGGGGTCCCTCTCTCTGAAGTGATGATGCCTCGTGGATACATCTGATGTCCCTGGTTTGTGCAATTGAGGAATTAAGTTCAACCAAAGCGCCATCTTGTGCCCTCGATAATGACTCTTCATTTTAGGCTTCAGACCTGTCAAAAAACCAATTTCAAAATAAGCTAAGAAATTTTACCAACATTTCTAGAATTTAAGGCGAGAGTGATTATTACTTAGGGGTTATTATTGACGATCAACTGCGTTGGGAGGCACACATCAATTCTACAACAAAAAGACTTCGCAAATTATGCTACATTTTCTACTCTCTCAGATCTATTCTTAACCTACAAACACTGAGATGTGTTTACTTTGCACTTTTTCAATCAATTGCTACGTATGGTATCGTGGGATGGGGAGGGTGTGCAATGTCAATTCTATATCCCATGGTCTTAATTCAAAAACTTCTGCTAAGGATAATATTCAAATGTAACCCATCACACCTATCAGCACCACTTTTTAAAAAATTCACAGTGTTAGACATTCGACAATTATACATAAAGACAATTCTCATATTCCTATGGAAAAATGATTTGATGGAAAAAACACAAAAAAAAATTCACACTCGGTACTCGTCACACCTAAAATGCATAATTCCTACTAAAACAACTTTCGCACAGCGACAGTTCTCCTATATTGCCCCCAAAATGTTCAACTCATTGAATAATGATACTAGGAAATCGAAAACTGATAAGCTTTACTAAGTGTTTACAGGATTGGTTATTTACAAAGGGGAGGAACTATTTTAAAGAATGCCTGAAGTCTACAAATTAAGTTAATTTGCTTTATTATTATTATTTTTTTTAAATTCAAATAAAAAAAAACTTTTGATTATTATCATAATAATATTTATATTTGGATGACTTATTTTCAAAATCTCCACAAGAAGAGTCATTCACGTATTTATCTACTTATCATGTATTTATGTACCTATTTTATTTAAGCGAAACAGCTGCCTACAATAAGAATGGTATATTTATATGTTTATTATTATATAAATATTATCTACTTAATTGAGAAACCACTTAAAGAATTCATACAAAAACATTGTCCCTAACTGAACTATATATTAACCAATAACAATTCTTACTTTTATATAATTATATATTCATAATTCGACTACCATAATACGGGCATATGCCTAGCGTGGTAGTCGAATCACCTGTAAAAACTGTATAAAAAGTTATATGATGAATAAAGAAAAAGAAAAAAAAAAAAAATATATATATTTTCGATTAATCTTTACTACTTACTAATCGGTTTACCCGTGAGTCGAAAATATGCGTTAAAGAAAATGAAGATAATGTAGGTGGTTCTTAGTCGAAGTATGGTACAGTTAAACATGACCGAATTTCATATCGACACCGTGGCGCAGTGGTTAGCGCGTTTGCCCGGAAAGCAAGAGGTCCTGGGTTCGAGTCCCAGAGGTGTGAATATGTTTTTCTGATTTTTCTGTTTCCAGATTTTCGATTGAGTTTCGCTTATATTATCTTCATTTATTTAAAAATATTACAATTTGAGGTTTTACTCATAAAAAAATTCATCCTAGACTAGCAGAAAAGTCAATAGATGTCGCATATTAAATAAAATGGATAAAGATTTATCCAGACACTATCTAGAGAGCATTTAGTTCGGGTTTGAATCTTGCAATCATACATAAAGATAGTTGCCAATAATATATGCCTTAAAGAAAATGAAGATAATGTAGGTGGTTCTTAGTCGAAGTATGGTACAGTTAAACATGACCGAATTTCATATCGACACCGTGGCGCAGTGGTTAGCGCGTTTGCCCGGAAAGCAAGAGGTCCTGGGTTCGAGTCCCAGAGGTGTCAATATGTTTTTCTGATTTTTCTGTTTCCAGATTTTCGATTGAGTTTCGCTTAAATTATCTTTATTTATTTAAAAATAAAAGAAATAGTTTAAAACTGAAGCTTTTTCTACAGTTTCGCTTCAGTAGAAATAAAATTAATTTGTTATTTATCTCATAAGAAATATAAGCATAAACTACAAGATAATAATTTTTTTTTTAAGAAAACTATAAACGCACAGAAGAAACACCTCTAAATAACACGATTTTATGGCAACGGTGTTATTTATGACCGTGATAAACTTTTTTCGATGATATATTCTTATTTGTTAAATGAATAAAAACTGGCGTTTAAATTTAGCGTATTAGAATCCGCTTGCCAAAGGGGATACGATACCTGCCACCTGTATTCGTTGTGACATAAGACTCACTTAGAATAGACATGTTTTTGGCTTGTATATATTCCTCTTCACGATGTTTCTAGTTTAGTATAACAAATTAGCCCTTATCAAAATACCATTAACAGATAAGTTGAACAATCTACAGGTTCCTTTTCGAATGCTTTGAAAGCTATTTCTCCATTTTGTGCAATAAAATTAAGAATATTCGTGTGGCTAGGTCACATAACAATGATCACATAATATCTACCTACGTTTGTATCTTCACAGTTCCGTTAAAATTTATCCACAAATTGATATGCTAATGATCTATAAGTTTACGGAATTAACATTTATTTTGTTCAGGTGGTAAATTTTATTTTCAATCAGAAAAAAATGAGGTAGATACTAAAATATTTGAGAATAACCAACACTCATAAAACGAAATTATCGTAAATCAAATTTATCGACTGAGCGGCTTCCATTTGCAAATCAAATATCTAATTATTTTCTAACTCCAAGCGAATTAAACTCGACCATTCTAACAACTCAAACAATACGCTTTGTTTCCTAGGATATGAAATTTAACTATGCGCTGCGATGCACACAGCACACAGCACAGTGGGGCATTTATTACTCAATAAACTTTACGCTTGAATTCTGCAGTTGAAGCCATTCGACATAATCCTAACAGGCTTTCACAAATATGTTCGAGTATTAGTCACAAAAATTAACATTTCCCATCCCTTGCGGCTGTTAAAATACACTACCAACAGAGTGAATAGATTATTTGTTAAGTTCCTGAAAATAGATTGAATTTTTTTTAAAATTCAATAATATAAATGTAAATATATTATGCGCTTGTGTATATACATATATTTATTTTATTTAATCAGAGTAAATAATAATAAATAATAATGATGTCGGTTGAGACGTCACAGATGCGACTGAGGACCCAATTTGGCACATTATTTTATGATTTATTTTATATTTATAGCCCGGTCGGTTGCCGAGCTGGCATCGTGTTTGGGTCCATTGTTGGGTCCATTGTCCGGTCCATCGTTCAATTTCTCATCTGGCTGAGGTAATCCATCATGACACTAGCAACATTTTCCACTTACTGTGGTGGTAGTAGGAGATTTTCACAATAGTAGGAGATAGCACGTTCTCTGATGATAATTGTATAATGTATTGCATTCTACTTTTAATAAGTTTTTCTGTTCTAGAAGTTGATAATTCATGGCGGAATTCCATTATAATAACATATTAAAACAGTTTTTAACTTTTACAGTTTTTTTTTATTTGTTTGACCTTTACCTCACTTATTCGAATGAGAATCTGAGATTGGTCGGTTTCTTCTCACCTTTTTAAAATTCACCTCCTTGACTCTCAAGATTGTACATTCTGAGTTCTAGATGTGTGAACTTTAGATCACATATTATAGCGGTTGCTACTAGCGGTGTGTCTTTATTCGCAATTTTCGTATGGTGCTGTTGGCAGCGATGTATTCTGAAGGCGGCACGCGATCTTCCTGAGTTCGTTCGAGTAATTTCGGCCCGCTTCAGTTGGTGAGGAACTGCAGAGAAGGCAGTCGTGTATTGTGGAACGGGCTGTCATTTGGTGCTGGACTCAACGATCATCGGAATGTGAGATTAAATTAGTCATTATAATCAGATCAAGATATTTAGTCTTTTATAGAGATTACTGATGTATAAATATGTATTGTTAATTCCGTACAGGCGCTCTTCAGCGTAATCTTTTAATTTTGTCACATGTTATCTTTCGTTTGGCACGTGTTGAGAGTTCGCTATCATTTACAGCTGGAATGGTTATTTCGTATCCAGCCACCCCTGATCTTTATTAGTCTCATGTTTTTAAGAGAATGTTACCCAAGGAGAGGGATATTTTTGGACAAAAATTATTCATTGTTAACTTACATGAAATTTTCATTCCCTAACTACCCACTTGCCTTGCATGTGTTAATCTAGAGTATTGCATACAAATCACATGATTGGAAATGTGTTTCTTTGGTGACTACTTATATTTAGTGAGGCCGATGTGGAGGAAGATACATAACCTTGGTGGGTATTAATATAGGTAATTATTCAATACTACAATATTTTTGTTATTATTTTTAATTGATAAACTAACGTTTAAGACAAGATTTGTATGCATAGCACAAAGGGTAACAATTATTATAAGCAATAATTATCAGCCTGAAACACTCATCTACATAACTAAGACTTGAACTCGTGTCCTTCAAGTCCCGTTGGCGGCATGTATCTTTTCTCGGAAGATTTTTTCAATGTAGATGAGTGTTTCAGGCTGATAATTATTGCTTATGATAATTGTTACATATTTTTGTGTTGTCTCTCTATTAATATATATGTTCTTTTCTATCAAGTGTTATCTAAAATTCCCTCCCCTCCATTCAACATATCATGTCTTCTAAATCTGAACTCGACTCAAATCTTCCACGTAATTCTGAAATTTCCACACTTAAATAAAATTAATATATAAATTCACCTTTCCTTTCTCTGTTATTTTAAATAGTGGCCCTTGAAGGGTGAAAGCCAGATAAGATTTAATACCCCTCCCCCCCCCCCCCCCCCCCTCACCCCCACAGTAAATTAAGTCAGTTGGTCAAAAAATTTAATCTGCAAGCAGTATTCCACAATTGTCACGAAAGCTGAGTGGATTAAGGATGAGTGTGGAACTGTGCTCATAATATCAGCCACTGTCCAAATGAGATCTTTTGCTTACGAGGCTCCGATTATTCCCAGGCAAACAATGCTACTAATTATTCATTGAGCTATTGAAAACTCGCGGACGCAACCCGATGATCATATCGAGTTCAGATGTTTAATTTGAATCTTTGATCAACAAAACTTTAAATGAATATAATTTTAAGAGAACTAACATACATTTCCATAGTGTAACAACTTCTTCCAAACGAGTGAAAAATTTTCAATGTTCTTCCAACGATTTTAATAAGTCATAGCAAGTGAGGTCCACGCTAAGACTTTCACAAAAGTGTACTTAGTGTTTAATATTAAGACATATCTCAAACATAAGTTACCTCGTACCACATAATGTCTAAAGTTAACCAAATAAAATATTGCCGACTGATATACACTTACAAATGATTGTTTAAATTGCGGGTAAAGAATCTTTTTTTTTGTTAATTAATTACTCGAAATGAAAGATATTCAAACACAAGAGATATATACTATGGTGTCCGCCCGATTGTCGGCGAATTACTTCCCAATGGGAAAAGTTTGAACACGGAAAACAGTTGATTTTTTAAAGGTGTATAATAGTATTGGGTAACAATATCGGTGACACCAGGAAACACAGTCCCATCCAGTAAAAACTGCGAATAGTACATCTCTTATATTTCAATGCCTTTGCTCGAAACCATCAAAATTTTACCACCAATAGTGAGGCGGGATGAAACCATAAAACTCAATAAATTTTTGCTGCTTTCACAAAATTACTATTTTCTAGAGACTAGTAATAGAGAAGCAACTGGTAAAAGGTTACCAATTTCAAAACCTATTTTTAATCCAAGCATTCACTTGATTCATATATACTCAAAAATAAGTTAAAGAAAAGTTATAAAATATGTACGTATTATACAGAAACTATCGAAGTATTTTAATTGCTTTATTGCTTTTATAACCTTGAACTTGTCTGTGAAGTTAACAATTACAAATGTAAACGGTACTTGTGCCCTCATTAATTTAGCATTAAGTTCTACAAATAACAGCATGCACCTACCTAATGTGAACTAAACCAGGCAATTTGACTGTCCTAAAACGGGAAATCTCCTAGTTGGACAGTTAAAGGTTTCTTATGATGTAAATGTATTTTTTTTTAATAAAATTTATTGTTGAAGCTTTGTTTTGGTTCCTGCAATGCATTAACTATAATTCTCTTATAAACACGAAAATATTTGTTTGGAATAACTTTTCACTGAGCAATTTTAATGCCAATATTTTTTTTCCAAAGTTAAATAACAGCACAATATTTAAAGAAAAACGTAGCAAAGTTCTAAAACTCTTCAAATTATGGTGACCTACTAATGAAGTAATCGCTTTCCCCGATCTCCCCTTTTTACGGAGCAGTTTTCCGACCGTCAGCGCTTTCGTTCCGGGATTAAAATTCCTCAAATATCCCAAGAAAATGGATTAAGTACACAATTTTCGATAAATCAGGGGCCGATGAAATTGGAATTTTATATGAAAACAAATCTTTGGACGAAGAAAACATTGTTAGAGATTTTATCGTCAGAGTTAGGCGGTTGAATTTATTACCCGTTGAACAAATACATTTGATTGATTAAAGTGATTCGTAATGTTTATTAGTCAGATTAATAAACCGGTCCATTTGAATATCAAGTAAATTGCAATGCATTTCGATATCGGTAGTAATAATCCCTCAATCACAAATATTTACTTAAGAGAAGACCTCTAAAATAAAAATAGTAATTTTTAAATCGAAGTGTTTAAATTGCAAAAAACTTTTTCCGTGTTAGCGAATTTAGACAGAGTAAGCTGCTAATGACTTTCAATATTTAATCAGCATTGAAAGTTTAAATTAGTTATTTACGCTGTTTGTTTTCACGTAGCGAGTCTCTTCTGCTCGAAAATCCATGATGAAAATTAAAGTGCCGTCGAACGTAACGTAATAACTGACTGTAAGCTTGGTAACATAAAGCATCTAGGGCTCGCGTGAATAGCCAAGTTTACTAACTTCTGAAAGGCATTGAAAGTTACATCGCAAATAAATTTTAAAATTAACTCGCTGAGGGCTTTAGTTAATTTTTTTAAAGAAACATAATGATAGGTATATTAGTTTTTAATATACTCGTAAATACTTAAGTAATCCACATATATTTATTTCTTCAACGGTCGGTGGGTTTTTTCAGGTGTATTTTTTTTATTTACAAAGCTCCACAAAGGAGGCTCCATGGAAAATAATTTCCCTAAAGGCCTACGTCATCTTTGGAAATGCTGTGTGGAGGGTCTTTTAAAAGAAAGAAAGGAAAGGAAATTCTGGGAAAGAAAAAGGAAAGAGAGGTAGGAGTCCAAGAGTGACGAACGTATAAATTCTTCCTTTCCACTGCGATGCAAAGTGATGGTTCAAGAGAGTCCTGCTAGAAAGGTCAAATAATCTCCCTCAGCCAGTGTCTCCCGATCGGGCCTGCCACGCAGTAAGTGGGCAGACGCATCTGCGGCCAAGATAAAGACAAACGTCATCCCGTGAACCTGGGCACCCCTGCTAAGTCACCGAACATAGCCAACCACTCGGGCTAACCCATGGCAGAGGTGTTGTTTATCCAATAAATAATTCCCGGGACCGCGGTACCTAAACTGCATCCCAAATTGAATTAAAATTTCTCGATTAAGTAATTCGAAATCATGAAAAAATTAACTTTTCAAACGATATTCGTTACAGATTTCTTTTGTAGGACGGTTTAAGGATAAATTATAATCCTCGAGTGAAATCGTAGCATTATTCGTATTTTAGAAAAACCGGAAGAATAGTGTTAGGGCATAGGTGATTATTATTACTTTTTGTGTATACCAACGTACTCAATCACCCTCTTGCCCAAGTCTTTGTCACCGGAAGAAAGGATACCTGCTTGTACCCTTTCTACCGTGCAAACAGTAGAAAAGCAGAAGCGTGGAGTTTTATTGTACATATAAGAAAACAGGGAAGAAATCCATAATTAAGGTAGGCACATTCAATATTCTCGGAGCACCTCCACGTTGCACCAATTTCCGTTCCCAAATATCCTTCCATCCTTTCGTAATCAAAAGACAAAATCCGCGGCCTGCAGCACGATCTTTACAGGAGCTATCAAACAAAAAGAGAAAGAAAAACCTGACTGGTTGAAAGAGTTGTAGTTTCATCTTCTTTCAATAGATGACGATAGCATAGTAAGTGATATGGATTTTTTCTATATGCCAAAAGATAAATACTGTTGTGTCCCGTAGTTTCCAACGAAGAAGTGTTGAGTATCTTCCAAATATCGTGATTACTTGTCGATTTATTAAGTTATCATAAATATTACAATGAATGTTAAACTGGACAGACGTCCTTACTAGACAAGGCTCTAAATCAGGGGTGGGGAACCTGCGGCCCGCGAGGCTTTTTTGTGCGGCCCGCGATCACTTCAGGTGCGGTCTACTGAAAAAAAAATACACCAAAAAAGTACTACAAAAAATTACACTCAGAATGCGAGAACGGTTTTCTTTCACTTCACAGTGTTTCAGCTACATTTTAAAGCTTCTATTACTAAACCCAGAGAAAGTCATAACATAGCAGACAGGTATGTGCTTACATATGCACCTACGTTTCTAGAAATCAGATTAGACATAAATGCATACATGATTCAACATCGTTCTTTTAGTTTTATTTTAATTTCTTATTATTATACAATAGGGAAATTAGTATCGAAAAAATATCTCAGTATTGATGACAATTCTATTCAGAAAGGAAAAAATATGATGTGCTTTCTTTATATATTGCCACACTTCTGCTATAAAAATAGTTAAATAAAAAAAAATCGGTACAAATTATTGAAAATAGTTAAATAAATATAAAATTATAAAAAAAAATATTGCAGTCAATAAATTTGCTGTAAAATGCAGGAAAACCATTCACGGGTTCTGAGTACAATTTAATTTACGCTGGTGAACTTCTATGCAGAATCCTTTCCCAAGTTAAAACCATTCTTGTGTTTTTATTAAAAATTCCTGACTGAAAATGCGGACTGCTGACGCAATTTGAAGGAAACCATCCATATGCTTCTAGTGCAAAAATCGGAGGAAAACCATTACCGTGTTCTGGGTGTAGTATCAAAGCTGGGAACTCGCATGCAGATTCGATCTAAAGTTAAAACCAGTTTCATTTTCCGAATGATCAGTCGAAATTCCAGTAGCGGATTAATCTGCTGACGCATTTCAAAGAAAACCGTTCTAATGGAGTTTCGAGTGGAGTTAAAATTTTTGTTTAGCCATGTTGCGCTGCAAAATTCGTAATTGGTATGAATATTACGAGAGTTATACTAATTATAGCTGGTGACTCGCATAGTCGCACTCTTAATTCAAAACTAGTTTTTGTGTAACGATCAAATTCCAGTTGTGGATTCATCTGCTGACACATTTTGAAGGAAAACATTATTTTATTCGAAAAGCAGTTATTAAATTCTAGTCGCAAACTATGTTTGTGCTGCTAGAATCGAAGAAAAACAATTTTCATGTTCTGAGTGTAGTTTTTTTAATTTACCGCAAACAGATTTAATTTAAATCAGTTCCGTGTTCAGAAGAAATAAATAATAAGTTGCAGATTCATCAAAGGAAGCCATCCCCCCTACCTTGTGAAGTTTTACAAGTTTTTTTTTGAAGTTTGTACCTTTGAGTTGCACACCGTATGCTGCAAATTCTGAGAAATTGACTGTTCCGTGTGTGACGGTCATTTAAGCTTATGGACTCTTGCGTAGCATTAACCTTAAGTTAAAATGTGCCTGCCTCGTATCCTAAACATGATGTAAAAAAAATCGAGAAGCGATATTCTATGCTGACGCCATTCAAGAGATACCATTTTAGATTTCTAAGAGCTGTAATAAAAATTTGTGTACATGATTTTTTAATTATAAGTATACTCATCACATGTTATAAATTAAAATGAGGTCATTATAAAAAAATTAAAGATTTCTAGAATATCCAAATGGCCCGCGATGCCAAAAAGGTTACCCACCCCTGCTCTAAATAGTTCTGCCGCTCCCGCTGGCGGACTGGAGGAGCTCGCCCAACTCGCTGATGCTTTTGACAATCATCGCAACTATTCGTATATGAGACACGAACGACTATAGATGGCACCCTTCTGATAACATACTTGATTGCCATCTGTTGGGATTAAGCAAAACCTTACTACTAACAATTCCATCGACATCTTTTGAAGGAAGCTGAAACTCCTTGAATAACTAATACACTACAGTTACAGTCCTAGCTTTATTTTTTTCGGAATAATTTCAACATAATAAAAAAATACAGTGGTAAAAAGGTAATTTTATTATTTTTAATATTATTATTCGCCATCATACCAAGAAAGGCTTAAAGTTTGAACTTGAAAAGAAAATTACTCAGCAATTGCGCGTTTCGTATAACGTTGATATTTGAAACCGATGTCAAAGCTCTGGAAACTCGAAAAACCTTTTTAATGGGGGTGAGAACTATGTAGAGTTTCGAATGAGGCACGAAAAGGTCGTAATTTAAAGCTCCTCATAAAGTCGTCCTAGGGCAAGCTTACAAATAAAAACGTCACAGGTCGAGTATCCACGTAGAATAGTCGTATCTTGACATTTAAATAAAAACGTCACAGGTCGAGTATCCACGTAGAATAGTCGTATCTTGACATTTAAATAAAATATGCAAGATATTTTTTTGTATTTTATTTGTTTATTTCACGAAAAAATGGTACAATTTTTAGTATCATATCACCCGCCATGCTAGCGATGTCCCTTTGTTACGGTAGGTGAAGTTAACAGATTAGAAATATACATAATATGTTTGACAATAATAGTAATTCGATTATAAAATTCAGATCAATTAAAAATATTTTACATATTATTTAAACTAGGAAATTTAGATAGGGATTTTGGGAAGGGTAGATTAGATGGATATGTATGTATGATGGTATTATAAAATTGAAATGTTTTGCAAAATTGTAAGGTTCCGTAGCATTATTTCATGTTTTTGAAAGTAAAGCGTAAGGTTTCGGTATTTAGGTTGTCAGGGAGAAGGTTGAAAATTTTAGGGGCTAGGTAGATGAAATGTCTTTGTGCTCGTAGTATATAGTTTGCAGCAATTCAATAAGTCAAGTTCAGAGTGTGATGAATGCTAACCTTCAACCTACGAGAAGCCCACAAGGAAAATTTTTTTTTCTCCTCAATACTATGTAGAGAATTCGGTACATTCGGCGACATCTGTCCGAGCAGTTCGGAACTATTACAGAGATCTGTATAAAGACTGAAGCGAGGGAAGCCCCGTATCATAATTGTCTCGAGAACAAAGAAAGTTTAAATCTTACCAATATCCCTTTGTGTACAGCGATTAATAATAATCTGAACCAATCAGAGAAAATAGAGGCGTGTATAGGATTAGTGGACTTTGATCAGATTGAGTGGCCTTGAATAAATTCTCACAGGAACGTAGGGTGAACGAACTGTATAATAAACAAACCTTTAGACAAAGAGTTGAAGGATTATTAACCCCGGATCGTGTTTACATAAGGCGAGATCGAAAACTGGAGGTTTTGGGCGCCAAAAGTTTCAAATGGAAACAAAAAAATCTTAGACGGGAATGTTGAAAATAAATATCACCGATAAGGGCACGGAAAACGTAACATGAATGGTCCCAGGGGACGATTTAATTAAAACCGACCTGGAATGATCGCAAAAAACGGGTGGAATCTCGGAAAATTTCAAAACTGAAGATAATAGCCTGGGAAAGGGGGAAAACCCTATTTATATGGTGATGGAACGGTGAAACGAAGTAATTAGAACCAAATATCTCAAGAGAAAACTAATTGGAACTACTTGAATAGGTACCGATATAAGGATTACTCTGTTCTGACAACACCATTCACAAAAAACAGGAGATTGAGAAAATTATATCTAAGACCGCAGTACATTTTGGTCACTCTACAATTAAAGCAAATCGCAGGAAAAGATGCTTAACGTAGTCTGACGAAAGGAAAAATGAAAAATATACATAAAACAGTGGAAAATTATTGTTATCAATTCTAAATGAAGCGGAGATATTAGGAAGACGATTTTTAGAAGAAAATTTAATAAAAAAGATGGTGGTTTCGTTGGGGGCATAGAGTGTGCTAGTTGCAATCTCAAAGGAATACAATTAGTATTGTTAAGTGTCTGGGGTCAAGTAACAATACCGGACAAATTACGGATGATTTTATTCAACAGAAATGGTCGTTTTATGTCATTTGTGCCGTTGAAAGGATCACATAATTGAGCTTGGTTACTGACAAAGTGGATGCAGGAAATGGTTGTCGACCACACATGTATTTTGTTTTCAAAAACAATGAAGATCCGAACATGCCTTTTATTTACACAAGGCCCATTATCGATTAAAAAGGGCAATAAAAATTATCATTGCTCTAACGTAATGTTTAGAATATAGAATTCCCATAAAACTTTATTACAAACACATTAACAATGACTTATTACCAAAGTACATAAAAATTTTAAATAAATACATGTCAATGAGAAAATTTATGTGATTTCCTACGTGAGAGAGATTTTAGGCTGGTTTCGGTCTAAAACATGAGATAGGAGATTATCAGAGATTTGACAAAAGGTCGTATACGGAGGAACCGAATTTGGGTTTTTTTCTATGAAGGTCTGGGTGATCAGAAGTCATTTTCCTACGAAAGGAGAGCTTTAAGAAGTCTTTAAAACGCCATGGTTGGATAAAGAACGGGGAGTTCGTTGAGAGTTTTGTTGAGAGTCCGTTGGCAGTTGGGATACAGACCGGGGTCCAGGAACAAACGTATAACTCTTTATTAAAAGTTGAAATTTCTACAAGTGTTTGCAAAGGAGTAAATTCGGTATATAATCTCCCTTTTAAATTGAGGAATAAAAAATCCGAAAAAGTGCTTAAAAATAATACTTCGTGAAAGTTCGGGTGTTTTGTTTTATATTGAAAGTGTTTAAAATCAGTAAATAGGAATTTAATAATATTCGTGTTTCTTTTACAACATATAGTTATTGACTTTCTAATATTTAACAAAAATACAGTGTCTTAAAATAAATACAGTTTACCGGATAAAAGAAAACACATGACGCGATTATTTTTAAAACTAACTAAAGATGATATAATAATTAAAACTATAATTTTACTTTAAATTACTTAATATCGGTGAAATTAATAACAATAACAAATTGCTCGATTCATGGTGTTACGACAATAAGATGCCTTAAAATTTCATTGTGATTTAAATAACTAATTACAATAAACAAAAGTGATAATAATTCGAACACTTAGAAAACGTGCGTATCTACGGTTATTAATTTAAAGTGATATTAAAATATTCAGAATAAATAATAATTTACCTAATTCCGGATTTTAAAATTAAAACATCTGAATTGCAATTTGATAAATCATTTTTCGAATCGAATGAAATAAAAACAATAGTTAGTACGAGGTTGAGAAACTAAGTGAAATACCGAAGTGAATCTTAAATAGACAGATATTTGAAGAGTTTTCCCGTCATCAGAGTCATTTCTCAAAAAGGCCGATAGGAATCCGTTAGCTAGGAAACAAAAGAGGGAAGCCTCGATCACAATGTCGTTGTCATAAGATTCCCGACTTGAAAAATTGTAATCGATCGAGGCTGGTAAGATTTAACCAATTATTAATTATTTTCAGAGACAGAGAACGGGCGGCATCACCAAAAAATCAATCGGAGTTTTAAAGTTTTGTCACTAACACACTGATAACAATTCCCACTTGCTCGAAAGTAGGTCAAATAGGAAATACCTGCATTAGAAATACGCTAATTTATTATAGCTCATATAAAACGAATCGAGGCGCGTAGAACGTAATGAATGACTATTGAGGAATCCCCTTATTCTATATTTCGTATGCGGAAGTAATCTTGCGTCTTAAAATCAGGTCAAACATGAAATACCTTTTTAAAAATTAGGTCATACAAGTACTTGTTTTAGTTAGGTAGGTCTATTGTTTATTTAAGAGCGCATAAGGATATGGCGACATAAGATATCAGTTTGATTCGTAACCGAAATACCTATATTTCTCAAAACTAGGCCAAGCAAATTATACCTTAGTTGAAACTAGGTCATCCAGATACCTCTTAGGTTAGCAAAGTACCTACTTAAACGACCAATTTTTGGGTAAAAACTAGGACAAATAAAATATAAGAGTGTTAGTTAAACAATGAATCGTGTTTCAAAAGGACAATGACTGTAGAAATAAAACGAAAAGAAACGCATCACTAAATCAATTTTGGTATCCTAGCGTACTTGTAAAACAAATACCTATTAGCTTCCTTTCACCGGCATGATTAGGGTATGTTTATATGACCTTCGATTGTGTATCTAAAATTCCGATTGGAGTTCAATGTCACCCATTGACACAGTCAACTAGATTCCATCAACAAATAAATAAAACAAGGCATAAATGCCAAGGGACAAGTTTATCAATTATAGCTTACGATGAAATCTGCATTCAATATGTGATAGCAACATCGACGTTAAATTCACTCAATTCTAAACAACTTGATTATACTAGAGCGATCGCCAATAGGTAGCATTGATTTAGCGTGCAAAATTTCGCAAAGTAAAAATACTGCGAATAGCCTCAAATTCAAAGAGAGCTTATCACAATTATTCAGGAGGTCATTGATTCAATGATGACTTGATTTATCTCATTCTTTAAATTTCTCCTATAGGAAGTAGGTATCCAGGAATCCATAATCATCCGCAATCCTAAATACCTAACACACGAGGAACTAGTGACCTCATTTAAAAAACACTGGTGTTCAAATACTCATACAGTCCTAAATCCTGAATTTGCTCACGCATATAAATTTCAAGGCTGCTGTATGCAATTATGTGCCGATCGGAAGGGTAGTGAGAACTTTGTCCGAGAGGAAAAATTTAAATCCTGTGACGGTATTGTCGAGATGGGGGCATGCGGGAAGAGGTATGGACGTATGCGGATAATACGCAGGCGCGGCATTTAAAACTACAGGTTATTTGCATACCGTAAGCTCTTGTCAAACCTGAAAGCAAACATAAGGCTCATAAGGTGCGTTTTATGTCAGCTAGTCAGAGGTGGGGGAGCGTATTGCTAATGGCTAGTCACGTGGGAGTATGGATTCGCCTAAAACAGCTGCGTGCCACATTCAACGGATAGAGGCATGATAAGGGAAGACATGTAATACCCCTTCTAGATTCAGTAGAGTTAAATTCAATCCGGAGGAGACGGAAGTCGGAGTAAGACAGAAAAACGGCATGAAGACTAGGTATTCCCCCTGCTGGCGTGAAGGGCCCCTTTCATAGCATGAGACGCCCGTTGAAGAGGGTAAAACTCGGATCTAAGGACAAGCCTAGCAAACGTACTGGGGAGAATCCGGTTTGTAATTGTTGTTCATCGGTTTTCACTTGGTTAGCGGAGGAGCCGACTTTTCAGCAAACATATTATCCCCATATCCATCCATGTCCATCCATTCCTACCTTTTCTACAATTTTGCGAGTACTAACCATGAATACTAACCATGAATACAAAACACTATGTTAGGGGAAGTTGCAGACAAGGACTTCGAGTGATAAAACTGGACCTTCAAATACGACCATCCTACAAGGGTAAGGATTTCTTTCTTGAAATGTTTAATTTATTAACTGTTGGTTTATGTTATCGATGCATCAGCGGTGATAGGAAGAATTAAATAAACAAACAAAATTCCTACGGAAATCAAGTAGACACGAGGTTTAAGGGTGAGGCTATTTTATCAAACTCGGTTTAATATACTAAAATAATAATAACTAAATAGATCGGAAAATTCTCACACTTTCTCTAAAAGAATCTAGGGGTTACCACACGTAATACATTATCTTCTCTACATATGTGTGCGTACTAGGTATGCAAACAGATGTAAATTCTAAAACAAAAAAATACACAACGAAGAATATAGAAATAATGTGAACAAAAAATCTTAAATCTTGTTTACTGCGAGAAAATCGCAGGGATTTGAGAAAATAGGGTAGGTTCAGCTAGATTATAAAGTATAGGGGTTAGAAAATCACGAGCCTGAGGTAGAAGCAAACCAGAAAGAGGGTAAGTCAGGCCATCATACCTAGGGGTGTGATCAGTAGGACATAAGGGTAGAATTATCAACGTAGCTACGAGATTTGAACTACGAGGTAGAAGCTTAGAAAAGTAAATCAATTAGGTAGGGTTCATCACAATTGGTGTCAAAGCCAGGAGTGGCGGACCATTACAAGAGACAACACCGTGACCTGCCATTTTCTTGTACCAACATTTTCAAGAGTCGTAGAAACTTGAAGGTTTCAAGAGTCGTGAGAAACTAATGTGATATCACGTGCTAAATTATTTAAGACATTATTGTTTAATTTATTTTTTAATTTATTGAAGTCAGGTTCTGGTTTCAGCTCTGTCACTAGTTGATTAAACCACACCACTCCATTGTACGTGAAGTAGTGTTGTGCAAAATGGTATGCATTAATGTATGTATATGTAAGCTAGTTCTCCTTTGTGGTTTGCCAAAGAAAAATAATTTCTTTCAGTGCCTGTCTTCTTTGGAGGTGCTGTGTGGTGGGTCTGTTTAATGAGATGAAGTAGTGAACATCTTGAATATTACATGGCAAAACAAAATTTGCTGTGAAAATACAAAAAACGTGATTGAAACTAATTGAAAACAAAATGGTGGATGGTGGAGTATTGAAAATTCAACCAACTGGCTGATAAATTTATTAAATTAATTTATAAATTATGCTGACAAAAACAAATTTGTTTTCTCTTTTTGGAAGGGTGATATATCATTAAAAACATTTACCAACTCGTGCAGCCGTGTATTCCGAGAAAAAATGTGAAAACACTAATTTTGTAGCGAAATTCGTAGTTCGCATTTTTCCATAAAATCGCGATGGAGAGCGAAGTTTTTCCGGAAAAACTCTCGCAGGCCATGTTTTTCCGTAAAACCGTCATAGGTCGCTTTCATTCCGGTGCTATGATAGACATGTGTAATAAACAGTACATGAGTGTGTTTGTGTTTAACGCCGTTTTCAGCGAGGGTTTATTCGTCCGTATTAATCTAACTTCTGGAACTCTCCGTGTGGATGCTATTCGGCTGGGCATTTACTGTTTGTGTTTAGTATTGGCCATGTGGGCCACCTTTGTTTTGGGCTGATCACTTTTGAGAGGATTGCTCTATTCACAGCGGTCGAGGCATACTTTGAATAGGATTTACGGTAAAGCTTTAGAATAGTACTTTTAGGATTTTGCTAAATAATGTAGGTATTTTTCTGTGAAATTTGTTTGCCGAGCTGAGACTCCAGAGCAAAATGGTTTAAAGTTTTAGACCTGTGTTATATTTATTTTCGGTATTTTTTTTCCAGATGCAAGAAAAGTCTTAAAATAAAGAAAATATAAAGTTTAAATAAGTACATTTGTTGGGTCAGGGTCTTCGCTTGAGTTTTTAACCTTTTTTTTCTTATTGAGCAATTAAAAGATATGAAAAAAACTTGATGGAATTTTTTCACAGGAAAAACGTTTTCAGGCGACGTAATTTAATAATAAAGTGTTTGATATTCTTCGCCAAAAAGGAACATTCTTTCACTAAATATTTAGAACAAATTTAAAACGACGATAAGAATTGACATTTTTAACTTTTACACAATTAAAATATATATACTTTTCAATATTAAAATATATGTTTTTTTCTTTTTTTTAAATTATTTATTAACCAAGAATAACATTACAATATATACAATATACCTACATATACTAATATATATATATATATTATTTATTTTTTGGTATATACCACCTCACTAGGCTGAGCTTTTTCTGAGGTGGCAGGTGAGTGAATGTTATTAATTTAATTAATAATTATTATTAGGATATTAATTTAATATGTAGTCTTTGGGTATGTTATTTAAAAAATATATTGTCTGCTTTATAAAAGCTAATGACACTATTCTAAATCTTATGTACCTATCTATTAATTCTTTCTTAAATGGGTAGAGAGTTATTTAACAAATAGGCAACTGTTTGTAAAGTTAAATGACGTAATATCGAATGCCTTTTCTGCCACTAGTGGTGTGCCACAGGGCTCCCATTTAGGACCAATACTGTTTATTTTATTTATTAATGACATTGTAGACGTTTTTTCCGATGTTGATATCCTGTTATTTGCTGATGATTTAGAATTATATAATAAAATTAAAAATGTTTCTGATTGCATAATTTTACAAAAAAATTTAAACAACTTGTTTAATTGGTGTATATGCAATAAACTGGCACTTAACATTAGTAAATGTCAAATAATAAGATTTTATAAAATAAAGAAACCGATCATTTATGAATACAATCTTGACAAAATTATATTAAACTCAGTAGAAACAATAAATGATCTAGGTATTATTTTTAACTCAAAACTTACATTTATTAGCCATATAAATAATATTATTAATAGAGCAATGAAGATTTTAGGATTTATTATTAGAATAACAAAACAATTTTGTAACATTGATACTATTCGCATTTTATACATAACGCTAGTGAGAAGCATTTTAGAATATAATTCTACGATTTGGGCTCCACATTACAATATCCATATTCAAGCGATTGAAAAAGTCCAGCATAGATTCCTTAGGTATATTAATTTTAAATTAGGTATTCCAAGAGAATCCGTGGACTATAATTTGTTATTAAACTGGACTAATCTCGTAAATTTATCAGATCGCAGAAAAATCTGTGATCTATTAATATTATATAAAATAATTCACTCGGTCCTGGATACCCCTGATTTAATAGAACTAATACGATTTCATTGCCCTGGTCGCACTAACAATAGACTGACTCTACCGTTCTACTATAATAACACACATACATTATCACATTATTACTCACCAATCAGTCGATTACACATTTTGGGAAATGAATATGCTAACATCGGCGACATTTATTTCTTAAAATTAGCGCAATATAAACATGCACTCAAAAATTATTTTTCCATAATGTAACTTTATATACGCAATATGGACATGTTGAAATGAAATGTGATATTTCTCATTGTTCTTTTTTGTTATATTTTGTTGTGATACACAAAATAATTGTATGTTATTTTATAGTTTAAAACTACTATTATGTAATGATATTATTTTTCTTACTCTATTATATATTATTTTGTACTCTATTATATGTTTATTTATAAAAGGCAGTATAGCCGTTTATGTATTTAAAATAAAAAAAAATAAAAAAAATAAAAAAAAATTAAATACATTTATTACAATCAATTTTATTACTATACGTTTGTATCTCTTACGGCCGTTGTTCCCAATTCTACTGATCAACTTTTGAGCAAAAATTTTTGCTCAAAACTCCTCAAATGCACAAATACGCTCATCCCAATGCAACTCTCCGACCAACAGGAGGAATGAGAATAACTAATCAAATCACTTAGCTGAACGGAGACTCGGATTGATCGATCGAAAAGTTGGGAACAACGGCCGTTAGTTTCAAAAATTTATACAACTTAAGATGTGTTTGGTATCTTCCAAATAAATTTGAGGTAATTGTGATAACTAGTTGGTTGGACGGACTAAAAGCGCTCGCCCAACTTGCCGTTCGTACCTAAGAAACGAGCGACGATGGAAAGTACTCTTCAGATATCATATTCGATTTGGAAGACGGGAATGGGTACCGCCGCCCCGGGAACCTTTATTGGATATCCAACACCTCTGCCATAGGTCACTCCAAGTGGTTCGCTACGTTTGGTGATTTAGCAGAGGTGCCAGGGTTCATAAGGCGAGGTATGTCTGGGTCTTGGAGGCGGATTACCAGGACACACTGAACCCCAGATTACTACCCACCCCTTAAACCCTTTTCCTTTCCAGAACTTTCCTCTCCTTCCTTTCCTTAAAAAACCCTCCATACAGCAACCCCAAAGATGATATAGGCCCTGAGGAAAACTATTTTCCTCAGAGCCTCTTGTGATAAGCTCATTAAAAAAAACAGTCATTTGTTGGTATATAGAAAAACTTACGAATACTAACTATGCTATCGACATCTTTTGAAGGAAGCTGAAACTGAGTCAATAATCAATACACTACAACTTCTATATTTCAATCCTTACTTTTTTCTGTTTTTTAAGGTTTCCATTTTATTGCGCTGTTTGAGCGATTTTTTGGTGACCATTTTGAATATTTTCCGCAGACATTAAAAAAATCATACCTCCAAATTTTAATATGGAAAAATCAAAAAAAAAAATAGAATGCATCTTGAGAAAATTTGCCTAAAACTGGCAACAATGCAATCCGAGGTATTTAAAATGGTGCCATATTGTGGAATGAAAAATATAGATGTCATGTTCCAATTAGAATTATTTTTTCAATTAAAAACAACAAAAAATTTCGTCACTCGTTTCCCCAGTCTAAGACAGCGGTGGGGAACCTGCGGCCCGCGAAGCTTTTTGGTGCGGCCCGCGAGTACTTTTGGTGCGGTCTGTAAAGCGATAACGATTTCTTTCATATTTCATGAACGTTTCAGATACATATTTAAAGTTACTATTACAAAATCCAGGGAAAGTTATAACATGGCTGATACGGATATACTGCAGTTTTATTTTATTTTATTTTCTTAGTATTATAGTGAAAAAATATGAATAAGAGTATTATTAAAAAAAAAATTATCTCAGTATTGATGACAACTCTATTCAAAAAGAAATAAAATCTTTCTTTACATAATGCCACACTTCTGCCATAAAAGATGGTTAATATAAAACAAAGTCGGGTAGGTTACAATACTTATAACTCGAGAACGGCTGGGCTGATTTTGATGATCTTTGATTTGTTGGATTTGTCTCAGCCCCGGATAGGATAATAACTATTAAAACATCACAAAAGTTAACGAAATAAATAGTTATAAAGAAAATTATTTTCCCCATACATTTTGTATGAAACGAATTCTCCTATTTTGAAAGAACTGCAGCAATATTGTGAGGGGTATAATATTGAACTGTGCATAAATTCCAAACATTCAAAAACGTCAAATGTCAATGCGTTGAATGTTGTGCATTTGTTTTTAATGTTATAATGCTGCCCTTCTTTCTTACACACTCAATGTCAATAGTCGAAAATGAGACAAATGGTGAACGTATGTCTGCACACCTCCAAAGGAAAAATACAATAATTATAATAAATCTCTGAAATGAAACGCATTTTTTTACATAAGCTCCACACAGGAGGCCCCGGGGAAAATAATTTCTCTCAGGACCTATATCATCTTAGGGGATGCTGTGTGGAGGATCTTTTTAAGAAATGGGGAGGATAGAAAGTTCTGGAAAAGAAAAAGGTATGAGGGGTGGGTAGGAATCTGGGGGTCAGTGTGTCCGGGAGTGACGGACGTATGAATCCATCCCTCCAACTGTGGTGCAAGACAATGGGTCGAGAGAGTCCGGCTGGAAAGGTCAAAAAGCCTCCCTCAACCAGTCTCTCTCGATCCGGCCCACCACGCACCAGGTGGGCAGGCGCATCAACTGCCAAGACCCGGACATAAGTCACCACATGAACCCGGGCACCCCTGCTAAATCACCAAACGTAGCGAACCACTTGGGGTGATCTATGGCAGAGGTGTTGGTTATTCAATAAATGGTTCCCGCGGCAGCGGCACCCGTATCCGCCTCCCGAATTCCCGTAAGTAATTATAAAAGTAAGAAAATCACAAAAATATAAATCCGTACACAACACCATCTCTGATACTGACAAAAACAAAACACCGACAGTTGCACATTGATAGTTGCTTCATTGCGTAATTTTTAACTTAATAAAAAAACTGAATTTAATTCAACAGCTATTGATTTTGAGGCGGTACGAAGTTCGTCGGGTCAGCTAGTTAATATATAAAACAAAGTCGGGTGAGTTACACTATTTATAACTCGAGAACGGCTGGGCTGATTTTGATGATCTTTGATTTGTTGGATTTGCCTCCACCTCGGATAGGATAATAACTAAAACATCACAAAAGTTAATGAAATAAATAGTTATAAAGAAAATTATTTTCCCCATACATTTTGTATGGAACGAATTCTCGTATTTTGAAAGAGCTGTAACAATGTTGTGTTAGTTGAAGTTTGCGTGAATTCCAAAAATTCAAAAACGTCAAATGTCAATGCGCTGATTGTTTCGCTTTTGTTCTTTAACATATAATGCTTAGTCTCTTTCTTACACACTAAATGTCAACTGTCGAAAATTAGACAAACGGTTAACGTGTGTCTTCACCCTTCCAAAGGAAAAATACAATAATTATAATAAATTTCCCTCAGACGTATAAAGAAAATGAAATGCAATTCCCGTAAGGGGCCATCCATAAATTACGTCACACATTAAAGGGGGGGGGAGGGGAGTAGAAAGTGTGACTAGGGGTACGGGGTGGTCATCAGCTCTGTAACGTCACATGTAAAAAAAAATTGAACTACTCTTTTGATTATTTTTAGATGTCACACTAGGGGGGAGGGGTCTCGTAAATGTGACAGGGACGGGGGGGAGGGGGGGGGGGGGGAGTAAAAATATCACGAAATTCGTGTGACGTAATTTATGGATGGCCCCTAAGTAAGTGGAAAAGTAAGAAAATCACAAAACATAAATTCGTACACAAGGTCATCTCTGGACACGGACAGTTGCGGATCGATAATTGCTTCGTTGTGTAATTTTTAACTTAATAAAAAACTGAATTTAATTCAGCTAATAAATTAACACAACAGTTATTTATTCTGAGGGGGTACGAAGTTCGCCGGATCAGCTAGTATATAAATGAAATCATTGTACATAAATTATTGTAAACAGTTAAATAAATATAAAACTATAAAAAAATTATTAGTCAATTTTTTTTTAATGTAAAATGCGGGAAACCTTTCACGTATTCTGAATACAATACAATTTCAGCTGGCGTATGCACTACTGGACCCCTACGCAGATCAGTGGCGGTCCGTGAGTTTTAAGTCAGCTATGTTGAGTGCTAAGATTGAAAAATACGACGTTATTGATGTTGTTGAAGCTGAAAACGATTTTTTTTTTCAAAAATTTGTGTGAAGATTTTGAGTATATCTTCATACATAGTTGAAATTTAAAAAAAATATGTTTTCAATGTCCTATTTTTCAATATTAGCATTTTCAATTTTTAACCACTGACGCAGATCCGTTCCTAAGTTAAAACCACTCTTCATCTGCTGACGCATTTTGAAGGAAATCGTCCATGTGTTCAAGTGCAAAAATCGGAGCAAAACCATTTTCGTGTACTCTGTGTGGTATCAGTTAAAGCTGACGACTAGCAGGCAGATTCACTCTTAAGTTAAAACCAGTTTCATGTTCCGAATAAGTGTTCAAATTACATTTTAGGATTCATCTGCCGACATATTTTAAAGAAAATCGTTATTTTATTCGAAATGCAATCATTAAATTCTAGTTGCAGACTACATATATGTACTGCTAGAATCAAAGAAAAACCATTTTCGTATTCTGGATGTAATTTTAATTCCCGCATACAGCCTTAATTTAAAACAGTTTTGTATTAAGTATATAACGATAAATTATATAACGAGTTGTAGATTCATTGAAGGAAACTATTCTCATGCAACGAGTTAAGTTTTAAATTTGAAATGCAAACCATATGCTACAAAATGCAGAGATATTGACTCTTCCGTGGGTAACCAATATTTAAGATTGTGAACTCTTTTTTTTTTTTTTTTTGAAGTATCTGAAGTCCGAAAACAGACAGCTGACCACGGGAAAGCATTAAAATGTGCCCGCAGACCGAACCAATCTGCTGACTTATAGTGCCACACTTTTCTCTTCAGCCTCTCATTTGGCGGTCTGAAGTTTACAGGGATTGATGTCGTCACAGGCAGTGGTCGGACACTAAAGGCGCTGTGACTTCAATCCTGTAACCGTGTGGGACAGTGGTTAAAAATAGGTCTAACAGATTGGAACGGTGAGTCTGGACATCAGGAACCCCTGTAGGCTCCTGAACCATTTGGATTCCGCTTGTCGTCCAGCCGAGTCTGTTGATCCTGAGAACTTCAACCTAGGTTCGTTATGAACATTAAAGTCTCCCAGGACCACAAACTCTGCCGTAGGGTAGCGTGGCAAGTTCTCTTACGCAGAACCAATCTTTAGTTAAAACCTGCCTGTTCAACACGATGCCATTCTTGCGTTGCAGATTTTGGGCACACGAGTGTTTGTTGAAATGAGGATTTCTACCTCCTCCCCCACACCCCTGGGGCTTTAAAATCCATGTGCGGCAATCGGGTGATACTACATACACCCAAATGACCTCCGATGGCAAAAAGATTCCCCACCCCTGGTCTAAGAGGTCAAGTGATACGCACTTCGCCTCGTTCCAACAGCACGGTAACAGAAAAAAAACTACTATGCTTCACTCCAAATGTGCTCATGAATTGCTGGTTATAATCTGTTACATCCTGTACATACGTGATGATATTATTGATATCACACAATGTTATTGTGTAAAAGTATTATGCTTCAAAATTTTATTTGCATTTAGGTGATAGCATGAAATGGGCTTGTCGATTTGACTGTCCTAAAACAGGAATCCTTCCTTCATATCGATTTTGAAGGAATAGATAAATAATTTATTTACTCACCAAAAGACAGATATCGCTGCGAGCTGGGCTCGTACGGTTCCCACGGCACGCCCTTATATCTTGTGCTCTCCCGACCATAGTCCGCGTACTGCGGCGGAGCGGGGTCTCCCGGCCGCGTGTTCGGGTCGCCCGTCTTGGCGAAGGTGACCAGCAGCGACACCAGCGCCTCGGACACTGCCCCATCCTGCCGGCTGTAGTTGGCGGGGAAGTAGGGCAGCCCGCTGACCAGGGGCAGGCCCAGCGCGTAGGGGATCTGTTCGCCGCGCACGCTGCCGAGACGCTAAAAGAACAAGCTCTTTGAACTCTTCGCCGAGTCTGTGGCTAATTTTGATTGATATAAAAATCCATTTTTCGGGAATCTAATTCGAATAACGATCAAAAATTTCTTATTTGAATGCTTATCAACGGAAATATATTATTGAAAAAATCATACAATGGAACTTCAGTTCGCACACAGGGCCTAAAGTTTGGAAATATTTTTAAAAATCATTACATTTTACCCTCACATTCAAAATACAAAGTACAGTTTTTTAGGTCGTACTTCATTTCGGTGATTCGACAGTTGGTCCGCCGATAGTTGCCCCCCAAATTCGTAATTATAATTTTTTTTGCATTATTTTTCAATTTTAAACCTAAAATCGACTTCAAAAATACCTTTAATAATAAGTTGGTACGGATATCAAAAGAATTTATTTAATGTCAAGTAGTTTTATCCTTGATGCAATGGAATTGAAATATGTTTTATGCTTTTGTTGGCGGGATAAAAATGATGCTTTTCATTTTGAGTGACTTGTATTTTCTGCTTTTCAATTGCATCTTTAAATTATGTTTAAAAGTAAGCATTTATACTTTTTCTTTAAAATCATTCTTGTTCTGTGGTATGTCCTGATATTTAAATAATATTTATTTATGTATACGTCTTAAAAGTCTCTTCCATAAAAGTGATACTGTTAAGTGTTGAAACAGCTTTGGGACTAAACCCATTTCCCAAAGACCTTTAATTGTTATTCAACGTTGTGCCACCCAATCTATAAGATTGCGTTAACAGCAACATTGGATATAAGCAGCAGATTTCATGAAAGTGTGATCGATACAAAAAACACAATAAATTATTGTCCATTCCATCCATCCCATTTACATATACACATATATAGAAATACGGTGTAAATATGGGATTATCTGTATTACCAATGTGAGAAATAATAATAATGTAGATAGATGTAATTATAAAGAAGGAACGTAGTAGCTATATGTACTCATTATATGCTTGCTTATTCGATGAACTCAAAGTTCCGAAACCTAAAAACTTATTTGTGAAAAATTCAATTACAAATTATAAAGGAAAAATATAAAAACTCATTTATAACTGAATATCCTATTCGACAAACATGTATTTGTATGCACTAAACTAACCCAAATTTTCCCAACACCATTATACTCGTACACACCAAGAAAATGTTTCTTAAATTAAAAGAAGAAGCATTAATGATGAAATACAATTATATTTGTAACTATCCTGTCAAACTTCTCACCGTTCTTAGTCTTGAACAGTGAACACCCGTTTATTGACGGTTGTACCTCAGCTATTTTAATCTCCACACTTTACAGCACTTCAGCATTCCACTCCTTTTTTTCCTTCAGCCAATTTTGGATCAACCTAACTCGGTCCGTATTTTTCTTTTACTTTTCTGAAGTTTCAGTTACCTTGTAGAGAAAAAGTTCAAAGTTGGTACCTACCAACTCTTTCGTTTCATGTTAATATTTAAATTACAGAATGTAACGTATTGTAATAATTATTATTTGCTCGTTTTTTTTACGTGAATACTGCACAAGAGTCCCAACAGCTCCCAACCGTCTGGCACTAGTGAGATTGTGGCATCCCTAATTGGAGAATGTTGCAAGGTTAAAGGTAATGGGGAGTGGAAGAAGATGGGAAAGAGAATGTCACTAACACAACTAAACCCATTTCAAGCAATGTTTTAATTCTGAATGGTGGCTAGGGCGCTACTGAGAGTATCTTCTACTCTGGAACGTGCCCCAAATATACTATATTTTGTTTCAAAATAATAAATTGTGAAATAACGCAAATTAATCAAATAAAGTTTCCATGCGCAGCTGTAATTTGAACCCGTGACCTGGAAACTTTGTGTTTTAATTTCGCTTTAATACGGTGAATTGAAAGTAAAACTTACCTGCGGATAGTCGCCGTCTTTGGACTGGTATTGAAAATGCAAGAGATATGTGGTGGCTCCTCTCCGCGCGTGCAGTCCTGCCACCCTCAGAAGTGGGGCAGCCGTGTGTCCGTCGCTCAGCGCTTCCATGGTGGAATCTCGTATATTAATTGGATGCTGGATGGGCTTCTCCCAGTCCGTGTACTCGTTTCTCACAGCCGCGTAGATCTCGTTCAAGTGGTACACAAACGCGTTCCGCACAAAAGTTCTCAACACTCTGTTTCTGTAGTCCTCCTCAAACCCGTACTGAATGTCCGAAGCACTAAAATCGTAATAACTTTCGGTAGTCGTTACGCCTAAGATTAAACTACACGTTATAAAACTATCACTCTCAACTTCCATCGCGTACACCGGGTCAGGCATGTCTTGCTCGATGGGGTGGAATGGTCCCCATCTAGGTATAAAACTTGCCTCGTCGATTCTAACATCTAATAATGCTTCTAACGGTTTATCTTGAAGGCATGTCGTGATATCTTCGTCCTCGGGCGTTGATCCTTTGGCTTCTATTTCTATATTGCAGCCCAGTTGTTCGGCGACAGCTGATCTTAGGGAGTCGGGATCGTGCACGAGTGCCCATGGGCTGAGAGCACTCCCGCTGAGTAGAACCAGCCGGTGGAAGAGTCCTGCAAAAAAATGGAGAGTATATATGTAAAGAAAACCACTTATGAGTGCTTTCCTTAAGATTGTATTCACTGAGTAAGTACTGAGTAAGTACTGAGCTACTTGGTGGCCCACTAGATATCAAACAAATGAATCGAGTTAGGAAAATATAACTGTCAGAATTATTGGATTAACAATTCCTGAAAATATTATCTTATTTTATTTATTATTTATTAAAGAAACCTGAAATAAGGGCTTTAACTGTTGTTTCTTTTGTTTTTATAGAGAAACGCAATTACGCCTTTGTTTTATTCAAGAATATAAAGAAAACCATTATAAAACAACATTTTCTATACTTAACTATTTCACGGAAAATGGAAAAATTGAGGTTTGATTTTGCTGTGAGACCAGCGGCAGATGGAAAATCAAACGTCATATGCATAACCTCGATCGCTACACCTGATGGACGGATTTATGGAATACCACACGAATCCCAACCTACAAATCTACACCAAGGAATTACAAACACTCCAAATTATGATAAGGTAAAAAAATCATTAAATAAAAGACATCAAACAAGAAAAATATGGATAACCTTGACGGATGATATGTCAAAAATATATTTAGATACAGAACAAAACTTACAGTTTAATGATATTTACCTGGAAGAAATTATGGAAAACACAAATAAAGCGGAATCTATACTTAGTGGATCAAGTCAAACACTGGAAAAACTGTTAGAGAAATTGCTTGAAAGTAAACAAACAAAATCTGAAACTCAAAATTTAGGGAAAATTGCAAAGGATTTCATGATTGGCAAATTTACTGGCAGAAGCTCAAATGCGAACCAGTGGATTGAAGATTTTAATAAAGAATGTGAATGCTTCCAAATCAACGAAGACAAAAAGAAAATTGAAATTTTAAAACATTTTTTGGATTACTCCGGTGTAGAATGGTACAGCTGCATGCTAATGAAACTTACAGTGGAATCGGAATGGGACAAATGGGAAAAAAAAAATTGTGATACTTTTACAAACAAAGGATGGTCACCCATTAGATATGCTCTCGCCTTTAAATATCAAGCAGGTTCATTGCTCGAGTATGCTTTAAAAAAAGAAAAATTATTGCTGGAAGTAAGGAAATCAATTGATACTGGGACACTTATCGACCTCATAGCATTTGGTTTACCTAATTATGTGACTGATAAAATTGACAGAGAAATTTTACAAGGAACGGAAGATCTTTACAATAACATAGGAAAATTAGAACATCTTGTTGGGAAGAATAAGTATGAAAAAAAAAGTATTATGTATTCTGACGCTAAATCCAAAGAAATTGAAGAAAAAAAACCATGCCGAATCTGTGTTAACGAGAAAAAAGGGAAACGTTTCCATCTTGGGGAAAATTGCTGGTTTAAGGAGAAAAATAAAAAAGCAGTTGTAAAAACGGTAAATAACTCTGAATTGGAAATTGAACTAAACGAGAAGAATCCAAAAAACTAGATGTGCCACCATTAATAAAAGTCGAGTTACTTTTAAATGATACTTTAAAAATTTCTGGAATTTATGATTCGGGATCAAATGTGTCATTAATTAATGCAAAATTATTAAAGATACAGCCAAGAGCATGTACAAGTGATATACAAATAGTTAACTTGAAGACTATTAATGGTGAGAAGAAAACAAAAGGTATGGTAACACTAAAAATAAAAATCTACAATATAGAAAGAATTGTGGACATATTTGTAGTAGATAATGAACATTTTAATTACGATTTTCTAATTGGTTTGGATTGTATCAAAAATTTCAAATTAATGCAAAACGAAGAATTACAGATCATACAATGTAACAAACCAGAAGAAGCGACCTCAAATGAAGATATAAAAAAGAATAACTACTCAAAAAATGATACTTCAAATATAACAAATATCAAAATTCCTGATGTACTAGGTAAAATAGAGGAACAAGACACCAAAAACATAAACAAAGGTGAAATAAATTTCAACGAACATATAAACACGGATGGATTTGAACTGATAATAAACCATCTAGATTTATATCAACAATCAGAAATTGATAAGTTGGTAGAAAAATACAAACCAATCTTCGCCAAAGATAAATACGACGTCGGTACTGTAAAAGATTATGAAGCTCATATTGACTTGATGGTGGATAAATACTGTTACAAACGTCAAACAAATATCAAAACTATTAGAGAAGAATTTAATTGAGGAATCTTATAGCCCATTTGCTGCTCCAGTAACTATGGCATATAAAAAAGAAGATGATCAAAAAACAAGGTTATGTATAGATTTCAGAGAATTGAACAAAATTGTCGTCCCTCAATCACAACCTTTTCCGTTGATTGAGGATTTGATGGTTAAAACCGTAAACTGTAAATATTTTTCTACTTTTGACATAAATTCGGCATTTTGGTCAATTCCTTTGAAAATTCAAGATAGATACAAAACTGCATTTGTTACACAAGAAGGTCATTTTCAATGGACGTGTCTCCCGTTTGGGTTGAGGACGGCCCCAGCCATTTTTCAAAGAATATTGAGCAACATCATAAGAAAACTCTCCAGTTTTGCAGTAAATTTTATAGATGACATATTAATTTTTTCAAGAACTTTTGAAGAACATATGCAACATATATCGAGACTAATGGAGGCAATTCTAACAGAAGGCTTTAGACTAAAATTTTCGAAATGTACTTTTGCAAAAAATTATGCAAAATATTTAGGTCACATAATAGAAAACAATTCAATCAGACCTCTGAAAGATTATTTAACCGCTGTCAAAAACTTTCCAGTTCCGGAAACAAAAAAAAATATACGCCAATTCCTAGGAAAAATAAATTTTCATCATAAATTTGTGCCACACAGTGCGATTATCCTGGACCCGTTACACAATTTATTACGGAAAGACGTGAAATTCATATGGTCCACAGAATGTCAGGAAACATTTGATAAAATAAAAGCATTGTTATGTTCAGAACCACTTCTGAATATCTTTGAACCTGAACTACCAATAAGCATTTACACGGATGCTAGTATCAAAGGAGTGGGAGCAGTGCTGAAACAAAAAGATAAAAACGGGGACTATACCTAGAATGTCTGGCAATAAAAGAAGCTGTGAAATATTGGCAACACTGGCTTATGGGAAAAGAATTTACCGTCTACTCAGATCATAAACCATTAGAAAATTTGAACATAAAGGCTAGAACCGACGAAGAACTAGGGGATTTGACGTATTATTTATCCCAATATCAATTTAAAATTAAATATAACCCAGGAAAATCAAACCAAGAAGCAGACTGTTTAAGCAGAAATCCAGTTCTAGAACCTTATGAAAATACTGATGACTTTTTAAAAGTAGTAAATTTAATAAACCTAGAAGATATAAAAAAGGACCAACACACCAATCTAGACTTACAAAATGGAAAACTTATATTGGAGAATGAAATATACTACAAAAAGAATAAAAGAAGAAAAAAAATTGTACTATCAGAACAACTTAGCAAAAGTCTAATAACGAATGTCCACGATACTTACTGCCATATTGGGAGAACCCAGATGACAAATAAAATAACACCATTCTATACAGCAAAGAATATCATCGAAAACATTAAACAAATTTGTGAAGAATGTGAAATTTGTATTAAAAACAAATCAAGGGGGAAGCCAAAATATGGTTTAATGTCACATTTAGGTCCAGCAGCACGTCCCTTTGAAATTATATCTATTGATACCATTGGAGGCTTTGGAGGGTCACGCTCAACAAAGAAATATTTACATCTTCTGGTTAATCATTTCACAAGATATGCTTATATTTTCGCATCGAAAAATCAAAGCTCCAGTGATTTTATAAAATTAATAAAAAATGTCTCACAAGGATACAACATTGATATGGTATTAACGGACCAATACCCTGGTATAAATTCCAAAGAATTTAAAGAATTTCTGAAGAAGGAGAACATAAGAATGGTTTTCACTGCTGTGGATGCACCATTTTCAAACGGGCTGAATGAAAGGCTAAATCAAACTTTAGTCAATAAGATAAGATGTAAAATAAATGAAAGTGATAAGAAAACATCATGGACTACGATTGCACAGAAATGTGTAGAAAAATATAACGAAACAGAACACACAGTCACCAAGTTTGCTCCAAAATACCTCTTGGAAGGCGAAAATGTGAATATTCTACCACTTGAATTGAAATCAAGACATACAAGTGAAGACCTGAAAAGAGATAGGGAACTAGCTCTTAAGAACACAATAAAATCACACAACTATAATAAAAAAATATTCGACATACACAGGGAAGAATATAAATTGGAAGTGGGAGACAGAGTCTACGTGGAAAACGGAAATCGACTAAATAGGAAGAAATTGGAGGAATTGCGGATTGGACCATACAAAATTCTAAAGAAGGTCTCAAATTCAATCTATGAAGTTGATACCGGACACAGGAAAGCAGAATCAAACCTCTACCACATTACAAAACTGTGTCCAGTGTTTGCTAGTAAATGAACAATTGCATGCATTCTCTTTTGCAATTGTTTCTCCCTAGGGGGGGAGATGTAAAGAAAACCACTTATGAGTGCTTTCCTTAAGATTGTATTCACTGAGTAAGTACTGAGTAAGTACTGAGCTACTTGGTGGCCCACTAGATATCAAACAAATGAATCGAGTTAGGAAAATATAACTGTCAGAATTATTGGATTAACAATTCCTGAAAATATTATCTTATTTTATTTATTATTTATTAAAGAAACCTGAAATAAGGGCTTTAAATGTTGTTTCTTTTGTTTTTATAGAGAAACGCAATTACGCCTTTGTTTTATTCAAGAATATAAAGAAAACCATTATATATATACACATTTATTTCGGTTGTCGCTGCATGGGTGCGTGATTTGAAATGGTATTCCTGCGTAATGCATACATTTATTCAAGTTCGATGAAATCATAATTTTTTTTAAATTTTACTGATAAGTATAAATCATATCCCAGAAGCGGTAACTAAAGATATTGAAATATAAGTAGATGTGCTATCTGCTGTTTTTACTATGTGGGTCTGCGCTTCCGGGTGTCGCCGATATTGTTTACCAATTAACAAATAAACTAAAAGAACGAATAATTAACGAATAAACCAAATGAACGTTAAACTAAATGAACGAATTCTTTCCTTATTCAAAATATATTGTTAACCAATATTAATGCACATTTTTAAAAAATCAACGAAATGAACAAATTCTTTTTGTATGAAAACTACGCTAATTAGCGCGTAGTCCGGCGACAGTTGGGCGGACACCATAGCATATCTCTTCTGTATTTGAATATCTTTGGCGGTAACCGAACAACTCAACACAGTGTCAAATCAACACACTTTCTAAAAGTGATATTATGAAGTAATGAAAAGTGATGAAAAAACTAGGTTAAGGCGCCGTATCCCCGCTCAAAAAGAATAAGATGGAGAGATATGTGATTACGAATGTTGGAGAGAATGTGCTAATATTTAAAACGATAAAATTGAAACGAAAATTGTGAAAATGTTTGATAAAACACGACTCGCTTAAAATAGAGCAAAAATCTCTTGGGGCTGTCTAAAACAGCATTTAACGAAACACTGTGAATTTTTTCATACATAACTTGCAAAATAACTGAAACAGACGTGAAAATAGTAATTTTCGGAGCATACATTGCGATTTTTTTCTATTGAGGGAATTTCATATAATTTGCGTTTCGGCGTGGGGAATGTATAGATATTATCTTCAAAAATAACATATATTTTTTTAAGAACTTCAAAACTTTAAATGTTTGAGGGGGATATGTAAGAAATCGGAAGAAATTCGGGTAACAGCGCCTTAAATAGGTTACTTTGGATTAGGTTTATAGGTTAGTTTATTTTTTTCATAATACCTACTTTAGATATTTGAGGCAAGCCTCTGTCAAAAACTGGACGCCATGCTTACGAAGTAAAATAAAGATAATAAAAAAATAAATTAAACATACAAAGATGAATAAAATAATTATGCGATTAGTAAAAATATTATAACTGACCTCTGGCTTCATTCATGAGCAGCAACAGGTTTGCGAGCGCTGCCCCGTGAGCGTGCCCCAGTAGCGTGAGGCGGGAAGGATCGCCCCCGAAGCTCTCCAGGTTGTGCTTTACCCAGCGCAGGGCGGCGCATAGGTCGCGTAACGCGAGGTTGCCCCCGGTGCTGCCAGGCCGGGTTCCCGGACGGGTTTTTAAAAATCCTAACCAAAAGAAAACAGATCGCAAATATTGATGATTTCAAAAAATTGATTACGCCAGCGAATGCAAATCTACTGCCTTAACTGAAATCCTTTATCCATGACCTTGCATCAGTATTTTTGGTTTAGGAAAACAAAACTAAGTAGCAAATCTCTTTAAATCTTACCTAATAATCCTAGCCTAAAATTAAGGGTGAGAACGATGACGTGTCCGTGTGAGGCCAGCACGGAGCCATCGTAAGGATTCCCCGAGCCCCATTCGAAGGAGTCCCCGTGGACCCACACCAGCACTGCGTACGGGGCCTCTACGCCACGATTTCCTGCAAGAAAGACATATCATCACTCTTGTAAGAAAAGAAACCTACGTTGCTATTATAAGCAAAAAGGCAGCTATTTGACAAACATCTCAAATTGAACTAAATATGACGAAAATATCGCGATAAATATTTATTTCAGTGTAAAAAACCGTTTATAAATTTTAACAAAAAATGCAGTAATCTTAGCAATTTAACAGTACACCGAGCTTCATAACCAAAAATATAACATTACAGGCGAGGCGTATATATACCTACTGAGTTTTTGCTTACGCTCTTCGATATCATACTGTGTTTTTAACAAACAACAAAGGTTTTGATACGTTTTAAGATTTTCACAGCCAAAAGTATTTTCGTTATTTGTTTTGGGGGTGTTGCGCCGTGTTGAGCTACCTTCTTATTTAGCCAACGTTTCGGACAGCGTTGCAGTATCCATCATCAGGCCAAATGTGTCACACATCTACGGAATCTGCCGGATCTGCCCTGATGATGGACACTGCAACGCTGTCCAAAACGTTGGCTAAAGAAGGAGGTAGCGCAACACGGCATAACACCCCAAAAACAAATAACGAAAAAACATAGGCTTTATTTCGCATTCTGGGAGAGGCAAGGATGTTTGATTTTGTATTTCTTGTGACATATCGCGAAATAATTAATTAATACTTTTATATAACTCTGTGTCGCTAACTCTGTGTGAAATTTGGTACCTTACAATGGTAATGATTTATGATAAATAAATAATACCTAAATAACACAACATGTATGGCGTACGAAGTAATGCACCAATTTCACCAAAGTAGCACTAAATTTGGTACTATTTTATTATTATTCATAGTTTATATTTCTATCTACATTTATAGTTATTGTTTTTATATTTTAGCAGGAGTAGTTCAAGACACGAGCGCGGTGTATATTCATACTGTCGTACTAATAATATAATACTATTCTTAAAACATGTTTTAAATCAGTGAAAATAATTTGTAGTTACAAAAATCATTGTAAGTAGTTACATCGCTTAAAAAAAAATCATATAGATTATTACGTTCGTTATTATATCTAATATTGTAAATTTTAATATAGTTTCTCCTAAGTGTACTATGTATTAAAAGTTCAAACTCCTAAACACATAACTTAACATAATTTCATTTCTTTATGTTGTAAATCTTTTGTAATTCCTCCATATTATTCTTGTAATTCCTCCATCTTGTAAATCTGAATGTATTATACATAATATGTTACCAGGTTAATTCGGTAAATCCGATTATAATATATGCTACCAGATTACCTTTTCTACTTTGTCACAAAAAAATGTATGTGTACTTATATTTATATATTTTATATACATTTTCTTTATTACACACCTTAGCTTCAGAAAAAAATTAAATTTTCTGTTTTTTTTTTGTTTTGTTTTTGTTATATAATTTATGTACATTTCAGGTATAATATGAACTAAACATGTCAATTTGTCTATCCTGGAACGGGAAACTTTCCTAGTTGGACAGGCAAAGCTCCCTAATTGTAATTTGTAATTTCTTTTGTATCTATAATAAATAAATAAATAAATAAATATAATTTATTTTTTTACGAATAATGTTATATTTTTAGAAATGTAAAAAGTTAACGAAAAACATTACACGTAATGTTAAAAAACCAATGTTTAATGGAATACATAAACTTTTTTAACGAGCGAGAACACAAAATATTACTATTAGACAGTGATGGCTAATGATTACAATTTTAAAATAAAAATCTACAAATAAGTATTTTTTTGAATTAATTTATTTTGTTTTACGTTGATTTTATATTGTGGAGAATTGTATTATCCAATTGGGAAAAATCCGAAAAATTCGTCCAAATAAGTTTTTAAACATTATTATATTTGATTGATAAACATGAAAGGTCTCGTATCTCCGAACACAGAAAAAACCTTTTACAAATAGCTGCCTCTTTCCTTTTGTCGGCAGAATGTTATTCATTCGTATCAAGTCATTCCTTACTAGCCGTTACATGATTATACGTAGCTCTTCTAGTTAGAAGTCTAATTGAATATAACTCAGTAGTTAGGTATCCATCTTACAAAATTCACATTAATAACATTGAGCGAATACAAAAAAACTGCGTTTTATAAATTTAAAATGAAATATTTAGTTATATAATTAAAAATATAATTTCTTATTAAATATTCTAAAAATTCATACACTAGAAGACGGACGTAAAATAAACAGTTTAACCTTTTTATTAAAAATACTAAACTCTAAATTTGACCGTTGCAAATTCCTGCAACTCATAAACTTATGAACACACACAGTAACAATACGACAAAACACACTTTTCTACTGCAGCATTCATAAACGTAACTATATTGCGCACTCTCCAATACAATGTTGACATATTTAATATGGGAAATATTGACATATTTAATATCAACTAAGCGAATTTTGTTGATAATGTAAAATATTTATTCCAACTTGATTCCAACAATATTCTTATACACATCGTGTATTTTTGTAAACCTATCTAAATCGCTATAATTTTTCAGTTTTCTTTCTTGTACTTTTATGACTTAAGTGTATTTTTTATCCAATGTAATTGTATTACTTTCTTGAGTTTAAAAATTATCTGTTATGTTAAAATTGTGCACCAACATCTAAAAGCCCTCTGGGCGTTAAATAGATAATATTTCACCAAAATACTTCTACCCATATTCTATTGAAACGATTGCTCTCCATTAAACGTATTAGATACATTATTTTATGAGCCTCGTGTTTTTTAACTGCCATAAGTCGTACTGTAATAGTTGCCTTAAAAGTATTTAAATATTATCTAGAGTAATCTTAAAATGTCAGTGACTTTTAACCACAAAATGTCAATATTTGTAATACAATAAAAAACATTTTTCTACTCCAAATTTTACTTAAAAGGTGTATTACGTTGGCATCTGTTTGTCTCCTTCCTAAAATAGGTTTACTTCGTTATTTTCATAAACAATTACTCTAATAAGCATATGACTGCCAGTGTGGTGATAATTATCAAACGTCAATAGAAACCAAACTCATATTTCAATAGGAATTTAAATATTTTATTATTGAATGTTCGCAAAACTTCCTTATTTAATAATACCCATGTTATGCGAGAAAAGTTTTATTACGTTGAAATTGAACCTTAGAAATGATTGTTATCGTGACATTAAATGGATATTCAAATAATTTGTGGTTCGATTCATCGGATTTCAGTCGAAGTGAAGTTCCTCCATTCACCAAGTTACGTCGTTAAGGATTGAAAAGCAACTTATCACACGGCCGAGTTCGATTGATTCATAGCCGACGAGTTTCCTAAACCTCCTTCTATATATCCAGTATAATGGCCCGTCCACAAACTTCACCCGAGGACACAAAACATATAAAATACAAGTAGTATCTACGTTTCTAAATCCTTTGAAAACGTGTGAGATTTCTAAGCCCGAGATATGAAACCATACGTGAACCCTAAAGCTCCGGCAAACTCCAAAGAAATGTTAACAGACCCATACAACATACGTAGGTATAATCCTTTACTATCAAGATGTCAAAACAGGATTTTTCAAACTTTCGAAACTATCGCAATATCTAAGTCTTATACATCAATTATTTCTGAGAGTGAGAAGGTTTCCAAATGAGTATGCAAATATTATTGTTGGCTTTGAAAATAAAGAGATGTTTTTCAATTGCATTTCAGAATTAAATATTATTTCATTACCACTTCCAGGAACATAAATGTTGAGATAAAGGCAGTCTTCGCTCTGGTTCGTCAGTAACGGCACCATTCTCCTGAGTTGTTGATAACGACCTTTGGGCATCCTTAAAAGCGCGGCAGTTCTGAAAGAGTAACTCCTCATTACAACACAGTTATAAACAAGTACACAGATTACTAGACAAAAGACAGTTTACCAGGATATTTATACAATAAGGTCTTCTGGACAAGTCAACGACCTAACAAATAGGATATGCCTTTGGTGAGGCCATCTGGAAATACCAAGGTACTGACTACAAGCAATTTCTGACGATCAGGCCATCAGGATACGCCAACAGCAAGACCATCTGATTTTTTAGGTAGCTATTTTTACCTGTTGGAGACATCGGGGTACCGCTGCGGGCAGACGGGGCCGAAGGAGTCGGCCAGGCGGGTGCCGTGCCAGGGCTGCGGGGCGTGCGGAGGCTGAAGGCGGCCGGCGGCGCCGTATGGTACGCCCAGGAAGGCTTCCACCGGCTCCAGGTGCCGAGAGTGAGGCTCCAGGATTATGCCGCGGATAGCTCCTGCAACAGTGAAACAACGTCAGATCGATTAAAGAACAGAATAAAACCAGCATTTTGGGAGGCGGGAATGGGTACCGCCGCCCAGGGAACCTTTATTGGATAACCAACACCTCTGCCATAGGTCACCCCAAGTGGCTCGCTACGTTTGGTGTTTTAGCAGGGGTGCCCGGGTTTATGGGGTGAGGTTGGTCTAGGTCTTGGAGGTGGATGACCAGGACCCACTGAACCCCAGATTCCTACCCACCCCTTAAACCCTTTTCCTTCCCAGAACTCTTTCCTCCTTCCTTTCCTTACAGCATCCCCAAAGATTACATAGGGCCTGAGGGAAATTTTATTCCTCAGGGCCTCCTGTGTGGAGCTCATGTAAAAAAAGAATTACCTATATTAAATAGAAGTAGCTATTCAATTGCTTATTCGAAAAAAGGTGTCGTATCTGACCAAATACAATAACCTGTATTTTCATTAGCATGTTAATAACAAAGAGATTTTTATGTAAATTATTCCACATCCGTCATGTGTGTTTTTAAAACGGACGTGAAATTTGCATAAATTTACTTATTGTGTTACAAAAAATTGCCATTTGCCGGTTGATTTCAGGAATTACGGTATTTATCCAGGTTTATTTACAGTTCATTTGTAGGCTGGTGTGCTTTTGAATATTTTTACAAAGCTTTTGATATGCAAATGTAAAAATAAATTTGGCAAAATGAATAATGAACGTGGGGTAAATTTCGCTGTTTATTTTTAGAAAAGTTTTTGGAATGTGGAATAATGTGGAGTGTTAATTGTGCGTTAAAGCAAATACCCCATAATATTAATAGTACCTATGTATGTGAAATATTTTTTTGATTTTACGTTTATAAACAATTTATAGCTATCGAAAAAAAAGTATTAAAATTTATAGGCGTGTTTGAAAAATATTAAATCGGCTTTTAACTCTGTTTTTAGTGGTTTAGAGGTAATGAAATACTAAATATTTTTCTTTAATTTTTATTGGTAGATTTCACTTTTTCCCGAAACATCGTGGCCTTTTTGGAAAAACTCACCAACCAACAAAACTTAATCTCTGAGGTACATCCGCTTTTCGAATAATATTAAATGAAGACACACAGAAGGGTTCAAGCTTTAAGTGGTTTAGTTTTATGAATATATTTTATTTAAAATATGGAGTGCTTCTTAGAGAAAATCGAGAAAAACTGTTTTTCATTTTTGGCGAGTTTTTCAAAACCGACTCTGTTGGTAATGTTATTAAGTGGTGAGTTTTTTTTTATCTTTTAAGAAGAAGAAAATATAATTAATCTTAACAAAAATATGAAAGAGAACAAGACACAGAAAAATAAAAATAAAATATGACTGTCGCAACTGGGACTTTATACTTCATTTCCGACTTCTTCAGACAGTTGTTTCCATTGAAAAAGGTAGCTCCCAATAATACAGAAAAAAATCTGAAATTTGAAATATGAGATTGACAAAAATTACGTTGAAATAAGAGGTTCAGTAGAATTGATAAGGCGTTTGTCTATAGGATGATAGGTTCTGGGTTCGAATCCCAGTTGCGACCTTCATCTTTTTATTTTTCTGTGTCTTGTTTTCTCTCATATTTTCGTTTACATTATTAGTATTATTTTCTTCGTCAATTCTTCGGAATAACCTTCAAAAGTTGTAAAAGGGGAGTTCTTTTAATAAAAATTGATTTTTTTAAACTTTACTGATCATAACAATGAAACGTATTGGAAAGGAATACTTCATAAAAAAAACTTTAACGTGGCACGTATTTTTGTTTTTTGACATTCTTCGTAACATCAGTGTGAAGAACATGTTTACAGACTGCAGGTTGTGTGTTCCAACAGTGGTGTTCTTCCGGAATGATTTTGGAGGTGCAGAGTTTTCTAAGATATTTTTTTTTGCTAACGTATAGACAATATTTTAACATTTGTCTTTTCTGTTGCCGTTGGAATCTCTACCTCTCGAAGCCCATAAACAAGTAGGTTTATGTACCCAATTTTATAATCACATCTTTTCTGGATTACTTCCGGTAGTTTTCGATCGGACACTTAATTTATAAATAAATAGGTGAAATAATTGTGTTTTTATAGTTTGTCGGAAATATTCCTTCTGTTAAACTTAAGTTTATCAAATGAGTAATTGGTTTTACCAAATGAATTTTCGTGGATTTTAGAAAATGTACTGTAATAAGGTCAAATCCGGGAGATGAACCTCCTTTCATGCCTTCTATTATTTTTAAAATTTCACTTTCTGAGGTTTTTTAAAATTTTGATAAATTATTTTGATTGTGTACATTTTCAATCGATTGTGTTTTCATGTTAAAAGATTTATTGATATTTTTCGCAAGATTTTTTCCCACATTAGCAAAAAAAGAATTAAAGATGTTTGCACATTGTTTAGGTTGAATATTAGCATCTATGATTTTATTTTCATGTTCAATGAATTTAATTTTTTGTGTTTTTTTAGTGTTATCCATGGCTAAGTTGACTGTTTTCCATATTTGTTTATTGTTATTGTCTGTAGAAAGTATTTTATTTTTGAAATAGTCTTCTTTATTTTTTTTATACAGTTTGTTAATTTCTTTTTAAAATTTTTGTAAAAAGTGCATGCTTTTTCATTTAGAGGATTTTTCAATGCTGTTTTATAAAGTTTTTCTTTGTTTCTAATTGATATTATAAATCCTTGTGTTATCCAAGGCTTTAAAATTCTTAGTTTTGGTTTAATGTGGACTTTTGTTTCAGTAGTTGAATTTTTTGTGTTGAGATAATATATTTTCAAAGTTTTTTGAGCAAGTTTCGGTATCATAACTATTTAACACGTTGTTCCATTGTTCATTTCTTAGTTTGTTCGATAAAATAGTCATATTTGTGTAGGATTTTGTCTTTGTTAGATTAAATTTTTTAGGTTTAATTTTGTTATCGTAGAAAAGTATGCATGCATGGTGGTCAGTTATATTCGTTTTCCAAACAATTGATTTCATTTTGTCAATATCTTTAATATTTATATTAGTCCATATATGGTCTAAACAAGATGGAGTGTGATTTTTTATTTCTCTCGTATTTTTATTAATACACGATATGAAGTTAAATTCAGTCATACAATTAATATATTCATTTTTTAAATTATTTTCTACGTTTTCATTAATGTTAATATTGAAGTCTCCTGCAATAAAGCAAAGTTTATTACTAAATTTTGACAGTATGTGTTTAAAGTCATTTATAAATGACGAGATATTCGAACCGTGTGTTCTGTAAACAGCTATTATGTGGTAGTTCGTTTTGTCGAGTTTTAATTGTATTTCAATACAGTTTACTAGATGTATAGGATGTTCAGTTATTTTGACAATACTAAATTTATCATGAATGAATATGACGAGACCACTATTTTTATTTATGTTTTTTTTGGTTGTAACATAATTATATTCTGGTAAATGATAAGTGGGTGATTCGTCATTTGTAAAAGTTTCTGATAATATTATAATGTCAGGTTTTTTAATTAGGTTGTTTAAATTTAGAATTAATTCATCCCAATTTCGTTCCATACTTCGTATGTTAATATGAAAAATGAAAATATTATTGAGATTCTTTGAGATTATGTCATTACATGAATCGGTGTATACACACTCATATTCTTGTATTTTAAAATTATTTTCTAATTCATTAGCTATGAATTCATCCATTTAATAAACATATTAATGTGATATTGATTTCTTTTAAATATATAGAGTATTTTCAAAGTAGGGTGTGACATAGAGTTAGTAATACGAATATAGATTTTATAATGTGTAGATTGTTGAAGAATATTCCGTTTTTTCAATGTATAGATCATAAAATTATTCATTTTTATATCTTTTGGATATTCATATGTACATATATAAGACATTGAGAAAAAAACATGGGATACTTTTAAAAACAATAGGATACTTTTAAAACACATAGGAAATTTTTGTAAAAAACATAGGATACTTTTAAAAACATCTCTTAAATTAATATTATTGTTCATTCTTCTATTTTGTAAATGCAAATAATTTTTTGTTATATTTACAATTGGTTTGAACAAGAAAAATATATTTTCTTTTTTTAACACCAATACCTTTAGTATATAGAAAATAGAAAGTATTTGTGAATTTAGTAAGTGTATGTTTAGTTGATAATAATCGGTGATTTGATGCATTCTTCGTTTGGTAATGATTTTAAAATAATGAGGATTGTATGCAGTCGATATAATATTTAGGTTTACGTAGATAATGCAAATATTGAGCAAACAAATTTTTAGACAATATATTGATTTTGACATTATCGTATTGTTGAGTGTAATTGTAGGAGAAAAAAAAATATTTTAGTAGAAAAAGTGTTCTTCGAGTTATACATATTAACAACAGTAATAAAAATTATTAACAAAAACTCTCAATATAAAATACATATTTATCTCAGATTTACAGTTGACAAAAATATTCATAAAACGACCTTTAACAGTTGTATTTGACATGGTCAAATATTTTCGTAATAATAGTAAGATGTATTTAAAGTATGTAGCAATAATATTTATTTTAGTTTGCATGTTAAAATCATTTATGAAGTGTAAATATATAATGCGGGTAATTAGTACGTGAATAGATACTTATGTATCATATTTCTACTTATTTTACGAATAATCGATTTTGTCTTGAGCGATTCTAAGCATTTTAGCACGATATAGACATTTAATGCTGGATGCATTGTGATTAGTGTCATAACTAAGTTTGTAGTTTTTGTTTTGAAAAGAACAATTATTACATATAGGATCGGAGTTCTTGTTAGTACATTGTTGAAAGTTGTGGTTTCCAGAGCAATGGCTGCATGTAGCCGCATTTGTTTTATCCAGACATCGGAGCGAAGTGTGACCGAATCGAAGGCAATGGAAACATTGCGTCAATACTTTGCTGTCCTCCACCTTAACCCGCTGGTAGCTGATGTTAACTTTTTGTTTATACAGTAGTAATTGTCTCATACTGCCACTAGTTTCCAGGACACAATTTTTTGAATATTTAGTTTTAAATGTTTTTAACATTTTTAGTGAGTCTAAGTCAGGATTCATTTTTAACATTTCCTCCAGGTCCGGGTTCTGTGCAATTAGGTTTGGTACGATATCATCATCTTGAATATCTTCATGTAGTCCTTTTAGAATGATCCTTGGTTTTCTCTTCTTTACTTCTTCAGCTTGGATGTTACGAAGATTTTCGTTAATCTCTTTTGACAATACTAAAGCATCATTTCTTTTGGGGCAGTGTATAATCAGTCTATTTTTGCTTATTTTTTTAACTCCGTTTACTGCAATTTTCAGTTTTGCAGCAGAAATTTTTTTTGTGATTATTTTTTCAATGTCTTCTGATGATTTGTTTTTATCATCAGAAGAAATAATAATTGAAAATTTATTTGTATCTTGAGGTAAATTATTTGTTGTTTTGGCTTCGTTACTTACAGGATAACTTCGGTTTCTATTTTCTAGTTCTTTGGCATATTCTTCAGTTTTCGTTAGCAGTAGGTCTTTTAATTTGATTATTTCCTGTTGGTCCGATATTTTTTCTTTGTTAATTGTATTTTCAAGTTGTAGGAATTGTTTTTCAATCAAATTTTTGATTTTTATTTCTTTGATATTCTTATATACATCACTCTTTAACGTCTCCAAAATTTCGATTAGCGACATATTGGAGACCCCACTTATTGCGAGCGCAAAGGGTTAGGGCAAGCAGCACCCAACCCGGAATTAATAATATTACTGTCGCGATACAGCGGTGCAGGCGCGCGTTCCGGTTAAGGTTGAAACGTTGACTGACTAATCTTCAACCAGCTTGTGATGTCACTATGTTCATATTTTATTCGTTTTTTCATGATCTGATTCGACAACCATTGCAAGTCCATTATGTCGTCGAACTTGATATCTTCGACGCATTGGATCTCTGATATATTTGTTATCCTGTTGTAGGTAGACGTACATTAATGCTTCGTCGTAATACATGCTTCCTGTTGAATTTTTTTAATTTTTCCAGCCAGTCACTCATTCAATAGACTGACTTGTTCTTACTTCTCCCGTTCTAATTCAGAATGCTTTCTATCGTAATCCACGAAGGATTTTCAGGATTATGTTAGGATATTTAATTACAGTGAACAAAAATATAGTAGCGATATTTTTATTGCAGTACTGACCACCACAATATGTAAAACTAAAGAGAGTAATTTCTTTGACTTCGACCGGAAGATTTTCCATTCATTTTATCAAAGCAGAGCTTATTTCCGAGCTGTCGTTTACCATTCATTTCATTCCAGCAATAACAACTAGCATTTAAACTCATTTCATTATGCTCAGTCAAATTGTATACGCAAGTTTTTTTTGAATAGTAAAATTGTGAAAGTTTGAACTTTGAAATTTGTAGGACACTTTAAAGGCCGAAAGTGACGGTTATGAACAAAGAATCTAATTTGGCTACCGTCTTGTAGGCCGCTTACGCTGCTGTAAGGTAAGCGTTCACAGATCGATCCGCAGCGTACGCATCGTACGTATCGGACGGATCACGTCAAACATATTTTAGACATATTCGTATAGTTAGTCACAAGTGTGTCCAGAGATGTGCATCGGGCCATCGGTAATTCCGTTGCGATTTTTCGGAGGGTCAACTACTCCGATGCCTGTCGATGACGGCATACAGATTGCCGATCCGATGGACGCACCCGCGAACTCAGCCGCCTTTTTAGCAAGGAGAGGTGACGCAGACGTGACCGAGATGGTTCTTAACTACAATTCATGAAAATCTGTTCAGGCGTTTCAAGATCATCAGGGGTATTTGTGTCATCATTTGTGTCAGGGGTACTTAAAATTTTATTTTAAATTTATGCTTTCTACTCGCGCACAAAGTTCGCTACGAAAATCCAAAAGCTTATGGCCGTTGCGTCGGCAATCCGAATAAAGTAGACGAACGCCTAATAAATATGTTCCTTGCGATCCGTCCGATGCGAACCTGTGAAAGATTACATTTACATTTCCGCCTTTGATGCTCCAGATAGACTTATTGGAGTTCGACCTTTTTAGGTATGTCCGTACATAAAAGTGCATAAAAGTTCGTGCAAGTTGGGATTCTGAGCCTACATAAAAGATCTAAAAAAACAAGTTGCAGAAAAATTATCTCTTTATTAGTTACTGGATTTAACGTGTTCCCTTTGCAATATTATTTATGTAATTGATACCTACATTTACTAAATATTAATTTTACACTTACGAACATAGTTTAATATGTCAAATTATCAACCTTGTAGAAGTTTTCTTTACATTTTTCTTCTCCCAGAAGTAATTCTACTAAATAAATTTAATTTGCCGCCATTGAAAGATGTTGTTAACGTATATGCTACACCGACGCGACGTCTCTAGCGGCCAGAGTTGTTGATACTGCTAATATTTTAGTGGAATTGGATGTACGTATTATTAATATTATAGGATATTTGGCTAAAGTAATGAAATCGAAAGTTTACTTGCTGAATCGGTACAGTATTTACAAAAAGAACAATTCCTACTTAATTATTTGCTCATCGGTTCAATAGGTTTTTTCCTCTTTGCTGTGCCATAAAAACTGCCTTTTCTATACATTGCGGTAATGTAAAAGGAAAACGAAAGCTCGGGCCCTATTATCGACGTTGAATCTAGGCATACAACAAATACTCACCACCAAGCATTACCGATAATAGGATTGAGACATACTGTTGACGCGAGAGACTAGGTAGGATAGGTGTAGGACTGAGAATTAGACATGAACATTAAAGTCCAACTGTTTAATTCGAATAGGCTAAAGTGATAAACGAGTTTAACTTAGGTATAAATAATATCTCTTAATCAACCCTATCTGAAGATTTATTAAAATGCATAAAGGATTTCTAACCGCACGGAGGATTTCAGAAAGTGTCTCTAAACATCGCGTATTGTAATGGGTCTTGGAACTATTGTCGTATTGCTAATTATTTCGTGGATATTCGACATTGCTCAAGCTGAAGACCAATTAAGCTCGTCTAAATTCAGAAGCTATATAAATTCACCGGCCATCGACCAACATTGTGATGGCTCCCTTATCAGGCACAAGAGCTCTTCTTTTCTGACCAAAAACGACCTTTAATATAATGTTTTGTAAAATACGAGTTCGTAATAATAGGATCTGATGGGAAAATCTAACAAGATCTGTGTGTTGTGTGATCAACGTTTATGAAGGTTGACTATACATAAATACTAGCTATAAACAACACATACTATGGTTCCTTGATGAAGGATATTGTAAAACGGTTCCTCTGAAAACGAGAAGGAAAAGAAATACTCGGAAAGAAACCAAAAAAAAAATTACACTACCTTCACACAGGGGGTTCTGATGAAAATAATTTCCCTTGCGTCATCTTTGGGGAAGCTGTATGTAGGGTAATTTTAATTAAAGGAAGGAAATGAAATTCTGGGAAGGAAAATCGTATGAGGGGTGGGTAAGAAACCGGGGTCATGGTCAATGTCTTCAGGAGTGTCTGAAGCTTGAATCCATCCCTCTCGCTGTAGTGCCAGGCGATCAAAGAGAGTTCAAAGATCCGGCCCGACACGCAGTTACCGATAGGCAGATCATATGACCGGCAAACCATAATAACCGCCAAGACTCGAAAAAACCCGCACCCTTTGAACCCGGGTACCGCTGCCAAATCACCAAATGTAGCGAAACACCAGGTGTTGGTTATCCAATAAATGCTCTCCGGAGCGGCTGTACCCATTCCTGCTTCCCAAAACGTCAAGCATATAAACTGTTTCTTCTGGTGCCCTCTGATTATTGGAGGTCAGCTGTCATCGAAAACATCGGAACATCTCAAAGCAACTGTACTCAGACCAGTAACGTGATAGTTACGTCAGTAAAGTCCATGATATGCGACGTCATTTTCAATAGTCATTGAAAAAAGATAAATTCAGACCAAGTTCGTCTGATAACTAGACTGAAGTGAACGAAAGTTTACTTTTTTTTAATAATAATAATAATAATAATTGGATAATTTGTGTAGCGCCGTTTTTGTGAAAAATCACCCCAAGAGCGCTGTACAATTTATTAAGAATTCTTAGTTTCTATCTAATATTACTATTTACAAATAGCTACAGAAACATACTTACCTCACACTTCAGATAAACACACTTTAATTAGAAAGTTTATGCTAGGAGAAGATACGGCTTTGCACGCAGTGGACAATATATTTAAAACACTGGACATTGCACGATTTAACATTTGCTACCACCATCATTATTAACTAGTATTACATTTTTTAATTTTTTTTTAATATAATATAATGGTATCAATTACATGTTTATATACAAGAAATAAAGTTTTTCTTTTAAAATACATTAAAAAATAATACGTTTTACACCCTTTTTAAGAGCAGAGCTCGAGTTAAAAAGGCGGATAAACGCAGGTTAACCACAGTTTAGCAAAGGAAAAATATGTATATATTTTTTCTATATAAATTTTAAAAAAGTAGATAATTAACAGTTAATAAGAAAAAAATATATAAATATTTTTTTTTTAAACTAAATAATAGATAAGAAATACAATTGACTGACGAGGAGGAGATAAAGAGAAAGGAAAAAAAATGAGAGAAAAGGGATATCTAATATTATAATTGAGTTGTTGTGTTGATAAGTTATATAAAAAGAGTTTTTATTGAATTTTTTGTAATTTGTTTCCAATCTTAATTTCAATGGTAATTCGTAAAACCATTTAACTCCAATATATTTGTAGAATTGTTGGGCTGTGGTGGTGTTACAGCGTGGTATCGTTAAAGAACCAAGGATATTTGTTCTATTGCTGTTCGAAAAAAGAGTTAAGCTCACATTATTGAAACAATCTTTGTGTATTTGTAAGAGCGTATTTTTTTTATAAATAGTATGAAGTGAAAGGACTTTAAATTCTTGAAATAATTTGATGGTAGGGTAATCGTATGGCTTTTTTAGAATTATTTTTATTAATATTCTTTGGATAATTTCTAAATGCAAAAGAGAAGTTTTGAAAGCACCACCCAGCCAACAATTCCATATTGTAATACTGATTGAATTAGGGAAAAATATATGGTTCTTAATAATCCAATATTTAATATGTTTCGTATTCTAATAAAAACTTAAATTAATTTTCTTAAACGTTCTACTATTGTATTGATTTGTAATTTCCATTTTATGTTACTATCTATAATTACACCGAGGTTTTTTACATTAGTTTTAACAGTGAGTATATAGCAGTTAGGTTTACATAGATATGACTTTGGATTACAATTATATGAGTGTATTCATATGTTTAGATTCTCAGGGGTAGTATTTTTATTCAAAGTGAATGGTATTACAAAAGTTTTTTCTGTATTTAGAGATAATAAATTTTGATCAAACCATTTTTTTATTAAATTTATATCTAGTTCAGCCGTTTTCTGAGTTTCACTCCAGTTTAGTCCCTGGGTTAAAATCGCTGTGTCGTCAGCATATGATATTATTTTTGACTTTATGGTGAGTTTAAAAATATCATTCATATAAATGATAAAAAGAATTGGTCCTAGTACTGTCCCTTGCGGGATTCCAAATTTACTGGAATCACTCAGAAAACCATTTAACTTGACAAATTGCTCTCTATGAAATAGATAACTTTTGATCCATGTTAAGGCATTATTGGTTATACCAATTTTCGTTAGTTTAGAGATAAGATTAGAATGCGATATACTGTAAAATGCTTTTCTTAAGTCGACAAATATTCCAATGCATTTTTTTTATTATCTAAATATTTATATATTTCAGTTGTTAAGTCTACGATAGCATCTTGAGTACTCAAATTTTCTCGAAAACCATACTGATGTGCACTAAATATATTTTTTTCTTTTATAAACTTAAACATCTGTTTTTTAACAATTTTTTCAAATATTTTTGCTATATTTGAGTTAAGAGAAATTGGTCTATAATTATTGCTTAGAGTGGGGTCACCAGATTTGAAAATGGGCGTAATAATAGTTTTTTGTAATTTAAAGGAAAGTTGCCATTTTCGAAGCTTGTATTTATGATGTTTGCCAATGTTTTGCAAAGTGAATCAGAATTTTTTTAAAGTATTTCTGCAGTAATATTGTCATAACCAGGGGAAGAATTTCCTTTTAATTCATTAATAGCCTGTTTAATTTCATCAGTGTTAGTTCGTTGGAATTGGGTTGAGGTGTTATAAGGATTGGAAGGTGATGTACATAGATTATTATTTTCGGTGTTTTTTTATTTTAAGTGCTAATTTTTCACCAACTGACCCAAAATAATTGTTAAAGATATTTGCACATTTCTTTGGATCCGTATTTACATTGTAAATTTTGTTTTTAATATCTGTGATTTTATTTATATTAGATTTTTTTGGTTTTTTATTGATAATTTCATTGACAGTTTACCATATTTTTTGTTGTTAGTGCCAGCAATATTTATTTTTTCTTTATAGAAATTTTCTTTGGTTCTCCGGATAATGTAGCAAAGTTTATTTCTGATTTTTTTCAAATATTCGTGAAGTTTATAGTTTTCTGGAGACTTTTTAAATTCCTTATCAATCTTTTCTTTATGTCTAATTGAAATAATAATTTATTTTTTATTTTTAACTTTATGAGTAAAACCTCAAATTGTAATATTTAAATAAATGACGACAATATAAGCGAAACTCGATCGAAAATATGGAAACAGAAAAATCAGAAAAACATATTGACACCTAGAGGTGTCAATATGTTTTTCTGATTTTTCTGTTTCCATATTTTCGATTGAGTTTCGCTTATATTGTCGTCATTTATAGAAATAACTATCCTTTGAGTGATCCATGGTTTTAATTTTTTGAATTTAGTTTTTGGGGAGAATGTTATAATGGAAGAGGAAGATATGATATGTTTATTCAAAATTAATTCAAAATTCAGTGAACATATATCGGTATCATTTAAGCATAGATCAGTTTTTCAATTTTCAATGTAAAGGTTTTGTTTTAGTTTTTAATAATAGTTTAATATAATAATAGTTTATATATTATTATATTAATAATAGTTTTAGGCGAATTATTGCACGAATTATTATTTTCATTTATTTTGCCAGTTTTGAAGGCTACAATGCATGTGTGATGATCAGTAATATTATTTTCCAAATAATTGATTTTATTTTTTCAGTTTCATTTATATTACACCAAATATGGTCAATGCATGATGGCCTTTGCCCAAAACATTCTCTCGTATATTTTTTAATACATGGTTTGAAATTGAGCTCAGATAATGTGTTAATATTGTGATTATTTTCGTTTTCTCTTGGCTCTGATCGATATTTAAATTCTTAAGGCTTTGCATATGTGTGGTAGGGATGGAAAATTCCTTCCCTACGTCACACAAGCCTTCATGAAAATTGGACCCTTATTTCCTCTGATAACTACAGAAAGCTACTTAAAGCTCCCTTGTACTACATATCTTTAGAGATATATGTACTTAACTAAATAATACGTTATTTACGACTTTGAACGTAAATATTTTCGTATTTAGGTTGTAATTAAACTCCATCAAACGTTGTGCAATTTTTTGATTTATGATATAGGACTTTAATTACTTTCATTTTTTGTGGTAACCCTTTTGATTCTAAACGGAGCGTTGAGTTTCAAACTGTATTGGTCTCTCTCTTGCAAATCTAACTTTAAGTAATTTCTTTAAATGGGCTAACTTCCCTTTGTCGTTTATTATGATTCCCTACATCCTAATAAATCCGTAAATAATCAGTACTAATCGAAACTACACATGACTAATTGAACAGATAATTAAATATAACTCAAATGGTTAAATGCTAGTAAATTTGATTATGATTGTATCTTGTATCTGCTTGGCGCCCCTCCATTTTGATTCAGCTGCTATAAGGTACATATAAAGATGGATTTAGTAGGTTAATGTAATTAGTTAATTGCATATTTGACGAACTCAGAATAACCCTTTTCTGGCAAAATTTGGCTCCTGCCTCCATCAAGTAAGCAAGGTGATCAGGTTTCAACTCGAAATTCGCACAATCTTTTGGCACGGTTCGATTGATTGATACCTAAGTTATCGCGTCCCAACCGAACCTTCCTCTCGCCATCATGCACTGCCTTCAGGTCTTCACCCGAGCCCAGATACCTCCAAATTCCTGCTCCTCCAAAGTTTACTATTTACTTAGGGCGAACCGGTTTCGTCCTATATGCAATCATATACTCACGGGGTTGTGTGGAGTTACGGGTCGTGAATCCTCCCTCCACGTTCAAGAAATGAGACGAGAGTGACCCGACAGGTCTAAAGAACTAATTGTAAGTGAGTTCGTTTCATCCAATGAACAGTACGTAAAAAGATATATATATATAAACATACATTTTGGGAAGGTTTATAACTTGCAATACGAAACTACTTGCATCGCATTTCAAGCTCGGATCTCGCCCATAGAATTCTGCGAAATTCTAAGATTGATACCGAATACATACGTAAAAATAGTGGGTATTATAAATAGATACTAGTAAATTAAGATCTTATCTGGCGATGTGTTCTGGAGATTCGCCAAAACTCCAAGCTTTTGTTTGGTTTTTTTGACGGTTTTATTTGAGAGACCCGTCATCTCTATTGTTTGGTTAATGGTCCTAGTTATAGAAGCTACCACTGCCTTCTGTTGGTTGAACTGTATTTTTTTCTTTCCCTCCCCTCCAAGGTTCAACTTTTGCTAAATTCTTACTATCCCGTGATTCTCAATTGATTCATGTAAATCTTCATTACACCTTTTTAAGCAATCCCGTGATTTATCAACTGCTTCATGTAAATCTTCAATACATCTTATTAAGCTATCCCGTGATTTATCAACTGCTTCATGTAAATCTTCAATACACCTTATTAAGCTATCCCGTGATTTATCAACTGCTTCATGTAAATCTTCAATACACCTTATTAAGCAATCCCGTGATTTTCCAATTGTTTCATGTAAATCTTCAATACACCTTATTAAGCTATCCCGTGATTTATCAGCTGCTTCATGTAATTTTTCATTACACCTTTTATTTGATTTGCTATAATAAATCGGTTTATTTTCAATTGTTTAGTTCTATAGATATCTCTTTACGTTCAAATTAAAGATTGCGTTTAATTTATTTTTTTTGTTTCTAATAATTGCGCAATATCATAATTTTATCCCGTTCCTAGAAGTTAATACCTAAGTACGATATCCACTAATCAAGGTCATTTTTTTTTCTTCTTTTAACGTATTCGAACTAGTATCCCAGTGACCGACTTATTTTGTAAACAATTTTTATTATGTAAACATTCCCGACGGCCTCGTGACCTAGATTCAAAGCGTATGATGTGTGTTTACTTTTAGACATTCCCGAAGACGTGTGCGATGGCTCTATTTTTTTCTTTGTATGATAATGACCTACCTTGCGCAATTGTCTAGTCTGATCCCCGATAAGTATAGTAATTACGTATACATATATATATTCAATTATATATACTTTGTCTCAATAAATAATTAATAATATACTGGTGTTTTTAATTATATTATGATTGAAATAATTTCTAATATCATAACTTATTTCAAATGCTCTGGATTTTCTGAAGTTATATTAATACATATATAAAATTAAAAACAAAACATTGACTTGGAAATTTATCAAACACACAACTATTTTTAATAGTTATTGATGAATTCAGAGGTAGGAATCGATACCTTTTTTTTCTGGATTTTCGGAAGTTATATTAATACATATATAAAATTAAATACAAAACATTGACTTGGAAATTTATCAAACACACAACTATTTTTAATAGTTTTAACTTTTACGTATTAATAAAATATTTTTTTGTTTTATTATTATTATTTTAGATAATTAATTTAAATATTTATTATTTGTTAGAACACTTTTCATTTAGGTTGGACACACGTATTTAATTATAACTTCTTCACACCTAATTATCACTGGTACTGGACGCGAAATTTCTAAGTCTGAAAATACAATATTAAGTGATTATAAAATCCGAATTTTCCACTAAAACAAATTGTATTTATCACGAGCACTTTTATTTTTCACAAGTTATTAATGCGTTAACTTTATTTTTATTTTCAACAACCGCCGTAGACTTCCTTCAACTGGCATTTGTCTTCTCTCTTATACCCCTCTCAGGTCCAAAAGAGAGTATCTGAATTTCCTGTAATAAACCAATCTAATTTCTATCAACTCGTGATTTCTTGAAATTTCCTCATTTTTATCGAATGCTGTCCCTTAATCCCTTCCGCGATTGTACCTTTGACTTCTGTCCCGTACTTTCATACTTACAAGACCCGGATTCAGTACGATCATGTTAAATCGCCCAACTTCCTGTGTCCTGGTGTTCATACAAAATTAGCTTGAATTTAGTAATTTTAAATTTCTATTTTCATCTATTTCGCAACATGTCCATGCGTACGGCATCTACCATATGTTCCAAATCTGTCCCCAAATTCGCCTATCAGAGATATCTTCATGTCGAAGTCTTTCTCGCAAATTGTTCACTTTTATTTTATTATTTTTCCTCGAGTTTTTCTGTCTTCTATATGAACCTTTCCATATCCCGTCCATATCCCTATAAATTTTTACATTTCAAGCCGTATTTATTTTATTCACTGTTAATCTAAGATTTCCTTTGTTTTTCTCTGTCGTATCTACTCTCCCATCTTTCACTGTACCCCACTTATATAACCATATCGTTTTTTTTTATGTTTGCTGCCTCTTGGAAAATTTCATTTTCTATTTGTTATTAATTAATATATTATTTTTAACATTTTTATAGGAGATACCCCCACTTCGGCCCTTAAATTTCTGTCATTTTTATTACTCCATAAGTGCCCATAAGTGCCCATCATATCTGTATGTACAAAATTTGGTACAGGTATCAGGATAATCAGGATAGCTATCAGAACAGAGTTTGTATGACTCGTTTTACAAATAACATTTGAAAAAAATAGGATTTCAATATTATATCGTTTCGAGATTTGTTAAAGCCGTAAACCTGTCTTAATTCTTCATGCAATTTGTTATAGTGAGTATAGGCAATGTATTCTAATGTTTCCATAGTGAACGTCCCCCAAATTTCGTCTCTCTCTTACCCAGAATCCCATAAACCATAAGACAAGCTTTGACAGTTGTATACGTTAATATCTGTACCCACCTTGCAATAAATTCTCTTTTATTTCAGTGTCGTTAATTTTTATGTGAAATTCTATAATGTAAATATTACGTAAGACCAACGTTAATCTTTATAGCCCTTTTAACGACTAATTGCTTTAATCTAAACAATTTTAGTGTTCGAATATTCCTTGTTTATATCAACAAAATACATGTGAGATCGACAACCATTGTAATGTCTCATTTTTCCCTGCAGTCGCGTGCTATGTTACACTATAATCTCCATTTTAATTACGTAAAATGACTCCTTTTTATGAGTTAAATCTATCGCAATGTTTTCAGCATTTTCCACTCCCCTCCGTACTCTACTCTATTTTCCTCTCAAACACTTGCTACTGCACTAAACCTCTGAAATATACCCTCGTCCACTCTTTAAAACTCTCATTTTTTTTGAAGTTTTCTCCCTAAATCTTTTATCGTAATATCCTCGCTCCGTCTAGAATTGATAACAATAATTTTCCATTGTTTTTTCAACATTTCCATTTTCTTTAGCACGTTTTCCCTCGAATCGATCATCTCCGGTCATCACAAACAATCGTATTATAGATGGAAATTTCCTTAACATCTTCCAACACGTTTTCGTCACTTGCTATTCAATTTTTCATTTAAACTTTTCCATCGTTGTTTACGTGTATCTTTTTTTTCATCTTTAATTTCCCCATATTATCTCGAAATTTACGGTTCCCTATCTCTTGAATGTACCCGTTATTAATAACATTCCTTGAGTTCATCGTACTAAAATCCTTGAATTGTTCTTTATTTACATCTCAGTGCCTTAACCCCCGTTCTCCGTGGGAACGTCAAACCCATTAATTATCTCACTAATCACTCTGGTCAAAGTCCAGGCCTTTGTGTAAAAAATGGGCTCGGCCCTCTTCTTGCTGATAGGCCGACTTGATTTTTAATTGCTTTTCCTGCTATTTAATTGGTTGTTTCAATACTCGTATTTGGAATTTGGCCAAAAAAAATTTGGTAAGTCCCTGTCCGTGATTATTTGTTAATACCATCTGTGATTTTTTAATCAATACTCGTCTCACTTTGTCTAATTATAGATCCCTACCGTAAATATGAATTCACTTTACTCTGATCCGATAGATGTCGTAGGTGTGTCCATTTTATAAGTAATTGATATTTTCTTTTTAAATTAAAGTGGAAAGCTACGATATTTTCTAATTTTCACTGTTGATCAATGCAATACATCACAATATATTCAGTTTTTTCCTTATTTCTATTGTTTTCAAAATCATCAGATATATCAATATTAACGTCTCCTATAATAAATGCATTTTGAAAGCGATTTGTGTTTATAAAAGATTTCAGATTCTCAGTGAGATTAGTAATGCTCGATTAATGAGTTCTATATAACGCTATTATATCATTAACATGTTTTTTATATTAATTTGTATATGTAGACAATTATAAGATTAGTGACAAAAGTAGAGTTGATATTTATTTTGAAAGACTGGAGAATTTTCGACTCTTTAGGGTTGGAGAATGTTCATGAAATGACATTTAAAAACGCTTAAAATTAAGATTTTTTAAATTTTATTTTTTAATAATAATTTTTTTGTATAAATTAGTTATTTACAATGTCACGAGCTTTGAAGGTGAAGGTGAAAGGTTTTTGAGTTTATGGATACGACTGTCTGAAAAGGTGAGTTTTAAGTTTAGCTCTAAATTCTGCCGAGTCTGTGGTCATTCTCAAGTCATGTGTTAGTAGACGTAGCCCATTTAGCCTATTTGTAAAAAGGATATTATTATTTACGTTCGCTTTATGTACTTTATATTATACTAGCTGACCCTTCCACGCGTTGCTGTGGCTAACAAAACACAACGCCATCTACTGGACCTAGAAAGACAAGTGTTGTGTCGATAAATTAACTCAAACCGCCATCTATTGGAAACAAATGATACTTACAAAAATTACAAAGCTTTGATATAAACAACAAAAGCAACAAACATTTAATTAACAATTAATTCGCAATAATAAATATTGAGGTCAATAATCGAAAAAAAAACTATTTATATTTTAAGTTGGACCAAACTACACACTGTAAGTCAAATTTCATCAAAATCGGTTAAGTATTTTCGTAGTTTATCTCGAATAAACATCGTGACGCGAGATTTTTATATATAAAGACTAATGGGATGTGTGGGATGGGGTTTCATATCAGTTTATCACCCAACAGTTGTCCCCTCGGCATTCGGTGCAGTCGGTTTACGGAAATAAGGTATACCTACTTTCCTACTCACACAAAATATAATTAAATGTCCCCGAGGGGATGTGCAGAGAGGATGTAGACAACATATTTCCATTCAATTGCCCAAAGAATAAAACTACTTGTCTCTACTGTATAAACCAGTGTATAAGTACAAAAAATCGATACTGTGAATAAATTGGTTTGAAATACATACCAACTTATTATTAAAGGTATTTTTGATTTCGATTTTAGATTTAAAATTGGTAAATAATGCACAAAAAATTATAATTTCAATTTTTGGAGCCAAGTGTTGGGGGATTAACTGACGAGGGATTAATTGTCATAATCGGGTCAACGTTGTATCGCACTAAGCTGCACACGAATAAAATAAATTATTATTATTCATAATGCATAACGGAAAACTTTTAACCGGGACAGATGAAAAAAATTGAATTTAATTATTTTTACCGGAACACATGGGGAGTAACGTAACGACCATATCCGAAATGAAGCACGTGATATGTTTTGGGTCTGTTAAGATTTTGCAGTAAGAAAATTGTTTATTTTATATCGGAATAAGGGTCGTGTTGCATACCTCCATAAACATTAATATCGAGGATTCAATTTGAATAATTATGAAGTACGACCACCGTCAGATAGTCTGCAAAACCACATGTTTATTGCTTTATTGGAATATATGGGAGGGATATTTATGGAAGGAGCATGAATCAGAATATTAAATGGAGGGTTTATGTGACTTAAACAATACGAATACATCATGGCCCCTTTGTAGGTCTGCCTTAAGAGCTTAATTTACGGACAAATCGTTGGGTTGTAATGTTTAAACGAAAATGCGAAGAGGTACAGAATAATAATTATTACTTCAGACTGGTTAGGCATTGCAATATGTTTTAATATATTTATATCACAAGGATGGTACTTACTCACTCTTTGGATTTAACAGAGACACCTTAATGGATTGTTTTTAAAAATAGAATCAAAACAAGAAAATAACTGACATCGTCTGTTTTATTGAGAATTTTCTTGTCATTGTGAAAACTTATGAGTTGTGTATTGATTGACAAATCTCATCTCTTGTACAAGTTTCAAGTTGCAAACGAATTACAGGTCTGAATTTTAAGCGGATAAATTACGGAGGCCTCCAAGCTGCATATAACTATAAAACAAGGTTGGTGGATCTGTTATTTTCCCTGGAGTTTTTCTTTGTGCCATCCTTTGTGATATATTTGTCCGCGCGAGTAGAGTTTTTATAATCAAATCTGTGAGTATTAATTAGGCTCAGAGGATTTGAGATTATTTACACATCTCAAACTCATATTATAATGCACATACGTTTGTTTGAAATTGGGTAACATTTGAAGTGATATTTTAGTGTGGATCATCGACCAACACAATGGGTTGCCAGAAATTTAGAAAAACAAGTGTTCGTTATATAGAAAAAAGTATGCTAGTTTTAAGTTCATAATTTTTTTATAATTTATCAAAAGCATATCACTTCTATCGCGGCATTGACGGAAGGAGATTGGTTTGAAATTAACCTTCGCGCGAGTGACTATGGCAGTTTTCGCAGCCACGTATATTTCAACATTTTTATGTTAAAAAAAACAAAACCACTCAAGTTTTCAGATACAAATCGATATAGGTATGATATTTGGTGGTATGTACTTTTATAATACTATGGTAGTTATAGGTAACCTTACATGATATTGCGTAAATTTAAATAAAAACAAATATCTAATTTGAATGAAATATTTTTTGAAAATAATTAAACACAAGTTATATAATATTTAATTAAATTAAGACAATATTAGCGAAATTCAATCAAAAATCTGGAGACAGAAAAATCAGAAAAAAGGTATTGGCTCCACTGGGATTCGAACCCAGGACCCTTTGCTTACATGGCAAGTGCTCTACCAACTTTTTTCTACACAACGAACATTTTCTAAATTTCTGGCAACCCATTGTGTTGGTCGATGCCTACAGTAAAATACACAGCAAATACTACAGCAAATGTTACTCAATTTCAAACAAACGTTAAGTTATGTAGTTTGGACCTCCACATATCTTCGTCATATTTTAATATTTTTTGTTTACTTCAATATCTTAGCTACCAGCCTCAGTTGGATAAAATTTGCTTAGAAAGCTTTCTTGCACAATTTACATCATTTCCGTACCTTAAAGTGAGGAGTTTCAGTTTTCCCAAATGATGTTCTAGTCACTGACTGTACTCTGATTCTGGTCATATAATCAGTGCGTTTTATTTTAGACAAAATTCTACCTGGCAAGATTCACCGTAAGAAATTTCAACAAAAGAAATATACATTTCAAACATGGAATTAAAATAATTTACTGGTAAAAAAATTACAAGTAGTTTACCTACTTTATCGCTCGTCTGAATTTCTGACACATCAGTTCCAATTATGAAAAAAAATTCTCAAAATATTGTTATTATAGTTAGCTTATTTGTCTAAATTCTTCACAGAATAAGTTCCAATTTATAAAATGACACAGTAATCACAGACACACAACCGCAATTAGTATATTGATGATGATTGATCATATAAATGAAAAATAACGAAGGTAGGAACCTACCTACCAGAATGATTTGAACAGATTGATATTGGTAATATTGCTTATTTACTAAGGCAAAGGTACAATTTGACGTTCTGGCAATATCGTTTGTGCCTCAATGAATTATGTGATCCGTTTCAATAATTATATCATGTTAGATATGTTGCCTTCCGTCTTTAGGAAACAGTGTATCATGTTTGGTATTGATTGACTAGGCTCCTTGGCCCGTAGTGAATGGTCGTTAGGCAAGGAAGCGGCATTGTGCAGAAATAGATGGACAGACAAACGCAATTACGCCGGTTGTTAGAGGCGTACTTGACTTACCATTGATTCCTGGCGTTATTTGAAGTAAAAAATATAAATAAAATTTTGGTCTTCGCTGACATTTATCTTTTATTTATTTTTTTTTCTTCAATATTAATCTAAAAAAATTATTCAACTTGTCGTCACTGAACACACAGCTGAGTAACCGCCCAACCTCACACCACGCCCCAAGCTATTTAATACCTAGTATTTTTTAATGTTTTTAATTGAAAAAAAATGTCACCGGGGAACAAAAAAAATCATTTACATTTTTTCTTCAAATAATTTCAATAACCACTGGTTAAAGTAAGTCAAGTACGGCCCTCAACAACCTTCATATTATTAAAAAAAAAAACAAGGTGTCCGGTGATAAAGAACAGTTACTTCTAGAGATTATTTTAAATAATAACATATAAAATTACCTCCTGAAGTTTTCTACAATTTTTCCCGGAAATCGTACATTTAGGTGTAAAGTTAGTTTATTTCGAAATCTTTTAATTAAATGTGAGCATTATTTAAAATGATAACAATATTCAGCATTTAATCAAATTTTAGACCGGTCAGTGGATGAGTGGGCATAGCGTTTGGGTCCCACCCAGGCGTTCCGTGTTCGATTCCTCGGCTGGCTAAGTCCTCCAACACGACTCAAGCAACATTTTCGGCTTACTGTGGAGGTAGTAGGAGATTTTTAAATATTGTTGGGTTATTCGTAACCCGGGAATATTTGTCTTTCTTTATAAAAAAAAATAATATTAAAAATCAAAAAAGGAGATAATTATCTTAGATATAAAAATGTTGTTTAAAATTTAGTCACTGCAACACATTTGTATCTACCTCTATGATCTATGTAGTATGTGTCTACCTATTATGGTACTAGGTACCAATCTGATCTTACTAATTCACAGCTCTGAGTGTAGCGACTTATCAAATTAATTTAACAATTTGTTCATGATTAAATTGTTCATAATTTATTTTATCAGACAAACAGTTTCGATGATTCTTAATGTTAACTGACACTAATTTAATTAAATTGTTTAAAATGGCATAATGTTGTTAAGCGGGTACTCGAGAAATCTCATCTTACGAGTAGGTACCTTACGACTGATAACGACATTGTTTGAAAGTGAAATAATATTTTACCTCCAAGGTAACAAATTTATTTTCATAATTAGCTCCACTAAGTAGACCCCGGCGCTAAGAATTTCTTTCAGGGACAATGTCGTCTTTGGAGATGCTGAGAGGAATGTATTTTTAAGTAAAGAAGGGTCTATGTAGGGATTGAGGTCTATGTAGAGAACGTATGAATCCACCCATCCCACCGCGGTTCAAGGCGATGGCCATGGTTCGAGATTTTTCTATAGGAGAGTCGAAAGCCGCCAAGACCTAGAAAAACCTAATCCCATGAACCCGGGCGCGTATTTACAATCCCTACCGCGATTCAGTCGCGCTACGGACTGAAACGCGCTAGGGATTGTAATGCATAAATCACCTTACAAACACTGCCTCGTTTCAGTCGCCATACGCGCTTCGTTGCTCTATCTGTTTTTGTGAGAGTGACGACCGTAATTATAGAAGGGTTAGCATAGAAGATGGACCTCGTTTTTTTATAGTTCAAAAAAAAATTTTACATTGAAAATTTATTTTTTAAGTAGTTTTTACTTAAAAATAAATTTCCAATGTAAAATTTTTTTTTAAGTAGTTTTTACTTAAAAATAAATTTCCAATGTAAAATTTTTTTTTGAAGTAAAAAAAAACGCGGTCCATCCTCTATGCTTACCCTTCTATAATTACGGTCGTCACCCTCAGTTAAAAAAAAAAGGTTTTTTTTTTTTTTACTTAAATAAATTTTCAATGTTAAAAAAATTGTAAGTTAAAAAAACGCGGTCCATCCTCTCTGCTAACCTCTCCATAATTACGGTCGTCACAGAAGCAGATAGAGCAACGAAGCGCGTAAGGCGACTGAAACAAGTTAGTGTTTGTAATCTAATTTATGCATTACAATCCCTACCGCGTTCAGTCAGTAGCGCGACGGAAACGCGGTAGGGATTGTAAATACGCAACCCGGGCACCCCTGATAAGTCACCATACGTAGCGAACCACTTGGAACGCGAACCATTCAATAAATTGTTCACGGGGTAGATTTACCCATTCCCGTTTCCAAAATTTAACAAATAATTCCTTCATCACTCCTTCATTTTGTTTCGCTGACTACAATACAAAAATTATATTTTTATACGCCGAATGTTAGAAAGTTAACATTTATCTCATGGGGATAATATAATATATTTTATTATGTTGAAGAAAAAAAATCTACTTATCTACCTATAATGTGTCTACTTGTTACGATGTATTCAAGATCAAGACAACTTCCAATATTGATGACTGTATTTATATAATTATTTTATTTGTATTCCTTTTTCAGTAGCGTTACATAAAATGAGCTGAAAATAATAATGGTCATTTAGTTATGCTTGTCAACTGATCACAATTTTAGCAAAAGCCAAAACGGACCGAGATTTAGCGTTGAAAAGAGACCCCTCAATGTAACAAAATCAAAATGAGGGTGTTCATTGATTTGTTGATCAAACAATTTTATGGAATTTGAATCACCTCAATCCACCTTGATAAATAGATTAGCACTAAATCTATACCCCTTACTAATAAATGTGATTTAATTTTACACGACTGATGATTTGATTAGTATATATTAAGAGGAAATGCGAGCCCCGAGAAATTTTAATGATATGTGCCTATATTACAAAACTATTCCTGTCTCTTGCCCCCTTGCTCCCTCCCAGATATTGAGCGAAAGGGTCAACTGCATCTCCGGCTGATTGTACCTCGAGATTTTGTATTCTCCTCCAAATCTGTACCGATTTAAAAAAAAAATTAACCAACTGTGTTAGAAAAAAATATTCTACGTCTCTTGGTTGTGATTTTTTTAAATGCATTCTCAAATTTGTATACTTAACGTCCGTTGATGGCGTTTAAACCAGTTCCTAACTCCTTTAAGAAATGTTGATGTCTATAATAATCGAAAATTTAAAAAAAAAATCGCTATTTTCGAAATAAAGAGAAAGAAAGGGGAATATATTTAAAAGGAAAAAACGCCGCCCGCTTTTTCTTATAATGGTTGTTAATCGTTGATCAATGGTTGCTTCAAATTTAAAACGCGTTATTAGTAAAACCATTATAATTCCAATACATTAATGTCATAAATGAATAATTACATTTTGAACACATCATTTTACATCATCTTCTAACTTATATGTGTAGCAAATCAATTACCGATCGTCTACTAGAAACATATTGCACAATATTAATCAAGTGCGTCAAGTAGTTGGTACTCTCAATCGGCGGCAATGACGTAGTTATTAATTAATAGCCGACAAACCGTAATAGCAATAGCTACACCGATATAATGAACATACCGTCTGGCCGGACCTCAATTACTGGGCTGTCGCCATGGAGTCAGGAGTATGGACGACGGTTTTGGAGCGATCAAACTGACATGTGTTAGGAGTTTTCACCGAAGCCATTAAATTATGCAGCGATTGGAAGATAAACAGCGTAGAAATGATCACTTCATGTGAAACAACAATCATGGGTACCGCCGTTCCGGGAACCGCTTAATGGATAACCAACACCCCTGCCACAGGTTACTCCAAATGTTTTGTTAGTTTTGGTGACTTAGCTGGGGTGCCCGGGTTCGTGGGGTGATGTTTGTCTAAGTCTTGACGGCGGATGCTTCCGATTAGCAATCCGAACGACGCTGGTTCGAATCACGTAAATTTTATTTGATTGATTTGTGTTATTTCGCAATGTATTCATTAAAAATAATATACTCGTAGTATATTGGAGACGTTCCAGAGCAGAAGATACCGTTAGGATCGCCCCGGTGTAAAACCGACATTCAGAATTGAAACGTTGCTTGAAATGGCTTTAGCCGTGTTTGGTGACCAGATCTAAATAGCCGGGTACTTCCTGACCTTCCTCGTCCCCATCTCCTTCCTTTCCCCACTACCTTCAACGTTCCCAAATTGGAGATGCTATAGTCTCGCTGGCTCCAGATGGGAGCACTTGGGACTCTTGTGCAGTGTTCACATATAAAAGTATTTATAAAAAATATACATCGGTGAAAATAAAACGTAACCCAGACACCAACCTATTTTCAGTTTTTATTTTATTTTATGGCTTTTGACAGTAAATACCCTTTAATGTTTCCAACTGACCAGTTCTGTGGCTAATTTTGGCTTATTACTATTACCATTTGAGGTTGTATTTACTTTACTGTTTGTTCAAAAAGTGAAGGTTATTGCCATCTAGCGGTATTTTTTATAGCTTGACTGTTTGGATCACAGATTACAGGCTACGGCCATAGGGCCGCACTGTTTTTAGGGCTAGACGATAAAGCAGATTTCTGGAATCTGTATATTATTTAGATTAATAATGGTGGTTGTTTTGTTTCTTTATTTATTTATTTATTAACGCCGATTATAGCGGCTTTTACAAAAGAAATACAAATATTTTACATATGAATACAGAATATACATAGATAAAGAAAAAGAAAAATATATATATAAAATTCATAAAGGAGAACAATAAAAATTGTAGTATCATATAAAAAAGTACAAAGAGTAGGTTGATAAATACAAAACAACATATTATATATCCCGGATATTATGTATTAGGAAATTAATACTTTTAATCTGTATTTGATTATAGTCAAACTGAGAAGCGCTGACAGACAGTTTTAATAAAGTAGTGTTTGTATGAGGTTAGACTAGCAATGTTTATAGATTCATCCAAAACATATTTATTTCCAAGTACATGCAGGCGATTCATTATGGAATTCATTATGGAATTGAGTTTAGCGTTTATGTTAGTATGTGGAAACGTGTAGTTATAAATAGGACAATTTTAGTTAAAAACACGCTCTTAATACGTGGATCTCCTGTCAACAGCTAGCATTATCTAGCAAGTGGTCAAAGTGGCCAAATTAAGTGTTTTTGTTCGGGTCGGGAACAAATTTATTGTAAAATGTGCCGTGAATAAAGAGAAGATTTCCTCCTTGAAGCCATGTTTTTCTTTATGAGGAAAAGTATTTAACTGGATAAAAATAACACTATTATTTTTATGTTACCTATTTCAAAAGAACTATTCTACGGGCTGCTACTTCTATTTATTTATCTTTTGTATAATAGTGATGTAGGTACTTGCATACTGCTTACTAACCCCTTATGCATGGACATTGGAGGTTCTAGAGTCGTTCAAATAAATGTAGCTTCGTTCAATAAAAAAGTAGTCTTGACGTGTGCGGTGAAGGAGGAAACCATATGTTTTCTTATAATGCCGTCGGGAAAGTGTTGGGGTCCCCTCCAATGAATAAAAACAATTTTGCAAATGAAGATAAATAATGTTCGTACACGAGTTCCTTATTCAAAAGACCATTAAAACGTCGTTTAAACTACGGTTTTTTCAAGGTACAATTAGAAAGGTAACAATGTGCTTTTATGAGCATCATTCGTCCATGTCTATACGAAATCTAAATAACCTCTGAGGGTGGTACGCCGTAATACTCACACGATTGCGTTGTTTTGAGCTACCGCATAAATTCCACACAATGGGACATTCGTAGCCACAGCGCACATGTGATGCACAAATTTAGACTTAATTACCGCATTGTTTGAATTTTGGACAATTTGCAACCCACAAAGTACCTTGTTGAAGAATTTCCATTCCCCTGTTCCCGTGGCAAAATTTGTGCTTCACAAAGCGATGCCTGATGATAGCATGAGACTGGAAAAACCAAACATACTAACAAAATTACCACAACTTCGATAATTAAGAAGATCTGATTTGATTGGCCGCTACTAGATCGAAATTATCTTGAGGCTGACTTTTGATTTGAGCAGCCGGCGATTAAATATTTTGAGCAGCATCGTCGAAAATATGCGCAAAATCTATTGTTTGTCACACTCGAGTCATCAAACTGTTAAAACACGCTAATATAACTAACTAACCATCACGCCTTTTCCCCGCAGGGGTAGGCAGAGAGGATGGACCATCAAACAAACTCGGTCTTGGCACACACTCTACGCACATTCATACATCGCCTCATACATACTCTTCTATTATTCTGACTTTTGACATGGCCCGATTCAAGTATCTGATTCACTTAATCGTGCCATGACTTCTTCTATAATTCAGATTTGCGTTATATATTCTTCTAACACTTCTTTCTTCGTTTATTCGCTCTACATGCCCAAACCATCTGAGGGTCCCTTTCTTAATCTTACTCATTACGCTTAAATCAGCCTTGAGTTCTTTGCTGATCTCCACATTGCTCATATGAACATATATGATTTTACACACATATATTTTACATATATGATTTTACGCCTCAGGGATCTCATTTCAATAGCATTCAGTCAACTTTCATCCTTCTTCTGCCAGTTCCATGCCTCTCTGTCATACATCAGCTTCGCTTCGACAGTTTTTTTTATTAACGCTAACGGCCTTCTATAAAAATAAATCTTTTTAATTAACACGTTTTTGCAAAACCACTAAGAATTTGGACAAATCACCAAATTTCTAAGATAAAATTCAAGTTATGTAAAAGTTCTATTATTATCTATGTACACTAAAGCAACCGGCCCATGATGAAATAATAAAAGTACTTGAATAGAATATTAACAGAACTTGATTTTTAACATTTAAATTTAATGACCCGTCCTAAATGTCCGTTTTTTAACTTAAAAAAGGTTTATTCTATATCGCGTACTAAAAACAAATTTATCAATGTTACCTTTCTTACCGCGTTTCCGAGTGGTAGAGAGCAGTATTAAAGTAATGTATCATTATTAACCCTCGATAGTTTGTTAAAGGGTTGCACACGATAAGATGAACTACCATATTAGATTTATGGCTCCCTTTTCCGATCTTTATAATCCGTTTCTGATCATTTATCAGGTTGAAAAAGCCCGTGAAATTAATCGCATTAAAGCGTTTTACAGTCCATGGAGGTGATTTGTTGCCCTGGTCTTATTTCACTGGGATCATGAGGGTCATAAACTCAATTACTTCGGAGCCCCTTCCCGGGTATTGTTATGGCATAACTAGGACTTACGCCGTACGCCTTACCCCCACCGAAACCCTTTCTAACTTAGTACAATTCCAATACTTCCGCCTATCTCTGGGAGGATATCGGGAACCAACTTGAAACTCAAAGGTAATAACACTGAGTGCGACTGTTCTTCCGTTTACTCTTCAGGAAGTAGATTGATATTACTTCAAAAGTTGGAAATGCAATCCTTTTCGTGTTTCAATAATGAACACAGAATGAACCCTTCAAGATTTTTTAGTGGGAAATGTTCCTCGTTCGGGATAATGACCAAATAGAGAGCGGAGAATAATATTTCTCGAGGGTAGAGTTAAACCGGTGTAATTCAACGTTAGTACTAGAAAACGCAGACGATGAAATACTAATGTCTGCTATCATGCTGTCTCATTCGTACTTTATCATAAATTAATGTTTTTTCTTAATAAATAAAAGATTTTCATGAAAATTTAAAAAAATACATATTTTTACGAGTGCTTCAATCAACAATGATGTATTCTGTATTCATAATCAATAATCATTAAGGAAAGGGTCTATATTCTATTTCCATCTACTTGAGAATCCGCTAAACACTTGATCGAAAAATACTGGATTATTTTTTGTGTGACTATTGCCCTCGGTGTTTATTATTGACAGTAAGAAATTAATTTTAAAATAATTTAATTTTAAACTGTGAATGAAAATTATGCCATAAAATGTAAAATAAAATAAAGAGATTTGAGCAATAAAAAAAACACTTTAAAAAAAATTATCCCGTAATGAAAAAAATTACAAAAAAAATTACCTCGTAAATACCTACGTTGATTTTCAATTTTCGGGTAATCTCTTGGGCCGGCTGGTACAAATTTCAGAGAAATGTGTATGCGCGTGTGTGTAGGTACGTGAGGGCCACAAAAAGTTGAATGATTGTATTGTCATCGACAACAAGACTACCTGCCAAGTTTCAGCTCGATTGGATGACAGAAAGTGGGTTACTTGCATTCAATCATTCACGAAAAAAATCGGAAGTTAAAAAGATGCATTTAAAAATATTAAAAAAATGGTTACATGAAAAATAATATTTGGATCATGAAAATTTACAAACATTACGTCTTGATCAACGTAACCCGGCGTTAGACATTATTATTTCAAATGAGTCTAGAAATTTGCAGAACTTTAAAACTTCATCATACAATTTTACTAAAGCTGACTACCCAAATACTGTTTATTATCTTGACCATTTAGATTTGTCGTTTTTAGAGGCTGGTAATGATATAACTGATCAAGTAAAACAATTTTATTCATTCTTAAACGCTTCGAAAGATCTTTTTCTCCTAAAATTAATTTTAAGGCCTCTCGTTATCCCATATGGTTTTTATAAGAATTAAAAGAGTTATTTTACAATAAAAAACAATTAAACAAATTACATAAGCAATCTAGAAAAGTTAACGATTTTATAAATTTTACTAACTTAAGAAAGCAATGCAAAGACTTAAAATCCAGAAAATGTTACAATGATTATGTTAGTTTGATAGAAAAAGAGTTTCGCCATAACGTAAAAAGGTTATGGAATTTTGTAAATGCACAGCGAAAGAATGATTGTAGTTTACCAAATACTATGTATCTTAATAACAAATGTACTGACGGTACCGAAGGCATAATCAATCTTTTTTCAGATTCATTTAAAAGTGTTTATGACATGGATATTCTTAATAGTGAGATCCCTAAAGATATACTCTCGAAGAAGCACTTAATTTAAGCCATTGTTTCATTGAAAAAGCTGCAATAGAAAAGGGTATAAAGGCATTAGATTCTAATAAATCTGCTGGACCGGATGGTTTTCCTCCAATATATTTAAAATCTTGTATTAACAGTTTAACTTTCCTATTATTCATACTATTTAACAAGTCTTTGTAATAAGGGTGTTTTCCAGTTCAGGGGAAAATAAATTTTTAACGCCTATTCTCAAAAAGGGTGATAAAAGCGATGTATAAAACTACAGACCAATATGCATATTGTCCGCTTTTCCCAAACGTTTGAATCATTAGTCCTAGATGTCTTTAAAAAACAAATCAAAAATTTAATTTTTTCCCAATCAGCACGATATTGTGACAGGTAGAAATACTTTAAGTAACTTAATCATTTATAAAAATTATATAACTGATTCCCTAGTCCTTAAACATCAGGTAGATTCCATATACACTGATTTTTCCAAAGCTTTTGATAAAGTCAGGCGACATATTCTTGTACATAAACTAAGTATGTTGGGCATTAAAGAAACCTTATTGAACTGGTTTAACGGTTATCTTAGTGAAAGAAAGCTTTGTGTTAAAATAAATTCTGTAGAATCTTATATCTTCGAAGCAAGTGGGGTTCCCCAAGGATCTCACCTCGGACCAATTCTTTTTTTATTATTCTTAAATGACATTGTTAGTATACTTAAAGATGTACAAGTTTTCCTCTTCAAAAATATATAAAATGATACGTAGTATATGGGATTGCCATATTTTACAATCTAATTTAGATAAATTGTTTCATTGGTGTGTGATCAACTCGCTATTTCTTATTATTTAAAAATGCCAAGTTATTCGTTTTCACATAATCCAAAGTCATATAACTTATTAATACTTGTTTAGATTTAAACCCAGGACTCAAACCAATTATGAGGTGGAGTAACTATCAAAGGTTGGATTGCGATCCAAGAGTTGTCTGATTTGTTCGTTAGATGTCGATAGAATCATTTTTTGTCTTTGTCCCTTTCTCACACAACAGACAAGGTAAATATAGATGTACGAAACCGTTATAAAAAGGCTTGCATCAGTAAAATTAACTTACTTCTTTACGAAAATTTGCACTAAGAATTTAAAATACTACTGAACCCTTGTCCGTTGGGTGGGGAAAGTTATTGTCGTCAGTTTGTAAATATTCAAATCATAACAATAAAAAATCAAGAACTTAAAGTGAAAACCAAAAAGTGCTTCATTTATAAAAAACCAGTCTACCCAAAGAAATTCTCCTGAGTGAAGACCTCCAATTTTTTACAATACTCTTTAAAAAATGTAATATTGACACCTGTCGCTCAGATCAGGGACTTAAGTGTTATATTTAATGAAAGGTTAACATTTACTCTGCACATAAATGAAATAACAAATAGAGCTATAAAAATGCTTGGTTTTATATGCAGAACAGCAAGTGATTTTAAGTCACTAGAATGTTTTAAAATATTGTACACTTCATTAGTAAGAAGCCAGGAAGAGTATAATTCGCCTATTTGGTTCCCATTGTATTAAACAAATTCCGACAATATAAAAAGGGTACAGCACAAATTTTCTAAGATTTATTAATTTTAAGCTGAATATTCCAATTCAAAATATTAACTAATGTCCTTTTGATGAAACAACTCAACTTAATTATGCTGTCAGATAGGCGGATCATCTCTGACCTTGTACTATTAAATAAAATCATTAATAATTGCATCGACAATCCTGAAATTCTCGCCAAAATAAAATTTTAAGTACCGACCAGAAATACGAGGCAAATTGCTACCTTCTTCTGTGACAATTTTAAAACAAACTATGAGGTTCATACACCTATAAATAGATTACATCATTTTCATCAATAAATTTGGGAATATTCTAGACATGTTTGCAGATTCCGTATTAGTTAAAAAACGAAGTCTTTATAATTACTTTAATGAAATGTATGATTTTAATTTGAATTAATTTTATTTTTTACTACTAATTTAATCATTATATATTGTGTACTACGAACCTGCCTAACCATTATTACCTTTCTTTGTAAAAGCTCACTGGGGCGTAAATAAGTAAATAAATGTTAATAATACTAGGTGTATTTACTAATGCACAAAAAGAATGTTAATTGCTGGGTAGGTATAAAACTGTAGATCCTGAGACAAGAGCTAAGGCCGCCCTGTTACGTAAATCGTCAACAAATCCTTATTGTAAATGTGCCGATACCTTTAGCAGGTATCGGAAATTTATTTGTTCATAATATTAGTTCCTTGCTAAGATCAGCTTACATCTGGGTATCAAAGCATACCTCCACTATAGTCTATAACTCTGTGTGGTGTAGTGAATAGTATAGGTATAGTGTCAGTACAGCTGGTCCGGCAGGGGGCTGAATCAATAATGGCCATGTCGGGATGCCGGATAAACAATATAATACATTGTTATTATCCATTAACATTAAGTGTGTGCGGTGACCGACATGTGTAGACACTACACTCCGCAAACTTCCCGGCATCGGTAGTGAGTAGGGGATACAACAGGGGGAAAAGAGGATATAGGCCAATTTGCCATTGTGATTTAAGGTGTTATATAGTTATAAAAGAAATTTTTCAATAAATTTTCCTGAGAAGACTTTTAAATTTATTAATGTCAAAATTTGTACACATAAATCTTTTAATTGTATTTTAACATTTTTTATTTGTAAAAATGATAATGTTGAAAGCTATAGCTGATCTCCAGGAGATCCTCTCAAAAAAGGTATCATGGGGTGAGCACGATATCTCTGGACTGAATCAACAAAAAAACCAAACGGATATTAAAGTAATATAATCTTCAAATTAATCGAAGGAAGAAGCAAAGTAAATTTCCTTGACAAAATGGCGTCTTCTCAAAAAAAGTCGATTTTTGACCAAAATTTTGGCGTTAAATTGTTTATAAAAAATATATGTATTCATCAGTGAGAAACTAACTTCAATTAATTACTAAAAATATACTTAAAAAGCTTGTGTTAAAATTTGAGACTGATCGGTTCAGACGTTTCAGAGAAAGCTTAGTTACCGACTTCAAAAACTCAGTTTTGAGAAAAACGTATTTAAAGTTTCAAAAGCAATTTACATAGAGTAAAAAAATGAAAACAAATATGTTTGAACTTCGAAGATAATCACCGACATCCATTACAAAAATTAAATTTAATAAATTCGATTTTTTAAATTCTAACTGTATATATATATAACCCCTTAATAAACGAGTGTGAATAAATGTTGTATCAATGTTTACCTTTCGAACTTAATTTATCAAGTAGTCACATAATTAGGCTATGCAACAAAAACACAGATAATTACTAAATATTATGGGCACACAAAATCGCTTACGATCGTTTTCACACGTTCTTCAGAAAGATTTTTTTTTTCTTTCGATAAATTGATATACAATATAAATGTAAAATACAAATTTCTAGATATAAGAGTTGATTACAATCGAAGTATTTACTGTTCAACATAAAACGTTTTGATTCATGAACGTAATATTTAATGAATTCTGAAATATATCTCAACAGAGTTCCTATGGATCTATTTGGCTATAGCAATGTTATGTGTCGTGTTAAAGGGTCAATGAAACGTCCGGATTAGATAAAAGAGGAGTTAATAAAATAAAATACTTTTTTGTTTAAAACCACGATTTTTATTAATTTTTTAACCGACCGGTTTCGCTTAACTTAAGCATCTTCAGGGTACAAATTAATACTAAACAAGAAGTACATAATGTGTGCTTATATATAACAAAATATAAAGGGAGACAACACGATACAAATATTACAAACAAATAAACGGTCATAAAATACATTAACATAACTACTCAAGTAATGGGAAAAAACAGAAAGATAATTATGTAGACTAATGGGTTATAATAATAAATTTGGAGAAACAAAGCATCAACTGGCATGGTGGTAAGGAGCACTGGGAATTTTTATTTTTTAAGGGTTTATTGGAAACAGACCTAATATAGGACTACTTGATATGTCTAATTGATTATTAAGTATATGACTTTTGGTTTTTACAGCTTTTTTTATTTCTAGCGCCTCTAGAGTGTTAAGTTTGTTACCATGCCCGTTTTTGTGTAAGATGTTAGCACCGGTGCTATGACAGAACGTATGATCTTTATCGATCAAATGATTTGCGAATTCTGAAAAACCGTTATTATTGAGGCAACGGAGATGTTCCTTTATTCTAATATTGAGATTACGTGTTGTCTTACCGATATAGAAAGCCGAACAATTCATCATCATCATCATCTGTGGCTCTACAACCCAGGTCGGGTCTTGGCCTCCAGCAGAGCCTGCCTCCATGACTGTCGGTGTTGTGCTGCGTTGCGCCAGTTTCGGATGCCGATGGTGCTTGCATCCTTCACCACTCCATCCAGCCATCGAAGCTTTGGTCTTCCAACTCTTCTCCGACCCATTAGGGTACAAATTTGATACAGGGTACAAACTTCAGGGTACAAATTTGTACCCTGAAGATGCTTAAGTTAAGCGAAACCGGTCGGTTAAAAAATTAATAAATATCGTGGTTTTAAACAAAAAAGTATTTTATTTTATTAAATATGTCAAACCACAAAGTGATTGCTTTCTACAATAATATTAAATTGGCGAGTACGGCCAAAAAAGCAAAAATGTATAAAAACTTCTCAATTAAGTATAAAGTGATGCGTATTAATATATACTTTTTGAAACAGTGCCTTAAAACAAAAGTGTTTCCTAACTACTTAAATGCGCAGTTCAAAAGCGCAAAAAATCAATCATCAATCTCTCAATCTTCCATGCATAAAGCTAAATTAACGTGGTTAAAGGAGGACCTAAAAAGTGCATATAAACAATGTAATAATATAAAACTTAATTTAAAACTATTACATACTGAACTAGTGCATGAATTGCACCCTGTCGAATGGGACCTATTTGACGATAAAGTGAGACACTTAGCTTCTGTTAAATCTTTTAATAAACTTAACACAATAAATAAAAAAATGAAGAACTTGTGCCATGTAAATAATCCGGATATTATTAATAATAGTAACCCAGAGCCGGTCCATACATTTTTTGACCGTGTACAGAACCTGTCTTCTGTACATTTTCTTCCAGAGGAGACGTCCCTATTGGCAAAGGGATTAAAATATAACCTTAAATATTCTAATAATAATTTTCATGCTGCAATAGAAGAGGTTGCAGTGGATATAGACACAGCTCTATGTAATAAACCAAAAAAATTCTGTTACAAAAGTGCTAAAACTTTACAAAAAAAATACCTAAATTTAAACCTAACCCAAATCCTGAGTTGAAAATAATGAAGAATATTCGTGCCAAACTAGCTGATGAAGATTTAATCCTCACGAAAGCGGACAAGGGGAATACAGTTATTATAATTCCTCGAACTGAATACAATACAAAAGTGGCAGACTTCATCGACACTGACAATTTCACAATACTGGCAAAAGATCCAACCAATAAGTTCCAAGAAAATGTGAAACAAACACTTCAAGCATGTAAAACTAAAATATTTCAAGATGAATCGTATCACAAAGTAAAAATTTTAAATAAAAATCCCAAAACTCCTAAATTATATGGGTTCCTCAAAATACATAAGAATCATTGCCCCATCTGACCGGTAGTTTCGTGTTGTAATGCCCCAAATTTTAAAATATCATCAGTTACTACTAATGTGTTTCAAAACACCAATGTTTTTTCACCTAAACATACCCTTAAAAACTCTTTTTCATTGGTAGAAGAATTAAAAGATATGATTCTCCCTAATAATTCTAAACTAATTTCTTTTGACGTTGTAAATTTGTTTCCCAATGTTCCCATAGAAGAGAGTAAATGTTTAATTTCTGATTTGCTAAATAGCTCTGATCTCTCTACAGATTTAATAAAAGATTTAACTTCCTTGTTTAATATGTGCCTGAATCAAAATTATTTTCAATTTAATAATGCTATATATCAGCAACGGGACGGCCTGGCTATGGGCAGCCCTACCAGTCCTCTGATTGCTGATATATTCATGGGTAGCCTAGAAAATAAAATTTTATCCAGTACCTCACCTCTTATTAAAAACGTCCTGTACTGGAAAAGATATGTTGATGATTTTTTTTGTATATGGACAGGGACTGAGCGTCAACTTAATTCCTTCCTCAATCTTATAAACTCTTTTTATAATCAGATTAAATTCACGTTAAAGATAGGCAAAAATTCAACCTTAAATTATTTAGACCTTACCTTATCGATCGTTAATAACAAAATTGATTTTAACATATTTCATAAACCCTCTTATACTGACATTGTCATACACAACACCTCCAATCACCCTATTTCACATAAACACTCCGCATTCCATTCAATGGTCCATCGTTTGGTCACAATTCCAATGTCCGATAATAATTTTGCTAATGAACTAAAAATAATTTAAAAAATTTTTTTTTTAAGTTTTTAAGTTTCTTTATTCTTTGAATTGTTCATTACATGAATTGGGGATTTTTCGACCACCATACTAGGCACATGCCTGTGTTGTGGTGGTCGATTTTCATATACAGTATATTAAAAGATGCAATATAAAGAAATGTGCGAGAATATAAAAAATAAAATAAAAATATATAAATATACATATTATATATAATAATATTAAAGAAATTTAAAGAAAACAAATGAATATAAAATAATGTAAATAATTAAAGAGTATGGAAATAATAAATTACTATAGAGTATAAAAGAGTATGAAAGAATTTAGTAGAATATAAAAATAATATGAAAAGTATAGAACATAGAAGGCAATACATGAAATAATATAAAAATGATATAATTATAAAATATATAAAGTCGAAGTAAGTACTTTGTAGAGTATGCAAATAAGAAATGATAACGATTTTAATGAAGATCTGTGTGTACGTGGTAATATTGGTAGGTACATTATTTCAAACCAATTTTTGTACAAATAAATTTTGGAATAAATTTATGTTTCGAGTCCGGCGAATTACACTGGTCACTAGAGTAAATTATTATTGTTACAGTGATTTTCTGGTGGCACTGGGCTCTGAGTACATAAACATATAGATATAGGCACTAGTACACAGTGGTGCCAAACAGTTTTAAAGAATTAGTTTTTAAAAGTATTTAAACTTTTGGCTATTTATATTATAGTGATTACAACCAAAAAAAAAATTGCGGTAAATAATGGTTATGAATCACATTTTATAGATTTAATCTTAAATAAAAAACTAAAACAAATAGCCGTTAATCGCTTCTTATTTGCTAGTCCTTGTCCTCAAATCAATGATAATAATATTAATCATCAATGGCGGCGAATTTTATTCATTAATAATTTTTCTACCTTAAATGAAAAAATCTTCCTTCTGAAGTCAGACCGGTATTTTATACTAATAACAATCTAGGTAAATTTCTAATTAATTCTAAAGATAAGGACGACAAATTAAATCATTCGGGAATTTATAAATTAAATTGTAATAATTGTTCGGCTTTCTATATCGGTAAGACAACACGTAATCTCAATATTAGAATAAAGGAACATCTCCGTTGCCTCAATAATAACGGTTTTTCAGAATTCGCAAATCATTTGATCGATAAAGATCATACGTTCTGTCATAGCACCGGTGCTAACATCTTACACAAAAACGGGAATGGTAACAAACTAAACACTCTAGAGGCGCTAGAAATAAAAAAAGCTGTAAAAACCAAAAGTCATATACTTAATAATCAATTAGACATATCAAGTAGTCCTATATTAGGTCTGTTTCCAATAAACCCTTAAAAATAAAAATTCCCAGTGCTCCTTACCACCATGCCAGTTGATGCTTTGTTTCTCCAAATTTATTATTATAACCCATTAGTCTACATAATTATCTTTCTGTTTTTTTCCCATTACTTGAGTAGTTATGTTAATGTATTTTATGACCGTTTATTTGTTTGTAATATTTGTATCGTGTTGTCTCCCTCTATATTTTGCTATATATAATCACACATTATGTACTTCTTTTTTGGTATTAATTTGTACCCTGAAGATGCTTAAGTTAAGCGAAACCGGTCGGTTAAAAAATTAATAAATATCGTGGTTTTAAACAAAAAGGTATTTTATTTTATTAAATATGTCAAACCACAAAGTGATTGCTTTCTACAATAATAAAAGAGGACTTATCAGGTTTTTTTTAAGAATGGCAAACATTCCCGGGTTACGAATAAGATGACAATTATTGAAAATCTTGTACTACCACCACAGCAAGCGGAAAGTTTTGATTGTGTCGTAATGGAATACTTGGAGCCTGCCGAGGAATTGAACACACGAGGCCCGGGTGGGATAAAAAGCGATGCCAACCACAAACGCGATGCCAACTTCAGCCACTGAGCGGCTTAAACCTTTAAAAAACAGTCGGAGAACGACTTAAGACTGAGAATAAGGATGCTAAATTATTTTATGTACTATTCCTATTTAAAAACAAGACAAATTATTGCATAAATACAACATAAATAAGGAAGAGTGTTAAAAAAATAACTGTAAAATCACGAAATGTGCAGTATTTAATTTCTTTAATATAAATTGGATGCTCTGCGTGCAGTCAGCGTTCATCTGAAATGATCTCCCAGGTAAATATGTTTTGCTTAACGGAAAACGTAAGATATCAGGTTTCGTCTGCAATCAAGTAATTTTCAACCCATATATTGCTCCAGCCAAATAGTATGAAATTCCTAATAACTTAAAATTCCCATTCTTATAATTAAAGATGACTCTACAAGTACAATTTCTTACACCATTACATAAAAGAATCAAGGAATCACCAGGAATCATGTGCCGAGTTATTGGACTGCATCTCAGCGGCTTGCTTGAATTAGAGGGGTAACTAAATGGAGTTAACCTTTTTTGCCGTTGTCCCTTGACACTTCACGATGCAGCCCCTATTGGGATGGTAATCTGGGTTATACTGAGGGTTGGTTCCGAAACCATCTCACATTTCTTCTGGTTGATTAATAGCCCCTGTCTGACACATATCGTGCTGTAGCGACTACTGTCGGCCATCGTACTCACCTAACCCCAATTTTATGACTTCTTATAATTTTAAATACCTAGGATATACATTTTTCCCCAAGTATTTGTATGTATGTTTGTCATTATCAAAATGCTTAGATACGACGGAAAAATCGAGAAAAAAAAATCTATAAATTATTCTAAAAAACACAAAAGTTCATATTTATTACAATCGTAAATGGTGAATTCACAAAACAAAAATTAAACACAATTCTGTTTTTTTTTTTATCTCGAACAAAAGAAAACATTTCTAGGGAGGTATTTTTTTGAAATATTGAATTAAATTAAGACAATATTAGCGAAACTCCACCGAAAATCTGAAAACAGAAAAATCAGAAAAAGATACGGTCACATCTGAGACTCGAACACTGGAAAAAAATAAATATTCACCCTAGCAACAGATGTCGCATATTAAAAATAAAAATTGATTAAATAAATTCCAAGACACTATCTAGAAAGCATTTATTTCGGATTTGAATCTTGCAATCATAAAGATAGCAGTCAATAAAAATATATGTTTAGAAAATGAAGATAATGTTGGTACTACTTAGTCAAAAGTATGATACAGTTAAATATGACCGAATCGGATAGGGACACATTAGCTCAGTTAGTAGAGTTGCGCCTCGGCAAGGCGAGGGTCCTGGGTTCGAGTTTTAGACGTGATCTATCTTTTTCTGATTTTTCTGTTTTCAGATTTTCGATCGAGTTTAACTAATATTGTCTTCATTTAATTCAATTTTACAATTTAAGGTTTTTCTCATTAAGTTAAAAATAAAAGGTAGTTTTTTGTTCTCTTTTTTTTAAGGAAAAGTGATTCCTAGGGTACGAATAACTTGACCTGAAAATCCTTCAATATAATTATGAGAGGGAAAATTTGCTGGATGACTTAGCTAGCAGACGATTGAACCCGATGGAAACCGACGCTTTTAACCACTCGACCAACTAGCCGGTGCACGCGAATCCATGGTCTGTTCTCAAGCACGGGCAAACTACTGATAATCGTTAAATTTTATTGTCACTAGACAGGTTATTGGATTCAGTAGATAAGAAAATCGTTCATCTTTTCATTTACAAATAATCCGTTAAAAATATAAAGTTAACATCCGACATTGATTAGTGCGGAGGTAATAATGAAGCCATCAAATGGTTTAATTATATGAACTAGGCCAACCCATACCTTTTCTGTAAGTCGGTTACCGATTCTCGCAAAAAAAGCATCATTATCTCTTGTTTGAATATAGCGGCCCATACACATACACCCTTCTCCCGGCGGGAATCTGACCAATTATTATCGGTAGTGGAAATTAATTTGGGCACGTGATCTCGACGCCTATTTACCCAACCACTTGATAGGTAACGGGAAGCAGGCATTACGGCGGCCGCACCGGTCAGTAAAACGGAAGGTGAATTATGTTCCGGCCGGGAGCAAATAATCACTAATAGCAATCTGCCCGCAAACTTGCCCACTCGTGAACACCGTGCTTTACGCAGGCATTATTTAATTTTAAGCGAAACCACCCTAGCGATCGTTAGTTTTATTAAGCTCGGTAAAAAAAAACACATCAAATTGCTACATGTTCCTAGCTTGCTAGTTAGTTAACGCAAAATGTGATATCTTATGTTATCTATTTTTTCATCTTTTATCTATCTTAATTTTTCACTTCGGAACAGGCTGAGTCTAGTGAAGTGGTTTATAACAAAAATATATATTTGTATCTATGTATGTAACTAAGATGAAAACCACGTTAAGTTAAAATACATTTATTTTAACCTTGACCGTCTACAAAGAAAAAGGTAATGTTATTTTCCTACTCTTCGGAGTTACCGAGTTTATAAAGAGGAATATATTGGAACCATTTTCAAACTTACTAGAATTGTGACTGACTGACTGACTGACCTGACTGCGTGTCCACGATGCGCGAGCTGTAGCGGGGCCCTGCAGCGGCGGGAAGCACCAGCACCAGCAGCAGTGGCCACAGCAGCCTGCACAGCGCGCCCGCCATGCCGCCATCTTCACGCCTCCTGACCTCTCTTCACCAGCCCATCTGAAACAAAAAAAAATATTCGTTAATCACCGTGCCAAATAACATTTTAAGAGTTACGAGTTTGAGAAAAAGCGATGTCTGACATTTATTTATTTAAATAAAATGAAACAATGCAACTTTGTATAAACCACTTATAAAATGTGCAAATCCGACCGGTTTCGGAACAAACGTTCCTTCGTCAGGGAAAGCTTATACTAATTTGACAGTTTAGAACAATGTTTTATTAGGGTAGGGGTGGAGCCGTTGTTAGTTAATAATGTAGATTGGGTGGGTAGGTATTAGTGTAGAGTGGGTGGGTAGGGGAACAAATCCATGATTGGGCTATATGACTATACTTTGTTCCCCTACCCACCCACTCTACACTAATACCTACCCACCCAATCTACATTATTAACTAACAACGGCTCCACCCCTACCCTAATAAAACATTGTTCTAAACTGTAAAATTAGTATAAGCTTTCCCTGACGAAGGAACGTTTGTTCCGAAACCGGTCGGATTTGCACATTTTATAAGTGGTTTATACAAAGTTGCATTGTTTCATTTTATTATAATGGATAACCACAAAGTAATAGCTACATTCAAAAATATATATTTATTTATTTATTTGTTCATTGCTTCATTAGTTTGTTTGCTTATTCATTTAATGTATTTACTCATTCACTCTTTAGCTTAGTAATTCATAGACGCATTAATTCATGCATTGATTCACGCATTCATTCATTTACGTACTACGTTATTAATTCATACATGCATTAGTTCATGCGTATATTAAAGCATTAATTTATTCACTCATTGGGATATTAATTAATACGTGCATTAATTCACGCACTCTTTTGACATTCATTCATTCACTCTTTCACTCATTAAATTATTCATTTATAAGTGCATTAATTCATCCATTCATTCACACATTCATTCATTCACTCATTTAGTCATTAGGTTGTTAAATATTACATGCATTAATTCATGCATTCATTCACACTTTCATGCTTTAATTTACATATTCATTCACGCATTACTTTGATTTTTTTTTTTTTACATGAGCTTCACACAGGAGGCGCTGAGGAAAATAATTTTCCTCAGGGCCTATGTCATCTTTGGGGATGCTGTGTGGAGGGTTTTTTAGGAAAAGGAAGGAGAGGAGAGTTCTGGGAAGGAAAAGGGTTTAAGGGGTGGGTAGAAATCTGGGGTTCAGTGTGTCTTGGTCATCCGCCTCCAAGACCTAGACAAACCTCACCCCATGAACCCGGGCACCCCTGCCAAATCACCAAACGTAGCGAACCACTTGGGGTGACCTATGGCAGAGGTGTTGGTTATCCAATAAAGGTTCCCGGGGCGGCGGTACCCATTCCCGCCTCCCAAATTGAAAGTTAATTTATAAGTCCAATAATTCAGGCACACATTCATTCATTCACTCTTTCTGTCGTTATATTATTCATTCATACGTGCATTAAGTCATGCATTAATTCACACGCTTATTCATGCATTCTCTCATTACTTCATTAAGCTATTGAGTCTCTCTCTCTCTCTGGTTTCAATCGTGGGATTGGATTGCAGCAATTTCATCTATACGTTTCTTCCACTCTTCCCTGTCTTGTGCGGCTCTTTTGAAGTCTGCGTATGATAAGCAGCGCACGTCCACCAGCAGGTCCTCTAGGTACTCTTAGCGTGGGCGTCCCCTAGCTTTTGTCCCCTCGGTCATACCCTCCATTATGGCATGCAAGAAGCCTTCTTGTCTTATTACATGGCCGATCCATCTTGCGCGCCTTTCGGACAAGGTCCTGAGCAGGTGCCTTCCTCCTTCGATTCTTTGGAGAACCTCCTCATTTGTGATGTGGTCTCTCCAGGAAATTCCTAATAGTCTTCTATAGGACCACATCTCAAAAGCCTCTAGTCTCCGTTTATCTCTTTCGGATAGGCACCATGTTTCGCAGCCGTACATCAAGATACTCCATACATAGGTCTTGATGACGAGTATTCTCAGTTTTAGGTCTATATTATTCGATTCTATTATTTTCGACCTTTTATTGAATGCAAGCCTAGCCTGGTGTATACGGCTGTCGACCTCGCTCTTAGACTGACCGTCCCATGTTATTTTGCTCCCGAGGTAGACAAACTCCTTGGTGTTCTTTAGTGGAACTCCTGACATCTCTACTCTCATCTGATGTTGCGTTCGGCCTACAGTCAGCAGCTTTGTTTTGTCTTTATTTATCTTCACGTTGCAATTGTTTTGAAGAATGCTTTGCATGATTGTTAAGGCCTCTTGCAGTTCTTCTTCGCTTTCAGCAACCATAGCAATAACGTCAGCAAACCTTATCATATCCACCTTTTGCCCGTGCATCTTTACACCTTTTCTGTGACTCATTCTCTCTCTCAAGTCATCAATCGCACTTTGTATATAAGCGTTAAAAAGAACAGGTGACAGAGAACATCCCTGTCTCATCCCTTATCTTATACTGGCTTCTTTTGCATCATTGTCGTCTATTGAGTCATGCGTGCATTAATTCATTATGTTATTATTTCATATGTACATTAATTCATGCATTCATTCATACATTCATTCATTCACACATTCACTCATTAAGTTATTAATTCATAGATGCATTAATTCATGCATTCATTCACAGATTAATTTATTCACTCATTCTCTTATTGATTCATATTTTACTCATTAATTCATTTATTTATTTAAAAATTAATTCAAGGTGTAAAAAATTGGAGGTCTTCACTCAGGAGAATTTCTTTGGGTAGACTGGTTTTTTATAAATGAAGCACTTTTTTGGTTTTAACTTTAAGTTCTTGATTTTTTATTGTTATGATTTGAATATTTACAAACTGACGACAATAACTTTCCCCACCCAACGGACAAGGATTCAGTAGTATTTTAAATTCTTAGTGCAAGTTTTCGTAAAGAAGTAAGTTAATTTTACCGATGCAAGCCTTTTTATAAAGGTTTCGTACATCTATATTTACCTTGTTTGTTGTGTGAGAAAGGGACAAAAAATAAAAATGATTCTATCGACATCTAACGAACAAATCAGACAACTCTTGGATCGCAATCCAACCTTTGATGGTAACTCAACTTCATAATTGGTTTGAGTCCTGGGTTTAAATCTAAACACAAGGATTAATTAATTGATTTATTTATTCATTAAATCATTTATTTATTTATTTTTACATGGACTCAATGATTCATTCATTAATTCAATAATTTGTCAATTTATTAATTAATTATTTTTTACAATAGCCCCATAAATAAGGCCCTGAGAAAAAAATTCCCTGTCATAGTCATATTCTGTATGGAGGGTATTTTTAGGGAAAAGAAGAAGAGAAAGCTCTGAGGAGGAGAAAGATATTGCTCTGCTCAGAGCGACTCTGGCCCTGGCTGTGCTGCTGAGAGCAATCAGGTTCAATTCCTAAATGGGACCGCATCTTTTTCTGTTTCAAATTTTGGTTTGAGAGTCGCTAATATTGTTTTCAATTATTAATTACTAATTTCGGTTGCGTGACTGTCCTCTGTAACTCTGGTTCAATGAATTCTAGAACTCAGATTTGCTTTGAATTTAAGGATCATTTTCAAAATAAAAACTAGCGTGTTTTAAAAATTTAATATTTTTAATGAAAGTTGTTTTAATTGTCACATTCAAAATACGAATTGCATCACAGCGTGATTTTTCACGGGTCTGTGCTAAATATTAAATAATGTCCTAATTAAAATTTTGACCATAAATAATTATTAACTTAGATAGTTAAACAAAAAAATGGAAACTTTGAAATATTTTCAGAAACAATCTATCAGTATTTGAATGCGCAATTTTAGGATCCTGATTTATCAATGAAATTCAACATAATATAGTATCTTTTACTTTTCTTTTTTCGTTGTCGGTATCAGTTACATAGCTTAATATGTAAATAAATAATGTAGAACATATCCAATACGTTAATTCCTCTCGCTCCGCCATGATTGATCGCGGTATCGTTCATCTTGGTAAAACCAACAGATTTATTAGCTTCAGTTTTTCACGTGTTTATCGCGAAAAATCGGTAACAGGCTTAAATTGAATTTTCGCCAAGCGATATTTGCTCGAATATTTTGTATAAAAAGTTTTATTTTTCATCCCTTTTCTGCTGTTTTATAAATCTTTAATTAGACAAAAGTCAGAAACGATTTCGTGTTGTTTTCACAACTAGGCTTTCATAAATTAATTGAAAAAGCAAGGATTCATTCCGGTAAAAACAAAGTAAGCCGATCTGATATCTCTCGTTATGAAAATCTCGAACCCTTTGAAGGCTTTTTTTCTTTGTTTAGATCGAAAGTACCTACTAGGGTGGTGATCCGTGGCAGAACCAGAAGGACTGATTGAAAATTCTAACGACCAAAGTTTGCACCAAGACGCAATAATAACTCCATAACTCGCCGAGGATATTATATTTATAGCAGCAAAAATATTTTTGAAAATCTGGAGATAAAGGCAAACAAACTCTCTCGAAATTGTCAAACCTAACGGATTATCTATTAAACTTGATGAATTTAATAAAAATGATTTTTTTTTCAAAGCGAGGAACGTGATGAACATTTTTTCAACGTAACATTTTTCCAATCGACATAATATTATTACCTCACTCTCCACACAGCATCCCAGATGACATAGGCCCTGAGGGAAATTATTTTCCTCAAGGCCTCCTGTGTGGAGTTAATGTAAAAAAAAACCTACTTCCACAATCTGGTCGGTTTTATTATTAATTGAAGAAAATCTTTTATATTCTTTACCAATAGAAGCTATTTTCCAACATTGCTAAGGTGTTGTCTTTTTTTAACTAAAACAACAACAAATAATATTGAGTCTTGCTTTTTGGATAGTATTATTAGCCAGTTATAAATATTTAAAAGCTCTTGCCTAAACTAAAACCAAAAAGCGCTGCGTTAATATTCACGTAGAAAACTTACCAAATTTTGTAATACTGCGGCTTACCGCTGCAAATCAGCCAATTAAGACAACCCCCAAAGTGTCCCCAAATGCTGTTGCTCACCAACTACTCCGCAGTTCAAAAACGACAACAAGGCCTAATATAAGCCACCAGATCAAAAAATCCCTGAAAGCGGCGCGGCTAAAATGGCCGGTGAACCCTAACGATGTGGTCGCCGTTACAGCTGATGATGTAGACATCGCCCTCACTGCAACAAAAGCTGGGAAAGCAGCTGGATGCGACGGAGTTCTTCCAGACTTTCTGAAACATGCTGGGCCACGGACAAAGTTATGGATCGCAAAACTGTTTACTGAAATTTTTAAAACTGGAGTAATTCCAAATATCTGGAAAAAAACTAAAGTTATTGCGATCCTCAAACCCAACAAGCCAACAGAAGATCCAAACAGCTATCGGCCCATCTCGCTTTTAAGTACCATGTACAAACTCCTAGAGCGAGTGGTGCTCCGCAGACTTACCCCAATTCTGGAGAAAGTGGTTCCACAAGAGCAAGCTGGCTTCAGACCAGGCCGTAACTGCTGTGACCAGGTGCTAGCTCTGACAACACACATCGAATCTGGATTCCAGAAACGGCTTAAGACTGCGGCAGCGTTCATTGATCTCTCTGCGGCTTACGACACGGTGTGGCACAAAGGCCTCCTTGTCAAGCTCTACGACACCATAGAGGATGGCAACACAGTACGACTTATTGAGCAACTACTAACTGGCCGTACTTTCAGGGTTTTTCTAGGAGGGCTAAAAAGCAAAAAAATGCACCTGAATAATGGCCTTGCCCAAGGCTCAGTACTGGCCCCATTGCTCTTCAACATCTATACACGAGATCTTCCTCACACTGAAGGCAGAAAATTTGCTTACGCAGATGACTTCGCCATCACAGTCCAAGCCAAAACCCTCAATGCAGCAGAAGAGATCCTTAATTCTGACCTCAAGGCTATGGAAGAATTTTTCCTCAATTGGCGACTAAAGCCGAATGGGTCGAAAACAGTTGTGACAGCTTTCCATCTCAGTAATTCACAGGCAAACGCAAAACTCTGTGTCCAGTTTGATGGAAAAAATATTTATCATGACCCCCATCCCCGCTATCTTGGAGTAACTTTGGACAGGAGCCTGAATTACCGGAAACACATGGAAACAGTGGGCAAAAAAACCAGGATAAGACTAAACTTAGTCAATAAGCTGGCTGGTACTAGCTGGGGATGCGACGCCAACACGCTCAGAACGGCATCCATTGCCCTGGTTTTCTCAGCAGCTGAATACTGTGCTCCAGTATGGGCCAGAAGCGCCCACACTTCCATGGTTGACGTTCAGCTTAATGCCACAATGCGAACCATCAGCGGAACATTAAAATCGACTCCTCTTCCTTGGCTCCCCGTACTTGCAAATATAACCCCGCCAAATATCAGGCGAGAGATTGCAACACTGAGGGAATACAAGAAGGCGCTGCAAAAAAGCGAAATACCCTTGCACGATGATGTCGTTTCTCACCCGGCATGCCGCTTAAAGTCTCGAAAACCCTTCTGGACGGAAGGAGAAAGACTCCTTCGAACACCTCTAACCCCAGAAGATAGGTGGAAGCTTGAGTGGCAATCAGCCAACGTCAAAAACGCCCATCTCGTGCAAGACCCCACTGAGAGACAGCCTGGGTTCTCATTGCCTCGCAAACTCTGGACTGCCATCAATAGGATAAGGTGCTCCCATAGCCGTTGTGCTCATATGATGCATAGATGGGGCCTTAAAGAGTCGGCGACGTGTGAATGCGGTGCGGTGCAGACCACCGAACATGTGGTCAACGAATGCCCGCTCCATTCATTCCCCGGCGGGATTGATGAGGTCCACAGGGCAACGCCTGAGGCCCTAGACTGGCTCGCAGACCTAGATGTCCCCCTCTGACCCCCCACCATACGAAAGAAGAAACCGCTATAGAGTTTCGATAAAAAGTTTCCATTTGTTAAGATAATCACTATTATTTGAAAAGTACCTAATTTTATTGTAATCAGATTTCGTTGATTTAATTGAAATTTCAATATGAGTCATGTTTCACATAAAAATCCATTTCCGCTCGATGTCAGTTTGAACGTGCTATATCAAATACAATTAATTTTCTTCAACCGGCGTGAAAAATAAAAAAGGCTCTGGGTTTTTCATAGATACAGTCTTTCAAATTCGATACGTCTGATTTCCCCGCTGTCTTTGTGCATTTATCTCACTCTAAGGTATTCGGAAAATCTCAAAGTTCATAAAGAACCCCTCTGTCACTTTCTTTTCCTGGGGGTGTGACGAGTTCCTACATGGATGTGTGCTGGTTAGGAAATAAGATATTTACCCCAATTTTTCGGTTGGAATTTCGTTCTCTAGGGAACCTGCTTGTCATTATTCAAAAGTTTTTCACTCGGGCAGGAGCTGAACTCAGTAGCAGTATTTGATGAAATAGCGAGCTCCTTTTTATGACTATTATTTGTGCGATAAATTTATTTTTGTAATATTTTTACTAAGTACTACGGAGGATTTTACAAATTACACTGGTTCCCGGGTGCTTCTTTGCATGATGCTTTTCTAGACATTTCTTTATCACCAAGTTTCTAAATCATTTCATGAATGCTTGCCCCTTTTAAACGAGAGAAACTCTAATAGCTGGTGATTCATTGCGCCATGAACCTCTGAAAGACAAAGTTCATATTTTTTATAGCGAGATTAACAGAGTTTATGACTCCATTTTGCACTACGTATTAAGTAAGATCCGTTGATAGAGGGTATTCTAGCTGAGCCGTAGATAATGCCAAGTTTTTAAGATATGATTAATGTCTGGTTCCTACGCCAGAAAGGGATCAGGTAAAAGCAGGTGTCCTCTTTTTTTTTACATGAATACCGCACAAGAGACCCAACTGCTCCCGTCTGGAGCCAGTGAGACTATGGCATCCCCGATTGGGGTATGTTGGAGGCTGAAGGTAGTGGGGAGGGGAAGGAGATAGGGAAGAGGAAGGTGGGGAAGTATCTGGCTATTCAGATCTGGTCACCGAACACGGATAAAGCCATTTCAAGCAACGTTTCAATTCTAAATGGTGGTCTTACACCAGGGCGATACTGAGATTATCTACCACTCTGGAACGTGCTGCAAATATACTATGTATTATTTTAAATGAATAAATTTAAAAAAAACACAAATAATTAAATAAAATTTATTTGCTACGTAGGGGTCCGATCCCGCGACCTTCGGATTGCGAGTCAAGAGCCTTACCGTTGGATTACGCCGGCCGTTTGGTAGTTCCGAGTGGCCTTTCCGACAAGAGACCTTCGTTCGTAGTCGCGCTGGCTGCACTTAATTAAGAATTATTCAAACTAATCAGACCTTTGCCTTTACGGAAATAGCTTTATCTTAAACACCTATCATAATGTTTCATTGAAATAATGAAAGAAAACCTTCACCTCTTGTCAAATTTTCAAATGGTCATTTGGACAATAAGGAACTCCAGTGAAAAATATTATGGCTTTAAAAAAATATGTTCATATAGACCAAGAAACGCTGATTCTGAATATATAAGTTTTATTTCATAATATTAAATGCAGACTTTTTAATAAATTATTAAAAAGTGCATTTTTAAACCTCTTCCCAAAACACAGCGTTTAGTTGGCATTACTGAAATGGTTAACCGTGACGTCACAGTTTACCTGTCACCTGTGTATTGTATTGTATTGACATTTGAAATGACTTGAAGTGCACACGTACCTATGCAATTCAACATTTCGTGTTTTTGTTTATTTTCATACTGTTTATAGAGATTTAGATAAATAATAGTTATTGTGTTTATTGAAACATAATTTAGGCCCTCAACAATTTACGAAAAGGGCTATATTTGCGGACAATCTGCAATAAATGTTGTCTATTTGAGGTTAAAGTTGTGTCATTTTTGACGTTTGTTTTTATGTATTTTCAAATTGTTTTTAGTATAGGGCTTTTTATACAAGTTGTTACACACTCGTCATGATCAGTGTATTATAAATACCAGTGTTTCTGTTTGTATTATACATAAAACAATGTACCTACAAAGTAACACCTGACACAAAACACGATGTCACATGTATTTGCAATGAAAGAGATGATTTATTGTTTTTATATTGCACTTTGATTAAATACAATAACAGTAGCGGTGAAATGTGGACATTTTACCAATGTTTTTCTATATTAAAAGCAGTTAATCTTGAATAAAAAACACACCTCACACCTAAAAGTCATTATCCGCCATGATTATTCTGGGTTCTTCACAGTGTTGCCAACAGTTAGAAGTGAAATTTCCCTAGAATTTCACATTTACGCAATTACCTACGTAGCCACCTGATTGTGTAACACTAATCCTGTTATATGTTAATTAATATGATAATTAATTGGAAAGATATCGGAACTTGGTAAATATACTAATAATACCGTGATTTTCCAAATAAAACACTTTTTGCTACGTGAAGTAATAATTTAAAAGTACGAATACACTCACCACTGAATTAGAAACTGAATTCCAAATTTAAAAAAAACACTTTGCAAAATAAAAATCATAAGCAACCCGCCGCTCATTTGTACCAAGCGTGGTATTTTGAAGACCCCCCCCCCCCCCGAACGTGTCACGTAGTATGGGTACGTTCCCTAATATCATTTTGAGTTGTCAGTGTTAAAAATAACATCGCATGTAAGTACATGAAAAATAATTAAGATTCATAGGAATTCCAAAAAATATATATACGTATATATATAAATAATACCAGTAATACTGTCATATGTAATAAAATTTTTGCCAGAGTTCGAAATTTCCCTAGATTTTGTCCTGATTTCCCTTATCCCTAAAAAATATTTTTCTCCCCTAGATCTAGGGAAATTTCCCTCGACATAACATCACTGATTCAAAATGACAACTTAAAAAGTAAAAAAATTAGACCACCATAGATACGGTGCGTTTCTGGGAGTCTTTAAAAATTAAAACTTTGACAATTATTTTAACTATTAAAACTAACTATAAAAATAAAAATAAAAATGCAGTTATTTAAGTTTGAAGGTCTTTATTCATTAAAAAAAATAAAAAAATTGGACTGGAGTTCTCTATTAAGAACTAAGGCGACGACATATCTCACAAATACCAAATAAAAATCATATTATTTATACCCATGAATTCATATAGGTCTGCAGGGACTTTGCAGTATTTCTACACGAAACCGGTTTCAATTTTTATTTTTTAAAGAAAGACAAACATTCCCGGGTTACGATTGTTACGAACAATCCCATAATGTTTGAAAATCTCTTACTACCACCACAGTAAGCGGAAAATGTTGCTTGTGTTGTAATGGAAGACTTAGCCAGCCGAGGAATCGAAAGCGACGTCCGGATGGGACCCAAATGCGATGCTCATTCAGCCACTGACCACTCTGACCAGTCCATATATGCCGGTTATGAAATAGATTTTTTTCTTAAAATCGAAAAGGTCTGGCCAAACCTTGTCTTTTATCGGAGGGTTAAAATATAGTATGCTTACAGGTTTTTGTTTAATATTACAGCGTTGGCCGTAAGAAGCCTGGCTTTTGTCATAGAAGTCGTTGATAAAGGTGCCACAGCATTATATTCCCTTTATGTATTTTATACATTTCCACCCTTGGCGATGTCACTAAGTATAAGGCTAGACTATAATAGGAACACAATTCCGTAGAAACATTAAACCATTATGATATAACAACACAGAGATTCCCTTATTTTACTTTATATATTTTTAAATATGGTAGTAAGGGTTTAGCTACTTTATAATCGTATTAGTGACAGATGTAAATTAAATATTTTAATAATCTTGATTTCCGAATCATTTCAATGGGTAATCGAATGATTTTTACTATTAATTGTTCGCATGTCATTTGGATATGCTAAATAGTCGAAGATAACAGAATTTCTAAACATCACTATGTCACAAAATGAGTTAATTACGACCTTGAAGACTATATCATTTTTTTTAAATACGTGGTAAAGTTGTGTGTTCACAGTCCTACTTAATAAGTATTCCTGTTCCGAGGCGGACTGTGGGTTGTTTTACGGGCGTTGATCATGATTTCTTCATCTTTTAGTTTGTTAGTTTCCACAAAATAAACAATTAAAAAAACACAAAGTATTTATTTATTTGTAAGAAACAAACAGCTTTTACATAATATACAGTGATAAATATACAAGTGAACTGAAGTCAAGCCACAGAAGTTTCTTATGCTAGTGTTCATTTGAAATGAAGTTTTAACTCTCCCGCTGCCAACTGGGGCCGAAGGTAGACTCCAAAATTACTATCCTTCTCATATCTACTTAAATACATGAAATATATTTTTAGTATTTTAGATATTCCTGCGCAAAAGATTAATACATAATGTGCCGTTTAAAAATAATGTGAAAAAATCTTTGATGGCAGGAACAAATATTTTGTCAAATGTAGGTAATATTCTCTGCCCAATAAATGGACAAATAACACACACAAAAAAAGAAAAAGGGATTTCTACAGTTCATGCCCATAAGACAGAAAAATTCATGGGGTCATCGGCCGACCCACATGGTTACGGATGTTATGTGTGGCATCTTGGCCTGTCGAGAGTTAATATCTTAAAACTAATTTTAGGTTTTATTATGTTTGCTGTCTATTATAAAACATTTTTCGTCCACTTACGAGTATAATAGGAACTGATAATTTTAGAGGATCCATTTGTTTTCAAGAAAAATTACGACAACTCATTAATTAATCCTAATTCATTTTATTAAGAAACGAGTTGCTTCAAGTACGAAAACCAAGTACAATTTGCTTTTCGTTTACCTTGGTCATGCCAAGTGCATTATCTACAAGCTACAAACCAAAGAATAAAGAATAAAACAAAGAGGGGTGTGATTTACCGTTGTTTTCTCGGATAAACAATACAACTCAGAGATTGAGAATTTCAATAATACTTCGGTTAGTATAGATTACAGATTTCATATAACTTTTGATTTGGGAGGCGGGTATGGGTACCGCCGCCCCGGGAACAATTTATTGGATAACCAACACCTCTGCCATAGGTTATCCAAAGTGGTTCGCTACGTTTGGTGACTTTGCAGATGTGCCCGGATACATGGGGTGAGGTTTAACCGGGTCTTATCGGCGGATGCATCTGCCCACCAGCTGCATGGCAGGCCGGATCAGGAGAGAACGGTTGACGAAGTTTCCTTGACTCCTCCGGCCGTACTCTCGGAACATCGCCTTCCACCGCAGTGGGAGGGATGAATTCACACGTCCATCCCTCCTGGACACACTGACCCCCAGACGCCTACCCACCCCTAATACCCTTTTCCTTCCCAGAACTTCCTTTCCTGAAAAGACCCTCCACATAGCATTCCCAAAAATGACATTGAGGCATGGCACTGGGGGGAATTATTTTTCTCATGGCCTCCTGTATGGAGTCTGTGGAGCTTATGTGAAAAAAAATAGAGTGCGAAATTCACACGCGATAGAAGCGGAACTAGAAAGTCGCTAGATGTCGCTTTCTTTTGCCTGTTTATTTTAAAGTGGTTTGAAGATTGGATATTGGTTTACAAAAACAACAATGTTTTTTTTTTTTCGTAGGATTCGAACCTCCGTCCGCTGGATTTCTCTGGCCGTTGAGATTTTCGACGCACTATACCGCCGTGCTTTACACATTATATTCCGACGACCCGTAAAAAAACAAAGCGGTCAATGAGCGCAAACCTACTTTACACACGACAGTAGTTGTCTCTCTCATGTGGTACAACTTACTGACCTCTATGAAGACTACATCCTATACTAACAACCTATAAAAAAACTTCCTATAACGACATCTTTTGGGAGACACTGATACCACATACATATATATGCACACACACTACTAATACTTACGGGCGAGTTTCGTGATCCATCTATAGACCTACTGTTGGCCTATATTTCCATACAAAACGGCGTTTCACCATGATTATGAATTTCAAATGGGATGGTAATATAAAATTTCAGACAAGTGTAAGAGAGACAGAACATAGTGATAAATGATCTACAACCAAAATGTACGTCATTCAGCGGCTTATTTGTTTGTGAAAGACACTTCTAGTGTTATATTCTTTATTCTATGCTTTTAATATTAACAACCGCTATATATTTCATTCCATTTAAATAAACATGACTTGTTCTTAAAATGAGGAAGTGAGTTACAAACATGATTCCCCTAATACCCTAATACTAGTATAGTGAAGTGACCAATCCACTGGTCTATCAACCATCCCATGTAAACATTCAGAATTCAGAAAATGTTCAATATTACTTGATGCAATATTACATTGCTGGCATGGCGTCAAACACGACCAAGAAAAATTTAATGAAGTTAATTTGTTTCCTGATTAAGGAGTATGAAATGGTTAAATGAATATTTGTGTTAAAACAAACAGATTGTGAAAAATAAATGCCGATTTTACTTCAGTTTGTCGTTTTTCTCTTCAATAACAAAAGTAGGGTGAAATTTTGCTGAATCCGCCAAAAGTACATAATTACCAGACAAACACGACATTGGAAACAATATTATAGACTTAATGCCAACAAATCAAATGATCCCGTAGATGCCATTCCCGTTGAAATGAAATTGGCAACAATCCTGACGGTTATAATCTAAACAACCCGGAATATCCGGTGAAACGGGGTCAATTTATCTGATTTACTAAATTGCTTAATCACGTCAGGGGGCTTTATGGGCTAAGTTGAGTTATTGATGTTTTCTTCGACAATCCTATCGCATCTGGCTTAATACTGCGATTTCTGGTCGGAAGAGGAGAATCGCCTACACTACCAAAAGGCTTTATATTAACATGGGCAAACTGACTGCCAAAGGAACTGGACACTTGGTTGTAAAGAGTGGTAAATGGTTTAAATGTTAATAATAATAAAAGAACTGCGTATGATATGTCATCGGTTCCTATACTGGTAAAATCTACTGTGCTGGGCCCAGAGATCGCTGGTTTAAAATGACAAAAAGAACTAGAAAATGTGTGGCATTATTGTTTTTTTTTTTTCAAAATAATATTATCATTATGATATGAAATAAACCTATGTAAAAAGAATATTTATACGTTTATGCTTCGTTCCAGAGTGGGAGATATCGATTTCGATTTTGCCCTAGTTAGAATTGTGCAATCTTACGTTTCATAAAATGTTTTGAACTATAGAATAAAGTATTTAACACTAGAAGATTAAAAATGCCCATAATACAAATTTGGATGGAAACAAATGTTCCATTTAGCCCAACCCCCTATCGCTCCTTCTCACAATTATAGATCTTTATAGAAACACAGTTTTGTGTGGAAATATTGGCCCAACGGTTCAAGAATTGTTTGTTTTCACAGATTCAAGAAATTAGTTAACAGATTAATAATTATGACGAAAATAAAGAGGAAAAAAAGTTATTTAAAAAATAAATAGTGTGATTCTCACTGTTTTTGTTTTAAAGAGTTTTAATTTTTGATGTACATTAAATTTATTTTGTATATAATTTTAAATTTTTTGCGACCGGTTTCGACACGTTCGTGTCATTCACGAGCAAACTTCAAACTAACTTAAAAATTCTATACAAGTACAAAAATTAATTAGGCGTGGGTAGTGGGAGGGCGGATTTTGGTGGAGGGGGGGAACGGTGGGAGGAGTCAACATTACATGAAAATATCGTAAGTAGAGGTGATTTACATGGTGCTACTATTTTATTAACTAAATTAATTTTCGATTTAATTTTTTTGTTAATTTCTAAAGTTTCTAAAGCGCACAAATTAAAAATGAATTTACATTGCAATGTTTAAGTTTGCTCGTAAATGACACGGACGTGTAAAAACCGGTCGCAAAAAAAGTATATTAAAGTAACAAATGTACATTGAAAATTAAAACTCTTCAAAACAAAAATGTCTAGAAATTGTTACATAGTTAATGCCCAAGAAATACAAAAAATTGATTCTCACTCCCTAAAGAATTACACAATTGAAATCTGAATTATTTTTTCTACATTAACTCCACGCAGGAGGCACTGGGGAAAATAATTTTACTCGTGGCCTTTGTTATGTTTATGGAAAGGAAGGAGGGGAAGTTCTGCGAAGGAAAAGTGAGAGGAGTGGATAGGAATAAGGATCAGTGTATCCAAGAGTGACCGATGTGTAAATCCATCCCGCCCATTACGGCGCAAGGCGATATGGTTTGAGAGGTCAAAAAGTCTCCCTCAATCAGTATATCCGGATCCGGTCAGGCACGCAGTTGGTGGGCAGAGCATTTGGCACTAAGGCCGAGACAACCCTACGCCATGAATACCTAAGCCAAACGTAGCGAACCACTTAGGGTAACCTGGTGTTGATATCAAATAAATGGTTCCCGGGGCAGCGGTACCCACACCCACCTACAGACAGACCCACTACTGAAATTAGTATTTTCAATGACGATAATAATTATTAATAATCTCTTGTATAACCAATTTCATCGATAAACCGTACCATTATCAAAAATTTAACATTTGATAACTTCGAAAATGTTTAGTCCTAAACGGCGATGTTTAAGTTATGAAACCAATTATTATTATTTTACTTGTTGGTTACCGGCATGCGTTGCTATGCCATTCAAAGAAATAAATTGTTTCTGCCTGCATGTCCATTCTCAAGCGTCCCTGTTCCCCTCGCGCATCCCCTTCCCCTCCTGCTTTCCCCTTCCAACTTTCCCGCGTTTCCCCACCCTCGTCACCCTTATCGCGTACCCCACCTTCTTTGTTACCCTCCCCCTCCTGCCTTCCCTCCCTGCCGCTAAAATATATGTAATACACACATTTTCAAACCACTCGCGCACCACCTTTAATATATTTTTTAAACAAATTTCATAACTCCAGAGCTTATCATTATATTTAGAAACACTCTTTTACTAAAATGCAATGTTCTGTAAATTTTTTGAAACAATTCATCGGTTACTTTCCGGGATTTACGGACCCAAACGTACGGAAACTATTTTTTTTTCTTATATAAATTTCATAACCCCAGAGCTTGCCAATATATACATATATTAACACTCTTCAGGTAAAATGCAATGCAAAAAAAATGTTTATGCAAAAAAATTGAGTCAATCCATCAATTACTTTCCGAGATTTGAGAACGTAAACATACCGGACCTTAATTTATATATATATATACCGAACCTTAATTTATATATATATATATATATATATATATATATATATATATATATATATATATATATATATATATAAATTAAGGTTCGGTTATATATATATATATATATATATATATATATATATATATAGATTACTCCATGAAATCAATCGTTTGCTAAACTTTTTCGCAACAAACAACATTAATTTATTTGACACGAATAAGAATAAATGCGGATTTAGAGTCAAAATTTTAACCCTTGAAATAAATTATCCATTAAAAAATTCGGTCATTCGTTGTGATTTCCCTTTCCGATCGCCAATTCAAGGACCGAAGCTTTCGCATATCTCTTTAATAATGATTTATTATCTCCAGTGTTTTTATCCCCGGGCAAACGATTTGTCTGAATCCCACCATGATAATTCACACCACAATTACGATGCCCGTACAATCGGACATTTTGTTAAGTGTTGTTGATATTCGATGTTTGAGCTATAGGCCTTTGGGTATTTTTGCCTAAATTTAAACCATCATAATATGGAGGAGGATATTTTAGCATTTGAGCATTCATAAAAATAATTTTACTGGTAAAATAACCGATTCAAGTGTATTGTTGTCTGGTGTGTCCGAAGTAAGCCCAATGTTCCCTAATTTGCAATTGATCGAACATTTCTGTTTAAAAAAGCAATATGCTTATAAAATATCTATCATTGCCCTCTATGGGTAAAAACTCAAAAACATTAGGTTCGGTGCTTAGCTAAAAACTACCGTCACTTACGATAGTTAATTACCTACTATGATCAAACAGATTTCTCATTAGAAGCGGTAATAAGATGCATTGTTTATTTATTCCAACACACTGGCATTTGTTTTTTGCTTGTGTATTAGTTTTATTAAAATCCTTTGTTTACAAAAACGATAGAATCCTCTTTTCTAATTAGCAAGCGGAACGAGCAGTTACTTCAGAAACTCGGGGGGGCTGAGCCGGTGTTTTTAAATATGTAGATTTGAAAAGTGCAAAGTTTTCAAGTAAACGTGATTTCTAAAAATAAATTAGTAATATTATTATTTAACGGGGTAATTCACTGATTGTGACCTGATAAATTAAACAGTTTTAAAAACCTAAAATTCTTTTTTGAATTGATGATCAAGTTTGGCAACTTTTATGTGGGCATAACATGGGCATGTGCCTATGGTGGTCGAAAAATCCACTAATTATGTAACCATTCAAAGCAATAAAAAATCTAAATCAAATGGAATTGTGAATTGGTGCCATCAATTGCATTTCAAATTGATACAGATCATATTTTTAGACTTCTATAGATGCTCTATTCAATGGTATCACCACTAGAAATTTTACAATCTTCTTGAAATTAATTATGTCGTAATTATGTCGTATTATGTCGTGTTAATAACTAATTCGGTTTAATACTGCTAAGTTATAAGTTTAATCAGACTGAACTGAAAATTCGAAACAGGCAACCCAGACACACTATGATTACATATAATACTGTTTGATCTTCAGCTGTTTGTAAATTTCGTTTCACCGAACAGAGCACCCAAACAAATAAAACATGAAACAGCTTGCGCGGAAGCCTCTCCCCTCAAGTAAGCATTTATTTCCCTGATGAAGGCTTATGATTTCAGAAGCAACTGAGCACCTGCGATTGTAATAATTTCCGTGAATTTGCTCATCTAAATACAACCTCAACACAATAAGGCCAGTTGCCGACACGAATGCAAACTAAACTTCGTCAAACCAACATCAGTTGGTGTTGCTAAGTTAGAACTGTGAAGTTTTAAGTGACGGCGTTTCACGAAACCATTTAAACAAAAAAGTTAGCTAGTCATCTACAATTTGAGGAGGGATTTAGTATTTAATCCAGAACTCTCCATCCAAAACATTCGGAAAACGTAAGCAACGCAAAGGATTATTTCTTCGTGAGGTTTCCGGTGACATCTCTGTCGAAACCTACATTTTGAAAAAATACAATTCTAAGTAAGTAGGCACAATTGAATTTAATAATAATAATAATATTTCTTCAATAATTACAAATTCACTTTGTGGCGCTATTTTAATTAAATGAAAACAAATTTTAAAAATCCCACATCAAAAATAACGCTGTACAATTCCTTCACCCGCAACGTGTTGGAGTACGCAAGTGCTGTATGGAGTCCAACCTACAAAGTTCATATTCAGCGAATAGAGCAGGTTCAAAAACATTTTATGTACCACCTGGCATATTCCGATAGGCGAGCTCGATCACTTCCTCATTACACTGATAGACTAAAATTCTACAATATACGCACCCTTGAACAGAGAAGACTAAATACAGATCTAAATTTTCTATTCAAAATTGTAAATGGTTTAATAAACTGTCCTTTTCTACTTCATCAAATCAGGTTCAATGTTCCTAGAATTGGTTCACGACTGGTAAATTATGTTCCGTTAAATATTAAAAAATATCGAACTAAGCTGGGGTATGACTCAGCCTTATCGAGAATGTGCCGTAATTTCAATGAGGCTTATAAAAAACATTCGATTAATTTGACAATGTCAACATTGGCCAACTTCAAATCAAATCTTAACAAGCTTTAAAGCTCCCTATTACATTGTTCTATAAACTTATGAACCTATAAACTCATTGTTCTAAAAACTTGTTCCTTGTAAAACTTGTTAATTATTATTTTGTAATGTACATATAGTATGTGTTTGTGTGAATGAATGTATTGTATATGTAAGTATTATATTATCAATGCTGTGTTTGTCTTTAATTAGTGATAGCATCAACCATGTTCAGTGTAATTTTATCTGTGAAAGCTTTGATGTAAATCACTGTTGACAAACCTAATAAAAAAAAAAAAAAAAAAAAAAAAAAAAAAAACAAATCACGTATTTAGTTAAAATTATTAATATGTTTCGAAACCAACGATTTCTTCGTAAGGATAAAAAGAAAATTAACTAAAAAAAGAAAAACAAATATTAACAAATACAAACTATAGACAAACTATTGAAGATCACTGAATTGGTATAATTATTTCCTTCCATTCGTATTCTGGGCGAAGAGAAATTTATATGGTACTTAGTCACAGAATTTCGGCACCGATATAAATCCTGACTTCTAATCTAATCCAAAAGCTTATCAATGCAAGCAATTCCGGACTGTCAACCACATCATATAATATTTTATATAGAAATACTAAGTCAGTGAAAATCTTTCTGTCTGTCAATCTAAGCATATTCATATCATTTAAAGTGTGTTGTAAATGATATTCATATCACATAATTGCTCGATAACCATTTTAAAATTTAGAAAACGTAAGAATTAATTTTGTATTCTTTCAATAGCTTGTATATGAGTATTATAATGTGGGTTCCAGAGGGGAGTACTGTATTTAAGTTGACTTCTAACAAAGGTAAAATATAATAGTTTAATACTCTTGTATATAAAGTGTATAAGAAGTGATCTGTTTTCGTTTAAAAATATTATTAATTTAATTCATTCATTTAACCATCGATAATAAAGTTGCTCGCATCAACAAAAGAAGAATTAGAAGAATAATTAAATATCTTTTTTCGAAATTCCGTTGTTTTTTTTTTATACATTTTTTTGCCATAAAAGATATTTTTTCATGGTTATCAATTTTAGTAACCTAAAAATTTACTTCAAACGTAATTTGTAATTATTTATTTATCATTTTAATTATACCGGCATATTATTACCGGCATATCATTTTAATTATATCGCCTGCCGAAGTTCACTCTGCACATGTACCACAAGTTCACTCTGCACATATACCAACCTACTTACTTTTGTAATTCATTATTAATAAGTTTTCATTCAATTGCTTCTAAATCTAATTTGGATGAGAATGGATTGTTTTTTTGAAATGCCTCCCGGTTGTCATTTGAAACAGAACATTTTGTCAAGAGAACATTTTAATTGAATTAATTTTATCAAATTTCCATGTGCCGATAAAGGAGTTCAATATTATATTTAAAACTGCATATCTCATGTATGCGTAAAATATTCGCCGAAAATATAAAACAGTCGTGTATGAATGTGCAAAACCTCTAACTGAATAACCAAAACGGGTAACCACTATTCTTGGATTGAATAACCAAAACAGGTAACCACTATTCTTGGATTGAATAACTGAACCGTATACATGGTAAAACCTGGGAGACTGTCTAAAATAGATCGGTTTCACTAATGGGACCATCGAAATTTGAAAACATCCTTCCTCTGGATATTAGATAAGAATTTTGTATTAATCAAAGTTGTTTGAATCTTTAAAAAATAACAATTTCAATATTTTGGAGGCGGACTTGAGAACGGTTCAAAACTCTGAAATTATGGAAATTAATGATTCATGTAAACGAGAATGGCAGTTCTGATTGAAACGGGGCTTTTTGGCAGGCCTCTGTCAAAATAATTGACAAATTCAATACCAATTATTTTCCCAAAACCTTATCCTGGATATTCTAATTTTGGAAAATACAATTTAGAATCTGAAACATCTACGTAAACATGACATTATCATAATTTTGTAGAAAGCAATCATTTTATGGTTTGACATTATTTAACAATACCAAATTTTGCTTGTGTACATAACATCTTGAAATGTGAATTCTATAATTCAAAAATACCTAAATATAACGAATCTATTCCGCCGTTCTTACAATAGTTGGTGGTCCAATAGTCAGAATAGTTGAAAGCAAGCAGTTGAGCTGGTTTCGTTTCTCAGCCGTGGCAATTTTTTTTATTTATTTTTTTTGTATATTTTTTTTGAAGGATTTTTTTTATTTAATTTGAAATCCCTTGGGTTTACGCTAGTAATCCTACTAATATTATAAAGGCAAAAGTTTATATGAGTGTATGGATGTATGTATGTTTGTTACTCTTTCACGCAAAAACTACTGAAAGGATTTTAATGAAAATTTACAAAAATATAGCTCGTACATCAGAATACCATACAGGCTATAGCTTAGAGCTCTGGCACAATGAAAGTTATTTTAAAAAAATTGCATTAGGTGGCACGCGAGCTCTTTGAAAAATTAATATAACGGTTATGGAGGGGTGATAAGGGGGGGATAGGGAGTGGTGGAAAGAGGGGATGGGGGAGTGTGGAGGGTGGATGGTGGAGTGAGGAGGGGGGAAACATGTAAAATATTACAAATAGTTTTAATATTCAATTTTTTATAAGAAAAACTCTCTTTTCTAGCTTTTGAAGGTTATTCCGATCAACGCAATATATCATTGAAGAAGAAGATGACAATAATAATGTAAACGAACATATGAAAGAGAACAAGACACAGAAAATAGAAAAAAGACAATGGTTGCTTTATAAAAATGCTATTGGAAATATATTAGAGAATTAAGAAGCTTTGGAAAGCATTTAAAAAAGACACCAATATTCTAATAAACGAATTTGTGCTCGAGATATACATAATATTAATAAGATATATGTAAATTTCTTTATGCACCAATTTCCCACAAATGTTGACCATTTAATAAAATTAAATTTTTATGACATCTTTTCAAGAATTTTTTTTTCAAACACACGAAATAAATAATCTTTCTCATATCGTCACTGTTCACTCAGTCGAGTAAACACCCAACCCCCCAGATACGTTTTTTAGATTTTCACAGTCAATAGTATTTTCGTTATTTGTTTTTAGGGTGTTATGCCGTGTTGCGCTACCTCCTTCTTTAGCCAACGTTTCGGACAGCGTTGCAGTGTCCATCATCAGGGCAGATCCAGCATATCTGCTGATGATGGGCACTGCAACGCTGTCCGAAACGTTGGTTAAAGAAGGAGGTAACACAACACGGCATAACACTCCGAAAAAATAACGAAAACTCAAACCCCCGCCCCCGCCTTAATAGATTAAGCTTGACTAAAGCAAAACCGGTCGGTAAATAAATATGGTGAAGGCAAACTTATTGTTTGAAGTTGGGACGGCAATATTTTAAAACACGAGGAGTAGTGGTAAAAAGTATCGTCTTGATACAAAGATTTCTCGAGATCGTAATTGCCTCGAGATCTCAAAATCTTCTGGATTGGGGCCAAATGACTTCTTAGGTTAAGCACTGGGCTGCAGAGTCGCAGTTACGAAAATCGTCAAGCACCATTGTAAATAATAATATTATTGTTATTAAGAGCGGCTTTGTGCAGAGGGAAAAGCTCTCCAATATCACCTTGGCAGAAAGCCACCTCTGAGAAAGCCACCTTTCTCGAATAGGAAGCTCGGTAACGACTTATTATTATAATAATTTTAAATACAGCGTATGCCAGCTGACATCACAAATTAGATAATGAGTTTCAAACGACCTTAAAAGAAAAATCTTGAATAGTAAAACTCACTTACTCAAAATAAATTCTGTGAACAGTAGACCTCGCGTCTAAAAAAGTACATTTCTAATTTTCTTTGATTTACTAAATCAACCAAAATTTCGCAAGAAATCATAAGATTGGCAAGTAGTTACTTAAAAACTTACCTACCATAAATATTTTAAGCAACATTTAAAAAAAAATATTTAAGAAATTATAAAATTTTGTCTAAAGAAATCACCGCACGTTGACAGCACGCAATAGGAACCACGATCGTGGGAACTCTGGCGGGATAAAAATGTACTATACAATACGGCCACCATCGTAAACCGGAACCGGAACGTTTCAAACGAATTTATAGATAGAAGAAATGCCAAATGGTGGAGGTAAAATAGGACTTCGCTACGTTCAGTCAACAAAATTACTTTGCCATTGCTTTTTTCGTCCAAAATGATTGATTTGAATCATTCTTGGGTTGGTGTTTTTTTTGTTCGTATTTGGGTTTATTTTGTAGTCGTAAGGTAAAAGTGATGTTTTTTTTTGGTTTGGATTTATTTTGTAGTTGTAGGGTAAAATCGCTCAACAAAGATAAGCCATATCAAAGAATGGCTCATTTCTGGCGGGCGGTATTTCACCACGGCGACACCGAGAAAAGTTGATCCACTTCATAATACATTTTACAATCAATTGTAATGTTCAAATTGGTTAATATCGCAAAAGAATTATTTTACCAATAAAATATTTAAAGTTAGTCCTTTAAGTAGTGAAGAAGATGAAATTATTTTATTAGAAAAGCAATTCCCATACAACATGACAATATCGGTTAAAGAGGCTTCTATTGTGTTCAGGTTTATGTATTTGACTACGATACAGATGGTTGGAGACGTAGATTAGATTTGCGTGCAGCTCCTACAAGGGGAATTTGATCTTGGATTTTATCATCGAATTTAATTCTTCGACTGTGCCAAGACTGGGTTTTGTTCTAATATTTGACAAATCACACAAAAATATCCAAATAATTGTTCCAAAGAAAATTGACCAAACATATCTAGACCCATTCTGTAAGTAATACGGACCATCATGCACATTGGTTTGGGGTGGTAGAATTTCAGTCAGTTACGGCATTATTTGTTCATAGGTTCACGTTTAGTAGTTTTCAAAGTAATATTTATATATTCGTAGCACGGGCCGTAAAGTTTATTTCCAACACTTTCGGGAGCCGATACTCTGGCAGCCGGGTCCCTGAACTAAGTTGGAAGGCTTTGAGTGAATTCATATGTGGCCAAAGGACATTACTGCCTGGAAGCTACTTTTCTACCTCTGATAAGTGATAAAATATATAAATATTTAAATAAATGAAGACAATATAAGCGAAACTCAATCGAAAATATGGAAACAGAAAAATCAGAAAAACATATTGACACCTCTGGGACTCGAACCCAGGACCTCTTGCTTTCCGGGCAAACGCGCTAACCACTGCGCCACGGTGTCGATATGAAATTCGGTCATGTTTAACTGTACCATACTTCGACTAAGAACCACCTACATTATCTTCATTTTCTTTAACGCATATATTATTGGCAACTATCTTTATGTATGATTGCAAGATTCAAACCGGAACTAAATGCTCAAGTTTTTACTCATAAAGTTAAAAATTAAAAATAAAATATTCATCCTAGACTCGCAGAAAAGTCGATAGATGTCGCATATTAAATAAAATGGATAAAGATTTATCCAGACACTATCTAGAAATCTGGGGAAATACGTATGAAACATACATCAATGAATTACAGGTAATTCAAAATAAGATAATCAAAAAACTATTTCACTACGAATCCAAAACAGCCACAAAAAAATTATATTTGGAAACAAAACTGCTAACATTAAGAAAACTATACGAGTACAATATATGTGTCCTTATATACAAAATAAATAATAAACTCATACATACAAACACAGAATTCATTAAAACGTCCCAAGTGGTTCGCTACGTTTGGTGATTTAGCAGGGGTACCCGGGTTCATGGGGTGAGGTTTGTCTAGGTCTTGGAGGCGGATGCACAGGATATACTGAACCCCAAATTCCTACCCACCCCTTAAACCCTTTTCCTTCCCATAACTCTCCTCTCCTTCATTTCCTTTAAAAAAACCCTCCACACAGCATTCTCAAAGATGACATAGGCCCTGAGGGAAATTATTTTCCTCAGGGCCTCCTGTATGGAACTCATGTAAAAAAAAAAAAAAAAAAGTACACAAACATTTTACACGACAACACGATAACATACGTTTAAACACCATTCATACTAACTACGGTAAACAATCAATTAGTTACGAGGGGGGCAATTTATATAATTGCCTTCCAGATGATATCAAAAATGAAAAAAGTGTGTGCAAATTCAAAAAAAAATTGTTCATGTTTATTCACAAAAAACAATAGGTGATAGTGAATAATATCGTATGGTAATATAATATCATGTAAATGTTAGTATTGCAATCTAATGTAATCTAAGGTTATGAAATGTAAAAGTACATAATTCAATATTCTAGTTCAGTAAGTGAAAATGTTATTTTCTTTTTTACTGAAATAAAAACATATGAAAAAAAAAAAATAATAATTGACATCTTGGAGTTAGTTACTACTCTTCCATTTAAAGCATTTGCTTGTGTAGGTATATGGAAGGGGAGTGTACATAAATGCAGTCATTAGCTAACACTTAAATAATTAATTGTACATGTATATATGTGTATTAAATACTAACTAGCTGACCCGACGAACTTCGTACCGCCTCAGAATCAATAACTGTTGAATTAATTTTTTTTTTTATTAGTTAAATATTACACAATGAATCAATTATCGATTTCCAAAAGTACGTGTTTTGTTTTTGTCAGTATCAGAGATGGCGTTGTGTACGGATTTATATTTTTTGTGATTTTCTTACTTTTTCACTTACGGGAATTTTTCAAAGGAAGCGGGTACGGGTGCCGCTGCCCCGGGAACCATTTATTGGATAACCAACACCTCTGCCATAGGTCACCCCAAGTGGTTCGCTACGTTTGGTGATTTAGCAGGGGTGCCCGGGTTCATGGGGTGACTTTAGTACGGGTCTTGGCGGCGGATGCGTCTGCCCACCTGCTGCATGGCGGGCCGGATCGAGAGAGAGACTCATTGATAGAGGCCTTTTGATCTTTCCAGCCGGATTCTCTCAACCAATGGGTCGAAAGAGTCCGGCTGGAAAGGTCAAGGTAAAAGGTCAATTCCGGTCAAGGCAATGACCTTGCGCCACAGTTGGAGGGATGGATTCACTCCCGGATACACTGACCTCCAGATTCCTACCCACCCCTCATGCCTTTTTCCTTCCCAGAACTTCCTATCCTACCCTTCCTTAAAAATACCCCCCACACAGAATCCCCTAAGATGACATAGATCCTGAGTGGAGCTTACATAAAAAAATGCGTTTCATTTCAGAGATTTATTATTATTGCATTTTTCCTTTGGAGGGGTGCAGAGACATACGTTCACCGTTAGTTTATCTCATTTTCGATTATTGACATTTAGTTTGTAAGAAAGAGGGGTAGCATTATATGATTAAGAACAAAAGCGAAACAATCAGCGCATTGACATTTGATGTTTTTGAATTTTTGGAATTCACGCACAGTTAAATATTAAACCTATGACAATATTGCTGCAGTTCTTTCAAAATATGAAAATTCGTTCCATACAAAATGTGAGAAAAAAATATTTTTCTTCATAACTTTATTTTTCGTGAATTTTTGCGATGTTTTAATAGTTATTCTGTTATCCGGGGCGGAGACAAATCCAACAAATCAAAGATCATCAAAATCGGTCCAGCCGATCTCGAGTTATAAATAGTGTAACTAACCCGACTTTGTTTTATATATTAAGATTGGTACAGTGTAAAATAACAAAGGTATGTAATAAAATATTTACTGTACTAATAAATTGATATTTATACTTGTGTTACAACTAAGAAAATATGAATAAGAATATGTTATAGTATTTTGAAAAAAAAAGAAAACGTTTCGGAAAATAAAGTAGGTAGGTATATTTATAAGATTAATTTAGGTGGCAGTAGTTTTTTTTTTTAGTCTATCTTTAAAATGTTTCTTGACAGAGTGCAATATTTTGTATTATCATTAATGCTTCTGATTTCTTCCGGTAGACGGTTGAAATAAGTTCTTCTCTGAAAGTTGTATTTAATTTTGGGCTCAGAAAAATATATTTAAGTCGAGTTCGTTTTCAGTTAATTTTTTATCTTTTTCTTTTACAATTTGAATAATGAGTTTTTAACATGTAAATCTTTAAATGTTGGTTCTTAAAATTCTTCGAACAGTCTTTCTGTTGGGTATTCAAACATTTTTTTAATATAGTTTTAATTATTGTTCTTTGTGTAATTTCTATTGGAAGAAGGTTACATTTATATGCGGATCCCCAACTACTAATAACGTATTGTAAAGTGGATTGAACTAAGGCATAGTAGATTAAATATAGATTTTTATCGGCAGAAAATTTCTGATTATTAAGAATATGTATATATTAATTTTCTAATTTTTTTACTACTTGACATATTTGTTCCTTCCATTTCAGATTTGTATCGATAATTACTCCTAGGTATTTAATTTTATTTGTTGTTTTTAGTATTGTACATTTTGGTTTGCAATTTTAAATCAATAAATTGTGAAATAACACAAATTAATAAAAAAAAATTATTTGCTCACGCCGAAATTTGACACCGCAACATGGGAATGGTGGTGGAGAGCCTTACCCAAAGATGTCAAAAAAATTTAAATTACAAAGAGAATCCATCACATATCATCATCTTAAAAGAGTAGGTATTTATTTTTCTTTTTCCGAAAAATCGTCTTTTGTCAATTCCAGATACTAAAATTATACCCGATTTGTGAAAAGCTTATATTCTTTTGAATATATTATAATAAGTTCTCTGATAACGAACAGCATCAAATTTAAAAATAATTCATATCGTGACTCGGGAAATATCTGGATATTGAAAACCTACCAAAAAGACTGCGGCCTTTGGAAAGTAATATCATTCCGGTGAACTGATCATAATTCTTGACTTCACTTCATTACACAAAATAATTCATTAGTTGCTGACTCGACCAAATTTGAATTATTGAATTACAGACGAATTTTAGCAATGAAAAATGAAAGACTTAAATATTTTATTTTAAGAATCAATATTAACCCTCATTTTTAGATAGTAACTGTTACCGCTACCGTAAGGTAATTTATTTGGTTTTGATCTTAATATATAAAACAAAGTCGAGTTAGTTACACCATTTATAACTCAAGAACGGCTAGACCGATTTTTATGATCTTTGATTTCTTGGATTTGTCTCTCCCCCCGAATGGCAGAATAGCTATTAAAATTAACACATCGAAAAAATCAAGAAAAAAATAATTATGAAGAAAATTCTTTTCCTCATACATATGGAACGAATTTTTGGAACGAAAGAGCTGCAGGAATATTGTGATAAGTATAATATGTTGTGAGTGAATTCCAAAAATTCCAAAACGTCAAATGTCTATGCGCGGATTGTTTTGCCTTCTTAAACATATAAAGATGCCCCTCTTTCTTACACACTAATGTGACTGACTAATGTCAGTAGTCGAAAATGGGACAAACGGCGAACGTATGTCCACACCTCTCCAAAGGAAAAATACAATATTACTAATACCCGTATTGTAAACGCGAAAGATTGTATGGATGTATGTATGTTTGTTACTTTTTCACGAAAAAACTACGAAATGGATTTTAATGAAACTTTACAATAATATAGCTCATACATGAGAATAACATACAGGCTATATATAATGATAAGCTCTGGCGTATGAAATTTGTATAAATGAAAATGTGTGTATTTCATATGAGGAAATGCAGACGAAAAGAGAACGAGGAAGGTGGGGTTTGTGGAGGGGGAAGAGAGGAGGGAGAGACAAGTGCGGGGAAGGTGGTAGGGAACGGGGTCACACGGGAAGGAATGCTAGGAGAATCAATTTATTTCTTTGAATAGCATTGCAACGCATGCCGGGGACCAACTAGTTTCATATAATACAAACAATATACTAAATTAAATACCTCAAACATAACTTTCAACACCATTTAGGTATTATACGGTGGTGTCTTGTAAGAGTTTTTAAAAAGTCAAAATAATTCCTGTAATAATTTGTCAAAGTTTAACGTAGAAAAATGTACCCATTTCCTATATTTATTATCTTATTTATTTAAGTATTTTGTACTTCTTATTTTTTTCAGTGTTTTACGTTAAAACAACTAATAATTATTATTTTTTTCCTTAAGAGATCTCGGAAATACTTAGGTACTCTTGATTATTGATACAAATTAACAATATTACAGGATCAGTTTTTTCACAGAATTTGAACAATTCATCAAATTTTAAAGCTAATTTTTCAATTTCTGTTAATCACTTCATTGGTCAGTTCTATCATTAATGGTGAGTTGCTTCACATAACTGAAATTGTGTAAATGAAATTTCAGTCTCCGGTGACATTTTTGTTATTTTTACTCTACTAAAACAAAAAAATTGTAGGTGTTGGACATTTTGGGGCGGCGTAACGAGTTGGACGGTTACTCGGTGGAGTGATCAGTGGCGACTTACCGAATATTTTTTTGTTTGTTTATTTTTCAAAAAAAATGTTTTGGAAAAAAAAGTTATCAAAAAGGTTACCGGAGATCAAAATTTCATTTACACAATTTTACTCCAAATATTTTCAGGAATCACTTGTTAGTAAGTAAGTAAGTAACGATTACGGTTATATTACGGGACAATTTTTTACTTTTGGTTCTTTGAAGAACGAGGCCTGACTTATTTTTGGATTGACTTCGGGGAGGACTTTTTGCGATGAAGTTGCGTCAAGGCGATGTCCGTTAATTTGAAGTTCTGTGACCGTTAGAATGTTTTTTGATATACGGATGCATCTGAAAAGTGTGCCGTGATAATGGAAGTCCTTTGCCCATTGAAGTGATTGTGACTCGTGCCATTTTGGTATGGTCCTGACATGGGTTTTAATTGACATTGGCTGGTTGCGGAAGTCGATAGATTCGGCTAGGAACGTGGAGATTCGGATTTCGGATGCTGCCTCGCCAGGTGACGGAATGGTGATTTGAGACACCAACGCGCGCGTGTTTTTTTGGAAATAGAGTTCTCGCTGCGCGGATTTGGATTTCTGGTTGAGGTCGTAGAAGATCCACACATACACATCTGGATGCTCAATGGTTCTCCTGGAAAAGGTGCCTGGTCCGGGCCACGGATGGTAGGATGTCCCAGATGGTCTTTGTCGCTAGCGGCGCGTCGGATTTGCGGTCAGTTTTTGTAAAACTCTCTTTCTCTTACCTGTTATTACAAGGTTGGTTGTGTAGCAAAGGGTTTTTACATGTTTGTTTGTATTTTGTATATTTTTCTACCAATTGTTATAACAAACTAAATCTTAGAATTGTTCTCTCTCTGGTTTCAATCCTGGGATTGGTTTGCAGCAATTTCATCTATTCGTTTCTTCCACTCTTCCCTGTCTTGTGCGGCTCTTTTGAATTCTGCATATGATAAGCAGCGCACGTCCACCAGCAGGTCCTCCAGGTACTCTCGGCGTGGGCGTCCCCTAGCGTTTGTCCCCTCGGTCATACCCTCCATTATGGCATGCAAGAGGCCTTCTTGTCTTATTGCATGGATTGACATTGGAGAATTGTTATAACATACTAAATCTTTCATTTGAAATGAACCTGACAATTTCCCCACTATCTTGAGATGGATCGCTATTCCTCTGCCGTTTACCTACTTAAGTATACATTACAGTATATAATAATAATTACTATTAAAAAATTAGCCATTTACGGGAGATCTGCTGGAAGCCCCAAGAGGAATGGGTTAAGAACTGCTGCCTGAATAAACCCCATTCCCCATCAAATGTTTGGTAGTGGTGGTAATATGCTATATTTCTATTTATTTACGTAGGTACTTTCATTTGACGAACCACATATTTTTTAATTGCTTAGTTGGGATTTGCACGTAGAACCAATTCATAAGGCAGAGTGACTATGTTATTTTTTCTCAACCGCATTAATTCATTTCTACAGTAGGAAGAAAATATTAGTAACTGAATAAGCATCAATGTCTTTTGTGCTGATTTTCTGAATATTTTTTGTTTCATTTCATAATTTATAAATCTATATTACATAGGAACATTTAGGTAAATAAGATGGGATTCTGATTATTAAAAGTTTTTCTAATTTTCTTTCAAAGTAAGTCACTTTGAAAAAAAAAATGTTCGAAAAAGTTGACGTAAAAAGGTCGCCATCCTCGTGCTCTTTCAAAAAGAAAGTTCTTTCATTTTTCTCATGAAAACTTATATTCATGATTTTTTCCTTCAAACTGAACATATTAAAAACAGAGCTTTAAAGTGGCAATGAAAGAAGACAATGATGATTGAATTATTCCGAGATCAGAGCTGTGTAGCGTCGCGACGCCGTTGGAGCGAAGCCGACATCGCGTAGAGTTGTAATATGAAGTTGACAATTGAAATGCGTAATGAAATCGTCGGATTATGGCCCGAGTAAAAGACAAAGGGAACAAGCATCCAGCTTCAAGTGCCTTCTCGTCATTTTTTTTTACTACCAACCATTTTTAACTTTATTGGGAATGCTTCATTTATCAAATTCAAGCAAGGAATTCCAGTAATATTTTTATTATTTTTTTCTGAATGTTCATTTTTTTTTAACCATTGTCGATTTCATAATTAAAATAATTTTCAAAGCCCGCCTAAATTATCCAAATATGGTGGTATACGCGTGACGTTATACGTACAGTTTACAGTGAGGTCAATCCTGATTAAAAACCCTGACCTTGAATAACTATAACTATTCATGTTCAAAAAAATCTAATTTAAATGGTCACATACTGACTCACAGTGAAGAAAAACCATTATCTTGTTGAAACTGTGACTATGCTTATTCACAAAATGCTAACCTTAATAGTCACACACTGACCAGCAGTGAAGAAAATCATTCTCATATCCTGAGTGTGGCTATTAATATTCAGAAAAGTCCAGTTTTAGAGGCACATACAATTTGGGAGGCGGGAATGGGTACCGCCGCCCCGGGAACCTTTATTGGATAACCAACACCCCTGCTATAGGTCACCCCAAGTGGTTTGCTACGTTTGGTGATTTAGCAGGGGTGCCCGGGTTCATGGGGTGCGGTTTGTCTACGTCTTGGAGGCAGATGACCAGGACACACTGAACCCCCATCCTACCCACCCCTTAAACCCTTTTCCTTCCCAGAACTCTCCTCTCCTTCCTTTCCTTAAAAAAACCCTCCACAGAGCATCCTCAAAGATGACATTTTTTTTTTTTTTACATTAACTCCACACAGGAGGCCCTGAGGAAAATAATTTCCCTCAGGGCCTATGTCATCTGGGATGCTGTGTGGAGGGTCTTTTTGAGGAGAGGAAGGAATGAACATTGGTCTTGAAGAGACCCATGTTGTAGGAAGGAGGAAACACAGAGGCCGGCAAATCATTCCACAGCCGAGCTGTTGAACATAAGAACGAGTCGAAGAAACGACCGGTTCTCATGTGACAAATGTCAACTGTGTACAAATGTTGGGCATGCGTTTGGCGTGTTTCCCGACTATGCACCGGTGCCGAAGGGATCAATGATGCTAGTTCCTCGGAGCATCTTCCATTGTAATACCGGTAGAACAAGGATAGCATTCCCACCCGACGCCTGTGTTTTAAAGATTGCAATCCGTCTGTTAAGATGGGAGAACCTATCAAACGGACCGCCCGTTTCTGCACAGAGTCGAGGGTATTTTTCAGGTATTTTGGAGCTCCAGACCAGAGGTGGCTGCCAAATTCAACCGTGGGGCGCACTTGCGATTTGTACAGGGTTAGCAGTTGTGTACTTTTAAAGTATCTGCGGGCCCTGTACAGTACGCCCAGTTTTTGGGAGGCTAACTTTACTCTGGCTTCGATGGAGCCCCCATACCTGAGCTGGTCACTTAGGGTTACACCAAGCAAATCAATGGAGGTCCTGTTCGGAAGATTGCTTCCGTTGAAAGAGACTAGATTTTCATTGCGATCCCTTTTAGACGTAATCAGACAAGATTGGGTCTTTGAAACATTAAATTCAACGAGATTATTTTTACCCCAAGAGAAAACACTCTCGAGGTAACCGTCCATTCTTTGCTTCAAAGCCTTACGAGCTGTTGGAGTTTGTGAGCCCTTTGGGGGCTTGTCAAACAAAAAGCAATCATGAACTGTACTGTCATCCGCGTAGCAGTGAATTGGTGCACATGACAAAAGGTCGTTGATGTGCAACAAAAACAGAGTTGGAGACAGAACCGATCCCTGCGGGACGCCAGCATTTATCGAGTGAGAGGAAGAGGTGAAACCAACATAGGCCCTGAGGGAAATTATTTTCCTCAGGGCCTCCTGTGTGGAGTCAATGTAAAAAAAAAAAAAAAAAACATGCTGACTAACAGTGGAATAAAACGACTATATTGTTCCAACTGTAATTATCCATGTTCACTAAAGTCTAATTTAAATAATCACACACTGACTCACAGTGGAGAAAAACCATTCTCGTGTCCGTTATTTGCGATTTGCGAGTAACAGGATAATAAAATTCTTTCCCCAGTTATAGATATAAAAAAAAATCAATAAATATTTAACCTGTGCGGCCTTTAATGCGTCCTGTGGTGCAATTATTGGAGTAGGCCAGAACTGGCTTAGAGCTTAGAGACTTTTAACTCAATTTGAAAATATTAGTGATAGAAATACATTAGTGAACCAATTGTAAGCGTAAACCAATCCTCACCCGAAGATCGTTTGTAGGGATGCGAGACTTTTTGTTTCATTACTAAATGGCGCTATGTTAAAATTATAATAAAAAATAAGTCTTCAATCTGATAACACCAAAACTTTAATCAAAAAGGCTTACGTTAGCGAAATTAGCACGCCAATTTCTGATATGTTATTCCACGACACTTTCATGTACCCGTACTAGACGACGCATATTTGTAATCAAGTTATCGAGCCGAAATTGTTACCACTTGTGAGAATTGTTTTCCTCCAGACGCGAGACAATATACGGATATATAGGGTTACATGCACTGGAGCACGCAAGGACCAAAGGGATCATGACGGCTAGAGGAGCCTTCGCTAAAACAACAAAATGAAATCTGATCACTCAACTAGTTATTGGATTTTTGGTTCTTGGATAATAAACCGATAATTAATTTATAATTTTTATTTTTAAATTTATGAGTAAAACCTTAAATTGTAATATTTAATTAAATGAAGACAATATTAGCGAAACTCAATCGAAAATCTGGAGACAGAAAAATCAGAAAAAGATATTGGCACCTCTGTGACTCGAACCCTGAACCTTCTGCTTACATGGTAACAGCTCTACCAAATATAACTATATATATTTTAAAGATAGCAATAAATAATATGTGCATTAAGAAAATAAAGATAATGATGGCAGTTCTTAGTCGAAGTATGATACAGTTAAAAGTGACCGAATTGGATATGGACACGTTAGCTCAGTTGGTAGAGCTGTTGCCATGTAAAAAAAAGGTCCTGGGTTCGAGTCCCAGAGGTGCCAACATCTTTTTCTGATTTTTCTGTCTCCAGATTTTCGATTGAGTATCGCTAATATGGTCTTCATTTAATTAATTTGATAATTAATTATTCTTTAACGTTTATTGAAGAATAGTGGGTACATTTAATAATGATCTTGTTGCAAAATTTCTAACAAAGATTTTAATAAATATATTTTTTATTCATTCATTTGTGTTATTAATCCATCAGGACCGGAAGGATAGCGATATTCTAGTATGCTATATTATTTATTTATTTATTTATTGATTTATTGTGAAAAACAGTACAATCCATTTACATTTCACAAATAACAGTTTATAAATAACAGTTTATAATAAGTAAGTATATACATTTATTTGCATGGGTAAGTACATCAATACTATCTGATTAGCCAGATTTGGTAAATAGTATGCTTATTGCTGTCTTAAATTCTCTTTGGTTCAAATTGAAAATGATATATATTAAAAGATATATATAATACAAAAAAAATGAGAAACATTATAGATAGGATCCTGATGATAGCATAAAATCAAAAATATCATACAAATAAGTAAAATTAAAAATCAAATTTTCATGATCATTCTTATTGTGTTAAACTACATAGTCTCGCAATTGTTTCCATGTGTTGAAAACTATTAATTCACGTTGGATTCCCTTTTTAATTTGTCCTTTTTCACCAGCTCGTCTTCAGCTCTTGCAGAAAGTTATTATTATTTAAAAGTTTATACTTAATCAATCCGCAAGCCGTTTCTTTGGGCAATGTTACTAGCTATAGCACTGTAAAGAAATTTTATTTACTAAAATAATTGTTAACAGTCAGTTTTTCGTATAGAATTTGCTGCCGAATCACGCCAAACGTTCCTTTGTTGTAAATTACAAGTATGTAAGTAATTTGTAAGTTGCTTTGTAAGTGCGTAAGATTTTTGGGAAGGTATTTAATGTAGTGGAAAGCAAAGCAAAACCGTCACATTTACAAACCGCAACAAAAGTTAGAAATATACAAACTGTGCGATTTTAATTCAAGATAAATGTAATAATTATTATAAAATAACTTTGTTTGAAAACCATTATATTAGAGGATATCTTTAACCAACTGGTTTCGGTCATCAAGTGGGCATGATGAAGGTTCAGGTTGAACCGAAACCGGTTGGTTAAGAATATATAATGTTGTATTCAAAGTTATTTTGTTATAATTATAATAAATATGTAAACCCACAAAAATGTTTGCTAAATGTAAAAATTTAAGGAAAATTTAAAGAATCCAAAATAGATGGTTTCAACTGACTTCATACTTTTACAAAAAAAATGTGCCTTTATCGACAAATCTGTGAAGAAGCAATAGTTATCCCTTTGGATATAATCAGAAACTAAAACCAAGGACGCTTTAGCTAATAATGTTGGATAAGAGAGGGCACAAAATATGTGCTCATAGAAAGTAAACCTCAAGCCTAAAAATCGCAGGGAGAGGTTACGAAGTACACAACACAGAAATCTAATTTCAAGTTGCAGTGTCAAGATTTTTTCTCCGTTGTGAGCGAAACGTGTGAGAGACGAAGAATTAGGTACTTTTTATTTATTTTTTTATTTAATTTAATTTATTAGAGAGAATTAACAGATATTTTACATTTATAATAATAGCATTAATTAAAGTAATATAATTAAACATAACTTGATTGACTGCCGTAATATAGTACCATATTATGAAAATGAACCAAATTCATTTTTAGAAAATGAATTTTGTAAAATATATTATGATAAAACTATACTAGCAGACAGAACAATTAGTCATAATAGACCTGATATAGTTTTACATGACAAAATTTAAAAAAATAACTTATATCATTGATGTCGCTATTCCAAATTCTTGTAATATTCAAAAATCTGTTTCTGAAAAAATAAGAAAATATACAGATTTAGGAAATGAGATTAAAAGAATTTGGCATTCTCAGACTATAAAAATATTATCATTTGTCATTTCGGCTACTGGCAATATACCTAGGTCTCTCATTCAAAATTTAGGCATATTAGATTTGTCAAAGAATTTATATATAAAAATGCAAAAATCAGTCATTTTAAATACATGTAGGATTGATGATACAATGATAAAAAAGATTTTTTAAATATTTTTATTGAGGGATCAGTAGGATTTATAGGTCAAATTAGGAACTCCACAGAGCCGAACCCTCTGATATGAAAATATCTCGAGTCGGTGAATTATTTTCCGATTTGGTCTCTGATATGTTGACATGTTGTTCTTGTGTTCTTTTGTATTTATAATTCTTATATAGTGCAATTACATACCGTGGATTGACTAGATCAGGGTTTCCCAACCTTTATTTCGCCGAGCCTCCCCGAACCAAAAAAAATATTTTCATGCCCCCCTTAATTAAGTTTCAACAAAAATAAGAATAATTATTATAAGCAATAATTATCAGCCTGAAACACTCATCCACATTGAAAAAATCTTCCGAGAAAAAAAAATACATGACGCCAACGGGACTTGAACCCGTGCCCTTCTGATTGCCGAATTAAATAATTAATCTAATTCCCTTCCGATTGGCGGGTATAAGATAAGCCGCCATAGCTCAATTGGGAGAGCAGCTGACCGGCAATCAGAAGGGCACGGGTTCAAGTCCCGTTGGCGTCATGCATTTTTTCTCGGAAGATTTTTTCAATGTGGATGAGTGTTTCAGGCTGATAATTATTGCTTATAATAATTGTTACCCTTTGTGCTATGCATAAAAAATCTTGTCTTAAAAACGTTAGTTTAACAATAAAAAATAATAAAGTAAGAATACAATTTTTTTTATACTAACTAAATTATTTATTTGAATTTCAAATAGGTACAATACAGATACAATACATTCATTTATTATGGATCTTTAATAGAAGAGTAGGTAAATTTAATTTCACTTTAATCATTAATTACTTTTACATTTACATTTCTTAGTTTTCTTTTAACTATACATATAAATTTTCTCTAACGTCAAGAGATGAAAGTCGCCTTTCATGGTCGAGTCAGCCTTCATTTCTAGAAATTCTTCCTGAACTTCTTCAGGTAATTGTAAGACATCGACAACAAATGGGTTTCTGGTCATGTGCCATATTGGTAACTCGGAATTAACATCTCGATAGTATCGGTGAAATTCGTTTCCCAACGCTTGTAAATGAGTTTCTATTTCAGATTTTTAATCTTTTTCCAGTTTTTGATTATTAATTGCTTCGGATAGCCGTGAAAAAGGAAATACATTTTCAGCAGATACCTAATTTTTCCAAAGTTGAAGCTTTGATTTTTGAAACTTATATAGCAGCGATTGAATGGCAATTTGGAACAGTTAATTTACCTACGCGTTAAATAGATTTTTTTTCGGAAATGCAAACGTACCTATTACGCCCCCCCTGACATTTCTCTACGCCCCCCTGGTTGGGAAGTCCTGGACTAGATGATGATTTGGGGAAGTGTGTGAAAGGGTTTAGTTTTTCCTGTGGGGAAAATTTAACCCGGACATTTAAATCTGGTGCGTAAAATTTCACATAATATCCAATAATAGATTTCCATATTATTAAAGTTATAATAAAAACTAAGGGTCCTGTACCCGTAAGAGTTTACAAAAAACCTTGAAAATTTTAAAGAATAAAGAAGATGTAAAAACACAAATATAAACTAGTAACAACTTTAAATTTCAAAACATAAAGTACCTAGTCAGAAATCTATTCTCACTACACAATAGCAATAATAATAATATGTACCTACAACTCATAGTGAACACAACAATAAATCGTATGCCAAGTAAATGGGAAGGATTCACAATAACATGATAACTTGCAAAAGGGTATTTTAAATTATTTAACGTTAGCTATGACATATTTTTAAGGTACTTAAACAACATGACAATATGTCTATATCATTAAAATTCTTATCAAATACATTGCATGCTCTGAATATAAAAGCGTTTTGTCTGAGATTGGTAGAACATTTTTGAAGATGAAAAAGTGATTTTTCTCTGGTTCTAAAGCCTGGGACTCTAAAATTAACTTCAGACAAAGGGGCGAACAATCAATAAAGCCGTTGATAATTTTATGAAGATAAATTATATCTGCAGTCTCTTCTAATTTTTAATAATTTAGGTCCATAAAGGTCCATCAAGGTGTTTACGTCATGGTAACCAATATTAAAATTTAAATGACGGACAAATTTTTCACAAATTCCATATTTGAGAAGCGAATTCAAGATGACTGCGGACATATGAAAAATACAATATTTAAATGTGTGAATGTTCTTGAATTTTTTTCCAAGAGTACTCACGTACTTACTCAGTACTCAAGAGAATCTACCTTTTACAGCGCTAATTTTCATACCACAAGCTTAGTACCAATCTCGTGTCTTGCACAGCAACGTTCTCACGCAAGATAATGGTACCTATCTTTAATCCGGGGTTGTAGCGAATCATGGGGCGGAACGCTTACTTGGTCGCTAAATTAATTGCGAATAATTAATTTGCAGCACGCCCCTATTACTTCACTGCTTCAGTGGGAAGTGGGAAGTGGAAGTACCTAACCACTTACTGTAGTGCGGAGGTGGGAAAAGCCGCCCGCGAGATGATTGAGTAAACGCCGAATTCTTGTTACTGGCACAGATACAGTCTATACTGCGTTGTTATGAACAAATTCTCATTTGTGTTATTACATTTTATAATTTCGTTGTAAATTGAGTATCTGAGGCGGCGCGCATGTTTAAATTGATTCTTAATTACGTGTCCCGGAAAATACTGGTCCGAGGCAATTGACCCTTTGATCAGCCACTCCATCGGCCATAGACAGACTAATAGAACCTAAACGAAAGCCAAATACTAAGTTTGGAGATCGTGTTTTCGGAGTATCTGGGCCTTAGGCTTGGAATAAACTCCCTCCGGAATTAAGATGCATAACGAGCCCAACAGAATTCAGGTCCAAACTAAAGACCTACTTAATTTAAATATACCTATCTATAGTATCATACTTGTATTGCCTATGATAGGTCTTAATCACACTTTTCTTTTTAAATTAAAATTACTCGAATAAAATTAAACATCAATCTTTCTCTTAACGAATCACACTTAGGAAGATCAAATCCTTGTACTACTGTACCGCCCATCATACAATGTTGCTTTTGCTTTCCAAAATACATTAATTTAAGAATATATTATATATTAATATTAAAATATATTTCAGGATTAAATAACATGTGTTCACAACTATGTCCTCTGCGTGCGAACTCTATCTAAATTTCTTTAAATAGACAATATACAGTGTAAATTTCAAGCGACCTCCCAGGTAAGTATGGTCCTGTAGGTATATATTTTTAGGCAGCATCGCGTTCATTGGTCGAGACATTGTACACTATATTTTCGTATCAGTGATCAATGAACCTGGTGGATGCAATTTTTAGCCACAGTTGCTTTTAATTGTTTGTAGTTTTTCTAGATTTTAGAAATATATTGTTAGTTTGTACAGCGCCCTTGAGGTGATTTTTCACTAAAACGGCGCTATATAAATTATCAAATCAAATCAAATCAAAAAATATTTATTGTAAGATAAAAATTACAAAAGGTGTAGCTTATGGGTAGACCCCATTTCTTCCAGCTAACCGCATTTATTTAATTACAATGTTTATATAATATTATTTGTTTTATTATAGTTACAATGTTTATACAGATAAAATAACAATATTCCAATGGAAAAAAAAAAATACAAATATATATACCAATAAAAATAGGCGTTTCATTTACGTGAGGTATTCACTCAACGTGTAGTGACATTTATTAACAAGGAAAGTGTTTAGTGACGATTTGAATTTGTGTGTATCTTGTATTTGTTTAATGTTATGTGGAAGGTTGTTATATACTTTAGTGGCCATGTAGTATGGTCCTTTTTGGAATGTTGTTTTGTTTGCTTTTGGTATTAATAGGTTTTCTGTGAGCCTTGTAGCGTATTTATGTGTTGAGTTTTTTAGTGGGAACTTGTCTGTAGATGATCGCACTAACATGCATAACTCCATTATATATATGTCTGTGACTGTTAGAATTTTCAGATTTTTAAACATAGGTCTACATGAATCTAAACGACCGGAGTTTGTAATTTTTCTTATGCATCTCTTTTGTATGATGAAGACATCTTTGGCGCTTACCGAGTTTCCCCAAAAAATAATACCGTATTTTATTATTGAATATACATAACCATAGTATGCGGCTATTACTGATTCGGTGTTCAATATTTTTCTCAAGGTACCCAGAACATAAGAAAAACTACTGATTTTTGCTACAATTTTTGAGACATGTTCTTTCCAGTTTATGTTTATGTCTAATTCTATTCCCAGTAGTGAACAGGTTTGGGAAGGTTCGATAATATTATTATTAATGTTTACATTTATATTTATAGGTGTAGCTTGCACTGGACAAAATTTTAAAATTTGGGTTTTGTTTGTGTTGAGTGATAGATGTTGCGATAACAGCCAGTTTGCTATTAATTGGCAAGTCTCGTTAACTTGTTTGTTAAATTCGTCAACGTCTCCATTACATTCAAACAACAAAGCGGTGTCATCAGCGAACATTGAACATTCTGTGCCAGCAATTATTGGGAGTTCGTTTATATAGATAAGGAAGAGGAGAGGCCCAAGAATGCTTCCTTGTGGCACACCCTTGTTTATTTTTCTCCATTTGGATTCTACCATGTACTGGACCATTTTTTCATCGATATTTGAAATTTGAACTTTCTGCTGACGATTTTTTAAGTACGATTCAAACCATTTTAATGCTAATCCTCTAATACCTACATGTTCAAGTTTAATTAGAAGAAGCTCATGATCAACATTGTCGAATGCTTTTGAGAGGTCTAGAAAGATACCTACGGTTTTTTACTAACATTAATATTTTCTAGAATTTTGTTCAAAAAATTGAATACTGCCTGTGTTGTTGAACGGCCTTTACGGAATCCAAATTGTTGTGGACATATTATCTCAAAGTTTTCGAGAAAGTTATAAATGCGATTGTACATGGCTCTTTCAAATATTTTTGAAAAGTTTGGTAATAAGGATATCGGTCTGTAGTTTGAGATTTCCTGTTTAGGACCCTTCTTATACAAAGGTACAATAATAGATTGTTTTAATTGTTCTGGGAAGGTTCCTGATTCGAAAGATTTGTTAATTAATATTTCCAACGGGTAACTTAACGCTTCTGCACATGCTTTTATAATTTTTATAGGGATTTTGTCAGTGCCGACACTGCTTTTATTTTTCAGTTTTGCGATGATTTTAATAATTTCCTCCCTGTTTACAGGCGTTATGAAGAATGATCGCGACTGTTTGTTTTCGACTGTTTTGGCAGATTGTGGATGTAGAGATGTATTTTGTGGTGTTGGCGGTGGTGCAAAGAAAATGTTAAATTCATTTGCAATATTTTTTGGTTCTGATACCAGGTTATCATTTATTTTAAGACAGATTTTTGGTTTACTTTTAGAATTAGAATTATTTGAGTTCTCTTTTATTATGTTCCACGATGTTTTGGTTTTATTTTGCGCGTTTTGAATTCGTTTACTATTATAATTCCGTTTAGCTACCTGTTTTACTTTACTAAGAATTTTTTTGTAATGTTTGTAATTGTTTATGATTGTGAGGTCATTTGTGTTTTTTTGTTTCATGTACAGGTGTCTTTTTTGTCTAATAGATATCTTAATACCAGTCGTTACCCAATTTATTTTGCGTTTTTGGGGATATTTATACAGTTTAAAGGGGAAACAAAACTTCATACCATTATTTATTTCATTAATGAAGTATTCGTAGCTGTCATTGATGGATTCAAAGGATTTCAGTGGTTCCCAACATATACATGATAAGTAGTTGTTAAAAATGTTAGTGTTTTCTGTGTTAAATAATTGTTTTTTTGTATACCACGTTTGGTTTATATTATATTCTGTTTTTACGTGCATTAACTGTGCCATGTGATCTGATACAGCTAATTCTGTGACTTCCCATGTGTAAGAGCTTTTTGGTATATTTGTACCTATATGATCAATTATACTTTTTTTATTTCCTTGTATACGAGTAGGTTTATCAATAATCAAGCGTATGTTGTGAGATTTTAATGTGTTTTTGAGTGAGTCTGCATTTTTGTTCTTGTAGCTTGTATCAATATTTAAGTCACCGCAGAGTATTATTTGTTTTTTGTTGTTTTTGCAAATTTTGTTTAGTAAAAGTTCAAGTTGTTCAAAAAAAATATTAATATCGGAGTCATTATAGTAAATTGTACAAATTTTCATTTTAAGTTTTGGAATTTCAATACCAACACATTCAAATACAAATTCTTTTGTTATTTGTTTAACAAATTCTAGTTCTTTAAATATAATGTTTTCGTTTAAGTAAATGGAGACACCTCCATGAATATGACTCTCTCGACAAAAAATTGAACCTAATTTATAACCGTTAAAATTAATAGATGTTGTTTCGTCCTTTTGTAACCAGTGTTCGCTAACACAAAGTACATCGATATTTTTTTCATATAGAATATTTTCTAATTCTAAGATTTTATTTCGAATGCATTGCACGTTTTGATGCATTATTATGAAGGTGGGTTTGATGTCGTCAGGTTTAGGAGTACGTGTATTATTCATAAAAAAATAGTTTGTTTTTTCGGATAAGGTGAGTTCCTGTCATCTCGGGTTTGTGTATGAATGGATGAATGAATATATTTTGGGTTTTTTTCTGATGGATGTGGGTGCTCCAAATTGTAGACTGATATTTTATTGATCTCATTTTTTATATGCGCCCTTGTTAAGCTCATCATTTTGATAATTGTATGGCTATTCATTTTTTCATAAAAAATGAGCCCACTAAATTTACAATAATTTTTGAATTCGAAGATGTGAGATATAATCTCAGAATTCAGTTTATAGATGTTTAAATAGTTGTTTTTAGTAACTGGATGTATTAGGACATTAGTATGGGCTAGTTGTCGTAGGGTGTAGTACAAGTTGCTTAGAAAGTTTTTAGGGGATGTCTCATTTTCTCCGGCTATTAAAATTACAAAATCATTTTTGTTTAAATTCTTGCTTTCTCTTATGATGTTTGCCGTGTACCAGTCTAGTGTTGCCCCAGGGTATATATAGCTGGAACAATCTACATCTTTAAAGTTTTTTTCCAGATTTCTTCTTATTTGGTGGCCTGCTTCTTCTCCAAAGATCCGTATTTTTATTTCTTTCCATTGAAGTTGTGCTGTTTTAATTCTGCGATGTGTGTTGTCCTGTGCCGGAAGAGGTGTTTTAATTTCTTTATTTTGGTTATTAATATTGGTGAGATGCGATTTGTTTTTAAATTCTTCATTTTTTTCTGCCATGTTTAAGAGAAGCGACTTGTTTTCATTCATTACATTTTTTATTTCAATAATATTTTGGGTAGAGTTTTTTATTAGTGGTCGTAATATTTTTAATTCGCCCTTCATTTCATTATTTTCAGCCACTAAGTGTGCAATAATGTCGAATAGTTGATCCATGCCTTCGTTTATTTTTTCTTTTAGAATGATTTTTCCTTTCCCTTCTGTTATTATTTTTTTAATATTATTTATGGTAAGTCTTGAGTTTTTCAGGGCATTATTTACCTCGTTTGCCTCTATCATTGTGGACGTTTCTTCTTCATTTTTTCTTTTATCCTCCGAATCTGAATAAGGATCCTCCTCGTGTTGATTTGGAGATCTTGGGGTCAGGCAGGATTTTGTAAACGGGTCCTCATTTTTTGATTTAGGTGTTTTATTACCTTTTTCCATTTTCAAAGATTATTCAACAGAATTTGATATTGTATGCACTTATTGCCCTCTATTGAACAATAGCGGTAAATAATATATTTTTAATTGATTTATGCGTTAACTGCCATCTGTTGTTTATTAGCGCAAATTATTAGTTTCTTTTGCGATATGGTTAGATTTGTGCATTTACTGCCATCTATTGACAGGTAGCGATAATATTATTATTAATTTTAATACGCCTATAAGAGTGAATTTCTGATTCTCTGTAAATGTTATTTCCGACCGGCAATTATTGTTTTATAAATTAAAAAATAAATGTTTTGGTTTAGTTCACATACTAGAATAATGGAAATGTGGAAATCCGCAAAGAATGTAAGGCTGATGTAAGTATAATGACCAAAATTAAGAAAGGGACCCTCAGATGGTTTGGGCACGTAGAGCGAATGAGCGAAGAAAGTAGTGTAAAAAGAATATATGATGCAAATGTGAATGGTAGAAGAAGTCGGGGGCGCCCGAGGAAGACATGGCACGATCAAGTGAATCAGATACTTGATACTCTTCTATTATTCTGACTTTCAGAGAAAGTCAGAATAATAGAAGAGTATATATGAGACGATGTATGAATGTGAGTGAGGCAAAGAGTATAGGCCAAGACCGAGTTGTTTGGCGTTCCGTCCTCTCTGCCTACCCCTGCGGGGAAACGGCGTGATGGTTAGTTTAGAATTATGTAGGTATATAAAAAACCTGTATTTTTTTATAAACGCAAGTTATTCTAATATAACCATTATTCAAACAACATACATAATAATTAAGCGAATGAAAGGAGTTTAATTAATTTCTATGGTAGCAAATAGTTAACTTTTCGGTTCAATTCTGAAGGGTGATTGATGGTTCATCTTTTACGATAGTGAAACTTGTGTTAAATCGGCCGTACACGAAACAATCTGACATTTTTCTTAAATTGGCTAATTTTAATTAATTGCTTAATTTTCGTATCGCGCTAAAAACGACCTAAATTATGCCCGTGTGTTAGGACACCGACTCTTAAAATTAGTAACCCTACCGCCAGAGATGACAGCGGGTTTGCCGCGTAATCCTTGTTAAGAGATGTCAGTCGCGGGAAAATTTGCGAATTGAATGTCATCGTGTAAAATCATCAAAAAAGACAAATCGATAGAAATTAATGAACGCCTATTAGGCTTAGGTATATGTATATAGTTATAAAAATTAATAAATACTAATTCATGTTTTTAAGTTAGTAATTAATTCACACCAACTGACTTCCAGCAACCGACATACATCGAACTGGACAGCCGATAACGCACGACGGACACCTTTCGATATCCGATTTTGCCTTTTTGTCTTATTTGTCTGGTATCGCTGAATTATGAAAAAGATAACACAGAAGATCCAGGATCACCCTTCTAAGATGACATTCGATGTCGCTTTGTGCAGCACATAGCTGCCCCCGGAGGACTGGTGTAGTCGACGTTATTTAACAATGTTATCTATTCATTGCGCTTGTTAAAACATCATATTGTATGGGCCTCACCGGATGCGCTTTAATGAGGTTCAAATATTAAAATACTCCGTTCCACAAAGGTTTTATTCGGGAAAAGATGAAAAGTTTGCCAATTACCGTATCTTTATGTAGGAACTCTGCAACAGGATTCGCCAAAAATTTTTTTGCTTTATTTATTTATTGATGGCCTCCATGGTCGAGGAGTAAGGTCTAGCAATCCGAAGATCGCCGCAGATTCTAATCCCGACATATGCAAATAATTTGTGTTATTTCACAATTAATTAATTAAAAATAATATAGATTAACTATTATAATTATTAATAATGGGTCGAGAGAGAGCCCTGTTGGAAAAGTCAAAAGTTCTCTCAACCTCAACCAGTCTCTCACAATCAGAATCAGTAAACCAGTCTCTCCCGCCACGCAGTAAGTGGGCGAAAGCATCCGCCGCGCCGCCAATATCTAGGATCTCCCCTGCCAAGACACCAAACGTAGCGAACCACTTGAGGCGATTTATCGCATGGACGTTGGTTTATGCTTCCCGGTGCAGCGGTACCCTTACCTGCTTCCCAAATTGAATTGAGGAATAATAATAATATATAATTGAATCATTTCGACGGTCCCGAAGAAAAATGTTGGATTTGCGATTTTATAATTTTACAGTCGAGCTGCTTCAAGTTTCATTTCTGCATTTTTACTTGAGATCAAGAAAGATGGTGTTGTTTTGATAATTGGCATTTAATAATAATAATAATATTTGTATGATATAGCGCCTTTTTCTGAATAATCACCTCAAGGGCTCTGAACAAACTTGTAATTTATTTCAAAAATCTAGAAAAATACAAACTAGACAAACAGTTAAAAACAACTTAGAGGCCATTCATTTATTAGGTAAGACGATTTAGGGGAGGAGGGGGGTCGACCCTGTCTTATTTTTTCTTACAAGGGGGTGGAAGGGAGTCTCGATAGTTAAAATTATTAGTACCTTTGTAAGTGCAAATAAACATTTCTAAAAATTGTTACTATGAAAAATACACATTAAAACAAATCAAACATGTATTCATTTTTTTCCTTCAGATTCTTACTTAATAAATATTAAACAGGGAGGAGGGGTTCGGCCTATTCTTATTTTTTCTTAATGGGGGGGGAGGAAGTCGAAAAATAGCAAAATTTGTCTTAAATAATAAATGAATGACCCATTATGGCTAAAAATTGCATTCACCGCTTCATTGATCACGGATGCGAAAATATATGTACGTACAATATTTTGACCAATGAACGCGATGCTGCCTAAAAATGAATGAATACAGGACCATACTTACCTGGGAGGTTGCTTGAAATTAACACTGTTTATTGTCTATATAAAGAAATTTAGATAAAGTTCGCACGCAGAGGACATAATTGTGAACACGTATTATTTAATCCTGAAGAATATTTTATTTAATTTCCGATCTGATCCATTCACATAAAATCCGAAAGTACGAACGTTTAAATTAACGAAATAAGCCAATAGAACGATTTTCAATTTTTTGCAGATCCGACATTGTTCTTCGGGACCGTCGATTTGTATAGCGCCTTTGTGTGAAAAATTATCTCAAGGGATTTTAGGACCGCAAAAAGCCTTAGGTGAGAATTTTATCCTGGAGTGTGTGGGCATTTACACAGTTTACAAAAGCTTCCAGGATGTTAGGAAGCAGCATGGGTAGTTTACTATTGCATAATTTTGAAATGCGAACATAAGTTCGCATTTCAAAACTTTTTCATAATTTTCCTGTGGGTTGACATCTCTCTACGTGCATCGCGAGGGGCGAATTTAAATTCATAACTTTGTATTTGGCTTTCGTGGTGTAGATTTTGTGGTCTTAAAAATGGTAACCGACGAGTTCATCGAAAATAAATTCATCGAAAGCAAATTCATCGAAAACGAGTTCATCGAAAATCAATTCATCGAAAATCAATTCATCGAATGATCAATTCATCGAATCGCCAAGTCATCGAAAAACATTTTTTTTTGTAGATATTAGAGCTGTCAAAATTAAATACCCAAAAAGGTCTGTTTAACTGAGTTAAATGTGTTTAGCAAATGCCAATTTCGTAGTGAAAATGTAAAATTTATAGGTTAACTCTTCGATTTCCGATTGTCTGATACTGCAAAAAAGGGATATCTAAGGAACGGTGACCAGACAACCCATAATGAAACCAACTCATAAACAACTCAGAAAGGTCATTAAGAGTGATGATAAAAAAATATTTAAAAATTGGTTAAATAGGTTAAGTTAGGTTAGGTTAGGTTAGGTTAGGTTAGGTTAGGTTAGGTTAGGTTAGGTTAGTTTAGATTGACCAATGCTTTTTTAACTTCTCGGTCCGCTCGGCAATTCTCTCAAATATCAACAAAATATATTTTTTGGATGAATTGGCGATTCGATGAATTGATCATTCGATGAATTGGTTTTCGATGAATTGATTTTCGATTAATTGGTTTTCGATGAACTCGTTTTCGATGAATTTGCTTTCGATGAATTGATTGTCGATGAATTGATTTTCGATGAATTCGTTTTCGATGAACTCGTCGTGAACCCTTAAAAATCCATGGATCTAAAAAATTCTAAATTCTCCTTAGGCCACCTGCATAGGTTAGTGCGTTATTCTACACATATATTTACGCCAGAGCACAAATACCAGTAATAAAATACACCAACAAATTTGCCGCAATGTTCACGCTTGCGGTTTTTTTGTTCGTGCTTGGGGCGCACCATTATTCATCAACGCAATGTGAAAATGAACAAACATTTTGTATTAATTTTAACAAAACAATTTTAATACATAAATTGGGAACAGTATTGCACTTTAGTCAAGTCCTCCAATATTATAAGTTGCGAAACTGAAGAAAATGCGTTAAAATTTTTCGGTACAATTAATAACCTATCACGCTGTAGGTAGGTACCTGTAGAAGTATACTTAATTTTGTGTTTCTTTGTCCCGCTTACTTAATTCTAGCAACTACTGTTTTGACAGATATCTTATTTACCGGCGTAATTTCCTTTTTAATCAAAAAAGATGTCGATACTAAGGCTTGTCAAGAGCACTCAGCAAAACTTTCAATTTGCAAGAGTATTACGGATGTTATATAATTATACTTTGCGGGATGTTTGATAAGATTCAAACATTGAATATTACAGGTACCTATTAAACGTCTAGAATTAGTAAAGTTACGTAAAAAAAGTAAAACTACATAGCAACTAAAACATCGATTACCATCCAACAAACAAATGATGTTATTAGAGATCGCATTTTCAAAAACTTATCCCGAAAAAACAAAGTTTTTTTAACTATTGATTGAAGATTGAACCAAGTCAACCAAGTAACCAACTGTGCTAAATACCGGTTCGATACGACTAAAGATATTGAAATATAAGTAGATGTGCTATCTGCTGTTTTTACTATGTGGGTCTACGCTTCCGGGTGTCGCTGATATTGTTTACCAATTAACAAATAAACTAAAAGAACAAATAATTAACTAATAAACCAAACGAACGTTAAACTAAATTAACCAATTCTTTCCTTATTCAAAATATATTGTTAACCAATATTAATTCACATTTTCAAAAAATCAACGAAATGAACAAATACTTTTTGTATGAAAACTACGCTAATTAGCGCGTAGTCCGGCGACAGTTGCGCGGACACCATAGCATATCTCTTCTGTATTTGAATATCTTTGGATACGACCGACCTTTATCGCTGTAATGTCTAATATCATCGAATTTCCGAGAAATGCGTAAATATAAGCGTGATTATCACTAAAAGTTGTAGATTGCATTATCACCAGCAAAGAGTCTATCGGCCGAGTTTCATCTCGATGGGATGTCGGAAAGTGGGTTAATTTCCACTTCCAAGATACTACTTCATTCTACACATTTGTTCAATCAAGAAAATAAAATTGAAATTCACTTTGATGTCTCAAGATGAATTTAAAAATGGGTAGAATAAAACTACCACACAAAATGTTATTATAACCGTTGTTATTGATTAGAAAATATTCCTTTTTTTAATACTCTAAAAATAAGAGAATGTGTCACAATAAACGTTGAAATGTGATGGAATTTTTCAGATCACAAAAGCAACTCATCATTAGGCCTTGATGAGAGGTGGTTGTGAACATTTTAGATTCTCAAATGGTAAAAATGTTTTTTTTTTTTATACATTTATATTAATACTGTGATCAAATCCGTTTGCAAGAGTCGAGCCTACTAGCAATTGATTTTAGATTCTTATGGCCAAAAGTTTCATCGTGACTTATTTTTGGGGTATTACGTAGTGCTGTGATACTTCATTATTTTGCCAACGTTTCGGACAGCGTTACAGTGTTCAACATTACTACACATCTGCCCTGATGTTGGATACTGTAACGGTGTTTGAAATGTTTGCTAAAGAAGGAGGTAGCGCAATACATTATACAATTTGGGAGGCGGGTATGGATACCGCCGCCCCGGGAACCATTTATTAGATAACCAATACCTCTGCCGTAGATCACCCAAAGTGGTTCGCTACATTTGGTGACTAAGCCGGGGTGCTCATTCCGGGTGTTTCTAGGTCTTAACGATGGATGCGTTTGCATTGCACGGTTGTCCGGATCGGGTGAGATTTATTGAGACCTTTTGAGACCTTTTGATTTCTCCAGCCGGATTCTCTCGATCCATCGCCGTGCACCTCATTGCGAGGAATGGATATTAATACGTCAGTCACTCCTCCCCAGATTTCTACCCACCCCTTATACCCTTTTCCTTCCCAGAAATTCCTCTTCTTCCTTTCCCTAAAAAGACCCTCCACACAGCATCCTCAAAGATGATGTAGGCCTGGAGAGAGTTTTTTTCCTCGGGGCAACCTTGTGGAGCTGTTGTAAAAAAAACGCTTAAAATAAACCACGATATTACTAGCAATTGATTTAAACTAAATAAAATATGACGAATGATGACTGTACTCGTAAGTGAAATTTATAATTTCATTATTCAATTACGGTATACTTAAAGAAGTTCTTTCAAGGATTGAACTGGATGGCTTTATAAATTCTTTAATCATTTCTATCAGAAAATCTAAAGTGTTGGTTAATATTTGAGTAAGGAAGCCGACTATCAAAAGTTTTTCCTCGATATCCCGTTCCCTAATTTCCTCCCCCATGAATTAAAAGTCATATAAACCAAAGTCACACAGAGATTTTACGTCACGCATGATATGTATTGTATTGCACCGAGAAAAGTTCGTATTTATTTCATTTATAAAAGACGCTGTAGTTAAATATGGTAATATGTATTATCATTTCAATGATAATATTTAACACTGGCTTAGCATTTCATTTAAAATTTCTTTTCTTGTTGAACCATCTAAAAATACGGCAGAAAATACTCTGTGTTAAGTTTCTTGAAAATTTACTCTTACTGATCTAAAACAGTGTGATATTATGTTTACTTGGAAAATGAAACGCCAGAGAAAGAAAAGATTAAAAAATAAGCGCTTCGTATATTTTTTAAGTTTCATGAAAATAAAATAACACACGTCCCGCTTTATTGTTCACAAATAATGTATATATATATATATATATATATATATATATATATATATATATATACATCCCGCTACAGATTTGGCGTCCTTTCACTTCGCATCCTTTTGGCTACCACTGCTTACGGTAGGTTTTTAAATAAAATTGCGGTGAATGTTCACTTGTTTTTAGGTTGACAAAAGAGTGATAGTAAAAGAATTATCCAGAAATTGTGTTTTGAGGGTATTCAAATTTTTGATAGGTACGTATACTTTAGAGTCTTTTGGGCGTCCTTTCATATTGCCGCCGTTTTGGCAACCGCGTATATCGTACGTATATCACACTTCATTCCATATTTAGGGCGTCCGTTCATTACGAACATTTGACGACCTCCGTATATTCCTGTATGCAGTACGTTTAAATTACGATGCTTTCAGAATCCTTTTAATTCGTTCTCGATTTGCCAACGGTCTATCTATCGTAGGTACATAATGATTGGTTACATAAATATTATTTTGAAGGAAACCAAAACAGAATCCCAAGAAGTCAAAACGGTAGACTGTTATTATATCATTTTATATTTGGGAGGAAAAACAACAATCAAATTAAAAATTTGGGAGGCAGGTGTGGGTACCGCCGCCCCGGGAACCATTTACAAGATAACTAACAGCCCTGCCATAGGTCACACCAAGTGGTTAGATATGTTTGGTGTCTTAGCGGGGGTGCCCGGGTTCACGGGGTGAGCTGTGTCTAGGTCTTGGCAACCTATGCATTTGCCCACCTACTACATGGCGGGCCGGATCAGGAGAGACTGGTTGAGGGAGACCTTTTCATCTCTCCAACCGGACTCTCGATCCACGCCTTATATCACAGTGGGAGGGATGGATTCATATGTCTGTCACTCCTGGACACATTGACCCCCAGATTCCTAACTACCATTCATACTTTTTTCTTTCCCAAAACTTCCTCTCCTTCCTTTCCCCAAAAATACCCTCCACACAACATCCCCAAAGATGACATAGGCCTTGAGGGAAATTGTTTTCCTCAGGGCCTGCAGTGTGGAGCTAATGAAAAAAAAATATATAGAGTGAACAGGAACTAGGTTATTTTAGTTACCAATAATTATTTGGGATGCATAAAATTGGCTCCTTATTGCGATAGGTAGCAATTGACAAGTGCAATAAAGGCACAATTTTTTTTTAAGAAAGACAATCATTATTGGGTTACAAATAATCAGTCACTAATTTAAAATCTCGTACTTTTTTTTTCTTTTTTTTTACATGAGCTCCACACAGAAGATCCTGAGGGAAATTATTCATCTTAGGGTATGTTGTGCGGAGAGCTTTTGAAGGAAAGGAAGGAGAGGAAAATTATTTTAAGGAAAGGGGTTTAAAGGGTGGGTAGGAATCTGGGGTTCAGTGTGTCCCGGTCATCCGCCTCCAAGACCTAGACAAACCTCACCCCCATTCTGAAAACGACCTTCGTTCGTCGTTTCCACAAAACTTTAACGTATTGACCAAATCCAAGAAGAAAATTGATAAAGAAATAACAAAAAAAAATACAGGGCGCAGTTCACACGCCGTAGAAATGAAACCTTCAGAAAACGAAAGTAGACAAGAGTGGATAGGCTACGAAGCACCGCACAAAGAGAAGCCCGATTATTATCTTATTCTCTTGTAGTCCTATAGATGTATGTTTTAGCCTCTTTTTAGTGTCGCTATTTTTAGTTTCATCGAGTTTCAAATCACAACGGTGCTACAAAAGTTTTCACTTCAAAAAAGGTCGAATGCCGGATTTTTGTTTTTATTTCGAAAAGGACTCGAGGCATATTTTCAGAAACCACGAGATAGAATGTGAAATTCAAAATATCCTGACAATAATGAATGGCAAGGAAAGAAAAGGTCTTCTGCTAAATTGCATAAAACGGGAGATTATGTACAAAATTATCAGGAATACAAAAAACCCATTACAAGAAAATACCATTCCTCATTTAATGATTATTTGCCATGCCCCAAATGCTTGGGATTTTTTTCGATTAAACAATATGAAAACATAGAAAACTATGCTTAGATATTTAATTTAAATGTACCTAGACAGATAATTTAATATGTATGAAGAATGAGTTAATGATGAATGTAAGTAAGTCTAAAATCGTGGTGTTTGATACAAAAACAATGTGAAACTTAGTTGTGAATGATGAATACTTGGAGCAGGTGGATAAGTTTTTGAAGTATGTATTGTGAAGTATATTTGGGAAGTGTGTTTACGGTAGATGGGAAGGCTGATAGAGATATGTGAAACAAGGTTAAATGTAGGTAACTCCATTAACGGAGGATAGAACGCCAGTGGCGCCAACAAAAAAACTGTCCAAAGAAGCGAAGCCAGCTATCCATAATAGAGTGCTGGAACCGACCCCCATGTATGGCTGTGAGGCATGGAACTGGTAGAGGAAGGAAGAGGAAGGAAGCGAAGGAAGGAAAGTAGGCTGAATGCTGTAGAATTGCGATTCCTGAGGCGTGAGTATGGTAAAACCATGTACGATCTTGGGAGAAACGTGGAGATCCGCGAAGAATGCAAGGCCAATGTAAACGTAATGAGTAAAATTACGAAAGGAACGCTCGGATGGATTGTAGAGCGAATGAACGAGAAGACGTGTGGCATTTCAATTTGGGAGGCGGGTATGACTACCGCCGCCCCGGGAACCATTTATTGGATAACCAACACCTCTGCCATAGGTCACCCCCAAGTGGTTCACTACGTTTGGTACTTAGCAGGGGTGCCCGAACTCATTGGGTGAGGTCTTGGCAGCGGATGCGCCTGCCCACCTACTGCATGGCGGAGAGAGACTGGTTGAGGGAGGCCTTTCGACCTTTTCAGCAGGACTCTCTCGACCCATCGCTTTGCACAGCTATTGGAGGGATGGACTCATACGTCCGTCACTCCTGGATATACTAAACCTCTGATTCCTACCAGGCGCGGCCGGTGCCTCAAGTTATAGGTGGTTCACCAAGCCATTCATAAAAAACGAAAGGTTGATATTATATTTAAAAAAAAATCTAGACATCATGCATAATTTTACATTACTTGCTAAGTATCTAAAAATATCATGTAACTGTAATAGTAAAAATATCGTGCGATGTAAAAACATGCTGATGTCTAGAGTTTAATATAGTCAATTGACCTGCCAGGTAAGTAGGTATGTTTTATGTATCTGTTTGTAAATTCAAATAATAAAAATACATATAGCCTAGGAACTCATAATAAATTGTACAACGCAACATAACTAAAACGGCGCTCTAGTAATTATCCAATTATTATAGAATTATTCTGGTATCAATATTTTTAGAAGCATTTTACACTCCATTACTATTGATATTACATCTATTGGAAGATTAGTGGAAAGGGTGGGTGTGATATCCATTTAAAAATACTCAACCTTCCAAAGATAATAATAATAACGCAATAATCCAATAATAATAATTAACACACAAGAAACACTCTGCGGCGTGGATCGCCAATATCGCCATTTACTGTCGTGACAACTTCGATCAATGGGTGACAAACAAATAATAATGTCAAAAAGGTACATCCCAAGGGCTCGAACAAGATAATGTCACACGAGACGCATAGCTGACCCTTTGACTAATGGTTACATTTTAGAAGAGAAATGTTATTACTTAATATTATCTTGTTCAAACCTTACTACCGCTGGAACCAAAGCTTCGGAATATTTCCGAAGAATGCCGAAGCTCTTCGGGTCGGCCATGCGGCACGCGATCAGCCGATTTTTAGTGACATGCATGTTTCTGACGTTTTGGGATTTTTTACTACGAGCATCATTCAAATTACGGGGCGCTTAGCTCTGGCGCGCGGTTTGGCATTGTACCTACCTCGGTTCCTCGCTCCTAGCGGGTACCCGCCGTAACTGGCGGGTGGGAACAATGCGTTTATTTGGCCGTAATACATTGTTAATTGTTAGATTGATAATTAATTATAATTTAATTTAAAGATTGTGCTCAATTTAATAAATAAACACATTACGTAGAAATACGATGAGTTGTAAAATGATGTTGAAAGACCCTCCTCACTGCATCCCCTAAGATGACATAGGACCTGAGGGAAATTATTTTTCTCATGGCCTTCTGAGTGGAGCTAATATAAAAAATGGCAAGACCAAGTGAATCAGATACTTGATTCGGGCTGCATCAAGAGTCAAAATAATAGAAGAGGATGTGTGAGACGATGTATGAATGTGAACGAGGCAAGGAGTGTGTGCCAAGACCGAGTTGTTTGGCGGCCCGTCCTCTCTGCCTACCCCTGCGGAGAAACGGTGTTATGGTTAGTTAGTTAGTGAAGGATGATTTTATATATATTTTTGACGTCGAATTCTGGTGCAACTTTTGCTATACATTGGGTCATCATATTAATAATTATGGTTTCTTCTTGGTGTGGTTCATTTTCATTTTGTGTGGTTTGAAGATTGAATATTAATTTTGCAAAAATTAAAACGTTTTTTATTTTATTTTATAAGACTCGAACCCACGCGGTCTGAATTGTCTGGCCACTAAATTCGTGAGGCGCTTTACGCCGCTGGACTATGGGAGCCTTGAGTGAGAGCGAGGATTTACCGTACCTATTATATTAGAACTAATTAACTATTATATTAAAATAATAATAAATTTTCGTGACGCATTTCTGTTTCATTTGAATTTCAAGTCGCTAGTAAGTAAGTATCTAAAACTTAAAATAATTAACAAAATTTATTATTACACTATGAATGAAAAAATAAAAAAATGAAAAAAAGTACTTATTTACTTATCACTTCTGAGTGATAAGTATAAGAGATTAGATAGACTAATCGGTCTCCTCATTGTGCGGTGATTCGTAGCTATTCGATCTCCCCTTCGTGCGGTGCTTCGTAGCTTCTTCGCTCTTGTCTACTTTAGTTTTCTGAGGTTTCACTTCTACCGCGTGTGAACTGCACACTTGTACTTTGAAGTGTAAACTTCTAGCACCTGCAAATCGCCTAGTACCGTTGTGATTTGAAACTCGATGAAACTAAAAATAGCGACACTAAAAAGAGGCAAAAGCATACATCTACAGGACTGCGAGAGAATGAGATAATAATCGGGCTTCTCTTTGTGCGGTGCTTCGTAGCCAACCCACTCTTGCCTACTTTAGTTTTTTGAAGGTTTCATTTCTACGGCATGTGAACTACGCACTGTATTTATTTTTCGTTATTTCTATATTAAAGACGTGGTAATATCGTGATAAATTTTTATGTTTTCACCTACCGATATTTGTTTATTCATACTTTAAATCAGTAAAAACAATACAAAAAACATAAAAATCGTTTTAGAAATTTTATTCTCTACAAAACTGTACTGAAAAAGAGGTACGTACAGAAAACCAAACCAAGTCGTGCAATTTACTTGTTTTTATAAACTTATACACATTTTTACGGCTGTGTATCTCAATACTTATTAGAGGTAGAAGACATTTTTTTTAATAAAAATTGTAGATAATTTTATGTTCTACAAAACTTGTGAAGTTACCTTAGCCAAAATTTTCATTGAGAACGAAATATTTGAGAAAAACTAGATTTTGGCGCGATTTCGGCAGGTTTTTTCAAAACGGCGGCGAAAGCTCAAGTGACCGAAGGTCGAAAACTCAGATTTTTCATCAGGAGATGAGTGTATAAAACATATAAAAAAATTGGGGCTACCGAAATAATTCCGATCGCGACCCCCTTTTTTGCACTAATTGCACTGTCCTATAAGTCAGGCGAGATCAAAATGCTACAAAGAACAAATAATTATTTTGTGGATAGGCCACTTGCATCGCATTTAAAAAAAAAATCCGGTTTAGGTAAATATTCTAAGACATTCGGCATTTTTTTAAATCGTATTTTTGAAACCCTGGCGATTTTTTGAAAATTTCAATCCGAAAAATCAGACCATTTTTTATAAACCGGAAAGACGGGACATAATTTTATGGGTGCGAAAAAACGATAATTACATAGCAGAAAATCATTTAAAAAAAAGATCATGTTCCACAAGAAAGGGCACAGGAGAATAGCGAGGCATTCCAAAAATATTATATCTCATAAATATTTTTTTTCCTTGATCCATCTTATTGATCATAAATCATTATAATGTTCAACGTCTATATTACTAAATCCAATGAAATATACTTGTACTTGTAAATTATAATAATAAGAAGAATATTATAAAATTTGATTTTGTTAAGATCAGCACCACTACCATTATACCTCTAAACACGTGCAGACATCGTAAAATGAACGGGGTTCTCTTCATAACATATGTCAAAAAGAAACCAAATGATAAGTTCGCAGAGAACAAACAATAATTCTACTGAACGTTAAATGTCAAATTCAAAAATTCGCCTGAAATCAAAGTGCTGCCATATAAAAAAAAAAATCAGTGTGGAATTTTATAAAATTAATAGGAACATTTTCGGCAATTATTATAAGCAATAATTATCAGCCTGAAACACTCATCAACATTGAAAAATCTTCCGAGAAAAGATACTTGCCGCCAACGGCGTTGGCGGCAAGTATCTTTTCTCGGAAGATTTTTCAATGTTGATGAGTGTTTAAGGCTGATAATTATTGCTTATAATAATTGTTACCCTTTGTGCTATGCATAAAAATCTTGTCTAAACGTTAGTTTATAAATTAAAAATAATAATTAACATTTTCGGCGATGGGACATTTTCATGTAGTGACGTCACGGGCCTAAATAATGGATTTATTTATTTAAAAATAAATTTAAAAAAACTGTACATTTCTAAAAATTTTTACTAACATTTTCGTAATCTTGGTAAAAATATCTATCCACACGATTTTTTCAAAGTCGTTATGAAATCCATGCAAGTGGCCTATTGCTTGGGTAGGTAGTAGGCAAATCAATAAAGAGTTTGAGGTACGCAAAAATTCCTCCGTCGATGAAACCTTTGCAGTCACGTGGAGTATCATTTAGGGATGACGAATGACAAAAGATCCAACAAAATATTTAACGGGAAGTTACCTAGTTATTTTTAGCAAAAACTGAAAAAAAAATTATAACTCCCGCTAGAAAAGTATTTCTTTCGAAAACTCTTCACATCTTGTTAGTATTAGGTAATTAATATCCACCTGATTAAATAGAAATTCAACAATATTATTGTTGTGAAAGTGTGTTTTTAAAAAGAGATTTGTTTTTTTATTTCTATTCTTGCCGGGAAAATTCCTCCCTCCAATTTTTGATCACGAAGTGTCTTTATATTGGTGTTAGCTTTATTTAATCAAAAGATCCAACATTTTTTTTCTTTTGGTACATGCTTTTTTGATATCAGTCAAAAATATCGCTCCGGAAAAATCCTCCGTCCAATTTTTTTAAGTCAAATTGATAGGATAGCTATGTTAAAATAATTTCTGCAAAGATCCAACTAAATTTTCAACGACAACCTATTTTTTTAAATTGATTTCGATTGCACGCAGATTCCACGTGACTTTTGTATGAACAGGAGTCCGCGGGGTAAGGGAAGCGGTGGGGCTAGTCGCACGGGGGGCAAGCAAGCCGATCGGCGCGGGATAACAGCTGTGTGGGTGAGGTGAAGGGAATCTTGATAGGGAATTCGGCCGGCAACAGCTAAGTTTGTGTGCGCTTATTGTTTTGAATTTCGTTAGTGTGCGTGAGCTTGGTTTCAATGCGATAAAGTAGATATAATGAAATAACGCTGATGCGCAGGTTAAGCGAAACCGGTCGGTATAAAAAAGGTTAATGGATGAATCGTGGTTACAAACTAAGTGATTGTTTTATTTCAATTAATATCTTTGTCAAACCACAAAGTGACTGCTTTCTACCAAAGTAAAAAAAGGATTTAATTATCACTTATAATGAATGTTCATCTTCTTATGTACATGAAAAGATATAAAACGTTTAAAAAGAATTAAAAAAATATAATAAAAGGTAGCTAAATAGGTATCCGAAACAATTTTAAAAAATCCGAGTACGCAATTAAAAGTGAAACCTTCAGAAAATAAATTAGAATACAGTGGGAGGAGTGGCTACGAAGCACCGCACAAAGAGGAGACCGATTATACTCTTATTCTCTCGTTGGCTAAATTCCATAGATGTACGAGCATTTTTTTATTATGTATATCATACTAATTTTAAAAATTTAAATATTTAGAGATGATGTAGGTACATAGATTAAACTCGAGTACGTGTAAACTTCTTTAGCACCGTTGTGATTTGAAATTCGATAAAACGAAAAATAGCAACATTAAAAAGAGATAAAGACATACATCCATAGGATTAAGCCTGCAAGAGAATGCGATAGACTAATCGGTCTCTTCTTTGTACGGTGCTTCGTAGCTATTCAGTCTCCTCTTCGCGCGGTGCTTCGTTGTCGTCTCCCCACCCTTGTCTAGAGTTTTCTGAGGTTTCACTTCTACTGCATGTGAACTGCACATTTGTATTTTGAAGTGAAAACTTCTTTAGCACCGTTTTGGATTTGAAACTCGATGAAACGAAAAATAGCGACAATAAAAGGAGTCAAACACATACACCTATAGAATTTAGCCTGCAAGAGAATGAGATAGTATAATCGGTCTCCTCTTTGTGCACTTCTTCGTAGCCTTCCCGCTCTTGTCTACTTTAGTTTTTCTGGAGGTTTCACTTCTACCGCGTGTGAATTGCACACTCTGAAATTTTTTACTGTAGAATGTTTACTCGCGACTGTCTGATAAGTATTTAAGAAACTTTTAAATGGTTGTGATGCATTTGATGTGGTGGGTTCTGGTTCATTTCAATATTTTCACCTACGACTTAGTCATCTAATGATTCATGGGGTGTGGTTTGTTCGGGTCTTGGTGGCGAATGCGTCTGCCAACCAGCAGCATGACAGGTCGGATCGGGTGAGAGTGGTTAAGGAAGTCCCTTTAACTTCTCCAGCCGCACTCTCTCGGAACATTGCCTTGCACCGCAGTGGGAGGGATGGATTCATACGTCCGTCACTCCTTGACAAACTGAACCCTAGATTCTTACCCACCCCTAAAATCCTTTTCCTTCCCATAGCTTCCTCCCCTTCCTTTCCTATACGCAGCGTCCACAAAGATGACATAGGCCCTAAGGTAATTATTTTCTTCAGGGCCTCCTGTGTGAAACTAAAGTAAAAAACAAAAACATTTATATTAAATTTAGTCGCATTGTTTTCGATGTTGTTTCCTCGAATACAATGTTTCTGAAAACACGCCTCGAACAATTAAAATTATAATTAACGGGTTGTTAAAAAAAATGACAGATTCTTCAAATATTTGAAGTTAATTTTCACAATCTGTGCAAGTTGTATTCAAGTTCATTGTTATAACAACAGAACTTGAATAGAACTTACACAGAACGTGAAAATTAACTTAAAATTTTTAATTTTTGATGACTCCTACAAATTTTTAAAACCACCTGTCCTAAGTCCTTTTCGAAATAAAAACAAAAATCTGGCAGTACTATTTTGAAGTAAAAACATCTTTAACACCGTTGTGATTTGACACTCGATGAAACGAAAATTAGCGACACTAAAAAGAGGCAAACACATACATCTATAGGATTTAGACTGCGAGAGAATAAGGGGGCATACATTAATAACGTGAGCAGTTAATTTTCCAATTTAACCCCCCCCCCCCCCTTTGGTGAGATTTGGTGCCCCCCCCCCCCTCTCCCCTCACGAGACATCAGTTGTGTATCTGGGGTCCCACCCTATCCCGTCCCGCCCAATGCTATCCCGTTACGCCCCCCCCCCCCCGTTGTGGTAAATATGATCGCGACAATATGCTGAAAAACTGTTCAAGATTTGGTGAGATTTTACTGGACCCCCACCCCCCATTTTGAGCTCAATTAATGTATGCCCCTAAGATAGAATAATCGGTCTCCTCTTTGTGTGGCGCTTCGTAGCCTACCCACTCTTGCCTACTTTAGTTTTCTGAAGGTTTCATTTCTACGGCATGTGATCTGCGCACTGAATTTATTTTTCGTTATTTCTATATCAATTTTCTTCTTCGATTTGGTCAACACGTTGAAGTTTTGTGGAAACAATGTTCGTGGGTCGTTTTGATTAGATGAATCATCCATGCAATATTTTTATTTTTTCGATTAAAATTAATTGGTGAGCTCGCCTTTTGTTTCACACATGGGATTTGGGTCGTATCCCACCATCACCGTCAGAGTAAGTGAACTCCTGTAAAATAAGAATCGGGAATTTTAAAGAAGTAAATTTGACCGTATAAATGACCGAAAAGAAGAATTATTAATTGAAGGCAAGTACCTCAGATTATCCGAATTCTATGTCATAGGTAGGTATGACTCCAAAGAATCATCTTGATATTGCATTTCTGTTATTCTTGCAATTATTTTGTTCCGTTGCATTGAGTCAACCGTAATCAATAATGTATTGTAATTAAGACACTAAAATGGTCGGTCGCCAAATACCTACACTCCAAATCACATGTACGTTAATGCTCGGTATACGATAATACGATTGATCACGATAAAATTTTAAAAGGCAAAACATTCGAGGCAACCGAGGCTAAATAAGCGCGGCGGCAACGTCGCAAAACACGCCACCGCCACGTGCACCTCAACTCTTGTACGGGAGTTGGAATTAACCGGCAACGTTGTTTCCCAACACATTTGCCAACGCCTCGGTGGCGGGTAAATGCTAGGAATGAAAGGCGGCATGTTATGTCACACCGGTCGCCTAAATGTCGGTAGGATGAATGGTAGTATACATGGCCGTGTATATCACCTAGCGCCTAGCTGCGTAGCGACAGATGGCGGAACTTTAATATTCGAAATCATCCACCTCACGCCCAATTTGGCTACCAGGACAATTTTTGCCAAAATGCTTGTGACGACATGTACTATGAACTGTGTAAAAATTTCGAAAAATAAAGTGGCGACCGTATATCGGTCGCCAAATGTCGGTGGTCGCCACTTTAGATGCATATTTGCCCATGCTGGTCGCCAAATAGACGGTGTTATGTATATATATATATATATATAAATATATATTTATGTATTTAAAATATTTGTTAGTGTTTTTGCTTATAACACACAAAATTATGGTTAAGGTAAAAATGCTGATGTGTGTTTTTGGTGATCCAAATTAGAGCTATGTCATTAAAGCTTATCCACTGAGATTTAGAAACATTCGTTAGTAAGGGAAGTGAAGTTATGGTATTATCGACATCTGTACCTGCAGTCTAGAATTATTGTACTGAGTATATTATTATTTTTAGCATATAAAATATAATGTACATTTAGATTATGTAATAATTTGTGTACATTCATGTTCAAATATCTTAATTAATACCACTCTTCCATGGAAGCATTAGCTTGTGTCTGGAAGAGTAGTGTACATTTTTTAAATGCTATAAATTACAATGTGAATGTAAAAAAAAAACAATAAGTTGTAAGTTTAGTTTTTTTTTTAGTTCGATTAATGCACTACTACAAAACCACCGATAAAATTAAAACCAACTGACGTCAAAATCTTTTTCATTGAACACTGAAATGAAATTGGAAACCACGAGTAACAAATAGTAAGTAATATCACACTGTATTGGAGGGGTGAAGATATAATCCTAAATGGCTATTTGATAAATAAAAGTAACGATCTCCGCAACTGCCAACAATGAAATTAACCAGCTGGGTGAAATAAAGGGTTTCCCGGGGACCCTTAGTACCCTATTTGTCTTCAAACCCACCCAAAAGGCTGCGGTAAATTCGTCTTTGTAAACGCACAATATTCCCAATCAATGGCAACGGGAAACCGGCAAATATTCCCAAGCTCGAAACAGTTTGATTTCATTTTGTTTGAGTCTCATTAAAAACAAGACTGGAGTGGTTTCTATTCCTGTACAGTGTAATGATAATGAGATATTTATTTGTACAACACCGTCTTTGTTAAAAATCACCTCAAGGACGCTGTAACATAACATGAAACCATTGGAATGTTTACCAGGAAACTAGTTATTAACCCCACTTTCCCAGTCAACGTTTCAAGGACTCCTTGCACGTTCCCAATACATTTTATCCTTCCTGTGTTACAAAGTTAAGAATCTTTTTTTCACTCCTAAGCCGACACTGAATATTTCAGTTATTTACACAAATTAATTCACGGACTTGTATGTATCGTAATGTTATGTATCATTTATTTTCATCACTAGCGCAGACCAGTGCACAAGACATATATTTGATGTACAACACAAGTGTACTGATTTTTTTTTAAAGTGTATTAAAAAAAAATACAGGATATTGTTGATTCACTTGTTGACTATTTTTCCAAATAATTGCCAACCCGTTCAATGCATATAGTGAGCCGTGGCCCAAGTTTCTTTATGCCCCCCTCTACGAATTCTCCCGTCAGCTCCTTCCCCCACTTCAGGACCACTTTATTTTAATCCATACATGCCCTTAGGAAGGTGAAAAGATGATAATCTGAAGACGCCAATCAGATAATTACAGGGAGTGATTCAAAACATCCCAATCAAATGAGTCCATGATCGTATTGGTGGCTAAGGCTGTGTGAGGACGGACGTTTTCGTGGAAAAAAAGCACACTTCTCTGGTCAGCATTCCCCTCCTTTTGTTTTGAATGCTCCTTTGTGAATTTTTTCAGGGTACACAATATTGTTGTGCATTGATGGTCACAACCTGAGGCCGAAATTCGATGCGTTTTCGGTCCCAAAACACTGAGGCCATGATTTTTTTAGCCCGAAATTGTGGTTTAAAAATTTTTGGCAGATGGGGACGTGGTGTGATGCCACTTTGACGACTGTTTTTTTCCAGGCATATAATGAGTCACCCACTATCATCTCCAGTCACAACGGAGCTCAAAAATCCTCACCTTTTTTTCATGTAGGTGTTATTCCTTCCGTGAGTAAAAAGCGGATCACGGCACTTGGCGGTATTTTTTGCCGACATCTTTCACGCAACTGGACACTACAACGTGAGTTTACGTTCTACAATGTTCCTGCGATGCTCGTACTAGTCAGAAGACCCTCAAAACCACTATCACTCAGGGTTGCCAACCCTCAAAAAACTAAAAACCACCGCCCATTATGGTCACAGTACACTTACTTTATGAACATGCTAAGCATTTTTTAATAATTTTAGAACGTTATAATGCTTAATTTTGATAACTTTTATCTGAAATTAGCATAAAAAACTTACGCTAAAGTGATTTTTATCTTGTTCTTCTATTATATAATAAATTTTAAATTCCTTGGAATGCAATAAGTATTCCATTTTATCGAATACCCCATTTTTATTTAAAAGGGGACAGCTTTATTACGTTGCAAGCTACATTACAATAAGATTGGGTGATGAACACGACGATGAAGATTAAAAATATAATTAAAGTTTGTTTAATTTAATATCAGTCACCATTGACTGTGATCCTTATTATCATCAATATCTTTATATAGAGTGGTATAAATTAAATATTACTTAACCGAGGATAATAATTAATTGGATCATTATGGGATCAGAAGACTTTTGGGAAAATAAAATAAAAACATCCAAAAAAATTTGTGTAGTTTCCGTCTATGATTAGAAGTTATATGGAAAATGTAAAAACTGGTTCAGTCCGTTTTTCGTCTTTTATGCCAGTCGAGCGAGATAATTTACAGTACATATTCGAGACATGTTTGTTCCAACCTTTACGAAGCAATTTGATTATTTACTACCATTTTATATCTCTCAAAACGATGTAGTTCTTTGCTAAATAAAATAAATTTTATTGTATGTGTATAGGGATGCAAAAAAAACTTTTTGACTGAAAACATATACAAAAAAGCATTTAGGCATAAAATTCTTTCTTATAGAGATGATAATGTATTTGAGTGTGTGTCCAATATTGTCCATGGGTACCTATTAATATTTTATTTCATAGACATAAACCACATTCGCAGGCTATAAGAAAGAATTCAAATATTAATAATATTTGAATTCTTTCTTAGGTCAGTGGTTGAGTGGGCATAGCGCTTGTGTCCCACCCGAGCGTCGCGTGTTCGATTCCTCCCTCTTCCATCACAACACAATCAACATTTTCGGCTTTCTGTGGTGGCAGTAGGAGATTTTCAAACATTGTTGGGTTATTCGTAACCCGGGAATGTTTGTCTTTCTTTTTTTTTTTAAATTAACTCCTTCTTCTACTACCCCAGGAACCATTTATTGGATAATCAACACCCCTGGTTGGGTAGTTCGCTAAGTTTGGTGTCTTAACAGAGATTCCCGGGTTCTTGGGTGAGATTTGCCTTGGTTTTGGTGGCGAATGCGTTTTCCCACCTACTGCTTATCGGGCCGAATCGGAGAGACTGGTTGAGGGAGACATAACCTAGACCTCCCCAGCCGGACTCTCTCGGTCTTTTGCCTTGCATCGCAGGGGGAAGGATGGATTCACTCCTGGACACATTGAACGCCAGATTCTTTCCCACTCCTCGTACCTTTTTTCTTCCTAGAACTTCCTATCCATAAAAAGACCCTTCACATAACATCCCCGATGACACAGGCTCTGAGGGCTTTTTTCCTCAGGGCCTTCTGTGTGAAGATATTATAAATAAAAAAATCTTTGTCCAGCAGCAAATTTATATTCCAGCAGGACTGGGAGGATAATCTCAGTGTGTCATATTACACACACAACTATGATACGTAGAAAAATAAAAAAAATATAAAAAATGGTAACCATTATTTTAAAATAGGAAACGAAATGAGGTTACATTTTAGGGAGGTACCTTTTTTTTTTTTTTTTACAGTGAATACCGCACAAGAATCTCAACTGCTCCCGTCTGGAGCCAGTGAGACTATGGCATCCCCAATTGGGGTATGTTGTGAGGCTGAAGGTAGTGGGGAGGGGAAGGAGGTGGAGAAGAGGAAGGTTGGGAATACCTGGCTATTCAGATCTGGTAACCAAACACGGCTAAAGCCATTTTCAAGCAACGTTTCAATTCTGAATGGTGGTCTTACACCAGGGCGATACTGATAGTATCTTCCACTCTGGAACATGCCGCAAATATACTATATATTATTTTTAAATGAATTAATTGTGAAATAACACAAATTAATCAAATAAAATTTATTTGCGCATGCCGGGTTCGAACCCGCGACCTCCGGATTGTGAGTCAAGAGTCTTACCCACTGGACTACGGAGGTCTAATAGTCTAGTACCTAATAATAATATAAAATAATAAAATACATTATGAACACACAGAATTTAAAATTAAGAATTAGAAGATCGTCCATTGGAGGTGTTGATATATTTAAGATATTCTCAGTATCGCCTAGACGTTAGACCACCATTCAGAATTGAAAAGGCTTTAGCCGGGTTTTTATTGAACAGATTTGAATATGCTGGTATTTCCTCACCTTCCTCCTCTGCACCTCGTTCCCCTCCCCACTACCTTCAGCCTCACAACATACCCTAATTGGGAATGCCATAGTTTCACTGGCTTCAGCAGTTGGGGCTCTTGTGCGGTATTTACATTAAAGAAAAGAAATTTATCGAGAGAAATAGAAAGAAGTAAAAAGTAGAAAAAGGAAATAAATGATTAAAAAAATAATAAAAAGAAAAGTGCAGTGTGTCTTTTTATACTACTGAAGCCCGCAATAGATAATGCCATTGTTGGCAATCCACGTGTGTATTTCGAACATAAGATTAATTTTGTTTTTGTCAAGTAATTCTTTTTCAATTAATTTTACATTTCATTTATTTTTTCTTTCTTTTATAATTTATAGCCGTTTATGTAATATGGCAGACTGGGATTGCACTATCCTCCCAGTCCTGCTGGAATAAAAACTTAAATAAATAAAAATAAATAAAAAAATAAATAAAAATGGAGCAAGATTGGAGTAATGCCTTTGTTGATTGGTGGTTTTTGTCTTCGGAGTCATGTGTAGATGTCTATATATATATATAGTATACGCATGCAGGTACTTGTGGATGAACAACGCTAGCGTTGAAGATATTATTTGTTGTGTAAAAAAATATTATACATAACGAGTAGGTACGTAGAATTAATAATTCGTTATAATTTCATACTCCTCACTGATCGGTAAGCCGCGAGCATTATGCTGCGTATACATTTGCAAACATAAGTGCGAGCCGAGCCAAGAATTACGGGAAAGGAATGAAGCAACCGCAAGCGGCGTTTCGTTTGGTTTGCAGGTTCGGCTCGAAAAAGAAAGCGGAAAACGCTACAGGTGTGAAAAATTATTTTTAACTTGTTTTTTTACATCCCTGTTAATTATTTATTTTGGGAATTGTTGATTTCATTACAAAACCACTCAAGTATGAAAAATTTGCAAATATTTATAAAAAATAGATTCATTAAAAAACTTTTAATGAAAGTTAGATTAATTTAAAAACGTTTATGCAAGTTAGATTCAAAAGCTTGTATTTAGCTACAAAATGATTAGGTGGAGTTTGTAATTATCGCAAACATTCGAATTTTAAACAAGTGCCTGCCTATCCGTTATTTAAAAGTAAAGCATTATAGAGTAATAAAAAATGATAGAAAGCATTTACATACGTTACAGTAGTGATTTTTGTTCACGATGACCCTGTTAGGGAAACGTACGAGTCTTTTAAACTTGAAATGTTTCTCGCTCTCACATATTTAGGCGAGCAGGAGTAAAGCCTTCAACCCAAAAGAACTTATTGCCAGAACCAAATCTCGACCCTCGTTTAACGTAACGGACTAGTTTTTTTCATATAAATTCCTACTTTTCTCGTATTCAATTTATATTACGTTTCTTCAGAATGGTTTTGAATACATTTATGGAATTTCGCTTCTCGCAGCCCAGATATTATCTGATTTACGTACGAATTCGCTAAAAAATACATTTTATGGTCGCCCTTATTTTGAGACAAAGGCACCGTTGTAGTGGTTTTTCCAACCAATATTTGAACAAAAAACAAATGGATTTTTTGCATGGACATAGAATACACACACGAACCCCGCCTCAATAAACAAGCTACTACAATTTATGTATTAGATCCATTGGCCCTCTTTTATAGAAAAATACTAATAAAAATACAAAAAACTTTTAGATATTTTTTAATCTTGGTTGAAGGTCTACCACATTTTCATTTTGACAACAGCAATTATTGACGTGAGTCCGTTTCTTAGTATTCGTATCTTTATGTTCAGTTGAATGTCTTTATGTTATGTGTATGAATGCAATTAGTAGTTCTTGTACATTGTACAATTATTATGTTTCAATGGATGAATAGGTTATCAAATCAATCAAAGATTGCATTAAACTTCAAAAAGACCTCAATCGTCTTTTTGTATAATGTAAATTAAACAAACTTATTGTAAATACCTCAAAATACAATACATTATGATTTATACGCAACAAAATATTTTTTTCTGTGAGTATGCAATAAACGGGACACATAAAAAAGAATAGAATCCATCACCTTGGGGCAGTACTGGATGTTAAATTAAACTTTATACATCACAATGACGAAATCATCAACAAAGCTAAAAAAAATGCTGGGATTTATAATTCGTATAACAAAACCTTTCCGCAACATTAAAACTCCTTATTCTTACACAGCGTACATCCATCCCCACTTAGAACATTGCACACCGATCTGGACTCCTTTCTACCAAGACCATGTTGAAAAAATCGAAAGAAATCAAAAAAAAATTAAACACGTAAATTTAAAAAAAACTTTCACTTTTCAAATTACACCAAATCTTTAAAATTTCACAATTTCAAGTTTCTCTACACACGACGTTTAATTTTAAACCAAACTTGGTTATTTAAAATTCTGAATAATGGCCTGGACTCGCCAGAGTTTACCAACTTAATACACATTCATATTCAGACAAGATCAACAAGATAATCCAATTTATTTCATTTGCCCACATGTCGAACTAACATTAGAAAAAAATCCCCGTGTATGTGCGCAGTATGATACAAAATTTTACAATATAGACATTTTTAACAATACCCTTCAGAAATTCGGAATAGATGTAACGCGTACGATAGAAAATTAATACAAGGGTGTGGAATTTATCGGAAGCATCTCCAATAATTATCATATTTTCCTCTTCCTCTCCACTAAAAAAATAATTTTAAGATATAATGAATCTCCATCTCTAAGTTACTTTAATATAGAAGACCTTTTTGGCTTGACTTAATTTAACTTTGTACATATGTATCTGATTCGTGACTATGCCCGGGGGTTAAGAATAACCTTGCGGCCACTACTTGCTAAATAAAACGCTTATGGACTTCGATAGGAACTATGCCCGATCACCAAACAAGATCCGGTATACACAATTAAGTAATACTCACTGATGTGTCTCGTGGCTTGATCTCCATTCAGCGACGGTCACAGGTGTATCCAAAAGCGTACGATAATATTGTTGTGGTCGGTTATTAGAACCACGATAAAGTTGATTCATCATGAAGCATTCGATGAAAGACGGCGATATACTGCTTCATATTACACACTTCCGATTGATAAATAACATTTCAACGTAGAGCGTAACGTCACGTTAAGATTTGTTACGATGGTTGTTGACAGATTGGCGATATTGCGGTACTTGACATAGTCCATCAAGGATAAAACTGTGTTTTTACTTATGTCGACAGAATAGCACTAAGTCGTAAACATGGGAAGACCTCAGCATAGGTTCTCCAGTGAGGTGTCCACAAAACACTACTGCTATCCTTTTTACATACTTTTATCATTAACATTTTTTTTAAATTACTGAAACTTATTATTTTCTATGTAAACCACTGTAATAATCTGTTAAATGTTTGTTCAAGAATATAAATAAAATAAATAAATTTTAGGTTGAGAGTTTATTTGCCTTATGAAAACAATTTACTATTTACATCTACTTACAAAAAATTTAGTAAAAAATTATGTTTGTTTTTTGATTTATTTGGTCCATTTTGATGTCGTATTGGCCAATCTCGAGAAATCAATATCATTGAAGCGGAATATCAATGTAATATGCGATTATTTCTTTTGGGTCGTTGGTGTAAAACAATGAGCAACGATTTATCACACCATTTCTTCCCATTAACAGAGTGAAAATAAATGTGATGAGCCATGTAGGCTCAACAATGAAGCACGGAATTGTTGAACTATTCTTTTTAATTTTTTATTAGAATACCTCACAGAAGTCCCAGCTGCTCCCGTCTGGAGACAGTGACACTATGACATCCCCAATTGGGGTATGTTGTGAGGCTGATGGTAGTATGGAGGGAAAGGAGATGGGACAAAGGAAGGTAGGGAAGTACCAGGTTATTCAGATCTGGTAACCAAACACGGCTAAAGACGTTTCAAGCAACGTTTTAATTGTAAATGGTGGTCTTACACCAGAGCGATATTGAGAGTATCTTCTACTCTGGAACGTGCCGCAAGTATGCAATTTATTGTTTTAAATGAATTTATTGCGAAATAATACAAATTAAATTTATTGGTCGTGAATTAATTATAATTAATTAATTTGCGACCACTCTAGAAGGAAAATTAAAATATCCTAGTATTAATGTATGAGAATTGTTGTGTGATTCAATTCGGATGGGTTGACACCAGTTGATGAATTTAGTAAATGCGTCAATTGCAACTGGAGGAAGATAACCAGTACAAATGTTTATAATGTTTTTTTTTTACTTTTAAAATACATCTAATAATTAGTTGGTATGGATATTAAACAAATTTATTCAGTGTCATTTTTGTACTTAAACGCTGTTATATACAGTATATATAGACAAGCAGTTTCATCCTTGATGTATTTGAATGAAAATATGTTTTGTAATTTTGTTGTACATCCTCTCAGCACACCCCTTCGGAGACACTTTGTTATATTTTGTGTAAGTGGGTAAACCGTATTTTCCCTAAATCGACTGCATAATGTATATGGGTATACCGGGGGTCCAACTATCGGGGATCAACTGTCACGGAAACCTTTATAATAGTGTTGTTACTATGAAGATGGTATGATGATTTGCACAAAAAGCATGCAGGCGACGAATATTTAAATTTCCATTATAATCGCACTCTACAAAAGTTCGGCGGAAACACCCATTTTTTGGATAAGGAAGAAAAGAGAAGAAGTCCTGGAAAGTAAAAAGGTGTGAGGGGTGGGTAGGAATCTGGCATTCAATGTGTCCAGGAATGGCGAACGTATGAATGCAGGACAAGGCGACGAGAGACTCCGACTGGAGAGGTCAAAGGCCTCCTTCAACGGGTTTCTATCGGCCCGCCATGCGGAAAGTGGGCTGACGCATCCGCCGCCAAGACCTAAGCAAACCTCACCCTATGAACCCGGGCACCCCTGCAAAGCCACCAAACGAAGCGAATTATTTGGGGAGACCTGTAATAGGGGTGTTGCCTTTCCAGTAAATGATTGCTTGGTTGGCGGCATCCAATACCGCCTTTCTCACAAACGACCATTGCTCAAGCAGGTATAAGCAGAACTAAGTCATGTTGTGATGTATTGCATTGATCAACAGTGAAAATTAGAAAATATCGTAGCTTCCCACTTTAATTTAAAAAGAAAATATCAATTACTTATAAAATGGACACACCTACGACATCTATCGGATCAGAGTAAAGTGAATTCATATTTACGGTAGGGATCTATAATTAGACAAAGTGAGACGAGTATTGATAAAAAAAATCACAGATGGTATCAACAAATAACCACGGATGAATACGAGGATTGAAACAACCAATTAAATAGCAGGAAAAGCAATTAAAAATCAAGTCGGCCTATCAGCAATAAGAGGGCCGAGCCCATTTTTAGAACAAAGGATCGACCTTTGGACTCGGCAATTAAGAATGTAATTAATTATCCTTTCGTTCTCACCGAACCGAGAGGTGAATAAACTCCATGGGAAACAATAGCCGATTCAGGGACATAAGCACATTGAACTCGCGTTTGAAACTAAACATAAGGGTAAATTAAGGGGTAAGAAACCGTAGATTTCGAGATAATATGAAAAAATTAAAGATGAAAAAAAGATACACGTAAACAACGATGGAAAAGTTTAAGTGAAAAATTGAATAGCAAGTGACAAAAACGTGTTGGGAGATGTTAAGGAAGTTTCCGTCTATAATACGATTGTTTGTGACGACCGGAGATGATCGATTCGAGGGAAAACGCGCTAAAGGAAATGGGAATGTTGAAAAACAATGGAAAATTATTGTTATCAATTCTAGACGGAGCGAGGATATTACGATGAAATGTTTAGGGAGAAAACGTCAAAAAAAATTAGAGTTTTAAAGAGTAGACGAGGGTACATTTCAGAGGTTTAGTGCAGTAACAAGTGTTTGAGAGGAAAATAGAGTAGAGTACGGAGGGGAGTGGAAAATGCTGAAAACATTGCGATAAATTTAACTCAGGAAAAGGAGTCATTTTACGTAATTAAAATGGAGATTATAGTGTAACATAGCACGCGACTCTAGGGAAAAATGAGACATTACAATGGTTGTCGATCTCAGATGTATTTTGTTGTGATAAACAAGGAATATTCGAACATGAAAATTGTTTAGATAAGAGCAATTAGTCGTTAAAAGAGCTATAAAGATTAACGTTGGTCTTACGAAATATTTAGATTATAGAATTCACATAAAAATCAACGTCACTGAAATAAAAGACAATTTATTGCCAGGTGGGTACAGATATTAACGTATACAACTGTCAAAGCATATGGTTTATGGGATTTTGGGTAAGAGTGAGACAAACTTTTGGGGACGTTCTCTATGAAGCAATAAAAATGACAGAAATTTAAGGGCCGAAGTGGGGGTATCTCCTATAAAAATGTTAAAAATGATGTATTTATTAATAACAAATAGAAAATGAAATTTTCCAAGAGGCAGCAAACATCAAAAAACGATATGGTTATATAAGGGGAGTACAGTGAAACGAGGGTAGAGTAGATACGACAGAGAAAAACAAAGGAAATCTTAGATTAACAGTGAATAAAATAAATACGAATACAATAAAATAGATATGTACAATAGCGTAAGAATAAATAAGGAAATTCATGGAAAGAGTGTCGTGAATAAAAGAAAATTCGAGAAAAAAATGGAAAATTCAAATATACGACGTAAATAGAGAAAATTCGGTTTTAAATGGAAAGGTTCATATAGAATACAGAAAAACTCGAGGAAAAATAATAAAATAAAAATAAACAATTTGCGAGAAATACTTCGACATGAAGATATCTCTGATAGGCAAATTTGGGGACAGATTTGGAACATATGGTAGATGCCGTACGCATGGACATGTTGCGAAATAGATGAAAATAGAACTTTAAAATTATTAAAGTCAAGCTAATTTTGTATGAACACCAGGACAAAGGAAGTTGGGCGATTAAACATGGATCTTACTAAATCCGGGTCTTGTAAGTATGAAAGTACGGGACAGAAATCAAAGATACAATCGCGGAAGGGACTAATGGACAGCATTCGACAATAATGAGGAGATTTCAAGAAATTACCAGTTGATAGAAATTAGATTGGTTTATTACAAGAAATTCAGATACGCTCTTTTGGACCTGAGAGGGGTATAAAAGACGAGACAAATGGCAGTTGGAGATAGTCTACGGTCGTGGTTGAAAGGGTTGAAAGTTCGCGAGACGTGACGAAACGTTTGGTAATTTAAAGTTGAAAAATTCTAAGTGATAACTATTATGAGACTTAGGAAAATTTCACATTCTAGCCAGTGATCTACAAAAAAAAATACTTTGCAGTTAGAGTCAGTGAAAATAAAAATAAAGTTAACGCATTAATTACTTGTGAAAAATAAAAGTGCTCGTGATAAATACAATTTGTTTAAGTGGAAAATTCGGATTTTATAATCACTTAATATCGTACTTTTAAACTTAGAAATTTCGCGTCTAATATCAATGAAATAAATAACTGAAGTGATGTGATAATTAAGTGTGAAGAAGTTATAATTAAATACGTGTGTCCAATCTAAGTGAAAAGTGTTCTAATAAATAATAAATATTTAAATTAATTATCTAATATAATAATAATAAAACAAAATAATATTTTATTAATACATAAAAGTTCGGAGGGATAAAAATTTATAATTAAGTGTGAAGAAGTTGTAATTAAATACGTGTGTCCAACCTAAATGAAAAGTGTTCTAACAAATAATAAATATTTAAATTAATTATCTAAAATAATAATAATAAAACAAAATAATATTTTAGTAATACATAAAAGTTAGGAGGGATAAAAATTTAATTTAACAACAATTTACCATCTCGAAATTAATCGTGAAGTAACTATCATTTAAAGTGTTATTTAACCAACGAGTTTGGAAATAAAATACAGTTTAGAACGATAGAGTTTATACATCATTTAAATTAATTAGATTAAACGAGAAAAAAAAAATTGAAGTAAAAAAAAAAAAAAAAATTATTTAAATTTAGAACAATAAAAATTAATTTAGGAAAATTGCAGCAAGGTTTAACCGCGTATTTCCCGGTCGGAAAATCTTGTAGGGGTAAGTTTTTCCCGTTATAAAATTTTCTAGATTCCAAGGAGAAAGCGGAACGCAGCAAACGTTGGTATTTGAATTAATTATTATAACAAAATATTACTCGCTTAATATGTGATATGTAACTATATTAAAATATTATAAATATAATAGGTATATTTTATATATATATATATGTATATATATAATTTTATTGATCCCAAGAAAAATTTTAATCAAAAAGAAAAACACTTATATAAAAAGAGGAAAAAGGGTATCGATTCCTACCTCTGAATTCATCAATAGCTATTAAAAGTAGTTATGTGTGATAAATTTTCAAGTCAATGTTTTGTATTTAATTTTATATATGTATTAATATAATTTCAGAAAACCCAGAGCATCTTGAAATAAGTTATGATATTAGAAATTATTTCAATCATAATATATTCATATATACCAGTTTACTTATTAATTATTTATTGCGACAAAGTATATATATAATTGAATATATATGTATATATATATGTATACAATAATTACTATACTTATAGACAATTGCGCAAAGTAGGTCATTATCAAACAAAGAAAAAAAATTAGAGCCATCTCACACGTCTTCGGGAATGTCTAAAGTAAACACACATCGTACGCTTTGAATCTAGGTCACGAGGCCGTCGGGAATGTTTACATAATTAAAATTGTTTACAAAATAAGTCGGTCACTGGGATACTAGTTCGGATACGTTAAAAAGGAAAAAAAAATGACCTTGATTAGTGGATATCGTACTTAGGTATTAACTTCTAGGAACGGGATAAAATTATGATATTGCGCAATTATGAGAAACAAAAAAAATAAACACAATCTTTAATTTGGGCGTAAAGAGATATCAATAGAACTAAACAATTTAAAATAGACAGATTTATTATAGCAAATCAAATAAAGGGTGTATTGAAGATTTACATGAAGAGTTGATAAATCACGGGATAGCTTAAAAAGGGTGTATTGAAGATTTACATGAAGAGTTGATAAATCACGGGATAGCTTAATAAGGTGTATTGAAGATTTACATGAAGCAGTTGATAAATCACGGGATAGCTTAATAAGGTGTATTGAGGATTTACATGAAGCAGTTGATAAATCACGGGATAGCTTAATAAGGTGTATTGAGGATTTACATGAAGCAGTTGATAAATCACGGGATAGCTTAATAAGGTGTATTGAAGATTTACATGAAGCAGTTGATAAATCACGGGATAGCTTAATAAGGTGTAATGAAGATTTACATGAATCAATTGAGAATCACGGGATAGCAAGAATTTATCAAAAGTTGAACCTTGGAGGGGAGGGAAAGAAAAAAAAATACAGTTCATCCAACAGAAGGCAGTGGTCGCTTCTATAACAAGGACCATTAACCAAACCATAGAGATGACGGATCTCTCAAACAAAACCGTCAAAAAACCAAACAAAAGCTTGGAGTTTTGGCGAATCTCCAGAACACATCGCCAGATAAGATCTTAATATACTAGTATTTATTTATATTCCCCACTATTCTTACGTATGTATTCGGTATCAAACTTAGGATTGTGCAGAATCCGATGGGCGAGATCCGAGCTTGAAATGCGATGCAAGTAGTTTCGTATTGCAAGTTATAAACCTTCCCAAAATGTATGTTTATATATATATATATCTTTTTATGTACTGTTCATTGGATGAAACGAACTCACTTACAATTAGTGCTTTAGGCCTGTCGGGTCACTCTCGTCTCATTTCTTGAACGTGGAGGGAGGATTCACGATCCGTAACTCCACACAAACCCGTGAGTATATGATTGCATATAGGACGAAACCAGTTCGCCCTAAGTAAATAGTAAACTTTGGAGGAGTAGGAATTTGGAGGTATCTAGGCTCGGGTAAAGACCTGAAGGCAGTGCATGATGGCGAAACGAAGGTTCGGTTGGGACGCGATAACTTAGGTATCAATCAATCGAACCGTGCCAAAAGATTGTGCGAATTTTGGGTTGACACCTGATCACCTTGCTTACTTGATGGAGGCAGGAGCCAAATTTTGCCAGAAAAGGGTTATTCTGAGTTCGTCAAATATGCAATTAACTAATTACATTAACCCACTAAATCCATCTTTATATGTACCTTATAGCAGCTGAATCAAAATGGAGGGGCGCCAAGCAGATACAAGATACAATCATAATCAAATTTACTAACATTTAACCATTTGAGTTATATTTAATTATCTGTTCAATTAGTCATGTGTAGTTTCGATTAGTACTGTTTATTTACGGATTTATTAGGATGTAGGGAATCATAATAAACGACAAAGGGAAGTTAGCTCATTTAGGGAAATTACTTAAAGTTAGATTTGCAAGAGAGAGACCAATACAGTTTGAAACTCAACGCTCCGTTTAGAATCAAAAGGGTTACCACAAAAATGAAAGTAATTAAAGTCCTATATCATAAATCAAAAAATTACACAACGTTTGATGGAGATTAATTACAACCTAAATACGAAAATATTTACGTTCAAAGTCGTAAATAACGTATTAATTAGTTAAGTACATATATCTCTAAAGATATGTAGTACAAGGGAGCTTTAAGTAGCTTTCTGTAGTTATCAGAGGAAATAAGGGTCCAACTTCATAAAGGCTTGTGTGACGTAGGGGAGGAATTTTCCATCCCTACCACACATATGCAAAGCCTTAAGAATTTAAATATCGATCAGAGCCAAGAGAAAAGAAGAATATTATAACTGTCTTGCCGAAGACCAGGAGAGTTATATAAGAAGAAAATAAAACAATACGAGTAAGCAAGAACATCACAATGTCAATATATTATAATCCTAACATTTCAGAAATAGTGTTTTGATGTGAATTCATTTAGTAACAATGAATTTGTGCCTTTAAAAATGTTTATATTATTTGTAAGTATATTCGTTTGCTAGACTGCGCAGGTGTGTAGGCGAGGAATTAGCGAGCTAAATAATTTGTTTGTGAACAGGGACAATGAAATAGGTTATTGTGCCTAGTGTATTGAGTTGGTATTCTCATACCACGTGGGCTCAGAAATTCGCAATAGTCGAGCTCCAAATTTACATTTAAAAAAAAGAAGCATTAGTCGATTCTTCATCGATTCTCAGTCTGTGTATATTCAAGATATTTAATTAAAAAGTGTAGTTTATTTTTCTAGGGAATATTCAACTTAAAATTAATAAATCGTAAAAAACCACAACAAAATTATACACCAATTTGTTACTATTTGCGTGTTGGAAAATAGTAGAATAACTGAAAGTGTCAGGTTAAAGTGCAAACAATTAAAACTTCAAACCCCTTTGGACGTCGAACTAGTGGCCCACATGAACTAAATGGCAGATGCAAATAAACAAATGTGAAATTAGAATGGTTGAATTAAGAGTCAAATTAGCATAATTTGCTTATTTTATGTTACTTTCTGTAAGAACTGTCTGCACCAAATACGTCTCATGAAGAGGGTTAACCTTTTTGGAACCTTTTGCGGCTCTCGCGATTATATTTTTCTATTCCATTTGAAGACGTGTTGAGACAGGCTATCAAACTCAATTTTGTGGTCTGCTTTTTAACTCTTAGCCCCTTATACCTAAATATTTGGATCATATTTGATCTAACTTTAATCTTTCAAAGAAATGTCTTATTTTGTGGATCCTCTGTACATGTGCTTCACTGTCATTTTAAATTCCGCAGAAAATATATCACTCTGCCTTGTTATTGCTTTTACATCCCATTATTTAAACATTATAATATTAAATTGTAGGTAAATTTAATTAATATTGTTTTTTACATTAGCTCCAGACAGGAATATCTGAGGAAAAAAATCTTTACGACCTATGTCATGTCTGGGGATGCTTTTTCTACATTTGGAGGCCCTGACGAAAACCATTTCCTTCGGGGCTTATGTCATTTTTGGGAATGCTGTATGGAGGGCTTTTTTAGGTAAAGGAATGAGAGGAAGTTCTGGGGAAGAAAAATATATAAGGGCAGTGTAGGAGTCTGAGGTTCTGAGGTCCGGGAGTGACGGACGAATCCATCCATCCCACTGCGGTGAAAGGTCAGAGCGAGAGAGTCTTCAAGTCAAAACTTCCCCTCCGTCCTCTTCACCATCTCCTTCCCCTCCCCACTGCCTTCAGCCTCACAATATACCGCAATGCCATAGTCTCACTGGCGGATACCAGACGGGAGCTGCGGAGACTCTTGTGAGGTATTCACGTAACAAAAAATCCGACTTGAGAGGTCAAAAGGTAAAGTTGGACGTCGAGTCAAGATAAGGCTGATCAATGCAAAGATAATTATAATATTTTTAAGAAAAGAATCAAAAACCTATTATTGTTTTTCAAAACCAAATGTTATGTTTAAAGGTGAATGAGACTTACGGATATCATTTGTGATTTTGATACGGATATGACACAACTGCCCTAATGATAGATTCTGTAATGCTGACCGAAACGTTGGCTAAATAAGGAAGTAGTGCAACACGGCATAATAAACCAAAAATACATCATGAGAATTGAGACTTACAGACTTTAATGGAACGAAAGAGAGAAAAATGTATTTCTAGTAGATGTTATTGCTTTTACAAGTTTTTAAAAAGCAGTTTCATGGTGGTTTGCCATAATTGTGTTGATAACAAAGTTGACACAATTCCTTAACCGCTACTTCAACAACAGACACAAAGAATTATTAATACTATTATCTTGATTATTTCTTGTTCAAACAATGTGCTTTTTACTCAGTTTTTCACAACCGAATTGATTATCAAGGAAACATCGTTAAGTGAGGCCCGTAGTAAGTAATAAAACTATAACGAGTCCCCGCAATCCGTCATTTCGGTCTAATACGAGTATAACATAAAAGTGTAGATTTTCGCTGCGATAAAAAAGCTTGCAGGCCGTCCCAAATAATTAAGCTGGAGGCGATGTCCCACAATAAAGGTTTAATTTTCATTTTGGACAATCCCAGTCGAAACGCTGGCATTTTTTCCGTCGTTAATTACGGTTTGCGAAAAAAACATGGGAAAGAACGATGTCGGTTTTCTAGACGCGAAATGAAGTAGTGCGCTCAGCGCGCGGTGGGAATTTATAACAGTGGTACCTATGAAATATTCGTAAAAAAGGATTTCCCTTCATGATCACGATTCTTACAGCGCAAGTTGAGATAATACGTTGTGCTATCTTTTTTCTTCGCTTATATTTAACCGAAATCATAATATAGGTACCGTCTAATAAATAACGAACATTCCATTTCCAACCGCAAAAGCCCGCCATTGTTAACCGAAGTGAAAATAGCAGGATTCTGATTCATATATTGGCTCACCAATGTGTATGTTGGGTTTCACATTTTTGTTGTGAACATGCCGCATTTGGGGTTTATAACTACCGTTGATTTTACACCGATTTTTCAAGCACGGTCACATTGTTGATAGCTAGACCGATATTGACAGAGAATAAATAAGAAATCGATGTACACTGACAATGCTGACGAATCTGTCTATGGATTTACATTCCGAAATGTCAAACGGCTCAGTAAATATTCAAAATACTTATAAATTTATAATTTAGAATTGAAATATGCATTGTCATTAATATATACATTAGCGTTTTGCTTGTACTTTTTGAGACTAAGCGGGAGGTAATTAGTTAATGAGGTCTGTGGTCGTGTTTGAACGGTCGTGGTTTCTCCGAGTTGGAACGGAATCTTAGATGAAATAATTAGGTACATGGATCGCGTACTCAATTTATTTTATTTCTAAGAACTTCGTCAGTTCACCTCCACTCATTAATAAGCCGGATATTTTGCACAACAAATGACACTACCAAAAAAAGTTGTATTGATAATTTGACACTCAGGTGGCCGCGCTAAAAACTACGGCTTTTGTCATTGTCGGAATCATACGTTGACCGTGCTCGCAAATAACATCAACTGACCCGTAGAAGACGAATTTAGACGATATCGTATTGACATAGGGTTTTAACGATTATTCATGCTAGACCCCTTGTTTGTAGTATCTACCAATACTACCTGTCGTATATTAAGAAGATTGGGTCTACTAACTGATGCGTCACTTGAAATCAGCCTTTTAACCTGTAATAAGTCATAAACGTCTCATAAAGTAAGCCGTCTTTTTTACCATAAACATTAGACATTTAGTTTTTTGTGAAATTCCCCACAAATTCATACCAAGGTAGATAGAATGGAATGACAAACAACCCATTTTTATGTGAATTTTACACAAGAGCTCCAAATTGACCCGAGTAAGTGGGATTAGGGGAATTCCCAATTGAAGTGTGTTACGGGGTTGGGAGTGGGGAGAGCGTAAATAATGAATATGTTGTATGTAGAAGCCTCCTTTTTTCAGTACCTACTCTAGAATTTTATTTTTTGCCCCACCCTTAATCAAAACCCTATGATGAAGAGGTAGATTGGTTTGTTGGTAACCAAGTTGTTTTATCTGGTTACTAAGGCATTTCAAGGAATATTTCGAATCTTTATTACTATTTGGAAAGCGGAAATGGAGAATCCCGGGAATCATTTATTGGATAACCAACACCTCTACCATAGGTTACCCCAAGTGATTTGCTATATTTGGTAACTTAGCAGGGGTGCCCGGGTTGACGGGGTGAGGTTTGTCTAGGTCGTGGCGGCTGATGACCTCGAAACACTGAACCCCAGATTACTACCCATCCCTCATACCATTTTCATTCCCAGAACTCCCTCTTCTACCTTTCTTAAAAAGACCCTCCAAAGTGTGGAGCTAATATAAAAAAAAATGACTCTTCACTCTTTCATGATCTGACTGAACGAATTGACTCACAAAATTGTCCTCCTTTTCACTTCCTTCTCAGCTTCCTCGCTACACGTGTCAAAATCATCAGAGTATCAATTTCTAACTCGAATATTATCCCGCAGCCCCCGGCAAACTATTCAGGTTACACTACCTCTTATTTAGTTTCCGTATCGTTAACCGCGGCTTATTTTTCCCGCAGTTGACGACTGATAGCCGTACACAAATTCAACAAAAGTTCCCACAAAATATCCCAACAATAGCGAAACGAGCAGTCTGATGCGAGGACGTTATAATGTAACGATGATTGCGCGATCATTATTTGTGGACCTTCATTTGCATAATTCTTTATTTTCCGCAGAAATGTCACGTTTGATAAAGGACGTGAATCATTCATGAGTTTAAAATAGCATTTCCACGTCGTGAATGGTGAACGTTTTGGATTTCTTAAAATATTCGGGTTTCATTTTGTTGACACGCTTTTCAGCCTTATGAAAGATTTTTATTAGGGTTTATTTCAGAGAACAGAGATCATTTTTATTCCTCCTATCAATTTAACTAACGCTTGTCAGAACCCTTTTTTATGTGCTGGAGATCTAAATGTTTTAAAACATATTTTTGATGTGAAACTTTTATAGCCCCGCTATGGTTTGGATTTCGGATGAAACGGAAATGATAATTACTGCACCCGCGACGCATCAACGTGATGATGTCACTTTTAAAGGCTCTTATGATGTCACTTTTAAAGGCTCTGATTGGTTGAGATATGAAACCGAAATTACGCTGGTCTGCGCTCATGAATTTTCTTTAACTAAGATAAATTATGTTTTTTTTTTCGGAAACAAAACATCAAAAACTTTCGGAAACAAAACATCAAAACACTAACTAAAACGGATTTAACTCTACCGTCGATTTTGTAATAGTCTCAAAACTGTATTAACTACGTTCCCTCTACCCCTACTGTGGGTAAGATCTTCAGATTATTTTTTCCCATTTTCATTACGCTGTTTTCTTTCTTTATTTTATGTATCTTTGATCACTTTGTTAACATTATTTTATGAGACATATTTTACTGTTGGTGACCGGGCAACTCAGAATCATGCAACTTATTTGGTTATGGGCTATTTTCAATTTTTTTTTGTTCAGGACTTTTAATGACTTTCTTGGATTGTTGAAACACACAATTGCGTAGATAATATGTATGTCTTCTTAGATAGAGATAGAGATGGGAAGATATTTAATCTTTATAAAACGAATATCGATACTGACTTTGATTCTAATCCATTTAATACGTACTCTGTTTCCCTAGAACTTCCAGGCATCGTATATCGTATTCTACCTAAATTTCAAAATTTTGATGAAACATAGTTTTGCATAGAAAATTTAAAGTCAGTTTGGCCCAACTTTTGGATCTCTAATAATCCCACATCGCATTTCTCGTTTTCTACATTGATTAAACAACTCTATTCCATAAATGCTAACTACAAGAAATAACAACTAATATGTACGAGTATATTGGTAACACTAGATCTCCTGTTCAAAAACACATTCAACAAGTACAAATACAACATTTGGGCAAAAAAAGTTTCTTATACTATGGTACTAAACTCTACAATAAAATCCCACTCTAAATAAAAAACTGCAACAAAATTATAACATTATTAGTTCGTATGAGTCAGATACTCTACTGTAGAGTATTAAACTATATGCCCTGAAGAAGCCACGGTTGTTTTATTTTAAATTAAAACATTATTACATTTAAATTTCAAAAATAAACTGGATACCAAAAATAGAAAAGTCAGAAATTGAAAATATACTGACACCAAATACAGCCTGAAACCGAAACAACTGAACTGCCCCAAAAAAACACCATCTAATATGCTTTATAATTATTTCGGAAAAAATACTACGTAATATTTATAATTACTTCATATTATGAATATAATTGAAATTTTTGCTAAGCACAGGGCAATAAAAGGGAAAGATAAGCATTCCCAGGGTACCAAATCCTTTGGTCGGTTACTAATTATTAATTATCTAGTTATTCATTCGCCAGAAAATCTGCCGAACCATCGGCCGCACCGAAACTATGCGTTTTAGAATTATCGCGCGGGCTGAATTCGCGCGAGTTCGTGGCTCTTGTATCACCCACCATCATGATCTGAGTCTGCCGGCCGGTCCGGCGTTATTGTGTTGTGAGTTTATGCGTTATTTCTCGCGCATAGTGATTAGGGAAGTGTTTGTTTTTGTTATTACTTCTGCCTCACATATTTTATGGACATTTATTACACTACGCCCCGTAATATTAAAAAAATCACCCAAGTACTTCAATTATTGTCTTTTTTTATTTAATTTAACACGTGTTTCAATTCAATTCAATTCAATTTATTTTTTCTTTCAAAAACATTACAAAATTTAAAAATTTAATGCGTTTTTAAAATATATTTGTAACAGTATTACATTACACATAAATATAAATGGTAGGCAAAAAAAACTATATAAGCATTAATTGAGCTTGCCTTTTAAAAGCAGCTTCACTGACGCTAAATATGTCGATATCCGAATTAATTCTGTTCAACAGCAAGATTGCTCTCCCGACTGGCATAACCATTGGCAAGTTAGTTCTGCAAGCCGGGAGATAAAACAGTCTATGCTGTTTATGACGGAGATAACTATCGGGAACATGAAACTAATGCTCTCCATGATAGCCGAGTTTTCGAACCTTCCACGAATTAGTCTGAAGAAATGTGTTACAATGAGCGCATCCCTTCTGACCCGTAGAAGGTTCACACCAAGCATGCCCAAGAGAAAGTGGGTAGGATAGAGCCACGGATAGTAGCCATACTTCCTCAGGTAAAGAAATCTCAGAAATTTCTTCTGAACCCTCTCCAACACGAGGGAATACTTCACTTGGTGTGGGCTCCAAACCACCGACCCACTCTCAAGCCTACGCCTAGCCCTAAGCATTGTGTAGTCCTATGAGAACCCAGGTGTCTCTGAAGTTTCTCACAGTGCGTAGGACGAAACCCAACATTCTCAGTGAAGTACTACACGTCATTATGATATGAGCATGAAAAGTTAACCTACTATAAAACAAAATACCAAGATCTTTCATAGTGGAGACACGTTTTAAATTTAGAGCCCTCATAGTATACCGGTAAAACCAGGTATGATACGCTCTAGTGAAAGAAAGAATGAAACATTTAGAGATATTGAATTCAATCTGATTCCGTTTACTTCAGTCAACAATTCCATCAATGTCTGATTGGAGTCGAATGCAGTCCTCTAAAGTTTGTATTTCCAAGAAAAGTTTTAGATCATCAGCGAAAAGAAGTGACCTGGAATGCAGAATAATTTCCGTTATATCATTAATAAAAATCAAAAATAGGAATGTTCCTAAATTAGAGCTCTGAGGTACCTACTCCTGAGAAAATAAGAAATAATTTTGATAACTGTCTGTATACCTAAGTGTACGCAAAATTTCAGTAAACAGTAGATTTTTAACATGTTTAAAAAGTTTCCGAATATCGAAGATTCGGTTTTAGTTTCCGTAGAAAGTCCTGTTTCGGTCGGAAACTACTGATAGTATTTGAATATCTACTACCGCCACAGTAAGCGGAAAATGTTTCTTGTGGCGTGATGGAGGACTTTTATTTTTATAATTCCTTGTTCTATGCTTCTGTTTTTGTTCTAAGCTTGTAGGCCCTGTCCTTCATTTCTATGTTAGTGAAATGATATAATTCTGATCAACAATAAAGCAAAGTCAAGAACATAGCTGACATTTACTTAAATTTGATAAAAAGGTGTCAGCTTCAATCAGCTATATCATTTGTGGGCGACCTCCGTAGTGATATTGGAATTCCAACGGTCATCTTTGGTTAGTCTTGCTGCCTTCTCAGTATTATACATAAATAAGAGTCCCCTTTAAACACGAAAGTTGTGGGGGTAGTGCGTTCTACCTTTATCTCAGTAACATCTAATAAATTTGGCTTGTTAACATCCTACGAATGAAAATGTTTGCGTGGATTTTGAAAATATGCGGTGCTTTAATTGCGCTCTACTTATACTTTCATTACCATATTCGATCGATTATTGGACTCTGTTACGCGAAGTACCCTGAATTTAATTATTTTTGATAATCGGTGTTTTACTGTTCCAGAAATAACTTTATACAGCCCATTGAACTGTTGGAAAATACTAAGCTTTTTGTTCCGCTTTCAGAAGCTTTTCAGTTAATTGCCTCAGGGCATGGAAATGTACTCGCTGAATGTAATAATGGCCGCCGCCTGCTTAATGCACATGGTGCGGGCTTATAAATAATAATAACGGAACATCTGCTCTGGTCACTGCAATGGAGTGCCGGAGTTGCCAGAGGGTGGGACGCTCTAAAATATGATTATCATAGACAATAATACCTACTATTAGGTACCTACCTAACTACATTCCTACGGAGAGGGTTCTCCCTTAATAGAATTATGTCATTTAATTAAAAGTGTCTCTTCACCACAACAAGGAAAGTTTTTGAATCCTTCCTATCAAAACAAATTTTCAACGCCCAAATTTCAATCAGTTTTAGGGTGAATTTTTTTTAAATTTTTAATTTATATACTTAAAGTAAATAATGATTTATTAAAAGAATTTAAAACTTTTATACTATTTTTACTTTTTACTGTTACCGGTGTCATTTTCAGACTAGTACTAGTTTTTCCACTATGGTGCCTATACAGGGTGTTAAGAGACTTACTTGACTTACAGTGATTCCTGACATTATTGGTCACTCACCCGAGTAACCAAATCAACCCTTACCCAGACCCTAACTATCCAATACCCAAAGATATTTATATGTTTTAAGTTGAAAAAAAAAACTATCAAAAACATCGTATGCCACCAAAATTTCATTAACATTTTTTTTTATTGGTGTCCTTTTTTACTCATTTAAAGTACGCTCTAGCGTGTTTAAATCGCACTTTATGGAACGCGCGTTTTTTAAAGTTACCATGGCAACATCAACAAACAACAAAATGTGAAGTCTAAATGTCAACTTTTAACTATAAATCTGACAGGAATATTTTAAACGTCAAATAAAACAAACACTTTGAATACATACGCCTTCTTAGCAACGTCATCCTTGATAATTGCCTTCATGAATGCATGCACTTTCACAAATGATTTTAAATCAACCCCTTTATTTATCCTCAACAGACATTGCAATTTCGAATGTATGGCCCACATAGTCGATGCTTTGTACTGTTCCGACATTTTCTGAAGGTAAGCAAGCACAACTCGTTCATCTACATCTACTACGTTTTGCTCCTCCATCCATGTTATGAACCTTTCATATTCTTTTTTATAAACGTCTTTAGATTTTTCAGGTATTAACCACGATTCTGCTTTGGTATTTAAATTATCAATGTTAGAACTCAGATATTTCTGTCGGTGTTTTTTTCCCAAGCCAAAATTTATATTTCCATACAAGTACGAGTATTACAAATCTATAAGCTAATCATGAATGAGTTTATTATTTATTGTTCTGTTATACGTGGTGGAATTATATTGTATTAAAATTGAAATTAAAACACTTTTTAACTTATTTCCACTTATTTATTTCACCAGTACCGGTTTCATCCTATTATGGACATCTTCAGGCTGGCAATTGACATTCTTTTGTTACAGAATTTAACTTAATTTAATTTATTTAATTAAATGAAGACAATATAAGCGAAACTCAATCGAAAATCTGGAAACAGAAAAATCAGAAAAAGATATTGACACCTCTGGGGCTTGAACCCAGGACCTCTTGCTTTCCGGGCAAACGCGCTAACCACTGCGCCACGGTGCCGATATCAAATTCGGTAATTTTTAACTGTATCATACTTCGACTAAGAACCACCCACATTATCTTTATTTTCTTAACGCATATATTATTGGCAACTATCTTTATGTATGATTGCAAGTCCCAGAGGTGTCAATATCTTTTTCTGATTTTTCTGTGTTCAGATTTTCGATTGAGTTTCGCTTATATTGTCTTCATTTAATTAAATAAATTAAATTAAGTTAAATTCTGTAACAAAAGAATGTCAATTGCCAGCCTGAAGATGTCCATAATAGGATGAAACCGGTACTGGTGAAATAAATAAGTGGAAATAAGTTAAAAAGTGTTTTAATTTCAATTTTAATAGTAATCATGAATATTCTATTAGCCAAATACCTGTATTATTCCAATCTCTACTCTAATAATGTTGTTTCAGTAAACACAGTCAGGACTTGAACAGTATTATATGGAGCATCGTTTCGTCTTTTTTATGTCATTTACTTGGCTGTGAGGACATTCCCAAAGGCGGCAATTCATTCTGACTAGGTGCCTTTTACGTTTTATTGTTCGCTTGCGTGGTTAAACGAGACTTGTGGCGACACTTATTGCCAATATATAAAATATACTAAGTCAGTGAAAATAATGACATCTGTGGAAAGAAAGGTGAAACTTTCTACACCCTTTTTTCACCCCAATCCTTTTTGGGCGTATAGCTAAAACCACATTTGGAACAGGGGAAAATGAATGGCTCATTTTCAATGTAAAAAATATTCAGCACTTTTTTTAAAACATTAAATTCGGAATAATTGGGTTTCTTATTTTTTTAAATTTTGGTAGCTATTATTCGTCGTAATAATTAGACACAAATAATTTTTCAAAGTATTAGAAATCAAAAATAATGCAGAAAAATTAACAAGTATATAATTAAATTATGCATCCCAATCACTACGTCGCTATTCCCTCATCCTAAACCCACTTCGAAGCTGATTAGATTAGTAACCATTATTTATAAAGTATAAACCAATGTTTTGAAACCAATTTTTTTAACTTGAGCCGTTGATACGAAAATTAACAGCTCATTTATTTGTTATTTTATTATTCGACCGGTAAGTGGCTGAGGTCAATTCGAGTTTGGAACCCCCTCAGGCGTCGTGAGTTGAAGTTCTCAGCTGGTTAATTCCTTAATACAAGCAATATTTTCAGCTTTTTTATTATTACATTTTTGTCTTTAGGTGCTTATCTGCCTGCACTTATTTGTCAATTCCACATATAACGTAAGTAGGTACTAATTTTAGTACGTGTTTTGAATTCTTTTATGCTATTTTAAAGGTATTTTTTTATCTTTTGGCAATTTATTAACGGAATTTTTTCCTTGGCATTTTTAGATCTGTTGACTCAGAGTATTTTTTAAACATCACTTTTATACAATGTGTTAATGTTTTTTTTATTAAGTACCTAGTTGTGTAAACATAGTTAATTTAGATATGATTTTAGATTGTCACTGCCAAAAGTATTTTCGTTAGTTGTTTTGTGGGGTGTTATGCCGTATTGCGCTACATCTTGACAGCGTTACAGTGTCCATCATCAGGGCAGATGTGTGAAAATAGTGACAAATATAGTTAGTTTATTTTATTAAAATGAAACGACACATTAATATTGCTATTATCGAAGAAATTATGATTTACCTTTATGTGCTGAGAGACGGGTTATTAACATGAATCAGTGGTAGTTAACATGTTTTGTGTGTTCAATTTCAATCATGGGTAATTGCAATGCCATTAAGATGAGCATTCACAAAAAATGGCTTTACAAATTACACAACAATTACTATTATTATTTTTACTATTACTGACTTTGTCAGGCTTTCAGTCTTCGAGGCAAAATGTATATTTAATCAAAATATTCCAAATTACTAATTAATTTCGGATGACCACGAATATTATGATTTAGGGATGCGGGGATGGGAAACCAAGCAACGTCATCCCAAGTGGGTCACCCCAAGTGGGTCGCTATATTTAGTGACTCGTAAGAGGTTCCTGGGTTTATGGAGTGAGGTTTGTCTAGGTTTTGGCGACGGATTATCTGAAAACTGAAGCGAATTACTGGATACACTAAAACCCAGATTCCTATCCACCCATCATACGTTTTTCCTTCCCAGAACTTCCTTTTCCTAAAATGACCCACCGCACAGCATCCCCCAAAATTATAAAGGTTTTAAGGCTATGTATAGTGTGTAGCAAATGTATAAAAAATACACACATCTGAATTTTCCTTAAAATAAAATGGATTTCTATCTACCAGAAGTAAATTAAAATTCACGTTAATGAAGTTATCGAATTTTTACAGATTTCTAACATACAAGCAAAACTTTTTACAGAAAAGGAAGCATACGGATGCAAGTCCAAAATTTGAAGAAATGACTTTTTGATGCAGACTTGAAGTAAATAATCATGCTTCATGTATACGGATGCAACTACCATGGTGCAACAACTTTTAATTTGGGAGGCGGGAATGGGTACCGCCGCCCCGGGAACCTTTATTGGATAACCAACACCTCTGCCATGGTTCGCTATGTTTGGTGTTTTAGCAGGGATGCCCGGGTTCATGGAGTGAGGTTTAACTAGGTCTTGGAGGCGGATGACCAGGACACACTGAACCCCAGATTCCTACCCACCCCTTAAGCCCTTTTCCTTCCCAGAACTCTCCTCTCCTTCTTTTCCTGAAAAAAAAACCCTCCACACAGCATCCCTAAACATGACAATGGCCCTGAGGGAAATTATTTTCTTCAGGGCCTCCTGTGTGGAGCTCATGTAAAAAAAAGAACTATTTTAGAAGCAGAAGGATGTACCATGGACTTACATCTTTATGATTTAGTTTTAAGATTTAGCATTTTGAGTATTATTACTCAAATCCTACGTATTATGTAATATTATGACTTTCTATGGAATTAAACAATTTTTAAACGTTGGTCCTTTCATAATACACCACATGTCATAACAAAATATTCCACTTCATTTAGAAGCAGAAGGACTCAAGTCCGTTTTTTTGTTTCACTCAAGTCAGCGTTTTTTTTAAACAATATTTTTAAAGTTTTAGATTTTCACGGCCAAAAGTATTTTTGTTATTTATTTTTGGGGTGTTATGCCGTGTTGCGCTGCCTCCTCCTTTAGCCAACGTTTCGGACAGCGTTACACATCTGCCCTGATGATGGACACTGTAACGCTGTCCGAAACGTTGGCTAAAGGAGGAGGCAGCGCAATACGGCATAACACCCCAAAAATAAATAACAAAAAAAACAATATTTTACATATAAAATATTTCGTTTTATTTGCTCGTTTTTAAAACAAAACTAATTGATTTATTAATAACTTTTTTTTATCTATCACAATGGACATCCGAAGAAGTTATGAGATCATAGTTAGCGAAAAAAAAACGAGTGTGTTTTAAAACCACACGACTGAAGTAAAGCTTCTTTAGCTCCATCTATATGATAGGAAGAGAGAAAGAAAATGTGCGCGCGCATTGCTCTCTCTTGCTCCTACAGTTTGATACAGACAATAGTCCTGCACTGTGTCTTAGATATACGAAACTTAACTGGCTATGAGAGAAAGAAAATGAGTGCTCGCACCTCTCCCTCTTGCCCCTATAGTAATATACGAAACGTAACTCTCTCTTTCTTTCTATCTTCACTAACTTATATCTCCCTCTCAACTGCCGTTCGTCTCGCCTTCAAGTCAAGCGTGCGTAAAGAAGTTTTACTTAAAAAATATTTTTTTGGTTCTCCTGAACATTTACCTTTTTGGTCTTGCATCCGTATGCTTCTCGGGTACAGAAGGTTATGCTCAAAAGCTTTAGAGTAAAAGTAGAATTAATTTTCCATCAATTTTTTTATTCTCTCCACTGAAAAACCTAATATCTTTTCTTTAAAAAAAGGAAATACAAATATACGTTAAAAAACTGGATCGAAGTACTAAGAGATACTTCAGTAGTTCGATTGATTTTATTAAGGTGTGTGTGAAAGCAATCCTTTCCGTTACGTTTCAGATACTGCAAGAAAAGCTTGAATCTTCCAGCTTGAGTCCTTTGATCGTATCGTGTTCCATTAAATATAATTGGTCCATTCGGACAATATTTTACCTCAACAGTTCCCCACTAGATTGCTTCTGAATTGAGTTTCACGGAATAAATAAAGGAATATGAGCCGAGAATAAGTGCTTGGGGGCGTGAAGGCCTATTTCGGCGCCGTTGACCGTCAGATGTATGAGCTGATTGGTCGACTTTATTAGCTCGAAACCTCGAACCGAGAGCGAGGTAACGAATACAATTTTATTCATACCTTCAAGTAAGAACTGGAGGCACTGGAGACTTTTAATTTTTTGAAGTGAAACTTCTATAGCACGGCTGTGATTTGGATTTCGGATGAAACGGAAATGACGATTAGTGCACCTGCGACGCATCAACTGCGCTCATCGGCCGCTTTAATAATGATGTCACTTTTAAAGGCTCCTATTGGTTGAGATATGAAACAGAAATTACGCGAGATCTGCGCTCATTGGTCGCTTTGATTATGACCTCACTTTTCAAGTATTGGTTGAGAATGTTTTGATAAAGTTTCGCTTTCACCGCGTGTAAATTGCACTCGATTTTTTTTAACTCTCCCGCAGCCAAATGGGACTGAAGGTAGACCCCAAAATCACTATCCTTCTTATATCTACTTAAATACATTAAATATAATTTTAGTATTTTAGGTATTCCTGCGCAAAAGTTTACTACATAAAGTGCCGTTTAAAAAAAATGTGAAAAAATTCTTGACAATTTTTTTTTGTACTTTTTTTATTTAGCTTCCAAAAATATCAATAACCCCAAATTTTACGCTCCTACCCCCACCCTCCCATTTTTATCGCGATTTTAAGGATTTTTGTATGAACAAATTTAACCGTCTTTCGTATTTCAAACAGAACGAAATTATTTATGTTGTTGAATAACAGATGACGCTACGTCCGCCTCATCGAACGTTCATCCACACATGCGAAAGACATTCACGAGAAGCGTCGCGTCACTTTGATATTTCATTCGGTATCATGTTCTCGCGTGGGCAAACCATCGAGCTTATTTGTGTTGGATAAAGACGGACTGACAAAAAATATCGAACAATTTCTCTTCGAAATTCGAATTGATTTTCTTTATTTCATTTTTCTACTTTCGTTGGTGTTTTTTCGATTTTTTCGGCGATCATCGTCTACAGCGCCCCGTTTCTCTTTCTGTCATAGATCCCATCCCCACACACTTACAATAATAAATATTCACTCGAAATAATTTATATGGCAGAACAACGTGTGTCGGGTCAGCTAGTATGTTAATATTACTTTTAATCTACTTGTGATGGATCTTTGTTTTGAATTGGTAAATCAGATCGTTGGTTTATTCAAAGATCTGTTTTACCTGAAATAGATTATCAGTAAATTAACTTCCAAATCCGTCCACAAATAGGTCAAAGGTTTTCTAGTAGCTTTGAATGCTTTGAATAGCTTTGCTGCAATATACTCGTACGAGTGGGTCTCCACTAGATATCATATGGCTAGGGAATGCAATCTCGTTCTGGCGAGATCTTTGGCCGAGGCCTTTTTTAGCGAGATTGATCTCGGACGAAAAAAGGGCGAGATCTCGCGAGTTTAACGAGATTGCACTCGAGCATAAAAACGTCTTATTCGAAGCGCGGACTGACACGGACGGAGTTGCGATCTGTCGGTTTCGTTCGGTGCGCGTGAGGCGGCGGCCTAAGGTAGCGGTTGCGGGACGAGGTGTCTTTCAGATTCAGATTGGTCGAAAATTGAGCCGGCACGGTCATGAGCGCGCATTTGTTTTGTTTACTACCTAATAGTTGTTGCTAGCTAACTTGTTACATGATTGAGTTTATTTTTGGTGCTTCTTAAGGAGCTATTTTCAAAATAATTCGTAATAAGGGCTTGTGATTTAAACTGAATAAATCTTTCATTTGATTGGTATATTTTGTTAATTAATTTGTAAAATCTAATGGATCTACCGAGTAGATATAGTTTTATTTAATTGATAATAATATCTCAGTTTTATAGTCAACTCAACTTAGATAATAAGTAAATTTTTTTTTTTTTACTTGTCGTTGTTTTGTTTGTTATAAAAGTACTGTTTTATTACTAAAAGATATTTGTTTGTTATTAGAAGAGAAGACTGGTTGTTCCTTAGATTTGTTATTTGATAGATACGTAAATCAAAGTTTACTACTTAGAAGTTTATTAAAAAATTATAGACAAATACGTCAAACAATGTTTGATACATAAAAGTCTACTGAAAAATTTGTGAAACTAAATGTTTATCTTATAATACTTATAATTTTTACTATTTTCTTCCTAATTTATTCAAATATTGTGATTATTTGCATAAAAAATACACAAAACTGCCAATCTCGCGAGATCTCGAAATTGGCGAGATCTCGCAGTATTGTTATTCATAAACTCGCGAGATCTCGCTTGAGCCCCGATCTCGCGAGATTTGCATTCCCTACATATGGCAAAAGATATTGTTTCATTTATATTCCTGTGTTTTATGTACCTAACCTACCCTTTAAACCAGTGGTGCCCAAATGGTCGATTGCGAGAGCTTTTTGAGTCGATCTCGAGAAAAATTTGCCGATATAAATAGATCTATTCACAGTTTTTTTGTTTTAGTTGATCCTCAATTAGGCCTCAATAAGACCGCCCATTTTCATGCCTTTTTTATATTATTTATTTGTAGCTTATATTGTCAATGGTTGCGCAATTTTATTATTTGTTTACTCTATCCTCATCTATGGTATTTGACGTCACAAGTACACGTAGAAAAAAAAATCGTCTATTGCATATTCATGGTGAAATATTGTCAAAAATTGCCCTTTTCAAAGGCCCGAAGTTATCGATCTAGTTTCTAGTGTGTGGTTCGGTATATTTATGAGTCAGTAAGTCCAAGTTATAACTTGAAGGCGATATGAAGTTTATTAATAAATAATACAAAATGAGTGCGGTGAATAGAAGTAAAACGTATCATTTTAATAACGATTGTTAGGAAGAATTATTATTTTGTATCGTGAAGGATAAGTGCATTTGTCTCATTTGCCATGCGTCCGTTGCAATATCTATGCATGTGAACTTAGAAAGGCATTATAAAACCTTTCAAAAAACTATGAAAAGCATTTCCCGCTACAGAGTGAATTAAGAAAACGAAAAGTATTTGATTTGATGATTTGTTAAAAAAAAAAAACAAACCTTGTTCATAAGACCAGCCAGCCAAAGCTGCAACGATCGCGTCATTTAAAATATCTCATTTTTTGGCGAAACACAATAAACTATTTGAAGTTTAAATGGTTGTGAAGGGAGCATTATTTGAAGCGGGTGAAACTTTATTTGAAAATTACCATGTGTTAAGCCGTCCACGAGTTCCGAGTACAAAAATAGCAGGAAAACCATTTTCGTGTTAAAAGTGTAGTATCAATTAAATATCAATTAAATTGGGTGTAATATAAATTAAAGCCGAGGATTCGCGTGCAGATTAAGTCTTAAGTTAAAACCATTTTCATGTTCCGAATGATCTGTTAAAATTCCAGTAGCGGATTAATCTGCTGACGCATTTCGAAGAAAATTGTTATAATATTTAGAGTAAAATTTTATTTCAAACCATTCTTCAAAATTAGTAATTCGTTGGAAAACCAAACGCGTGTTATGAGAGTAATAGTAATTAAAGCTGGGGAGCAACAAGATTCAATCTTAATTTAAAAGCAGTTTTGTGATCAGAATGTAAAATTTTAGTTGGGAATTTATCTGCTAACACATTTCAAAGAAAAACATTATCTTATTTGATGTGCAGTTATAAAATTCTAGTTGCACACTATTTATATGCTGCCAGAAAAAATAAAAACCAATTTCATTTGCGAGTAGTTTTAATTCGCCACATACAGATTTAATTTATACCAGTTTTGTGTTCACAATGTAAAAGTCGAGATGTGGATTCATCTGCTGACACATATCGAAAGAAAATCATTATCTTATTCGAAGCACAGTTATAAAATTCAAGTTGCAGACTATTCATGTACTGCCAGAATAAAAAAAAACCATTTTCATGTTCTGAGTGTTGTTTTAATTCACCGGATACAGATTTAATTTGAACAAGTTTTTTGTTCACAAAATAGCGATAAATTAAATAATAAGTTGCCGATTCTTCGTGTACCGAGTTAAGCTTTGCATTTGAGTTGCATGTCATGTGCTGCAAAATTCTGAAGAAATTGACTGAACCGTGTGTAACTATAATTTCGGGACTCTTACGCAGAAGCAATCTTAAGGTAAAACCTGATTGTATTGTAAGAATACTCGTCACATGTGATATAAAAATCGGCATAAAATGAGGTCGCAATAAAAAATAGGATTTCTACCCCCCACCCCCCCCCCCCCCCCCCTTCCGGCACTTGAAAATCTGTGGAGAGTCGATCGATCGGAGTCTAATACTTTTGAGGTAGATCGCCAGCAGTTCAAGTATGAGCACCCCTGCTTTAAACCCTCTGGGGCGTCGTTTTCTAAGTCTATCAACATTTAACTCTTCGATTGAGCTGGCAATGGGAGAAGTAGAAGAAGTATATATCTGTCGATGTCTAATAATTTCTACCAACACGACTCAAAACCGTTTCTTTATGTAACAGTATTTAGTAACGTCCACGCCCGATTCTTATTCTGCGTAAATTTTAAAGAAGTGTTGCAATTCTCCATCTTCTTCTGATAGAAATTTTCCACTGACTGCCATTCAATTAATTTTTTTTTGTAAAATATTAACATCAAGTGTTTCCCATTATTAGAATTTAGACTAGAATTTGATAGAACTTCAGACAGGCTTTCTAAAGAAATAAGTAAAGAATATAATATAATACAGATTTGATTTTATTATGTTCCAAGACGATTTTACAATTTACAAAGAGAAAATTTTTCAATTTTATCGCAAATACCTACCTAAAGGTGAAAAGATAAATTACATCTGACACTGAGAGGTCTTTTCTTTAAAATGCTGTAAGAAAATTTCGACGGAATTTCCACCTACAATAAAATCTTTTAATATTATTTCTCGTCCCAGACAGATTCGATTAACAAAAAAGATCTCAAGGTTCTATCTAATACAGCTCCTTACAGATTCAGTCTCTTACAGAGCCTTCCATTACAGCCATAGAGCCTCCCAACAGAAAAACCTGAGAGTTATTTCCTCTGAATCCTATCTGAAATTAGAGACGTGATGAGTTCCTCAAATAAATTGCTTTCTCATACACAACACCGCGCCAGGCATGTGCTGTCCTACAGATGATTTATCCCTCACTATGGAGTATAGGGTGCAGAGTCTAGCTGGAGTATGGACTGATGGTAGGTACTGCCAATATGCCAAGAAAATTGTTTTCTTCGCGAAACTTTATTTTCAAGTGAATCTTCATGCGTTTTGTTGACAGACATTTCAGAATTTTTCGTTTTATTTCGGTTTTGAGTAGTTATTTGACATTGCAAACATTTTCAGCGTGAAAGAGTTAATTTTACATTTCATGAGTTCGTTTGAGCAGTTTATAGCTTTATGTCGCACAAGATTCGCAACTACTCCCGACGGTCAGGAGCCAGGGATATGATGCCAATTAGGATATGTTGTGATGCTGAAGGTGATGTAGAGGGATAGAATCTGGCTTTTCAGACTTGGTCATCAAACAAAGAAATGTTTTAATTTTGAATGGTGGTCTTTCACCAGGGCGATGTTGAGAGCCTTACCCCTTGACCACGGTGGTGACCTTAAACATAATAAAATTTTTAATATAATATCAATAATTGAAGAAGAAGATAATAGTAATAAATCTAAATTATATATTTCAAATACAGAATTAACAATATTATCTTCGACTATTTTTTTTCCCATATTTTTTTGCCTGCTACCTTCGCAGACTTCTAAAGAAATGGTTTGTGATCTAGATAATTAGTTATTTAATTAGTATATTTAAATTAGTTATTAATATGTATTAATAACTATTTATTTTCATATTAATACATATTCATAACTTATTAAAATATGAAAAAAATACACAATCTAGATTACAAACTTCTTTAGAAGTCCGTGGTCGTTTAAAAAGTTAGCAGCCAAAAATATGGGAAAAAATAGTCCAAGATAATATTGTTAATTCTGTATTTGAAATATGAGATCGAAAAAATCAGAAATCCCAATAGCCGAGTTGGGGCATTTGTCCCAGATCTTAGATCCTGGGTTCGAGTCCCAGTTGCGACCGTAACTTTTTTGTTTCTGTGTCTGGTTCTTTTTTCATATTTTCGTTTAGATTTTTTAGCATTATCTTGTTCTTCAATGGTATATCACATTGATGCGTGTAACCTTCAAAAGTTATTATAACCAGAGTCTAATAAAAATTTAAAATATCAATTAGGGACTTACAATGAAAATAAATAGTTTCGCTTTTTTTTTTAATTGAGAACACAAATCTTTAGGTGTAAACCATTTTTTTAATGTACTGTCCATATTATCTCACATAATATTCATATTCCTAAGAATGGATTGAATGAATATTGACGAAAAAAACTGGAAAATGAACCAAACTTAAATATTATTTGAGATTTCGACGGCCAAAAATATTACCGTGATTTATCATTGTGGTATTAAGTCAAGTAATTGGAGGCCAGGCAGTACGGACGACCTCCAAAAGAATATCAGATCACACTCGAGCATGTAAACTAGGCCACCCTGACAAATCGACAATTGCTGAGCTTTAAATTAAAACTGTCCATCACTTTGGATTTGTTCTGAATTTCTGGGAAGAACCAAAACGCATAAAGCACGCCTTATTACGCAGTCAATTGAAATTCACAAAAATCCGATTAATATAAATAAAAACGACGGGGCTCAGCTCGATAGTTCTTGGTAACCGGTAATTGACGGCTACACCAAAACTAAATGCAGAAAATTATTATAAACTAGCTTTTACCCGCGGCTTTGCTCGCATGGTTTTGGGGGGAAATCTATACATAAAAAAATCAAAATATGCTAGCTTCCCGGCGTGCATTACTATACCCCTTAATAAAGATATTGTTTCTCCCTGCGTGTCCTTTCTCTTCGTCCAATTTTTCTTCCGCATCCCCCACCCCTCACGCGTTCCCACTCTGCCTTTTATGTTTTCCCTCTCCCCACTCCCTCTTCCCCCGTCCCACGAACCCCCTTCCGGATTTCCCCTCCTGCCTCACGCATTCCACACATTCAGTCCGCGTGCCACCTATTGCAATTTTTTTATACAAATTACATAATTTCAAAGCTCACCAGTATATATACAGAAACCTTCGTACAACAACTCAACAAAGTTTCTTCGCAATCGGATGAACTGTTTAGCAATGCATAATTTCATGATGCCAGAGCTCACTATTGTATACAGAAATCGACGCGGGCATGCACACATCAAATCCCCAAAGTTTCATCGCAATCTGATGAATGGTTTAGCAACGCGTAATTTCATGATGCCAGAGCTCACTATTCTATACAGAAACCATCGCGGGCATGCACACATCAAATCTCCAAAGTTTCATCGCAATCGGTTGAACGGTTTAGCAACACATAGCGGACAAACCTACTCGTACATGCATACAAACATTTTTAGATTTTTATATATATAGATAGATAGAATATATTGTAACACCAGCTCATTGAGGATTGGAGCCGGCAACATTACACATCTGCCCTGATGAAGGACTAAAGAAGGAGAAAGCGCAATACGGCATAACACCCTAAAACCTATCATGTCTGATTACGTCTAAAAGGGATAGAAATAAATATCTAGTCTCCTTCAACGGAAGCAATCTTCCGAACAGGCCCTCCATTGATATGCTTGGTGTGACTCTAAGTGACCAGCTCAGATATGGGGGCTCCATCGAAGCCAGAGTTAAGTTAGTCTCTCAAAAACTGGGCGTACTGTACAGGACCCGCAGATATTTCAATAGTACACAACTGCTTACCCTGTACAAATCACAAGTGCGCCCCACGGTTGAATTTGGCAGCCCCCTTTGGTCTGGAGCCCCAATATACCTGAAAAAAACCCTTGACTCTGTGCAGAAACGGGCGGTCCGTCTGATAGATTCTCCTAATTTAACAGACGGATTTCAATCTTTAGAGGACAGACGTCGTTGGGTGGAAATGCTATCCTTGTTCTACCGGTATTTCAATGGAAGATGCTCCGAGGAACTAGCGTCATTGATCCCTTCGGCACCGGTGAATAGACGGGAAACACGCCAAACGCGTGCCAAACATATGTACACGGTTGACAATTGTCACATGAGAACGGGTCGCTTCTTCGACTCGTTCTTGTATTCAATGGCTCGGGTGTGGAACGATTGGCCTGCCTGCCTCTGTGTTTCCTCCTTCCTACAACATGGGTCTCTTCAAGATCAAAAAAACACTCCACACATTATCTCGGATGACATAGGCCCTGAGGGAAATTATTTTCCTCAGGGTTTCCCGTGTGGAGTTAACGTAAAAAAGAAAAAACAAATCGCGGTGAATTCATATTTTTTTCATTATTTCATTTTAATTTCCACCAATATGAATATTATTTTAGGTTCCCGACAAAGTGGATGTCGCAAGACGTAAGTAAAAACTTCAAGTGGGGTAGCATGGATTTCTGGATTCAAGTTCAGTTGAAACTTCCAGTACTTATTTGGTAGGTACTTCATTTACCTTGTAATAATATAAAAGCATTTTATTTTCTTAAGTCTTAGTATATACAAAACAATTCAACAAGTATTGGTCTGTAGCCTCTCTTGTGAATCATTTACTCATATTGTACTCTAATTGTTAACTCGACGGTTTAATAAGAAATGATGCAATTTAGTCACTGAGCATTCGTTTTTAATTTGTTTGACTTACATAATAATTATTTGAATAATTAATAATTATATATGTTGTCAAACAAACGTTAGTAAATTTTATTCCATGGCACGAGTAATAATGCTTAATATAATATGCAATATGGTGTTGCTGTGTGAAAATCATTTAAATCATTCTGTTGCGAGAAATGATATAATTTATTTTTCAGCCAAAAAAAGGATTTACCGAACCCAAATGGTAATTTATCATTTAGGCAGGTGGCGTCTACATTAAGGAAAATAAAATCTGGAGCGGAAGCACGACATGAAATGAAATTTATTTTATAAAAATTGAAAAGCAGGGCAAAATATAAAATTAATTATGTCATCACACGCATATCTTGGTACCTACGAGTATCTAATGTTGCTTTTTATTAATACGATATTAAAAAAATTACAACTAGCGAGTTCCCTGCACTCCCGGCACAATGCCACTTAATAAAGAAATTGTTTCTCACTTTCCCCTTCCGCCTCCCCTTCCCCTTTCCCTCACGCGTTACCCCTTCACCTTCCCCGCCTTCCCTCTTTCATCTCCGGCGAATCCCCCTCCCGCGTTCCTCTCCCCTCTCCAGCGTTCCATATATTCAGTTCCGGTTCATTCAGATTGTCAAACAGCTCGCGTACCACCTATTGGAATTTTTTTAACAAATTTTCCTTTTCCATATATTACAAACATTCGTTTTTGTGTAGTATAAGAACAATCAATCAAATTTGGTACCTAACGTAGGTACCTATTTAAAAAAAACTTGATTAGATTCAAAGTAGTAGATTTTGGTTAAATTCATTAATGTAAAGAATTTATTAGAAAATTCATCGATGGTTTGCAAAATGACATTTTTACAGTTTCGTCAGAGTTTTTGTAATGGTTAAAAATCTTTTAAGATGTATTGTCATATGGTATATTCAAAAGTGTCAAGTTATTCGTTTTTATAAAATCTAAAGTCATGTAACTTATGAATACTCTTTAAATAATGTAATATTTACACCAGTCACTCAGATCAGGGACTTAGGTGTTATATTTGATGAAAAGTTAACATTAACTTTGCACGTAAATGAAATAACAAATAGAGCTATACAATTGGTTGGTTTTATATGCAGAACGGCAAGTGATTTTAAGAATGTTTGAAAATATTGTACACTTCTTTAGTAAGAAGCCAGGTAGAGTAAAATTCGCCCATTTGGTTCCCATTGTATAAAATACATTCCGACAATATAGAAAGGGTACAGCACAAATTTCTAAGATTTGTTAACTTTAAGTTGAATATTCCACTTCAAAATATTAACTATGTTCTTTTGATGAAACAACTCAACTTAATTACGCTGTCAGATAGGCGGATCATCTCTGGACCTTGTACTATTAAATAAAATCATTAATAATTGCATTGACAAGCCTGAAATTCTCACCAAAATAAAATTTTACGTACCGACCAGAAATACGAGGCAAAGTGCTACCTTCTTCTGTGACAATTTTAAAACAAACTATGAGGCTCATACATATAAATAGATTACATCGTTTTGGTAATAAATTTGGGAATATTGTAGACATGTTTGCAGATTCTGTATTAGTTATAAAACGAAGACTTTATAAATACCTTAATGGAATGTACGATTTTAATTAAATGTGTACTACGTACCTGCCTAACTATTATTATCTATCTTTGTAAAAGCCCACTACATAAATAAATAAATATGGTTGTAATAATCCAGAAACAATCGCGAGGATGGAAAGAGTTATTTTGAAAGTTTCAAACATTTCCTATGCTTAATTTAGAAATATATTAACAACATATGTATATGCATACATACAAGCAAGCAAACATAAAATGATTTTTTTATGATATAATATACGTATTCCCTAAAGTTTTCTAGTTTTGCCAATTCTTTGCGGCTTTCATCCCCGGGGGAGAATCAAACGGTGGTTTTCAATCCACTTTCTTTAGTTTACCTGGTTTGGATACAGGTACATACTACTTTTGTTGTAAAACGTCCATATATTGTAGGTAAACACTAAACTCAGGTATTTATTGATGTAGAGGATTTATGGATATAAATTGAATACATCCGAGATTATTAACATCGCGATTACTATAAATAATGCCCGTATTGTGTGTATAACAACGTTTGCGAAGGGAAATTTTGGTTAAACCGCCATAATTCAAATTGTTATTTATTCTCCATAAATTCCATTCACAGCATCAATTTCTCCTTGCCCATTCTTGTCGCCTGTTTGTCTGTGTTTGCCACTGAATAATGAAACTCGGAGAATGGAAATAAATAAATGTTTATATTTTTTAATGTAGCTATTACTTTGTGGTTATCCATTATAATAAAATGAAACAATACAACTTTGTATAAACCACTTATAAAATGTGCAAATCCGACCGGATTTTTCATTTTCAAATAATGTTTTATTATTTGAAAATGAAAAAGGAAAGAAAGATTTCCAATATATAACGCTGTTACATACGACATAACGATTTTTTTAGATATTCATAATACCACCAGGACATTCCAGTACCTACCTGCCCCGTGCCCATAACTAATGGTACTGGGGTAGTTATTTGCAAAGTGGATTTTGCTATTGAGTTTATTCCGTTTTTAGGATTTACTAGCTAAAATTAATAATATTTTGATAATTTGTACAGAGCTGTATTTAGAAAAAAAATCACTTGAAGGGCGCCTGTACAAATATGGCTAAGATATTCAGAAATGGTTTTAAAGCTAAGAAATAGTTCTGATATGTGGATTATTGAAGAGAATACACAGTTTACAGAGAGAAACGTAGTAGGAAAAGAGAAAGGATAGGAAATTGGTTTTTAGAGTAAAACATATTGTGATATCAAACTGTGATGAAAACAAAGTTTTTTAATAAACTCGTAATACATCTTATTTTCGAACCATCTTTTATGCCGGATAGTAGTCAAGTTCAGAGAAATGCGTGTGTATGCGCGTATGTGTGCATAAGTGGCATCAGTATGAGTACATTGTCATCTATAATGCGTCCATATGTCGAGTTTCAGCTTGATTTGATGTCGGGAAGTGGGTTAATTTTTAATTCCAAGATATCCAACCATTCACTTATTCATTCACGAAAACAAAATCGAAATTCAAATAGATATATTTAAAAAATATAATAACGTATACAGTACAGGAGAGGACAAAAATTTAAAGTCGAATTGTTTTTACTAAATTGAAAGGTGAAAATTAGAAGATAAAAAATCCGTTTTTTTTAACAACTGTACCTTCAATTTAGTTTTTCACTTAGCGACTTATAAACAAGGGCGGCTGGTTGCACAGTGTGTTCGTGTGCAGCACTGGCAAGTTATATCGCCTAAAATTTCTTTATAATATCTTAACGAAAAATATAAAATCTATGAATCTCATTAAAAATATCACCTACCAATATAATGCCTAATATGAATGTTTATCATGGAGAGCGAATTTTCAAAGTTCAGCGCGAAGTTGCCCGTTCCCGTGTGCAGACCGAATGCAAACGTAACGAGTTATGTTTTTGTATCGAATATCCCAAACATAGCTGGCGCGCAACGCCGGCCATATTATGTATGAAAAATTAAGCTATCGGCGTGTGCCACACGGATGACAGCGCGGCGTTTATCATACAAAACTTAAATTTGGATTTGAGGTAAAAATACTTAACCAAACTGAATAATTCTTTCTTTAATCAAAATGTATAGCAAATTCCGACATTTTACATATGTTTGCTTTTTTATTGATTTGTATTTTAAACTATAAAACGCAGACCATTAGGAATTCAATTTTTTTATAGGTAACCTTGACAATTTTGCCCACGTACTGTTTATACATTGTTTATAAATACTCTTTGTATACTATTTATAATGAAAGATAAAATAAAATAAATCAAACATTGTAAAAACTAAAAGTTTTTTGGTTTGAAACTTAAGATTTATTTACGAAAAATTTGTGTTGTGTTTTTATTATCTTAAAGGTCTCTGCCCACTACACCGTTCCATACCATGACCGTACTATGAACGTATCAGCCACGAAATAAACACGCTACGCCCTACTGTGCCCACTAGAACGTGCTAACACCGTATTATACCCGTACGTAACGGGTATAGTGACCGTATGATACCCGTATACACCGCGGTTAGTGTCCGTACCATCCCCGTTCAAATGTCTGTCTACCCGCTGACGCACGTCTCATAGAATTGAACACGGACGGAGTGGCAAAGTGGTTAGAACTGGGATCATACGCGTATGATCCCCGTTCTAACACCGTTGCGTGCCATGCGGACCGGCACCTGCAAAATATTGTCATCGAGAATTCGCCGTCAGTCCGGTCATGGTATGCGACGGTGTTGGTCGGTGACGGAACGGGCTAGTGGGCAGCGTTTCATACTGATCGATACAAAGAATATTTTTTTGCATACGCCGCTACGGTTACGGTCATGGTATGGAACGGTGTAGTGGGCAGAGACCTTAATACTGAAAAAGATCTGTATAAAAAAATTAAATTAAAAAAAAGCGTGTTTTCGCCCTTCGAAAACAGCTTAGAATAGACCTTCTCTCTAAATAAGATTAGTGGAATTATTTTTACCTAATGTTGCTTAGTAATCGTTATCTCATGATAACGAAAATATGGTGAACCACCATATTTTCTGGGTAGCGGCCACCACTGCTTATAAATATGAATTAGATCATTGTTTTTTTTATAAATTACGATTATAATTATGCAAAACATTCGTATTGATTTTCTCCAAAATATCTATAACGATATTATTGGGTTTCAAACATATAATAAAAATATCACAACTAGAAGTGCCTTCTGTACAATTTTGAATAGAAACACTTGTGCCACTTTGTACCTTTTGGTTCTAGATAATTTAGCACGCAATCTGTCTTTGTTATACTTGCCTAAAATTGTATATTGTCATTCCATTTTAATTTCGTAATCGGGATGAAACATAGTTTTGTTTGAATATACATAGGCCTATAATTGGATCACGGAAAACACCTACAAGGCACATCTTGTTTATTTGGTTTAAGAAGTCATCTGTTACGATAAATTCTAATCTATCTATATATATAACAATCAATTGCTGTTCGTTTGTCTCGCTAAAACTCGAGAACGGCTGGGCCGATTTAGCTGATTTTTATTTTAAAATGTTTGCCGTAGTCCAGGAAAAGTTTAAACGATGAGAAAATATGGAAACATTGCGAGGAAGATAGTAGAAACAACAATTTCATTTTCCTATGTAAACTATTCTACCTACTTTCCTGTCAAACATTTGACGTTCGTCCCTTTGGTAGGGTAGACTGGGGTCCACTCGAGATTGCGATGAAACTTTGGTGAGTCGTTGTGAGCACGCCCGCGAAGTTTTCTGTATATACTGGTGAGCTCTGGCATTATGAAATTTGTATAAAAAATTGCAATAGGTGCCACGTGAACTGTTTGAAAACTGAATGTACTGGGACTGAGTGTATGGATTGCGGGAGGGGTGAGGGGGGATTGGGGGGAGGGTAAGGGAGGGGGAGGGGAAGTCGGGAGGGGGGTTCGCGGGAGAAGTGAGGGGAACCCGGGAGGGGAGTTCGCGTGAGAAGGGGAGGGGAACCCGGGAGGGTATCTCGGGAGGGGGGAGCGGAATTCGGGAGGGGGATCCGCAGGAGGAGGGAGGCGAATACGGGTGGGGGAAGGGGAACTCGGGAGGGGATTCACGGGACGGGGGAAGGGTGGGGAGTAGAGTAAAAGGGAGGAGGAAGGTGAACGGGACGAATGGGAAAGGACGCGCAGGGGGAAACAATTTCTTTATTAAATGGCACAGCAACGCATGCCGGGTACCAGCTAGTAATTTATTAAAAACAAATTCTTTATAATGTTTTCTAGAAATAAATAGAACGAGAATTTCAAATCTACCAACCGCCAACAATATTTGGTCTAAGCCAAAGAAATTCCACAACAGCGTTCATAAGAATCCAATTACTGATGGTCCTATCTCTACCTTTGCAAGTCTTTTCACATCAGACCACCGAACAAGTTACTATTTCCGCTCTCCTCGCGGGCGCCATCTTTATCTTTTACGTGCAACACCTTCGAAAATCCTTTGTAGCATGTTTTAAACGTTTATCCCTTTGTGCCGCGTATGAAATATAACCCTCCGACGCTATCGAATTTCCGAAAAACAACGAGAAAATAGGTATTTAGGTTATCCTTATAAAAGATTTTCTCAAAACCTAATCAATTTGTTAGGGAAACCAGGTTACCTTTTTTCAAAGGTGACGGAAATTATTTATATTGTCAATTTATTATCGGCGGAAATTTGAGTGCAAAGGAACCTTTATGTGTATAGATTTTTAATTATAGTAGGTTACTCTGATTTTCTTAAACATACAGGAGTATTGTTATAGTAGAGATTATTACTTGTGAAGAATGTTCGTATTGACAAATCACTTACAAGGACAATATGAAAAATGGTTGTGTATTTTATTTATTTTCATAATTATCAATTTGACAAATTTTAAAGCTGTTTTAAAGATTTTACAACCACATCGAGACTAAAACCACATCGAGACTAAAACCACATCGAGACTAAAACTACATCGAGACTAAAACCACATCAAGACTAAAACCACATCGAGACTAAAACCGGTATTAGGATTTTATAAATTTGTATGGATTAAATTATAATAATATGTAATTCAGTTATGTCAGTATTTGAAAAACAATCTCTTGTATATATTTCCCTTATTTAAGCTTGCCCATAACGTTTTTTTTTCAAAATGTGTAGTACATGCTTACATACCTACACGTAAGCATGTACTACACATTTTGAAAAAAAAAAACTTTATGGGCAAGCTTCAAAAATAAGGGAAATATATACAAGAGATTGTTTTTCAAATACTGACATTACGAATCGCGTAGGTACTTTTGTATGTGGTACCTTATTTATATGAATACCGCGCAAGAGTCCCAACTGCTCCCGTCTGAAGCCAGTGAGACTATGGCATCACCAATCGGGGTATGTAGTGAGGCTGAAGGTAGTGGGGAGGGGAAAGAGATAGGGAAGAGGAAGGTGGGGAAGTATCTGGCTATACAGATCTGGTCACCAAACACGGCTAATGCCATTTCAAGCAATGTTTGTATTCTGAATGGTGGTCTTACACCAGGGCGATACTGAGAGTATCCTCCACTATCGAACGTGCCGCAAATATACTATATATTATTTTAAATTAATAAATTGTGAAATAACACAAATTAATCAAATAAAATTTATATACCACGCCGGGATTTATCCCGCGACCTTCGGTGTGCGAGTCAAGAGCCTTACCACTGGACTACGCCGGCCGACCTATTTATCGTATTAGACCATTCTTCTTGGTGTGCCCTATCAGGTCCCCCCGACGTTGGCGATCACCATGGAAAATGTCTCTCTTCTTGCGCTGCCCGGAATAGCTCCTCTATACTTCTAATATCAATTAGACCATTGAACCCGTTTATTATTAACGTGACGATTCACAATTACTGTACCGTGAAGGAAAAAAAGGCAATAAACGTACGTTCCTAATCGCTATAATGCTGCATCTCTTTCAAAAGATGACTACACAAAGTACGTTGGTCTGCTTCCTTCCTTTCCTTGGATCTCTCTCACACACCGCACCGCGATGTCTCCGTGGGCCACTACAACACTACTACTGACGATAATTTTGAAAGTTTGGAATATAGGGCGAGTGATTTCCAAAAATTAAAAAAAAAAATTAAAAATATATCAATTTGGGAGACGGGATTGGGTACCGCCGCCCCGGAAACCATTATTGGATAACCAACACCTCTGCCATAGGTCACCCCAAGTGGTTCGCTACGTTTGGTGATTTAGCAGGGGTGCCCGGGTTCATGGGGTGAGGTTTGTCTAGGTCTTGGAGGCAAATGACCAGGATACACTGAACCCCAGATTCCTACCCATCCCTTAAACCCTTTTCCTTACCAGAACTCTCCTCTCCTTCCTTTCCCTAAAAAACCCTCCACACAGCATCCCCAAAGATGTCATAGGCCCTGAGGGAAATTATTTTCCTAGTACTTTGAAGGAAATAGTCGCACATATTTTGTGTGTCTCAATATAATTTAATGTGTAAGAAAGGTAAAGTTTACAGCGCTCTTGAGGCGATTTTTCACAAAAACAGCGCTATATAAGTTGTCCAAATTTATTATTATTATTAAAGAGATGCAGCATTATAGCGATGAGGAACGTATGTTTATTGGTTTTTTTGCCGTCACGGTACCGTTACCGTGAATCTTCATTGTAATTTATAAAAACGCTCATTAGGTCAAACGGTATTTTCTTAAATCAATATTTGCAGAAACCCCCATATAAACTGCTGATGAAAATAGAAAGATAAATACATTCAACTCGCTTTCACCCCAAGTCCACCCTTGTTAAATTCAACAATCAAGTACGGAAAAAGGAAACGTTGCTGAAATAACTGCCTGAGGAGGATTCGAAAACATACCATGAAAATAATAAAATCAACTCACCATTTACATTACACCGTTGTTGTTATATCAAGGAAATTGTGTACAAAATAAAAGCCTCGATTGTTATAAATAAATTATTAGAAAAATAATCACAAAACGATAGTGATTTAACATTTAAAAAAAATAGTGTGCTTTAGACCACACAACTGACTTCACTAACATATATCTCCCTCTCAACTTCCGTTCGCCTCGCCCGACCGTTCGCATCGCCCGATCACACTTTTCATAACGCTCTCGTCACACATTCATCAGCTTACTCCCCAAGTCAAGCGTGCGTAAAGGCCCGACTGTTCGCCTCGCCCGATCACACTTTTCATAACGCTCTCGTCACACATTCATCAGCTTACTCCCCAAGTCAAGCGTGCGTAAAGGCCCGACCGTTCGCCTCGCCCGATCACACTTTTCATAACGCTCTCGTCACACATTCATCAGCTTACTCCCCAAGTCAAGCGTGCGTAAAGGCCCGACCGTTCGCCTCGCCCGATCACACTTTTCATAACGCTCTCGTCACACATTCATCAGCTTACTCCCCAAGTCAAGCGTGCGTAAAGGCCCGACCGTTCGCCTCGCCCGATCACACTTTTCATAACGCTCTCGTCACACATTCATCAGCTTACTCCCCAAGTCAAGCGTGCGTAAAGGCCCGACCGTTCGCCTCGCCCGATCACACTTTTCATAACGCTCTCGTCACACATTCATCAGCTTACTCCCCAAGTCAAGCGTGCGTAGAGGCCCGACCGTTCGCCTCGCCCGATCACACTTTTCATAACGCTCTCGTCACACATTCATCAGCTTACTCCCCAAGTCAAGCGTGCGTAGAGGCCCGACCGTTCGCCTCGCCCGATCACACTTTTCATAACGCTCTCGTCACACATTCATCAGCTTACTCCCCAAGTCAAGCGTGCGTAGAGGCCCGACCGTTCGCCTCGCCGGATCACACTTTTCGTAATGATCTCGTCAAGCGTGCGTAAAGAAGTTTTACTTCAAAAACACTTTCATTTTAACAATGTTGTGTCTCGTTAATCTTATATATAAAAATCTCGTGTCACAGTGTTTGTGGTCGCACTCCTCCGAAACGGCTTGACCGATTATTTGGTAGGTATGAGAATAGGTTTTAAAGTATATTTCATAACGCTAGGTGATTAGGGGTCCCTAGCCTGAAAAAAAAAAGTTTTTTTGATTATTTTTTTTTTAGTATTTTTCATTTGGCATCAAAAATACTTTTAACCCCAAATTTTAACCCTCCTACCCCCACCCTCACATTTCTTAATCGCGATTCTAGTATTTTTGCATGAACAAATTTAACCGTCTTTCGTATTTCTAACAGAACGAAATTATTTATGTTGTTGAATGATAGATGGCGCTACGTCCGCTTCATCGAACTTTCATTCACACACGCGCAAGACATTCACGAGAAGCGTCGCGTCATTTTGATATTACATTCGGCATCATGTTTAACCAAACCATCGAGCTTTTTATTTGTGTTGGCTAAAGATGGACTGACAAAAAATATCGGACGCTTTACCCGTTTTGGCTGGCATTTTTCCAATCGATCTGGAAATCAGGGAAGTGCTCACTAAGCAGAAATTAACCAGAGGAACCCCGGCCACTCACCTAGGCGTTGTTCTGACAACGGGCGGGCCGGGGACTGCTTCGTCAAATGAGGGATCTGTCGCTCCGAGAGTGGCAGGTCCGTTGGGATAGAACGAATATGGGCAGATGGACTTTCTCCTTCTTCCCATCAGTTAAAGTCAGAATGGAAGGGGTCTTTCTCAAGTTGGACCACCACATCACCCAGCTTCTATCCGGCCACGGGGAATTCAGGGGGAGACTTCATTCCCTCTCCCTGTCCCCTCACCCCAACTGCGCCTGCGGGTGCACGAACCAGTCGGCGGAGCACATTCTGTGGCAGTGTGAGATAATGACGGACGCAAGAGAGGAAATGTACCAATCAGACCAGTATGGAACACTGATCTGGTTTCGAACAAGACGAACTTCGAGTGCCTGAGGAAATTTACAAGGATCTGGGTTGAGAGATGGCCTGAGCTTAGAGTCGCTGATTAGTAGATTTTGACACCAGGTGCACTTATTCCTGACTAACCACGGACTTTTCTTGCTTCTATTCTTTCACAAACTCTGCTCTGGATGTACAGTTTTATTTTTTTTTTCTTTTTTATGTTTATTGTTTGCATTTTATGTTTATTTATGCTTTTACATTTTTATGTTTATTTTTTCTTGTTTACACAGGCCCTGCGTTATTCAACGCTCATGTTTATTTTATTTTTTCTTTACTTTACATGATTATGATTTATTTTTCGTTTTTTGGTGCAATTAAACGCCCAGCGATGACTCCCACACGCTCTTGTTTATTTTTTTATGTTTTGCGGTTTTCTACGCTTATATACATCTCTTTTCAGTTATGCTGTACTATGAGAACTGAACTCAGTTGTTCGTTTTTGTACGGTCCTTCTCCCCATATAAGGGGTTGGACCCTGGACCGTGTCCCCGCCTACGTACCATGAACGGTCTTCTAGAACTGGTGGAGCTGCACCTGTTTGCCGCGCCACCCCCCGTGACATGAAGAGGCTGGGGAGAAGGCTGAACGACATCCGAAAGCTGTCCGTCCCGCCTCCGGCGACCCGACGCTTCTCTCCCTAAGGTCTTCTTCATGTTTTCCACTTACTGTCGTGTAGGCACCATCGGCTAGCTGGCTTAAGGTCGTCGCTACCGGTTGTCGGAAGGCTGGACAATGAGCCTCCTTCACTGTCTCGGGACTGCCGGCAGCCAGGTTGCGGTGACACCGGTTCTTATCTGTACATATGTTATTTTACTTTTTTTTTCTTTTACGTACAGTGCTCGGTGCCGCCCGCCGGATTATGTATGGTCAAGCCTCCCGCTGTCATGAGCTGATTGCCCATGACGGCTGCAGTCATTTTGGATTACTTTATTTTTATAATTTTAGTTGATGTTACTAACAGCTTGTTTGACTGTCCGTGAGGCTCGCTGCTTTTGCATTGACGCCTCCATGGGCTTTAGAATTGTAGAGATTAACCATTACAGTACAGTCCTGTAGGCGCGCCCGCATACCGCCACCTAACACAGTATGAGGGGACATTGAAGGTCTAGATTCGTTACATTAAATGTAGAGCCGTTTATTAAAAAAAGTTAGATTCTTGCGAGAACTCCGAAGGGGCGACCATAAGTTGCCTATACCGGGGTGGGACAATGGTGGGTACTTCAATGACAAAAAATATCGTACACTCAATTGCTCTTCGAAATTCATATTGATTTTCTTTACTTCACTTTCCTACTTTAGTTGGTGTTTTTTTGCTTTTATCGGCGGTCATCGTCTACAGCGCTCCATTCCTCTTTCTGTCATAGATCCCATCCCCATACACTTACAATGCATTCCTTATTTTTTATTTAACAACCAAAATATTCACTAGAAATAGTTATATGGCCGAACAACGTTTGTCGGGTCAGCTGGTATTCTAAAATTTTTCCCCATAGCTAGCTAGTATCCAATATATTTCCAATTTAATTAAAGCTTTGCGGTAGGATACCAATGATACCAAGGATTACCAATTTGGGAGCCGGCTATGGATACCGCCGCCCCGGCAATCATTTATCGGATAACCAACACCTCTGCCATAGATCACCCAAGAGGTGCACTTTGTTTGGTGACAGCAAGGATGTCCGGGTGTTGGGGTGAGGTTTGTCCGGATATTTGCGGCGGATACGACTGCCCGCCAACTTCGTGGCAGATCGTATCGGGTGACACTGGTTAAGGGAAAACTTTGACCTCTTCAGCAGGACTCTCTCGGATATCGCTTTGCAACGCAGTGGGAAGGATAGATTCATACATCCGTCACTCGTGTACACACTAACCACTAGATACCTACCCATCCCACATACCTTTTTCCTTCCCAGAATCCTCACCTTCCTTTCCTAAAACATTCACACAGCATTCCCAAAGACATTTTAATTTTTTATTTTAACCATTTTTTTCGTCATGGCCTGTAAGGAGCTATTGCAAAAGTAAGGTACTTACTTACGTTAAGTTTTTTGTGTTGTATTGTACTTTAAAAAGGAAATCGCTCAAAGCTAAGATATTTCAAAGACTCTTTTGAATTTCATGCCACTTATGTAAGTATACAGTTTGCTTTGTGTGCTTTATTATATTAAAAAGGTAATAAAAAAAGCCGTGATTTTCGAGCTTCAATCTTTTCATCATTAGTCAAGTATTTAACTCACTAGCAGGGTGCTGCAATTTTGAAAGTAATTGCGTGAGAAAGTGTTGTAAAATTTGCATTCGTTTTAATTTCGATCTTGTAAATGCTACAAAAATAATATAGCCATTACAAAACTTTCACAAATAAAAAATTAGAAAATAGAAAGTGAAATTGTGCGGCATTGTTCCGGATGTTGTCAATAATTTTTAAATTTTGTTGATTTTATTAGTATTTGTTTCAGTGAACTTAATAATATCACAGTGGTTTTGTCTTTTCAATATGGAATTAAAATTAATTAAACTTAGATACGATTTTAGATTTTCACGGCCAAAAATTATTTTATTAGTTTTTGGGGTACCTATTATGCCGTGTTGCGCTACTTCCTTCTATAGCCAACGTTTCGGACAGCGTTGCAGTGTCACACATCTGCCCTGATGATGGACACTGCAACGCTGTCCGAAACGTTGGCTAAAGAAGGAGGTAGCGCAACACGGTATAATACCCCAAAAACTAATAACAAAATAATTAAACTTAATTTAAATATACCTATCTGAGAGTATCATACTTGTATTGCCTATGATATGTCTTAATCACAATTTTCTTACCGAATTAAAATTACTCGAGTCCTTACACATCTATCTGTCTCTTCGAATCACACGTATGTGCATGTGTGTATCTATTCACGTACATGTTTGCTTGCATACACGTGCACATATACTAATAAAAGAATAAGGTCATATACATTTTTATAATCTTATGCTAATTTACTTCACTTTTCCCTTCTATTGTGTTTTTTCTACTTTCTACTTTTTCAACTTTTTATTTTAATTTTTCCAATTTTAACATCATTTATATTAAATCCATATATTTACACTTGACTTTAAACTTTAAATTTCATACATAGTAACTACTCCATTTGTCACCATGAAACAGGCAGCCGCCTAGTATGGTGATTCAATATATCTACTTTATGTAAATGCCACAATTATGTAACATGTTTTTTTTTTTTTTTTTTTTAATAATAATTAATAATAATAAATAAATAAACACTTAGGAAGATCAAATCCTTATAGGTACTACTGCACCACCCACCATTAAATGTTGCTTTTAGTTTCCAAAATACACACATCAAAGAATATATTATATATTTATATTAAGATATTTTTCACGATTAAATAACACGTGTTCACAATTATGTCCTCTGCATGCGACCTCTATCTAAATTTCTTTAAATGGACAATACACAGTGTTAATTTACCTTCCAGGTAAACATGGTCCTGTTTTCAATTATTTTTAGGCAGCATCGCGTTTATTGGTCAAAAAATTGTACATATATTTACGTATCGGTGATCAATGAACCGGTGTATGCAATTTTTAGCCATAAGTTGTTTTAATTGTTTGTCTAGCTTGTGGTTTTTTAGATTTTAGAAATGTTTTATAAGTTTGTACAGCGTCCTTGAGGTGATTTTTCACAAAAACGGCGTTATATAAATCATCCAAATATTATTATTATTAAAAAATAATTGTACCATGTTAATAACAACTTTAGAGTGTTACATAATTATTATGCAAACCGATAAAATGAATATATTTGTTAAGCGCTCCTATAAAATTATTCAATAATAATAGGTAGGTACCTCCCAATGACCTTCATAGCAGGGTGAATGGGATGGTGAGATCCTTGGTTCTGGATCGCGGATTCAGATCCCTACATGTTGTAAAATATTCATGCTTGTTTCTTCACTATTTATCAAAGTTTATTACGACAATCTTTAAGAGGGCATTACCAGAGAAAACCAGAAATATGTCATTTTCAAATCAGATTTTAGACGTATTGACTCTTTTCCACAAAAAAATTATAAATGGATTTCAAAAGATTGTTATTTTAATAAATGTAATAAATTTTGAGAGGTTTTTTTTTTAATTTTTAGTATAATAAGGTTATTCCATAGGTCGTTGGCAGATTTGTTAAATTTTCAAAAAAGATTTTGTAATATACCACACACATTTCAAATAATATAATTATGCAGTAAAATAAATCAATACATTATCTATCAAACGCATGTTTTAAAATTTTAATTTTAGTTTCAATAAAATCATTAAAAAATATTTACGTACATGTGTTTCTTGATGAAAATTGGTCCATTTGTGTATTTATTTGCGCACTTACAAACTAATATATTTCAGATTTTTTTAACATTCTTATTAAATTTAGACATTATTGAAAAATGATAATTTTTTTTTTTTACATTAACTCCACACAGGAGGCCCTGAGGAAAATAATTTCCCTCAGGGCCTATGTCATCTGGGATGCTGTGTGGAGGGTCTTTTTGAGGAGAGGAAGGAATGAACATTGGTCTTGAAGAGACCCATGTTGTAGGAAGGAGGAAACACAGAGGACGGCAAATCATTCCACAGCCGAGCTGTTGAATACAAGAACGAGTCGAAGAAACGACCCGTTCTCATGTGACAAATGTCAACTGTGTACAAATGTTGGGCACGCGTTTGGCGTGTTTACCGACTATTCACCGGTTCCGAAGGGATCAATGATGCTAGTTCCTCGGAGCATCCTCCATTGTAATACCGGTAGAACAAGGATAGCATTCCCACCCGACGCCTGTGCTCTAAAGATTGCAATCCGTCTGTTAAGATGGAAGAATCTATCAAACGGACCGCCCGTTTCTGCACAGAGTCGAGGGTATTTTTCAGGTATTTTGGAGCTCCAGACCAGAGGTGGCTGCCAAATTCAACCGTGGGGCGCACTTGCGATTTGTACAGGGTTAGCAGTTGTGTACTATTAAAGTATCTGCGGGCCCTGTACAGTACGCCCAGTTTTTGGGAGGCTAACTTTACTCTGGCTTCGATGGAGCCCCCATACCTGAGCTGGTCACTTAGGGTTACACCAAGCATATCAATGGAGGGCCTGTTCGGAAGATTGCTTCCGTTGAAAGAGACTAGATTTTCATTGCGATCCCTTTTAGACGTAATCAGACAAGATTGGGTCTTTGAAACATTAAATTCAACGAGATTATTTTTACCCCAAGAGAAAACACTCTCGAGGTAACCGTCCATTCTTTGCTTCAAAGCCTTACGAGCTGTTGGAGTTTGTGAGCCCTTTGGGGGCTTGTCAAACAAAAAGCTATCATGAACTGTACTGTCATCCGCGTAACAGTGAATTGGTGCACATGACAAAAGGTCGTTGATGTGCAACAAAAACAGAGTTGGAGACAGAACCGATCGATCCCTGCGGGACGCCAGCATTTATCGAGTGAGAGGAAGAGGTGAAACCATCGACTACCGTCTGAATCGACCTCTCCCTCAAGAAGTCGGCAATCCACGTACACAAGGATGCGGGAAGTCCGTAAGAATGCAGTTTGTTGACAAGTCCTCGGTGCCAAACCCGGTCAAAGGCCTTGGATATGTCCAGTGCAACCGTTTAGGTCTCACCGAAACGTTCCAGGCATCGCCCCCAAACATGCGTCACATACGCGAGAAGATCACCACACGAGCGGTTCCGCCGGAATCCGTATTGACGGTCGTTAATAATTTTGTTCTTCTCGAGGTATGTGAGCAGTTTGTCGTTGATCACACGTTCCACCACCTTAGACAGAACTGATGTGATCGCTATGGGGCGGTAGTTGGCCGGATTGGAGCGGTCACCCTTCTTTGGAATAGGATGGATAACCGCTTTTTTTCCAACCAGAGGGCACAGAGCCAGTCTTCAGGGACAGTTTAAAAAGCTTAATCAAAATTGGAGCTATTTCTGCAGCGCACCTTTGCAGTACCAGGGCAGGTACTCCGTCAAGCCCACTAGCTTTATTAACATCAAGCCCTCGTAAAACATGGAGTACTTCCCGATGCCGGATCCTCAGCTTTTTCATACGAAAACCGCAGTGAGGAACCGACGTCGGGACAGCACCTTGGTCATCGAGGGTTGAGTTATCCGCAAACATTTTACCTAGTAAGTTAGCCTTTTCGGTGGCGGTGTTTGCTAGTGAGCCGTCAGGTCTGGTAAGAGGTGGCAGACTGGATTTGCAGAAATTGCGACCTTATAATAATACGACGAATACTTATAATCAAAAAATAACTACAAAAAGTACATTATTTTAATAGTTTTATCATCATGCCTTTCAGCATTTTTGGATGAAGGTATAAATTAAAGCTAATTTGGATTGAGATAAATTCGATGTTGAGTTATAATTTAAAAAAGCTGGTACGGAGAATAATTAATCTTTCTCATTTTAACCGCCCTGCACGATCGTAAAAACAACTTTCGACGAAATGTGGATTTTCGACCGCTGGCTGGTTAAACGTTCTGAACAATCAACTATATATTATCTTCGCCTTAGTTCTTATTTGTCCAATAGACCATTAGAAAATTTTACGGGAGAAGGATTTATTTCATTATTTCAATGAAACGTTATGGTAGGTGTTTAAGATAAAGCTTTTTCCGTAAAGGTAAAGGTCTCATTAGTTTAAATAATTCTCAGTTAAGTAATTAACTATCATTTTTTATACTTTTTTTTAAATTTCAAAGTGGAGATTAAACAAAAACCAAAGTGGTCTATTGGACAAATAAGAACTGACGTGACGTTATATCTTTTGAACCATAGGTATATTGGTTAACTAACACTTCTGTCACCGAAAGTGGTTCGCTACGTTTGGTCACTTATCAGGGGTCCCCAGATTCATGTGGAGAGGTTCGTGAAGGACAGGTCGTGGCGGCGGTTGCGTCTACCCACCGACTGGTATGCCGGATTAATTGAAGTCGTTGAGGGAGACCCTTTGATCTTTCCATCTGTACTATCTCGATCGCCTTGGACCGTAGGGGGTGGGTTGAATTCGTACGTCCGTCAACCCTGATATTATCCAAAATAAATTGGAAACTCGAATTTCAAGGTAAGAATACCGAAAAAGCCGTATTAGATTTTTACAATATAATAAATGACATTATTCGCAAATATATCCCCGAAAAAAAAATTAACGGTAATTTAGAAAGGTTTCCCCCATGGTACACTTTACCACTTATTAAAATTGTAAAAGAGAAATTAAAATATCACAAGAAATGGAAAAAATACAAGAACCTGGCTGACTACCAATCATTTTCAGTACTGAGAAATCGTCAAAAGAAGATCGCGTTAGAATGTTATGAAAACTTCATTATGACGGCAGAAGATTCAATAAAAAAGTGCAGCAAACAGTTCTGGTCATTTGTTAAATCAAAGAAATCCTCTTCCGATTTACCAAAGCAAATGTATCTTGGAGATATTTCCTGCAATGATGGACAATCCATATGCGACCATTTTAGTGATTATTTTAGATCAGTTTTTGTAGAAAATTCCAACCCTCGCCTCAATCTTATAAACTGTGAGAATGATGACGACAACTCTAATCTACATATACACAATATTAACTTCAATCAATCATGTGTACTTAATTATTTAAAAAAAACTTGATCCGAATAAAAGTGCGGGATCTGATTTAATTCCATCCATATTTTATGTAAAATGCCGGGACCATTTGGCTTATCCTCTCTCCTTGCTATTCAAAATGTCATTTGAAGAAGGCAACTTCCCCAACGTCTGGAAACAAGCACTCATTACACCAATCCACAAAAGCGGGGACAAAAATAACATTACCAACTATAGGCCCATCTCCAAACTCCCAATTGTCAGCAAAATCATGGAAAACATAGTTCTTGATCAACATTTTCCGGCGGTACAAACAATCATATCTAAAAATCAACACGGCTTTTTCAGAAAAAGGTCGGTCGAGACAAACCTTCTGGAATACACAGATTTTATTTTAAATTCTATGGGTGGTAAAAATCAAGTAGACTCTATCTATACGGATTTTTCAAAAGCCTTTGATAAAATTAACATTGACCTGCTTCTGAAGAAACTGTTAAAAATCGGGATCAATGGTGACCTTCTCAGATGGATCAAATCATATGTAAAAAACAGAAGTCAAGCAGTTAGAGCTAAGGGTTTCTCCTCGCGTTTTTACAGTATACCTTCAGGAATCCCGCAAGGATCACATCTCGGACCTCTCTTGTTTATTTTATATATCAATGATATAGGTAAATGCTTTAAAAATTCCAAATTCCAAATTTTTGCTGATGACACTAAGATTTACAAAAAAATCACTAATATTAATGACAGCCTAGAATTGCAAGATGATATCAGTAGGCTTGGAATATATTGTGCTAACAATCAACTGTTCCTTAATCTGGAAAAATGTAACACAATATCATTCACCAAAAGCAAAACCAAAAGCCCCCTAATATTCCCGTACAAAATCAATGACGTAGAGATAAAAAGATGTTGTGAAGTGAGGGACTTAGGAATAATAATGGACTCCGGAATGTCTTTCCGAACACATATAAACTCCATCTGTGACAGGGCGTACAAACTTCTAGGATTCATCATAAGAGTGACCAAACCATTTAGGTCACCACACGTAATCAAAATACTGTACGTCTCTTTTGTTCGCTCAATATTAGAATTCGGATCAGTCATATGGAATCCCCAATACAAAGTAAATATTGAAAGGTTAGAAAGAATTCAAAAAAAGATATTGAAACACCTAGACTTTAAATCCTTTCGAACTTCAGAAAACCTAAAAGACTCATTAACATTCCATAATTTATCAATTTTAGAAGATAGAAGAAATATATCCGACCAAAAATTTTTATTCAAAATCATTAACAACGTTGTTGACAACAACTATCTTCTAGAACACATTAATTTCCACTGTCCAATAAGAAACACAAGATCAAAACAATTATTCCACATCCCACACTCAAAAACAATTTACACACAACATTCATTTCTCCGAAGGACGTGCAAAAAATACAATGATATCTTTTACGACGCTGATATTTTCCATTTGTCCTCAGGCCAATTTATTAAATCCATAATAGAAAAAATTAAAACAAATTGTTAATTACGAACTCTCCACCCCTGCGGCATGGTATTTTTTTCATTCTCATTATGTTGGTTTTCCTTCTTTTTACTATAAAAATAATATTTGGATGATTTATATATCCCATATGCTTTAATTTGGTGTGTGTGTTTTTTTCTTTCATTTCTGTTGTATATATATATATTTTTTTCTTTTTTTCTACCACTTTATGTTTTCTTTAATGTTTTAATCCATGTTTTTATATATATATATATTATAAATTGTAGCGGAAACTTCGCTGGTTAATGCAATCATGTAATATGTTACTTTCTTATTAAAATATGTATAACTGTTTGTTTCCTAAATAAACTAAAATAAAATTAAAATAAACCCTGGATACACTGACCCCAGATTCCTACCCACCCCTCGCATCTATTTTTCCATTCCAGAACTTCCTCTCCTCCCGTTCCTTAAAAGTACCCCTCCACACCGCACTCACAAATATAAAACAAGCATGGAAGAAAATTATTTTTCCCTGTTTTCCCGTAGTGGATTTAAAAAAATTCAATGCCCAGACTTTAATAGTCGTCATTTTTCGTTTTACTTTAATTTAAACGCAAAATAATGATTACGCTATATATATTATCTCAATAGTTACTTTCCAACAATCCTTTTTTTATCTTGTCTTTCTCTCCATCCTCTATTTTCCACCCCTCATCATTCGGTAAATGGGAATACTATTGTCCCCTTGGCTCAGAGTGTAGATGCTCTTGGTATCAAATTTAGGTGGAGAGTGGAAAAACACCACTCAGAATGGAAATATTGCTAAAAATAGCTTCAGCCATGTTTGGTGATCAGATCTGAATAACTAATTGCTTCCTTACCTTCCTCTTCCTTTTTCTCATCTCCTTCAACCTTCCCATACCCTTCAGCCTTACAACATATTCCGATTGGGGGTACCCACTGAATTGGTAAACTCTGTATATTCTATGAAACTTCCACACTCTCACAGGGGTAATGCGCGTTTTCATCTCGCGACAATATATCCCAGACAAAATGTCCTTTGACAAAATATCCTACGGACAAAACATCCCCCAAAAAATATACACTAAAACCTAACCTAACCTAAACTAACAAAAAATCCTGTAAAGTCAATAAATTCTTGTTCAAAAATAGTAAAATAGGACAAAAATAATAAACAGTTAACAAAAGTTTATTGTCTTTACGGTTTATCTGTATTTGTTTGTACCATTTTTTTATTAGGTTAGGTTAGGTGTTAGTAGTTATTTTGTTGGGGGGATGTTTTGTCCGTGGGATATTTTGTCGGGGATATTTTGTCGCGCTATCAAAAGTCGCAGAAAGTCTCACAGGCACAGAGCAGTTGGCACTCTTGGGCAGTATTTCATAATTAAAACGAGGGGATTGCAGTTAAGAACAGAATTTGGGTTTAGTAACACAGACATGATAATTTAATAAATAATAATACTACACAATACACAATACATGCAATAATAATAGTCCATTTTGTATCAAAAATAAATTAAGAAAATATAAAATACATAGGTATTTGTATCTGCGTAGTGTCGGTATCAATACAGAACAATTTCGAAATCAAATAATCCTGGTATAAATAATTAATCTTCATTATCTCAACAGAGAGCGGCATTCAGACAGGGTGCGCAGTCGGGCTGCGCCGTGAACATCTTTCCATCAGAACGTGACCAACCTCCAAAATATTCTATATTTGTTCAAGTCTTATATTGTTATTATAATAAATTCATGTTTCAAACAAAAAACATATCTTTTAGTTATTTTATCCACCATTAGGGTAACCCGCATTATTGGGCCATTATTATTACCTTTGTACTATTTCTTGTACTTTTATGTAGATTGGGTAGGGAAGAAAGAAGATTCGAAAGAACCTACCTTATTATTTATTAAACATAACTAGGTATAGGGGGGTTGTCACCCTCCTCTTGATAGCTTATCCAAAGAATAACGTGTATTAAATAAATAAATAATAACTCGTAGTAGGTGGAAAACTCGGTTAACTTATACGATATAATAATATAGCCACTTTTGACATGTTATTTTTAAAAAACTCAATATTAGTAAACTCGGACTTTATAAATAAATTAATCGAATTTAGAAGATATCCTATGAAAAAACTATTAAGAGTATGGTGAAATACCCCCCACATTTTGAATCACATTTTTTCTCATACAATGGGCGCAAATATACTTTAAAATATTCGTTTGATTTGTAAGATCTGTAGATATTTTCTCGAAAACTGCATTTTTATGAAAAATAGCCTCAAGGGTGCTGCACAATTTTTATATTTCGAAAATAATCTAATAATAATATGATATGCGTAGCTGGTCTAATTAGACCACAAAAATTGAAAAATATTAACAGTTGTTATATTCCGCGTGATTACCATTATTTATTTTCAAGCTGTGAAAATAATATGTTTTGTACTTCACAGGGTTTGAACCCCCGCGGGCTTCGGGTTAGAGTCAATGTATTAAAAATATATAATACTATAAATCTTCGATTCTGATTAAACAAATTAATAATAAGGTATCGAAGAAATCCATACAATAAACCAAACACAATCTGTGAATGAAACTTCCAAACGAAGTTGCATGGCTTGTGGAAGTTTCGCGTAGATGGCGCCGTATTGCACCGGCCATTTGTTTACTAAATTTTACAACAGATGTCGTCGACCCTTCCCCGAAACAACTTTCCAAGCGTGAAGGGTATTGTGATGGATTGTGAGACTATAAATCATACCGCCAGAGACCACCCTTTTGCTTTAATATGTCTGGCGGAGGAATAGAGAACAGTCAGGGAATTCGTAGAGACTTTTAATATTATTAGAATGTTGTAAATTCAATATGTAATGATGATGTATGTGAGTTATGTTTATGCTAGCTCTACTACGCGGCTTTGCCCAATCGTTTAAATTTGTTCCTCGGTAGATTCAGTATTATAAACTTGTGTTTTTATTGAACTTTTGAAAACATGGAATCTTTTCTGTCGCATTCCCAAATGGATACGTTGTGGGGATAAAGGGAGTGGGGAAGGGAACGAGATAGGAAAGAGGAAGGTTAGAACATACCTGAGTACTTACATCTGGTCACAAAACGCAAAAAATTAATTAATTATATCAATTAAATATAATAATAAACTTGTACTTAACATATATTTATAGTTTTTTGTCCTGCTCCCAACCATCTGGAACCAGTTAGACTGTGGTATCCCTAATTGGGGTATGTATGAGGCTGAAGGTAATAGGGAGCAAACGGAGATGAGGAAGAGGAAGGTGGGGCATATCTAGCTATTCAGATCTAGCTACAAAACACGGCTAAAGCCATTTAAAGCAACGCTTCAATTCTGAATGGTAGTCGTACTCTCGTACATACGTTCTATATTTATTAGTTTTTATTAATTAATTGTGAAGTAATACAAATTAATTAAACAAAATTTATTTGCTCACGCCAGGACTTGAACCTGCAACCTTCTGATTGCTGGTCGAGAACCTCGCCCTTCGACCACGAAGGCCGTCGGTCGTTAATCGTGCAGGAAAGCGTAATTTAATATTACTACATTAACCTTACTTGCACGATTTTAAACTCGGTGATAAATAAACTCCAATGTGGTCGATAGCCTGGTGGGTGGGACGCTCGACTAGCAGTCGGCCGGATCAAATTTTAACTTGCAGCAGATGCCATCCTAACCTCATTGGATGATAAGCTACGAGCGAAGCAGTCTTAGTCAACACTTAAATTTGTTCTCCAACGTCAGACTTTAAAGGCTATTTTTGTGTGTGTACAGCTTTTTTTAGAATTACCTACGCATTTAAAATATTTTAGTTATTTGATTTTTAAGTACCTATTTAGTTATAACTTAGTTACACACATACTATCTGTCTCTGAGTAGAAAACATTATAGTAAGACGAGAATTTTTTTATTGTAAATAAGGTACATAAATACCAATTATCGTAATTAACATGATATAAAGTGTGGAAATATGTATAAAAACATTAATAATACCACTATAAACAAAATAAAAGTGTGTCAATGTACAAAATACTAATGCCATTTTAAATCAAAGCTTCTTATTAAATTATAAGTGGCACCGAGCTTAGTTTTAGTACGAATATAACCTTTTTACAATTAATAAATTTAATAATTTTCATACAACAACTACGAGTATAACATTTATTGATAGATGATATCACCATAAGTAATATTATTAAAAATATGTTTACCTTCCATCGCACGTTCGTCCATCCAATGCTGAAATTAGTCCGTGTCTCGAGAAATTCCACCATAATATTCTTGAGCCACTTTAGTAGGAATACCCATTACACCTATCCAAGTTTATGGTAATTAATAATCCAATGAATTATTTATCCAACTCCACCTCGCCTGATCGTCGGTTCGACGCTAATATTTTAATACCATCTGCATAAAACAAACGAGATTATTCACTTGAACCCTGAGTAATTGAATATTAATACATTACAGGAGTAGTTCACGAATCTATACTCTAGTACGTATCTATATGAATCTATGGCTGTGGGTGCATTGTCAACATACCCTTTAACACATGTACACAAACATTTTACATCACAGAAATCCGTCAAAACTCGGTCAATTTTTCACTGCGATACGTCAAAACGTAGAGCGAAGATAATGTCACGTTAATTAACAACCTTTTAGCGCAGATTCTTGAGGCTTCGCCTTCATTTAAGCCGAGAAAAGTGCAGTGACGTCGCCCCCGTACGAGTTCTCTCCAATACTAAATGCTTTTAGCGTGGAAACCCACCAATGGAGGCTGCGCGAGGGGGATGAAGCTAGGGGCCGTAGCGCCGCATCCCTCTCGCCGGCAGTAGGGATTTTGCACCCAATATGATGTTAAGGGTGAGCCTGGAGCGCCGAGTACCAGGCGACAACAGTGACGTGGATTTTCAATTGCAATTGAAAAATTCAACAGGGCAAAAAGTACATCATAGAAAGCACTAACCGTTTCTGTGGAATTAGATTCTACAGAATGTTTGACTTGCAGTGATGAATTGTTTGTATTCTACTCGATACAAAATACAACGACGTAATAGAAATTGATATAAAGCTGTTAAAGCATTTCAAATTACGATCTAATCGATTATTTAAATATTTTGCTATCATGTACGAATACAAAAAAAAACCTTTTTTGTTGTCATTTGTGAAATTAACAAAATTGTTGTCTAATCAAAAATACTAATTTCGGTTGTAGGTCTGCTGTGTAACTCTGGCTCAATAATTTCGGATTTGGTTTACATTTAAGTGTAATATTACAAAGCACTTTTTTTAGGGTGAGTTGCCTAATTTAAAAAATATACATAACATTCAAAATTGAAACTGAGTGTGCAAAGCACCTTATTTTTTAAACCTCAAATTATTTTAATTGTCATTAAAAATTGAAACTGATATGTTAAGAATTCAGACCATCCCGTGATTTTTACGGTTCTGCATTAGTAATTAATAAATGTGTTAATTAATAAAGAAGAAATCTCGTTAACAAGGATACACATATTGTTATTATTTACAAACATGTTTTAGAACCACCCTCACTGTGTTACACGCGTTAGCAAACAAAATAGCTAGCAATAAGTAGTTACGCAATCTCATCTCCGTCTCCCAGGGGTGCGTGTCCGAAATGGTACACGCTAATACTTTTCCTTTCATTATGTTAGAATGGATGAACAGTAAACATCCTCGTATTCAATAGATGTAGAAATTATTGTTCATTCTCTAACTAGTTTTGAGCATGTCAATAAAAAATACAGTATTAAGCTGATTAAAATGTCTTTCTTTCTTTCTTTCTTCTCTTTATCTATACTGTATACTTACTATGCTTTATATTTTACTAGCTGACCCGGTGAACTTCATACCACCTCAGAATCAATAACTGTTGTGTTAACTTATTAGCTGAATTAAATTCAATTTTTTTATTAAGTTAAAAATTATACAATAATAAAAATTATACAATTATCGATGCGCAACTGTCCGTGTTTTGTTTTTGTCAGTATCAGAGATGGCGTTGTGTACGGATTTATGTTTTTTTACCTTTCCACTTATACGGGAATAGCGTTTCATTTTCTTTTTACGTGTGATTTATTATAAATATTGTATTTTTCCTTTGGAGGGGTGCAGACATACGTTCGCCGTTTGTCTCATTTTCGACAGTTGAAATTTAGTGTGAATAAAGAGGGATAGCATTGTATGTTTAAGAACAGAGGCAAAACAATCAGTGCATTGAAATTTGTCGGTTTTGAATTTTTGGACTTGATTCACTATTCAATATTATACAATGTGGCGCAAAATTAATCACCCTATCGGAAGATGTTATAATTTTTGCAAATGGCATCGTACGTCAATCATATTTAACATTTGTGAACTAGACAGCTACAGAATAGAAACAGAGAAGCAATGGAGCGCTATACACCGCAAGAGCGTGGAATAATTGTGTCGATTCAAGCTATAACGCTTTTAGCGATTTTGTGTCGAAAGTCACCATGAGCGCCAATAAGCATAATATTCGTTTCTGGGGCATTGAAAGTTCACGTGTGATACATGAAAAGCCATTACATCCACTCAAAGCCACTGTGTGGTGCGGCGTTGATACGGGAGGAGTATCGGGTCGTATTTTTTGAGGACGCCATTGGCATTACGGTCACTGCTGCTGGCGAACGCTACAGGGCCATGATAAACGACTTCTTACTTCCGGAATTGGATGAGCGGGGCTTGGTAAACATGTGGTTTCAACAAGACGGTGCAACCGCATATACAGCACGAGCCACAGTGGATATTGCGTAGGAAACGTTTCCTGGTCGCGTAATCTCTCGTTTTGGCGATTTGGTATGGCAGCAAGATCGCCCAATTTAACCATTCCAGACTTCTTTCTTTGAGGCTATTTGAAGTCGCGGGTTTATGCCAACAAGCCTCAGACAATCGCAGCCCTTAAGGACAGTCGAACAGTTATCACCGGAAATCTTGCGGAAAGTCATGGAAAATGCGATAAAACGGTCACAAATAAAATATCAACAGTGGCGGCAGCCACTTGACGGAAATCATCTTTTCCACTTAACAGAAAAAATTGTAAAAGTCCAAATAAAGATTTTTATTACTCAAAATCTTTTTTTTTTATTTAGTAAAAAAATTATTCAAAAACAAAATTGGATGATTAATTTTGCGCCACCCTGTACTTAAATGTCACAATATTGCGGCAGCTCTTTCAAAAGATGAGAATTCGTTCCATACAAAATGCATGAGGAAAAGAATTTTCTTCATAATTTTAATTTTCGTGAATTTTTACAATGTTTTAGCTATTCGGCGCGGAGATAAATCCAACAAATCAATGATCATAAAAATCGGTCCAGCCGTTCTTGAGTTATAAATGGCGTAACTAACCCGACTTTGTTTTATATATTAAGAAGGTTTTGTATATTATTATTATTATTTCTGTTATTTCACTAGTAGCATATCCACCTAGTAATAACTAAGCCTTGATTTCCGCATAATATGAACATTTTCAATTGGATTGTTTAATGTATGCACATCCAAATGGCAATTTCATTAATATAGTAATTTTTAGCACACCGCAAATGTTTCAAAAAATAAATAAATAAATAAATTTAATCATTATTGCGTATCCAAAATTATTTGATGCAATACGTATTATGCTCTTTTAGAAATGTTCGCATTTAAAGCCCTTTCATTATTTATTTATCAATGCTCTCCATGTGTGATAATTACTTCACAACCCCAAGAATGGCAGCGAAATCAACTTCATCCTACTGTTTGTTTGCCGTACTTAAATAGATACTCCATACAAAACAACTCAAGGTACACGGTTACAAATCTCATCCTATTCACCATTAATAATTACTAAACATACTTACTTGGTAATTAACGTTTTGTTAGATACTAGAAATCAAAACTGTAATCATAAGGTAATCATCATCAACCTAGAAAAATATATTAATCGCTTGAATCCAGAAATGGCGTGTATTAAATAGTACTTTGGTGGTCTTAATAATTTTATCACTCAGAAAGTAATTACAAAAATTAAATTAAAAATCATCACGATTTAAATGGTAAAATTCTGAGCGAACCCAAGCAACGGTTTAAACGCTCAAGGTTGTTTTTTTCCGGGTTTATGATCCTTTGAAGTGTGTATTGAAAATAAAGTACGATCATTAAATGAAAAGTAAACTAAAGAAACCTTTTTTCATTACGAGATATTTTAAAAGAGGTTTTTATATGCTGAAAGACTATATATGAAGGAAGGTACTTATAACGAACATCATGAAAAAAAGATACCTACATACCATCAAAGACAAAAGTTTAATATTTTTGAATGTAGCTATAACTTTGTGGTTATCCATTATAGAAAAATGAAACAATTCAACTTTGTATAAACCACTTATATAATGCGTAAATCCGACCGGTTTCGGAACAAACGTTCAATGATAATGATAGGTATATCAAAAGCTTAATGATATTCAAATGTTTGACAATAGGAAAAGATAAAGTGACACTCGTTGATTGTACTGCTCTACAACGCTTTTGTTAAAACTTTTTTATGTAATTTTTTCACTGTATATAAAAATTAAAACATCAAAAAACTAAATTGGAAATAACTGGAGAGAATGAACACTCAAGATTCAACTCAACAGGTCAGAGTAAGCGACTGCCAAATTACGAAGTCAATGCTGTCGCTAAGTAAAATTCACAGTTTAAAACAGTCCAATCACTTTATGTGATGCTTACGGTAAAACTACACAAATCAGCAATAACAACGAGTATCGACAATAATTGCCACCATTTGCAAACCGTTTTTGCTAAATGGTACTGACTTATATAATTAAAGACTTCAAAATCCGACGCGCGTTAAAGCTTGTACTGTGGTCGGCCTTGTATTTTATTTCGTGATGTCACAAAGGGAGTATCCAAAACGCCCTTATTGGATTTGGATTGCAGATGAAAATAATTAAGCATTAAACTTCTTCTGTGGTCAAGTGCTGAAGGAATCGGAATAATTGGGAAATAAATAAGGGTTAAGCCGCATACAAGGGTAGTCATTAATAATACACAGTCCCAAGTTAATTCGCAGGTTTTGCCAGCCCTGCGGAAGTATCCGGAGGTATTAGGTTTATTGATTCCGCACAAACATCCTCGTTGGGGTGGCCCAAAAATCTCGTCGATTGAGTTTGACCTACCTAGCGGCAGGGTTACGAGATTACCTGCCGAGGTACCTACAGCCTACAGGGTGGGCTCACTCTAATATATTATTGATGAAATAACTACGTGGTTGGCGGTATTACCTCCTTTGATTTAATTAACAAGCAATAATTCTAAGCGCCTGTACTACTAAAGAGATCAAACCGATAGAAGTATGTTATGGGCGTGTATGTGTACCCGAAGTAAGGTCAAGTTGACCTCACTTGAGACATTTGGGTAGTAATCAAAGAATGTGAAACAACATCAGTTGGGGAGATAACCTGCGTACCAACACTGTCGGTCTGACAGGGTGGGCTAGCTCTATTATATTATTAGTGAAATAACAATGTAGCTGGCGGTAATATAATACCTCCTTTGATTTAATTAGCATGCCTACATAATTCTAAGCATTTGTGCTACTGGAGAGATCAAACCGATGGGTGTATTGTGGACGTGTCTGTGCGACCAAAGTATGCTTAACTTTTGACCTTACCATTGACCAAAGCTTTTTCAAATATCGAAAATATCTTTTCAACAGTTATCTGTTATTTATTTTATAATCAATTTCATTGTCCTATCTGAGCCATCCAAGTTAATCAAAAACGAGTGATAGGAGATGAATGAATGAAATGAAGCATGGCTAAATAGTCCAGTCAAGGAAGGAGGTGTAGAGTGCGTAAGCAGGGACCTAAGCGATTCCTTCAGAAACTTGTTCAGGGTGCTTAGGATGTGAACACACTAAAAGTTCTAAGTGATATGAGCTAGGGGGGGGGAGGTGGGGGGAAGGTCCCAATGTATATCTCGAAAACTTTCTTGCAATAAGTACAAGCTCATAAAATTATCTAGAACTTAATAATTTTGTGTACTAATAAGGTTTATAATTTTATGTAACGAAATAGAATAAAATTATCAAGAGATAATCATCATCATCATTGCAAAATAAAGTTTTAAATTTTTCAAGTAATATGATTTTTGTCTACTTTAGTTAATACCTGGCTTTAAAGTGTGGTCACACATATTATCAGACGAACGAATAAAAGTTGTGTGTTAGTAATAAAATAAAAATAGCTTTTTTAGAATATGACAACATCTTACGAAAAAAACTTAAAATTTCTGTAAATGTTGACCAGTTGGAGATTAATTTGCATATGTATATATATATTCTACAAGGGAATTCAATTCTTTACAACTTCTTTCAAATGAATTTCTTTTTTTGACGAATATTTTCGACGATCTTGACACGGGTATTTCATAAAAAAATAATTACGTTACAATATGAAGGAATGTTTGATGAAAAATGTGAGGAAAAATGATTTTTTTCGAAAATATCTACATTTGTGGAGCGTGTAACTCAAAAACGGCTGGGATTTAGAAAATTACGTATAGAATAAAAGTTGTAGATAATTTCATGAGCTTTTACTTATTTTGAAAAAAATTTCCTCTGCGGCACACCGTTTTCGAGATATAAGCGGAAATCCGAAATTGGGACCTTCCCTCCCCCCTCCTCCCCTAGCTCAACACCTAAACGTCAGGACTTTTAGTATGTTCACACCCTAAGCACCCTTAATAAGTTTCTGAAGGAATCGCTTAGGTCCCTGCTCACGCACTCTACACTTCCTTTTGGACCATTCATTGACTGGACTAAAAGCTATTTCTCGAAAATATCGATTCAGAACGGGGTCTTTCACCAGGGCGTTATTTGGAGTATTTACTTTAGTTAGTTCTCCTTTTGTTCTATTGTTTTATACATTGCATAGGAAGAAATGTGATAATTACATTAGATTTTATTGCTTCATTATTATACAAAAATACAATAAACAATAGCCATAGAATAAATATAGATTAATTGGTTTTTATTTTGAAATAACTTGATAAGTAAAACTTCAGATTATAATACTTAATCATTGAAGACATATTAGCAACCCTCGAACGAAAATTTGAAACAGAAAAATCAGAAAAAAATTCAGTCGCATCTAGAAATTGAACCCAAAATCTTAGCCTCGCCGGAGCTATGGTCTAACCACCGAGCTAATTCGACCCTACCCCCTTCGCTCATATTAAACTGAATCATACTTCGATTAAGAACCACCAACATTATCTTCATTTTCTTGACGCATATTTTTATCGGCTGCTATTTTTATATATGATGTTATAGCAGAGCCCTGACAAGCCTAAGGTCCTGGATTCAATTCCTAGATCCGACCGAATTTTTTTCTGATTATTCTGTGTTAAATTTTTGTTTCAGAGACGCTTATCTTGTCTTTAATGATTAAATTTGGAATATACCTACTGTTACTCCTTGATAGTTAAGTTTATACCTTAAGGATATAAGTATAGATTTTCAGGGTATCGGAGACATGAAGAGCTAAGTCGTATCTCAAGTTCTAGAGGAAAGGTCGTGAATAATTAATTCTTGCCATTCAAAACCTCAGAACCACCTAGGTCTTAGGTAGGTACAGCATTATTTCAGACGGGAATGCTTTAGTTTCTATTTTTCAGATAGGAATGCTTCGAGAGGAATATATAGTTATAGCAACAATTTAAATATGAACAACAAAATGCACGTATTTTTCAATAAACTGTTTTGCAATTTATCTATTTAGTTATTTATTTATAATTTCTCCCCGTACATGCTATTATTATTTTACGTAAAAAAATAACCTCTCTAGGAACCTACCTCGCCTGTATTGATGTAAACATTTATAAATTTGAGTTAAGAAGCATAAGATAAACTACTATATTCATAAACACTAAAAAATTACGTGGAAAAAGAAAGAAATAAAAATATTCCAGATGGGTAAATTGAGAATGAATTGTAACAATATTAATACCATAAATAAATTAATCACTTTATCCAACTAGAAGCAAAGAGAATTGTTCGAAACAGAGTGACACTCTGATTTTGTCAAACGGAACTCAAATAAAATCTTATTTTAAAAAAAATCTTATAATTCAAAAGAAAAGTTTTATTTAAAAAAAAATCTTATTATAAAAAAGGGACAAGGATGAAAAAAATCTGTCAACACAAATGTCTTATTATTTCTTTTGAATTTAGCCAATGAATTGGAAGACTTTATGTAATTTGGCAGAATATTAAACATAAGTGGAGCCTGTCATAAATAGTTTATTTTGCCAAAAGATGTTTTAATGTGTACGGCTACAAAGTACACTGTTGCCATTAGTTTTCCATTTCTTTTTCAAATAATAAACAATACTTGTATAGTTCGTTAAAATACTATAATGTGTGGTCTGATTACCGTCGACAATTTTCGTCACATTTCGCATCAAATGAATTTTCAGGGAAACTCCGCGTATTTTCGTATGATGAATCGCTTTTTCAATCGCTTCAAAGAATCGAAAAAGTTTCCGATGAATGTTACTCGATATTTTGTCGAAATGGAATATTCGAACGTGTTGTGGTCGCGAGGAACGATTTTACGGCACTGGCGTGTAGCCTGGTTTCCCCTTGCCAAATCCCCACCACGTTGCACTCTCTGTGACGCTTAGGCCCTCCGTTCATGGAGATACTTACACACTACGTAATTGTGACTCAACCACAAGTACCCTGCAGATATACTACTCTTTAATGCTGGGTTCCGTACACGGCGCTACCCGAAATATACCGAACTTGATCATTTTTCACGTGAAGCCGTGGAGTTAACACGATGTCAATAGATGTCAAATTACTTTTTTCCAACATCAATCCATGCCTTCTCCACTAAGTCCTTTCTTACATATTCTGATAAAGTAATTCTGGTAAACACTAATTTTTTCCACTTCCAGAACAAATCTAACATTACTTTCATGTTCCGACGCCATTTCTGTCAAACGTCAAACGAATATAAGTATCAGACACAAATGATGCGACGCATCGCATGCGATCAGCACCGTCGGTATCGTGCAACAGATTGGAAACCGACAGACAGCAAAATCGTACGGGGGGTACTTACGATCGGCGCGTATGATGCGCTCACGAGGATCGAGTAGCTTGTAAGTAGCGTCATGTACGGAGACACTTAGTCTCGGCGTGGCAACCGTTCGCGATGGAGCTCCCACTCGTCGCACCCGCCAGGTGAGAGTTACGCTCTGTAAATCGTTTTTAAACTTTGCTTCGACGAATCTGAATGACGCCACTGGGATTGTTCCTTTGCCTCTGGTGGTGTGTAGTGTATCCGGATCTCGTCGCCAGTCACAATTGAGTCCAAGAACTCTTCGTCATTGATGTCGTAGCACTCAAGGAATTCACGGGCTGCTTCAAACCTTTGTTGTTTGTGATTTTCGGTGAGGATTTTGGGACCCACCTTGGGCAGACTTTGTGGTCTCCTAAATGTTCTGTCAAAATTTTGTTAACAGTGGTCTTATTAACATCAGGGATCATATAACAGAGCTCCTGAACCGTCACCCGGCGATCTGAAATTATTGTTTTTTCCAAATTGGCAATTTTTTCGTCTGAAACCGATGGCCGTCCGTCACGCTTGTAAATTATCTGCGCCATTTGCGCACGTTTTCGCACTCGTACACTTCAAGTAGGTGAAAACCGGGGTTTTGTTCTTTCCAAAAAAACGTAATTATAGAGCGTAATCCTTCCGCGGCGAGCGGAAGCTCCATTGCGAGCGGCTGCCACGCCGAGACTAAGTGTCGCAGAGAGTGCAGCGTAGTGAAGATTTGGCACAGGGAAACCAGGCAACACGCCAGTGTTGCCGGATCTCGCGTAAAATTGTTCCTCGCGACCGCAGCACCTTGAAGACTTTATTTTACGGATAGCCCTCGAACAAATGTAAGCAATTGTGCGCGTGTAAGTTTTATATTCGAGAAAGAGACATAGTTATAAGTTGACTTGGCGCTAGAAAGAAATACAAGAATATAATTTAGGTGCATAATCGATGTGTGTTTTGGTTCCTGAGCAAAGCTTGATAAGTATTTTAACTGAGCGCAGTATTTTTATCTGTCGTGCTTCAAAATATGTATTTTAATAAAAAAACTATAAAGCAATACGAAGCATTGCAAAATCAGTGTTTTTTGTTTGAAAATGTGATCGCTTAGTATATTTTAGATTCTTTAATTAAATGCCTACTGCGAATTCCTCACCAAACACGAGAGCCTTGTCTATTTATGGTAAGGAATTTTTTTTTGAAGTGACACTTCTATAGCCCCGTTGTGATTTGGATTTCGAATAAAACGAAAATGACGATTACTGCAACTGCGACGCATCACCTGCGCTCATCGGTCACTTTGATTATGATGTCACTTTTAAAGGCTCTTATTGGTTGAGATATGAAACGGAAATTACGCTAGGTCTGCGCCCATTGGTCGCTTTGATTATGACCTCACTTTTCAAATATTGTTTTAGATTGTTTTAACTTTCGCTTCAACCGCGTGTAAACTGCACTCGTATCTTTTTTTCCTTTGTAGCACTGTATAAGATGTAAAAAATGTGTTGTTATTAATAAAAACATACAAAATATTTAATAAATAAAAATAAATAACAAAAAATAAATACACAAATAATTTGGGTTGTGGTTTTCTTGTATCATGTGACAAATTAAGTAAATTAGAAAAATGATACTAAAACATTAAAATATGTGTGCCTGAACTTTAAAAATAAAATAAAATACGTTTATTGGCGATGTTTGTTTATTGCATAAATCAAAGCAGGTGACTGGTGTTATGCTGGAATTTAAACCTTAATCAGCATCTACATAAGGAGAATTATTGTTAGCGGCCCGATTCCACTTCCCGACTCGACGTGGTGCATGGACTTAAAAATGTTATCCAAGAGTTATTTTCTTTCTTAGTAGTTCCGTTGGAAAAAATACAAGCTTTATAAATTGAAACAGACGAAAGATTAATTTGGGATGAAAATACAGACATCATATTAACTCGGCACGTCAAAGAGCCAATTAGTCTTAACGAATAGATTTATTGGATTCAGATAAACGTATTACTTTCGAGCCAAGAGGATCGAAATCTAATCAAATTTTCGCTTACATACATGTAAGGTAGAACTAGAATATATATTTAATCAATACATTATGATCAGCCTAATAGGTACCTAATAAACTATTGAAGTTCCCATTGGGGCTAATAGAGTTCGAACCGTCTCGGCTTTGTCATGTCCTTCGGTGGTTGATTTAGAATTCCACGCCAGTGTTTGATCACTTCAACTAGACAAAGACGGACTTCGGTAACGACATTCAGGAAATAATACAGTGTCTCGTTGATGTCTTAATCACCGCAGAGATAAACTAGTGGTATGTGCTTGTGTTGTGGGCGTGTCTGTGTCCAAATTAAGGTTTTTTTTATCCTCCTTTGAGTATAGTTCAGAAAAAGTTTTAAAATATTTTTTGAAAATTATATTTGAACAGATAATCAATTCCATTGGCCTGTCTGATGCCTGTCAGTTGATAGGTATTGGAAGGAGAATATACACACACTCTGGTTTGGAGCCGCAAAATGCTTGCCCCTGTGCAGAAACGGGAAGTCCGTCCGATAAATTCCCCTACCACAAGCGAATTGCAATCTTTTTGCAGTCATTACTCTACCGGTTTTACAATGAAAGATTCTCCGAGGAACGGGCGTCATTAAGCCCTTTTGAACAGGTGCATAGTCGAAAATCAAGCGCCCAACACACACATATATATATATATGCATGGTTTACATTTGTCATATGAGAACGGGTCGCTTCGACGACACGTTTTAGGGGTAAACAGCACGGATGTGGAATGATTTGTAGGTCTATTTCCTCCCTCCTACAACATGGGTCTCTTCAAGACATGTTCACCCCTTCATGTTCCTTCTTCCTCTCCTCAAAAAGACCCTCAAATCCTCATCTTCAGAGATATCATAGACGCCAAGGAAAACTATTTTCCTCAGGGGAGTTTATGCAAAAAATTGTGACGTGAAAGGCAACGGTGGAAGAAACAAGGCCAGATCTAGGGAATCAGACATACGAATCGCTTCATGACAGTAGTCAGAATAACCTAAGATAGATACCTAAGTATTTAGAATAGAATAGACGGCCGGCGTAGTTAAGCGGTAAGGCTCTTGACTCGCACACCGAAGGTCGCGGGATCGAATACCGGTGTGGCAAATAAATTATTATAAGCTTTCCCTGAAGAAGGAACGTTTGTTCCGAAACCGGTCGGATTTACGCATTATATAAGTGGTTTATACAAAGTTGTATTGTTTCATTTTTCTATAATGGATAACCACTAAGTTATAGCTACATTCAAAAATATAAATTTTATATGATTAATTTGTGTTATTTCACAATTTATTCATTTAAAATAATATATTGTAGATATATTTGCGGCAAGTTCCAGAGTGGAAGATACTCTCAGTATCGCCCTGGTGTAAGACCACCATTCAGAATTGAAAGTTGCTTGAAATAGCATTAGCCGTATTTGGTGACCAGATCTGAATAGCCAGGTACTTTTCCATCTTCCTCTTCCCTAACTCTTTCCCCTCCTCACTACCTTCAGCCTCACAACATACCCCAATTGGGGGTGCCATAGTCCCACTGGCTTCAGACGGGAGCGGTTGGCACTCTTGTGCGATATTCATATAAAAAAGATACCTAAATATATAATATATGTGACGATGTATGAATGTAAATGAAGCAAGGGGTTTATACCAAAACCGAGTTGTGTGACGGCCCATTTTCTGCACCTATTATTGCGGCAAAACGGTGTGATGGTTAGTATGTTACTAATTTTGTTTTATTTTTGTATTGAAAGTTGATTCATAGAAACTGAACAATTCATCAAAGTATATATATATGGAGGCCTCAGCACAGGTGAGCTACCCAGTGGGGTCGACATTGCTGATTTGTATTTAAAATAAAAGATATTATATCAAATAAATATATAAATATTCAAGATCAAATTTGATGAATTTTTCAAGTTCTGTGAAATAACCAATAATAAATTTAGTTAAGTTTTGATAAGTTTGAATGAAAAAGTTAAAGAAGTTGTTTTTAGAGACCACGTTCCACAATCGTAGGTTACCGCTGGCATTTTCTAATTTTGTTCCTGACCAGTTTACTTTATTTAAGCAATATTTTCATTTGCAGTACCCCATACGGGTAGCAATATCTGCTTAGCTATACCTACTAGTAGAGAATTTTAATACAACCACAATGTGCTACCAATAAATTATTCAAACAAATCTAATATCCCTTCGAACATAACAACAACTCAGAGAATCCTGAAACATAAGCTCACTTCCAAAACTTTTGCGAAGTAAGCTCCTACCTTTTTTAAATCCTTTAAAAGGATACGTTTGAATTTGGGATGAGAAAAGTTAGAGTGATGAATAAAATTTATATATAGCCACCTTCTGCTTGGAAAGTTTTCGTCATCGCGGGAAAGTTGGCGTCGGTTATACACAAGTACAAGTATGTCCGGTTTCATGGGAGTTCTAAAAAATAATTCTACTGACGTATGCCGCGGGGAGTTTCGAATATTTTTCACAAAGTTTATATCGGTACTGAAACTGAAATGTTCATAATAAATTTGATGAGATCTACACTAGTAGTCGCCTACCACTTGGCTTTTCCTGAATTTTCAATATTTAACACATGGAACAAACGATATGATTTAATTTATGTCTTACTTTTTGAGAACTGAATGGATTATGTGAACTAAAAAAATAGCGTTAGACTAGAAATTATATATATAAAAAAGTCAATTCAGGAAAATTAATTGTTGCAGTCAAATAACTAAGTACGTACTGCTATATTATAAACTAAAGATTGTTTATATGTTTTATGTGTAATAGCTACCTTACCACTCATAATATAATTTCTCTATCTAAGGGGCAGGTATGGATACCGCCGTCCAGGGAACCATTTATTGATTGAACTCATTAAGTATGCTGGACCAGCGATTCATATTATCGTAGCAAAACTATTTTCAAATATTGTACGTTACAGGCATATCCCGAATGAAATGACGGAAACGGTAATTATTCCCATAATTAAATCAACAAATCTTGATCCATCCGTGATCAATAACTACCGACCATTTTCACTCTCAACCACATTAGGGTTAATTTATTTATTTCTTTGTTTGTTTGTTTGTTTGCTTGTTTGCTTGTTTGCTTGCTTACATTTTTAGCATGTAATTATTAACCCTACTAGGGTTCGCCTGTATCGGGGTTAACACAGTTAATAATGATTGTATGTTTCCTTTGGGGGGTGCAGACATACGTTCACATTTTGTCTCATTTTCGACTGTTGTTTTTAGTGTGTAAGAAAGAGCGTCAGCATTATATATTTAAGAACAAAAGCAAAACCATTGACATTTGACGTTTTTGAATTTTTGGAATTCACTCACTTCAATATTACCCTTGTTACTAAATTCCATACTTTCAAAAAATGACGTTACGGTCTAACAATACGTCTCGATGCGATGAGGCTCGGTGCCTTTGAAGGAAACAGACCTACCTACTTATATCGTGTATATCATCTTTTGAAAGAACTGCAGCATTATAGCGACACGGTACCGTAACCGTGATTCGTAACGGTAATTACGAAAGCGCACATTTAGTCCATCAGCCTAGTTCTCCGGCTCACTTACGAGTGACATATCTGACATCGTTCTCCATCCTATTTGACTTTTGTGACCACAGTTTTGTATGGACTGATTTGGAGTTAAGGCCCGATTGAACAATATTAGGATTACGAAACATGTCCACAAAGGATTTTACATTGTAGGTTTTATCTTATTTACACACTTCATTTATAACCAGTGCCCACTGACTTTTTATTAAACCTTGCAAAAATGTTTATTTACGTTTTAATTGCCCTTTGTGCACATATGCGATAACGTGGTAAATTTATTAAAACCATTATTAATTGTATAATTACTGTAATTTATTTTATGCTAATATGTTTTCCAGTTAAACGCCCATAGACCATCAGAATTCATTATTTTAAAATTTTATATATGTTGTTCGAAAGGCCATCCGTGTATCCTACATTTTGTTCTTAAAACTATAAACTATTTAATATTTAACGACCTCCGTAGTCCAGTGGGTAAGACTCTTGACTCACAATACGGAGGTCGCGGGTTCGAACCCGGCATGCGCAATTTAATTTTATTTGATTAATTTGTGTTACTTCACAATTAATTCATTTAAAATAATGTATAGTATATTTGCGGCATGTTCCAGAGTGGAAGATACTATCAGTATCGCCCTGGTGTAAGACCACCATTCAGAATTGAAACGTTGCTTGAAAATGGCTTTAGCCGTGTTTGGTGACCAGATCTGAATAGCCAAGTACTTCCCAACCTTCCTCTTCCCCACCTCCTTCCCCTCCCCACTACCTTCAACCTCACAACATACCCCAATTGGGGATGCCATAGTCTCACTGGCTCCAGACGGGAGCAGTTGAGATTCTTGTGCGGTATTTACTGTAAAAAAAAAAAAAAAATTAAAGTATTTTTCTGGTGCTCAGATTAATGATCTTTAGCATTCTATTTTTTTTAATATTTATACTTTTACTGAAAAGTTTACTAATTATTTAACACTTCAGACTCATTTTTTCGCTTTTGGGAATAGCTCATATTGGTCTCACAGAAATTGTTGTATCGTTTACTTCATAGTGAGAAATATGATCTAAACAGCGTTATAATGAGAAAACAACACGATTTACAGAAAATCTAAAAGTCACTAGCAGAAGAATAAAATCGCACACCTATATAAAATCAAAGATTCCCACCTAAATTTGAAAAAAAAATTGAAATTATCTATATTTTTTATTAATTACTTTTTTCATGTAAGGATAAAAAAGTGGGATGAAAATAACTTTTATTTGTCTAATAAAATGTATGTGGGCTTTTATTATTTTATTATTTACTAGCAGATCCGGCCACACGTTGCTGTGGCAAACGAAACACAACGCCATCTACTGACAACGCCATCTACTGACAACGCCATTACCCAACCTTGAATATTATCAACCTCTATTAGTGAAAATCGCATGAAAATCCGTTACGTAGTTTAAAAGATCTAAGCGGGCAGACAGCGGGAGTGTATTATATTATACAGTGTACTACATATTACATTTTTTTTTTTTTTATTTAGAGTAATTTTAGTTGAAAAAACTTTTAGGGAGCCACTTTTAATTTTTATTTTTGCATTCAAAAGGCGTATTTCATCACCTTTCAAAAAATAATTCTTAACTTTCGGATACGTTCATAATTTATTGATTCATTTATTTGTAATGTAATGCAAAGCAGAAGCATTCTGACCTTACGACATAATATGATCGCGGCCTTAGACGAGTGCAGCGATCGTCACACTTTTCTGGTCTGTGGGCCGCACACTTATGAATTGGATATTATGTACATTAGCAATGCCGGCCTCCCTTTATGGTGTGGATGGGTGAGGAGTGGATATATATATATATATATATATTTCCTTCGACATATCTCTGTGATGCTTCGTTTTAGAAAATGAGCTTCCTGAAAAACAAATACCGCATTGGCCTTTCCTCTCATCTAGTAGACGCAATTAGGATTGCATGTACTTGTCCCAAAGACGCCGACAAAAGAAATAATTAAAAAATACATACCATTACATTATAGTATAAAATTACAAAAATTATATTTTTTTTTGTTAAAATATTTTTTTAATGTACTATTCTTTTCAATTTACATACATATATATATATATATATATATATATATATATATATATATATATATATATATATATATATATATATATATATATATATATATATATATGTATGTAAATTGAATATATATATATATATATGTATGTAAATTGAAAAGAATAGTACATTAAAAAAATATTTTAACAAAAAAAAATATAATTTTTGTAATTTTATACTATAATGTAATGGTATGTATTTTTTAATTATTTCTTTTGTCGGCGTCTTTGGGACAAGTACATGCAATCCTAATTGCGTCTACTAGATGAGAGGAAATGCGATATTTGTTTTTCAGGAAGCTCATTTTCTAAAACGAAGCATCACAGAGATATGTCGAAGGAAATATCGCTAGAAAATATTGTGCGCTGTCTCGTTAACATTTATAGTTGCTAGGCACACTTCTCCAAAATTCAACGTACTTTCTGCTTTTCACGGTGTTCAATGAAAAGAACTTTGAGTTGTGTGTCTTATTTTAATGACTTCGTTCATCAACTGTGTTTTGAGTTGTGTGTCTTATTTTAATGACTTCGTTCATCAACTGTGTTTTGAGTTGTGTGTCTTATTTTAATGACTTCGTTCATCAACTGTGTTTTGAGTTGTGTGTCTTATTTTAATGACTTCGTTCATCAACTGTGTTTTGAATTGTGTGTCTTATTTTAATGACTTCGTTCATCAACTGTGTTTTGAGTTGTGTGTCTTATTTTAATGACTTCGTTCATCAACTGTGTTTTGAGTTGTGTCTCTTATTTTAATGACTTCGTTCATCAACTGTGTTTTGAGTTGTGTGTCTTATTTTAATGACTTCGTTCATCAATTGTGTTTTGAGTTGTGTGTCTTATTTTAATGACTTCGTTCATCAACTGTGTTTTGAGTTGTGTGTCTTATTTTAATGACTTCGTTCATCAACTGTGTTTTGAGTTATGTGTCTTATTTTAATGACTTCGTTCATCAACTGTGTTTTGAGTTGTGTGTCTTATTTTAATGACTTCGTTCATCAACTGTGTTTTGAGTTGTGTCTCTTATTTTAATGACTTTGTTCATCAACTGTGTTTTGAGTTGTGTGTCTTATTTTAATGACTTAGTTCATCAACTGTGTTTTGAGTTGTGTGTCTTGTTTTAATGACTTCGTTCATCAACTGTGTTTTGAGTTGTGTGTCTTATTTTAATGACTTCGTTCATCAACTGTGTTTTGAGTTGTGTGTCTTATTTTAATGACTTCGTTCATCAACTGTGTTTTAGGGAATCCAAACTAGCTTAATAATTTTTCATCGTTTTTAAAATTCCAAGGGTTTTCTAGGAGAATAAAAAAGTTCCTAAAATTTCTCACACCATTAAATCTTTTTAGAATTTCTGCAAAATATTCCTTCAAGTGAGATACTATATATTAATGGACACTACCGGCAATAGATACGTCGGTTCGCAGAGCGGCAACTGTCCAACAGTTGGAAAATTATAAAAGTCTCCTTCTTCGAGCTCGTTCCTGTTCCCGTCCTCGTAATTCTATTTAGTTAACGTACGAAAAATCAATTTTGGTAGTCTACTAAAATTATTTTCTATGTCGCGGGCCGCACCAATATCTGCCCCGGGCCGCAGTTTGACGACCACGGCCTTATACCCTTACAGGTTAAATAAAAATAAGATTTTCTTATTTTTATTTAACCTAGGATAATGTTCATTTGCATAAAAACAGAGCTCTTCAAAACAAAACAAAAATACATGTTTAAATGTGATTTTATCGAAATGAAAACGTGATTTTATCGAATTTTCGGTGAAGCCCTTCGTCGGGATCAGGTGCCGGGCGCTACTAGTTTTTCATCAACTATTCTCCATTGAATGATCACTAGGTCAAGCCTCACCTGTGGATTCAAACAGTCCTAACCCATCGGGTAAACCAGGTGAGCGTCATCAGAAACAGTGACAACTAACAGTGGACGGCAATGCTGTTAGCAACGCCCACATGCCTACAGACATTGCGGGTGAACAGATGTGATCAGTTTAGACAGAAACCGCAAAACGGAACACACTTTGCTATTGGATTTCGATGCATTCAACCTCCCATGATCTCCACCATCAGTTGGTAGAAGAAGGATCAATAATCTCCAATAGGCATTAGGTTTTTAATTAATATAGGATGGAGGATTATAACATATAAAATCACACATGTGAACATGTTATTGAAATGCCAGGAGTAAGTATATTAGACCAAATATCGGGGATCCATAGGAGCCCGAGTAGAAATGGCTTCCAAGAAACTGGTCGTCATATATAGGACTGGCAGATCCTTTGATAGTGACCAGCTGCTAACCCTGTACATCTCAAGTATGCCCAATAGTAGAAATAAAAAAATAATCACACAAATTAAAATTAATATAATATAATTAAACTTAAGAAGACCAGTATTATTTACCTAAAAAATCAGTAAAGATTACCGTAGACCTTTTTAAGATTACATTACTATTACTTGTCAAATTAATTAAGTGAAATCAGGGTTTCGTAAGAATGCCAGGGAAAATCGCTTATGCGGTGAAATATATGTTAGGTGGTTATACATTTTCCTCCACCAAATACATTTGAAATCTGACGAAAGCTTAGTTTTACACCTAATCTAGTTTACGTAAACTCATTACATAGTGCTGCGCCAAGTATTATACTTTGTTGCTGCACGAACTTTGATTTTGAAATCACGTTCCGCATTATTTGTAGTTGCGATCCTCTACATACTTTCAAACTGCAATCGGATACATTTATTATTTAATATCGGAGTTTCAACTGATCGCCTTTGAAAATGCATTTCAAACTTTTACGAAGTTTATCTGTTAGAATTTCGACTTAACTTTAAGAGTTAACATTTTTATTTTCACATTAATTATCATGGAACATTGTTGCATAATCCATAGAGTAAGTAATCTCTTGCGTATTGTTTAAACTTTGTATTGAGAGTTTCAGGCTTCTATACGCATCCCAACACGTAATGAAAATTATCCATTTTGAAATAGAAAAAAAAGGTCGTTTAAAATAGTGAAATGGAGACATCTATCTCCCAGGAACAAAGTCTTCACCTCGAATCTATGAAGGCGTGCATCTTCCCTAAAACTGCACGTTTGCGATGTAAAACTTTGGTTTATGTAGAGAATGAGATGTTTAAACACAGGCTTTAAAAAAAATTAAAAATTTACTCAAAATACGAGTGTATTGACTTTGGATGAATGCGTTTTTTTCTTATGAAAACATTTTTTAGGCAATTTTTTTGCGACCAGGCTCATACGGCGCTTTCGATTACACTATTAAATTTATCAAAGTCTCGTACTGAATACAAAATTCTTAAGATTGATAATAAGTTTGTGTTGTGTGTTGTATTGTCCTATATCAAATATATAAATTCATTTAGCACTTTAAATTTTATCATTTTTCGTAACTTTCATATATAGCTTCTTTTACTCACAATTTTGACGTGTGTGTCACTTTTTACTAAGTATTTCAATGCATTTTGTATTCACGCACTATTTCGTCTGTGGTCATTTGGCAGCTTTCTCCTTTTCATGTAAAAATGCTCAATTTCATTTCTTGCGAACGGATTTTACAAAGCAAGTGCTCAGATTAGAATCAATCTCTCTATAAACTTAGTATTCAAGTATATGGGGTTTAAAAAAAGATTAATAAAATTAAAAATCTAACATCAGGATTCCGTTGGAACCAAAATCAGAGAAGAAGCCCGATGAGGGGTTAATTAATGTGTGTTGAATTAGTTACGAGGCAATAAACATACCTCTAATACTATTACTCTTTTAAATTTAACATCATCTGGCATACAACAGTGATTTGTGAATTAATGCATTTTTTTTCTTTAAATTAATAACAGAAGCTTTGTAAAAGTAACAGAATGAACGAAGTATATACGTAATATTATTTTCTCGAGATTCTTACGATGCATTTCCAAGTTACCCGCTAGTAAAATTTTCTCTCTTTTTAACATAATGTTATTCAGAAGTAACAACATTGCTTGAGTAAATTCATAGTCGTTTCCATGGAAGATTTAACTTGTAGGAATTTTCCAGCGTAATTTATTTTCGGAAAGTTTGAAATATTATGCTTGATAGTGTAGCGTGCAGAATAACAGTAGTTTTTATTGTGTCCACGTAAGGTACATTTAAAAAAAATAATAGTCGAGTTATATTGTATGGTCAGTGGTTGAGTGGGCATAGCGCTTGGGTCCCTCCATCACAACACAAGCAACATTTTCGGCTTTCTGTGGTGGTAGTAGGAGATTTTCAAACATTGTTGGGTTATTGGTAACTCGGGAATGTTTGTCTTTCTTTTTAAAAAGAATAAAAGAATATGCGAGAAAATTTTATTTTAACTAGCAAAACGTGATTAATTAGAAAATGTCGCTACATTGCGATACTAACCTACTTTTTTGATTAACCAACTTTCGACGAATTTTATTAATCTATCGTGTACTTAGATTTGGACAAAAAATTGGGGTACTTTTCGCGATAAAATATTGATCAAAATAATAATTTTGAAATAAAATATTTAGATTTTTTTAATTAGTTCCACACAGGGAGGCCTTGAGGGTACTAATTTTCCTCGGGGCCTATGCCATCTTAGGGGATGCTGTGTGGAGGGTTTTTTTAAGGAAAGGATGGTGAAAAGTTCTGGGAAGGAAATAGGTATGGGGGGTAGGTAGGAAACTGGGGGTCAGTGTGTCCAGGCGTTACGGACGTATGAATCAATCCCTCCAACCGCGGGCGATGGGTTGACAGATTCCAGCTGGAGAGGATAAAAGACCTACCTCAACCAATCCCTCCCGATCCTACCCACCACGCGGCAGGCAGGTAGACAAACCTCGTACCATGGAGTCACTAAACGTAGCAAACCATTTAGGGCGACCTATTGCAGAGGTTTTGGTTATCTAATAAATGGTTCCCGGGGTGGGGCGCCAGTACCCATACCCGCCTCTTAAATTGTATCTAGTCGTTTTAACTGACCAAACTTAACTTCACTTAAACTTTCATGTCGGGCATTTGGGTTTCGAAAAGTTCTGCATTAAGTGACAACAAAATTAATATTTTTCTGGCTAAGTCTAAGTAAAAATTTAATTGGGAGGCGGAAATGGGTACCGCTGCCCCGGGAACTTTTATTGGATAACCAACACCTCTGCCATAGGTCAACCCAAGTGGTTTGCTACGTTTGGTGATTTAACAGGGGTGCCCGGGTTCATGGGGTGAGGTTTGTCTAGGTCTTGGAGGCGGATGACCAGGACACACTAAACCCCAGATTCCTACCCACCCCTAAAACTCATTTCCTTCCCAGAACTCTCCTCTCCTTCCTTTCCTTAAAAAATCCTCCTCACAGCATCCCCAAAAATGACATAGGCCCTGAGGAAAATTATTTTCCTCAGAGCCTCCTATGTGGAGCTCATGTAAAAAAGGAGACAAATTAGATAATCTTGTCATAATGTGGATATATGACAAGAATTCCCGATTGCCAAACCAGGGAACACCGCACTTCGTGGCTTCAAAATCTACATGAATGGTACGAGTGCAGATCCCCAGACTTGTTTCGGGTTGCACGCTATAGGGTTGCAATAAGATCTCCCTGATGATAGCCAACCTCCAATACCAAAGGCACAATATACCGTGCAATAATAATCATACAATGCCCAACTAATTGGTTTATTAAACGTCTTATCCAAAATTTAGAAAGATCGTCTTTTTTAAACATTTTTATTCGGTACAGGAGTAATGAGAGTTCCTTTGAACCAGGGTATAAACCTTTTGTTACCAGTTTTATGTGGGTAATTTGTAAGGTTTTAGATAAAGCATTTTCCCTAACGAGCGTGAGGGTGCAACTTTCGCCCTTATCATCAGAGTTGACCCCAGCCCGAAACGGGAATTTGTCGGCGTGATATCGGCGGCTGCGGTCAGACACCCGCGAACTTTCATGCACTCCGTGGCCTTCTAAAAACTAATTTTAAACTTTTAGGTAGGTACTCTTTGCTATTAGTAACCGAAGACCATTCGAAATCGAAACGTTAGCAAAAATGCGACAGCCGTGGTTAGTGACCAGATTTGAATCACCAGATATTTGGTTACTACATGTCTGACCTTGATAATGGACATTATAACGCTGTTCATAAAGTTGGGTAAAGAAGGAGGTAGCGCAACCCGGCATAATACCCCAAAAGTAAACCACTATAAAACCAAGTACTTCTGCAACTCCTTAGTTTCACCATTTCCTTAAGTCTCAAATAGTCTTCCCACTGACTTCGGGTTGTTGAGACTTTTTTGCAGTAGGTACCTATTTAAATTGATTTAGTCACTTACGAGAGATGGGAAGGCTGATAGAGATATTGAAAGAAGGGTGAATGCCGGTAACTCCATTAATGGAGGACTGAATGCCGTTGGCGCTAATAAAAAACTGTCAAAAGAAGCTAAGCTAGCAGTCCACAATGGAGTCCTGGTACCTACCCTGATGTATGGCAGTGAGGCATGGAACTGGCAGAGGAAGGATGAAAGTAAACTGAATGCTGTGGAAATGAGATCTCTGAGGCATATGTGTGGTAAAATAATGTATGATCACGTGAGAAATGTGGATATCCGCAAATAATGTTAGGCTGATGTAAGCATAATGAGTAAGATTAAGAAAGGGACCCTTGGATGGTTTGGGCATGTAGAGCGTATGAAGGAAGAAAATAGTGTAAGAAGAATATACGACGCGAATGTGAATGGTAAAAGAAGTCGGGGACGCCCGAGGAAGACATGGCACGATCAAGTGAATCAGATAATTGAGTCGGGCCATGTCAAAAGTCAGAATAATAGAAGAGTATGTATGAGGCGATGAATGAATGTGCGTGAGGCAAAGAGTGTGTGCCAAGACCGAATTTGTTTGATGGTCCATCCTCTCTGCCTACCCCTGCGGAGAAACGGCGTGATGGTTAGTTAGTTAGTTAGTCACTTTCGCAACAATCATACTGACATCAATAGAAAGTGTTAATTTTCGTACAACAGACAGGAACGTAAGATATTTATTTTTATATTTTAATTTTCGATTTGGGAGGCGGGAATGGGTACGCCACCCCGGGAACCTTTATTGGATAACCAACACCTCTGCCATAAATCACCCCAAGTGGTTCGCTACATTTGGTGATTTAGCAGGGGTGCCCGGGTTCATGGGGTGAGGTTTGTCTAGGTCTTGGAGGTGGATGACCAGGACACACTAAACCCCAGATTTCTACCCACCCCTTAAACCATTTCCTTAGCACAACTCTCCTCTCCTTCCTTTCCTTAAAAAAAACCTTCCATATAGCATGATGATGGAAATTATTTTCCTCGTGGCCTCCTGTGTGGAGCTCATGTAAAAAAATATATATTTGTTTATATATTTTAAACAATGACTTTCATAAAATTAATTTTTATTAATTATCGACATCGCCCCGTTAACGCTGTTAACTCTGTTTTGATATTTTTTTCCTATTGATTTAAAAACGAAAAAAAATAGTCTTGTTCCTTTCCAGGTACCTACACGATATCCAGAAATTCGTAATAAAAGCGGGAAACTGCTGGGTCTACATTATATACATAACCAAAAAAGACATTGAATGGCCGATTTTTTTTTCAAAGTTGGCTTAAAAATACCAAATCCGGACTGGATTTGCTCGAATACGAAAGCTTAAACCAAAAAAATGGACTCCAAATGTGATCTAGATTCACCAGTTTTTTGCTTTCACTGCGATTTTGGAGACCGTGTTTAGTCAACAATCTATTAAACAATTTTTTTTTGGCAATACTGATTAAAAATACAAATTAAGTTACATCGGTTTCATAGTTACATAAGTTTTAACACAGAAACAAAAAATTGCCTCTCCTCACCATAAAGATACAATGCTCTAGTGTTTGGTGGGGGAATTCTAGCTCAATTACTAAATTAAAAGATCGTGTCGCGAAACTGCAACTCCACTGTAAATTGGCGTTAAGTGCTGCAGAGCAAAGCCTATGCAACCCTCGAAGGACCAGTCCCGAAACTACATGATCGCTAAGTCATACGGGACGATTAAATATCGAACACTCGCAAAACCTGATGGATAGTCAGTCGATAGTTCAGATCTGTGCTTTTGGAAAATTAGATAAGCCCAGATTGGAAAAAGGAAAATAGGACTCACCGATGCAGATGGGGCCTCTCTGAACTCCAGTTTGTGGTGTAAACTTTACAATGTTTAAATTTAAAAATCTAGGTATTCTTACAGCAAGAGGTTACGATACATGCGCCCTGTCTGAGATGTTAATTTGCACTGAACAGCAAAGTACACTGTCACCTCTCCAAAGTTGAGTACTTTTTCTTGCAACAATTTTTCATGATGACGTTTAGGATGGAAAGATTAGGTAGGTGGGATAAATTCAGGATTTTGATTTATGCTACCCACCAAGTCTGCGAACGCAATACTCAATCAATCCCATGTAATAATGCGCGAACAATAAGTTTAAAAATCATAATATGTATAAATTAAAAAATCATTATAAATTAATGAATCGTGTAAGTTAGTAACAAAAATTATTTTAATTAGTAAGATGTAAAGGATATGTAAGAAAGAACTTAAGATTTATACAACAGTAGACTTAAAGATATAGAAACTAAGAAATGAGAGAGAATGAAGAGGATGAATGAGAACGACAAGGATGCTAATTGAATCAAAATAATTAAATACCACGGATCACGACAGAAATGATGCCACGAGCTTTTCCTAGTTGCGTTGACATAAAAATTCCAGGTAGAAAAATTTATCCAACCTCATGACGACCGAGTTCACCATTCGATTTTTTTTCCGTCACACACAAATATTCTGATTAATGGTTAAACGCTCTGGTTGTTCATTGTTAATTATTAACTACATGTTCTTAAATTGATTATCTAGATAAAAATGTTCCACCACTGTAATCAGCTGTAAAATCATTTTTGAAAGAAAGAGCAAACTAAAAAGAAACGATTCGTCAATTTATCGAAGTTGGGGTTTCAACGATAACAAGTGATTTCATAAATCTTTTTTTTCATATCCATAAATAGAGACAAATTAAATGGATTCTTGGAAATTGTTGTATTTTAATCAAAGATCTGTCAGATAGACATTTAAAGAAAACAGAAATCCCTATTTATAGAAGATATCAAGATTAAACTCTTATATAGCCTACCCACGTCACTAATAAAACCAGTTTCGAATATATCTTTCTATTTCAATTGCTTCTTAGAAAATGTTTCAGAAATAGGTTCAAAATATGAAAGGTTTAAATTTGATCAAATTCCTACAAGGCTTAATGTTTTTGTTAACAATTTTTTGTTGCCAAAGCCTTGTTTGTATTATTATTTTAAAATGAATTAATTTTGTTATTTCGAGGGTTTGATGTCTGTCATGGTTCAATAAAGTGGTTGGTAGGTGTGAAATCTGTAACATACAGTAAAAATCAAAATCAAATACAAACCAAATAATAAAAAAGGTTTTTTTACTAATCAACGAGAAAAGGCTGGCTTTCTTCAAGGGACATCTTCACCTTTATCATATTAAATGTAATCAGAATATAATACATGACATGGATATTATACAGGCTGTCCCGTGAATTAAGGATCAAATTGAGCGGGGTGATAGACGAGATTATTTTCACTTCTTCAAACACAGCAAACTTAAAGGCACCATTTTGACTACCACAACACGGGCAATAGCCTAGTGTGGTAGTCAAAAAATACCAACAATGTACCTATCATGTAAACATTTATTAAATAATAAAAAAATAAAAAAAAAATAAAAATTTAATTCAAAATTAATACAATATTCAGTTTAAATCACGAGTATTGTTTAAAAAACCGACATGTTTCATAAACAATGCTTACTTCATCAGCGTTTACTTAATATTGAGTTTTAAGTACACCCTGATGAAGCAAGCCTTGCGTGTGTGTTTTTTCAAACAACCAGTATGCCTTTTTCGTTATTTGTTTTTGGGGTGTTATGCCGTGTTGCGCTACCTCCTTCTTTAGCCAACGTTTCGGACAACGTTACAGTGTCCACCATCTGGGCAAACGTTGGCTAAAGAAGGCGGTAGCGCAATACGGCATAACACCCCAAAAACAAACAACGAAAATACTTTTGGCCGTGAAAATCTAAAAACGTATCTAACCAGTATGCCATCTAAAAAATATTGAATTTTTTTTTTTTTTTCTAATTATGTTGTTAAATGTTGTTTCTGTGTAATACAAGCATTTTTTATAAGTCCATATCCGTATAGGATAGTAAATTTATTTTTTTGTAATATTGTTTGTTTAAACAAAAACTCGTCAAGTTTGGAAGTTGTCAACATTTTTACTTTAAAAAGGGGTAATTATTTGCCCATTTCCTTTGATCCACGACTTACCATACAGTGACATCAGTATATATATAAAAGAAACGAAAAACTATGCGCATGTTATTTATCATTGAGCGAAAAACTCTAACGTTTGTAATATATTATGTATATTATATTGGAATTCGTATTAAAATAACCGAACATCTTTTGTACGGTTGTGAAACTAATATGAATTTGTGTGTATTTTTCTAATTTAATAGTAGTTTATGAAGAGTTTACCCTCGGAAGGTTTCTTCTACCAATCCAATGATCCATCAAGATTATTCTCTCAGTCTTTTCTTGGCATCATCTCATATTGCGGACAATTATTAAAGATTTATGGTCTGTGGGGTGGCATCATTTTAATACATTTGCTAAGTGTTTTTCTGTCGCAGGAAACTTATGTGGGTTGCGAGAAATGTTATAGCATTATTTTTATTCAATTTTATGTGTGATCATATCTATCTTATATTTTACTTACTCAATATGCAACTCTATTGTCTAACAGAAGTTACAATCATTATTTCAATCCCCAAATTGCTAAAAAGGGTTATTTAAAAGGTGAAATATTTCATCAATGCGTGCCTTATTAAAAGCTACAACAACAAATCTAATAGTACTTATGCCTGCCACTGCTGCCGCTAACTGTTAGCGTAAGTGGCGCCATCTTTTGGCATTGCTTTAATTCGGTTGTATTACAAATATAGATTTGTATACAAATTCCACATACGGTTTTGCGTTAGGCTCGGAATCAGAGTTGTCTTCCTAGCCGGATTCTTAAATTTCAACCGTACAGTCGCTAAGCTATTAATACTGTTTGATATCACAACCAATGATACAAATATTTACATCTTACCTCAAGTAACTTTACGAATTCTTAATATTTCATTAACTTAGTTTTTATATAGGTATAAGTAAACTTTAACTGCCTTTCTGAATTTTTCGAGAATATTCGCTTTTGGTGTCTCTAACAAAATGACATTTTACGAAAAAAATTTGTTATTGCCGCTTCACAATTAAAGCTCTATAAATGAAACATTTCTGAACGTAGCCGAATAGTAAAAACTGTTTTAGAAAGGTTACAAAATAGGCTTTCAAATTATTATATTACAAATAAATATTAGCATTTGTAAATATTAAAATTTAGAACGCAAACATTAAAAATAGGTAAAAATGACTCACGTGAAGTTTTTTTATGTGAAAACCGTACTAAAATCACAGATTATGTAAACAACCATACTGATTCTATTGTACACATGTGTAATAAACACTTTTGTCACCTCACTTTTTTATCATTTCATATAAAAATATTTAATAAAAATTTAAAATGTGGAGCGCGGTGGAGCCGGCCGTAGCAAATTTGCGCGGGTAATATTTTTGTCAACTACACGACTGACAGCTGATTCCTGTTATGTATTTCCATAGACAACTTGATAGGTATGTGCAGCTTGATCTACTATAGACCTTCTACTTTTTGTTTTCGGGATTTAACTAAAACAATAACGGAGTTATAACGATTTCTATGGATACACACGCGCTGACGTATAAACACGCTTATTGTACTTGACTGCTGTCCTATTTATATCTGCTTACGTTGCGGAGGGGTTAAAAAACACAAGTATATTCACTAAAAGACGATGCACATGTGGGTTTTTTTTTCATATCGTACATTAAGTTGTATTATATATTTTTTTTGTTTGATTGCATTCTATTTTCTGTTTTTTATAAAATTATTTTTTTACTGTTTATAAAAAAAGTTATTTTGTACTAAAATATGGTCGCGACAAAAAAATTATAAATATAAAAAATGATCATGATCATGTAACAAGTCACAGTAAACTTTAAATAACAAATTAGACTATCATGAAAGCGATTTTTTTTACAATAAACACTATTAATAAAAAGATAACGAAGGCTTTTATTCTCACTCTTTGAACAATCGAGTACCAGCACAATCCAGGTATTGAATTTTCAAAAATGAGTCTCTGAAATAATTCTCGACAGGATTAACTTATTGTATTCCGGCTACGTGCAAAGCTTCTAATTCGCCTCGGGAGCCGGGGTTAGTAGTTAGTACCGGAGCTGGCAAAGAGCACAAAATGAATCCTCTCTTCTCATTACTTATTTATCTCCTGTCGCCGTTCGTTATATTAATACAATTTTGCGGCACACACCTGTTTTATCCCGCGGCACGTGAATTCCTTACAAGCACATTATACCGAGGCATTATGCAAGGCGGCCGGAAATTTATGGACTAAAAAGTGGTTTATCAAACATACTTTAATTTTTTTAATTGTTAATGGTATAAGAGACATGATTTACATAACCTAATTTACCTTTCATGTTCCATCTATACTACATACTCGATCAAAAATAAGTTCTAATTGCAACAACAATATCAGGACTGAATAATTTAGATACTCGCTTGTAAGTAGAGATTGTAAGCAGTTAGCAATACATTCTCAAACTAGTAGGTACCTAGATCTATTAAACTGCATGGAGTTTAGTTACAAAAAGGCTATGATAACTATCCTCATAAATAAATACTAAAGTCAGCTGTAATTATTCTCTTGCATGTTTCTATTATATTATTTCTTTTTTACCAAATTTTGCTTCTTGAATATTGCTCCACTAAATTATTATGCGTATCACAACTTTTTAAAAGCCCGTATGGGCATTTAATAAATATATATAAATAGATAATCTAACATTATTATTAAAAATACATCTTTTGCCCAGAAAAACCGTAAATAATATGCAACAAAATTTTACGATACCCTTTCCAATGAAATTAAATATACCGTGGAGATACCATGTTGTGTTAATTTTTGTAAAAACTGCTTGTGTTATAAACTGCCTCTGCCCTCTACACAGAATTTCCTAGTGAAACGGACAGTACAACAGCAATGTATTGTAATAAATAAAGATTAAAAACAACATTCGACCACCATAATACGGGAATGTGCCTAGCGTGTTAGTCGAATCACGGTAAAAACTGTGTAAAAAGAGAGAAAAAATCATCAAATGAATAAAGAGAGAAAAAATCATGAAAATATAATCAATTAAACATGAAGATGAGAAAATCACAAAAATTCGAAGTAACACCAAAACAACAACCTAGAGTCAATAAACATGAAGATGGTGAAATCAATAAACACTAATATGAGGTCCACAAACATGAAGTTGAGGATATCAAAAAACACAATCGACAAACAAGAATATGAGAAAATCAACTTATAATAATATAGAAAGTGTAAATATGTAATCGTACAAATGGTAATGCAATGGTGTTTAAATAGCCCAGAAACAGAGGGATTACAGCATCCCAGATTGATGTATGTTGTTTTGAAGGTGAATGATCTGCGGAAGGGAAGGAATTGGGAAAGAAAATGAATTAAAGTTTCTTGCTATACAGATTTGATCCATTCTGAATAGTGATCTTTTACCACGGCAATACTGAGAATATCTACCACTCCAAATCGTGACGCAAATAATAAATAATATTTGTTATTATAAGGATAAATTATTGTAGCAAGTCCCTACATTTAGAAACAATATTTATTTTGGGCACGTCGCCGGGGGTTGGATCGCGGAATCTCTGCAAGAACGAATGATCTCAACCGCTCGGCCACGGAGGTCGTTATACCTGAAAAACAATTCGAAAACTGAAACGCAATAAGTTTACTTTCCTCCCTACTGTTATAAACCAAAAGACCCTCACAATGTTTGACATCTACATTTTAGGTGAACGCCCTTCATGCACTATTACTTGAAAGAGAATACCGCCTGTATGCCAGGATTCTCTTTCCCCCTATGTCTATGGACTATACCACGGTGCCAACTTAAATTTTGTGAATATTGTTACAGCATATAAAAAGTTTGTCGTTTTGTCACGGGTTTCCAGACCCGACGTATCGTCGCCCACTGAAACATTACATTTCACATCTTTGCTTGAAAAACTGGAGTTGGTGAAATAGTCAATTTTGACAAGCCTGACGAGAAACCTAGTTAAGGTACCTGGAAAAATACTTATTGAAATGAATATATTCAGTGGAAAAGGCTCGCAAGCGGAGCAAAAGGTCGCCAGGGGAGGATGGGAAGAAAAGCGAGAGATATGGGGGAATACGAAGTATTACATAGCTACACCGTATTATTTGTTTAACTGAGTGAAAATAGAATGATGAATATTAGTTTTATCTCGGGCTGTCGGGTTCAGGCGTATGTATGCCCTTATGATAAAAGTGGTCAAGTAAGGCAAGCACGGTTTATTATTTTATGTGATTGACATGCTGTGTTAATGGTTTTCCATTATTTTTGTTTATTCTATTAACAAATATAAGTATATAGGTAACTTTAAAAAAATTCTTGTTCAAAGTACAATGAGAACTAATGATTGATTTTCTAAACTAAGTTAGATGGAAATTTGTTTTCATTTTACCATTATTTCATTACAAAATTTCAAAAAGGGTGCCCTGAGTAAATACCCAAATTATTTTTTTTCTTGGGCATTAACTATGTAACAATTTCTAGAAATTTTGTAGAGTTAAACTTCATTTGTACATTTGTTACTTAATTATTATTTATCTGCTACCGGTTTCCATCATCCGCGTCATTCACTCGCAATCTTAAAAACCGGTAGCAGATAAATAAAAAATTTCTAACAAATGTGTTAGGTACACCTGCACCGACTTTACAAGGTTATTGATCGATTCTGTTGACCCGTAAGCTTTCGTGTTTCCTCCTTCTTACAACTCGTTATCTAAATACCTTAAATTTACCTTAAAATTAATATTTTAAAAATTTGGGGTAATTTTTTTTCTGAATGCTCTAGAAGTTATTGCTACTTTCATTTGAAAGAAAGTGACAAAAAATGACAAATCGTTCACTGTATGTATAAAAAAATTTAAATTTTTATGAAAAAAAAAACCGAAAAAATATAGCAAATTAAATACATTAAAATATAATACAGCATAAACATACATTCAAACATACAATAAAAATAAAACATTTTAAATGTTGCGCAAATCGAGATTATGCACAAAAAGAGTATCTAAAATTCAATGAAAAAAGCCAGTAATGCCGGCAATTTTATTTTTTTACATTATCTCCACACAGAAGGCACTGAGAAAAAAAAAATCACTGGTATGTCATCTTTGGGGATGCTGTGTGGAGAGTCTTGTTAGGGAAAGGAAAGAGGGAATGTTCTGGGCAGGAAAAAGGAATGAGGGGTGGGTAGGATTCTGAGGGTCAGTATGGCCAGGAGTAACCGACGTATGATTCGACCCATACAACTGCGCCGCAAGGTTATCAAGATATAAAATCCTTCCTCAACCACTCTCTTTTGATCCGGGTAGACGCATCTGCTGCCAAGACCTGGACAAACTTCACCCCATGAACCCGGGTACCCATGTTAAGCCACCAAACGTAGCGAACCACTTGGGGTGCCCTATGGCAGACGTGTTGGTTATCAACAAATATTTCCCAGGGCAGCGGTACCCACACACGCCTCCCAAATTGGAAAATGAAAACCGCAAATATGTATTCGTTGTAGAAAAAAATCTGAGAACTATTAACGGTAAAAAAAGGATTAACTCCATTAAAGTTTTCAGACAATCTAATAATCTATTTTAGAAAAGTAGTTAAAATAAGGTGAAATATACAAAGTTATTCAAATTAACTATTTGAATTATTTTTTAAATGAAAATGATAGTTAATAAATTTATTAACAATATAATAGTAAATACGTAATAATGGTATTTAAAACTTAAATGCAAAATATCAACTTACTTACGCAGCGAGTTTCGGAGTGAAGCCGCCCATCGACAAATTCGATACGGCCGGCATTTTGGGCTACATCAGTTTTAGTTTACTAAATTGATTCGTGTTTATTGTTGTTCGTGTTCAGTTTATCAATGATGAACATTTCAATAGTAATTAGCCCTATTCTGACCGACCCGGTATCAAACAATGATATAATTACCCCAAGAACTCAAATACATTATAAACTCTTAAACTCGATAAACTCATAAACATTATAAACGCGAATACTATATATAGTTTTTTTATTTTTTATTTTAACTTTATGAGTAAAAGAGTGTGCCAATATGTTTTTTTCTGATTTTTCTGTTTCCAGATTTTCGATTGAGTTTCGCTTATATTGTCTTCATTTATTTAAACTATATATAGTATTCATACAAACGAAAACCTAATTCCTCATTCGGTAGATGCAATAATTTTCCAAATTCATAAAATCGAACACGCTGAATACATAATATTGGTCACTTTAGAACATTATTTTACGCATTGCAAATCCCTTTACCAAACTGCTAACACTTATTTGCTATTATCAGTTATTATCACTTATTTACAAAACTAATAATGTTCTAATAAAAGTAAAGCATTGGCTTGACACAAACCTCCTCACACTTAACATCGACAAAACACAATATATAACATTTTCCATACGCAAATACATATACCCAACAACTGCCCTAAACCAATCATCCACTCGTGTCAACTCAATTTAGAAAATCCAGAAACCACATCTAATATTAATTGTACGTGTTCGACCCTCAAATCATCAAAAGTAGTTAAATATTTGGGAATAATCATAGACAACCAACTACGTTGGGAAGCTCACATCGGTGACACATTAAAAAAACTTCGTAAACTCTGCCATATTTTGTGCTCCCTTAGGTCTATCTTAGATTTACAGACTCTAAGAAGCGTACACTCTGCCCTTTTTCAATCCATCACAACATACGGTATAGTGGGATGGGGTGGTTGTGCTGAATCCATTATTAGACCAATTATTTTAGTTCAAAAACTAATTCTGAGAATTATATTTAAATGTCAACCTATCCATTCCTCAAATGAACTTTTTGCAAAAATCAGGGTCTTAGATATTCGACAGCTATTTACTAAAACAAGCATTTGTTATATAAGAAAAACTAATATACTAATCATTCCACAACATCAAGCACACACCCGCTTTTCATCAAACCTGGGCTGCGTGGTCCCAAAAACTAACACCTCATTCGCTCAACGACAATTCTGGTTTATCGCTCTTAAAATATATAATGCTCTGAGTACTGACATAAAGTCAAGTAATTCTAATTCTCTTTTTATAACACGTGTACAACATTGGATTTTTAAAAGGGGACGAACGTACTTTAAATATTTTCAATTATTTTAAGGCATTCTTCAATGGGAATATTGCTAAATAAGGATTTTACGTCTAAAGAAATGAATTGACAGTTATGCGGAAGATCAAAATTTTTAATTTTATTATCAAACGAATAAACGAACGAATAAACGAATAAACGAACGAATCACCCCAACATAACGCTAATTAATAAAGTAAGTAAAATTATTTTTTCCCCACTACTTAGTATGTTTACCAAACCTAAAAAATATAATGCACTTAAATGAGTCATAGCAATAACGTCATTCTAAATCAATTAAGAAAACCCTTACACTTAGTGCAAGGCAAACCAAAGGGAAATACTCCGAATCCCACATTAGCACTCTCTCAATTAGTGTCTCTACAAATTGGTTTAACCGGTTAAAATCAACTTAGACACCTTCAAAAATTGACATTTAAAATCTTATAAATAAGTCGTCCGTACGTGGCTTCACCACAGTTTGAAAATGACCTTATAAGTCGAAACAGCTGTAACTAAAACACTTACCAAAAAACTTGCAGAACTCGATAATAACATTATCAAATTTAATTTTAATTAAATTCCTAAAAATTAAAATGGAGTTCTACGAATTAAACACAAAAACAATTAATAAGTACTTTAAAGAATTCATGAGTTCTTAACACTACATTTTAATTATTAATTTTTGCATTTAAAAATTTTAATTTCAATTTTTATTTCTATTTTTCTTTAAAATGTTGTTATTCTTTTTCTCTTAGTTTTTCACAATATTTTATTTATGTTTTAATTTTGATTGTGTTAAGCACTCCTGCCTGAGGTGCCTACCTTCTGCCGACAGACCAGCTCAGAATTAATTCGGTCAGCAGAGCGGGTGAGACCATCATCACCAGGGTTGTAGGATCTCTGAGGCGTTAGTGTGGCATACCTGAAATAAACTCTATCTTACGGGCCGGGGGGAAATGAAACAATTCGGCTGCGGTAAATATCAGGTGTATTGGAAAGAATCTGTACATGAGACAATAATGGTACATAACACAGTCAAAGGTTGGAACAAGGAGGCGTCAATAATCCTAACTAATTCAGAGGTAATTGGACCTAACATCTCTCTGCTTCGTTTCTCTCTCTGGGGCAGTTATTAATCTACACGTAGAATTTAGATGGAACACACGCAAAAAGAGGGATTAATGGCTCGGGTACTCACTGCCGCCGGCTGGTGCTGGGAGATCGGTGAGGTGAGGGGTGTTCCCTGGGTGCTGGCGTCCTCCAAAGGAACTTAGATGGGCAAACTTCGCCATGTGTTTCCACGGAGTGTTCCAGAATAACATCGGAACGATTCACGCAGCGCGTGCACTCGAGGCGCTGCCGGGGCAAGAAAGGCGTCGGGACCGTTGCCGTTCGCCGCTGGCGCGCCGGGCGCGTGCGGGGAGGAGCGGGAGACCGTTTGCAAACACAGTGGTGTAGCGTGATTTTGTAGGGCGTATTCGTGCATCGTAACAATTTATATACTTATATGTTTTAATTTATATAGAACACTTGGTTCTTAACATTTAATCTTTATTATTAATTTTTGTATTTCAAAATTTGAATTTTCATTTTTATTTCTACTTTTCTTTAAAATATGATCTTTTTTCTTCTTTAAGTATTTCTTAATTTTTTTTTGGAAAAATAATAATTAAAAAAATGTTTATTCCAGGATAGTGCAATCCCACACGTCCCATAAAGTTGTACATATTTACACAACAGATAAAGTAAAAAAAGTAAATAGAACAAACAAATATAAAAGACATAAGTGATAATAGAAATAAAATAAATAATCAATTATAATGTAGGATGTGGTCTGGAGTGAGCTAGGGCCCAGCGCTCGCTTAGGAGTGGCGCTTGGTGCTGGAAGGCTGCGATCACCATTGTGTTATCGGAAGCCATTAGCCGCATCCTGGCTCCAGTGACCCGGTGTCTCATACGATTTGTCTCTCAGATTTTTAGTAATATTCTCAACCCCTTGATCGACGGAGCTAGGAGAATCATGTCGTCCGCATAGCTAATGTGATTTAGGCACAGATTATTGATACGACAGCTCGCTCTGGTGTCCAGGCGATTTGATAATTCGTCCATGTATACATTGAACAGGATTGGGGACATACACCCTCCTTGCCTTACTCCTGATCGCAAATATATCGGTTGGGAGTACGTACTTGCCCACCGTACAACGTTTTCCTGCTGAGAGTGCCATCGGGATAGTGTGTTGATATACATAGTAGGTATATTTCTAGCTTTCAATTTCTCCCATAAGGTTTTATGACAGACCCTGTCGAACGCTTTGCTCAGATCTAAGAAGCAGTAGTTTTTCGTTTCTTGTAATATTCTATTATTTGCTTAGCGGAGTACATTGCCATATTAGTGGATAATCTGTACTTAAAGCCCATCTGAATGTGTTTAGAATTGAGTTTACCTTCTATTTCAATCATAATTACCCTTTTAAATAGTCTTGCAATTATAGTTGCCAAGGATATTGGCCGGTAATTGCTGGAGTTGGTCATATCGGGCTTTCCTGATTTCAGGATCGGGGTTATAATGGTTTCCGTCATTGCACTCGGTTGATGGTTGTGTTTGAGGATTGCATTGAACAGAATGTTTAGTAGTTTAGGTATGTATCTACCTCCGTACCTTATGTGTTCAAAACTTAAACTATCATGTCCCGGAGATTTACCGGCCTTAGTAGCTTTGATGGCCTTCATTATATTATTTTCAGAGAGGAAAACGTTTTGTCCATCATATTCCATAATATCAGGAGCAGTCGGTGCTTCGTTTCCAGAAATATCTGCAAAGGTTCTTCTAAATGTCCTGACAATTTCCTCTGTATTTGTGGACCCGTCAATTTGGCTGGCGATTCGAGCGTTTGGTTTGATCAGATTGTTGCTTTTCTTGAATTGAGCAAACTGTTTTGGGTCAAGCAATTTTATGATTTCGTCCATCTTTGTTTGTTCGGCAGAGCTTTGGCAGTGTTTGAGGGCTCTTTTAAACTCCTTCTTTTTCTGTTTTCTTTCATCCGCAATGGGCCCTTGTGATGGTCTCCCGTTTTGAATCCACGTCATCAATGCCGATCTAGATTTTTTGTAGTGTTCCTTGACTTTTTGATTCCACCCGGAAATGTGACGATATGTTTTTGGTTCGCTTTGATTGCTCTCCCGATAGAATACAATGTCGGCAGCCTTTCTTAGGGCTTCCACGATATCTGTGTACATATTGTCCATGCTTTGCATATGATTGCATTTATCACATGTAGACTCAGAATTACATATGGATTCGGAGTGTCTTTGATATGTTACATGGAGTAATGCTTCTGCCACAGACGAATATTCATTGATTTTCTTGTTGTTAGTCCTTCGCCATATTATATTATTAGGCTGTTTCGGGGCATTAAAGACGGTAGCAGGTAGGTTTTCAGCAGCGATTATGCAAGATGTCGGCCGGTGATCGGACCAGTCAGTATCGTAGTGTATATGCATATTATGTATTTTATCCTTGAGATTATTAGTGCATATACAATAATCGAGCCAGGAAGTGGTATTGTGTGCATCACTAACATATGTATATGTGTCGTTGGGAAGTCTTTTCATATCGATGCAACTGTAGTTATTTTCAGTGTAGAAAAATGATAGTTCTTTCCCAAATACAGAAGATGGGTGAGCGTTGAAATCTCCCATCACGATGGTTTCAGAGTATTCATTGTCTTGAATGATCGTATGTATTTTGGACAGGTAGTTGGTGAAGTCAGTAAGGTTGTCCGCATGACATACCGGCATGTAGACAGTCAGTACACATATTGTCCCTCCTTTGGTTGTTATCTGAATACCAGCGATGCGGTCATCTCCACATGGTATTACGGAAGCTTGCAACTCATTCCTCCAAAGTGCCGCGACTCCTCCATAGGGTTGTCCCCTCAGCGGCCCGTTAGCTAAATCTACGGCAGATGTGCCCCATCCCTGAAAGTTTGGATGAATTTTGGATAGATTAGATGTTTCGTTTTGTAATAGCCACGTTTCTTGCAAAAGTATTACATCGTATATATCGCACATATCTATTATGAAATTAATATTTCTTTTAAAGCTTTTGCAGTTTATCGAGATTATTTTAATTTTGATAAAATAGTACTTAAATCGTACCACATTTTGGCCACCCTAAATTTTTTATTTTTTTTTTATTTTATTTTTTTTTTACAACAGATTTTTATCCAATTACTGTACAATTTTCTCATAACAGTCTTAACACCTAGGAAGATGATTAATATACAAAAAAATCTTAAAACTATCTAAAGAAGAGTTATATATATCTAGTGTTTCCGATATTTCGTTCAACAGCACCATTCCTCTTGTCATGCTATGCTGTGCTAGAACATCTGTTCTGCCGTATAGTATTTTGAACAAGTCGTGTCGACGACTACGGCTGAAATTTTCAGGCACGTATAAGCCATAACATTCCAAGAGGAATGGGCTGTCAATACGATTATGGATTATGTTAAAACTAAGAATTGCAAGATTTGCATAACGTCTAGTTTCCAAGCTAAATCTATTTGTTGCCTCAAGTAATTCCATATGGTGCGTGAATCTCGGGTACGTTCCATTCATCCGCATATAGACATACCTAAGGAATTTTTTCTGAACTTGTTCTAGCATATTAATATATTTCGCTTGGTGCGGAGTCCACACACCACTGGCATACTCCAGCTTACTTCTTATGACTCCATCAAACATGGCTATCATTGCATCTGGGTCATCAAATTGCTTACATATTCTGATGATGAAACCCAGGAGTTTGTAGCATGCTGGAGTGAGCCGTGATATATGATCCGAGAATGTCAGTTTGGGATCAAAGACGATACCGAGATCTTTAAAGCTATTGACTCGGCATAATGTTTTCCCTTTAATGTTGTATTCAAAAACTATGGGCTTCTGGGAGCGGGTATATGTCATGGTTACACATTTTTTTTATATTGAACTCTAATTTGTTTTTTACTGACCATTCTGGTCAGTAAAAAAGTCTGACCATCAAGGTCAGATTGCATTTTTAAGCAGTCATAGTAACAGATTATTTCCATCAAAAGTTTGAGGTCATCTGCAAATAGAAGACTTTTGCAATATTTTACAAACACCCCGAGCGTATAGCTGACCAAAATGTATAACCTGCTGACCAAAGTGTATATCCTAGCTGACCAAAATGTGGCCAATTTGAAGAGATATTTTAAAATTCTTATTATAATGATTTCAAAAGTTCCCCCGCATGTTCACAAAGTAAGTGTACTAGATTTGTATATTTTTTTAGAAAAAATTGAACTTAAAAAAAAATTACAGGATATTGTTGATACACTTGTTGACTATTTTTCTACATAATTGTCATCACATTCAATGCTTGTGGAGAGCCGTGGCACAAGTTTCTTTATACCCTCCTTGAAGAACTCTACCGCCAGCTCCATCCCCTACTTCAGTACCTCTTTCTGCACCCGTCGGTTGAAAATTTATTTTCATCTATTTATGACTTCAGGGGGGGTAAAAAGATAATAATCTGAAGACGCCAAGTCAGGGGAATACGGGGGTGGTTTAAAACATCCCAACCAAAGAGTCCAAAAGCGAATTGGTGGCTAAGGATTGTGGCTGTGTGAGGATTGACGTTTTCGTGAAACAAGCATACTTCTCTGGTCAGCATTCCCCCCCCTTTTGTTTTGAATGCTCCTTTTGAGTTTTTTTAGGGTATCACAATATCGTTGGGCATTGATGGCATCATTTGAGGCAGAAATTCGACCAAAATGATGGCTTTTCGGTCACAAAACTCTGGGGCCATGATTTTTCTGCTCGAAATTGTTTTGAATTTTTTGGCGGATGGGGAATTGATGTGACGCCACTGTGACAACTGTTCTTTTTCCAGGCGTGTAATGAGTCATCCACTATCATCTCCAGTCATAATAGAATTCCTCATCTTTTTTCTTGTAGGTGTGCCACTTGGCGGGATTTTTTGCCGATATCTTTCACGCAACTGGACACTACAACGTGAGTTAACGTGCTACCGTGATCCTGCGATGCTCGTTCTGGTCAGGAGACCAATTATACCACTCAGTGCTGCCAACCTCCACAAATCAAAAACCAGCCCGTTATGGCCACGGTACAGTTACTTTGTGAATATCCGTGGTATAATACTTTGATTAACCCAGCACTATGAGCAGATAATGTGTCCTCATATTAATATTAATATTTGGAGGTATGATTTTCTATGAGGGCAGGAAATTTCCTAATCGAAAGCTCAAAAATCCCAGATGCTGGACGCATAACTCAAGTATTAATGCTATCGCGACTGAATGTTTAAGAGTGTATAACCAGCCAGCGGACGAAAATCCACATTTCGTCGAAAGTTGTTCTTACGACCGTGCAGGGCGGTTACAATGAGAAAGGTTAATTATTCTCCGTACCAGCTTTTTAAAATTATAACTCAATATCGATTTTATTTCATTCCAAATTTGCTTTAATTTATACCTACATCCAAAAATGCTAAAAGGCGTGATGATAAAACTATTAAAATAATATACTTTTTGTAATTATTTTTTGATTATAAGTATTTATCATTTTTCAATAATGTCTAAATTAAATAAGAATGTTAAAAAAATCAGAAATATATTAGTTTGTACGTGCGCAAATAAATACACAAACGGACCAATTTTCGTCAAGATACACATGTACGAATATATTTTTTAATGATTTTATTTAAACTAAAATAAAATTTTTAAAATATGCGATACCCAGATAATGTATTGATTTATTTTACTGCATGATTATTTAATTTCAAATAGTGTAATGTAAAAATATGAGAAAGATATGAAAGAGGTTAAATTCCACATGGGTAGTCAAAATGTAACGTAATACATATGTGAGTGTAAAGTGTAACCTATAAAATAATACATGAATAAAGATGTGCCCAAAAGAAATGAAAGATGTGGCTAGCTCAGATAAAACATATCAATTTATTACAAAAGTTACAAGGTCCATTATTAATGCAAAATTAGCAATTAGCATGAGACTCTAAATATTAAAAGGTAATCTTAAAAATATCTCAAGGTCTAAGGCTCCAAGATAATCTTAGTTACAAGTAAATTGTTAAATAATAAATATAATATGTTACGTGATAAATTCTAAAAGGATCTAATCGGTATTTAAGAGAAATGTGGACGCCATCTCATTGCAATTTTATATCCCAATGAGAAAGGATAGTGAGATTAAATTTAAGAGTAAACCATGATCGAATAAAATAAACTAAGATGTTATATTACGTAGTAGACGCTCGCCATCTCGCGTTCGTAAATCGTCAGCCGATGTTGGAATTCTGGATTGCTGGGAGATCCATGTCGCAGCTCGCTCCTAGACTGACTGCCTCTAGAATTCTTTCTCCCTCTCCTCGCCTGCCGGTGTCGCTGCAAGAATATAGTGTGGCCCGCACTTATTGTATTTCCGCAGTAAATCAAATATTGCCATCGTAGCGATATGAACTGTTACAATGGGAGTGGTAGAATATAAAATCTTTTTTGAAAATTTAACAAATCTGCCAACGACCTACCTTATTATACTAAAAATAAACTTATAAAAATAAAACAACACTTTGTATTTAACCACGAATTTATTATTTATGTATCTACCGGTTTCACTTAGACCAAGCTTCCTCAGGATAAAATAATAACTAAATATTAAGACAGAGTTATCAGTTATATATAACAGTTATACAGTTAAGGAGACAACAATATACATCTAAATGTCTCCTTCCCTCTAATTGATTATCTATTGTACCGCATTCAAATATTTTGCCTCTATCTAACTATGTTCTTTTGTCATATTCTTTCTCCCTCTGTCGCTCAACTTATGTATAACTGATAACTCTGTCTTAATATTTAGTTATTATTTTATCCTGAGGAAGCTTGGTCTAAGTGAAACCGGTAGATACATAAATAATAAATTCGTGGTTAACTACAAAGTGTTGTTTTATTTTTATAATATAATGTCTAACCACAAAGTAATTGCTTCTTATGAAAAAACTAAAAATAAACATTTTTTCTCAAAATTTAAAACGAATGCTAGATAAAAGAACCATCTTTCGAAATCCATTTATAATTTTTTTTTTTGAAAAAGGTCAATACGTAAAATCTGATTTCAAACTGACATATTTCTGGTTTTCTCTGGTAACACCTTCTTAAAGAAGAATGAAAAATCACTGATACCTTTATTCTTCGTCAAAATTGTAAACTGTCTTTGTTTCGGCTTAGAGGTTACAATCTCTGGCAATTAACTTCTGCGTAAATACAATGACAACAAATATATTGGTAGGTAAAACTCACGGAAGAGGAGCAAGTTATTCTGGAATGAAGTTGTTTGCTTGATGAGATCACCATTTAAGTTGCAGTTCACTTTTTTTTAAACTGAATTATTGTTAATGCGAATAGTTTTTGCAAGAGTGTGCTGTGACAAGATAATTGCGGTAGTTTTATGCGAGTTATATAACTAGGACTGCGTCCCTCTGCAATAATTGTTAATAATAAAACTTCGAACACCGAATACTTGCGAGTCGATCGAATCGTGACAGCAGGGAACATAAAGGGGAGCGGGGAAAGGGAGATATATATATATATATATTTTACATGTATACCGCACAAGAGTCCCAACTGCTCCCGTCTGGAGCCAGTGAGTCTATGGCATCCCCAATCGGGGTATGTTGTGAGGCTGAAGGTAATGGGGTATGGAAGGAGATGGGGAAGAGGGAGGTGGGGAAGTACCTGGCTATTCAGATCTGGTCACCAAACACGGCTAACGCCATTTCAAGCAACGTTTCAATTCTGAATGGTGGTCTTACACCAGCGCGATACTGAGAGTATCTTCCACTCTGAAACGTGCCGCAAATATACTATATATTATTTTAAATTAATAAATTGTGAAATAACACAAATTAATCAAATAAAATTTATTTGCCACGCCGGGATTCGATCCCGCGACCTTCGGAGTGCTAGTCAAGAGCCTTACCACTGGACTATGCCGGCCGTCAGATATTCATTGCCATAGGAAATAAATAATATTTAAATCCAAAATAAACACAAAAGCAATCCGCCGAGCGCAGCCAATATACTTAGCGCTAACAGTCTTTATGTCTGTTAGAAAGAATTTTATTTCGTTGCCCAGAATGCACCACCAGATCAATGATTTATTTAGTGTACCTCATTTAGGGAATGCAATCCCGCAAGACCATGTCAATCCAGGTATTTACGGGACTGAACAATCTTAGTCCCGCTGGATCCAGGTATTTGCGGGATCCAGCAGGGTGAACTTAGATATCTAATCAATCGTATAATAAAGACCTCATACCTCGATCAACCAACCTTTTTTTTTGAGTTTTAAACTTACACCTAATCAAACAAGTTCTTTGGGACATTTTAAATAGTTTACAAATATACCTTTAGTTAGACATAGGTAAAGTTTAAGTCATAAATCGGCAAAGAATAAAATAAGACATAAATTTACATAACAACTTAAACTTAAATAATAACGTTCACATTATAAACAATTGTACAATAAGCATCATAAGTTTAAACATTATTTTGGAAATAGCTTCGTAAAAAAGTTAAAGTATTAATTGTGTCGTCTGACAAAGGCTTCTATATTGGACACAAGGTATTCAGCGGCTGAAAAAGCTCGTTCAGCTTCCACGCTGGTTGGCAAAATAGTCATTAGTGCTTTTTTGTTTTTTTGTTTTTTATTTATTTTTTTATTAGTATCTATAGCAAAATTTGTACATAATGTATTTATAAATTATATTATATTTTGGTATTATAAAGTTTTTTTTTTCATTGTAAGTAAATTGAAGGTATGTGCCTTTTAATCCACCGGACTCGAAGTAATTCATTTCCTTCTTTATCAAAACCTCAAGGTTGCTCAAATTGCCAGATCTTGGTTGTTGGACTGTTGATCTCGAACTCTTCATACTAAACAAAGTAAGTTCGAGTTCGTCTTGATGTGACATTGGTGCTGCTGCTGCGTATGTCTTCAAATTAGCGAGAGGAGTGTTGTCATCGTATCGTAAGGATCATTAGCGTCAGCAGGAGCAGTAGCTACTGCGTTGTTACCCGTCTCCGTGTACTCTAGTCGTTCGACTATAGTTTTGATTGCCTTGCGTATTACACTTTTTGAAGGTAGACTAAATGTGTCATCAACATTCATAAATTGACATCAGTCTTCTTCGTACTTATATGGATCATGTAAGTATAATAAAACCGCTCTGAAGTTAGTTCACCGCTCTGAAATCCGTATGAACTACGCTTCTCTGTAATCCCGCCAGTCCAGCGGGATCCCGCAAAATTTTCGACCGACATTAGTCCCGCGAAATGTCTGCGGGATCTCGGTATTTCGGGATCCCGGTATACCGCATTGCATTCCCTAACCTCATTATAAATCTATGTAGGGTAATGAGGTGTACCTTTGGACAACTTTTTTATTTTTTTAAATTAATATTTTTATAAAAATAAAACACCTAGTTTGTGTAAAATCATGAGTTTTAATTAATTTAATTACCGACCGGTTTCGCTTTTCTCAAGCATCATCAGGATACAAATTAATACTTTTTTTACACAACATACCTAATTGTTTTATTTTTATTAACATGTCAAACCACAAAGTGATTTCTTTCTACGATATTATAGTTTTTTTTCCTTTAAATTCGACCACGATAAAAGTTTATTTTTTTTAAGCTTGTGAATTGGTCAATTATTCAACTTTTACAATTTTTTGTGGTAATTATTCTACAATGAATTTTGATATATTTGAATTGAAAAGTAAATACATTTAAGTCCAGAGGTGCATTATATGTTTGTACCTTTGGACTGGGGTTATTGTACCTTTGAATAAACTAGATGTTTAGCAAAAAGACACAAAGGCATACCTATTAAATACAACATTATTTTATTTTTAAAACAAACTCTATAATATCTATTGTTTAGTAAATTCTTAGTATGAATTGAATAGTCTTCCAACAAAAAGACTAAAAATTAATTTGTTTTGGCATCATTTCGGTATGCACTTTTTGAGAATTTTTTTGAAATTTTCTTGCAGAATCGCCCTAAGTGCCCGGTCTTTATTTGAAATGCATTCACAGAAAAGGCAAATTACGACCGCTTCACTTGAGATAATGTTTATCTTTTTAGAAGTATTCCGCGAAATTAAATTTTTGATTTTGAACTTTTCGGCAATATCGTTTTCTTGGGCTTATCTTGGTTACTTACCGATAATCTGACGAATAATTTGAAAATTTCCTTTAAAGGGAAGATGTTACCTGTGCAATGGAGATGGAGAATAACTTAGCCAATCTAGAATTAAAACCCACTACGCCTGAGTGAGAACACGACAGATTTGCTAACTCAGTCGCTTATCGGTCTTACAATTCTCTATTTACTAAGATTTAGATTTAAATCTAAAGCTATACCTAGTTTCGGACAAGACCGCCTTACCTGACAAACATCTGATAACATTCACCATTTCAAGGTGGCACAGACTTGGACCGTATATATATTATGAGAAAATATATGTGTGTATAATATAATAAAAATAAATAATTTTTAAAAAATAAATAATAATAACAATTTATTGACACTGAACGAAAGCACACAATTTAGATCATTAATTGTTACTGAAATATTATCTTTCCGGCTTCACATAAAGGCACATTTTATTTTCTTATAAATAAATTAATAAATCATCATTACCATTCATGGCATTATGACGTCATTTAAAAACATGCCCCGCCTAATTTGGCCTGCTCTTGTTAGTCTGAAATATTAATATGCGGAGGGCACCGGCACAGGAATCCCGGGATGAATTCGGGACAAGGATATCACGTAGGTTCAATATTACAGCAGAAATTACAATGAGACTGGAAGCTACACGTAAATTAGAATGAACGAGATTGCCGTTGCGATATCAAAAATGGCTCTATTTTAATCAGTCTTGTTTGGTTATTAGTAAAGAGATCTTCACAGACATAAACACAAACATTAATAACTCTTGAAGGTTTTACCCATCAAGGAAGACAATATTTTAAATTCTGAATTTTTAATATGAGATCGACAAAAATGACTTGAAAATTAGAGGTCCCAGTGACCGAGTTTGTTAAGGCGTTTGTTTCGGTAAGATAAGAGATCCTGGGTTCGCGTCTCAGTTGAGACAGATGTTTTAATATTTTTGTTTAGATTTATTTGTATTCTTCTTCAATGCTCTCAAACATTTCTCTTTGCGATGTCTCGCATCAACTGCTGAAGTAATAACCCTATTTATTATTTTCACTTGGGAAGCAACGAGGTCGTCTATTTTTGGGCAATTTTTAGAAAATACCAAATAGTACCGAAGTCATAATGATAAGACATGAAAATCTAGCCCTTTCAACGGAAGCAATCTTCCGAACAGGCCCTCCATTGATATGCTTGGTGTAACTCTAAGTGATCAGATCAGATATGGGGGCTCCATCAAAGCCAGAGTTAGCCTCTCAAAATCTGGGCGTACTGTACAGGGCCCGCAGATACTTTAATAGTACACAATTGCTAACCCTGTACAAATCATAAGTGCCCCCCTACGGTTGAATTTGGCAACCACCTCTGGTCTGGAGCCCCAAAATACCTGAAAAACCCTCAACTCTGTGCAGAAACGGGCGGTCTGTTTGATTCTTCTAGTTTAACAAACGGATTTGCAATCTTTAGAGCATAGGCATCGGGTGGGAATGCTATCCTTGTTCTACTGATATTTAAATTTTTTTTACATGAATACCGCACAAGAGTCCCAACTGCTCCCATCTGGAGCCAGTGAGACTATGGAATCGCCAATTGGGGTATGTTGTGAGGCTGAAGGTAGTGGGGAGGAAAGGAGATAGGGAAGAGGAAGGTGGGGAAGTACCTGGTTATTCAGATCTGGTCACCAAACACGGCGAAAGCCACTTCAGGCAACGTTTCAATTCTGAATGGTGGTCTTACACCAGCGCGATACTAAGAGTATCTTCCACTATATATTATTTTAAATGAATAAATTGTGAAATACACAAAACAATCAAATAAAATTTATTTGCCACGCCGGGATTCGATCGGAAAAAACGTGGGATAAAATTTATTAAAAAAAAAAACAAAAAAAAATATTTTGAGACATCAATTAACTAATTATTTTACGATCGTTATTATCTCTAAATATAATACTACGAATATATTGTAATGATATCCGTAAAACAACATACGGACGTACACTGCACGGCGCTGCTTGTGGAAATCCTCCTATGAATAATATTAACCCTTAAAAATTTGCTTTAATTTTTTTTTAAATTTTGATTTCTGATTAGGATTATTTTGTTATAACATATTATGAACTTTTTTTAAAGAAGTTTGATAAATAATTATAATAGGTACTTACTATGAATAAAATTTACTGAAAATTGAAATTTTAGAGATAAAAAAACACAATTCTTTGCAGACTATCTTTTTTCAAAACCTCACGCTCTTAAAGGTTAGGTAAATCAAAATAAAAAGATTAGGAGATGCCCTCACTGGAGCAGTTGATCCTGCGACAGTTGGTCCGCCGAAAGTTGATTCTTCCGACAGTTGATCCTTCCGACAGTTGGTCCGGCCGACAGTTGATCCTCCCGACAATTGATCCTTCCGACAGTTGATATTTTAGAAGATTTTTTTTTCAACTAAGCATGCAAAGAGGATATACGGCCGTACAACCAAAGTGGATATACTTATATCAGGTTTCGACTCTCCAAAGAAGCATGCGGCAATAACAAAATACGACATACTTATACGTGCAGTCAGCTTAGCAAAAAAAACCGCTGAAAATTCGTACTTGCGTATAAAATATCTTTTTATCTGAATATATAATTTGTCTTATTGCTTGAAATGACTTTGGCCGTGTTTGGTGCCTAGATCTGAATAGCCAGGTATATTTTTCACATCTCCTTCCCCTCCCCACTACCTTTAGCATCACACCATACCAACATTGGGAATGTCATGGTCTCACTGGCTCGTGACGGTTGGGTGCAGTTGGGATTGAGTTGTTTATACTATGTTATATATAAACAACAATATATTATGTTATATTCAGATTTTTAAAAGTTGTATTTTATGCAATTAGGAATCTTTTGCGTTTTTTGCTAAGCCGACTGCACCTATAAGTACGTCGTATTTTGTTATTGGCGAATGCTTCTTCGGAGAGTCCAAATTATTGTTAGTAAAAATATTTTTACAGCAGAATTTCACTCAAGATGCCTTCAGGTATACGTATATCGAGTTGGTTGTACGGCCGTTTTTCCTCTTTGCATACTCACTTGAAGAAAAAATCTTCTAAACGATAATTAAATCACACCCACAGTAAACACGTATTTTTTTCGTTCCAAGTATAATACTAATAAACATCAGTTAAAATTCATTTTAGTTATTTTGTCTACTAGACTAGTATCTACGGTGTACGGCAGTACTCGAGTGTGTGAAAAGTTTTAGTGCCAAGACGAACAACTGGTAAATAAATCGAAATAAAAAAAAATAAAAATTATTATCACAAAAATTTCAATCTGTCAACAGCGAGCGATAATCTCACACACACACGCTCTTACCGAAGTGCAATACATCCGAATCTGATAACTCACAAGTAGTAAAAACAAATACAGCAACATGAATAATACTTGCCTTATGTGTTCAGAGGCTACTCTCTCAGCCGAGTCGGTTTTCGTGTGCGCACTGTGCAAAGGGACCTTTCATTTACATTGCGGAGGAGTCGCGGAGAGCTCTTACCGTCGACTCAGTAAGGAGCGCCGCGCCCAGATCAAATGCAAGGAATGTTTAACGGTACTACCTAATGTTAAAGTCAGCGGTACTGCACCTCCGGACAGTGAACTACTCGCTAAACTAATGGAACAAAACACTCAAATTCTAGCAACTCTGGAAACAATGAGTAAACAATACCAGGAGATTTTACTTCGTGTTCACGACCTTGAAGATAAAAACAAAATACTTGAAAAAAAGAACAATAACCTCGAAGCGAGACTTGAAGCTATTGAAAACCACATGGAACAGATTGATAGACAAAGCAGATCAAGAAATTTGGAGATTAGAGGAATCCCTGAAACCAGCGGGGAAAACCTAAATAATATTTTATTCAATATTAAAAAAACCATCAGCTCAAACGATGCTACCAATATTGATTCAGCGTACCGCACCACACTAAAAGTCTCCAAAGATAAATGCAGGCCCATCTTAATAAAATTCAAATCCACTATTTACCGAGATGATTTTCTGGAAGAAGTAAAAAGGTTCAACAAGCAAGCTGAAAATCGAGAAGGCAAACTAAACACCACCCTCATCGGATTGGCAGGACCAAGCTCCCCTATATACATTTCCGAACACCTGACATTTCAGGCGAAGCACCTATGGTTTCTTGCTCGCAAGGCTAAACGCGAAAACCTTTTCAAATTTGTTTGGACCAGAGGTGGTCAAGTATATATCCGAAAAGAAATTGGAACTCCTGTCATTATTGTTAATGACAAAAATAAGCAACTTTTGTCTCCCTCACTCACTAACATGTAAACAAAGTTCCTTTAACTACAAAACTTACTTCATATACTTTTAAATTTTTCTTATTTTTCTTTTATAAACAGCAGTAAAATATTATTATATGTTTCTAGCACAAAGATACTATTTTTATGCGATGTGTCTAAACCATTTATATATTTAATGCAACTGATTCTGTTAGGTTACAAACATTGTAAATGGAAGAAATAGCTGATCTATTGGATAATTTGACACCAATTCAATGTAAAGAAACAAGCAGTAATCTAGAAGTTCAACAAACATTATCTCAATCAGCCCTAAAAATCTTCTCAATGAATATTAGAAGCATAAACCGTAATTTTAACGAATTATTGATAGTTCTCACAGACCTAAACTCCAACTTTGACATAATCATTTTGAGTGAATGCTGGATCAATGAAAATTACCTTCCCAAAAATATAATAAACTACACCCACTACAACACACAGAATAACATAAACCAAAATGATGGTGTTATTATATATATAAAAAATCACATACCTCACACAGTAAACGAAATCATAATCAACCAATCCAACTGTCTCAAAATTGTTATAGATAAACACGTAACCATATTTTCAATTTATCGATCACCAGCTACTAGTGTAACTGATTGTGATAATCTACTTATTATTGGTGACCTTAATATAAATATAATTAATTCCATGCATCCTCAAGCCAATGATTACATAAACCTGCTAACTTTTCAAGGTTTTGTCCCAGCCATCACAGCACCCACCAGAGTATCTGGCTCGTCTGTAAGTTGTATTGATCACGTATTTTCAAAATGTAAATTAAAAACTATATCTCTTGTATATCAATGTACCGTCACAGACCACTACGCTACCATAACTTCTCTTTCTCACAAAGTACATAAACCACAACCGCACGAAATTCCACAAAATAAAATATCATATACCACACTTTTTGAGCTGGTCTCACAAGAAAATTGGTCGAATCTTTACAAACAAAATGATCCTAATTTAGCCTGTGAATCTTTTGTCCAAACACTTCAGAACCACTTAACCAACGCTACATCCAAAACAACAGACAAAACAAAACATTATGACACGAAACTCAAACCTTGGATAACTGTTGGTATTCTTCATTCTATACGTAAGCGTGATAAACTCCACGCACTCTGTAAAAAAAATCCCAACGACCATGAATCCCACATATTTTACAAGAAATACAGAAATGTTTGCAAGAAAATTACTTCAAAGGCCAGAGAAGATTACTATAAAAAACAAATCATAAACGCCGAAAACGACAAGAAAAAAATATGGAGTATTATCAAGGACATATCATATACTAGACAAACGACTACACCCATCAATAAGATTAACATTGAAGGCCGATCACTAACAAATACACGTAATGACTCCGTAAAAATCGCAGACCATTTCAATAAATTTTTCACCTCAGTCGGATCTAGCCTTTCTAATAATATCTTAACTAGAAATAATGTTTCGGAACATGACCTAGCAAACAAAATATCCCTGTCTCATCTGAGTTATACTCCATTTGTTTTCACTCCTACCACAGAACTGGAAATTATAGAAATCATCACATCATTAAAAAATAGCCATTCAACAGGAGTAGATAAAATCTCTTCTAAACTCGCTAAACATTTAAAAACCCTTATTGCCAGCCCTCTCAAACATATTATAAACTTAAGCCTCCAATCCGGAATATTCCCAAAATCACTTAAACATGCCTCTATCATCCCTATTTTCAAATCAGGTGACAGATCTTCCCTGAATAGTTACAGGCCTATATCGTTATTGAGCACTATATCCAAAATTTTTGAAAAAGTAGTGAAACTAAGACTCCTCAAATTCCTCGAGGACAATAAAATTCTTTCAAAAAACCAATACGGTTTTCGTAAAGATTGCAGTACTGCTGATGCAATTGCAACCTTTACCGAACTGATATCAGATAACCTCGATAAAGGCAATAAACCTCTTGCTGTTTTTCTAGATCTGTCTAAAGCCTTCGATACTATTTCCCACCACATTCTTTTAAAAAAACTCCAACAGATTGGGATAGAAGGTACTGCTCTGAAATGGTTTAAAAACTACCTCACACAAAGATCACAAACAACCGTCATCCACTCTAATCAAGAATATAGGAGTAAATGCTTACCTATCTCCTATGGCGTGCCCCAAGGGAGTGTTCTAGGACCGCTCTTATTCCTCATTTATATGAACTCCTTACTGAATTTGGATATTGAAGGTAATATAATATCTTTTGCTGATGACACTGTTATCATATTTACAAGTAAAATATGGAAAATAACAATCGAGAAAGCAAATTCTGGACTGAGCAAAATTAAAAAATGGCTAGACTCTAACCTCCTCACCCTAAATATTCAAAAAACGCAATATATGCATTTCTCAATCCGAAAATTCACTCTCCCAGAAAACCTTCCTAAGCTAGTCATTCACACTTGCCCACAAAATCTAGATAATCCCTCACTATCTCTTTCAAACAGCTGTTCATGCCCAATTCTCAAACCTTCTAATGAAATAAAATACCTAGGGGTCACTATAGATAACCATTTACGCTGGGAGGCCCAAATCAACTCCATAACAAAGAGACTCCGTAAGTTATGCTATATTTTTTATTCTATTCGATCAATCCTTGACATAAAAACACTCAGAAGTGTTTATTTTGCTCTGTTTCAATCTATAGCAACATACGGCATTATAGGATGGGGAGGTTGTGCAGCATCCATTCTCTACCCTCTAGTGACCATTCAAAAACTTTTGTTAAGGATCATCTTCAAATGTTCCCCTTCTCATCCATCAGAGCCACTCTTCAAAAAACTAGCTGTCTTAGACATTCGCCAATTGTACATTAAGACAGTTCTCATCCATATCTGGAAAAATGGTTTGATAAAATCCACACAAAAATATATACATACTCGTTACTCAACTCATGCAAAATGCACAATCCCTACAACAAAAACAACTTTTTCACAAAGGCAATACTCATACATCGCACCTAAAATATACAACGAACTAAATAACAACATCAAAAAATCTAGTACACTTACTCACTTTGCAACTAGTGTCCAAATATGGATATCCGTAAAGGGTCGACAGTTTTTTAAAGAATTTCTTTAGAAAATTTATTTGAAGAGAATTATGTCATTGCCAAACTTTGTTTTATTTAAATATAAGCTTGGTGGGAAACAAAGGTCACGTGTCATTATCCGTAATTCAAATTTAATTTTGCCTTAGCATTACATTATCGTTTTCTAATATTTTCTGCTAGAACAGGGATAGATATTTAATCCTTTTATGAAGATCAACTTTTGCCTAAACCGCTTTTGCAATATGCTAGCAGCTAAACTGCATTTGACTCGATAATATGATATATTCAAATCATAAAAAATACTCCTAAGTACTAGCACACTAAAATTTTTTCTTTTTTTCCCACTTGTTAAGGAAAAATATTTTTTAATTATTATTTCACTTATTGTCCTCTTCTCGTGCATACATATCTACTTATTTTTTCTGTGAAAATGTGTTTTTGCCATTGTGAAAACATCATCTGCAAATTATTGATATTTGTAAAATATAATATCTCATTATTACTTCTTTTATCTGGAGGATAGCATCACTTTATTTTATTTCCATTGTGAAAATATAATAAAGCTATCAACTTTTTTATAAAATGTGGGAGAAGAAAAGTTTTTAGTAATATTTTGTAAATAAAATTGATATCGGTTTATATACCGCTAATAAATTTTTTTGGTTGTAATCACTATAATATAAATAGCCAAAAGTTTAAATACTTTTAAAAACTAATTCTTTAAAACTGTTTGGCACCACTGTGTACTAGTGCCTATATCTACATGTTTATGTACTCAGAGCCCAGTGCCACCAGAAAATCACTGTAACAATAATAATTTACTCTAGTGACCAGTGTAATTCGGCGGACTCGAAACATAAATTTATTCCAAAATTTATTTGTACAAAAATTGGTTTGAAATAATGTACCTACCAATATTACCACGTACACACAGATCTTCATTAAAATCGTTATCATTTCTTATTTGCATACTCTACAAAGTACTTACTTCGACTTTATATATTTTATAATTATATCATTTTTATATTCTTTCATGTATTGCCTTCTATGTTCTATACTTTTCATATTATTTTTATATTCAACTATATTCTTTCATACTCTTTTATACTATATAGTAATTTATTGTTTCCATACTCTTTAGTTATTTACATTATTTTATATTCATTTGTTTTCTTTAAATTTCTTTAATATTATTATATATAATATGTATATTTATATATTTTTATTTTATTTTTTATATTCTCGCACATTTCTTTATATTGCATCTTTTAATATACTGTATATGAAAATCGACCACCACAACACAGGCATGTGCCTAGTATGGTGGTCGAAAAATCCCCAATTCATGTAATGAATAATTCAAAGAATAAAGAAACTTAAAAAAAAAAAAAAAAAAAAAAAAAATTGTCGAAGGGATCAAATGTCGGGAGGATCAACTGTCGGCTGGTCTAACTGTCGGAAGGATCAACTGTCGGAAGGATAAACTATCGGCGGACCAACTGTCGCAGGATCGATTGTCGCCGGACCAACTGTCCGGTCACCGGAGCAGTTCACTCCGGACGTAGAAAAGGCGAATGAATTTTAGAATTTTCTTGATTCTTAAGCGCAATAGACCTTTCAAAAATGGCTGCCGAGCAGAAATTTAAGATAAATACTTTAGTGGTATGGTTTAACCATACCTTAATATGTGTTCAATAATAATACACTATTTAATTATTCACCACTGGTTTATTTATTTAAACAAACAATATTGATGTAAACAATAGTGAGTCCAATAGGTCGTAATCGTAATGAATGAAACCGATACATGCACTGAATACTACGTACGTTCGCGGGTTAGTTAATTACTGGCCGGACAGCGGGCCCGTTTTCGCTTAAATAGTTAACCGCTCAGGTAGCAGCCAAAACACTGGTTCATGAACCTTCGGCGCTATACAGTGAGCTTCAAGTTCTAGCGCTGGATCTTTCCAGTAAGTGGCAATACAGTAGGCGGCCAATGTACTCTGCGTAGGTACCAGTGACGGCCGGCGACTCGCACTGTTGATAAGTACCTAAGCAGCTTGCCGGCTATGTGAATAATTCTCGCAAGTTCTTTCAATAGCGAAAAAATAATGATGTGCCGCTACAATACTATTGATAAATATTAACTTTTTTTGTACCTACCATATAACATTAAGCTAATATTTGACAGAAAACTCTTTGCTGTAGCTTTCGCGTAAGTTTGTGCTTTATGTAACGACGCGACACCATGATAATATCGTAAAAGCGCTGAAGCCGACAAAAAAAAAATCTCAATTCAAAATGAAGGCTGCCCCGACAAAGTTGGAAGAAACGACTACAGATGCTATGCGAGGAGTGGCTGGGCTTACTATGGACGGAGGCCGTTGAGTAGCGCGGTAAAGAGTGTTTTGTCGAGGCAATGGGTCTCAGATCAGAATAAAAAAAGGGGAATTAGATAACGACCAAATCTGATCTGGTGCTAGCAAGGGTCATCTAATTTGATTTAGATCGATGGTTAGCTGGAATTTAATTGTTCTGGTAGAACACCTTTATCGTACGTTGTACATAGTCAGGCGGGCCATGAATTTGTGGTTCCTTCTTTTAGCGCGTGATTGTATGAGCCTTACCAAAAAACAAAAATTTAAAACCTAGGGGGAGTTATGAATAGATATTTGCCTCCTACAAATCTCTTAAATTAAGGATTTTTAAAATCCTTGTATACGGTGAAACTACATAAATATAATCATAACAAATGAAAAAGTAACACCACAAATAATGGATCGGTTTACAGCAACTCCATTTTGTAAAATTACTAATAGGCACTTTCCGTCAAAAAAAAATATTGAAGATGAGCAATAATTAATAACTTCTTTTTTTATCTATAAAACAAAACGAAAAAAAGAAACATTAAATTACGTATTGAGTGGTATAGAATGAAAAAACACAACGAAAATTACACGAAGTACACAAAATACTCTATGGCTATTGATGTAACGTGTACCATGTACTAAAAGGCAACCAAGCCGTTAAGTTCCATGAGCACTCTTGCTCGTTAGCTTCTGTACCTCAAAACATAAAATAATATTCCATCTATTTGATCATTTGCTTTAAATGTCAAAGTCTCGCATGCGAAAATGGTAACTGTGGTGCATCGGGTCATTTCCCATACCATGTACAAGTTCAGCACTGGCTATAAAAGCTTCTCCGTTCATATCCACTCTTACTCGTAACTCGCTTTTAAGATCCTAGTTCTCTCTTAGCCAAACGCAAAAGTATCGCTACTAAGAAGTCTTTTCTACCGAAGTCCCATTCCCTAACATCGCGTCTGACGTTTTTATTGTTTAACATAAAATTTGTCTTAGTAATAATCATCACGGTCCACTTCTTCTGCAGCACCATCCACCGAACGACGAATTATGCGCATAAAATGTTGTGTTTGTTGATTTTACGTTTTTTTTTGTTTGAATGCTGATTTACGTGTTTCGCATCGGCCATAGAAAGCAAAAACATTGTGTACTAGCTAAAATCCCCGGCATCGCCCGGGATTTATTCTGATTTGAGGGGTGGGAAAAGGGGAAGGGGTGGGGGTGGGTTTTGGAAAATTCATGTAGATGCTGACCTTTTTCTTGATTTTAACGTTAAGTGTTAAAATTTCATCAACCTCGAAATAAACATTTAGACTTGGAAAAAAATTAAATCCACGCCGGCCGTCCGACACATACTCTTTTTTTATATAAATAGGTAAACCTTAATTGCATACCTGCATGTTAAATTATATATTATCTAATATTTAAATAACAGATATATCAATCAATCTAACTACTTACTACAAATTTAAAAAAGTATATAACAAACCCAAGAAAAGAATATTATTAAAAATGTTTATTTCTGGACAGAAAATATTGCCACAATATTTTTTATGTCAACGGCGCATGGTGGGGCCAAAAATTACATTTTAAATAGGCAATATTTTACAAAAAAGATAAAAGATAAATATAAAATATTTATAGTGAAATAGAGAGAAAATAAATTTTCATTATTTGTTTTTGGGGTGTTATGCCATGTTGCGCTTCCTCCTTCTTTAGCCAACGTTTCGGACATCGTTGCAGTATCCATCATCAGGACAGATCCGGCAGATCCGATAGATGTGTCTAAAGAAGGAGGTAGCGCAACACGGCATAACACCCCAAAAACAAATAACGAAAATGCTTTTGGCCGTGAAAATCTTAAAACTTATCAGAAAATAAATTGTTTAAATGCAGTTTAAAAACATACCTGTAGGCACATGCATAAAGAAAATACAAACTGTACAAAAATAGTACATTCCTGTTTATATTTTATCATTTTACTTACGTTGTTTTATGATGTACCCAGGAATGTACTATTTTTATATGGTTTGATTTTTCTTTATCTATGGTAGAAAGAAAAACAACATTTGTATTATTGAAAATGAAGAAAATAACTATAACATCTCACCCATGGCAGGGGTAAGTGAGTTCGTAATTATTAACGTAATTTAATTTTAACTCATATGCACTTAGTAAATTGACGTGAAAATAAATGAAAAATTTCGGCGTCCGAAAAGAGGTTATTATAGGTATTGGTTTTTAGATTTTCATGGCCAAAAGTATTTTCGTTATTTGTTTTTGGGGTGTTATGCCGTGTTGCGCCACCTCCTTCTTTAGCCAACGTTTGGAACAGCGTTGCAGTGTCCATCATCAGGGCAGATCCGGCAGATCTTCCACATCTGCCGGATCGGCCCTGACGATGGACACTGCAACGCTGTCCGAAACGTTGGCTAAAGAAAGAGGTAGCGCAACACGGCATAACACCCCAAAACAAATAACGAAAAAATATTATTATATCGTTTTTTTATTTGGTTACTGAGTGAATTAAAAGGGGTTTTAAAAAAATAATGAATTGGTAAATAAGTTGTTTTTTTTTTTTAATTAATTGAAACGTGTTTAGCAAATGGTTGAAAATGCGAGAAATGTACGAAATATATATATAATAAAGAATAAATTTTTTTTTAATTATCTGCTTTTTCAATTCACCGCAAATATTCCAATGCAGAAGTAGGACAGAAACGTTTAGTTTGTTATTTGTTCGGTACATTTAGTCCCTTTGCAACACGTGCTAAATATTGGAAAGCCATCAGAGCGGGCCAGAGACTAGTGATGCGTTATGATCGAAAAAGGTCGGAAAATGGGAAGGAATTCAAACTCGGTCCGAGCCTCAGGCGCACAAAAACTACGTACGAATTCAATGAAAATATTTTGCTTCTGGGCGGATGTTTTTTCAATGGAACGGAAAAAATGACAGCTGTTTGAAATAAGAACAAGTTTTTTCCTCGTAAAAATGTCAAAAACGACCATTACTGTGTGGTCTTAGCGAGGGAATCCATCATCCAAGCTCGCGGTTCTCCATAAAACGCGATGAAATTTAAATTTATTATTTATACATGCAATGTTTTACATCACATTTCATCGGGATCTAAGTATGAATATGCATAATATATGTTCACACCTATAGTGCAATAACCCTAGTTGTAAAAAAGCTTTAATTATACATATATGGATAAACTCAGATTGCAACAGACGCGATACTGTAATATCTTAAAGAGCCTACAATGAATATTGACTTTGATTCATATCTTTTTTATTAAATATAAAATGTTATTTACCTGCCTCGGAACAAACTTTGTCTAGTAGGGTGGGTAAACGAAAACTATGTACATAAATGAAAAAAAAAATAAACGCCCGGGTTGCCGGCACTGAAACTGAAACTGTTACATAACAAACACCCTTAAGCTGGTCTTTTGCGAAACGGCGCTGTACAACTATTTATTACTAATCGGATATTCAATAGGTATATTTAATTGAATTAAATGAAGACAATATTAGCGAAACTCAATCGAAAATCTGGAGACAGAAAAATCAGAAAAGATATTGGCTCTACTGGGACTCGAACCCAGGACCCTTTGCTTACATGGCAAGAGCTCTACCGATTGAGCTACGGAAACCATATCAATTCGGTCACTTTTAACTGTATCATACTTCGACTAAGAACTACCAACATTATCTTCATTTTCTTAACGCACACGGTCCTGTGCTAATATCTTTTCTGATTTTTCTGTCTCCAGATTTTCGATTGAGTTTCGCTAATATTGTCTTCATTTAATTCAATATTATAATTAGAGATTTTACTCATAAAGTTTAAAAAAATTAAAAATAAATATTCATCTTAGACTTGCAGAAAATTCAATATATAGCGTATAAAAAATAAAATGGATAAAAATTTATCCAGACACTATCTAGATTGCATTTAGTTCGAGTTGATTCTTGCAATCATATATAAAGATAGCAGCCAATAATATCTATAGATATAATTAAATGCAAATTTATTTTATTATTATTTGCATTTATATATATATATATATATATATATATATATATATATATATATATATATATATATATATATATATATAAATGCAAAATAATTTATATATTTATATATACAGGGTGTTAAGGGACGTACTTGACTTACTTTAACCAGTGATTCCTGACATTATTTGGAGTAAAAAATGTAAATGAAATTTTGGTCTCCGATGACTTTTTTTGACGACTTTTTTTTTTTTTTTCAAAATTTTTTTCTTCAAAATCAAACAAAAAAAAATTTCTTCCGCACATCGTCACTGGTCACTTAGCCGAGTGTCCGACGAACCCCTTAACCCGCCTCCAACTGTTCAACAACTACCATTTTTTAATGCTTTTGTAGAAAAAAAAAAAAAAAAAACACCAAAAATGTCACCGGAGACCAAAATTTCATTTACATTTTTTACTCCAAATAATGTCAGGAATCACTGGTTAAAGTAAGTCAAGTACGTCCCTTAACACCCTGTATATATATATATAAATTATTTATAAATTCAAATTGTGAAGCTTAACTTTACTGAATGCTTAATGAATGATAATGTACCTACCAACCTAATATGAATAGGTATGTCAATTTGACTGTTGGACAGTCAAAGCTTCCTTACACTGAATGTATTTTATAACAAACAAAATAAATTTAAAAAAAATAAATATAAGAATAACTTTATAATTTCCTTTAATACCGCACCGTTTTCATTTTCAATTTCATCTTCAAATTGGCAGGTGAGTATGAGTACCACCGCTTCGGCAACAATTGCTAACACCCCTTGTTTGGTGAAATGAAATTAACATGGGTGACCCGGTTCACGGGGTGAGGTTTGTCTAGGTCTTGGCGGCGGATGCTTTTGCCCACCTACTGCATAACAGTACCGGGAGAAGCTGGATGAGTGAGACCTTTTGACCTCTCCAGCCAGACTCACTCGTCCCATCGCCATCGCCTTGCACCGCAGTAGAAGGAATGCATATTTATACGTTCGTCACTCCTGAACACATTGATCCCAGATTCCTACCCACCCTTTTCACCTTTTTCTTTCCTAGAACTTGCTCTTCTCGTTCCCTAAAAAAAAACTTCCACACAGTATATTCAAAGACGATATAGAATCTGAGGGATTTTTTTCCTCAGTACCTCCCATGTGGAAATAAAGAAAAAAAAATGTCCAATATCATTTAACAGGGAATAAATATTAATTTGGACAATTTACAAATACAAGTTCAGATAACTTATTATGCTGAATCCATTGGACATAATACAATGATTTTCATTCTTTAATCTCAACTACTAAAACCTCATAAAGCATCCTAACGATAGAGACATATAATTGACAGAGGTTTTAACTATATGGAAAATATCCGATGACTTCTGTAAGCTAGATAAACATTACTATTCTCCGTCCAACTTAAGATCGTCCCGTGAGCGCACATGTCTCCACCCCTCACCCCGTCCGCCGCTGCTTGAAAGCACGTTAACACATTAAATTTCGCTGTTTAAATAAATAAATACAATTATTTTATTATTATTTTCCACCTATCTGCAATAAAAAATTTTAACAATTTATTCATTTAAATTATTATTATATTGGTTCTACAATAAACACATTGCATTATATGTGATATCATATTTATCAAATCGTCTATCGATATACTCAATTTTCTAAAATCAAATTACTGATTTTTGTATTATGTTTGATGTTTGCGAGATATCAGGTTCTCCAGACATTTTTTTAAATATAAAATACATTAATTAGGTATCTTTGCGAGTTAATGCTTGTGTAGGTATCGCCCATAAAAATCAAACTGATTAAAGTGTTAATTTAATGAAAAAATTTAAGTGAAAATTGAGTAATTTTATACGTACACCATTGTTTTACAAATGTGCATTATTCATATTGTTGCAATTTGAATAGCTAAGGACAAAATTATTAATGTCCAACTTTCCTCCTTTGTTCTTTGCAATTAGTGATAGTGATAATGAATTATTACTCGGCTGAAACATTGATGTGTGAATAATAATCGACCACCATAACACGGGCATGTGCCTAGCATGGTGGTCGAAAAATCCACAAAGTGTGTTACCATAAAAAGCAATGATAAAGAAAAATTATAAAAAATAATAATGTAAAAATCCATTTTATCACGGGGTCTGAATGGGTTAAAATTTCAAGACGCGTGCATACAACACGATAACCCATGAGCTATTTTAGCGCTATGGGCGAAAGGACAGAAGAAGGCGGTGGGGTATGCGCAATACAAACCAAATTTCGTACTCTCGCAGGTTCATCTAAAGGTGAACGGAGAATATACATGGTCTTCAACGTTAAAAAACAATAATTATACTCAGTTAATATAATACGTTTATAACTTCTCCAAAAGTTCATTAAAATTCAATCCCGGTAAAGTGTTAGAAGCTCTTGTAAAATTGTTGATTAAATTAACATTAAAATTACACAAATCCTACAAAAGATAACATAATAAATTATGCTGGAATATAATAACGTCCTAATCTCCTTTCACGTGAAAACGGAGAATAGAATAAATACACAAAAAAAAAATGAAATTTCGAGATAATTGCGCAAAATTACAATGTCGATGAATTAAAATAATATTATGTAAAATGGGAAATAACATTCAATATTAGTAGAACTGTATAATTAAGTGAAAACGATGAATGTTAATTTTTTAAACTTAATAAAAAAAATTTAATAAGCATATTAAACCGATTTAATTTTTTTTTAAATCAACAATGGAGCTATATTTATATTAAATTATTGTACTTCATTTGCACACTTCAGTAGTAAAAATTGAAGAATTAATCGCATTAATGCGAAACCAGGAAATTCATCGAAGCACTGACTTTAAAACATCGAGATTGTCTTTCGTCGGAATACGAACTTATTGAATAGTTATAGATAAATGTAAAATCGTTCGTTTCCATCCACCGACCAAATACCTTTACTTAGTAACATTTGTATTAAATGTGGTGTATCGAGGGTTATAAAACCATATATTTAACATGGTAAGTAAGAAAATATCGTTAATATTGAATGTGGCACATCGGGGTTATAAAACCATACACATAACATATTAACGAAGTGACTTCAAGTGGAGTTACCGTTGCTTCATTCTTTTCCCATGAAATTTGTGTTTTGGTTCACGTCTTGTTACATGCATGTGTTCGCAGCCTATAATAATAAAATTATATTTATATTGAATGAGGCATATCGAGGTTTATAAAAACACACATTTAACATGTAACAATGCAACAAACATCCCTGCCATAGGTGACTTAGCAGGGGTGCCCAGATTCATGGGGTGAAGTTTGCTAGATCTTTATTTATTTATTTATTTCAACGCCATAAATGGCTATTACATCCTGTGATATATGATACACAGTGGTACATAGGAGGGTTATTACAATAGTGTACATTAAACAAAGTACATACGTATGATAACAACTAGTATTTAGTTATAGGATTCAAATATGTTTATAACAAACAAAAAAGAATATGAGCTCATAAAAAATACACATTTTTATGCAGAATAAACATAAGTAAATAAAGGTGAATTCTTAGAAAAATTCTCAACATCAAGTATAATATACCCACTTTACTTTTATTTGTACGTATTGTTGGATTCTAGGAATTGGCTAAAATGGACTAACTTAGTAATGATATTATTGTTACCTTCAGTTGAAATGACTGAAGTTTAAAATTGCTTTTCAGGGATGCCAGTTAGAGAATCAATAATAAATCTTTGGTTTAAAAATATTAATTTAGAAAAAAAAAATTATACATTATTAGCTATCACTTAACAAGTCTGTCTGATAGTTAATATAAATGAAGCAAGCAGTTTAGAATCTATATTAGAGTATGATATAGACGCCGTGCAGACGAACACTATCTTGGTACTGCGTGACAAGCCGGATCGGGAGAGATTGGTTACCTAGGCCTCTCCAGCCGCACTCTCTCGACCCATCGCTTGCAACACAGTGGGAGAGATGTATTCACACGTACATTGACCCATAGATTCCTACCCAACACTCATGCCTTTTTCCTTCCCAAAACTTATTTTCCTTCCTTTCCCTAAAAAGATACTCCACACAGAATCCCCAAACATGATTTACCTACATCCTGAGAGAATGTGAGAAAACTCCACATTTGAGGGTAAGAGAATGAATTTGATCGAGGTTAAAATTGCGTTTTTTTATTTTTTATTTTATTATTTATTAAATTACAGAATACATTTTGTACAAAAAATTTGCGTAGACCCACAAAGCTGTCATATGGCAGCTTGTCTGCAGGTTCTAACAATTTAAACATTCTTATATAATATCTAAGAAAATATTTGTAAATACATTTATAGTTTTAAGGAAACATTAGAATAGATCATATAGTAATATTAGATAATTTTACAACCATAAATATGTAAGATATTTCAATATACCTGCCTAATAACAAGATGTGTAGGCAGCTATATTAAGATATTCAAAGATACATGGAGTTTTCGTTCATTAACCACATTTTATCATTTTAGGACATAGTCTCTCATTTTTTTCAAATTTTATGTTTTTATTGATTTTATTGAAAATCACTGGTATTAGATATTCAAGAGTACGGCTTCCATATTTATTTAATATTCGAGGAGTTTTTAGGCCCTTTCCTTCTCTAAATCTTGTGGTATGTTTGTGTACAATTAGGTGTTTGTAAGGGCTTTCCCCCATATTATCCATAATAGTAGTGAACCAGTGGAGACCTTTTATTGTAAGTAAGCTCTCTAAGCCATACAGTAGTTTCAAGTTATGTCTTTGTTTGTAAATATTTGTTATGACAATTTTTTTTATTATGGCAGTTTGTAAATTTTCAATATATTTAATGTAAGTAGTGCTTGCATGTCCCCAAGTTCGAATACCATATCTAAGGATGGATTCGACCATAGAAAAATATATGAGTTTAAGAGTACAATGAGGTAAAATAAATTTTAATTTGTAAAAGTTACTAGCTAAGGATCTGAGCTGGTTACAAATTTTAGCCACTTGTTTATCCTACTTAAAATTGTTATCAACAATTATTCCCAGATAATTATATTCATTTGTGAAATCTATTTTTTCACAGTCACAAACATTAACAATTCCTCTATGTATACAGACAAAGCTATGAGCGGTTATTTTAGGAACATTCCACATTTTCAAACTTGGTGATTTTATGTACATGCATTTGGTTTTTTTCACATTAATAATTAATCCTACATCATGAGCCCATTTGAGAAGCTCGTTAAAATCTCTTTGTAATTCTTGTATAGCTATTTCAGGATTTTCATTTGATACAACAAGAGCAGTATCATCAGCAAAAATGAATCGACGAGCTTTTTTGAAAATCTTACACATAGCAATTACGTATATAATATATTTATTTATTTATTTATTTATTTATTTAATACATGAATTATCAACAGTACATATAGTTTTTTGTGATATTTCACCCTCCATGCTAGGGATGACCCTGTGTTATGGCGGGTGAAGTTTAGTGGATATACATTCGTTAGTATAGATTGAAATTTTTAGTAAATTAAGGAATTATTGATATATATATATATAGTTCACAGTAATCAGTCTTATACATATAATGCTGCTTAGATAGTAAATAAAGATGTTTTATGTTTTGCCTGCTCTATAGTAAGAAAATGATATACTTATAGTTAGATTGGGTTACAAGAAGAAGAAGGAGAAGTTAAAGAATTATTATAAAATGAGAAATTTGAGGAGTTGTTAGATATAGATCATACTAAATAATCTTGTACATACATGCCGCTAATTTAGAAAATAGAGATATATTATGTTTTGTCTGAAAAGTGATTAAATCGATAGAGCGTAGAGTGAATGTGTGTTAAAATTGTAATGTATCCCATGTGTAAGGATCCATTTCGTAATTTGTTTTTTAAAGGAATGGGGTTGACTCAACGTTTTTAAGTTTTCAGGGATAAGGTTAAAGATTTTAGGAGCTAGGAAGAAAAATTGTCTTTGAGCTGACGTGGTGTGTAGTGTAGGTACATTGTAGTGTCTGTTGGTTATTGTTCTGGTGGTGTAGTTGTATTGTAAGAGAGTTTTGTTTTTGTATTTGAACAGGAAATGTATTAGTATAAATTTTAAATGGAGTTGCCGTATGTTTAAGACGTTATACTCGATGAGGAGTCGTTTGGAGGGGTATCTTGTCGGTCGCTTGTTAATGACACGTATTACCATTTTTTGGGCTTTTAGTAGAGGTTCGATGATAGATTGTGCACAGCCACCCCAAGTTATAATGCCGTATGCTAATAGAGATTGGCAGAGAGCGTAGTAAACAGTTTTAAGAGTTGAGGTAGTAAGGATATTTCTTAGGGTTCGGAAGACATAAGAGAGTTTGCGGATGCGTGTGGTTAGACTGGCCAAGTGCTGATCCCAACGAAGGTGTTGATCAATGATGACCCCCAGATATTTTATGTGGGTGGCGTGTTCCAAGTTTGGGCAATTACAGGAAGTGCAAGTTCTTAGACAGGAGTGAATTATTATATTCTGATTGTTGGTAGGTTGGGTTGCAGCAGAAAGACTGAAGGTTAAGAATTTTGTTTTTCCAGCATTAAGGGTTAGGAGATTATCATCTAACCATTTCTTTATCTGGCGTATGTCGTTTTGAGCTATGTCGAATGCTCCTTTCCAGGTTTTGTGTCTAGTTATCAGTACAGTGTCATCTGCAAAAGATATTATATATAATTTTGGACCTAGAATTGACCCTTGCGGTACTCCCGATTTGATGTATCTTGATTTACTTATTATATTTAAAATCTTCACACTCATTGTTTAGATTTAAACCCAGGACTCAAACCAATTATGGAGTTGAGTTACCATCAAAGGTTGGATTGCGATCCAAGAGTTGTCTGATTTGTTCGTTAGATGTTATCCTGCATAGCATCCATTTTTGATCCCCTGGGTCTGATAGGACCTGTAACGGTAGTAGCGAAGCTATTAATGCAACGTCTGTGGCAGAGCAAAACTCAGTGGGATGAAGATATACCCCCTGAAATTTTGAAAGTTTGGAGAGCTTATATAGAAGAATTGCCGCAGATAAATAATTTAAAAGTACCTAGGAAAATCATTTGTCAAAATCATGTGAATTTGCATTTGCATGGATTTTGTGACGCATCACAGAAAGCCTACGGGGCCTGCGTGTATATGGTCTCCACCGATGACTCGGGTGGAATCCACTCCAATCTAATAATTTCTAAATCAAGGGTGGCACCCTTAAAAAGCACATCTCTACCTAAACTAGAATTGTGTGGAGCTATATTGTTGGTAAGATTGATTAATTATGTGAAGGGAGCTATTGGTATGCCAGATGTATCTACTACTTACTGGTATGATTCTCAGATAGTCTTGTGTTGGATAAGGGACCAACCAGCTAGGTGGAACACCTTTGTTGCTAACAGAGTGAGCGAAATTCAAGAATCAAGTCGACTAGCACAATGGAAGCATGTGAAATCAGAGGACAATGCTGCAGATGTACTATCCAGAGGTAGTAGGACTTCTCAATTATTGACATCCACCATATGGTGGCACGGACCCGATTGGCTAACCCTTACAGAATCCGGTTGGCCATGCGGAGAATCTACGTACATAGATCCACCTGAGGTGAAAACAAAAACTGTAGTGTTGGCATCAGTAACGCAAGATTGGGACATTTTTAGGAAATACTCATCTCTAACCAAATTGCAAAGAGTAACAGGTTATTTACTTAGGTTTTTATTTAATTGTAGGAACCCATCGCTCAGGCGTTATGGTCAGTTAAAAGTAAGTGAATTAAATGACTCTTTGAATGTTTTAATATCCAGAGCGCAAGCTTATTCCTTCAGGGAGGAGATACGAGCCTTGCAATCGGGCAAGGATGTCCTAAAGCGTAGTAATTTGCACTCACTAAATCCTTATTTGCATAATGATTTACTTCGCGTAGGCGGCAGGCTTTCCAAAGGAAAATTGCTGTCAATAAATCAACAACATCCAATTTTGCTGCCACCACATCATAGTTTAACCGAATTAATTGTAAAAAACTACCATCATTTACATTTGCATGCAGGTACTCAAGCCTTATTGGCAATAATCAGATTGAAGTTCTGGCCAATAATGGGAAAAAATTTAGTGAAAAAGATTATAAGGAAATGTATAATATGTTATAGATCAAATCCAAAGACGATGCAGCAAATAATGGCAGACCTTCCAGCCGAAAGGATAACGGAATCTAAACCTTTTACGATAAGCGGGATCGATTATTGTGGACCTTTTTTGATTAAGTCGGGTATTCACAGAAAAACTAGTAACGTAAAAGCTTATATATGTTTATTTGTATGTATGGTGTCAAAAGCCATACACTTAGAACTTGTACTGTCTTTGAATACAGAAAGTTTTTTAAATGCCTTGAAACGTTTTATCGCGCGCCGTGGAAGGCCGAGTAAATTATTTTCGGATAATGCTACTAATTTTAAAGGCGCGAACAATCAGCTACGGGATATTTATGATTTTTTGTCAAGCTCTAGCGATGAAATCGAGAGATCATTATCAAAGCTATCAATTCAATGGGGGTACATTCCGCCAAGGGCGCCGCACTTTGGAGGCCTTTGGGAAGCCGGGATAAAATCTGTGAAATATCATTTGAAACGAGTAGCAAGTAACTCCTTATTAACATATGAGGAATTTAATACCGTTTTGTGTCAGATTGAATCTTGTTTAAATTCTAGACCTCTTACCCCATTGTCAAATGATCCAAATGACCTAAACTCCCTCAGTCCCGGTCACTTTCTTGTTGGTGAAAGCTTGGCGGCGATTCCAGAACAAGATCTACAAAATATTTCAGTCAACAGGCTGAATAACTATCAAAAGTTATCCTTACTAATACAATGTTTTTGTTCGAGGTGGCGATTGGAATACCTGGCTCAGCTCCAAGGCAGAACGAAGTGGACCAGCGGACCTAATGCGCAACTAAAACCAGGCGATATGGTGGTCTTGAAGGAAGACAACCTACCACCATGTGTGTGGAAACTCGGACGTGTAATTGCAGTCCATCCAGGAGCTGACGGGAGAGTGCGTGTGGCAACTCTCAAAACATCGCATGGAACTACTCAGAGGGTGATTTCAAAGCTGTGTCTATTACCAATAGACGATAACGAGGAGCTGAAGATGTCAACATCCCCACCCAACGGACCAGACGCTGTGTAAGCACAAAATGAAAAAAAAAACTTGTGCTTTATGAAAAAAAGAAAAAAACAATATAAAAATTTGTACATTGAAAGTAAAAAAAGTGCAATAACAATTTTACGTTGAACAGTATCAAAAATTTCTTGTGTTAAAATGTGGATAGCAATAAAAACTTGAGTGTGGTAGGGAGTGATATAAAAAATAATAAAACAAAAAAGGATTGTAGATCCATATATTTAAAAAAAAGGTGAAAACACTTAAAAATGAACGCTTATAAACCAGGATAGCCTGCTGGCTATAATTGCAAACTGCATAGATGTATCTGGAGAGACATTGTAATAATTCAAATGTGACAATGAACTATGGAAGGAAGGATGATTTATCTTTATTTAATTTTTTCCCGAGGAAGGAAGGATGACCAGGAAACCTGCCGCGACATGTTTGTGCTGTCTATATTATATTTTTTATGTAATTATTGTTATGGTTTCTGTTTGTTTTTGAAAAAAAAATGTAGTTTGTTTTTCGGAATTGTCTTAGTGTGTTATGTTATTGAATAACTTTAAAATTAATTTAATGAATTTGAATTTGATTTTGAGCAAAGTCAATATTTAATTTAGGCTCATAATTGGTTTGCATAATGTTATTTGTATAGTTTGCAGAAAAATGGATTCGATATTTCAAAATAAATATCTGCCCATTTTGGGGCGGAATATGTTTAGATTTAAACCCAGGACTCAAACCAATTATGGAGTTGAGTTACCATCAAAGGTTGGATTGCGATCCAAGAGTTGTCTGATTTGTTCGTTAGATGTCGATAGAATCATTTTATTTTTGTCCCTTTCTCACACAACAAACAAGGTAAATATAGATGTACGAAACCTTTATAAAAAGGCTTGCATCGGTAAAATTAACTTTTTTCTTTACGAAAACTTGCACTAAGAATTTAAAATACTACTGAACCCTTGAACCCTTGTAATAAAAAATCAAGAACTTAAAGTTAAAACCAAAAAGTGCTTCATTTATAAAAAACCAGTCTACCCAAAGAAATTCTCCTGAGTGAAGACCTCCAATTTTTTATACTCATTTTTCTATTTGTCAAATAGTTTTTAAAGAGTAAGAGGAGTTTACCCCGGATACCTATAAATTCAAGTACTTTAATTATTTGTATATGGCTAAGTGTGTCGAAAGCTTTTGAGAAATCAATAAATAGAACCAATATATGTTGTTTACAGTTTAGTTGTGAATTTATATGATTAGAAATTTTTTCGAGCAATTTATCGCAACTTTTATTTTTTGAAAGCCATACTGGCATTCATCAATAATACTCAGATTATTTAAGTATTTTTCTAAATTTATTGATATATATTTTTCTAATATTTTTTCTAATCCAGGAAGTAAGGAAATCGGCATGTAATTGTTCATTAAAGAGTGATTTCCATTTTTAAAGATAAGCCTTATAATACCTTATTTTAGTTCATCGGGAATATGGCCCGTATCAATTATTCTGTTAATTAAGTGGGCAATTATAGGATAAAGTAATTTAACATGTTTTTTCAAATCATACATACGAATTAAATCTATGCCTGGTGTCTTGGAATTTTTCATACCTCCGATAATTAATTCGATTTGCTTTGTATGTGCTCGTGGTAGATACATTGTGTGATTTAAATATTCCGGCGTGTATTCTGACGCTCGGACATCACATACATGTAATAATTTATTTACCCCCTCATCAAATTGTTATGAACACTTAAGAATCGACAAATGACAACACGGTTTGAAGATAATGTAACTAATTCTAATTGTCTCTGAAAAGTAAATAGTACGAAACCAAATAGTTTCTAGATGATTTACATTAAGATGAAGCACGTTCTGTTACGTTTTAATTAATAACCTTGAAATTCAAATGGCCACACATAGTCATTGCGCTAGTCGCCATTAATATTGCTAAAATTATCTAGCCATATTGACCGCTTGTCTTAAAACTGTGCCAAAGTCATAAAAACACAATTATTTTTTGAAGTGAAAACTTCTTTAGCACCATTGTGATTTAAAACTCGATAAAACGAAAAAGCAACACTAAAAAAAGACAAACACATACATATATGGGATTTAGCCAGCGAGAGAATGAGATAGAATAATCGGTCTCCTTTTTGTGCAGTGCTTGGTAGCCTCCCCACTCTTATCTACTTTAGTTTTCTGAAGGTTTTTACTTCTACCGCTTGTTAACTGCACACTTATATTTTTTATCTTCACATTATAATCTTTTATTTTTTATCCAAACATTCTGCCGTAATAAAAATTAAAAAGACGTGCAATGATTCCTACACTTAAAAAAATAAGGTTCATAAAAGAGAAAACCGATTTTAAAAAAAATCAATAATTTTCTGTATAAAAACAAAATAAAAGACCATTACAGAACTTATCCATTATGCAAAAAAAATACTTTTTAGGCAATAGGCCACTTGCATCACTTTTTAAAAAAAATCCGGTTTTCGCAAGTATTCTAAGACATTCTATATTTTTTTATTGTATTTTTGAAACCCTGGCGATTTTTTGAAAATTTCAATCCGAAAAATCAGACCATGTTTTATAAACCGGAAAGACGGGACATAATTTTATGGGTGCGAAAAAACGATAATCATTTAAAAAAAAACGTTTTCCACAAGAAAGGGCACAGGAGAATAAAGAGGCATACCAAAAATGTTACATCTCATAAATATTTTTTTCCTTGATCCTTCTTATTGATCATAAATCATTGTAATATAGACTACTAAATCCAATGTAATATACTTTAAAAACTTTACTAAATTAAAATAAAAATAAGAATATTATAAAATTTGATTTGGTTAAAATCAGCACCACTACCATTATACCTTTAAAACACGTACAGATAGCGTAAAATGTACGGAGTTCTCTTCATAACATCTGTCAAAAAGTCAAACCAAATGATAAGTTCGCAGAGAACAAACAATAAATCTAGTGAACGTTAAATGTCAAATTCAAAAATTCGCCTGAAGTCAAAGTGTTGCCGTATAAAAAAAATAAATCGGAGTGGAATTTTACAAAATTAATAGGAACATTTTCGGAGACGGGACATTTTCATGTAGTGACGTCACAGGCCCAAATAATGGATTTATTTATTTAAAAATAAAAATAAAACTTTAAATTTCTAAAAAATTTTACAAAAATTTTCGTAATCGTAAAAAAATCTATCCACACGATTTTTTCCAAGTCGTTGTAAAATCCATGCAAATGGCCTATTGTGAAGTGACACTCAAAAACTTGGACAATTTATTCGCAAAGTGAGTGCTATAAAATTAAACGATGAGACATTTATTTTTTTATGACTGCCAGATCTAGTGTTGTCCATTTCAATGCCGGAACTGCATTTCCCTGTCCAATATCCCATGATAGGTGTACCATGACAAAGGTAAATTAAAAATGTGCCCTCAATTACTGTCAAAGCGATACTGACCACCACAAATGGAATGCAAATACGTATTTTGCATTCAGAGCACATTATTCTTTATGTGTTTTAAATGTTTGCAGTGGTTTAAGTGGTGCAAAATGAGGCATTAATTTTTAAAATGACTTTCGATGGCTAATTATGAAATAATGTATGCATTGCGTGAAGGGTGAATGCGTTGACATTTGAAATTAATTTGTATTTATTTATAAATTAATATTCCTTGCCGTGGGCAATTGGCCATTTTTTAAACACCCATAATTACAATGATATAATTATGTGTCACGTATTTCAGTTTTGTTAAAATATTATTGTTCTATTTTGTCTTTATTAACATTTAAAACTCGGTGAACTACTTTTGTAGTTTGTCAACAGATCATTAACAACATTTTATATGTAACACAGTACATTTAAAATATTTTAAAGTATCATTGTGTGTAATAATTATGATGGTAAATTAATAGTTAGAACAATAGACATATAAATATAAAATGATAAGTTAGATTATAAGTGTATACAATATATACATATAAATGTATAATGTATAAATAGCACGATGCGGGACAATCAAAATAAATCATCTACTGTTCATTATTATTTTTAAATTTATAAACGAACGTTTAAGACAAGATTTTTATGCATAGCACAGAGGGTAACAATTATTATAAGCAATAATTGTCAGCCTGAAACACTCATTTTACATTGAAAAATCTTCCGAGAACAGATACTTGCCGCCAACGGGACTTGAACTTTTTAGAGAGAGATTATTTTTTAGATAGAGATGCGAGATATTATATTTCCCTCACAAAAATAAAGTTGGTTGTTTTCAGGTGGAAAAATTTAATAATCAGTAATTGTTGAATGAAACACCAGTATATATTAAATTATTTGGCGGGTATTAGATAAGCCGCCATAGCTCAGTGGTCAGAGCATCCGACCGGCAATCAGAAGGACACGGGTTTAAGTCCCGTTGGCGGCAAGTATCTTTTCTTGGAAGATTTTCCAATGTAAAATGAGTGTTTCGGGCTGACAATTATTGCTTACAATAATCATCTACTGTTCGTTACAGAAAAATTGCAGAAAAGGTAGCTTTGACATAACAATCTACAATTTTTTAAAGGAATGCGATCCGCGAGGAGAGACTGGGTCAGCAATGGACGGAGGCCACTGAAACAGCAAAGCTGGGAACGCTTTTGAACCCGACCCGACCGAACATTTAAATGTCCTTAAATTTTAAAAAAGTACCTTACCTAACAACTAGAAGAAAATATTTTAGGTGCTTCGCATTTTAATCGAAATGTCCAAGTTAAAACTTTCATCAACAAACTTTTATCCAAGTTAAAACTTTCATCACTTTCGTCTCCATGTCCGCGTGCTGAAACACCTTTATTTGGTACACCCTGGACAACGTCTGCCAAGGGGTAGCGGTTTTTTAACCCATTCCTTAAAGTATTAACGTACTCGAACTGTAGAACCCCTTTAGGTGAGCTAGAGATACATGAGGCACTAAAATCACCTGTAAAGATCTCTCTGATGGAGGATAGTGTACCTAGGTGAGAAGAAAGGAGATTTAGTTTAGACCACCACAAGCAAAGCTGAAGCAGAAGTGTGCTTTGAGTACTGCAGTGCAAGTAGAGTACAATATCTTATAATAATAAATTCTAGAAAACAAAATAAATATATAATATTATAACTGTAGATATCGTTGTATGACCCCTAAAATCTAACAGTATTGTTATGTCCTCCTCACGGTTTCAAGATTTCGTCATTTATAATTTCCATTGCGTGTGAGTTAGCGAATGCACAACATTCCCTAAATCATAAAGCCGAAAATAGACTATGGAAATGAGGACATGTCTGAGTAATAATATTGATGTTATTTGTAAGTTCCACAAACGTTAATGTTACTGAAGTTATACCTTTTATAAAAATCCAAGATTTCCTACTAATCTATGAAAGGAACTTGGAGATTTTAATTTTTAGAAATCGTTTTCAAAATTAAATGGGCAATAATGAGTCACTTCTTTTAATGCAACAATTATTGTCTTAGGAAAATAGATGTCCTTGCTAGTACTCGCGGTTTTTCAATGGAAGATGCTCCAAAGAAACCAACGTCAATGATCCTTTCGAGTGTTTTTACGACTCGTTCTTGTGCTCAACAACTTGTTTGTGAACCAATTCGTCAGCATCTGTGCTTCTTTCCTCATACGACAAGTCTCATCATGTCTTCCTTACATTGGAAATACCCTACGTACAACATCTCCAAACACGACAGGCCGTGAAAAGAAAACATTTGGGATTCCTGTGCACTTAACCAAAAAAAATAACAAAAAGCACTTTGAGGTCTGAACTTTATTTCTTGACAATTAAATACTTTGTTACAAATGTCTAAAGCTCACCCCGGACTGGAAAAGCTACGCTTATTTATGATAAAAATAAAAATCATGTTTTTAAAACACCACGATATCAAAAGTATGTACGATGATAAACCTATGTTGAAACGCAAGCCGTAATATAACATCGCTCCTAAATATGCATGAAAGACTTTAAATCCATGATTGCATTCATCCAAATAAATTATCCTGTCTATTGTACTGTCAATATGAAAAAACGATTAATCACTGAATGGTTTATATGGATTAAATATTCAATTGAGTTGGTTTTCGATAGCCTTTTTTATGATTGTGGGTTAAATTAGTGTCACGCTTCAGAATGAATTAATATCACAAATTAAATGATACGTGTATGTATATATTTATTTTGTCTATCCGTTTCAATGTGTTTTTTTGTGTAAACTGCCACCCGACAAAAAATATTACACAGTATCAGGACTTTTTATTTTTTTGAGCAGTATAATATTTGTATGAATAAAGCGAATTCTGTGGTAAATTTCATCTCAATGGGTGCATTCAACTGACACTAAAAAACGTAAGTGTACTGAATATAGATCTCTCGCCAGGGTTAAACGACGAGCTTTTTCACTTTTAGTGATGTGAAATTTCAAATCATGCGTTTCACAACTCAATAAATAAATAACTTTTGCTGCCACATCGGGTTTCGAAACTGGTGTAAGGCCAGGGAACTAAGAAAGCCATTTTTCAATAAATTTCGAACTATAATGGTCTCCACAGTAGTCAAGAAGATTTAATTTGGGACGCAGGTTCTATCGAGAAACAATGACTTTTTAATTCACTGTAAGACAAACTTTATAAAAATGATTGCTCAAGGGATTATATTTACTATACACACGCACAGAGAGAAAATATACTTTTAAATTGTAATAATAACCAACAGCAATGACAAATTTTCTAAAACAAACAATTTGTTATGCCCGGCACACAGATGAATACCGGAACAAAACAAATAACGAACCCGAATAACTTTCATTAACTTCTCAATTGACGCCCCTATGTGTGTGAGTTGTTTTATTTCAACACATTTCGTACTGAATACTGATTAAAGTTAAACCTACGTGGCTGACCGAACTTTCACCCACTGCGGATTCACATGAACACTTTATTGGGAGAGCTATTAATGGATTGTAACTTATTTTATAGTTAATAGAAGCTAAAACATTAAATATTGTAGGTAGCTTTTGAAATTTGTTACTTTGTGAAATTAATATTTGATAAGCTGATAATATGTAACGAGAGGAAGGTGTGTCAGATCACAAAAATACCAAAGTTTTAATAGTGCCTGCTGACAACCGTTAACCGTTATCACCCGTGATAACTGGAGTCACCGCTTAGAAAAGCTCGGCCGTCAGACCGTCCTTTCCTAAGTCAAGCCCATTGTTCTCTTGCTACGTGTCTTCTTAAATAGATTGGGAACAAACGCGGATTTCTTAACTTTAGTACGAGCTCCAAATATTTCTGTTTAGGAACCTCTTAGATTACCTTTTTTGCCGATTTGAGAATTTTTTCAAGAAGTGGTGTCTGAAGGAGTCCCATACCGGTAAAAGCCAACGTAAAATGAATCTGTAGTACACACAGTCATCAATAATTTAATAGGTATCTACTGTAGTACTTGAAGACTGTTTAGTACGACCTGTTTCCCAGAGACTTACTTAAAACTGACGTCAATTGATTAGTGATCACTTATTGATGCACCTCGTAGGTAAATTAATGGAAGACTTGAGTCAGATGCTTCTATTTCCAAGATTCCAGGATCTTATAAACAAAATAAACTTACCATCGTGCAGGTGATTTGATTGCAGATGTAAGTAGATTGCTTTGAACGCAACCAAACGTTATTTTTGCTTACAGTCCTTGCAAAATATGCATTAAACAATCCTGCCATAGGTCACCCCAAGTGGTTCGCTACGTTTGGTGCCCGGGTTCATGAGGTGAGATTTGTCCAGGTCTTGGCGGCGGATGCATCTGCCCACCAGCCCCATGGCAGGCCGGATCGGTAGAGAATGATTGAGGGAGTCTCTCTCACGGAATACGGATCATTCTCCTCTCACGAAATATCGCCTTGCACAGCAGTGGAAGGATGGATTCATACCTCCGTCACTCTTGGATACACTGTCCCTGTGGTGGATTTGTACTTCTCATAAGTAAAGGCCACTTCACCTCCTTTTTAAAAGTTACCACCTATTATAATCATTCACTTATAGACTTAACGAGGCTCTCTGAAATCTGCCACCCCTAGGCCGCGGCATAAAAGGCCTGTTTACAAATCCAAGACTGCTTTAACCCCCAACTCCTACCCTCCTACCCACCCCTCATACCCTTTTTCTTCCCAAAACTTCCTCTCTTTCCTTTCCCAAAAAGTCCTTCACACAGAATCCCAAAGATGACATAGACCCTGAGAAGTATTATTTTATTCATAGCCTCCTGTGTGGAGTTAATGAAAAAAAAAATCAAACCTCTTCTCAATTATACTTTTCTCTTACACCGACTCAAATATCAGTTCACTTAGATCAACGATACTCAACCTGCGGCCCGCGGGCCGCATGCGGCCCGCCAAGCTTTTGTGTGCGGCCCTAACCACTTTACCATCAGGAACTTGATTTATAATCTTGAGATTCGTTTCGACTTTGACGCACAGGCCACAGATAGTGACACCCGAAAGGGATTGTCATTACGGTTCACACGATCTGGTACAAGAGTAAGATACTTGTTTAGATATTCACGGCCAAAAGGTTTTTTTTTGTTATTTGTTTTTGGGGTGTTATGCCGTGTTGCGCTACCTCCATCTTTAGCCAACGTTTCGGACAGCGTTACAGTGTCCATCATCAGGGCAGATGTGAAAGAGTTTTGCTATTTACACACGCTAGATTTAATCCCAAAAAACAAATATTTGACACACAACTACGCGCGCAAATCTATAATATAAATATGAATCTCTGAATGTGTTGCTAAGCGCATAACTTCCTAACGACTGAACCAAATTGGATAATTATTTTTTTTTGTGTTCGTTATTGTCAGGACAAGGTTTGTATAAAACCACTGGTGAGCTCTGACGTTATGAAATTTGTATAAAACAAATTGAATAGGTGGCACACGAGCTTTTTGAAAACTGAATGTACCGGGACTGAATGTATGGAGTGCGGGAGGGTTGGAGTGAAACCAGGGAAAGGGGAGGGGAATCTGGGAGGGGGGAGGTGAACTTGGGAGGGGGAGTCGCGGGACGGGGAAGGGGGGGAGTGGAGTGGGGAGAGGGAAGGTGGAGGAGGCGGAGTGGGAACGCGAGAGGGGAAGGGGACGCGGGAGAGAAAGGGGAGGCGGAAGGGGAAAGAGACGAATGGTAAAGAGAAACTATTTCCTTATTAAACGGCATAGCAACGCATGCCGTGTACCAGCTAGTAATTTATAAATAAAAGTGCCACTTCTAGAAACAACCGCATCAATTATAATACATAAAAATTGGTTAATGTCAATGGTTAGTCAGGTACCTACTAATTTTAAAAGCATTTCTTGCTGTCGTATAAAGTACTATTTTCTTATAATATAAATACGAATAATTAGGTAATTTTTCACAAAAACAGCGCTCTACAAATTATCCAAATATTATTATTATTAATGGCGGAGTGTCTTCAAAATTAAATCGAAAAAATGTTGGGGGGGGGGGTGATGATTTTTTTTCGTCATACCAGTATAGTGTTGCGGCCCGCGTAACTTTACAAATACATGTATGTGGCCCGAAGAGAAAAAAGGTTGAGTATCGTTGACTTAGATCGTGACATGTATTCCTGGGCGCCTACAGTTCCATATTAACTTATTTACAAAACCCTTACATAAACTTATTTCGCTCACGCCTTGCGTAATTTTCGGAACTCCTCAAACGTAAATCAAATAATGGTGGGTTTGCATACTTCCTGGTCATTTAAAATTTATAATACCCAAAATTCAACACAAATGAAGCGATGAATGTTTTCCAATTTTTTTAAAGCTTCATTTCAGTGGAAAAATAAATAATTAATGAGTTGGTCTCATCATTAGAATTAAAATCACCTTTCCTGGTATTTTGAGGAAAGCAGTTTTGTAGGAACCGTGTGATTAATACACAAAAAATGTAATGGAGAATGAAACCTTTAAAAGGACCTTAATTTAATACTTTATTGATTACATCTGATTCCGAAAATGGCCCGGTGTAATTTGACCGCAACCGCACAACGAACTGGCCCAAAGTTGAATGAGTCAGCAGTCGGCATGGTGGCAAAAAGTTTCAGATGCGAAGTTAAAGTATAAAATGATCAGGCAATGGAGGCCAGGAATTGCTGACAGCGGAGACAGCTGATGTACCTAGATTATGGGTTGTTGGAAACTAGATTCTGGCAAATTACAGAAAGTCTCCCTTTTCAATCATTACTTCTCCACTAAAAGAAATAATTAATTATCTGTTTAATTCTCCATTGAACAATCATTTAAATTATTCAACAAATGGGTTAATCTTATATATGTCTTTTAGTGATCGGTCGTTCGCTTTTTTATATCTTTAATCTCTTATTTATATTTTTTTACATTTATTTATTTGTTTACGCCTTGATGGCTTTTACATGTAAGGTAAATTGTACAGGAGCATTATAACAAGTATGAAGAATCATAAAAAGTATATACCTAGTCCATAAAATAATAAGCAGAGCATGACAGACATAAGTTGGCACAACACAAGTAGGTATGAGTATTCGATACAAAGGAGTATAACCAGCATATTCGTATTTGGTCTTAGGCTACAGTACTTTCAGAAATTAATGTCACACACAAAACATTATTACAAACATACTCGAAGCAAACCGGTTGGCAGAGGTGTAAAACATTTTTTTGCGGTTAATATAAAAATCAGTAATTTTTTTTGTAATTATTTTTATTGTGCTATTATAAATGTACGTAAGTTTATTATTAAAAGTTATTATTATGAAAAATAATAAAGGGTACACAGCAATTACATATATAACGAAGGAATTAGGTAATGTGAAAGTAGTTACAGAGAAGTGTGTATTAATTGTTTTGCTGTTAACAATTTGAAACATTTAAGAATTTTTTATGTAAGTTTGTTATTATTATGAAAAAATAAAATAAAAGGTACACAGCAATTTCATATATAAATAAATAAGTAGGTATATACTATGAAAGTAGTTACAGAGTAGTGGGTGTTAAATTTGTTACTGTTAACAATCAGGAACATTTAAGGATTTTTGCATCTGCATACATATACGTTTTATAAAAGAAGCAATGTTTTTATAAAAAAATATGTCCACAGAACAAGTTTCATTCCACACACGATGCAATCTCTGAAGACAAGAGTTATACATAAAATTAGTGCGAGAAGCAACTATGTTAAACTAGCTTTTTCCCGCGGCTTCGCTCGCATGGTATTAGGGGATTTACACTCAGCCTCCTCCATCTTCCCTCTCCCCACTGCACTCTCCCATCAATCTCCCTCCCCCCCTCCCCCTCCACCCACCACTTCCCCTACTCCTCCTCCCTCCACTTTCCCTCTCCCCACACCACTCATCCATCAACCCCTCTCTCCCTCCCCCTCCTCCACCTACCCCTCCCCCACCCCATACCCTCACCACTCCACATCCCCAAACTTTCCTCCACCCCTTCCCCTTCCCTTACCTCCCCCCTCTTCCACCCCACTCCGCCTCCTTTACCTTCCCTCTCCCTCCACCCATCACTCCCCTCACCACCTACCCCTCCACATTCCTTTTCCCCACACCACTTCCCCCATCAAGCTCCTTCCCCCCACCCCTACCCCTCCCCGAACCCTCCTCCATCCTTCCCCTTTCCCCTTCCTTCCCTCCCCTAACCCCCTCCCCCCACCCTCCTCCCCCTCCCCTTCCCCCCTCCACCAACACCCTCCTAACACGACCTCCCCCCCCTCCCCTTACCCCCCCCCTCCCCTCACCTCAAGCATTCCACACATTCATTCCCGATACATTCAGTTTTCAAACTGCTTGCATGCCTCCTATTATAATTTCTTATACAAATTTCATAATGCCAGAACTCAACGGTAGTTTTATACAAAAAACGAACAAAAAAAAGAATTATCCAATTTGGTTCAGTCGTTCGGGTTTATGTGCTACATACATTTCGGTGATTCATTTTTAGAGATAGTTATTAAGTACGAATTATTATTCTTCTTTTTATATTCTACAAAAAAATCCACTTCGGCAGTTTTATACTTAAAAAATGCGATACCTGTCTATTCAATTAAAACAATAATTGTTCTGTGATAGAAAATGTCAAAATTTGAGAATAACATTTGCAGAACAAAGATTCATAAATAAAAATTCTATTTTAGAAAATATTTAAATAAGCGAATTTATTTGAAGTACCTACTTCCCTAATAATTTGAATCGATTAAATAATAATAGATATCTTACTAATCGTACCACCTATTGCAATTTTTTCATTCAAATTTCGTAATGACAGAGCTCTGAGCTATAGCCTATATTTTCGTTATTTGTTTTTGGGGTGTTATGCCGTGTTGCGCTACCTCCTTCTTTAGCCAACGTTTCGGACATCGTTGCAGTGTCCATCATCAGGGCAGATCCGGTAGACACATCGTCCGGATCTGCCCTGATGATGGACACTGCAACGATGTCCGAAACGTTGGCTAAAGAAGGAGGTAGCGCAACACGGCATAACACCCCAAAAACAAATAACGAAAATGCTTTTGGCCGTGAAAATCTTAAAACTTATCTATAGCCTTTATGTTTATATTATTGTAAAGTTTCATTAAAATCCATTCTGTAAAGTAGGAATTAGTATTTTATACATATTTGAATTTCAACATCAAAGGGATGTGGGCGGCTGGTTGCACAGTGTGTTTGTGTGCAGCACCGGTAAATTATATCGCCTAAAATTACTTTATAATATCTTCCCGAAAAATATAAGATCTATGAATCTCATTAAAAATATCACCTACCAATATAATGCCTAATATAATATGAATCAGGGAGAGCAAATTCTCAAAGTTCCGCGCGAAGTTACCCTGTCCGGTGTGCAGGCCGATTGCAAGCGGAACGAATTATGTTTTTGTATCGAATATCCCAAATATCGCCAGCGCGCAACGCCTGCCATATGTATGAAAAATTAAGATATATTGGTGTGCCACCCGGCGGCCTTTATTATACAAACTTAAATTTGGATTTAAGGCAAAAATACTTAACCAAACTGAATAATTCTTTTTTTAATCAAAAGGTACAGCAAACACCTAAATTGCACATATATTTTATTTTTTTATTGATTGGTATTTTAAATTATAAAACGCAGATCATTAAGGAATTCAATTTTTTATAGGTAACTTTGACACTTTTGCCCTCGTGCTGTTTATGCATTGTTTATAAATACTGTTTGTATCTTGTTTATAATGAATTATAAAACTAGCTCACCAACCATCACGCCGTTCCCCCGCAGAGGTAGGCAGAGAGGACGGACCGCCAAATAACTCGGTCTTGGCACACACTCTTTGCCTCACTCACATTCAGACATCGTCTCATACATTCTCTTCTATTATTCCGACTTTCGACATGGCCCGACTCAAGTATCTGATTCACTTGCTCGTGCTATGTCTTCCTCGGGCGTTCCCGACTTTTTCTACCATTCACATTTGTGTCGTAGGTATATTCTTCTTACACTACCTTCAAATTTATTTTATTTTATGAAATATAAAATAAAATAAATTAATCATTGTAAAAAAAAGAGTTTTTTGGGTTGAAATTGAAGATTTATGTACGAAAGAATTGTATTGTGGTTTTATTTTCTTAGTACAGAAAAAAGATCTGTTCAAAAAAATTAAAATTTGAATTAAAAAGCGAAATGTAGAAGTTTTCGCCCTTCGAAACAGCTTAAAATAGACCTTCTCTCCTAATAAGAGCAGTGGAATCATTTTTACATAATGTTGCTTAGTAATCGTTATCTCATAGTTACGGATTATCAGTGAACCACCACGTTTTCAGGGCAGCGGCCGTTGGTCACTGGTCCATAGTAACCTAATTTTAAAAAAAACATCGTTTCCAAGGCGACAATTGGCGTTTGCAATAAATCGATTTTGTTAGCGACAGAAAACGTATGATAAATATTTTCAAAACGCTAGAGGTTATTCATAACGCCAGAGCTTACCAATATATATAGCCTATAGATCTCGCAAATAATGTAGCTTTCTATTAGTGAAAGAATTTTTAAAATCTATTCAGTAGTTTTTGCGGGAAAGAGTAACAAACATACATCCATACAAACTTTCACCTTTATAATATTAGTAGGATGGAGCATGGAGTCTAGTTTTATTTTTTATGATTGTTATTCTTATTATTTTAATAACATTAGCTACCCACCGGAGGTCTTTCTCCCCATGGCCTGTGCCATCTTTGGGGATGCTGTGTGGAGGGTCCTTTGGGAAACAAAGGAGAGAAAGTTCTGGGAAGGATCACGGTATGAGGGGAGGGTAGGAATTTAAGATTCTGTATGTCCAGGAGCAACGGACGTATGAATTCATCCCTCCCACTGTGGTGAAAGGTGATGTTCCAAAAGAGTCCTGCTAGAGAGATCAAAAGGTCTCCGGTCAGACAGAGGCATCCGCCGCAAAGACCCGGATAAATCTCATCCCATGTACCCGGGCACTTTTTTTAAGTCACAAAATGTTGCCAACTACTTGCGGTGACCGGCAGACCGACCGACAGGTGTTGGTTTTCCAATAAATTGTTCGTGGGACGGTGGTAACCGTATCGACTTCCCAAATTGAATTTATTGGACGTTTCACAAAACAAAAATGAGGAACGCTTAAAAACAATAACCTATAACTACCGAAAATATATTCCGATATTGTGGGCTTCTCAACGTGCTCCAAGAGTTCTATAATAGAGAACTCCAGTCCAATTTTTTTATTTTTTTTAATGAATAAAGACCTTCAAACTTAAATAACTGCATTTTTATTTTTATAGTTAGTTTTAATAGTTAAAATAATTGTCAAAGTTAATAATTTTTAATTTTAATTTTTAAAGACTCCCAGAAACGCACCGTATCTATGGTGGTCTTCACCCACCCATAGTTTTTTACTTTTTAAGTTGTCATTTTGAATCAGTGATGTCATGTCGAGGGAAATTTCCCTAGATCTAGGGGAGAAAAATATTTTTTAGGGATAAGGGAAATCAGGACAAAATCTAGGGAAATTTCGAACTCTGGCAAAAATTTTATTACATATGACAATATTACTGGTAATATTTATATATATATATATATATATATATATACGTATATATATATATATATATATATATATATATATGTATATATATATATATACGTATATATATTTTTTGGAATTCCTATGAATCTTAATTATTGTTCATGTACTTACATGCAATGTTATTTTTAACACTGGGGGGGGGGGTCTTCAAAATACCACGCTTGGTACAAATGAGCGGCGGGTTGCTTATGATTTTTATTTTGCAAAGTGTTTTTTTTTATTTGGAATTCAGTTTCTAATTCAGTGGTGAGTGTATTCGTACTTTTAAATTATTACTTCACGTAGCAAAAAGTGTTTTATTTGGAAAATCACGGTATTATTAGTATATTTACCAAGTTCCGATATCTTTCCAATTAATTATCATATTAATTAACATATAACAGGATTAGTGTTACACAATCGGGTGGCTATGTAGGTAATTGCGTAAATGTGAAATTTCACTTCGAAATCTAGGGAAATAATTTTCTTGGGCTGAGCATCCCTGATTTTGAATTTAAGAAAATGGCGGAATAAAATTAATATAGGATGACTCAATGACTTTTGTGTGAGAAATTGAGGCGTTTTTATTTAAGATTAACTGCTTTTAATATAGAAAAACATTGGTAAAATGTCCACATTTCACCGCTACTGTTATTGTATTTTAACAAAGTGCAATATAAAAATAATAAATCATCTTTTTCATTGCAAATAAAAGTGACATCATTCTTCAATTTTGTGTTCAGGCGTGATTTTGTACATTGTTTTAAGTATAACACATACAGAAACACTGGTATTTATAATACACTGATCATGACGATTGTGTAGTAACTTGTATAAAAAGCCCTATACTAAAAACAATTTGAAAATACAATGTCAAATATGACACGACTTTAACCTCAAATAGGCAAAATTTATTGCAGATTGTCCGCAAATATAGCCCTTTTCGTTAATTGTTGAGGGCCTAAATTATGTTTCAATAAACACAATAACTATTATTTATCTAAATCTCTATAAACAGTATGAAAATAAACCAAACACACGAAATGTTGAATTGCATAGGTACGTGTGCACTTCAAGTCATTTCAAATGTCAACACACTATCACCAGGTGACAGGTTAAGTGTGACGTCACAGTTAACCATTTCAGTAATGCCAACTTAACGCTGTGTTTTGAAAGAGGTTTAAAAATGCACTTTTTAATATTTTTTTTAAAAACTCTGCGTTTAATATTATGACATAAAACTTATATATTCAGAATCAGCGTTTCTTGGTCTATATGAACATATTTTTTTAAAGCCATAATATTTTTCACTGGAGTTCCTTATTGTATCTTACTTTGGGATGGAATTGATCAAACATCGAAATTATTTTTCGAATATACTCAATTTCACACGTCTATCTGAGTATCAATCGCCGTCGATTTATAGACAATTTATCGATAATGTTGATAACTTGCCAGCGTTCTCGAGCCCGACTGCAGATCGCTAACGAACAAATAATAGTTCGCGTGGAATAAATTAAAAATCTTTAATCTTTGTGAAGTGTCGTTTGTTCGTCGGCGACCTGCAGTCATGCCCAGAAATGTTTTGAAAATGCCATGCCATGAAAAATAATATCCCTCAGGGCCTATGTCATCTGTGGGGATGCTGTGTGGAGGGTTTTTTTAAGGAAAGGAAGGAGAGGAGAGTTCTGGGAAGGAAAAGGGTTTAAGGGGTGGGTAGGAATCAGCTGTTCAGTGTGTCCTGGTCGTCCTGGTCGTCCACCTCCAAGAACTAGATAAACCTCACCCCATGAACCCGGGAACCCCTGCTAAGTCACCAAACGTAGCGAGCCACTAACGACATTATCGATAAAAACCTTTATAGATCGACCGTGCTACATTCGCTGGGGTCTAGGAGCCAAAATATCTAACGGAAATTAGCAGTCGATGGTCAGTTTCTTTCGAAATAGATATTGATAAATCTTCTTTTGATTATTTGTATCACGAAGGAGAAAAAATACTTTAAAATCTGCACATTTGCATCCGACTATAATTTTTTTATGAGGTTTCACAAATTTCGAAAGGGTGAAATGTAATAGGTACCTAGTCTTAGCAGCATATTTATGTAAATTTTGCCGCCTCAGAGCCCGTTCACACTTCTGTTTTAAAAACGGAGGCGGGTCCCGTTTTTAAAACGGAAGCCCTAGCCGCTGTAGTGGCTCTATGTAGCTGTTCACACTTGTCGGTTCCGACTTGAAAACGGATCCGTTATGTTTTGCCGGAGAGATCGCCTACGCAGAGCGTCCGTTTTGAAGTCGGAACGGAACGCGCTGGCTCACACATTTCAATGGAGCTGTTCACACTACACTGAGAATGGATCCACTTTCTTTTCTTCTGGATAAATGCACTCTCTCAATTTTATATTTTGATACGTTAAGCTCTCTGAAACTCGTTCCAGTGGATAGTTAAAGGAAGTGATAGACATTCTAAAATAATCAAAGAACTTTAGTTCATCACTTCTTAATTCACCAATTAACACTTGGAAAGTTCCTACAGAAAATCTTTCAGCTATAATAGGGTGTACCCAAAATTTTCTTTACACTTTTTTCCTTCTTTTTAATAAATATCACATGACAACAAGAGCTTCATCGTCGTCCGTTGCGCACGATCGTCTACTGAAGAATGAGCAAATAAAATGTGTTGGTCGTTGTTTTCGTAGAGTAGGATCCGTTTTGAAAACGGAAGTGTGAACAAGGACCTTGGTCTTACATTTTAAAAACGGAACCCGCCTCCGTTTTTAAAACGGAAATGTGAACGGGCTCTCACACGTTTGCCTCGCTCATCCGCCGCCAGAGGTGTTGCTTGCGCCACTGGCGGCCAACAGGGAAACTACTCCAGCAACTGCGGTCGGTAAAAAAGAGATTGACAGACACTTCTTCAACTGATAGCCAACGACTGTTGACGATTTTTAGATTTTATTCACCGTGGAGACAATATATTTCATTCTAAATATTCACTTAGCGTTTTATTATTGCTAACAGTAGTATAATTTGGAACTTTAAAAACTTTCTATATGATTATTTAAGAAACATAATATTTACTACCAAGCTTGGAGCGTTTCCAAGATGGTAAGAGATTTCTTAACTACCCCAAGATCGAAACTCTAAGACTAATTACTTATAAAGCAAATTCAATTTCTGATACGATCAAAGGCTGCCAAACTAATTGACTCTGACTTATAATTTACGTAAATGCAGTTAACTTATGCACTTATGGTGTTCCCATGTGCTTTGAATATTCATACGTCGATAGATTGCAATGCGCCAATATTCATGAGAAATGCACATAGCTTTACTTGCAGAACCTATACCACTTAATGCAGCCCTGGGAGTAAGCATGTACGGTGTACACTGTACACCATATTCACGGATATGGCATTTTGCTAGAGACTTCGTTTGAGCGTCTCGATTTACCCACAGGTAATCTTATGTTTTTATACGTTAACTCCGCATAGGAGACCCTGAGAAAAATAATTTTATTTTGGGATGTGGCGTGATCTTGTGATGTGATGTGGAGATGTGAACTTTGGGGATGCTGTTTGGAGTTTCTTTTAAAGGAAAAAATGTAGAGGAAGGTTCCGAAAAGGAAAAGGGTATGAGGGTGCCTAGGAATCTAGGGGTAATGTGTCCAGGACTGGTGGAAATATGATAATATTCTACTGCGGTGAAAGGCGATGGGTCGAGAGAGTCCACCTGGAGAGGTCAAACAAATGATTCGTTGGTGGACAGACGCATCCGCCCCTAAGACCTGAACAAACTTCACCCCATAAACTCGGGCACCCCTGCTACAATACCAAACAGAGTGAGTCGCTTGGAGTGACCTATGGAAGAGTTGGTTATCCAAAAAATGGTTCCCGGGGCGGCGGTAGCCGTACCCGCCTCCCAAATTCTATAATGAAATCTACATTCACGTCGATAGTTATGTTATACAAGATGAGAACAATTTTCTAAAAGTTAATTCATTGCATGTAAAATGTTTGATCAGTCTATATTTACTGTATATTTTTCTCAGTGCGATGCAGAGAGTAGGTATCTGTAAACAGTATACATAACACATTATTAAAACAATTAATAATTTAACATTGGAAAGGTTTTAGTTCTAACAAGAAAACAGACGTAGTAATAAGTCAGAAGACGTAATAAATTATATGCCTTGAATATAAGGTCCATGCATTAAGTCTGTTTTGTCGGTATTTTGTCGGAGGTCGCGGATTCATATCTCGGCATGCGCTAGAGAATTTTATTTGATTAATTTGTGTTATTTCACAATTTATTAATTAATAATAATGTGTGGTGAATTTATACCTAAGAGGAAAATGCTCTCAATATCGTCCTGATGTACTACGACCAATACTCAGAATTGAAACGTTGCTTGAAATGGCTTAAGCCGTATTTGGCGACTAGAACTGAATATCTAGGTAGTTCCAAACATTCCTCTCCCCCTCCCCCAATCAACTAGCCCTTCCCATTACCTTTAGCTTTACAATATACTCCAATTGGGGATGCTACAGTCTCACTGGCTCCGAGCGGTTGGGAGCAGTTCTCGTATATGTGGGATTTTATGTCCCTGATAATTTCATCAGAGCTAGACAGCACAGATTATTTATTTTTCCAAGGGGCAGGACCAACCTACCAATGATCATGCCTTTGGGGAGAATAACTACTTTGTTAAATCACATTTCTTCTGTGATTGACATTTTCAATTTGAACCAAAGAGAATTTAAGACAGCAATAAGCATACTATTTACCAAATCTGGCTAATCAGAGAGTATTGATGTACTTACCCATGAAAATAAATGTATATACTTACTTATTATAAACTGTAATTTATAAACTGTTATTTGTGAAATGTAAATGGATTATACTGTTTTTCACAATAAATCAATAAATAAAGAAATAAATACACTTTTTTTTTTTAACCTTTATTTCTCCCAATTTTACATTTTATAGTTACGTATTTTGAAAAACATAAAAATAATGGGAACCCACTAAGGCGCAGCCTCTGCGTGATATTCACATAAACAAAACGACGACCGGCGTTGTCTAGCGGTAAGGCTTTTGACTCGCAATCCGAAGGCCGTGGGATCGAATCCCAGCGTGGGCAAATAAATTTTATTTGATTAATGTGTGTCATTTCACAATTAATTCATTTATAATAATATATAGTATATTTGCGGCACGTTCCAGAGTGGAAGATACTCTCAGTACCGCCCTCGTGTAAGACCACCATTCAGAATTGAAACGTTACTTTAGCCGTGTTTGGAGATCAGATCTGAATAGCCAGTTACTTCTCCACCTTCCTCTTCCACACCTCCTTCTCCTCCCCAGTACCTTCAGCCTCACAATATACCCCAATTGGGGATGCCATTGTCACACTGGCTCCAGACGGGACCAGCTGAGACTCTTGTGAGGTATATATAAAAAATTAGAGAGTAAAAAGAGAATCACGAAAATGATGTAAAAAAACGAAACTTTGCCTGAAGATGCAGTAATTTTAAATTTTTTGCCTACTATCAACGTAAGATACTTTTCTTTAATTCGGGGAATTTCTCTGAGAAGTATTTGCTTTGAACATGGCGCGCAGTGAGGTATTTTCAGAAATTGCTATTTATCTCTAAATTCCGGCTTTCATGAACTTCGCACGGAAATTCTGAAAGAGGCGCTTTGATGAAAACAAATTAGTATTTTCAATTTTCCGTCGTATGTCAAATTACAGTTTGTGTAAGTAATTGCAATTTTCAACCTGCAAGTGAAGTCAAACGCGGTGCATTTATGCACCTGTACATACCTACCACCACCTACTGATAGTGCAACTTGCATCCATTATGGGATCCTATTCATACTAATTTTGAAACAAACAAAATGCAAATATTAATATTAGGCAATTTGAAAAATCCCGCTTTTCTTATAAAATATTTCAGTATCTCATCAAATGCACATTTTTCGATTTTGCAGAAAGCAATTCAAATGTCAATTTTTTTTTTTTTTTTTTAATTAAATAATCAGTTTACAAAGTAAAATATTAATGTATAAAATAAGTTTTCACGGATTTATTTCTATTTTTTTTTTTTTTTTTTTTTTTTTTTTTTTTTTTTTTTTTTTTTTTTTTTTTTTTTATTCATTTATTTTTTTATTTATTACAAAAAGGTATATTACAGAGTTATAAAAAGTAAAAAAAAACAAATTGATACAATTTTACCACATAATATACAACAACATTTCAATCACTCTCCTAATAAAGCAGCTGCTTGTGTTTAGGAGAGGACAACTAAAAAAAAAAAAAAAAATTTCATTTGTTTAAATGAAAACAAAAAATATTAGTTATTCAACAAATAACATTAGTGATTTTATGAGAAGATACCTTAGAATCATAGTTCCATGGGAGATACAGATAAAAGTAATAAATTAAAGGTTAGTTAATAAATGATTTGAAGTATTGATAAGTCAAAAAATATTTCTACATATTCAATACATATTTCTAAATACAATATACAATAAGTTAAGTTATGAGGTGGTACTAGAATATTTTAATTAAATTTTTTTTTATATTTTTCGTAGCTTTCTTCCGATCGTATATCAAGGGGTAATTTATTAAATAATTTTATACCCTTGAATGTATAGTGATGCTGTGCTGTTGTGGTTCGCACAAGTGGCACGGAAAATCCTCCAACAGATATTATTCTTTTGCTTATATTTAATTGTGGTAAATTATTATGTATTTGAAATAGTGCAATTTTGTCATAAATTTTTGCAAGTGGGGGAACCGGGAAATCTTGAAAAACATTTATAGTTGGATAGTAATAAGGCTTTTTTAGGATGATTTTTATTAATATCTTTTGAATTGTTTCCAATGGGAGAAGGGTTGCTTTGTATGCACCCCCCCAAGCCACGATTCCATATTGTAGTACAGAGTGCGCAAGTGCATAATAAACATCTTTTAGTATTTTTAATGATACAGTATTTCTTAATCTAAAAAATATATAGATCAGTTTTCTCATTCTGTCTACTGTGGAATTTATTTGACTTTTCCATTTGATGTTATTATCAATAATTATTCCAAGATATTTTATTTCTTCTTTACTACTAATGTATATACAGTTTGAGTTACAGGGTGTGATTCTAAAGAAGCAATTTCTTTCGTGAATTTTTATGTTCAGATTTTTATTTGCGATATTCCCTGTTAGACTATAAGGTATAAAATGGGTTTTCTCGACATTTAGTGTCAATAAATTTTCGTCAAACCATACTTTTACGATATTTATTGCATTATTAGCTAATATTTCGACCTCATTCCAAGAGTTACCATTAATAGTTATCACTGTATCATCTGCGTATGATATAATGTTTCCAGTGATTGGGAGTTCAAAAAGTTCATTTACATATAATATGAATAGTAAAGGTCCCAAAACAGTTCCTTGTGGAATTCCAAAATCTATATTTTCTATTTCACTTAGTTCGTTGTTTACTTTTACCTGTTGAGTTCTTTGATAGAGATAGCTTTTTAACCAAGATTTAGCTTTGCCAGTTATTCCTATATTATTTAGTTTATTAATTAATTTTGAATGTGAGACACTATCAAAAGCTTTACGGAGGTCAATGAATATACTTAAGCATTTTTTACCTCTATCTAATGTTTTGTAAATAAGCTTAGTTAATTCTGCAATTGCGTCTTGTGTGCTAAGTTTATCTCTGAAACCATATTGACTAGGGTTAATACATTTTTGGTTATCAGTATAATCAGTAATTTGTTTTTTTATTACTTTTTCGTGTATCTTTGCAATGTTGGATAATAAGGATATTGGGCGGTAATTATTTACTTCTTTTGAATCTCCGGATTTATATACTGGGATTATAATGGCTTTTTTGTAGTTTGACGGGAATATTCCATATTTAGTGCTTACGTTAATTATATGTGTTATCGGTTTGGTTAGGAAATTGCAGTATTTTTTCAAGATTTCTGTAGTTATACCGTCGTATCCTGGCGCACTACCATTTTTAAGTGATTGTATTATGTTTTCAATATTTTTTTCTGTAGTCGGTTTAAAAATTGAAAGATTGTTATTTGTTATTTTATCTTCATGAATATCATCAGGTTGATAATTTTGATCAATTTTATATGCAAGTTTTTGACCGACGGTAGCGAAAAATTTGTTGAAAATATTTGCGCACTTTTTTGGTTCACGGATAGCATTTATATTACTTCCATTATTGTTTATGACATTTATTGTAGACTTATTTTTATTATTTTTATTCATTATTTCGTTTATAGTGTTCCATGTTTTTTTAGGGTTATCCTTTGTGAGGATTATTTTCTCCCTGTAATATTTCTCTTTTGTGTCTTTGATAATTTTAATGAGCTTGTCCCGGAATATTTTGTATTCGTTTTTTACTTGACTATTGGTAGGGTTTTTTTTTGTATGTATAATTAGTTTTTCTTTTTTCCGGATAGATATGAGTAATCCTTGCGTAATCCATGGTTTGATTTTCCTTAATTTAGAACTACGTTGATTATTTATAAAGGTTGTACAGTCTGCGATATGAGCTTTTAAAGTTTCTTCAAAGAAGTTTGCGCACATGTCTGGGTTTTGGCAATTTAGTATTGAAGACCAAGATTCGTTACGTAATTTATTATTTAATTTTAAGTTGTTTCGTTTGGAAATTATGTTAATATTTTTTCTAGAGTCATTTAATCCTGAGTTTTTATTTAGATCATAAATAAAAATATTTGTATGGTGATCTGTTATATCATTTTTCCATATAATAGATTTAATTTTTTCTGTGTGTTTAATATTGCTCCATATGTGGTCCAGGCATGATGGCGATTGGTTTGCAAATTCCCTTGTGAAATTATTTACACATGATGTAAAGTTCATTTCATTCATAGCATTTATATAATCTATTTTATTTTTACCGTGGTTATTTGGACCAATATTAATATTTAAATCACCTATTACGATACAATTTAGATGGTTTTTGTTACATAGTATTTTTTTTAATTCTTCTATAAATATAGGTACATCAGAGCTGTGTGTTCGATATATTGCGATTATATTGAATGGCATGTTATTTAAAACAAAATTAAATGACAAACAGTTTGCATTGCATATGTGTATTTCGGTAATATTGATATCAGTAAATTTATCTTTAGCGTATACTACAATTCCACTATTTTTATTAATCTGATAATTTGTATTGTAATTTTTGTAGTTTGGGATGATTGGTATATTTATGTTTGCATGTATGTGCGCCTCGGATAGTATTATAAAATCTGGTTGTGAACATAATGTATTTAGGGATACCAGAAGTTCATCCATGTTTTTATTTATACTTCTTATGTTTAGGTGTAAGATTGTTAGTCTATTTATTGTATTGTTATAGATCTTATTAGTGTTTCTCTTCCTCAGAAGCTGGCGCTTGTGTTTAAAAAAGGAGCAAGCATCGGGATGAAAGATATTTTGTATAAATTTATTATGATTTAAGTAAATATGAACTTTAAAAAAATAGACAGATTAAAAGGTTATTTAAATATGGAGATAATTTTAATATTTTGTTTTTTTTTATTGCTTTTTAATTGCTCTTTAAGTATTTTTTTCCCAAGATATTTGTCATGATGTTGTGCAAATGAGTTGTTATAGGGTAAGGAGTGTAATGGTTGGCACTTTAAGGTAAACTTCAAACTTTTTACTTGATTTTGTGTTACTATTGCAAGTTTTTTAAATTATTTTTATTACAGTTGACTTGTTCAACAATTGAGTGCACATTTTCAATGTTGTTTATCTTTCATTTTGCTTGCGTTTCTAACTATAGTGAATCAACTCGAAAACATATGAAAAGTATAATCATTGGCACTTCGTGTTACATATTACTTTTTAAAGAAAAATTTTTTTTCAGTTAACTTTATTGAAAGAGGATACAATTCACAAAGGTATTCACATTATTTTACCAAAAAATAATATTTTACCAACATTAAAAAAAAACTCAGGTAGGTAAGTAGTAATTTCAATCTTCTTTCAGCAAGGCTTCAATAATTTCGCTTTCCGAAAGATTTTTCGTGTCATCTGGTAGAATTTGAATATTATTGTCATTATCGGAAACGGGTTTTTTAACTATAATTTGAAATGGTTTTTTGAGTATCACGCATGAAATGATTTTTATTTGTGGTTCAACAGATTTATGTACGCTTGCATTGTTGGTTTGGAAAATGTTATTCGATGTTGATAGTTCATTTTCCTTTCCAATTGATTTCTCGTTTTCAGGAAGAGTAATTATTTTTAAGTTTGTAGGTTTTTGCACGAGGTTACAAGAAGTTTTGGAATAAAATTGTGTTGAAGTCGAACCATTCTTGTTTATCTTTGGTGGAAGAGTATCTCCAGAATTCAAACATTCATTTGGCTTTTGAACAGACAAATTTTCAATTGCTCTGTTCTTATTCCTTTTATGTGATATTTTTCTTGATTTGTTAATCAGTTTAGAACTTTCAGCTTTAACTTTGGAATTTTGTTCTCTTTGAGTTTTTCTAGCCGCTTTTTCTAACAGCAATATATTTTTTGCATTCATTTTGGCCTCCTCAATATCAAGCCACTCTTTACTAGTCCAAACAAAAGTTTTTTTCATTGTCATATTTTTGGTTTTCCTCTCTGGTATCTTTGGCCAATCCAGGATATCATTTAATGAAGTATTATGCTTTGTTGTGGGAGTCACGCGCTGGTTTTGTACAAAATCGTTATTTATTATTTGACTTTTGTGAATAATTGTATGCACTGCTACCAGAAGGGATGCTATCTGCTAGCTCCAATTGAGGCGATTCTTCTGGAATGTCATTTGACAAATAGTGGTTGTCATTCGTTCGTTTTTGTAAATCGTTGGCAATAATTGTGTTCAAAGGTACTTCATCTTCCGAATCAAAGCATAAGATCAAATCATCCGATATTCCGGCAAATTCTTCAGCTTCTTCGTTGGCCGAAACTAGTGAATGTTGATCGTTTAATTTTTGAAAAATCGTAAACAGTGCTAAAAAATCTTATAATTCATTATCAAATTGGTGTTTCTCAAATATTTTAATTTTTCATCACCAACAATCCTTTTAAAGTCCTCGTAGTTTAATAAAATTGTGTATTCTTGTGGTTTTTGTGATGGTGAGGTTAATAAATAATTTAAAATCAATTAATAGTGTAAACTTTAGAGTGTGTATCATTGGCAGTATAAATATTGGCACACCCATCAGTATAATGATTGGCATGTGCAGGTCATAGTGATTGGCACTGCCAAAAATAATAATTTAATTAAACAAATGTATGTTCTAATTGTACTGCTGAATTTAAGCAAAACTACACATTAATTGTCTAAAGAAACACAATTTATCAATTATTAAATTAAATTACAGTGATTGGCATGCATGCCAATGAATAGACCTCCATACAAATGTTACACACAATCATTGGCACCTGGCAATTATCTTAGCCAGGCGCTTAAACTAAGTTAGGATTGCAAAGAAACTCACCTTTGGCCTGTATTTACAACAATATACTCTAAAATATATCAATATCTTGTAAAAACTTGAAATAATTACCAATATAAAGGAACCTTATGAAAACAATAAGAAATTTTGATAAAACGTAATGAGCTCTACCCGCGTCCACGGATCAGTCGACAGTTGAAAAACGTTGCCCTATGAATGAAATAAATTATGCCCATCTAAAAATAGGATAGTATGGGAATACAATATGTCTAAAGTTGGGATATATTTCTCGCCGTAGCCACTAATATTACTGTTTCAATTCAGGAGTGCCAATCAATGGGGGGGTGCCAGAGATAGTACCGCTTACCCTATTTTTGGGTTGATCATATATGTTTTGGACGAGTACGATTTTCAGCTAAAAAGTTAAGATGTTGTTTTTCTTTTATCATATGAATTATTGTTTTTTTCGGACGAGATCATTCAAATTTAATACTTAATTTAATTTTTTTTTAAATAAGGTGTGTTGGATAATTTCTTGGTTTTTCAATATTATTTTTATAATTAAACTTTGCACAATTTCAACAGGGAGTAGAATTGTTTTATATTATGCTTCTTAGCTTTTTGGAGCTAAAGATTATTGGAGTTTTGATTGTACTATAGCACGGTTTATTTTATTCTTCTTCTTCTTGTGTCCTGTCCGTTCAACGGACGTTGGCTATCATGTTGGCTATGCGGACTTTGTTTACTGCGGCCCGGAACAGCTACACGGTAGACTAGCCAAACCACTGTCTCAGGTTTTTCAGCCATGAGGTTCTCCTTCTTCCAGGGCCCCGTCTTCCGGCAATCTTTCTGTGCATTATGAGATGCAGGATCTCATACTTCTCTGGATGTCTCATCACATGTCCAAGATATTGAAGTTTTCCGATTTTTATAGTTTTAATTACTTCCTTTTCTTTATTCATCCGAACCATAACATCTTCATTTGTAACCCTGTCCATCCAGCTTATTTTAAGTATTCTTCTGTAGATCCACATCTCGAATGCCTCAAGTCGCCTAATTAGTTCTTCAGTAAGCGTCCATGCTTTCATTCCATAAAATAATATCGAAAACACGTAGCATCTGACCATTCGCATTCGTAATCCAAGGTTGAGATCATGACTGCAGAACATTTTTATCATGCGGATAAAGGTTGCACGAGCTTGCTCAATGCGGCATTTGATTTCAACTGAAGGATCCCATCTATCATTTACATTGCAGCCCAAGTATACAATACTCTGTACCTTCTCTAGTTTTGTTCCAGCAATATAAAGATTTTCATCCAATGCGTTATTTTTGCTTATGAGCATGTATTTTGTCTTATTTATATTCAGTTCTAGCCCAAAATTCTCACAAGTCTTCACTACTTGATTCAGCAAAAGTTGTAAATCCTCAATGTTACTTGTTAGTAAGGGTAATAATGCAGGTTGTTCAGAATCTTCCCATTTATAACAAGTCCTTGAGTACCTTCTTGCAGAGATATTAAATATTTCTTCTGAATATAAGTTGAACAGCATAGGTGAAAGAATACAACCCTGTAGCACGCCTCTCTTTATTTCTACTTCGTCTGTTAGACATCGCTCTACTCTTACTACTCCTTTCTGGTTCCAATTAAGATAACCTAATATCCTTATATCGTTATCGTCTATCCCGAAGGTTTTCAGAATTTGAATCATTTTGTCATGTCTAACTCTATCAAATGCTTTAAGGAGGTCAATGAAGCTTGCATGTAGATACATTTGTATTCACATCTCTACATCTTTGGATTAGTACTTTTTATTTGATTAATGTGTGGTATTTCACAATTAATTCATTAAAAAATATGTATATATAGTATATTTGCACGTTCCAGAATGGAAGATACTCTCAGTATCGCCCTGGTGTAAGACCACCTTCAGAATTGAAACTTTGCTTGAAATGGCTTAAGCCGTGTTTGGCTTCCTCTTCCCCAGCTCCTTCCCCTCCCCACTATCTTCAGCCTCACAACATACCCCAATTGGGGATGCCATGGTCTCACTGGCTCCAGACGAGAGCAGTTGGTACTCTTGTGCGGTATTCACATTAAAAAACAATTGTAGACTGATGTAAAATTTTCCAATGAGAGAAAGTTTAGGAGTTTCAAAAATATGAAATTTTTTTTACGGTAAAGTAGATTTGAGCTTTCCAGTTTAGGTTTTGTCTTTTGTTATTTTAAATATTTAATTTTATTCGAATTTTTTAATGTGAACCTGTAATTGTACAGTTATTTTTTTTATCTAAAGTTGTCGTGAATAATTATATCAAAATTTTGGGGAACACAGGTGGTTTTATTGCAAATGATATAATAAGAGTTTTTTATTACTTGGGGATAGTAGATGTAGATGTACATCAAACCAGTGTTTAAGTATATTTGTGTCTTCGGGTACTCTTTTGTTATATTGTTCCCATGTATTATCACTTTCAATTAGAGGTTATACTACCATGAAGTGACTGAGAGAATATCCCGTTTATATAATATATAAGATGAATAATATTGGACCCAGCACAGTACCTTGTGTTTAATTTGATGTATTTGGGGGCGATTTTTTGGTAGCTTTGTATCCAATTTTCTACATTCTCCTTAACCACTCAGACCCATAAGCTTGTTTTAAAGCTACCTACAACATAGCCAGACATATGCAATGATGTATAAAGCGTACCTGACTTATTAATGTTCCAATTATCTAATTTTTCATAAGTCTTAAATAATAAGCAGTCAAACGTTTTTCTCAGATATATGAAAATTCCTATGCATTTTTGCTCACATATATGCTTTTGTATATGCGTGATGTGACATTTTCAATTTTTATTCAATTTTTTAGAACAATATTGGCGATTTTCTGGGTTGGGCTTTTTTTCGTATCTAATTACCAGCGACAATATTATTTATTTTTAGTTGTAGATTTTTACCAAATTCAACTCTACAGTAATATTGATGCTGAATTAGAACCCTGCTACGAATGCCAGGTGGATAGGTGGCTTCATTCAACCGCACTGAAAAATGAGAATTCTTCGGATACCGCCTGAATTTTCACTCAAGATGTTTCACTAAGGAATAAATACGTATTTCCATGAGGAATAGTAACGCTGAAAAGATGACGGAGAATATTGTTATTTCGACAACATTGGGATAGCTTAAACCGTTTACCAATCAAAATAATATATTTATTTATTAGTTTAATTTGTACATAAAAATTTAACAAATGTGTACTATTACTGCATAATATAACTTTAACCCACCAATTGATTTAGAGTCTAAATCAATTGGTGGGTTAAATTTAGGCTCTAGGGGTCTAGAAGTGGAAGGTCAATCGAAAAATTTTTATCAGAGTTATTTATTGTTAATGCGTAGGGAATATTATAAAAACGCCAGTACTCACCTATTCCGAAGCCGGTAGCACAATATGGTTTTATTTAAAGTTATTTATTTTATTCAAAATTATTAACACAACTAACTTTTAAACTTTAGTGTACGTACATGTTATTAATTAATGTTTTTAAGATCGTTTGAGCTCTTATTACTGTGACTATGGAATTCCCCTATAATTGAAAAAAAATTCAAAAATCTATGTACCGAGATAAAAGCGTTACGATATGCACTAGGTATCTAATTGAATCCGAATATCAATGGTTCCTAACAAAACAAAACTCATTGAATTATTAATGTGCAATGTAGAATTAGAATGCTTCTTTATTTTTTCTTTCAAATGTTTCAAATTACTGACACCTATCCGTGTCCATTGCGTATCACTTGAATCAAATAACAAACAGTTAAAACAAAAGTAAAGGTTTCTTTTGTTACAGCTCAAATCCATTCACAGAAATTATAACTTTTGAAATTAAAGTAACGTTTATTATCTTTATTTTTATCTTTGGTTAATTTGAATACGTTTTTCATGGTTCAATGAATTATCCGATATTTCTTTCAAAATATTATCTACGGAATTCGACATTCTAATTTATTCAATGCTAATCGCGTCAACAATGAAACGTGCTTTCTGCTGACTAATGAATCCAATATGGCCTTGCCCTTGTCACAAGTCAAACAAAATATGTAATAAATCACATATCGGCTGACATTTTTTGACGTCTCACTCTAACATCCTTAATAAACTAACTTCTGTCTCGCCCGGGACATGACCCAAGCTTCTTTGAAAAAATATTTGGTATTATTCTAGGCATACGTTAGACATGATCGTTTTACCTCTTTTGTCTGTATACCAAAGAAAGAGATAGTAGATCGTCCTGGGTCAAATTTCGAACTGACCCTACGATGAATTCGCACAATTGCTTCTCATTTGGACGCAAGATGGCGCTAGTCCTAGTAGGTACGCTATGATTTTATTTTTTATATAAAATAAAATAAAATAGCTTCTGATATGGATACGAGATGGCAGTATAATACACAAATGAAGTATTGTTTTTCCAATGTCTGAACAAACTTCAGGGCGCATTAAAATAGAGAATTGCTTAGTTTTTTCGATCCAAATAATTAGGAGGTCATTGACCTAATGACCCCTATGGAAGGGCCGCCACTGATTTAGACTATAAAGTTTCCAGAAGCGCATTCTACATTAAACTTCATCCCATTGAATAGTAAACGATTTAAAAAAAAACAATAACCCAAAAATTAATACTTTATTGCATTTAGCCTTGAAAATCTCAAATCATATCCAATTATTTGAGCGTATTTATTAATGCATAATTTGCTGAATTGTACTAAATAAGAGTGCTGGGAGATTACTTTGTCTAAATTTAGACATTAAGATATTATAAAAAGATATGAAAACACATTTTTTAATTAAATCATACAAATAAGCATTGACATATGTTTTTTAAAGCTAACCGAAAACATATGTTCTAATGAAATTTTCTAAATAAGCAAGTTTCAATTTGGGAAGCGGATATGGATACCGCCGCCCCGCAAACCATATAGGATTTCCAACATCTATGCCACAGTTCATAGTTTACCCCAAGTGGTTCGCTACGTTTGGTAGCATAGCAGAGCTGCCCGGATTCATGGAGTGATTTTGATCATTGTCTTGATCTTTGCGGTGGATGTCTTTTACCCACCCACTATGGGTGATCGGGAGAGACTGCTTGAGAAGAAGCTTTCGACCTCTCCAACCGGACTCTCTCGACCGTTCGCCTTGCGCCGCATTGGGAGGGAAGCATTCAAATTACCTTCATTCCTGGACCCATTGACCCCCAAATTTCTACCCACCCCTCATACCTTACTACTTCCCAGAACTTTATCTCCTTACATTCCCAAAAAATACCCTCTACCAGCACCCCCAAAGATGAAATCGGCACTTAGGAAAAAAAATTCAGTAACTCCTTATTGATCTTCAGTTTTATAAAAAAGATATTTTTTAAGCTAACTAAAAGCTGCAATTTTTCTGGAACATTATCTGTTAGACGAGAACATTATTTATTCATACATTGGTTTACACTCGGAATCTTCCATTTTCAAACGGACGCAGGTACCTCCTGGAAGACTTCCATAGAATTGTGGGTTAGCGCAGTTCAAAGGGAACCTGTGACTGCAACTTGAACCTGATTGAATTTGCCAGACGTTCGATTATACGTTTATTCGGGAACCATTTTCAATATACATGCAAAATAGAGTCAAATATTTCAGAAACGCAAAACAGAATGTAATCGGGTTAAATTGCATTTGACCGTTTTAAAGACACGTAATATTAGAAATTTATAAAAAAAACATTTTTTTACATTGACATCATCTCTTCCAGTATCATGCCAAGAAATTCACAGGCCATTCAGCGCCATTTTTCATGTTTGAAAGGTCTCCGTTAAATGCCGATTCTAGGTGCGTTTCAGCTTTCTATCAAATTGTAATAAGCAGAGATGCTTAACAATATGATTTTTATCCTCTTCCGCTGATCACAATTTTTTCAAAAGCTGAAACGGACTCAGAATCGGCATTTAACGGGAAACTTTCAACAATGGCCATTTGATGACTTTGTCATACGTAAATTTATTTTAAACAGTGGGCCTAAGTATTAGCCCTGGAGAAAGACAACCGTTCAGAAACTCAAATCTTTGTTTAATTTTAAAGAAATTTGATAATGTTATTATTAAATTCTGAAAGTATTTTAGTTTTTTTTATTGTGATATTTCAACCTTCGAAGCCATTATCAGACTATGGTTAGGCTACATTGAAACAGCTGTCATAATAATTAATACCAATTTAATGTAGAATACTTGCAAAACTTAATAATGACATGATTAAATTTGATTTATTTTAAATAATTTATTTTAAAAATGCATCGTTATGACTTATAGTCGTTCACAAAATCCGTTATTATACCCGTATAGAATGAATGGAGAAATACTTACACGCGTAAATATCATCAAGGATCTTGGGGTGACCTTTGATCCCAGGCTAACATTTTCAAATCATATAGTGCAGCTTACTTCGGCTTGCTCCAAAATGCTTGGTTTTGTAATTAGAACTTGCAAACAATTCAGTAACGTAGAAGCAATGACCGCCATGTTCAACGGAGTGGTCAGAAGCAAGCTGGAGTACGCTAGTACTGTCTGGATACCATATCAACTTAAATACATAAATATGATTGAACAAATTCAAAAAAAATTCCTAAGGTATGTTTACATGCGATCTTACGGAATATATCCGAAATTCATGCATCACGTGGAACTGCTAAAGGAGACAACTTATCAAAGCCTAGAGACCAGGCGTAATGCCGGACTCATGGTATTCGAATTAAAGTTCATAAAAAACCTTATTGATTCTCCATATCTCCTGTCATGCTGTGGCTTATTCGCTCCTGCCAAATACTGTCGAACTCGTAGCCACGCCCTATTCCACATACCGCAGGGTCGGACAGATGTCATGGCTCAACACAGCATGACAAGAGGTATGGCATTGCTTAATGCCCTACCAGCGGATATAGATGTGTTCGATATCACCGTACCATGTTTTAAAAAAACTATATACATGTATTGTTAGTTATAAGAAAATTAAAATTGTACCGTAATTGGACTCACCTGTCTGTCGTACAGTAAAAAAAAAATAATAAAAAAAAAATAAAAATAGATTATGTTCCTGTTTCCCTTTTCCGAATGATGTTCCTGATTCCCTATTCCCGAACATTCCACAAGATTCCAGAATATTCCGTAATGTTGTGTGAATACATTTTTTATACTAAGTATTGATTAAAATTAAGATTATCGAACCTTCTAGACTCACTGCCACTCATTTCTGAATGTTTCTAGAACTTCCTCCTTCCATAACTTTCTAGAACATTTACAAACCACCCAGAATGTTCTGGAACCTTCTAGGCTTACCGACATACTCTGCCACGTTTTTTTGGACTTTCTTTTATAATTTACATTGATTATCAAAAAATGTAGTTCTCTGAATTAAACACAATAACAATATCAAATTTATTTTTGTTATTTGTTTTTGGGGTGTTATGCCGTGTTGCGCTACCTCCTCCTTTAGCCAACGTTTCGGAAAAACACCCCAAAAACAAATAACAAAAATACAAATAAAATCATATCTCAATCTAATTTATGTTTGAAATAGCTTCAATCATGTGTGGTGACTAGATTATGAACAGCTAGGTACTTTCTAACCCTCCTCTCCCTCTTCCCAATTCTCATCTCCTTCCACTCCCTGCAAGAAAACCGATTTTTTGCTGCAAAATATTAAAATCTTATTTCTTAATAACATTAGGTAGGTACTCTTGTTGCAAAATATCACCGCTTTTGTTGAAACATATTACCGCTTTTTTTTAAAACAAAACCCGAATCTTGAAAAATATAACGAGGGTTTTTCAAAATTAACATATATTAACGTATATCAGAGGGAAAATACAGTACATCTAAACTTGCTATTAATTCAAAAAACTCTAAATTACATGTAGCAAGTAAGGAACACTCTTATGATTCCTTTAAATTCTTAATTCAAACCTTGTTTAGGTACTAATGAAATAATTAAAATCACTTCGTTTTTACCACGATAATCTTTATTTAAAAAATCAACATGTTTCGAGAACGATGTTCTCTTCATCACGACATTATATGTACTAAAAACTTAAATTTTCAAGTATTGAAAGACAGGCGTGGGTAGAAATTGAAGTAGCGGGGGGAGAGAGGTGGAAAGGAGAGGTACTTAAAAGATCAACAATGGGAGAGAGGGGAGAGGTGTAAAGGGGGGGGGGGGGGATATGCTTAGAAGATCAAAGACAAAACATCACAATGGTAATATGTTTAAGATAGGGTTATTGACAAAGTTAATTTGATTTAATAATATTTAAATTTCTGTTTACATTTTTCCTAATTTCTAATATTTTTTAAAGATCTAAGTGAAAATCACTAACTTTAATTATGTAAAATTTTAAAACCAGTATTTATATCAAATGAATGGTTAAATTCAATTAAGGTTAGCAAATTCCGAATAACTATTGGTATTTAGACAATACATCTCAAATGTTCCTTGTTTGGTTTTGTTTTTATTTTTTTTTTGTTTTGTTTTTTGGTTTTGAAATGATAATGTGCACAGTTCCTACCGGAATGTCATTTATCCATCGTACCCTCACCCAACCAATGTCACCTTGCTGAAAAATGTTAGATCATTTCACTGCACTGTATTGGTTGTTATTGTGCCCTGCTTTTTTCAGCAAGGTGACATTGGTTGGGTGAGGGTAGGATGGATAAATGACATTCCCATAGGAACTGTGCAAAACCATTTCAGCCTCGTATGATAAGTTTTAAGATTTTTACGGCCAAAATCATTTTCGTTATTTGTTTTTGGGGTGTTATGCCGTGTTGCGCTACTTCCTTTTTTAGCCAACGTTTCGGACATCGTTGCAGTGTCCATCATCAGGACAGATCCGGCAGATCCGGTAGAGGTCATCATCTTTAAATATGTCAGATTTACAAGATTTTAAAGCATTTGATACACTTTCGTTAAATTTATATGTTGGATCTTTCGGTAAAATAACAAAATTATCACTATTTATATATATTATCAAAAAATCCTAAATCACATAAATTATATGGGTTTCTCAAAATCCATAAAATCAATACACCCATCAGACCTGTAGTTTCGTCATGTAATTCGCCAAGTTTTAAACTAAGTAATAAACATTTAAGGTGTCTTAATAATAATAATTTTTCTGAGTTCGCTAACCGTATCATTGAGAATAACCATAGTTTTGAAAAAAAATACAGGGATAAATATTCTTCATATTAATCATAAAGTAAAACGTTTGGATAACTTAGAAGCCTTGGAAATTAAAAAATCCCTTAAAAATAATGAATCTATTATCAATAAACAAAAAATATTATCTTATAGCCCAATCATGGATTTTTCCACTACCCACCTACTCTACATTAATACCTACCCACCCAATCTACATTAATAACTAGCAACGGCTCCACCACTACCATAATAAAACATTGTTCGAAAGTGTCAAATTAGTATAAGCTTTCCCTGAAGAAGGAAAGTTTGTTCCGAAGCCGGTAGGATGTACGCATTATATAAGTGGTTTATACAAAGTTATAGGCTACACAAAGTGATAGCTACATTCAAAAATATATTAATTAACATTCATTTCTGAACAATTACTCATAATAGACTTGATGTAGTTTTGCATGACAAAATTTAAAAAAATAACTTATATCATTGATGTAGCTATTCCAAATTCCTGTAATATTCAAAAATCTGTTTTTGAAAAAAGAAGAAAATATACAGCTTTAGGAAATGAGATAAAAAGAATTTGGCATTCTCAGACTATAAAAATATTATAATTTGTTATTTCGGCCACTAGCATTATACCCAGGTCTCTCATTAAAATTTAGGCATATTAGATTTGTCAAAAAATTTATATATAAAAATGCAAAAATCAGTCATTTTAAAAACATATTTTGTATGACAAAAGATTTTTTAAATATTTATATTGAAGGATCAGTAGGATTTATAGTTCCAATTAGGAGTTCCACAGAGCCCAACCTTCTGATATGAAAATATCTGGAGTGGGTGAACTATTTTCCCATTGGGTCTCTGGTAGGTTGTCATGCTGTTCTTGTATTGTTTTGTGTTAATTATACTTATATAGTGCAATTGCATAGCGTGGATTGACTAGATCCGTGGTCGTCAACGATTTTTTCAAGTATAATTATAACATCCGTTTTTTTTTGCGGCCCGCACAAATATCTGCCGTTTTCTTTTTAAATATTTTTTTTTCATGTACAATTATACTATCCGTTTTTTGCGGCCCGCAAAAATATATGCCGTCTTCTTTTTAAATATTTTTTTGTTATGTATAATTTTATCCGTTTTTTTACAATTAATTATATTGTCGTTTGAGACTTTCAGGGGGGCAGTAGAAGATCCAGAGAGAATTAGAGGGCGTAGAGATGGTATAGTGAGGGTGTAGGTAGGTAAAAAAATGGTCTAAAAAGGACCAAAAAACACGGTAATCACGTACTAATAAAGCAAAATAAACTTTAATATTGGTTAATTTTTGTTATTGTATTTATTGTAATCATTTTTATCGCGTGTGCGAAAATTCACACATTTTGATAGTTCAGGAAGTGGATGAAAATTGAACTGAAAGATTCCATTACACATCTGCACAATTTTTTTTTTATATAATATTATGATTTTAATATAATATTATGATTTTACGTGTATTATTATTATTGAATTGACACTATACCATGAACACAAGAAGGAAGGAAGTAGCAACCCGGTACTTAAATACAAAATAATGCTTTTTTAACTTGCTATACAAAAAGGTACAATTACCCCCCCCCCCCTCCCCCCCTGAAATCAAAGGTGCGGCCCGCGGTGATACCTCACATTGTCCTATGTGGCCCTTGACCAGAAAAGTGTGACGACCGCTGGACTAGATGATCATTTGAGGAAGTGTGAGAAAAGGTTTAGTTTTTCCTGTGGGGAAAATTTAACCCGGACATTTAAATCTGGTGCGTATAAAAAGTTACAGCAACGATTTTGATTTTAGGTAAACACACCATTCATCTCAACATTGTTTATGCAACGAAATGATACAATATGTAATAATAAATTAAATTACTAGTACATTAAAACAAAGAAGACCGATTCAAAATGACAGTGCCTTCACACGTATTCATATTTTATATATGTACACATTTACAAGGCCTATGCACAACACACGTTCGCATAAATACGACACACATACGCATATACGTAAACGCACACACACACACATACATGTATGCATACATGTGTAGGCCTCGCATTCTCTAATGACGCATAAAATCTTCAGGTCGAAAACAATTGTATTAATAATATTGTTTCGATAATAATAAGAATAAGTGTACAAATAAAATATTATTCCTTGGCTTTTACTATTGTTTGCCGAGTAATGAAAACATTTTCTCATCATACGTGAGGGCATTTTGGAACTTCTTTGATGCAATTTACTGTCCCTTATTAATGCATTACTTATTTGCTTCACTTTAATTTGGGTAGGACACGACCTCACTGACATGCGGCAGTTTAGAACTAAGCATGTAGTAAAACTACAAAATCGAAGACAATACGATTGTCTTGTTTTTGGATCGTTATTTATTTTTTTATTTAAACGCCATAGAATGAATATTATATACATAAATGAATATATATAATAGAATGAATAAGTATACAGTGGTACAAAGGAGATTATCAATAATAACAAAATAAGAATGAACATTTAACAAAGCATGTGTGATAAAAGCAAGTATTTAGGTATAGGATACTATTACGTGTTACTAAACTACTGTTACTATACTAAAAAAATAATATCAACATTTTAATATCAGAGAACATAATATTTAAATAGGATTATTTAGAATAAAAAAGATATAAACAAAGGGGACTTGTCAGAAAAGTTGTCTTTGTAGATACTAAATAGAGTAAATTTGTATTGAGTTTATTTGTTACCTTCAAAGTTATCTTTGTTTGGAATTACTAAACAGGTATTGCTAATTAGCTAACTCTTTCAGGGCTGTCAGTTAAAGATTTAATAATAGCTTTGGTTTAAAAAAAAATCATTGTATTGTAACGTCAATGGTAAAAATGTTCAAATTGTTATTATTTGGTGGCACCATTTTAATTCAAAATTAATAAAATACTTAGTTTGCCGACGCACGATAGGAGAGGTTTCCACTAAATAATTAATTTTGGATGTGTACAGGAGTTGGTACATCCAAAATAAAGGACGTAAACTTAATCATTTAGAGCATCTGGAAATCAACAAACATAATAATAATCCTAAAGCTATTTTATAAACGAACTATAAAATATAATACACTCTCCGCTTCTAGATATATTCAAACCAATTTTTAATAATTAATTATGCTTGAAAAGAAAACCACGAGTCAGCATTTGCAAATGACTCAAAATATAATTAGACGCATAGCAACTTTCAGTCGAAGTGGGAAATTACAGTAATTGGGAAAATAATAACCCTTAATGGTCTCAGTCATTTTTAATCAGAAGTTAGAAATTAGTCATAGTTAATACCTCTCTAGAAATAGTATAAATATATCGTCTGTATGTGGCACGACCATAGTTTGATAATGCCTTCAGAAGGCGAAACAGCTGTCACGCGTAATAATAATTACACGGCAGAACTTGTTAAAAAATTAACTGTTTTTATTAATTTAATGATAATATAAAAAAATTAAACAATTCAACTTTGTATAAACCACTTATATAATGCGTAAATCCGACCGGTTTCTAATAATAATATTATTATTATAAGCAATAATTATCAGCCTGAAACACTCATCAACATTGAAAAATCTTCCGAGAAAAGATACTTGCCGCCAACGGGACTTGAACCCGTGTCCTTCTGATTGCCGGTCAGCTGCTCTTGACCACTGAGCTATGGGGGCTTATCAAATACCCGCCAAATAATTCAATATATACTAGTGTTTCATTCAACAATTACTGCTTATTATTTTTTTTTTCCACCTGAAAACAACCAACTTTATTTTTGCGAGAGAGACATTGTAAGTGTTAAATCCCTCGCTAGGTGGCGTCGAGACAAATTATGACTACATTTATTGGGGAAATACTTAAACTTGTCAAATATTAATTATTATTTTTAATTTATAAACTAACGTTTAGACAAGATTTTTATGCATAGCACAAAGGGTAACAATTATTATAAGCAATAATTATCAGCCTGAAACACTCATCAACATTGAAAAATCTTCCGAGAAAAGATACTTGCCGCCAATGGGACTTGAACCCATGTCCGTGTTTAACACTTACAATGTCTCTCTCGCAAAAATAAAGTTGGTTGTTTTCAGGTGGAAAAAATATAATAAGCAGTAATTGTTGAATGAAACACTAGTATATATTGAATTATTTGGCGGGTATTTGATAAGCCCCCATAGCTCAGTGGTCAAGAGCAGCTGACCGGCAATCAGAAGGACACGGGTTCAAGTCCCGTTGGCGGCAAGTATCTTTTCTCGGAAGATTTTTCAATGTTGATGAGTGTTTCAGGCTGATAATTATTGCTTATTACAATTGTTACCCTTTGTGCTATGCATAAAAATCTTGTCTAAACGTTAGTTAATAAATTAAAAATAATAATTAATAATATTATTGATTATATAATAAAAAATTTAAATTAAAATGGAGTTCTAGAAATCAAATTTGATAAAAATAAATAATTAATTCTTAATAAATTATGAATAAGAATAATAATAATGAATAATAATGTTTCGTATTTCCATTTATTCTGATATGTTTTTGAAAACGCAAAAGTAGAGCAAAATTGAAAAGGAAAATCAGTAGCGTGGCGCTCCTTTGTCAAATCGACTGTCGGATTTAGCGAAGTCAAACACAAAATCGCGTTACTCCATCAAATTTACATTAAGCGCGCTACGTTAGGTTCCACGTTGAGTCATTCCATATTAATTTAGTGCACGTTCTTACTTGGTTTCCTTGCAAACGATCCCCCATTTGCATGATGGCTTACAATTAGCAAGCCTGATTAGACAGGTACTGCGCATGGAACTATTAACTAACGCCGGGTAATGGCTAGAGGTACTTATTAAGTGCGGACTCCTCCCTCCTCACCCCATCCTCGAGCCCTCCCATCGGCGGTCTTATCTTCGCGCTTGGATTGCGATGATTACGGTAATTAGCGCCATCGGGTGCGTCGGTGCATTCTCATTGAATTTGCCCATAATTGGGATAGACAGCCCTGAACTGAGCATTTACGCGCGGGTATTACTTCACTCCACTAAATAATTCCGTTGCTGCATACTTATCATTCCTATTAAATTTACAGCTGCATAACAATTTTGTATGGACACCAGGTGGCGTACAGTGATGGTGGATTCTTGTCAGGACTGAAGTATCTAGAATGTCTGTATCAGATGAGGATGTAAAAAAAGTCTTATCGTAGTACCATATCAAAGGAAAACACAAGAGATCCGATCCGAGCGTGTTTCGCGATCCAAAATTTTGTCTGATCGAGCCTTAATTACCAAATTCAGAAAATCGGTGTCTCAGTACAAATTTAAAATCAAATCAAATGACGATATACATTGTCCGGTGGTGTAATAGAGACATCTCGACGTAAAAGATGACTCACTAACAGGTGGGCATGTCCGCATGACGTGCATTTTTTCCGGATGTAAACATATTCGACGAGGATTTTTTGTAAATAATTAGGTCCACTGGATAAATTAATCCGTGCGAATTAGCTCGCGTGATGTCATATACGAACTGCTCGCCAAGGACGTGCTCTCCTATTAGTGGGCCGCTTTAGTGCAAAGGTACATAGTCAGTGGCTGCAACAGTGGCGTATATAGTAGGGTAAAAAGTGTGGATTTTCGTCGTAGAAATACCAATAATGTTGAAAGGTTTATGTTAGCCCAACATGAACACTTTATGACGAACTTTAAAAACTAGTTCACCCAACTAACAGATGATAAATGGGAGATGAAAAGATAGATGTGTAGGACACCTCACGCCTCACGCCTTGAGCCTTACACGACTGGAACGAACAGTTTTGCAGAGTTTTTTGAAAGGTAAACACAATCGTAGGAAAAGACATCAGAAGAATTTGTCAGTGAATATTTTGTCAACATCACCACAACCAGGTACTCCTTATCGTCTGGAGCTAGTGAGACAATGGCTTCCCCAGTTGAAGAATGTTGTGAGACTGAAGATAGTGTGGATGGGAAGGAAATGGAGAAGAGGATGGAGGGGCTGTACCTAGCTATTCAGGTCTGGTAAATGGATTTCGAAAGATTGTTCTTTTATCTAGCATTCGCATGTTTTAAATTTTGAGAAAAAAAATTTTTTTGGTGTAATAAGGTTATACCATAGGTCGATTTGTTAAATTTTCAAAAAAAAAATTGTATTATACCACACCCATTTCAAATCATGTAATCATGCAGTAAAATAAATCAATACATTATCTCGGTATCGCATGTTTTAGAATTTTAATTTTAGTTTAAATAAAATAATAAAAAAATATATACGTACATGTGTTTCTTGACGAAAATTGGTCCGTTTTTGTATTTATTTGCGCACTTACAAACTAATATATTTCAGATTTTTTTAACATTCTTATTCAACTTAGACATTATTGAAAAATGATAAATACATTTTTGTATGAAGGTATAAATTAAAGCAAATTTGGAATGAAATAAAATCGATGTTGAGTTATAATTTTAAAAATCTGGTACGGAGAATAATTAATCTTTCTCATTGTAACCGCCCTGCACGAAAGTAAGAACAACTTTTGACGAAATGTGGATTTTCGGCCGCTGGCTGGTTAAACGCTTTTAACCGCGGAGGCCATCATTACTCATTACCTTCTTGCTGCCTACTATTTTTACTTCAAATTTTTACATTTACTACTTTTTAAAATAAAATTTTAAAAACTATTAAACATTTTTGTAAACACTATCAAACTATGTATGTTCCCCTTTTCTTAATTTATCTTACTAATATTATAATCGCGAAAGTTTGTATGGATGTACGTTTGTTTGTTACTCTTTCACGCAAAAACTACTGAATTGATTTTAAGGAAACCTGATAATAATATGGCTCATACATTAGAATAACATACAGGCTATATATAATGGTAAGCTTTTAAGTAAGGCGTTATGAAATTTGTGTAAATGAAAATGTGGCAGGGAGGAAAGGCTTGGGGAAGGGGAACGGGGGAGGTGGGGTTCGCGGAGAGTGAAGAGATGAGGGAGGGGTAAGGCGGGGAAAGTGGAAGGGAACGGGGACGCTCGGGAAAGGACATGCAGAGAGAATCAATTTATTTCTTTGAATGGCATTGCAACGCATGCCGGGGACCAGCTAGTATTTTTTTTTTTTTTTTTTTTTTTTTTTTCAGTGCCGGCAACCCGGGCGTTTATTTATTTTTCATTTATTTACAAAGTTTTATTTTACCCACCTCACTAGACATAGTCTGTTCCGAGGTAGGTAAATAACATTTTATATTTATTAAAAAGGATATGAATCAGAGTAGACATAATATTATAAAAAGATAAATAGTAGTATAAAAAGATAAAAAAATTATGTGATATTAAAAATGATAAAAAATAATAATGATAAAAAAGAAGTATAAAAAGATAAAAAACAATGTGAAATTATATGCCTATATGCACTTTGCCTATTCCTATGCCTACTATGCTTATGTGATAAAGAAATATATATGAAAGATAAAAAATAAAATCTATGAAGATATATACCTATAAGTACATACATGAACATTCATACATGTACATTTTCTTTTCCATATATCTATACATGTATATATATATATATACAAACACACATTTATACTTATACAAATATACACATACACATGCATACATGCATACATGTACACATGCATACATGCATACATACATATATACATACACAAACATGCATACATACATAATGTTGTTATATTAAATATTTACGTTTAAATTTTGTTTTTGTTTTTGTAAGTTGACATGTTTTTGTAAAAAAATTATACATTTAAATAAGAGAATATAAATACCGTGGGTAATAGTTAAAATTGTATGCTGTATTACATTAATTTATTACATTACAACACAGGTACATGTTAGTTAATATTATGTACAATACACTGCATATTTTGATATTATATAATTTCGTAGGAAATTATATGAAATGAATCTATAAAATGTACTCGTATTAGTTATTTAGGATATTCCGAATGTCCTTTCTTTCCTTTTCATTCAACCATATAACAAATCTTTTGAACAGCCAGTCCAATTTATTTGGGGTAACGTAAGTTTTTGTTTGTGTTAGGAAGATATTGAAAATGTGTGGAGCCAGGTACGATTCATGTTTTTTTGCGAAAGTTTATTTAATATAGGGAACCTGAAAGTGATTATTTACTTTTGCTCTTGTATTTTGCGAGTGAGGTATGTGGTGAGGTGATGTTTTAATACAGTTTTTATAGATGATTTTTTTAATGAATAGTTTATTTATGTCTAGTAATTTGTTTTGAATCATTAGCTGTTCTGTCGGATGTTGGTAAGGTTTTTTAAACATAATTCTAATTATTGTTTTATGATTTATTTTAAGAGGATTGAGGTAAGTATCTGCTGCTCCTCCCCATACTGATATACCATACGTTAGAATACTTTGACAAAGTGCGAAATATACATTTTTTAATTCATTTAAGGACATGATGTTTCGTATAGTTTTGATGATGTATGATAGTTTCCGTATTCTTTTTGTAAGTAAATTAATATGGAGATCCCATTTTAGTTTATGGTCAACAGTTAATCCTAGGTATTTAATATTATCCGCGTGATCAATTTTGTCACAAGTACAGCATGTGTTATTTGAGATAGTATTGGTGCAGGGGTGAAGATGAAGTTGTGGATGGCAGTGTGGTTGACCAGCCTTTGTTTTGCTGAAAGTAAGGTATTTTGTTTTTGAAATGTTGAGTGTTAGTAGATTATTTTGTAGCCATTTATTTACTTCAATCATCGCTGTTTCTGTGTTTTTGAAAACCTTTTCCCATGATTGCGCCTTGAACAAAATTGCTGTGTCATCTGCATAACTGATTACTTTGTAGTCTATTTTACCTAAGTTTATCTCAGTTAGACTATTTATGTAGATGAGAAATAGTATGGGACCCAAGACGCTGCCTTGCGGTACTCCATACTTGATATCTAATTTGTCACTGCTGTGTTTGTTTATTTTTACTATTTGTTGTCTATTTTCAATGTAACTGAGGAACCACTTTAGCGGAGGACCGGTTATGCCAATATTTTTAAGTTTTTGGTGTAGTAAGTTATGTGAAATGGTGTCAAATAGTATAATAAATATATGCTGTTAATATCGATATCTCCCACAGTAAACACACGTTTTATACTCTCGTGGCATGATCACATTACAGCTTTAACATGCCAACAATGCAGTTAAACACTATAAAGTATATATTAGTATTGGATAAAGTAGTTACAAGAACAGTGTAACCAATGTACACTTCGACTGGCAGAAACTAGCCCAAAATAGCTGACGCAACTAAAGTGAACCCGAGCTACTTCCGACTGAAGTAAACATCTAGGTTTATTGGGTAAATTTCATCAAATTAATTTGTTAACTTTGTAGTGGAAACTATCGATGTTTTCACCATCATTGTCTTTACAGGATAATTTTATTTAAGTTTTATAAGCTCTCAACAATGATGGAACGAACTTAGCATGGTGTTTTGTTTACATTGTATATTAAATTTTCAATTGCTAGCTGAACAAATATAAAAAAAGTACTTACGGGTGTTTTTCTGATATGCCAAGAGTAACTTTCCTGTTGACTTGTTTGTGTAATTGCGAATTAAATTTGTTTTATAATTATATATATATCGACTATTATACATATTTAACACATAACTATTTTCTGTTAATTCTTCTAATTTCTAACAATAGGAGAACATCTATATTTGGTTGTGATTTTGGTATAATGTGAAAAAATGATAAAACACATTTATTGATTTCTCAAAGATTTATTAAATTAAATTAGAACAAACTTGAAAAAAGAATAGTAATGCATAAGTACCTTAAAGAGTTTTAAATACTTTTAATTAACGGTTGAATATTTATAATGATATTTTCTTTGTGATTTATTTGTACGACACAATCAATTAAAACACAATTGAGTTTCTCTGTAAGGAAAGAGGAGGTTATTTTGTTAATCTCACAAGAATTACATAAAGAAAAGTATCTAGTAACAAAACATTACCTGTAAGGAAAGACACGACATTTAATGGTATTAATTGTAATGTCGATTCCTTAATCACAATCACGAACTTAATTACTTTTAATTATTGAAATTAATCTTATCACAGCTCATTTGTAGGTTATTTTGACTATAGTTTTAATTATTCGTAGATTATAAAATATCGAGTCGACTGTTAAGAGCGTTTAACCAGCCAGCGGCCGAAAATCCACATTTCGTCGAAAGTTTTTCTTACGATCGTGCAGGGCGGTTACAATGAGAAAGATTCATTATTCTCCGTACCAGCTTGTAAAAATTAAAAATCAATATCGATTTTATTTCATTCCAAATTTGCTTTAATTTATACCTGCATCTAAAAATGCTGAAACGCATGATGATAAAACTATTAAAATAATGTACTTTTTGTAATTATTTTTAGATTATAAGTATTTATCATCTTTCAATGTTGTCTAAGTTAAACAAGAATGTAAAAAAATCTGAAATATATTTGTTTGTAAGTGCGCAAATAAATACACAAACGGACCAATTTTCGTCAAGAAACACATGTACGCATACATTTTTTAATTATTTTATTTAAACTAAAATTAAAATTCTAAAACATGCAATACCCAGATAATTACTGCATGATTATATGATTTGAAATGGGTGTGGTATAATACAAAATCTTTTTTGAAAATTTAACAAATCTGCGAACGACCTATGTATAACCTTATTATACTAAAAATAAACATTTTTTCTCAAAATTTAAAACATGCGAATGTTAGATAAAAGAACAATCTTTCGAAATCCATTTATATTTTTTTGTGGAAAAGAGTCAATACGTCTAAAATCGGATTTAAAAATGACATATTTCTGGTTTTCTCTAGTAATACCCTCAAGTAGATATCCAGTGACAGTCATACTCGTACATACAGCCACAATAACGAGTCAAGCTCGGCATTGTTTCAAATTAAAGGAAATTATATTTGTCTTTACATATTTTTAAAATTAATAAAACAACAGAGTGCATAAGTCTAGGCAAAGATCACTAAGCGGTTTCTTACTAAACAAACTCCGAAAGCTGCGGTTTTGATACACTTGATCGCAATTCGATAAGCAGCTTTTTGTGTTTTTTTACGAAAATACAACAGGTTTTGCTGAATGTTTTCGATCTGTTTTTAGCAGTTAGTTATATTGCCAAAGTTGGCATCTCATCTAAACTTTTATTACCAAGCCAACATTGCCAACTGGCTGAGATAATCAGCGAGGTCGTTATGAACCCATTCCGCAACTTATCGTGAACATTCATTGAGACTGGATTTAATTGCCCATTTCTAATATAAAAGAGAAAACTCTACAGTACATTTTTAATCAACTAATCAATCTCTTCATTAAAGTGAGACCAGACTTAACCTATCTACCCGTAAAAATATAAATTAACTAAAGTCACGCAAATACATTAATGGTAATAAGCCATTGTAGACAACATGAACATATTAATAGCAAGAATGAGATTTGACTCCTCCTCGATAAAGTTAATGGATATGCATTGGTACAACATGTCATATTTTGAAAGTAGCCTAAATTTTTTTTGGTTCTCAAACCATTCATGGCTTGTTACTTACAGACCTGGTGGTTGCCAATATTATATTAGCAACGAACGACATGTTTGAATATAAATCAATACTAGAATCCCCCAAGGTTCAAAACCTTGACCTTCTCTTAGTCTTTTATTCATCAACACCATTGGCGAGACCATAGAAAGTGCTGTTTGGGCATAGCACAGCACAGCAGGTCTATCTGGGAACATCGCCGTGCACCTCAGTGGGAGGGTTGGATTCATACGTCCATTACTCCTGGAGACACTGACTCCCAGTTTCCTACCCACCTCTCATACCCTTTTCCTTCCCAGAACTTATTTTCTTTCCTTTTCTAAAAAGACTTTCCACGCAGTATCCTGAAAGGTGATGTAGGTCCTGCGGGTAATTATTTACCCCCTGCGTGGAGCTAATGCAAAATAAACGGAATATTATTATTTTTTTTTAGAATAATTTTCTTTCATAATAATTTTCTTTTATAATAACTTTTGAAGGTTATTCCCGCGGATGTAATATATCATTCCAACATATTTGAAGGTTATTCCCGTGGATGTAATATATCATTCCAACATATTTGAAGGTTATTCCCGTGGATGTAATATATCATTCCAACATATTTGAAGGTTATTCCCGTGGATGTAATATATCATTCTAACATATTTGAAGGTTATTCCCGTGGATGTAATATATCATTCCAACATATTTGAAGGTTATTCTCGTGGATGTAATATATCATTCTAACATATTTGAAGGTTATTCCCGTGGATATAATATATCATTCCAACATATTTGAAGGTTATTCCCGTGGATGTAATATATCATTCCAACATATTTGTTGCCCGCATCCAAGTTTTTTCAATGCTGTTTCTAATTAGGGCAATGACGTCAGATATACCTCGATTTTTCCGTGTTTTTGATCCGGCAGATCCGGTAGATGTGTTCTGCCTGATCCGCCCTGATGATGGACACTGCAACGCTGTCCGAAACGTTGGCTAAAGAAGGAGGAAGCGCGACACGGCATAACACCCCAAAAACAAATAACGAAATTACTTTTGGCCGTGTAAATCTAAAAACGTAACCAAAGAAAAGTTTATTTATTATTTTTAAATAAGATAATTATATAACAAAAAAAACTGAAAAACACCAACCGTGTGTAAAAGTGTAAAGTGGAAAAATAATATATACATGTGCACATACATACACATATATACACACACATATATGTATTCTTTTAAAATTTCGAATACATAAAATACATAAAAAATGAGGGTATCAATTTTTCAGTTTTGTTACAATGAATTAAGTTATTTGGTAATGGATTGATTATTATAAGGTTTCATTAACTATTTGTCTAAAAGAGCTTAAAGTGCTTTATAATAATTATTATAATAGAACTCCAACATGAATGGTCAGTATCAAAAGAGAAATAGGTATAGTTTTATGCCAGTAAAAGTGTAGTTAAAACGGAGTGTTATTATTCAGTTTGGCAACTGATAATTAAGTACTTGAAATGTTTTATTTTATTTTATAAGGTAAGCTACATTTGTACGTTTTGTCTTAAAAAAAGGATTGGACATTCACACAAACCTTTTTGTTGGGTACCTTAAAGTATAGTCTGGTATGGGGCAGCTTCATTTATCATTGAATTGATAATTCTACTTATGATTATATTTGAATATTATATGATTATAATTAAATATTACAGGTTCACTGTAACGATAGAGAATACGATTTTGAATCAAAGTTAAAATAATCTTCAAGGTGATCGTGACTGCCAATCCTCTACACGACAAACAAAACAATGATTCTTTTGTCTAAACTTCCATTATACTTGATCATTTACTACTTGTATTAAGCGTTATTTGTGAACGTACCAGGGGTAGGGGCCCCACTAGGGGCAGTAAAAAAGTAATGCCTCCAATTTTTTTTTCTCCTTTAATTGTAGAGATATAAAAAATGCAATTACATGGGTTGAAAACCACACTATTGACGATTGATTTGTTAATTTTCAATATGATCTCCGTCAACTTCCACAGCTTTGGACCATCTTTTAACAAGGGCATTGGTTAGGGTATGTTTATTTTGTTCGTTCGAAAATTTAAATAAATATATTTATATCACAGGAATCGTAGTTAGGTATTCTTTGGATTTAACAGACACCTGAAATTGTTTTTATAAATAATATGTAAACAAGTGAATAACTGACATTGTCTGTTTTATGGAAAATTGTCTTGTCATTGTGAAAAACTAACTAGTTGTGTATCGTTGACAACTAACTCTTGTGCAAGTTTCAAGTCACCAAAGAATTACTAATCTGGAATTTAAGTGGACAAATTTACGGAGGCCTCCCCAGCTACAAAAGACTGCATACAAGGTTGGTGAATCTGTTATTTTCCCTGGAGTTTTCAATTGCCATTCTTTGTGATATATTTGTCCGCGCAAGTAGATTTTCATAATCAAATGTGTGAGTATTAAGCTCAGAGGGTCTGGGGTTATTTACACACCTCAGGCTCGCATATTATAATGCAGGCATGAATCACAGTATTGTAAAAAGCAAGGTCACATCCAGAACACCATCGCCATAGCATTCCCGGCAGATCACACAGTTTTGATTTTTGTTTGCCCTTGGTGAGTGTGATGCAATTCCATTAACTGCCTTTTTGATTCAAGATCAAAAAAATGAATCCATATTTCGTCTCCAGTCACATTTTTTTCCAGAAACAAAGCGCTGCAAGGGTTTTGAGGATATTTTTTTCTTGTTACCCACCTTGCACAAACTTTTGTTGAATAGTCAGTTGTCGAATAATCGTCAACGCACTGCCTTTACTGAGGGAAATAATGCGACATCTGTAGTTATCTAGGGTCACCACGAATGATGTCATCAACTCGCACAATGTTGCGTGTAGTCACTTTTTCGTTAACCAGCGGTGTTTGTCCTCCAGCTTCGTTACAGTGACGAATCCATCGTCTAGCAACGCTGACGTCCACTGTTGCATCATGGTACACATTTATCAGGCTTTCATATTGCAAATGGGCGTTTCACCTTCTACAGTGAAGAATCAACCACAGAACGCTGTCTAATACGAACCTTGATGTCGGCCATTTGTAAACGACTGCAGCGCTGCCACCTGTTGATGCAAAAAAGTTACTACTGCAGTAGATTGTAGAAGGTTTGAGGAATAGCACCAAATTCAAAATTTTCACTTAACTGACTTTATTTAAGTACAAATAATACGAGGCATTGAAACGTTATATCTGACCTTGAAACGTTATATTTCTCTTTGATTTGAGGATATTTAACACATTGAGACTGATGAAAATAAAGCACGACGTGACATTTATATATTTTGTCGAATACAAAACAAATTATTTTTCCTTGAACAAAGTTACACTCCCAGCCTTTTTGTAATCGATACTAATAATCGACCGACACATCACTAGTAAAAAGCTCCCGAATTCCCAAAACAATCATGATATACCCACAGTTGTAAGTACATAAGCCCGGATCCGCCAGTTGATTCCGATACGTACTAGGTACCACCAGACGAACATGTCCGTCTCTAATCAGGATCGTTTGATTAAAAAAACTACGCGGTCACAATCAGAGTCCCGAGGGAAGCCGTACCCGACTCAGTGTCAGAAGTACGCGGATCGGATGGCCGGAGCTGCCCCTCGCGGGCTTACTGAAACGGGAGCTTTTGATTTCGAAACGACAACATACAAGTGCTTATTTTCAACTTAAAATACATATAAACTTTGAATTTTAACGTAATTATGAACGCGTAACTAAATCCTTTTCAGTCTGATCTCATTCAAATATTTCGGTGAAATTAAAGTTTTAAGCAATTTCGTAAATTGAGACGCCGGATTGGAAGATACTTTCAGTATCACCCTGGTGTAAGACCTTCATCCAAAACACAAAAGGTAATAATAAAAATAACCCTTAAAGTACCCGAACTCCATCAAATATTTTTTTTAAACTTTAATGTGTTCAGCATTACTAAACTATACTAAAAAAATGCACTACTCAAATTTAAAGAAAAATATGAGTACCTTGCTTAACCAACACACCTACACTACAAAGACAATAGTCTCACAACTACTGAACATCCCGAAATTAAATACATCATTTGGCCAAAAAAAACAAAATTTCCATGCTACAAAATTATATAATGCCCTTCAAATTGAAATTAAGAACACCATGGAGATACAAAAGCTTAAAAAAGACATCAAATTATGGCTCAGAAAACATGAAAACGAGGAAATCGTTTAAAAATAGGAAATAACCCCAACGCAAGCTACAGTCAACATGCATAAATACTTTTTTTATTTTATTTTTTGATTATTTAAAACAACATACAGTCAATAGACAACAACAGGAATACCTAGTGAGGAGGACTGTGAACAAACCACTTTACTTTGTACTTTTACTTATTTTGTATTTTTACTTTATTTTATATTGCCATTAAATGATTTAGCAGGGGTGCCCGGGTTCATGGGGTGAGGTTTTTCTAGGTATTGGAGGCGGATGACCAGGACACACTGAACCCCAGATTCCTACCCACCCCTTAAACCCTTTTCCTAACGAACTCTCCTCTCCTTCCTTTCCCCCAAAACCCCTTCCACACAGCATCCCCAAAGATGACATAGGCCCTGAGGGAAATTATTTTCCTCAGGGCCTCCTGTGTGGAGCTCATAAAAAAAAATTTAAAAAATAAATAAAAAATACTTAGGCCGTGTTTGGTGACCAAATCTGAATAGCCAGGTAATTTGCCGCCTTCTTCTTCTCCATCGCCTTCCGCTCCCCACTGCATTCACTCTCACAACATTCCCCAATCTTTGAAGAGTGTGAGGTGCTGAGACGCAGGCCGCACAGTAAAGAGTGCAGAGCAGAAATGTCGCACACAACGGATAACTCATAAATCGGTGACCATCATCAATTATGCTGCGATGCAGGCGACATAGCTTGGTTCAGCTTATACCTGCTTGGGCAACGATCGTTTGTGAGAATGTCGAGTTCCGAGCACAATTCTGACTTTGAAAATAATAATTTATTTTAAATAAATGAAGACAATATAAGTGAAACTCAATCGAAAATCTGGAAACAGAAAAACGTATTGACACCTCTGGGAGAGAGGTGTCAATATGTTTTTCTGGGTTATAGTGTCTTAATTTATTTAAAATATTACAATTTGAGGTTTTACTCATAAAAGTTAAAATTAATAAAAATAATAATTTATTATTAATTTATAGTCTTTCATAGCGCAAGTACCTGAAATACGAGACTCCCATGGGAAATACTGTACGCCTGCGCAGGTGTTGCGCGGAATCTGCGCCGCCCGAGTAGAGCAGACGCGTTTCTGCTTAAGGCGATGCAATAGTTCAGGAAAAAATCGAAATCGAAATTCACGCCTTTTTATGGGAGGAGTTTGAAAATACTTAAGAAAAAGCTTTTGGAAACGTTGGAAAAGGTATTTAAGAATTTTTTTACATGTTTATTTCGTAAAAACATGTAAAAAATATTAACTCCCTTTTTACGCATTGTTTATTGTAATAAAACGGAAATTTAAAATTGATTTCACAAAATCAAGCGACGCGGAGGCACGCGTCCATCTTTCGCTCCGTTCGGGGAGTGACTGAGGTACGGCGACTGTGGCGTGGAAGGTAGTTCTTCGGTCGACGCCATAGGCTTCACTTAGAAAAACCGAATTCGTCGACTAGCGGCCGTATTGTAAAATAACAACGCGAAAATGCATATTTTATTTTATTTTGGGAAGATCGGGTGTAAATATCAACTTTTTTTGCGATTATTATAAAATAAAGTGAATTTGCCACATTATACAATAAAACCATATCCGAAAGGGGGTTTATTAAAAGAAGAGTTTGGACTTGAAAGTGTGTTTTTAGACCTTATACTTTATTTTTTTATAGGCTTATTAAAAGACGGCCAAGGTATGTTCTACACCCAGTATTTAATTAAAGCATCTATAATACTTCTAAGCGATCAAATTTTCAAAACAAAAACATATGATTTCGTATGATTTTGCATTATTTACTATGGCTTCATCTTAAGATGTGCCTGTCCCGCAGCGTTTGTCTTTTCATACAAGTCCGTGCATTACAAAATCTGACCTGCTCTGCTCTGCATATTCTGCGCGGCTTAGGTCTCAGCGTATGCCCATCCTCAAGGTTGTGGTAATCAGTTGTGTCCGACCGAAACAGGAATTTCTACCGAAACCGAATCTTCGGTATCTGTCTCAACCGAAACCGAAACCGAAACCGAAACTTTTTTTAGTAATGTTAAAAATCTATTGTTCTAATCTCTTTGGATTATTTTTTACACTCGTACAGATAATTAACAGGTGTTAAATGAAATAAAAATAACAATAATTGAAGTATGTTAAAAAAATATTATTTTTTTTATATTATTGCAATGAAACAAAAAAAATATTATAAAAATTAACAAAACATGTTAACTAGTTCTTGGAACAAAAATTTGTCAATAATCAACACTTACATTATAAAGGAAGGACTTCATTAATTGAGTATTTTAATTTTAATTGCGTTTACAATCACAACATTCTTGTTACACGTGTTAAATGTAATACAATAATAAAAAAGCAATGATTGAAGTGTGAAAAAATAATTATTTATCTGTAAAACAAACAAAAATTAACAAATATGTTAAATATCCTTGAAACAAAAATTTGTCAATAATCAACACTTACATTAAAAAGAAAGGACCTCACTAATTGAGTATTTTAACCGGCTGATGCGAACTCAGCTGATGATGGCGGGTGACACACGAGCCACGAACTCACCCGAAGTCAGCCGAACGACGCGCGATAATTCACGAACGCAGGGCTTCGGTGCGGCCGAAGGTTCGGCCGATTTTCTGCCGAAACCGAAACTGACGCCGAAACTCGATTTTTTTGCCGAAACTGAAACCGAACCTTCGGTCGGTCACTAGTAATCAGTAATTTTGATTGAGGTTGTCAAGGGAGGAATTACAAATACCGGCAAGGTAATCCGCAGCCAAGCTATCGAGTAGAAGTAAAACAACCCGTTCCCACGCTGAAATGTTATTTACATATTTTACTTTTCTTCAAGTTCATTGCCGAAGAGATTTATTATTACGTTATCCATTGAAATATCGGTAAAATAAACGGTTCCATGACAACTCAACAAAGTGGCAATTTTACACCCCTTTAAAAAGTCATTTAAAGCGATGATTATTTTTTTAAATAGTTCTTTTCCTAACCTAAATTAACCTACTTACGTAAGTTTTTTTCTTCGCAATAAATGACTTCAAAGGAGTGATTATGTTGCACTTTGTTGAATTGCCCGGGCTCCAAAATAAACATATCGCCCCACCCGATATAAATATACAACAATAATACTTCAAAGTGACAACTGTCTGTTTTGTTTACTCCCGCAAAATTAATAAAAAAAATATATTAAAAGAGAGAGAAATCATCGAAAAAGTGCACTAATTGCTGCTAGTATTTTAGTTCTGTGTTTTAAGTGTCTAAAGTACAGTCAAAACCATACGGATTTACTCCCATCATACAAAATACTAACCAAGAAAAGTGATATTATTTACGAGTAAAATTCAAATTAAATTTACCCACTCAACTGAATAATTTAATCTCTAATAATGGATAAACAAACAAGAAGCAAAAATACAAACCAGAGTGATCTGAAATTAAAATCTATACTCCCAGAACATAAAGAGATTCTTGACATTGTCTTAACAGCTGTCAACAATAAATTTGAAGAAATGAAAAAAGAATTCTTCAAGAAAATGGACGAAGAAAATGCTGAATCTCGAAACTCACGTAACTTCATTAGTAACCAATATGATGATATAAATATTAAAATAGAAAATTTTACCGCTGGTATCTGAAGTTGAGATGCTTCGGAGAGAAGTAAATGATAAAAACAAGATTATAAAAAGATTTGAAGTCAGAATTGCGGAACTAGAACAAGCCTCGAAAGAAGATTGCATAGAAATATGTGGAATTCCACAATCAAATGAGGAACAGTTAGTCTTACTAGTACAACAGGTGGCTGCGGCAGCTAGGATGGCGATTAAGCTACACGACCTGAAAGAGGTGAAACGTATCCAGGACAGACGACCAGGAGCCTACCCGAGAATCCAAGTTAAATTCCATGATAACAACAAACGAGACCAAATATTAAAAATCCTGAAGAACATCGACGCCAAAACCGCGACAACCCTGGGCAGCGAAAAAATCTACATAGGAGAAATCATTTGTCCATACTTTAAAGAACTACTCTGGAAAACTCAACAGAAAGCAAAAGAAACTAAGTATATGTATGTTTGGTTTAGGGAAAACAAAATACTGTTCGTAAATCACCAAATGAAAAAATAATCTATGTTATGCATTAAGACGATCTAAATAAACTTATCTAGACGGTACATGGCACTCGCACCACCGGTTGTCAGTTATCTAATAAGTCAATAAGTACTATAATTCTACCAATTATCTAAAAATAGCTTCAACCGATGGTTACGAGTGTCAAACTGTTCTTAAACGTGATATGTAAAAATGGATGCTAAAACTAACTATAGAACCTCAAATTCTAAATTCTGTAAAAACATTCTACAAAATAACCTATTCTCTCTTCTAATTGCACTAATCCTAATTCTCTTAAATATTGTAGTTATTTTAGATAATTTAGTACCGATAGCATTTATCCAAATCGTTAATCGAACTGATCTATTATTTATATTTCCTAAATCTATCTATGTTCATTAACTCAATTTAATTATAATATAATATAGTGTGCTGGGGATCTTGCCAAAAGACGTATATAGAACCACTTAACATTTCCCAAAAACTGATCCTTAAAGTTATGTTCAAGAAAAAATTTAGATATCCAACTCATATACTTTATAAGGAATGTAATGTCATGAATGTAAAACAGCTGTATATTACACAAACACTTTGTAAATTTTTTAATAATATTAATATTGCAGAAAGAACCCAGCAAAATCGTACTACTAGAATTGGGTCTTTTTTTTTTTTTTACATTAACTCCACACAGGAGGCCCTGAGGAAAATAATTTCCCTCAGGGCCTATGTCATCTGGGATGCTGTGTGGAGGGTCTTTTTGAGGAGAGGAAGGAATGAACATTGGTCTTGAAGAAACCATGTTGTAGGAAGGAGGAAACACAGAGGCCGGCAAATCATTCCACAGCCGAGCTGTTGAACACAAGAACGAGTCGAAGAAACGACCCGTTCTCATGTGACAAATGTCAACCGTGTACAAATGTTGGGCACGCGTTTGGCGTGTTTCCCGACTATGCACCGGTGCCGAAGGGATCAATGATGCTAGTTCCTCGGAGCATCTTCCATTGTAATACCGGTAGAACAAGGATAGCATTCCCACCCGACGCCTGTGCTCTAAAGATTGCAATCCGTTTGTCAAGATGGGAGAATCTATCAAACGGACCGCCCGTTTTTGCACAGAGTCGAGGGTATTTTTCAGGTATTTTGGAGCTCCAGACCAGAGATGGCTGCCAAATTCGACCGTGGGGCGTACTTGTGATTTGTACAAGGTTAGCAGTTGTGTACTATTAAAGTATCTGCGGGCCCTATACAGTACGCCCAGCGTTTGGGAGGCTAACTTTACTCTGGCTTCGATGGAGCCCCCATACCTGAGCTGGTCACTTAGGGTTACACCAAGCATATCAATGGAGGGCCTGTTCGGAAGATTGCTTCCGTTGAAAGAGACTAGATTTTCATTTCGATCCCTTTTAGACGTAATCAGACAAGATTGGGTCTTTGAAACATTAAATTCAACGAGATTATTTTTACCCCAAGAGAAAACACTCTCGAGGTAACCGTCCATTCTTTGCTTCAAAGCCCTACGAGCTGTTGGAGTTTGTGAGCCCTTTGGGGGCTTGTCAAACAAAAAGCTATCATGAACTGTACTGTCATCCGCATAACAGTGAATTGGTGCACATGATAAAAGGTCGTTGATGTGCAACAAAAACAAAGTCGGAGACAGAACCGATCCCTGCGGGACGCCAGCATTTATCGAGTGTGAGGAAGAGGTGAAACCATCGACTACCGTCTGAATCGACCTCTCCCTCAAGATGTCGGCAATCCACGTACACAAGGATGCGGGAAGTCCGTAAGAATGCAGTTTGTTGACAAGTCCTCGGTGCCAAACCCGGTCAAAGGCCTTGGAGATGTCCAGTGCAACCGTTTGGGTCTCACCGAAACGTTCCAGGCATCGCCCTCAAACATGCGTCACATACGCGAGAAGATCACCGCACGAGCGGTTCCGCCGGAATCCGTATTGACGGTCGTTAATAATTTTATTCTTCTCGAGGTATGTGAGCAGTTTGTCGTTGATCACACGTTCCATCACCTTAGACAGAACTGATGTGATCGCTATGGGGCGGTAGTTGGCCGGGTTGGAGCGGTCACCCTTCTTTGGAATAGGATGGATAACCGCTTTTTTCCAACCAGAGGGCACAGAGCCAGTCTTCAGGGACATTTTAAAAAGCTTCGTCAAAATTGGAGCTATTTCTGCAGCGCACCTCTGCAGTACCAGGGCAGGTATTCCGTCAGGCCCACTAGCTTTATTAACATCAAGCCCTCGTAAAACATGAAGTACTTCCCGATGCCGGATCCTCAGCTTTTTCATACGAAAACCGCAGTGAGGAACCGACGTCGGGACAGCACCTTGGTCATCGAGGGTTGAGTTATCCGCAAACATTTTACCTAGTAAGTTAGCTTTTTCGGTGGCGGTGTTTGCTAGTGAGCCGTCAGGTCTGGTAAGAGGTGGCAGACTGGATTTGCAGAAATTGCGACCTATTGAGCCCGCAAGCGACCAGAATTGCCTGATGCCATGTGGGCATGCAGTCAGTTTTCTGCTGACTGCATGCCAGCACACATGGCAGCAGTCTGTCTGTCGGGTCTGGTCTTAACTTTGTAGCAATTCAAACTAAATCTTCTTTTGGTCAAAGAAATTACTGCTATCAGGCTCCACTCATATTTAATAGCCTTCCAGAACATATTAAGTCATCTAATTCTTTGTGCACTTTTAAAAAAATGGTTAAATTATTCGTATTAGCCGAGGATTGCCAGTTGATTTTTTCTACATTGTCATTTCTAAATTAATAGCATATCGATTATTTATTACAGTATATTTACTGTTAATATATTATTTTTTTTATTTTCATTAACTTACCTTTACATATTAATTTTCTAACCGAACCTAATTTTAAATATTATAGATTAAACAACTTGCAAAAAAAAAGTTATTTCAAAGCTAATTTCAACATATGGTCACTCTACATGTTTTACGTTATAATGTATTTGTTCTTATAGTGCAGTAGAGGCCCATTCTGTGAGAAATATTTTGTAACAATATTGTCTTTCAACACATTATTTTGTGTACTCTATAAAATTGTTAATCTTAAGTCAAAATGAAGTTCAAAATTTCAATTTAAACAATAACACCTAAATTAAAAAGGTAAAGAAACAATAAATAAATAAATATATATGGGTTATCGTATCCCATAACTTTGTCAAAACTAAAAGATCACACGGATGGCATTTCTAAGGTGTCACTTACACTATAAAATACAATCATATTTTAATGAAAACGGTCACTTAAATGGAATGAAAACAATAATGTTGTGATCAAAACGGTTTCTTTCATATTTATTTCATAATTATTTGATAGTCACTTTAATATTGCATAAGAAAGATTCGCTCTAATGTAATCGCTTACAAATCATCGTTTCGTTTCATTTTTTATTTTTTACACATACTTAAAAAAAAAACCGAAGGACATATATTTTTTAAAATTTTATCTATTGTTGAAAATGGTATGAACTAATGATATATTGTTAGGTGGCGTCGAGACAAATTATGTCTGCATTTATTGGGGAAATACTTAAACTTGTTAAATATTAATTGAGGGATTTAACACTAACAATGTCTTTCTCGCAAAAATAAAGTTGGTTGTTTTCAGGTGGGAAAAAATATAACAAGCAGTAGAATGTTGAATGAAACACTAGTATATATTGAATTATTTGGCGGGTATTTGATAAGCCCCCATAGCTCAGTGGTCAGAGCATTCGACCGGCAATTGGAAGGACACGGGTTCAAGTCCCGTTGGCGGCAAGTATCTTCTCTCGGAAGATTTTTCAATGTAAATGAGTGTTTCAGGCTGACAATTAATGCTTGTAATAATTGTTACCCTTTGTGCTATGCATAAAAATCTTGTCTAAACGTTAGTTTATAAATTAAAAAATAATAATCAAATTTTATTGTTCTAAATGTTTTTATTACCCAAATTATTTTAACACCATATTTTATTTTCACGCACCAGATTTAAATGTCCGGGTTTAATTTTCCCCACAGGAAAAACTAAACCCTTTCACACACTTCCCAAATGATCATCTGGTCAATCCACGTTATGCAATTGCACTATATGTATTATAATTACAAAACAATACAAGAACAACATGTCAACCTACCAGAGACCAGATGGGAAAATAATTCACCGACTCCAGATATTTTCATATCAGAGGGTTCGGCTCTGTGGAATTCCTAATTGAACCTATAAATCCTACTGATCCCTCAATATAAATATTTAAAAAATCTTTTGTAATCCTACATGTATTTAAAATTACCGATTTTTGCATTTTTATATATAAATTCTTTGACAAATCTAATACGCCTAAATTTTGAATCAGAGACCTAGGTATAATGCCAGTAGCCGAAATAACAAATGGTAATATTTTTATATTCCGAGAATGCCAAATTATTTTAATCTCATTTCCTAAATCTGTGTATTTTCTAATTTTTTCAGAAACAGTTTTTTGAATATTACAGGAATTTGGAATAGCTACATCAATGATATAAGTTATTTTTTTTAATTTTGTCATGTAAAACTATATCAGGTCTATTATGACTAATTGTTCTGTCTGTTAGTATAGTTTTATCATAATATCTTTTATAAAATTCATTTTCTAAAAATGAATTTGGTTCATATTCATAATATGGTACTATATTACGGCAGTCAATCAAGTTATGTTTAATTACCAAACTTTGGTGGATTATTTTTAAAACCTGATTGTTCCTAAATGTATACTCGGACGGCGCTAATATAGAACATCCCGATATAATATGTTCTATAGTTTCCGGAAAAGCCAAACATTTTCTACATAAATCATCAATTTGATTTATATCTTTGATTATATGCTTCCTATAATTTTTAGTATTAATGACTCTATCTTGAACGGCAAGCATAAATCCTTCTATTTCTGCGCTCAACTCTCCAATACTCAACCATTTGTTTGACGAAAGTTTGTCAACATACGTTTGGTTGAGATAATTGAAGTGTTTTGCATGAATAATTTTATTTGACCAGGAATCTAATAATTCCTGGTTAGTATTTATAAGAATGTTGGCATTCTCGTCATATAAATTTAAAGGTGTAATGTTTCTATCTGCCTTACAAATTATTTTGTGCATTTCTGAGCTATTAGCTTTCCTATGGAAAAAATTTCTAAGCATTTCTACCTGATTGTGTTTCAAAGATGTTATTTTGACAATACCTCTACCTCCTAAATTTCTAGGTAAATTAATTCGTTCTATAGCTGAATTTGGATGATGGCAATTAAACTTTTTTAACGTAGTTCTAATTAATCGTTCTAAACTATCTAAATCTGTATTGGACCATTTAATTATGCCAAATGAGTACGTTAATAAAGGTATTGCCCAAGTATTTATTGCTTTTACTTAATTTTTAGCAGATAGATTGCATTTTAAAATTTTTCTGATCCTAGTTTGAAATTTAATCCTAATATCATTTTTAATACTAGTGTGATCTAATCTATTCGATTGCGGGTATCCTAAATATTTATAAACCTCATCCCCTTTCATACTTTTAATTTTGAAATTTCTAAATATACCCTCGTCTCCATCTACAATTTTGCCTTTCTCTATATGGATCGTTTTACATTTATCTAAACCAAAAGTCATTTTAATATCATCTGAAAAAATTTTAACTACCTTTATCATTTTTTCTAAATTTGATTCAGAATTTGAAAATAATTTTATATCATCCATATATAATAGATGTGAAACTATACTACTCTCTCTTGTATTACCCTTAATTTTTATTCCAAACTTGCTTTTAATTAACATTTTAGACATAGGATTCAATGCTAAGCAAAACCAAAGAGGACTCAATGAGTCTCCTTGAAAAATCCCTCTTTTTATTGAAATGCCCGGTACTACTATTTTCTTACCTTTTAAATTTACTAGTAAATCTGTATTCCAAAAGGACATAATATTTTTCAAAAAGCTAATTATAATTGGGTTAACTTTATATATTTTATTATTTAATGTTTTTATTACCCAAATTATTTTAATTATTTTAACATCACATTTTATTGTTCTAAATGTTTTTATAACCCAAATTATTTTAATTATTTAAACATCACATTTTATTGTTCTAAATGTTTTTATTACCCAAATTATTTTAATTATTTTAACATCACATTTTATTGTTCTAAATGTTTTTTTAACCAAATTATTTTAACATCACATTTTATTGTTCTAAATGTTTTTATTACCCAAATTATTTTAACTCTTTATCAACAAATCTTCTGTTCTAATTGTTTTTATTACCTAAATTATTTTATTTATTTTAACAACAAATTTTATTGTTCAAATTGTTTTTTTACTCCAAACTATTATAATCGTTTCTTATATATTAAAAATCGTAATATTTAAATTTTTTTGTCATCTTAGTATTTATTCTCCTAATCGTTTCAGTACCTTCACTTATTTCAACCAACTTCATCCATAATTTTTTAATGTCTTATTATAAGCCTTCCAATCACTCTAAGTATGCAATGCTTTTAAAATTTTCAATTTCTACATTTCTATTTATTCCTTTATCTAATGAAATTATTTTTCCTTTTATAAAACATATAATTTGTCTGTCTATATTGGATATTCCTATGCTTATCATTAACTCATCTATCGCAAATTATTTCTTTTCCTTTATTCCTCCAATTAGCCTGATACGTTTTGTCTTTGCATTATTCTTAATTTTCTTAATTATTGTAGTTAATTTAGATAATTTTGTACTGATAACATTAATCCAAATAGTCAATCCAACTGATTTATCATTTACATTCATTGAATCAATTTAATTTTAATTAATTTAATGCTTATATTATACCTACACTTACACAAATACTCACCAACATGGCTGAAAACATGCCAATATTATACTCCTATGCGACGGATTCAACAGCTTGGAAACAAATACTCCGATGTTGTTGATATATTTAATACATCAATTATTTCAATAAATAAGCATACCCTATTGAAGTTTTTTTCATCAAGTAGGGGAATGTGTTGATGAAACTGTTTGAATTGACTAGCATATTGGTGGTGTTTTGTCGGCTGAAGGAGAGAAGCTATTTTTGTATTTTTTTTTTGTTTTTATATTTTATGCCTGCATACTGTGTGAATCAAATTCAATAATATTTTTGCTTTATATTTGTTTATGTGCAAGTGTTGTAAACAGTCATTTCCTGCACTATTTACTAGTATAATTTCGTAAATATTGTTAAGTGTATAGATGTATGTAAAAGCCTAAATGGGCGTAAATAAATAAATAAATAAAACATGGAACATATAGACTCGGACAACCAACACTACTGTATAAGTACAAACGACATTAATCTATGGACCAATATCACAAAAGAAAAAAATAAAATCAAAATATTGCACCAAAACATCGATTAATAAAAATTTTGAAGAATTCACTATGTACCTAGAACAACTAGATAATAACTTCGATATAATTGTGCTGACAGAATGCCGGTTGAATGAAAAATATATCCCAAAAACAATTGAACACTACAACACACACCACACAAAAAAACACAACAATCAAAATGATAGGATAGTCGTATACACTAATGATAAAATAAGCACATTCGTCCAAGAAATACACATCGTAGACTCCAACTGTTTTCAAATAACATATGAAAAAGAAACGTGTGTTCTTGCAATGTACATCTCCATCCAAAAACAATATTACACATTTCCTAACTGCACTTAATGATACATTAAATGATCTCAACAAACACAAAAATATCATCATCATTGGAGACGTAAACATAAACACTCTACAAAACGAACACCCACAAAACATAGAATACCTAACAATACTAGCACAGCACGGACTGGAGCCAACGATAAATGTTCCAACACGAGTCACACACAACACAAAAAGTTATATAGATCATATAATGATCAAAACAAAACTAAAAACCAAAACCACAGTACTTGAAAGCACTTTAACAGATCACTACATGGATATGATAGCAATTGATACCGAAAACACAAAATCTAACCAACATAAAATGTTCACAAAAAAAATAATTGACTACACAAACTTAAAAGAAGAACTCAAAAAAATAGACTGGACTACAATATACCAAATGGAGAAGGTCGAAGAGGCCTGAGACAAATTTACAACAATTTTAGCGCAAGAAAAAAATAATTATACTACACTAAAACAAGTAAAACTTACACACAAAGCTAAAAAAATTAAACTATGGATAACACAGGGAATATTAAACTGTATTCGTAAACGAGACAGAATTCACAAACAAATTAAATATACGCCGTATGAAATACAACAACTTAATTACTACAAAAGATATAGAAACATCTGCACAAAAATTATTAGAGTAGCTAAGGAGTTATATTTTAGAGAAAAAACTTTAAAAAAAAGAAAACAATAACCCAAAGGAAATATGGAAAATATTGAAAGAAGTTTCATACACAAAAAAATTCAAACAAGAAAATACAATCGAACATCTAAACATTAACTCAAAAAAAGTAGACGCCAATACAAATAAAGAAACTATAGTAAATCATGTAAATAACTTCTTCGCAAGTATAGGAAATGTCTTAGCGAACCGTAAAATTCTCATCACAAACACAATAACACAAACAAACAGTTCAAACATCAATACACAACCGACACAACACAGATTTGCAATAAAAACAACTTCGGAAGAGGAAATTGACAAAATAATAAACACATTAAAAAACCGTATTGCTCCTGGATTAGATGAGATAACGACGGATTGCATTAAGATAATAAAAACCGAAATTTTAAAACCCATAACACACTTCATCAATCTAAGTATAACACACTCCTGCTTCCCTAGTACTCTTAAAAAAGGACTGGTGATCCCTATTTACAAATCCGGAGACAAAATGCAAATAACTAACTGTAGACCTATCACATTGTTAAACTCGCTTTCAAAAACTTTCGAAAGAGTAATAAAAAACCAAATTATAATATACCTGGAAGAAAATAAATTGATCTCGGAAAAACAATATGGATTTAGAGAAAAAATAGGCACAAAAGAAGCTTTGGCGTATACAATAGACTATATACATAGCAATTTATATCAAGGGTATAAATGCATAGCGATATATCTAGATTTAGCTAAAGCTTTCGATTCAATCTGCCACCAAACGCTTTTTAAAAAATTAGAAAACATAGGTATCAAAGGCAAGGAACTCCAACTATTAAAAAGTTATATGAGTAACAGAACACAACAAGTAAAAATTAACAACCATATTAGCAAGCCACTATCAATTACATATGGAGTTCCACAAGGAAGCATACTAGGGCCCGTTCTATTCACTATTTACATTAATGAACTTTGCAGTATGAAAATAGACGGTGAAATAGTTAGTTATGCAGATGACACAGTTTTACTCTTCAAATCTAAAGATTGGAAGAATGCATACAACATAGCGAATTTAGGAATCACGCGAGTGAAATCATGGCTAGACTCAAACACGTTTACACTAAATATATCGAAAACAAAATTCACAACGTACAGTATAAATAGCACAGGACATCCAAAAAATAACACAAACACCATAAAAATACACGAATGTTTAAACACCAACATCTGCGTTTGCCCTCCTCTAGAAAAAAAAAGAACAAATAAAGTATCTAGGAATCATAATTGACCATAACAAAAACCATTGAAAACAATATATTTTGCTCTATGTCAGTCTATAATAGAATATGGAATAATTGCTTGGGGAGGAGCAACAAACTCAGCTATCGAACACCTGGAAATTGCGCAGAAAACAATCTTAAAGGTAATACTTAAAAAACATAGACTTACTGATACATACCAAATATTCAACCGTTGTGACGTACTAGACATACGACAATTATACGTTAAATCGCTACTAAATTACATTTTCGACCAAAAAAACAACCTTCAACAAACACAAAATATCACAAACAGACCAGTCAGACAAGCATACAAAGAAAATTTAAAAACTCCGACGGTAAATACAAGCTTTGGACAAAGACACTACCAATATCACGCTATAAAAGCATTCAATAGTCTAACACTTGAAAATAAAATTGAGGAAAACAAAAATAAATTCCGACACAAAATTACAAAATGGATTAAAGACCAAAATTGACAATACTACCAAAATATCATAGTATAAAATAAAAATTAAACATACAAGTAACACACAAAACCAACATAAAACACAAACACCCACAAACACACAACACGTATTAAAAATATCGTTTTTAACCTTATATAATATTATTTATTTTTAAATTTACGTTAATTTTAAATCTCTACTTTTTAAGTTTAATTTATCTTAATCGTATGTTTTTTATTTACTTTTTTCCGTTTTTTTCACCAATATTATGTATATATATATATGTATTATGTATAATTTTGTATATGGAATGGAGGCCTCAGCACGGGTAAACCACCCAGTGAGGTCAACATCATTGAATTGTGTATAAAATGTAAATATATTGCATCAAATAAATAAATGTTTATTTTTTATTTTATTTATTATGGAAAATCAACAGATATTTTGCACTTATAATAATAACATTAATAATATACATAATATCCAATGACAGATTTTCACATAATTAAAATTATAATTAAAAAGTAAAACAAAAAAAGTAAGGGTCCTGTACCCATAAGAACTTAACAAAAATATAACCCTGAAAATTATTTTTAAAAAAAAAGATACAAAAACACAATATAAACTGTAATAATCTGCTTACAAAATTTCAAACATGAAGTAGGAGTCAGAAATCTGTTCTCACTTCACAAGACCAATAATAATAATACGTACATTGTACATACCTACAACTCAAGAGTGAATACAATTGTAAGTCGAATGACAAGTATGCAACTGGAAAGGATTCAAAGCAATAACATGGTAACTTGTAATACGGTCAAAAAATTATTTAATGTTGGCTATGACATACTTTTTAAGGTACTTAAATTACATGAGAATATGTCTATATCATTAAAATTCTTATCAAATACATTACATGTTCTGAATATAAAATAATTTTGTCTGAGATTAGTAGAACATTTTTGAAGATGAAAAAGTGATTTTTCTCTGGTTCTAACGGAGGGGACTCTAAAATTAATCTCAGCCAAAAGGGGCGAACAATCAATAAACCATTGATAATTTTAATAAATAAATTAAATTTTTTAATACGAAGATATTTTATGTATAACTGCGGAGTCTCTTCTAATTTTTAATTATTTAAGTCCATAAGGGTCCTGCAAGCTGTTAATGTTATGATAACGAATATTAAACTTGAAATTTAAATGATGGACAAATTTTCTTTGGATGGCTTCAATGCGTTGAATATAAATATTATATTGAGGATTCCATATTTGAGAAGCGAATTCAAGATGACTGCGAACATATGAAAAATACAATATTTTAATTGTTTGGATGTTCTTGAATTCTTTTCCAATACGGAATAAGAATCCTAACATTCTAAGGGCTTTATTCACAATCATATTAATATGTGCCTCGAATGTAAGTTTACTATAAATGTTCCAAGGATTGCAATAATTAGGGGAATCTAACAAATAGAATGTCTAAATTTGCAAAGAAATACGAATATTATTTATTTATTTATAAACAGAAACAAACAGTACATTAATTACATAGATGAAAAAAATTTACAATTAATAAGTATATTTCATGGTGGGTACCTATTATCTGTTTCATTATTTATGGTATGCATTTTGGGAGGCGGGAATGGGTACCGCCGCCCAGGGAACCTTTATTGGATAACCAACACCTCTGTCATAGGTCACCCCAAGTGGTTTGCTACCTTTGGTGATTTAGCAGGGGTGCCCGGGTTCATGGGGTGAGGTTTGTCTAGGTCTTGGAGGCGGATGACCAGGACATACTGAACCCCAGATTCCTACCCACCTCTTAAACCCTTTTCCTTCCCAGAACTCTCCTCTCCTCCTTTTCCTTAAAAAAACCCTTCACACAGCATCCTCAAAGATGACATAGGCCCTGAGGGAAATTATTTTCCTCTGGGCCTCCTGTGTGGAGTTCATGTAAAAAAAAAAAAAATGCATATTAAGTAATTACCGGGTGGGGCATGTTTGCACATTGAACAATTTATATTATTGACATGATGCTCTTTTTAAATTTGGGCAGTGAATTGGAGAAAATGTCGATGTTAGAATGTAGACCAATTATTTCAATAATAATATTACTTCGAGTAGATAAAGTCATGAAAATATTATTTTCATGACATGTCCAATGTCCAATGACCCAAGTGCATACTATTAATTGATATTTTCCCAGTCTTCAGACATTCCTGTCGTGATTTCCACATGTATTACTCGGTTTGTCCAGTGAATTCTCAGCACGCGACGAAGTTCCCGGATTTCAAAGGTTTCAAGTTCCATCTTTGTTGCTTTTGCAAGGATTCACGCTCGTGCTGCACCCAATACAGTTTAAACAGGGTATGGAGAAAACGTAGCATCTAATATTCTCAAACATCACGATCAATATTTTTGTGAACCCATTTATTAATTTAAAGAGATCTGTTTAGTTTTCTAGTTAAGTTTCATACCAATTATTTATTTTATTTATTTATTAATCATTAACGCCCTTATGGGCTTTTACATCCATTTACATTTTATGTTTTAGTGCATACAGGTGTGTTTAGAATACAAAGAAAACATAACTAGTTTTTACACATGATACATAGAAATAAAGCTGGTAAGTAAAAAGTATAGCATTATACAATAAAGAGAAAAAAATCAGTTTTATAAGTATAAACGTATATAACAAATAATAATGATGGTGAGTTTTTAATATATGTGCAATTTATGTGTTGAATACATAGCGAAGTTGATTTTAAACAAAAATACGTACTACCGACTTGCACCGCACTCAAATTAATATTCAAAACGATTCCATTTTGACCAATTACTTTAACGTCAGAATTTCTGCTTAAGGAATTCAATTTGCGAAGTCGAAATACTTTATCTGATACCATGGAACATTTCAGGTTTAAACAAATAATGTCAGATACTTCAGTAAACTATCACGGAGAGGACAAATGAGTTCGATAATATAATATAACAGAGTATCTAATTACAATCAAATTAAAATTTTACTCAAAGTATAAGTCGTTAAAGTAATTTTGTTATTATTACCTATTACAACGATAAACAAGAACAGTTTTTGTAAGGTTTGTTTATAAATTATAAATTACTAACCTTTATTACGCTCTTTATTGTAGGTGTTTTTAACGGAACTTAACTATGAGGGTTTACAATAAGCTGTGCACAGAAAATTTCAAAATGGGGATTTATAGTTCTATTGTAAATATTACAATATACTGAATTTAAATTTGGTCACTGACAGATGACGATAAACATCGATTGAGTTATATTTATTTCCTAGTCGATGAAGCCTTTCGATTGGCGAATTTTCGAAGTAATTATTAGTAGGCGCGTTAACAAAATACAGCGCATTCAATCTTGTATTACGGGTAGGTACTCGCAGTTGGATTAGTTTGGTTAAATCAAGGGCGTCCAGTATGCCATTTGAAATATTGAAAAGACAAATTAAATCACTCATTGTTCGTCTTGAAGTAAATTCATTTAATTTTAGTAAGTCCATTAAAAATGTGTAGTTAAGTTCTTCAATTGGAATTCCTAATTTATAATTTATAAATCTCAGAAACTTATGTTGCACTCTCTCAATTTTTTGTTGGTGAATCTTATAAAAAGGAGCCCAGATTGTTGAATTGTACTTACTATTGAATAGCTTCTTACTAACCCAGTGAACAGCAATTTAAATGAATTAATTATTTTAAAATCTTTTACCGTCCTCAATATAAACCCCAAGCTTTTCATGGCCTTGTTAGTTATTTCGTTTATATGAGAAACAAAAGATAATTGATTGTCAAAAATAGTACCTAGGTCCTTAATTTGTTCAACTCTTTTTAGAAAGATGTTGTTGATGCTGTATTATATTTAATAGAATTTTTAATTCGGGCAAAAGTTATTGTTTGACATTTTTCAATATTGAGGAAGAGTTCATTATGGATGCACCACTCTTGTAGCCTCACAAGATTTGTTTGTAATACGCAACAGTCATTGAGATTAGTAATTGTTTTGTAAATTTTAAGATCATCGGCAAATAAAAGTATCATAACTCCAATCAAAGATTGTAGTTATGTCGTTGATGAACAAGGAAAACAGCACTGGTCCTAGATGTGACCCCTGGGGAACTCCGGTGAAGATTTCGAATTGATTTGAAAAGTGCGAGTTGAGTTTGACTGTAATTTTTCTATTGTATAGATAACTCTCAAACCATCTCAAAATATGCCCCGTTATTCCAAGGGATTTTAATTTGTGTAAAAGTATTTTGTGAGAGACTTTGTCGAAAGCCTTACTAAAGTCAGTGTATACTACGTCTGTTTGAAGACGATTGTGCATATTATTAAATAATTATTCCTGATAGATCATCAAATTTGTAAGAGTAGACCTTTTTGCCATGAAACCGTGTTGTCGATGAGAAATTACTTTATTAAAGAGAGTTTAGAGAGCAGGGCAGATTCAAATATTTTCGGGATTGACGATTGGATACATATAGGTCTATAGTTGGATATATCGGATTTATCACCCTTCTTGAAAATTGAAGACAGAAAGCTTGTTTTCCATTTATTCGGAAAGGTGCCAGTTTTTATTGACAAGTTAAAAAGTTTAATAAGAGGATAAGTTAAGACTGATAAGCATTTCGGTAAGAAGATTGTAGGAATGTTATCAGGACCAGCCGATTTTTTCAGGTCTAGGGACTTTAATTTAGTTCTAATATCACTTTCTTCAAATATACATTGATTGAAATCGATCTGGTTATTATTAGATGTTGTGGCGTTGAATAATGGGGAGTTGTTTGCGGAATCGTAGACTTTGCTGAAGAATTCAGCAAACAGATTAACGATTTCTTGGGGATTATCAGCCATTTTGTTATCTAAATACATATTAGAGGGTACACCGGAGTCATTATTGTTAAGTAGGTTTGAAAATTTATAGATGTTTTGAGGATTGGCAAGAGCCAATTCTTCGCACTTGTCGATGCACTTTTTGTAACATAACTTGGACATTTTTTTGGTGGTCGTTCTTAGTTCAAAAAAATTTGCGTAATCAATAGGATCATGTGATGATTTGTAAACTTTATGAGCGATTTTTTTGTCTCTAAATTTAATAAGATCGTTACTAAACCATTTTGGGTAATTATGCGTATAAATTTTTGAAACGGGTACAAATAAATCAATTGCATTATTTAGAATTATAGTAAAATTTGTCAACCATTACATTGATGTTTTCTTCAGTGTCCAAAAATTTCCAGTCGGTTGAAGATAAAATATTAATGATTTGATTATAGTCTGCTTTGAAAAAGTTCAACTTAGTTGATGCAGATGGATTTTTAATGCAGATGGATTATAAATAGTGATAATTATTATAAACAAGTTTATTCATTTAGGCCAAATATGGCGCCAGTAATTTCAGATGTAGCTGATTTTGTGATCATTTTTTGAAATTCCTCCCTTCTCAATATACAAAGGAATTTAACTATAAAAAGCCCACGCTAACTAAAAATGAACACTCCTCTAACTAAACTTGCATAAAAAACATAAAGTATTATTAAGCCTTTGTCCGTTGGGTGGGGAATAAGTTATGTGTCGGTAACTTGTAACTTTAAAAACAAAGCAACACAACCGATGGATTTAATTTCTCAAAGGGTCCTTTATTTAAAAAATAACACAACCACTTCTTCTTCTGTTAAATCCTAACTTTTTTACAAAGTCTTCAGTCTCCCCTGCACTACTTTTCAATGTTAATAAAAATTATAATAAGCAGTCAAAGCCGGCTTCAAATCAATTAATGTCCAGGTTATAAATTACTTTTAAGTAACATTAGTATTATTAACCAAATTAAATTAGCTGTCAGGCTAATTTGATCGCTTATGGGAACAACTCATAGAGGTATATTGGAAATCGTCTTGTCGATCGTGTTCCTTATTATCATGGTGAGAAATATGATCATATAAACCAGTGGTTCCCAAACTCGTTTGGCCCACGGATCCCTTTCCCAAACTGTTTTGGCTCACTGACCCTTTTCCCAAACTCTTTTGGCCCGCGGACCCCTTTCCAAAACTGTTTTGGCCCACGGGCCCCGGCAGCGGTGGGGGCGGAATAATGGGATAGGGTGGGACGGAATACATACCACAACGGGGGGGGGGCGAAATGGGATATGGCTTGGAACGGGGTAGGGTAGGGTGGGGCGAAACATCCCATCCCATTACGCCCCTCCCGCGAGGAAACTTCCATATTAATAAAAATGTGTCAAAACCTTCCCGCGGACCCCCCCCCCTGACGTCATTCAGGGACCCCCAAATCAATTTTTATTTTCCAAGGATCCTCTGGATGATCCTGGGGACCCCTGGGGGTCCTTTGGGAACCACTGATCTAAACAGTATTAGAAAGAGAAAACACCACACTTTATATTCAAATAAAAATTAACCACAAAATAATTAAAATACACGCCTTTAAGTTTCCGACAGCGATTTGAAAATAATTTTTATTAATTATTTTCATATAAAATGAAAAAAAAATAATGTAACGATAACGTATATATACATTTCCCTAATAAAATATGCGCGTGTTTTTATTTTTTTTCGTAATCAGTAATTTTGGTTAGAAAAACGTTAGGATAGTTATTTAATTTTTTTTTTATGTTTACATAAAAAATAATCTCTCTCTCTGGTTTCAATCCTGGGATTGGTTTGCAGCAATTTCATCTATTCGTTTTTTCCACTCTTCCCTGTCTTGTGCGGCTCTTTTGAATTCTGCATATGATAAGCAGCGCACGTCCACCAGCAGGTCCTCCAGATAATATATTTCAAAAATAATATGTTAATTTTGAATTATAACATTCGAAATTATTTCATCACCTTTCAAAAACAGTTTTTAGTTTTCAGATACGTTCACAAATATTCCATTTATTTGGGCATTGTTGAAGAGCGGAAATATTTTGGCCTTCTGAGAAAATATGCCCGAGTCCTGAAGGGTTCTTAATGATGGATGTATTCATACGTCCGTCACTCTTGGACATATTGACGCCCAGATTTCTACCCACCCATCATACCTTTTTTCCTTCCCAGGAAAGTTATTTTCCTCAGGGCCTATACTCACTACGCGCACGAAACTCGAGTCGCTTGTAAATTCATGTACGAATGGCTTGGCTGTAAAGTTGTTATATAACGATTTAAACAATAATAAACTATTATTTTATATAATTTGGTTTTATTTACTGATAAAAAGTACACTCGCTTTGCAATGTGACGGAGAGAATAAACAGTTCATATATTTTAATCACAACGAGTTCAAGTTACAGTTGACTGCAAAAGGGCGGAAAATTTTAATCCAACGATGAAGTCCAGTGAAAACCAATGAATATATCAAGCAATCCATCAGTCTTCATCATTATAATACAAGGGCCAAGTTATTATTCAAGTACTGTGAAATAACTGACCCATGAAGGAATAATAACAGAAAAATTACCATAGATAAAACTTTCACAGAAATTTAATATTAATTAAGACAAGAATGCTATATAAATTTAAGCAGTTCTTCCAATTTTTTTTTGTATTAGCTCCACAGGCCCTGGGGAAAATAATCCCTCAGGGTCAACGTCATCTTAGGAGATGCTGTGTGGAGGATCTTTTTAGGGAAAGGAAGGAAAGGAGGTTCTGGTAAGGAAAAGGTATAAGGGGTTGGTATGAATCTGGAGGTCAGTGTATCCAGGAGTGAGGGACGTACTAATTCATCCCTCCAGTGCAAGACAATTTGTAGTGTGGCTGGAGAGGTCAAATGACATTCCTCAACCAGTCCTCACCAGTACCCGGACAAATCTCACCCCACGAACCCGAGCACCCCTGCAAAGTCACCAAACCTAGCGAACCACTTGAGGTGACCTATGGCTGAGGTCTTGGTTACCCAATAAATCATTTGCGGGGTGGCAGTACCCATACCCGCCTCCCAAAATGATTGGATAAATCGACGAATTATTTAATTAAATGAAGACACAATACCAGCCAAACTCAATCGAAAATCTGGAGACAAAAAAATTAGAAAAATATATTCGCACCTCTGGGACTCGAACCCGTTTTATTCCTGGGACGAATATTATTTTCACAGTCTGATTCTCAATTGTGCTGGAAAAGTAAATTAATGAAAATGAATGCACTTAATTGCACATTTACTGTACACCACAGTAACGCAACTCTGAAACAAGTAATACGATTATTTCAAAGCTTTGACTAAATTTAAACCTTTAAGCGTAAATTTAACATTTAAATCAGAGCTAAGTAATTTAGATACCCGCTTATGCCTGCAATGCATGCGGTTGGTAATACTTCCAACAGAGGTAACTGAATTATTTGATCAAATGCTGAAACGTGCCAGAATGAGCGATTCATGGGAAAAGTTCTGTGGAGGACGAACCGTCATCGATCTGCAGTCGCACGGCAATCCAATTGGTCCCCCATACACCAATAGGAATCAATCCTTATCGCAAGTCACTCTCTCGCACTGCAACGTAGATCATCCTAATCATTCTACCTTAAACTACCGGATAATACACTGTCCTGTAAATCGTACTTGTTCGCTCTCCACTTTCCTATACAATTGTTCATATTTAAATAAAAAATTAAGGTGCGTTATGTCCGTATGCAATTTGTGGAATAAACCTGTAAGCCAGAGTAAAGTTAGCCTCCCAAAAACTGGGCGTACTGTACAGTAGTGCGGAATGAAAATTTTTTTTTTCGAATTTTTATTTGGAATAGTTGTATTATGTTGCCAATTGCCATCAATTACCTCAATTAAAAATTTAAAAAATATCAGACAACGGTAAAAGCCCCCGCCAAGACATTGAACATTTACAAAAACTACTGTTTTGGGGCTATTTGCGCGGCCTACAAAACAGTACAGAATTTATTAAAATAGGTTTATTCTATTTAATAAGTAACATATTTAAATATAGTTAACTATCCGTTGCAATCAAATATTTCATTATTGGCGCTGTGACAAAGGAGCAAAGTGTGGGACGAAGCGGGGGGCGGCACGTGACAATCAACGAAATGCAGTATTTTGTTTAAAACGATAATTGTCTTAAGGTGAAGGGTCGCGCGTCAATTATATTCACGAGTACTTGTTGATAAACGTTTTTTAAGTGATTTAACATGACTTCTACAAGACAAACGTTAAAATGTCCGATATTTGGTGAAAGTGCAGATTTGAAAGAGAATATCCTACCTACTTATGAAAATGTGATGAAATTCTATGAATAGGTTCAACAAGACTTAAAAGTCAGGAATAACACATCAAATGAACCTATGTTTTTGGAAGTTGTCGAAATAGTTGGAACGAAAATTGAAGAATTGTGGATAAAATCTTCTATTCCAATTGTCATACACAAACGAGTCTTACAGTTACTAAAAAGTTATCACTCAAAGTGTTATAATTTGAAAAAGTCTTTGGAGAAACTTAAGAAAGAAAAGTTAGAAGAGTTCAGAGCACAAAATAGAAAGCTTTTTGACATGCTGCATGTAAATGTAAAGAATTTGTAAGCTGTACTTGTTTGAGCGAAAAAGTGCCAAAAGAGGAACAAAGGTTTTTAGAAGACCAACGCACTAACAGGCTAAAACTGTTTTAAAAGTATCGATGAGGTTTAGAGTGATTGTACAAGAGGAACATATTTCGATTATAAAAGAACCAGGTTCTATTTATATTGGGTATGTGGTTCCAACATCGGGCAGTGCAAGATATATTGAAAGAGCTATCAACAGCTTTTTAACGACTGAAAAGATATCACTAGTGGGTTTAATGGTTGTTGGCTGTGATGGAACAAACACAAATGCAGGGAAAGTGAGAGGCGTGATTCATATTTTGGAAAACAGACTATCTCGACCATTGCAATGGATAATTTGTCTCTTACACGCCAATGAGTTACCATTGAGGCATTTGTTTACCTTTTTGGATGGCCCTACTGCAGGACCTAAATCATTTGCAGGTCAAATTGGTAAAGCATTAGAGATATGCGAGACGCTGCCGTTGGCCAACTTTGAGAAGATAGAAGGTGAACTACCTCTACAAATATCCACAGATCTCAGTACAGACCAGAAATATTTACAAGAAATTAGTACTGCTGTCAAAATGGATCCTGCTCTTCTAATTTATTACAGAGAAGCTCAGGTAATCTATCCCATGCCCGCTAGTTGACAAGAGCTAATCGCATACTGCGTTTGAATGTTTCTACGGAAAATCCTCAACAAAATCTTGTGACTTTAGCAAATCATACGCTCCTGACTGGTTTGCTATCAAAACACATTCATCCTGCAAAAATGGTTCAAATCATCTATGGAAGCTCATTAACAGCACTCGATATTTGTCCAACGAGTTGTTAGCGATAGTGGTCCCTGTTATAACTCGAAACATTTACTTTGCTCATCCAGAAAATTTGTTGTTGAGTATGATTCACGTGAGCACATTAGAGAACTTGCTGCAAAACGCATTTTAAAGTCTCGTCAAGTTAATAAAAATTCTGTTTGGCGCATGTTTGAGGTGCCAAAAGTGAACTTAAATGCACGTTCTTACACAGACATGATTGACTGGCAACAAAATATATACAAACCCCCAATACTGATGAATATTTCCGATAAGCAGTTACAAGATCTTATTGAAAATGAAGAAGATACAGTGTTGGAGTTTATGAGACTGCCTTGCCTCACCCAGGCTGTGGAAAGATCTGTAAAAGTGGTGACAAAAGCAGCTCTAAGTGTATGCGACAAGACAAGATAAGAGGGATGCATAAAATCTAAATTAGCATCTCGAAAGCTCATGCCAAGGTTTGAGACGAAAAAAGATTTTTGTCATAAAAAATGATGTTATTCATACCTACATAACTTTCTGAACCTGTGTTTACTTTTAAAATAAATGATTTTATTAGTTAAAATATACTTTTATTTTATCATTTAATGCATAAAATATTATATTTACTTATTATTTTGTTTACAAGGTGGATAATACAAAAAGTCTATAAAAACTTAAAAAATAAAATTTCAAGTCTATGGCGGGAGCTCAAACTGTCGAGCTCCAAATTCCAAATTGAGGAGTGTTATGTACAATTACATAAAGCAACCTTTACCTGGTATTCCAATTTGAAATTCGAAAAAAAAAAAAATTTTATACAAAAGTGTTCCACCCTACTGTACAGGGCCCGCAGATAATTTAATAGTACACAACTGCTAATCCTGTACAAATCACAAGTGCGCCCCACGGTTGAATTTGGCAGCCACTTCTGGTCCGGAGCTCCAAAATACCTGAAAAACACCCTCGACTCTGTGCAGAAACGGGCGGTCCGTTTGATAGATTCTCCCATCTTAACAGACGATTGCAATCTTTAGAGCACAGGCGTCGGGTGGGAATGCTATCCTTATTCTACCGGTATTACAATGGAAGATGCTCCGAGGAACTAGCATCATTTATCCCTTCGGCACCGGTGCATAGTCGGGAAACATGCCAAAAGCGTGCCCAACATTTGTACACGGTTGATATTTGTCACATGAGAACGGGTCTTTCTTCGACTCGTTCTTGTGTTCAACAGCTCGGCTGCGGAATGATTTGCCGGCCTCTGTGTTTCCTCCTTCCTACAACATGGGTCTCTTCAATACCAACGTTCATTCCTTCCTCTCCTCAAAAAGACCCTCCACACAGCATCCCAGATGACATAGGCCCTGAGGGAAATCATTTTCCCCTGGGCCTCCTGTGTGGGTTAATGTAAAAAAAATAAAAATAGTGTGACGGAGCAAGAAACGTTCCAACATAATGTAAATGGCAAAAACATTAAAGCCGCAGCGGACAGAACGATCTTCTGTTCCAAAGCGATTAATTTTGTAAAATTATCTCAGACCTTCAGTAAGCCTAACAACATACTAATTTTAGATGGAGGTGTATCTGTAAGTGATTATATATTAATTGTTTTTGTGTTTAATTCGTAGAACTCCATTTTAATTTTTAGAAATTTAATTAAAATTAAATTTGATAATGTTATTATCGAGTTCTGCAAGTTTTTTGGTTAGTGTTTTAGTTACAGCTGTTTCGACTTGTAAGGTCATTTTCAAACTGTGGTGAAGCCACGTACGGACGACTTATTTATAAGATTTTAAATGTCAATTTTTGAAGGTTTCTAAGTTGATTTATTACCGGTTTAACCAATTTATAGAGACACTAATTGAGATTGAGAGAGTGCTAATGTGGGATTCGGAGTATTTCCCTTTGGTTTGCCTTGCACTAAGTGTAAGGGTTTTCTTAATTGATTTAGAATGACGTTATTGCTGTGACTCATTTAAGTGCATTATATTTTTTAGGTTTGGTAAACATACTAAGTAGTGGGGAATAAATAATTTTCCTTACTTTATTAATTAGCGTTATGTTGGGGTCATTCGTTCGTTTATTGATTTCTAATTGTTCAAGCAAATTTAATCTAAGACCCTTTCGTTCTATATGTAATGGTTTTGGCTGGTTATTTTTAAGTGGAACGTGATTATTCACTAAGAGATGTTTGGCGAATTTTGAAGAGGTGTTTTTATTTTTATAACATCTTATATGTTCTTTGAATCTAGTTGAGAATGCCCTACCTGTTTGTCCGATGTACGTAGCGTTACAGTCGGCGTGGTCACATTTTAATTCATATATGCCACCGTTATTGAGTTTAGGATTTCTACTTTTTGAGTTTTTAAGGCTTGTTCCCATATTATTATTGGTTCTAAAAGCTTTTTTCATAGGTTAACTAGCTGACTGGCTAATAAAACACAACGTCATCTACTGGATGGTTATCCAACCTTTATAACCACCGCCGTCTTTGAGTTTATCGCGATGAGACAGACAGATTCCGCAGAGGACTTCTATTTATAATACGTAGAGATGGTGTGAAAGATTGTAATAATGTGCATGAAATGCTTGGGGTAACTAACGTATTTAAGTTAATAAGGATTAATACTGTATCCGTCTAAATAACTTTTCAATTACCGCAATGTACGTGACCATTTTTTTAGAAGATAGAATGGGTATAGTAAGCTATCCGTAAAAGCTAAATATATACCTTCGCGGATTTTTTTGTAGATCTATAACAGAAGAATATCCCACCATGCATTGTTATATCCCAAAAGGATTAGGCAGCGTTTTCGATGAAAGCTCCCAGGCGGCTTGACTTTTACCGACACTTCTAACAATTATCGTTATGTTTCAAACCAATTTATACAAATTCTTGACCAATTACATACCTAAACCTTCCTCACAAAACACTCTATCTATTGGTGAAAACCGCATGAAAATCCGTTCAGTAGTTTTCGAGTTTATCGCGAACAGACAGACAGACAGACAGACAGACGACGCGGGGGCTTTAATTTATAATATGTAGAGATGTTTCAACCAATTTACACAAATCCTTGACAAATTACATACCTAAACCTTCCTCACGAAATACTCTATCTATTGGTTAAAACCGCATGAAAATCCGTTCCGTAGTTTTCGAGTTTATCGCGAACAGATAGACAGACAGACAGACGACGCGGGGGACTTTTTATTTATAATATGTAGAGATTTCGTAAAGGCCTGTAAAAATATGAACTACTGTTTAACGTATTGTTTATTATAATAACAAGGATATTTAAAATCGATTGCACGGAACCAAGCGCCGTGGAGTCTAGAGACGTGCAGACACCTCCGCATCTAGGAGAAGACTATATGCGACTGAACGAACTCTATCAGCCCTCCTGCAGATGGCATAAGAATGAAACTCGCAGTTGGGTAGCGCGTCTTCTAATCCAATGAAAAAAAATGCAAAAATTCATGTTATATTTGGTTTTGTGAATTTCAGGCATTAATATCATTTTTTTTCGATTATTATAAAAGAATCTGAATTTGCCACATTATACAATAAAACCATATCTGAAAAGGGGTTTATAAGTAGGCGAATTTGCACTCGAAAGTGTTTTTTTATAGACCCAATAATTTATTTTTTTCTAGGCTTATTAAAAGACTTTAAAAAAAATAATCGATATATTCTAAGGTCAAGATGTATTCTACTCGCAGTATTTGATTGAAGCATCTATAATACTGTGGTATCTTGTAGTGCGGTTATCGTAGGTAATAAATAACATACGATAATGTTACTATGTTTATTGTTGGAGAGATTAATCTGGAGAGAGCGCACATCAGCTCGTACATGCCTTTTATACATCTCCATACTCGCTGTCTCGCTCTCATGCCGTCACACTCACACACATACATCACACCCCCACACTTTAATCCTAATTACATATATATTTTATTCTCAAATTTATATAAGGCAAATATTTAAATATTTCAACTCCAGTATATGTAATTATATTCTTGATCTTCATTCCGTGTAGCATGGGCGTTGACCTCGAGGGCGTAACCTCCCCTTCCATGGTGTAGTTGACCTGCAAAAATCAGAGGAATTAGGAAACTTGGTCATGTCCACATGCGAGAGTGGACCCAGGTCCAGCAAATCATCCGACCTGTCACTCTCCCCCCACCTAACCTTCCTCTCTGAAATCTGATCATGGTGGCGTTTCCAAATTTGTCCCGTAGACATAATTTTACTAAATAAATCCTATTCCCCAATCTTTTAAAAAATATTCCTAAAATCCATTTGTTATTATTACTTCTTAAATCCCTGGTTAAAACTTTAGATCCAACATCAAAGTACTTTTTACATTTTCTTCCTCTATAATACTTTTTCTGTTTATGCTGGCTCAATAACATCTTGTTTTTAACCGTGTTGTCAATCCCTTTAAAACCTTGACTCTCAACATTATCCATTATTGGAATAATCGTATTAAAATTTGATCTAATCTTCCTACCCAACATTAATTTACTAGGCTCAATGCCCGTAGACATTGAGGGCGTATTTCTAATATCAACTAAAAACGTTAAAAGTTTATCTTCAAAATTAGTAGGAAAATTATTATTTACCATATATTTTTTTTTTTAATTCTTCATTGTTTTAACCCCATTTTCAGCTAAACCGTTAAAACAGGATGCTGTACAGCTGAAGTCAATGATTCTATATTGTAATTATGACAAAATTCCTTAAAAACTGTTGTGTTAAAGCTGTACCATTGTCACTTACAATTTGTTCCGTGATTCCGAAAATAGAAAATATTCTTTTCAAAACTTTTATTGTACAAAACGAATCTACTTTATTTACGATATGACAGTCTATCCATTTTGTAGTGGTATCAACAATTATCAAAAAATTGTGACCTCCCAAAGGCCCTATTAAATCAATATGCAATCTACTCCAGATTAAACCATTGATTGGCCAAGGTGCCAACTCAACTTTACACGGAGTAGGTAAACATTCCATGCATCGAACACACTGTTTCACAGTTGCTTCTATATCATTGTTCATTCTGAGCCAAAAAAAATAATTTCGAGCAAGACTTTTCGATTTTACAATCCCTAAATGCGATTGATGTAAAAAATTCAATATAATTTCCCTTAATTCCCTTGGAACTACAAATTTATTATTATAAAATAAACATGAATTATAAGTCGATAATTAACTAACTAACTAACTAACCATCACGCCATTTCCCCGCAGGGGTAGGCAGAGAGGACGGACCGCCAAACAACTCGGTCTTGGCACACACTCTTTGCCTCACTCACATTCATACATCGTCTCATACATTCTCTTATATTATTCTGACTTTTGACATGACCCGACTCAAGTATCTGATTCACTTGATCGTGCCATGTCTTTCTCGGGCGTCCCCGACTTCTTCTACCATTCACATTCGCGTCGTATATTCTTCTTACACTACTTCCTTCGTTCATTCGCTATACATGCCGAAACCATCTGAGGGTCCTTTTCTTAATCTTACTCATTATGCTTACATCAGCCTTACATTCTTTGCGGATATCCACATTTTTCACACGATCATACATTGTTTTACCACACATACGTCTCAGGGATCTCATTTCAACAGCATTCAGTTTACTTTCATCCTTCCTCTGCCAGTTTCATGCCTCACTGACATACATCAGGGTGGGTACCAGGACTCTATTGTGGACTGCTAGCTTCGCTTTTTTTGACAGTTTTTTATTAGCGCCAATAATGCCAATAGCGCCAATAATGGAAGTCGATAATTTATTTCTAAAATACCAGAATTTCAATAAAATCATCCTTTAAAAACTTCTTATCCGGCCAACCATAAGCTACGAACTCGATAATGCTTGCTTTATTTACATCATTAATCGAAAACTGCTTCATTGTTTCCGCATTGAATGTTGTTTCCGACTCGATTATATTTAAAAATTCCGATTCAATTTTATCAACGTTTAAACTACTAATTTATTTAAAAAAATAATCGTTGCCATCAATATCGTCGCTACAAACATCTAAATTATTATTATTATTAATCGGCATCCGTGATAAGAAATCTGCTTTGTTATTACCTGATTTAATACGCTCTATACTATATTCGAATGTTTGTAAAATTAAAGCATAACGCTGCAACCTATTCGCGGCCAACACGAGAATTTGCTTATCCGTGTTCAAAATGTGTACTAATTATTTATTGTCGCAAGCAAAGATAAATTTATTCCCGTATAAGTACTGAAAGAATTTCTTCAACCCAAAGATAGCACACGCTTCCTTATCCAAAATTGAGTACTTCAATTCTGTATCTGACAATAAACGACTAGCAAATGCGATAGGTCTTTCTAAACCATTATCATATACGTGAAAAATTACCGCTGCTATAGCTCTGTCGCTGGCGTCTGATATAAGTTTAATCGGTAAATTTGGATCAAAATGCACTAAAATATTGTCTGACGTCAGCAGTTTCTTAACTCGCTCGAACGCAATATTACATTCCTCAGACCATACATATTTTATTCAATTTTTTAACAAGTTGTTCAATGGAGACAAAATATCTGATATATTATGTATAAAAGATCTATAGTAAGAAATAACCCCGAGTAAACTCCAAAGTTCCGAAACATTTTTCGGTACTGCCATTTGAGTAATCGCACAAATTTTATTTTCTAAGGGCATAACTCCTTTTTGCGAAATTCTAAAACCTAAATATTCTATCCCTGTTTTTAGAAAAAAAAACACTTATTTTCATTAATAGTTAAACCACAATCACTAAACTTGCTAAGTACTGATTCACAAATAGAAAATAATTCCTCTTTACAATTTCCAAATAAAAGAATATCATCTAAAAATACACGAACGTTTTCGCAGTCCGCCGACTACCGCCGATATGACTTGCATAAATATAGCCGGGCTCGTGCTTAAACCAAAAGGCAAGACTTTATATGCGAATAAACCTATACGCGTACTTATCACACATAATTTCCTTGACTTTTCGTTCAACGAAATCTGTCCAAAGGCAATACGCAAATCTATTTTAGCAAAAAAATTTGCACCATTTAAAGATGAAATTAAATCTTCTATACGAGGCAATGGGTATTTCAACTTCGCTAACATAGGGGTTTTAAAATGGGTATTTCAACTTCGCTAACATAGTGGTTTCAAAATCGGTACACATTCTTATTGAACCGTTTTTCTTTTTTACAACAACAATAGGACTAGCAATATCACTTATCTCTATCTTTTCAATAATATCTTCACGTAACATTTTATTTAATTCCACCTCTACCTTATCACGCAAACTAAAAGGTAACGGTCTTGGATTTAAAAACTTTGGCCTGAATTCCGAATTAACTTTGATGTTAGCTTCATAACCTATAAGCCTACCCGATTTTTCTGCAAACACCTGAGCATATTTTTTCCTTAAACTATCACGAAAAACTAAGTGATTATCACAATTAATCTCACTGGTATTTACCGAATTTATTTCACTCAACCCGATACCGAAAACTTGTAAAAATCTTCTACCAACAATCGTAGAATTACCGTTTTTAATTATAACGAACTGCGTTTCCACACTTTTATTTAAAAATAACAGATTAAAATTAACTTTACCTATAATATTTAACTGCTTCCCGTCATATCCTGACAATTGAATATTGCATCTTTCCAATTCGTAGGAAACAAAATCTTTTAAATACACTTCGTAAGGAATTTGCATTAATTTCTGCACCGGTGTCAACAATCGCCCGCAAAACAGTGTCACCAATCAACAGATCTACGAATATAGGCTCCGGCCCCGCGCCGTCATGTACCATGAAAACCGAATTCAACCGTTTATTTTTGTTACCTACATTAATTTTACTGCTTTTACATAAATTACTAGGATGACCCGATTTATTGCATCGATTACAAAAAATATTCTTCCAGCAATCCTTTTGCAACGACCTCCGTAGTCCAGTGTGAAAGACTCTTGACTCGCAATCCGGAGGTCGCGGGTTCGAACCCGGCATGCGCAAATAAATTTTATTTGATTAATTTGTGTTATTTCACAATTAATTGATTTAAAATAATATATACCTAGTATATTTGCGGCATGTTCCAGAGTGGAAGATACTATCAGTATTGCCCTGGTGTAAGACCACCATTCAGAATTGAAACGTTGCTTGAAAATGGCTTTAGCCGTGTTTGGCGACCAGATCTGAATAGCCAGGTACTTCCCAACCTTCCTCTTCCCACCCACCTCCTTCCCCTCCCCTCTACCTTCAGACTCACAACATACCCCATTTGGGGATGCCATAGTCTCACTGGCTCCAGACGGGAGCAGTTGAGATTCTAGTGCGGTATTAAATGTAAAAAAAAAAAAATGATTCGTTTTTCCGCACAAAAAACATTTTTTTAATGTAAAATCAACTGGCGTCTTACTATGCACTGCACTTTTAAATCTAAACGGACTATCCGACCTGGATTTACGGACATAATTACTATCCTTATGCACAATATTTAAACTCGTATCAACTTTCTTAAAACTAACAACATGTTCCCATGATGCCGCTAAATTAATACATTCAGAAAAAAGAAGTATTGATCCCCTCAACGAACAACTCATGTTTCAATTTTTCATTTAAAATTCCAATAATGAATATGTCCATTAAACATGGTTCCAATCTCAGTTCAAAATTGCACGATAAACTAAGCCCTCTCAGCCTAGCTGCGTAATCAAAATATTATGAATTGGTTTGCAACGTGAATCAAATAATTTACATAAATCATCAACAGAACAAACAGAAACCTTTTTTGGAAAACATAAATCACATAATAACGAGAAAGTTTCTTCGGTGAGGCTATTCAGCAAAAATGCTCTTTTGCGCTCTTGTGACAAAAGTTTGTCATCATGTAAAATGAGGGCCTGATCCAGTCGTTCCTTAAACAATAACCAGTCACCCGTTCTGTAACAGAACGTCCCCAAATTCTTACAAACACCCTCCATTGGGAGAAGAGCTGAAACAAAATATTCAAGACTAATTATCTCAGCACTTCTAGAAGGCTACACTCCAAGGTCCACGTTCCACGTTCACGCCGCTCAGAGCCGTGAATCAGCGTCCCCGTCTGGCTCCGTCTCCCAACAGCTGCGGATCCAATCCCTCTCCTCCGAGGTCTTCCTTCCCAGACTGCAGCGACAGAAACCAGGTCCCGGTTTCCGGCTATTTAACACGATGATGATCCGATCCTTGACCCTATCTTGTGTACCCCGTATACACGGTGTACCCACCGACAAAAATTTTGCAAACTTGTCGATACCACACACGCGAATAATTGCGTGTGGCTGCTCCAGTTTCTTTCTTCCTTAATCTTGCGATCTTCACGCTTAATAGCGCCAGACTTTCTGTGATCCGCAAATTTTTTGATAACAATCTTCCGATCTTGGAATCCTCTGCATAAATTCTTCCGTAAAATTTACGAACTACCGGCGTAGATTACGAACTATGGCTGCGCCAACTGTGATATCTTGTAGTGCGGTTATTGTAGGTAGTAAATAACATACGATAATGTTACTATGTTTATTGTTGAAGAGATTAATCTGGAGAGAGCGCATAACAGCTCGTATATGCCTTTTATACATCTTCATACTCGCTATCTCACTCTTATGCCGTCACACACACACACACATACATCACAATAATACTTCTAAGCAATCAAATTTTCAAAACAAAACACGTGATTTTGTATGATTTAAGAATTCAGACAAGCGATAATTATTAACCTACTTAATAATGATTTTCTAGTACATCACAATAACTGTAATGATTTACTTTCAGGTAGATTAGTGAATAAGTAGGCACAATCAATGAGTTTTAAAAAATCCCAAAATAAAATTTTCCTAATATAATAACGACGATGATATTTGGATGAATTGTGTAGCGCCGTTTTCGCGCTGTATCCAACTAACAAAGTAAAATAGCTTATCTGTCAATACATTAAAATTAACTATATATATGTTCTCGACCTCGTGTACGACGTACTACATAATTAATAAAAAAACATAAATTTATAAAAATGAAGCGAAAATAAGCGGACGGCACATATTGAAACAAATGCTGTCTGGAATACCGACGGATTATGAGATTAGACGGGATTGCAGAAAACAAACCAAGGTTTAGATAAGCTCACCGACCACTTCAATACGAAGGGGTCGTTGCGGAAGAACATTCACCCCAAAGCTCCTTCCTACGACCCCTGTCTCTCCCTCGCATGGTATGTGGGTAGGTTAAAAATAAAACCATCCATATATATATATATTTTTTTTTAAATCAGTTTTGCTACACAGGTTTACCAAGAAATGTATGTTTTTCTCAAAAGATTTGTGCAATCTTTATTTCTGACTGAATAATTCAAACAGAATGTTGTAATATTTGCTCGTTTATCACTCAACACGGCTTAATACCGAAAAATAAATCACGGTAATACTTTTGGCCATGAAAATTATAATTTTACACAGATTTAAGTTAATTGTGTTTTGTTTATACCACTCGGCGTTTCATATTATTGTTTGACTGTCAAATAATATATTTAACTATAATGTAATATATGTTTATAATGGAACTATATCGCCACCCGATTGGGCTGCCTTGTGAGGTCGGTTAAGGTAGGGGCTGAAGGATGAGATTTATTAATGCAGGACAGAAGAGTTCACTTCTTGTTCGAGAGCGCAGACAATATGGACAGATTCAATAGACAGATTTCTTATCTCGTATTTGAGATGCGCAATGATTTTGGAGGACATAATAATTATAATTTGTAAGTTTCTCCACACGGATAAGCAGGAGGAAGGACGACAATACAACTCTGTATTGACACAGACTTCTTACTTTATTCATTCTTACGTTGCCTCGCATAAAATCTTTGATTCACTTGATAGTATTATTTTTCTATATTTTTTTTCTTTTAGAAGAAATGATAAAAACAAAAACCATTTTAGAAGCTAGATAAAATTACTTTTTAGATCTTGAAATATACTATAATATTTAAACTAGCAATTTAGGCAAATTTTAATTTCAAAATGAAAAAACTTGGAAAAACTACTTACACAAACATTTTTAATAAAGAGGTTGAAAAATATAAGAAAATAAAAAATTATCACCAATAATAGTAAATACATATATTGAATTATACTAATACAATAAATACTTATAAATCACACGTCAAAAAAAAATTGCCAGGAAACTCACGCACATGGCGCTTAGTGCACCAAAATGCAATGTTGCAAGTACTTTCGCAGCATAGCTAAAGACATTTTTTATTTATAATAACTCAATACAGAAATTGTTCATTCTTTATTCAATGTGTAACTAAAACACCGTTTAACGGTTGGGAAATGTTTTTTTTTTTAAATTAGTAAGACTACTTTAGAGACTCGCAACAATAACATTTGGCTGTCATCAGTTCTTTTGTTTTGCTCTTTCAAAAAATATTCTTAAACCAATCTTTTTATTGTGTTTTGGCTGTAAAAAGTTTAGTGTGTTGGAATCTTCTCCCCCCTGATCTTCCAGGAGTCACTTCTTGCTGCTCATTTTCAGATATTTATATAATTTTTTTACTTCTGTCACTTTTTATATTAGCTGTAATTTTTTGAACAATGGGGGAGGATTTCCCTCCTGTACCCCTTACAAAGCCCCCAGATCCCCCTCCTGACCCTCCAGATGGAGACATTTCAGATAAAATAGACTTTTCAGAACATTCAAACATTTCAGACAATGAATCTGTCATCCTAACCTCAATTAAAAAAAGAAAATTTAGTCCCCTTTCCCCAAAAAAACATGATTCGCCTTTGTCTTCTCAGTCCCCTCCAGCTCTTCCTCAACCTCCTCCAACAATCTTTTACTCTACTCATTCCCGTGGCCCCTACATTGTATATGCGCAAAAAACTGAACAAGGTAAAACCATCCATCCTCTTGAATTTGGTAAATTTCTTTCAAATAACAAGAACCTTTCGATTAAACCTGGAGGTGTTAAAGCCGAGGGTTGCTTCCGAATCTCTGTTGAATTCCTGTCAGGTTCAGCCGCCAACAACTTTATCAAAAATATATTTATTTCATCAAATTCTAAATTCAAGGCGTACATCCCAACTTTCAATGTCACTCGAATGGGCCTGGTCAGGGGTATCTCGACCGATCTGTCCATTCCAGAAATCCTGTCCTCACTTTCAACCCCCCAACATATCGGCAATCCCATAAAAGCCAGGAGGCTAAATTATAAGGACACCTCTGAGGGCATCGTTTCCTGGAAGCCCTCCCAATCTGTCGTCATCACATTCGAAGGACAATCTCTTCCCTCCCATATTTATTTATTTTTCAACTCCTTACCAGTTGAAATGTACACTTATCCCACCACTCAATGTTACAACTGCTGCCGTTTTGGTCATACCAAAGCTGCATGCAGATCCCCTCCCAGATGTTTCAAATGTGGAGAAAACCACTCGGCTGACCAATGTTCTTCTCTCTCTTCACCTAAATGTTTTAACTGCTTAGGCGCTCATTCCGCCATTAACTCTTCTTGCCCCGAACAATCTCGCCAAAAAAATATAAAAATTTCTATGGCCTCTGAGAACTTGTCTTTTCTGCAGGCTTCTAAATTATTCCCGCCTGTCAAAAAATCATTTTCCGAGGTTTTATCCAGTAACTCTTCATCCAACCCTCTCGCCTCCTCCTCAACATCTTCCCGTTCAACAAAATTCACATACAAAAACCCTATCTCTAAACAGGCTCGTGGATACGATCAGCAACAACACAACTCACTTCTCTTAAATCCCAATGGTTCTCCTCTTTCACACGCCACAAATGGGTGCGCAAACAATTATAATTCATCCTCAACAAACTATCAAAAGCTTCCTGAACAACTCTCCCAAGATAATTCTTCATTTATTCAAACTCTTATTATGCTTCTAATTGACCTAATTTCTTCTCAAACTAATCTACCGTCCAACGCTGCTTCTATTATTTCCACATTAAAATCATTTATTCAAAATGGCTCTTCAAGATGTCAGAATTCTTCAGTGGAATAGCCGCAGTGCTATTTCTAACAAATCAAACCTTCTTAACCTATTAAATTCAAACCTTGTTTCTGTGGCTGCTGTCTCGGAGACATGGTTTACTCCATCCACCCACTTTAATGTGGGAGGGTACTCCTGTCTCCGCGATGATCGCCCGGAAGGTACGGGCGGAGGTGCTGCCCTTTTTATTAAAAAATCCCTTCCGTTTTTCCCAATAAATAATATCAAACCCCCCAATGCTGACTTTCAAATGGTTGCAGCTAAAATAAAGGACACTTCCTTTGTTTCTATCTATCTTCCCCCAACATCGCACTTCAATAAACAAGCGTGGTTGCAAATTGTCCGTCAACTAAGCCCTCCTTTCTTTTTATTGGGTGATTTTAATGCCCATTCTCCCGTCTGGGGTTCTGCTTTCTGTGATCGAGACGGTCGAAGTGTGATGGATTTCCTAGATGAATCCAACCTTTTTCTTTTGAATGACGGATCTCCTACTAGAATCTCTCGCCCCAACACAAACCCCAGTGCAGTGGATCTCTCCATATGCTGTATTAATCTGGCACCTCTCTCCTCGTGGGTGGTGTCCCCCGACCCTTGCTCCAGTGATCATTTCCCGATCACCATCACTTATCAAACTTCTTTCCATTCAGACAAGTCCCATATTTCGACAAAGATTAAAACAAAACACACCAAATGGGACGAATTTAACTCACATATGGATAAGTTTATACAAAATTTATCCTATACCGATACATTATCTGTCAAAGATGACTACGATAACTTCAAATCAATGCTCGTAACTGCAATCAATAAATCAAATCCTCCCCCTAAAACCAAATCTCTCAAAAAACTCCCTCCAACTCCCTGGTGGGATGAGGAATGTTCCAAAGTAGTGAGAATTCGGAAAGCTAAATCTCTTTCCTATCGTCACAATATGACTATGGAGAACTATCTCATATACAAAAATGCCGAAGCGAATGCCAAAAGGGTATTGAGGTCAAAAAAAAAATCCGGGTGGTACAACTTCTGCAGTTCAGTATCTCCGAACACTCCAATTTCGGAAGTTTGGTCTATGATTCGAAGATTTCGATCCTCCTTCAGTCCAACATCTCCTCGAGCTTCTCATTCTAAATGGATGGACGAGTTCTTGGACAAAATTGCCCCCCCTTCTGTACCTAACTTAGATGAAATAACTCCAATCCACAACACTCCTATGTCTGATCATTGGCTTGACTCTCCATTCACTTTAATTGAATTAAAAAATTGTTTATCAACAGTCAAGGACTCATCTCCAGGCAGAGATGGTATACCTTATAGCATTATCAAAAATAGTAATGATAATGTTCTAAATCACTTTTTAAGCATCTTAAATAAAATCTTCCAGACTGGCATAATACCTGATGACTGGAGTTCTCAAATAATCATCCCAATTCTAAAATTAAACAAATCACCCAATTCTGGATCCAACTATAGGCCAATTGCTCTTTCATCCACCCTTAATAAAATTTATGAAAAATTAATTAAAAACCGGTTAGAATTTTTCGTCGAGAGTAATCATCTTCTCTCTCCATCCCAATTTGGATTTAGGAAAAAGAAATCTACACAAGATAACCTTGCCATCATCAGCACTGATATTAATTTATCCATTTCTAACAAAGAAGTATGTCTTGCAGTCTTTATAGACATAGAAGGCGCCTTTGACAATGTTTCCATCCCAATTCTTAAAAAAAAACTTTTAGGCCTTGGCTTACCCCTCATGTTTGTCCAATCTATTATTAATCTTTTTCTCGATAGGAAAATTTTCATTGAGCTACCAGATGTTACTCCTCAGAGTAGGTCAATTTGGAAGGGTTTACCCCAAGGCGATGTATTATCCCCCTTACTGTATAATATATACACACACGATATGCATGTCACCATTCCCCCTCAAGTAAAAGTCGTTGAGTTCGCAGATGACATAGCTTTCTTCTTATCATCCAAAATCATTCCATCCGCCGTCAAATATCTTAATGAAGCCATGGATGCCCTTTGCACATGGCTTACTTTAAATGGTCTTGAACTTTCAGTACAAAAGAGTCAGTGTGTTACCTTCTCAAATCGTCATAATAATCCCCCTGTTCAAATTTTATTTAAAAACTCGCCAATCCCCAATGCTTCCGAAGTAAAATTTTTGGGAGTAACATTTGATAGGAAACTTAAATGGTCTTCCCACATTAATAATATAGTTACTAAATGTGAAAAAAATTTAAATATTATCAGATCATTGACTGGCGTTTGGTGGGGTGCTCATCCTATCTGCATTAAGTTGCTCTACAATGCACTTATTCGAAGTCATCTCGACTATGCCTGCCCACTTTTTAGTACTGCATCCAAAAATGCACTCAGTAAATTAGACAAAATTCAATCTAAGTCATTGCGAATAATAACTGGCGCGATGCAATCGTCGCCCATCAATTCCCTTCAAGTAGAATGTTCTGATCCTCCTCTTTATTTAAGGCGTCAATTATTTGCTGACAAATTTGTTCTTAAATGTTTAAATTCTAAAAGTCATCAGATTATTCCCAGAGTCTCGTTGTTCAACGACTCAACACATTCATCTACAATCAGAGCTCGAACTAAACCTCTCCCTGCCATTTGTAAAAATTTTCGCCCTCTCTCAGAGCTTCAAATTATCAAAAATGATATTCTTCATTTGTACAAATTAAAATATAGTCACGTCACCCTATCCCCAACGATTTTAGAGGGGATCGGCATCCTTAAAAGTCATTCCAATCTCCCAGCCCGTACTGTCAATAATATGTTCAATGACATTATTTCTTCTAAATGGCCCAACTCTTCTCTTTTATTTACTGATGGCTCCAAATCTCCGGACTCTCCTAACTGTGGTATTGGTATTAACGTTTACCACAATAATTCTAATGAAAGAATATTTTATTCAATTTCAAACCAATTTTCAATATTTTCTGCCGAGTGCATTGCGATTATTGAATCTCTCAAATATATAATAAAAAATAATTTTGAACATTCTCTTGTTCTCTCTGACTCTCTCAGTTCCCTCCAAAAACTTAAAACAAGTCCTCTTCTTCATCCTGATGATCACTTTGTATGTCTTATTCGAGTATTGATAACCTCCATTCAAAGCTCTGGAAAAACTGTCACTCTGATTTGGATTCCTGGACATGTTGGCATAGTGGGTAATGATATTGCTGATTCCTTGGCAAAACAAGGAGCGTCTAACCCTACCGTTACCCTCGTAAACCATATTCCCCTGTCTGATATTTTTTCCATCATCAAAGATAGATCCCGCAATGTTTGGACAGAGTATTGGAACATTGCTAGTCAATCCAAGGGTGCCCGCTACGCCTCAATACAAAGGACTATCCCATCAAAACCGTGGTTTCAAAAATTCCCCCATTTTTCCAAAAAAGAAATTTCCTTACTTATTCGTATGAGAATCGGACATTGTTCCGTTCCTTCTCACCTTTATAAAATTCATGTGCTTGACTCCCCAGATTGTACGTTCTGTGGTCTAGATGTGGGAACTTTAGATCACATATTTTTTGATTGTCCTTCTCTAAATAAATATCCTCTCTTCTATCAAGCGTTATCAAAAATTGCCTCTCCTCCATTCAACATCTCATCTCTTCTAAGTCTGAACTCTACTCCAATCTTCCATAAAATTCTGAAATTTGCACATTTAAATAAAATTAATATATAAATTCACCTTTCCTTTCTCTGTAATTATAAATGATGGCCTAGAACACCCTTGAAGGGTGAAAGCCAGAAATAATTGAAAAAAAAAAAAAAAGACTACTTTAGTGTTTAGTTAAGTATTTTGCAGTGCAATCGATCGTTTGAAACCATTACTTGCAATGATAATGAATGCATTAATTAATCCTCAAGCTTGCTATGGTAGGGAACCATTAAGGGAAAAAAATATAATGTATTCTATTTAAATATATTAGTCGTCCATCCCGGAGTTTTTACATCGGCCGCATTCGAAGCGGAGCTGAGTGAAAATGCAAATGAACCAGGAGAAAAGGTTTAGTGCTTTTATGGCAAAAATCCATGTGAAACTTTGGGATTAATTAGCATTTTTTAATGTTGCAAGTTTCAAAACTTAATATTACCTAACTACTTTGAATTGTATTAAAAGCGCTCCGAAAAGGAAAACGGGAATATTGGACGGTTGAAACATGCAAATATTAAAATTTCAACAAAGAATTAAATCTTTTAAATTAATATAAGTAGACAATTTTTTTTAATTACATAATATCGTTGCTGTGCATTTATTGATCGATGTAGCAAATATTGAAAACGCTACCTATAAAAGTATTAAAATAATATCAAAACGCTTTGTTTTAACCACTGTTTATTGACGAAATCAATATTTACATAATATCGTTAATATAATATATTTAAAAAAACGAGTGTGCTTTAGACTACACTACTGAAGTAAAACTACAAGACAAACCTCGCCCAATGAACCCTGGTATCCCTGCTAAGTTACCAAACGTAGCGAACGGGATGACCTACGACATTGGGGTGAAATATGACCATGGGATGACCTACGACCTTGGGGTTACCTACGACCTTGGGGTAACCTACGACCTTAAGGTGACCTACGACCTTGGGGTAACCTACGACCTTAAGGTGACCTACGACCTTGGGGTGACCTTCGACCTTGGGGTGACCTACGACCTCGGGGTGTCCTTTGACCATGGGGTGACCTACGACCTTGGGGTGACCTACGATCTTGGGGAGACCTACGACCTTGGGGTGACCATCTTTATCCTTATCCTTATCACTCCCCAAGTCAAGCGTGCGTAAAGGCCCGACCGATCACCTAGCAATCGATCATCGTTCGCATCGATTACCGTTCGCATGACATTTTTCGAAACAATCACCACTTTTCGTAACGCATTCACCAGCTTACCGCCCAAGTCGAGCGTGCGTAAAGAAGTTTTATTTCAAAAACGCTTCCTATAGAAGTACCTATTTATTTATTTATTTGAACGCCATATTTTGGCTTTTACATTCAATTAATAAGTACATGATATTATAAGTATACAGCGGTACACAGGAGATTATCAATAATAACAAAATAAGGAAGAACATTTAACAAAGTATGTATGATAAAAGCAAGTATTTAGGTATAGGATACTATTATGTGTTGCTAAACTACCGATACTATACTAAAAAAATAATTCTTCTTCTTCTTGTGTGCCGTATCAGGTCCCCCCGACGTTGGCAATCACTATTGAAAATGTCTCTCTCTCTTGCGCTGCCCGGAATAGCTCCTCCACACTTCTAATGCCGGTCCACTCTCGTATATTTCGCAGCCAAGACATTAGTCTCCTACCAGGCCCTCGGCGACCCTCTATCTTGCCTTTCAATATTAAATGGAGCAAGTGATACTTCTCCCCTCGAAGTATATGACCCAGATATGAATTTTCCGGATTTTTATTAATGCAATTTCTGTGTTGGTGATCATGTCAGTCCATGGGACCTTGAGCATTCTCCGATGAAACCACATTTCAAAAGCTTTAATTCTTAAAATAAATGAAATAAAATAATATTAATAAAATATAAATATAAATAAAATAATAAATAAATAAAATTCTGCACCTAACCTCTACGTCTGGGTCAAGAGTCTCCGAATCAAAAAAAAAATAAAAACTATCTTATATAAAAGAGAACATAATATTTAAAAAGGATTATTTAGAATAAAAAAGATGTAAACAAAGGGGACTTGTCAGAAAAGTTGTCAACAGTATTTATAGACACTAAATAGAGTAAAAGTGTATTGAATTTATTGTTACCTTCAAAGTTATCTTGTTTGGAATTACTAAGCAATTACGTTTTACGTCAGTTAAAGATTTAATAATAGTTTTGTTTAAAAAAAATAGTTTTTAATAAAATAATACATTTAAAAGCTACCTCTCTTCAGTCTGATAGTAAAGATATCTGAAATAAGTAGTTGAGAATCTATAGTAAAAAAAAAAAAAAAAAATTTTATTGTAAATATTTATTTATTTTGAATTTCCTGCCCGGCTGGACTTTTACATGTTATTTTTTTTTATTTATTACAAAGAACATCTAAGTAATCACAACAAAAGCAAAGCAAAATCAAAAACAAAATCAAAAACAAAATAGAAGACATAATCAAAAACAACATCTAAAGCAAAAACAAAGTGAAAAACGAAATAACATCAAAACTAAATACTTCACCATGCAAGATGGAAAAATGTAATACTAGGAAAATTACATTACATTGGTAAGATCTCGTAATTCGATGCTGAGCTCCGTAGTTTGTTTAGTTAATTAAATTAAATTTGATGTTCTTCTTTTCAATATAAATTGGGTAATGACTTTTTTATATTTGGTGAATGGTGGGTTGAGGTTGAAAATATCAACAACATCTTTGTAGTCATTACCCAAATTCTGTATACGGCGAACGGGGGTATACAATTGTGATTCTGTGTTGGAATAGAACGGCAGATATTGCCTCGATGTTGGTTTGCGAGGTATATGTAAAGAAATCAACTATAATAGTTCAGGGCTGTCAATTATTGAATTTATGATTTTATATAGACATGTTAGGTCATTAACTATTCTACGTTTAGATAATTTCAATAAATTGAGTTGACATAGTAGATAATCATAGTTGACAAATTCCCTTGTAATACCCATTCTAAAATTAATAAAATATTGCACATTTAAATAAAATTAATATATAAATTCACCTTTCCTTTCTCTGTAATTATAAATGATGGCCTAGAACACCTTGAAGAGTGAAAGCCAGAAGTAATTGAAAAAAAAAATTATTTTGAATTCTTTCTATCGTGAGCGAATGACTAGCGTAACTAGGTGCCCAAATTGTCGAGTTGTACTCTATTTTACTCCTAAACAATGACATGTACAAATTTTTATATGTTAGAACATTTTTAAATTGACTGTAAATTCTTATTACAAAGCCCAACATTTTCAAAGCTTTATTTGATGTAATTTAAATATGGTTTATAAAATTTAGTTTTTGATCAAAGTTTACACCTAAATCATTTATCTCGGTTACAGCTGTTAGCACTACATCATTGATGGAGTATTCATAAATTATTGGATTTTTTATTCCATGAAATCTCATAATAAAACATTTGCTTATATTTAATTGTAGATAGTTTTCTTGGCACCAAACAAAACGTTTAAATATGTTATTTGACAATTTTTGACAGTCATTGATTTTTCTTATAGATTTGAATATTAAAATAATATTAAAACGCTTTGTTTAAACCACCGTTTATTGATGAAATCAACATGTTTCAAGATAGATTTATATACATATTTATTATCGTTACAAGAAACTTTAAAAACACAAAATAAATCGTTTTTATTAAAAAAATATATATTATAAAAAGTGTAAATATACAAACATGATTATATTTATTTACGGTACACGTAGGTAGGTACCTGTTAATTACTACTCAGATTAAATCTTTTTATTAACAAAATAGTACTTAACAGTAAAAACACTTACTAATATGATTCAACTTTACTTAAAATTACAATGCGGCTATAAAAAACAAAATGTATATTAATAACTGTTTGGAAAATAGTAAAATGCTTTTTATAAGTTTTTCGGTGCTATTAAAATATCTAGACGGTTACTTCCTTAAGAAATCTACATTATTAAATACTCCAACAAAGTTCGAGTTTCGTCGAGATTACAAGTTACTTTATTTACGTAATTGTATGGTTTACAAAGAATATTTAACTGAAAAAACCTACTTTCTGTTGGATGCTCTGAGGAATTCTGAAGCCAGTCCACTCGATACTGAAGCAGCTGTCGATCGTATACCATCGGCTATTTCCGTAACCACTCTTCTAAAGTACTACTTAACTGACATCTGTTGAGACACCTCAAAACTAAATATAACTACCTTTTGAATCAGACATTGTTGAAGGATTTTCGTTATTTGTTTTTGGGGTGTTATGCCGTGTTGCGTTAAAACTTATCATTGTTGAAGGATATTGGAACTTCATACATAAATAATACTTACACCACATATACAAAACATAAATTTTTATAATTTCAAATTCAAATCACGAAAAGAAGAAGGTGGGAAAGAGTAGGATTGGGAAGTACCTGGCTATTCAGGATCCGGTCAACAAACACGCAAAACTGGGTAAAGCCATTTCAAGCAACGCTTCGATTCTGGATGGTGTTCTTTCACTAGGACGATACCGGGTACGATATGGGTATCCGGGAACCATTTATTGGATAACCAACACCTCTGTTATACGTTACACCAAGTGATTCGTTAAGTTTGGTGACTTAGCAGGGGTGCCCGGGTTCATGGGCTGAGCTTATCCGGGTCTTGGCGGCGGATGCGTCTGCCCTCCAGCTGCATGGCACGCGGGTTCGGGAAAGAATGGTTGTGGGAGTCATTTTGACTTCTCGAGCTGTACTCTCTCGAACATCGCCTTGCACCGCAGTGGGAGGGATGGATTCATACGTCCGTCACTCCTGGACACACTTGCGCTCAGATTACTACCCAACCCTTTAACCCTTTTTCTTCCGAGAACTTCCTCTCCCTCCTTTCCTAAAAAGACCCTCCTACAGCATCCCCAAAGATGACATAGGCTCCGGGGGGAATCATTTTCCTCATGAACTCCTGTTTGACGCTAATGTAAAAAATTAAAATAAAAACCCCAGCGTATCTACCACTTTTAATGGTGTAATATGTGCGTGTAACAAATTTAACGTTAAAGTAATCTTACAAATTAAGAAACATCAAAACTCTCCCTTATAGGTACTACAGACACCGCCACCGAGTCAACATTTCCGGCAATTTGTTCGGGCCGCATCCCACCGCAAACATTGCAGCGTAGTCCTGAAGTGATATGAAAATATAAATAACGTAAAAGCTTTTCAGGGCGCGAGTTCGAGTCAGTCATGTCACATCCTCGGTAGTGTATCTTCGCGGGAAGGAAGTGCCAATAACTCTGCGATGACAAACGCCGCGCCGCGCCAGAAGTGTAAAATATCACTTTGAGACAGGATATTCAACGGGAAGACGTTTTAAAATTGGCTGCATCACGTTGACGTTATCAAAGAATTATATCATTCTAACAAGTAGCTAATCTGCTTTGAATTAACTTGCGATCCGTTCCCTGAATATAAAATTCAAGACAGAAGTATACCCATGACCAAGTACCTTTTTGATCTACCCATTTAGCACAAACGTTCTGCCTCCCTATACCGCCATTCCATTTGATCGAAATTAAAATTTTGTGGTGATAATGCAACGCTTTAATTTTTATAATTAACTAGCTTTTTCCCGCGGCTTCGCTCGCATGGAATTAGGGGATTTCCACTCAGCCTCCTCCACTTTCTCTCTCCCCAATCCACTCCCCCCCATCAATCCCCTCCCCCTCTACCCATCCCCCCCCCACTCCACTCCCTCCACCAAGCCCCCTCCCCCTCCACCCACCCCTTCCCCCACTCCTCCCCCCTCCATCTTCCCTCTCCCCACACCACTCATCCATCAACCCCCGTCTCCCTCCCCCTCCTACACCCACCCCTCCCCCACCCCACACCCTCCCCACTCCATATCCCCCCACCTTCCTCCACCCCTACCCCTTCCCTCCCCCCTCGTCCACCCCACTCCATCTTCCCTCTCTCCACTCCACTCCCCCATCAACTCCCTCCCCCTCTCCCTCTCCCTCACCCCCTACCCCTCCACATTCCCTTTCCCCCCCATCAACCTCCATCACCCCACCCCCTACGCTTCCCCACACCCTCCTACATCCTTCCCCTTTCCCTTTCCTTCACTCCCCCCTCTCCATCCCCTAACCCCCTCCCCCTCTCTTTCCCCCCTCCACTAACACCCTCCCAATACCCCCTCACCCCCTCCCCCCACTCACCTCTCGCATTCCACACATTCATTTCTGATTCATTCAGTTTTCAAACTGCTCGCATGGCACCAATTATAATTTCTTATACAAATTTCATTATGCCAGAACTCAACGGTAGTTTTATACAAAAAAAAACGAACATAAAAAATAATTATCCTATTTGGGTCAGTCGTTCGGGTTTATGCGCATACATACCTACATTTCGGTGATTCGTTTTTAAAGAAAGTTATTAAGTACGAATTATTATTCTTCTTTTTATATTCTACCAAAAATCCCAGTACGACAGTTTTATACTTAAAAAATGCGATACCTGTCTATCCAATTAAACCAACAATTGTTGGGTGATAGAAAATGTCAAAATTTGAGAATGACATTTTGCAAAACAAAGATTCTTAAATAAAAATTCAATTTTAGAAAATATTTAAATTAGCGAATTTATTTGAAGTACCTACTTCCCTAATAATTTAAATCGATTAAAGAATTATAGACATCTTACTAATCGTGCCACCTATTGCATTTTTTTCATACAAATTTCGTAATGCCAGAACTCTGAGCCATAGCCTATATGTTTTTAAATTATTGTAAAGTTTCATTAAAATCCATTCAGTAAAGTAGGAATTAGTACTTTTTGCATATTTGAATTTTAACATCAAAGGGATGTCCGTAATTAAAAAAAACATCGTTTCCAAGGCGACAATTGGCGTTTGCAATAAATCGATTTTGTTAGCGACAGAAAACGTATGATAAATAATTTCATAACGCCAGAGCTTACCAATATATATAGCCTATAGATCTCGCAAATAATGTAGCTTTCTATTAGTGAAAGAATTTTAAAAATCTATTCAGTAGTTTTTGCGTGAAAGAGTAACAAACATACATCCATACAAACTTTCACCTTTATAATATTAGTAGGATTTTAGGTTCATAAACCTCACTTTAATGTGTTTTCAATGAAAATGTTAAAAATAGAATTAGAAATCGAAAATAATGAATCAACGGTCGCAATTGGTAGGCTACATTTTTTTCCGGTTTAAGCAAATATTCTAAGGCATTCCATATATATATTTTTTATCCTATTTTTGAAACCCTTGCGATTTTTTGAAACTTTTAATTCGAAAAATCGGACCATTTTTTTATAAACCGGAAAGACGGTACATAATTTTATGAGTGCGAAAAAAAATAATTTCGTAGCCGAAAATCATTTTTAAAAAACTGATGTATTCCACATGAATGGTACAGGAGAATAACGAGGCATACCAAAAATATTACATCGCATAAATATTTGTTTCTTTGATCCATCTTATTGATCATTAATCATTATAATGATAAACGTCTACATATGACAAAATCCAATGTAATAAACTTGATAGAATTTGATTTTGTGAAAATCAGCACTACTACTATTATGCTCCTAAGTCAGCCGCTGTGGGAAGCATCTGTGTGATGTTCACTTTATACCATCTGTCAAAACGTAGAACCAAACATAAGTTCACAATAACAAACAATAAATCTAGTGAATTGTAAGTGTCAAATTAAAAAATTCGTCAAAAAAGTGTTGCCATATAAAAAAAAAATAGTGTAGAATTTTACACAACTAATTGAATATTTCTGAGACGGAATACTTTCAAGTAGTGACGTCACGAGCCCAAAAACAGATTTATTTATTTATTTTTAAAAAAACTATAAATTTCTCAAAAAAATTTGTAACATTTTCGTAATCTTAGTAGAAAAACATTATGAAATCCATGCAACATTATGAAATCCATGCAAGTGACCTATTGAGGATGATGTTAGTTATTCATTATCAGAACAACAAAAATTACCGAATTTATTTGTGTCAGTAGATCAATATAAGTCCCGGTAATACCAAAGGATCTGTGTTTAAGTCCCAGTAGTACCAGAGGATCAGTGTTCGAGTAACAGTAATACCAGATGACATTTGTTCGAGTTTCAGTAATACCAAAGGATCTGTGTTTGAGTCCCAGTAATATCAGAGGATCTTTGTTCGAATAACAGTAATATCAGAGGATTTGTGTTCAAGTCCCATTAATACCCAAGGATCTGTGTTCGAGTTTCGAGTCCCAGTAATGTCAGATGATTTGTGGTCGAGTAACAGTTATACCAGAGGATTTTTGTTCAATTTCCAGTAATACCTGAGGATTGTGTCGAGTAACAGTAATATCACAGGATCTGTGGACGAGTTCCAGTAATGATAGAGGCATTCAAGAGATAGTAATGTACATCTCATTTGCGACCAAAATCTTTTTAATTTTAGATATCTTACTCTATTTCATGCTTTCATTGAGGGTTGTTGTTAATATTATTATCATTGATTTACGCCTCGAGTCGAGTAGTACTCCGATAAGTTTATTATTTAATTATCATTATTTATAGCAGACCACTAGTAGTTAAATTAAACAACAATAATAAAATTAAAATAATTTGTTTGCAGATCATGGGGTGACCATATCTGGTTCCCTAATTCCGGTTACCTGTAATCGCATTTGATGAAATTAAACTTTTTTAGCACCGTTGTGATTTGAAATTCGAATGAAACGGAAATGACGCATTACGGCACCTGCGAAGCATCAAACAGCGCTCATTGGCCGCTTTGATTATGATGTCACTTTTGAAGGCTCCTTTTCGTTGAGATATTAAACGGAAATGGCGCTAGGTTCAAGGCTCCTATTGGTTTAGATTGTTTTGGTAAAGTTTGGCTTCTACCGCGTGTGGCCTGCACTCGATTTTCTTTTTTAGAATACATCGATGGTGGAACTGCAGAGGCGGATACATACCGATTCTATATTTAAATTCTAGTTTTAAACACAATTTAATAACATCTTATATATAAAAAATCTCGTGTCACGGTGTTTGTGGTGGCACTCCTCCCAAACACCTTGATTGATTTTTATGATTTTTTTATGTACATTTGGTAGGTATGAGAATAGGTTTTAAAGTATATTTCACACCGCTAGGTGATTAGGGTGTCCCTACCCAGAAAAAAATCTATTTATTGACAATTATTTTTTTTTGGATTTATTTTTTATTTGGCATCAAAAAATACCTGTAACACCAAATTTTAACCCTCCTACCCCCACCTTCCCAGTTTTTAATCGCGATTTTAGTATGTACAAATTTAACCGTCTTTCGTATTTCAAACAGAGCGAAATTATTTATGTTATTGAATGACGGATGGCGCTACGTCTGCCTCATCGAACTTTCATCCACACATGCGCAAGACATTCAAGAGAAGCGTCGCGTCATTTTGATATTTCATTCGGCATATGCTCTCGCGTCGGTAAACCATCGAGCTTATTTGTGTTGGCTAAAGACGGACTGACAAAAATATCGTACACTCATTTGGTCTTCGAAATTCATATTGATTTTCTTTATTTCATTTTCCTACTTTATCCTTTGTTTTTTTGCTTTTATCGGCGGTCATCATCTACAGCGCTCCATTCCTCTTTCTGTCATAGATCCCACCCCCGCACACGTACTGTTTATTTTTATTTAACAACCAAAATATTCAATAGAAATAATTTATATGGCAGAACAACGTTTGTCGGGTCAGCTAGTATATTATATAAGCTACAAACAAATTGAGAGAAAATTGTGTATGTAGTAATCACATCATGTAGTATGAATACGTCTCCATCAGAGAAAATCCCCACTACTCTTAATAGGTAAAACATTAGCATAATCGTCTCCAGTCTATTAGACTCTGCGAGTTGTAAGGTACTCGTGTAAGACGATACACGTAACCGGATTAGGTAACTAGTTAACGGGGTGTGGGGAAAATGTGCGTGACGTGTTTGCTCATGCCGCTGGTATTCTGGTGTTTAAGCAGCCTCACGTCTTCCCGCTGTGTTTCTCTTTGCCGGTTATAATGTATCTTATCCTATTACGGTGTGCCCACACCGCTTGCAATATTACACGATGCACACGTGAACAGTCATTTACACTGATCCGCTTTGCCGGGTATCGTAATTAGCTGTCGTCTATAAGTTTTACCCCATTATTAATAGTTAACGAGTTTATCGTGGAATCCTCAAACATTCGTCAAAGTTAAAATAAAATGTTTGAAACCACTTTATTTTTAATACCAACATTACTTCAAATTACGTAAGTGTACCTTCTTCATCAGGAGAATATTAAAACAACATAAGATACAAAATACTGACAAATGTAGGCATAATGAAAACCGTTTTGTTTTCCTTATAAACCCCCTTCCATTTCGTTGACCTCTCTCATCAACACCTAAATATGTTTATATTATATCTGTCCGTATTTTGTAGGTTGTGTTAATTTTAATATTCTCTCGATGTAGGAATGGCACTACCAAAACAGCTAGAGCAATGTATCAAAAAATAAGTGGTGGTTGGATATTTACACAATACATACTACACTTACCTACATACAATGATATATAGCTACTTACCTACTTTACCTACATACTACTTACGTACATACATCATAGACCCTGTATTTATAGCTTGTATTGTCACATGTTCCTTTCCTACCCATCCTTGTATACCTGTCATTTTATTATACCCACATTCAGTCTTTAATCGACCTTCGCCGCATGAACATCTATAACATACCGCATACCGCGACTATAATAGTCATAGGTGCAGAATAAACCCAGCCAAGATAGCAGAGTTGCCACAAGGTTCCGCAGTGAGTCCTTTTTATTCTTACCTTATGTGCATTATTTTTACTTGTGCAGTGGTCAAACACATTTCAAAACACATACAAGGTCCTTCGACATCCACATCCGCACATAAAACACACATCACGTGGTTTAAAAAATGATGTGTATTTATGATGTACATATTTTTTGTTGAAACCGCATAGGAAGCGTTGACGAAAGCATTTCTCTTAGGGCCACTATAGTGTTTGGGGATGCCGTGTGGGGTTTTTTTGTGAAAAAAAAATGAAGTGCAACTTGAATGAAAGGATCGCAAAGGCCGGCAAATCATTTCACAACCGAGTTATAAGTACTACTTACTACATTATTAATTTTTGGGTGTTTTTTAATATATTCAGTAGGTACTCGTATATCAACTGTACTAGTAGTTTCATTGATTCATTAATTTATTAATTTATTTATTTATTTATTAATCATTAACGCCCTTATGGGCTTTTACATACATTTACATTTTTATGTTTTAGTGCATACAGGTGTGTTTAGAATACAAAGAAAACATCAATAGTTTTTACACATGGTACATAGAAATAAAGCTGGTAAGTAAAAAGTATAGCATTATACAATAAAGAGAAAAAAATCAGTTTTATATGTATATACGTATATAACAAATAATAATAATGGTGAGTTTTTAATATATGTGCAATTTATGTGTTGAATACATAGCGAAGTTGATTTTAAACAAAAATACATACTACCGGCTTGCACCGCACTAAAATTAATATACAAAACGATTCCATTTTGACCAATTACTTTATCGTCATATTATACAGGGTGTTAAGGGACGTACTTGACTTACTTTAACCAGTGATTCCTGACACTATTTGGAGTAAAAAATGTAAATGAAATTTTGATCTCCGATGACTTTTTTTGGCGATTTTTTTTTTTTTTTCAAAAATTTTTTCTTCAAAATCAAACAAAAAAAAATGTCTTCCGCATGTCGTCACTGGTCACTCAGCCGGGTGTCCGACGAACCCCTTACCCCGCCTCCAACTGTTCAACAACTACCATTTTTTTATGTTTTTGTAGAAAAAAAAAGAAAAAAAAACATCAAAAATGTCACCGGAGACCAAAATTTCATTAACATTTTTTACTCCAAATAATGTCAGGAAGCACTGGTTAAAGTAAGTCAAGTACGTCCCTCAACACCCTGTATATTAATGTTAAATACGTCGATATCCGAATTGATTCTGTTCAACAGCATGATTGCTCTCCCCACAGGCATGACCATTGGCAGGTTAGTTATGTGGCTGGGAGAACAATCCGTGTAGTCGGTGACGGAGATTATAAATAATGACTCTTGTAGCAAATGTCAACCATGTGGAGAGCGCATTTGATTTGTTTCATACAGTGCACCGTACCGAAGGCATTAATGACGCTAGTTCATCAATTTCAGCATACATAGATATTAAAATTGATTTTTCCTACGGATATCTAATAGTAATCATAATATTCTGAGTTTTTTGTATGTGAGTTTTTTATATTTTATATATTGTGGTGGCTCCTCTCAGTAAGACCACAAGTAGGGTGGAAGCTAACCGCCCTACCGACCGCCAAAGAGGTTTCTTTGTAATAGCCTGCAGGACGAAAGTGTGTCGGGATACCAGAAGGAGCGTGGCTGGACGGTGTTGCGAGCAGAGTAACGTGGTACAACGAGTAACAGGTAACCGAACGCAATTTTTAAATTATGCTTTTGTATTTAAGCTCTGTAGCTTTGGAAATTATATTCCATTTGTTTGTTTATAAGTAATTATTAAGGAATCTCATTTAATCTGTGGAGAGCCGGAACAGAAATTCCTCAGCCACTAGAGTGCCCTACAGTGCCGGATGCAAATACGTGGTGCTAATCGGACAAAAAAAAATCTTTCAATTGTTTTCTGTTAACCAAAATATTCTATTAAAATATATTATTTATTTTTAAAATATGCATATTGAAAAATAATTAATATTAAAATATATTTCATGTTTATATTGTAACACGTTTCCCCGGAAAAGCAAACTTTATCTAAAAATATAAATTTTCCTTTTGGGAGAGAACTAACAAACAAAAAAAATATTGATATGTAAATTGGTTTTTTATTTAAATTTTAATTTTTAACTTTATAAGTAAAGCTCAAATTATAATATTTAATTAAATGAAGACAATATTAGCGAAACTCAATCAAAAATGTGGAGATAGAAAAATCAGAAAAAGATATTGGCACCTCTGGGACTCGAGCCCAGGACCCTTTGCTTACATGGCAAGTGCTCTACCAACTGAGCTGAGGTGTCTATAGCCATAAGTTGCTTTAATGGTTTGTCTGATCTGCAGTTAGAATTAAGATTGTAGAAATATGTTCTTAATTTGTACAGTGACCTTGAGGTGATTTTTCATAAAAACGGCGCCGTACATATCATCCAAACGCTTCAGATTTTATGTCCGGGTTAAATCTTTCCCAAGGGAAAAACTTAACCCTTTCACACACTTTTTAAGTATAATAAATACAAAAGAATACAATAACAACATGTCAAGGAGACCAAATGGGAAAATGGGGTTCATGGGGTGAGGTTTGTCTAGGTCTTGGAGGCGGATGACCAGGACATACTGAACCCCAGATTCCAACCCACCCCTTAAACCCTTTTTTTCCAGAATTCTCTCTTTTCCTTGAAAAAAACCCTCCACACAGCATCCGCAAAGATGACATAGGACCTGAGGGAAATTATGTTCCTCAGGGCCTCCTGTGTGGAGCTCATGTAAAAAAAAATATGGTACTATATTACGGCAGTCAATCAAGTTATGTTTAATTACACAAACTTTGGTGAATTATTTTTAAAACCTGATTGTACCTAAATGTGTACTGGGACGGTGCTAATACAGAACATCCCGATATAATATGTTCTATACATAGTTTCCGGAAAAGCCAAACATTTTCATTTATATCTTTGATTATATGCTTCCTATAATTTTTAGTATTAATGACTATCTTGAATGGCAAGCATAAATCCTTCTATTTCTGCGCTCAACTCTCCAAAACTCAACCATTTTTTTGACGAAAGTTTGTCAACATACGTTTGGTTTTTATTTTTTTTTACATGAGCTCCACACAGGAGGCCTTGGGGAAAATAATTTCCCTTAGGGCCTATGTCATCTTTATTGATGATGTGTGGAGGTTTTTTTTTTAAGGAAGGAGAGGAGAGTTCTGGGAAGGAAAAGGGTTTAAGGGATGGGTAGGAATCTGGGGTTCAGTGTGTCCTGGTCATCCGCCTCCAAGACCTAGACAAACCTCACCCCATTGGTTGAGATAATTGAAGTGTTTTGCGTGAATAATTTTATTTGACCAGGAATCTAATAATTCCTGGTTAGTATTTTTTTTATTGTTGATACATTATTTTATAATATTTCATAGTACAATCCAGTAATGTTGGCCTCACTGGGTTGTTTACCCGTGCTGAGGCTCCCATTTTATAATACAATAATTTATACATAATATTGTTTGAAAAAAAATATATATAAAATGTTGGTGACGAAACAAAAAAAATTAAGCTAAAAATAAAGATTAAAAATTAAAATTAAATTAAACTAACAAACTAAAAAAAAAAAATACTAAATGAAAATCGGCATACAGTATGATTAATGTGTTGTGAGTGTTACATGTTTTTTTTTGGTTTTGTGTGTTACGTGTATATGTTTTATTATTTTATGTTATAAAATTTTGGTAGTATTGTCTTTTTGTTCCTTAATACATTTTTTTTATTTTATGTCTGAAATTATTTTTGTTTTCCTCAATTTTTATTTCAAGTGAAAGACTGTCGAATGCTTTTATAGCATGGTATTTATGGTGTCTTTGTCCGAAGTTAATGTTTACCGTCGGAGTTTTTGTGTTTTCTTTGTACTCTTGTCTAACCGGTCTATTAGTGATATTTTGTGTTTGTTGGAGTGTGTTTTTCAAAAATGTAGTTTAGTTGTGTTTTAACATATAATTGGCGTATATCTAGTACGTCACAACTTTTATATATTTGGTCTTTACCGATTATTCTATGTTTTTTTAAGTATTACCTTTAGATCGTTTTCTTACCAAGCAATTAATCCATTTTCTATTATTGATTGCCAAAGTGCAAAATATATTGTTTTCATTTGTTTTATTTTATATATGTTTCTTATTTTAAGGAATGTGTATTGTTCTGAGGAGTTTATTTGTGATTTGTTTGATTTGATGTGTCCATCTAAGATTATGGTCAATTACGATTCCTAAATACTTTTTTTGTTTCATTTTTACTAGAGGAGGGCAATCGCAGATATTGATGTTTATGCATTCGTATATTTTTATGGTATTTGTATTATTTTTTGGCTGTCCCGTGTTAGTTATGGTGTACGTTATGAATCTTGTTTTCGATATGTTTAGTGTAAGCGTGTTAGAGTCTAGCCATATTTTCACTTGCGTGATTCCTAGATTTGCTATTTTATAAACATTATTCCAATCCTTAGATTTAAAGAGTAAAACTGTGTCTTCTGCATAACTAATTATTTCACCGTCTATTTCCATGCTGCAACGTTCATTTACGTAAATGGTGAAAAGAATGGGCCCTAGTATGCTTCCTTGTGGAACTCCGTGTATAATCGGCAGTGGTTTGCTATTATAGTTATTAATTTTGACTTGTTGTGTTCTGTCGCTCATATAACTTTTCGTTTATACTTGGAGTTCTTTGTCTTTGATACCCATATTTTCAAACTTTTTAAAAATTATTATGTGGCAGACTGAATCAAAGGCTTTGGCTAAATCTAGATATATCGCTATGCATTCATACTCTTGATCTAAGACATCAATGATATAAGTTATTTTATTATTATTATTTGCGGGGAGGGCATACGCATACATAACCGGTCTATTAGTGATATTTTGTGTTTGTTGGAGTGTGTTTTTCAAAAATGTAGTTTAGTTGTGTTTTAACATATAATTGGCGTATATCTAGTACGTCACAACTTTTATATATTTGGTCTATACCGATTATTCTATGTTTTTTTAAGTATTACCTTTAGATCGTTTTCTTACCAAGCAATTAATCCATTTTCTATTATTGATTGCCAAAGTGCAAAATATATTGTTTTCATTTGTTTTATTTTATATATGTTTCTTATTTTAAGGAATGTGTATTGTTCTGAGGAGTTTATTTGTGATTTGTTTGATTTGATGTGTCCATCTAAGATTATGGTCAATTATGATTCCTAAATACTTTTTTTGTTTCATTTTTACTAGAGGAGGGCAATCGCAGATATTGATGTTTATGCATTCGTATATTTTTATGGTATTTGTATTATTTTTTGGCTGTCCCGTGTTAGTTATGGTGTACGTTGTGAATCTTTCGTGCTTTCAATCTGCTGTTGAGAGCAAAATAACCCAGTCGTGGGCTTTATTCCATATTTGCGGAATATTTCACTGTGAAAATTAAAAAAAGAGATTAAAACCTAATAGGGGTAAGTATACGCGCTTATGCCATTTATACAACCACTTGCCCCCGCACACTTTTCTAATCACATAAAAATAAAATAAATAGATTAATCATTATTCGTATGAGAATCGTTTCTTTGCACTCGTGAAACTAACATTATTTTTCCTTTAAATTATCACGGGTATCACCCTTTTTTTCAATTTCTTGCATAAAAGTACCCATTTGGTAACACAGGCGAAACAAATAAGAAAACCATGAAAAAAAATAATTAACCCATCAATTTTTTTTTTTTCTTAGGGCCCACTGTAATACCTGCCTCAAGATGACCTAAAGCGCTAAAGGTCTAAGGAATGATGCAGGTGAAGCAAGATGGGTACGTTGAAAACATCACCGCGTACACTTACCCACCACATACATATGCTTACGTGTACGTGACCATACCACAACCAAAGGCATGAGGAAATGGAGGGAGGAAACAGGAGTGAGACAAAGTTTCAACATCCGGTTGACCAGAGACTGATATGAGTACCTACATATACATACATATCAAAATATCTCAATAACCAGATACTTTCTAAAAATCCGTTTTACACTCCTTCCACGTCACAAATTTTATAAATTGGGGTATTCACATAAAAAAAATAATTGTTTTATTTTATGAACAATGCCAAACCCCAAAGTGATTGCTTCATATGAAGAAACAAATCCATATAAAATTTATGGAGGTTCACAATAAGCCAACAATCTGCCAAATGGGTGCTCGTATCGGAATAGTTACACAATACACCCTCTTAGGATTTCATCCGCAATTTTCTTTCTACGGTCGTTTTCTCATTTCTTGCCAAACGTTATTTTATACGCGTATATTAGCTAATATAGAGCCGTTCTCGGTATAAAACGGGCAAGCTAGATTTTGGTTAAAATATATCGTTGACCAGATAAAATTTGTAAAGTTTATCTCGATTTCTAAAAACCTCAATAAAACGCTCTCGCAAATCTGATAATGTTTTTTTACTATTCTCATTACGTTATTAGTCTCACCGCCATCAAGGTGTCGTTCTCTCTTTGAATTGGTTTTCTCATCATTATAATTTTGTCGAAGATAATAATGGTTACTAATTTCTAGTCTCTAGATATTAACATTATTGTTAAACTGTAAAACCGTGTGTACTCGCTTGCGCCTTTGTGTCTGTTTCAGCTTTATTATTTCGTCGTTCTCAATATTGTAGGTTCTCACTAGCCTTTTTGTGTCACTTGTATCATTATGTCATTCTCACTATTCTCAACACATCGTAAGTGCTGTTTCTTTATGTTATTCTCAGGGTTATTAAGTTTTCGTTTTCACCATTCTCGTATCGTCGTCGTAGGTACCCACTATTCTATTTATGTGTTTCTAGAAATTCTTGTTACATCTTTCCGACAATAATTATATTGTGTCGTTCTCAATTTTCTCATTACGCCACATGTATTATTCACTGGTCGTTTCGCGACGTCGTCAAAATTTTCTTTACCTCGGCAACATTCTTGAACGTATTATATATTCATTTCATATATTCATTACAATTCAAAACTCTTTGACTAAGCTCTTGGTAAGCAAAAGTATTTATCCACAAAGAAGAGACATAAAATTATTATATGAGTCAGTTAATATATTACCTGTTCGAGGGATATTATGGTTTAAAATTGTATGCCAAAACCTTTTGTTGGATTCAATATATAAATAAAAAGTTGACCATGCACATGGCACTAGATTTAGTAAAAATGAGGGTTTATCCGTTCCGAAAATTATAAACAAATACGGACAACGGACATTCACTTATCTTATCCCTACCATATTTAATAAGATGCCAGTGAACATAAAAATCGAACCAAATTGCACCACCGATTTCAAAAAAAAAAATTAAAAAATGGCTTATGGATCAAAACTTTTTATACTGATATTGTTTGTAATCTTATGTATAAATATGACTAAGAGTAATTTGCCTGTGTTTTATCTGTCTATCTGTATATTTTATGCCTTTGTATTGTAGCTATTTAAAAGTTATTCTTCTCTATCTATTTTGTGTATTGTGGTTTATTGTTATATTTGTGATTTAATGTTATATTAATATTGTTAAATTGACCTGCTGACAAACTGCTTTGGCAGTTTAGCGGGTGCTTAAAATGAAGAATAAAAAATAAAAAAATAAAATAAAAAAATTGTTTATTTACATCGGTTCGACTTGCGAATTAAGTCAAATTAACTGATTCTTATTAGTTTTTTGTGCCGTTCTCGATATTCTCATTTTATCATTATTTATAAGGAAAATCAACAATGTGACCGTATCTTTTTCAATTTTTCTATTCCAAATTTTCGATAGTGTGATTGCTAATATTTTCTTCATTGATTAAATATTATAATTTAAGGTTTTACTAATTAAGTTATAATTAAAATAAAGGAAAGGGAGTAATTTGAAAAGTGTTAGTTTAACTAATAATTTATGTGTTTGAAATTTTTTCTTTGAAATCTTCAATTTTTTTAATATTATATACTCGCAGGTACATATATAAGAAACATAATTAACGAGGAGAACAATCTTCCCGTTTGCAGTAGATTACAAGTGGTATCATCTGATTGACGGCTCATTGTTCATAATCTATAGCTTTCTGTACATGTTCAGTGCTCATCCATTCCCTGCCAATTCTGTGCCTCGCTGCCAAAATACATTAGCTTCCTCCGTATCAGAACGTCAGACTGCTAACAGTATTACCAGCTTAACACAATATTGTAAAGCCCCTATTATTCAGTTCAAGAAGCCGTCCATCCTGGCACACCCTTTTGATCGGCAGTTTCGAGTTACCAGTCGCAAGGCTGCTGAGTCGCGGGTAGTCTCGGCGGAACCATCTTCTCTCCCACCGCACACAATGGGAAATCCGAGACCGGATACAGCCACCGCTGGACTTCCGGCGAGGCCGGATATTAACGACGAAAGCCTTCCTTGAGGTATCCAAGAATAGATTTCGTTTTTGTCATATTATTTACGTGGTGCAAATTAAATGTTTTGCTTGTAAGCGTGATTTGAAGAAATTGTTTTAAATTTAAACCAAATCGCATAAAAAAACTCACAATGAACAACAAGTAATTTAGTGGGTGGGTGGAAATTTAGCGAAAATAATTTGAATCATTGAAGAATAAGTTAATACTGATAAATCTAAATGAAATATGAAAAATCGTTTGGGCGGTCGTTAATCTACATTGCACGGATGTTTACCGCAAAATAAAAGTTATTTATTATTATAATAAAGAAATTTTCACTTCGGTTGTGTGTAAATTCTAATGTATGTATCATTTCCAAAATTGAAACTGATTGATTGAACAGATTTACGTAAGCGATAGAGAATCTACATATAAATATAATATCTAAATCTAATCAACAAAAATTGACAGATCTAAAACCGGATCATTGATGATTTTTAATGGTTACCAATGGTGTTCAGTCGATAGGTAAATTTCAGATCAATTCGCAAAAATATTTTTTTTTGTAGGCAAATATTTTATAAATACTTTAAACTTCACAAATCCTACAATACACCAGCTTGACACGGTCTCATAAAAGTGATGCTATTTCATTTTGTATCACGGCGAGATATATAATTTAAACACGCTTTTAAAAAATTACCATAAACGCTTCCCAAAAATGTGTAATAATTCTATGAAACCACGCGCCGTTCAGCACTGAAAAATAATTGTCAATTTGCAAATTTTTAAACAATTTTTTCACAATAAACGAAAAAAGTTAAGAGGTTATTTCATTTATAATACTTTTAACTGATTAAACGTGTTTTTAGTTTCGTGTAAAGCAGTAATTACAGTTTATACGATATAAACCATCGGCAAGCGACTTTAAAAACATTAAATTTGTTTGATTTTAAAATTTTAATATTTTTAGTTGCATATGTGGATTTTATTTTAATACTAAAATCCGAAAGGTTTTTAGCAGCTAGGTTCAAAAATTGAAAATTTATCTAAAGTCAAACGTTATTCCGATAGTTCTCCTAAGATAAGTCCTTTCCAAAAGGGCAAAAGTCTTATGGTTTTAACTATTTAAGTCAGTATCTGAAAACACCAGTACCGTAGGCATTGATTCAAAATAACACTGTTGACATTTTTTACGCGAATTGGAACCTACTTCAAATAAGCTTATTTGAGGGATCAAGGATAAACTTTAGCTTAAGTCATTGGCACGTGAGCTTAAACATCTCCCTATAAACTATAAACAACAATGTTATCCTCCATTGAAATACTTGGATTAAGTATATCAGACCGGCTCAAGTATCAAGGTTTGATGTTAGCTTTGTAAGAAAAGGTCGTCTTTTCGACTAGTTTTTGTGTAAGTCGGCTCATAAGTAGAAAGATCTACGGACATCTATTTTTCTTCCTTCATGTGATCCGGGCTTCTTCAAGACTCGCATAAATTCTTCCCTACAGCCCTTACATAGTTCTCATATCTAAACACTGTACGGACAGGGACGCCCTTGTGAGGTGTCACATAAAAAACGAATGTTAAGGGCTCTTGATTTAATCTTATTATCAAACGGCGTTACATAAAACTGTCTCATTATCATTAAAAAAGGTTTTAAGATTCAGAAAATGTCGTCTTGTTTGAGAACGGAATTTTTTGTTCTTCAGAACACCTTTCGCAGTCTTACTACTAGACTGCCATAAGTCCAAAATTTGGTGTTTTGAGATAAGGGCTACAATTTTACGAACGAACACCCTAAACTAATAATACTATCATGGAATAAAGACGAACGCAAGAAACGCGTTGTGGGTGAGTTGGCCTGAACTTAAGAGTCGGTGATTAAATTTAACTTCATTATGTGTTTAGGGTCCAGGTGTAATTGCTCCTGGCAACCACGGTCACCCTTTTACAGTATTTATACTACCTACTACTACTGCCCAGATATTACGCACTACATTTTCTTATTCACACCGAAACTGTTTACACATGTATCATGTTTTGTATTAATATATATCATGTTTTCTTAGGTACCATCTTCAACAACCTCTTTAACATCTAAAATTTGTCTATTATTGTGTTTTTTTTTCCTTTTTGTTTAACTAGATATTATCAATAACTTACGCGTATCCTAGCTATACCTGCATTTTTCTAGCAATCTTTTTCTAAATCTAAGATATATATCAACAAGTTTTTCGTGTCTTGACTTGTATCATTCAAGGAGCCGGAACTGAACTACCATCTCATTTTTGTATTGTCCTACACCCCATCAAGGGGGTGGACTAGATCTATGTCCGTGCAACAACCGAGAAGATGACTCCCAAGGTAGCCGCTGCATAACCCGCCCGCGCCTCCCCCGTCGCCATGAGCGGGCCAAAACCCAGCGGTCACCCTCCGGTGACCCGATGTTTATCCCTAGTGTCTTCAGGTCTTTCCGCCCTTAATCCCAACACTTTCTTCGAGGGCCTACCGGGAAGCCGGCTTAGGGGCGCGGACACCGAGTCTCGCTTGCGACTGGACTGATGGCTCCGCTTATCCTTAGCGGGACTGCTGGGTGACTGTAGCTCAGCTGCTTTGGTTAAGTTAAACAATCTCATCATAATATGTATTTTTTTTTATTCTACATATTAACAAAATTTTATTTCAGCTACATCAGGTGGCGGAGATGAGACGTGACACTGTGAAATAAATAACTAACCACATGTACGCACTCGCATACTACCTGCTAACAATGTATGCCCGGACATTGGGGGTTTAGAGTCATTTTAAATAAAAAGTAGCTTCTTTATAAATAAAAAAATTAGAGTATATTTATTGTTCTGTTATACGTGGTGGAATTATATTGCATTAAATTGAAATTAAAACAATTTTTTTTTTATAACTTATTTTCACATATTTATTTAACCGGTACCGGTTTCATCCTATTATGGACTAAGATGTCCATAATATTATGGACTAAGATGTCCATAATAGGATGAAACCGGTACTGGTTAAATAAATATGTGGAAATAAGTTTTTTTTAAATTGTTTTAATTTCATTTTTTTTAAATTAGAGTCCTGACGATTACGGTGAAGGAGGAAACCATCTGTTTCCTTAGAACGCCGTGAGAAAGTGGTGGGCAACCTCCAATGTGGGTGAGTTTTGTAATCCAAAATCTGACTTTTATTTCCTTAAATTTCATATTCACAACTTTCGAATGAAATGCGTTTCATCATTATTTTGATTTTTTTATTTATTTATTGTTATCAAGTTTAATTTGTAGAATTCATTAGTTTTTTTTCTTTGCTAATGTTAATAGTTTGATAATACCTTCAAAAAGCAAAATGGCTTTCACTCGTAATAATAATTAAACAGATCTTATTTATAAATAAACTGTTTTTATACTATTAATTTTGGTATTTTATGTAATGAATACATAAAAAACCAAAATTTAATTTTCCATTTCGATCAAATGGCAAATGAGATGACGAGGTATGAAACCACGAAAACTTAATAAAGGTAGAGTGCGTGGTAAACCTGTTCTCTGTGGGCGCCGAAAAAAAAATAGAAAATTTATTTCGTAGCCGCAAGAGCAAATAAAACGTAGTTTCTAATGTGATATATAGTACAAGCGATTCTGACCACCAGGTTCTGACCGAGGACACCAACGCAACGCCCCAAACATAATTGACAGGCAAATGGGCTAGAACCAAAAGGTATAAGTTATTGGTTTCCATTCAAAATACATACAAGGCATTTATAGTGTGTTTTATGTATTCAGTGAATACTGCAATAAAAAAAACTTGAGCGAGCTTTTTGTAGCTTTTTAAATTTTGCTAAGCTGTCAGGGTACACAGTTATTTAAAAAAATCTAAATTCTAGATTTGACAACTTCCGTGGCCAAACGATTAAAATCCTCGCGTGTAACCTGATCTGAATAATCACGTTCAATTCCACTCTCCTCACAAAGTACCCCAATTGGCGATGACGTAGTGCCCCGGTATCCGGCCAGTTGGGGATGTGGTATATGGTGCGGTAATCACATAAAAATTAGCTAAATAACAATACAAACAAATTCATACATTAAAATTGTTAACAACTTCTAAAATAATGATCAACTCATTTTTATATATAAGTGGGCTATCTCAGTCAGACACGATGTTGTGATTTATGGTAGTCCGGTTTCGTGAGTGCGACTTATTCGAGAATAATATCCACAGTTATAATTCACATTTTTTGCTTCACAAATTCCAAATTTCCTCAGTTCGTAGCGTTTAAAATATGGGCTCCAAGAGGAGTAACGTAAATAAAATTAAACTTTCCATAAGCGTCTGCTAGGTAGTCTGTTCCGGTGGGTATCCTGCGGGACAAAGCGCTCTTTTGTCGTTATAAAGATTTGTGGACGGGTTCGGGCGACTGAAAAGAATTTTCATTTACTCACTAGAAAAACGCGAAATGAAAAACAACTTTGTGTATTTTATCACTTATCGTGTTTTGGCATGAGCATTAATATTTATAGTGGCTTAAATGAAAGCTTTCCTCTGAGAATGTAAATGTTCAAGTCAAAGTTATCTTCTACGGTGTTTTCTCTTGTTAAATTTGTTAGGGTTTGATTTAAAATATTTAATTTTTTATTTATTTTACCGGCCGGCGTAGTCCAGCGATAAGGCTCTTGACTAGCAAACCAAAGGTCGCGGGATCGAATCCCGGCGTGGCAAATAAATTTTATAAAATTAATTTGTGTTATTTCACAATTTATTAATTTTAAATAATATATAGTATATTTGCGGCACGTTCCAGAGTAAAAGATACTCCCAGTATCGCCCTGGTGCAAGACCACCATTCAGAATTGAAACGTTGCTTGAAATGGCTTTAGCCGTATTTGGTGACCATATCTGAATAGCCAGGTACTTACCCACCTTCCTCTTCCCTATCTCCTTCCCCTCACCACTACCTTCAGCCTCACAACATATCCCAATCGGGGATGCCATAGTCTCACTGGCTCCAAACGGGAGCAGTTTTAGTAAAAAAAAATATATATGTAGGAGCAGTTCATGAAAAAAAAAAATATATATATATATATTTATATATATTTATTTAAACGCCATAGAATGGCTATCACATTCAACTGATAGGTACATGATATTATAAGTATAAAGTTGTACACAGGAGATTATCAATAATAACAAAATAAGAATGAACTTATGTGTGATCAAGTATTTAGTTATAGGATACCATTATGTGTTACTAAACTACTGTTACTATAATAAAAAAATAATATCAATATTATAATAACAGAGAACATAATTTTAAAATATGATTATTTAGAAAAAAAAAGATGTAAACAAAGGGGTCTTCTCAGAAAAGCTGTCAACAGTATTTATGGACGCTAAATAGAGTAAATTTGTATTGAGTTTATTGTTACCTTCAAAGTTATCTTTGGTTGGAATTACTAAGTAGGTATTGCTAATCAGCTAACTGTTTGAAGGCTGTCAGTTAAAGAAAAAAAATATCCAAATTCAAAGAGTTTTAATTTTGCAAGCAGTTTGCGCTATTTCTACCCACAAGAAAATGTGTGGTATTCCACCAACCCTAACATAAAATTATGAGACATTTGACATTGTTTTTTTTTAAAGAAAGACAAACATTCCCGGGTTACGAATAACCCAGCAATATTTAAAAATCTCTTACTACCACCACAGTTAGCGGAAAATTCTTGTATCGTGATGGAGGATTAAGCCAGCCGAGGAATCGAACACGCGACACCGGTGTGGGACCCAACCTGAGCCACTGACCAGTACCTACCTATCTTTAATATTACCTATTGCATGATATATACGTATGTAGTAGGGATATATTATGCAATTTTCTGAAAAAACACTTCGTGGTGTGGTGTTTTGTTCTTGCGGGAAACTATAATTATGGTTATAGATTGAGCAACTAGAGTTGACCCAAACAATACACACTTATCTTAAGGCATACGTATACACCTTCGACATTGATGTATTTGTGAAACATCACTGAGGAACGGTATTTTGTCGTGCTATTGTCTTACACATACTTATGATTTTTGACGAAAAAGGGACAAAGATTTGAAAAGATTTGCAGTATGTCCTTTAAATTTTATTAAAAATTTACTTTTTTTTTTTTTTATTATAGCGACTATATAAAAAAATTTTACATACAAAATGCAATGTGAAATTAAGTACAAAATATTATATTTCTTAGTCCTCCTCACTAGGGGGTCCTGTGCCGAGGCGGACTAAAGTTATTTAAATATAGTTCATTTGTCTTCTATGTCGTTTTTACTTATTTCAATGGCTTTGGAAATTTAATATTCCGAAGGCGATTGCTACGATATCACGTACTTCTGTGAGTATTGTGTTTGTATCAACTCTACCTGAGGTACCAATGATCTCAATTGTGAACTTCTCACATTACACTTTGATCCTGAAAGATTTGAGTTTTCTTTATTTCCTATTGAAAAACACCCCTAACAAGGTATTAGTTTATTTTTACTTCATAAATTTAAAAACTGAAGCTCATCGTTATGGAGACTAAAAATCTTTTCAGTTCTGAAAATCTGAAAGGTTTCAGGTGGTTCGGTTTCAGTTACCTATCAGTTGTTTATCATAGACTCTATCTCGACGTCAGTTTATTCCGTCACTATATTGCGCCAGCAAAACAGAGAGGAATTCATTTCCCGAAATCTGAAATACTCGTAGTGCTATGAATGTTCAACGGAGAATAAATCATTTAAACTATTTTTAAAACATTTGTTCATTGGAAAAAGAAAAATAAGAGTTAAAAGTACAAAGTTTAAAGTTAAAAGTTTATTTTTTATTTTTTATTTTACAGGTTACATAAAATATAATATATATTTAGATGACGTAATAATTTACGTACATGTTCATGTTCAAATATCTTAATACCACTCTTCCATGGTAGCATGGTATTAAGATATAAGTTAAAAGTTATAAGTTATACGTTTATTTATTTATCTATTTACGCCTTGATGGCTTTAACATGTAAGATAAATTGTACAGTAGCATTATAACAAGAATGTTTTTTTTTTTTTTTTTACAGTGAATACCGCACAAGAATCTCAACTGCTCCCGTCTGGAGCCAGTGAGACTATGGCATCCCCAATTGGGGTATGTTGTGAGGCTGAAGGTAGTGGGGAGGGGAAGGAGGTGGGGAGGAGGAAGGTTGGGAAGTACCTGGCTATTCAGATCTGGTCACTAAACACGGCTAAAGACATTTTCAAGTAACGTTTCAATTCTGAATGGTGGTCTTACACCAGGGCGATACTGATAGTATCTTCCACTCTGGAGCATGCCGCAAACATACTATATATTATTTTAAATTAATTAATTGTGAAATAACACAAATTAATCAAATAAAATTTATTTGCTCATGCCGGGTTTCGAACCCGCGACCTCCGGATTGTGAGTCAAGAGTCTTACCCACTGGACTACGGAGGTCGTCGTATGTAGCATCATAACAAGTTTATAGTACATAAAATAATAAACAGAGCATTGAAGACAACACAAGTAGGTATGAGTATTCGATAAGTAAATTGAACAACCAGCATATTCGTATTTGGGCTCAGGCTATTTATAGTAGTTTCAAAAATTACTGTCATAATACTTATGATTTTTAATAAGTTATAAATTATAATTTATAAGTTATATAAGTTATAAGTTATAAGTTAAAAGTTATAAGTTATAAGTTATAAGTTATAACTTATAAGTTATGAGTTATAAGTTATAAGTCAAAAGTAGGCGCTCACCTCACATATCATTTCGCTTCTCCCACCTAAACATTTTCTAACAAGACTGGTCTCCTAAACCGACGCGCGACATCTCCTTAATATTACCTTAAATTCACTTCCACAAATTCATCTCAAATATCGACGTATGTCATGTAAGTTTACCTCTATTTAAGAAATACCTGAATGATATGTTTATGTAGCTTGTCTTGATACTTAAGGACCATCGCAAAGGAGCTATTGCATGTATTTGTGTATTATTTATATTTATCGTGTAAATTTTGTATTACTAACCCGCACTGATTAATATTTCTATGCCATCTGCAACTTAAAAACTATATTTGTTATTACTTTTCATACGATGTTTATTTCTGCATTTTTATCTTTTTTATTTAAAAACTGTGTCTCTGTATTATATGTACACTATTCATGTAAAAGACCATCAGAGCGTTGAAATTAAAAAATCAAATGAATTAATAAAATAAAATTACTCCCCGTCGTGTTTTGCCTCCCGCACACGTTAATTAAATGTGTTCCTAATGCATTCCAAAAAAGTTTTAAAAAAATAAAGCATTCACCGTATGAAAATTTGAGATTATTCTGTTTGCACTTTGGTCATTTATTATCAACGGGATTTGAAAGCTATGCGAGTTTTCTGTACCGTTAAAATATCAAGCGCTAATGAGGGGTGGACGGTTAAATGAATCTTGTTAGTTAATTGCGACAATTTTGGGTTGGTACATTTTTTTAATGAACAAAATATATTTACTTCAGAAAATAGTGAAAAACATTCGTATTTCTTGCATATTTTGATAACCCACATATGAATATAATATAATAATGGTTACTAGGGTATACATAAAAGAATTGTGTTTCTAAGAAAGGTGTACGATAACAGATTTAATATCAACGTTGAGAACAGCACCTTTAAGGCCCTTCGTGAAGAAACGGTTATCAATATCTTTGACTTTGTATCCAGAGGGCTCTCGATCCCAGTGAAGCGCGAAACATATTCTAAAAATAAAGATTCTCTCAGATTCGTCTTTGTTAAACACAATCATGTCGTAATGGTCCCCAACATCTCATTTTTTTTCTCGACAACGCCTTCGTTGAGGTAGTATTTAAGTATATTCAAAATTCTTGGGTTAACGACTCAATAAAAAAACTCATTCTTTTGGGACACTTTTATAAATTTAGTAAGTAGCAAAGTAACTGTTTCCTATCCGTGTACAGTAACCCTTTCAAATATCCCGTGTACAGCATTGGATATTTGGGAGGGGACGAGCTTTTTTTAAAGAATACCAGAGTTCGTAATACTGTTAAAAAATAATTACCTTCTCTACCACAGCTTTTTCCTATTTCTTTCATATCAATAAATTGAAAAATGATCATAAACATGTCGATCGTCCAGTTGATAGTTAGACATCTCCAAATAGTTACTAAGATTTGAGATAATGAGGAAAGCAATATTCGAATGCTCACCATAAACCAAATATTATTTACACGTGTGTGTGTTTTATATATTACTAGCTGGTCCCGGCATGTGTTGCTATGCCATATAATAAATAAATTGTTTCTCCCTAAGTGTCCTTTCCCATTCGTCCCGTTCCCCTTCCGCCTCCCCTTCTTCTCCTGCGTCCTCTTCCCCTCTCGCGTTCCCACTTCGTCACCTCCACCTTCCTTCTCCCCACTCCATTCCCCCCCTTCCTCCGTCCCACGAACCCCCCTCCCAGGTCCCCCTCCCCCTCCCCCCTCCAAGATTCCCCTCCCCCTCCCACCATCTCTCCCTCTCTCCCGCTTTCCATAGCAATAGCCGCTTCCTCGCGTGCCACCAATAGCATTTTTTTATAAAAATTTCATAATGCCAGAGCTCACCGGAAGTTTTATAAAAACCTTTTCCTGACAATAACGAACACACAAAAAAAGAATTATCCAATTTGGTGCAGTCGTTGGAAAGTTATGCGCTTAGCACATTCAGCGATTCATTTTTATATTATAAGTAGATATATGCTATACAATATGGCATTAGCCTAGTATATCAAGCCGCCTCGGGAACCATTTATTGGACAACCAACACCGTTCCGTAGGTCACCCCAAGTGTTTCGCTACATTTGGTGATTTAGGAGGGGTGAGGAGTGAGGTTTGTCAAGGTCGTGGCGGCGAACGTAATTGCCCACCTACTGTATGGCGGGCCGGATCGGAAGAGACTGGTCGAGAGAGATTTAATCTAGACCTTTCCAGCCGGACCCTCCGGCTCCGGACTCCGGCTTGCACCGTAGTGCCAAGGATGGATTTCAATGTTTGTCACTCCTGGACACATCAACCCCCAGATTCCCACCCATCCCTCTTACCTTTTCCTTCCCAGAACTTCTTATCCTTTCTTTCCCTAAAAAGACCCGCCACCCAGCATCCCCAAAGATGGCGTAGGCCCTGAGGTTTTTTTTCCTTTAATGTAAAAAAAGTATGGTAGTTGAAAAATGTAGTTTTTATAATTTGTTAAAAAAAATGTACGAGAAATTTCTTCGTTTGTTCAACAAAATTCTTTGTTCCAGAGACCCTGTGCTGCAATTATATGTAAATCTGGCCCTGCTCGAGCAAGTCTGTCAGCAGGCAATGTCCACATTGATCCGAATGCACCAATATTGGGACAAGCCGAAAGCCAGACCGTTAAGCCACAAACCACAATAATGCAAATTATTTTTGCACGGCGGCAGATTGTATTCATTTCACAGAGTAGTAAAGAACGTCCATCCAAATGTACTGTCAGTTTGAATCGATGCAACCAATCAGTTGGTTTTGTGAAGTGAATCCTTTTTTTCCGCATGTTATCATGGGATTGCGTGAATATTAAAATACAAGTATTTCATACATGAAAAATATTAAAATTATTCATGCATTTTTGCAATATTACTCGTTCTCATATTTTTTTGACTCCGACTCTTTTTTAATATGGGTTTTTGCGTTTTTATTTATTTTTGTACAAAATTACAATCTGAAATCCAAGATTGAGAAAAATATATATTATTTTAAAATTTTATTCCCTTCCCTGTCATTTCCAATCAAACTTAAGTCATAATTTCATTTAAAGGGGAAACTTTAGTACCTACTTGGTTTTTTTAATGATTTTCACGAATTATTTTGGCATGGAAGTAATGTAACTCTGAGGACATTTAAAACATCTATTCAAAAAAATATTGTGAAATTTGTATGGCATTTCCTCGGAAAATATGAAAATTATATGCTGCTACCCATCGAACGTCACCGTCAGACGTAGCTATTTGTGTGCATTCTGGAGGCCACAGTTCACATCTCAAATCAATAGGGGTTTGAATTTAGTTTAAGAACATATGTCTCTCCTATACGAACCTAAATTTCCTCAAAAAAAATTAAAATTTCATTTTTACTTGTGTGTAAACAGGAATCCTTGATTCTTTTGCCATTTTTTACACTTATTTTGGAATTAAAAAATACTTTGGATATTACTACGAAATTAGGTTCGTATAAGGCGTAATAATATACATAACGAAAGTATGTGCAACTTTTTAAAATGATTGGTTTAAAACTTTTTGAGCTAGAGTGCACACAATTAAAAAAAGTCGTTTTGAGAAAAACGTGTTTCAAGTTGACCACTAGGTTCGGCACTTCAGGGGGGAAGCTCATTTAAACACCGGAACGAATTGAAATTTTTATTTTAAACTTTGGGAAAATATTCTTAAATAGTTATAGATACTAAGAATTTATGAAATAAATAAAAATAAAACCGTTTTTGAGTCATCTATATGTATTTCCCTCCTTTGACCGTGACAAACCAATAATATCGCTGCATATCGCGTTTGACGGACAAAGCCAGGCAATCCTTTTGGCAGGATAAACCATTAATGAAATTTAAAAAAAAACATCACAATTACATAAACGCTATAAAAGATAATGTAATAAATTGTACTGTAGTAGAGTAAGACTGAAAGTGGTAAAAAAAGCATAGGAATCGAGGGTGTACACATTTATAATCTCCTTTCTGATAGACTGAGAGAATTGACTACACGCGGTCGAAGATAACCCTAAAAAAATACAAGAGTGGGGAGGCTACGAAGCACCGCACACAGAGCGGACCAATTAGTCTATCTCATTCTCTCGCAGGCAAAATCCTAAATGTAATGTTCCTTAATTCAGTAGCTCACTAGCCCACAATAATGAGGATTACAACGTCAGTTCGATATCTTTAGTTTATTTTGAATTATAATGATCGCAAGTAGTATTGTATTTTTATCAACGGTAGCGACTGTTTACTAAGGCTTCGAAACTAGATCTGGGAGCAGCGGAACACGTCAGTGTTCTCTTGTACTGAGTGCCCACTCGTCAATCTCCGGAAACCCGAACCTTTCCGAGCGGCGCGATATGCGATCACACCTATATTCACATACACTACACTAAAAGAGTATGAGTTTGTCTCTTTTTAGTGACGCTTTTTCGTTTCTTCGAGTTTCAAATTACAACGGTTTTAAATAAGTTTTTATTTAAAAAAAAACTGTTTCATACAAGTGAACTAAATTATAGTAGTATGTTATACATTGAGAAAGGATGGAAAAAAGACAAAAAACAATTATCATGAACTTTGTGTCTCTTGTCACTGTTATTGAGATAAAGTAATCATTACTGTGTTTCTTCTTGTCACAGTTATTGAGATATAATCACACATTGCTGGCTTAGTTTACAGATTAACCGCAAATTGCCCGTGCAGCAAGTGCTTCGACTGTACTTGCTACGTATCCAATTCAAAGTAGCTAACTCGATAAAAGTAGTGGTTAAATCAACAAGTAGCTTATATCTACCTACATAGATTTAGCACTTACGATGCCTTTCTCATATAAAAATAAAGTTGGTTGTTTGCAGGTGGAAAACTTTAATAAGCAGTAATTGTTGAATGAAACACTAGTATATATGGAATTATTTGGCGGGCAGGAGATAAGTCGACGTAGCTCAGTGGACAGAGCAGTTGACCGGAAATTAGAAGGACGTGGGTTCGAGTTCCGTCGGCGGCATGTATCTTTTCTGGCGAGATATTTTCAATGTTGATGAGTATTTCAGGCAAATAATTATTACTTATAATAATTGTCTACATGAGGTTTCTAAAAACTACCCAATCCCTTTATCCCACCAATTAAAGCAGAATGATGATACGTTTTGATGAAATTTTGAACAGTTGAGGGACAAAATAAAAAAGGAAAATTACCGTGTATAACATATTTGATTCCGAAAAACTCTGCCTGTGAAAAAAAACTCCGTGAAGCCTGGACATCGCCGAGAACTTCAGCTAGATTAGAATAAAAACAATTTAAATCTGCTTGGTAAACCAGTACCTAACTACCGATTTCTTTAGAAACCGCCCCTACAACGCGCGATACGCGATTGTCTGGTTGATTTCGAAGGTGTTTTATCACTCTTTACCATCTCCGTAAAAATTAATCAGAGAACAAAAAAAAACTTTTGCTTGAATGTGTCTCTTTTCTTCCGTCTTACAAGCTTATCTTACTTACTTTATACCAGAAGTTATGCAGGATTTGTGCAATGCAATATATTCGTACATATAATGTTCATAACACTCTATGCAGCAGAAAATAAAGTTAGTACCTATCGACATGATTTCATTATTCGATTTTAACGCAGTAACAATTATTTACGTTCAGTCAACCATAAAATATCGTGCGGTTTGAAGCAACATGTTTTCACTGGGTCGTCTGTATTAACGGCATAAATTATCTGTTTTTAAAACATAGTTAATAATGAGCTATTTAATGAAACATAACCACTAATTATTCGCTTCGATATTATAATAGAATTTAAAACAATGAATAGTTTTTCATATTCTGCGTAAACACACACATGTTAAATATTTTTGAAAGCGACACGGTCACTGGTGGCGGTATACGCACACAATAAATATTTATTTATACTTAAAATTATAAAAATAGTATTTGGAGAAGGTTATTTTTATTTTCACTGCTTACTAAATGAAATTATTAGTCGGCATGCATCAAAAACGTTTTAATGCAAGTGAAATACAAACTTTTTAAATCTAGAGGCTCTTTTATTAAATAAATAGTTCTAAATTTCAATTACGCATCAAATACGATAAAATCAAAAGGAATGAGCCAAAGATATTGAAATATAAGTAGATGTGCTATCTGCTGTTTTTACTATGTGGGTCTGCGCTTCCGGGTGTCGCCGATATTGTTTACCAATTAGCAAATAAACTAAAAGAACAAATAATTAACGAATAAACCAAACGAACGTTAAACTAAATAAACGAATTCTTTCCTTATTCCAAATATATTGTTAACCAATATTAATGCACATTTTTAAAAAATCAACGAAATGAACAAATTCTTTTTGTATGAAAACTACGCTAATTAGCGCGTAGTCCGGTGACATTTGCGCGGACACCATAGCATATATCTTCTGTATTTGAATATCTTTGGAATGGGCATATTTTCACTTGTTGCATTAAAGACAAAACCATAAAACCACCAAAGTTGTTCAACTGCCTTAAAGAGTGTGAAAACCCAATTCCAATGCAGCCTTATTACGTAGTTCTCGGTTTTCACACTTATACACTATCGACAACAATTGTAACATTGAGGTAATAAAGAACTTTGGCCCTGAGCTGGTGGTCAACTGCGATAAAATAATCCATTTTCAAAGCCCGTACACCGAGGCGTAAAACCAAAATCTTAAAAGGAAAGATGAGGCCTAAACACTAAACAGCTTTGCAACATCGATGTTTTTTTTTTTTAAATCCAGTAAGTAAATATATTCCACCGTTCAATTTTACCGTTTTGAAAATTTAGCATTATTGAGTCTTACTCATATTCAATTTTACTAGTGTTCAATTTCAATGACGATCATATTGATGATTGTTAGAGCTACAGAATAATAGTATATTCACGGTCCACCACACTAGGGATTCCTGTTCTGAGGCGGACTGTAGGTTATATAATAATAATTAACCTTTTTATTCTGGACTTCTGTTGGGTATGAATACTAGATAAATTCTTGTTTGTTATAATATATCCCGAAGCTCAGTTTGCCTCTTGGCATAGAGTTTTAGGTCGTCTTCTTATCTTATTTGTTGACGTCCTCTACTTCTCTTGCCATCTCTGGGATACTATTCAGTGACAATTTTGCACCATTTTTCTTGTGGATCGCGGATCATATGACCTGTTCATCTCCACTTTTGTTGGTCTATTCGGGTAACTATATCGGCAACTTCAGTTTTTTTTTTTTTTACTGAAACATAAAACTAAAAAATTTTACATTTGTTTACATTAAAACAAAAAATATTAGTAATTTAACAAAAAATATTAGTGATTTTATGAGAAACTACAGAAAAAAAGTAATAAAAATATAGGTTAGTTAATAAATGATTCAAAGTATTGATAAGGCAAAAACATATTTCTAAATAATAACTAAAGTTATGAGGTGGTATTATTTTTCGTTGCTTTCTTCCGATCGTATGTCAAGGGGTAATTTATTAAATATTTTTATACCCTTGAATATATAATGATGCTGTGCTGTTGTGGTTAATCCTCCAACAGATATTATTCTTTTGCTAATATTTAATTGTGGTTAATTATTTTTACTAAAGAAATTTTTATGTATTTGTAGTAGTGCAATTTTGTCATAAATTTTTGTAAGTGGGGGAACCGGGAAATCTTGAAAAACATTTATAATTGGGTAGTAATAGGGCTTTTTTAAAATGCTTTTTATTAGTATTTTTTGAATTGTTTCCAATGGGAGTGGGATTGATATATATGCACCCCCCCAAGCCACGATTCCATATTGTAGTTATTGGGACACCTGGCTGAGGTGCCTACTTTCTGCTGTCGGACTAGCTCATTCGGTCAGCAGAGCGCTAGGGACTTTCATCACCAGGGTGGTAGGTTCTCTCAGGGGCATGTGAGGAATTCCTGAAATAAAGTCTACCTACGTACCTTGTCAGGGCAATGAAACATCAGCTGCAGTAAACATGGTTTGTATTGGAGGGAACTGTTTAAATACAACAGGGGTTCATTTACAGTCAATAATAGAGCAGAGGTAGAATTAATAGCCTATCTATTCCGGGGTCATAGCTTAACAATCTCTCTCTATCGAGTCTCTCTGAGACCGATCATAATTACGCGTAAATTGGGAGGGACACACGGCAAAAAGGGAAATTAGCGGTTCAGGTACTCACAACAGCCAGGGCAGGTGTCTTGAGGGCAGCAAAAAGAGAGGTATCCAGGCGGAGCTGGTACTCTCCACGGGTTTTTACAGGCGAAACGGGACATCGCGTCTCCGTTAGAAGTTTCTCGAACAAAGTGCCGGAACGATCGGCGACAGAGCGGGCGCTCTCAACCAGGGGTTACAGGGGAATGGCAGTTGCTGGCCGTTGTCGGCCAGCCGCCGCGAGCGTGCCGTTCGCGGGCGCGGGGAAGGGGGCTGGCGCGGTGCACGGGCAGGGGTGTAGCGTAGTAATTTGTAGGGGTGTATTCCGGCGCATCGTAACATAGTACAGAGTGCGCAAGTGCATAATAGTATTTTTAATTATACAGTATTTCTTAGTCTAAAAAATATATAGATCAGTTTTCTCATTCTGTCTACTGTGGAATTTATTTGACTTTTCCATTTGATGTTATTATCGATTGTTATTTCAATATATTTTATTTCTTCTTTGCTACTAATGTATATACAGTTTGAGTTACAGGGTGCGATTCTAAGAAGGCAATTTCTTTCGTGAATTTTTATGTTTAGATTTATATTTGAGATATTCCTTGTTAGGCTATAAGGTATAAAATGGGTTTTTTCGACATTTAGTGTCAATAAGTTTTCGTCAAACCATAGTTTTACGATATTTATTGCATTAATAGCTGATATTTTGACCACATTCCAAGAATTTCCTTCAATAGTTATCACTTTATCATTTGCGTATGATATAATGTTTCCAATGATTGGGAGTTCAAAAAGTTCATTTACATATAATATGAATAGTAAAGGTCCTAAAACAGTTCCTTGTGGAATTCCAAAATCTATATTTTCTATTTCACTTAGTTCGTTGTTTACTTTTACCTGTTGAGTTCTTTGATAGAGATAGCTTTTTAATCATGATTTAGCTTTGCCAGTTATTCCTATATTATTTAGTTTATTAATTAATTTTGAATGTGAGACACTATCAAAAGCTTTACGGAGGTCAATGAATATACTTAAGCATTTTTTGCCTCTATCTAATGTTTTTTAAATAAGCTTAGTTAATTCTGCAATTGCGTCTTGTGTGCTAAGTTTATCTCTGAAACCGTATTGACTAGGACTAGGGTTAATACATTTTTAGTTTTCTGTATAATCAGTAATTTGTTTTTTTATTACTTATTCGTGTATTTTTGCTGTTGGATAATAAGGATATTGGGCGGTAATTGTTTACTTCTTTTGAATCTCCGGATTTATATACTGGGATTATTGTGGCTTTTTTATAGTTTGACGGGAATATTCCATATTTAGTGCTTACGTTAATTATATGCGTAATCAGTTTGGTTAGGAAATTGCAGTATTTTTTCAAGATTTCTGTAGTTATACCGTCTTATCCTGGCGCACTACCATTTTTAAGTGATTGTATTATGTTTTCAATATTTTTTCTGTAGTCGGTTTAAAAATTTAAAGATTGTTATTTGTTATTTTATCTTCATGTATATCATCAGATTGATAATTTTGGTCAATTTTATATGCAAGTTTTTTCAATTTGTTGAAAATATTTGCGCACATTTTTGGTCCACGGATAGCATTTATATTAGTTCCATTATTGTTTATGACATTTATTGTAGACTTATTTTTATTCATTATTTCGTTTATAGTGTTCCATGTTTTTTTAGGGTTTTCCTTTGTTAGGATTATTTTTTCCCTGTAATATTTTTCTTTTTTTTTTTGATAATTTTAATGAGCTTGTTCTGGAATATTTTGTATTCGTTTTTTACTTGACTATTGGTAGGGTTTTTTTGTATGTATGAAGAGTTTTTTCTTTTTTCCGGATAGATATGAGTAATCCTTGTGTAATCTATGGTTTGATTTTCCTTAATTTAGAACTAGGTTGATTATTTATGCATAAAGGTTGTACAGTCTGCGATATGAGCATTTCAAGTTTCTTCAAAGAAGTTTGCGCACATGTCTGGGTTTTGGCAATTTAGTATTGAGGACCAACATTCGTTACGTAATTTATTATCCAATTTTAAATTGTTCAGTTTGGAAATTATGTAAATATTTTTTCTAGAGACATTTAATCCTGAATTTTTATTTAAATCATAAATAAAAATATTTGTACGGTGATCTGTTATATAATTTTTCCATATAATAGATAATTTTTTCTGTGTGTTTAATATTGCTCCATATGTTGTCCAGGCATGATGGCGATTGGTTAACAAATTCTCTTGTGAAATTATTTACACATGATATAAAGTTCATTTTATACAAAGCATTTATATAATCTATTTTATTTTTTCCGTGGTTATTTCGACCAATATTAATATTTAAATCTCCTATTATGATACAATTTAAATGGTTTTTGTTACATAGTATTTTTTTTTAATTCTTCTATAAATAAGGGAACATCAGAACTGTGTGTTCGATATATTTCGATTATATTTAATGGGATATTATTTTAAATAAAATTAAATGACAAACAGTTTGCTTTGCATATGTGTATTTTGGTAATATTGATATCAGTAAATTTTTCTTTGGCGTATACTACAATTCTACTATTTTTATTAATCTAATAATTTGTATTGTAATTTTTGTAGTTTGGGATGATTGGTATATTAATGTTTGCATGTTTGTGCGCCTCGGATAGTATTATGAAATCTGGTTGTGAACATAATGTATTTAGAGATACCAGAAATTCATCCATGTTTCTATTTATAATTCTTATGTTTAGGTGCAAGATTGCTAATCTATTTATTACATTGTTATAGATCTTATTGCATTCACTGGCTGCTTCACATATGTATTCTTCTATATTTAGATTTTTATCAATTTCGCTTAAATCAAGTTAAAATTTTCCATTGCATTTATTTAGGTGTGATAAAATATGTATATATAATTCTACGAGTAAATGAATAAGTAATAATGCTCATAATTTGTGTTACGGTATTCTTGCTCCATTTCAGTTCATATCTGAAATTGTAGGTTTTGTTTTTTTTTCTGTTAGATTTATTATATGTTTAGGTAATACTTGGAGACATAGAGTGTTTATTTAATTGACAGCAAAAATTAATTTGATTCGTTTTTCTTTTGATAATGATTTCAATATAAAATAGCGTATGTATGAGTATATCAATAGTACAAGTGAACATATACTGTAGAGATTTGTTGCATATAGAATATTGGCAGCGTGATATATGGGTTAGTAATGTATATAATAATAATATTGAAATAATATATCCATAATTAGACTTTAGCATTCTATAATTTACTAGCCTTCGATAAACGCAGCTGTGTATTGGTATTGTATTATCTATTTTCTGGTAGAAATATAGTAATGTAGATGTAATGTAATGTAAAAAGAAACATAAGAATGTAGTATGTAGAAATGTGTTATCATGAAGAAAATATTCAGGTTTTTTATCATCAATAACGAGAATGATTTTTAAAAAAAATTTAGTTTTCTCCCTTATTATGCTACATCTCACTCTGTCTTGTTTCCTTATTCCTGTCAAATTTCTCTCCATGGCTCTCTGGCAGCGTTCCAACTTTTCTCTGTGGCGTTTGGTGAGTGCCCAAGGTTAACATCCATAGGTGATGACTGGAAGTATACACGTGTTGAAGACTTTCCTTTTTATTTGTATACTTAGTTCCTTAGATTTCAAGACTTCTTTCAAAGACCAGTATTTCTTCCATCCATTTGCTATTCTTCGCTCGATTTCTTTAGTGATTTGATCTTTGTGAGATGTTATCTGACCTAAATAGATGTAATTGGCACATATTCGAGTGGTTGGTTGTCAATTTTTATAGTTACTGGTTCAGAGTTTGAAAGCAATTTTGTTTTGTCTTTGTTCATGCATAGGCCGACTTTCACGCTTTCGTCATTTAGTGATTCTATCATTCTCTTTAGGTGCGTTGGGTTTTCCTCGAAAAGTACTTTATCGTCTGCATCTTAGGTGGTTCATCGTCTTAGGTGGTTCATCGTCTTAGGTGGTTCAGTTGTACACCTTGCACGTTGATACCATATTTTTTCCCAATCTAGTTTGCGGAAGATACTTTCCAGAGCAGCCGAGAACAATTTTGGTGATAGAAGGTCTCCCTGTCTTACTCCTCTCTCGATCTTGAACTTTTTTCCCAAGGTTTCTTGTTGGATCCTCGCTTCGCAACTTAACTATATTTTCTTTATAATATTGATGTAGTTCAAAGGTATCCTCTGCTGTTCAAGGCTATCCCATATAGCTGTGTGTCTTATGCTGTCGAAAGCTTTAGAGTAATCGATGAATGCCATGTACAGTTTTTTATTACACTCGTTATATTTTTCTACAAATTGTTTCATTGTATGCTTTTGTTTTTTTGTTTTTGAAATTTTTATTTAGATGTATGTAAACAATTTCATACATCTAGTAGGAAAATATAAAAAATACAATTTACGAAGTAGGTACAGTAACATTCACATTTACATTTAAAAAAAGAATACTAAATATAAAAGATAACTATACAAAAATACATTATAAAAGAATAAGATATGAGAATAACATTGGTAAGTAATCAAAAAATATTTTTTACATATAATGCACATATCCTACGAAAAGTGCTGAGACTTGAGGCTTCTAGTGGTCCAGGGTTGAGTATTTTTGTCTAAAGCCGGCTTGCTCCCGTGGTTGGTTTTCGTCTAACTTTGTACGTATTTTTTCCAGGATAACTTTGGAAAATACTTTGTAGATATTTGGCATCATACTTATAGATCTGTAGTTCCCTATATCTTTATTTTGTCCTTGTACTGTAGGTTATTATGGTGATAATTTTTATAATTTCCTTGTCTTCATGTTAACAGACCTCATCTTCATGCGTGCAGATCACATCTCCATGTTTGTTGATTTCCTCATCTTCATATTTGTAGACCTTATCATCATGTTCGTTGGCTACAGGTTATTGTGTTGGTTCGTAACTTTGATGACGATGATTTCCCCATATGTTTTTTATATGGTTTCATTGTGCAGCGTTAATGAAATTGACAGTACTTTAATAATTCGGAAGTTGGTAGGCAAAGTTATTAAAACCTCCAAATGGTAAACTTATATACCTAAAGAAAAGTGTTTTGTAAAAATATTTATTTTATTACCCATAGAAAAATTAACAAGTGTTGTAATCACAATCTAGTTGTAAATTACAATTTGGGAGGCGGGTATGGGTACTGCCGCCCCGGGAACCATTTATTGAATAACCAACATCTTTGCGATAGGTCACCCCAAGTGGTTCGCTACGTTTGGTAACTTAGCAAGGGTGCCCGGGTTCATGGGGGTGAGGTTTGTCCAGGTCTTGGCGGCGGATGCGTCTGCCCACCTGTTGCGTGGTGGGTCGGATCGAGAGAGACTGGTTGAGGGAGGCCTTTTGACCTTTCCAGCCGGACTATCTCAACCCATCGCCTTGCACCGCAGTTGGAGGGATGGATTCATACGTCTGTAACTCCTGGGCACACTGACCTCAGATTCTTACCCACCCCTCATACCTTTTTCCATCCCACGACTTCCTCGCCTTTTCCCTTAGAAGGCCCTCTACACAGCATCCCCAAAGATGACATATGCCTTGAGGGGAATTCCTTTCCTCAGGGCCTCCTGTGTGGAGCTAATGTAAAAAAAAACTGTTTCATGGAAGAGAATAGATTACATATTTCAACTGTTGTTTTAAGTAATGGTTGCAAAAAAACTGATGTATTCGTGATAAGTCAAATATACATGGTAGATACTAGATAGTATTTCGCACTAAAAACTAATTTAAAAAACGTCAGTTTGATACGCGAAATAAATCAAACCGTGAATGCGATTCGCATGCAAATGGTATTCATTTGAACTTTTAAAATCGAAATCGGCAATATTTATTTTGTAAACTACCAAAATATGGAGATTCAACCGTTGCACAAAAATGAATTCATTTTGTTTGGTATCGAACAAAAAATAATTGACCTTTTAATATCCATCTATTTATAACTAGTTTGTTCATCGGTTGGAAAATTTCTGAGTAACGTTGTTACGCTGAAGAAATTACCAAAAAATTGAGAAATTTGAATTAGGTGTGAAATTCCCGTCTAGTTTGCAAGATTTATAATAAAAGGCGACACGAAAGTTGTTCCCCTGACAGTTGGCCTCCTGAAATTATAATTATGATAAAACTATATTTTTTTGGGGATTATTTACCAATTTCAAACCTAAAATCGACTTCAAAAATACCTTAATAAGCCGGCCGGCGTGGTCTAGCGGTGAGGCTTTTGACTCGCAATCCAAAGGTCACGGGATCGAATCCCTGCGTGAGAAAATAAATTTTGTTTGAATAATTTGTATTATTTCACAATTAATTCATTTAAAATAATGTATATTGTATTTGCGGCACGTTCCAGAGTGGAAGATACTGTCAGTATCGCCCTGGTGTAAGACCACCATTCAGAATTGAAACGTTGCTTGAAATGGCGTTAGCCGTGTTTGGTGACTAGATCTGAATAGCCAGGTAGTTCCCCACCTTCCTCTTCCCCATCTCCTTCCCCTCCCCACTACCTTCTGCCTCACAACATGCAATGGTCTCACTGACTCCAGACGCGAGCAGCTGAAACTCTTGCGCGGTATTTCTATAAAAATAAAAAATAAAATGAAAATATGTTTTTACTTTTGTTGTTCGGCGGTAAATCCTCTCTGCACACCCTTTCGGGGACACTTAGTTATGTTTTGTGTAAATAGGTACACCGTATTTTTCCTAAACCGACTAGATTTTGTAAAAATATGTCGGGGGGCCAACTGTCAAGGGATTAACTGCCATATAACCATTATAATATTATGTTCAAAAGAAATTAAGGAAAAAAATAAAATAATTGAGACGACAAGATAATAAATACTGGCATGGAGTGTGTTGTTATAATTTTGTAAAAGTTATATAACCGCAATGCCCTTGTTGACCTTGATAAATTTTGTGATTTAGATCAACATTTTTTGTTATGTGAATATCTTTAATGTCTTTTTCGTTATTTGTATTATGGTGTTATTTATATTTGGTGTTATGCCGTAACACCCCAAAAACAAATTACGAAAATACTTCTGACCGTAAAAATCTAAAAAACGTATCTGATCTTTTATCGTTTTCAAATAAATAAAAAATATATTATGTATTAGGTATTCGCAGATATTTTGAATATATTTTCAAACATTTTGAAATACATAGATCATAGATCAATGTAAATCTGAGTTCTAGAGTTCATGGAATATGAGTTACTGACAAACAGATGGAGTCATAACGGAAATAAGTATTTTTATTAAAAAAATAATTAATCGGGTAAAAGATAATATACTGTAAACGAAACTTTTTATCAATCTTAGCACTTTAGCGCAATAAAACATCATGAGCCGCCAATGCTAAACGTAAATAATTGGAGAAGTTATTTTTCAATTAAGGCCTTTGTCAATAATTTTTTTTTTTAACTTGAAGCCTGATTATGGTATTATTCATATGTTCAGATTATTGTAATCCATCGGCTGAATTTGCCTTCGAAGTCAAATAATAATAATATTTGGATGATTTATATAGCGCCGTTTTTGTGAAAAATCACCTCAAGGGCGCTGCACAAACCTATAATACATTTCTAAAATCTATAAAAGTGTTTACGTTCATGTCTTTTTCGTAATTGTGTTGTGCAGTGTGATGGATTACTTTGTCTTTTTGGTAACGTAAAGATATAATTTTACGTATACGTAGTTGCTGTGTGTTCAGTACATCGAAGTCCTTAATAACTGTAGGTTTTTTTGCAATAACTTTAAATAAGGCTATTTGGGCTTTGTCGAGAGGGTCCATGTTTTTTCAACACCACCCCAACCAATCATACCATTTGATTGATATAACTGATTGGGATTATGCATATATTTTTACAATATTCGTTGACATTATGTTTCGGATGTTCTTAAAAAAATAAATGCTTTCTAACTTTACCCGCAGTTTTATTTATTTTTTTCTGTACATCTAAAATAGAGTCCGTGTTAGTGGGTTGCATTTGCAGTTTTTTTTTCAGATGTGCAGTCGTGTATGGTTTGATAAGTTTTCATCGAGTCTTGGTTAGCTTCTGGCATCTATGCTAAAAGTCATGTACTTTGTTTTGTCTTTATTGTCAACAGGTTATCGTCTAATAATCGGTATATAGGTTCTCAACGTGAACGATAACACCCCCTACGGGGCATTTCAGACTTTCAGGGGGGGCGGTAGAAAACCAAGGGAAAATTGGGGGGGCGTTTCAAACTTTCAGGCGGGGCAGTAGGAGACCCAAAGAAACCCATCCCACCCCAACCCATCTTGCCCCACCCCATTTTGCCGTATCCCATCCCATTAGGGGCCATTTCTCCCTATCGCATTACGCCCCCTCCGTCCTGGTATCCCATTACGCCCCCTGCGTCATGGAATCCCGTTACGAGTTCTCTTCCCCCCGTTGTGATAAATATAATCGTGACGACGTAGGGGGCGCTAGAAATAAAAATATTCTTTAAGTGGGCGAGGGCGAAAACGGTTGAGAATCCATGGTCTAACCAATAATTAATTTTTTTTTTTACATTACCTCCACACAGGAGGCCCTGAGGAAAATAATTTCCCTCAGGGCCTATGTCATCTGGGATGCTGTGTGGAGGGTCTTTTTGAGGAGAGGAAGGAATGAACATTGGTCTTGAAGAGACCCATGTTGTAGGAAGGAGGAAACACAGAGGCCGGCAAATCATTCCACAGCCAAGCTGTTGAACACAAGAACGAGTCGAAGAAACGACCCGTTCTCATGTGACAAATGTCAACTGTGTACAAATGTTGGGCACGCGTTTGGCGTGTTTCCCGACTATGCACCGGTGCCGAAGGGATCAATGATGCTAGTTCCTCGGAGCATCTTCCATTGTAATACCGGTAGAACAAGGATAGCATTCCCACCCGACGCCTGTGCTCTAAAGATTTCAATCCGTCTGTTAAGATGGGAGAATCTGTCAAACGGACCGCCCGTTTCTGCACAGAGTCGAGGGTATTTTTCAATTGTCCTGTTGGTTTCTTCAGTTCTTATACACACTTGAAAAGTGAATACAATAATGTAGTATCATCCCTTGGTAAACGCGTATAAAAATGGTAATTAGAACAAAATTTGCAGAGCAGAATATTCATAATTTTTCTCCCCAGGTGCATTTATAAGCGAACGACCCGGAAAATGTTCATCCAAAAGATCTCATTATTGCCGACTCGTTCTGGAATGTAAACTGCCCCATTTGCGGGAAAGAGATGCGCTGACTCACCGTGGCGAAACCCATAATTGCATGACACACCAATGAAGGTCTCTGATGACGAAGTCATAGCGAGAAATTTCTCAAGGGTATTAAATTTCTAAGGCGTGCAATTTGCCAACCTTTTCGTATTTATTTTTCAAGAGTGCAAATCAAGAATTTAAATGACATGAGTTGAGATTATTACGCCAAAACTATTATCATGAATAATTTAAACATAATGAAGGCCACACCGAAACAAAACGCCGAAAGCCACCTTAATTTAACCTACTAGTAAAGTACCGGCTCTAAAAAGAAATTACGCTTGCAACACAGTCTCCCTTCTACATACATACTCATAAATACACACTTTATCATAATCTACACATCTTTCCTGATGATGGACACTGTAACGCTGTGGGAAATGTTGGCTAAAGAAGGAGGAGTAGCAACATGGCATAATAACCTCATAATGAATGATGATAATCAAGGTTTTAAAAAATGATATATCGCAGAAGGATCCCAACTGTACGGGGCCAGTGGAATTATGGCATACCCATTTTAGGAAAATGTTGAGTTAGAAAAAATATGAAAGATCAAATAACTGACAATGGTTTAATATCCGTTAGGGAAGAATATCTTGTGGCTGAATTAAGTGTGGGGGGTAAAATATATGGGAAAGATGAAAGGTTTTAAGTATCATTGTCGTACCTTGACCAAGCAAGACCTTTCAATTTGGGAGGCGCCGCCTCGGGAACCATTTATTAGATAACAAACAACTCTGCCATAGGTTTCCCCAAGTGGTTCGCTAAGTTTGGCGACTTAGCAGGGGTGCCCGGGTTCATGGGGGTGAGGTTTGTTCGGGTCTTGGCGGCGGATGCGTCTGCCCACCTGCTGCATGGCGGACCGGATCGAGAGAGACTGGTGAGGGAGGCCTTTTGACCTTGCCAGCCGGACTGTTGCACCGCAGTTGGAGGGATAGATTAATACGTCCGTCACTCCTGAACACACTGACCCACATATTCCTACCCATCCCTAGTACCCTTTTCCTTCCCAGAACTTCCTTCCTTTTCTATCCTAAAAATACCCTACACAGCATCCCCACAGCATAGGCCCTGAGGAGAATTATTTTCCTCAGGTCCCCCTGTTTGGAGCTAATGCAAACAATGGCCATCTGAAGAAACGTTTAGATTCTGAAAGGTGACACTCAGAATATCTACCACTCCGAAAAATTTACCTCGGTGATGCCGTGGTTAGTTATCACATATTGAATCCTATAAATGAGACTTATTTGATTTGACAAACTCATTAAATTTTTATTAACATGGATAGTTAAATCTGAATCTCCAAATAGTCAAAGTTGTTTGTTTAATTTAAAGGCAAACTAACAAACAACAATACTTACTGTAAAAGCAAACATTGTTAATTAACATCTACAATAATTATGCTCATTCCGGCGTGAAATGCGAATCCAAACTTCAGACGCTACGGGAAAGTTTTTAATATGTATTTGGACAATTTTAGCGCTTAGACAACTCAAAGCTCTTTTTGTAATAAAATCACCCGAAGAGTGCTTCAAATGCTTGTTAGTACAAAATAACACTAGATACTAAAAGTTCGTAGACGACTTTAAAAATCTTCAAAGCATTTTATTTTATTTAATCATTGCAGAAAAGTTAATAAATGTCGCACATTAACATAAAAAAGACACTATCTAGATTGGAGTTAGTTCAAACAGAATGTTGCAATCATACTTAAAAATAGCAGCTAATAAAAATATGTGTTAAAATGAATATAATCTTGGAATTTCTTGGTCGTAGTACGTTACTAATAATAATAACGTAATATTTGTATAGCGCAGTTTTGTGTCATTTCACTTCGAAGTGATAAGGTCGAATTAGCTCGGTAGCAAGGCTAAGATCCTGGGTTCAATTCCTAAAAGCGACCATATGTTTTTCTGATTTTTTTGTTTGTTTTTAATTTTGCTAGAGCAATCCCGATGAGTTAGGCCTAAACTACACGAGCGGTTCTTCCGCCGCGGGAAACCGCAGCAGACACAATTTACTATGAGCGTTGTATGGCGCAAACTACACGAGCGGTTCTCCCGCCGCGGGAGCTCGCGGGAGCTCGCGGGAGAATTTCGCCCGCCACATGCAGCGGTTCTCCCGCCGCGGGTAACCGCCACTTCAAACTACACGGGCGGTTTCCCGCGATTGTATAAGGATCGGACGGTTTCCCGCGGCGATAGAATCGTTCTGTAGCATGGCGGGAAACCGCCACCCGTGTAGTTTGATATGAGCCGCCAGCTTTCTTGAGCGGTTTCCCGCGGCGGGAGAACCGCTCGTGTAGTTTAGGCCTTACAGAACTCATTTTACGACAGGAGGAACATACAATTCATGGGTGGGAGGACATAGTTACAATTTTACGTGGCGCAGTGGTTAGCGCGTTTGCCCGGAAAGTAAGAGTTCCTGGGTTCGAGTCCCAGAGGTGTCAATATTTTTTTCTTAATTTTCTGTTTCCAGATTTTCGATTGAGTTTCGCTTATATTGTCTTCATTTAATTGAATATTACAATTTGAGGTTTTACTGATAAAGTTAAAATAAAAATTAAAAATATAGGATTATTATAGAAAGCAATCACTTTGTGGTTTGACATATTTAATAAAATAAAATACTTTTTTGTTTAAAACCACGAGATTTATTAATTTATGAACCGACCGGTTTCGCTTTACTCAAGCATCTTCAGGGTACGAATTAATACGTATTACAAATTAATACGTAATTAATTACAAGTTAATACGTATATACGTAATTAAAACGTATTACAAATTGATACGTATATACGTAATTAATTACAAGTTAATACGTATATACGTAATTAATAAGTATTAATTTGTACCCTGAAGATGCTTGAGTAAAGCGAAACCGGTCGGTTCATAAATTAATAAATCTCGTGGTTTTAAACAAAAAACAAATTTTATTTTATTAAAAAATATAAGTTTCATAAACAATATATAGACGAAAAATAAAAGACAGGTTGAGTAGAACAAATAATAATAGAAAACAATTAAAGAAAAAAAGGAACAAGGTTATACAAATATGGATTATTACAACTAAATGTAAAAGAAAAGAAGACAAAAAGAAACAAGACAATTGAACATGACAAGTTATTAGGTACATAGTTTCATCCTTAAACGTACATAAAAAATATTCTTTTAAAGCATTACTCTAAATTTTTTAATTTTGCTGGGTTCCCTTGTAGATACTATCCGGAAGCGAATTATATAGTGTATAGGCAACATACTCGTAGTTCAGAGATTTTATCCCATATTTTGTAGTGTGTGTTTGAGGTATGCGGATTTTATTGCTATTTCGAGTACCTATTGTTTCAAATTTTCATTGGCTAGTCGCTAATATTGTCTTCAGTGACTAAATATTACAAATATTTATTTCAATTTTTCATATCGGCATCGAAATGACAAGCAATCTATAAATATTTACTTTGTAACCTTGATTTACGGTTTGCATTATGTGTACGTTATCGCAATATACTAATAAGAAAACAGGCTAGTTAAATCGCTCGAAAAATGGCTGCTAGATTATAACGGTCCGAAAATTTTTATCTCCCGGCTATGCACGGTTAGGTTAGGTAGGTCTAGTAGTCCCAGAGAGAGGCCGTGCAACTGCTGCCAAGATCCGGACAAACCTAAAGCCATACACTTGACGTTACCTATAGAAGTCTTAGTTTTCCATTAAATAGCTCCTGGGGTGGGGGTACCTAAACCTACAGAAAAAGAAAATGAGGTGCCAAATTATTTCTTAAACCCAGCAATATCGCAAAAAAAAGTTTAATTTAATATCATTTTCTCCATCATAAGATCCCAAAGTATAATGTTTAGATATAAATAAGTAAAAATTTTAAGTAGCCGAAAATTTCAACTACCCAAAATAATGAGTAGAAAGGTTCAAAACGTTTTGGAAAACTTTGAAAAGTTCTTGAAAGCATCGGTGATATAACTAATAATTTAAAGCAGATTACGAAAGTTCTACTTGAAGGCAGTTTCCAATCTTGGTGCAATGGGAAAATGTTCGTGTTTCAAGAAGCAGTATTAATTCGCCCAATTAAGGAGGAATCGTTACGTTTACCAGCCAAGCGTGCCGGAGAGAATGCACTTTGGGAACAACTGGAATCTCAATTAAATCAAACCCGGTTGCGAATGTATTTCACCAATTTTAAACACTCTATATTTTTTTATTTTTTTATACGCACCAGATTTAAATGTCCGGGTTAAATTTTCCCCACAGGAAAAACTATACCCTTTCACACAATTACCCAAATGATCATCTAGTCAAACCACGCTATGTAATTGCACTACATAGGTATTATAAATACAAAACAATACAAGAACAACATGTAAACCTACCAGAGACCAAATGCGAAAATAATTCACCGACTCCAGATATTTTCATATCAGAGGGTTCGGCTCTGTGGAATTCCTAATTTGACCTATAAATCCTACTGATCCCTCAATATAAATACTTAAAAAATCTTTTGTAATCGTACATGTATTTAAAATTACTGATTTTTGCATTTTTATATATAAATTCTTTGACAAATCTAATATGCCTAAATTTTGAATAAGAGACCTAGGTATAATGCCAGTAGCCGAAATGACAAATGGTAATATTTTTATAGTCTGAGAATGCCAAATTCTTTTAATCTCATTTCCTAAATCTGTATATTTTCTTATTTTTTCAGAAACAGATTTTTGAATATTACAGGAATTTGGAATAGCTACATCAATGATATAAGTTATTTTTTTTAAATTTTGTCATGTAAAACTATATCAGGTCTATTATGACTAATTGTTCTGTCTGTTAGTATAGTTTTATCATAATATATTTTATAAAATTCATTTTCTAAAAATGAATTTGGTTCATATTCATAATATGGTACTATATTACGGCAGTCAATCAAGTTATGTTTAATTACCAAACTTTGGTGGATTATTTTTAAAACCTGATTGTGCCTAAATGTATACTCTGACGGCGCTAATATAGAACATCCCGATATAATATGTTCTATAGTTTCCGGAAAAGCCAAACATTTTCTACATAAATCATCAATTTGATTTATATCTTTGATTATATGCTTCCTATAATTTTTAGTATTAAATATTTTTGCATAATTCCCATAATTATATATACTTCCTATAATTCATTAGTCCGCCCACTTCGGTTGTGTGTGGACGTATCTAAAAATTTCGTCTTTACAATATTAGAGGTTTTATTGTTACACCGCTACTAGCATTTGCCGCGAGTGAGGTGACCGCGGTCACTAAACCCAACCCATTATGGACGTGCTGCAACTAATAGAGAATATAAAAATTGAAATCTCAAATATATAGACCAAACAAGACTCCAAGGCCAAAACTAATCTAGAAACAAACATAAAACTTCAAGAAGAAAAATGGATGAACGAAAAAATTTTATTTTAAAACGAGATCGCTTCTCTGCAAAACAAACTAATAGAAAAATTAGAAAAAAAATTGAAAATGTGAGTTATATGGAAAAAAAAAACCTATGCAAGTCGACTAAAAGAAATACCAGAATCGAAATATTCATTGATTATTAAAAGTGAAAACACGAATATGACATCAGACGCGATAAAAGATCAAATCGTCAAAAAATTAAAAATAGCAAATTTAGGTATTGCAGTAAATGGAGTTCGCAAAGCCGCTCAAAATAAACTGATAATATCTTGCCCTACACGTCCAAAGAAAAATTGACGGATGAAATAAATAAATTGCTCAAAAAAATATGGTTGCCGAAGAATTAAAAAAGAAAAACCCCAAAATTTTCATAAGAAATGTACAGGCATATCTGACAGAAGAAGATATAATTGAGGCTTTAAAAACCCAAAATGATGGTATCAAAGATATTATGGATTATGATACAAAAACACTATAAAACTAATAAAAATGTTTAAACCTAAATCACAAAATGGACTAACAAACTATATACTGGAAACCAGCGGAGCATTGAGGTCTTACCTCATTGAAAAGGAAAAAATAAATATAGGATTCAGCAGAGTACGAGTGGTAGATGCCAACCCCCTGATGCAGTGCTACCACTGCTTGAAATTTGGACACACTGCACTGAAATGTTTGAGTAAAGATAAAAGCGCGATCTGCTTATATTGTGCTAAGGATCACGAATGGAAGGAATGCCCAAACAAAAACTCGGAAGAAAAATGTAGCAACTGTATATATCAAAACACTACTTTCAAGATGACCCTTAACACTAATCATAAAGCAAACGACACAAACTGCACTTCCTTTAAAAAGATGATGTATATCGCGCAAAGTCGCATCGATTATGATAAGGTATGTTTTGTATGTATTTTTATTCTAAAAAACAAAATCCAATGCTTTTAACTAAAACTCTATTTAAATACTTAACCTCTTTTTCTGTTAAGCTCAATAATATATGTCTTCTACTTACGAAATATGAGTATCTCATATCCTTGCAATTTTTTTCTTCTCTAACTATATTATATTCTGAATTATTGTCCGGTAACCACAGTGTTAACACGCTAGTATTGAAATGTATGTTGATGTTAGTCTATCCTTTGTTTACTTGTACATGCAGAAAAAATATTTATTGTTGTCAATTATTAAACCAAATATGTTCTGATCAAAACCAAAATCTAACTATGAATATATTGTTAATGCTTACTGCTATAAAAACATTGATATTTATAATTTGCCTTTATAAATCTTCACACATGTTTACATACTATTCCCGCATATTTAAATATTATTCAGTATGGGTGATTTGAACGGAGATTTTGACATATCAGAAATTGATTATGAACGTACTCACAATTTTGAAAATTGGTCAAATAAACATGTATTAGGAATTAATAATATAATAGCCATTAACCTTAACATTCGATCCTTATCAAAACATTTTGATACTTTCCTCCTAACTATTTCTAGTTCCTTGCAAAATATTGACATAATAACGCTATATGAAACGTCGATAAATGAAAATAATGTAAATCTTTACAAAATATCGGGTTTCAACTCTTACTATTTTTGTCGTACAAAAAGACCGGGTGGCGGAATTATTGTATACGTGAAGGATCATCTTACATTCGAAAAAATAAATATAGTAACAACTAATTTTGAATGCGTTTACGGCACTATTTCTATTTACAAACATAAACGTATACATCTATTGGCAATGTATAAACCTCCAAACACAAATAAAAAATTATTTCTCCATGAACTGGAAACTATATTGGACAATATTGACATTAAAGAATCCGTTTTAATACTTGGCGATACGAACATAAACATTTTAAATGAACTCGAACCGATTGTAATCCAATATGAAAACCTAATGGCCAACTTCGGATTGGTCAAAACTATTAACGATGTGACACGAGAAGCATTATTGTCAAACTATATAACGGCTACTTGTCTAGACCATATCTATATAAGAGAGAGGGAGACCATAGAAATCAGTTCGTGCGTATGTGAAACAATAATAGCTGATCACTACCTAATTGCAACGACGATTTATTTCTCTACCTACCACAAACACACTTCAGACAAATCGCACACTGAGTACTATACTGCACTCTCTAAAAAAAAGTTAATCTATTTATCTCTATCACTGAATGGAATGAAATGCTAAAATTATCTGAACCAAATGTATTGTACGAAGAAATGAAATCGAAATTTAAAAATATTTATGAATTAAGTAACATCACAAAATTTAATAAAAAATATCGCAATTATCAAAAAACTTGGATAAATGATAGCCTCATTGAAAATATACAAATACGAGATACTCTTTGGAGGAAATGGAAAAACTCACCTAACAACAAAAAATATGAAATCGATTTCAAAATATACAGAAATAAATTAAATAAACACAAAAAAATTATACTATAACTTTAAATTTAATCACTGTTTCAAAGACATTAAAAAAATATGGAATGAAATTAATAAAACTTTAGGAAGGAAAGAAAAATCCGGTTGTGATGAAGTCATATCAAAATATTTCTTAAAATCCAAATCGAAGGATGCAGTGGCAGAAAATTTTGCAGACTTTTTTGATGAGGGGGTAAATAAGTTATTACATGTATGTGATGTCCAAGCGTCAGAATACACGCCGGAATATTTAAACCAAACAATGTATCTACCACGAGCAAATACAAAGCAAATCGAATTAATTATCGGAGGTATGAAAATTTCCAAGACACCAGGCATAGATTTAATTCGTATGTATGATTTGAAAAAACATGTTAAATTACTTAGTCCTATAATCGCCCACTTAATTAACAGAATAATTGATACGGGCTATATTCCCGATGAACTAAAATGGTGACCCGACAATTCGTCCTGCGACAATTCATCTGGCGACAGTTCATCCGGCCGACAGTTCATCCTGCCGACAGTTCATCCTGCCGACAGTTCATCCCGCCGACAATTCGTCCGGCGACAATTCATCCTGCCTGATCATTTAGAAGATTTTTATTAAGTAAGTATGCAAAGAGGATATATGGCCGTCCAACCAAAATCGATATACTTATATCCGACGGCATCTTGATATTTATTTTTATATATATTTTTACTAACAATAATTTCGACTCTCCGAAGAAGCATGCGTGAATAACAAAATACGACATACTTATACTTATAGGTTATACTTATAGGTTAGGTTAGGTTGAATTGTCAGGATGAATTGTCGCCGGACGAATTGTCGGCGGGATGAACTGTCGGCAGGATGAACTGTCGGCAGGATGAACTGTCGGCCGGATGAACTGTCGCAGGATGAACTGTCGCCGGATGAATTGTCGCAGGATGAACTGTCATGGAACCAACTAAAATGTAGCATTGTAAGGCCTATCTTTAAAAATGGAAATCACTCTTGAATAAACTATTACAGGCCGATTTCCTTACTTCCTGCATTAGAAAAAATCTTAGAAAAATATATATCAATAAATTTAGATAAATACTAAAATAATTTGAGTATTATTGATGAATGCCAGTATGGCTTTCAAAAAAATAAAAGTTGCGATAAATTGCTCAAAAAATTTTCTAATCTTATAAATTCACAACTCAACTGTAAACAACATGTATTGGTTCTATTTATTGATTTCTCAAAAGCTTTCGACACACTTAGCCATATACAAATAATTAAAGTACTTGAATTTATAGGTATCCGGGGTAAACTCCTCTTATTCTTTAAAAACTATTTGTCAAATAGAAAAATAAGTGTGAAGATTTTAAATATAATTAGTAAATCAAGATACATCAAACCGGGAGTACCGCAAGGGTCAATTCAAGGTCCAAAATTATATATTATATATGTAATTGCTATGTGTAAGATTTTCAAAAAAGCTCGTCGATTCATTTTTGCTGATGATACTGCTCTTGTTGTATCAAATGAAAATCCTGAAATAGCTATACAAGAATTACAAAGAGATTTTAACGAGCTTCTCAAATGGGCTCATGATGTAGGATTAATTATTAATATTAAAAAAACCAAATGCATGTACATAAAATCACCAAGTTTGAAAATGTGGAATGTTCCTAAAATAACCGCTCATAGCTTTGACTGTATACATAGAGGAATTGTTAATGTTTGTGACTGTGAAAAAATCGATTTTACATATGAATATATTTATCTGGGAATAATTGTTGATAACAATTTTAAGTGGGATAAACGAGTGGCTAAAATTTGTAACCAGCTCAGATCCTTAGCTAGTAACTTTTACAAATTAAAATTTATTTTGCCTCATTGTACTCTTAAACTCATATTTTTCTATGGTCGAATCCATCCTTAGATATGGTATTCGAACTTGGGGACATGCAAGCACTACTTACATTAAATATATTGAAAATTTACAAACTGTCATAATAAAAAAAACAACAAATATTTACAAACAGAGACATAACTTAAAACTACCGAATGGCTCAGAGACCCTACTTACAATAAAAGGTCTCCACTGGTTCACTACTATTATGGATAATATGGGGGAAAGCCCGTACAAACACCTACTTGTACACAATCATACCACAAGATTTAGAGAAGGAAAGGGCCCAAAAACTCCTCGAATATTAAATAAATATGAAAGCCGTACTCTTGAATATCTAATACCAGTGATTTTCAATAAAATCAATAAAAACATAAAATTTGAAAAAAATGAGAGACTATGTCCTAAAATGATAAAACTATGGTTAATGATCGAAAACTCCATGTATCTTTGAATATCTTAATATAGCTGCCTACATATCTTGTTATTAGGCAGTTATATTGAAATATCTTTTATATTTACGATTGTAAGTTAAATTATCTAATATAGCTATGTGATCTATTCTAATGTTTCCTTAAAAAAATAGATGTATTTACAAATATTTTCATAGATATTATATTAAGAATGTTTAAATTGTTAGAACCTGCAGACAAGCTGCCATATGACAGCTTTGTGGGTCTACTCAAATTTTTGTACAAAATGTTTTCTGTAATTTAATAAATATTAAAAAAATTAAAAAATGACTCTATCTTGAATGGCAAGCATAAATCCTTCTATTTCTACGCTCAACTCTCCAATACTCAACCATTTGTTTGAAGAAAGCTTGTCAACATACGTTTGGTTGAGATAATTGAAGTGTTTTGCTTGAATACTTTTATTTGACCATGAATATAATAATTCCTGGTTAGTATTTATAAGAATGTTGGCATTCTCGTCATATAAATTTAATGGTGTAATTGAAATTAATTTAGATCTAATTATTTATTTATCATTAATTTTCAACGCCCTGATGGGCTTTTACATGGCAAGAGACAGTTTTTAAATAAAAAATATAAACAAAAAAATATAACTAGTAAACATCATATGAGAGGTAGGTATACAGATAAATTTAAGGAAAGATAGTGCAATACAATAAAAAAGAATGTTTCTAAGTTGTAAATGGCATAGAAATAAATTTGTAGGTATGTTAATAATTACATAATTTACAGGTGACTGATTAAATGTGATGAACAGTACATGACAAAATGCAAGATACGTAAAAAGAAAACGGTAACAAGTTTTTACATTGTAGATTAATATAGAAATACACAAATATATGCAATAGACCCATGTCATGCTCCTTAGATATCAAAATATTCTACATCAAAGTGTTGTTCAGATATTTCTTGAATAATGGTAAACTTATGTATATTAAATACATCAATATTTGAGGTGAATTTGTTCCCTAGTGTGTGTAATCGAGAAATTGGTGCATGTGTGTGGTAGTTGGTTACAGAATTATTGTTCCAGAATAATATGTTTTGCCTTGTTTCTCAATAAGGTACTCTGAAATCAATGAGATGCAGGAGTTCGCAACAATCTAATTCGGAGTGAATAATTTTAAACAAAAAAGTTAGGTCGTTTATTTTTCTTCTGTTTTCTTGGGAATGCAATTTAAGAATATTTAGTAAAGATGTGTAGTTGTGTTGAATAGGGATGTGTAACTTGAAGTTAATAAATCTTAAAAATTTGTGCTGCACTCTTTCGATATTTCTTATATGAATTTGATAATATGAGGATCAAACTATGGAATTGTATTCCAGCAAGCTGCGTACGAGTGACAAATATACGATTTTTATAACTTCCAACGAATCGAAGTCTTTGATTGTTCTGATTATAAATCCTAGTGTTTGGTTAGTTATTTGTTGTATATGATTTATAAAATTTAATTGCGTATCAAACACAACTCTAAGATCCCTTATTTCTTTGACTTTTTCTAAGATTTTATTATCTATTGTGTATTTGAAAGATGGTGGGGTCTTTGTTCGACAAAATGTTAGTGTCTTACATTTATCAATATTGAGGAATAAGTTGTTTGCGACACACCAATTTTGTAATTTGACGATGTTTGACTGTAGGATTAGGCAGTCACCTATATTGGATATTTCTTTGTATAATTTGATGTCATCCGCAAAAAGCAGAACTTCTACATCGTCGAAACAACTTATGATATCATTTATGAATATTAATAAAAGGATGGAGCCGAGATGACTCCCTTGCGGTAGACCACTTGTTGCATATAATAACTTAGATTTAGAATGTTTAATTTCAACAAATAAGATTCTGTTAGACAAATAACTTGAGAACCAATCCAACAACTTGCCTCTCAGTCCTAATGCATACAGTTTACTAAGTAATAATTTATGTGATACTTTGTCGAAAGCTTTTGAAAAATTTGTGTATGTAGATTCTGTCAACTTGTTTATTTTGTAAAAGATTCTGTAATATAGTTATGGTAAAGTAACAGGTTAGTAACAGTTGACCTACCAGAAACGAATCCGTGTTGGTTTTTATCAATTACTTTTAATATTGTGGATAAATTAAATCGAGAACAAGGGATTCAAAGATTTTCGGGAGTGCTGATTTTATGCATATAGGACGGTCGTTTTTAATGTCTATGTCGTCACCTTTTTTGAGAATTGGGGTAATATAACTAGATTTCCAACAGGTTGGAAATTTTTCAGAAGAAAGTAGGTGGTTAAATAATGCGCTGAGTGGACCTGATATTGCAGAAGCGCATTGTTTGAAAAATATTGGTGGGATGTTATCTGGGCCTGCAGATTTGTTAAGGTTAATTATGTACATATATTGTGTTCTGATATGTGTATGATGGTACGTTTTTATCTGATATTTCACATTCGTATACACTTTGGAAATGATCCGCAAACAAATTAACAATATCAAAGGTGCTATTGGCTTGCCATCGTAATGCATTGTAGGAGGGTAGTCTGTACTTTCATTTTTTTAAATTTTAACAAAATTCCAAAGATTCTTTGTTCCTGGTGCAGTTTTCTCAACGGAGGTGATGTGTGCTTTATAGCACAGTTTCGATAGTGTTTTACATTTCTTTCTTGTTTCTGAGAAGTTTGAGTAGTCGTTGATTTGGTGAGTCAGTTTAAAAATTTTGTGTAGCTGTTTTTTTTTTGTTTCAGTAAGAGTATAAGATCTTTGGAGAACCAAATTGGATATGTTCTGTGTTTTGGTGTATACGAGGGGACATGAGATTTTATATTTTCAGTAAATGTTTCATGGAGTTTTTCTAGAATTTGTTCGATATCACTGTTAGTGGTCAAGAAAGTCCAATCAGCGTTTTTGAAGTTGAGTGTTGTTTGTTTCAGTGGTGGATTGTTCATGTACATATTTACTATAATGTGCAAGGGGGGGGTGATAATTATCCACCGGAACGAGCTAATCGTATTATAGATCTTGTTTTCAATTCCAAGGGGATAATGAAACTAATTTTACCTCACCAGATATTAACCATTACCTACTTGATGTACCATAATGGGCGGGTATGGGTACCGCCGCCCAGAGAACCATTTATTGGATAACCAACACCCCTGCCATACGTTACCCCAAGTGATTCGCTATATTTGGTGACTTAGCAGGAGTGCCCGGGTTCATGGGGTGAGGATTGTCTAGATCTCGGTGGCGAATGCGTTTAACCTTCAAGAAGGCGCGCGGAGTCGAATCGACCGCCCTTAAAATGTTTTTATTTATAACTTCTAACATTTTCGTCACAACTTTTTCTCGTCTCAAGTAGCCTTTTCTAAGTTCACTACAAACAAAACAAGCTATATAGCCCCCCCTCTCCACCAGCCCCGTGTTGTACAAATAGCTTCTGTTATAGTGGCGGCGTAGGCGTCGAAAGGACTACGCGCGCCCGTCGTCGAAAAGCTTAAGCGCGACCCTGTGGATAGAAATATTTTTCTACTATTTTGAATCAAGTTGGTGTTTTGTTACTATTTTATATACTGTGGGTGTACCTACGAGCTTTAAGGATAGAATTATATTAGATCACTTGCAGATAAGTACTCACGACAGGACCAATGAACCAAGTACAGTTCCACTGCGTGTAGAGAAAGCTGCAAAATATGTCCGGCTAAAAAAAGAAGGCAATTAAAAACCCAATGCACATCTTATCGAAGAAATATTTGGAAAAACCACACTGCATTTATTTATAATCAATATTATCATGACGAAGAGACTGGCGACGAAACAAATTAGACTATAACAGCCTTACTAAAAAACCCAGTGAAAATTTTATTCAATTGACAAACGGCCGCGGATGTGAAAACATTACTAATTAAAAATTTGTTCTTTGAAAGAAATACACATGGTTTCCACGGCCTGAGAGGGTAGTTTATCTCTGTTTTAACCATTGATGTCCGAACGATATTTGTAATTTTTCCATAGTATTTTGAATGTTCTATATATTTCTTATTTTTGAAGGTGTCGTAAAAACAAATACCATTTATGAAAACTAGATAAAATTACCTTTTTGATTTGAGTATTTGAAATACACTTTAGCTTTCAAAAACTGCCATATTTTATGATTCAAACTCGGAAAAACATGGAAAAAAATTTCCTCCGACAACATTTTTGACCAAAATGTAGAGAAATTTAAATAAAATCAAAATTTAAAAAACACAGTCCTTTTATGTAGTAAATTTGGAAGGAAACTATCACCTCACTTTTTTATCGTGTATACAATAAAAAAATAATAAAAAATTTCAAAGTTTTTTTTATTGCCAAAAAAATAACTTAGAAATAATACCGAAATTTAAAACAGATTTCTTGCATCTCTAAAGACGTTAATTTTTTTGATACGTTTACGAACACATGTATTAGATTTTAATATTATAAAAAATTATCACTTTTAAGAAATTATTTTAAAATAAAGATCTTAAAATGAAAATTTTATCTAAGTAACCTATAAAAAACAATATTCTGACAGTTCAACTTTGAAAGTACGGCCTTTGTACAATAACTTGATTAAACTGATGTAAAACGCACAAATAATATGGTAAATATATCAATTATGTGAACAGAAGAGTAAATTTGTCACTACAATAGAAATTATTTAGTAAAATCACAACATTTAGGCACTAACAAAATTTTCCATATCCCGCCATAAACACACCGAACTGTTTTGTCATCGCGGGCCGATATGCAGCGGCGCACCAATAATGCCCCTAGCGGAGAAGAATTAAAACAACATTGTTTCCTAGGAAATTAAAACCATTTACAATGTTGTCAGATCTTAATGCATTTTAACAGCGTGATCATGCAAGAAACGTTATTGGTAATAAAACGTGATTTAGTGTATACGGGGATTAATTATGTTATTTCAATAACACAGTTAATTGGTCGCGCTGTGGTTTTTTTTTAGTAAGGCTGTAAGTAGTTACTTTTTGTTTTCTAGATCTTTTATTTTATACTGTTTTTTTTTCCTATTTAAGTATAAAGATTTGTGTAACCAAATTGTTTCATAATCCAAAGATAAAAGCTTAAGTCTCCAGTTTATTTTTTTTTTTTATTTTGATTTTTTCATAATGATTATGTAAGTCTATGTTGTCAAATTGTAAACCAATCCAAATGAAAAGAGACTTTCTAATTATAATGTTATTTATTTGAATTAAAATAATTTTCCATTGCTAAATATTTTCCTAATATTAATATGACTATTTAATTTTAAAAAATAATCGATTCTATAATAATTTGGTGTTTTAAATTCCATAAATGTCCAATTATATCCAGTCAATGAATGGTCCAAAAGGAGGTGTTGAGTGCGTGAGCAGGAACCTAAGCGATTCCTTCAGAAACTTGTTCAGGGTGCTTAGGGTGTGAGAGTCCTAACGTCTAGGTGGTGAGCTAGGGGGGGAGGGGGGGGGAAGGTCCCAATTTTCGGGTTTCCCCTTATATCTCGAAAACGGTGCGTTGCAGAGGAAAATTTTTTTAGAATACGTTAAAAACTAGATAAAATTACCTTTTTGATTTGAGTATTTGAAATACACTTTAGCTTTCAAAAACTGCCATATTTTATGATTCAAACTCGGAAAAACATGGAAAAAAATTTCCTCCGACAACATTTTTGACCAAAATGTAGAGAAATTTAAAAAACACAGTCCTTTTATGTAGTAAATTTGGAAGGAAACTATCACCTCACTTTTTTATCGTGTATACAATAAAAAAATAATAAAAAATTTCAAAGTTTTTTTTATTGCCAAAAAAATAACTTAGAAATAATACCGAAATTTAAAACAAATTTCTTGCATCTCTAAAGACGTTAATTTTTTTGATACGTTTACGAACACATGTATTAGATTTTAATATTATAAAAAATTATCACTTTTAAGAAATTATTTTAAAATAAAGATCTTAAAATGAAAATTTTACCTAAGTAACCTATAAAAAACAATATTCTGACAGTTCAACTTTGAAAGTACGGCCTTTGTACAATAACTTGATTAAACTGATGTAAAACGCACAAATAATATGGTAAATATATCAATTATGTGAACAGAAGAGTAAATTTGTCACTACAATAGAAATTATTTAGTAAAATCACAACATTTAGGCACTAACAAAATTTTCCATATCCCGCCATAAACACACCGAACTGTTTTGTCATCGCGGGCCGATATGCACCGGCGCACCAATAATGCCCCTAGCGGAGAAGAATTAAAACAACATTGTTTCCTAGGAAATTAAAACCATTTACAATGTTGTCAGATCTTAATGCATTTTAACAGCGTGATCACGCAAGAAACGTTATTGGTAATAAAACGTGATTTAGTGTATACGGGGATTAATTATGTTATTTCAATAACACAGTTAATTGGTCGCGCTGTGGTTTTTTTTTAGTAAGGCTGTAAGTAGTTACTTTTTGTTTACTAGATCTTTTATTTTATACTGTTTTTTTTCCTATTTAAGTATAAAGATTTGTGTAACCAAATTGTTTCATAATCCAAAGATAAAAGCTTAAGTCTCCAGTTTATTTTTTTTTTTTTTTTTGATTTTTTCATAATGATTATGTAAGTCTATGTTGTCAAATTGTAAACCAATCCAAATGAAAAGAGACTTTCTAATTATAATGTTATTTATTTGAATTAAAATAATTTTCCATTGCTAAATATTTTCCTAATATTAATATGACTGTTTTAATTTAAAAAATAATCGATTCTATAATAATTTGGTGTTTTAAATTCCATAAATGTCCAATTATATCCAGTCAATGAATGGTCCAAAAGGAGGTGTTGAGTGCGTGAGCAGGAACCTAAGCGATTCCTTCAGAAACTTGTTCAGGGTGCTTAGGGTGTGAGAGTCCTAACGTCTAGGTGGTGAGCTAGGGGGGGAGGGGGGGGAAGGTCCCAATTTTCGGGTTTCCCCTTATATCTCGAAAACGGTGCGTTGCAGAGGAAAATTTTTTTAGAATACGTTAAAGCTCATAAAATTATCTACAACTTTTATTAAATTCGTAATTTTCGAAATCCCAGCCGTTTTGAGTTACATGCTCCACAAATGTAGATATTTTCGAAAAAAATCATTTTCCCTCACATTTTTCATCAAACATTCCTTCATATCGTCTAAAATATTAATCAAAGACAGAAATTTATTAGAAAAAAAATTAAAAAGGATTTAATTTCCTTTTAGAATATATATATACACATTTGCAAATTAATCTCCAACCAGTAAATATTTACAGCAATTTTAAGTTTTTTAGTAAAATGTCGTCATTTTCAGAAAAAGCTATTTTTATCTTATTGCTGACATACCACTTTTGTTTGGAACAGATTGTGGGACTTGGAATTGAATATCATTTATGTTTAGAGTTTCTAAAACAATTAGTTTAATGACTCTAACTTTTATTGGACGTTCTGTGGAGAACCACATTGATGCGATCATTCAAAAACCGAAGAGGCATAACAGGAGGCAGAGGTATTTCGCACAATGTACTCCGCAAGTGGTTAGTTGTTATGAGCGCAAATCATGAGTATCTAAGATGATCTGCACTTCCCTTGAAGAGTTTGCACTTCCCTTGAAGAGTTTTGTGGAGTCTTCTTCAGATCAAGTGAACAGCACAAGGACCACAGACAAGCCCGCTGGATTATAGATACAGCGGACATTGTCAAACTCAGTTAGTGGTTTGATGCGCATCCTCCCTTCTCACAAACCAGTGATATAATGTCAATTTTCAGTGGAGTCGTCGGAGATGCTACAATAACTTGCTACAATGCTGTTCAAGTTGCTGAAAAGGCAATGAAAGCGATAGTGGGCTTGACAATTTCAGATATCAAGTTGTCCCGCAAAGATCGGGCATTCCCAATGTGACTTCTGTCAGCTCGTCGATAAAAGTTCACGATGAAAGATCTTCTGTTGTAATTGGCAAAAGGGTGTCTCCTTCGTGTTTCCACCCCCATTCTTCAGGGGGCAGCTCAATCCCGAGCCACTGCTGAACTTGGTGGTATATCCGCCGGGAATGCTGTTTAGCTGCTCTTTCTGTTCCTGCTCACGCACTCTACACCTCCTTCCTCGACTGGACTATTGGTCTTTTAGGTTACGCGCGACCGCTACCGTTACGAATGACCGCGCGCCTGCTTGAAGATTAATTACCTACTACAAGGCATCCGCCGGACTGTCTTGATTCATCGCCTTGCACCTGGAGGGATGGATACATACGTCTTTTACTCCTACCCTACCCCCCTCAAATATTTTTGCTACCCAAAACTTTCACTTCTTCCTTTCCCTAAAAAGTCCCTCCACACAGAATCCTCAAACATGACATATGCTCTGAGGGATTTTTATTTTCCTCAAGGCCTCCTTTGTGGAGCTGTTCTAAAATTAAAAAAAAAAACGATTTAAATGATGATTTTTAAAAACCAATCGTTATAATGGGTCATATTATATACCATGCCTAAAATAAACAACAAAACAATTTAATAAAATTGAATACTTATTACAACAGTAAACAACACCTTGATTCAGTTTGGTTTGAATTTTGTGTAAACCCTCGATGATGTTATAATTATTGGATAAATCAGGAATTAAGAAGAAGAAAAAAATAATACGAATATGTTCAGCCATTTATATACCATTACCCACTGTGCTGTATTTTAATAGCGAGAGGCCACCAGACTCTCTAATGTGCCATTACCCCACGAATAGAATAATTTTTCCTCTTTCCGTTTCACCACCACGAGTTGCGCCACCACAAATTATTGCACTACCAGGAAGTACCACCACACTGCCACAAGTTCTATCACCAGCCACTGCAGGCTTTACTAGTACAGGTGTGCACTATACACTCTGTAAAGCACAAACGACGCGATGAAAGAAGCTAAGACCGAGTCTATTAATGATAGTATTACTCTTGATGACGAGACTAGTTAAAAATGTCAAAATGAAAATAATTGTGGATATTTCCGCAACCATTATTGCGAAGATGCGAAGAGCGGTGGCAATGTGTGTTGTATGTTGTATCATACTTAATTTATTTTACATTCTTGATCGCACCTTCAACTATCGCAGGGAGATTATTTAGATAACTAATATGTTTTTTTGTTTTAAATATTAAAAGATCTCTTTTTTGGTTTAATTTATTTAAAAAAATCTTGAAACAGTGCGTATAATCACTCCGGGATTTCTAGGCGTCCTATTTGGAAATTTCCCGCCCTCATTATAAAAATAATACCACCGAATTTTAATATGAAAATATATAACCTACTTTAAGTGTTAGAGAGCCATTGATAGCACTTATTTCTATCCGTTTACCGGTATTTTGAAGATTCACGATATAAAAATAAATAAATAAAGTTTATATTTTTAAACGCATGATTTTTGCGTAGGTACTGTATATTTTAAAATTGGCATACGTACTTTAATATGTTTTCTACAGCCTAACTGTAATCACAGATATAATTTATATACGCACATGGTTTTTTTTAATACACATGATCAATGTTTTTTTAAGAAAAAATATTTTAGTAATTGTCAAATGCGAAATGTCATGAACAAATAACTCAGAGGGGATACGAGACATCTCTTATTGACAAGTGAAAAAACTCAGTTATCATTGTGATTAACCTAAGTATACAGCGCGCGGGAAGTTTTGAAATAATTCCAATATTTTTTTATTTTTTTTCTTTATTCATAGCTTTGAATGGTTACGTCATTTATGGATTTTTCGACCACCATGCTAGGCTTATGCCCGTATTATGGTGGTCGAAATGCTTTAAAATAACTCACATTGGCCACATCCTGGCCAGCGAACGCTCGAGGATGTTTGCAAATTGGCCAAAATGGGGCCAAATATGCTCCAGAGGATAAATACATATATTACAGAAAACATTAGAAAAAATACAACGGGCGACAATCAAACCCATCCTCCAAGATTCGTGCCGCACAGACTCGAGAGAATTTACAATACACTAGACGCACATGCGAAAAGAAACTTTAATTACTACGCGAACAAACTTTATAATTGCACGCCTACCACACTGAAACAACTAAGTACTACGAGTACGTAACTCTAAATATACCTCCAACTATTTACAAAAAATATATCACAGTCTGGATTAAAAATAGGGTTATCACGGTAATCACTTTATACTACCTATTTTTTTGGTCTAAATTATACATAAGCTAAGTGTTTGCTTACAAAAAAAAATCAAAAAAGTATTACACCAATCAAACATAACCCAACTCAAATTTTAAAAATATAATTGACAAATTTTCTTTGTTTTTTTTTCCGCAAATTATACCTACAATGTACCTTCGTATATTGTAACGTTTCAATTAATTAATTAACAACGTGTAGAAATAACGTTGGCTTCTTCGAAAACTAATTTGTTTAACAGTCTTGTCCTGCAGATAAAATCCCGGTCTTGGCAAAATCCAGTAACTCGCGTGAATTTCGAATACGTACGATCTCATAATTAATATTGTTTCAACAAGTTCGCGTGATACAGGCAGATACGAGCACTAGAACTGAAGTTCACAACTGAACTACCATAACGACATCCTTTCCGGAGTTCGGAAGTTCTCATATACAATGTACGAGTGTTTATCAATATTCCTATGTATTCTTCAACGTCCCTATGTGTTCCTATGTAATTATCAAAGCCATTACATTAAAATTGGTGAATTGACTCAACACCACCTGTCAGCAATAATCCAATTCAGTTTTCTGAAACTTCAAACTATCAGTCAATTATCTATTTTTCTCTGAAAAGAGGAGAATGTCTGTGACAGGCAGGCAAACGGGCCTAGTCTTGTTTTATATAAAAATCTAAGTTTTATTTCGAGATTGATGAAATTTTGCACACTTGGCCTTCAAAACAAGAGAGAGGTCACTATATGTATAAGATTTCTAAAAATCACCGCTGTCCCCTTTCCCATTCTTTAAGCAGAGTTTTGATACTTCGTAATGAAATTTTACACACTTGACATTCAAAATAAAAAGAAAATCTCTCTACATTTGATTTCAAAAAACTCTGCACAAAGCCTGAGCAACGCTGGGGGTCTCAGCTAGCATAAAAAAAAACTAAATAAAGAGATTTTTGAATAACAAAATTGAAATTTGTAGGGACCTGCTGCTAATCAGCAGAATGCTGTTAAGAGGAGTTTAGAATCCTTAAAAGAAATAGTATCCTGACATGAACACTGACAGAGGGAACCGTCTGGTCCTGAAAACGATTAGGGAAAGTGCCCTCGACTGTTAAATGCAAGACGTTACAGAGCCAGTCAACTTCATTATGATCGTTACCGCCGCGAGATGCAACTAAACTATTTATAAGCACGGATGTTGAAATGGTGCAGCATGAAGCATTTACTTCGGTAGTTGGCGTGAGAAACCATAGACAGAGAACGCTTTCAGGACGAGAGGTTCTTCTTAACCGTGGAATATATTGCGTGTTCCTAGAAAACAGAAATGTGCACTGAACACTAGACGCTAATAGTTTATAAATTACTCCATTAAAGCAGCTTCGGGAAGATCTTGTGAAGAGAAGGCATTTTAGCAATGGCGCTAATTATTTTACTTTCATGGCATCTTCGAAATGAACTTTCTTCGTGTTTATTAAATCATAGCGAAGCGAAGCAAATTCGAAGAAGGTTAAGAGGGTATAACCAGAGAAACCCGGAAATATGTCATTATTAATTAAAATTTTAGACGTATTGACTCTTTTCCTCAAAAAATTATAAGTCCATTTCGAAAGATTGTTATTTTATCTTGTAAAAATGAGTTTTAAATTTTGAGAAAAAATGTTAATTTTTAGTGTAATGAGGTTATACCGTAGGTCGTTGGCAGATTTGTCAATTTTTCAAACAACATTTCGTATTATACAATACACTTTTAAAATCATATAAACATGCATTAAAATAAATCAATAAATTATCTGGGAAACGCATGTTTCAGAATTTTAACTCTAGTTTAAATAAAATCATTAAAAAAAGATCCTCGCACGTATGACGAAAATACTTCAGTTTGCATATTTATTTACGGTCTTACAAACTAATGTATTAAAGATTTTTTTAACATTCTTATTTTGCTTAAATATTATTGAAAAATGATAAATACTTATGATCAAAAAATAATTACAAAAAGTACATGATTATAATAGTTTTATCATCACGCCTTTCAGCATTTTTGGATGAAGGTATAAATTAAAACAAATTTGAAATGAAATAAAATCGATATTGAGTTATTATTTTAAAAAGCTGGTACGGAGAATAATTAATCTTTCTTATTGGAACCGCTCTGTATGATCGTATGAACATCTTTTGACGAAATGTAGATTACCCATTAATTTTTTAATTTTAGAACGTTACGTAGGTGTACCGACACCACTGAAAGGTTACGAGTGAACACAACCGATATTAATAGCGTACGTGACATTCTAAATTACATTATTCTTGTTCTTATTATAGATTTTTCAGTAAATAATGATAAATTTATGCCGCCGTTCTTTGAATAGTTGGTGGTGTAATTATCAGCATAGCTGCCCTTCCAATTGGTTGATAGGGGTTCGATTCTCAGATGTCGGATTTAAAAAATATATGTATATTTGTAGTTTGTTTTTAAAAAAAGTCTGAATCGGGGTTCGATTCTCAGATGTCGGATTTAAAAAATATATGTTTATTTGTAGTTTGTTTTTTAAAAAAGTCTGAATCGACGCAAGTTAATAAAAAGAATAGATCGTTTCTACGATTGTTTATTAAACTCAATAACTCGCGATTGATTTCTGAGCAGCTTTTTAGCGTTTTATCCCATTCATGATTATCTTCAACACCCTGATTCACTACCTCTTCGTAATAAAACCCTTACAAGCAATCTCAAAGACGATATGAACAAAATATAATACCTGCATGTATTTAATATATATATATATATTATTAAATAATATATCATACATATTACCGTTTGTTTTAAAGTAAATATTCGTATACTTCAATGTTTAGACAGGGCTTGCAATCTTCTGTGGTGAAAAGGGTAAGGAAACCTTCTTTTTTTTACATTAGCTCCACACAGGAGGTCCTGAGTAAAATAATTTCCCTCAGGGCCTATGTCATCTTTGGGGATGCTGTGTGAAGGGTTTTTTTAATGAAAGGAAGGAGAGGAGAGTTCTGGGAAGGAAAAGGGTTCAAGGGATGGGTAGGAATCTGGGGTTCAGTATGTCCTGGTCATCCGCCTCCAAGACCAAGACAAACCTCACCCCATGAATCCGGGCACCCCTGCTAAATCACCAAACGTAGCGAACCACTTGGGGTGACCTATGGCAGAGGTGTTGGTTATCCAATAAAGGTTCCCGGGGCGGCGGTACCCATTCCCGCCTCCCAAATTGAAACCTAACAGTAAGCCGACGGTTTCATAAAAGTAAGGTTGTTTTCATTACCTATAAGTGGACCTCCGTAGTGTTCTGTGGGTTGAACGTTACAGTAAGTTAAATTCTAATAAATACTTAATCTTTGTGATGCAATGGGACACTTAAATCCAATACCGTATTTTGTTCGCGTACCAAGGATAAGCTTTTATTCTAGAAGATTGTGGTAAACATATTATGTAAATTATGTAGATTCATGTGATAAATAGTTTGGTGATCTGGTTTCTAGGCCCCAAGAATCGCTAAACCAAATTTCATTTCTTTCGGTGTTACCTAAATAAAGTTTTGAATGTATGCCATTCACCTCTGTAAAAATCTTTTGACTTAGAAACATTCGGAGCTAAAATAGGACCGTTTATTTTTTCAAAGGTAAAAACTGGTACAAATTTATTATGGAAATTCCTTACAAAATACATGCCCTATTTTTCAAAAAAGCTTTGAATAGTCTCTTATTTATATTCATACCTCACCCATACAGAACTCACTGAAGCTTTATTTTGTTATCTGCCATTCACGCGTCATTATCCAATGCTGGATTCAAGAATATTTATATTAATGCGTATTTGGTTTTCTTATCCAAATATTTCTTCTAAAAAATCTAAAATTCATATTAATAAATTCATATAATTAATTCATTTTCAAATAAAAAGAATATTTATATTAATTTTGTTTTCTTATTCAAATATTTCTTCTAAAAAATCTAAAATTCATATTAAAAACTTAAAAGAAAAATTTTACTGGTAAAATCTGACATCTTTTAATTCCTCGCGTCAGTTCGCAATGGAGAATTAATTCGATGCTTAACACAATCCACTTACCGATTTACCCGATGATAAATTGAATAAAGTCAAAAGAATTGACACGAGAAAAAGTCTTCCTGACTTACAACTGGCGTTTTTTTTCGTAACTACCTCATTTAGTAGCTTCGGGTTCATAAATCACGAGGCCTCCGATCGTAACATCGATTCAATCATCTCAGTCTGGTGACTTCGGGGAAAATTCAGGGCTTTTGGGCGAACCCTTTAGTTTTTGCGAATAACCCCGGATCGGGGAGCAGGCTGTAAAATAAAATACATTACCTGTCATCAAATTGTTCAAAATTGCTTCAAATACCCTGATAATGAATCTTCCTACTGGATTTAAAGCCGCAAACTGCCAACGCTCAGCTCCCATCTCAACATCGCGACAAAATAGACGGCTCTGTTAATAGACGAATTTTATCTTTTTGATTAAAGCATATCCACACATTTACAATATACAGTGAGAAGTTTTATATGTTCATTTTTATTAATTCTGATACAATTGGTTTTGGTGTTATGCCTGCCTCGATAGAAACTCCTGTGTTGAGAGCAGGAACAGTTTATAATAGAAATACAAATAACAACAATATGTTTAATTTAAAATAAAAGACAATCAGCATTGTACCATTGAAAATGTACTAATAAATTAGTTTTGACAAAATCTTGATGTTAGATCTATCTTGGCTGATGACCTAATGAGTTGCGTTAGAATCATGCCTCATTGAAAATTAAATTAAGGAATGAAAATTGAATTAAGCCATTAAAAATTTTATAAGTATTACAAGTTGCTTAAAGTAAGTGTTTCACAAAACACCGCCATTGAATAAATATTTTTAATATTTGAATTATTATGCAATCGCTCGAGGATTGTCCGTGTAAAGTAGAATCCGGTTATAAGTTAAAACGACCCTCAAGGTACCGGCGATTCTTAGTTGTACTAGCCAGACGACGCACAAAACGGCCGGATAATTTAAGCTTGTTTTTATTATGATACATATTAAGTTCCGGGAACTAAATATGTTAAAACAGATCGAATTTTGATGAATGATATTTTAAAAATCAGGGTGAATGTTGATGCAACTAGGAGTGCTTTTCAACGACTTCAAGGGATAAAACACTAACGATAAGACATTTGAATCACTAAAGTTAAAACAAAATCAAAATAGTTTAAAAAATATAATCAGTGCTCAGACGTAATATTATTTTCAATCATTGATTTAAAATTATCGTTGAATTTGGTGCCTAGGAATTAATATCGATGTGACAAGACACGATAGCTCTTGTACATATTTTTAATATTTTCTATTTTTGAATTCAGCTATCACTTTGTGAAAAGCTTTCCCTGAAAAAGGAACGTTGGTTCTGAAACCGGTAGGATTTACGCATTATATAAGTGGTTTATACAAAGTTGTATTGTTTCATTTTTTTTTTTTTAATATTTTCAGTTTTATGCAATTTTTTTATTACATAATAAAAGGTAATCGCTGCGTTTTGCTGTGTATCAAATGTATCCAACGTAATATAATAAATAAAATTCAAATAAACAATTATTTCATAATTTTATAATAGCAATCCAATAACTGCGTATTCATTGTTGACTGAACGTAGCGAAGTTCTGTTGTAACTCGACCATGTGCCACTTTATTTGTCCAAGCATTTGTTAGTTACAGTCAAGATGGTGGCCTTGTTGGTAACTATCTTTTTTATCCCGCCAAAGTTCGCATAATCGTGGTTCCTACAACGAGTTGTCGAAGTAATGGACATTATGGTACCTACCGGCATGAAGAATATTTCAAAATAATTGCCATTGAGATGATGGCATTTCTTTGTACAAATTGTGTAATAATTCCTTATTTAAAATACAAAGGTTACGTAATATATGTATGGTAATATTAAGTAGATAGGCGTTTAATATCTGGAATATGGTATGTCTAAATATATTTAAAAAATTACAAAATCTCCTCAAAAATCATAATACCACATTAATCTGTCGTCTATAGGTGATATATTTTAACCACCAATGTTTTCTACTCATACGCTATAAAAGCACAAGCTAATTTGTGGGATTTTTCTTATTACTGTTTTATATTTTATATTATTCTGCATGTACCTGTATTCATAAAAAAATTCAAGTAATAAAAAAATAAAAATAAATGTAGTACGCCTACCTACAAATATTATAGTCGCATTGAAAACTTAGGTTTTGATTTATCAAATAAGAGAAAATTAGAAACATACTTTGTTATTTACTTGGAACACATTATTACATGGAACAGTGGACCTGTTTCCAGAACTACTACTTGTAAATCCCATATTGTCACCACCAGAGAGATTCAATCGATCATTTCGGTAACAAAGTTAAATTCTTCACTTCCTCTCTAGGTGTGAAATAAGACCATAGCCCGCCCTCGGCCATATTTAGCGATCTGAAATTTGCGCCCTGACAAATTCGTGAGATATTTGTGGTACTGTTGACTGGCAGCTCTTAATCGAAAAAACTTCGTCTTGAACGTTCCCAGAAACGACCCTCCAATTCCCCAACAGATTAAATAAATTCATGCGTGTCCCCTGCTAAAACGCTCCTCAAAAAATGAATAATGAATTTCATCCCGACAGCACAAATATTTTAAGGTCGTTTATTTTTATGGACTTGTTACTTTCCTCTTAGTCGTTGATTTAAATCAGTGAATTTGGATTTTTTGCAAGTTTTAAGTTTTTTAATAAAGCATCTGGGTATAACTTGTCCAATCAAAATTCATTCGCATAATATACTCGTATGTATAATGAATTATGGAGCTCCTTTTTTCTTAATGGCAGAAATATTTGTCTTTGGGGAGTATTTATGAACTGAAGAAACGATTTTTTTTTTTATATTTGACAATTAAAAAAGTTGTATACTGAATAAATGTAAATGAAACAATTTAACTTTGTTTGAACCACTTTTATAATTGAGTAAATCCGACCGGTTTTAGAACGACCGTTCCTTCTTCAGGGCAAATGTATACTGATTTGACGGTTTTGATATGTGGATGGAAACAATGTATTATTATGGTAGGGGTGATTAATACCTAGCAACGGCTAGGTATTAATCACCCCGTTAATTCCGACCGTTCCTTCTTCAGGGCAAATGTATACTGATTTGACGGTTTTGATATGTGGATGGAAACAATGTATTATTATGGTAGGGGTGATTAATACCTAGCAACGGCTAGGTATTAATCACCCCGTTAATTCCGACCGTTCCTTCTTCAGGGCAAATGTATACTGATTTGACGGTTTTGATATGTGGATGGAAACAATGTATTATTATGGTAGGGGTGATTAATACCTAGCAACGGCTAGGTATTAATCACCCCGTTAATTCCGACCGTTCCTTCTTCAGGGCAAATGTATACTGATTTGACGGTTTTGATATGTGGATGGGAACAATGTATTATTATGGTAGGGGTGATTAATGCCTAGCAACGGCTCCACCCCAACCGTAATAATACATTGTCCCCATCCACATTTCAAAACTGTCAAATCAGTATACATTTGCCCTTAAGAAGGAACGGTCGTTCCGAAACCGGTCGGATTTACTCAATTATAAAAATGGTTCAAACAAAGTTAAATTGTTTAATTTATCTATAATGGATAACCACAAAGTTATAGCTACATTCAAAAGTATGAATATATGTACTTAAATATTTTCACACTTAATTTTTTTAATTATTTTCATTGTTAAAAAAAATCAGATTTGCTTCAGTTATTAAAAACAATGTAATTTAAAACTGGTAATAATATTGCCTTTCCGAAATTCGGTTTTATAAAAAACCACTCGAATTATTATGCACAACGTTAATCAGTGAAGGGTTTTTAATGAATTTATAGCAAAACATTTTAAAATTGTGTGAATTTTAGAAGCTTCTTTGTAACATTTTTTTAGGTCGTTTGAGGTTGAGATAAAATACATTATGAAGTTTTATTTTGCGAACGTGCTTTTCCAGGAAACTTCCCCGGGAAGTTTAATCTTCCTTAAATATATTGAATCCCTTTACCTGTATGAAAGAACATCAACAATTCTGGGATATCCTGGATAATCACAGTTTCTTTTAAGTCTCTTTTCCCGGTAGTTATTTCATTTTCAGAGAAAACGCTGTCATATATACTTACCATGGTTTCCAGGAATTCACTTGACGATCGGTTTGCACTGCGGCAGTGGTCGCATCGACGTCTGCAAACTTCTTGGTAATTACCAATTAGGAAGATGCCACAACCTGTTTTGAGACTCGTAAGAAATGAAGTTACCTTCTAATTAAAGTCTACCCCTTTGGGTAGGTATCTCTACAGTTCTGCGAAGTGGAAAATTTGGTCGGAACAAACTTTGACGTAATTCTGTCCTTGTCATTACAACACAAGTTATTTATTTTTTCTCGCTGAATGGACATAAAAAAATTTGTTTTTTTTTATTTATTGTAAAAATTTTCACTCTATAAACATTAAAAAAATCGGTTATATTTATGATAATCTAGAACCTGGGGTCCTAGGGTTCAAATGTATTTTAACGAAAACAATGATAGAGTCGCAGGTAATTAACATTACGAAACAGTTTTACTGCAGATATGGATAGAAACCCAACCGATAAAAGTAGGTTTTTTTCTCTAAACTGGAAGAACCTTGAAGCATTGTGTATGGCTTTTAAGTGGTACCAATTTTTACTAAAAAAGTTCAGTTGTAGAGTTTACCTACAATGTACGATAACATTTTTTTTTACATTAACTCCACACAGGCGACCCTAAGGAAAATAATTTCCCTCAGGGCTTATGTCATATGAGATACTGTGTGGAGGGTCTTTTTGAAAAGAGGAAGGATTGAACATTGGTCTTGAAGAGACCCATGTTGTAAGAAGGAGGAAACTCAGGGGCCGGCAAATCGTTCCACAGCCAAGCTGTTGAACATAAGAACGAGTCGAAGAAGCGACCTGTTCTCATGTGACAAATGTCAACCGTGTGCGTATGTTGGGCACGCGTTTGGCGTGTTTCCCGACTATGCACTGGTGCCGAAGGGATCAATGACGCAAGGGAGCCGTAGCAGCGTGGGTAAACGCACGACGCTTGCCGCGCCGGCCGCCAGTACCGAGTTCGATCCTTACACCGGCGAAGGAAAAAAAAATAATTTTTTTTCATTGTTTTCTTTTTTGAAAAATAAATCTATACTATCTAAATAAATAAGAAGTACTTGTCGACAACATCACCTAGTCAAAATCACAACCAGGCATAATGGCAAATAACAATAAAGTCCAAACACGGTCAAAACAAACCAAAACTGATGCTGGTGCAGAGCTCTATGACAAATTTATAAAATATGTCGACAAAAAGATGGAGGATTTAAAGCAAAAACTGTTCAAAAAATTGATGATGAGACGCTAAACGTAAGAAAAAATTTAGAATTTGATCTATCAGATATGAAAAAAAGTGTTGACCTTAGCCGTCAATATCTCATAAACATGACAGAAAAAATTGATGAAGCAAGCAAATCTATGGAATTCGAAGATAGACATCATCTGAAAGAAAAAATAAAGAAACACGAACCGATTGTTATAATTAAACCTAAAAATCATGAACAAAAAAACACAATGACCCAAGAAGACATAAAGAACAATATAGATCCAGTTGATGTGGGCGTGGCCGGAATCAAAAATTTCAAAAAAAGATCAGTTATAGTGGAATTAAAGAACACAGAGGCAACAAAAAAGATCCAAAAAGAAGTTATCACTTAGCTTGGGGAAAGGTATGATGTTGATATTCCTAAACCCAAGGATCCAACAGTAAAAGTGATAGGAATTACGGATAAATATACCGCCGAAGAAATTGAAAATAAAATAAGGATGCAAAATGAATATATAGATAAGGACAATTCAAAAATATCAGTAAAATTTATAAAAGAAAATAAAAAAAGTAGTTGATATAATAACTGATAACTTTACTGTATTCATAGAAGTAGACGGAAAAACACACTCTAAAATGTTAGAGGAATCGGAAATAAATATTGGATGGAATAGATGTGCTGTCTACAATCATCTCTCAGTTTTGAGATGTTTCAATTGCAACGGATATAGATATAAAGCAGGTGAAAGTAAAAATAAAAAAGCATGCGGAAGATGTTCTAATGCACACGATACGTCAGATTATAAGGAAGATATTGACAAAATCAAGTGTGTGAATTGCAAACTCGCAAATGATAAACTTTCATTACACTTAAATGATAACCACTATGCATGGAGCAAGGAGTGTCCTATTTACAAAAGAAATATAGAATCGGAGAAGAGAAAAATTGATTTTTTTAGGATAAAAAGAAAAGCAACTATATACTACTTAAACATTTCAAGTCTCTTGGCTCATTTAAATGAAATTGAAGTATTATTACAAGAACTCCAACCAGAAATTTTAATGTTAAGTGAAACATGTATAACTAGTGATATTTACGATTCTGAAGTATCATTTATAGGACATTCAACTGAAAGATGCGATTCATTTAGTCGGCATACGGGAGGAGTTGTTATGATTATAAAAAATTGTATATCCTTTAAAATAATATCAAATGAAGTGTTTGATGAAAAAAAATACATGGATACTGGCAGTACAAATAAGAAAAAAAGGAACATACGCTGTATTATATCACTCACCAAACCAAAGCCATTCAAAAATTTTGGATTTCTTCGAAAGTTGGTGTACTAAAAACATGAAAAATCAAAATAAGTTTTATGTAAACGGTGACTTTAACATTGACATGAAAGCCAAAAATACCTGCAGTAATAGACTTCAAAATTTAGTAAATAATCTCGGACTGAAACAACTTGTGACCAAACCAACTAGAATATCAAATACATCAGCAACCATTATTGATTTGATTATAACAAATAATTTTTACTTGAATGTTAATGTTGTGGATACTCTAAAAATATCAGACCATGAAAATATATTTACAATATTTGAAACGAGTATAATTAAAAATGAATCAAGGGAAATTACATATAGAGATAAAAGGAAATATGATCAAACAAACTTTTGTGAAACTTTACAAAATAGTATTTCTCAAGTTACCGAATCAAATGACCTTAACGACAAAGCAGAGAACTTCGTCAATATTTTGAATACAGCAGTCAATAAAATTATGCCAATGAAAATGGTTAAGTTTAAAAATACGAATAAATGGTATTCAAAATCATTACACAACCTTCATCAACAAAGAGATAATGCATATAAAGCGGCAAAATTGGAACCATCAGACGAAAAATGGAATGCATATAAAAAAGTTCGTAATATTTACTCCAAACAAATTAAACAATATAAATTCGGTTATTATAAGCAAAAATTAGAAACACAACAGAATGAACCAAGAAAACTTTGGATAACACTAAAAGAAATCATAAAGGGTAAACAAAAAGAAATTGTAAGGTCAATTGATTTCCCAGATGGAACTGAAGAAGAAGTAGAAAAGATAGCGACTAAATTTAACAAGCATTTTATTTCGAGCATAGATCTTATAATCGAAAGTATTCCACAACATCCTGAGAACCAGCTAGAAGAGCCTATTCGCAACCATGAAGAATTTAAATTAAAAATGTAGATTTACCGTACTTGAAGAGGGTGTTGAGTAATATGAAGTCGAATGAATCCCCAGATGGTATCACAATAAATATAATCAAAGACTCTTTAAATATTATTGGCGAATCGATGGTCCAAATTATCAATGAATCTTTGAATAGTGGAGTATTCCCCAAAACTTGGAAGACATCTGTCTCAGACTCCTATCCCGAAAATTGATAACCCAAAAAAATTTGACGACTATAGGCCGATCAATTGTTTACCAAAATATGAACAAATACTGGAACACATTGTAAAGGAAGCAGATATTAGTTCCACAACAATCTGGTTTTAGAAATAAATGTTCATGTGAAACCGCTATTAACTATGTAATAGATGAGTGGAAAAATTTTAGAGATAAAAAAAGTAAAATTATTGCAGTATTTCCGGGCATTTGAAACAATCGACAGAGAGAGATTAATAAAAAAATTAAGTAACATTGGAATTAATGGTAAAGAAAATAAGTGGTTTGTAGATTACTTATCAGAAAGAACACAAATAACAAAATATGATGGTATAACATCTGAACCACATAGTACTAATAAAGGCGTTCCGCAGGGTTCTGTCTTAGGTCCATTGTTGTTCATTATATACATGAATGATATTATCAAAGTGTTAAAGCATTGTTCAATTAAACTATTTGCTGATGATACGTTGTTATACATAGCCAGTAAAAATTTACAAGACGCCATTGAATAAATACAAATTGATTTAAATTATGTAGCGCTTTGGCTTCACCAAAACAAACTAAAATTGAATATAACGAAAACAAAGTTTTTAATTGTGGATAGCCTAGGTGGAAACGAGCAGGCAATACTAAAAATTGATAACGAAAGCATAGAAAGGGTTAGCAGTATTAAATATCTGGGTGTAATATTGGATGATAAATTGAATGGTACTAGATACTAGTACCATTCATACATCAGAATTCCTAGGTAGACATGCCCACAAAACTTTGACAATAGCGTAATAATGAAGCAATTTGAAATTATGTACTTTTGAATGTCTTCCAGTGTCACCAATTTGTGTTGCAATCTCAAGAGTCTTTCAATATGATTTTTTTATTAAAAACCTTCATAACTTTTTCTGCTTGTAATAAAAAGTTATAAAGGTTTTTAATTTTAAAAGAGTCACGTTAAAATGGAATTCCATCATAAATAAAGTAACTGTTTCAAAATTATCTTTACATATTCGCGTAGTCTGTCTGTCTGTCTGTCTGTCTGTTCACGATAAACTCGAAAACCACTAAACGGATTTTCATGCGATTTTCACCAATATATAGAGTGTTTCGTAAGGAAGATTTAGGTATGTAATTTGTCAAGAATTTATGTAAATTGGTTGAAACATAACGATAATTGTTATAAGTGTCGGAAAAAGAGCCGCCTGGTAGCTTTCATCGAAAACGCTGCCTAATCCTTTTGGGATATAACAAAACATGGTGGGATATTCCTCTTTTATAGATCTACAAAAAAGTTCGCGAAGGCATATATCTTTTACTGATAGCTTACTATACCCATTCTATCTTCTAAAAAAATGATCACGTACATTGCGGTAATTAAAAAGTTATTTAGACGGATACAGTATTAATCCTTATTAACTTAAATACGTTAGTTACCTCAAGCATTTCATGCGCATTATTATAATCTTCCACACCATCTCTACGTATTATAACGTCACTTCATTTGGATAGGGTTCTAACTTCGCTTCACCTTGTTCTGAGATATGAGGTTTCAAAGTTTGCAAAGATAATTTCTCATAATCTGTTTACAAATTTCCGATTTTGATGTTGAACCTTGTGTAAAGTATTTTAATTGAACATATTTTAAATGAAAGTATTTAAAGAGGACGTAAACTTACCCTTTTAGAACATACCTAAACATACAAATAGAACCCTGTACAACCAGCTAGAGCCGTGGTCGTCAAACTGCGGCCTGCGGCCCGCACAAATATCTGGCGTTTTCTTTTTAAATATATATTTTTTCATCTAATTATACTACCCGTTATTTTGCGGCCCGCACAAATAAATATCTGCGATTTTCTTTTGAAATATATATTTTTTCATATATAATTATTTATACAATCCAGTTTTTTGCGGCCCGCTCAAATATCTGCCGTTTTCTTTTGAAATATATATTTTTCATGTACAATTGTACTATCCGTTATTTTGCGGCCCGCACAAATATCTGCCGTTTTCTTTTTAATTTTTTTTTTCATGTACAATTAATTATATAATCCGTTTTTTTTACAATTAATTATATTGTCATTTGAGACTTTCAGGGGGGCGGTAAAAGACCCAGAGAAAATTAGAGGGCACAGTGAGGGTGTGGTTAGGTAAAAAAAATGGTCTAAAAAAGAAAATAAACACGCTTATCACGTACTAATAAAGCAAAATAAACTTTAATATTGGTTAATTTTTGTATTTTATGTACCTATTGTAATCATTTTTATAACGTGTGCGAAAATTCTCACATTTCGCACACGTTGAAACTGAAAGATTCCATTACAGATACATACACAATTTTTTTTTAATATAATATTATGATTTTACGTGTATTATTATGATTAAGAATTGACTGACCAGAAAAGTGTGACGACCGCTGAGCTAGAGCATAATAATTCATTGCACAAGGTTCTAATTGCATTACCCTTATGCTATTCCTAGCTAGGGCAAAGCCCTATAAAAATAGTTTACATTAAAATACAATAAACTAAAATACATGAATTAAAATTCTTACATAGATTTCGAAAATTCGTCTTTGGAAACACAGAAACCTTAGAAAATGGTAAGACGTAGTTAGAACCCTATCCAAATGAAATGACGGACCATAATGTGCCTCGTATTTAAGATCAACTGTCAGATACAAAATACAGAGTGTAAGTGATGTTAGAACCTTGTGAAATGAATTATTATTGAAAAAGCTTGAAGTTAGAACTTTGTCATACTTATATCTACGAAAATACAACACAGATGGTTCTGAAAATTATTTTGGTTATAGAAATAAGCAAAAGAAATGCTTTGGCATTCAAAGGTCATTTTTGAAAAAAATGTCAGTTAGAACCCTATCCAAATGAAGTGACGATAAATTAAAGTACTCCATGGCATCTGTCTGTCTCTTCGCGATAAACTCAAAGACGGCGGTGGTTATAAAGGTTGGATAACCATCCAGTAGATGACTATGTGTTTTATTAGCCACAGCAACGCGTGGCCGGGTCAGCTAGTAAATAACAAAAAGCAGTCTTTTTCTCATTCAATTCATTTCTTTTGGTGTATTATCTAGCATACCTCATTAAAAATAAGAAAATATTTTCTTCTTGCAAAAATAATTAATGCAATGCATTCAATCAGATAAAGGGAGAAAGCGTTACGAAACCTACCGTAATAAATTGATGCCTTTTATAAGAGGAGCTTTAATTAACTGCTCGGTAAGAACTTCTCTGTCTCTGGTCTTTCAACCAGTTTTATCCCCATCACACAATAGGACCACCTTAATGTAACCCGAAAGAGATTACGCCGAGCCTTCGTTGTTAAATTATATTGAGCGTAATGTGGGGTATATTAATAATTACATCATCTGGACTCATGGGACGATAAATAGACCTCAGTTCAAATAAATGAAGACAATTCCATTGCACCGTTTTTAAAGGTTTATTAAACAAAATTCCTGGTTACTGAAATTATTCTCGTTATTGCATTCGGATAGCAACAAATTTAATCACGTTTTGATTGCACTTAGTAATCATCATATCAGCTGCTCAGTAGACTTGAATAATAGTTTCAACAAATTGATAAAGGATTGGTACACATGGTAGCAATTCTGTATGTTATAATTCATAAGCATTACCAAACCTTTTTATCCGACGATTTTACACGAAAAATCAAAACAAAGATGTAACCCATTTTTTAAAAGCATATTAAAGTATTTACATGTTTGATGTTATCGAGTTGTGAGCAAATTTTGATTATTTTTGTATTATAAATAACAATTTAATTTGGGAGCCGTTATTGTTACCTCCTCCCCGGGAACCATTTATTGGATAACCAACACCCCTGCCATAAGTCACCCCACGCTTTTTAGCATTGGTGCCCATGTACATGGGGTTAGGTTTGTCTAGGTCTTGGCGGCCCATTTGCCCTACTACGGCACCTACTGAGAGAGACACTGGTCGAGGGAGACCTTTTGACCTCTCTAGCTGGAATCTCTTGAACCATCGCCTTACATCGCAGTGGGAGGGATGGATTTATGGGTCTGTCGCGCATCTGGACACGACCCCCCCGATTCATACCTTTTTCCTTCTCAGAACTTCTTATGCTTCCTTTCCTAAAAAGACCCTCCACACAGCATCCCCAAAATTGACACAAGCCCTGAGAGATTTTTTTTCTAACGACCCCCTGTGGAGTTAAAGTAAAAAAACGCAGAAAAGTAGTATTTATAATTGTTTCGCCTTCCGTGTGTCTTCTCAATTATTTGAGTTTATTTGACTGACAGTTTGACAATGCCATCAGAAGACGAAACAGCTGTGCAATACGTAATAATAAAATAGCAAAATCGATTTGAATTTATAATATAATAATGTTCATTATAACACATGTTTTTCTTTTCTTGTATTTTTAAGTGAAAATTTCTTTAGCACCATTGTGATTTGAAACTCGATGAAACTAAAAAGCGACACTTAAAGAGAATATATACATCTATAGAATTTAGCCTACAAGAGAATGAGATAATAATCGGTATCGTCTTTGTGCGGTGCTCGTAGCCTCCCCACTCTTGTTGTTAAGTTCTGAGTCAGCTTGGGACTGAACCCATTTCTCAAAGTCCATTGTTGTTCATCTCCCGTTGTTCCTTTCCGTTCCTACAAGGCCCTTCCTAGTATAAGAAAGAAAAAAGAAGACGATGATTAACTACTTGGCTAGTGCACAATTATTGCTCAAGAATCGTAAATACCTACATTTAGTAAGTAGAAAATTGTGGCGATCAGGTTTAAATCTCTACTGAGCTCTCTCTTGAAATTCATATAAAAAATACTACCAAAAACAAACAAAGCGATGGTGAAAAGTTTACCCAAACCTTGTGCCATTCATTCATGGAAGACCAGCTATCATCATCATTGGATATAAGCAACAGATAACTTCAGGTAAGGTATGGCTTTCTCCATTCAAATATCTCATCCTATGATTGATTTAAAAACGCCATAAATTGACTTCCATCATAATTTACAGATTTACAGTCCACCCTCGAGTGTCACGATATCGGTCGTGACATTTTTGGTCCTTCGAGCCGGATATTTCGACGTTTTGTTAACTGTGAACTGCACACTTGTAATTTTTATCAATAAAATGAGTACATTTTACACAAATAGGAACATATTATATAAAATATTACACCTTTACACTCTGTTTCCACATTTGGAAGTGTATTTATACCTTTTCAGAAAAGAGAAGTTCTTGTGCCTGATAAGGAAGGCACGATTGATTGGTAGGTACGTACACAATATTTCCTTTACTTTTGTTTATAAACTACCTTATACCAGTGACAAATCACGGGATACTATAATGGAAGGATTTGCAGAAGACGAAATATTGTGTAAAGAACACAGAACAAAGACAATTATTTCAGAATGGTTAAAAAAATTACAACAGCAGCAGAGCAGTATCTTAACAACATTTTTTGAGAATATTTTTTCTTGATCAGTTATATCAACTGGCTTCATGGGGTGAGGTTTGTCTAGGTCTTGGAGGTGGATGACCAGGACACACTGAACCCCAGATTCCTACCCACCCCTTAAACCCTTTTCCTTCCCAGAACTCTCCTCTCCTTCCTTTCCTTTAAACATACAGCATCCCTAAAGACGGCATAGGCCCTGAGGGAAATTATTTTCCTCAGGGCCTCCTGTGTGGAGCTCATGTAAAAAAAAAAAAAATACTCGTATGTCCGAATTCTTGACACGTCAGTCCTAATTTTGAAATTAATTTTAATTCAACATAATTCTACTAAAAATCAAAATCCGAGTTTATTGAATTGATGTTTACATATTATGAAAGATTTTTTTAAGTCTTTAATTTTAGTTATTTATACTGGTTGGTCATTAATACAGCGCAATTCATATTAAATAAAACATTTAAGGCAGTTGAATTCAACTGGTATCCATCCGTAGGCAATTTGGAAAACAAAGACTGCAAAGAAGAAAGAAGTATAAATATTAGGTACACATCTTCGCAAAAATTTTATGATCACCTGGCAGACTATTACTTTTAAGAATTACGTTTACAATAACTTACTTAAATCTGCACATCTTCCGGCTTTTAAAAACATCAATATCTCTTCTTAACGATTTGAAAGCGTGGAGTATCTTTCACGATCATTTCCACGATTCAAAATTACCAATTACTTTTTATTTACCTTTTTTGCTGTAGGATAAGATATTTTCGAAGTCCTTAAACAGCCATTATCATAAACATAAACAAGATCATACAAAAATGCTGCGGTAAGCTGAAAACCCGCATTATTTTTTCTAAATTACTCGTTCATAGAATTATGTTAGAAATAAGGTTTTCTTGCGAAATAAAGAATTTTTGGGATGATTCACGTGTATGTTATTAAGTGATACATTTTTGGGTTACGGACGGACTGATGATACAACAAGTAACCACGAGTTACAAGCACTGCAGTAATAAGCCGTTAAAAGTGTGTTGTAGGCGTGTCCGTGTGCCTAAAGCAAGTTAAGAATCTCCTTACTTCTTGTTAAAAATTAACCAATAATTAAAAGTATTTAGTGAACAGATTATCAATATCATTTACAAGGCTGGGGCTGTGGAATCACTGGGTCTTACTTAAACTGGTGGTACAACAGTTTTCTATCATTTCGTTGTAAATAACACTTCTTGGGGTTATCTACTCAGTGGTTCCATGGTAGCTCTACGGAGTAGATACCTAAACACCCTTTACAGAACCCAAACTAACATTTTTCTGGATTATTTTTCGTCCGAAAAAACTATTCTACAAAATTTGTAGCACGGTGTAGTAAATACCAAGCCACCGGCGTAATGCAGATGTAAACATTTATAAAGTTTTTCGGGAAAAAAATATTGAAATTTACAATCCTATAAATAATTCGGCTTAAAGTGGTTTAACCACAGTTTGAAAATTTCCTTGTAAGCCGAAACAGTTGTAAATAAAATAAAAAATGAAATATTTGCAGAACTCAATAATGACATTATTAAAATTTATTTCAATTATTTTTTAAAAAAATAAATGGAGTTCTACGAATTAAACAGAAAAAAAAACTATTTATAAACACCTTCTCTTCTGAATATACTACCGTGGAAGATTCACGAAAAAGTAATATCAATCACGTTGGATAAATTAAAAGATCAACAAAGATAATAAAATGTTTTTTTGGCTAGATAATATGATTATATTTTCTGGCACAAGACACAATCATTCAATCACCAAAGTACCTATTACCAACGGGCGAAATTAGTATGTATAATATCTACATTAAAAAATATACTCTGTTGGACAGACCAGAAAAATAAAACAGACAAAATGAAGCACACTGTTATTTAAAAAGGATAAAATATTTAGGAGTAGTTATCCCAAAGATTCACAGCTAATATCATGGTGAAAATGACTTTGATACTTGAAAATAGTTGCACTGACCAAAAAATTCCACAGGGAAAAGGCTATACTAATATCATGACATCTACACTCTGCTATGAGTTACGGTTTACTGCTATAGTTTACACAACTCGTTTATCCCACGAAACCATTTTGGGGAATATATACGAAAACTTTTAATAAACAACTATTAAGATTTAGTCATCCAAATTGCACAGCAACTCCGAAAATTTTATCTGTTCTGAATATTTACATGTCTTTTCACTTTGGCCATGAAACCAGGCTGCTATGAAATTGAAAAAAGGAGAATATGAAAGTTTATGAGCTAATAAACCATCCCCGAACTAACTCGCCTCGTATTTCATGATTAAGTCTCGAAGTTCTGATATGCTCTGGCAACGTGACGGCGCTCATTAGAATAAACAGCAGAACGAATTAAAAAATTTGCTCAAACTTTTGACGGCCGTCTTAAAATTTAACGTCCACTTCTCTGAGAAATAGTATAGTTCTAAGGGAGAATTAAAATAAATGCGGGATCCTGTTATTTTAATGGGTCCATAAGAAGGACATAACTTCAGTTAGTTGTTTAATGAGTACTTTTAACAGCTTACTTTCGTTGAACTTATATAAAAATTCTACTTCGGGGTAATTTTTGCTGTTTGGGTTCTGAAAATAAATTTTCCTTCACAGCGCAATTTGCACAACATTAATAGAATGAACTGTCGTCTGATGCAAACAATGCACGCGATTTTAAATATATCACCTTCAAATCAAATCGAAATTTGCTCTTTTACAAGTACGTAATTATATCATATTTTGAAGTAAAACATATTAAATAAATTGTCAACTTCCTGTTGTGCTGTTTGCTGATTCAATTGCCTCAAAGAGCTGTTGTTTTTAATATTTTTAAATACGTTGTTGTTGAACATTTTTTTATAAAAAGTGATCTAAACATAGTTAAAACTAGTTTTTGACCGCAACATATGTTAAATACAATTTGTTTATTGGTAGCAATCCCAGAGCTAAAAATGTGATACAGATAAATTAACTATAAAGCGGATATCTGATCTCATGGAGGAGACAAAACGAAAAGCTCCGGCGTCAAAAATGACATTTTAATTGGCACAGGGTTTTTTGTCTAGTATTATTAATTTATATAATCATTTTTTATTTGAATCGAAGATCGTTGAAATCTTGGATGAAGCTGGATAGTTAAAATCTAAATTATTTTTATTCAGTGTAAAATTTATAAATAAAAGAAGGTTTCGGAATGCCAAACAACGTAGTTTGACAAATACTTGATATGTGAAACAGGCAATTAAGAATTCTTTTCAGAATCTAAGCTTTAATCTGTTAACCTTATCAAGAGGCTCGGGCTGCCTGCCGAATAAAAACAAATGTTGGCTGCCTCTAATGCCTTTGCCGGCATTTAATATACATGAGATTGTTCGAATCTACTTATTTGTGAGCCATAGTCGAGAAGGACAAACAGCTGAATATAAAAAAAAGAAAATAATCGTAAAATAAAGAGGGTATTCTTGAACATAGAATAACCATTCTAAGGCTGCAGCGCAAACAACGAATAGGATAAGACAACTGATAAGATTATGGGGTTTGGGGAAGGATGCTGCATTATTCCGTGTAAAGCCTATGAAGAAAGGCATCGTCATGGAATATATCGAATATTCAAATTGTTATTTTGTTTCTTTGTATATATTTATTGCCAACCAACTGTAAGCATATTCTGTTTTGTACGCGCTGAATTGGTAATTTACTGTGGAATTGTCGACAATGCTGTTAACCGGTCGAGGAAAATTTCAGTTTAATGGAATCAAATAATATACAAAGGAGGGCGGTCTATCTGATTGGCAATCCGTTATTAACAGACCGATTCCCATCTCTCGACGCAATTTAGGAATGCTGAATTTCTTTTACATGTAGTTTTATGAAGCGTGCTGTAAGGAGCTACATAGCATCATTGGTCCCCGGTGCACAGGTCCGCATGCGCGAAACTCGACGGACTCGAGCGTAAGAGGGTTATAACCAGAGAAAACCAGAAATACGTCATTTTTAAATCAGATTTTAAACGTATTGACTTTTTCCACAAAAAATTACAAATTGATTTCAAAAGATTGTTCTTTTATCTAGGAAACGTGTGTTTTAAATTTTGAGAAAAAATGTTTATTTTTAGTATAATAAGGTTATACCTTAAGTAGTTGGCAGATTTGTTAAATTTTCAAAAAAGATTTTGAATTAAACAACACCCATTTCAAATCATATAATCATGTAGTATAATAAATCAATATTATCTGGGAAACGCATTAAATTTTTGTTTAAATAAAATCATTAAAAAATATATTGTACGTACATGTGTGTCTTGACGAAAATTGGTCCGTTTGTGTATTTATTTGCGCACTTACAAATTAATATATTTCAGATTCCTTACAAAAAGTACATTATTTTAATAGTTTTATCATCACGCCTTTCAGCATTTTTGGATGTAGGTATAAATTAAAGCAAATTTGGAATGAAATAAAATCGATATTGAGTTATAATTTTTAAAAACTGGTACGGAGAATAATTCATCTTTCTCATTGTAACCGCCCTGCACGATCATAAGAACAACTTTCGATGAAATGTGGATTTTCGGCAGATGGCTGGTTAAACGCTCTTAAGTCTGTATCTATTGTTGTAATTAGTTTAAAGTAAACCCTTGGGAAGTGAGCATAGTTCACGAAACATGTCGATTTTTTTAAGTGAAACTTCTTTAGCCTCGTTTTGATTTGGAATTCGGCTGTAACGGAAATGACGCATCACAGCAACTGCGAAGCATCAAACTTCGCTCATTGACCTCTTTGATTATATTGGTTGAGATATTGGCCGCTTGATTGTGACCTCTATTGGCTGAGATTGTTTTTGGTAAAGTTTCGCTTCTATCGCGTGTGAACCGCACTCGATATTTTTTTATAAACGTGGTCAAAACTAAGTAATCTATTAATTTTGAAATAAAATGGTGCCACAAAATAAGTTTACTGTGTTTGAAGAAGAAATAAAATTTACTTGCGTACGCCGGGATTTGAGGCCGCGACTCTCGGATTGCTAGTCGAGAGCCTTACCCCTCGACCAGGGCTTCCGTGGATTAGAAGAATAATCAGATTTTGTATGTTTCCATTAAAGTGAATTTATTTTGAAAAATTAAAGCACCCATTTTCTAAGGAGATCGAGAAGAAGTAGTAATTACACTTCCCCCAATTGAGCTACTATGTGAATAACATAAGGCGGAAAGTAAATGTTGACTTCTCGTATAAAGTTAAATAAATCACGACTAAATAAAGTACCTACCCGGCACTTTCGTCAGAAAAAACTTTAATAGGGTAACGTAGCCGATTTAACCTAACGACACTTAAGTTCCCCTGACGTTCTGCCACTTCGCTGAATGAATTATTTTATTAGAAGCAACTTTGTAAAGAGCTGAAATATTTATTAATCGGGATAAGGCTCAGGTGGCACGCACTTGAGGATAATCTGTTTCAACTCGACAACCTCGGCTTTTCTCATCGATTTGCTTTTACAAAGACTCAATGAGGTTTTTTTGTACTAACGCGGCCCCGTGAAAAATCATGGGATATTATAATTGTAGAATTTGTGAAGCTGAAAGTATTCATAAAATATTTGTCTGAGATTATTTTATGTTTTAATAGAGAACTCCAGTTCAATTTTAAAAAAAAATGAATAATGGCTCTCTAACTTAAATAAATGCATTCTTATTTTTATTTTTAGAGTTAGTTTTAATAGTTAAAATAATTGTCAAAGTTTTAATTTTTCAAGATCCCTCGAAAACCACCGTATGTATGGTGAATCGTGTGACGTCATCACTCCTGAAAAATTAGTATAGGATCGGGCAATCAGCTGATCTACTACCGCCATTTTGAATTCCGCTGTTCGAAATAAGCTGGGAACATACTAGGTCCACGCCACGCTACGCGACGTGGGTAGACGTCATCATTTCCATATCTGAACTACTTACCATCCATACATGGAAACGGGTGCTTTAGAATCACACTAGCCCCACGCAACGCAAACCGACGCCCCCCACGCGACGCGGATCTGCCGCAGCCAGATCGGTGTGGGCCATGTGGAAGGTGGAGGGGGTATGGTCACGCCTACTACGAGATGATTTTACATATTTCTGGTGTTATCTAAGCATCTAACGTTATGTTTCGCAATATCTGTGGTTGTTTTTTTGACAGATATTATTCAAAAATGGATGACGAACAGTTCACTGTTAGACGGCACGAAGTTATTTATAAAATTAAATTACAGGATTATAGAGATTCTGCATACGCAGTGCAGCTTGGGAGGAAATTTCAGCCATTCATGGCATGACTTTCAATATTATACCCCTATAATTAATGACAATCAAACCTTAGACACACTGCCAGTCTTTCTCTGATCCGAATGGACTTTCGAAGACGTGTGTTTTCTTTTTTTATGTCATATTCAATTATGCTGTGAAGCTCTTTAAATACCACTTTACTCATACGGAAGTACTTGAAGAATGGTCCGTCATCAGATTCTAGTTCCTTTACTAAAGTCTGGAACTCTCCATACATTTGTCTTTTTTTGTTAATGTTGTGGACCCAAATACTTCTCACTTTTTCTTTTTACGAGAATATTGATTTAATAATAATAATCGTAGCAAATTATCTTCAAATTAGCTTTCAAGATATGGCAAAGCTGTCATCTGCTGAGAAGAGAATCACATAAACATAACCTAAAAAATAAATGTCAAATGTGTCAAATCAAACGCGCCTGCGCACAACCAGAGACCCCTTGTCACATGGTCACAGCGACGCGTACATACGTCGGCCAGTGTGAACATGGACAGGAACGTTGCGTCGCGTCGCGTAGCGTGGCGTGGTCTTAGTAGGTTCCCAGCTGTATTCTCCCTAGAAATAGCATTACTATTTTTTTTTTGTACAGTACTTTTTTAATATTTTTAATAATAGAGATAAACTAATAAGAAATACCTTTATTTTTTAAACATTATTTAGGCCTAAATAATGTTTAAATAAACACAACAACTAAATATATATAAACAGTTTGTAAATAAACGAATAAATTAATACGATGGCGTGTGTCATTTCATACATTCCCGTACAATGACTTTACGGTGACTTCGCGACACGTCAAACAGTTGTAACTTATATGATTTAGCTATTTCTATTTGTAAATTTATAGCAGAAATGAAACCAATCAATTATCAATCAAATTATCAATTTATTGGATTAATTACATGAACTATGCAGTTTAATAAATTAGAGACTCTTATCATAATAATCAATTTAATATTACTCAGGTCGTGGTCCAAGTACTTGAAGAGGAATCTCTTGGATGATGAAACTAATGAAATAATTGTATGTAAGAAATAATCTGACATAATGTGACATGTGACATTTGTGTTAAAACACGAGCACTAACCTTGAACATGAGAATAACCTCGGGAAAGTTGGGCGCCAGGTCCGTCAGATGAACATGACCATTTTATATTAACTCCTAATCTTTACATCTAAAAGAAACCAGTATCAGGTAAAGTAAAACTATCGCCTCCACGATGTCAGCCGGAGAAACAGCAAATCCACCCTCTTCTTCCCGTAAAATCCGTTGAGTCGCCGCTCTTCCGTTCCCCGCCAGGTGTCGCCACCATCTCCAGTGTGAACAACGCAAGTAACAAACGTGTGCTAGGATCCAAATACGAGTCATCATTCAAATGAACGGGGTAACAAGTTAAAACTGTTACACAGTGACGTCACCTTGACGGTGTGTTTTTGCGACCCGATTAAAAATTGACTTATTAATAATTTTTTAAAAACTCTGCGTTTAATATTATTAAAGAAAACTTATATATTCAGAATCAGCGTTTATTGGTCTATATCAGGGTTCCCAAACCTTTATTTCGCCGAGCCTCCCCGAACCAAAAAAAAATTTTCATGCCTCCCTTAGGGGTCGTCTATTAATCACGTAAGGCTCGAAAGGGGGAGGGATTCGAAAAAAATCACAAGGAGGGGGGGGGTGTAATGAGATATCACGTGTATTTATTATACCTACATTTAAAGATAATATTCTGAAAATTTCAATATACTTTGTACTAAAAAAATCCATGTGATTTTGGGTATGGGGGGGGGGGTAGCTTAAAATCTCACCACATATCACCAGGGGGGAGATGGGGTTTAAAAGTTGCTAAAAAACATCACGTGATTAATGGACGACCCCTTAATTATGTTTCAAATAAATTATTTATTTGAATTTCAAATACATAGGTACTATACAGATACAAAATATTTTATTATTATCGATCTTTAATATAAGAGGAGGTTCACTTTTAATCATGAATTACTTTCACATTTACATTTCTTAATTTTCTTTTAATTTTACATATTATTCTATTATTATATTTTATTTATTTAAATTATATTTTTATAATTAGATAATGACTAACAACTTTCAAAGTGATTTAAGAACAAATAAATTTTAAAAAATTAAAGTACTGATGAGATACTTGAGCTTGCATGATCTGTACCAGTTGGTCGATTCTGGGTTCAGTCTTTACTAGAGCTATGGTTAAAACCTTTTTCCACCTGAAAACAACCAACTTTATTTTTGCGATTTGGCGGGTATTTGATAAGCCCCCATAGCTCAGTGGTCAAGAGCAGCTGACCGGCAATCAGAAGGACACGGGTTCAAGTCCCGTTGGCGGCAAGTATCTTTTCTCTGAAGATTTTTCAATGTTGATGAGTGTTTCATGCTGATAATTATTGCTTATAATAATAATTGATTGTTGAGAACATTTTTGATCCACTGATTCTTGTAAATCTCTGCGTTTGATACACCCGCGGTCTTCGCTCTACCCACATCGTGAGCCTTTTAGAAGAAACCGTTGGTGGTTACGATTGCTGTTTCACATTGAATCTTCCTCCTTTTTCCTTTGACACCTTACTGGATGGATGCGGTTGGCGACAGGAACCTAATAGGGAAATGCCGTTGTAGACGCCTTGCTGGTGCCGTAGGAAGAAGTCGCTAATACTAATAATATGGCTACGCTGGCACGTGTTTACGCAATGCTCAATCGTGAAAACATATTTTTCTCTCTCTCCTAAAACTTACCTAGTTCTGTGATTTTAAGGTATTTATTCTTTAAGTTATTTTGAGTTATTATTGGTAACCGGGATTGGTTATTTTTCAATAATTTATAAATATTTGTTATAACAACCATTCTTTAATTAACAAGTAGAATAGTGATTCCTCTTAATTAAATCAGAAAACAATCTAAAATCTCCCACACTCATCTGAGAGAATCTTATTCCCTCTTTTCACCATTCATGACTAAAGACACCGTACCTGATATTTCCGTGTGTGACAATGTATAGCATGTAGACGTTGTCATTTAAAATTAGCGCACATCAGTAAAAATCACGTGTTACACTGAAATCTCGGCATAAAATGTTTTGAAAATAATTTTCTGTTATAAATATTATTTATATTGTATAAAGATATTTGATCGGTTTTCTGAACACTTAATACAATTCGATGGTTTCAATAGTATTTAAATTCAAAACGAATTTGAGTTCATTGAAGTGGGGTTACCCAGAACGAACAAACAACCGAAATTAGTATTTTTGATTATGATAATGATCACAACAATTTTAAAACGATTTCGATTCTTCAAAGGTATTCGTAGATTTTATCGTCTGAAGCACTTATTCTGATAACACGCCCTAAAAAGTATTTCAATTATTTTCAATTAGGGCACAAGCACTTTCTAGAACAAGCGAGATTCTTTAGTTCCTCTTATTTTTATGGGAGATTTTTTTTGCTTTCTTAAAATTCTGGTCTACGTGACAACACAAGCGTCATATGATCAATATGTGATACAATTCTGATAAAATTCTGGTCTACGTGATAACACAAGCGTCATATGATCAATATGTGATACAATTCTGATAAAATTCTGGTCTACGTGACAACACAAGCGTCATATGATCAATATGTGATATAATTCTGATAAAATTCTGGTCTACGTGACAACACAAGCTTCATATGATCAATATGTGATACAATTCTGATAAAATTCTGGTCTACGTGACAACACAAGCGTCATATTATCAATATGTGATACAAAAATTAAAAGTTATTCATTATAACGTTTTAAAAAGAGCAGGGATATGTTCTAGGGTAGAGCGGTCTAATATGGAAAAATACGCGGAAATGATTCTCTGTAATGTACTTATTTCAATTTTAAAAAATATATTAATATTTGATACTCTCACAACCACTTTGAAAAATTATTGAAACCACAACTAATAACCACTCGATTTTGGTCTTACACGAACGTTAAACATCACGACTGTGACAAACTTAATCACACGAATTTTAATGAAAAGCAATACATACAAACAATATTCCTCTATAGCTTCTTCATCACACAATGCTTTACCTGTACAAATTCACGAAATTAACGATGATGATATTGTTGCCGCTTTCCACAAGTTAAAACCAAAATTCTCCATCATCCCAGATTTTATACTACCAATTACGCTCAAAAGATACTCAAATTATTTAATTCAACCTATAAAGCACATTTTTAACCTTTCACTTCGTAATAATATCTTTCCTGAAATGTGGAAACTAACGAATGTCACACCTATACACAAAAAGGCAAAAAGTCGGCAATCGATAATTACAGACCTGTAGCTGTCTTATCAAAGCAAAATTAAAATTGATGGTGAAATTATTGAAAATTTTACTGAAATGAAATATTTAGGAGTTACATTAGATTCCAAACTAAACTTCAATAGACATGCTGAATACACCCAAAAGAAAATTGGCAAAAAGATATCTTTTTTGGAAGAATTCGGCCAAAAATTTCTAGAAAAACTACAATCACCATTTACAATTCAATTATTCCTCCACACTTCGACTACTGCTCAAGTATCCTTTTCCTATGTAATGAAAGAGAACAAAATAAGTTACAAATTCTCCAAAACAAGGCAATGAGAATAATACTTCGACGAAATAGATTTTCAAAAATAATTAAAATGTAAAAGGAACTAAATTGGTTAACCGTGAAACAGATGCTGACCTTGAACACGATGGTATTTATTCACAAAATATTGAACAACATGTTACCAAAATACTTCTCAAATAAAATTGTATACAACAATGACATTCACAGATATAACACAAGGACGTGCAAGGAAATTAGGCTACAAAAAAAGGATAAAGCGAATACGCAGAACAGTTTACTCTACAAGGGAATGAAATTATATAACGCACTACCAGAAACTTTAGAGTCCACACCAATTGGAAAGTTCAAGATGTATTGTAGGAGCTACATAAAATTGGAAAAAATATAGTGAATATGAAATATTATATTTAATTAGCTGCAATATGAAATATTATAATTAATTACAAATTTGTATACTTAAATGTACAAATAACTAAATAAAATATTATTATTATTATTATCAGCACTCGCAAAACTTTCAGAAACCATAATTTACTCACAAATATATCTATAATCAAACAAAACATACACTTATCGAAAATCAGCATGGATTTCGTCCCACTCTATCACCCTCAACAAACCTAATGAATCTCACCACCTATATTAATAATCGATCGCACGCATTACTTAATATCGATATTTCTTTAGATTATTACCAAAAATGTCAATGCTGTGAAATTTTGTATTATATTGTGCACATACACCAGGAATTAGGGATTTTTTTCTAATATTTGTTTTACATGAGGGTAAATAAAATAAATCGGATTGTCGGGTTGATCTTGAAGGAATATGAAAATTTATTAAATTGGTAAGTTCTGTATCCAGGCCAATATTTAGAATTTTAAACAATAGGATTTGATCAAAAATTAGACGTCGTGTTTGGAGGGATTTGAAATTGTGAAATTTAATGGATTCGGTATAATTTTAGTCAGTTTAGTTTATAATTTATATGTTTAAATTTTTTCAAATACCAAGAGCTGTTGCCATGTAAGCAGAAGGTTCTGGGTTCGAGTCCCAGAAGTGCCAATATCGTTTTCTGATTTTTCTGTCTCTAGATTTTAGATTGAGTTTCGCTAATATTGTCTTCATTTAATTAAATATTACAATTTGAGGTTTTACTCATACAGTTAAAAATAAAAATAAATATTCCTCCTAGACTTGCAGAAAAGTCAATAGATGTCGCATATTAAAACTTAAATGGGGAAAAAAATATCCAGACACTATCTAGATAGCATTTAGTTCGTGTTTGAATCTTGCAATCATATATAAAGATAGCAGCTAATAATATGTGCGTTAAGAAAATGAAGATAATGTTGGTAGTTCTTAGTCAAAGTATGATATAGCTAAAAGTGACCGAATTGGTTATAGACACCTTAGCTCAGTTGGTAGAGCTGTTGCCATGTAAGCAGAAGATCCTGGGTTCGAGTCCCAGAGGTGCCAATATCTTTTTCTGATTTTTCTGTCTCCAGATTTTCGCTAATATTGTCTTCATTTAATTAAATATTATAAATATAATGTGTATTTTATTTCGTAATTGTGAGCTTCGAATAAAATCGTGAAAATAAAAAAAATAGTAATTTAAAAAATAAAAATTAATGCAGTTTAAATTTTTAATACGTAGAGCATCTTTCACAACTATGCCGATTTTTTCATTCTAAAAAAAACTATTACTCCAGGCTAATTTACACATACCGAAGGTTTAAAAAACCAGAGTGTGCAATTCACACGCGGTAGAAGCGAAACCTTCAGAAAACTAAAGTATACAAGAGTGGGGAGACTGCGAAGCACATTGTTAATCATAAAAATAAAACAACACTTTGTATTTAACCACGAATTTATTATTTATGTATCTACCGGTTTCACTTAGACCAAGCTTCCTCAGGATAAAATAATAATCAATGTGAAGGGTAATTTTTCCCATATTTTTGTCGTCGAATTCCGGTGCACGTATTTCTATACATTTGTTCATCTTATTAGTATTTGTGTTTTCTTCTTCGGAGTCTCCAGATGTCGCTTTCTTTGGTGTTTTCTTTTGCCTGTTTATTTTGGAGTGGTTCAAATATTGAATTTTGATTCGATCCTCGGTCTGATAAATGTCTGGCCGCTGAGGTTCCTCGGGCGCTTTATACCACTACACCAAAGGAGACTTGCGTGGGACTGTGAATTTATCGTATTATATTGGAACCGAGTACCCGTGAATTAAATAAATATTTTATTGCTATCTCATTCTCTCGCAGATTAAATCCTACAGATTAGTATAGATGTATGGGTTTGTTTCTTTTTAGTGTCGTTCGTTTCCGTTTCATCGAGTTTTAAATCAAAACGGTGCTATAGAAGTTATCACATTAAAAAAGGTTTATAATTTCGTGTTTACTATTTTTCTTTTTTGCTTGGTAAATTAGGTTTTTGGTAGGACAACCGCAGAAGATGAATTGATATATTAGTTGCCAAAGTTGCGGTTACGATATAAATATGGCCTTCGTTCCTTGTACATAATAATATATCAAACGGTGATAAAACCTCCTGGCGTGGTTGTTAAACCATGAGAACAACACACGTGGTTTAATGCGGTCTACCCGGCGATGTTACCACGATACTTGAATTCAAAACGTTGGCAAAATGGCAACGATATAATGTGATATGTCCTATAAAATTGTTGAGAAGAAAATAATCAAGAAAATAATTTCAACAAATATTACCTCAAATTTAAGCGCATTTCTGCAATTCATTTGGATTTTTGAATAGATTTATTATTCATATGGACTTAAGAAATCAACTATAAGAAGGTTTATTATTTATCGAAAATTATTTACTAAATTTAAAAAAATCTAATTTTAAGATTGTGCATCATATGGCATTTTAGGTCCATGGTTTAAAATATCAAAGTATAATTTCGTACATATTACGTTAAGTCAGATTCATTACCCACCAAAATCCAAATATTTATATATCCAAAATTTTATTATTGTTTCAACTTATTTTCATATTCCCTTCTACTCACAAAAATGAAAATAACAAAAAAAATGATGCCAACTCAGCTGATGATGGCGGGTAACACACGAGCCACTAACTCAACCGAAATCAGCCGAACGACGCGCGATAATTCACGAATGCAGAGTTTCGGTGCGGCCGAAGGTTCGGCAGATTTTCTGCCGAAACTTGATTTTTTTGCGGAAACTTGCCGAAACCGAAACCGAAACCGAACCATCGGTCGGTCACTACTAGAAATTCTTGACAGAAAACACTGAATAAAATTCATGAATCTAAATTTCATCGTTCGAAAGCTTTGGGTGGGAAAAAACAGGTCTTTTGTTTTTATTTTATTTTATTTTATTTTATTTTAAATACATAAACGGCTATACTGCCTTTTATAAATAAACATATAATAGAGTACAAAAGTAAGAAAAATAATATCATTACATAATAGTAGTTTTAAACTTAAAAATAACATACAATTATTTTGTGTATCACAACAAAAAATAACAAAAAAGAACAATGAGAAATATCATCATTTCATTTCAACATGTCCATATTGCTGTATAAAGTTACATTATGGAAAAATAATTTTTGAGTGCATGTTTATATTTCGCTAATTTTAAGAAATAAATGTCGCCAATGTTAGCATATTCATTTCCCAAAATGTGTAATCGACTTATTGGTGAGTAATAATGTGATAATGTATGTGTGTTATTATAGTAGAACGGTAGAGTCAGTCTATTGTTAGCGCGACCAGGGCAATGAAATCGTATTAGTTCTATTAAATCAGGGGTATCCAGGACCGAGTGAATTATTTTATATAATATTAATAGATCACAGATTTTTCTGCGATCTAATAAATTTACGAGATTAGTCCAGTTTAATAACAAATTATAGTCTATGGATTCTCTTGGAATACCTAATTTAAAATTAATATACCTAAGGAATGTTCTTAATTAATATACCTAAGGAATATTCTATGGATAACCGCTAAGGAACAACACCTAACTCTGACAGCTCTAATTTTGATTGCAAAATAAGTGACAATTAAGCAAAAAACACTACAAAAACGCTAAAAAAAACTAAAAACCAGTGATTCGTTAAATACAGTGAGTTTATTTAGTAGTGGCAGTGCTGAATATCTAGAAATCTCGTCTAAAAAAAACGAAACAAGACATTAAAAACCACAAACAATTTAAATAATATACAAAAAAAAAAGTGTCATTTCTGTCATAGACAATACAACAAAATTATTAAAAAAATAAATTATATGGGGCATTTGTGAACAAACAAACAAATTCAATATTTAAAACTAATTAACCTCAAGGACCAAAAAAAAAAAAAATGCCCCCTAAAAATGATATGGATCAAAAATTTGAAAACTTCAAAGAACAACTACTACAAACAATGAGTGATAGAATCGACCTTCAACTAAGAAATTTTATAAAGACAGACATAAATAAATTGTTTTTGGATATTAAAAACGAAATACAAGACTTAGTTAAGAGCGTAGAATTCTGCACAAACAAAATTGATGATTTTGAGAAAGAAATAAAAAGAACAAATGATCACCAGAAAAAAAATGAAGCAAAAATCGAGGAATTGCAAAGAGAGGTAAAAAATCTCAAATTAACTGTAAACCACATCCAACAGAGCGCGCTTGAAAATTCTATCGAAATACAAGGAATCGAAGTACAGAAAAATGATAATGTACGAAAACCCATTGAACTACTTATGTCGGCCCTTGACTGCAGCGACCTTTTAAAAAATAATTCTTTGGTAAACTACTATAACAATCCGGCCAAGCGGACTATTTCCATCCAATTCAATTCAAAAGAGACAAAGGATAAGGTAATTAAACAAAAAAAAAATTAAAGGAATACTTACCCCTCAAGAAATGAAGTACTCGGAGTCAACACAGAAAATCTTCATCAATGAAAAATTAACGCCAGCAAATAAACAGCTCCTATGGTTAGCCAAATCAACAAAAGCATTCGGATACAAATATGTTTGGACGAAGGACGGACAAATCTTACTTAGAAAGGGCGACGACTCGCCTATAATACGCATAAAAGATGCAAACGACATACCATTGCATTAATCACATACTTGGGACAAGAAAAAGGAAGAATTTTTATACTCCGTGAAAATGGATCTCACTGATGATTTTACGTTAATAGACACAAAGGTATGTGAAGATACTACAGAACTAAATAACTACATAAGTGAAGGAAATACTGACTTCAACATAATAAATTTAAATATCCGCAGTATTCATAAACATTTTGATGAATTTTGTCTTTTCCTTAACTCTCTAGGATTTCAACCAAATGTTATTATACTTACGGAAACGCAAATGCGTGAACTAATCCCTTACTCCATCTCTGATTATAATACTTACTCACTTCCTTCTAAACATACTTCGCATGACGGTCTAACGATTTTCTATAGTGCACATAAAATAACTGATGTAATAATAAACATCCCAAAATTTAAGTTTTCAAATGCCATACATTTATCATTCAAGCTAAACAATAAAAAATACTCTATAATTGCTGTTTATCGCTCCCCTTCTTTAGATTCTAAATCTTTTATCACAGAATTAAAATATTTCATAAACGAAAATAATTGCAACCAATCAGATTTCTCATTTATCGTGGGGGATATAAATATTAACATAGAACATTCCATCCTGAGCCCAATTGCAAATGAATATCTAAATGTTATATACAGCGAAGGATATCTATCTTATATAAATAGCCCTACCAGATACGGTTCTTGTCTTGATCACATATTTCTTAAAACCAATAAAAATTGTATACCCAAATCAGCTGTCCTAAAAATTGATATAACCGATCATTTCCCAACTTTTTTCGGTCACAGTACCTTAAAGTATCATCATACAACTAAAGCCCAACAAGTGGGAAAAAATAAAATTAACTATCAAACCCTAAACAGTTTTTTAAAAAAAGAAACTTGGAACTCAGTTTTATCCAATGATGACCCAAATCAATCACTAAACACCTTCTATTCAATATTAAATGATAATATCAAGAATAGTCTTGAACCAACACCAATACCTAGAAGCAAACATAAAAAAATTAAACCATGGATCACGCGTGGCTTGATAATTGCAAGCCAACACAGGAACAAACTGTACAAAATTTACAAAAATCATGAGAATTATTGTATGGCTAAAAACATTCCACCTAATGAAAATTTACGACAGCAATACATCATTTATAGAAATTTTTTCAATATTCTTATAAAAAAATGTAAACAAGAGTATTATACTAAACAATTACAAACAGCTGATAATGATTCTAAAAAAACCTGGCAAGTCATAAATGAAATAACTAATAGAAAACATAAAGTAAAAACAATCCCTGAAAAAATTGTTACAGATGATAAAATAGTCATAACGGATATAAGAAATATTGCAAATAAATTCAATGATTTTTTTACAAATGTTGCTTCAGATATAATAAATAACAATCCCTCATTTCAAAACCATATATATCAACACACTCAAATGGATGAACACTCTGAAAATAGTCCTAATTTAACCCAATTTAAACGTATTACCGAATCTGAAATAATAAAACACATTGACAATCTTAACACAAATACAGCCAATGGTCCAGATGAATTGAGCGCCATCGCTATCAAATCTATCAAACAACACATTTCGAAGCCCTTACAACACATTTTTAATTCCTGTTTTGAAAAAAACGTTTTCCCAGACGCATTTAAACTCTCCAATATTGTACCGATACATAAATCTGGATCAATCTCTAAACTTGACAATTACAGACCAATATCGCTAATATCCCAACTAGCGAAGATATTAGAAAAAATTATTAAAATACAAGTACTAGAGTTTCTAGAATCAAATGCACTTTTGTCCCCAAATCAATATGGTTTCAGAACAGGTCTTAGTACAGATGACGCTTTATTTAATCTAACAAAAAATATATACACCAATCTTGACTTAAATATGAAAAGCTTAACAATCTTTTTAGACCTAAAAAAAGCATTTGATACCGTTAATCATAATAAACTGATTAGAAAACTAAATAATATTGGGATTAAAAATAATTGTCTGTCACTATTAACAAATTATTTACTTGATCGCAGACAATGTACAAAAATTGGTGATAATATTAGTAAACCAGAATATGTGAGACATGGGGTTCCACAAGGAACAGTTATCGGTCCTTTATTGTTCCTAATTTATATCAATGACCTTTGTAATATCAGTATTCCGGGAAAACTATTCTCGTATGCTGATGATACTGCAATCACAGTCCATGGTAAATCATGGAAAGAAGTCTCTGAAAACGCAAATAAGTGCACATCCATTGTCAAAGAATGGCTAAACCAAAACCTCCTAACTCTGAACTGTGAAAAAACTATGTATATTCCATTCTATAATAACAAAAGGGCGGCACCCTTAACTCACCTAAATATAAGATTTCACAACAATTCTTGCAACCCTGTTTTGTGTTCTAACTGTATAGAAATGAATTCGGGGAACACAGTTAAATACTTAGGAATTATTATAGACAGCCAACTAAAATGGACAAATCACGTAGAAAACCTTGTAAATAAACTTAGGTATTTGACTTACATTTTTAAACGATTAAATAACATAGTTGATATTAAAAGAATGAAACTGGTATATCATGCATTGGTGCAACCATCAATATCTTATGGAATAATTGGATGGGGGGGTATTTATGATACCCATATTAAGCAACTAGAAATTACTCAAAAATTAATAATAAAAATTATGTTGCATAAAGATGTTACCTACCCCTCCTTGCAATTATTCCAAGAAGCTGAACTCTTAGATATAAGAAAAATCTACTGTATGCAATGTCTGAAATATATATTTTCACGAAATGTATATTTTACAAAAAACGAAAATCGCTCCAGCAGTAGAGTAAATAATGCATTTGAGGTTCCCCTATGCAAAACTAGGCTTGCGCAGAGACATGCTTTTTCCATTGCACCAAAAATCTATAATGCACTGTATCAGACTATAGAAATTAAATCTAAAAACATATCCTCTTACAGCATATACAAAAAATTAATAAAGACTTGGGTAACTACAAATGACACAAATACATACCTGCTATAACATCATACCTGTTATAACTTTACAAATCCTAATTTTTATTTAACCTTTTTTGTTTTTCATATATATATATATATTTTTTCTTCTTTTCTTAACTTTAGTTTTGTAAATACGGAATTATTTGTTCTATAAATATGTTAAACCATAATTATGTTTTAATTTACTAATTTAAAGTTTAATTTGCCATGTTGTAACTTAACTGCATTAAAAAAAACTTAAATATACCCACGAACTGGCGATGCCTATGTGGGATTTTTTTTTTGTTATCATACAAGTATGTATACTATTGTAATATCTTTTGTTTTTGTTAAATTGTAATATTGTTTATCTTTAAGCTACATATTTAATTTTATAGTTCCTTTTTTTTTTACTTCTTATCAAAAGAAATGTTTTTTGTAATATTTTTATGTATGTAACAAAAAAAAAATTATTAATAAAAAAAAAAAAAAAAAAAAAAAAAAAAAAAAATGTATGCTGGACTTTTTCAATCGCTTGAGTATGGATATTGTAATGTGGAGCCCAAATCGTAGAATTATATTCTAAAATGCTTCTCACTAGCGTTATGTATAAAATGCGAATAGTATCAATGTTACAAAATTGTTTGGTTATTCTAATAATAAATCCTAAAATCTTCATTGCTCTATATATTATTTATATGGCTAATAAATGTAAATGTTGAGTTAAAAATAATACCTTGATCATTTATTGTTTCTACTGAGTTTAATATAATTTTGTCAAGATCGTATTCATAAATGGTCGGTTTTTTTTATTTTATAAAATCTTATTATTTGACATTTACTAATGTTAAGTGCCAGTTTATTGCATATACACCAATTAAACAAGTTGTTTAAATTTTTTTGTAAAATTATTTTTTTTATATAGTTTTAAATCATCAGCAAATAACAGGATATCAACATCGGAAAAAACGTTGATATAGTTGAAATAGAAATACCGTGTGATGTTCGTAGTTCGCATTCGGAGTTCGCAACAAAATACATGGGATTTTTGTGCAATTTATCCACTAGGAAAGCTTATTACTTGGTTCTATTCTTCTATGTAGCGAAAAATAAATTTATAATTAACTTTTTTACATCTTCCAAAAGTTTTAAAATGCACGTACACGCTCCCCACACAGTCCTGACGGCCGTCACGGTCAGTTTGTTTTACTAATCCGTAAAACCTGCGCTAAACCTTACGACCCCTAAAATGACTCATAATGGTTAATCCGTGTGGCGTAGTGGAATAACGCCAGATACAATATACCACGAGTATTACCTTTAGTGATCGCGGTGGTGATTGCTACTTTATTACGTTTGCAGAGGGTAGGAAAACATGCGTAGTTACTATGAAACTTCGGGAAATTAAACGGAGGTACCCGTTTAGTGTACACGTTGTTGGGTCGCAAAAACATTATGAAACCACAGGAAAAGGGAACAAAGCCTGATGCTGCGAGTTCGCATTGCTATTTGTGTATATCGACTTGCCCTTCCGGGAATTTTCCAATGGCAAGATTTCACAGGAGCGAAATTTGAAGAGTTTTTTTACGTGATACGGCAAAAATCGCCCAGAAAAAATCTGTTTCCAAACTGATTGTATGAAAATTTCAGACAAGAACAAAATTAGGTCACAGAAAATTATTTTAATTTTTTTTCTTCTTAAAAATCTGGTGTTTTATAAATAAATAAAAACATCTAAACTAGAATTTGTGTCGATTTCCGAAGTGGCGCTTATTTTACAATAAACATAAAAATACACAAAATAAATAAAAAAAATCATCAGAAAAGATCAAAATACCAAGAGCATATTAATGGATATTTCTATTTGGTTAATATTGTAGACATTTATTACTCTGCAATCTTCAGCCAAGTATGTTCCAATGTTTTTAATAGGAGATATTTAAAAAATCACGTAAAAAGGAGACCATTTATATTTTTTTATATGCAATGCACACAATATTTAAAACGGATAATAAATAAGGAAAATCAAGATACTGAGATTAATGAGATTCATCGGTCGTCAGATATTATTTTGTGCAACCCTTACGTGGCTTCGATGAATAAGTAGTGGACAATACACATCCTCCAGCAACTCAAAAACATGGCACTTCGTCACTCCTTTGAAAAGTCATTACAAAAAAAAAAAAGTCATGAAAATACTAGGTTAAATAGGTTACGTCAGGTTGGGTTACGGGCACTTTTTTTTTCTTGACTGTTAATGACTTTTGAAATGCCTCTTTGTTAAGTTGTCACGGATTATCCCCTCCAACAATATATCTATATGCTCTGTGGATTGCAGTGATCGAAATAAAACAAGCTCAGCGGTAGTGACGGTTCAATGAAGTCCAAGAATTGCAAAGAAGACGACAGAATGCAGGCAATTAGTTACATGATCCCGCAACATGATGTTCTTTAATACTGTACGTAGAAAGTCTCAGTATAAAACAATAATGGGACGTACGAGTATCTGTAAGTACTCGTACCACTATGAACACCAGTGTTCTCAGTTGAGTTGGGTAGAGTTGGTTTTGTTTGTGTATACTACTTACTTGCCCAATATTAAAACAAACAGACTGAAGCCCAATATTCGGCAACAGGCGATAATAACTTTTCTAGGAATGTATGCTTCACAAACCCAGCTAGTTCTTAACGATAATATTAATAGGAATTTATGGTTTGATATTTACTTTTCTTGAAATTCCGTACACGTGAGTTTTTTAAGCTTTCCACGGAATCTAAACATTCTAAATCTCTGTTCACTCACAAATATTTCACAACAAGACTAGTTTTTTTTTTTAAAGAAAAGCAAAGTCCGTCAAATTTCTGGCATAAAAAATCCTTTGTATTTGGGTTGCATCTGAACTGGAATCGAACCGATATCTTCCTGCTTCAAGTTCAAATGCAAATAATATCAAATAGCCCCTGAATACATCGGTAATGGTTTTTGTACAAGATACGTAGGCCTGTACAAAAAACTGTAAATAATAAGCGCTGGCACACAGAGACGCCCGACAATTGCAATGTCTTGAAAGAGATGCTTTCTCTCCTTGACAGCTGTTAAAGTTCCATAGAGTATCTGGTTACTGAAGCGGCTATGCTGGACGGGTTCTTCTGCCGCGCATTGAGTCGGAGTGCTATTGTAGTGTTTTGTGAGATGGAATGCTCTTGCATCGGAGCATGTAGGCTGCGGAGGAGGCTGGTTGCTAGCAATCGAGACGGGCTGTGCTCCAGATGGTGAATGTTGAGTTGTTATGTATCCAAGGGAACAGCATTCAAAGCTGGTCTGATCGCTTGGCATTGGCAGCAGTCAGGGCTGCGGGCAGGTCAGCAATCTGCTTGGTGTGATGGTTTCAAGGGCCTGCTTGTGGCAATGTGGCCCGCGCTCCAGATGTTGCGTTGTCGTGGATTGCTGCATATCTGGCACCAGCATCAATAGGAGGTGGTCGCAGCAACTCACAAGTAGGCTGGCTTGTCATTGCGTGGCGGTGGGTTGCTCGCATCCTAGGCTGGGGCGGTCGCAGCCACTCACATGTTGATTGGCTTCACGGTATCGGTTTGCATTCTATTGGGCGTGCTGCGGGTGCATAGCGCGCATCTCCAAATGGTGTCATCATTAGACAGACGTGGCGTCATCATCAGGTAGGTCTGCATTCTATCGGGCGTGGCGGGAGTCCTTATCACGCATATTTTGGCATAGCGCACGTAGTGTTTCCTCGTTTGATTCGAATTGTATATCATCTTCAATGGGTTTCTGGGAGTTTCAGACTGTAAAAGTGTAGCCCAAGATGGAGCCCCGGGGTGGTAGGATTCAGGGCTCGGGCGTCAGCATCAGAGCACAGAGACGCGAGGCTCGATACATGTGCGCCCCAGGCTAGCAGCCCGGAGCAAGATGGCCAGGGTAGCGCAGCGACTTCAAGGGCTTGGTAAGAATCAGCAAGTTCAAAGGAGCCCAAGAATGGCCATGGGGCTTAGGTGTTATCATCAGGGCATAGAGATGCAAGGCTCGATGCAAGGGGGCCCCGGGCTAGCAGTCCGGAGCAAGATGGCCAGGGCTCAGGCTTCAGCTTTTTCTAGGTATTATCCCATAGGGTGCTTGAGGTGAAAGAGTGGTATCTTGGAGCTTCAAACGGTGACGGCGAGACTGGCGTCTTGAAGTTCCAACCGGTGACGGCGAGACTGGTGTCTTGAATTGAGCAGCGTTTCGGTGTCGAAGATCTTCAAGTAGCAAGTTTGTAGAGATGTTTCTTTGATCGCTGAGGGTGAAGACTGAATACCAACTGCTTTCTTCGCAGACTTTTTATAGAGCCAGCTCAGTTGGTTTCACAATATTTTAAATTCTTGTCGCCAGACACGAGTTCAAAGATTTGATTACTTCTTTGAAGACTTTGCTCACACATTTGGTCACATACTGTTGTATCTGCCAGATATGTGTTCTAAGATTTGATCACTCCTTTGAGCTCAAGTTTTCAAATAGACTTCACAAAATAAGGACGACGATTTTTTTTTAATGAGCTCCATACAGGAGGCCCTGAGGAAAATAGTTTCCCTCAGGGCCTATTTCATATTTGGAGATGTTGTGTGGAGGGTTTTTTAAGGAAATAAAGGAGAGGAGAGTTCTGGGAAGGAAGGGGTTTAAGGGGTCGGTAGGAATCTGGGGTTCAGTGTGTCCTGGTCATCCGCCTCCAAGGCCCAGACAAACCTCACCCCAAGAACCCTAGCGAACCACTTGGAGTGACCTATGGCAGAGGTGTTGGTTATCCAATAAAGGTCCCCGGATCGGCGGTACCCATTCCCGCCTCCCAAATTTGGTCGTCAGGGTAGTTGTTCCAGACGTCATTGATGTTTTTTAGATTTTTATGCCCTTGACGTTTCAGATCCCATATTCTGGCTCTCCTTGCATCAACTCTATAAACTCGAAAATGCTCTCATTATTCCACTCCATCGTTACTTCCTTTGGTTGTTTACGCACGACATCTCTACACGGCGACGACGCTCGCGCAATTGGGCTTCGCGCAGTGTGGCAGGCACACAAACATTTGGACTTTGATCCGTTTGATGTGTGCTGAAAAACCGACAAGGAACGGCTAAGCGCACTTAAGTGATCAAATATGTGACAACAGTATCAAATGCCCGTGCCACACATGTGGACACTTTTGATCACTTCTTTGAACTCATGTCTGGCGCCCGATCTATTTCCGCGTAAATCATCCCAGGTTGCAATTTCACGTTGTGTTACAAAATAATTTCTTTTTTCGGGAGCATGAATCACCTCACATTGAAAGTGTTGAGAAATCAATATTTCGGTGACGCGCCGTTCAAATGAAGAATATTTCCTCTTCGATAAAAATGCATGATATGAAGAGTTTGCCATGGTTTCATATAACACGTTCGATATAGTTTTAGTAACTGATACATTTGTGTTGCATTCAATCCATTATATTTGCGCCATTTTTAAATAAGCTCATAATTTTTGGTCTAGGCCTATATCTAATTTTTGTGTGAATAGATACTGAGTAAATATCTTATTAATTGTTATGGTAACGCCCATTAAGTTTGACTATTTGGAGCCAGAACTGGAAATTGAAGAGAAAAGGAAAAATTCCAATTTATTGTGAAAAAGGAAGCAAAACATGACATCATGAATTTAATAAGAGCAACAATATAATCGGAGAAACTTTTGGTGAAATTGCACATAAAACCGCGGTCAGATTACAAGACATAAAATACAGATTTTTCCCGAGGGGAACGCTTTGAAGTGAGCTGCATACAAATAATCACATGCATAAAGAAGAGACATTCTCTGCTGGATTTCTGGCGCATTTCCATTTAGGTCTTTCACAAACCAGAAAGAAAACTTCTGAAATTAAATTCTTTGTTATTTATATTTAAAAGTGTTTGTGTGCTTATCTATAATATAAAAATGAATCGCTAAATGTGTTGGTAAGCGCAAATCTCGAGATCGGCTGAACCGATTTCGCTAATTCTTTTTTTTAAATATTCCTTGAAGTGCGAGGATGGTTCTTACGGAGAGAAAAATTAAGAAAATTGCGCAAAAAAATAGATAATAACAGAAAACATCGCACGTTTGACAGTTCGCGTGTTAGAGAATGACATTTTGCAAAACAATGAATGATTGTGCAATCAGGATTCTATTTTTGAAAAGTTGAAAAATTTATTTAAAGTAGGTACTCCCCTAATATTTTGAATCGAATCAAGAATTTTAGATATTTTAAATAGGTACCTATGTTAGGTACCAAATTTAATATACATGAAAAATGGAAATTTGAACAAAAATTTTAAAAGGTGGCACGCGGGCTGTTTAAGAACTGAATGTACTGGGATTGAATATATGGAATGCGGGAGGAGGGTTGGCGGGACGAGGGAGCGGTAAAGGGAAGAGGGATGGCGGGGAAGGTGGAAGGGGAACGCGGGAAGGGGGACCTGGGAGGGGGAGGGGAACTCGGGAGGGGGGTTCGCGGGTAGCAAAAGTATCTTCTCAGTTTCTAATAAAACTATCTAATCAATTTCTAATGTTTTAGTTCTATTAATTTAAAATATGAAAAGAAAAATAAACTATATAATATATTACACTACTAATTTAGAAATAACAAAAAAGAGAAAAAATATATAAAATATATTGTGCTAATATTTTTAAATGGAGAAAGACTAATGAAAAAAAATGTTGGCAATCCTCGGCTACCACAAATAATTTAGCAATCTCTTTAAAAGTTAGGCATTGGGGTGACTAAAATGTTCCGGAAAGCTATTAAATATAACATAAAAATAATTTGTTTGACCAATGGAAGATTTAGTTTGAATTGCCACAAAGTTCAGAACAGAGCACGAATTTGCTGTGTTCTTTCTGCAAAACTAATATAATAAAAATCTACAAATTGTTCGTGTGATGTATAGCAGTTTTACATACATTCCATTACATTCCTTTTAAAGTAAATGAATTGGATTTTTTTTCTTGAACATAACTTTAAAAATCAGTTTTAGGGCATTATATAATTATTTGGAATTAAAATGTTTGTGATAATGTTTTTATTTTTGAGGTAATTGGCACCTTAGATATTTTTTCTTAGAAAAAATCTACTCAGTTTCTCAACACTATTTTCAGAATTGTTATCGTCCACGGAGTAACCACGGTGATGTTGAATATAATTTCGCACAATACAGAAGTAGTAAGAATCTACCACCGAAGTGCTAACAATGGGGAAGGTTCGATAAACAAAGTGCTTATTGTAAGTAGAAACTCCAAGGCTGGTGGCAACACTGCGCACTGTTCTGGTGGAGATTATTCCAAGAAGCGAGCGGGGAGGAACCGAAACCCCTAAATTACGGGATAACTTACAGCGCCTTGTTTATCATTGCCTACCCTTAGCGTTATGGCGGCTTGCTTAGCAGATATACAAATAATAATACTTTATGAACGCCCCTAAAATTAATTATTAAATAACAAGGATTAAATGGTAGCTGACTGTATAAAAGCAGTTATGAAATATTAATTCTAATATCGATATTTTCAGAAAATCGACAATAGTTTTTTTTTTTTCTTCTATAAACAATATTTTCACTGAAAAAAGCTATGGTGTAGGGATGTGAAAAAATAATGGATTATGAAAAAAATCGACAATCGATTTTATTAAGCGATTTTATAGCCATTTCAAGCAACGCGTTTCAATTCTGAATGGTTGTCTTATACCAGGGTGATACTGAGAGTGTCTTCCACTCTGGAACGTGCCGCAATTATACTATTTGTTATTTAAAATGAATTAATTGCGAAATAACACAAACTAATCAAATAAAGTTTATGTGCCCACGCCGGGATTCGATCCTGCGATTGCGAGTCAAGAGCCTTACCGCGCGACCATTGAAGTAAAATAACTTTGTGTTGCAGTTAATTCAAATCTCCCAGTGGAACTTTGACTGCGAGCTACGCCACGATTTTTGGCCAATCTCCGCTCTATCCCCTCTATGAGCTAACCTTCACTTCTACAATTTGGGAGGCGGGTATGGGTACCGCTGCCCCGGAACCATTTATTGGATAACCACCACCTCTGCCATAGGTGTCAGGTGGGAATGCTGTCCTTGTTCTACCGATATTACAATGAAATGCATTTTCTATGATCCTTGGTTTCTTAGTATGGGTTGTTTCCAAAAATTTGAACAATTCATCAAATATTTGATTTTGTGAAGCAACTGGCACTAACACTAACAGAACTTGAATGGAACTTATGCAGAACGTGAAAATTAACTTCAAATAGTTGAGGAATTATTCAAATTTTTTTAAACAATTTTTAAACCTTTTCCAAAAAAGCGGCATACATTTTTCAAATAGAAATCATTTCCAAAAAAAAATTCGCATGAATTTAGAAAATTGTTTCAAGAAACGATAAGCTGCAAACAATCTAAACCATAGATTCTCAACCTTTTTTTGCCCACCTTTGAGATTTATTTTTTCTTTGCCTTTCGAATCTGAAACAGCAATTTTCGTCACGATTATATTTACCACAACGGAAGGGGCGTAGTGGGATCGGATGGGGCAAGATGGGATGGGGTGGGATGGGTTTCTCTAGGTCTCCTACCGCTACCCTGAAAGCCTGAAACGCCCCCCAATTTTCCCTTGATCTTCTACCGCCCCCCCTGAAGGTCAGAAATGCTATCGCCCACCTTGAAAAGCTATGATATAAACTATTTTGCAAAATAGTTATATATCCTCAATAACAAGCCTGTCTTCAACAAACCTAACACTCAACATCCCGCTAAAGCACACGACCCACGGACAAAGATCAAAGGCGGATGACCAGGACACACTGAACCCAAGATAACCATTGTACAATTCTTAATAACCAATGTACAATAACCATTAAAATAAAATATATATAAAACTTTCTACTACAACACATTAATACTTGTCACACATAATCATAAATAAACACGTAAACACCTCAGCACAGGTTCTCCTAGTGAGGTGTTCACGAAACATACAACAATATTTTATTTATTTTATTTTATTTTATTTTAACCACTGGAACGATTTCGGTCGAAAAATCGACCACTTTTATTTTTCTGCGATTGATATCGGTCGAAAAATCGACCGATTTTTCTACCATTCGTAAAATATTTATTATAATTATTTAAAACCTTTCCATGGCCAGCTATTTGTTTTATCGAATAGCTGATAAAATATTCTTTATGTCTATGACCTTATCGGTTGTCTTTGAAGTGTTATTCAATGAGTTTTCGCGGTTTTCTAAGGCGTCCTATCAAAAAACAAAATAAAGATTTTGACTATTTCGACGAATTATGGTCTCTACCTAAAATGCCGTAAGTAATTCATTTATTGGGTTTTTAACGCATAATTATATATCTGTGTTATCATGATTGAATTATCTATCTTTGAAATGCGTTTTTAATTCATTTGTTGTTAATATATTGTTTTGCTTCGATGTTTTGTGTAAAAATGCGTCGACTGAAGACGTCATCTGTTTTTGATTTACAATAATTTCATAAATACTGCACTCGCGCATTTGAAATATAGTTATTCAATCAGAGTGATTCATAACAAAGAGATAAATATAATCATTATTAATACAGATATTTGCTGTCCAATTATACAAAGTCATATGTCAAAAAGTCAGACTTTTTTTAGATGTAAAATGGTGTAAAGCCTTCGTCGCACAATAAAAATTTGGTTATTTAGTTGTATAATCAATTAATTTGTTTACTTTTACCAAATTTGTGCAGAAACAGCTATCGTCCAGGGAGAGGGAGCACTCCACGACCCAGGTTTAAATAATTATTTTAAAAAATTTTATTACTGCAACAAAATTTAAACATTTAAGTACTTACCTACATTAATTGTTTTCAATTTAAAATATATAGAGTGGTGCTGACTGCAAGAGGTGGCAGAGGAAGAGGGAGAGGTGGGGTACGAGCTGCAGATGGAGTACCAGCTGGTGCCGGACTACCTGCACGTGGACGTGAGAGTCAACGCAGAGCTGCAATTGCAGCCTCGTCTGGAGTGTTAGTATTTTTTAATGTTTTTTATGAAAGTACTTTGCTGTGGCCGTTGAATTCATCATATATTTGTATTTATTTAAACGGTGACCCTGCTTTGCTACTGGTGCGAGAGGATCGCGTCAAGGCCCTAAAGGCTGTTAGGGCCCTGCCTGCTTCCTTCCGGCTACAGTGAGTTCCACTGTTACAGTGAGAGTTGGTAAGATCAGCGCTCTGTCCATTTGGCACATTCAGTGCATATTGTACAGAGTTCTAATTTTACTCTTTATTTACATACTGCACTTACTATTTCACACGTGAATGAGAACAATTCATATGATTTATGTATATGTTTTCAGAATTACTTCTCCGGAGAGAATAACGTGTCCCTTTTCACAAGGGACACCTTCACCATTGCCAAGACCCATTCCACCACCGTGGATGTCCACTCCCGCACAGACCCAATCAACGGCTCCCAATGCACCAATTACGCCAATCCAGGCAGCATCTCCGGAGCCGTTAGCTGGGACATCGCGGAGTGGGGAACTCCAGTGTGGGGAACTCTTCTCTCCGGAAGCCGGCTACCACAGCGAGCTATGGGTGGACGTGCCGTTCTACCAAGAATTGTCGGCGTTTGGGAACGGTGAGATTATTTTTTGAAATGTCATACCAGGGGCTCAAAATAAAATCAATTATCTATATTTTATATTGATGTCCCTAGCACAGTTTCACTGTTGGTATATTGGCAGGAGATAAGCATAGTACTTAAAAATTCCACATAACAAACATACAAAATGTACTGTAATCCAAAAAGATATGATGTACCTACATTCTATGCAAGTAAATATGTAGTTACTAACGTAAAAAGTCTGAAATTTGAGTTTGTTTTGGCTAATTTTTGTTCGATAGTAAGAACTTCGCACAGCATTGTGAATACCGACATCATAGTTTCACACATGACAATGCATAATATATTTGTACTTGAGTTAATGTCCTGAAACGTTAAGTGCCTCCATACATGACGTTACTTACAAGCTACTCGATCCTCGTGAGCGTATCATACGCGCCGATCGTAAGTACCCCCCGTACGATTTTGCTGGTAGCACCGTGTACGGGGCGCTATGCGACGTCTGTCGGTATCAAATCAGTTTCACGCAACCGGCGCGGCGGTGCTGAACGCACGCGACGCGTTGCATCATTTGTGTCTGATACTTTTCGTTTGACGTTTGACAGAAATGGCATCGGAACATGAAAGTAATGTTAGATTTGTTCTGGAAGTAGAAAAAATGCATGTTTATGTAACGATACTTTACCAGAATACATAAGAAAGGATTTAGTGGAGATGGCATGGATTGATGTTGGGAAAAAGTCATATGACATCGTGTAAACTCCACGGCTGCACGTAAAAAATGATCAAGTTCAGTATATTCCGGATAGCGCCGTGTACGGAAACCAGCATTAAAGAGTGGTATATATGCAGAGTACTTGTGGTTTCGTCACAATCATATAGTTTGTAAGTATCTCCATGAACGGAGGGCCTTACATTTCAAAACATTGGCATTAAACAGGGATTCTATCTTTTTTTTCTGTAACGGGTATTGTAGAATGAGAAATGAGACATGCCGAACTCCTTTGCGAGGGTTACATGTGATTCACCGGCTTCGAAACCGTGTAATACAGCACTTTTTTCATCAATTGAAAAAACACTTTCGCTTCACGGGACTTATTGTGTCGAGCTTCCTAGTCAAAAGCGAGGCTGTATTGGTAGTTGGGTTTTGTAACCGGACAAATTATCATTAAAATAGGTCGCTTTAAGTAGTTGGTCACTTTAAACAGATATGTTTTCCTACTAAAAGCTATGAAACCTTACTAGAGTTTCCATTATCGTCGCTTAAAACGGTAGACCGTTAAATGCAAAGTCATTATATCCGAATTCTACTGTAAATTTGTGTTTTCTATTATTTCAGAGTCAGACATGGGCAGAACCGACAACGTGGACGAGGCAGCTCTCTATCAAGAAGAGTCGGTACTTGGAAACCGTGAGTTATAAAACTAACTAACTTACCTGCACGCCATTTCTCTGCAGGGGTAGGCAGAGAGGATGGACCGCCATGCAACTCGTTCTTGGCACATACACTCTTTTCTTCATTCCATACCTACCTGACTGTGCTATTCTGACTCCTGACATTGCCCGCCTCAAGTATTTGATTAACTTTTTATTTTATTATTTATATGAATACCTCACAAGAGCCTCAGCTGGAGCCAGTGAGACTATGGCATCCCCAATCGGGGTATGTTGTGAGGCTGAAGGTAGCGGGGAGGGGAAGGAGGTGTGGAAGAGGGAGGTGGGAAAGTACCTGGCTATTCAGAACTGGTCACCAAACACGGTAAAGCCATTTGAAGCAACTTTTCAATTCTGAATGGTGTCTTACATCAGGGCGATACTGAGGGTATCTTCCACTCTGGAACGTGCCGCAAATAGACTATATATTATTTTAAATGAATTTTGTGTGAAAATAACACTAATTATTCAAATCAAATTTATTTGCCCATGCCGGGATTCGATCCCGCGACCATCGTATTGCGAGTCAAAATCCGTACCAGAGGCAGTGGGTAATCGTAATATAGACACGTTAAATTAATTTGGGTTTTCTGTTGTTTCAGAAATGGATATGGACAGAATGAGCGACGTCGACCACAAAGAGAGCGATGAGGATACCTTCTACATGCCACCAATACCTTATCATAATATTATCAACGTTTCACCTAACTCCGCTATGGCCATAGACTTTAGTAGACAAGACCAGGTAGATAGTGAGGCAATGCATGCGATTCTGCCGCCTGAAGGTTACTCTTTCGATTGGTCCAAAGATATCTCACGTTTTACTGGGATAAGGGAGACATTCACAGGCACGCCAGGACCAACTTTCAATACCGACGAAATGGGCAAACTTGTGAATGCCTTTCTTAAAATCTTTGATGCAGATGTCATTGAACTGATCACGAGAGAGACCAACAAGTATGCAGATCAATGGATTGCGAAAAAACAATTTAAGCGCCATGCGCGTACCAATAAATGGGTTCCCACGAATAAAGAGGAAATGTATGTATTCTTGGCAATTTTAATGTATCAAGGTATTAGTCCCCTTCCTGTTGAAAAAGACTACTTCTATTAAAAAAAAACTCACCGCCATGCCTTATTTCAGCCGAGCCATGGATTATAATCGTTTTCTTCCAATTAAAAAATTCCTTCACTTCACCAACAATAAAAGTCTTTCTTCTGGTGTACCGTTATCTGTGCGAAGATTACAAAAGATTCAGCCCGTCTTGGACCATCTCTCAAATAAGTTTGAGACTTTATACCTGCCCGAGCAAGACATCTCACTGGATGAATCCTTACTCTGCTATAAAGGCCGTTAGGGATTCGTCCAGGTGATCAAAACCAAAGCGGCCAGCGCGGGTATAAAGTCTTATGCTACGTCCAGACTGAAGCCAACCTTCCAACTCCGAACTTAGTTCGGAGTTGGAAGGTTGGCCCATCGTGTTGTCGCTGCGGCCAACCCTCCAACCCCGAATTCCGTACTCCAAAATGGCGGACATGAAACAGCTGTAGCTACGCTGTATCTTTTTCAGTTGCCTACAATTATTACGTACGTATAATCATATAATTATATACACGACATGTTTTCAAACAATTGTTATACCACTCTCCGTAATAATATAGTCATTTTAATAGTACGCGGCACGGTGTGGACAGCTGCGGCAGGCTGGTTCGTGTGAGTTGGCCGTCGGGATCGCCTCGAAGGCGATCCCGGGCCAACGCGAACTCCAACCTTCCAACTCGAACTTCCAACGTACGAACACCCCTCCACACGATCGTCCAAACGTTTGAAGTTGGAACGTTGGCCGCAGTGTGGGCTTACCATTACGAGCTTTGTGAGTCCAAGACTGGCTATCTTTGGAAATTCCAAATTTATACTGGAAAGACCATTTCCAGACAGGCTGAATCGACAAATCCAGACCAGGAAGACATGACGGAAGACATAACGGAAGACATAACGGAAGATATGACGGACGACACGACACTGATACTGAGTCTCACTCTACATCGAGGCACAATGACATTATGTATTGATTTTCTTAAATTATGAATAAACCAATATAAATTGAATACATTTTTATTATGATAAAGTGTGTAAACAATGTTTAAATCAATATACTGCTCTTTCATTGTAACTATTGTGTTTCCTCCGTCCTACAACATGAGTCTCTTCAAGACCAATGTTCATTCCTTCCTCTCCTCAAAAAGACCCTCCACACAGCATCCCAGATGACATAGGCCCTGAGGGAAATTATTTTCCTCAGGGCCTCCTGTGTGGAGTTAATGTAAAAAAAAAAAAAAAACTAAAACTGTAATATTAATTTAATTGATTTAAAAGAATATTAGGGCTTAATAATTAAATAAATCAATTATGGGTTCCATCAATTATTTTCCCCTCCACCATTTTTTTTCGATACCTTTGCTTTTAGATATAAAATTATCACAATGATATTGTTTGCCATTCGACGCTCATACAAAGGTTTGATATATATACAATTTTATCATCATCATCATTTTACATATTCTGATTTACCCTATGTAGATTGACCTTAAGGTAGCTGTCAGAAGTGATTTTTCGTCAAATATTGGTGGATTTCATCAACTTGCAAAGTATCCCTCTGAAATATTGGCAATGTGTATATCTATGATATATATTTCATTTTAAGCCTTATTTCCTTGTTTTGCACGTTATATAAAAACATGGTTACAAATCTCCAGTTCTAATTTACAATTATTGAAAAAGTATCACCATGATTTTGACATCGTGAAATAGGCTCTCTGTATAATTCATCAAATGAATCAAATTAAGCCAACACGGCAACTATCCTTTTAAATAATTGTAGGCAGTTAATGTATCTTCCTAATGTAATACCAGTTTTTGTGGTAAATTCATTAAATATTATAATACAGTGATTTCAATTTTGCACGTCACGCACTCAAATTTTACAAAATCATTTTCCGACCAAACTTTTGAAGAGATCATAAACATCCAAAAAATTATTTTTCTATTATATTCTTGCATCTGTGGTTATCAAACAGGCCATAGAGAACATAAAAACGTAGAAAATATTCAATAAAGATATTTAAAACTGCTACTGGCGGCAATTTCAAATCACAAAAACACAAATTTCGCGCATTTATAAAGTTTAAGATTTTTTAATAATTTATCTATGAATTCTAAAAATATAGGATAATTAGTAAAATATAGGTGAATTCATTGGCTGTAAAGCACTACAATCAGTTTTATGTCTTCATGTTAAAATTCGGAGGTATGATTTTTTTAATGTTGGCGGAAAATATTCAAAATCGTCGCCAAAAAACCGCGAGCAATCGGAGAAAAAAGATTTTTGACGCGCGATCGTTCGAGTGGTTAGCGTTATAAACAGTCTGTACAAAATTCATAAATGACAGTGATAAAAATAAGTATTTCATAGACCAATAAAATAACGACAAATTTCAATTTAGAACCATAATTCAAAAATATACAATACCTACACCTGATATAAACAATTATGATAATATCTTCTTACTTAAATCTACAAAAAGTAATTAACTGAAAATTTTCAAGGGATTACAGTTAAATTTTGATGCATATCAATAATATATTTCAGGAAGTGATTTTATTTGAATTGGAACTGCTAAAAGTAGGAGAGAAAATATGGTGATACTAAAAATAAAAAAGAGAAATACAGAAATCAATGAAATATTAAGTTATTAGTTAAACATGTGGCATTCAATAGTGTTATTTTTTTATGCATGCTGTGAATTTATCAAGGTTTGTATTAAACACATCGATATTTGGGCATAATCTGTTAAAAGTGCTACAGCTTCTTCTTACAAATACATTTTCAAGATAATTTGTCTTGCTCTTAGGGATATAAAAGGTGTCTGGAGATCGAGTAACTCTTAATGGACATCTGAAATGAATATTTTGTAGTAAGTACGGGCTATCAATGAAGTTATGAATAATCTTATAGAGCATTAATAGGTCTCTGATATCTCGGCGTTGATCAAGAGATTTAAGGTTTACGGGGACATAGTTTTCATCATTTCGCACGCGATAAGAGACATAACACCTATCCACAGTTTCACCTTCGCAAACCTACCTTACACCCAACATAATAAAATTGCAAAATATATTATTCATCTCTTCCTTCACCTATATAATGCTCTCTTTATGATATTAACCCTCGATTTAAATCATCTTTCTGTTTGAATTGTATAAATCAGTATGTATCTTACCTTAAATATTCTTATGATATAATTAAATATTCTTTTGTATGATACACATTTATGTACCTCTACGCCTGTCCCAACACAGGTATACCCTAGTGAGACAGGCATCCAATAAGGTAATGTAAACATTCCTTATATAGATAAATAAATAAATTAAAAAAATTATGTAAAAATGTTTTTAAAATTTATCTATTATGTAAAAATGTTAATTGATAGGTAAATACTGTAATACATAGAAATAAATAAATAAATAAAAAATAAATAATGACAAAAACTACGTCAGCATGTAAAATAAGAAAATAGTTCTGTCAGTGTAATAGATACGAATAATAAAGATAGTACGAGTATCTGCTTCAAATCGAAGCTGAAAAATATTATCTATTCAACCACTAATGTGTTCCCTTTTGGGAACAGCTCACATAGGTCGTATAGAAATCATTGTATCTTCCATACTATCATGATGAGAAATATGATGTAAACGGTGTTAGAAGGAGAAGACACCGTGCTTTATATTATCAATTTAGAAGTTAACCACATAAAAATGTAAATGTGCACCATTATTAAACCATAGTTTCCGACCGCGTTTTGAAAAAAAAAATGAAACTTTGTGAAAATTTGATTAATTATTTTTTTAAGAAACGATAAAAGTGAGATGACAATAACATTTATAGTACATTTATCTAAAAAAGTGTGTGTTTTCATTATTTGTAATTTAAGTATAAATAAAAAAAGTAAGGTGAGCCATTTGTAAAACTTTTTTGTGTTTGCATTCATATTTTAATATTTCTAAAATTGTGTTTATTTCTAATAATATTATTTGAAAGTGTATTTCATCACTTTTTAAAAACAGTTTTTATATTTCGGGTACATTAGGAAACATTTAGTTTATTTGGATTTTATTGCAAATCGGAAATTTTCTGACCTTCTAACATAATATGCCTGAAGTTTCAGGGGTTAAACAAATTATTGTGTTCTTGTGGTGAATTTCCGTGAGTAATTTCAAAATTATCGCTTATTATGAAGCCCAACCCAGCTTTATATGTTGCCTCAATTTGGCTGTATCAAAATACAATATTCCTTCCAGTAACTGATACACTAACCTAACCTACAAACTTACCACTTAAACCCTCACATATCACTCACATTAAAACATTCCAACACGCTTAATGAGACTATAAACAATTTGCTTGTTATAACAGTCGTTAAGGTGCGGCCTAACAGTTGCGGGACTAATAAAACCTCCGGATAACAACCCTGGAGTTATACCACTCCTCCCCCTTACTACCTGCCGGATAGGCCCGCCTTGAGTCGCCTGACGCCTGCCGAACAGTCCTGAAAATGTGCCAGACGACATTTTTAATATCCCACCGCGTATTGCCGGGTAGTTTCATTGCCATTAAATTAACATTTTATAAGTGCTAGTGCTTATTAATTTGAGGACAGATGTTGAGAAGGGTAAATCATACCCTAAAAATGTAAAGCGAGAACAATTATTGTTACCAACCATAGTAAACAACGTAAATATTAAAAAGTTTTTTTATCCAAAAATTTTCACTTCTATTACATTAAGACGGTTAACCAGAGAAAACCGGAAATATCTCATTTTTAAATCAAATTTTAGACGTATCAACTGTTTTCCACAAAAAATATAAATTGATTTCGAAAGATTGTTCTTTTATCTAGTAAACGCATGTTTTAAATTGTGAGAAAAAATGTTTATTTTGGACATGTATGCTGGACCAGCGATTTATATTATCCTAGCAAAACTATTTTCAAATATTGTACGTTACAGGCACATCCCGAATGAAATGGCAAAAACGGTAATTATTCCCATAATTAAATCAACAAATCTTGATCCATCCGTGAACAATAACTACCGACCAATTTCACTCTCAACCACAGTGGCAAGATTATTTGAAAAGATTTTTTCTGCTGTCGTAATAGATCAGCTAAAAACAGAGGATAACCAGTTCGGATTCAAACCTGCACTGTCAACATCTATGACAATATATTCTCTAAAAGAAACCATCAGTTATTATAAACTAAGAAAAACGCCAATCTATGCCTGCTTTCTAGATTTAAGCAAAGCATTTGACCGTGTATGTCATAATAAACTGTGGGAAAAACTAAGGGAAAGAGCAGTTTCAGAAGATGTAATAGCTATTCTTTCAATTTGGCACACGCAACAAGAAAATATTGTGAAATGGTCTGGGGAATTTTCCAACCCATTCTTTTTAAAAAGTGGCGTAAGGCAAGGAGGAAGCATGTCTCCGGTTCGGTTCAATCTATAGACCGATGAGCTTATTCAAAAACTTAATGCTACGAAAATAGGCTGCCATTTAAATGGAGTGTGTGTAAATAACATTAATTACGCAGATGACATGGCTCTTCTTGCACCGTCACTAAGCTCATTAGAGAAATTACTAAAAATTTGTGAAGACTTCGCAAAAAGTCATAACCTTTTGTATAATACCACCAAGTCAATAGTTATGGTTTTTAAACCGAAAAACGAAATCGTCCAAACACCCTCAGTATGGCTAGATGAAAGGAAAATGAATGTTAATCACAGCGTTAAATACCTAGGACATGTCATCACAGACGACCTTAAAGATATCGAGGACATGGAAAGGCAGAGAAGAGCAATATCAGTTAGAGCGGGTATGCTGTCAAGACGTTTTTACTCCTGCAGCCTCAAAGTAAAAAGAATACTGTTCAACGCTTTCTGTGCCTCGCTGTACACATCAGAATTGTGGGTTGACTACACTGTAACCCAATGGCATAAGTTAAAGGTTGCTTACAATAACGCCTATCACCAACTTTTCCGCCTACCGAGATACTGCAGTGCTACGGAAATGTTCCTGGAGGGACGAGTACATACTTTCCGTGCACTTCTCCGCCACCGCATGGGAAGTTTATGGCGCAGACTGCGCTATTCGAAGAATGCGATCATCACCGCCATCTCTCCTGATGACCCTCTGGAGACGGGAGACGATGAAATACCCTCCGTAAACGGCTATTTAAAAATCATTTTAGTGTTTGATATTCACATCATTTTTTCTTTTCAGTTTCATTTTTAATGCTTATTCATTTATTTTATTTAATTTATGTGTTGTTATTTACTTTTTACCTTAACTTATCATTTATCTTTTTTGTTTTTTTTAAATATGGAATGTATTGCATTGCACTCCCCTGCATACATTCTGGAATACACTTATATTATTATTATTATTATTAGTATAATAAGAATAAGGTTATACCGTAGGTCGTTGGCGGATTTGTTAAATTTTCAAACGAAAAATCTTATCGTACAAGACATATTTTATACTATGTAATCACATATTATTATTGTAAATCAATACGTTATCTAGTAAACGCATGTTTCAAAAGTTTAATTTTAGTTCAAATAAAATCATTAAAAAATATATCCGAACACTTATTCATGACGAAAATTTCTCTATTTTGTCTATCTATTTACGGTCTTAAAAATTAATATATTTAAGATTTTTTTACATTCTTATTTTGCTTAGATATTATTGAAAAATGATAAATACTTATGATAAAAAATAATTACAAAAAGTACATAATTTTAAAAGTTTTATCATAACGCCTTCCGGCATTTTTGGATGTAGGTATAAATTAAAGCAAATTTGAAATGAAATAAAATTGATGTTGAGTTGTAATTTTAAAAAGCTGCTATGGAGAGATATTAATCTTTCTCATTGGAACCGCCCTGTACGATCGTCAGAACATCTTTCGACGAAATGTAGATTTTCGGCCGCTGGCTGGTTTAAAGGCCCTTTTAAGTTTTACTTTAAAATATTATTTCCTTTATAACGGTAGCTTAGCACATGTATTTTATGTGGCAGTTTTATACACTTTTTAAAGTGCCATGTAGCAACAGAATTGACAAAGCTGCTTTTTTAGAGATTCAAACCAAACTGCGGAAGCGGAGAAAAGATGAACTAGTAAACAAAATTTTAACTAGTTTTTTTGCACAGGTTTTTTTGCACTTACAGCCAGGCGCGGCTGGCGCTAACGTGCAATGGGGCGCTGAACCGCCAAAAAAATTCAACATCATTTTACAACTCATCGTATTTCTACGTAATGTGTTTATTTATTAAATTGATAAAATTGAGCACAATCTTTAAATTTAATTATAATTATTTATCAATCTAAAAATTAACAATGTATTACGGCCAAATAAACGCATTGTTCCCACCCGCCAGTTACCCGCTAGGAGCGAGGAACCGAGGTAGGTACAATGCCAAACCGCGCGCCAGAGCTAAGCGCCCCGTAATTTGAATGATCCTCGTAGTAAAAAATCCCAAAACGTCAGAAACATGTCATACTAAAAATCGGCTGACCGCGCGCTGCACGGCCGACCCGAAGAGCTTCGGCATTCTTCGGAAATATTCCGAAGCTTTGGTTCCAGCCGTAGTAAGGTTTGAACAAGATAATATTAAGTAATAATATTTCTCTTCTAAAATGTAACCATTAGTCAAAGGGTCAGCTATGCGTCTCGTGTGACATTATCTTGTTCGAGCCCTTGGGATGTACCTTTTTGACATTATTATTTGTTTGTCACCCATTGATCGAAGTTGTCACGACAGTAAATGGCGATATTGGCGATCCACGCCGCAGAGTGAAACGTTTCTTGTGTGTTAATTATTATTATTGGATTATTGCGTTATTATTATTATCTTTGGAAGGTTGAGTATTTTTAAATGGATATCACACCCACCCTTTCCACTAATCTTCTACTAGATGTAATATCAATAGTAATGGAGTGTAAAATGCTTCTAAAAATATTGATACTAGAATAATTCTATAATAATTGAATAATTACTAGAGCGCCGTTTTAGTTATGTTGCGTTGTACAATTTATTATGAGTTCCTAGGCTATATGTATTTTTATTATTTGAATTTATATATTATAAAACATACCTACTTACCTGGCAGGTCAATTCACTATATTAAACTCTAGACATCAGCATGTTTTTACATCGCACGATATTTTTACTATTACAGTTACATGATATTTTTAGATAATTAGCAAATAATGTAAAATTATGCATGATGTCTAGATTTTTTTTTAAATATAATATCAACCTTTCGTTTTTTATGAATGGCTTGGTGAACCACCTATAATTTGAGGCACCGGCCGCGCCTGCTTACAGCATCGACTTCACCAACCATGCGAATACGAGACATGTGCGGATAAATTTTTCATTCTAACATGAGAGTTTAATTTTCTAATATCTTTTTATCACATTTCTCCAGTAAGAACCTTGAAATGTGGTCACTGAATGTTTTTTTAAGTTCACAGGGGGACAATAATATTATATTAAAAAAATTATAAGCCTTGTTTGCGGATAATGCGATTTTTTTCGTTATTTATCAGAATCAATGTGAAAAACTATCTAAACTCACAAATAACGATTTTGTGCATTTTTTACAAAAAAATAGAATTTAACGGCATTCTTCGCTTTTTTTTACTAAAACAGTTAGAAATCTCTCGGGTAATTTCCACGCCGTAAAATTTTAATGTGATCACCATACGCGTAATAGTATATTTTATACCCTTTAGCATTATATTTCAAATTAATTATCAACTAGAGAACCGTTAGTAGGGAGATACTCGAACTTTGCCTTCAAATTAAAAGCTTTTCCTCGTCCGTCTAAAGTTAATTTTCACAAGGCTGCACTCGGTTTTTTATACGGTTTTATTAGGACAATTTTAAAACGGACTAAAGGATTGGGAATGATTGGAAATAAATCAGAATTCAATTGCATTATTTAAAAAAATTAAAAACGTTTTCTGACGTAGTTTATGACTATAAATCTTTTTTAAGTTCGTGCTAAGCTGTAGAGAAATATAATTTTTTTGCTCCACACTAACCTTACCAGGAAAAAAAATCCTTTTTATGTAGATATTAAGCATTTTGGAAATCCATAGTCAAATGCATAAATTACTAATTCCTCCAACACTACTGCGCTGTGGAGGATTTTTTAATTTTTTTTATTAATGTTCAGGCGATTGTGGGTACCGCCGCCCCGGGAATGGGGTGACAAAAATGAAAAGGGGGTTCCCGGATTCATGGGGTAAGATTACTTGATACTGCGTGGCGGGCCAGATCGGGGGAGACTGGTTGAGGGAGACCTAACTTTTAACCCTTCATACGGACTCTCTTGACCTATCGCCTTATTATAGGAGGGAGGGATTCATGCTTCCGTCACTCCCAGATTTCTACCTTTTTCCTTCCCAGAACTTCCTCTCCTTCATTTCCCTAAAAAGACCCTCTACACATCGTCCCTAAAGATGAAACAAGATCTGAGGTTTTTTTTTCCTAAAAAACGCTTACATTACATAATTAATAATTTCGGTACATAACCATGAAAAAATATAATTATCTAGAAAATTTTATGAATATATTGTTTCAGTTTATCAGTTTTCAGAAACACATTTATAATTATTCCATAATTATTGTCATGTATATTTCTAGTAAAACCATTAAATATAAAACATATTTTAGTTATAAAATTGTTTATTTTTTATACTATGGGCCCTGATGACTAGTTTTGTAGAAACTGGTAGCCGTACAAAGATATTTATTTTTTATACTATGGGCCCTGATGACTAGTTTTGTAGAAACTGGTAGCCGTATAAAATTATTTATTTTTTATACTATGGGCCCTGATGACTAGTTTTGTAGAAACTGGTAGCCGTATAAAAATATTTATTTCTTATACTATGGGCCCTGATGACTAATTTTGTAGAAACTGGAAGCCGTATAAAAATGTTTGTTTTTTTATGGGAAAAAATATTATGGTAATCAAAAATTCTCCTTGAATCATCGCAAAAAGAAAACTTCAATCTGTCGAGCAGCCAATTGCGATAAGAATAGTTTTACTAGTAAAAAGACGACGCCGACGCAGAACTATTCCCGACAGTTCAATTGAAAGTTTTAGTGGAAGTTATGGTCAGTATAGATCTAGATATTCTAGATTTTGATCCTCTCAGAATACAGCACCTGACCAAGAAGAAGCATTTGAATAACTTGATCTCTACAAGACGGAGGAAATAGATGGAGTAATTGCCAAGGAAAGTTGGAGGTTCCATGAAAGCAGATCTCGGAAACCGTGCAACGCGGGTAGGGACTTCTAAAACTAGCCCTTTCCTTTAGTGCTGAGAATTTCTGAAAGGATTAGTGTGAAGCCTTAGAACCCTAACTTTAACGAGAAAGAGTAAAAAAGGATACCTGAGAAAACGCGAAAAACTTTTTAATCCCGTAATATTAAGAATCTTATTAAATCTGAAAATAATAAATTGCAGTTAGGTGAGTACCCAATTTTGATATTAAAAAGCGCAGCCGTGTCTTGCATTTTATCTTCCACCGGTAAATTTGAAAGAAGGTTTTTTACATTTTAGAGTGGTGTTCTAAATTAATTTGTTAGGTAAAGGATAAAATTAAAAACAACTTTGGGCTCTTTATTATTTTATTTAACAGGAAATTAATTTAGCTTTATAAGCACCTAATTTTTAAAATAATTTAAAGTAAAATGAATGCCTTTCGTTGGAGTGATGTGTCAGTTTTCTTTAAAATTTAAATAATTTGATAAATAATTGACAATTGTCAGTTTTTTCTTCTATTGAGCGCTTTTACTATAACCGTGACGAACCACCCAGCTCTTTCAAAATATGAGATATACAATGTACGTAGGTCTATTTCCTCCAAAGGAAAAGGGTAATCATTTTCTTAGAATAACTCTCACACACTGCAGCGTGACGTCTCTGCAGACCCCTACAATACGATTAGCCGTGACGATAATTTTGAAAGTAGGGAACACAGTTACAAGGATAATTATGAAGTGTGAGTGAATTCCATAAATTCAAAAACGATAAACTTCATTGCGCTGATGGTTTTGCTTTTATTATCAAACACATAATGCTGCTGCTCTTTCTTACACACTAAATAACAGTAGTAAAAAATGAGACAAACGGTGAAAGTATGTCTACTGTCTACATCCCCCTAAAGGACACATACAATCATTATATCTTAATTTTAACAAATTTCAAACGATCAGTTTTCATAGATCTAAAACCCCTTTACTATTCGACTATACAATTAACAGTGTCACTCTAAAGAGTCTTTGAATTCAACGACCTTGGCGTTATCTTTGACTCCAAATTACGCTTCTTGAATCACATTATTAGCATTAACAGTAAGGGATTACAAATGCTTGGATTTATCCTCAGAATCGCTAAAGACTTTAATAACATAAAAACCATAAAATTACTATACACATCTTTGGTTAGAAGTCAGGTTGAATACAATTCAAGCATTTGGTGTCCTCATTTCAACTCTCATTGTTGTCATTGTTGACGAAATATTTTATTTTACAACAATAACTTCGCTACGAATTCTGTGATGGAAAGAATACACACTCAGCGACATCAGTTAGTTCAATACGGCAATGAACTAACTGATGTCGCTGACATTTTTAATTTAAATTTCGATTCATTTAAAGCCAAATTAGTCCACCACTTTTTAGATGTAAATAATGAATGAGAAATCATTTTATTTTATTTCAATTTTCTTTTGTTTTTTATTATTCTTATTTCAAAAGCATACAACGAGTAATTATGTGTTTTGATTATTTTTAATGTTTTTGTTGCTCGTAGGTATATGTACATACGAGTTCTCTAAAGTCATCCATGTGGAATTAGCATTAGATGTACTCCTATTATTTTATATTGAGTTTATGCTTTATTTGTTTATTTTGTAATCTTTTTTTATTTTGTGTTATACTGTTGTTATAAATGAAATTTGTATTTTATATGTAAAAGCCCAATAGGGCGTCAATAAATAAATAAATAAATTACCAAATATCTCCCATTCCCGTAACTGAGCCGTAATAAGAAATATCTGTTTCCTCAATAGAAAAAACAGTACTTTGGAAGAAAAAAACGCACGTATTTTGTGTGTCTCACCTTTTGTCTTTATTTTATTTATTACAGGTAGATACAAAAGAATGTACAAATTACATATTAAAAAGCTTTGCCTGTTCAACTAGGAAAGTTTCCCGTTCTAGGACAGACAAATTGACAGGTTTAGTTCATATTATTCCTTAAGAAATGTACATAATTACATAACAAAAAAAATAGAAAAAGTAACCTGGTAGCATATATTATATTCGGATTTACAGTGTATGAGAAAGTAGGTAAGTTAGTAGTATTGAAAAGTGTAACCCAGGTACCTGATAACGTTGAAGGAATCACAATAAGATTTACAAAATAAAGAGATGAAGTTGTCTTAACGTTATTTAATGTGTAAGAAATAACGTATGATTATTGCCTTTTTTGCCGTCACGGTATCGTAATCGTGGATGGTCACGGTAATAATAAAAGAGCTCATTTTCCTTTATCTGGTATTCTGTAACTTATTTTAACGTCGTGTAAGTTTATTCATTTTGTAACATTATTTTTCTTAAAGTACGCTTCTTGATGTTTGTATTCAAATCATATTAATAAAACATTCGATATTAGTTACCTATTAAACGAATTTCTTTGTGTCCTAATAGAGAACTCCAATACATTTTTTTAATGAATAATGACCTTCTAACTTAAATAACTGCATTTTTTTATTTTTAGAGTTAGTTTTAATAGTAAAAATAATTTTAAAAGTTTTAATTTTTCAAGATCCCCCGAAAACCACCGTATGTATAGAGAATCGTGTGATGTCATCGCTCCTGAAAAGTTACTATAGGATCAGGCGATCAGCTGATCAATTGCCGCTGTAATGTCTGTGTGAATTGTATGAGTGCAAGCGAGATAGCATGCTTGCGTGAATCTATATAAGGCGATGTATGCTAGATTTGTCCTCTTTTTGCTTTAAGCAGCTCCCTAATAAATACTAGTACAGTACCATTGGAGGGGACCCACCACTTTCCCAACGGCGTTATAAGGAAACATATGGTTTCCTCCTTCACCGCACACGTCAAGACTCTACTTTTTTTTGAACGAAGCTACATTTATTTGAACGACTCTAGACCCTCCAATGTCCATGCATACGGGGTTAGTAAGCAGTATGCAAGTACTTACATTAACATTATACAAAAGATAAATAGAAGTAGCAGCCCGTGGAATAATTCTTCTGAAATAGGTAACATCAAAAAGAGATAATAGTGTTAGTAAAAGAAAAAGAAAAATAAAAATAACGGCTATGACCAGTCGAAGAAACCTTCTGTGAATAAAATAAGTAATGAGGAAAAAACAGTTATATGATTATGTTATAATGTAAGTAATTACTATAGTAGCGGAAATAAAATAAAATATATTAAAAAAAAAAAAAGCCAGAGAAAGTATTCCATAGACCACCGGGCAGTCCCAATGAGAATGCGTATAGCTATCGGCCCAACCGCAGACGATGCTCAAAGTCCGCGTCCTTTAGCCGGTTCCCCGATTTTGCCTCGAAGAAATGTACTTGGGAGAGAAGGGGAAGTTTTTGAAGACCTTGAGGAAAGATGAGCATCGGGTTACCGGAGGGGGGACGGAAGGACATCGAGACCGCACGGTTACGCCTCAGGCCAACGCATGTCGATGGGGGAGGCGCGGGCGGATCGCGGGAAGACCGCTCTGTTGTATGTTCGCCTGGCAATGTGCATGGACAGGGTCTATCCCACCCCCTTTCTATGGGGGAATGACGATACATAACATGCACAGTTCAGTTGCGCCACCAAAGAATGGAAACCAAAACTAATCAAGAAAAATAGAAAATAATAAGAGCATTTATACATGTAAAACATAATTTCAGAATCAGTACAGAGTGATAATGTATCAAGCGATACTGTCATCACTACCATCGCTCACCAAGATGACCTATCGAGGTAAAAACATAAATCATTGTTAGCAGAGACCAGAGAAGAAAAAAAAAAATAGTCAAACATAATCAGCAATTTATAGGTCACATAAGTTATATTAAAGATAGTTCAAATCATATTCACTAAATAAAGAGTAATAGAGGAGGACCGAAGAAGACGGGAGCAATACGTGTAGCACCTGAAACAAAGATGAATTTAGTCTAGGTCGGCGACTCTAAGTACAGGCCATCTCTCTACCCAGGACTTGACAAACTTTTTCAAGCATTCGAAATTCTCTTTGTTCGACACAAGGTCAGCATTCCACGCTGGTCTTGTTATTCCGCGCAAACCATCCAACATTTCCTCTCGTGCTTCCTTCATCAACTCGCAGTGCCACAGAATGTGCTTGGCGTCTTGGTTAGTATCACCACATGCGCAGTTTGGGTGAGGAGAGAGGGTCAAGCTATGAAGCCGACCCCTGAACTCCCCATGCCCAGAAAGCATCTGCGTCAAGTAGTGATCTAGTTTAATGTATGCCCCTTCCATTCTGAATTTAACTGAAGGAAAGAAGGAGAAAGTCCATCTGCCCTTCGTCGACCTATCCCATCGCTCTTGCCATACACTCAGCGTCCTCTCACGCATCGCTTTGAGCAAGCCAGGGAGGGCCACTACTCCTCCCGGTGTCAGCTCGACTCCCAGGTGGACAGCAGCCCTGCCTCTAATAAGTTCCTTTTTGGTCAATATTTCCCTAATTTCAAGGTCAATCGGCAGGACGCCGGCCAGAACCGGTAATGCATCTGAGGCCACAGTCCTATAAGCGCCCAAGAGCGCCAACAGAGGAGTCCGCTGACCCCGTTTAAGAGCCGAGTTTATCAAGACGTTATCCAAGCGATGCTCCCACACAGAGGCAGCATATGAGACTTGCGACACATATACCCCTCTGTACAGCAGGCGAATCGCCGGAGAACGCAATCCCCACTCGGCAGTTGAGAGTCTTCTCAGTTTCTGAAACAGGGCCTGGGCCCTGTCGGAGGCGTTCTTGACGTGGGCTAGGAACGAGGAAGATCTGTCCAAAATTACGCCTAAATACCTGGTGTTTTCTGCAAATCGGATGGGTGTACCTCCCATTCTGATGAAGGGGTTCCTGCCTCGGCTGAGCATGCCCTTCATAAGGAGGCCCACGGTCTTGTGGGGAACGAAGTTCAGTCTATTTCTCTGTCCCCATTCAAGGATCACTTGTAAACCTTCTTCAGCCTTAGATTCCACTTCCCTTCTACTGTTCCCAGAGACCAAAAACAATTTGTCATCTACGTAGTCGACCGATATACAACCTTCAGGCAAGGGCAACCTGGAGGAGTCGTCAAACAAGATTTTCCACAGGTCGGGTCCGAGGACCGACCCCTGCGGACATCCCATGTCGACTGTTCGAGTGATTAAAACGTCCCCGTGCCCTATGATAACTGTCCTACCACTTAGGTAGTCACTAATAATCTCAAACAGTTTACGCGGGCAATTCCTGCTTTTCAGCTTGGTAAGTATCATCGGCCACCACGCGTGATCAAAGGCACCCGAGATATCCAAGAAGATGCCTATGACGTACCTCTTTTGGCATACCCTCACCCATTCAAGCGCATATTTAATGGCGTGCTCCGTGGATTTGCCGGGGACAAAGCCGAATTGAAGATCGCTAGGCGGCGTTAGGGTGAGGTGTAGACGGTGCTTGATGATGTTTTCCAATATTTTACCTAGAATTGGCAATAATGTTATAGGTCTATAAGCTCCTATGTCCGTCTTCGGCTTACCGTTGCCCTTTGGTATAATCCGGAGCACGCCCTTCTTCCATTCCGTAGGGAATTTTCCCCTACGCAAGCACGTCTCCAACACCTGGTAGAACTCCTCTTTGGCGTGGATCCAGACATTCTTCGCAATTATTCCATTCAATCTATCAAATCCCGGTGCCTTTTTTGGACCCAAACCCTTAATTATTATCTCCACTTCGATTCGACTTAACGGTGGCACGCCGTTCCCCTGGGCGGGCTCACTAGGTGGTAGCCGTGACAGATTTCTAATCTGTTTATGGTGAACACTTTCCCCTATTACTGAGTCTAACGGAACTAACTTGCCCAGAAGTGTCTCAAGAGTGGAGGTAACATCGACACTCTCAACGTTCCCGAGCACCACGCTCGACAAGTAACTTTCAGATCCTTTTCCCGTTTTTCCAACGACGCTGTGGATTTCCCACGGGTTGGCGTTACCCACTTCATTAACCCAATTATGCCAGGCAGCTCGTTTTGCCGAAAGGACACCCGAGCGATAGGCACCTCGTGCGGCCCTAAAGCGGGCTTGGAGGACAATAGCCTCTTCGGGCGAGCATAAACTCTGCCTGACCACACTGAGATTCCTGTAAGCGCTTTTAAATGTACCCTTCAGCAAAGTCAGCTCTTGTGTCCACCACGGCGTCCTAATAGCCTTTTTAGGGTTAGTTCTTCCCAAAGAGGCTTCTGCGGCCGATACCACCGCCGCGTTGAAAAAATTCCCCAAATTGTCCGGTTCCCTAGCTGCTACGTCGTGAAAGCCCCTTAATGATTGACGTAGCGCCTCCCCGAATTTATCCCAATCCGCCCTTGTGGTTCTGAAATTCCACGTAGACCGTGGAGCTTCTGTCTTTGGAATACCCACAGAAAAGGTTATAAGTCTATGATCAGAAACTAACGCACACTCGTGAACTTTCCACTGAGATATTTTAGTCGCAACAGATCTAGAAGAGAGTAACGGTACTAGTACAGTACCGTTACTCTCTCTTCATTTGAGTACTACCCACCATAATTCGTCAACGTTTTGAATGTAAGTCCGCTGGACATTACAACTAATTCAGCCTGTAGTAGCTGATATCACAACTGGCGCAGCCGATAGTAGCCGACTTCACAACTGGCTAAGAACCTGAAGACGAAATTGATCAAACAGAAGAGAGGAGATTATTGTTGCGACAATATAATAAAAATTGTTGCATGAAGACGCCATCACGTATATCAAGAAGACGTGCATTAGAGCCTGCATATTGCAGTATTGAGGGAGCAAATTTGGCGTGGCATGCTAGCATTGCATGCAGGAAGAAGAAGACGGTGACAAGAGGACCATCTACGGGAGAAGCCGGAATCTGGGGCAAGGGCTCAGATTCTGTCGCTGCAGCTGTACAAGCGGGACCGGACAAAGGGCTGGATTCCGTAGCTGCAGGGAGACGGACACGGGCAATCAGCGGTCGAAAGAGACGGCTGGTGACGGAGATCCGGAAGCTGTGTGCGGAGACGCTTTGGAGCGAGGTTCTGGAGCGGATTCACCCGGAAGCGCTGAGATAAGTTTTTTAATCAAAATTTGTTTCAGCTCTTATTCCCGATGGATGCGATTTGTAAAAGTCTGGGGGCATTCTGTCACAAGACAGGAGTGTGGTCCCTGTTCAAGGAGAGACTGGACCAAGCTCTCATATTATATGATGAGAAAATTTTGTCGCCAGAACGTAAAAGAGCGTTCCTCTTAAATAATCTCACCGAAGATACCTTTTCATTGTTAAGCGATTTGTGTTTTCCAAAAAAAGTGTCGGAAACCTCATTTGAGGATTTGTGTAAATTTCTAGATTCCCATTGTAAGCCTATTCACAATATTTTTGAATCACGGGAAATGTTCTATAAATGTAAACAATCGGCTAATGAATCTATTAAAGAGTTTGCCGCGAAGCTTAAAAATATTAGTTTGTCATGTAACTTTGAAGCAAGATTAGAATCGTGATTGAAAGACATATTTATTATTGGTGTGTTCAATGAAAAAATGAAGCACAAACTTTTTATGGAAGGTTTAAACAAGTCATTTCTAGAATGCATTAATATAGCTTCCACGTGGGAACATGTATTGAGTATGGAGAATGCAAAGTCGAATTTAAATGCAGTTCATAACTTCGATAAATCTAGGCAGGTAAGCCGTTATAGGGATTTCAAAGTGCGTAGTAAATCACCCCACAAGATAAATAATAATATGTCATGTTTTATTTGTGGTAGGAATAATCATGTGCAAAAAGATTGTTGGCACAAGAAGTTGCAATGTTATATTTTTAAGAAGGTAGGGCACACTAGCTCGACTTGAAAAAATAAATCAAGTAGTAAATATTCGCCTAGTACAAAGCGCGAAGGTAGAACGATAAATACGGTGTCGCTAGATAATAATAATTATCCTATTTTTTAAGTTATGCGTAGATAATATTATTTTGGAGGTTATGGTCGATACGGGAGCCAGCATAAATGCGATTCCATACGAAATGTTTAATAGATATTTTAGTGAAAAGAAATTAATGGTGTGCGATATTAAGTTATTCGGGTATGATAATAAATCATTAAAAGTTTTGGGTAAAATTATATGTAACGTGGAATTTAAAAATAAATGCGTGCCGACCGAATTTATAATAATCAATAATGGTAGTTCATGTATTGTGGGTAGGAAGTTTCTCAAGTGTTTCGATATTACATTATACGGAATTAATCTGGTGAATAAGAGTGTTGCAGATAATAATATTCGCGAGATGTTAAAATTAAAATACCCTAACGTGTTTTCGGATAAACCGGGTAGATTGAAAAATTACGAAGCTAAAATTGAGGTTATGTCCGATTTTAAACCAAGGTTTGTTAACCCGAGACCCATCCCGTATTGTTTGCGGGTGCAAGTGGAAAATGAATTGCTAAAAATGGTGAACGACGACATTATTGAGAAAGTTGAAATTAGTGAAATGGCAAGTCCTATTGTTATTGTAAAAAAAAAGATGGCACGATTAGGATATGTACAGATTTCAAAAACACTTTGAATCCAATGTTGGCACCTTTAAAATTTCCTTTGCCTAGAGTAGAAGATTTAATTTCTTCCTCAAATGGCGCGAAACATTTCGCAAAGATTGATTTAAAAAATGCTTTTTCTCAGATTGCTTTGAATTAAAGTTCAAAAAAACTATGTGTTATTTCAACCCACATAGGTCTATTTGCGTATAAAGTATTGCCGTTTGGGCTTACGACGAGTCCGGCGATTTTTATGCAAGACATAGCAACTATCGTCGGTGGTTTAAAAAATGTGCGTGTATTTTTAGACCATATATTATTATTTGGTAATTCGAAAGAAGAATTAAATTCAGTATGTGACGCGGTAATTAAGAAATTAAATGATCATGGTCTGACCGTAAATGACCAAAAATGTTATTTTTATGTACCGGAAATTGAATACTTAGGTTTTAAAATCTCTCAGGAAGGTATAATGCCGCTAGAAAGTAAAATTGAAGCAATTAAGAATTTGGCAGTTCCGAGGAATGTGTCAGAATTAAGAAGTTTGTTGGGAGTAATCTCATATTATAGAAGGTTTTTACGGAATATATCGGACACTCTGTTGCCACTCTATAATTTATTGAAAAAGGGAACCGTATTTTTGTGGTCGGAAGAATGTAGTGATGCTTTTAATTTTGTAAAAAAACAATTGATGTCAGAAAAAATCCTAGTTCACTTCAATCCCAGTATCCCTTTGAAACTCATTACGGACGCAAGTAATATTGGGATTTCAGCAATGCTTTATCACAAGTATGATAACGGGATAGAACGCCCAATAGCATTTGCAAGTAGGACTTTATCGGAAACCGAACGGAAATATTCAATTTTGGATAAAGAAGCGTGCGCAATCATATTCGGTTTGAAAAGATTCTTTCAATACTTGTATGGAAATAAGTTTATTCTGTCATGCGACAATAAACCGCTTGTACATATTTTAGATACAAATAAGCAGGTACCAATACTAGCAGCGAACAGATTACAACGCTATGCTTTAATTTTGCAGTCATTTGATTATACTATAGAGTACATCAAGTCGGACGACAATAAAGCAGATTTCTTGTCAAGATTACCGATGCAACGGAGCAATAATAATATCGAGGAATACGAAGATATTTCTTGGATATAATTAACGATACGGATATCGATGGTATGGAAATAGAACGGTTAAATAATATTTCTGTTGAAACGGAAATAAATCCGGAAATATTTAAACGGAGTTCGGAAAAGGATTTAGTTTTATCAGAGATTGTCAATTATGTGAATACAGGGTGGCCTGAAAAAAAACTTAAATTCTGATTTATTAAAATTTTGGCATATTAGAGATAAGTTATCAACTCATGATGCATGTTTGTTTTACGATAGTAAACTGGTAGTACCAATGGAATTAAAAGAATCAGTTTTGAAATTTATTCACCGTTCGCACCTGGGTATAGTGAAATCGAAAAGTTTAGCTAGAAATTATTTTTTCTGGTTAGGTATAAACGCTGATATTGAGAAGGAGGTAAAACAGTGTACTAGGTGTGCAGTATGTTTACCTACTCCTTCCAAGGTGCAATTGGCGAGTTGGCCAGTGAATAATTTAGTTTGGAACCGTATTCATATAGATCATCTAGGTCCTTTCGGTAATTAAAATTTTTTTGTGGTGGTAGACGCTACCACAAAGTGGGTGGATTGTTAAATAGTACCAACGGTAGATTCAGTTAGTGCAATCAGAATATTAAAGAAAATGTTTTCTAACTTTGGTATACCGGAAAAAGTTGTTAGTGATAATAGAACAGCTTTCACGTCAGCTTTATTTCAGGAATTTTGTCGTGAATTTAATATTGAACATATGACGTCAGCAGTCCAGCACCCGGCTTCGAATGGCTTGGCAGAAAACGCTGTGTTACGTTACGAAGTGACAATGTTTTCCCCAGTTCACTGCTTTCCCCATTTTACGCCAGAATAGTTCGTAGTACCTAAATTCCCCGCACCGATGAATGAATTCCACGTAAAAGCCCCGTGCCGGCCAGCGCCCGGACGCTTTCATCCGCTTGCCTCGGGCGTGACAACAGTGTCCCAAGTGATTGCGCCAAGGCGCTCTCCGAGAACCTAAACTCGTGATGTTTCTATAATGTGAATTGTGCACGAAAAGGCTCCCGCCCACCAGTAGCCTGTCTGCTGACTACCGCATTTCCTGCTGCTGTGAGTAATATGAACCCTTGCCCTCTTTTGTGTGCTACGTCCCGCCTTAAATTCACTAACACGTGTGGAGAGTTGAGAGAGGAGTTCCCCCGTCATGATAGAATTCTAGTCCTAGCAAATACCCATGTGTAGTATGCCGAGGCTGGCAATTGTAAAACCCTGTCTCTTTCTAAATGAATAAACTCTTTACGTGCAAAACTGTGTTCTGATTGAGGAAGGAGACCTGGAGATTGTGAGGAAAGGAGGAGGAGGTATTCACAAGCGAACCACAAGCACTCGCCTTGGTTTTGAGAGAATATTGCTTGCGCCGGCTTTCCTGAGCTAGTTTTGTTGGCCTATTAATTGCGTGTCCTTTCCAGGTTTGGTTTACCAAATGGCCGTAAGTAAGCGGTAATGCTAACAGCTGTCAAAACAGTTAAAAAATTTAATTGAACTAGGTTCAATTCCCGTACATAACGAAGGTGTATTCCTAATATCAATTAAAAATGACAGTAATTTATCGTCCAGATCCCCTGGAAATCTGTTATTCACTAATATATTTTTTTAAATTTTTTAACTGTTTTGACAGTAAAACAGTTTCCTGACAGTTCGACTTTCAAAGTACGATTACTTTGCTAATTTGATTGTAAAACTGATGTAAAACCACTCAAATAACACCAAATATATTAATAATATGAATATAAAATTGAATAGGTTATTATAATATAAATTATAATCACATATAAGTAAAATTAAAACACACATCCGCGGAGCCAGACTTTTTTCGCGGCTTTAATTTTTTCAGCGCGAACGACAAATGCGCATGCGCACTAACCGTCGCCACCTTCCGACTGAGAATGAAAACAAACAATTTAACAAGTAAATTCTAAGAAATTACAACGTTGTCAAATCTAAAAATACATTGAATGTATTTTTACAACGTGATCACGCAAGGGTGTTATTAGTAATACATCTTATTTTAGTGTATACAGGGTTTATTTATGTTATTGTAATAACACAGGTTATCGGTCGCGCTGTGGTTTTTTTTAATAAGGCTTTAAAAGTTTAAAGCAACGAGTCTATCTGCCGAGTTTTAGCTCTCTCAGTTGTCGGGAAGTGGCTAAATTTCCACTTTCAAGATTTCGCGGCAATCATTCAATCAAGAAAAAAAAGTGGAATTCAAATGGATACATTTAAAAAAGGGGTAACTGAGACAAACCGAGATGAATTTTCAATTATACTATACGACTGCCGATTCAGCGAGATCGTTCATTACATTTATTTTTAAAATGTTGATTTATCACTAATGATGTTATTAAAAATCCTTAATAAGCATTCCGTCCGTTACAAGGACCGTTTATGACGAAGAAGAAAGTATTAAAACGGCACAACCATGAGCGCAATGCCTTCGTCTGTGTTTGTATAATAAAGGTGATATATTGACGTAAAAAAAAATAATGTTGATTAAATAATATGTAAGTTTATTCAATCCTATAACAAAGACAGAATTCTGATGAAGTCCCTTCAATGTTCTTATCCATATGGGGACCTATTGGGGACATTGGGAGCATGTAACATAATATATAATGGGGCGACAGATAACGCGAGTTCAAACCATTCCTGGGGAATTGTCAGCTTTATTGTCAGAATTGCCTAGGGCCAAAAGGTTATCATATATATTTTATTTACCTATACTATACTCTTAACCAATAATATACATTCGATTATACAAATAATAGCCTTTTCGTTGGTATTTATTTTGATATTAATTTGTCATAGGCATCAAAGAAATTAACCAACGACACAGTACGAGATGGGCGTGACTGGTGTGCCTGAAGTAAGAACAAATTCCCTTACTTTTGTTAATAATTGTATGAAAACGCCAAATTTTAATTTAAAATAAATAATTATTTGAAATGCTTGACTCGAAAAACTTACGTGAAATGATGTCAGTTTTCTCTATCGGTTAGTTCACACTCCTAGTATCTGTTCACTTATTATGAGAGTTTGTCAACATATATATAAAATAAAACCGAGGATTCATTTTTAATTGAATTGAAGATAAAGTGAATTTAATTTTTATCGTAGTACCCATATTTTTGGGGTATTATGCCGCTTTGCGCTCTCTCCTTTTTAGCCAACGTTTCGGACAGCGGTACAGGGTCCATCATTAGGGCAGGTATGTAATCGATCACGGTGCAATGTGATACCGTATTGCCAGCCTCTAAGAGCTGATTTTGATTTAAAATGGTCTTCTGCGTTTAGTTTTGGTGTAGACGTCAATTACCGAATACCGAGCCCTATTAAGCTTAGCTCCGTCGCTTTTATTAATATTAACGGTATTTTTTTGAATATCATTTGCCTCCGTAATTAGGCATGTTCTATGCGTTTTGGGTCTTCTCGGGACTTCAGGAACAAATCCATGGTAATGGCCGGTTTTAATTATTATAAATAAATAATAAAGTAAATCATTATGGTTGCGCCATAAGTTTTTGAATTATTAAAAACTCTCTAAAAAGGAACTACAAGTCATATGAAAATAAATGTTTTTCAACAAAACTACATAAGCAGGAAAATTATTTTTTGCCGTCTAAATATCCACCTTTGCGCCGTGGTCATTTTTCGAAGCTGGCACCGAGATTTAAAAAACTCTAAACAACAACAAAGCGTACGGGATGTCAAATGATCTCTTGACGAATGTACTAGACGTTTGTACATAAACTAAATATAATAGGGAGCTGGCCACAATGACACGCCAATGGAGTTTGGTACGCCAGTGGATTTTGGAATGCCACTGGTCTTTTAAATGAATTTACTACTTTGACAAAAAATGCTTCTAGGTATAATGGCAAAACTGATTTGAGTACTGGATTAAAATAAATATTTTTCACTTTGGAGACTGTGGGAGACTGGGGTTTTTAGGATTTTAGGTTACTGGGATACTGGGAGAGGTAAACTGAATCTAAGACTGATTAAAACACTTGAAAAGAGGTTTGAACTTGGAGACTGTTGGTATCTTGAGTAGGTATTGTTTCTTCTTGGCTGATAGTTTTGAACTGACTTCCTACCGGTTTGACTTCTATTTTTATAGGGCAAACTCAGGTCGGATGTTTGGGGGACAGAACCTCCTTAATTTTTCTAAGGTACTTGTTTTAGGTAATTTCCCTGGTCGCTACGATTGGAAGTCAGCTGTGTTAAAATTATGTGTGATAGTTTTTGCCAAGATTTTACCAACTCAGGATCCCAAAGCTTCACATCATTTTTATTGTGTTTACAAGAAAAGGTACAAGTATACATATGTGATATAAGGTACAATTTTAAACAGTAAATATTTTTCTTAAAGTGCAACAATCACTGATAGACGTCAGTTTTTGGGTTGTTTTTGTAGTACATACTCATTTTTAGGTGATGATGTTTATTTCTTGATCCAAATTATTCCCAATTTCTCGAAATTGAGCTCCAAATTTTTCGGAAGATGAATTCGCTGTCGTAAATATTTACGATTCCGATTTTTCCTTTGTTCAGAATTGACCAATAGTGGCTCGGCTGGTCGCATGGTGGGGGTGACGTAAATAGTCAGCCATTTCCTTGGCGTTGATCATTGCTGTCTGGAGTCCCTTGTGGAAGCATTAGGTGGTTATTCAGATGTGTTTTCCAGTCCAATGAGGCTGCTGCATGTATTCATTATCAATTTCATTTATGTTTTCAATTGATTAGTTAGTTAAAGGACATAATAGCGTTGTAGACAAGTCATTTGGAAGGGGAACCACATGCACATAATTCCGCTAGCCAATAGCAGCTCTCAGATTGTCGTGCTGGTGGCATGGTACTCTGTGGGAGCGTAAATTCCATTCTTGAATTTCCATGGTTGTCAAAGGCTTTCGCGCACTCGTTAGATGCACACGGATTCCTACGACACGTTCCATACACTCCCCTCAGTGCAGTCTCGACTGTGCTCAGCTACTTCGTGGGGCGTGTCCTTTTCCGATGTCTGAGTTTTGAGTCGGGTGTCTTCGCAGAGTGTACAGTTTCATCAGTTGCTGGCGTGGCAGGCAGAATGACGGCGATTTTGACTGCCGGCCTTACGTATATCCCAGTGCTGGTTTGGATCCGGGCAGTTCTGACTTGTCCATCAGCTGCAGGTATTGCTTCGATGATACGGCCACGTGGCCAACTGTTTCGAGGCAGTGCTGGGTCCATGATGATCACTAGGTCATCCTTCTTAATTGGTGTAGTTGGATGGTGCCATTTTTGCCGGACAGCCATGGTAGGTAGGTATTCCCGCAGCCATCGCCTCCAGAAGGTGTCTGCAAGTTGTTGTCCGATGCGCCACTGGCGGCGTAGGCATGTTTCCTCTTCTTTTTTGTCGTAGAAGGATAATTGAGGGCGCTTCCCGGCTGACCCTAGCAAAAAGTGGTTGGGTGTTAGAGGTTCTTCATCACGTGGGTCAACTGAAATGTGGGTGAGTGGACGATTATTTACCACAAACTCAGCTTCTGCAAGTGCGGTGCGTAGCGTTTCTTCTTTTGGTGCTCTTTCCTTTAGTGTAGCGCTTAGGGCTTTCTTTACTGATCGTACTAATCTTTCCCAAGCTCCCCCCATGTGCGGACTTAGTGGTGGTATGAAGTGCCACTCGATGCCCTGGGTAGCTATTGCGTCAATCATTCTGGCGTCTTGACTTATTGACAGCAGGGCGTCCCTCATCTCGGTGTCAGCTCCGTGAAAGTTTGTCCCGTTGTCCGAGTACATGGCTGCTGGTTGTCCTCTGCGGGCGGTCATTCTTTGTAGGGCCATGATGGCCGAGTCAGCAGTTAGTGAAGCGGCTAGTTCTAGGTGAATGGCGCGTGTCGAGAGGCAGGTGAAGATGGCTCCATATCGTTTTTCTCGATGCCTACCGACCGTGATAGCCATAGGGCCGAAATAGTCAAGCCCACAGTGTGTGAATGGGCGGACGTGATGCATCAGGCGGGGTGGTGGTAATGCGCCCATCAGAGGTGGAGTCGGTTTGCTGCGTCGTATGAAGCAAGTGGGGCAGGCGTGCGTTATCTTCCTGCTTGTTGTGCGTAGTCGTATTATGAAGAAATGATTGCGTATTTCTGCTACTGTTTTCTCAGTACTAGGATGATCCGCCTTTTTGTGGTAGTGACTGATAAGAAGTCGAGTGTAGGGTTCGTCGCCGTCCAGTATTATGGGAGTTCGGGCCACACTCTTTGTTCTTTCCAAGGCTTGTAGTCGGGTCCCCATTCGTAGTAGGTCATCTGGTCCAAAGAATGGGTTCAGGAAGTTGAGGCGGCTGCCAGCAGGCAGTTTTTGACCTTGTCGGATGATGTGTAGATCAGTTGTGAAAGCGTCTTCCTGGGACCTTTTGATCCATATGTGTTCTGCTGCTTTTATCTCATCGGCTAGTAGTGGGCCTTCTACTGGTTTATTGGGCCCCATCTTGCATCGTCTGATAAATCGGAGGATCCAAGCTGTGGAGCGAATCAGCCGGTGCCATGAGGAGAACCGCTCTACTGATGGGAGTGCTTCGCCCCTGGTGGACACAAGGCCAACGTAGTGAGGTTTGACTTCTAGTGTCAGGTCGTCAGGCCTGTGGGCGGGTGCCCGTTCTTTTGGCCACGCACCCTCCGGGGAAGTGAGAAAGGCTGGGCCAGTAAACCATCTTCCTTCTGGTGTTAAGTCTGGTACCTCTAAGTCTCGTGTTCCTATGTCAGCGGGATTGAGTTTTGTGGGTACCCATTTCCAGTCGGGTATGTTGGTTAGTTCGTCTATTTCCCCCAATCGGTTTGCCACAAAGGTTGAGTAGGCGCGTGGGTCGGTGCGTAACCAGCATAGTACAGTTGTGGAGTCTGTCCAGAAGCAGGTGCGGGATATCAGGGCTTTGCTTTCTTTTCGGATCGTCTGGGCTAGTCTCGCTGCTATGAGGGCGGCTTGAAGCTCGAGGCGTGGAATGGAGAGAGGCTTCAGTGGCGCTACCTTGCATTTACTTGCAAGGAATGTTACTCGTAAGGATCCATCTACTTTTTCGGTGAAGTAGGCCACGGCACAGCAAGCTTGCTCCGATGCATCGCAGAAAAGGTGTAGTGTTACGTTGTTTAGTTTGTTGTAGAGGCAACGTCTCGGGATTGAGATGCTGTTCGTGTGCAACAGATTTAGCCAGTCTGTCCATCTCTGGGCGTGTTCAGGGGCAATGGGTTCATCCCAGCCGACGCTTGAGCGCCACACTGCTTGCAGTAGCATCTTAGATCTGATGGTAAGGCAGGCAACGAAGCCGACTGGGTCGAAGATCTTCATTACTATAGATAATAGTTGCCGCTTGGTAGGTTGTGTGGCCGTGTCGTGGGAGATTGCCTCACGAAATGAGTACAGGAAGCGGTCTGTGGTGGGGTCCCAGATTAAACCAAGCACTCGCTCTGTTTCCGGACCTCCGCTGCTGATTTGTATCGTGGAGCTGGCACGGTCTTCTATAGGTACGCTAGCTAGGGCCGCCGGGCTGTTGGACGCCCAATTTGTCAAGTGGAACCCTCCTTTCGCGAGCAGGGCACTTACACTTTGGGCGAGTGCAGCAGCTTCATTGGGTGTGTCTGCTGCATCTAGGTAATCGTCCATGTAGAACTTGGTGCGTACGGCTTTTGCGGCGGCCGGGTACTCGTGCTCGTATGTTTCAGCCACTTTATTTCGGACGAATTGGGCACTGCTTGGGGAACAGGTGGCTCCGAACATCATCGATGACATTTGATAGGTGTCTGGTTCGTGATGGGGTGATGTCCTCCACAGGAATAGCTGGGACGACTGATCTTCTCGCCTTATTTTTATTTGCAGGAACATTTCTTTGATGTCTGCAGCAATAGCGATGTTTCCTTCCCGGAAGCGTATTATATTCCCCAGGAGGGAGGACAGCAGGTCAGGACCAGTAAGCAGCTGGTCGTTGAGGGAGGTTCCTCGGCATCGGCTTGCGGCATCGAACACCACTCTGATTTTTCCTGGCTTATTTGGGTTGATTACTGCAAAGTGGGGCAGGTACCATTTGCGAGGTGTGGTGGTGGAAGCTTCATGGCTTGATAACTTCTTGGCATAGCCTTTGTTGATAAGTTGATTTATTTTGTCGTTGTAGGCCACTGCTAGATTTTTGTCTTTTTCGAGCTTTTTCTCCAGGGACAGAAGTCGTTTCAGCGCACACTGCCGATTGTCAGGTAACGTGGCTTCTGGTTTGCGCCATAGTAGACCGGTTTCCCACCTTCCTACAGGAAGAGGACGGGTAGTTGCATTCATAAGTGCAATTGCCTGTTGTTCGCTTGCATTGACTCTGGTGGCTGATGTTACTCCGAGGGAGTCGATGGCGAAGTTGGTTTTTACTAGCTCCCTCAACTGTATGTCTGCGGCCGTTTCTGGTTGTAGTGCCAAAGTGGTGGTCGTGTTATTATCTCTGGGGTTGACTCCCCCATGAGCGATCCATCCTAGTGCGGTGCGTGATGCTATTCGCGTAGTATCATTGCATTCACGAACTTCCCTTGACACGATCAGGTGAGCGTTATCTTGGCCTATTAGCAGCTTCGGGACGACCGACCTTCCTTGGGTCTGTTGCTCCGGCAGGTTGAGGTTGCTTATTGTGCTGGCAGATATGTCGAATGTATTACTGTTGCCTGCACCTCGTATTCTTAGTCTCACTCGTTGGGAGAGATTGTCGGAGGTGCACATTCCTTTCGCGCCGTGGATTCGCAGTCCGTGAACTGGGCCGTTTGCTCCGACTTGTATTGCGGTGTCAGCGTCGACAAGTGTTACTGTGGATCCTTCATCCAGGAGAGCGAACACTGACACTTCTTCTTTGTTTGGAGCGCTTAATATGACTGGCGCAATTTTTAATAGTACTCTCTGTCCGGAGTCCTGGCGTCACAAATTGACATATTCCACGGCGCTTTTTCGTACGAACTCGGGATTATGTAGCAGGGGGTGGTGTGGGGATCTGCAATCTCCTACTTTGCACCATTGGTTTATTTTGCAGCTTCGTGAGTGGTGTTTTTCTAAGCACTTGCGGCATAATCTTCCCGTGCGTACAGTTTCCCATCGGAGTTCAACATCTTTGGCTGCGAATTCTTTGCATTCGCGGGTTTTATGATCGCCGCCACATTGGACGCAGCTTTCATCAGCAGTTTTTCTTTTTCGGCTTGGTCCAGGGTAAGTATGTTCCTCGTTTACTTTGCGTTTTATGGGGGCAATCTTTTCTTTTGGGCCATCCCTGACTTCTTCTTGATGTCCGGCATGTATTTGCTCATGGCTCGGTAGAAGTCGCATGCGATCACTCTCTTCTTCCTCCTGGTACCCGGCATGTATTTGTTCACGGCGTGGTCGAGATCGTATGTGGTCCACCATCCCACTGTTTGGAATTGCGTTTGACACCTCCTTCAGAAAGGCAGCGAGCTGGGTTATGGTGGCCGGAGCGTGTTGTTTGCGGATCTCGATTAGCCATGCCAGACGCAGGGAACTTGGCATTTTGTCAGTGACGTCATTCATTAATGCAGGATTGGTGAGATAACCTTCGGTTTTCAGGATCCGGAGAGATGCCACCAGGTTTTGTACCGTTCCGGAGAAATCTGCCAGGTCCTCGAGTGATACCTCGGTCGTGAGGTAAGGTAGTTTTTTAACCTTGTCTAGCATAAATTTTGCTATGGAGTTAGCGCTGCCGTATCGCTGCTCGAGGACGCTGATGATCTCTGGGACTTGCGCAGGATCCATTAGTAGGGGACCCACGGTATCTCGTGCCTTGCCTTTGAGGGCGCGCTGCAGCCGAATGAGATTTTCGCTCGGAGTCATTTGGCAGGTGGCGGTGGATTGAGCGTACTGTGCCTTCCAGGTGGGCCACTCAAGGGGGTCTCCGGAGAAGGTAGGCAAATCTTTTGCTGTGGATTGCCTGGCAATGAGGGCAGCCATTCTTGAATCATCTTCTAATGTGCGGGGGCTATCTTGCGTTCTGGAAGAGCGAAGGGCCTCTGCCATCACAGAGGCGATCTGGGCCAGTGGGTCGTTGCCATGCTGCAACCATTCTCGGGTGTGCCGTGCTGTCTGATTGGCTGTGTGCGGTGGTGTAAATAATGGGGAATCCTGGCCGGAGGAGGCTGGCTGATGCTGGTACCCTGCTGTGTTGTAAAGTGGGCGCTCGGGTCCGATATGGCTGTATTCGGCCGTAGGGATGTTCTTCGCAGGGCCCGTCAGTAGTGTGTACTCTTGGGTGGCGGCGGCGGCGTATCCGGTTGGATCGGTTACAGCAAATTCATTGGTAGGCTGACCGGCTGGTGTGTCCATTTGAGTAGTTGCATATCTCGTTGCAAACTCTTCGGCCGGCTTGTGAACTTGAGTGGCATATCTCGTTGCAAACTCATTAGTAGAAGGGCCGGTTGGTGCATGCACTTGAGTAGTTGCATATCTCGTTGCAAACTCTTCGGCTGGCTTGTGTACTTGAGTGGCATATCTCGTTGCGAACTCATTAGTAGAAGAGCCGGTTGGTGCGTGCACTTGAGTTGTTGCATATCTCGTTGCAAACTCTCCGGTAGACGGGCCGTCTGACGTGTGTACTCGAGTGGCATATCTCGTTGCGAACTCGTTCGTAGACGGGCCGGTTGGTGCCTGGGTTTGAATTACTGCCTGACCGAGGTTGGCTCGCAGGGTCGGGCTGGTTGGTGCGGGCTCCTGGGTAGGTTGGCTGACTGCTTGGCGTGTTGCAGCGTTCAGGGCTGCGAGCAGATTGGCTGTCTGCTCGGCGTGACGTCTGTCCCGGATGCGCATCTCTCGGCGCAGCAATCGCAGGGAGTCTTCAGTTGATTCAGAAGTTGTTTCGCTGCTTTTACTGTTGGATCCGTGGAGGCTCTTGGCGACACATTCTGGAGCAGGTTGGTCAAGAGTGATGAGGTCAGGGTTCCTGGCAGGGTTCGCACCAGATAGATCGTGGCGGGTTCCGCTGGATGGCGTCTCATCGATGTCTACGGTGCGTGGGCCCGGGGTCCGACGGGGTGCCACTGGCATGTTTCGGCTTGTTCCCGGGGCGTTAGGTTTAGACAGCGATGTTTCGGAAGATGTCGGGGTCTTACGGCCACTGCGAAGAGACGGCATTTCCACTGGGTAAGACTGAAGGCGTGTTATGTGTAGATCCGGCTCGAAGGACCAAATGTACTAGACGTTTGTACATAAACTAAATATAATAGGGAGCTGGCCACAATGACACGCCAATGGAGTTTGGTACGCCAGTGGATTTTGGAATGCCACTGGTCTTTTAAATGAATTTACTACTTTGACAAAAAATGCTTCTAGGTATAATGGCAAAACTGATTTGAGTACTGGATTAAAATAAATATTTTTCACTTTGGAGACTGTGGGAGACTGGGGTTTTTAGGATTTTAGGTTACTGGGATACTGGGAGAGGTAAACTGAATCTAAGACTGATTAAAACACTTGAAAAGAGGTTTGAACTTGGAGACTGTTGGTATCTTGAGTAGGTATTGTTTCTTCTTGGCTGATAGTTTTGAACTGACTTCCTACCGGTTTGACTTCTATTTTTATAGGGCAAACTCAGGTCGGATGTTTGGGGGACAGAACCTCCTTAATTTTTCTAAGGTACTTGTTTTAGGTAATTTCCCTGGTCGCTACGATTGGAAGTCAGCTGTGTTAAAATTATGTGTGATAGTTTTTGCCAAGATTTTACCAACTCAGGATCCCAAAGCTTCACATCATTTTTATTGTGTTTACAAGAAAAGGTACAAGTATACATATGTGATATAAGGTACAATTTTAAACAGTAAATATTTTTCTTAAAGTGCAACAATCACTGATAGACGTCAGTTTTTGGGTTGTTTTTGTAGTACATACTCATTTTTAGGTGATGATGTTTATTTCTTGATCCAAATTATTCCCAATTTCTCGAAATTGAGCTCCAAATTTTTCGGAAGATGAATTCGCTGTCGTAAATATTTACGATTCCGATTTTTCCTTTGTTCAGAATTGACCAATAGTGGCTCGGCTGGTCGCATGGTGGGGGTGACGTAAATAGTCAGCCATTTCCTTGGCGTTGATCATTGCTGTCTGGAGTCCCTTGTGGAAGCATTAGGTGGTTATTCAGATGTGTTTTCCAGTCCAATGAGGCTGCTGCATGTATTCATTACCAATTTCATTTATGTTTTCAATTGATTAGTTAGTTAAAGGACATAATAGCGTTGTAGACAAGTCATTTGGAAGGGGAACCACATGCACATAATTCCGCTAGCCAATAGCAGCTCTCAGATTGTCGTGCTGGCGGCATGGTACTCTGTGGGAGCGTAAATTCCATTCTTGAATTTCCATGGTTGTCAAAGGCTTTCGCGCACTCGTTAGATGCACACGGATTCCTACGACACGTTCCATACAACGAATATTCGCGTTAAGTTTCATTTTGTTTATACACCCTGTTGGGTTTTTACCAGTTTATGAAAACAGAATATACCTGATGAGCTATCGAAAACAGTACAAAAAGTTTATAAAGCAAGCAGTAATGAAACACTAATCAACTAAATGTTATAAAATAAAAATTATAAAACATGTAACAGAAACATAAAATGAAATAGAATTAAAACAATACTACTTATAATAGAAATCACTTAGACTACATTAAGAGCTTGCGCTAACGCTACTCAGATTCAGCAAAGTGCTGGTATAGATTACTCTTAATTCTACAAATAGGGATGGTAAACATATCAATACTACCACCAAACTTGTTTCTCCGATCATGCATCATATTTGATTAGTGAGTTGGGTACGGTGGTTGGTTTATTGAGGTATACCCGACTTTTGTGAAAAACTCATTTAAAATAACGAGTGTGCTTTAGACCACACGACTGAAGTAAAACTTCACCAGTTTATATCTCCCTCTCAACTTCCGTTCGCCTCGCCCGACCGTTCGCCTCGCCCGATCACACTTTTCATAACGCTCTCGTCACGCATTCACCAGCTTACTCCCCAAGTCAAGCATGTGTAAAGAAGTTTTATTTCAAAAATTTAGGGGCTACCTCAAGTCTGGGTTGCAGGAAGTCATATGAACATGTCCCTTCTTTAGCGGTATAGTCACATTGGATGTGGCAGGTTGCCCCATTTTGCTGCTTTGTAGTTGTAAATTCAATTTAATTTTCGACTCAAAGTTGATCTGGGTATTGTCAAAGAAATAGAACGCTTTCGCATCGACAAGCAAGGATCTTCTCGTGCAATATGCGGCGGTCTCTTCGCTCCCCTTTACCCATGGCGGTCCTGTTTTTTCTCGAGATAATTGGTTCATTGGTTCTCAAGATAGGGCCTGTCTCATCTAACTCTTTGATCGTCGATTTAATTCAATTATTTACACAGGGACACTGATTTCAATTATGTAATAAGACATGAGGACGAAATGAGCGCCGAAAATCCCACAGAAAGCGTTATGTTTGTTAAACTCTTTTACACGTGAAGTTTATTATTTCTCGCGACACTCTTCATGTCAAAAAGTGTATAGGAACCATACTTTCGATTGCCACTGACCCCGTGCCCTTCACAGGTCTGGGTCGCCTGCAGGAGTGATATCAAAAGTACAAAAACTTATACGCACCCTATACTATAATATGTTATTCTGAAAAATCTAGTGAATTAAAGTATATAGTTTATTTATTGTACTGTTATTCGTGGTGGAATTCTATTATATTAAAATTGAAATTGAAACACTTTTTAACATTTTTCCACTTATTTATTTCACCAGTACCGGTTTCATCCTATTATGGACATCTTCAGGCTGGAAATTGACTTTCTTTTGTTACAGAATTTATACTAAATTAGGTACGTGATATGCAAGACAATTCATTATTTTTAATTTATTAAATTATCGATTATTCTGCTATCCTGACCATTGTTATATTATTATTTCATTTGATATTTTTCCCAATGTAAATATTATTATTTCTTATTCATGACATATTTACCTTAAAGAGCAGTTGTAACGTAATAACCCAAACATATGTACCTACCTTAACATTGTGTACCTACCTACCTAATTTTGTATAAATTCTGTAACAAAAGAATGTCAATTGCTAGCCTGAAGATTTCCATAAAAGGATGAAAACGGTAGGTATTGGTGAAATAAATAAGTGGAAAAAAGTTAAAAAGTGTTTCAATTTCAATTTTAATAAAGTATATAGATTAAAGAACATATGAAATCTTTAAACAGTAACAGTTTCTCGGAGTTTGCCAACCATTTGGTGGAAACTAGTCACACCTTTGACTTCAATAGTGGAATAGAATTAATGCATTGTAATGTCAATGGCATTTAGTTGGATAAACTAGAAATTTTAGAAATCCGAACGAGTGTTAACGCGAATTTGAATATTATTAATAACCAAAAACTGTTCTTAAATGACCCAATATTAAACCTGTTCCCTTTGTAAATTTTCCCCCATCGCCCCTCTCTCCTCTACCCACTCCCATATTTCCATTGATACCATTGTCTATGTCCATTCTTTTTCAATTGACACCATTGTCCATGTCTATTATTTATAATTAGTATCAATAAAAACCCTGAAGAAGTGAGCGTTGCTCACGAAACATTTTGGTTTTGTAAACAATAAAAGTGGTAAAAACTAAGTATTTTATTAATTTGAATGTATAATAACTAGCTACACGGGGTTCAAAGATACTACGCTTCGTATTAAGGGAACAAGGTACCTACTACCAACCTACGGAATTATGATGAAAGAAATACTTTCAGGATCAATGCAATTATTGTTCGGGATAGGCACTTCCCGCTTGAATATTACGTAAGAATGGCCATCAATCATGTAGCCTACCTAGTCATGGTCTCAAATAATGAATCCTTGAGTGTGTTGTCATTTATGAAAATGGATGCTTAGAATAAAATATTAAAATGAAAGAAATCCTTTATCCTTTTTCTCGTTATTTAATCAAATAGCCATTGGTTGAGAATTCACAAGAGCGTTCGCCTTGGAGTAGACTTTTACTACCCCAAACCAGAACGACTACGGAAGTAATATTATGGAACTAAAGAAAATGGGAAAAGGAAAAGAAGGTGAAGTGTCTGAAAGTTCAGATCAAGTGAAAAAGCGTAGCTAAAACCATTTCAAGCAACGTTTGGCGATAGGTCACCCCGAGTGGTTCGCTATGTTTGGTCACGTAGCAGGGGTGTCTAGGTATCTAAGTCCGGTCGACGGATGACCTGCCTAGCGATTCCATATTTTTGTGAGATCGTTATTGGATAACGGACGTTATCTTCTGTCAGATTTTTGTGATTTTTACGTCACATATTTTAGTTTAGATCGATTTAAACATGAATTCCTGCAAGTACGCACGATTATTTACTCATTTAATGTACGTTGTACATAGAAAACGCAAATAACAGCCATAAAAATCACACAAATCTGACAAGAGATTACGTCCGTTATCCAATAACGATCTCACAAAAAATACGGAATCGCTAGGCTGGACGCGTATTTCCAAAACCTATACCGGTTCATTCGCGGTAGCGACAATATACATTTTAACACCTCTATATTGGTTATTTTTTATCACTTTGCCAAAACAAAAATTGTTCTGAAATCTAGATAAAATAATATTTCCAATGTGTATACTAGAAATTCATAATTTTATTTCTAAATATTTAAATTTTGATATTATTCCCATGTATTGTAAGTACACCTCTAAATTGGTTATTTTTTACCACTTTGCGAAAAAAAATTGTTCTACAATCTAGATAAAATAGTCCTTCAAATTTGTATATTATAAATTAATAAATTTATTTCTAAATATTTAAATTTTGATATTGAAAATATAAATTATCGCTACCTCGACTGAACCGATATAGGTTTAGGAAATACGCGACCTGGACACACTGATCCCCAAATACCTGCCAGATCTTTGGGAATGCTGAATGGAGGGTCTTTTAAAGGAAGGAGAGTAAGTTATAGGAAAGAAAAAGGTATGAGAGGGGGGTAGGAGTCTAGGGGTCAGTGGGGCCAAGAGTGACAGACCTGTGAATCCAGTCTTCTCACAGCGGTGCAATGCGTTGGTTCGAGGGCGTCCTAGTAGAGAGGTCAAATGGTCTCCGTTAACAAGTCTCTCCCGATCCGATCCACGTAGTAAATGGGCAGACGCATTCGCCACCAAGACTCAGCCATACCTCACCCCATGAACCCTGGCATCCCTGCCAAGTAACCAAACGTAACGAGCCACTTTGGGTGTCGTATGCCATAGGTGTTGGTTATCTAATAAATGATTCCCGGTGCAGTGGTACCCATACCCGCCTCCCAAATTGTAAAAAAAGATTTTTCATCAGAGAGATTTCATCTATTGCACAACATATTTATGTAGTGTGTTCAAAATTCTTCCCAGAAGTAATAGCGCTGACCAAGAACATTTATTCATAATACACTGTTCTGCTACTGATACCTAAATGAACCTCCTGAACACTAAACAAATAATTTTTCATTTTTTTCACCGGAAAAAAACTTGGCATGTGAAAAATTACCCATTGGCTTCGGGTAAATTGCGCACGGTAAAAAAAATATGCGGCAGAAATAATCAAGGAAGGAAAAATAAAACATAACTCAAGACAAATTTTCCTGTAAAACTTTTCCAAGTCTGGGTTTGCTCAGGTAATTAATGACACCCTTCCTAAGCGTGTTATGCGTTAACCGCACAACCCTGTACAAGGTACTATCCACCAAATAAGCGGTATTCTCGAGGTTTCATTTAAAATAATATTTTGCATATTAGGGAATGGGATATAAAATAGGTGAGACTCTTGTATTACCGTTTGCCTCACATTAAATGCCAGTCTCGTGTTATATTTCCGCATATCAACATTTTATAGTTGAAATTAAAGCACCTTAACATGTAGGTTCCTATTTAAAAATCCATTTGGTTCGCAGGGTTGCTGTTACTAAGGCAGTAAATACACTGGGTAACTAACACCTTACGATCACGAATGAAAAATCGAAGGCTAACATATTTTTGATTTATTCTATTTAATGGATTGGCACGAGGACATCTGAATTATTTTCATATATTTTTTCAAATCATTGTTGAATAAAAATAAATATTTCTTTGTTTGTCCCGTATAGGTACCAATATAGTTAATCTGATTGCGATGAAACTTTGGTGAGTAGTGGTGCGCATGATCGCGAAGGTTTCTACGTAATATTTTAGCTCTGGCGTTATGAAATTTGTAAAAAAAAATATAATAGGTGGCGCGCGAGTTGTTTGAAAATATGTATATTGCATATAGATTAATGGGAAGGAGGTACGAAGGAGAGAATCTGGGAGGGCGGAGGGAATCGAAGGAGGGGGGGATGGGTTAAGGTGAGGAAGGTACGCGGGAGGAGGAAGGAGACGAGAGAGGGAACGGGGCAGCAACTGGAACGGGGACGCATGAAAAAGGACACGCAGGGGAGGGGTGATAGAGGGAGAGATTGCAAAGGTATGCAAAGGACACATAATAGCGGTAGGGAATAGCGGGGGGTAAATTTGGATATTCCATGCTTCTCACACGAACAGCCGTATATGGCTTCTTCACGAATCGGAAAACTTTCTGATTTATACGTGAACGCACCATCCTACCGAAAAACTAAAAATATTGTGTGTCCAAAAGCAATTCAATAAACATAATTAAAAGACACACTTTCTTTGAGTGACATTCAACGCATGCCGGCTAATCGCTAGATAATTATTGCTCCAAGGAAAATTACGGGTTTTTAAATAATTGTTTTACGTGCGTAGGGTTAGGTTAAGTTACACAGGTTGTGCAAATGAATTGTAAGGACATTTAGTTTTTGAATTTATTTTTTATATTTTCTCGAAAAAGCCTACGTAAATAAAAATTGGTTATTTCTTTTTTTTTACCTGATTTCTTTAATCTTTGAATTACGCTTTGTTGCGCGATGTGTGTGTTTTTTTTAATCTGTGTGGGTTTTGGTTTTATGTTTAGTATTTTGAATATCATAATATATCTGTTAACACACTATTTATGTATATCAATATAAAGTCTATTAAACTGTTATATTCTGCCTATGTAAGAAGTCAACTGGAGTACAATTCTCCCGTCTGGAACCTATAATACACATGTACAAGCTGTTATAAGAATATAAAACAAATTCTTACATTTTCGAAATTTTAAAATGGGTATTCCAGCAATTATGTTGAACTACAACACTCTGTTAAATAATTTGAATATGCTCAAATTGTCGGACCGAAGAATTTTCACCGACTTTGTATTTCTATATAAAATAAAAAAAGATTTAGTTGATAATTCGGTATTGCTTGAATTGATAAGCTTCCGGAACCACTACGTAATACTAGAAGTCACGATTTATTTCATTGTAGAAATTCTGGGACTAACTACCATATGTATTCCTCTTGGCCCAGAATACTAATGGAAAGAAACAATTATACCAAGTCAGTGGACATCTTCAATTTATCTTTAAACAAATATAAAATATTGTTACTGAGGCAGTTCAGTTATGTACAATAAATACTGTATATTTCTTACCACTCATTTAAAAGCCCCGAAAAGGGGCATTAATCAATAAATAAATAATAGATCTGTTAACACACTATTTATGTATATCATAATAGATTTGTTAAGACTGTAGATAGTGTAGATACACAATCATAAAATTTTAATTAATTCTAAGAAGTGGAGAACCCATCTCCGCTTACACGGTCAGTACATTCATTAATTTATTACATTCATTATATTTAAATTGACGTAACAATGGTTTACCTGGCCCCCTAGCATGGTCGATCGACATAGGTTTTATCGAAAATGTCGGTAACTTGAAATGGCTCCCGATCACGACTGCAGGACGCTAACGAAGAAATAACAGTTTATGTCAAATAAATTAGGAACCCTTAGTCGATGTGAACTGTTATTTGCTCGTTAGCGGCCTGCAGTCGTGCTCGGGAGCGATGTCAAGTTACCGACATTTTCGATAAAACCTATAACCACCCACTATGCTAGAACCCCTGGCTTAGAAGCAACTTATGCTACTGAATTGACACTGCACTCCTTTAAAGAGAAATGCCTTCCGTGCATTCTAGATTAATGGAATCCAATGACACCACCGACTTATTATTATTATTATTTACTAATAGTAACTTTTTGCGATCGAGACAGCCAATCAAGATTGCGTAGGTACCTACTATCCCTCTCTTGCACCATCTAACATCGTATATCGCCATTCCATTTGATTTTGAATTTATACTCAGAGACCGAATTTACGGATTTGAAATTTAAGCGAAAGATGGTCAGAATTTCGGATGACGAACACGCCCACATCGTATTCAACGTGCCATGTGTATCGTGACACTGCTAGTAACTCGCATGCTAGAAGCTCGTATGCCATCAATCGCCAGGAGTTTCATTTTTCGTGTGCCAGTGGCACGCCCCAAAGCTGAGCCTTCTGCTCCAAAGTCTGATCAAAAGTCTTTCCAAATCTTTCAATTCCTTTTTCGTTTAAAAGTTTCGTCGAATTAAAAAATAAGCTTTGCGAATAACATTGCTATCACAGTTATTACTATAATTTGTTTCTCATTGCTTCCGGGACCTCCGTCTCAGCCAAGTGTACCAAGTGCTAGCCTATACATCTCTGCACCAAGTGCTAGCATGCCAGTATCTTGCGCTTATATACTGACCTACAGGTATGCTTTTTCACTGGTGTTTCCGTGGTATCATAACATGATTTGTGATTTTAATTTTTAGCAGGTATACTTTGTATTCTGATAAAGTGACATTGGATTCGATATGGTGTCAAAACAGCATCAAACACGTCGTCCAGTGGTTTAAACTCGGCGTTTCATTATTATTTAATTAAACTTTTGCGTTTATGTCAGCAACACACCTCTCAAAACTTCACATCCGCTTACCTTTATATAATTTTAATTATAAAATCGATCAATATTTCCAAATCACGTTCTAAATAAATTCAATGTTATTGAAGGAGTAACGATTAAGAGCTTTATATTTAGTTGCTAATTAGTTTTTGGGCTAATTTTGAATTAAGTAATTAACTTTTCATACATCCACCGTATTACGTAGATTCTAATATTTTAAGATTAATTAACAAAATAACAATTTATCTAAGGTTTGATAAGGGATAACGCCCTTTGTATTTTAAGTACATCAGTTCTTGTCAATAGTGGGAATAATATGTTCGAAACGATGCGCATCGTCCCAAATATATTAAATACTAGCTGGTTCCCGGCATGCGTTGCTGTGATATTTTATAAATAAATTGTTTTTCCCTGCGTGTCTTTTCCCGTTCGTCCCGTTCACCTTCCAACTTCCCTTCTTCTCCCGCGTCACCTTCCCCTATCGCTTTCCCACTCCGCCTTCCCTCTTCCCACTCCCCTTGCTTTCTTCCCCCGTCCCGCGAACCCCCCTCCCGAGTTCCTTTCCCCCCGCTCAGGTTCCCCTCCCCCCTCCCGCATTCCATACATTCAGTCCAGATATATTCAGTTTTCAAAAAGCTCGCGTGCCACTTAATGCATTTTTTTAGACAAATTTCATAATGTCAGAGCTCACCGCTAGTTTTATTCAAACCATGTCCTGACAATAACGAACTCAAAAAAAAAGAATCATTCCATTTGGTGCAGTCGTTCGGAAGTTATGCGCATACATATATTTCGGCGATTCATTTTTATTTATATAGATAGATGGATAAATAGATATAAATAATAGTTTTAAAAATTTGTAACCAATTATAGGAATGTCAGATTCGTCTGCGGTATTTACATTTTTTAAAAGACGAGAAATGTGAAGCGCCCCATCCTCAGAAATATCTCTGCCTACCCCTGACGAGAAATAGCGCGTAGGTTTTTATGTGTTGGGAACTTAAAGAAAATGAACGGGGAAAATCAAGAATTGCCGGCTTACCCTGTTTTCTTCTTTTGCTTGTCTAAATTTTGCTTCATCACATTAACCACTAAACTCGCGAGCTCACGATGGTTCTCAACTGTTTCGACACGGTTGGACGTAATCACCACTCTATAATCAGCACTATATAATATATGTTGACAGGACTATTATAAATTTTCAACTGAACACTACGACACATGATTGTATTTAGTCGGCATAAGGTAGGTAGGGAAAAATATCTGTGGGTAGGAATTACAATTTTGGAAAGGATGAATGCTAGGTAACGAGTTCTGTTGGGGTTTCACAAGGTACCCGCAAAGCGTAAGGAAGGAAAATTGATGAATGCCGACTTAATATTTGTAATATTAAATCTTTTTACGGAGGTCTTCAATTTCCTTTACAATTTTTGATATTATACATATAATTTTTTTTAACTTCTAATATTAATGAGTGTATATTGAGGTAGATCCTGCGGACAAGCAGCCATGTGGCAGCTTCGCGGGACTACCGATAAATTGTTTAAATTATATATTTTTGTAAACTATGTTTTTGTTGGAAATAATAAAAAAAAATCAACTTTCGATTCCAAATGGTTGTCTTTCATCATTGCGATAGAATCAAGTGGTTATAATCAAAAGGAATACATCTTTTGTTGAAAACTTCAAAGGAACTCATAATAATATGACTTCGTTACACCAACCCCTCTGTTGATGACACCTTCCAAACCCCGTTCGTTGGGGTAAGTGGCAATTATTCAAAGCTTCCAGAAGCTGGGAAAAGAAAGAACAAGCCACCGAATTGCGACACAAAAATCAGGTCAAACGACTGATATAATATAAAACAGCGTGATCCGAGACGTAACTCCATTACTCACTACGTAATGACCGAACCTTTTACGGGGGAACGAACGACAGAAAAGTCAATCGGAACGAGAGCGCGAAACGCGACTTTTCACGGGTCATTGGTTCGCGGGAACTCTTTCCAGGGAGGTTCAGGGGAGGTTCTACTTGATGGAAGGCTTTCTTTCTGTTAACGAAATCCTTATAATTTAGTACTCACACAAAAAAAAACAAAGAGGATCAATCGCATAAGTAAACATATGCTTCGGGCTTCGGCAATCATAAGGATCATTTAACTCTCTTTAACACATCTTTATGCATAGTTTAAAATACACGTACAAGTGGATCAAACTCACGTTAACTGATGAACGTGTTTTTTAACAAAAGCCACGTTTTTGCAATAAAAAGCCCTTTTAACGAGTTTTAAGTAAAATTGTAGGGATGTTAAAATTATAAATTCATCATTAAACTTTGATGTTTTATCCTTTATTACGACTGAAACATTTGAATATCAAAATAAAACAACAAAAAGTGAGTACACAATAAAAAGAATTGTCAACCTTTGTATGGAACCTTTGTACCGGCACAATACACGGCAGTCGGCATTACGGTATGCATATCGCAATAAACGTTCTCCCACGTCTCGAAAGGAAACATAAAAAGAGAAACGTAAAAAGGAGACAACTTCAGCGACGTAAAACCCACGAGATAGGACATTGAAGAATATAAATCAATTCACTTACACAGTGTTTCAATGGACTAACCTGATTAATATGAAAAAACCCTTGCCGTTCATATACATATGTAGAAGTTACAAACAAAAATAATAGTTACTTATTTATTTATTGTTTCTTTACACTGCAGGTAAAAATGTTTACAATGCAATTTGTTACCTCACTAGGACAAGCCTGTGTTGAGGTTAACAATAATTATACAAGTTAACAAAATAACACAAAATTATACAGATTTTTAAACAACAACATTGTTGTATTTCTTACAGATTGAGATTATGGGTACCTACTAAACTGATGGCGCTAGGTAGTACATTAATGTAGACTTTTAGGGTGACCATAGTTTTGAGATCTGATTTAAAATAAAATAAAATAAGGTTTTTTTGGTTTTTTTTTAAGGATTAAGTTGTAAATAATAAATATATGTATATAATTTAACACGTTAACTTATACTTCTATACTTGGCGGAATTCCATCGTAATTTAATTACAATGTAACCAATTTAAAACTTCATTCCACTTGATTAATTATCAAACCGAAATGGTTTCAAACAATTACAAACGAGTGGATAATTTTTTGAAGTGAAACTTCTATAGCCCCGCTATGTTTTGGATTTCGGATGAAACGGAAATGACGATTACTGCACCTGCGACGCATCAACTGCGCGCATTGACCGCTTTGATTATAATGTCACTTATAAAGACTCCTATTGGTTGAGATATGAAACGTAAATTACGCTGGTCTACGCTCATTGGTCGCTTTGATTATGACCTCACTTTTCAAGTATCGTTTAAGATTGTTTTGCCTTACGTGTAAACTGCACTCGAATTTATTTTAAAGTATTTTTTTATACTTTAACTCCACGCAGGAGACCTCAGGACAATATTTTCCCTCGGGACCTTTTGTCGTCTTTGTGAATGCTGTATAGACGGTCTTTTTTGTTGAAAGAAAAGGAACCTGGGTCTTGAAAGACTCATGTTGGAAACGCTGTGGCTGGCAAATGGTTCCACAACCGAGCTGTTCAATCACTAGTCGTTGAAATGACAAATACAACCGCATACAAATGTTGGGCGCGCGTTTGACATGTTTTCCGACTGTGCACCGTTGCTGAAAGAATCAATGACGCTAGTTCCTGGGAGCATCTTCCAATGAAATACTGGTTGAACAAGGACAGCATTCCCACCTAATCCCTGTGCTCTAAAGGTTGCAATCCGTTTAAGATAAAAGAATCCATCAAACCGCTTGCTGGTTTCTGCAGTCGAGAGTTTTTTTCAGGTATTTTTGGGCTCCAGACTAAGATTCTTATGATTTATTTATGTTTTATTTATTTATGATTTATTTACATGCTATCTAAAATACCTTGCACATCTGCCCCGATGATGGACACTATAATACTGTCCAAAACATTGGTAAAGAAGAAGGTAGCGCAACACGGTATAATCTCAAATCGTTATTAATTATTCCCAAGATGTAAAGTTCGCTTATCTCGGGAAACGCATATCAATGGATGACGTATAAAAAGTAAAAAAGCGAACGTCTAGGTTAGGAAAGATGGTCCCTAGCAAGAATATAACCGCTGAAGATTTCACGTCGCCAACGCACAGTGGCGTACCGTGCTTCGAAGGCGCCCCTCCAGGGGGCGGTAAATCTAAATCAGAAACATTTTTCTGCATATTTTTCGTTTATTCCGATGGTAAATACAAGTGACAACGAGATGAAAACTGGGTTCATGCTGAAATAATGAAATTTTGGAAAAATGTCTTTCAGAAAAAATTTTCAAATATTTTTGATTGATAACAAGAAGTGATATGATGACAAGTATTAAAGGTGATAATTTTACTTTGTATGTTATCGCTTAACTAGCTCAGATCCGTGGAAAATAATGGGATATTAAAAAGGTACGATTTGTGAGGATGGAAGTAATAAAAAAATTTCCTATTGTTAGTAAGCTTGAAAAATTATGTTATCATCATAATATTAAAAAAATATAAGACACATTATATTCATACAACTAGAACAAAATTTGGGATGCGGGAATGGGTACCGCCGCCCCGGGAACCTTAATTGGATAACCAACACCTCTGCGATAGGTCACCCCAAGTGGTTCGCTACATTTGGTGATTTAGCAGGGGTGCTCGGGTTCATGTATGTAATAGATTAAGATCCATATTAGGGAAATTTTACCACCTAAAAAACTTTGTTAATAAAAATATATTATACTGTATATACAACGCATTAGCAGAATCAATTATAGGATACGGAATAAATAGTTACGGATTAACGTACAAAACATACTTAAATAAAATTGAACAGTTACAAATCCGTTTCCTAAAATTGATATCGGGCAAAAAAAGAGTTCGATTATGTGAAGGCGATTATAAAAAAATTTGCTCCTTGTGTAATGTCCTCTCTATACACAGTAAGGTAGAATACCAATTAAGGCTAGATGAATTCTGGAATACAGAATTCAAAAAACCTGTAAACCACAACTACCCTAATAGGCATAGAGAAGCACAAATGTTTATTATTGATAAATCTCATAATGCATACGGTGATAGAACAAAGAGGCATAAAATTCCGGAAATATTTTAACGCATTACCTGAAAATATAAAAAATGAGACATCTTATTCAAAAATCAAAAAAAAAAGTTAAATTATTCTATCTCAATAGAACATGAAACCAAATAATATTGCATACCTAGATCGAATATTGATTAAATACTATCCATACACTGTATTCATAAACCTCATAATAATTAGTAGTTTAAAACAATTAGAAATTAATATATAGTAATATACTTTTTGCTGCGTAGTATTTTTAAATTAAGAACTATACTTAGTAATTACTATGTAAAACCTAAAAGTATATTAGTATTAAGTAAATGAGAAAAATGAGAGATTTCTTACAATCAAACGGATTGATCAGTTTTGTAAGATTTTTGTAACAGAAATATTGTAAAAGTAAAAAAACTGAATAAACATACTTAAAAAAAAAATGATGACCTAGGACACATCGAACCCCAGTTTGCTACCCACCCCTTAAACCCTTTTCCTAGCCAGAACTTTCCTACCCAGAACTCTCCTCTCCTTCCTTTCCCTAAAAAAACCCTCCACACAGCATCCCCAAAGATGATATAGGCCCTAAGGGAAATTATTTTCCTCAGAGCCTCCCGTGTGGAACACATGTAAAATAAAAAAATGTAGGACCGTTTATGAAAAGGATACTCTTTCAAATAAAGTGTGTGCATGATTGAAATGGCTAAATGATCGGCCCGTTAAAATATGTCCACTAGACAACCGCGGAAACCACGCGCGTTGCTTCGGTAATTACTCTATTAAATCATCTAGGCATCTGTCAAACTTTTAAATAAAAGATAAAATACATATTTCTAATAATACTATATGATACAACTCAATTATAATACTAGATATCCCTTTCTTTCTTTATTTTCTTTTTCTCTCTTCTTTATCTCCTCTTCTTCTTTCTATTATAATAACTTATCTATTATTTGTTTTATATAAATAAATAAAAATTATAAATCATAATTTTTTTCTTGTCTATTGTGGTATTATTTGTTCTATAAATAATATATTTTTTTTGTTAAACTTCGGATTATATGCGTTTTCTCCGTCTTTTTTACTTGAGCTTTGCTCTAAAAAAAGGTGTAAAACGAAATAATTAATTATTTTTTAATTGAAAAACTTTATTTGATGTATAACATGTAATTAATTGTACCATTATATTTAATAAAAACAATTATAATAAAAACTTTCAAGTAAATGATTATTAATTAATAAAATAATTTTGGTGCCCTCTTATCGCTTGTTCGATAGGGTAAGTAGTTCCAATTTTGAAAATTAAGAGTACCTACATTAAACTTGATTAATTTTACGCACTACGCAGGAATACAATTTCAAATCACGTACCCACTACCCATGCACCGACAACCAAATTAAATAAGTTTAGTAACAAATAAGAGACCTGCTGTAAAATTTTAGTATCTGTCAATCTAAATTTATAGTTCCGATTCTGAGATGGTTTTCCCCAAGCGAAACTAAAGTCTATCTCTCTGCCATGAAGAGCAAGTGCACTTTAATCATTATAAATTACGAAAGTTATTATAAATAAATATAAATATCATGTTATTTAGCTTATAACTATTCAATAAACATGGCTTAAGGCATTTCAAGCAATCTTTATTTGATGGTGACCTTTTAATTGTGCGTTAGGTAGGTACTAATCTGAAACGAAGTGCAAATGTATAATAATAATGATGGCCTTTTTTCAGACAATAAATTAGATTACATTATTTATAATCATTTATCATCATATTTATAATCATATATGACATTTATCATTAATCATTGATCGACTCCCTGTCTGTATGTCACTAGTTGACAGAGGCCTCCTCCAACTTTCGCCATTTTTCTCTATCATTAGCAATTCTTGTCCATGTACCACCTGCTATGATTTACATTAATTATAATCATTTATCATCATATTTATAATCATATATGACATATATCATTTATCATTTATCGACTCCCTGTCTGTATGTCACTAGTTGACAGAGGCTTCCTCCAACTTTCTCCATTTTTCTCTATCATTAGCAACTCTTGTCCATGTACCACCTGCTATGACTTTGATGTCGTCAACCCACCGTCTAAATGGTCTAACTCGTTTTCTCTTCTTGTCACTTATCAGTGCAAATGTATCTACTTTTAAATACTACACGCACGAACAGTTTTTTAAATAAAATTATATATTAAATTTCCAATACATAATTAGTTAAGTTTTGATTGCCCTTCGCCGCGCCGGGTTCAATTCAGATGTTTTCTAATGAGAACCCGCGAAAAGTGGTAAAAAATTTAAGCAATTTAGCTTAAAATTAAATTATGTAACAGTAAAAACAATTACATGTTTATTTTATTACTTCAAAAATTGTTTTATCAGCGAATTAATTTTAGAAAAGTAGCAGTTCATCTACAGATTTGACAACAAAGTCGCTAAAAAGTGAAAATTAGGTTAAAGATAAAGTAAAACTTTGCTTTACATGTGCGCAAATCTGTCCTACCTAACTTACCTTCTAGCCGATCCTCTCTATCTACTCCGGCGCGGCGGGCGTGATACGTGGAACGTGATACGTATATAGCATAAAATATGGTGATTGTTCGCGGAGGAGGAGGTACCAAAGTTTGCCCCGGGGCCCCACACATCTCAGCACGCCACTACGTGTTCATACATTATTAGGACAGGTTTCTATAGGAGGAGTTAGCCGCCGGAAGTATGAAGGCAAATGACAATACCGAGCCAGTATAATGTCGCCAGAGTTGATTGTGAAACAAAACTTTGCCTATATAAAGCACACCAGAATATAATAAAGTCGGTTGCCTATTTTTACCGAACGTGGAAAGTGGAAGTTCGGCGATGATAAAAAAGTTTGAGAAATAAATAAACTACCTACTTCAAATAATATTTTTAAATTCGCACAACCAATCTACTATAATAAGCCATGTTCCTCAAGTTTCTGGTAATTGTTTGGTTTCGATTACCTCTTTACTATAGTTTTATGTGCACTCTGAATTTGTATTATTTCTAAATATTAACTGCCTCCTGTTCTATATAATTAAGTTGAAATGATTCTTGTTGAATGGCACCGTGATGGTTTATCATTATATATTGTCCTGTGCCAAAACAGCACTCACTATTGTTGTTAATATTGTTCTTTAGGAATTGCTTTGTATATTTTTGTATATTCGTTATTTCACATTATTTAATTAATTTTTATTTCTTAATTTTAAGTTTATTATAATTAAGCGCACTTGAAGTGAAACATTACAAAACTGCGCTATATAAATTCTACGTTATTATTATTATTATTATTATTAAAGGTGTGCCAACGAAAGGAAGCGAGAGCCTAAAAAAATTGTAACCAAATCAATTTGGTTGGAATTTTTTACAACGGCTTGTGAGCTATTTTTTAATGGACAACTTAATATTATGAGCCCACCATCTGAGTTCTGATTGATTAAAAAAATGACATTAAATCGTCTTCAAGAAAAAGATACTATAGTTTCCCAATAATAAAAACCTTTAAATACCTTAGTGAATGCAAACAAGTTTTTCACCAAACGAGTAAAATATTTGAACATCATTGTGGAATCGTCGATTCTTTCAAATGGCGCCCTGGTCAAATTTATTATAGTAAATCAAAACATTTTAAAATTTGCTGTAAGTAACGTCCAGTAACCCAATATGAATATCAGGAAAATCCCAACCTCTTCTCACCCAACTCCTTCCCTTCGTATTTCTTTCAGCTTTATGGATATTCAAAGCAAAAACTGAAAATTCAAGATACCCATTTTCTTTTTTCACTTCACCAGTGTAACAATACAAAAATCTCCTTAAAATGAAAATTATGGCAAAGAAAGGCAAGCATTTTTAAAACTCTGTTCCATTATTTTTGCATAGGTAAGAAAGAACATTAATTTTTTTTATACGGGTCATATTACTTAAATACAAAATAAAAACTAAAAAATTTTGTAGACCAGATTTGCACATTTACGACTCACCGCCTAGAAGAATGGTGAAAAATATGATTCATTGGAGAAGAAGATAACACTCATAAATAATCTAAACGAAAATATGAAAGAGAACAAGACACAGAAAAATAGAAAAAAGATAATGGTCGTAACCGGGACTCGAACCCAGAACCTCTCGTCTAACCGGGACGTGCGCTTTTACCTATTCAGCCATTGCCACCTTCCATCAAACCGTCATAATTGTAAATCTCAATTTTTCAAATTTTAGAATTAACAATATTATCTTCGAATATTTTTTCCATATTAAGTTGCGACCATCCAACGGTTATTAGTGTTATTTTCTTCTTCAATGATATATTACATTTATGGAAATAACCTTCAAAAGTTATAAACAGAGAGTTATTCTTATAAAAAATTGAAAAATATGATTATTTCAACAATGCACTTTTAATAATAATACTCGTGATTATTGAATTATTTAGCGAAATTAAAGCTTCATGATTTCAACGCATGCATCAAAATGAGAATATCAAATGCAATTAGTTAATTGATTAATTAGTTCGCGATTGAATTTTCCACCATTCGTTCATTCGCCATTTCGCCCCGCTAATCTTCATTCTGTCGGAATGAACACATCTACAAACCGCTTTTTCTCATTATTTCTGTACTAAAAGGATGAATTGAATTCACCGAATTGAATGCTAGCTAAAAAAAAAATAGATTCAACTTACAGATTTATCAAATAAATTATGTCAAGTAACTTGACTGAAATATCTTCTGAAATAATTAAAATTACCCTGCAATACCTTTTTTTTATTTATTCAACTTTATTAATTACTTTATTTACATTACATACATTGATGACATGACGTGCTGTTCCTGTCTCACTAGCAACTCCTGTGTTGAGAGCAGGCGCAATTTATAACATGAGCAGTTTTCAACAAAAATAAAAAGAATAACATCATATCAATTTAAAATAAAAGACAATCAGCATCTTACCATTGGAAATGTATACCTTTATAAATTACACATATGAAAACAGGTTTTAATAAATTTGTGCTCCGTCTAATGAATGGCTAGCTTTGTTGCAAAGTATCAAAATTTCTTTGGCTAAAAGGCATTTTAGCGAAACGGAGTAACAGAATAGCCCGATGGTTTCAGTATGACGAGCAGCTTGGAAATTGTCGAATACAGTTCTGTGTAATAGCCTGATGGTTTCAGTATGACGAGCAGCTTGGAAATTGTCGAATACAGTTCTGTGTAATAGCCTGATGGTTTCAGTATGACGAGCAGCTTGGAAATTGTCGAATACAGTTCTGTGTAATAGCCTGATGGTTTCAGTATGACGAGCAGCTTGGAAATTGTCGAATACAGTTCTGTGTAATAGCCTGATGGTTTCAGTATGACGAGCAGCTTGGAAATTGTCGAATACAGTTCTGTGTAATAGCCTGATGGTTTCAGTATGACGAGCAGCTTGGAAATTGTCGAATACAGTTCTGTGTTTTGGAGAGGTATGCTATTATTTTTCTGACATAAAAATGCCTAATGTACAAATTTAGATTTTTCATAAAGATATCAACCAAACTGTTTGTGATCGGTAGTTTGAATTTTTTTTATTTTTTTATTTATTATGTGCATCTATATGATGGTTTTTTAGCAACTTTTTAACCCCCCCCCCCCTGGTGATATGTGGTGAGGTTTCAGACTAACCCCCCCCCCCCCTCCCCCAAAATCACGTGTATTTTTTTTTTGTATGAAGTATTTGAAATTTTCAGAATATTATCACGAAAAATAAATACAAGTGATATCTCATTTTACCCCCCCCCCCCCCCCCCTCGTGATATTACATGATTTTTTCCGAACCCCCCCCCCCCCCCTTTCGAGCCTCACGTGATTAATGGACGACCCCTTTACAAATATTTAATAAATATTTTTTAAATAAAGTACATTTTTCAATATTGAATCATAATTGACCATAACCTTAGATGGACACATCACATCCAACAAGTCACAAATAAACTCCTCAAAACGATACACATTTTCCTAAACATAAGAAACATATACAAAATACAACAAATGAAAACAATATATTTTGCTCTATGTCAGTCTATAATAGAATATGGAATAATTGCTTGGGGAGGAGCAACAAACTCAGCTATCGAACACCTGGAAATTGCGCAGAAAACGATCTTAAAGGTAATACTTAAAAAACATAGACTTACTGATACAGACCAAATATTCAACCGTTGTGACGTACTAGACATACGACAATTATATGTTAAATCGCTACTAAATTACATTTTTGACCAAAAAAACAACCTTCAACAAACACAAAATATCACAAACAGACCAGTTAGACAAGCATACAAAGAAAACTTAAAAACTCCGACGGTAAATACAAGCTTTGGACAAAGACATTACCAATATCACGCTATAAAAGCATTCAACAGTCTAACACTTGAAAATAAAATTGAGGAAAGCAAAAATAAATTCCGACACAAAATTACAAAATGGATTAAAGACCAAAATAGACAATACTACCAAAATATCATAGCATAAAATAACAAAACATATAAGTAACACACAAAACCAATATAAAACACAATCACCCACAAACACACAACACGTATTAAAAATACCGTTTTTAACCTTATATAATATTATTTATTCTTAATTTTACGTTAATTCTAAATCTCTAATTTTTAAGTTTAATTTATCTTAATCGTATGTTTTTTATTTACTTTTTTTCCTTTTTTTCACCAATATTATGTATATATATATTTATATGTATTGTGTATAATTTTGTATATGAAATGGAGGCCTCAGCACGGGTAAACCACCCAGTGAGGCCAACATCATTGAATTATGTAAAAAATGTAAATAATATTGCATCAAATAAATAAATAAATAAAGCTTGACAAAAAATTTCAGGTTCGTAGGTAGTGGTAACAATAATGAGATAGAGAATTATATTTGGAAGAGGTGACTAATTATAGCACGACCTTTTCGATGATCCATTGTTTGATCAGGATGTTGTATTTGTTAATATTATTCGATTGTCTTGTTTTGTCAGGTAGGTAATTGTATATTTTAGGCCAGTGGTCGTCACACTTTTCTGGGCAAGGGCCACATAGGACAATGTGAGGTATCACCGCGGGCCGCACACTTATGATTTGGGGGGGGGGGGTTGTACCTTTTTTTTAGCAAGTTAAAAAAGCTTTTTTTTTAAATAATGCACGTAATGGAATCTTTCAGTTCAATTTTCATCCACTTCCCGAACTATTGAATGTGTGAATTTGCGCACATGTGATAAAAATTATTACAATACATACTATAACAAAAATTAACCAATATTAAAGTTTACTTTGCTTTAATTAGTACATGATAAGCGTGTTTTTTTGGTCTTTTTTAGACCATTTTTTTACCTACACTGTGCCATCTCTACGCCCTCTAATTTTCTCTGGGTCTTCTACTGCCCCCCTAAAAGTCTCAAACGTCCACAGAGGGACGTACACTATGTGTTCAAAATCCAACTGGGCGATTTAAAATCAAATGTCAATCAATTAAAATCAACATTTTAAAATCATTTGGGTGCGTACACAAAATATTTGAAAAAAACGGATAATATAATTGTACATGAAAAAACATATATATTTAAAAAGAAAACGGCAGATATTTGTGAGGGCCGCAAAAAACCGGATAGTATAATTGTACATGAAAAAAAAAAATTTAAAAAGAAAGCGCCAGATATTTGTGCGGGCCGCAAAAAAAAGATACCATAAAATTGTACATGAAAAAAAAAATATTTAAAAAGAAAACAGCAGATATTTGTGCGGGCCGCAAAAAAAAAGGATAGTTTAATTGTACATCAAAATATACATATTTAAAAAGAAAACAGCAGATATTTGTGCGGGCCGCATAAAAACGGATAGTATAATTGTGCATGAAAAAAAAAACATATTTTAAAAGTAAACAGCAGATATTTGAGTGGGAAGCAAAAAACGGAAAGTATAAATGTAAGTACATGAAAAAAATATATTTAAAAAGAAAACGGCAGATATTTGTGAGGGCCGCAAAAAAACGGAAAGTATAATTGTACATGAAAAAAAAAATATTTAAAAAGAAAGCGCCAGATATTTGTGCGGGCCGCAAAAAAAAGATACCATAAAATTGTACATGAAAAAAAAATATTTAAAAAGAAAACAGCAGATATTTGTGCGGGCCGCAAAAAAAAAGGATAGTTTAATTGTATATCAAAAAATACATATTTAAAAAGAAAACAGCAGATATTTGTGCGGGCCGCATAAAAACGGATAGTATAATTGTGCATGAAAAAAAAACATATTTTAAAAGTAAACAGCAGATATTTGAGTGGGAAGCAAAAAACGGAAAGTATAAATGTAAGTACATGAAAAAAATATATTTAAAAAGAAAACGGCAGATATTTGTGAGGGCCGCAAAAAAACGGAAAGTATAATTGTACGTGAAAAAAAATATACTTAAAAAGAAATCGCCAGATATTTGAGCGGGCCGCACAAATATGCGCCGCGGGCCGCAGTTTGACGACCACGGTTTTAGGCGCAATGTATTTGAAGTTTCTTTGACCAAATGTTGTGTTTGTTTTAGGTGTTTGTATGAGTTCTTTGGTTTTGTGCCGCGTGTTTACAATATTTTGAGTATTTTCATAAAATGTATGTGTTTTATTTTTAAACAGATGAGTTAAGATTTAAATTCATAATGTGGGTTAAGAAAGAAAAGAAAGGGAGGTGAATTTAATAACATCTTTTTTTAAGAATCCAAACAATTCCATTCGGGTTAAAAATAACCATTTACTAAAAATATTTGAATTCCTCCAACTACCAACATTGTGAGCTGGAAACTGTTGCTTATGCGATGATAGAGGACTTAGCTAGCAGCTGTTTGTACTTGCGAAGCCTGGGTAGAGACCCAAATCATTCGTGCAATCGGCTAATAACCGGTCAATTTAAGATAAATAAAAAGTTTTGTATTATTAGATCAGCCAGTATGTATTATTTTTTTGAGTATTGTTCATTAAATGTTAAATTGAAGAGCTAAATTTGGTAATGATGAGCGTTTGAATCGTTTGAAACACATTTATTTAACTAAAGTAAGTGCGTTTCGCGAGTTTCGTTTAAACTGATATGACTGTAAGGTCAATTGGAGGGCACCCCACCACTTTCAGAACGGCGTTATAAGGAAACATATGGTTTCCTCCTTCACCGCACACGTCAAGACTCTACTTTTGTTAACGAAGCTACATTTATTTGAACGACTCTAGACCCTCCAATGTCCATGCATACGGGGTTAGTAAGCAGTATGCAAGTACTTACATTAACATTATACGAAAGATAAATAGAAGTAGCAGCGCGTGGAATAATTCTTCTGAAATAGGTAACATAAAAAAAGAGGTAATAGAGTTGGTAAAAGAAAAAGAAAAATAACGGCTATAACCAGTCGAAGAAACCTTCTGAAAATAAAATAAGTAATGAGGAAAAAAACAGTTATATGATTATGTTATAATGTAAGTAATTACTATAATAGCAGAAAGAAAATAAAATATATAAAAAGAAAAGAAAAGCCAGAGAAAGTATTCCATAGACCACCGGGGAGTCCCAATGAGAATGCGTGTAGCTATCGGCCCAAGCGCAGACGATGCTCGAAGTCCGCGCCCTTTAGCCGGCTTCCCGATTTTGCCTCGAAGAAATGTACTTGGGAGAGAAGGGGAAGTTTTTGAAGACCTTGAGGAAAAGATGAGCGTCGGGTTGCGTATTTACAATCCCTACCGCGTTACAGTTACGCTAGGGACTGAAACGCGGTAGGGATTAGGTAATGCATAAATCACTTACAAAGCCGGTGTGCGTTCGCCTGGCAATGTGCCTGTTAGGTCAGTACTTCATTGAAGCACCCACCACTGTCCCGCCCCGGTATAGGCGACTTACTGTCGCCCCTTCGGAGCTCTCGCAAGAATCTACTTTTTTTTTATAAACGATTCTACATTTAACATTTTATAACGAATCTAGAGCTTCAATGTCCCCACATACGTTGTTAGAGGTCAGTACTTCAGTACTCAAAATTGAATACGTTCGGAAAGTTCCGCTTAATCCATGGTTGACATAGCAATTTTTGAAATGTAGCAAAATTGGACTCAGCCATTTCTATTGGGTGTATTTTATTTTACAACATCCTAACGAGTGTCAAAACATACGTTGACGTTGTATTTATCGATACTTTTAAACTGAATATACTATATTTATATTATATAAGCAGAAGAGGAAGGTGGGGAACTACCTGGCTATTCAGATCTGATCACCAAATACGGCCAAAGCCATTTCAAGCAACATTTCAATTCTGAATGGTGGTCTTACACCGTGGCGATACTGAGCGTATCTTCCACTTTGGATACTGTCGCAAATATGCTGTATCTATAATATTTTTAATTAATTAATTGTGAAATAACGCAAATTAATACAATAAATTTTATTTGCCCACGCCGGGATTCGATCCCGCGACCATCGGATTGCGAGTCGAGAGCCTTACCCCTCAACCACCGAGGCCATCAAATATTAATGAATATAATGAGTAATTACAATTTATTCATATTATGCTAAAGTAATAACAATGGCTTATTGTTTTTTTTTATTATTCCATATAAATTAAATTCTAGTTAATTTAATACTATTTTATTTTTTTACGCTTCATTCATCTTATTTTTATGTAATACTGTTGTTTTCGTTTAATTTATAATCGTTGTGTACAAGCCCAATAGGGTGTTAATAAATGAACTTATAAATTATATTTATTCTATTATATTTCAGTACGTGTAATTGTTTAAAATGTTTTTTTTTTCAAAATTAATATTCTTAGTCATGCTTTACTCTTTACACGACCTACGAGATATGCCTGTTATACTTAATGTTTCACTCATTTGTATTTTCCATTAGTTGCACACAGGAGAACTTGAGGGGAAAAAAACCTCTGGGCCTAAGTCATCTTTGGGGATTCTCTTTGAAGGGTGTTTTTAGGGCCAGAGGGAGGGGGAAAAGGTATAAGCGGTGGGTAGGCATCTGGGTGTCAAAGTGTCCAGAAATGACAGACGTACACTCCTACTGCAGTGCAAGGCGATGGATCTAGAGATTCCTGCTGGAGAGGTCAAAAGATCTCGTTCAACCAGTATCTCCAGATCCAACCCACCACGCAGTAAGTGGGCAAACGAATCCTCCTCCGACCTACGCAAATCTCACCACTTGAATCCGGGCACCCCTGCTAAGTCACCAAACGTAGCGAAACACTTGGTGTGACCCATGGCAGGGGTGTTAGTTATCCAATAAATGATCCCCAGAGTGGTGATACCCACCTCCTAAATTGAAAAGTGCGTCTTACTAAGTATGATATCAAAGCTATTTACCGACGTAATATAATACAAGTGTGAGGTGTTTGTAGTTGTAGAATACATCAGATACAGTTATATTAGGCCGTATGTGAGATCACACTAAATGTATAGGTTAACAGGAGTTTATTTCAGCGGTGGTTTGTTCCAAGCTAGCAAGTAGCAGCCATTTCACGGTCTGTGCAGAAATCGGCTATCGGGTTACCGCAACGCGATAAACAGTCCAACTGGGATTTAAAAAGGTTAAACTCCCCTGATTAAACTCTGTGATTTCAGCCCCAACCCATCTGGAATTTCACGGCAGCTTTCCATACTTGTGGACATAAACTAGACCGTCACATTATTTTAAAATCTCATTCATTACGTTTATAATTGTAGTATTTTTGACTGAAAATATTAAAAAATCTATGTATTTGCCACAAGATAATTGCCTTTCAAAAGAAAAAAATAACGTTTACATTTTTTTACCACAGCTCGATCTTACTAGACCCGGTGGTAAATAATTTCCCTCGAGTCCTTGTGGCCGTGTAGAGGTTGGTAGAAATCTGGGGGTCAGTGGGTCCAATGGTAAGTGGTACTTATGGCAAAGGTTATTCAGTAAATGGTTCCCGGGGAGGCGGTACCCATACGCGAAATAACCATAAACGAAAAAAAATGGTCCAAATTTTTTACTTCCAATTTGTTCAATTTGACCTCAGCGCCGAACGATCGGAAACTACTGAATTCGTTCCCCGCTCACTCTTACCCGTGTGATCACGACGCAAAAGCGCCTCGATGATGTGACCCGTGATTTTTATAGTTTTTTTGTAAAATTTTACTGTCACATTCTTTCACGTAGGTATCCCAGATGTTATTTTTATTTCCCTAAAAAGCCTTCCACCTGAGCCTACAAGCTTTTAAGCGATTACACTAGAATTTCCCATCCGTCAGTTTTATGTTTATGATTTTTTAATGGTATAGCGAACAAGCTCACCTCACAGAGATGTCTGAATTTTTCATGCATGTTTTAACGAAAATATGATTAAAGTTTTAAATGACGTCATGTAGGATAAGCCTTTATGGTGACATGTCGATGAATAAGAAATCTTTTCGACGCCCTCTCCTATCAGAGGTTGCCTGTTATCAAGAAAATACTAAGCGAGCACACTAATGAAACATTTTCCTCTCTACAAATTCTATCGAACGTTAAATCTTGTTTATCAGCAACTTTTGTATGGAGTACAATTATTTCACAAGGAGTGTCCAGATACAGACTCACCTAGCGAAACTCCTCAAGAAACATAAATAAAAACACATTTACAATAATTCATTTGCATGCTCACCAACTCTTTCCAATTAGACACACAGTACACTAACTCAGGGTTAGGTTAGGGTTAGGGTTACCGGCTATTTTAAAATTATTACTTCATAGTTTTTCATGACCATTCTGAGGTGTTTCTGTGTTATACGTTTTAAGATTTTCACGGCCACGGGTAGATGTGTGATCTACCGGATCAAATAAAAAACAAATAACGAAAATGTTTCTGTGTTGGTTTCATTCTGAGTTGGCATGGAACCACACTATATATAGGGTATTCTGCAGCGCCCTTGAGGTGATTTTTCACAAAAACGGCGCTCTATAAATTATCCAATTATTATTATTATTATTATTCAGAGAATTACTGAAAGACTTAAAGGGGTTGTAAGCAGGAGGAAGAGTCTCGAAAAAAGGCGATTTTTCAAGATTTTTTCCTGGAAAGACATTTTAAATTATTAACATAAAATTTTATATATATATTCGTTATTTGTTTTTAGGGTGTTATGCCGTATTGCGCTACCTACCTTCTTTAGCCAACGTTTCGGACAGTGTTGCAGTGTCCATCATCAGGGCAGATCTGGCAGATGGAAACGTTGGCTAAAGAAGGAGGTAGCGCAACACGGCATAACACCCCAAAAACAAATAACGAAAATACTTTTGGCCGCGAAAATCTAAAAAACGCATCTGATATATGTTTTTGTATCTTTTAAATTTATTCTGATATTTGTTTCGTTTAAAAATTATGATTTTTAAAGCTACTGTGGACGATCTCCGGAAGGTCCTCTAAAAATGCCTTAACCAGTAATTTCCGACATTTTTCGGAGAAAAAACTTTTAATCAAATTTTGATTTGTGGTGACATCTATGTTGTTTTTTAAAAAAAAAATCATTTTCAAACTAAAAAATTGTCTACAATTGGTCACTCAGCCGAGTGATCGCCCTACCCTCCGCCTGAATCAAAATGTCCAAAATCTACTGCGTTTTAATGGTATCTATATATTTAAAAAAAAAAATATATATATATATATATATATATATATATATCTCACCGGAGACGAACATGTCATTTATATTTTTCACTCCAAACAACTTATGGAATCACTGGTTAAAGTCAATCAGTTACTTTTAACACCATGGTTAACATGTTTTTAGTTGTTTTAATAGGAATGAATTAAATGCACTTTTTTTCGCTTAAATTAGCCTTTTGCAACCCACCGCGTATTTATCTAGAAATAAACTCTTCATATTTTCTTCTCTCCATTGCTTGTTTACATAAACATGCCATTCAAAACATTTTAACATGACGTCAGAAAATCTTACAAGGGCTAGAAATTCGCAGTTCCCAGGCAGATCCTATAACTCGCGGTGTTCTGAGTGGGAAGGAAAAAAACAAATAAATCTGACCCCTCCGCAGCAGAATAATAACGGCGGGTAAATGTATTATTGTTCTCGAGAGGTGGCTTAAAAATGTATAAGTAAGGCGCGGGAAAGTGCGTAGAACCGGCTTATCAGATCTGGGCGAATGGACCGCCGTAAAGTAAATTAAAAAGTAAACAATGGTGGATGCTTCATTCTCAGATTACAGGGATGAATTTATTAATCGGGTGCCGGTCCCGGTCCAGGCAGGCGCCGGCAGATGAGTTATAGCGTTAGAATTATAATTGCGGAACTAATTTTCAGGTACGAAAAAATAATTCTGGGTTCGGTATTCATGTGAAAAGTTTCGGGCTGGGTTAGATGTGGAGTTAATAGATTATTTAAGCGCATAAATTCATAAGCAAAGCGGAGTTGAGGGTTTTATTTTTGCAATCAAAATCGCGCGCGTTAATCTGAAAAATATATTTTTTTAAATGAATCTCAAACCCTCTCCTATTTAATTTACAAAAAAAAATAATAATACATATCCATAAATGAATATAGATTTTTTTTTTAATTTTAATATGTATTTTTATTTTAAATACCGTATTAAACAGTACGTACCTACCAGCTTAAATAAAAGTAATAACATAGTTAATGGGGGATAGAATGGCAACTGTAAAATCATGTAATGGCAACTGCAAATCGTATCTCATCCGAACTTATACTTTCTAATAAAACTGTGTTTATATGAAGTGACCTGCCAGGTATCTGCTTGTACATGAAATAGCCTAGGAATTCATATTTGTACAGCGCCTTTGAGGTGATTTATCGAAAAACAAATCTTAAAAAATGGATTGCAATCTGTAGAGCATAGGCGTCGCGTCGGTGGGAAAGCTTTGCTCTACCAGAATTTCAATGGAGGATGCTCCGATGAACTAGCGTATTTGATTCGTTCGTCACCAGTGCACAATCGGGAAACATGTCAAACGCGCCCCCAACTGTTATACATTTGATATTCGCGCATAAGAATGGGTCGTTTCTACGACTCGTTCTTGATTTCAACAGTTTGGCTGTGGAATAATTTTCCGGCCTCTGTATTTCCTTCTTCCCTCAACACGAATCTCTTTAAGACCCGGATACATCATTCTTTTCCACGAAAAGACCCTCCACATGGCATCCACAAAGAAGATATAGATCATGACGGAAAAATCTATTCCTCAGGCCCTCCTAGCTATGTGAAGTTAACGTATAAAGCAATATACAGGGTGACCGGGGGTAAAGTGCATTAACTTCGGGAGGTGGATTTTACATGATAGTACAAGTAAAAAAGATTAATAACTTTTTTCAAAATTCCAACTTTAGGGATAGTTTTGAGGTAAAAAGATAAAATTACTCCGGCGTGTGCGGCCAGATTTATTATTTTCCGCTGTTACGATACGGGCCAATCACAATCGGGCGCCCGGCAGGCTCTCAGCAAGTAAGATCGTACCTCACACTAAGGATTTTTAGTAGGTACGTCTTTTTGTATGGGAAAAAAATGTTGGAATTTCGGAAAAAGTTGTTTATTTTTTTTACTCCTACCATCATGTAGAATCACCTCCCGAAGTTAATGCACTTTACCCCCGGACACCCTGTACACAATAATGAATATTAGGTATTATTATTATTACTTACCCCATATTAAGTACCATGAAACTTTTCGTTAAAAGGTTTTATACCATGCTTTTTCATTTGATGATTTATTTTTCAAAGCAAATGGTAATTATATTGTTATTATTTATCTGCAGCGTCTATAAAAGCCCTTGGCTATAGGCATTAGAGAAACAATCAACGGGGTGGGGTTACTCTGGATTACATCGTATGGAAGCATCAGAGTGTTCAACAATTAGAATGAACTCAAAGATAATTAGAATCGGCAATGAACAGTAGGAACACGAGAATAATCTGCCAAATGCACGTGTTAATCACTGGCTACAATGCCTTTGACGTAACCAATCGATATCGATTATTTAGGCTTTTGGCTTCCTAGAGCTCATGGGTCAAAAGCTGGGAAAGACTGGGTGAGATGTCTCGGGGTCATTTTTCTGTTGAAATGGTTATGGTTTAATATATAATATTTTTTACACGTATAGGAAAAGTTTTTTTTTTTATTTTGTTAAATAAATTATAATTTTGTGCGCAAAGCTGGAATCGCCCCGCAACCTTCCGATAAAAAAGCTTTCAAATCAGTTTCATTTTGAAAATGGCAATTGAAATATTTTTTTTTAAACTTTATCGCTTGTCTGAATTCATGAAACAATTAGTTGCGATTTTGAAAAAGAAATGATTTTTGAAATATCTACCTTTCAACTAAATCATTTTTTAAACTGTTTCCGGTACCAAATTCCTATATTTAAGCAGGCTTCTGTTATAAAAATGTGTAAAGAAAAAAATAACAAAGAAAATTACGAATACCAACTAGGCATTACAAACTTATTAGAAATGAAAAACAATTTATAAGACCTACCTAATTTTGAAACAGCTCATGTTCAAGACCATCATATTTACCGAGCCATAAAAAGCTACAATAATTGAACAAAATAAATAAATAAAAGTAAGCAATTTAAAAAAAATTACATTAAAATATTTTTATATTTTATACAAAACATATTGTAATATATATCCAAAGTAAGAGCGTGGCTCAATAGCTCCTCATTTCTAATAAGGTACACAGTACACATAACCAAAAATGATCTTAATTACAATATTTTGTAATTTGTGTATTGTTACTCAAATTTTCAACATTGCAATAAAAACAAAACCTTTTTAAAAAATTTGGTAGGCGTAATTCTTTTCCAAACCAATGAAAGGCATTCATACATTTGTGTAGTTCTTTTAGCTCCATTGTTTCGAGGATGTTTCGGTATTCCAGTGTAGACCACACTACATAATGTAAGAATGTTTGATTAGTATTAGTCCAAATTTGATCCGAGCAAATTTATTCCAACTCTTATTCCTGATTAGCTGAAGTAGTTAAGTAATCGTGCTCTGCTCCGCAGCAGCCGGCATCATCTATCACGGCTGAAGTGAGACGAGCCATTCTGGGGGAGTCAGCCAACCAACCCCCAAGCACCCACCTCCCAAGGGGGGAATACTCCTACAGGGTACACAGCGAAAGAAACAACTTAAAGAATGGGAAAAATTCTGTAAATGTTTCTCTAGATCAGTGATTCCCAACGGGGGTAACATCGCCACCCTGGGGGCGTTGTTACGATCCTAGGGACGGTGGCTGCCTCAAGGCAGTGGAAGACTTCAAGGGGGCGGTGAGAGGCTGAAATGGCGGTCAGAAATATTAAAATAAAAATTTATAATGAATTGAAATAAGTCATGGGTATCTTGCATTTAAACCGTTCAATTAGTGATTACACTGATTACGTATTAATTAAGGTTTTATAGCATTTTTGTTATTTTGTTAAAAGAATTTTAGAAAAAGCTTATTTTTTTTTTAAGAGAATTTTTAAAGCAATATTTCCGGGTTGCAAATAAACTCATATGTTGAAATCCACCCCGTTCCATCATTATAAGCGGAATATGATGGAGGACTATGATAAAGGCAAAACAAAGTACAAGTTTTAAAATATCACCACCAACAGTTTGATAGCATGATAGTTATTAGTTTAAAATATTTTAAGTGTCAATAAATAATATGCATCGGCAAATCTATAAAGTATTTTCATATTAGCGCCATCGGGATTTGATCTTAAACTCCAAAACCATTCGCTAGGGCGACTATTCTAAACCATTGACTTATCGAAGATACCTATAATACAGTTGTTATTAGAAATACAAATTAATTTCGAATCTCACTACATGTGAGATATTCATACATTATCGCTGGTTCCATGCCAATTCAGAATCAACAATTCAGTCCAAATATTTGGCCAATCGAGCTTTAAATTTCCATTTCAAAACTGTGTTCCAACCAGTCCCACCATGATTACGAAATTCAAATTGGATGGAGATCTATGTACAAAAGTCACGCGGGTAAAAGTGAGACAGAGCGTTTATTCCCATTCAAATTTATTTGGAAGGCACTTTCTTCTTTATTCCATGGTATATACATATCGGTTCCATGCCAACTCAGAATCAAGTCAAATTAACACCTCTTCGAAAAGACATTAAATATATCCCATAACCTGACCTAACGTAACATAATATACATATATAAAACCATTTTAAATTTATTTTTCATCACTTTTAATAACTTTTCAAACGAGTTGTTGGGTTGATTTCATTCCGAGTTGCTTGGTCGCCAAAGTAACAGCTTTTGTTGAAATACTATAAATACCCGCCTGAAGAAAGTCTCGATAAATAAATATATTGTAAATAAGATTATGATGTTTCTTTAGGCAAATTGTTAAATTCTGTAGATAATTTTTTTTAAGATTACATAAAATATCGTAACATACGAGGCATGTTCAGAGAGTAAGTGTACTGAATTTTTATTTATTTTATGAAAAAGTTTATTAGAAAAAGTTTATTAGAAAAAAAAACAGGATATTGTTAATACACTTGTTGACTATTTTTCCAAATATTTGCCAACCCACTCAATGCATATAATGAGCCGTGGCACAAGTTTCTCTATGCCCTCCTCGAAGAATTCTCCCGCCAGCTCGTTTCCCCACTTCGGGACCACTTTATGCACCTGCTCGTCGGTAGAAAATTAATAAATGCCTTCAGGAAGGTAGAAGATGATAATCTGAAGACGCCAAGTCCGTGGATTACGGGGGGTGGTTCAAATCATCCCAATAAAATGAGTCCAAGAGCGTATTGGTGGCTAAAGCTGTGTGAGGACAGACGTTTTTGTGAAACAAGCACACTTCTCTGGTCAGCATTCCCCTCCTTTTCTTTTGAATGCTCGCTTAGAGTTTTTCAGGGTATCACAATATTGTTATGCATTGATGGTCTCAACCTGAAACAGAAATTCAACCAAACTGATGCCCTTTCGGGCCCAAAACACAGAGGCCATGATTTTTTTGCCCGAAATTGTGGTTTTTAATTTTTTGACAGATGAGGAATTGGTGTGACGCCACTTTTACCACTGTTTTTTTTCCAGGCATGTAATGAGTCACTTACTATCATCTCCCGTCACAATAGAGCTCAGAAATCCTCACCTTTTTTATTGTGGGTGTTATTCCTTCCGTGAGTAAATAGCAGATTTAGCGGCACTTAGCGGGATTTTTTGCCGACATCTTTCACGCAACTGGACACTACAACGTGAGTTTACGTACTACGATGTTTCTGCGATGCTCGTTCTGGTCAGGAGACCACTCAGTATTGCTAACCCACAAAAAACTAAAAACCACCGCCCGTTATGGTCACAGTACACTTACTTTCTGAACATGCTAAGTAAATTGATCGTAATTAACTTTAGAATAATAAACTATCGTAAAAATTACGGCGGCAAAATAACGATTCCTGGAAAAAACAATGTTCGCATCGTTCCCGCGCCCCCCGCTTCAGAGTACCTTCCTAATTTGTTCCGTCAGTGTGCCACGCGCTGTCATTGTGATCAGGTGTCATTAGTGTGTTGACTAATAGCAATAGTGTCATAAAAAGTATCGTGCTTGTTGAACCTGTTCCTGAAGCGGCAACAATTCAAGAAAAATATATGCCTTTTGTCCATCCAAGTCAAGAAAAATGACAACACACTTTTGCATTTCATACAAAAGAGCCATATGTAGGACGCATAACATGAACATGTGTCCCAACTGTGTAGAATAAAAAAAATAAAATAAAATTTCATCATCATGTGATCTCTTTAATCCAAAGAATTTGATTATTTTATTTATTCCGTTATGTTTCCATGTCGTATTTTTACGAATGTTTAGTAACAACGTCACTCGTAGGATAGTTTAGCTAGGGTTGAGTAGGTAGGAATAAATACTTAACTCACTAATCTAGCAATCTCGGAGGAAATTTTTGTTTTTATTAATTAAATAAGAGAATATTAAAAACATATTTATTGGACGGGAGTTTTCAAAATATTAATTTCTAAAATTATTTTCATCAACACAGGCTAGTCCTAGTGAGTTTAAAAACCGAAATGTAAACAATAATACTATGTGAAGAAACAATAATTACGTTACAACTTTGTCTGATGGTGGCACCCTGCCGTTTAGGTGTCGAGAATAAAAAATATATTAAAAACTCAAAAATCCTTTCTAGCAATTAATTAACCTTTTCTGAAAATACGTTGGCGATCAGCGAATGAGTAAGTGTGGCTGTACATCAGTTTTGAATCAGATAATCCATTACTCAGTTCGAGTTCAATAATTGGAATTTGAAGAGCTAGTTATTTATAAACGAATAAGTTGGCACTTACTTCTTATTTATTCGTTCATGAATCGAGTTTCAAATGTAATTTGAGAAATAATCTTTTTTTATACTCGGAACGAATCGATCTCGGCAAATCTAAAAAATTAATGGTTGTTGACAGCTTTCGTATTTCGCGATTTAATCTGGTATCTACACGTGTTTGACTTCTCAATAAATACAAGTCGAAATTTGTCACATTCATTTTTGGAAAACTCCGGAGGGAGCGTGTGACAATGACATTTTCAACCAACCGGCGTTTCCGGGAGGGGACCGCGGAGGACAACAAAATAATTTAACCCTGGGTGTAAGAGATGACGAATAATATTGTTTACCGTTTTGGTAGGTTGGAGGTGTCTGATAATTTTTGAAAAGAAACTTTTTTAGCACCATTGTGATTTGAAATTAGAGGAAACGGAAACGACACTAAAAAGAGACAAAGACATACATCTACAGGATTTAGCCTCTGAAAGAATGAGATAGAATGAAATCTTACCGTATTTGCCGCTTTGATTATGAGCTCACTTTTCAAGGCTCCTATGGGTTGAGATTGTGTGCGTTAAGGTTTCATTTCTACCGCGTGTGAATAGCACTCAATTTTTTTTTCTTCACTTAACACACTTTCAATGTGTTTTGCTTTAAGATTGATACGAATTGCTCGTAATTGTTTTCAAATTAATAAAACACGTTGAAAGAATGCCAGACGACAGGACGCCAAAAATCATGATGAACTGGGGGCTCCAGTGTATGCGAAGCAGGAGCAGATCGAGGAAGAGGTACATATAAGGATGCAATTACAAGTATTATAATCGTTTTTAGAAATTAATTAAACATTGATTTGTATTTTGGATTAATACACCATGTAATTGTAGGTGGGAGAGAAGGGTACCTTCCCCGTGTGGAGGGACAGAGAGGCTGAGAGAGAGTGGGGAGACCTGCCCAGGGGGTGTGGTTGGACGGAGATGTGGGTGGAAGGGTGGGAGGGTTGGATGGACAAAGGGGTCGCCGCGCCGGTTTACACCGGAGACACCGCCCGGGGGGTTTGTGGGACGGGAGGTGTGAGTTGTGGTAAGTGTCAATAGTCGGCCACAAGACGTGCCCGTGTCAAAATATGTACATGTACAAATAGGTAGAATCTCATTCTTCTTCTTCTTCGATGGCGCTACAGCCCATATTGAGCTTTGGCCTCCTGCAACAGTCGCCTCCAACTCCTCCTGTCCTCAGCGGCTGACTTCCAATTTGGTACCCGGAGAAGCTGTGCTGCATCCCCTCTTACTTCGTCTTCCCACCTCAGTCTTGGTCTTCCCACTCTTCTCTCTCCACCTGGGTGTCCAGTCAAAATTCTTTTTGGGACGCGTGTATCCGGCATTCTCTGAACATGCCCAGCCCATATCAGCCTGAGGAGTCTCATATGTGTTGAGATGCTAGGGGCCTTATATATATATATATATATATATATATATCATACAATTCTGTATTGTGCCGGATGCGCCACTGTTCACCCTCTTTCACGGGTCCACATATTATTTTCAGCACTTTTCTTTCAAAAGTATCCAGCATATAAGCCATCTTTACCGTCAGTGTCAGCACCTCACATCCATATGCCAATACAGTTCTAACAAAGGTCTTATATGTGGTTATTTTGGTTTTTCTGTGGACACTACGTGACTTAAACACTGGCAGCAAAGAGAAGTATGTTTTGTTGGCTGCTGTAATTCTCCTTCTGATTTCTGCTGGATCCTCATTGTTCTCTGTCAGACTGGAGCCCAGTAGCCCGTAGGTGAATTGATCGACCACTTCGTATGAATAGTTGTCTTTAAATTGTGCACTACTTCTTCTTCTGTGTGAAGGGTTCCTGCTCTGTATCAACATTTTCGTTTTGTTAACATTAACCCGCAGTCCTACTTCCCGTGCCGCTGTTTCTAAAGGATCGAAGACCTCCTTCCGACAATGTTAACGTCATCCGCATATCCGACAACTTGACTGCTCTTGAAACAAATATTGAAGTCAGTGTCAATTACCGTTTTTCTTATTACATGTTCGAGCACAATGTTGAAGAGAGTGGGAGCCAGTTTTAGTTCCTGCGATACTGTGAATTCTTCCGACAATTCCCCATCTATTTTGACCTGACATCTTAAGTTTGACATTGTGGCTTTGATGAGCCTAACCAATTTCGGTGGAATCTAGAATTGAAGTAGTATGTCATATAGACACAAACTAATTCTTTCAGATTTTATTTTCAATATTGAGACCCAAACAACCCAAATGTTGAATTCTCAATACTTACTCTTCACCCGATCTCGGGCATATTTTGTCAGGTCAAAATATTTACAAAAATAAAAATTGAAAACTGCATTTGAAAAGTGATGAAATACGCTTTCAAATCTTATAATACGAAAAAAACACATATTTTTTTAAAAATAAAAATTGCAATGCAAACATAAATCAAAATTAAAAATGGCTCACCTTACGTTGTTTCTAAATAAAATTTCTGATAACGAAAAATAACTAAACTAGCTTTTTTCCGCGGCTTCGCTCGCATGGTATTAGGGGGTTCCCACTCCGCATTCTCCACCTCCCTCCCCCCCCCCCCAACCCACCTCCACCCCTCGGTCCTCTCCCACCCCCCTCCCTCCTCTCCCCACCCCACCCTCTTCTCCCCACCCATCCTTCCCCCTACCTCCCTTCCCTCTACCACCCTTCCCCTCCACCCTCCTGCATTCCATACATTAATTCCCAGTACATTCAGTTTTCAAACTGCTCGCGTGCCTCCTATTGCAATTTTTATACAAATTTCATAATGTAGTCTCACCAGTAGTTTCACAAAAAAAAAACAATTATCCAATTTGGTGCAATCGTTCGGAAGTTATGTGCCCACATACATTTCGGCGAATCATTTTTAGAGATAGATATTAATTACGATGCCAACATCGTTTCCACGGCAACCGTTTGTTTTGCTTTTTTCCGACGTTTGCAATAACTCGATTTTGTTAGGAACAGAAATCGCACGATAAATGATTTCATAAGGCCAGAGCTTACGCCTGTATTACTTGCAAATAACGTAGCTTTCTATTAGTGAAAGAATTTGTAAAGTCCCTTCAGTGTTTTTTGCGTGAAAGAGTAACAAACATATTTACATCCATACAAACTTTCGCCTTTATAATATTAGTAGGATATAGACAAATATATTATAAACGGTTTCGTCACATTACATTTTTGTCGGTTCATGTGAAAACAATTTTTTTTAATTTTTTTTTATTTATTTATCTATAATAAAATATATTTACAATGGTTTTATTTGTATGCCTGTCTCACTAGGGTATACCTGTGTCGAGACAGGCGTGCATAAATTTATAAATCTTTCCTAAGATTTCACAGTTTTAAAAGGAAATTGCAATCGGAAACTTTGGTTTCGTTAATTTAAATTTATTATTATTTTGTGGTTAACTTTTATGTATATTTGAATATAAAGCGTGGTATTTTCTCACCAGTATATTAAGAGAGACAACCATTTCTACGAGACGTATACGAGTTGTTCCCAATAATGAACAAATTAGCCTGAGGGGTTAAGTAATATTAGCAAGAAAGAAAAGTTATTGTGTAGGACACCTACCAACTTCTTATATGATTATATTTTTTGATGTAATCTAAAGGTATAAGTGAAAGTTTAAAAAAAATCCTAAAATTCAATATTCATTCATCAACCAATCAACTAAAACTAAATATTGTAAAAAAAAGTTTTAGATCATGCAACGAAGTGATTTGTCACCGAATCCATTGCGTGTTGATATGAACGGATTTATCGTTATAAGGGGTCGTGCTTTGTGTCTTATTAGACAGACACACAATAGCCTAAATATTATAATAGCATGTTATAATAATAACAATGCATTAAAGTGTAAACTCTAATAATAAAACTTTAACGTAATCGGCATATATCGTGTGACACGAGAACGACCAGAATAAACAGTTTTCCCTTCCCACACGACTCTCGTCAACCGCATAATGGAACAATGAGGAACAACATCACGCTTTGTTTGACTAGGCTTTGCACTTAATCGGACGGCTATTAAAAAATCATTATTATCCTTCAGGATGCCTTTGACGGTATGCAATTGTCTTTATATTAAATATTTACGATCGCAGGCAGGAGAAAATTCATATAATTTCCGGCTAGTTTTCATGCTTGAGTTGGTTTTTTTTTACCACCTGCATTAGCATTTTTTAAAATTAATAATGACAACGGGATTAGCTATTTCTATCATATTGAGCGATTGCTGTTGTGACGTATTATATTATATGAAATTGAACTAATTTGTAATTTATTTTCTTTAGATTGCAATTAATTGGATGGCCTACCTAACAGATATTCTAATTCAATATCTGTTAGGTAGGCTATTATTAATTATGTTAATGAAACACTTTGTTTTAACCACTGTTTTAATAATAGTATGTTATATCAGCATATTTCTAAACAAATGATTTCTTCATCGGGATAAAAAGTATACTAAAATTGTGATAATAAGTGTTGGGACAGAATTAGGGGGTTCACTAATTAAATTAAATATTACGAAAACATATTTAAGAGGTGAAATTTAAGAAGATAAGTAATGAAAATATGAAAGAGAACAAGACACAGAAAACAGAAAAAGACAATGGTCGCAACTGGGACTCGAACCCAGACCTCTCGTCTAACCGGGATGTGCGCGTTAACCAATTTCGCTGTTGCTCCCTTCTGTCAAGCCGTCATAATAGCCAATCTCATATTTCAAATTTTTAGAATTAACAATATTATCTTCAACTAATTATTTTTCCATATTATGGGCAACTACCTTTTTTATTGGAAACAATAAAATCTCGAATAAAACCCAGACCTCTCGTCTCCCGGTTAGACGAGAGGTCTGGGTTCGAGTCCCAGTTGCGACCATTTTCTTTTGTTTTCTGTGTCTTGTTCTCTGCCATATTTTCGTTTAGATTATTATTGTTATCTTCTTCTTCAATGATATATTACGTTGATGGGAATAACCTTCAAAAGTTATAAAAGAGAGTTTTTATTGTAAAAATTGAAATAAAATTGATTTGGTTATATTAGAAATGTTTAATTTACCGTTACGTTTTGTCTTATTTCTAAATGATCCAATTTAAAACTCAGGTTTATGTAGCAAAGTAACCAAACGGTGGTTGACGTTATCAATAATTTAAATTAAACACCTCAGATGTTAAAATTTCTACAAGTTTTTCCTACCTAAAAAAGTTGCAATCGTTACAAATTAAAATGCAAACCCCCGATTTGTTTAAAATATCATCGTAACTCCCAACCCTTGCTATTTAATACATTTTTATTGTTACTAACAATATTGTTAGTATAAAAAGCTGGTTGTATTTAGGATATTTTTTATCAATTAATTTTAAGCATGATTATAAAAAAAATACTATTTTTCCACTGTTTTCCACCGTCATATTTGTTCGTGCAATCAATTTTAGAATTGGTTTTCCGAAATACTTTAGATTGAAACGCATTTCTTTATTATATATATTAAAATTATAATAATAATTTGTTCTGAAATATGTTGATATACATTATGGAATATAATTTTATATTGAAATAGTGGTTACTACAATTAAAATTAAAAGAGAGCCACATAATTTAACTATATTTATTGGAGAACCTAACATCTTGAAAAGGGAGATATGATGAAGTTTGTTTGTTTCAGTGATATCAATGCATCGATAATAAACTTATGATTATATTAATAACTCATTAGATTATTAAAAATTTATTCTTTTCCCGACTTTTGTAATCCCTGTGAAGAAAGCATATCTTTCCGTCAGACGATAAATCAGATTTATTTTCTTTATTGCATAAAAACATACGATAGTAAGGTCGAGTTTATTCGGTTTCTGAATAAAGTGGGTTTTTGTTCATCGTTAGTTGTATATGCCAATGTAAGCAGTGAAATAAAATAACCAACATTTTAAAAAAGAGTGGGTCGGCAACCGTGATTGTTTTTATCTAAAATAACAATGACTGTTTTACCAAAAACGTCGCACCTCATCCTGAAAAAGGTTATTAAAAGATGCAATAATATTAATAATAATAATACGATAATAATGTTAAATTTATGATTGGTATTAAAAAGCTCGTTTTCATCAGAAAAACATGAGTAAAAAAAATTTTCACTTGTGAAGATTGTTTAAAAAAATTTGAACAATTCCCAAATTTTTTAATTTAATTTTCAAATTCTGTGTAAGTTTTATTCAAATTCTGTTATTATATGATCACAACCAGTTTTTTCATATAACTTAAATATCCACAGAACTTGAATAGAACTTTCACAGAACGTGAAAATTATTATTTTTTTAAATTGATGAATTGTTCAAAATATTTGAAAAAACCCGCTTAGTGATTTTTTGCATTTATCAATTCATTGGACCCAGAATATACAACTATTTCCTTTATACCTAGTTCTTTTCTCATTTAATAAAAAAACACAACCCGTAAAAAATAAAGTTTTGTGCTTTAAATCTTCTATTTTTCAATGTCTTTTAAAACTTAAATAAAAGTTCGACTAAGGATTTACCCTTCCTATTCAGGAACTACCATTTATTTGTTTATTTATTGTGCTGTTATTCTTGGTGGAATTCTATTGTATTAAAATTGAAATTGAAACACTTTTTAACTTTTTTTCACTTATTTATTTCACCAGTACCGGTTTCATCCTATTATGGACATCTTCAGGCTGGCAATTGGCATTCTTTTGTTACAGAATTTATACAAAACTAGGTAGGTAGGTACACAATGTTAAGGTAGGTACATATGTTTGGGTTATTACGTTACAACTGCTCTTTAAGGTAAATATGTCATGAATAAGAAATAATAATATTTACATTGGGAAAAATATCAAATGAAATAATAATATAACAATGGTCACGATAGCAGAATAATCGATAATTTAATAAATTAAAAATAATGAATTGTCTTGCATATCACGTAGGACAAGCCGGAAGAGAAGAATCAACCTGCACAAAAGAATGTCAATTGCCAGCCTGAAGATGTCCATAATAGGATGAAACCGGTACTGGTGAAATAAATAAGTGGAAATAAGTTAAAAAGTGTTTCAATTTCAATTTTAATACCATTTATTTTTTCTAGTAAAACTGAAACTGGTTGCCGACCCGTTACATAGTACTAGAGTATACTTCATCTAGTAAATTCTATACCAAAATATTTCAGACTCATTCCTGCAATGAATTATATATATTATTTTATCGCGGGCTTCTGAGAGGCCTTACAACATCCAAAGATAAAAGCGAAACCCTTAAAAAATAAGGCACTTGTTCATATCTCCCTGAATACATTTTTTATCTCCGAGATTAGAATTATTCTTTTTCCTAGGAGCATCTCAGCCAGCGGAAGCTGTGCGGCGCCAAGGACCAATGAAGGAAACTCCAAAAATGAACATTAAGAAACAATTTCCTTTGATTTAGTCCCCGGAAAGCGGATGGTCGGCGTTGAAATACGGAGAATTTATGCTACTTTTTTCCGACGTTTCAACAGGCTGTGAAATTTGATAAAATGATTATTAACACTTTGAAAACAGCAATATTTCCATCGTGAGAATGATTTGATTACGCTGAAAGATTTACCTTTTTTTATCTCCTGATGCTTGCGTTAAAAGGAAATTAATTTGGATTCGTTCTTCGGAATATTCATTACATTAATTCAAAAAGCTGCTTGAAATAAAAAAAATCCGGTAGGATAAAAATAAATCTTAAAACTCATAATATTGAATTAAGGGGGTATTCTACTCTAGAAAAAAAATCCTCTCATATTTATTAATTTTACATTAACGCTTTTCATGTTCAAATATAAGAAAAAAACTCTCTTACATCATAATTACACCACCAGAACAATAACCAACCGACACTGCAATGTACACCCACACTACATACCACGTCAGCTCGAAGACATTTCATATACCTAGAATATTTAACCTTCTCCTAAAATATTTAACCTTCTCCCTGAGAACTTAAAAACCGAATCCCAACCGCACACCTTTAAAACACTTATCACAATGGATCCTTACAACTGAAAATGATGATTTGAAACGATGTTCCTCAATTCCTTAAGAGGAAATACTAGCGGCGTTTTTTCCATACAAACGTATTCCCCATTTATCTCTCTGGATTTTGACCCTAGAGCAAATTTTTTTTACATAATATAGATATTGACCATTAGCGTGTCGGTACGTTTTGTTTTTTTTTTGATAATTTACTTCTTACAGAAGTTAGGACCTTCCAAAAATGAATAAAATTGCCTGGTTTAAACGCCGTCGAAAGACGTTCAATATACAAACTAAACAATGTATTTTGAAAAAAAGCAAAACGTACCAACATAGAATATTTTCTTCTAATACAGTTAGTGAAAAAAAAAATTTAAATCCGTCCAGTTTTGGAGAAGAAAAATGGAGAATACAAAACATCGATTTTGACGATTTTATTTAGGTATTTTCGGCCCCATATGCAGTTGACACTTTGGAACAGAAGACATTGGTTACAACACTCTTAATTTAACAAATAATGATTTATTTAATGACTATTACTTACAATACGCTATTATTTACAATTTGGGAGGCGGGTATGGGTACCGCCCGCCGCCCCGGGAACCATTTATTGGACAACCAACACCCCTGCCACAGGTCACCTCAAGTGGTTCGCTACGTTTGGTGACTTAGCAGGGGTGCCCGGGTTCATGGGATGAGGTTTGTCTAGGTCTTGGTGGCGGATACGTTTGCCCAACTACTGCGTGGCGGGCCGAATCGGAGGAGACTGATTGAGGGAGGCCTTTTGACCTCTCCAGCCGGATTCTCCCGACCCTTTACCTTGCACCGCAGTGTGAGGAATAGATTCTTACGACCATCACTCCTTGCCATACTGACCCCCAGATTCCTACCCACCCCTCATACCTTTTTTATGCCCATATTTTCTTCTCCTTCCTTTAAAAAACCCTCCAAAAAGCATCCTCAAAGATGACATAGGCCCCTAGGGAAAATGTTTTCCTCGGTGCCTTCTGTGTGGAGCTAATGTAAAAATAATAACAAGTAATAACATAATAACAATAATAACAAGTTGATAATAATAGTTATTAAAATTTTAAAAAAATAACTTATATCATTTATGTATATATCGTGCTAAAATGCTTAGAATCGCTCAATCGATTATTCGTAAAGTAAGTAGAAATATGATACATAAGTATCTATTCACGTACTAATGACCCGCATTATATATTTACACTGCATAAATGATTTTAAAACGCAAACTAAAATAAATATTATTGCTACATACATTAAATACATCTTACTATTATTACGAAAATATTTGACCATGTCAAATACAACTATTACAGGTCGTTCTATGAATATTTTTTTTCACTAACTGTAAATCTGAGATAACTATGTATTTTATATTGAGAGTTTTTTGTTAATACTTTTTATTACTGTTGTAAATATGTATAACTCGACGAACACTTTTTCTCCTAAAATAATTTTTTTTTCTCCTACAATTACATTCTCAACAATACGATAATGTCAAAATCAATTTTTTATTATTCTATACTCTTAAAATACTTCTATGTCTGACTCATTATTTGAAGACATAGATTCATCTTTCAAGATTTCGGAAGGTATTTGTTTATCTAGTGTCGAATGTAATAACATACTATTAGAAATGAATCTCTCAAAATCTTTAACAATCCTTCACTTAAATATCAGAAGTGTCTGTAAAAATTTTGATCATTTTACACTTGCATTAAATGAACTCGCCCATAAACCGGATTGTATTGTGTTATCGGAAGCCAGAATTAGCGGCTACTCAGGTACCTTTAATTTACCTGGATACAATAATTTTGTTACAACTTACAAAATAAATCAAAATAGCGGAATCATTGTTTTTATAAAATGTATTCATGACAATATTTGTCGATCGAAATACATCGAAATACATATCGATCTTGTTAACTGTCTTCATATTCAAAATAATATAAAAAACACTTTTTTTGATACAATAGCATTATATAGAACACATAACTCGAGCATTAGTAATTTCACCGAGAATCTGAAATCTATTTTAAATACAAATTGTTCTCGAAATGCCTTTGTTGTGGGCGATATCAATATCGATATATCTGATGAATTTGAAAACAATAGAAATAAAGAAAAAACTGATTATATCAACACATTAACGGAACTAAACTTTAAACCATGTGTAAAAAAATATACGAGAGAATGTCTTGGACAAAGGCCATCATGCATTGATCATATCTGGTGTAATACAAATGAAACTGAAAAAATAAAATCAATTATTTGGAAAAATAATATTACTGATCATCACACATGCATTGTAGCCTTTAAAACTGACAAAATAGATGTGAAAAATTACTCCTACAATAATTTTCCAAAAACTATTATTAACTACGAAAAATTACAACAAAACCTTAACACTGAAAATTGGGAAACTGTTCTATCCTCTAAAAACACCGATTTATGTTCACTAAATTTTGAATCAATCTTAAATAAGTATGTAAAATCCTCCTCTTCCATTATAAAATACTCTAAAAATACTAAATTTAAAAAATTAAAACCGTGGATCACCCAAGGAATCATAATCTCAATTAGACATAAAGAAAAAATTTATAATGAACATAAAAAAATTCCAGAAAACTAGAAACTATACGAATAATTTAAAAAATTCAGAAATAAACTGTGTTACATTATCCGGAAAACCAAAGAAGATTTCTATAAAGAAAAAATCAATATTGCTGGCAACAATAATAAAAAGTTATGGCTGAAATTATCAATAAAAAATCTAACATAAACAAAATTATAGATATTGATAACAAAATTTACGATGTAAACACGGATCCAATGAAATGTGCAAATATTTTCAACAATTATTTTGGATCAGTTGGTGAAAAATTAGCACTTACAATTAAAAACATCGAAAATAATGAACTGTATACATCGCCTTCAAATCCTTGTAATACCTTAACACAATTCCAACGAACTAACGCTGATGAAATCAAACACACTATTAATCACTTCTTCAAACTTCGCAAAATTACTTTGTGGCATCATTAATTATATAATGAATAACAGATCATTTTGTATATAAATATAGTGGTTTATACAAAGTGATCTGTTATTCATTATACACTATTAATCAATTAAAAGTTAATTCTTCCCCCGGTTATGACAATATTTCGGTAGAAATTCTTAAAAAAAATTCTGATTCACTTTACAAACCATTGGCACACATCATAAATACAAGTTTAGAAAATGGCAACTTCCCAGTAAATTACAAAAAAACTATTATTACTCCTATTTTTAAATCCGGTGACCCCTTTTTTAGTAATAATTATAGGCCAATTTCTCTTACCCCAAATATTGCAAAAATATTTGAAAAAATTGTAAAAAAAACAGATGTATAAATTTGTAAAAGAAAATAATATATTAAATTCACATCAATATGGTTTTAGAGAAAATTTGAGCACTTAAGATGCTACCGTAGACCTAACATCTGAAATATATAAATCTTTAGATAACAAAAAAAAATGTATTGGAATATTTGTCGACTTACGAAAAGCTTTTGGCAGTATATTACATTCGAATCTTATCTCTAAACTAAAAAAAATGGTATAACCAATAATGCCCTAACGTGGATCGAAAATTACCTATTTCAGAGAGAGCAGTTTGTCAAATTAAATGGTTTTCTCAGCGATTCTCAAATCAGTTAATTTGGAATCCCGCAGGGAACAGTATTGGGACCAATTCTCTTTATCATTTATGTTAATGATATTTTTAAACTCACCATAAAATCCAAACTAATATCTTACGCTGATGACACAGCAATTTTAGCTGAGGGATCAACGTGGATTGAAACTCAGAGAATGGCGGAATCAGATATAAATTTAATAAAAAAATGGTTTGATCAAAATTTACTACCTCTAAGTACAGATAAAACTTTTGTAATTCCTTTCACTCTGACTAAAAATGCTACCCCTGAAAATCTAAATATATGTATACACTCATATAATTGTAATTCAAATTCATATATCTGTAAACCTGATTGCTCTGTACTCACTGTTAAAACCAATGTTAAATACCTTGGGGTAACTATAGACAGTAACATAAAGTAGAAGATACAAATCAACACAACAAGAGACTAAGAAAATTAGTGTACATTTTCATTAGAATACGATGCATTTAAAATATTAGTATATTAAGAACTATTTACTTTTCCTTAATCCAATCAGTGCTACAGTATGGAATTGTTGGTTGGGGCGGTGCATTCAAAACTTCTCTTTTACCATTGGAAATCATTCAAAAATAAATTATAAAAATAATTTTTAAAAACCCATATCAAATTATTTCAAGATTTTAAAGTACCTTCACTTCATGTTATTTATAAAAAAATTACAATTCTACAAATACACAAAGATTGATTTAATAAAAAGAGCTCCACTCCTTTTTCAAACAGCATTAGAACAAATATCCTGGGATCTATGCTGTCCCGCGTTGTAACACCACCACAGCTCAACAATACTATAAATATATTGGAGTTAAATGGTTTAACCAATTACCAGTTAATTTAAGATTGTAAACAAATTATAAAAAATTCAAAAAATCAATAAAAGCTCTTTATATATAACTTATTACAATCACTACATCTTATAATATTTTATTTCTAAACACAATTGTAATATCTGATATCCTTTTTCTTTCTTTATTTTTCTCCTTTCTTTTTTATCTCATCTTCATTCTGCTACATTCGTTCTATTATATGTTTTATATATTAATTAAAACTATAGATGCATATTATATACGATATATACGATTTTTTCTTTGTATACTGTTAATTATCTATTAATTGATCTATATGTATATTAAAAAAAATTATATATTATTTAAACTTATATAAAAATTATTATCTACATTCGTTGTCTCCGCCTTTTTAACACGAGCTTTGCTAAAAAAAAGGTGTAAGACATATTAAATAATTTATATTTTTTTTACAAAAAACTTTATAGAATACACAAAAACATGTAATTTTTGTAACATTTATTAAATAAAAAAATAAAATAAAAAAATGTAGCTTTTCCAAATTCCTGTAATATTAAAAAAACTGTTTCTGAAAAAATTAGAAATTATACAGATTAAGGAAATGAGAGTAAAAGAATTTGGCATTCTCAGACTATAAAAATATTGCCGTTTGTTATTTCGGCTACTGGCATTATACCTAGATAGGTCTCTCATTCAAAATTTAGACATATTAGATTTGTCAAAGAATTTATATATAAAAATGCAATAATCAGTCATTTTAAATACATTTAGGATTACAAAAGATTTTTTAAATATTTATATTGAGGGATCAGTAAGATTTATTGGTCCAATTAGGAGTTCCACAGAGCCGAACCCTCTGATATGAAAATATCTGGTGTCGGTGAATTATTTTCCCAATTGGTCTCTGGTAGGTTGACATGTTGTTCTTGTATTGTTTTGTATTTATAATACTTATATAGTGCAATTTCATAGCGTGGATTGACTAGATGATCATTTCAGGTAGTGTGTGAAAGGGTTTAGTTTTTCCTGTGGGGAAAATTTCACCCGGACATTTAAATCTGGTGCGTATAAAAAAACATGTAAGTAATAGTAATTAAATTATTTGTTAAATTAAGGAATTAAGGAATATCGTTTCTAATCATCATTTCTAGTTGTATGGGTCTATTGTGATATTATTATTATTCAATTAATTAATTATTATTATTAAATTTATAATTTTAATTGTACAACTTATAATTTAATTTATCAACCATTACATGTAAAATTTCCAATCTGTAAACTTCACCCGCCATAACACAGGGATATCCCTAGAATGGCAGATGAAATATCGCAAAAAACTAATCAATGTACAATATTCTTTTAATAAATAAATAACTAAATTTCCATAGTTTAGATATTCAAAAATATTACTTTTGAAGGATATTTCGAAATTCAAATTATTTTAAAAGTTATAACCATTTTCGTGTAGCGGTTTAGACAGAATCTTACCATAATCTAAATAGAACAAAACTTTAAACGCATTTTCCTCGAAACTACTATTGTCGGGACGGTTGACACGATATCTCAAGTTCTACTGAACCAATTTACTTGAAATTTGGCGTGAGCCTTCTCCATACAATATTCTATCGCATGAACCAAAACTATAACAAAGTTTCAATTTTTGCTATATTTTAAAAATTCGGAAAAGCCAAAAAAATGGTTAAAACCTGTCTTTTTATTTCAGACAGCCGCCTTTTTGTAAAAAAATTTTTTTACTTCTAGGAGGTTCAGGCCATAGCAGCATTTATTTGGATTAAGATTTTTTTCTGATTACTAGGAGGGTTACAATCGTGTCAACAAGGGCGCTTCATTTTTTTGAGACCCCACACTTTAACACCCTGTAACTTTTAGAATGTTTTCGTTAGATTTTTATGTATTATTTAATGTTCAATAAATATTTCGTAAAATAATGGCAACTAAAATATTTTCGCTGTTTGTTTTTGGGGTGTTATGCCGTGTTCGGATAGCGTTACAGTGTCCATCATCAGGGCAGATGTGTAAATGTTAGGCCGGTTACAGTGCACGACCGACGGTCGGTGCGTACGTCGGTCGCGCTTGTCATTTGTATGAAAATTCACAAATCGTTCAGTGCAGGACCGACCGTACGCATGCGTATATCGCTACGCAGTGCGTACGAGAATTGTCAGACCGTCTGTTGACCGACGAGCTAGAAATACTCTCTGGGCGACGATCGGGTGTACGTGATATCTACGTCTTCTGTTCCTAATACGTCTACGAAGATAATAAGCAGCTATTAATTAATTAATTTGACGTACGACGTCCGGTCAGCTTGTTGGTCAATTGTGAACTGACGGTACGCACCGACGGTCGGTCGGTGGTATGCGATCGTCAGGACCAACCGTACGCAAGACCGTACGCACCGACCGTCAGTCGAGCACTGTAACCGGCCTTAGTAGTAAAATGTGTGCTTAAGTACTTCGAAGCAATTTGCCAGCTCCACTCCACTGCGAGCTGGATTTACAGTATACTTGAAGATAGTTTTCTGCATTTAGCTTTGGTGTAGCCGTCAATTACCGGATACCAAGAACTATTGATCTAAGCTCCGTCATCTCTATTAATTTTAATAGGATTTTTATGAATTTCAATTGCCTCTGTAATTAGACGTGCTCTATAAGTTTTGGGTCTTCCAGGACTTCAGGAACAAATTCAAAGTAATGGCCGGTTTCAATTAAATGCTCGGCGATTGCCGATTTGTCAGGGTGGCCAAGTTTACACGCTCGAAAGTGTTCCGATATCCTTTTGGAGATCGTCCACTCTGTCTGGCCCACATAGACCTTATCACATCCGGAACAGCTGAGTTTATATACTCCATCTGTTTCCAGAGGAAACTTGGTCTCAACAGTCTGGCAATTCTGTCTGACACATTGTGAACATAAGGTAGGAAAGCACAGCCTTTTGGTGTAGATTTGGCTCTTATTATTTGCCTTGTCTGCCTTGCCGGGTAACCGTTACGCTCCAGTGCATCGGTGAGCTTTTGTAAGTTCCGCTCCGATTTTTGTTTCTTCACATATTCTGGTCGCTTGGGTTACCAACGTATGGGTAAATCCTCTCTTATGCGCTGGGTGGTGATGCGAATCACCACCCAGCGCATGTAGATACCGATTTGTATGGGTTGGTTTCCTATACACTGTGTGTCCTAGGCTACCATCTTCTTTTCGCATCACTTCCACATCTAGAAAAGGCAGGATTTTGTGGTTATTTTCCAGCTCCATTGAAAACTTAATTTTACTGTGAAGTGAATTAAGATGGTCTAGGAATTCGTTCAATTTCTCTGTTCCATGAGGCCAAATGGCGAAGACATCATCGACATAATGCCACCATTCCTTTGGAACAGCCGAAGCTGTGTCGACTGCCACTTCTTCAAACTTCTCCATAAAGAAGTTAGCTAGAACTGGCGACAACGGACTGCCCATAGCAACTTCTTCCACTTTGCTGAAATGCAAAAAATCCTGTTTTGAGACAGTGTTCAAAAAGTTTGCAAATGTCTTCCTCATATTTATAATGTTTGTAAATGTTCGATACACTTGTATTATGTATGTAATAGCCCTATGTACGGGCGTTTAAATAATAAATAAATATATATATCCCTGAGCATTGTCATGGAGTCTTCTAGAGGCACATTCGTAAAAAGAGAAAAAGAAACTTAACTAAAATATTATTTGTTTTTTTTTATTGCATCTGCAAAAATACCTACAATTCTTGCTTCTCGACTAGAATACCCCTTTAAATACCATCATAATACCATAAGACTTGAGATTTGAAAGGTTGGTATGGGTATCGCCACCCCGGGAACCATTTATTGGATAACCAAAGTAAGTCATATCAGGTGGTTCGCTACGTTTGGAGACTTAGCAGGGGTGCCCGGTTTCATGGGGCGAGGTTTGTCTTGGCGGCCAATGCGTGGCGGGCCGGTTAGGGAGAGATTGGTTGTGGGAGACCTAAACTAGAATTCTCCAGCCGGTCTCTCTCGACCCATCGCCTGGCACCGCAGTAGGGGGAATGGATTCATCCATCCGTCATTCCTCGACACATTGACCCCCCGAATCCTACCTTCCCCTCATACCCTTTTCCTTCCCGAATTTCTTCTCCTTCCTTTCCCCGAAGAGACCCTCCACACAGCATCCCCAAAGATGACATAGGCCCTGAGGGAATTATTTTTCCTCAGGGCCTCCTGTGCGGAACCAATGTCAATAAAAAATACAGTTGTTCGAAAATGGTTAGTTTGTTTCGTTGAAGGTATTTTTTCAAAAATTAATGGGCTCTCCACACGACACTGCATGTAGTGACTGCGGCAGTGACTGCAAAGAGGGTGGAGTCGAGCGAACTAGCGCTGTCTCGTTCTAGCGGCCCTTTAACAAATGAGACAGTGCTAGTTTGCTCAACTCCACGCTCTCTGCAGTCGCTGCCGCAGTCACTACATGCAGTGTCGTGTGTAGGCCGCTTAAAAGAATATTAATCAGTGCAATAAATAAAATCTTTACTAAATTGTTGCTTTTGAGTTGGTGGAGAATCAGAGGAACCTTGCAGAAGGAAACAGAATCGAAAACACAGGTTTACATAATAATAATTGGTTAGGCCGGCATCACCTGGATCAAAACGTGACTCTTTCGATTACTTATGAAGCTAACACCAAAGGATGTTGTTGATATTATCTAGCGTGGATTAAATTACCAGAAAACAACCGATTTTCGGAACACCAACACCGTTCAAAAAATTAACAAAATAATTTTATTCGTACCTAAGTAGGTACATATGTAACGGGATAATAGGCTTGTAAAATCTAAAAATTATAAACAAAATAAATTAATCAACAGTAATTTGTACTTTTGTATAAATATTGCACAAGAGCTCCAACTGCCAGATATTATGCTCTATATGTGCTGGTGTATATTGTGAAACTGAAGGAAAAGAGAAAGGGAAGGAGATGTTTCGATTTTAAATGGTAGTGTTTTACTTAAATGATACGTACCACTAGTGTTTACCACCACGAAGTATATAGGTATAAGAAATGATCGGATTCGTCAATGGAGAATCTATATTTATTAGCTCAGTGTAATTAATGTGTTCATTCAATTAAATAACGGACTGAAAAACCAAATAATAATATTATTTAAATTATTTATAAATTATTATTATTTAAAACAAACTTTATCATGCATCGACTCCCTGTCCGTATGTCACTAGTTTACAAGGGCCTCCTCCAACTGTCGCCATTTCTCTCTATCATTAGCTACTCTTGTCCATGTACCACCTGCTATGGCTTTGATTTCGTCAATTATGGTTGCCAAACTTGGGCACTCACAAAAATTCACTATAAGAAGCTCGAAACATGTCAAAACTCCATGGAAAGAAGTATGATAGGGAAAAGACAGCCCGATAGAATACAAATTGCAAGCATTAAGAAATAAACAAGAACAAAAGATTTCATAAAAACAATAAAAAAGCTTAAATGGGAGTGGTCAGGTTACACAATCAGAGGAAGTGAAAAATGGTCAAAATTAGTCATGAATTGGTTCACAAGTGACAAGAAGAGAAAACGAGATAGACCATTTAGACAGGGGGTTGACGACATCGAAAAACCGAATATCTGTAGGTAATTGCGTGAATCACGATCACGATCACGGTCACGATCCTTAGATACAAATCTGGAGGTCAACGGTTCAAATCTCGGCGTGCACAACTAAATTTTATTTAATAAAATAAAATCCTTTTTTGTATAAAATCACGAGATTTATTAATTTACGAACCGTCCGGTTTCGCCTAACTAAAGCTTCTTCAGGGTACAAATTAATTCTTAAATTAATACTAATTTGTACCCTGAAGAAGCTTAAGTTCAGCGAAACCGGTCGGTTCGTAAATTAATAAATCTCGTGGTTTTAAACAAAAAAGTATTTTATTTTATTAAATATGTCAAACCACAAAGTGATTGCTTTCTACAATAATAAATTTTATTTGTTTTATTCCACAATATAATTATTGAAATAATAAATAGGATATTTAGCGTGCATTCCAGAGTGATAGACATTTTAGCATCGCCCTTGTGAAAGAACACCATTCAAAATCGAAACGTTTTTGTAAATGGCTGTTTGGTGATCGATTTGAACAGCCAGATACTTCCCCATCTTCTTCTTCCTCATTTTCTTCCCAATTGGTGAAGCCGTAGACTCACTAGCTCCACACGTTAAGGAGCAAGTGGTACACTTATACCGTTAAACCGTACTCACAAAGCAAGAAAATAAAAGAGAATTCATCTTTCAAAGTTTGTTTTATAAATTATTTTCACACACCATCGTGCAAAAGCTAAAATACTCGTGATTAATTTTTAGTATTTCGTTAGCAGCCAACAGCTACGAGTATAACAGCCAACAGCGAACAGCGAACAGCGAACAGCCCCGAGGCATCCATCGCCCGCGAGGTATCTCTCTATTTACTTCCTTTCTAAAATGCGATTAATCTATGACGGAAAAGATGGATGCGCACACTCCAGAGGACAGAACGAAATACAAAACAAATAAAGTAATACGAGTTAAGATAAAAAGCTTTCCATCAGGGCAGATATATTTGTTTCTTGGGTGTCACCGATAAAGCATTTTCAGTTTAGAGGTTTATAAATGGGCTCACCCTGGGGACTTTTTCCATCTTCCAGACCAGTGGTGTGACCACCGCCTGGGCCACTCGGACAGTTGCCGGGGGACTGCCCCCTCGGCAAGTATAAGAACATAATGGTCGTATCAAAAATATTATTATTTTACAAGGAATTCGACAAAATGATTCAATTTTAGATAGCGAATTTTGGAAATCAATCAAGTGAATCCCTTATTTTTTAATTGCTGGCAACCTGGGCGTTTATTGAAATAAAATTATCATATACAAACAAGTAAGTATCCCGCCTCACTAGACGATGTCTGTTATGAGACGGGTACATACATGTACACATACATACATACATACATATACATATTTATCCATATATACACATATATACACATACATACACCAACATATACGCATGCATGCACATAATCTAAACACATAAATATATAAAATCTTCATAAAATTATTGGAAATTGTTAAAAAGTCTCATCTTAAAACCAAAACTCTGTAAAGAACTATTGGCAATTGCTAAAAGGTTATCATGGAATGTACATCTTAAAATACCACTCACATATACACATATACATACACATACATACACACATACGTACACCTATGTATACGCATGCACGCACATAATCATAAAAAACATAAGTATATAAAATCTAAATAAAATTATTGGAAATTGTTAAAAGGTTATCTTAATACCAAAACTAAAGAATTATTGGTAATTGCTAAGAGGTTATCATGGAATGAACATCTTAAAAAACAAAAATCTTAAAATAATTATTGGAAATTGTTAAAAGTTTATCGTGGAATGTATGTACATATATATAGTTTCATAAAATCAATAATTTTGTTAAAATTTTAAAAAACATAGTAATGCTAGCATCTAGGTCTAAACATAATAATATTTCAACAAATTAATATAAACAGACTTGGGAAGTAATAATAAAACACGCGTAAACATAAGCAGTATTAATAAGAGAGAATACATCTCTGTTAATGTAAATAACACATATATGTAAATAGAGAATGAAGATTAGACTAGGTTGGTATTACCAGTAACGTGATGATGGACATACTTTTTCTTTCGTTTCTAAAAACATATTTCTGAAAACCTTTAGGCCGCTCCGGAAACCATTTATTGGATAACCAACACCTCTGCCAGAGGTCAGCCCAAGTGGTCCGCTATGTTTGGCGACTTTGGGGAGTGCCCGGGTACATGGGGTGAGGTTTGTTCATGGCGTGGTGGCGAATGCTTCTGCCCACCAACTGCGTGGCGGGCCGAATCAGGAGAGGCCGGTAGATGGAGACCTTTGACCTCTCCAGTCATACTCTATCGACCCCGACGCCTAATTCCACAGTGGGAGGGATGGATTCAAACATCACACGAATTCAAACAAATAGACATATTCAAACACATAGACATATCCATAATACGGGCATTTGCCTAGCTTGGTAGTCGAAAAAACCATGTTAAACAAACCTGTAATAAGCAAAATGAATAAATAAAATTAAAAAAATAAATAAAATAACTCACTAACCCCTAAATCCGATTTTTTCCTACCCGGAACTTCCTCTCCTTCCTTCCCTTAAAAATTCCCTCCACACAGCATCCCCATAGGCCTTGAGCGGAATTATTTTCCCCAGGGAGGGCCCTGGGGAAGTGAAATTAATTTAATGGAAATTATATCGTGTTTCTTTGGAAAATATTTATTCTGTGCATTTTTCCGGTTCGTGTTTCATTGCGATTTATGAATATTATCATCTTCACTTAAGAAAATATTTATGTATGCGAGATTTTGTGTGTCGCACGACGAACTTCAATTTTTTTTTAAATTAGCGCCGCACAGGAAACCCTGAGAAATCCTTAATTTGAATGACAACCTATGCCATCTTAGCGGATGCTGTGTGGAGGGTCTTTTTTAAGGAAAACAAGGAGAGGAAAACAAGCATTAAAAATTCTAACCGTCATGCATAAAAATTGCATTTATCACGCTGAAGTGGAAACGATATGCATATTATTAGGTAAGTATACTAAGGACGGGTTGTGTCAAGGAATTTGATGGATTCATCAAATATTTTTAATTTATTTTCATGTTCCGTGTAAGTTCTATTCAAGTTCTGTTACTATATAATTATAGGCCAGTTGCTTCATAAAACTGAAACAATCACAGAACTTGAATAGAACTTACACAGAACATGAAAATTAACTTCAAATATTTGATGAATCCATCAATTTTTTTAAAACAACCTGTCCTAAGAGTATCTGTTTTTATTGATAGTCGTTCAAATGTTAAATGTTTCTCCTATGGCGCAAAGGTTTCGGAGTTAATCTCACAAAACTCTTAAATAAAATTTGACGCAAGACACCAATGAATGTTAGTTTTTCCCCTCAACATGTTATTTCAAAACACATTAATTATCGAAGGCTCACTTAACCATTTTATTTAAGGGATTTGACATCACGCCACTGTTTCCGCTTCCCAAGTCTTAAAATTCGTCTCTGTGATTTTCTGTTGGAGATATTGCCACCAAGTCGAAACGAGTGGTTTTCTTGTGATTTGAGTTGATTAAGGATGTTCAGCTTAGGTCATCATTGGATTATCAGATTTAGTGGTTATTGTTCTTTGAAGTCATATTGAGCTGATAAAGGTTTCCAAATTGAATGTTTATGGAGAGCTCGCTTTGTTGTTGCTTCCGTTTGTAATATTAGAGAGTCTTTTTGTTGTTGTTTTGAAATAGGCAATTCACCCTAAAAAGAGTGCTTTGTAATTAGGTAGAGAGTTTTGCTCCTAGTATTTATAATATAGGTGTGTAATACCTAAATGAGATAAGTGAAGAGTTCACCTTTGGTGACTTCTAACTCTTTACCACAATGTTAACTTTTTTATTGCTTGCAACCTCACGGGTGTATTATTACTTTTTCAATTACGTCACTCTACAACTTCGACATTGTCTGTTCTGAGACGGGCAATAATTTGTTTGCTTCCTAAGACATTGCTCGCTTTCGAAAACGTCTTTGGCACACTTTGATTTGAAACTCGACGAAACAAAAAATAGGGACACTAAAAAGAGGCAAACACATATATCTGTAGGATTTAGCCTGCGAGAGAATGAGATAGTATAATCGGTCTCCTCTTTGTCGGTGCTTCGTAGCCTATCGTTCTCCTCTTTGTGCGGTGATTCATAGTATTCATAGTCTTGTCACTTTATTTTTCTGAAGGTTTCACTTTTACCACTCTGATTTTGAAGTGAAAACTTCTTTAGCTACGTTGTGATTTGAAATTCGATGAAATGAAAAATAGCCACTCTAAAAACAGACAAACACATATATCTATAGGATTTAGTCTTCGAGAGAATGAGATTGAATAATCGGTGTCCTTTTTGTGCGGTGCTTTGTAGCATTTCCACTCTTGTCACTCTATTTTTCTAATTAAGGATTTGCTTCTACCGCGTGTGAACTGCACACTTTTTTTTACTTTCGTAAGATTGTAGAGTTCTTTAAGAAGGTGACGAAAAAGTCCTCAATCAATTTCTTAAAACAGTTAACTGGTTGTTATTTGCCACAACTTAAAAACAAATATTTTAATCAGGTCTTGTCAAGAGTCAGAATAACAGAAGAGTATGTGTATGAGGTGACATATGAATGTGAATGAAGCAAGTAGTTTATGCCGAGACAGATTTGTGCGGCGGCCTATCTTCTCTGTGGAAAAGATGTAATATTTATATAGTGAAACGAAAAGAAATCACTTCGTACACACCATTTACCATATTTTATCTAAACTATCAACATGTTTCGAAACCGATGGTTTCTTTGTCAGTATAAAAACAAAAATTAATTTTATCCTGGCGAAATGATCATCTTAATTTTAGGAGACGATAACATTTATAATTCATGTCCCTATCAAAATATATGTGTGTTTTAGTTTTTTTTCCGAATCATAATTTCAGTTTTATCAAACTTCATAATGTTTAAAAAAATATGTATTTTTTAAATTATTTGTTTATATCCAAATATCAAATTTGGAAGCGTATTTCATCACCTTACAAAACATTTTTTTAGTTTTCGGATACGTTCAACCAAAAACTGTCCAAAGAAGCGAAATTAGCTGTCCATAATGCAGTGCTGATACCTACCCTGATGTATGGTAGTGAGGCATGGAACTGGCAGAGGAAGGATAAAAGTAGACTGAATGCTGTAGAAATGAGATCCCTGGGGCGTATGTGTGGTAAAACCACTTACGATCGTGTGAGAAATGTGAATGCAAGGCTGATGTAAGCGTAATGAGTAAGATTAAGAAAGGGACGCTCAGATGGTTTGGGCATGTAAAGCAAATGAACGAGTGTAACGAGAATATTTGATGCAAATGTCAATGGTAGAAGAAGTCGGGGACGGTCGAGGAAGACATGGCACAACCAAGTGAATCAGATACTTGAGTCGGGCTATGTGAAGAGTCGGAATAATAGAAGAGTATGTATGAGACGGTGTATGAATGCGAACTAGACGAAGAGTGTGTGCCAAGATCGAATTGTTTGGCGGTCCGTCCTCTCTGCCTACCCCTGCGGGAAACGGCGTGATAGTCAGTTAGTTAGTTAGTTAGGATACGTTCAGAAATAATCTGACCTTCTAACAGAATATGCCCGAGGCCTGAGGGGTTAAGTTTACATCGAGTACGTCAATGGAAACCTTGTTGCGTAGAGTGCCTTCGTTGAACTCGGTTTTTATTTTAATCCCTTTTGGTCGTGAAGGGGACTGATCCACCTCACTTGGGATGTGTGGGCGACTTTTATTTCTTTCCAGAGGGCGAATAGAAAAGAAAAAACTTACAATTTCTGTCTTCGCTCTAAGATATATTTAACTGTTTTCTTTGCAATGTAATTAATAATACTGTATTTTAGGTTAAAATAACAGGATGAATTCATACAAGACAAAGGAGCAGGTGTTTTTTTCCCACAACTTTGTAAGAAACACACAAAATACAGTTTTAACTATAATATCCTAAAACAGCTATCTTTTGATAACACACAGCTTATTAAACTTATTATAATAGCTGATATTATTTTTTTGTTTCTTGTCCATCTATTATTTAATCTGGCCTGTAAATTTGTACCCACGCTAACTTTATCTGAATTAACTCCATACAGGAGGCCTCCATAACTTTATCTGCATTAACTCCATTGAGAGGAAGGAGTGAATATGAATCTTAAAGAGTCCCATGATATGGGAGGGTGGATAAACGGAGGCCGGCAAATCATTCCACTGCTGAGCAATTGAAGTCAAGAACTAGTCAAAGTGACCCGTTCTTACGTGACAAACGTCGTGTTTATATGTTTGGCGCGCATTTGGCGGTTGTAGTTTGTAGTTTACGTACTGGTGCCGAGAGGATCAATGACGCTAGTTCCTCGGAGCATCTTCCATTGAAATACCGGTCGAACCACCTGATGCATGTGCTCCTAATTCTGCGCAGAGTAAAGTGGTTTTTCAAAAACGACCGTTCAGTGGTTGAGTAAGCATCGCGTTTGGGTCCCACGCAGGCGTTCTGTGTTCGATTCCTCGGCTGGCTAAGTCCTCCATCACGACTCAAACAACATTTTCGGCTTACTGTGGTGGTAGTAAGAGATTTTCAAATATCGTTGGGTTATTCGTAACCCGGGAATGTTTGTCGTTCTTTTTTTAAAAAATTAAAAAAAAAACAAATATTTTGAAAAAACTTTTGGGCTTCATACTAAGATGGCCACTAAATTCGATAGTTACTAAACAATATCTAAAGCAATTTATTTGGTGTGTTTGGTTTCTTACTATGATGACACCGAAATCATCCTTTACTCCGTAATGAGGTGTAAATTTGTTACATTTTTGTGAAAAAAACTGAAAAGTAATTGATTACTATTATTATACTTATGCTTTTGAACACGCGTCTTCTGGGGCCATAGTTAACCACTCGGACCCATAAACTTGTTTTTGCAATGTAAAATTACGTTTACATTATTATAACGTATGAGGGGTACCTGACTTATTAACACTAGGGTGGTCAAATGATCCCAATAAAGTTTTTGATCAATTATTTTATTAAAACCATTGCATTGTAGTCATTGTCGTTTTATGACTTTTGATATTTCATCGTTGTTTACATTATTTTAATATGTGTAAGCCGATAGCAGGATAGTTAAAAATGATTACCAACAGGTAAATATTTACATATCGTTGAATAAACATGACCCAAACCATTGACACCAAAGACCAGAATTTCATTAAAAACCTGTATAGGTTCCAAACAGCAGAAATAAGACATGGGAATGAGAGATCTAATGCAATTGCCATTCAGCGTGGAGTACGACAAGGCTGTATCCTGTCGCCACTATTGTTTAATTTCTATTCCAACTATGTCTTTAAAAGAGCCCTAAGTAATACTGAGAAGGGTCTGAAGATCAACGGAGTTGTCATTAATAACGTAAGATACGCAGATGATACTGTATTACTAGCTGACTGTATCGATGACCTCCAAGACCTATTAAATCTTGTTAATAATGCTGGTGAGCAACTGGGCCTAACAATCAACGTCAATAAAACTAAATGGATGACATTTGGACGACTAGATCACTCTGAATCAGTGATACTGTTAAATGGTTGCAATGTCGAAAAGGTGGAAAGATTTAGATACCTCGGCAGTATTCTCACGGAGACTCTTTACCCAGATGTGGAGGTTAGATGCAGAATCGAAGCAACAAGAACTGCGTTCATTAAAATGAAATCCCTCTTCTGCAATGACAATATCAGCTTAAAACTAAGGCAGAGAATGCTAAAATGTTATGTGTGGTCGGTCTTGCTCTATGGATGTGAAACATGGACCTTGAAAGTAAATACCATGAACAGGTTAGAGGCTTTTGAAATGTGGCTTCACCGGAGAATGCTCAAGGTCCCATGGACCGACATGATCACCAACACAGAAATTCTCAGGCGGGCTAGCGCAGATAGAGAACTGCTTACATTAATAAAAATCAGGAAAATTTCATATCTGGGTCATATACTTCGAGGGGAAAAGTATCACTTGCTCCATTTGATATTGAAAGGCAAGATAGAGGGTCGCCGAGGGCCTGGTAGGAGACAAATGTCTTGGCTGCGTAACATACGAGAGTGGACCGGCATTAGAAGTATGGAGGAGCTATTCCGGGCAGCGCAAGAAAGAGAGACATTCTCAAGAGTGATCGCCAACGTCGGGGGGACCTGATACGGCACGCAAAGAAGAAGAATAAACATGTGTCGTGGATAGTGGGTAGTTTTCGTTTCTTATCGATTTGGTTTTAATCACTTAATTTTTAAAAATATATAATTATTAAGTTCTTTTATCTAGTATTAAATTTATCAATTAACAAATTATAAATATAAAACCATAACACACGAATAAAACATTACAACCTATGAATGAGTCATTTGACCCCACTTGGTCTTTATAGGTAGTTCAAAATTTCGGTCTTCCTAGTGTTAAAGAACTCATAGGGAGCTTGTCAACTATGCCAAGTTACCAGATCGAAATGTCACGTTGGAACTAATATAACTTCCACTCCTCCATTTCCTCCCGTCTCACAATATTACACAATAATTGGTGATGCCATGTTAGTTTCGTCTTTGGTTCAAGTGGGACTCGCAGAATCATGCTGTCACATGATAATATAATTCAAGGTCTTCTTTTATTCAATACTAGCAAACCCGGTCCCACGTTGCTGTGGCTAAGGAAATCTTTATAACCAACGCCAACTGTTAAATCAAATCCACACCACGCTGCCCGCGTATATATTATGTATTTCAACCAATTTACACAAAACCTTCACAAATTATATACCTAAAATCCTTAAAAGATCTAAGCGCACCTACATTGTAAGCGACTTAATTTTATACTGTAAAGAAAGACAAAGACAAAGGCAAAGGCAAAGGCAAAGGCAAAGGCAAAGGCAAAGGCAAAGGCAAAGGCAAAGGCAAAGGCAAAGGCAAAGGCAAAGGCAAAGGCAAAGGCAAAGGCAAAGGCAAAGGCAAAGGCAAAGGCAAAGGCAAAGGCAAAGGCAAAGGCAAAGGCAAAGGCAAAGGCAAAGGCAAAGGCAAAGGCAAAGGCAAAGGCAAAGGCAAAGGCAAAGGCAAAGGCAAAGGCAAAGGCAAAGGCAAAGGCAAAGGCAAAGGCAAAGGCAAAGGCAAAGGCAAAGGCAAAGGCAAAGGCAAAGGCAAAGGCAAAGGCAAAGGCAAAGGCAAAGGCAAAGGCAAAGGCAAAGGCAAAGGCAAAGGCAAAGGCAAAGGCAAAGGCAAAGGCAAAGGCAAAGGCAAAGGCAAAGGCAAAGGCAAAGGCAAAGGCAAAGGCAAAGGCAAAGGCAAAGGCAAAGGCAAAGGCAAAGGCAAAGGCAAAGGCAAAGGCAAAGGCAAAGGCAAAGGCAAAGGCAAAGGCAAAGGCAAAGGCAAAGGCAAAGTCAAAGGCAAAAGCAAAGGCAAAGGCAAAGGCAAAGGCAAAGATAAAGGCAAAGGCAAAGATAAAGGCAAAGGCAAAGATAAAGGCAAAGATAAAGATAAAGGCAAAGATAAAGATAAAGATAATTCACTAACATTAAATGAAACTAATACTAAATAAATTAAATTCACAATTCAGAACAAATAGAAAGATAACCTCAATACAAACCTCAACATAAAAATTCATAAAAATACTATTTAAACGTTTACCACGAAATTCCCTGCAACTGCCCAAAATTTTATGAAATACAAGCAATTAAACACCTCGGAATAATTATTGACCAAAACTTAAATTGGAACTCCCGAGTAGAAAATATGTGCAACAAATTAAAAACACTAACCTAATATTTCAAAACAATAAGAAGCATTTTATTCATTTACGCATATTTAGGCTTTTAAATATATATAACAATATTTACGAAATTATAGTCATAAATAGTGCAGGAAACGACTGTTTAAAACACTCGCACAAAAATAAATATAAAGTAAAAAATATCATTGAATTTGATCCACACAGTATGTAGGTACAAAATATAAAAAAATCCAAAATAGTTTTTTTTTTTTCAGCCGACCAAATATGAAAGTGTTAATAGGTAGTCAATTTAAATAGCTTTATCAAAATATACCCCTACGTGATGAAATAAAGTATGCTTATATATTAAAATTGATGTACTAAAAATATCACCAACATCGGAGTATTTGTTTCCTAGCTGTTGAATCCGTCGCATAGAAGTGTAATATTGGGACGTTGATGTAGAATTTCTATAATAATATTGTAGGTATTGTCTTGTAACTGACCTGCCTGGAGTATGAAAAGAGATTACATATTAAAAATCAGGGGTATCAAACATTGAATCAATGAATTTATACAAACAGGTTAAATCGGAAATGATTCTACGATCAGATAATTTTATTAAATTTAATGAACAAAGTACGTTCTCGTAATTTAGGCATTCACTAGGAATGCCCATTTTAAAATTTACATATCTTAAAAATTTATTTTGGATTCTTGGAACCTCTTAATTTGGGGACCAAACAGTGGAATTGTACCGTATGTGACTCCTTACTAGTGACGTATATAATGTTTTTACAGTATTGACATTATTGAAATCACTCGAATATCCTTAAAATAAATCCCAACATTTTCAAAGCTTATTAGTTATTATTTCTATATGCTTGATTAAGTTGAGTTTCGTGTCAAACCTAAGTCATTAATTTCAGAGACAGATGCTAACGACATATTGTTAATGGAATAATCGAAAAATATTGTATTCTTTATTCGATGAAACCTCATAATTTGACATTTGCTTATGTTAAGTTTTAAGCGGTTATCATGACACCATATAATAAATCTCAACAAGTTATTTGACAATATAAGGCATTCATTAATGTTTCTGATTGCTTTGAATAATTTCAGGTCATCTGCGAACATTAATACTTGAACATCATTGAAAATATATAACAAAATATAGAACATAATTATAAATATAAAATATATAACAAATATAAAAACAGGATTGGACCTAAATTTGACCCCTGGGAAACACCACTCGTAGCAGTGAATTTGTATTAAAATGTACCAACAATTTTAGCAGCGAGTAATCTGTTGATCAAGTAACTGAAACCACTTATATAGTGAACCACCTATACAGAATTTATGCAGTTTATTCAGAAATAACTCATGGTTAACTTTAACGAACGCCTTACTAAAATCGGTTTAAATAGAGTCAACTTGACATTTACTAGAAGAGTGTGTTACCGAGTTGTTTGGCGGTCCGTCCTCTCTGCCTACCCCTGCGGGGAAACGGCGTGATAGTTAGTTAGTTAGTTAGTTACAAGTTAGTAAAAGTAGATTTTCCAGTAGAGAAACCATGTTGTTTAGGAGAAATGATGTGATTTAATCGGAAAATAATTTTTTTAAGAAGAATTTTTTCAAAAACTTTAGGAATTGTTAATAAAAGGCACGTCTGTATTTAATCACCTCGTGTTTTTTTTTTTTTTTTAATAGGCGTAAGAAAACTGAATTTCTCTTTATTAGGAAAACATCCTATTCGTAAAGACTGGTTCAATAGCAAATATAAAGGATACGCCAGATTGGTAGCACAATTATTCAAAAATACAGGTGGCATTTTATCTGGTACACCGCTTTTGCTTTGATCTAGTAATTTTGGTTCAGTCAATATATCATTATATTCTATGTGGATACAAGATAAATTAAGATTATGATCAGTGGTAAAATTTGATGCTGTTCTAGCAGACACTGGTGTATCCTATTCATAAACGCTTTTAAAAAAATCAGCAAAAAGGTCAGCGATACTTTGAGTGCCTTTGGCCTTTTTACTTGCATATTCCAAGTTGGCGTGTATACCAAAGTTGTTATTTTTCATTGATTTTGCATAGTAATAATGTATTTATTTTATCAAAGTATGTACCATTGCTATCTATGCACTTTTGCCGTCTCATGGGTAGTTCATCGATCCCTTTACAAAAAAACCATTCGGACGGGAATCAATAAAATCTTTGAAGGCGGTTTGGACTGCCCCATCGGAGTTGAATTTTTTCCCTTGCAAGAAGTTATCCAAATTTCTAAAAAATGGTTATCTGTTGGGGCAAGGTCCGGAGAGTACGGTGGATGTCGTAGACATTTCAATTGAAGCTCCTCTAATTTGGTAGCCGTCTGTTGTGCAGTGTGTGGTCACTCAATTCGTGAGGTACCCACCTTTCAAGCTTTTTCACCTTCCCAATTTGCTTCAAGTGGATTAAAACAGTTTTATCACTAACACCGCAGCCTGCAGCTAACTCGGACGTGGTTTGCGATGGATCCGCTTCCACAATAGCCTTCAATTCTTCATTATCAACTTTGGTCTCCGCCCGTCCACGGGGCTTGTTCTGCAGATCGAAATTTCCAGAACCAAAACGTTGGAACCAAAAACGTACTGTGTTTTCTTTTGCGGTACCGTCGCCATACACATCATTAATCCTTCGAGCCGTTTCTGTAGCTCTGGTGCCACGGTGGAAATCATACTCGTAAATAATGCGATATTTCAAGTTTTCATTAATCCCTTGCAACGCCTCCACCCCTACCACAATCCTTAGTAATAATACATTGTTCCCACCCACTATTTTATAATTGTCAAATCAGTATACGTTTGCCCTGAGGAAGGAACGGTCGTTCCGAAACTGATCGGCTTTAAACAAATATACAAGTGGTTCAAACAAAGTAACACTGTTTCATTTACTTAGATGTGTATTTTAACTTAGATATTTTACGTATAATTCAAACATGAAACCATTTACAATGTGACCTCAGAACGGGGTACCCCAGAAAGTTCGCATTATTTTCTAAAAAATAGTAAAAAAAAAAATGAAAAACTTTAAAAAATAGAGTGCAATTCACACGCGGTAGAAGTGAAACCTTCTCCCACACAATCTCAACCAACCGGAGTCTTGAAAAGTGAGCTCGTAATCGAAGCGGCCAGTGTGGTAAGGTTTCATTCTATCTCATTCACTTGCAGGATAAATCCTATAGATATATGTGTTTGTCCCTTTTTAGTGTATTTTTTTTCTTCGTTTTAAGCACCAGCTAAACTGTCAAAGCAGTTTGTCCGCGGGTCAATTTAACAATAATAATATAATAGCAAAGCACAAATATAACAAGAAACCATTATATACAAAATAGATACAGACGAATCACTTTTAAGTAACAATAATACTAAGGCATAAAATACAGAAGGACAGATATATCACAGGCAAATTACTCGTAGTCATATTTACACATTAAATTACAAACAATATCAATATAAAAAAGTTTTGATCCATTAGCCAATTTTTTTACTTTTTTGAGATCGGTGGTGCAATTTGATTCGATTTTTATGTTCATCGGCATCTTATTAAATATGGTAGGAACAAGATAAGTGATTGTCCATTATCCGTATTTATTTAAAATTTTCGGAACGGTCAAACCCTCATTTTTACTAAATCTAGTGTGTGTGACGTTTCCGTTTCATCGAGTTTCAAATCACAACGGTGCTAAAGAAGTTTAACTTTTTAAAAAAATTGGGGAAAGCCTTAATTTACTTTTTGATGTAACATTACGCGTAACGGGTACATAGGTATTGTGGTTGTTCCTGTTGCACATATTTCTGCGCTGGTATATGACGACAGCGCACCGGGTCTGCAATCGGGTGTGCGGGCCGCGGGTGCTTACAGTGCAAACTAATAAAATATGTTTTTTTTAAACAACGTCCAAAGATCCAGTGTCCGAGACCAGTGGAAATGTGGAGCCACACTTTCACTATGTAATGTGTAGCAGTTCCTACCGCTACGATGGCAATATTTAATTTACCGCGGAAATACAATGGGTGCGGGCCACACTAAATGCTTGCAGCGACACCGGCAGGCGAGGAGAGGAAGAAAGAATTCTTCAATCAGTCAGTCTAGGAGCAAGCTGCGACATGGATCTCCCAACAATTCAGAATTCCAACATCGACCGACGATTTGCGAACGCGTCTTCTACGTAATATAATATCTTAGTTTATTTTATTCGATCATGGTTTACTCTTAAATTTAATCGCAATATCCTTTCTCATTGGGATATAAAATTGCAATGAGATGGCGCCCACACTTCTCTTAAATACCGATTAGATCTTTTCTAGAATTTATCACGTAACATATTATATTTATTATTTAACAATTTACTCGTAACTAAGGTTATCTTGGAGCCTTAGGCGACCTTGAGATATTTCTTAAGAATACCTTTTAATATTTAGAGTCCCATGCTTATTGCTAATTTTGCATTATTTATTTATTTATTTATTTAATACAAACGGCATAAGTATGCCATAAACATTAATTACATGTCACAAATTCATATTCAAAATATTAGTAATGGTAAAACAGTGTATGTATAACAGTTAATTGTGACGATACATTGGGAAGTGACACCAGAGATACATTTACATGCAAAAATCTATAATAGAAATAAAATTAATAGTGACTAAAAAAATATGATAGCATAGCCGTCTTGTACCTCTGTTCCGTGCAGTTAAATAGATCTATCACATCTGCATATCTATTAGTAACTTCATGCAACCTAGGTAAAAGTGAGTGTTTCGTATACTCAGTCCGATTATTGTTACATTTAAAAAGGGTTTTAGAACGAGTGGTTCTCGTGGGAATATGAAATTCAATGAGCTTAGTTAGATCAGGACTGTCTATTCTACCATTTACAATTTTGAACATTAATATTAAGTCTGATACTTATAATTCTTCGATCTGACAGTCTTAGTAAATTTAATTCTTTCATCAAGTTATTATTATTAATGTTAATGTTCATTATTAATGTCCTTGCAACTTTTGTAATAAATTGATACGATGTTTTATCTGAGCTAGCCATCTTTCATTTCTTTTGGGCACATCTTTATTCATGTATTATTTTTCAGAGTACACATTACACTCACATATCTTATAATAATAATAATAATATTTGGATGATTTATATAGCGCCGTTTTTGTGAAAAATCACCTCAAGGGCGCTGTGCAAACTTATAATACATTTCTAAAATCTAAAAACTACAAGCTAGGCAAACAATTATAAACAACTTATGGCTAAAAATTGCATACATCGATTCATTGATCACCGATACGAAAATATGTGTACAATATTTTGACCAATGAACGCGATGCTGCCTAAAATTTAATGAAAACAGGACCATCTTACCTGGGAGGTCGCTTGAAATTAACACTGTATTTTGTCCATTTAAAGAAATTTAGATAGAGTTCGCACGCAGAGGACATTATTGTGAACATTATAGTTGCACTTTGACTATCATACATGAGGATATCATATATTTAACATCTTTTATGTTACATTTTGACTACCCAAGTGTACTGCATCCTCGTTTACACTGTGATGTTTGTCTTTTCTCTCTTATTTAACTCTCCTTTCATCGGCAAGACAGTTGTAATATTCTCGCCTTTTCTCTTGGCTCTGATCGATATTTAAATTCTTAAGGCTTTGCATATGTGTGGTGGGGATGGAAAATTCCTCCCCTACGTCACACAAGCCCTTATAAAATTGGACCCTTATTTCCTCTGATAACTACAGAAAGCTACTTAAAGCTCCCTTGTACTACATACCTTTAGCGATATATGTACTTAACTAATAAATACGTTATTTACGACTTTGAACGTAAATATTTTCGTATTTAGGTTGTAATTAAACTCCATCAAACGTTGTGTAATTTTTTGATTTATGATATAGAACTTTAATTACTTTAAATTTTGTGATAACCCTCTTGATTCTAAACAGAGTGTTGAATTTCAAACTGTATTGGTCTCTCTCTTGCAAATTTAACCTTAAGTAATTTCTCTAAATGAACTAACTTCCCCTTGACGTTTATTATGATTCCCTACATCCTAATGAATTCATGAATAAGCAATACTAACCGAAATTACACATGACTAATTGAACAGATAATTAAATATAACTCAAATGGTTAAATGTTAGTAAATTTGATTATGATTGTATCTCGTATCTGCTGGGCGCCCCTCCGTTTAGATTCAGCTGCTATAAGGTACATATAAAGATGGATTTAGTAGGTTAATGTAATTAGTTAATTGCATATTTGACGAACTCAGAATAACCCTTTTTCTGGCAAAATTTGGCTCCTGCCTCCATCAAGTAAGCAGGGTGATCAGAAGTCAACCCAAAATTCGCACAGTCTTTTGGCACGGTTCAATTGATTGATACCTAAGTTATCGCGTCCCAATTGACCTTCCTTTCGCCATCATGCACTGCCTTCAGGTCTTCCTCCAAGCCCAGATACCTCCAAATTCCTACTCCTCCAAAGTTTACTATTTACTTAGGGCGAACCGGTTTCGTCCTATATGCAATCATATACTCACGGGTTTGTGTGGAGTTACGGGTCGTGAATCCTCCCTCCACGTTCAAGAAATGAGACGAGAGTGACCCGACAGTCCTAAAGCACTAATTGTAAGTGAGTTCGTTTCATTCAATGAACAGTACATAAAAAGATATATATGTAAACATACGTTTTGGGAAGGTTTATAACTCGCAATGCGAAACTACTTGCAACGCATCCCGAGCTCGGATCTCGCCCATCAAATTCTGCGAAATTTTCAGATTGATACCGAATATATACGTAAGAATAGTGTGAAATATAAATAAATATTAGTATAATAAGATCTTATCTGGCGATGTGTTCTGGAGATTCGCCATAACTCCAAGCTTTTGTTTGGTTTTGTTGACGGTTTTGTTTGAGAGATCCGCCATCTCTATGGTTTGATTAATGGTCCTTGTTACAGAAGCGAACACTGCCTTCTGTTGGTTGAACTGTATTTTTTTTTTCTTTCCCTCCCCTCCAATGTTCAACTTTTGATAAACTCTTGCTATCCCGTGATTCTCAATTGAATCATGTAAATCCTCATTACCCCTTATTAAGCTATCCCGTGATTTTTCAACTGTTTCATGTGAATCTTCAATACACCCTTTTGAACTGCTATAATAAATCTGTTAATTTTCAATTGCTTAGGTCTGTAGATACCTCGTTACGTTCAAATTAAAAATAGTGTTTAAATTTTTTTTTTTCTTTTTGCTCCTAATAATTGCGCAATATAATAATTTTATCCCGTTCCTAGAAGTTAATACCTAAGTACGATATCCACTAATCAAGGTCATTTTTTTTTTTTCTTTTTACTGTATTCGAACTAGTGCCCCAGTGACCGAATTATTTTGTAAACAATTTGAGCTTTGTAAACATTCTCTACGTCCTCGTGACCTAGATTCAAGCGTATGAGGTATGTTTACTTTAGACATTCCGGAGACGTGTGAGATGACTCTAAAATTTTCTTTGTTTGATAATGATGTACTTAGCGCAATTGTCTAGTCTGATACCCGATTACGTATACATATTTATTCATTTATATATACTTTGTCTCAATAAATAATTTATAATATTGATATGTATATACATAAATTTTATGATTGAAATAATTTCTAATATCATAACTTATTTCAAATGCTCTGGATTTTCTGAAATTATATTAATACATACATAACATTAAATATAAAATATTGATTTGTAAATTTATCACACATAACTACTTTTAATAGTTATTGATGAATTCAGAGGTAGGAATCGATACCCTTTTCCTCTTTTTATATAAGTGTTTTTCTTTTTTTTTTTTTTTTGATTATAATTTTCCTTGGGAACAAAAATTACATATATATATGTTTATATACTTACATATATAAATATAAAAAATATACTTATTATACTTATAATATTTTAATATAGTTACATATCACATATTAAGCGAGTAATATCTTGGTCAAATAATTAATCCAAATACCAATGTTTGCTCCATTCCGCTTTCTCCTTGGAATCTGTAAAATTTTATAACGGAAAAGACTTACCCCTACCAAGGTTTTTTTTCCGACCGGGAAATACACGGTAACCTTGCTGCGATTTTCCTAAATTAATTTTTTATTTTCCTAAATTTAATTAAATCTTTTTGACTTCAATTTTTTTTTTTTCATTTAATCTAATTAATTAAAATGATGTATGAACTCTATCGTTCTAAACTGTATTTTATCTCAAAACTCGTTGGTTAGATAACTCTTTAAATGATAGTTACTTCACGATTAATTTAGAGATGGTAAATTGTTGTTAAATTAAATTTTTATCCCTCCGAAATTTTTATGTATTAATAAAATATTATTTTGTTTTATTATTATTATTTAAGAGAATTAATTTAAATATTTATTATTTGTTAGAACACTTTCACTTAGATTGAACACACGTATTTAATTATAACTTCATCACGCTAAATTATCACATCACTTCAGTTATTTATTGCACTAATATTAAACGCGAAATTTCTAAGTTTAAAAATACGATATTAAGTGATTATAAAATCCGAATTTTCCACTAAAACAAATTGTATTTATCACGAGCACTTTTATTTTTCACAAGTAATTAATGCGTTGGCTTTAATTTTTATTTTTCACTGACTCTAACTGCAAAGTATTTTTTTTGTATATCACTGACTAGAATGTGAAATTTTTCTAAGTATCAAAATAATTATCACTTAGAATTTTTCAAATTTAAATCACCCACCGTTTCGTCACGTTCCGCGAAGTTACAAACTTTTCGACCACGACCGTAGACTGTCCTCAACTGGCATTTGTCTAGACTTTTATACCCCTCTCAGGTCCAAAAGATCGTATCTGAATCTCCTATAATAAACCAATCTAATTACTATCAACTCGTAATTTCTTGAAACCTCTCCATTATTGTCGAATGCGGTCTCTTTGTACGTTTTGCGTTTGATACTTTCAATTCTGTCTCGTACTCTCATACTTACAAGATCCGGATTTAGTAAGATCCATGTTTACTGGCCCAACTTCCTTTGTCCTGTTGTTCATACAAAATTAGCTTGAATTTAATAATTTTAAAGTTCTATTTTCATCTATTCCGTAACATGTCCGTGCGTACGGCATCTACCATATGTTCCAAATCTGTCCCCAAATTCGCCTATCAGAGATATCTTCATGTCGAAGTCTTTCTCGCAAATTGTTCATTTTTATTTTATTATTTTTCCACGAGTTTTTCTGTATTCTATATGAACCTTTCCATTTAAAACCGAATTTTCTCTATTTACGTCGTATATTTGAATTTTCCATTTTTCTCGAATTTTCTTTTATTCACGACACTCTTTCCATGAATTTCCTTATTTATTCTTACGCTATTGTTCATATCTCTATAGATTTTTATATTTCAAGCCGTATTTATTTTATTCACTGTTAATCTAAGATTTCCTTTGTTTTTCTCTGTCGTATCTCCTTTCCCCTCACTTCCCTGTACTTCCCTGATATAACCATATCGTTTTTTGATGTTTGCTGCCTCTTGGAAAATTTCATTTTCTATTTGTTATTAATAAATATATCATTTTTAACATCTTTATAGGAGATACCCCCACTTCGGCCCTTAAATTTCTGTCATTTTTATTGCTTCATAGAGAACGTCTTCCAAATTTTGTCCCGTTCTTACGCAAAATCCCATAAACCATATGCCTTGGCAGTTGTATACATTAATTCCTGTACCCACCTGGCAATAAATCCTTTTTTATTTCAGTGTCGTTAACTTTTACGAGAGTTCTTTAATGTAAATATTTCATAAGACCCATGATAATTTTTATTACCTTTTTAACGGCTAATTGCCCTTATATAAACAATTTTCATGTTCGAATATTCCTTGTTTATCACAACAAAATACATCTGGGATCGACAATCATTGTAATGCCTCATTTTTTTTCTGCAATCGCGTACTATGTTACTCTATAAACTCCATTTTAATTACGTAAAATGACTCCTTTTCCTGAGTTTTTCTATCGCAATGTTTTCAGCATTTTCCACTCCCCTCCGTACTGCACTCTATTTCTTCTCTAACACTTGTTACTGCTCTAGACATCTGAAATATACCCTCGCCTATTCTTTAAAACTCTCATTTTTTTTTTTGACGTTTCCTCCCTAAATCTTTCATCGTAATATCCTAGCTCCGTCTAGAATTGATAACAATAATTTTCCATTGTTTTTTCAACATTTCCATTTCCTTTAGCACGTTTTCCCTCGAATCGATCATCTCCGGTCGTCACAAACAATCGTATTATAGATGAAAATCTCCCTAACATCTTACAATACGTTTTCGTCACTTGCTTTGCAATTTTTCACTTAAACTTTTGCATCGTGTTTACGTGTATCCTTTTTTTCCGCACCTGATATGTTTTAATGCGTTCGAGAACTAGGGTTTCTGATCCCTGGAATGTACCGGTTAATGATAACATTTCTTGGGGTCATCGTTCTTTTGTCCCTGAACAGATTATTTCTTCCCATGGAGTTTATTCACCTCTCGGTTTGGTGGGAACGTCAAACTCATTAATCACATTACTAATTGCTAAGTCCAAAGGTCGTTCCTTTGTTCTAAAAATGGGTTCGGCCCTCTTCCCGTTGATAGGCTGAATTGGTTTTTAATCGCTTTTGCTGCAGTTCAATTGGCTGTCAATATATCTCGGTCTAAAGTATATTGGGGAGCCCCTGTTTCTGATTATTTGTTGATACCATCTGTGATCCTTTCATCAATACTCGTCTCACCTTGTCTAATTATAGATCCCTACCGTAAATATGAATTCACTTTACTCTAATCCGATAGATGTCGTAGACGTGTCCGTTTTATAAGTAATTGATATTTTCTTTTTAAATTAAAGTGGGAAGCTACGATATTTCCTAATTTTCACTGTTGATCAATGCAATTCATCACAGTTCCCTCCTCTGAACTCAATTTGCTGTGGCTAACGTTGTATTTTATTTTAATGTCCTCTTCTTTTTTTTTTTTTTTTTTTTTTTTTTTTTTTTTTTTTTTTTTTTTTTTTTTTTTTTTTTTTTTTTTTTTTTTCGTTAGACACCGAAATTGTGTTCAAATTTAGACTAGCTATCTTCCCCTCCTCATTTGGTTATCCCCTATCTCTACTCCGTGTCATATTACTTCCTATCTCCCCCTCCTCATTTTGTTATCCCCTATCTTTTTTCCGTATCCTATTACTTCCTATCTCCCCCTCCTCATTCTGTTATCCCCTATCTCTTTTCCGTATCCTATTACTTCCTATCTCCCCCTCCTCATTCTGTTATCCCCTATCTCTTTTCCGTATCCTATTACTTCCTATCTCCCCCTCCTCATTCTGTTCGGATTGTTAACAATCTTGAATTTGAATCTCATTGTATTCTTTATTTTCTTTTCGCGTAGATTTTACTTTATGAAATTTTCTTTAATTTTGATAGTTTCAAAATTAATTTCTTTTTGCTGGAACACGCCCCTCGACTCGCGTGTTTTGGTGGTCCCCAACCAAATTGGACTAAGACCTCCCTTACAATGATTTAAGTAAAGATTGTTTACAATCTCGCGGCCTTTCGAACAACTGAAAAGCGGGTGGTCTCTTGGTGTGCAATTAATTGTTTTTTGTTTTGTAAGTATGAATATTTTTTGTGAAATGTGTGTTTTCGCACGACCTCACCCAATCCGACAATCAGTGGTATACATGTTTCATATAAATTTTCCAGCATTTTTTTTTTTCTTTATTTATTTAAACTTTATTTTATAATTCTTAATTTCTAATTATAATTTCTTAATTCATCCAAAGTTGTTCTAGCCTAAGTGTTGTCCACTCTAATATTTAAATTTTTATAAATGTTCTTTATTATCCTCAAATTGGTTCAGCGTTCCTTTTTTCCTTTTTTTTTTTTTTCGAAATCTAAAATATTTATACCTTAATTCAAATGTTACCTTTTTATCTCTATACTTAATGTCTACCCTATATCTATAGATAAACTTTCTTATTTCAATATTTCAAAAAAAAAATCCCTAAGCATTGTTTATTTTTTTTTTTCAAAATGTCCCTTTTGTGTGCCATATAATATCTCTAATTCTCTCCTTTTGAGTGTTCTTACTTATCTAACTTTTTTTTTTTTTTCTCACTAACACATAAAAAAAAGTCAAATTTTTTTTCCAACTAGAAAATCAAAATTAACGAATTTATTTGCCTTACTCTATTTCAATAATTGAATATGATTGTCGCTTATTAAGAACTTGTCCACTCACCCTCAAAGACTTGACGACGATCCGCCCCTCGCAAGCAATCTGATAATCTAATATTTTAGTAATTTTCTTTCTTCCCCCTCCCCAATTATAATGTACCCTAACATATTTTTATTTGTATTTCTCAATCGTTTATTTATTTATTAACATTTACAAATATTTGTAAACTTCGCACTCTATCCGTTGATTTCCACTAACTGTAAACCTGATTTTTGTTTCTTATTACTTGTGTAATATCTAGCTAAATGTAAAGCGCTATAATCTCCTTTTATCCCCCGAGTTGGCTGCGACCATTAGCTCCTTCCCGGCTGTAGTTATTGTAGAATTTTCTTTTGGTGAACTGTTAACTTCGGTGCACTTGCTGCAACTAGCGTTTTCGCCCACACTTTCAATTGCGTGTATCCTCCTTTTTATGGCGCGGTAACGGTCACGGTATTTGTCCTTCTTGCTGGATTCCTCCCCACTCCTCTTCTTCATGTTCCGTTCTTCTGGTGTACATACCATTGTATCTAGTTTTCGTAGAAACTCAGCGGCGACAATCTCATCTCCTGATTGCCCCGAAAACCATAGCGATTGAATTTCCTTCGGATAATGTCTCATAATTTCGTCAACTATGCCCAACGGTGTGTCAGTAATCTTTAAAGCCTTCGCTAGCTCCCAATAGTTTGCGAAATGAGTGAGCATGGATATATTTTTCTTGGCATCATATACCCCTTCTGCAAGACGACGGCGAACTTCATTTTTCTTTATGTCTCCCCAATAGGTAGCTAAAAAATCTCGTTCGAAATCTAACATAGTCTCCCATCGTTTATTGTACAATTTTGCCCACGATTTAGCTTCCCCTTTCAAATTTTCCCGTACGACGACTATAGGATCCGTTCGTTTCACTTTTCTAGTGTATTCTTTTAAATCTTCTAGGAAACTAATGGGATTTTGATTTCCACCGGAGAATGATGGTCGTTCCTGCTGTGGTAACATTTCCACTACTTGGAGAACGCTTTTCGGCGCACTATCCTCTCCTATCACCGCCACTGTTGCTGGGATTTCCAGTTGTTTCTCGAGTTCCTGCATCTTATTGACGAGCGGTGCCAAAGCTGCCTGAATTATTGTAGTTATATCTCCTATGTTTATTGTTGAAGTCTCGGTTGTGACATTTTCCCCGATTGCTGTCACTAAAGCCTGGGCTCGCCTACTTGTCCCACGTTTCCCAACCATTTTCTTTATTTTCCGAGTGTCGCCTGGTTAATGTTTATATTTTATCTTATTAAGCGACAACCTTATAATCTCTATTTTAGTTTCCTAAATTACCTTATGTAAATTATGTTGCCTTCCTTATTCTATTTATTTACTTATTTTATTTTTTTTTTCAATTTTCTCGTTTTTCTATATTTTTTATTTTATTTTTTTATTTTTCCTTTTACTTCGTTAACTTTTCTTGTTCCTTTTCCTCGGGTTTTTCCTGTAACATACCATGTGTGAGTCTCTCTTCACACTCTCGCTTATTTTCGCCCTGTTCCTCCGATTTTGTGTCGGTCTCCCCCTCTGGCTGAACGACTTCTATCATATCCTCGACTCGTAACTTAGACCTCTTTGAACGTCTAAATATCTCCCGTAATTCATCTCCCGACGGTATTTCTTTAGCTTCTAATTCCGTCGCATCCACTTTCCTTTTTTCCGCCATTTTTTGTTTAAAATTTTTAATGAATTTAACTCAATACCAACTATTTATTATAAATATACCTATATATATTTATAATTTATTTTATTTTTTTTTTTTTTTGGAACCTGTCCCCCTATAAAACACAATATTTTTAATTATTTATATTTGTTTGCATGATGATTGTAACCCAAATTAGATCAACTCTACCATCACTCTTCATTTCAATTAAATGTAGGTAATTGCAAAAAAAACGGAATGAATATTGTTACTCCAATGTTAATGAATATCCCGTGATTTTCGTTCAACCAATAATTACTCATTGTTTAGAATGCCAACCATTCCTTCAAGTTCCGCAATACCTACGATATTTTCGCAAAATCTGTTTAGAGTTCGCAATACCTATCTTGATGTTATTTCGTCAAATCCCCTCCTTTTTTTTGGTCCGAATGATCAAATGTTCCCTTAAATAGGTATATACCTATAAAACATTCGTCTGTGATATTAAAGCTCTCAACTCGACACTATCCCCAATCAAATATTTTATGTTATTTTTATTTTATGTTCCTTATCTTTTATGTTATGACTTTTTATGTGATAATCCTCACATACAAACCCACAACATTAACTATAAACAAAGGGTCACTTTATGTAGGTAAGTTCCCCCGTTTTTATCTGTAAAGTCTGTTTATTTTTTCCGTAACCGAGTGTTGATATTATTTTCGAGTTTGTTTATTCTACAATCTCTTATAGAGATACGCGTTACCCCGATGTCACCTACTTCAAAATTTTTCGATGTTTTGTTATCACTTTCGATGCTTAGGTTATCAATCTTTCGATGCTTACAAACACCGCGGTATCTCGTATCAGATTGTTTACATTACGATCATTAACATTCTGGATTCAGGAATGTCAATACCATTATTCTATCAATTTATGGCCTGCCTTGAATAAACTGTTTACGCTTGTATCTGACCTACATTCTTTGTTACGATATTTATAACCTCATAAGCAATCAACAAATTCATGGTCACTTGATTTAACTTTATATCGACACTTTTATAAATTATTTTAAAACATGTAGAGTTTATTCGTTAACACTTTTTTTTATATTTAAATGTATTGTTTATATATTTATTTTCGTATATTTATTTATTTATTTATATATTTTTTTCGTGTTTATTTAACGGCGCACTGTTCTGATTTTTATTTTATTTTTATTATCACTTCATTTAACATAACGTCCTACTTATTATTATTATTATTATTTTTTTTTTCACTTTTTTTTTTTTTGCAATAGATTGACCAATAAAAGTTTTTTTTTTTTTTTTTTTTCTAAAACAACTTGTAAAACTCTGATCTCCTGGTCACGGCACCAGTTGTGATGTTTGTCTTTTTTCTACTCTCTTATATTTGTCTGTATTTTATTTACTCCTGGTCACGGCACCAGTTGTGATGTTTGTCTTTTCTCTCTTATTTAACTCTCCTTTCATCGGCAAGACAGTTGTAATATTCTCGCCTTTTCTCTTGGCTCTGATCGATATTTAAATTCTTAAGGCTTTGCATATGTGTGGTGGGGATGGAAAATTCCTCCCCTACGTCACACAAGCCCTTATAAAATTGGACCCTTATTTCCTCTGATAACTACAGAAAGCTACTTAAAGCTCCCTTGTACTACATACCTTTAGCGATATATGTACTTAACTAATAAATACGTTATTTACGACTTTGAACGTAAATATTTTCGTATTTAGGTTGTAATTAAACTCCATCAAACGTTGTGTAATTTTTTGATTTATGATATAGAACTTTAATTACTTTAAATTTTGTGATAACCCTCTTGATTCTAAACAGAGTGTTGAATTTCAAACTGTATTGGTCTCTCTCTTGCAAATTTAACCTTAAGTAATTTCTCTAAATGAACTAACTTCCCCTTGACGTTTATTATGATTCCCTACATCCTAATGAATTCATGAATAAGCAATACTAACCGAAATTACACATGACTAATTGAACAGATAATTAAATATAACTCAAATGGTTAAATGTTAGTAAATTTGATTATGATTGTATCTCGTATCTGCTGGGCGCCCCTCCGTTTAGATTCAGCTGCTATAAGGTACATATAAAGATGGATTTAGTAGGTTAATGTAATTAGTTAATTGCATATTTGACGAACTCAGAATAACCCTTTTTCTGGCAAAATTTGGCTCCTGCCTCCATCAAGTAAGCAGGGTGATCAGAAGTCAACCCAAAATTCGCACAGTCTTTTGGCACGGTTCAATTGATTGATACCTAAGTTATCGCGTCCCAATTGACCTTCCTTTCGCCATCATGCACTGCCTTCAGGTCTTCCTCCAAGCCCAGATACCTCCAAATTCCTACTCCTCCAAAGTTTACTATTTACTTAGGGCGAACCGGTTTCGTCCTATATGCAATCATATACTCACGGGTTTGTGTGGAGTTACGGGTCGTGAATCCTCCCTCCACGTTCAAGAAATGAGACGAGAGTGACCCGACAGGCCTAAAGCACTAATTGTAAGTGAGTTCGTTTCATTCAATGAACAGTACATAAAAAGATATATATGTAAACATACGTTTTGGGAAGGTTTATAACTCGCAATGCGAAACTACTTGCAACGCATCCCGAGCTCGGATCTCGCCCATCAAATTCTGCGAAATTTTCAGATTGATACCGAATATATACGTAAGAATAGTGTGAAATATAAATAAATATTAGTATAATAAGATCTTATCTGGCGATGTGTTCTGGAGATTCGCCATAACTCCAAGCTTTTGTTTGGTTTTGTTGACGGTTTTGTTTGAGAGATCCGCCATCTCTATGGTTTGATTAATGGTCCTTGTTACAGAAGCGAACACTGCCTTCTGTTGGTTGAACTGTATTTTTTTTTTTCTTTCCCTCCCCTCCAATGTTCAACTTTTGATAAACTCTTGCTATCCCGTGATTCTCAATTGAATCATGTAAATCCTCATTACCCCTTATTAAGCTATCCCGTGATTTTTCAACTGTTTCATGTGAATCTTCAATACACCCTTTTGAACTGCTATAATAAATCTGTTAATTTTCAATTGCTTAGGTCTGTAGATACCTCGTTACGTTCAAATTAAAAATAGTGTTTAAATTTTTTTTTTTCTTTTTGCTCCTAATAATTGCGCAATATAATAATTTTATCCCGTTCCTAGAAGTTAATACCTAAGTACGATATCCACTAATCAAGGTCATTTTTTTTTTTCTTTTTACTGTATTCGAACTAGTGCCCCAGTGACCGAATTATTTTGTAAACAATTTGAGCTTTGTAAACATTCTCTACGTCCTCGTGACCTAGATTCAAGCGTATGAGGTATGTTTACTTTAGACATTCCGGAGACGTGTGAGATGACTCTAAAATTTTCTTTGTTTGATAATGATGTACTTAGCGCAATTGTCTAGTCTGATACCCGATTACGTATACATATTTATTCATTTATATATACTTTGTCTCAATAAATAATTTATAATATTGATATGTATATACATAAATTTTATGATTGAAATAATTTCTAATATCATAACTTATTTCAAATGCTCTGGATTTTCTGAAATTATATTAATACATACATAACATTAAATATAAAATATTGATTTGTAAATTTATCACACATAACTACTTTTAATAGTTATTGATGAATTCAGAGGTAGGAATCGATACCCTTTTCCTCTTTTTATATAAGTGTTTTTCTTTTTTTTTTTTTTTTGATTATAATTTTCCTTGGGAACAAAAATTACATATATATATGTTTATATACTTACATATATAAATATAAAAAATATACTTATTATACTTATAATATTTTAATATAGTTACATATCACATATTAAGCGAGTAATATCTTGGTCAAATAATTAATCCAAATACCAATGTTTGCTCCATTCCGCTTTCTCCTTGGAATCTGTAAAATTTTATAACGGAAAAGACTTACCCCTACCAAGGTTTTTTTTCCGACCGGGAAATACACGGTAACCTTGCTGCGATTTTCCTAAATTAATTTTTTATTTTCCTAAATTTAATTAAATCTTTTTGACTTCAATTTTTTTTTTTTCATTTAATCTAATTAATTAAAATGATGTATGAACTCTATCGTTCTAAACTGTATTTTATCTCAAAACTCGTTGGTTAGATAACTCTTTAAATGATAGTTACTTCACGATTAATTTAGAGATGGTAAATTGTTGTTAAATTAAATTTTTATCCCTCCGAAATTTTTATGTATTAATAAAATATTATTTTGTTTTATTATTATTATTTAAGAGAATTAATTTAAATATTTATTATTTGTTAGAACACTTTCACTTAGATTGAACACACGTATTTAATTATAACTTCATCACGCTAAATTATCACATCACTTCAGTTATTTATTGCACTAATATTAAACGCGAAATTTCTAAGTTTAAAAATACGATATTAAGTGATTATAAAATCCGAATTTTCCACTAAAACAAATTGTATTTATCACGAGCACTTTTATTTTTCACAAGTAATTAATGCGTTGGCTTTAATTTTTATTTTTCACTGACTCTAACTGCAAAGTATTTTTTTTGTATATCACTGACTAGAATGTGAAATTTTTCTAAGTATCAAAATAATTATCACTTAGAATTTTTCAAATTTAAATCACCCACCGTTTCGTCACGTTCCGCGAAGTTACAAACTTTTCGACCACGACCGTAGACTGTCCTCAACTGGCATTTGTCTAGACTTTTATACCCCTCTCAGGTCCAAAAGATCGTATCTGAATCTCCTATAATAAACCAATCTAATTACTATCAACTCGTAATTTCTTGAAACCTCTCCATTATTGTCGAATGCGGTCTCTTTGTACGTTTTGCGTTTGATACTTTCAATTCTGTCTCGTACTCTCATACTTACAAGATCCGGATTTAGTAAGATCCATGTTTACTGGCCCAACTTCCTTTGTCCTGTTGTTCATACAAAATTAGCTTGAATTTAATAATTTTAAAGTTCTATTTTCATCTATTCCGTAACATGTCCGTGCGTACGGCATCTACCATATGTTCCAAATCTGTCCCCAAATTCGCCTATCAGAGATATCTTCATGTCGAAGTCTTTCTCGCAAATTGTTCATTTTTATTTTATTATTTTTCCACGAGTTTTTCTGTATTCTATATGAACCTTTCCATTTAAAACCGAATTTTCTCTATTTACGTCGTATATTTGAATTTTCCATTTTTCTCGAATTTTCTTTTATTCACGACACTCTTTCCATGAATTTCCTTATTTATTCTTACGCTATTGTTCATATCCCTATAGATTTTTATATTTCAAGCCGTATTTATTTTATTCACTGTTAATCTAAGATTTCCTTTGTTTTTCTCTGTCGTATCTCCTTTCCCCTCACTTCCCTGTACTTCCCTGATATAACCATATCGTTTTTTGATGTTTGCTGCCTCTTGGAAAATTTCATTTTCTATTTGTTATTAATAAATATATCATTTTTAACATCTTTATAGGAGATACCCCCACTTCGGCCCTTAAATTTCTGTCATTTTTATTGCTTCATAGAGAACGCCTTCCAAATTTTGTCCCGTTCTTACGCAAAATCCCATAAACCATATGCCTTGGCAGTTGTATACATTAATTCCTGTACCCACCTGGCAATAAATCCTTTTTTATTTCAGTGTCGTTAACTTTTACGAGAGTTCTTTAATGTAAATATTTCATAAGACCCATGATAATTTTTATTACCTTTTTAACGGCTAATTGCCCTTATATAAACAATTTTCATGTTCGAATATTCCTTGTTTATCACAACAAAATACATCTGGGATCGACAACCATTGTAATGCCTCATTTTTTTTCTGCAATCGCGTACTATGTTACTCTATAAACTCCATTTTAATTACGTAAAATGACTCCTTTTCCTGAGTTTTTCTATCGCAATGTTTTCAGCATTTTCCACTCCCCTCCGTACTGCACTCTATTTCTTCTCTAACACTTGTTACTGCTCTAGACATCTGAAATATACCCTCGCCTATTCTTTAAAACTCTCATTTTTTTTTTTGACGTTTCCTCCCTAAATCTTTCATCGTAATATCCTAGCTCCGTCTAGAATTGATAACAATAATTTTCCATTGTTTTTTCAACATTTCCATTTCCTTTAGCACGTTTTCCCTCGAATCGATCATCTCCGGTCGTCACAAACAATCGTATTATAGATGAAAATCTCCCTAACATCTTACAATACGTTTTCGTCACTTGCTTTGCAATTTTTCACTTAAACTTTTGCATCGTGTTTACGTGTATCCTTTTTTTCCGCACCTGATATGTTTTAATGCGTTCGAGAACTAGGGTTTCTGATCCCTGGAATGTACCGGTTAATGATAACATTTCTTGGGGTCATCGTTCTTTTGTCCCTGAACAGATTATTTCTTCCCATGGAGTTTATTCACCTCTCGGTTTGGTGGGAACGTCAAACTCATTAATCACATTACTAATTGCTAAGTCCAAAGGTCGTTCCTTTGTTCTAAAAATGGGTTCGGCCCTCTTCCCGTTGATAGGCTGAATTGGTTTTTAATCGCTTTTGCTGCAGTTCAATTGGCTGTCAATATATCTCGGTCTAAAGTATATTGGGGAGCCCCTGTTTCTGATTATTTGTTGATACCATCTGTGATCCTTTCATCAATACTCGTCTCACCTTGTCTAATTATAGATCCCTACCGTAAATATGAATTCACTTTACTCTAATCCGATAGATGTCGTAGACGTGTCCGTTTTATAAGTAATTGATATTTTCTTTTTAAATTAAAGTGGGAAGCTACGATATTTCCTAATTTTCACTGTTGATCAATGCAATTCATCACAACACTATAAATGTTCTTGAATAAATCATTAAAATAGTACCTACCTGATTTTTCTCTTCTGATTTCCATTATTAGTGGTATTTAAACGAAGTGGAAGAAAATTGTTTTTTTAAGTTTTTTGTGATCAACAAGTTTTAAGCTGGCTTTAGTCCAAAGCTCTTTCAGTTCCCACGAAAGTTGTTAAATTAATTAAAAAAGTACATTATTGAATAAGTTTGAACATTTTAAGTTTTTTGTTATTATCATATTGGTTATAATTAGCAATAAGGAAAACAATGTCACTCAGGGCCTATTTCATATTTGTAGAAGCTGTGTGGAGTGTCTTTTTTGAAAAAGGAGGGAGAAGAAGTTCTGGAAAGGAAAAATGCGTGAAAGGTGGGTAGGAATGTGGGGGTCAGTTTGCCCAGGAGTGCCACATTCAGTCAGTTTGCCACATTCCTCACACTGCGGTGCAAGGCGATGGGTCTAGAGAGTCCGACTGGAGAGGACAAAAAGTCGCCCTCGACCAGTCTTTCCCGATCTGACCCGCCACGCAGTAGGTTGGCAAACGCATCCGCCTCTAACAGTTCTTCTTCTTTCGTATGGTGAGGGTCAGAGGGGTGACATCTAGGTCTGCGACCCACTCTACAGCCTCAGGCGTTGCTCTATGGATCTCATCAATTCCGCCGGGGATTAAATGGAGCGGGCATTCGTTGGCCACATGTTCGGTGGTCTGCACCACACCATATTCAAACATCGCCGACTCTTTAAGGTCCCATCCGTGCATCATGTCAGCACAACGGCTATGGGAGCACCTTATCCTATTGATGGCGGTCCAGAGCTTGCGAGGCAATGAGAACCCAGGCTGTCTCTCAGTGGGGTCTCCAACACTTGAACCCAGGCACCTCTGCTAAGTCACCATATATATTGAACCTCCTGGGGTGATCTATGACAGGGATATTGGTTTTCCAACAAAAGGTTCCAGGGGCAGCGGTACCCATACCCACCTCACAAAATGAATGGCGGTAAAGAGCCTGTTAAGAAAAGCAAGAGTAAAAATAAAGCCAAAATGTCTTCAACTGAATTTCTCGTGTAAGGAGGTACTAAATAGAATGTGTTTGCCGTCGTAACGGGGCGACAAACGCGAAGAGATTGGTCCCGCTCCCGCGGAAACCCATTCCCGCTTCGTGCGTATCAATCGGCCGCCCCCGCTCCCGCCCCCGCCCTCCCAATCCCCGCCCTACACTATCCGGGTACCCGAAACCCGCAACCCGCCATACGGGCAACCAAATTATTTGCGCGCCCCAAATTTGAGCCACATCGAATTATAGGCGGCGATATGAGGAAAGAATTTTTTGGAAAATCGAAAAATGTTGACAAATGTTGAAAAATGGACAAGATATGGTTTAGAAATTTTAAAAATCCAATCATCTAATGAAAAAGTAGGTATGTTTCACATACAAGTCGAAAAAACAGTTTTTTATGTTAATACAATGAGACTACAGCATCCCCAATTAGGGTATTTTGTGAGGCCAAGAGTAGTTGGGAAGGTGCCGCAAATACACAATACTTCTTCAAATATGTATATCAAATTTATTTTGAGGCACCATATTGATTCAAAATTAAAAGAATTTCTACGTTTGCGTAGCTCTTGAAACATATCCGTTTTATCGATATTAAAAAGTGGTTAAAACAAATAAATTCTTTTAATTTTGAATACTGAATATTATATTGAATTAATAAATAGAGAAATAAAACAAATTATTCAAACAAAATTTACTAGCACACGCCGGGATGCGATCGTACACGCGACCTTCGGACTTGTTGCCAAGGATCGTTGCTCAACCACGAAGGCCGTCAAGAAGTGTTTTTATAATCGAATTTTGTTTCGATTTCACATTTTGGACGTATTACAATATAAATAAAATGATATAATATCATTATTCAAACAGTATCCTTCATGTTCTATTTTGGAAGGAAATACCTTTCCCAGAAATATGAGCCAATAACACACGGAAATAAGAAAAACAACCCGCGCGCCTCTTAGAACGATCGTTACGTTTATTTATTTACGCGGCTCCACGGGCAGAGCCGGGCAGAACAGGGGCAGCTTCGCCCTCACCTAGGTTCCTTAGAGGCCTTATTCTTAACTCCAGTTATCGCTGAATTACCGCCATTACCGTTTTTTATTTTAATTTTCGTTACGACAGTCCTGCCCGAGAAAGTAGGATTATTCAACTCTATTTGTGGGGGCTTCCAGCCCAAGTATGAAGAAGGAATGAAGCGGGGCATGAGAAGAAAAGGGAGAAGATTATTTAGAGCCTGACTCTTCAGATCTGGTCACTAAAATCAAATTCATTTCAGGATTAGAGAATCTTATGATTTAAATTTATTTAAAGGTTAGAAAGAAAATATAATGAAGACTCTTCTTCTAGGAGTTTGAAGAATTATTTCAAAAATCTGTGAAATATGAAGACGGAATCTCCTGTACAATAAAAGAATCAATAATTAAATTCGGGTTTGGCAGATTTCTGCCATCCCATTTTTTTGGAAGACAATAATCAATGGGAAACGAAAATGGATTAAAAAAAATATTAGTAGAAGGACCTGGCATTGCCCGGGAACAGAGGTTTTGGAAATCAGATGTTAGACAGATGTAATTCTCCTCTCTTATTTATAAGTCAAGTGCACAAAATTTCATCGTGAAGAATAAAAATTTTGATTTAAGGGATGGGAAAAGGGAGTTGGGAGGTTTTTCGGATTCTCATGTAGACAGTGTCCTTAAAAAAACAGTCAAAACCGTAGATTTGTTTAAAAAACAAACTGACACCGGGACATTTTTCATTGAATTTACCTTTATTACAAGCAATAATTGTCAGCCTGAAACACTCATTTACATTGAAAAATCTTCCGAGAAAAGATACTTGCCGCCAACGGGACTTGAACCCGTGTCCTTCCGATTGCCGATCGAATGCTCTGACCACTGAGCTATGGGGGCTTATCAAATACCCGCCAAATAATTCAATATATAGTAGTGTTTCATTCAACAATTACTGCTTGTTATATTTTTTCCACCTGAAAACAACCAACTTTATTTTTGCGAGAAAGACATTGTTAGTGTTAAATCCCTCGCTAGGTGGCGTCGAGACAAATTATGTCTGCATTTATTGGGGAAATACTTAAACTTGTTAAATATTAATTATTATTTTTTTAATTTATAAACTAACGTTTAGACCAGATTTTTATGCATAGCACAAAGGGTAACAATTATTACAAGCAATAATTGTCAGCCTGAAACACTCATTTACATTGAAAAATCTTCCGAGAAAAGATACTTGCCGCCAACGGGACTTGAACCCGTGTCCTTCCGATTGCCGGTCGAATGCTCTGACCATTGAGCTATGGGGGCTTATCAAATACCCGCCAAATAATTCAATATATAGTAGTGTTTCATTCAACAATTACTGCTTGTTATTTAACAATTTGGCGGCAAGTATCTTTTCTCGGAAGATTTTTCAATATAAATGAGTGTTTCAGGCTGACAATTATTGCTTGTAATAATTGTTACCCTTTGTGCTATGCATAAAAATCTTGTCTAAACGTTAGTTTATAAATTAAAAAATAATAATTAGAATTTACCTTTTTTTACATTAGCTCCACACAGAAGGCTCTGAGGAAAATAATTTCCCTCGGGGCCTATGTAATCTTCGGGGATGCTGTGTGGAGGATCTTTTTACGGAAGGGAAGGTTAGGAAGTTCTGGGAAGGAAAGGGGTATGAGGGGGGGGGGAGTAGAACTTTGGGGGTCTGTGTGTTCAGGAGTGACGGACGTATGAATCCATCTCTCCGACTGCGGTGCAAGGCGATGGGTCGAGAAAGTCCGGCTGGAAAGGTCAAAATGCCTCCCTGAACCAGTCTCTCCCTATCCGGTCCGCCACGCAGCAGGTGGGTAGACGCATCCACCGCCCGGATCTGGACAAACTTCACACCATGAACCCGAGCGCCCCTACTAAGTCACTAAACGTTGCGAACCACTTGGGGTGACTTATGGCAAAGGTGTTAGGTATCCAATAAGTGGTTCCCCGGGCGGTGGCCTCCCAAATTATGAATTACCTTTTATCTAGTTTTTTAACGTGAATACCGCACTAGAATCACTTACTTCTAACATCAACAATGCTAATGCCATCCCCAATTACAGTATGTTGTAGGGTTGAAGGTAGAGGTAAAAAGAAGACGAGGAGAGAAAGATCGGTACCTGAATATTTTGATTTGTTTACTAAATACGGCTAATATGGAATGCATGTTTGAATCAATCAAAGTGTGATGCCACACCCTTCTATGAAGCTCCAACATAAATACCTCTTGATTTCTCCTCCGAGATTTAATTTTCTCTCAGACCTGCAGGTACTAAAGACGCGCTCGTTATCGAAACGTCTTAGATTCTCAGATTACCTGCAAAGCTCAATTCTGAATAAGGTCGCTTACTACAGACAAAGGCAGGTGATTGAAAACACTGCAGGTGCTTGCTGGCTGTATGAGATGTATAGGAGGTATGTTGGGTATGTATGGTATAAGGCCTGCCGTTTGCCTAGAAGCTGTCGATACGGGCGGGGAATAGAGGGCCGGGACGTGTTCCCAATGCTTCAAAAAATCAATTCCCGCACGATTTGAGATATTATCGCCCGTTAAATTAATCATCGAAGGAAATTTAATTTAACCGAACCCTTCCATTGGTAGTTTTCGCAGTGAAGCATTGAATAAATAAAAACACCGATTTAGAAAATTGGTATATGATCAACGATAAAAAACCAACATAACGTGGTTGAAAAAACATCACGTAACTGTCGTGCTTTTCCGTGTTATTTTTTAAATACATATTTTTACTCCATCCAGAAGGCCATGGGGTATAATTGGTCATGAATTCCCTCAGTGTGGGTCATCTTTGGGGATGCTGTGGGGAAGGTTTTTTTAGGGAGGAAGTGAACCTAGGTCTTGAAGAGATCCGTATGTTAGTTGGGAGGTAATACAGAAGCCGACAAAATCGTTCCACAGACTTGTTCAATGCAAGAACGGTCGTAACAGCGACCCATTGTGACAATTATCTACAGTGTAATTGTTGGACACGCAATTGGAGTGTTTGAGGCCCCGCAACTGCGCACAAAAAAAGAAGATGGAGAGATAAGAAATTACGAATGTTAGAGGAGAGCGCTTGTATTTAAAGTGACAAAATCGATGCGAAAATTGTGAAAATGTTTAATAAAATACGACTCGTTTAAAATAGAGCAAACATATTGCGAGGGTTAATGACTGTGCACCGGTGTCGAAGGGATCAATGAAACTAGTTCCTCGGAGCATCTTTCATTGAAATACCGGTATCACAAGAATTCTAAGAAGCATTCCCATTCTAAATGCTCCAAAGATTGTAATTTATTTTCGTCTCAGTTACGGTAAGGGAATCTATCAAACGGCCTGTTCGTTTTGCACAGGTAAAATCTTAACATTAGATTATTCAAATACGATTGATTAATTTAACAACGTTACTAATTAAATGAAATTCCCTTGAGTTTTAACGAGGGTTAAATAATGATAAAATAGGTTATGAAGGTATTTCTGATCCCTTCCCCGAAAACCTGTTTATTAATTCATTGCATTTCACATTTTTGATCCATTTATACAGAGTCGGAATGTGGAAAACTGTTTTCTGTAAAATTTGGTCACGTGACCATGAGGCTGAAAATTTTTCCTTTTTTAGCATGTGAAGCTCGATTGAAACGTGGGTTACTACAAAATTGATAGCAATCGTGCCAAAACGTTATAACTAGAACTGGATTCTACACTTACCACTTATTTTGAAAGCTGTATATTGCACGTACAATTTTAAATTTATTAAATTTATTTTTTACGTTTTCTATTATATGTCTTGTAAAATGGCTTATTTTGCGCCCCGATCGACCATTATCTTAATATATAAAACAAAGTCGAGTTAGTTGAAAATGAGACAAACGGTGAACATATATCTGCACCCCTCCAAAGAAAAAATACAAGAATTATTATTACAAGCAATAATTGTCAGCCTGAAACACTCATTTACATTGAAAAATCTTCCGAGAAAAGATACTTGCCGCCAACGGGACTTGAACCCGTGTCCTTCCGATTGCCGGTCGAATGCTCTGACCACTGAGCTATGGGGGCTTATCAAATACCTGCCAAATAATTCAATATATACTAGTGTTTCATTCAACAATTACTGCTTGTTATATTTTTTCCCACCTGAAAACAACCAACCCTTTGTGCTATGCATAAAAATCTTGTCTAAACGTTAGTTTATAAATTAAAAAAGAACAATAATTATAATAAATATCCCTCACACGTATAAAGAAAATGAAACGCGATTCCCGTAAGTAAGTTGAAAAGTAAGAAAATCACAAATATATAAATCCGTTCACAATGCCATCTCTGATGCTGAAAAAAACAAAACACGGACAGTTGCGCGTCGTTAATGGCTTCATTGTGTAATTTTGAACTTAATAAAAAACTGTATTTAATTCAGCTAATAAGTTAACATAACACTTATTGATTCTGAGGCGGTACAAAATTCTCCGGGTCAGCTTGTTATTATTAAAAATGTAAATCAGCGTGTAAATTAATTAAGATTTAAAAATTTCCCCGGGAACATTTACTTTATTAATCAATTTATTCAAATTAAAGGCTTCTTATTCAAGTTTTTAAAGTAACAAATTTAGTTAACAATTATAATATAAATACATGTAGTAATATTGAAGTTTAGATACTTCACCAACCTACTAAAGTTTGGTATAGGTGAATTTAGTAGGACTTAAGTAATAAAGTGGTTTTAAACTATGTTTGTTTTTGGTTGTAATTATTAATTTAACAGTTGTTCAATTTGTTTCAGCCATTTACTTCAGCTAACAAAACAAGCATCCGATATTTTTGTTTTTAATTGATATTCGATATCTTCAGATTTCACTTTTCGAGAAATTATTAATTAAATACTATGCCGGCAAAATCTTATCTGAGAACAGGACGTTTATTAGAAATTATTTTAACATTTGATGGACGTTAAATTGAAATTGCGCGGTTTATTACATTTTAATAAAAGATTTGTGTTTAAACAGCTATTCACAACTTTATTTATTATAGTGCCGCAATAATGTTAGAATCGAATCTAATAATTTCAAACTTTGGAAGAGAGAACGTAAACCGCGAATAAAATTATATCAGCCTTAAAGGAGTAAATCTGTTCTGAATTATTAAATATTTTATAACAAGAAACATAATTTATGAAGGACGACGGACGTTCCATTCAAAAATTGCAAAATCTTTAACAAAAAGAGATTCATTGTCGAATAAGATTTTTTTATCTTAATGCAAAACAAAGTCGGGTTAGTTACACTATTTATAACTCGAGAAAGGCTGGACCGATTTTTATGATCCTTGATTTGTTGGATTTGTCTCCGCCCCGAATAGCGAATTAAAACATCGGAAAAATTCACGAATAAAATTATTATGAAGAAAATTCTTTTCCTCATACATTTTGTATGGAACGAATTCTCATCTTTTGAAAGAGCTGCAGGAATATTGTGATAAGTATAATAGTGAGTAGTGAGTGAATTCCAAAATTTCATAAACATCAAATGTTAATTTTTTTATTTTGCATTTAGTAACTATATATTTATTATTTTTTACCTTTTTATAAAAAACATGTTAGAACATGTAATGCTGCCCCTCTTTCTTACATACTAAATGTCAACAGTCGAAAATGGGACAAACGGTGAACGTATGTCTGCACCCCTCCAAAAAAAAACAATAATTATTATAAATCTCCCTCACATGTATAAAGAAAATGAAACGCAATTCCCGTAAGTGGAAAAATAAGAAAATCACAAAAATTATAAATCCATTCAGAACGCCTCTCTGATACTGACAAAAACAAAACACGGACAGTTGCGCATCGATAATTGCTTCATCGTGTAATTTTTTTACTTTAGAAAAAAACTGAATTTAATTCTGCTAATAAGTTATCACAACAGTTATTGATTCTGAAAAGGTACGAAGTTCTCCGGGTCAGCTACTATATTTCTGCTTGGAAACATAATCTGAAAGCTAATTACCTTGATCAACCACGCTTATCCCCTGTTAACTGCCTTGCACTCAAAGGAGATCTGTAGAAACCAACAATAAGCTGGATAGACTCGAACAGTTCAGTTCAATTGCCTTCCACTTTGTCACAGAAAGATGATTTCTCTTGGTTCGTTTTCTCGGTTTGGCGACGATTTATTCTAAGTATGCCAGAATGCCTTGCAGCAAGCGGGGTATTTCGATGACTTACTCCAAAATCGATAGATGAATCCGAATCACGAACGATGTAACAAGAATAAGCGATATTTTTTCTTCTTACTGCTTCTTAAAAAAAACTTGTTTTAATTGCATTTCTATTTAACTATTACGTCACTCCTTTAACCAGATTCACTTTCTCTATTCTTCTGTAATTTCGACCCATTAACAAGACTTGATTCATTCGACAGTACCATTTTTTTAAATACGTCTTAGGAAATTTTTATTTTGTTTTCTTAAATGAATGAATGCAAATCTTGGATGTGGAAATATTAAACCACTTTCCGGCAACCGATCGAGCTGAAACTCATCAGATAAACACTTTGTCGATCATAATGTATTCTACTTTTACTTTCTATGGGATGTGTGGGATTGCACTCACCTCCCCACATCCTGGAATACCTAAAGACGATTATTATTATTAATTACTTTTTGTGGCACTCATGCGCTCACATACACATTTCTCTGATATTGCTACTGGCTGGCCCAAGAGATGGCCCCAAAATTAAAAATAGATGTATTTTAGAAAAAAAAAACTTTATTTTTATGAGAGCTTATATAAAATTTAATAATAACTTCACTCAGGCCTACGTCATTTTTGGAGTTTATGTGTCCAGGGTTTTTTTTATGGAAAAGAAGGAGATGAAGTTCTTGGAAAGAAAAGGGAATGAGTAATTGGTAGGAATCAGTAGATAATAGAAGTCAGTGTATATGAATTATTCATCCCTTCCACTGCGGTGCAAAAACCGACAGGTCGTGAAAGTCTGGCTGGAAAGGCAATAAAGAGATTGAGATATATAGTAAGGCAGGTAAGAACTATTAATAGGAATATTTTAAGATAAACTTATTACTGTTATGTAGTGCATGGTATATGTGTGTGTGTGTGTGTGTGTGTGTGTGTGTATGTATGAATGTAATCTATGTGTAAGTATTATGTTATCAATGTTGTGTTTGTCTTTAATTAGTGATAGTATCAACCATGTTCAGTGTAAATGTAATTGTAAGCTCTTTGATGCGAATCACTGTTGACAAATCTAATTTAAAAAAAAAAAAAAAACAAAATTTAAAAATAAAATTAAAAATAAATAACAAAATATAAAAAATTGGAATTGTGTTGCTATTCAGATGGGGTCACCGAAAACGTCTAAGTCCAATTTAATCAACATTTCGATTCTGAATGGTGATCTTTCACCAGTGCTAACAGTACGTACCATTCTGGATCGTGCCACAATACTCGTATACTTTTATTTTAAATCAATGAAAAGTGAAACAACGCACGTAATAAATAAATTTATTTTTTGCACACGCTGAAATTCTAACCCACGACCTCTGCATTCCTAGTTGATGATCTTAATCGCTCAACCACGGAGGTCATCGAAATAATAATACATATTAGTTAAACAAGAATAATCTAGAATACATAGATTGAAGTAAAAAAGATAGTGTGAAATTCACACGCGATAGAAGTGAAACTAGAAAGTCGCCAAATGTCGCTTTCTTTTGCCTGTTTTTTTTAAAGTGGTTTGAAGAATGGAAATTGACTTAAAAAAATAAAAAAAATTATTTTTTTTTTGATTTCGTATGATTCGAACCTCCGTCCGCTGGATTTCTCTGGCCGCTGAGATTTGCGAAGTACTATGCTGCGTTATGGGACGCGCTCGGCGATGCGCGAATTTACGGATTGTATTCCGACGATTGAGAGAGAGAATCAGTCACAGAAAAGGTGTAAAAATACATGGGCAAAAGGTGAATATGATAAGGTTTGCTGACGATATTGCTATGGTTGCTGAAAGCGAAGAAGAACTGCAAGAGGCCTTAACAACCATGCAAAGCATTCTTCAAAACAATTACAACATGAAGATAAATAAAGACAAAACAAAGCTGCTGACTGTAAGCCGAACGCAACATCAGATGAGAGTAGAGATGTCAGAAGTTCCACTAAAGAACACCAAGGAGTTTGTCTACCTCGGGAGCATAATAACATGGGACGGTCGGTCTAAGAGCGATGTCGACAGCCGTATACACCAGGCTAGGCTTGCATTCAATAAAAGGTCGAAAATAATAGAATCGAATAATATAGACCTTAAACTGAGAATACTCCTCATCACGACCTATGTATGGAGTATCTTGATGTACGGCTGCGAAATATGGTGCCTATCCGAAAGAGATAAACGGAGACTAGAGGCTTTTGAGATGTGGTCCTATAGAAGACTATTAGGAATTTCCTCGAGAGACCACATTACAAATGAGGAGGTTCTCCAAAGAATCGAAGGAGGGTGGCACCTGTTCGGGACCTTGTCCGAAAGGCGTGCAAGATGGATCGGCCATGTAATACGACAAGAAGGCCTCTTGCATGCCATAATGGAGAGTATGACCGAGGGGACAAACTCTAGGGGACACCCACGCCGAGAGTACCTGGAGGACCTGCTGGTGGACGTGCGCTGCTCATCATATGCAGACTTAAAAAAAGCCGCACAAGACAGGGAAGAGTGGAAGAGACGAATAGAGGAAATTGCTGCAAGCCAATCCCAGGATTGAAACCAGAGAGAGAGAGAGATTCCGACGACCCGTAAAAAAACAAAGCGGCCAATAAGCGCAGACCTTTTCCGTTTTATATCTGCCATATATGCCATAGGTCACCCCAAGTGGTTCGCTACGTTTGGTGATTTAGCAGGGGTGCCCGGGTTCATGGGGCGAGGTTTGTCTAGGTCTTGGAGGCGGATGACCAGGACACACTGAACCCCAGATTCCTACCCACCCCTTAAACCCTTTTCCTTCCCAGAACTCTCCTCTCCTTCCTTTCCTTAAAAAAACCCCTCCACACAGCATCCCAAAAGGTGACATAGGCCCTGAGGGAATTTTTTTCCTCAGGGCCTCCTGTGTGGAGTTCATGTAAAAAAAAAAAATATATATATATATCTCAACCAATAGGAGCCGATGAGCGCAGTTTGATGCTTCGCAGTTGCCATAGTGCCTCATTTCCATTTCATCCGAATTTCAAATCACTCTAAGGAAATTTCACTTCAAAAATTAAAACAATATTTTTTTCGCATTATTTTTACATTGTACCGTATTTTCTCGGGTAAAGACGATTATCAAACCGTCTGAAAGTAATATTGATTGTCAGTGTTCCGATACTGTTGTCAGGCGAGGCATTATAACAAGGTAAATAAATCAAGCGGAATTCACAAGATTTCTTTTCTTCCACTCAGGTAAAAAGACATTTCACTTCGCGACGTCAACACAGGCAGCTGATTTATTGCAAATGGTAGAGTTTAATCAATCAATAGATTCATTCATCAATCCTGTTAGAAAACAGCCGTCTTCTAAAGGAACGAACATGTTGTATCACGTTCATTATTTAGATTATTTTCGATTTATACCTAATATTAAGTACTTACTTATTTTGTGTAATTTTTTATTGCTTTGGCAGTTTAACGGGGGTTTTAATGAAGAATAAAAAATAAATTAAAAAAATTTCGCATTTAGAGTATCCGAATATGTAGATAATTTTTTTTAAACCACTGTAGAATGCCACTGGAAATATTATAAGGGAATGACGGAAGGGGAGTAGAAAAATAGAGGAAGATGGTGAGAGCCTGGTTTTTTCCATAATAAAAAGCTACCCACGGCACGACAGCTAGGGTGGGTTTCTTCATTCACCGAGACTGCTAAATGCAATGCTAATTGTAAAAATAAACGATCGAAATTTAAAATTTGAACGAAATTTCTATGCATTTGACCGTTTACTTTTACAATTAGCATTGCATTTAGCATCCTCGGTAAATGAAGAAACCCACCATAAGTGTTACATTAAGTACTTACGTTTACATTTCGAACCTACTTTTTCCGATATTTTCGTTCATGCTCGTGTTTGCAGTAACAGTAAATATTTTTATAAAATTTATAATAATTTAATACATGGAGTTTAACGACGACTGATGAGTTTCTCCACATTTCTCACACGATCATACGCCACAGGGATCTAATTTCTACGGCATTCAATCTACTTTCATCTTTCCCCTGCCAGTTCCATGTCCCGATGCTGTAAATCAGGGTAGGTACCAGCATTCCATTGTGTACTGCTAGCTTCGCTTCATTGAACGTATTTTTGTTAGCGCCAACTACGTTCAGTCCTCCATTAACGGAGTTTCCTGTATTTATCCTTATTTCATTATCCTTATAAGCCTTTCCATGTCTTGTAAACATACTTCCCAAATACACAAACTCATCCACCTGTAATAATAAATCCTTAAGGCTATAAATTATTTTCTCTTCTTAAACCACACGCAAAAAGCATCCAAGGCTGCTGGAACATTATTTCCTTAATGGGTTTGAAATTTCTAACGGAAATGAACAAGGCGGTTAAAGTATGTTTCCTTTTTTAATCTGTCATTCTAAGGTTATCTCGTAGAGGGTGGCAGCAAAACTACGTCAATCCAGGCCAGGACACTCTATCAAGTCGAATTCTTATTTAATTCTTAGACTAGCTGAATCCCGGGCGTTGTCCGGGCTTTACACAGTGTTTTATCAGACGTACCTAAACAAAGACCTTAATCTTGTTTTGAAGGTCAAGTGTGCAAAATTTCTTCCATCTCGGAATAAAATTGTAGTTTTGTATAAAAATCAAACAAACGCCGCCCGGCCACCAGTCGCCGCATACGCTATGCATTATATAAATAGAAAAGCATCCTATTTAATTATGTTACAAACCATTATATTTTTATGTAAACACCGCACAAAAGTCTCAACTACTGCCAACCGTTTGGCGCCAGTAGGACTACGGCATTTCCAATTATGGTAGGTTGTGAGCCTAAAGGTAGAGGAATAGGTGGAGATGGGAAAAGGGAAGGTGGATAGGCCGAATCACCTAGCTAATCAGATCTGTCAACTTAACTCGGCTAAAAAGCTTTACATAACTATTTCATTAAAACTGTTGAAATATATTTAATACACTAGCTTTTACCCGCGGCTTCGCTCGCGTGGTATTACGGGGAAAGAAATGTACAAAGAACGGGAATAAAACGATTTTCCTGAATGAAAACTAACCTTTGTCACTTTTCCAATTCTCTAACTATTTCTATGCAAAACATCACGTCAATCGGTCATTCCGTTGCAAGGTAAGAAGGACAAATATATTAACACATTTTTGCATTTACATTTTTAGTTAGGATTTATTTTTTTCATAAGAAACAATTACTTTGTGGGTAGACAAAATAATCATAGAATAAATAATATATTTAACACTCTATAACATATACACTCTATATCTGTAACATGGTGCCTATCCGAAAGAGATAAACGGAGACTAGAGGCTTTTGAGATGTGGTCCTATGGAAGACTACTAGGAATTTCCTGGAGAGACCACATCACGAATGAGGAGGTTCTCCAAAGAATCGAAGGAGGAAGGCACCTGCTCAGGACCTTGTCCGAAAGGCGCGCAAGATGAATCGGCCATGCAATAAGACAAGAAGGCCTCTTGCATGCCATAATGGAGGGTATGACCGAGGGGACAAACGCTAGGGGACGCCCACGACGAGAATACCTGGAGGACCTGCTGGTGGACGTGCGCTGCTTATCATATGCAGACTTCAAAAGAGCCGCACAAGACAGGGAAGAGTGGAAGAAACGAATAGATGAAATTGCTGCAAACCAATCCCAGGATTGAAACCAGAGAGAGAGTAACACTCTTTATTTTATGTACTCAGATAATGAAACAATCACTTTGTAATAAAACAAGAAGTTAAATTATTATTTTTTAATTGTTAAACTAACGTTTAAGACAAGATTTTTATGCATAGCACAAAGGGTAAAAATTATTATAAGCAATAATTATCAGCCTGAAACACTCATCCACGTTGAAAAAATCTTCCGAGAAAAAATACATAACGTCCCGTTGGCGTCATGTATTTTTTCTCGGAAGATTTTTTCAATGTGGATGAGTGTTTCAGGCTGATAATTATTGCTTATAATAAGAAGTTAAATAACAAATAATTTTGTAGTTTAATACAAAGTGTTAGTTTGATTTTAAAATGTTGAAATATTTTAATGAAATAATTATATTAGGAAGAATGGTTTAGAACGTAAGTTTAAAAGAGGACCTAATAAGTTTAAATAAGAGGCAGAATTGATGGAGTGTCCTGGCCTGAGTGTAGATGGTTTTGACGAGAGGCGCCACCCGACGGCCAAAATTCTCTTTATTCCTCTATTTTCTTTGGGCAGGAAGAAAAAAGGTTAATTTATTTATAAGCCACTAAGGCGGGACACGTAGTTTGTCGCCGGAAGCGAATTCCCGTGCCAAGTTTTAAGTGTCGCAAGGGAAAAAATACAACAAACCACAGCTAGTAGCCAGTATCCGACGGAAGGTGAATTATTGAATCCCTGGGGGATTTCGTGAGATATTCTTCTTTAAATTCAAAACTGACGATATAAAGATTCATTCAACAAAAGAAGGTAAAAAAACTAGAATTAAACAAAACTAAGTAGATAGCTTAATAATTAATTAATCACAGAGAATTCAATTTTAAAACAAACGTAAAAAATGTACGGAGAGAAATGTTTAGAGGAAAATAAAATCGAACATGCTAGGCTCCATTAAAAATATATTGAAATAAATCAATAACTTTTTTCTTTATTCATTGCTTCGATGGTTACATAATTTGGGGATTTTTCGATCACCATGCTAGGCACATGCCCATGTTATGGTGTTCTAATTTGTTGAATTATTTAATTTATGAATAACTTTTATTCATTTAACTAAATGAAGACAAAATTAGCGAAACTCAATCGAAAATCTGGAGACAGAAAAATCAGAAAAAGGTATTGGCACTTCTACAAAGGGACCTGGGTCCGAGTCCCAGAGGACTAATCAATATCAATAGATTTTCGATTGAGTTTCGCTAATATTGTCTTCATTTAATTAAATATTATAATTTGAGATTTTACGCATGAAGTTAAAAATAAAAATAAAATTTTATTTAATTTATTAAAAATTGCGTATATTTATATATAAAAAAGGAGCGGGATAAAACACAACATAGAATAAATGATCATAAGGATTATAGAATAAAGCATACAATTAAAATCATAATAATATAATGTACTCATAGAAGAGAAAGCGACAAATAAAGTGTACATAATGGGGTAGGTTCCATATTATGTCTAAAGACTTGATTAGGGGATAATGGGAATTCGATGAGTTTATGGGAAATATATCGAAAATCGGGCTACTGAAGACATTTTAATGATTATCAAGAATATGACTTTCGTTATAACGTTTTTTTGGAGTGAAAACTTGTTTAGCACAGTTGTGGTTTGAAACTCGATGAAACGGAAACGAGCGACACTAAAAAGAGACAAATATATACATCCATAGGATTAAGTCTACGAGGGAATGAGATAGAATGAAACCTTACCTACGTACAGCACCTACGACGCTCCGCGCTCCGTCTTTAATACGCATAAAGCAACGTTTTAATAAATCTGGTAGACAAAATATAATCGCCGTAAAAAGTAACTAAAGTTTTACATGTGGTAGTGTTCTCCGGTGATTTTTTAACATTTTGGCATTCTTTTTAAAAATTAAAAACTATTAATTTCACTGTTTCCCTAACCGAGGTGTTGTGTACAACCTATACAACGGTCCAAGGGCACGCATTGACCGATTTGATTATGAACTCACTTTTCGAGGCTCCTATTGGTTGAGATTGTTTGGGTGAAGGTTTTACTTCTACTATGAACTTCACCCGATTTTTTTTGTGCTTCTAAATTATAAATCTGATGACATGACCATATTTGTGAAGAATATTAGAATGTAAGATTTTATTTATTACTAGCTGACCCGACAAACGTTGTTCTGCCATATAAATTATTTCCAGTGAATATTTTGGTTGTTAAATAAAAAATAAAGAATGTATTGTAAGTGTGTGGGGATCTATGACAGTAAGAGAAATGGAGCGCTGTAGACGATGACCGCCGATAAAATGAAAAAAACACCAACTTAAGTAGGAAAATGAAATAAAGAAAATCAATATAAATTTCGAAGAGCAATTGAGTGTACGATATTTTTTGTTTTGCCCACGCGAGAACATGATGCCGAATGAAATATCAAAATGACGCGACGCTTCTCGTGAATGTCTTGTGCATGTGTGGATGAAAGTTCTATGAGGCGGACGTAGCGCCATCTGTCATTCAACAACATAAATAATTTCGCTCTGTTTGAAATACAAAAGACGGTTAAATTTGTTCATACAAAAATACTAAAATCACGATAAAAAATGGGAGGGTGGAGGTGGGAGGGATAAAATTTGGGATTATTGGTATTTTTTGATGTCAAATAAAAAAAATTGTCAAAAAATAGATTTTTTTTTCTGGATAGGGACACCCTAATCACCTAGCGGTATGAAATATACTTTAAAACCTATTCTCATTATTATTATTTAATGTCACTGAAACAATTATATACAAAAGATATTCTAATGTACGCATTCAAAAATCAGGATAACTTTACACAGACAAACTCGGGCCGATTCACAAGATCTACATTACAACATACATTCTACCAACCTACAACTAAAACGACTTTTGGACAAAGAAATATGGAATACTTCTCTGTAAAATTATTTAATTTACTCCCTCTTGCAATGAAAACCACAAAAAAAATAACCGCCTTCAAAAGAAGCATAAAAATATGGATTATGGACATGGGAAGGAAGAAAATAGATTCAATTTTGCAACCCAACAAAGAATAATGCTTTGTTTTGTACTTTCTTTTAGATATAACTTAATAATTTCCCTTGGCAATATTCTAACATAGATTAGGTATTTACTTATAATTAAAATAATAAAACTTGTACAATGTGTCCTTAGAACGGGGTACCCCAGTTAGGACACATTTTCTCTAAAAAACTGTAAAAAAAAAATATATATAAATATAAATAAATAAATTAATACCTACCAAATATACATAAAAAAAAATCATAAAAATCGGTCATGCCGTTTCGGAGGAGTGCGAACACAGACACGAGATTTGTGTATGTAAGATTTAGACAATGTCAATAATTCTCAAAAAAAAAAATTAAACGGTAGAAGAGATAGAAAATAAAATAAAGATTGATGATAAGAAGAATCGGCCCTGAAATATTATTCAAAGCATATTTTTACAAGAATCCAAAGGCTTTTTGTTTGTTTTAGTACCGTTATAAATTGGATAATAAACTAGGAAAGTTTTGAACCCACCTTTTACACGACTATATTATATAACTAAGTATTTTTTTTAAAACTTCATTACCGACTTTACAATCTAGTTATCTTCTTATCCTCCCGTTGCATGATTTATGGTTGTAAAGGAATTTTTTAAATGTAATTGTCACATTAACTTTGTTTACATTTGCTCCACACAAGAGACCCTGAGGAAAATAATTTCCCTCAGGGCCTATGTCATCTTAGGGGATGCTGTATGGAGGGTTTTTTAAGGAAGGGAAGGATATGAAGTTCAGGGAAGGAAAAGTATGAGGGGTTGGTAGAAATCTGGGGATCAGTGTGTCCAGGAGTGACGGACGCTATGGCAAGGCGATGGGTCGAGAAAGTCCTGCTGGAAAGGTCAGAAGGCCTCCCTCAGCCGGTCTCACCAGTCTCTCTCTCAATTCGGCCCGCCACGCAACAAGTGGGCAGACGCATTCGCTGCCAAGACCTGGACAAACCTCACCGCACAAACCCGGCACCCCTGCTAAGTCACCAACCGTAGCGAACCACATAAGGAAACCTATGGCAGAGGTGTTGGTTATCCAATAAATGGTTCCCTGGGCGACGGTACGCATACCCGCCTCCCAAATTGACTGATTAAAACAAAAAAAACAAAAAAATTAAAAATGAAAATTTGCTTACAAACATGGGAACTATTTTCAAGATGTCATACTCTACTCGTATGCATTAGGGGTACCTTTACCGTTCGTTGCATATTTTAAAATGACACCTTGCTTCTCGTTCGGTAGATTTCTCTCGGTAATGGCCGTTTCCATCAAAACTTATTTCAGGTATGCTTTGGTTACTCAGGTCTGCGACTGTTTTTTTTTCTTTGAAATAAGAGGTAATTCCCATGTATTTTTGGTTGCTGAATTCGGGAAAATTATCAAAAAAATTACATCACGTAAGGTTTTTCCGGAAAACACAAAATACTGTGGGATTGCCTATCGTAAGGCGCAAAACCGGGTTTATTGCCGAAATATATTTTTTTTATTAATTCCAACTTATTATAAGATAATGTTATGTTTTATAGACTGAAACAAAACATTTAGTAACTCATGACCATAAAATTAGTCAGTGTTGAATCATACATATCGGGATTTTCCATAGTAAGTATGATGAGAGAATGCCAAAATTCCCAAGTTGCCCACTCCCTTCCATGCCCTATCATTTATTTATTTCTGTTCCAACTTTCGTATCGTGCATTTAAAAAATGACTTCAAGAGGTTGTGTAAATTCTTCAGAAAGTTTTTGATATATTTTTGGTGAATTTGTAGTGAAAAAACAACAAAGAAATATTACTGATTTTGTTAAAAAAAAAGTGTATTTTGCTTATTTGGTGTGAAGATGGGGGACCAGGACAAATCTTGGGCCCCACATGGAGTTTGTTCAGGGTGTGTTGAAGGACTTAGAATGTGGTCAAAAAGTAAAGTTAAATCTTTTCGTTTTGGTGTTCCCATGATCTGGAGAGAGCCTCGAAACCACAGCGATGACTGCTACTTTTGTTCGTGCAATGTGCAAGGGTATAGTACCAAAAAAAAAAAATTGTTACCCAAACATGGATTCGGCACTCCGCCCAGTCCCTCACGGACCTGGCATTTCTACACCACAAGCACCACAAGCCTAGACGATTTGCCATCATCAGAAAGTGAATCGGAAGAAAGTTCTAGTGACGAGTTTCAAGTAGGCGACTCCAGTGGACCTCAACAATTTTAATATAACGTCCCACAAAAGAAAAAGCCCAAAACGAAGCTTTGAAACTAAAAAAGCAGATTTTATATAGATTTATAATTGTATATTATGTAAATAAAATATTTTATGACTTAAAATTAATTAAATTTGTATATATATTTTTTTTTCTTTTGAACATTCCCTACAGAAGTAGCGTAAGGTGGGTTTTGCCTATATTTTAATTTCTACTTTGCGGAAAATCCTTATGTGGTGGGTCGAAATGGATGGCATACTCAAATTCAGCATACCGAAATACATATAATTCACCCATTACCATTTTAAAAAAATTAAAAAATGTCAATTTGCAGACCTGTGTTATCATTCGCATCTTCATAGGCAGCATTACGTTTTTCTCCTGATGCTGGACGCCCCCTATTCCTCAATTGCTTTGTTCCCAGTACAATTAGTGGATTGGCAACTGGATGATTTGAAAAGCAAAACAGACATTTCTTTGCGATTTATCTTATGCTCTAAAACGTATCCTTACATTCACGACAGCCCTATTTAATAGTTGGAAGAATATTCTTAGGTACCATCTAACAGGTAACAGGTAACAGTTTATTGTTAAGAGCCGATATACTCGTACCATGACATTTTCTAATCTCCATTGCAACATATATACACTTCTTTTATCAACTTTCTTTCCTTGATATAATTCAAAGCAATGAATACATTCGTCAGAACTTTCTTTCACTCACGCCAGACTTATTTTTTCTGTTTTGCCTTCAAGAATGGCTTCATGGAACCTATGAAGAGAATTATCACTTCATTAGCCTGGAATTCCGAAAGCTCCACATCTATGAAACGTTTGATGCAACACATTTACAAGCGGTCTTATTTTCCATAATTTGTCTTATTCCTGTGGTTTATTTAAAGCGAAAATTTTGTTTTTTTTTCTTCAAATGGCAATAAGTAAATCATTATTTGTTTATACCTGCAAAAGTTTTTTATGTCCTTTTCGTTCACTGAGAATTTACGGTGGCTCTTATATATTAGATTCATCAGCCGTGTGTTTGAATAATAAATCTGGAAATAAACTTAAGCTTCGCAGAGTGAGGTGGGAGCAATATTAATTTTATGTTTAGGTACCTCTGAGTAATGTTACTTCTTAGTTCATTATCTTCAGCAGGATATCATTTTGGAGGACGTTTAATATTATTAGCAAATTACAAATCTTCGTTGAGTTGATTTTAATCATTGGATCAATAGGTAGTATCATAGACCACAATGTGATGTGGATGGAAAGGTTGTATCATCTCCAATTTGGGATGTACTTGACAATGAAATATTACGATCTTGAATATGAAGATCCACAACATCTTAATTCTTATTCACTTTCAAAAACAATATTTCTCTGAAGCACACATTTGCCTTCATCCTTAGATTCATCATCAGATAAGTCGCTCAAATCCGAATCTGACGGCACTTCGACGTCCTGCTGTCTAAGCAACTCTTCAAAAATTTCTGCATCGTTCAGCACCATAGAAGTTGTTTTTTTTATAGACATCACGTTCATATCTGTAAAGAATTGTTAAAATTTAAACTACTTACCTATTATTTTGAATAAATGTAGCATAAATTTTGCTAAGTTTGGGTCCCGTGCTGTGTTGGGCGGCAGAGGTGATGTGGCCTTCAGTGGTAGAGTTAAGACGCTCCAAGGTTAGCTCAGGTTTGGTCGGCACCACAGGCCTTTATACGGGGGACAGTTATACCAGCTCAACTCTCATACTCCTCTACACCATTTCAGGGCAACAACAGTATATTACGGGAACAAACATACAGGGTATAAACACAAAGGGGAACACGACATACATCCTAAGAAGTAGCAATTCTAACGGGGGTACACAGTAATTGAATCTATCTCTCTTCTCTCGTGTTGGGGTAACGGCAGTCGTCTGGTTAAAAAATGACTTTAAAAGGTGGCACAGATCGGGAAAGAGCGCGCACCGTTCTGCGTCGGATACTTCTGCGTCGAATGCTGCGTTCGCGGGAGATTTGAATATGTTGTAGGGAATTCTGTTACGTAATAATTTGCAGAAAAAGGGTAAAGAGTTAAAATGTATTATTGTCAAACATGTAAAGAAATTGATCCACTAATGCACGCGAGCGGCATATAAACTCACATGTATTTTGACATTTATTTTGAAACCCTTATAATTATTACAAATTTCAATTTATAAACCATAATATGTATTTCAAAAATATTTATCAATAACCTGCCTTTATTAGGACTAGTATGTTTTATTTTCAATTTCGAGCGTCGAGGGGGAAGCATTGCAAAGGAGGCATAGTAGCGGTAGGGAATAGAAAGGTTAAATTTGAAAAAAATTAAAAATATTGTATATCCAAAGCACTTCAATGAACAGAAATAAAACACTTTCTTTAAGTCGCATTGCAACGCACGCCGGATAGATCATGAATAAAATAAAATCTTATTATTATTTTTAATTTATAAACTAACGTTTGGACAAGATTTTTATGCATAGCACAAAGGGTAACAATTATTATAAGCAATACTTACAATGTCTCTCTCGCAAAAATAAAGTTGGTTGTTTTCAGGTGGAAAAAATATAATAAGCAGTAATTGTTGAATGAAACACTAGTATATATTCAATTATTTGGCGGGTATTTGATAAGCCCCTATAGCTCAGTGGTTAAGAGCAGCTGACCGGCAATCAGAAGGACACGGGTTCAAGTCCCGTTGGCGGCAAGTATCTTTTCTCGGAAGATTTTTCAATGTTGATGAGTGTTTCAGGCTGATAATTATTGCTTATAATAATTGTTACCCTTTGTGCTATGCATAAAAATCTTGTCTAAACGTTAGTTTATAAATTAAAAATAATAATTAATATTTGACAAGTTTAAGTATTTCCCCAATAAATGTAGTCATAATTTGTCTCGACGCCACCTAGCGAGGGATTTATCACTTACAATGTCTCTCTCGCAAAAATAAAGTTGGTTGTTTTCAGGTGGAAAAAATTTAATAAGCAGTAATTGTTGAATGAAACACTAGTATATATTGAATTATTTGGCGGGTATTTGATAAGCCCCTATAGCTCAGTGGTTAAGAGCAGCTGACCGGCAATCAGAAGGACACGGGTTCAAGTCCCGTTGGCGGCAAGTATCTTTTCTCGGAAGATTTTTCAATGTTGATGAGTGTTTCAGGCTGATGCTGATGCTTGCTTATAATAATTGTTAAAATAAAATCTTTCCCTTTAACAGAAATCTCTTCGAGTAAGTAACATTTGAGTTTAACTGCTGCTTTTATAAACTGATAGAGAATCTGGAAATTTTATTTTATAAGAACGAAATCACGAGCAAGCTGAAATAATTTTTTCGAAACCCTTAACTTGTTCAGTGTGTTTATTGGATAGGCATTTACTTTCCTATCAAGAAAAGAAACTCGGTATAAATAAATTATTGTGGGTAAGAAAAGGGTTCAGGACTTAAATACTTGGGAATGGAGGGATAGCGAACTAAAAGTGTCGAGGGCGGTGTTCAAGTGTATATTAACATTGCAGGCAATGGGCGTGAATAAAATAACCACCGGAAAATTTATTACATTGGATTGCAGATTAATACATGGTTAACTACAGATTAAATACATCGCTAACTAGCACAAAAAAATTAACTCAAATAAAAATAATCAACTTTGTTTACACAATTATTTTTGGTTAAAGGTTTCTTCATCAGGATACAAAATATAGTAACCACTGGTGCATTTTTTGGCCACATTTTGGCTAATTTTCGTTCGCTGGACAAAATGTGGCCTATTTGAAGAGATATATTAAAACATTAATTGGAATTTTTTTAAGTTTTCCGAACGCAGTATTCTTCGATTAATCAAAAAGATGACTTAATACCATAACTTTTTTAGAAGATATGTCTTGCAATCTTATTTTTTTTTTATGAATCCTAAAAATATTGGATAAAAGATTAAACATAGGTGCACTCAATGGCTCCGCAGTTCATGTTTCTCCATATTAAAATTCGGAGATGATTTTTTTTCATAAAGGCGGGAAATTTCCAAATCGAACGCTCAGAAATCCCGGACGCTGGAGGCATATTTCAATTATTAACGCGAACTCTCGAGAGGCTAAAGAGTAGTAATGCGGGTTTCGGCTTTCAGATTACCCGCGCCCAGGGCCCGAGTCCGCCGGCGGCCAAGTTGTGGACATCTAAATCTGACTACACTGTGTGCAGTTTCATACGTTTACATACCTACATACATTCTTATCGGCGTGCCTGCGACAGTCCGAAACGACTTCCTACCCACCCCTCATGCCATTTTCCTTCCCATAACTTCCTCTCATTCATTTCCTAAAACACCCCCACACAGCTTCCTCAAAGATGACAGGCTCTGAGGTAAATTATTTTCCTCAGGGCGTCCTATGTAAATAAATAATTATAATAAATTACTTATAATAAAATAATAATAAATTACTAATGTAAAAAAAAAAAATCCCCTTTTTCCACTCCTTAAAGCAGAATAAAGCCAGGACCATGCCGGGGACTCCAGATAGTTAACAATTAATTATAAAATTACTTTGCTTTATGAAAGCACAATTTTATTCAAAAATTTCATTCAACCAGCTGCTTCCCGGCATGGGTTGCAATGCCATATTTAAAGAAATACATTGTTTCTCCCTGAATCACCTTTCCCGTGCGTCCCCGTTCCCCTCACGCGTCCCCTTCCTAGCTAGCTTTATAAATTATAGCTTATATGTTATTCTAATGTATGAGCTATACGATTATAAAATTTCATTAAAATCCATTCAGTAGTTTTTGCGTGAAAGAATAACAAACACATACATCCATGCAAACTTTCGCGTTTATAATATTGGTAAGATGACATCAAATCTTCGAAAAAAAGGAAACTAAACGTACAAGACAAGAAGAAAACTACTTTAACCAAACAAGGTCAGGTAGAATAGCGCTGGAAGAAAAAGTTTTTTTACTGGATTTTTTCACCAAGCCATAACTCTTTTTGGCTTTTACACATCAGAGTTGACTACATCCAACCTGTGTCGGGTTGAAGGGAAAAGTTGGAAGTTTTTATTATTAAATCAACAACCTTCGTCGGAGGTTTTTCCATTAAACGATTATTTGCCTTCTACGTGGAGTTATGAAGATTGAGCGAAATATTCTCATATGAAAATATTTATACTGCCATACCCTCTTTTATGTGTACATTACACAAGACTTGCGCTGACCGTAGCAAAAAAAAATAAAGGTATTTTTAATACAGCATCTCTTTTGACGGTTGATACAGATAATTTTACTTATTTATTTTATTTTAGTTATTTGTACAGGGTGGCGCAAAATTAAACATCAATTTTTTTTAAATAACCTTTTTATTAAATAAAAAAAAAGATTTTGAGTAATGGAAATCTTTATTTGGATTTTTACATTTTTTTCTGTTAAGTGGAAAAGGATAACCGTCAAGTGGCTGCCGCCAGTGTTGATACACATTTGTACCCGATTTATCGCATTTTCCTTGACTTTCCACAAGATTTCCGGTGACAACGTTCGCATTCCTGTCGAATATTCTCCTTAAGGTCTGCGATTGTCTGAGGCTTGTTGGCATAAACCCGTGACTTCAAGTAGCACCAAAGAAAGAAGCCTGGGATGGTTAAATCGGGCGATCTTGCTGTCCATGCCAAATCGCCAAAACGGGAGATTACGCGACCAGGAAATACTTCCTTCACAATATCCTTTGTGGCTCGTGCTGTGTGTGCGGTTGCACCGTCTTGTTGAAACCACATGTTCACCAAACCCCGCTTATCCAATTCCGGCAGTAAGAAGTCGTTTACCATGTAGAGTTCGCCAGTGAGTGACCGTAATGCCAATGGCGTCCTCAAAAAATACGGCCCAATAACTCCTCCCGCGTGAACGAAGTACCGCACAGTGGCTTTGAGTGGTTGTAATTTTTTATACATATTTCATAATGCCAGAGCTCACCATTGGTTTTATACAAACCTTGTCCTGTCAATAACGAACACGAAAAAAAATTCTATTTGGTGCAGTCGTTCGGAAGTTATGGACGTACATACATTTGGGCGACTCAACGCGCAACTAGGGCGCGACGCAACGCGTCAAATAAAATTTCCCGCAAATATATCAACTTCGTTTCCATGACAACGATTTGTTTGCTTTTCTTCTGACGTTCAATTTTGCCAAAAGTTGCAATTTTGTTAGGGACAGAAAATGTATAATAAATATAATATATTTATTTCTTTCTTTCTTTACTTGGTAGGGTATAATGTTTCAAGTCAATTTAATATTTATAATTTCATAACGCCAGAGTTACCATTATATACAGCCTATTTTACTCGCACATAATGTAGTTTTCTATTGGTGAAAGAATTTTTAAAATCTGTTTATTGTTTTAGGCGTGAAAGCGTAACAAATAAACACACGCACTTTCGCATTTATAATATTAATATAGATAATGTGGTTCTTACAATATTAAGTATAAATATCATTGCGTTCAATGTCAGCATCTGCTTCACTATTAGACACATCTGCTTCACTAATTGCCACATCTGCTTCACTATTAGCCACATCTGCTTCACTATTAGCCACTATCTTGTGGCTCTATTTTGGAGAAATTGCAACTTATTTTGTTCTCGGTCGTAACACAAGAAATTATTAAAAATTTTAAATTTTATCTAATATTTTAAAATGCTGCATTATAAATAGATACTGGATATCGTACTCTAAGATATTGAGAAACTAGGGTTGACTTAAACCTACGTTTTGTTATGTGAATACCGCACAATAGTCCCAACTGAAGAAAGTGAGATTATCCGCATCCCCAACTGGAGTGTGTTGCGAGGCTGAAAAAGAAGTGGGAAAGTTGGCTATTCAGGTATGTTCACAAAGCATATCTATAGACATTTCCAGAAATGTTTCTATTCTGAATCTTTCTAGTCTTTCACCATGACGATACAAATAGTATCTGCGACTCTGGTGTCTAATAATGTTCAACTGTATAAAAAATGAGTGCTTGTTAAGTTGTGTTAATAACAATGTGTACCAGTTAACTGGGCCTCTAACCGCCCTCCACACTAGCGACGAAATGCTTGCTCAATCTATGATTTAATCTTTAATGAATAAGTTATAAGCAACAAATAAAAAATCGAAAATGCAACCTGCTACCCTAACATCCATAGATAATAAACCCCTTCAAATAGATGAAACTTCCACATAGATTTGAAGGGAAACCGGTGGAGCCTCTGAATTAATCCATTCAATTTGGGAGGCATGTATGGTTCCGCCGCTCCGGGAACTACGAGACTTTATTGGATAACCAACACCTCTGCCATAGGTCACCCAGAGTGGTTCGAAACGTCTGGTGACTTAGAAGGGGTGCCAAGGTTCAGGGGGTGAGGTTTATCAAGGTCCTGGCGGCGGATACTTTTGTCACTTACTGCATGGCGGGCAGGATAGGGAGACCTTTTGAACTCTCCAGCCGGACTCTCTCGACCCATCGCCATGCACCGCAGTGGGAATGGATTCATACATCCGTCACTTCTGGAAACACTGACCCCCAGATTCCTACTCACCCCTCATACCTTTTTTCCTTCCCAGAACTTCCTCTCCTTCCTTTCCCTAAAATGACCCTCCACACAACATCTCCAAAGATGACACAGGTCCTGAGGGATTTTTTTCAGGTACTCCTGTGTAAAAAAAATGAGCTTTTGGTTTTAGCCCCGAGATTTTGCGAACCGAGCCGAGCCACAAATTATCGGAAAGAAACGGTGCGAAATGCCACTTGCGGTTGCTTCGTTCCTTTCCCATAACTCGTGGCTCGGCTTGCATTTTACAATTTGGGAGGCGGGAATGGGTGCCGCCGCCCCGGGAACCTTTATTGGATAACCAACACCTCTGCCGTAGGTCACCCCAAGTGGTTCGCTACGTTTGGTGATTTAGCAGGGGTGCCCGGGTTCATGGGGTGAGATTTGTCTAGGTCTTGGAGGCGGATGACCAAGACACACTGAACCCCAGATTCCTACCCACCCCTTAAACCCCTTTCCTTACCAAAACTCACCTCTCCTTCCTTTCCTTAAAAAAACCCTCCACACAGCATCCCCAAAGATGACATAGGCACTGAGGGAAATTATTTTCCTCAGGGCCTCCTGTGTGGAGCTCATGTAAAAAAAAAAAAATTGGTTCACAAATACTGCATAACACTGACGAACATCGCATAATATTCCATTCCATTTGATTTTATATGAACCAAGAAACCTAATTAACAAATTTAAGATCCGAAACTTTCGAAAACACGTAAATTAAGCCTGTGGAAAAATATTTTTTTACATGTATAATTCTCTCCTTGTATACTTTCGTCCACGTGTAATTTCGTCCGTGTGTGATTTTAGCAGTGTAATATTGGAACACGAAATTCACGCCTGCGTCATTTCATCTTTACACCGTAAAAAAACTTCTCCTGATTGTTCAAGGGGCATTGAGCTTTTTTACATTATAAACTCGATTTTTATAAATTGATTAATTAATAACTGGTCCATTAAATATGGCGCCGTTCAGTGATTAAATTAACTCAACGGCGCTTCATTGATTAAATAATTTACCTTTTCTGAGTGATGATTTTGAATTGCGCCATTTTGGGAGATGTTTTTCCAAAATAAAACCATATCATTCAAACCCAATTATTGCATTGCACTCCTAATTAATATTGGAGTAATTGGTTTTGAAAGGTAAAAGGAAGGAAAAAGGAAAAAAATAAGGTTAATTAAATGTAGACAAAACGTATACTCACCGACAGCCATCTCAGGTAAAGCTTTCAATTCTGAAGGTTGCGTATCTTCTTTTGGTTGGGAATTCTGAATAGATCTTTTTATTCCAGAATAAAAAGGTACAAAAATAACGAAAATTAATTCATTTATCAATGTAATCATAAAATAGGTATAATAAATTGAATAACGGAATAGGGTATAATAATAAAATAACAATAATTATGTAACATTAAAAATAACATAATATGCATAAAGTGATAAAGTGGCAAAGTAAAGGGTCAACTAATATTTTTTCAAAATATGCAACAATAATTATAAGCTAAATGTTAGTATGGTCCAATGTGCGGGAAGATGGTTTCAAAGCTTCAGTCGTTTGATGACGTCCATGCGGAAGTCACTCCTGAAAATAAAAATAAAACTCATTACAAAACTGATCGATAAACAACCAAGAAGCAAGTAAGGAGTAATAATAACAAAGTATAAAAAAATGAAACCACTGGAGCGACCAAGCGAAATAAATAAATTTGCCTCGATTGCTCTAGATTTCCAAAAGTTCATTTTTTTTAATTTTTCGCCAACATTAAAAAAATCATACCTTCGAATTTTAACATGGAGACATAAAAACTTATTATAGTGCTATATAGCCAAAGAATTAACCTGTATTTTACTGTTTATCTCATATTTGTAGGGTTTATAAAAAAAAATATTAAAAAAATCGTAAAGTTTATAACCGCGCGAATCCAGCGTGTTTGTTACTTTGAAACTCCGTGAGAGGTACTTATTCGAGTCAAAATAGATTTTTTTTTTTTTTACTTTATGAGTAAAATCTCAAATTATAATATTTAATTAAATGAAGACAATATTAGCGAAACTCAATCGAAAATCTTGAGACAGAAAAATCAGAAAAAGATATTGGTTCCGCTGGGACACGAACCCAGGACCCTTTGCTTACATGGCAAGTGCTCTACCGATTGAGCTACGGAACCCATATCAAATTCGGTCACTTTTAACTGTATCATACTTCAACTAAGAACTACCAACATTATCTTCATTTTCTTAACGCACATATTATTGGCTGCTATCTTTATATGTGATTGCAAGATTCAAGACGAACTAAATGCTATCTAGACAGTGTCTGGATAAATTTTTAGACTTTTCTGCAAGTCTAGTAAAAATTCAAAAAATCTATTTAAATTATTCTTAAATAGATTTTCTGCAAGAGGCTTCATCACGGTTTGATAATGCCTTCGGGAGGCGAAACAGCTGTCACGCGAAAAAATAATTGCACAGTAAATCTAATTTATAAATAAAGTTTTTTAATTGAATAATATTAATATTTTGAAATCTTTTTGCAATTCTCAATAGATTTTTTGTTTAAAGCCGGATAACTTGTGTCGAGAGATTTGTTTTGAACCTACTTATTGTGAACAAAATCTGCACTGAATTCGTATGTCACGAAATTTATTTAGTTGTACTGATTCCGAAATGAAGAAAAAAAAATGAGTACTATTTAGTAGATAAAATCAGTCAAAATTAATAATTTGACAGATTTCCGAATTATTCGAAGCCGGTATGCCCCACGCAAAAACCTTGCATTGGGATAGAAAATAATATAAATAATGTTAGGGGTAGTTTAGGCCAAAATGATCCAGAAATATGTAGCTTGGAATACGTTGGAAGCCTGTCAGATCGATGCCAACCGAAAGCCTGATAAATTAATCATACAAACACTCAAATAAAAATAAACCCAAGAATAAACGGTTGCCTCAGAGAGAAAAATTGTGATTAATTTCAGTGGGGGCGAGTTGCGGAGATATACGTCACTCCCGGGAGCAGAAGAAAAAAAAAGAAGAAGAAGAGCATGCGAGCTTCACACGAAGCATATTATGGAGATGTCTGCAGACATCGAAAACGGCCGAGAACATACGGAAAATCCCGAGGGTTGAACCAATAAAATTTATTAAAATTTTCTCTGCCATTCGTCTGCTGCTGGCTAGGTCAAAGGCGCACTAGTTGCGATGTTTTATAGATAAATATGTTTTAAATGATTTTGAATGACGATTTTGATTTTGATTTTGACGACCTCCGTAGTCCAGTGGGTAAGACTCTTGACTCACAATCCGGAGGTCGCGGGTTCGAACCCGGCATGCGCAAATAAATTTTATTTGATTAATTTGTGTTATTTCACAATTAATTCATTTAAAATAATATATAGTATATTTGCGGCGTGTTCCAGAGTGGAAGAAACTATCAGTATCGCCCTGGTGTAAGACCACCATTCAGAATTGAAACGTTGCTTGAAAATGGCTTTAGCCGTGTTTAGTGACCAGATCTGAATAGCCAGGTACTTCCCAACCTTCCTCTTCCCCACCTCCTTCCCCTCCCCACTACCTTAAGCCTCACAACATACCCCAATTGGGGATGCCATAGTCTCACTGGCTCCAGACGGGAGCAGTTGAGATTCTTGTGCGGTATTCACTGTAAAAAAAAAAAAAAAAAGAATGCGTGGAATTGCAAGCCATTATCAAGTAATGGTTAAATAGATAATTGGAAATAGGTGAAATATTATTTAAAATGCATCATCATTACCTCTTAATCTAAGCTTAGCTAACTGTTTTTAGATAGGACCATGCCTACAATTTGGGAGGCGGGAATGGGTACCGCCGCCCCGGGAACTTTTATTGGATAACCAATACCTCTACCATAGGTCACCCCAAGTGGTTCGCTACGTTTGGTGATTGAGTAGGGGTGCCCGGGTTCACGGGGTGAGGTTTGTCTAGGTCTTGGAGGCGGCTGAACAGGACACACTGAACCCCAGATTCCTATCCGCCCCTTAAACCCTTTTCCTTCCCAGAACTCTTCTCTCCTTCATTTCCTTTTAAAAAACCTCCACACAGCATCCCTAAAGATGGCATAGGCCCTAAGGTAAATTATTTTCCTCAGGGCCTCCAGTGTGGAGCTCATGTAAAAAATGCCTTATTAATTGTTTTAATTTGCAGAGTTACATTTAATACATTTTTTTTATTATTTGAATTAAATTTAATAATGTTATTTATTTATTTATAAGTATATGTTACATAATTAATACATTTACATGAGAAGAAATAAGTAATTTAAACTAATTAGTAACTTTTAATTAAGTACTGCGAGACGTTACATATAGTGTTTTGTAAACACCCCAATGTTTACAAAACCTAAATCCAAACCAGTAGCCTCATTATTAAATAATTAAGAAAACATTTCATTTAAGTACCCCACATACTACTGTCTTAATTATTTTCTTAGCAAATTGGTAATAAATCAATTTAGACGCCTGCAAAAAATTGAAATTTAGAATCGTATAAATAAGTCGTCTCGAAGTGTTTAAACCACAGTTTGAAAATGGCATTGTTGGCCGAATTAGCTGTCACAACAATTAAAATACCTGTTAAACTGTTATCCCCAGTTGGAAATGTTTTTTTTCTTACATTATAGCTCCACATAGGAGACCCTGAAAAAAACAAAAATTTCCCTCGCGGCGTATGTCATCTTTGGAGATGGTGCGTGGGGGTATTTTGAGGAAAGGAAGAAGATGAAGTTCTGGGAAGGAAAAAGGTATGAGGGGTGGGTAGGAATCAGTGTGTCTAGGAGTAAAGGACGTATGAATCATCCCTCCCACTGCAGATTCCGTGAGAGTCCTGCTGGAGAGCTCAAAAGGTCTCCCTCAATCAGTCTCTCCCGATCCAGCCGACCACGCAGTAGTAACGTATCCGCCAACACCTAGATAAACCTCACTGCATTAACCCGGGTACCCCTGCTAAGTCAATAAAAACAGCGAACTGACCTATGGCAGGGGTGTTGGTTATCCAATAGATGGTTCCAAATTGTGTGAGGCTGAAGGTATTGAGGGGGGGGGGGGTAAATAAGATAGAGTAGAGAGAGCGGGGGGTACCAAGGTATTCAGATCTGGTCACCAAATATAGCTAAAGCCATTTTAAGCAATGTTTCGATTCTAAATGGTGGTCCACCAGGGCAATATTGAAAGTATCTACCACTCTGGAACGTGCCGTGAACACACTACAGGTATATAATTTCTAATGAATAAATTATGAAATAACACAAATTAATTAAATAAAATTTAATTCCACAGGCCGGGATCTTGACCCGCGATCTAAGGTTTCCTAGCAAAGGATCGTAATCACTCAACTGCGGAGGCCGTCAATCAATATCCACGATAAGATAGATTCGTCCTAGGTTCGAAGCATTTTTTTTTTAATTAACGTTTATAGAATGACTTTTTTAATGAAAACACTTACAAAAAACCGATAATATTTTTGTGCATAAGGCACAACATTTGTGTTAATATATACCTATGAATAGTACAACAGTATACACTTAAAAAGTAAATAGTAAAAAGAAATAAATGAGATATAATAGAGATGACTTATATTAATTCATGTGTGTTAATTGTGATAATCTGTGTTGTTATTGTAATAATATTGTGTTTGTATGTTTAAATTGTAATTAAAAATTAACATTCTGTTGACAAACTGCTTTATTGCGGTTTAACGGGATTTTACCTTGTAAACCAAAATATAAAATAAAAACCAAAAGTAAAAAATAAGTGGTAAAAATTAAAATAAATATAATATAATAACAAAAATGAAATCAGATCAGAAAAATTACCACCCGCCACTGCGCCAGTGATATAATAATATATTCAGATTGTGTCACGGTCTATGATGGATGCCTGGCCTACCCGGTACAGGGTACAGGGTACAGGGTACAGGATACTGGGTACATGGTACATGGTACAGGATACAGGATACAGGATACAGGGGTAGAACTGTTAGCTGCTGCCTACCATCCCACGTTCAGGCATGTCCCGGACAGATTCGTTTAATTTCGGAAACGCGAACAGGAAAAGTGAATTCAAATTAATTTTTATGGCGAAATACACACGTCATGTTACGTTACCTACGTACATCATATTATACTGCAGTTTGAAGAGGAAATTGCTAGTGATGCAATGATTCTCACGTTTATGATAATGTAATTGAAAAACGTAACACGATAACAGGAAATTTTTTTTAAATATACTATCAGACCCGGCCACACGTTGCTGTGGCTAACAAAACCTTTATAACCAACGCCATCTGTTAAATCAAATCCGCACCATGCTGCCCGCTGCCGCTGGTTAGATATATTATGTATTTTAACCAATTTACACAAAATCTTGACAAATTATATACCTAAAAACCTTCCTTATGAATCACTCTATCTATTGGTGAAAAACGCATTAAAATCTGTTGCGTAGTTTAAAAGATCTAAGCGCACATACAGCCTAACCAAAATACCCAAGCAAACTGAATTTTAAAAAAATTATCGAAAAGTATAGAAAATATCTAGTACGGATATGTGCTCTTTTATTTATTTTTATTTTATACTAGCGTCTACCCGGCATGCGTTGCAATGCCACTCAAGGAAAGTTTTTGTGTGTTATTTCTGTTTATTGAAGTGCTTTTGTATACACAATATTTTTTTATAAATAAAACAATTTACCTGTACCTAACAATAACAACTTTATCTGTAACCACGATTTATTTATTTAATACCAATTATAACAATATTTTTTGTTTCCCGTCTGGTGCGTAAATGGATAAATCAGAGCAGGTCACATTCAGCTGTTCGTGAGAGAAGTATGGATTTTACAAATATACCCCCTGCTGTCCCCTACCGTTACTATATCTCCTTTGCAATCCCTCCCTCTGCCACTCTCTCTCTCCTTCTTCAAAATCAAACAAAAAAATCTTCCGCGTGTCATTACTAGTGACTTAAGTCGACTAACCGACCAACCCCTCACCACGCCCCTGACAGTCCAATAAATACTGATTTTTTTATATTTTTAGTTGAAAAAAATATATCAAAAATGTCACCGGAGACCAAAATTTCAATTACTTTTTTACTCCAAATAATGACAAGAATCACTGGTTAAAGTAAGTCAAGTACATCCCTTAACACCCTGTATATAAGAACACACTATTTTTTTATTTGTTTAATTTGTACTCTGATGATATTTGGTTTAAGCGAAACCGGTCTGTCCTAAAAAAATAAACAAATTTCATGGTTATAAACGAATTTATGTTTTATTTCTTAAATATGTTAATTTGCACCCCATCGTGCCTAAGTACCGTTAATAGGACGGTTTCTGCTTCAATAATGTTTTAATTATTGGAATACGAATGAAAATGAAATAAGCGACAAGAAGGCTTTTCATTGGCGCGAAAACTTTACTCGATTTACAAATTGGACGTTATTAAATTTTACGTCCTTCGGCCAGGCCAATATTTTATTTACCAATCGTCAGCCCTTTTCTCCGCGCCCCTTTCAGATTTTATTAAAGAATAATAATTATTATTGGTAGGTCGTCATTACTCATAAAAGGGAAATTCGATAAACCTGAAATATTACATTCAATATACACCCACACAATAGCCAGCGTATAATGTATACTGTATTTTCACGACTTCAATAAATCAATGTAAATGTACTTTGTGGAAAAAATTGATTAAATGACATTAACCCATTCAAATAAAATTTATATATAAATTAGCTTTTCCTGTCTATAATTGGAATGATGGTCCAGAATACATAGGATAAAAATCAGAAATATTGAAAAAATAATTAAACACTTAGGTAGAGTTGTTTCAAAAACTTTGACGGATTCATCAAATATTTTAAGTTAATTTTCAAGTTCTGTGTAATTTCTGCTCAAGTTCTCTGAAAATTTCAGTTTTATGAAACAATCGGCCTATAAAGATACAATAACAGAAATTGAATAAAACTTACACAGAACGTGAAAATGAAATATTTAATGAATCCGATATTTTTTTTTTAAAACAAGCTTTTAAGAAATATAAATAAATATTATTAACATCCAAAACCTTTTTACTAACTACCACCTCCTAAATTGGTTTTCTCATTAATATATATCTGGGTTTGACCTATTTCGCCATATTACTCACCATATATAGTCCCATTGGGGATACGGTGAAACAGGCCAAGTCCAAGTACACATAGTAACTATGAGAGTACAGCGCTCGTCTGAGACTAGCGTAATACCTAATAAGTTACATCCCCCCCCCCCCTCTCTAATCTTCTCCCACTACTCATATGTACATGTTTGTTTACGTCTCTACTTGTACATAAATTTAATTTTTAACGCGAAATGACTTTTAGCGCTTGTGGTTGGTTCTTTCCTTTCCCATAATTAAGGTGTTGGCTCGAGCTTCGGTTCGCAAATGTGTACGCAGCATATGAGGTTAACCAGAAAAGACGGAAACGGAGTTGTATGGAAAGCCATACGACTTCGTGTTGGCGCAATCCCCTTGGATCATTCATATTCATACATACTCTTCTTTCGTTCCAACTTTTGACACGTCACGAATCAAGTATTTGATTTAAATCAGTGTTTCGCAGAGTACCATATTTATTCTCACAGGTAGTAATTATTTTTAAGCATTTAAATGAATAGTTAAATCTAAAAATGCATTGGATTTCAGTGTAAAAACTGCATTAAAACGAGCCAGGCTTTAGATTCTTCTAGGCGAGCAAACACCGCTATTTCATAATGTTAAATGTTTTCATAACGAATATGGAGACGCCCCCAACCCGGCGATTTCAATGTAATTAAGGATTATATTCCGCGTTCCTACGAATGTAATATCAGTGTGCAGCAAAGCCGCGAGTCTCGTAAAGAAGTTGAAAAAAAGCCTTCGTTTCAGGGAGCCTTTCTAGGATGCCAAACAAAAAACTGAAGCCTTTTTCAGCATTTCTGGGTATCATCAAAAGAATGAAAATTGTTTTGAAATTTTTATGTACGAATTACTCAAAGCCACAGACTGTAAACATATTATATCTTAGAAGGGAAATGCAGATAAAAAGTTTCACATAAAGATACTCAAAATATTTAATACAAAAATAATTAACTATTTCACATGGGAATAACCTTCAAAAGTAATAAAAAGAGAGTTTTTTTTAATTGAATGATTAACTATGTTTAAACAACGATTTTTATAATAATAAAAATTATCTACATGCTTCAAAACCAAAGGTTCTCTCATCGGGATCAAAAGTATTAATAATCATTTTCATTACATTAAAATTGAATTTACGATTATTGAAGAAGATATTGGTATCTTAATATATAAAAGGAAGTCGGGTTGGTTACATCATTTATAACTCAAGAACGGCTGGACCGATTTTTATGATCTTTGATTAGTTGGATTTGTCTAAGAAAATCACAAAAAATATAAATCCGTTCACAACACCATCTCTGATACTGACAAAAACAAAACACGGACAGTTGCGCATCGATAATGGCTTCATTGTGTAATTTTGAACTTAATAAAAAAAAACTAAATTTAATTCAGCTAATAAGTTAACACAACAGTTATTGATTCTGAGGCGGTAAGAAGTTCGCCGGGACAGCTAGTTTTATATAAAATAGCTTTATCTCCCTTAATATCCGTCATCAATGTAAACCACGTATGCTCCCTCGTAGGTGTTGCATTAAGAAAAAAGCGTAATTATTATTTGAGGCAGATTTATCCTAGATAAATAATTTTTAAAAAAGAAAAGAAAACTTTTCACTGAAAATGAGGGTTTTGAATTATGGCGTACATATTTATATTTCCGCTTCGCAAGTATTTTTCAGGGGTATGAGAATTTATTGGGTTGGTGCGGGCTAAATGGGTGGGGCGGGTTGGAGTTACGAGCAAATGTATATTTCTCGCATTGGGAATAGTCCGATTAAATGGATTCCCTCCCACAGAAATGCAGTTAAAGCGAAACCCTGAGATCATATATTCAATATGCACAGATCACATTCAATAACTTATCTCTCCGGTATTTTTTTAATGTCAAATGGCGCTGGAAAAGAGTGGAAAGTATCCAGTGAGGAATAGCGCAGACAGAAAAAAGTGATCGTCTTGTTGGGATAGAAACACGGAGCGACGGAGGTGTAGAGACAGGTGAAAATATGTAGATGAAATAACTAAAATTAAATGCAGCGAAGGTGGAGAGGGAGAGATTGAAATGTTTGCTAAGGCGGAATGGTGGAATGGAGGAAAGGACGGATGGAAAGAAATAGGCAGAATAAAAGTAATTAATACGCAACGAATGTGAAAACGAAAATTGAAAAATATTATTAAAAATGTTTAGGTTCTCCCAGAAATTGAGACGCGACAGTGGTAGAATGACATAGAAATCCCAAAAGGCAACAAAAGGCCTTAGATAGGAAAATGTTTTTGAAAACGTGGGCAGAGAGGAAGGACCGCCAAACAACTCGATCTTGGCATACACTCCTTGCCTCGTTCACATTCGTACATCTCTCATACGTGCTCTTCTATTATTCCGAATCTTCAAATGGCCCAACTCAAGTATCTGATTCACTTGGTCGTGCCATGTCTTCCTCGGGCGTCCCGGACTTCTTCTACCATTCACATTTGCGTCATATATTCTCCTTACACTCCATTCCTCGTTCATTCGCTCTACATGCCCAAATCATCTGAATTTCCCTTTCTTCATCTTACTCATTGCATCGGCCTTGCATTCTTTGAGGATCTCCACATTTTTCACACAATCAAACATGGTTTTATCACACAAACGCCTTAGGGATCTCATTTATACAGCATTCAGTCTACTTTCATCCTTCCTCTACCATTTCCATGCCTCACTGCCATACATCAGGGTAGGTACCAGCACTCCATTATGGACGGCTAACTTCGCTTCTTTCGACAGTTTTTTGTTGGCGCCAATGGCGTTCAGTCCTGCATTTACCCTTCTTCCGATATCTCTATCAGTTTTTCCATTTCTTGTAAACATACTTCCCAAGTACACAAACACATCCACCTGCTCCAAGTATTCATCATTCACAACTACATTGCACATTGTTTTCATACTCCCTCTTTCAAATACCATGACTTTTTTTCAATGTTTACTTATACGTAATGGCAGAAATTAAGGCATGTAGGTCGTAAAAAGATAATTGAGGTGTCAGAACAAAGGAAATAGAAAGACGGAGACGGAATAACGCCGATGAAGTTATGGAAACGGAGCGATGAAAGCGAAAAACATAGATGGAAAGAGCAAAAAATATACAGGATGTTATTGAACGTACCTACTTCGCCTAACCAGTGATTCATGAAATTATTTGGAGTAAAAAATATATAGGATGTTACGGGACATACCTACATCGCTTAACCAGTGATTCCTGAAATTATTTGGAGTAAAAAATATACAGGATGTTACGGGACATACCTACCTCGCCTAACCAGTGATTCCTGAAATTATTTGGAGCAAAAAATATAAAAGAAATATTGCTCTCCGGCGACTTTTTACATGATTTTTTTTTCAAAATCAAACAAAAAAAATCTCTTCTGCGTGTCGTCACTAGTCATTCAACCGACCAACAGCCTTACCTCGTACCCCGACCCCAACTGTCCAACACCTACATCTTTTTAAATTTTTTTTTTCTTCAAAAGAACAAAAAGAAAATTCTTACAGATGTCTTCCAACCGCTACCTGTCCAATACCTTCTGTTTTTTTTTTAATGTTTTAAGTTGAAAAAAAAAACTCAAAAATGACACCGGAGACCAAAATTTAATTTATATTTTTTACTTTCAAATAATCTCAGGAATCAGTGGATAAAGTAAGTCAAGTACGTCCCTCAATATACTAAAGGGGCGTACATATTTCTAAAGGGGCGGAAATAAGGATTCAATCATGGATCGACACAGGGGTAACTAATCAACCAAAAATCACGCCACTTTTAGGCAGGGGTATATATAATGGTTGGAACGCTACACAACTCTGTTTTGGCATAAACTTATTTATTTCTACATACTCGTACAAGTACTTTTGTTTTACCGACTGTTGGCATAAACCCGAACAAATATTACATTTGATTCACTTGATCATACCATGTCATCACTGACTTATTCTGTGTGATTATAACCCATATTTACCTAACAAGCCATTTAATAAGGATGTCAATTTCAAATCAAACAATTCGTGCACACAAAAGAACAAAATATCAATTCTTGCTGTATGCCATTTATTTCCATAGAAATGATGCTAAACCAACAAATTATATTTCGCGAACCAAGTATTTCCAAAATGTGGACATTCCTACACGATAACGTGGAAACAATTAATATTCAATACTGTTGGAACTCATAACTAAAACATTATCAATTTCAGCAGTCGACAACTCTGCGAACTATTGATTCTACGGTCGGGCGGGTACTATCGGCTTCAGGAAAGGGTTTCATGGCTGCGAGGAGCGACACAAACTTTGCTGGGAATTCGAAACAATGAAAATGAATCAAGATTAATGTACGAACATAGAGTTTTGGGCTAATCGGATTACTCTAAAAATGTGTTCCGCCTTCCGTTGGTTCGTAATTTAATTTTGTGTGGAAAGTGGGAATATTCAAGCGGTCTCTTTTTCCACAAACACACCAGATCGAGTGAAGTCTAAAACCTTCGGTAGGTTAAAATGAATTATTAAATGTGGACGTTTATAAAATCTAAAGTTTTATAACTGCGCTGCATAAAGATAAGACGTGTAAAAAATAAATTTTACAGAATTTTTAATTTTTTAAACTTCTTAGCGCCGTTAGTGACTTAAATGCGTCACAACTCGTTCTAACAAATACTCGGTTCTAATATAACGCGTTAAATTCGCACCTCAGCGCGTGCCTTCCATAGCGTAGTTGGCAAGGTGCCTGACAAGTCTCAGCGGCCAGAGAGACAGACATCAAGCAAACGGGGGTTCGTACGATCCTATGAAATCCAAAAAAAAAAACATTTTTATTTTGTGAAATCAATATCCAATCTTCAAACCACTTTAAAAAAAAACAGCGGAAGAAAATAAAGCGACTTTCTAGTTTCACTTTTAGCGCGTGTGTATTAGGTACACACTCTGTTTTTTTTAAACAAAAAAAATTATCGAAATAAATTCGGAGATTAATGTGCCCACTAAAGCATGCATGTATCTATAGGCAACGTGCACACAAATTTAAAATAAATATTCTAATTCCCATTACATAATATGGTTCAACCGCACGTTACCAAATATGTAATTTGGGGGGAATTGAGAATTCAACGCCATCGAGGGTATGAAACAAAAAATTTAATGTACTTTAATTCTGGGAGAATATTTGATGTTTTAATCCAGAAAATATTTTGTTAAAATCGAACAATAGTCCCAAATCCACAAAAACAACAATACATATTGTAAAAAATAGGAATTTCGGTTGTCGGTGCACGGATGCCTGATTTGAAATTATATTACTGCGTAATGTGTAAAATTAATCGAATTCATTGAATTTGTAATTTTCAAAATGGGAAATGATAAGTATAAATAATATCAGACAAGCGATAAAGCAGGTGATAAATAATTTTATTAATTAATAATTCTACATATTATCCATTTCTTTCATTAAAATGTTTGACAGATCTTATATGAATTAATACAATAAAGATAAGTAACTGAGATTTTAATTTTATAGTAATTTTATTATTTCTTTCGTACACTTATGATTTTTTAGATGACTATCATTCATAAGCGATGCTATAGTTTTTATAGTTTAGAGGCCTATGTCATCCTTGGGAAGGCTGTGTGGAGGGTCTTTTTAGAAAGGAAGTTCTGGGAAGAAAAGGGGTATGAGGGATGGGTAGGAATCTGGGGGTCAATGTATCCAGGGGTGACGGACATATGAATCCATCCCTCCCACTGCAGTGCAATGCGATGGGTCGAGAGAGTCCGGCTGGAGAAATCTAGGTTAGGTCTCCTTCAACCAGTCTCCCAATCCAGCGCACCACGCATTAGGTGTGCACACGCATTCGCCGCCAATACGTAGGCAAACCTCACCCATGAACCCGAGCACCCCTGCTAAGTCACCAAACTCAGCTATCCACCTGAAGTGACCTAAGACATGGATGTTGGCCGCCAATACCTAGACAAACCTCACCCCATGAACCCGAGCACCCCTGCTAAGTCACCAAACTCAGCGAATCACTTGAGGTGACGTATGACATGGATGTTGGTTATCCCATAAATGGTTCCCGGGACGGCGTACCCTTACCCGCCTCCCAAATTGAGTTTGTTCGATTAAAATGAATATAAAGTGTTTTGTAATTTTCCAAGTTTAATAACAAACGGTAAATTGATAGGCAATGATCCTGAGGGAAATACATACTTTTTAAATCTTACAATTATAATATATTGCGATTTTTCACGAGCATATAATATTTGTAAGTAAAGAGCAGTTATGGGACTTCGTAGCCCTTTTATTTTAAACATTCAGAGAAGTAGTTAGTGGCGAGCACAGTGTATTAAGCCTCTCCTCGATGAGAAGAGAAAGATTGTAGAAATAGAAAATCAAATAAGCTTTTCCCCAAGCATAAGTCGCTTCGAACTCGGCAGCTTTCACCAGAATGTCTACTCAAGTGATTATGATGTCAAACCACGGTAAAACTAATGAAAAAAATGTCGTGAAAACTGTCAGGAAAAGGAGAAATTTCAGAGTAATTTTGTAACTTTTCACCGCGACGTTATCCAACCACCAATAAGAGGGAAACGGGGAAAATAAAGAGACATTTCAGAGACGCCATTCCACTTTCCAAATGGTAAGGTAAACAGGACTTATATACTCGTATATACACTTATCGGTGAACGCTGCGATTCGTACCGAAATGTCGCGTGTTGATAGGAAACTTAGCGTACCGAAGTCCCGTTTTAACTCGGCCGTTTGGCATTCGAATGTCTGTAAATTTGTTGGTACCTACGTTCCGTTCCCGGCTCAAGATGGTGGCCGTTTTAATGGTTCAGAAAAATTATTTTTCCAAGTGTGAAATCGTCGTGTTTATTTAGGATGGGTTGTTGACAATTCATCAAATATTTAACGTTAATTTTCACGTTCTGTGAAAGTTCTATTCAAGTTCTGTGATTATTTCAGAGCCAAGAAGCAACTGGCCTAAAATGATATATAATAACAGAAATTTCACAAAACGTGAAAATTAACTTCCAAAATTTGATAAATTGTTAAAAAGTTTTGATTGACTAAAAATCTGTGACGTAGCTTACCGTCCATGTTCAACTGGGAGATTTGATTTAACTACTGTTACAGCTGTTAAAAAATATAAAATATTGTTTTAATTGTCTCTCAATGCATGCCTCGCATATTTCTATGTCGCATATTTCTAATGTCCCTTACCACTCATTGTAATGTGTTATTTGAGTGAGCTTGTAAATAATTCTGTATTTTTATTTGTGATGTTTTTGTTTTTCTAATTGTATGTATCTGTATTTAATTGTATGTAATTGTATGTAATTGTAGATTTTTGTAATTATGTAATAACTTAGTTTTATAACTGGATTGTTCTCACGTAATGGCGAACATCTGTAAAGCCTAGTTAGATAAATAAATACAATACAAGTATAAAAAAGGAATTTGTTTGGAGATTTCAAACTACGTTACACTTTCGAAATTTCGAAAGCGGCCCGACGAGTTTTCTTTTTCGAAAAGACGCATATGAGCTATGATAAACGCATTTTGTACGTACCTTGGGTGTATAATTAAGTACACAGGTATTTAGGTATATATTTACAAATCATACGATTTCAGAGTAAATTTTGGTTTTTGTTTATCAAATAAGAGAAAATTAGAATCATGCTTGTTTGGACGTGAGGTTAACTGTTCACAGACACCTATTAGTTACTTTAAAACAATATAAATACAAATATTAATTATATAAATTATGATAATTAAGTAGTTAAGTAAAATATAGTAGAGGGTTTTATTATATACCTACAACGAATATTAGAAGTTCTCCTGTGTACACTTTATGGAAGCTACATTACATTTTATGGTATAAATTAATGACTATACGATAAATTAAACCACCTTATAGGGAGGGAAGATTTATATAATGTTTCGTAGGGTGTTCTAAGGTAGATCACTGAAAACGACCCTTACATGTGAAGCTTGCGGGGTGTAATAAATAAATTATTATAAAATATAAAAATACAAAAACGTACCTTTACTAAGACAATATAAATCAAATTTTTACACATATAAAAATATTTATAAAATAAATGTTTCTTTAAATAAATGAAGAAAATATAAGCGAAACTAAATCGAAAATCTGTCAGAGGTCCCAGAGGTGTCAATATGTTTTCTGATTTTTCTGTTTCCAGATTTTCGATTTAGTTTCGCTTATATTTTCTTCATTTATTTAAATATTACAATTTGAGGTTTTACTCATAAAGTTAAAATAAAAAATGTTTCTTTGTTTGTCCCTTATGCGGTCTAAAACTTTAGTGATTTGTTGGGCGTATGCCCATGATGGTTTCTATGTATAATGGTGAGCTCTGGCGTTGTGAAATTATTTTATAATTTCTCGTGAATTACTTCCATTAACCAGATTGCGATGAAACTTTGGTGATTTGTTGTGCGTATGCACGCGAAGTTCTCTATGTATAATGGTGAGTTCTGGCGTTATGAAATTTGTAAACAAAATTTAATAAGGTGGGGAGTTCGTGGGAGGGGGTCGGGGGAGGGGGTCGGGGGAGGGGGGAGGGGGGAGGCAGGGAACGCGGGAAGGTAAGAGGATGCGGGAGGGGAACGAGGGCGGTCGCATGGGAAAGGACACGCAGTGGGATAGTGATCCGCGGGAGAGGGGGAAGGGAAGGGGGCAGGAAAGGACACGTAGTGGGTGGGTGACGGAGGGGTGGGGGACAAAGAAGGGGCAGAGGGAGGGATTTCAAAGGACCCATCGCATCGTAGCGAAAGGGGATAGCGGGAAGTAAATTTTGAAAATTCCAGCTTCTCACACCGACAGTTGTGATAATGTGTTTATTTCATACACTTTAGCGGCAGGATGGGAAGGAAGGATTAGGAGGGGAAACCAGGAGAAGGGAGGGGAACGAAGGGGGGGTTCGAGAGAGCGGTAGGGAATAGCAGACGGTGAATTTAGAAAGAAATGATACGGAAACTCTTGATAAAGTTTGAAAGAGTAGTTTATTCCATTTTGCGTTTCACAGATGAATATAACATAATAATTAAAATGAAAAATTGATTCTTAAAGGCGTTTAACCAGCCAGCGGCCGAAAATCCACATTTCATCGAAAGATGGTTTTATGATCGTACAGGGCGGTTCCAATGAGAAATATTAATTATTCTCCGTACCAGCTTTTTAAAATTATAACTCAATATTGATTTTATTTCATTCCAAATTTGCTTTAATTAATACCTACATCCAAAAATGCTGAAAGGCGTGACGATAAAACTATTAACATTATGTACTTTTTGTAATTATTTTTTTATCATAAGTATTTATCATTTTTTAATAATGTCTAAGCAAAATAAAAATTTGAAAAATATAGTTTGTAAGTGCGCAAATAAATACATAAACGGACCAATTTTCGTCAAGAAACACATGTACGTATATATGTAATGATTTTATTTAAATTAAAATTAAAATTCTGAAACATGCGTTTCCCAGATAATGTATTGATTTATTTTACTGCATTATTATATGATTTGAAATGGGTGTTGTATAATAGAAATCGTTTTTGAAAATTTAAGAAATCTGCCAACGACCTATGGTATAACCTTATTAAATACTAAAAATTAACATTCTTTTACTAGATAAAAGAACAATCTTCATATTTTTTTGTGGAAAAGAGTCAATACGTCTAAAATCTGATTTAAAAATGACATATTTCTGGTTTTCTCTGGTTATATATACCCACTTAACAGCACCGTAAAAATTCAATCTGAATCGTATAAACAATAATAAAAATAAAAACTTACGATTTTTTGCGCACAACCCACCAATTAATAACATTGGATTATAATCGAATCGTTTCAATCAGGCAAGTTATTTGATCGATTATTCTCCGTAATGACTTATTATGAATGATTGCGGGTCCCGTCAAAGATGAAAGGCTGCTGGCCCGGCCCTGTACCTCTCCAGGGGGGTCCATAACCCAGTGGCGTGCCACTAATTACACGCCCGCCGGGCCGGCCCTCATATTCCAGTGGCGGGCCGCATATCAATTACACATATTATTAAGTGCGGTTTAAATTCCATCCACGTCACCGCCGGGACTCGTTAGCGTTTTAGATTGATTAAATATAAAACAATGTGTGCGAATGCGTTCTCGGCCTTTTTAAATGGTGTGAATTTTTGGTAAAATAAAGTTTTTAAAAATTGGTGCCATCTGTAGAAAAAAACCTAATTTTAATTAGAAATTTAATCTTCTTTGTATATAAAAATTAATGTTTCTTTATTTGTCCTGAATGCGTTCCTATACCATGATTGCGATGAAATTTTGTCGATTTGTTTTGCGGACGCTAGCGAATGTTTCTATATATAATTGTGAGCTCTGGCGTCATGAAATTTGTATTCAAAATTTACAATAGTTAGCGCGCGAGTTGTTAAAAAAATAATTTCATATAGTTAGCGGTAGGGAGGGAAGGAGAGAGGAGGAGAATCCGGGAGGGGGAGGTAAACGAAGGAGGGGGAGGGGTTCACGGGAGGGGGACGAGGGAGACGACACATTCTTTCTTTGAGTGTCTTTGCAACGCACGCCGGGTACTCGCTAGTATTTTATTGAATAAAGCGCGGTTGCTTTCGGTTAGGAATGTATAAATATGTAGGTATGTACAAGAATAGTGAAAAGATTTTTAATAAATTTTTATACCAATGAATAATAAAATAACGGTAAGTTTTATATTACTTGTAATTGAATGAAAAATTAATCAGTGGGTCAATTTCATTAAAAGGTTAACAAATAGAGATTTTAAGTAGGGAATTTTAAATCAAAGATTTAAGAGCGTTGGGTTAATAATAATAATAACGTAGTATTTACATAGCACAGTTTTGTGATATTTCACTTCAAGTGCGCTCAATTATAATAAACTTAAAATTAATCCTATAGGGTTCCTTACGAGTCCTTACAAAATACAAAATTGATTAAATAATGTGAAACAAAGAATATACAGTATATACAAAGTAATTCCTAAAGAACAATATTAACAACAAGAATTCTTAAAACTAAATTATAATAAAGAATAGGAGGCAGTTAACGTTTAAAATTAATAATAACAGAGTGCACAGAGTAACAGTATGAAACAAAGAATATACAGTATATACAGAGCAATTCCTAAAGAACAATATTAACAAAAATAAGCATTAAAACCTAAATATAATAAAGAATAAGGGACACTTTACGTTTAGAAATAATAATAAGAGAAAGCACATAAAACTATAGTAAGGAGGTAATCGAAACCAAACAATTACCAGAAAATTGAGGATAATGGTTTCGGGTTAACCTTGATAAAGCACTAATGTAATTTGCAACGCAAGAAAAAACCTTTTTTATGACATTTTACTGACAGAATTTTTAAAATGAAAAGTAAAAATACCGAAGGCCTCCATGGTCGAGGGGTAAGGCTTTCGACTAGCAATCCGAAGGTTGCGGGTTCCAATCCCGGCGTGCGCAAGTATAATTTATTTGATTGCATTCTATAAGGTATATTTGCGGCATGTTCCAGAGTGGAAGATATTCTCAGTATCTGGTGTAAGACAACCACTCAGAATTTAAAAGTTGCTTGAAATGGCTTTAGCCGTGTTTGGTGACCAGATCTGAATAGCCCAATGTCCCCACGTTCCTCTTCCCCAACTTCTTCCCCTCCCCACTACCTTCAGCCTCCTTCATGCCATAGTCTCACCGGCTTCAGGCGGTTGGGAGCATTTACTTACATTTATTTATTACATAAGATACATTTATACAGCAAAAATAACATAATAATAATATTTCAAAATAACTGAAAATATTAAAATGTGTACAAGTGTTATTATTAGCCCAGTCAGTGGGGGATAAAAAAGGCCTTCAGCTTGCAAAAGGTCGTGTAGTAGCGATTTTGATAAACGTTGTTTAGATTGGGACTCTAAAGAAAAAAAAAGTTTTCGACCTTGGGGGGGTCGAGTTCGAGCCGCCATCTTGGATTGAAGGTCCCAAAATTTAGTTTTTTCAAAATAATTCCTCAACGGTTGATTTTACAACAAAAATGTTTATGGCAAATTTAAAGAAGACTAAATTACGTACATTTCTTGTTTGAATTTTTTTTTCTAAATCTAATATATAATGACTTACAGCGGTAGAAAGAAGAAAATTTTCACAAAAAATCGTAAAACTCAAGTTGACATGATAAATTTTGTAAGAACATATTACACAATATCATTTTAACGTATTTCCACAATACAATATAAATATATAGCAAAATCTATTTCAAATTGCAGTAATTTTTCGTGTTAAATAGAGGAAAGGAAGAGAAAGAGACGGAAACATACTGCATGCCTGCAGTCCTGACTGCAACGTTGCCACCTCAGCGCCTATATTGCTACAGGCTAGGATCTCACTATGACAAACCCGATGTCATCGAGTGCTTGGATGAAACTACTTTGTAGTGATAATGAACATTAGGAAGCCTTAAAAAAGCTGGTCTGCCAGTGCGTCTTCATTGAGTATACGAATGAAAACAACATGATGCAAAACCAGAAGACATAGCAGATGAAGGAAAACGCTTTCTTGTTGCTTTGTACGAGAGTTCAAAAATGGTATGGAATCCAAAAAATCCATATAACTGGGGCTGGAAACGTGGCACCAATGGGCTTGTTCCAGTAAGAATGACAAAGAAACCAGCATCCGAGACTTTATTAAAATTTATTCCTTGCATTTGAATATGAAGAGATTTTGTCAATGGAAGGCCAGCATCTCAGTACCACAGACAATGAGTTAGATCATGACATTGATGACAACGAAATTAAGATGTCAATATCAACCAACCGGGATCAACAAAAAATATTATTACGCAATAGCGAATATGTAACATAATTACGAATATTAGTCGAACTCTGTGCAGCTCGTCATACCATCGCTGGAATATCTGTGGAATAGACGTACTGACCTTGACATTGTCGAAAGATCCCTACAGGTTGTAAGAGAGGTTTTTGGAGACTCGGCAAGAGAGGTGGGTTTGCAAATCAATGAGAATAAAACTAAAATCATGATGCAAACCAGAACCCCGCACCATGGAATAAAAGATAAATTGAAATTTAAAGACATTTATAATTTTGAAGTTTACATACCTGGGCTCCATCATAACGCATGACAAAGAAAATCCAGTAGAAGTAAGAAAGCGCATCACAGGCACTTTGCGTGAGGCAACAACACTTAATTTGCGTTGTTGCCAGTTTCAAATCCCAAAACGTCCATAGGAAAACCCTATATAAAACAATTATTAGAACGGTCTTGGCCTATGGATGTGTGGCGGCAACAGCTGTACACCTTCGAAAGAAAGGTACTTCGAAGAATCTTAGGAGCGGTGCGAGAGAGAGAGGCATTGGAGGGGACCTCACCACTTTTCCAACGGCGTTATAAGGAAACATGGTTTCCTCCTTCACCGTACACGTCAAGAATCTATTTTATTGAACGAAGCTACATTTATTTGAACGACTCTAGACCCTCCAATGTCCATGCATACGGGGTGAGAAAACAGTATGCAAGTACTTACATTAACATGAGGGAGAGGCGTGGAGAATCCGCTACAATAAAGCTCTATGTTATTTACCAAGCTCTATCCATCTAAAGCTCCAAGACTAAGATAGGCCGGACATGTGCATCGAATGTCAAGCACACGAGTACCGAAGAAGATTCTAACAGAACACCCAGGAGGTAAACGAAAGGCGGGCAGACCTAGGCTGGGACGGGAGGATGATGTCAGCAAGATGCAAAAGGACTACTCCATGTCGCAGTTAGGAAGACGACGGCCGAGGACGGAGGGCGGTGGAGGCTTATGTTGAAGGAGGCCAAGGCTCGAAATGGGTTATAATGCCATTGAAGAGGAAGAAGACCTACTGGAGATACCACAATAAAAAATGAGCCATTTTCTCTACCTCATGGTGGTGTGGAAATGAGTTTACAAAATTGTAATTATATAATGAATAGCCCGAAAAAATAACAAAGATTGGGAATTTCACAATTTTTTAGAAAAATATTCACATTTCCGCCACTGTAACTCGTTACTTCTTAGACTTACAAAAAAAAATTGAAACAAAAAATATTTGAAATTTTATCTTCTTCGAGTTTGTCTTTCGTAATTTGGTCGTAAGATCAACCGTTGCACAATTATTTTGAAAAAACCAAATTTTGGCACCTTCAATCCAAGATGGCGGCTCGAGCTCGACCCCCCCAAGGTCGAAAACTTTTTGAGTCCCAATCTTAACAACATATATCAAAATCGCTACTACACGACCTTTTGCAAGGTAAAACTCCCCACTGACTGGGCTATATGTCTTGTTTGTCTATATTAGTTCCTAGCTAGGCAGTTTGCCCGTTCTAAGGAACCAAAAACATTGTAATTGTGTTTATATGTATAAGTATTGTGTTTATATGTATAAGTATTGTGTATATACGAATAAGATAAGAACTGGACAATAAGCAACAAATTAAGTCACAAAAATGCTTGATGGAAAAAGTTATTTAATGTCCCACGACTAACCAAGACATTTTCTGACGAAATATCTGAAGGAAATCAAATCAACTATATTACTTTCGGTTGTCTGAGCGTCCCCGTGAAATCTGGTTCAATGAACTCAAATTCATGTCATTTTCAAAACAGGAACTGATTGTGTGAAGGATTCAAACAAACCATAAAGTAGGTAACAATTATTATAAGCAATAATTATTAGCCTGAAACACTCATCTACATTGAAAAAACCTCCCGAGAAAAGAAACATCTCGCCGACGGGACTCGAACCCGCGTCCTTCTGATTTCCGGTCAACTGCTCTGTCCACTGAGCTACGTCGATTTATCTCGTGCCCGCCAAATAATTCAATATATAGTAGTGTTTCATTCAACAATTACTGCTTATTACATTTTTCCACCTGCAAACAACCAACCAACTTTATTTTTACATGAGAAAGGCATTGTTAGTGCTAAATCTCCCACTAGGTGGCGTCGAGACAAATTATGTCTACATTTTTTGGTGAAATACTTTTACTCGTCAAATATTAATTATTATTTTTAATTGATATTATTTTTAATTGATGATTGGGTTCGAGTCCCGTCGGCGGCATGTATCTTTTCTCGGGAGAATTTTTCAATTTAGATGAGTGTTTCAGGCTAATAATAATTATTACTTATAATAATTGTTACCCTTTGTGCCATGCATAAAAATCTTGTTTTAAACATCAGTTTATCAATTAAAAATAATAATTCATAACGTAGGTGCCTACCTAAAATAGCTGTGTATGGACCAACAACCTCCATTTAGCTCCACTAAATCAAATTATCCCCAAGACAAGAACCATATTCGCTCAACGTCAATTCTGGTTCGTCGCCTCCAAAATGTTAAATGCATTGAACGCCGACGTCAGATCATCCAGTAGAGTTTGTCCAAATTTTCTGTTCATATTCACAGTTGGATATTTGAAAGGGAACGACCTTTTTTAAAGATCATTGAAGAAGAAGATAGCACTAATAATGAAACGAAAATATGAAAAAGAGCAAAGCACAGAAAAATAAAAAGAAAACGGTCGCAACTGGAAGAGATCCTCTCGTCTTACCTAAACAAACGCCTCTACTCGCCTCTACCAATACTGAGGTTATTTAAATGTCATTTTTGTCAATCTCAAATTTATATTGCTATATTTATAGTTGGGAAAGCTGTATTGTTAGGGTAGTTATATTCCCTTGTTAATAAAACGCGCGTGGTCGAACTGTATTGCACAAACGAGTATCACAATACATATTGTCTATTTGAGAGCTAGCTAATGAGAGAGCGAGTGCTACTAAACAACTAATACAATCCTTTTTATACTACAGCATCTCCTGTCTCGCTCATGTACACTAATGGTCAAGTTAACCACTAAACATTCCTATTATTTTCCATTTCTTTTTTAAAGAGTTCCTCCTTGGCTCCTCAAAACTGAATTTTACACAATTATTTCTTTCGTATTACCTCATAATTCATTTTTTATGTTTTTGATACATAACAAACTTTTTATGTTTAATATTTTTTTTTTAAGTGATGATTATTTAATTTTACAATATGAATAGATTTAAAATTTATGAAATAATCCCCGGAAACCACAATACCTGCTGTGCGGTGAAAGAGATAACAAAAAATTACTAAAAAAATAAAATTATCGATGAAAAACGAGAAATTAAATACAGATAATGGGTGTTCGGGACGTACTTAACTTACTTTAACAAGTGATTCTTGACATTATTTGGAGTAAAAAAAATTGAAATTTCGAGCTTTTTTATGTTTTTTTTTTTACCTAAAAAACACTGGTCACTCAGTCGAGTAACTACCCAACACCCAACCCTAAATACCAATACCTACTGATTTTTTTATGTTTTTAGTTGAAAAAAAAAACAAAAAAATGTTACAGGAGACCGAAATTTCATTCACTTTTGCTACACCAAATAATGTCAGGAATCACTGGTTAAAGTAAATGAAGTACTTCCCTTAATACTCTGTATATGTAATATTTTAACATAAAATTATTTTAACTGCCTTTTTCAAAATTACAATATCCAGCGAATTTTTACGGGTCTGCGCTAGTTAATTATAAATGGGATGGGATGTTAATTATAAATGGGTTGCCGGTAAGGTAAACAGCGAAGATTTCGGTAAACTGCTGCATATGACATATTCCCTGCCCTTTACACGTCCAAGGACAGAACACCCAAAACAGTGGAGCGGGACAAGTTGAGGATACGCTAGAAGCTAGAACAATGCGCGCAGGCAAGTCAGCCAGAATCTCATCGGTGTGAGTTCCCCGAAAGGAGGAGGCTCGGTGCTCGTTCTCCCATTTCCCACCAACCAACCGGATTCCGTAAAAAGACTTGAGATTCAAATAAGGCCGTAGTGGCGGTTGAAACTGATTTAGTTTGCTTGCTCACTCGCTTTGAAAATATATATCTCAATTATCATGACAGTTGACGCAATTAACTTCTTTTTTTAATTATTATAATTATTAACAATCACACCATTTTGTCGATGCTTCAATCACATGCACGCATTCTAGTCTGTTATTATGAGTCTTATCTCTAATACTTAAATAACAAATATTTGATCGTGTCTTATCTTTCTGGGATCCATCGGTATTCTTCTTCCACCCACGGACTTTATTCCATGGACTTTATTTCTCCATTAAAGCTCTAGATCTCCAAACCATGTGAGCGTCCCTTTCACAAACTCATTCAATACGTACACCTAAAATCAATTTCCTTTTTATCCAATCTCCTCAAATTGGAGAAATTCTAAACCAAATTTTATTTTATTTATTTATTTATTTATTATTACATTTATTACATACAAGATAATAACAATATAAAAGGAAGCTTTGACTGTCCAACTAGGAAGGTTTCCCGTTTTAGGACAGTCAAATTGGCAGGTTGCATGTACATAATTTCACATTAATGGATTCAATAATAATAAACAATAATGGTACATATTGGGGGAGTTACTTAGATATTAGGTACAATATCAGATAAAAGTTGTGTTATTCTAGGTGTACATCAGTAATAAACAATAAAATCCAGGTAGGTACATGTAAAATATAAAATAAAATAAAAATATAACATATAAATGTAAGAAAGAAAAAAAAAAAAAAAAAAAAAAAAAAAAAAAAGTATTTTTTTAGGAAAATACTAATTAGCAGTAATAAACAATAAAATCCAGATAGATACATGTAAAATATAAAATAAAAATATAATATATAAATGTAAGAAAGAAAAATAAAAAAATATTTTTTAGGAAAATAAAAAATACAAAATCGAAGAAATCAACTCATACTACGTTTTTTAATAATTTTTCGGAATCTGTCCTACCTAATTCTAATAACCATTTTGTAATTTTAGTACCGAAGGATGATAAATCACACAGTTTAAATTGAGAGGGGATTTTGTTGTATATTTTTGGTCCCAGGTATGAGAAAGCTTTTTGATAAGCCGCAGTATTGCTTGTAGGAATGGAAAGGTCGTTTCTGCTCTTACTTCTGGTTTGATGATTATGATCGACTGTTATCGTTTTGCTTATATTTTTGTGGACGTAGATTGTTATTTTTTTTATGTAACACTGTCGAACATCAAGCACATTAAACTCCTTGAAGAGAGCGTCGCTCGAGTATCTGAAGGGTTTTTTCATAATGACGCGTAGAATGGATTTCTGTGCCTTCAGTAGCGGGTATAATATTGTTAATCCTGTTCCACCCCATCCAATGCAACCGTAGGTTATGACGGAGTTACAGAGCCCGTAGTATATTTTTTTAATGTCTTGAGTTTTTATAATTTCCCGCAATGCTATAAATATATAAATAAGCTTGCGCACTTTATTAGCTGTGTTTTCAATTTGTTGTTTCCATTTAAGGTGGTTATCCACTATTATACCTAAATATTTAATAGATTTAACACATTCAAGGGTTTCGCATTTACAAGTATGGTTATTATTTCCAAGGCTACACTTAATATTGTGTATTGTGAGGTGATGAGGTGTTTTGGGTTGCCCTGCAAGGGTAGCGCTAAATGTGAGATATTTTGTTTTTTGTATGTTTAGTGTAAGCAAATTACTGTCCAGCCACTGTTTTACTCTGTTTATACCTGTGTTCGCAAGGTGGTGTGTTTCTTTCCAATCATCTCCTTCAAACAAAATAACTGTATCGTCAGCGAACGTGATAATTTTGCCACCAATGTGTTGGTTACAAAGTTCGTTTATGTATATAATAAAGAGAAGGGGCCCAAGTGTACTTCCTTGTGGTACCCCAAAAGTGTATTTTAGTGAAGTGCTAATAGCCTCGTTAATTCTGGTTTGTTGAAATCTATTAGATATATAACTTTCTATCCATTGAAAAGCTTTTCCCTTTATTCCTATATTTCTAAGTCTCTGTAAAAGAATTTTATGAGATATTGTGTCAAATGCCTTGGCCAGGTCCAGGAAAAGGGCAATAGTTTTCTTGCCACGGTTCATATTCCCTGCAATAGTTTCCGTGAGACATGCGATGGCATCATCCGTTCCCTTACCCGACCGAAAGCCGTATTGGTTTGGACTTAGAATGTTATGTTCCTCCACATATTCGTTTAACCTAGTTTTGAAAAGCTTTTCAATGACTTTGGATATCGCGCTTAAAAGTGATATTGGCCTGTAGTTTTCTACAAGAGATTTAGGTCCACATTTGTGAATTGGGACAATTATTGATTTTTTAAAGTGATCAGGAAATATTCCTGATGCAAAACTTAAGTTGTAAATATATGATAGCGGAGCAGAAATCTGATTTTTAATTTTTTTTAGTATTTGTGTATTTAGACTATCTGGACCCTTTGCATGTGTAGTATTAAGGCTGTTGATTATTTTTAAGACCTCTTCTACAGTAGTTGGTTTAATATCAAATGAAAAGGATTGTTCCTTTGTTTCAATTGTCAATGCTAAAGAGTCTTCCGTTTTCTGGGTTTCTAATAAAATGTTTTTTGCTAGATTTGACCCAACAGATGCAAAATATTGATTAGTATGACATGCAATTGATTGATTGTCAGTTATAATCAAATTTCCGGTGTTTAATTCAGTTACAGATGTACTGGTATTTCTTTTACTTTTAGTTATGTCTCTGACAACATTCCACATGTTTTTGCTGGAATTATCCTTATCAAGTAAGAATTTATAATAACGCTCTTTGCATTTGCGAATAACGGTTTTGCAAATATTACGGTATCGGTAATAGTTTTGCTGTTTAGTATCGTTCAATGGGTCTCGTTTAGCTATTTTATGAAGGTGATTTCTTTTGTGGCAATGGCAATTTATTTTCTCTAGTACTAGGTACTTCTGCATCTGTAGATTATCACTAAGCTGATCACGTATCAAAGAGTTCAAATTTATTTGTGAGTAAATAGTGGTCACGAATAAAAATAAATTTACTTGATAATAAAAAATTTAAAAAAATCATTTCTAAAAAAAATACCTCCAGGGCCTTGTCGGACTCATAATGACAATTAGAATTGAGTGAAGCATAATAAATTAATTAATTACGATTCTCCGCGAGAACCATGTAAATATCGCAAATTAATTGTAGCACGCCACGCTACTAATTAAGACGTGCATAATTCACGTTAATAAGGAACAATTATAATCTCCGTTCGCGGCGTGCTATGCAGATTGCATACAGCGCTCCCATGGGCGCATCAGAGGTAGACATTTCCGTAGTCACAGCTATAGTTATAGCTGTAGTCATAGCTATAGTCGAAGCCGTCAGCCTTCCTGCCGGCATACTTTGCAGCATTATACCGACACTGAGGCTTAAATCCATTACCTGTGGCGCATGCAATAATTATTAATACAGAGCACTCGAGCATGTACACATCCGTGTTGGGTATGCACCGGCATTCCGAGATAAGTGGAATTCCTCCATTCAACGAGTGCGGGCGCCGGTGCAGTGTGCTCTGTGCACAGGGTGCACTGTGCATATAGGCGGAAGAAAGGCAGGGAAAGAAATGGATGCATTTTAATATTATCTGATATGAAATTGAATTGCAACCGAGCAAATAATTTCGGTATGAAGAATTTTTGTCATCGCTATATAAATTATTTAAAAATATGATATTAAATATACAAATACGGTATTATCACTCAGTAATATCTTTTTTTCCAGCTACTTGTTACGAAGCAAAACATTATTAATTACACAGATAACTAAGATATCCTACTTCAATGAGGCCTGGTTAGCTAGTGAATTGAGAACTGTGAAAAATAATTACTTTTAACCCTGAATAAATAAGAGTAAAACTGACGAACGGAAAGCGTAGGTTTCTCAAAAATTTGCAGTTATTTATTTAAACATTTTATTATATTAATGCAACTGCTATAGCTTGCAACGTAATTTCCTACTTGATCTATTGAGCTCTAAAATATTCATATCTTTCAAAAATATGACAAGCCTTTTTACCCCAATAGAAGAAAATTTGTTTAACTGAAAGCCTATGTGCCTCAAAATTTGGCAGAGCTTTTTTACGTCAATAATAAATTATATTAACGCAACAACATTTTTAGCAGGCAATGTAATTTTCATCGTTATTTATTGAGCTTTGAAATTTTCATTCGTGTCAAAAATACGACAAGGTGTTTCAACCCGAAATAAACAGAAGAATATATGTCGAGTAGAAAGAAAGTCAATGATTTATTAGACAAACGTAACTACTTTAGCTTCCCAACGTAATTTCTAACAAGAGTTATCGAGCTATGACATACTCATTTAAGTATTAAATATATGACAAGACACCATACCGTAGGTACTGGTTTTTATGATTTTTTTAAATATTTAAGTGAAATATTCTGCAAAGGAGTAAGAGTATATTCATAATTGAAATCTAATGGTAAATCTAGTAATAAACAAAACAGCCAAATCACTATGCTTATTTCAAGATTCAACCAAAATATCACTTGTAAATAGAGGTACATCACAAAAACCAACATTTTACACAATAAAAAAATAAAAACATGGTTTGTGTAGGTCATAAAATGTAAGTCACATTTACCAAATGAAATCCGACAAATTGTCGCCACCTCGGTCCCCGCGCGCCGTCCCGATGGACGCGGGAATAACGAGAAAACTTGTTATTATAGAACCAGCAACCGTTTCACAATTTAGATACCGACATTTGCTGTTTGCAATTAGTTTTCAGCAACTCTACTTTTTATGACCGTGCAGTAAATCGAATTTCAACAGGGCGAGACCACGCAACGCTGGCGCTGTACAGAGTACCGAGCACACGCGATGCACTTTTAAATTTAAGCATTAACTAAAAATTCAAGCACAGCTAAATTAGTGTACGCTATTTTGAATTGAAAGAGTCCGACGGGCGGGGATTGTGACAATCTCAATGGGAAAATAACGTGAGTCGGGAAGTGAGAGCGTGATGACGATGATTAGGTTGCACGGTTGTGTATTTATTATTTAAAGCAAAAATGGCTTTTGTTAAATGGTTTCCAATGGTTGGTCATTTTTTCGGGTACAAGCTTGAGAGGGGGTTATGGATACCGCCGAGAACCATTTATTGAATGACCAACTCTGCAGTAGGTGACCCCAAGTGGTTCGCTACGTCTGGTGACTTAGCAAGGGTGCCAGTATTCATGGTGTTCGATTTCTGTAGGTTTTGGCGGCCCATGCATCTGCCTACCTGCTGCGTTGCGGGTAGGATCGGGAGTGGTCGGTTGAGGGAGGCCCTTTGATACCATACCTTACTTTTCTCCTCATACCATTATCCTTATCAGAATTTTCTCTCCTCCTTTTCCTTAAAAAGACCCTCCACACAGCTTCACCAAGAACGATTTTTTTAATGTGAATACCTCACTTCAACCTCACTCGTCTGGAGCTAGTGAGACTATGGCATCCCCAATTGGGGTATGTTGTGAGGATGAAGATAGTGGGTAGGGGAAGGTGATGGGAAATAGGAAGGTGGGGAAATACCTGAATATTCATATCTGGTCAAAGCTAAAGCCATTTCAATTCTGAATGGTGGTCTTACACCAGGGCGATACTGAGAGTATCTACCATTCTGGAACGTGCCGCAAATACGTATTATTTTTTTAAGAATTAATTGTGAAATAACACAAATTAATCAAATAAAATTTATTTGCGCACGCCGGGATTCAATCCCATGACCTTCGGATTGCGAGTCAAGATCCTTACCCCTGGACCATGAAGGCCGTCAAGTCAGGCCGACATAGGCCCCGAGGGAAATTAATGTTACAAAAAATCCTATTTTAATAAAAGATACATGATATTATTGTTCTTGGCTAGGTTTTGAACCCACGTCCTGTCTGCCGGGAACCAAGGGTTTTTGTGTTCTGTCATGGAGGTCGACGGGTTGTTGTGACTGAATAAATTTACGTATTCTTTGAATTTAATTTTTTTCTCTAAAAAAGGAAATATATATTTATATATACACCAATGTTCTGCGTCATATCGCGAAGTTTTGGAGGTGATTATTCGTAATTATCAAAAACGCTGTAGACTCAAAATCAAGTGATACACAGCTGACCGAGCGAGGATAAATAATTCTTATTATAAAGGCGTGCTGTTACGAACCACAATCCCAACCGAATCCCACAATATGAGAAATTTATCATACCTTTTTATTTGGGCACTAATGAAAAAAAGGTTTACATTTTTTTGCAAAGTTTTTAATGAATTTGAACCCCCCAAAGTATCGCGGTTTTGACGAGGAACACGGTATAATTGCGGGATATTAAAAAAATGTTTAAACTCTTACGTGAAAGACTGAAAATTTCTAGAAATCTACTAAGAAATCAGAAATCTACTTATTTACAAAGCAAAATATTAATATTTATAAAACTCTAATTTTGATAACTAAGCAAATTCTGAAAAAGAAACCGCTTTAATTTCCCTTGAAACACTAAAATTAGCTTGATGGATCATCTTAGATAATCTTTTGGTTCTGTAAATAAAATACTAAATTACGAGGCATGTTCAGAAAGTAACTAACTAACCATCACGCCGTTTCCTCGCAGGGGTAGGCAGAGAGGACGGATCGCCAAACAACTCGATAAAGTGTGTTCAGAAAGTAGGTGCACTGATTTTTTTTAAGTGTAATAGAAAAAAATTACAGGATATTGTTGATATGATACACTTGTTGACTATTTTTCTAAATAATCGCCAACCCGTTTAAAGCATGTGGTGAGCCGTGTCACAAATTTCTTTATGCCCTCCTCGAAGATTTCTCCCACCAGCTCATTCCCCCACTTCAGGAGCACTTTCTGCACCTGCTCGTCGGTTGAAAATTTATTTTCATCCATACATGCCTTCAGGAAGGTGAAAAGATGATAATCTGAAGACGCCAAGTCAGTAGGTTACGGGGGTGATTCAAAACATCTCAACCAAATGAGTCCAAGAGCGTATTGGTGGCTAAGGCAGTGTGAGGACGGACGTTTTCGTGAAAAAAAGAACACTTATCTGGTCACCATTCTCCTCCTTTTGTTTTGAATACTCTTTTTGAGTTTCTTTAGGGTAACACAATGTTGTTGTGCACTGATGGTCTCAACCTGAGGCAGAAATTCGCTCAAAATGATGCCTTTTCGGTCCCAAAACACTGAGCCATAATTTTTTTGCCCGAAATTGTGAAAAAGAAACCGCTGTGGTTTTGAATTTTTTGACAGATGGGGAATTGGTGTGATGCCACTTTGAAGACTGTTTTTTCCCAGGCAAGTAGTGAGTCACCCACTTGGCGGTATCACAGTACTTGGCGGGATTTTTTCCGACATCTTTCACGCACTACAACGTTTACGTACTACGATGCTCGTTCTGGAGACCCCCTCTACATCACAGTACACTTACTTTCTGAACATGTTAAGGCAACCGATCTTTTTCATGATTTTACAATGTAATAAGACTAACGTTTAATCCTAAAATACTGAAATAAAAAGAAATTCTTATTACTGATTGGGTTTTCTAATAAATAAATAATACCTACCAAAAAAACTCCAAATAGAAGCTGATGTCGTTTGACAAAATAGCTAAGCAGAATACAGGTCCTTGAACTGAAGCCTACAATAGTTTACTATGTAGGTCGAAAAAGTGCTCCGAAAGTAACCGCATTCAGTAAGGCAGTAAACAGAGATAAAGTTTCAGCCACTCTGTAGACCGGGCTACATCTGTAGAACCTTGGCTTGATTTTCCATGACCTGTACCATCATAACTTAATATAAAAAACAAAGTCGGGTTAGATACACTATTTATAACTCAAGAACGACTGGACCGATTTTTATGATCTTTGATTTGTTGGATTTGTTTGCACCCCTCCAAAGGAATAATAAATCTCCCTCACACGTACGAAAATGAAACGCAATTCCGGTAAGTACCTAAGTGGAAAACTAAGAATATCACAAAAAATATAAATCCGTTCACAACGCCATCTCTGATACTGACAAACACCAAACACGGAAAGTGGCGCATCGATAATTGCTTCATTGTGTAATTTTTAACTTAATGAAAAAAACTGAATTTGATTCTGAGGCGGTACGAAGTTCTCCGGGTCAGCTAGTATATAATATAGTAGAGTTATAAACCAACTTTGGGGGACAACGCATTTTATGTACAGGCTGAGTTTTTTTTACATGAAATACCATGTCTATGGTACTTAGGTGTGCAAATGGAAATGAAAATTTTATCCATTCGAAAGGAAAAATAACAGATGTACCTAGCAACCTAACCAACGAGTATAATGGTTATTTTTTCTGACCACAACTATTCCGATTTTTAATTACAATATTATGTTTCACCATTTTATTCATCAGTTTGGTGTTCTTCAATCCCAAATGATTGAGATTATTTGACATAATATGTTGGGAACACTCCAATAAAGATCGAGGTTCGTCGAGGTTACAAGTTGCTTCATTTAAGTTACCGTAAAGTTTACAATAAATATTTAACTGGACCTTCCTAATGGAAGCTCGAAGTTATTGTGAAACTAGGGAACCCGACACTGCGGGAGCCCAGCTGTCTATCGTGTATCATCGGGTATTTCCATAACCATCCTTCATGCATTAGACACGAACGATGATAGTCGACACTCTTCTAAGGTACTTTTTTTATTTTTCATTATAATCTTTATTTATTAAGTTACAAGGGTGATTATGCTGTGCCTGTCTCACTGGGAATTCCTGTGTTGAGAGCAGGTGCACTTTAGCATAAGTAGTTTAAAACAAAAATAAGGATAACAACAACAACAACAACAACAACAAAGGACAATCAGCATCGTACCAATGGGAAAGCATGCATTAGGAGGTTTTATTTTCCTCAGGGCCTCCTGTGTGGAGCTCTTTAAAAAAAATCCCCCCCCGCGTTCCCTTTCCACCTTCCCCGCCTTCTCTCTCCCCTCTCTCGCTCATCGTCCAGCCAACCCCCTCCCGCGTTCTGATTTGTATTTTACGTAATTAGTGTGCTGTCTAATGGTCAGTGGAAGTGTATTATAAAGTTTTGTTGCAAAGTACCTGAAGTTTCTTTGACCAAACGTTGTTTTGGCGAAAGGGATAAGTAAGAGATGTTGCCCTTTAGTTCTCATATCACGAACAGTTTGGATATTGTCAAAAACAGATAAATTAGAATATTTTTAGCATAAAATTGCCTAATGTCCAATGTACTACTTAACTGACATTGAGACACCTCACAACTATCTATTTATAACTATCTATACTAACGAGATCTGTTGAAGGATGTTGAAACCACACGTATAATCCTATAAACGACAATTAGTTTCAAGACAATCAATACCGGATATGTGATAAATGTGCCGTTTCGAGTTGAATAATGATCTAAGAACCTAAACTATAAACCAGAAAAACGTTATAAATTATCATGGGTACCTACACTTTCTGATACGGTACGTCTGCTCGGCTATAGAAAAACGCTTGTATTATGCACAATTATAACGTACAAACGAAAATTATTTGGGCATCACTCCAAGTTAGCGAACTGTTGGCAACAGTTGCCTGAGATGTTGAATAATTGAAACTGTACTCTATTTTTGCGTAATTGCCTGACGTGGTCTAGTAAGAATGCCCATCGTTTCAAATTGTTTGAAATCAACAGGTAGAAAATTGCTTCAAGTCTGGCTCGATCAATACGAAGAAAGAGAAATTATCAGGGGGCCTAGTCACTAACTTTTATGTTTCACAAACAGTCAGTTAGCGAAACTAAGTAGTTTGGGCAAAGTTATCGCAAGTGGCGAAAAATGGTAGTCAGTAACTATTTGGTTAACGTTTAGTTTATTTTGACGCCAAAATTTTACTGACTACCAATTTTCGCCAGTTGCGATAACTTTGCCCAAACTACCTAGTTTCGCTAACTGACTGTTTGTGAAACATAAAAGTTAGTGACTAGGCCCTCAGTACGGTTAGGGTTAACATCAAATAGTCCTAACTGGTCTTGCCTCATTATTCTTAGAACAGATCCCCATCTCAAGTTACAAAACTTATTTCTGATATTATGTGCAAGTTTGTACGTGCCTGTTTTGTAAACTGCTCGGAAGTTGTGATAGTATTTGTCGTGGTTCGTGATACATGTTAACTTCAGCGACGTTTGTAAGTCGGACAGGCTCCAATTACACACTGTAAAAGCTCTGAAGATGCGCCTGTATTTGTGCTAAGTACGTGTGTTGGAGACGAAGCAGATAATCTCGAAGGAGGTCGGAATACCGCGAAGATCGCTATCCGATCAAAATCGAATTCTATTGAAATAACTAGAAGGCAACAAATGTGCCTAAATTTCTACTGAACCTTTTAACTTCACGTGTTTGTCCGACCGGAGAGAGAGATTGCCTTTTCTAGTTAGGATAAATTGTATATATGTACTGATTCTACAATAAACTGTGTTAATGTATCCCTGAGTTGTCACAGAACAAATCCGACGACCCATAACGAGGCTATGGTGTGATAAGACTGCGGTCGACCCTTCTGAGAATAGAGTTTCCCATGCTGAGCTTGTGCTCCTGATTGCCCATGAGGTGATTCGGCAATCCTTTGGGTACCTAAAGAGCCAGGAGCATACCTGGAGCCATGGGGCGGCCCAAATCCCGAGTGCTTTTAGGGTGCCATCTAAAAGTACATTGAATAGCGCAATGGAGACAGAAGACTCGCATGGCCTGTGTAGTGTTACTGTGGTATTTCAAATTATTGAGGTGTAGACAGTGACTACGCACAACACGCAACAGCAAAAAAAAAACATTATTCTTAGCATGACACTTGGACTCAAGTACTTTATACCGGCTGCTGATATAAACTCAGGGAATCAAATATTCTCGATCGCTCGCTGGTCCAGGCTGATTGTGTTGCGTAGTTTAACTGTCCACACGCTTGACCCTTCAGGTACATTTATTGTCGCGTATTGCTGTAAGACAATGTGAAATTTAAATATATAAATTCAGTGAACTCTCATTATTCTTCTTATTTTCACACCCGTGACGTCCTTAAATAGTATGGCGGATTGATTAAGTAAGGATCAATCGGTCCTGTTATAGGGGAATGTAAGGAGATGAAAAGTGGTTGGGAAGGAGAAGCAGAGGGTAATGTAAAGGTTAGGAAGTAGAAAGTTAGCGTCGGGCTCGAATACGGTAATAACAATTGAGGCAACTTTTAGATTTTTAATGCACCCTTTCATCAAGAACTAAAAGTAACTTTCAATAAATTTAACGAAATGTTTGCTATTTTTCACATTGGTTTATTTTATTTCCCGGCTGTCCAGAGTCTGTGGCGTAACCAAGTTGCGGATTGTTTTGAAGCAACTGAGGGGAAGAAGAAGGTTGGCCTATTGAGATTTAATTGGTAAATAGATTTCAAGCAAAGTTCTGAATGATTTTTTTTATTTTTACAATAGCTCCACACGGGAGGCCAAGGAAAACAACTACCCTCAGGGCCTACGTCATCTTTGGGGATGCTGTGTGTAGGGTCTTTTTATGGAAAAGAAAAAGAGGAAATTCTGGGAAGGAAAAGGTATGGAGGGGTAGGTAAGAATCTGGGGGTCGATATGTCCAGAAGTGACGGACGTATGGATCCATTTCTCCCACTGATGTGCAAGGCGATGGGTCACGAGTCCGTCGATGGATCACGAGAGTCAAATCAAAAGGTCTCCCTCAACCAGCTTCAAACGATCCGGCCCGCCATGCAGTAGGTGGGGAAACGCATCCGTTGCCAAGACCTAGACAAACCTTACCCCATGAACCAGGGCACCCTGCTAAGTCACCAAACGTAGCGAACCACTTGGGGTGACCTATGGCAGGGGTGTTGGTTGTTCAATAAATGGTCCCGGGGGCGGCGCTACCCACACCCGCCTCCCAAATTGAAATGGTCCCTCACCAAAGCAAGACTGAGAGCATCTTATCTATAATGAACTGTAAACATTTTTTCCATTCTATAATACATAAAAAACAAAAATGAATTAGGTATGACTTCCGACGTCCATTTTTTCTTTATTAATCCATTGCAATCTCCGTCGTAAGGCAACATCGCAAGGAGGTCACTTAACCGTAATGAAAACGTAATGAAAAATGTGCAACGCCACACAAAGCTCTTCGGCAATAGGTTTCCAGCTGCAAATGTGATAAAATATAAAAATGATCTTCACAAACGACGTGGAGAGAAAAATATTTGCGAGGAATTTTATGATAATTAAAATATTTTGCATTCCTTTGAAGCCAGATGATTTCGCCAGCATTTCCACAATAAATTCCACTCTTGGCATTGCCTTGTTTCTGTCACCTGTCTGAATGCTTCATTATCTAATGCCTATTTGACGAGCTGCAATATTTTAAGTTTAAAGAATGTGAATATTTTAATATCGCAGAGTGATTGAAGTTTAACGACATTATATAATTGCTTGTTCTTTCCTATTTGAATAATGCTTACTAGTTAATCAAATCTTAATAGAAGATATATAAAACAAAGCTGAGTTAGAACCATTTATAACTCGAGAACGGCTGGACCGATTTTTATGAACTTCGATATGTTGGATTTGTCTCCGCCCCGAATAGCAGAATAGCTATTAAAACATCGGAAAAATTTACGACAAAAAAGTTACGAAGAAAATTATTTTCCTTATACATTTTGTATGGAACGAATTCTCATCTTTTGAAAGAGGGCTGCAGCAATATAATAAGTACCTATAATATTAAATAGTGGGTGAATTCCAAAAATTCTAAAACATCAAATGTCAATGCGCTGATGGTTTTGATTTTGTTCTTAAGCATATAATGCTGCCCCTCTTTCTTACACACTAAATGTCAACAGTCGAAAATGAGACAAACGGTGAACGTATGTCTGCACCCCTCCAAATGAAAAATACAATAATTATAATAAATCTCCCTCACACGTATAAAGAAAATGAAGCTCAATTCCCGTAAGTAAGTGGAAAAAAATCCGTAAACCACGCCATCTCTGAAACTGACAAAAACAAAACATGGGCAGTTGCGCATCGATAATTGCTTCAATGTGTTATTTTTAACTTAATAAAAAAATTGAATTTAATTCAGCTAATAAGTTAACACAACAGTTATTGATTCGGAGGCGGTACGAAGTTCCCGGGTCAGCTAGTATTTAATTAAAATGTTCATCAAAAGTAACAGTTCTATCATTTTAAACTAAAGTTACCCTGTTCATAGAATCTGCCTGGATCAAGTGGAAATAGACGTTTAGCAGAGATTACCCATATGTACTTCATGTAATATTGTAGGAGGTTCGCAGTTCGTTATTATTATACATAGGGGGAGAATGGATGCAAAGCGAAGCACTCGCTTTATGATAATAATACCCTACCATTTGCAAAGAGACAAAACTTGACTTGTGTGCAGAAGAGAACTTGCGCGTTAGATCTCTAGGTATTAGGAGTTCGGACAAGAACTGTGACAGTTCGTAGGGATCCTGTTGACAAAGTTATATATTTAAAAAAGACGAGATATAATAATATAATAATTAATTAAAGCCAATCCATTAGAAAGGAAGCGTGAAACGAGAAAAAACATGTACCTAAAATTATATTTATTTTTAATTTTTAACTTTTTGAGTAAAACCTCAAATTATAATATTTAATTAAATGAAGACAATATTAGCGAAACTCAATCGAAAACGCGGAGACAGAAAAATCAGAAAAAGACATTGGCACCTCTGAAACTCGAACCCAGTACCCTTTTCTAACATGGCAAATGCTCTACCAACTGAGCTAAGGTGTCGATATCAAATTCGGTCAATTTTAACTGTATCATACTTGGACTAAGAACTACAAACATTATCTTCATTTTCTTAATGCACATATTATTGGTTGCTATCTTTATATATGATTGCAAGATTCAACTCAAACTAAATGCTATCTAGATAGTGTCTGTATAATTTTTTATCCATTTTTTTTAATATGCGTCATCTATTGACTTTTTCTGCAAGTCTAGGATGAATATTTGTTTTTAATTTTTAGCTTTATGAGTAAAACCTCAAATTATAATATTTAATTAAATGAATACAATATTAGCGAAAGTCAATCGAAAATGTGGAGACAGAAAAATCAGAAAAAGACATTGGCACCTCTGGGACTCGAACCTCGAGCATTTCAAAAATAAAATGGATAAAAAAATATCCAGACACTATCTAGACAGCATTTGAATCTTGCAATCATATATAAAGATAGCAGCCAATAATATGTGCGTTAAGAAAATGAAGATAATGATGGTAGTTCTTAGTGGAAATATGATGGAATTTTATATGGGCACCTTAGCTCAGTTGGTAGATCAACTTGCCACGTAAGCAAAGGGTCCTGGGTTCGAGTCCCAGAGGTGTCAATGTTTTTTTCTGATTTTTCTGTCTCCACATTTTCGATTGAGTTTCGCTAATATTTTCATTTAATTAAATAAAATTGTATAACGCATTATGTTTCATAGCGCTAGACTTTTTGGAACATCAAGTCAATGGTGCTTTTCAATCAGTGAAATAAATGATCGAGCATATCTTAAAAACTAATAAATTATATCCAAATATAATCTATCTCACAACCTACCGCCCCTAATACCCCAAGGATTTTTGTAATTACTCACGATAGCCATCGCACAAATCTGGCAAAAAAACGATATTATGCCATAAAATTATAAAACAAAATACCATCTCTAAAACATTTTTTATTTAAATTATAGGTATGACAGATTAATCATCCATTTACAGTTCAAGATTTCTTATTTTAACATTTGTGAAGATAGCAATACAATTTTTGTAAGGTTATTTGAAGAGTAAGTAATTAAATATCAATGTTTTAGAAATTACATGCAATAGCCTTACTCCTCTAATTACACTGTGCTAGAAATCTCGGGGAAGCGTCTATAAGGTGTTATGTTAGCACAAAGATTGCAAACAAAACGTATGGAGCTATACAGTTAATAAATAAATAAGTCGCGCATGCGCAGACAGAGCTGCAACAAAGCGGGAATAGGTATAAAAACAACAGCGCGGGAGCACCCAGCCCTCTTGGTTTCCCCTCGTCCGGCAGTTGAGTCCCACACCTAGTCACGCACGGCTGTCATTCACGAGACGCCGTAGCTCATAACTTCGCGACGCGTGCCGCAAACAAAATGGCTAAGTTCCGCTACAGAAGTTGATATTGTGTAACGATCTATAACTATTGTCGTGAGTAGCCTCCCGCCGTGAATATCGCAAGATATCCAGATGAAACGTGTTATGGCGCATTAAATAGCACCCACGCCGCCGCTAAGTTCCGTCGTGATAATTCATATACCCGACCCGAGTGAAGATAGGCCTTCGGAAGAAGCGTAGCTGTGAGCACGGACCCCCCGGTCGAGCCAGCCTGCCTTGTTAGGCCTCCGCTGCCTCCTGACCCTCCTGAAGAGCACGGACCCCCCCGGTCGAGCCAGCCTGCCTTGTTAGGCCTCCGCTGCCTCCTGATCCCGCCCGCCCTACGATACAGGTTTACTTATTCTTTCTCCCTGAGCCATTCGAGTCAAGCTTCAAGATCCGGTTCCTTAAGCCGATCCTTAGGTCTTAAACCGTATTCCTTGTTGTGTATTAACCCCATAAGAAATGTACAATAAACACTTGTTATCTATTCCCCGAGTTTCATTGTATGTCGCAACCTGTTTACCCGAGAAAAGAGAATAGCAATGGCTATATAGCACTGGCGCAAAACACTCGGTTAAACAATTGTGATACGCAATGAAATTATTAATAAAAATGTCTTATGTTATACAGTGAACAGCTTGTGTTTTATAGAAAGATTTTAAATCGTAGAAGTTAGAATCACTTCTTGTCGTATTATAAAATTGTTTGAAAATAGAGTAATTGCAAGTGAAAAGAAGAGTAAAATCATTTAAACCTAATTGAAAGTGGATAAATGTTGAACTAAATACAAATTACTTCACGCGTAGTAAGGAACATTCGAGAAAGTCGTAATAAATTTAAGAGCGTTCCCGACGGAGCGGTTATTTTTTCAAGGAAATAAGCCAAACGAATAAGTAAATAATGCAAAATTTTTGAAATTACATCGTTATTTATGTGATTTAAATTAAATAATGCGAAGAGAGATAGCTTGTTACATTTAAAAGCGTAGTATCATCGTAATATTATCCCCGCATAAACAAAACCCGAAATTCTCAAGATTTTTAAACGAATTTAAGCGCGAGATAGACGAGGCGGTAAATTTTTTTAGTGGAAATTATCGAAATTAATAGGATTTTAAAGCTACAATTTGAAATTAATAAAATTATTAAGAAATACGATTAAAATAAATAGAAATATTTAGAGAAATTGATATTCTGAAAAAAAAAAAAAATAAAATTCATTAATAAAAGGAATTCAAATTCAAGCTAAAATTGGAAATAAATTATAATACTGACTTGTATAAAATCGTGTATATGATAAAAGTTAATAACTTGACGGTATCACCTGACTAAAGTATCTTGGAATTAGATGTAGTCCAAAAAAAAAAAAAGAATACAGTCTAACAAGCATACCTACGGCAAGTTATATAAAATCATGATCCTTTAACAGCGACTTTTTTACTTAAAGATCTATTAGACTATGGAAGGCAAATGCGACCCATAGTTTAACCTCTAAGTGATTAAGTATGCTCGCGCAGTCGTATATCTCTGGAATCCAAACTCTGTTGTGGAGACGATTTTAATCTCAGAAACCGCTTAGCCAGGACAAGGAAGATTGCGAACGTAAAAACCCCTCCCTAATACAAGTTAAAGAAAAAAACATATATAAACATATGTATATTTCCAAAATATTGCTTGACGTTATTATTTAGAAGCTAATTTTCCTAGAAAATAAAATAATAGTGGCAAAAAAAAAAAAAAAGTTAAGAACAGATTTCAACTAGTAAGATCATGTGGTAGAGAAAAAAAAATCAAATCAAACTGGTTTTTTAATTGCAATGTTTTTTTTGGTGGAATAAATCAGAAACCACAAAGAGGATTGTAGTTGAAAATACACAAGTTGTAAAATCATTGTCATTTTGAAAGCTAATCTTATATATCATGAAAAAAGATAGTGATGGTAAGTAAGGCGGATGCGAAATTTACTGTCACAATTCAATATATAAGACAAGCCCGGGTGTAATTAATTGAAGAGTAATCTGAGATTGTACATCAATCAAGTGCCGTAATAGACCCTAAAACAAGTTGAACAATTGCAAAACACATATATGAAAATATATATGTATTCCCACGAATTTTTATTTTAAAAAGAGGAAAAAGTTAAAACAAAATGCTTAAAAGAATTAAAACGATGAAAAAATAAATAAATGCTAGAAAATTTAAATATAACGGAAGTAATAAAAAGAAATAGGAAAAGGTTAAAGTTTTAATTAATTAAAAAAAAATTTTTAAAGATAAATTAGATCAAAAAAAAAAATAATAAGAGTTATTGAATTAATGGTGGGATAAATTAATTGATATCTTGACATTAAATCGGACGGTTTTTATTTAATTTAATTTAATTTTTTTTTTCTTTCTCTCCTTTCTTCTCTCTTCCCTTCAAAAATTAAAGATGGCATCTAATCTAATAAATTTAGAGAGAATTGTGGGTTTTGAAAAAGATACAGTAGTGAGACTGAAGAAAATATTATTAGATAGAGGAATTACCCCAAAAAGAAATTTGAAATCTCTAAGAGAACAATGTAGATTATTTAATGAAAATTTGAATAATTCAGAAACCAGAGAATCAATAACTTCACCGGTAAATTCAGAAATAATGATTCAAAGTGAAGACGCAGATTTAACAATCAATCAGAATATGGAAAAAGAAATAACTCACGTTAATAGGAACCAAGGTATACGTTATGTCGAAAGAAAATTAATCAACCTTAGTAATTGGAAAATTACCTTCGATGGCACGACAGACGTTCACGCTTTTTTTGATAGAATTGCAGAATTGCAATACGCGAGAGGTATTGACAATATAGATGTAACTAAAGGATTCATAGATCTTATTACAGGCACGTCACTAATGTTTTACCGGAAAATCTTTAGAAAGGATATTACTTGGACAGAAATTAAATCTGCTTTTATTAAAAGATTTGAGAATCCTGCGTTCCAAATGACAGAAAAATCTAGACTTTTCAATTTATTTCAAGGGAAAAACGAAATGGCAGCGGATTTTATTCTAGAAGCACTATCAATTAATGCAAAGTTAAACATTCCATTAGCAGAACAGGAACTTCTCTCCTTGATTACAAAAGGATTACTACCAGATTACGCACAATTAAGAATTGGTAAAGAAATTACAAATGTAGCTCAGTTACAAAAATTGTGTGATGAATTAGACAGAATTAAATTTAATACGATAAATAATACACAGAGGAGTTCATCTCAAAATAGTAACGTTAGTACGGAAGATGATCAAATAAAAATTAGATCGAAAATTTACCAATATAGACAGTTACATAACGTCTCAGTAGGTCAGTACATAAACTTGATTTCGTCCTTGAATAACAAATTAAAAATACCAATACCTGAAACAGAGATAGTAATTATTGTCAAAAACGGGTTGCTTCACAGATACAATAAACTATTCTTGTATGATTTACCAAACACCTGCGCAGAGCTAGAGAAAAAATGTTCCGAATCAGACAATACACATAATGCTAACCAGTTTGCAAACTCAAAATATAAAACTTTTAATAAGAATAATATTAGATCCACACAAGTGTCTTCATTATCTCCTTGTCAGGATATAGGCAAAAGTACGAAATTACGATTATGTTTTAGATGTAAACAAGCCGGACACTTTGCAAGGAATTGCAATCAAAATAATAATGTAATAATACCGCGGAGAAGTCCCAGATGGAAAAAACAGGAGTTGAGAAATAATAATTCGATTCCAGACCTTTCAAAACCACCTCCGTTTTATTTTAATAAAAACCAAAAAAACATGTAGACGGTCATTCCAATTTTAAACCGTCAGAAGTAGTAGCGAAGAAAGAATGGAATGACTGGTTAAAATATGTCAAATACTTTTTTGAAACAAAACCTCTTGAAACAATAAATATAAATTATGGTCTAGACGGTCGACCACACGCTAACTTTAAAATTAAAAATAAATATTTCACTGGACTCTTAGATACAGGAGCAGCGATTTCTTGCTTGGGTGGAAATATGTATAAACATTTCCTACCATTAGGTTACGAATTGATTCCTTGTGACATGACAATTAGCACGGCAGACGATAAGTTACAAAAAGTTTTAGGTAAAATTTCGCTTCCCGTGAAATGCAATGAGACGACAGAAATAATAGACTTTGTAATAATCCCGGCAATAGGACCCAGATTTATCTTAGGTATTGATTTTTGGAGAAAATTTAAGGTTGCTCCTAATTTATTTTCAAAAGATGCGAATAGTAAAACAACATCAATCTCGGAAATTAAAGTGTTAAAATCAAAAAACGACCTTTCACCTGCTCAATTACAAGAGTTAAACGAAGTTGTAAACGATTATCAGTCGATATCTTTTGAAAAGCGCGGCTTAGGAAAAACAAATCTTGCTACACATAAAATCGAAACCGAGGGCCCTCCCATAAAACAAAGATATTATCCATTATCACCCGTCAGATTAAAACAATTGGAAAAGGAAGTAGACGAAATGTTATCCCTGGGCGTAATTGTGAAGAGCCGGTCGGCTTGGTCAAACCCCGTGTTGCTGGTACCAAAAAAGGACGGAACGGCAAGGTTCTGTTTGGACAGTAGAAAATTAAACTCAGTCACAAAAGCACAAATTTACCCCATTCCGAATGTACACCGAATTCTAGATAATTTGGGTAATGCAAACTATATAACCTCTCTCGATTTTGTGAAATCATTCTGGCAAATACCCCTAGAAGAAAGTTCGTGTGAAAAAACCAGTTTCGTAGTACCCGGGAGAGGAACCTTCATGTTTGTCAGGTTACCGTTCGGTTTACGTAACGCGCCTAGCGAGTTACAACGCTTGGTTGACACTCTTTTCGGTCCAGAATTCGAGCCGAACCTATTCGCATATTTAGACGACCTAATTATAATATCCAAAACTTTCGAAGAACACATAATATTACTCAGGAAGGTACTTGATATATTAAAAAATGCAGGATTAACGTTGAATATTAAAAAATCGGAATTTTGTAAATCACGCCTGAGGTATCTAGGATTTGTAATAGATAAAGATGGTCTCCGTACCGACCCTGGAAAAGTAGAAGCGATAAAAAAATTTCCCCGACCCCAGAACACAAAACAGGTAAAATCATTTCTAGGTTTATGTAGTTACTATAGACGCTTTATAAATAATTTTTCGGATATAGCAGCTCCTCTAACACACATAACAGGAGGTACGAAAGGGAAATCTAATTATACGTGGAACGAAGAAACAGAAAAGGCATTTTCCGCATTAAAACAGGCATTAATAACGGCACCAGTCTTGAGTTGCCCAGATTTTAAATTACCGTTCATAATACAATGTGATAGCTCTAATTTCGCCATCGGGGCGTGTCTCTCTCAAAAATTTCCAGACGCAGAACACCCAGTAGCTTATTACTCGAGAGTACTGTCAAAGGCAGAAAGGAACTATAGTGTGACAGAGCGGGAACTATTAGCAATTCTAGACGCAGTATACAATTTTCGTTCATATGTAGAAGGATCCAGGTTCACAGTTATTACAGATCACTCCAGTTTAAAATGGCTTCTATCTTTAGAAAATCCAAATGGACGCCTTGCACGCTGGGCCACACGCTTATCGCAGTTCGATTTTGATATTGTTCATCGAAAAGGTTCACTACACGTAGTCCCAGATGCATTATCCCGCATAATAATTTCCCCAATAGACGTCAAAACATCGATTCCGAACTCAAAAGATAGTTGGTACGTGAATTTATTTAAAAACTGTATTGAAAATCCAGGTAAATTCCCGAACTATATTATAATAGAGAATAGATTATATAAACATTGTAAAGCCGATTTTTCATTGTTGGAAGATTACGATTGGAAACTGGTTTCTCCATTAGAGGATAGAGAAAAAATAATAGCTGAATGTCACGAAGCCATAACAACAGTTCACCCCGGAACCTTTAAAACATTTAAAAAACTTACTCTAAAAAATTTTTGGAACGGTATGTACCGTGATGTAAGGAAATTTGTTTCAAATTGCTCTGTTTGCAAGGCATATAAACACTCTACGAAACCCCCAGCAGGACTAATGTCACGTCCAAAAAATGCAGATCGCCCCCTTCAAAGTCTAAGTATTGATATAATCGGTCCGTTCCCTAAAGGTTACGATGGTAAATTTTTTATCTTGAGTGTGGTTGACGTATTTACAAAATATTGCTGGTTATTTCCCTTACGGCACGCGAATTCGAAATCAATAATACAAGCGCTTGAAGATAATATTTTTTTAACCGTTTCAGTCCCTAGAACGATAATATGTGATAATGGGAAACAGTTTATTTCCAAAGAATTCAAATCCTTCTTAAAGAAATATGGTGTACCCGATGTTTATTATAATAGTTTTTACACACCTATGAATAATGTAGTAGAACGTTACAACCAAACGATAGGTACCACTCTCGCGATCTTGGTGAAAGATGATCACAGACTATGGTCGGCAAACTTAAAAATAGTCCAAGCAGCAATGAATAATACAGTTAATTTAGCAACAGGCTATACGCCATTTTTCTTATTTCACGGTTTTGAACAGATAGTCCATGGGTCAGCACATTGTCGTATAATACCGGTAGTTAGTAATGTTGACACGCAAGAAACAAACACAGTCAGTGAGTACGCTACAAAATTACAAGAACTAATAGCCATATATGATAAAGTCACAGACTCACTGATGGAGGCTTATAAAACAAGCGCGAAACGTTATAACTCAGGACGAAGATTTATAAGTTATGAATCGGGAAATTTAGTGTGGAGACGGAACTTCGTCCAGTCAAAAGCAGGTGAATATTTTTCTGCTAAATTGGCACCTCGCTTCGTATGCAATAGAATAAGAGAAAAAATTTCTAGTACGGTTTATATATTAGAAGATTTAAACGGAAAACTGACGGGGAAATTCCATGTGAAGGACCTTTTGAAGTCAGAGAATTAATCCAAGAAAAAATAAAATAAAAGAAAGAAAAACCTTATTCCGGTTATGTTTATCTCCATAATTGAAATTCCTTCCTACCGCCCACACTTTACATACACGCGAGAAACGAAAACACCAAGTTATGTTATTTACAAAAGTTTAATTATTAATTTAAATATTCTTGTTAACAATGTTTAAAAAAAAAAAAAAAAAAACGAAAAGTTATCTCATCAATCTTTTGAAAGATAAATAACGATTAATTGATTGAAGAATTAGGAAAGATTAACAGTGAGATTGTAATTGGAATGAAAAATTAGTTTTTTTTCTTCACCGCATTACCTTTTAACCTTCCAATTGCAATTCTCTTCCTCCTTCTCTCTCTCTTTCATTCTCCTCTTCGTTTTCATAAGGGAAGACTCATCTCTTATCTATATTTCTCTATCTTCTTTCTTCTCTCTCTCTTCCACTCTCTCCTTCCTTCTCTTCCCAAACGTGAAATATGTCTGGGTAAGTTAATAGAACATACCGCATTTACTGTTTTCAGAATAAATAGATTATGGTATAAAAAAAAAAAAAGAAGAAAGATTACGGGAAACAGTTACATTAAAGTATGATTTTAAAATAAAAATATACCCTTTGTGAATAGGCTTTCATCTGAATGAAAGAAGAGCAGCTCATATTCAATTGTATTCATTGAATCGCGTTTTTTTTGTCAAGTTCAACATTGCCTGAAATTGAATTCAAACGCAGGTTGTACGATGTGGACATGCTACTCCACTTCCAGGATCAGGACTCCAGGATCACAGTCACTTAATATACCGAATCTAAGGCCAATGCAACGCCATTTTTAAAAAAATAAATATAAAGAAAAAAAAACATTGAACCGAAGAACGAAAACAAAAATATTTATTATGATTGAAAATATTTATGTACAAAAAAAAAAAAACAAAGAATAAAGATACAAAGATTCGTTAGAGGGCGACGTCCAAAAACCTTCTTTTTGGTAAGTAGTTAAAAAAAAAAAACAACTTACGGGAAGTTATTTTTTATCCTGACCCAGGACTGGAAATCAAACTTCATTTGATTTCCAAGGGATGTCTTGTTGTATAGATTTATGCATCTATATAACAAATAAAATATTTATATTTTTATCTCGTTGACAGGAGACGTTTATAGAAATATTCTGTATTATGATTATGGTGAATTAGGTCCTTCATCATATCATAATTATTAGTAGAAGTTTAATAGGACCCCCCCAACCTTAATTATAATTGTTAAAAAATATTTTGGTAACAGTTCGGAACGTTAAAGGAAGTCAATCTGTTGTAATTTAATATGTTTTGAAACCTTCGGGCATATTTCTTAGTAAATGTTGGAGCCAGTTAATTATGAATTAACGATACCAGGAATAGGGTAAAAACATATTCAAAAAACGTGATCTTTTTTATGTAGTGTTTTTTTTTTCATATAGTTAATGGCTTTATTTGTCCATCCTCAGAGCGATAATGAAAATAAATTATTGATTTTCTTTATAGACAAATTTTACGACATGGGAGTCATGAACCTATGTTGTAAAAATAAGCTATTGATTACCTTTCATTGTGATGTGGAGGCTATCTGAGTGCACCAGCTAACTCCTTCTATTCATAATGAATTATAAATATCCTTGAATAAAAAAAAAAATAAATTATTATATTAAAGTATTATTAATTAGGACTACCTGATAACAGATGCAAAATAACAAATTACGCGCCCAAATTATCCGCATTTGGGATAATCACAAAGAAAAGCTGATTTAAAAACAAACAAATTACCCTCAAAAATGATATCACGATAAAAAAAAAAGGCTCAAAGCTTACAAATCATAAAATAATACTTAAAGAAATAATTGAGAGTGTCCTTTTTATGAACGTAAACATAAATTAAAACAATTGAAAAAGAAATAAATGAAGGACATAGTTTTGGTCTACCTATATAAAAAAAAAAAAGACCATGGCGCCTTAAGTAAATAAATGTTTTTTTTTACAGTATAAGAAATAATTAAACAATAAATATCGATTGAAGAAGTATTGTAAAGCCAAACGGTCCTTGACTTTACAATAGGTAAGAAAATTAATTGGACTAAATACAGCATATTGATAAAATTGTGAGAAATAACCTTTAAATTTTAACAATATTAAATTAAAATAGAAAATTGAATTATGATATAGAAATAAAATGTATATAAATTGTATTTGAAAATTGCAAATAATAGAATAATAAAATGTAAATTATAAACACGTAAATAGTTCAATTGTGAATTTACTTGACAAAGTCAGCGTGAAAATTCCGAAATAAAACGGAAGTAAAATAATCTGTGTTATGAAACTTGTACCGCACCTCGTGAGAGAATAACCCCTTAGAGATAAATATAATCTTTTAATATAATATCTTGAATCTTGATGAAGAATCTGTAGAAATTCTGTTGGTTGGAATAGAGGACGCAATAGGTGTCACCTAATAATCAAAATAAGGAAACCAATCTGTGTGAAGGTGTTCCTTATTGTTTTTTGAAACGTCGAGCGCAATCATTTGGAAATGTAGTGTATACAGAAGTGTTAACTGGTTTTCAAATGGATTGGTCAGTGAGGCAAGATCACTGTTTTTTAACGTGATGATGTATGCGCATACAGGAAGATGACGTTTCGGACGTATCTTTTTTTTTAAAAATTACAGGATGTGTATAGCCTCATAATTATACTGTCACGAGAGGTTCTGGTATGCCTAATAATTATACTTAAAGAAAACCATAAAAAACAGAATCGAAGATTAAGTAAGATAAATAGAAAAGGGTTATGAGGTAAAAAGTCAAAAAATTTTAATAACACAAGAAAAAGATGAAAAAAAAAAGTACATGTATTGTATTATCGTTTAATGGAAAGAAATTATAAAATACGAATATGTATCAATCCAATTGATTACATGACAATTGTCAGTTAATTTTTTCTTTCTTTTTCTTAAAATATTAATTTAAATTTTTTTTATTAATTCAAAGTTATGAAATAAATATATATGATAATGAATTGAATTGGCATAAAATGTTATGTAAAATGCGGAAGAATTGACCTCGGTTGTTCAGAAAAAATAAAAACGCATTAAAATATCCATAGAATGGATAAGAGAAAAAAAAATGTATATAATCAATAAAAATTGGTATAAATACAAAAATGTTATGTAAAATGCGGAAGAATTGACCTCGGTTGTTCAGAAAAAATAAAAACGCATTAAAAATATCCATAAAATGGATAAGAAAAAAAAAAAGAAAATGTGTATAATTAGTACGTGTAAAATATGAATAAGTAATTTACCTTTTGTTAAATGAAAAATGATAAAATGAGATGTTCAAGACAAATTGCTTGACATTCAGTCAGCATTAATGATTGGTTTAGTGAATAATTTTTTTTTTCTCTCCCTTTTTATTTTTATTTTTTTTTCTCTCTCTTATAACTAAAACTGAATATAGTTAAGAAATCAGAAGAGAATTGATTATCAAATTTTAATACAGAAAGAAGAAATAATACCCTACTGAAATTACATTGCTTTGCTATCTTAGTCTTCTGTTGTTCCGAGAAGGAAGGTGATCGTTTGTTAACAGAGTAAATAATTTCACAAATTATGTTAACAAACGAAGCGTGTTTTGTATCGCAAGAATAGCGTGTTTTGTATCGCAAGAAGAGCGTGTTTTGTATCGCAAGAATAGCGTGTTTTGTATCGCAAGAATAGCGTGTTTTGTATCGCAAGAATAGCGTGTTTTGTATCGCAAGAATAGCGTGTTTTGTATCGCAAGAATAGCATGTTTTGTATCGAGAGAAAGGACCGGTACAATTTCTTTAGCAATAGGGTTGTATAGCTTGGCTCACAGGTAGATAAATTCGTTCTTGGCTCAGTAGGTAGGGAGTGCTAAATTAATTACGGTAGTGACAACCCCTTGTCATAAATGGCCTGCAGGACATCCAGAAACACATGCAAAGAACAAGGAAACTCTTCAAGGACACAAGGAGCAATTTTTTAAATCGGAACGCATATTGAAACAGTATGAACACCTATACACGGGAAACACCATTACTCCGTCAAGGTTCTTCAAAGAGGAAGGCACACTCTCCACAAACCTACAAATGCAAGAATGCTGAATTTACAACTTACCCCCACATTTCCTTCATAATGGCACGAGTCAAGCAAGAACAGTCCTGACAACCTTCTCACACTATATTGGACAGAGAAGGCAGTGTTATGTTAGCACAAAGATTGCAAACAAAACGTATGGAGCTATACAGTTAATAAATAAATAAGTCGCGCATGCGCAGACAGAGCTGCAACAAAGCGGGAATAGGTATAAAAACAACAGCGCGGGAGCACCCAGCCCTCTTGGTTTCCCCTCGTCCGGCAGTTGAGTCCCACACCTAGTCACGCACGGCTGTCATTCACGAGACGCCGTAGCTCATAACTTCGCGACGCGTGCCGCAAACAAAATGGCTAAGTTCCGCTACAGAAGTTGATATTGTGTAACGATCTATAACTATTGTCGTGAGTAGCCTCCCGCCGTGAATATCGCAAGATATCCAGATGAAACGTGTTATGGCGCATTAAATAGCACCCACGCCGCCGCTAAGTTCCGTCGTGATAATTCATATACCCGACCCGAGTGAAGATAGGCCTTCGGAAGAAGCGTAGCTGTGAGCACGGACCCCCCGGTCGAGCCAGCCTGCCTTGTTAGGCCTCCGCTGCCTCCTGACCCTCCTGAAGAGCACGGACCCCCCCGGTCGAGCCAGCCTGCCTTGTTAGGCCTCCGCTGCCTCCTGATCCCGCCCGCCCTACGATACAGGTTTACTTATTCTTTCTCCCTGAGCCATTCGAGTCAAGCTTCAAGATCCGGTTCCTTAAGCCGATCCTTAGGTCTTAAACCGTATTCCTTGTTGTGTATTAACCCCATAAGAAATGTACAATAAACACTTGTTATCTATTCCCCGAGTTTCATTGTATGTCGCAACCTGTTTACCCGAGAAAAGAGAATAGCAATGGCTATATAGCAAAGGACTAATTTGTATCCGATAGAAAAAACACAAAAAAAACATCATTAAAGTAAACATCGTTAAAACATAAAGAGTTTGAGGGAGCGGACCGGATCGGCAGAGACGGGTAGAGAAATGAAAGGCGTCAGTCGATGTAGTGTGAGTCGTCTTTATTGTGCTACGTAGCAATAATCAATTAGCCAGGGGTGTAGACGGATGAGTAGACAGTGATGGTGCGCCGTAAGATGTGATGATGGTCAGGAAACTGCAGTGGTGAAGATAACGTTTCTTCAGATCACTAGAGTGGTAGAGGATGACCAGTTCCAGGCGGTCGCTCGACGTCATGAGGACGGAGATGACGGCTGTGACTTCGGTACGCTGGAGTCACACGCAGGGCAGGAAGAAGACCTTGTGAGGCGATGAGGAGAATCTCTGCGGCAGCGAAACGTGTCAGGCTTCGGATTGCCGGAGATCGAATTGTTTCCCGAACAGAAAGCACGGCGGGCTTTATTAGTCCAGTAAAGTTAAACATGAAAAGAGGGTTGTGCTTGCAAAAGGTTTGGTGATTTTGAATTTTTTATATGTTGTTAGGACCTAAACCAGTAATAAAAAATAAAAAATTGCAACATCGAAAGTGTTGTGCGAGCGGCGGTGGACCCAAAAAACCAAGAAATTTTCGGATTTTTTTTCAGTTTTTGCTCAATATCTCAGTGAAGGAAGGGTCTGACCGGTATAGTTAGTGTACATACTTTTAAAGTAGACTAAATTTGCTACAATTTGAAACCAAAGCAAGCTATATACAGCCATTGGTTTTCAAGATACAGTTCTTCGAAAATAGGCCATTTTTCCAAAAAGTGAAATTTTTTTCGAAATGGTCACTTATTTTGTAAAATATTTTCTAAAACACGTATCCCACGACAAATATTATATGAAATAAAATTGTAGTAAATTTAATTAGCTTTCATTTAAAACTAGATTGATATCTGTAGACTTAACGGTTCTTTCAAGAACGCCAGATAACCAAAAACAGTCATAGGCGGGTTTTGGGGGGAAATGCAAATAAACTGTTCTCACGTCTTTTTATGGTTTTATTTATCAAACAGTTACATTTTTTTTTTGTTATTGTTAACACCATTCATACTAACTACGGTAAATAATCAATTAGTTACGAGGGGGGCAATTTATATAATTGCCTTCCAGATGATATCAAAAACGAAAAAAGTGTGTGCAAATTCAAAAAAAAATTGTTCATGTTTATTCACAAAACACAAAGTAGTGATAGTGAATAATATCGTATGGTAATATAATATCATGTAAATGTTAGTATTGCAATCTAATGTAATATAAGGTTATGAAATGTAAAAACTATGTAATATAATGTAAAAAGTGCATAATTCAATATTCTAGTTAAGTAAGTGAAAATGTTATTTTCTTTTTTACTGGAATAAAAACTTATGAAAAAAAAACACATTTTTGATGAAAAAAAGAAAAGATAATACATCTAACGGGAAATACGTCATCTTCAAACATTGTTTTATATACCTACATACTAAAATGCTTGTACAAACATCATGGTACCTACTGTAAGGACAAGTTTTATATACACAAAAAATAAAACTAATATAAATCATGTAGGTATTGTGCCTTGGTTGCCAAATCATGTCTTTCTTTTTATCTTAGATGGCCCGGGCTTAGGCTCGCACGAAGAAGGTGTCTCGATATCTATGATGGACGCTGGGAGAGGCGCCCAGTCTGTAGTCGGGTTATCTTCATCGTCCGAGCATTTCAGCTCCACATCCGGGACGTTATTGCACAATTTTCCACCGCATGACTGACAGAGGACTGAGCAGTGGAGCCCAGCCTTTCTGCACGAGCAGCTCCCAGAGCATCCTTTCTTGCATTTACATGAAATTTTTCGCAGAAGGGCAGGAGGTGCGGGATCCACCGTGGTGGGGATGGGGGTGAGTCCTTGAGAAGACAGCTTCCACCCCCATTCAGTGGGATTCAAGTTGATTCCTCGCCACTTCTGTACTTGGAGGTAGCACCTTGCTGCATGGTGGCCTGCGGCATCTTCCGTCGGTGGCAAACGGGCGAGGTTCATGGTTGTTGAAGTGACAAACGTCTTATACCTTAGGAAATCCAAAGTATCCCTCGCGATGTCACCCCCATATAGAGCCACAAAGTACTTGATGCCTGCTTCACTTATGTCTTGTGGGGTGGAGTCTGGCCGAAGGAAGACCTCCACTTGCTCAGCAAGTGGTTCACTCTTGCTCAGAAGTGTGGTGATTTTGGTCTTTCCTTGGCCAAACGGTGCTGAGGTGGTATCGTGGGTGAATAGTACCGTTCCTGGTAATCGCCGGGAGCCCTGGTGATTGTAGGAGGTCGTAGAGTAGTGACAGCAACCAGCTTCACCCTTGGTGCTCTTCTGAAGATAGACGTTTGTCTCTCCAGCACCTAAACCATTGAGAAGAACGAGCAGGTCGACGTCTTCTCCCACTATGACGACCCGATCGGCTACTGCTCTTTTTGAAAGCGCCATCATGACGATCTCTCGATCCGCATCTTCTTCGGCAACAGCCACTTCTACTCCATCCTTCTGAAAGGCGTCACAGAGAAGAGTTATAAGGCGTCTCTTATTGTTCTCATTGCCCAATACATGCTCTTGAGCAATTTGAATTACTGTAGATTCATCGAACGTCAATTCGTAGCTGGAATGAGCTGCGTAGCGCCGGAGTCTTTCCGCTGTTTTGGTGTTTTTTTTGGTAGCATCTTCGGGGTAGCCGTCAAAAACGATGGAGACGTTCTTCCCAAAGTGGTTTCGGACGTAGGTGGCATAACGCATCAAAAGTGTGCTCGAACCGTACTCTTCCGCTGCCACACGACCTTGTGCAAGAGGTAGCCACCATCCAAAATGACGTGAGTGCTGGCATCTATCGGCGTGTGGCTGGAAAGAGGAGTGAAGGCAGAGTACAGAGTAGATTTTGTGCCCTTGCGCATCCCTTGTTCATTGAACAGAGACATCGGGAACGGGGCCAACTCATACTTGAAGTCATCCTGTAAATCCTGTTCAGATTGCTTTGTAATACACACTCGCTGGAAAATTGTGAGCGGATCCACAGCCACTCTTCTGTTTTTGTCCGGCAGTTGAGGTGATCGATGCCTGCGTGGTAACTTTTTTTTTATTTTTCCGCTTTACTACTACCTTGTCGTACATTTGCCCCACAATCTTCATCACTCCCTCCGTTCCAACTCTCTGGGCTATGTGGCAATTAATTTCAGGACCTGCCAGTAAACCACTAGAAATCAAACTGTCAGTTTTGGGAAATGGATGGTGGAGAGCAAACCAGTTTTTTTTAGTTTTTCCACATCACTATTATCTCGGATGATTCTAGAAGGTCTCATGTCTACATGCTGCTCTCCAGTAGGACATGAGATGCTGCAAAAACTTTCCAGTTTTTCACAAATGTTCGACATAAACACCATTCCTGTTGTCCACCTTGCCAGAACACTGTCGGAGATTCCCCTTCCTTGGGTCAACCCACCGTAGGTTTTCATGGATCGCATCAGCTTCTGCTCAATTGTTAGATCTGACCACGACCCAGACCAAAACTTGTCAGACCGGCGAATGGTGAAGGATCCTTTTGTGAACATGTCATATTCACTTTTATCCATCCGATCTTGTAGAGCCATCATATCCTGAAGGTAGAGGTGCGCGCTCTTAGCATACAAAAAATGTCCAGCTGCGTGGAAAAAGGGAGCATCTTGTGGACGGTGTACAAATGAAGGTTCCACTCACCAGCACGCTCTGCCTGGATGAATAGTTTTATCAAAGTGGTCATACGAAAGTATTGGACCCACAACTGTGATGTTGGACTATTTGCTTCAATTTTCTCCAAGGTACTTTTAAATTTTGCCTTTAGTATTTGGTAGGTATCAATTTCTTCCGCTGATATAGTGAGAGACCTTTCAGTATCTATCAGCAATTTTCAGTCTCGTCTCGCTCCTCTGGAGTTATGTCAACCTCATAAAAAACAATGCTGGCCAGTGTGAGATTTGCCAAAATGTGGGCTCGAACAGCTCGTGAATATGCGTGCCCATTCAAAGTTTTGTTAACACTGTGGCCTGCGTAGATGGTGGTTAGTAGCTCTTTCAGACCGCTCCCACCCATTATTGTGCCAATGCATCCCATAAAGGACAGTAAGAGGTGAAATCCACCAAGCCGTACAACTACACTGTTCAACTCCGAGTGAAGTCCACTCTCGACAATATCTCTTACTTTTGTGAATAATGGCTGGTCAAAGTGACGAATGTGACTTTCTGGCCATGAGCTTTGCTCCGGTTGCTGGCTTCCATGAGTGAAGTGAACACCGTATTGTAATCAGTGGGAGGGGCACGGATGAATGGAAGGGAAGGGATTTTTGAGCGTGAAAACTGAAGCCCGTCTGTGCCTTGCTCCATAAATCCATTCCACCCTGGCATCGACTGTTTATTGAGCGACTTCCCATACAGCCATATTAGGTCAAGAGCCGAGGGCAAAATTTCACCATCAATTTCATAGGTTCCTTGCAAATCCTCAACCATGATTGCTGCCAATCCACTGTTTTTTTTAACAAAGCACTCTTTGATTTTATTTCACTGCTGGAGGTCACATTTTGAGCAGTAACATAGTTCTGTATACGTGGGATGTTTTTGTGTCGCATTACTGCTGTTGAGGGGGTCACGCACATAATGCCTCCCATCTCATGAAACGTTTTATCACTATCCAGCGTGTTAACGTTCACGTCCGCATTGTCATAGACAAATTGGATAAAAGCTTCTTTTCCTATTGGTGGTGAGGATTTATCTCGTAAAATCGCCGAAGTTTCAAGCTGCACAGCTGCTGAATAAGAACAGGAGAACCCCAGCGCAGCGCACATATTTACCAGATGTTTGGATCCATATTTTCGGTAAAAGTGGGTACCAATTCCAATCAGAAGGGAGGAAACAAAAGATCGGGGTCGTCCAGCAGCTATCAGAGCATGAGAAAATGACACACACTTCTTCTTCCATGTTTCAAAGAGGCCACGCTTGTTTTTGAGGACAACAGTCTCAAAAAATATCCGTACTGACTCAGGGATGACAGAATCGACATTGTTGAAGAAATCGTCCGAGGGGGGATACTGACTGGTGTCATAAACTTGTGTGCGGATATCTTCCACGATGATTTCTGCTGCTGCCTTGACAACTCTCAACCGCTCTTGCTGCGCGTCGCCTTTTTGTTCCTTGTACCAATGATCATACAAAATTTTATGGCCGGTGTTTTTGAAGCAGACGAGTGTCCCCTTGTTGGAGCCCGTCTCCACTATGACTATGTCATCGCCAAAACGTTTTTCTAGGTGAGTTTTCGCTGTTCTGACATCAGGGATACAATCACCCTTTATTTGCTGCAGAAGGTGTGATAAAGAAAACTGACATTCATCACTGTTTTCCATTAGGTAATCGTACACACACTCCATTGCTTCTTCAGTATTACTAGCTGGACGATAACCTCTCTTATTCCCAGTAGCAGATGGTAATTGAAACAGGCTCCTGTAGCACACTCTGTGGTACGTCCCGTCTGCAGCAACCAGGTCGTCAGTGGCGAGGAGGCGCTCCTCAATGGCCCTTCCCCAATCGTCCCCTCGGCGTTTAGCTGCATCTTAAACAGTTTGCCTTATGCCCAACTTCTCAACTGTATGGACCATATTCCTTCTTGCCAATGGTAGTTTGATTTGCTGCTGGAGAAATTCTTCAGTGATAGCATCACCACACAAAAAGCAAATCCCTTTCAAGGTAGGAGCCAGTCTACTTGATAATCTTGTCGATGAAGTCTTCGGTTGGGAAGCAGAGTCTCCTCCTCGACGAACTGAGGCTTCAACGTTACGCACAGCTGTATATCTCTTCCTGTATGCATCATGAACGCTGACTTGGTTGCAATTTTGGAGGAAATTTTTATTTTCTGCGAGGCCACGTTTTTGACTCACTTCAATTAGTGCTCGAATTCCTCGTTCTTTGATGATCACGACAGGACCTGTGTCGAGGTCCTCACGACACATGAAACACACGCCCGGACGGATAGACATTTGAGCACACTGAGAGCTGCCCTAAAAGGGCCGGGTGCGGGTAAGGAGGTCAAGGGGGGGGGGGACAATGAAAACATTTTGCTAAAATATTAATGGTTCTTTTAAATTTGAGTTAAGTAAGTTTCCCAATTATTGTATTGTTTAAATTTGACTTAAGGTCGTTATACTGGTCGATAATGGGTATAGGTACTAATGGGTACTTGAAATTTGAAATGGCCGTAATTATATTATTACCCTAGGATAAACCCACGATGACTAATGGAATTACTTCACAGCACAATAAAACCATAAAAAGACGTGAGAACAGTTTATTTGCATGTCCCCCCAAAACCCACCTATGACTGTTTTTGGTTATCTGGCGTTCTTGAGAGAACCGTTAGGTCTACAGATATCAATCTAGTTTTAAATGAAAGCTAATTAAATTTACTACAATTTTATTTCATATAATATTTGACGTGAGATACGTGTTTTAGAAAATATTTTACAAAATAAGTGACCATTTCGAAAAAATTTCACTTATTGGAAAAAATGGCCTATTTTCGAAGAACTGTATCTTGGAAAGAAGTGGCTGCATATAGCTCGCTTTGATCTCAAATTGTAGCAAATTTAGTCTACTTTAAAAGTATGAATACTAACTATACCGGTCAGACTCTTCCTTCACTGAGATATTGGAGCAAAAACTGAAAAAAAAAACAAAAAATTATTGGTTTTTTGGGTCCACCGCCGCTCGCACAGCACTTTCGAAGATGCAAATTTTTTTTTGTTACTGGTTTAGGTCCTAACAACATACAAAAAATTCCGAATGACCGGACCTTTTGCAAGCACGGATGTACATCTTGACTGGGCTATGTGTTGCGGGCGAGCGCATCTCAAGTCGTGGTGCGGCGGACCGGACTGCGAGACAGTAGTGGTAGATGAGAGCCTCGAAGGTGTTACAAAGAGTCCGAGAAAGTTCCGTAGTTCTCTGTGTTCCCAGATGCTGCGCTGGAAGAATGCGTGTGGTTCACATCGCAGCGTCTAAACGGTTCCTCGCTGGAGGGCAGGCGTTGACTGACGGATTGGGACTGACTGGAGCGGGCGAGCGTCTCTACTGCTTATATAGCCGAAGCGAGCGGTAGAGTAATTACCTTCACGGTAGGTAATGCGTGCCACTTCGGCAGTTGACGAGAAGGTTCGGCGCCGTACAGATATTGTACGGTGCTATCTCGTGACCTTCCTAGGCGGTGGCGATATTATTAACCGGCCAGGTAGTTATTATTGTCTGTTGGTAGATATGTGCCGGTATCTCATTGCGCGGTGTAAGCAGGTAGGTAGATACATCCTGAATGTTCGTTAGAGTCCAGTGGCGCGGCTTAAATTTTACGAGAGCAGGTTAAGTGACCGCTACAAGTTTTTCCAACCAGTGAACTTTTTGATAAATTTAAGATCCTACGGATTAAAACTTTTTCGAAAAAAATGCAATTCTAAAAGTTTTTAAAGAATCTGAAGTGTCCTCAACACGAAGTATAAGACCTAGATCATCTGGGAACATATATTAATCTAGATGCAACACGGCAGCTGCACAATTGTTTTGTAATCCATTTTTATGTAAAAAAATATTCTGTACTTAAAGGTATTTGTACCGTAAATAAATAAATAATTATAAAAATCGACACCGTATATAAATTCGTTTGATATCCCTACCAACTTTTTATTAAGGGTATTTTTAAGTCTATGTATAAAATAAGTTTGAAATTGGTAAATAATGCAAAAGAAAAATTATAATTTTATAATAATTTAGGGGGGCCAACCGTCGGGGACCAACTATCCGGTTGCTACTAATAGCATGCTCCAGCTTACTTCGTATAATACCATCGGATGTCAGGGTATCTAGCACGCTCGATTGATAATGATTTTATCGATAATTTCGGTAACTTGTAACCGTACAAGAGCACGACTGCAGATCGCCAAAGAAAAAGCAACAGTTCACAAGGACTAAATGTTCTTAATTTATTCGACTAGAACTGTTTGTTTGTTCGTTAGCGATCTGCAGTCGTGGACGGGAACGATGACAATTTACCGACATTATCCGACCGTGCTAGGTATCCAGGTTGGTGAAAAGGGTACTTGAGTGCAAATAGCAAATAAAATGAAAATGACTGGTCCGTGAGAGTTTTCACTTCGTTTTAACGGCGAGTTCGTCTCGAGAACAGTGAAAAGCCGGTAATTAAATTAGACGACATTGAAACTGCAATTAACTTCAGCGAAATGCTCTCAATGAAGAAAAGATTAACACTAGACAAAAACGTTGGCGAACTTCTCCATCGAAGGAAATGAGGATGAATAAAACTTCATAAAATAAATGCTTTTTCTAATTGTTTATACTAATTACTTTAAAGGGTCTTATTTTTAAAGTTATTTCTATTAAAAAAAGATTTTCTCAGCTTGAAAATTAGTTTGTTGGAAGGTGTACTGGGTGTTAAGAACTTACTTTTACCAGTGTTCCTGACATTATTTGCAGTAAAAAATGTACTTAAATGAAATTTTGGTCTCCGACGACATTTTTGATTTTTTTTTCGAATGAACATTTGAAAGGTACATTTCTGACATATGTTAACAAAACCTATCATTACACTATAAATAAAATTGACAATATTTGATTTTGAATGGCAATGGATGCAAACATTGTGTAAATACTTTCAACTTCACAAATCCTACAATCACAATATCCCGTATTTTTCACGGGTTTGCGGTTTGAGTGAAATAAAAAACTGTTCGCAATTAATTATTAAATGCAATTTCATTAAAAATAAGAGATAGCAATGAGGAAGTTAATCCGAAAGTCATTTCAAAAATTTATATTTATTTCAGGCGGTCAAACGCTTTATAATTTACGTAAAGCAGGGCGATATTTTAATCTAGAACCAAAGGGTGAAATGAATTTAAGTTCCTTGTACAAATATTTAAATTTTGAAAAGTGAGCGTTGCTCACGAAACGTGTTGGTTTTGTAAACAATAAAAATGGTAAAAACTTAGTATTTTATTAATTAGAATTTAAGTATTATTCCTTCTGCCCGTTCAAATACGTCATTTTCTTAGAGAAAGATTAACGGTGGGTTGTTTAAAAAAATTGAACAATTCATCAAATATTTTAAGTTAATTTACACAGTCTGTGAAAGTTCTATTCAAGTTCTGTTATTATATCATTACAGGCCAGTTGCTTCATAAAATTAAAATAAAACTATAATCATTTTCACAGAACGTGAAAATCAAACTTCAAATAATTTTGTTTACATATCTTTTATTTATATACAATCAACATGTTTCATGAACGATGTACACATCATCAGGATCAAATGTATACTAAACTTAAAAATTAAATATAAATTACAAATGGGAGGAAAGGGTAGAAGGAAGGAGAAGGGGTAAAAGTGGGGAAAGTTTATTAAAATTGGGGATTTCAAAGTCATTAGCAGGGAAAGTTAAGTAATTGTAATTTGTTAAGTATTTGATCTATTAATCTTAATTTAATCTTAATATATAAAACAAAGTCGGGTTAGTTACACTATTTATAACTCGAGAACAGCTGAACCGATTTTGATGGTCTTTGATTTGTTGGATTTGTCTCCGCCTAACATAATAACTATTAAAACATCGCAAAAATTCACGAAAAAGAAAGTTATGACGAAAATTCATTTCCTCATACATTTAATACGGAACGAATTTTCATCTTTTGAAAGAGCTGCAGCAATATTGTGTTAGTATTGGAGTTTGCGTGAATTTCAATAATTCAAAAACGTCAAATGTCAATGCGATTATTGTTTTGCTTTTGTTTTTAAATATATAATGCTGCCTCTCTTTCTTACACACTAAATGTTGTTACGTTACGAAGTGACAATGTTTCCCCTAGCCCACTGTTCCCCCATTTTACGCGAGAATAGCTCGTAGTACCCAAAATCCCCCCGCACCGCGCTGAGCTCGACGGGCAATCCTGCGTGCCGACCAATGCCCGCGGCTCATTCATCCGCTTGCCTCAGGCGCAACAACAGTGTCCCAAAGTGATTGCGCCCAGGCGCTCTCTCGAGAACCTAAACTCGTGATGTATTTATAATGTGAATTGTGCACGAGAAGGCTCCCGCCCACCAGTAGCCTGTCGGCTGACTACCGCATTTCCTGCTGCTGTGAGTAAAATGTACCCTAGCCCTCTTTTGTGTGCTTCGTCCCGCTCTTAAATTCACTAACACGTGTGGAGAGTTAAGAGAACAGTTCCCCGTTATGTTAGAATTCTAGTGCTAGCAAATGCCCATGTGTAGTGCGCCGATGCTGGCAATTGTAAAACCCTGTCTCCTTCTAAATGAATAAACCCTTTACGTGCAATACTGTGTTCTGATTGAGGAAGGAGACCCTGGAGATTGTGAGGAAAGGAGGAGGAGGTATTCACAAGCGAACCACAAGCACTCGCCCTGGTTTTGAGAGAACCTTGCTTGCGCCGGCTTTCCTGAGCTAGTTTTGTTGGCCTATTAATTGCATGTCCTTTCCAGGTTTGGTTTAGCAAATGGCCGTAGTAAGCGGCAATGCTAACACTGGCTTCAACGTGGGGTCTCTTTTTTTTCCTCCCTCTTCACGGTCCCACAGTCTCGTTCTTCAATCAGCTATTGCTTAAACTTTATAATGTATAATGTTTTGTTATTCCCAATTTGTCTAGCATTTCAAACAAGAACACCGGCGCGAACGTAACTTCGAATCGCAATTTAAATTATCACGGGCACAATTCCTTCATTTTCGAGTCGTCACTCGACAAAACATTATCACCGGTATTCCTACGTAAAGTGCTCAACCAAGAAAGTTGTCGCCGTGAATAATACAGTGTTTACAAGTGTCGACCGACTAAATTTGCTAGTTTCAAATACAAGTTAATAGTGGAAATGAACACAAATATTTAAGACAAAGTTATTCAACAATTAAAATCCTGTTTATGATAAACCAATTACCCGCTTCGTTTCCCGAAAGTTAATTAACCTATTATTTATAATACACCTATTTCGCAAAGTACTGGTCTGTTTATATCGACATATTTTGCAGCCTAGGGGAACAAGTGGATTAAATTCTTTCTGTCATTTGACAATTGGGCATTTTTTTTTACTTCTGACGTCCGTTCCTCATAAAGAAACATACGACATAATTCGAAAAATGCCTAATTCGCGTTGACGTCGATTCCTCGAAAGCTAACATTACATCCGTATACTTCTGTATATAACTTGTTATGACGAAAGGAAGTTGGCGTGTAAATACCAATAATTGGTGGTGCTCAAATCAGGCTACAGTCTAGCCACGTAAATAAAAAATTATTCCCCAAGACATTGTTGAATTTTCAAACAAATACTTCCACGAAAACTTGTATAAAAGAAAAAAATATTTCTTTCTTTTTCTGAAGAATTCCCCTTTGGAAAGCAAATGGAAATATTCTAAAAACATGTTCGTTTAAGGCGAACCTCGTTCCGTTCTTTTTATTTTCGGACTTTTACAAATTTGCAAACCTTTTTTCAAAAACATCGGAATAAATTCTAAAAACATGTTCGTTTAAGGCGAACCTCGTTCCGTTCTTTTTAATTTTCCGGACTTTTGCAAATTTGCAAACCTTTTTCAAAAACATCGGAATAAATTCTAAAAAACGTGTTCCATTAAGGTGAATCCTGGCCCGTGAAATTTTCATATCCGGACTTTGAAAATTTTCAACAAATTTCCAAAACATCGGAATAAATTCTAAAAACGTGTTCCATTAAGGTGAATCCTGGCCCGTGAAATTTTCATATCCGGACTTTGAAAATTTTCAACAAATTTCCAAAACATCTGGATTTTTTCACAAAATCACGTTTTTTGAGGCAAATCGCTGCCCAATTTTTTTTTCATTTTTGGACTTTGAAAATTTTTCAACAAATTTCCAAAACGTCTGGATTTTTTCTCAAAAATACGTTATTTGAGGCAAACCCCTGCCCAAATTTTCAAATAATCCAAACACTTATAAAAAACGCGTCTTTTTGCAAAAAAATACTTTTTGTAAAAAAAATACGTCCCCAGTGGTCAATCTCTGCCCAATTTCTTTCCAATTGCGAGTCTAGTTCTCACTTTTTCCAACATAAGGTCACTCTGACACGATCCTATACACCATGGAAGTTCCTCAAGTCACGCTGGGTATAATCCCGCACATTTTTACTTCAAGAAAGGAAGAACTACTACAGGCCCTGAGAAATAGAAAGATTTCTCCTAGGAATAATTGTCAAAATTGGGAATACGGAATCAGTAAATTCCATCACATCAAGTACTCAGGCGTTATCAAATTGGCAAAACATGCATCTTGTTAACACTGATCATTATTACCCCCCTGACCTCTCTTGGCCAGTCGTCAATCAGTGCGATGCGGTCTCTTTAGAAGTCTTATAATTCTTGTCATAAATGACGTGAGTTACTTGTAAATATTAAATGTACCATATGGGCATTCGTAAGGTAATCCTTACACCCGAAGGCACATTAATGTCAACGGTAGCCTAACTCCTGTATACTCGTTTCCTTTTTGCATAATTTTATATGTTCTTGTACATCCTGCGTGCCTTGCCTGCTGTACCACAAGAACACCTCTTGGGGCACCGTTTTCATACTTGTATGCATTCTCTTCCTGAAATTGATCACTTCGGGAAAGGGCCTCCTTTTCCTCCTACCATCAACGGTTCCGGAAAACTCTTGCTCCGAGACGTCGCTTTCCTTTTCACAATTCTTGCAGCATCCGCGCGTTTTTTTTCCCACCTCATCGTCTCATCTTGTCATATCACCTTTTTTTAATTGTTTTGTGTCGGGTTTTTGTCGTACCAGTACGTTCCTACCCTAATGTTGTAAATATAAAAATCATAAGTGCAAGTCTGTATAATAACCATTGGTTTCAGACCATTGCCGCAGCTCGCTACTATGGTCACAGAACCATATTGTAAGAATGTCGCGACGATTTCTGTTATAATAGGAACTCCTCCCGTTTTTTCTTTCTTTTTTTCTTTTTCCTCCTCACCCCATCCTACACATTCATAGTAATGTTGTATATTGGGGATCGTTTCGAATACACCAAATGAACACACCTATCAGGTCACATTCGCTGGATTCGAAACAATCCAGGAGCAACCTTGTTGCTACTTGTGGTTTTTCTTCTTTTTCCCAAAATTAGAATGGCGCTCAACCCAATTGCTCTATTTTTTTTCCAGAATCGTATTTTGTCGGATTCTGAGAAAAAAAAAATTCTTGTTATAAAAGTGACAATACGTTTCGTCCCTTCATTAACATTGTTCCTTGTACATATACAACTTCATTATGAGGTACAATATTTTATCATGACATCAGTTTCTTTTGTCCTTTATTGTACCATTATTCTTGTTTTAAGTTTAAAATCTTGGCCAGATCTTCAATAAAATTTGTGTTTATCGCCTTTTGGCAAGTCTTGTAACGTATGCTAATATGAATTTATTAAGCTACAGCAGTGCCGTATTAATTACATCATTGCAACCCGCCGTCTGTATTGAATGGGGACCCACATTTTTTAACGTAAACTTTTGTAACATTATAGGCGCGAGCCTTACAATATCTACTATTATAGGTGTGAACCTTACAATATCCACTGCTATATATGCGAATCTCATAATATCTTTGTGTTTTTACACGTCACGGGGAGTCCGTCATAACTACTCATTGTTTGCTCGTCAACCAAATACCTATTGGGTTACTGTCTTTCAATACTGGGCAAATTTGTTGTAAATCGTTCATTCCTGTCACGTGAGACGTGAAAACGTGACAATATTCACCATGAGTCGTGCGAACGAAATAATATCTACCCCCATGTTTGTGTGACCTACCAAATGTAGATCACACGCCTTTTATTTTCTGTTATCAGAAAATTATTGCTTTTGCAGCAGAGTACTCATTAACATGCCCGTGGACTTCCTGTCACAAGAACCCAGGAACTATCTACTATCTCAAAAGGACTAATCATACGCTTCACTCATGATTATGGGGCATCGTGTCGTGGGAGTTAAGTTGATGGACACAAAAAACACCTAACTCGTTGTCTGGGAGACGAACAAGAAAACCCCCCAGGTTTGTGAGATTTGAGCAAGGGTCTGTCATTTCTCGCAAACAAGTAGGAGAATAAAACGACCCTCTAATCTTCTACCCAATACACGTAGAGGATTAGACTCTTTTATGTCAGTGTATTCCTTTTGTCCTACACTACCAAATGGTATTGTAATGTGCCAGGATAACTGCTGTAGACCTTGTTTCACCTCCACTCAGAGGTCGAATTTCGGAAATAGCCGAGTCCTCAGCAGTTTTCTTCGTTCAAATGTTCCCAAATGTCACCCTTTCCCTTCCTCGAAATTACCCGTGAATGGGGATATATGCGTTACGCACTTGGCGTTTCGTTTGTCAAATGGGACAACCTTCATACACGGATCCTTTCAACTTCCTACTCCTTTCCCACTTTTCATAACTTATTTGTACTCAATGTTTTTGTTCTTCGAAAGTAGAAAAAATGCTACCGTATAGACGTGAGCATAGGTCATGGAAGACCAACTTCTTTCGAACGGGGCATTTTGTCATACGTACAAACCCTTACCCACGTGTTCTTGGAAATGTATTTAGTTTTAAAAAAAAAACTAAATGGGTTAAACAGAACCTTCCTTGAATACGTACCTGTAATATGTATAAGTCTGTAGTTGCATTTAGTTAACTCTCTCTCCGTCTCTCTCTCTCTCTCTACACGTCAAACAAATCCAATCTTTCTCAACATGCACACCTTGTTTCTCTCCAAATCTTTTCATCATTGGTCTACTAGGCAGGTAAACTTCAAGAATTTTGTTCTAATAATAATTTTTTCGCCGGATTAATAAGAAGACCTATCTACACCTGCGCCTCTCTTCATGCTGCCTTCACTACCGTCACGGAGGTCCCATGCCTTCAAACCCTGCGTACCAAAAGCACCCGACCGCACCTAAATTAACCTAGTGTGAGTCGTGCGTGTAGTTGCGAATTGTATCATCACAAAACCATCACTCAAACAAACCCGAGCACGTCAGCTCTAGGTTGGTTCATGTTCCTGTTGCATCATGCAAATGTTCCTGTTGCCATTGTGCAAATGTTCCTGTTGCATCATGCAAATGTTCCTGCGGCATCTTGCAAATGTTCCTGTTTGCATCATGCAAATGTTCCTGCGGCATCTTGCAAATGTTCCTGTTGCCATTGTGGAAACGTTCCTGCGGCATCTTGCAAATGTTCCTGTTGCATCATGCAAATGTTCCTGCGGCATCTTGCAAATGTTCCTGTTGCCATTGTGCAAATGTTCCAGCTGCACCTTGCAAATGTTCCTGTTGCATCTTGCAAATGTTCCTGTGCCATTGCGCAAATAACAATACCAACGATTGTTCACACAACAATCCCACTGTATACAAACCAGTGTACCAACCACCATCACAACAACGGCTGTCATGCACACAAACCACCTCCTCTATAAAGGACCAACCACCAATTACAATTCCACTCTCCAGTACCTCAATGATGTCATACTGGCCCACCCACAGGATCCGGAAGCAGCTACCTTTTTTGACCTCTGTGACAGGTAGAACCCTCTCCACCACCAAGAAGCCTCATCCTGCGTTCTCTTTTTCGTGTTTTCTTTAAGGCCCTAGTGTTCCTTGAGTGTAATCTCAAACGGGCCAGGTTACTGTGACAAAGTAACCTTGTAACTACAGTGTAACGTCCAAACACCCCAGACATCCTACGCAAACCACGCTACGCAAACATAGCTCACAGACCAATGATACAATTTAGAGTCATTTTTTTGTCTATCACTGCATAACCCTTGTACCTTTCTTCAGCAGGTCCTTGTTTATATTTATGTATGCCACTGCTCTTTCATGTACATTTATAGTTAACTCTTTGTTCACCATGCTTTTTTCTCTTTTGTTTTTGTTTTCTACTATTGTGTAGCTAGCAACTTTTCTCTCTCTCTCTCTCTCCTCTTTCTCTTAAATGTTTTTTTTTTTGGCACAAGTGCTAGAAGGGTAAGAGGATTTCTTAGCCCTACTGCTCCATTACCACGTCGCTTTTTTTTGCGGCGAGGGGGGAAGTGTTACGTTACGAAGTGACAATGTTTCCCCTAGCCCACTGTTCCCCCATTTTACGCGAGAATAGCTCGTAGTACCCAAAATCCCCCCGCACCGCGCTGAGCTCGACGGGCAATCCTGCGTGCCGACCAACGCCCGCGGCTCATTCATCCGCTTGCCTCAGGCGCAACAACAGTGTCCCAAAGTGATTGCACCCAGGCGCTCTCTCGAGAACCTAAACTCGTGATGTATTTATAATGTGAATTGTGCACGAGAAGGCTCCCGCCCACCAGTAGCCTGTCTGCTGACTACCGCATTTCCTGCTGCTGTGAGTAAAATGTACCCTAGCCCTCTTTTGTGTGCTTCGTCCCGCTCTTAAATTCACTAACACGTGTGGAGAGTTGAGAGAACAGTTCCCCGTTATGTTAGAATTCTAGTGCTAGCAAATGCCCATGTGTAGTATGCCGATGCTGGCAATTGTAAAACCCTGTCTCCTTCTAAATGAATAAACCCTTTACGTGCAATACTGTGTTCTGATTGAGGAAGGAGACCCTGGAGATTGTGAGGAAAGGAGGAGGAGGTATTCACAAGCGAACCACAAGCACTCGCCCTGCTTTTGGGAGAACCTTGCTTGCGCCGGCTTTCCTGAGCTAGTTTTGTTGGCCTATTAATTGCATGTCCTTTCCAGGTTTGGTTTAGCAAATGGCCGTAGTAAGCGGCAATGCTAACAATGTCAACAGTTGAAAATGATACCAACGGTGAACGTATGTCTGCACCACTCCAGGAAAACAGCCACTTCTTTCCAAAACATTCAAAGCACATTACAACGTGGAGTATTGCAATTCGGTGAAGTCAATCAAATACAACTGCAAATTTGTCACAAAAGTCAGCGATATGGCGGTTTTTTGGCGTTCAAACTACAAATAAAAAACGATGAAATCACACGCTATCAAGTTGGTGAGCTACAATGAGGCGATTTGACGTATATTCTCATTCCCCATTCATGAACGACATCCCATTGTTGTGCATTTGGCGGTGCATCTGGAGAATGGTCAACGAGTTTATTTCATTGCATCGAATGTTGCCAAACGAGCTGAAACACCTCCAGCAACAAAATTGACCAGTTTCTTTTCGATTCGCCAATGCGATCTGTTTGCCCGAACGTTGCTCTACTCTGAGATGCCACATTATTACACTTGGAACGCTTCGACAAAGGATTTCCACGTCGGAACCACTGATCATCCGGTTGTGCGTTTTATTGATGCTCTTGGTTGCATTTACACAGTTCATCTAAAAAATGACGAATGCTTCTACTTACGGTTGTTGCTGGTGAATGTTCGTGAGCCGACATCGTTTGAATCACAAGTCAATGGTGTAGTGTGCCCAACATTTCGTGTTGGAAGTCAGCAGGTCAATTTGCTTGAAAACGATGCTCATTGGAACATGACAATCGGTGAAGCAATTGTTTCTGCATCTCCAATCTGATACGCACATTATTTGCTATCAAAATTTCGACATGTTTCCCATCGAATCCACGTGAACTATGGAACAAGTACAAGGATGACATGTCAGAAGACATTTTACATCGAATTCGTTTCAGTTCAGGGAATCCTGATCTCTAGGTGAATGAGGATATACAAAAACAGACTATGTTTTTGATCGAAGACATGTATTACCTCATGTACGGCAGTTTGTTAGTCAAGTTAGAATGTGAACGTCATCAAGAAATGGAACGTGAACGTCAATATGATGAAGATGCATTTAACCAATCAGTTCGAACGAATGTACCACTGTTGAACCCTCAACAGAAGGAAGTGTACGATGCGTTAATGAAGGCAATTGATGATGGAAATGGTGACTTATTTTTCCTCGATGCGCCCGGTGGAACTGGGAAGACATCTAATGACAACAAAACGAAAAATGTCGTATATCACAAGGTGCTTCAATGAAGTGAATCGACCGAAAGTGCAACCCATCCAGCAAATAGTTTAACAGAAAGTAGTACAATCATGCCACGTGAATCATTTCGATTCGCTTATTAATTATTCGCGTTGCTGCCGCGTAAATTACTTTTCTTGATTAATTTTGTGTATTCATTTTAACTTAAAAAAATTAAATTAATTCAGCTAATAGGTTAACACAAACAGTTATTGATTGAGGCGGTACGAAGTTCGCCGTGTCAGCTAGTTTTTTTTAATATAAAGAATAAACAGAAATTCTTAAAATTATATATCAACCCTTTTTCTAAACAAATAAATAATCAATGGCGTAGAATTCTATTTGTTGATAACGATAAGACAAAAATAATTAGTAAAAATATTCCCGGTACTATACAAACAGTATTTTATACAAATAATAAATGAAAAAAAAACATCCTTAACAAAAAAGATAGCGATATTATAACAAAAAAATCGGGCGTTTATAAACTTAATTGTAAAGACTGTAATTGCTTTTATATGGGTAGAACAAATATAAACTTTGAAGTAAGGGTTAAAGAACATCTCAGGGCATTAAATAGCAATAGCGAATCTGAGTTCGCAGATCATTTATTAAAAAATTATCATAATTTTGACAAAAAAACATGGACTTAAAATATTACATATGGGTTGTAAGCCATCACAAATAAATAATTTTGAGATTTTAGAAATTAGAAAAAATGTAAATAATAAAGCAGACATAATTAATAAGCAGCAAATTTTTATAAACCCTCTTTTGAACCTTTTCCCACTTAACCGATCTTTCCCTGTTAATGACTTTGAAATCCCTAATTTTAATAAACTTCCCCCACTCTTACCCCTTCCCCTTCCTTCTACCCTTTCCAGCCATATGTAATCTATATTTAATTTTTATGTTTAGTGTACATTTGATCCTGATGATGTGAACATCATTCATGAAACATGTTGATTGAATATAAATAAAAGTTATGTAAACAAAGTTATTTGTCTTTCCATTAAATTAATAATGCCATCACAAAGTTCAAATAATTGATGAATTGTTCAAATATTTTGAAACAACCCATCTTTAAAGTTTTAGATTTTTAATTTTTATGAAATCCAATTTTCGTCGGTTCATGGACTAGATGTAATAATATTTATCCGCCTTTGATTGAAAAGAAAGCTACAATAGAAACAATTACACGCAACAACAAAAAATCATTATATCACATCGGTTTTTGCGAGCTTTAGCTCTATACGCGATTTTATCCAACTGTTTTTGCAAAGTTAAATCAACTAACGCAAAAACAACGGTGCGTTATTGCGAGCTAGTCATTTGAAACAGGTCTCCAGAGAGATTGCGGCGCTTGTAAACCCGCCATTCGCCTCCCCGAAGCAAACAGCAACATTTAATCGGAAAATGTTAAATGTTCATTAGCGAGGACGTCCCAGGGGCAGGCCCGGTCAGGGTAGGCAGAGAAACTCAACCATTCTCTGCCGCGTGAGGTCTGTCGCAAAACTAGTTCGCTGAGTTTTATGTGCGCCGTGAGACCTTTAAAACCGACGGAACCTAGTTGAATTAAATTAAAACTTGATTTGTGACGCATTTGAACGCGTTGCTGAAGTCACTGTTTTCCGTTTTGCTTGGAATAAATAATGAAATAATAATGGTATGGCCAAAATAATCAATTGAAAATCGTCAAAATATGGCAAACTACGTAACGATAGATTGTTAACACTAACTCGGGAAAACTATCTTAATTTGGGAGGCGGGAATGGGTACCGCCGCCCCGGGAACCTTTATTGGATAACCAACACCTCTGCCATAGGTCACCCCAAGTGGTTCGATACTTTTGGTGATTTAGCAGGGGTGCCCGGGTTCATGGGAGAGGTTTGTCTAGGTCTTAGAGGCGGATGACCAGGACATACTGAACCCGAGATTCCTACCCACCCCTTAAACCCTTTTCCTTCCCAAAACTATCCTCTCCTTCCTTTCCTTAAAAAAACCCCTCCACACAGCATCCACAAAGATGACATAGACCCTGAGGGAAATTATGTTCCTCAGGGCGTCCTGTGTGGAGCTCATGTAAAAAAAAAAAAAAACCTAATTAAAACTTGATTTGTGACACGTTTCTGTTTCACTGTTTATCGTTTGCTGAGATAAATAATAGAAATAATAATGGTATGGCCAAAATAATCAATTGAAAATCATCAGAATACGGCAAACTACGTAACGATAGACTGTTAAAACAGACAAAACCAAATTAGAACTTGATTTGTGACGGGTTTAATTGCGTTACTGTATCACTGTTTATAGTTTTGCTGGGATAAATAATAGAATAATAAAGGTATGCCCAAAATAATCAATTGAAAATCATCAAAATATGGCAAACTAAGTAACGTCAGACTGTTAAAACCAAGTTAAAATTTTATTTGTGACGCGTTTAAGCATGTTACTGTGTCGCTGTATATCGTTTTGCTGGGATAAACAATGGAATAACAATGGAGTATGGCCAGAATAACCAATTGAAAATCATCAAAATATGTCAAAATACATTAAAAAAGACTGTTAAAACTTGATTTGTGACGCTTTTAAGCACCTTACTGGTCACTGTTTATTGTTTTGCTGGGATAAATAATGGAATAATAATGGTAGGTATGACCAAAATAAACAATTGAAAATCATCAAAATATGTCAAAATACTAATAAAAGACTGTTAAAACCAACGCAACCAAAGTTATTGAAATATAAGAACGAAACCAAATTAAAACTTGATTTGCGACACGTTACTTTACCACGGTTTATCGTTTTGCTGGGATAAATAATGAAATAATAATACTTAAAGAACAATCAATTAAAAATTATAAAAATATAGCAAACTAGACCTTTCAAACCAACGAAACCAAGGTAAAACTTGATTTATGGTTCGCTTAAGCACGTTACTGCGTCACTGTTTTCCTTCTTTAGGGTAAATAATGGTACGGCCATAGACATAATATGAATATGTCTATGGGTACGGTCAACAAAATAATCTAACAAAAGAAAATTATCAAGCCAAAAGCTTTAAAATACAAAGGCAAAGGAATGAAAAAGTGTAATCGGCAACTTGAAAGTTTTGGATCTAGATACCAAACTTTAGATCTGGGGTTTACTAACATTATAGTTCGACGACCCACTGAAGGACATATTCGTGATTTTTTTTTAAATGTGATTACAGCAAAAGAGTACTGCTCCAAACTATCTGGAGCCACTTTGTGAGGTTGGAGTGAGTGGGAAAGGGGAAAAGATAGACAAGAGGAGGTACCTGGCTATTCAGATCTCGTCCAGTCAAGGGCTAAAGTCATTTGAAGCAACATTTCGATTCTGAACAGTAGTATTTCACCAGGGCGAAAAAAACTAATAAACAGGGTGTTAAGGGACGAACTCAACTTACTTTAACCGGTAATTCCTGACATTATTAGAAGTAAAAAATGTAAATGAAATTTTGGTCTCCGGTGATATTTTTTTTTCTACAAAAACATGAAATTATAGTAGGTTTGGGACAGTTGGTGCCGGGGTAAAAGGTTACGCGGTTACTCGACTGCGTGACCAGTGACGATATGCGGAAGAATTTTTTTTTCATTCTGTAGAAAAAAATTCATCGAAAAATCACCGGAGACCAAAATTTCATGTGCAGTTTTTACTCCAAATAATGTCAGAAATCACTGGTTAAAGTAAGTCAAGTACGTCCCTTAACACCATGTACGAGTAGAAAAAAATTAATATAATTTAAATACGTGTAGTTTTCAAACATTGTAGTACCGCGAACCACATTTTAAAACTTTTACAATCCTCTTAGATTATCGTAAATATCGATTGTGAATAGAGTGAAAATAAAAACCATAGTGCAGACACCCCTGAAAGGTAAAAATATACTTTTTTGATGAAAACAAACTCCATTTCAATATTTCATCCTCGTAACGTTATTTGACACATGAGACAGGCGTACCTTATACGTTATTTCATATGACACTAAATGGCGAATAGGGTATTCTAAACGAATAATCACGTTTCCCTGATAGAATGCTAAAGATATAACAAGAAAATAACATTATTTCAAAATTATTCAAGAAATTCAATATTTGCGACAAACTCCGTTATCAACACATGACCAGCATTCAAAATTATTTCTACTTAATATCATTATGGATCTAAAAATTCATTTTAAAATTGGGAATCACACAATACACAAATCTTGACTGTAGCTCCACGAATTCCTAATTTTTCGATATGAATGAACTATTGGAACAAAGTATAAGTTTCTAGTGTTTAAATGTCAAAAATAATAAGTCTATGTATGGAAAGGTTAAATGCTTAGTGCAACGACTAAGAAAAGATTTTATTTATAAACAAGTTCTGCATGTGATTATTATTGCGTGTGACATTTTTCACCTTCTGAAGGCGTTATCAAACTGTGATTAGACCACTTAAAGACGATATGTTTATATTATTTCTGTGTAGGTATTTATAATAATAAAAAAAAAAAACTTTTTGATTTTATTTTTGTTACCTACGCCCTTTTTGATTTCAGAGTAAATTATCTGAAATTGTTAATGGTTATTACCCTTTAAAGTTTCCCCAATTACTGCATTATTTAAATTTGACTAAGGGTCGTTAAAGGAGTGATTTCCAAATGATACGCCGAGGTTTCTTTTTCCCAGCACGTTAGAATCATGGAAATTAAATAAGTAATAAAAATAAAATCAATAAGTTTTTCATTATTAGTACATGGAAAAAATATAAACACATCTGTATGTGGCCTAACCCCAGTATGATAATGTCTTCAGAAGGCGAAACAGCTGTTACGCGTAATAATAATACATGGCAGAACTTGTTTATAAACAAACTGTTTTTATAAATGAAATAATAATATTGTTGAATATATAAAAGAAATAAAAAAATTAAATGGAGTTCCACAAATTCAACTTGATAATAATAACTAAAAAAATAAACCAAGAAAAGACCTCAGCAAAATTCATTGGAAGAAACGCAAAAAAAACAATTAACAGCCTTAACCCTAGATTCATAACCATTCGTCCCACAGACCGCGCAAAACGTAAATTTGTTTCTAGTGTCTCGAGTGAAAGAGATAGAATGATGACCTCTCAAGTACCTTCCTAGATCACTTGTTCATTAGTAACGTGGGTGCGCTTGCCTCGCAGTGACGTCTTGTGCACAAGTTATAGACCTTTGAACGTCTGAGAGATGAATGTTTATGAATAGTGTAACTTTTGACGAGACTTGAAGTTATTTTGAAAACATTGTTTTTGATGAGTTCTGGTTATATAGAGTAAAAGTAAGTATATGATATTATTCTATATGAGTTATTATTTATAGTTACATCTTATTTTATCGTTCATGTATTATTGTGTGTATTTTACATCAAACCTTTTTATTTTATTTTAGATTGGATGATCGGCAAATTGAGGACTATTTGAATCGTTTATCTGATTCTGGTGATGATGATGATTTTTACCAGTCAGCAAAAGGATGTAGAAATGAGTTTTCTATCCTTCAAAACATCCTTCACGAAACATCCTTCACGATGTTTCGTGAAGGATGTTTCGGAGAACTTGACCGAACCGTGGTTACGTAAAGACACGAAATGCCAACTTTGAAGAGATGCCTAAAAAGGAAAATCGCCGAAGTTTTCGGTGAAACGCCTACCATTGCCACACCTCGTCCAAGTGGTACTCAAAAAAAGGTTTGTGGTTATTGTGATTATAAAAATCGGCGTATGACAAGGTTCCAATGCAAGCAATGCAAAAAGTATATGTGCATGGACCATCGCGGCCTCATGTGTGTGGATTGTACCGATGAAATTTCATTTTAGCTCATTTATTATTTTTTTTGTTACCTAATTAAACATATTAAAGAGTGCCATAATTAATTTATTTATTTTATTTAGAAGTACCCCAAAACTCGTCTCTTAAAGTTAGTTGTCTGTGAGATGAATGTTTGTGAATAATGTTCCTCTTAGATAAGGTTATGAATCTAGGGTTAACGGCAACACCTGAGCGTAATCCATAACACTTTGAATCACTGTGAACTTACTATAATTTGCACATCCCCTCAACCCAACATCCCTATTTATAAGTCACAAATTGAATTTATTTTTATACTTAGAAATAATCTCATTTTAAAATATCCAATGCCCAATCAGACGAATAATGAACAAGGGCAACCGTTCCACTGATCTTTTTTTTTATGATGATTCGATGAAAGAATAGAATAAAGCAAACAGTCTCTATAGAAATATGGCGGAGTTAAAAAAATACAACACATCGTTTCTCAGATAAACAGAAGGCACGCAGTAATTAGTGAACTGGAAGAAAACTGTAGAAAAGCATAGCAGATATTTTCATTTTGAACGTTGAAAAAAGCGAAACAGTAAACTGGTACTGCGCCAAAAATGCACATAAACATAATAGGTTACAGCCACCTGAAAGGCACACGGAAGCATTATTTTCAGCGTGCTTACTGAATATTTCGCTTCTCAACGTTATTTTTCAGAACTGCTGAAAACATTAAGCCCGCTAGATACCGTAGCTGCAAAGTGGTATTATTACCGGAAAATTTTATGAAGAAGGATATGCAATATACATACAGTACTAAAAATACATATTGTTGCTAATTTTGCAAGCAGGACTATTCAACCTTGCCGTTGATTTTTTTTAAAGAAAGCCAAACATTCCTTAATCGAACGTTCTTAATACCGTACGTCTGAGTGGTTGAATTTCAGAACCCGGTTTCGATTGCATAACGCCACGCCTTACACGCCGTGCCACAAATAACATCTCTATACGTGGATTTTCAGACAAAGCTACCGTTGTAATTCGGTTTCTAATTCAAGAATTCGTCACAAGATGATGCCACTTTCGTCGGCAAGACGCATAGGGACCTGTCCTTCCTAGGTATAAGTCCTGAGAATTTGTAAACCTGGAATATCTCCCGCATTTTGAAAGATTGACGGTAATACTCAGTTATATCAAGCGGCTGTATATTACATATGACGTCATTGCCCGACCCGGTTACTTTGTCGCGGTGACTAGCCATCACTGGTTGGCACGTTGACATTAGATACGAGGAACGGGCTAATTTTGGAACCAGTTCCTATTGGATTTATAAAATCACCAACACTAACTGGGCGAAGCCGAACCAAAAGCCGCCCGCAGGGCCTAGCGGTAAAAACCTGCAGAGCGGGTTTTTAACTGCTAGTTACGAATGAATTTGTTATTGGTGATGTCCTTTTGAGTATAAAATGCAATGCATCGTGTTTAAATTTGCATTATTTTTAAAGAAAGCCAAACATTCCAGAATTACGAATAAATTTTATTTCTTTGTTAAAGAAATATATAGTATTTTTATATTATTTATCATAGTGTAATTTTTAAATTTCATACTTATTTAAAACCCCTGAAAAAGGACGTAAATAAATAAAAAATTAAACTAGAATTTGTTGTTGGTGATGTCGTTTTGAGTGTAAAAAGCAATGGTGGAGGGTTAGGTGGGATCCCGACATATCTGTCTACACATCTACTAACCAACTAACCAGTCGAGGTTTACTTTGCTGTAGTACAACTAGTAAAAGTATAACAAAAGCAAATAAAAAAATATCACACTGTTTTCTAGAGCCTTTTTTAATACACAAATCCAATGTCATGACAAGTTGCACTACATCCATCTTTATCCAACATTTCGGGCAGCGTTACAATGTCCATCATCAGGGCAGATGTGTAATATGCATGATATTTCAAAAATTACACTATTTTCCAGAGTCAAAGATACTCTCAATATCGACTTGTCAGAGACCAAAATTGAAACGATGAGTTACGTTTAGTTAAAAAAAACAATCCTCTCTATACCTTGTATCACCTCACAACTTGCTCTAAATAAGGGGATGAGAAAGTCCCACTAGCTGTGGAATCTTTGTGTAAAATACAGTGCATCATCATCATCATCATCACTCCTAGTTCTACAACCCCTGGTGGGTTTTGGCCTCCTCAAGAGTCTTCCTCCACTCATCTCGGTTTTGGGCCAGCACACGAATATTTAAAGTGGGTATCTAAATGGCTAAATCTTCATAAAACAAATGATAGAGCAAGGATTTCTCTGGCCCTTACTTCCATTATAAAGCTTAGACTTTTCCGAACAACATCAATTCAAGTCGCCAGGTGATTTTTCACAAAAACAGCACCGTATAAATTATGAATTTATTATACATAATTGAAAGGAAGAAAATGTTTAAAATATTATCTTACATATATATAAAAATGAATCGCTAAATGTGTTGCTAAGCGCATAACTTTCGAACGACTGCACCAAATTGGATAATTCTTTTTTTTTTGCGTGTTCGTTATTGTCAGGAAAAGGTTTTTATAAAACTTCCGGTGTGCTCTGGCATTATGAAATTTGTTTAAAAAAATTGCTATTGGTGGCACGCGAGGAAGCGGCTATTGCCATGGAAAGCGGGAGGGAGGGAGAGATTGGGGGAGGGGGAGGGGAATCTGGGAGGGGGGAGGGGGACCTGGGAGGGGAACTCGGGAGGGGGGTTCGCGGGACGGTGGAAGGGGGGGGGGGAGTGGAGTGGGGAGAGGGAAGGTGGAGGTGACAGAGTGGGAACGCGAGAGGGGAAGAGGACGCAGGAGAAGAAGGGGAGCCGGAAGGGGAACGGGACGAATGGGAGAGGACACTCAGGGAGAAACTATTTCTTTATTAAATGGCATAGCAACGAATGCTGGGACCAGCTAGTGATTCATAAAAGCATTTTTAAACTCGCGAAAATCTTGAATGTACCAAACTAAATGCTTGGATATAGGTACTCGTACACGAGGATTCTATATTTACATATCTGTTGCACCGATCATTAAGGCTTTTGTCGTTATTTTCAATGAATGGGAAATACAAAAAATCAAAAGTCGCCCGTGCCCTTCGAGAAGATTTAAAGTACTTTTCCGATTTATTCGTTCGGAACGCTTTGGAAATTTTAATAAAGAAATGAATTTGAAAAGACATTTTCAAAACCAGAAGGAGAGATAGCATTCTGGCAATAACAAAGAACGTAGGACTTTATCTCCGGAATAAAAACACAAGAATTTCATCCGGAGCTTGCAAATAAAAAAACGCAATTTTCAGGGAAAAGCGGCACAAAAAGTAATTAAGAAAGTGAGATTGTTTATAAGTTCACTAGCGCGCGGAATCTTACCAGGCAGTGGCGATGGCGATGCCGCGACAAGAGAAAGGGGGATTTTTTAAAATAGCAACAAAGGGTTAGAATTTAAATTCGCACTATGAAGCAGACAGGTCTCAGTGGAAACCATATTGCAATTACAGAGCCGCGGGGTTTTCGGGATATTAAATTAAATTTGAATTCGGAACATCCCGGTGGTAAAATTGTAGGAACCATAATAGGGAAGAACGATTTGCTTCCGAGAAAAATCTCGAAACAAATATTTACTTCGAGGAAACTCTTCAAAAGGAACGCTTCAAAAAACAACCTAACTAAATCACATACTGATTTTACACAAAACATTTTTACATTTTGTCTTTGTTCGTTTGAATTTAATATGAAACGCAGGATTTGCAGGTAAGAAAATGTGTTTTCCTTTGTATTGCTTAGTCGGGTACTCGAGATGGTATACTCGTCTCCCTCTTTAATGTCACATCTCCAGCGGTTTACAGGGTCGGTCAGTGAGATGACATGAAGGTAGTCTGGTTGCGGCTTGTAGAATGCTATGAGGGCCCGGGGTAACAAGGAGAGTGGCAAGACGAAGGTCAACCCGGGGCGCGGCGCAGCGCGGCGCTAATCGGTTTACTCATTAAGGCGACGGTGTCGATCACGTGGTTAATGAACTTGCTGGAAAAAATACCCACCTACCAGTAATGCCACAGGACTAGGGGATGAATAATCAAAATAAGACCACAGCGTAATTGGGTGCTAGGGGAGAGAAAGAAGAAAGTCTTAATTAAAAACTGTTGAAATAAAATCGTATTTTTACGCGAATTTTCAGCATATTTTCAACTGAACTGCGAAGGCTTTTATTCCTCAATGAATATTCAACGTATTTTTTGTGCAAATAAAGATATCGGGAATTTGGGGCTTTGGGTTTATTGAAGCGGAGCAAGATTAATACGTTTTGTTTCAAATGGCCATAGACCGTATCAAATACCTAGGAGTCACAATTTATTTAAAGGTTAACACTTTCAAGTGAGATCCTTACTTAATAATAGGCTATTTAGTTACAAATAATAGATTATGTCTCTTCCTGGTCTTTCCTTTGGCGTATAGCAAAAAATGGGAAAATACAGGTTGACCGGCACTTGATGCGAAATTAGGTAAGAAGTAATAGAGCAAAAAACAAAACGTATGATCATAATATGAGGGGTTTTAAGCCACGACCTCTGGGTGTACAGCAAATGAATTCTATTAAAGAGATCGTCAAATTTTATGTTATTCCTAAATGAAAATTGCAACCACTTTACGGGCTAGAGAAAGAAAGTTCTCCCGTTCCTGGAAAAGCTAAGCTAGGACACAGGTGAAATATACTTACCAACATAACATAACTCAAGGTGATGCACTGGTTCCATGACAATTTCTCCGGCGACAATTGGCCCTCCGACAATTGATTCCCGACAGTTGGCAGACAGTTTTACAGTTTCGAGTAATAAGTCTACTATCTATTTACACTGTACACCTGTAAACCACCTTGGCATTGAATTAATACCAGGTGGAGCAGTGCCTCTCCCTGAACTTCTAAAGATGATGAGAAAAAGAACGCTGAGTGAATGGCAGATGAGATGGGATAAATCGAATATGAGAAGATGAACCTTCTTCTTTCCATCAGTTAAAATCAGAATGGAAGGGGCATATCTTTTAATGGACCACCATATCACGCAATTGCTTGCTGGGCATGGAGAGTTTAGAGGCAGACTTCACAGACTGACTCTATCATCCCATCCCAATTGTGCTTGGGGTGATACCGACCAAACAGCCGAGCACATTTTGTGGCACTGTGAGATGTTGACGGATGCTCGTGATGAAATGATTGATGGTTTGCAGGTTATTACGAGACCTGTTTGGAACACAGATCTCGTTTCGAATAAAGTGAATTTTGAGTGCCTGAGGAAATTAACGAAAGTTTGGGTTGAGAGATGGCCTGTTCTTATAGTCGCAGATTAGCGGTAAAATCATGTAGGTAACAGGTGTATTTTGCTTCTGAACCCTCGGACACTCTATTTATGATTTCTTTACTTTTATTGATTGGATTATTTATTGTATTTTATGTGTTTTGTGTTTTTGTATATTTGTGTTTATTTGTTTTGTGTTTATTGTATTTTTGTGTCTATTGTGTTTATTGTATATTAAGAAATATTTTATTTATATTTATTGTGTTAACGTTATTTTCAAAATTTACGGATTTGCCTTGCGAATTGTTTTGATAATGATAATAATGTAACCTATCTATTTATTCATGTTCATTCTCTTTTGTTTATTTTTTAACTGTTTTTCATTATGTATTGGATGAATTGAACTCAAACCTTATTTTTATTTTTTTATTAATCCCCATATGGGGGTGTGCAGGACTTAGTCCCTCCTTCATGTTTAGTTACATATTTTTTTCTTGCAGATCCATCTAAAATTTATTTTCGCCACCCCCAATAGTATGTGAAGGCTTGAAGCTTGCTTAAATGGCCTTAACTTTCCTTTGTCCCGCCTCCGAGTACTCAACGCTGATTTGTTTAAGTCTTCAGGTATTTTACCTCTATTATTCAACTAACTTTCTTTGAGGCTTTACTGAGTGGTTGGCTAGGGGATACGGATGCTGGGTGTGGTTTATATCAGGCTGAATGCAATTTACATTTTTTATTGGTACTTGCCAAATGATTTGAGACTTAATTGTTTATCGTATGTTCTCTATCTATTTATACAGGTGCTTCCAGGGTTTTTCACATGATGCAATGCTGTCTCACAAGCTTCTTGAACGAGTTTTATTTTGCTTTAAATATTATTTTTGCTTGAATTACTAACCTGATTTGTTGCATTATGTTTTATTTTCCTGTTAATGGAGGTCTAGATTCGTTCAAAATAAATAAATGTAGCTTCGTTTAACAAAAAAATTTGAATCTTACGAGAACCTTGAAGGAGTAACCATCTGTTACTTATACCAGGGCGGGTAAATGGTGGATAACCTCCCAATGTACACCAGCGTTAAAATACAAATAAATAAATGGCTTTAGGTGTGTTTGGTGACAAGATCTGAATAGCCAGGATCATTTTCCAAATCTCCTTCTCAACCAAGCCTCATAACATACCAAAATTGGGAATGCCATAGTCTCACTAGATCCAGGCGGTTGGGAGCATTTGGGACTCTTGTGTGGTATTCAGATTTTAAAAAAGTTATATTATAAGCAAGAAGGAACGTTTAGCGGTTATTTACTAAGCCAAATGCACGTATAAGTATGTCATGTGTTGTTTTTTTTAATTATTATTATTAAGTTAAAAGAAATATAATATTTTGCTTTCTTAACTTAAATACAGAGCATAATATAGTATGGTAATACAAGTATAGAAGTAATATTTTTAATTTTGTTCCAAAATCTCAAGTTTAAATAGTTTTTTTTAAGGTTTCTATATTCTTTTCCGTTTTTAGGTTATCTGGAAGGAGATTATATATGTGAAATCCCTCGTTAATACTTCTCTTGCCACTTTCAGTCTTGACAGTATTTGTGTACAATTTATTGTGTTGTCTAGTATAATGTTCGTGTACTTGTGATGTTTTTATAAATGTGTGTTTGTGTGTGTAAGTCCATTTTGTATTTTGTAGATTAAAAGACATGTTATATTCGTACAATGTTCTTATTTTCAAAAGGTTCATCTCCTGGTATAGTTTTTTTGTGGGAGTGTCTGGGTCATAGTTGAAGAGTTTTTTTAATAACTTTGTTCTGTATTATTTGTAAGTCGTTTAAGTACGTAATGTATGTGTTTCCCCATATTTATATTAAATAATTTAGGTGGGACTGGATTAAGCTAAAGTATAAGCCCCTCTTTACCTCTGTTGGTAGAAGATGAGCAATTCTACCAAATACACCAATTAATGGGATGATTTTTGTTTACCACATGCTTCTTCGGGGAGTCGAAATTATAGTTAGTAAAAGTATTTGATTTTAACTCAAGACGCTTGCAGATATAAGTATATAGACTTTGGTTGTAATGCCTTATATCGTCTTTCACAAAATTATCGATTTTTTTATTAGTATTTTGATAAGCCTAGAAAAAATTAAATATGTATGCGGTAAAAATAAAGTATGTAGTTTTATTGTAAAATGTGAAAAATTAAATTCTTTACAAAATGATCGTAAAACTTTTAACTATTAGTGCGTGAATAAAAAAAATTAAACTTAAAGAATTAAAATAAAATAAATCAAAAAAAAATGTGCAACTTATAATTGTTGACGAAAACATTTTGAATCAAGTAGTTTCTCTTCACAAACAAAATTCATAATAAAACTTGCTTATATTTCTTTGTTGCTTATTTCTCTAAAGAAGCGTTGAAATACTAACACAGCGCCAAGAGAGCCAGTTCAAAATATGACTTGAAATATCACCACATGAAATTTCAGCAAGAATGCACAACACTTTCAATGAGAGTTTATAAAACGAGGGTTGTGCAATGGAGTTTGCATAATGAGGAGAGGCGCTCGACTCCAACCAAATACAGTTTTGAAACTGGCGACTTACTCGTGCTGTGGACCATCCCTGGAAGTACTTTGCCTTTTTATGATTAATATTTTACGCGTGGAAATGCGGGATATTCTACTAGAAACGAATTGCCGGTTATAAAGGCAAAATATTTATAAAGAAAAAAATAATGTAATAAAGCTAAACAATCACATAGAAAATAGAAAATCATGAAAGAATTTAAGCATTATTCAATTTAAGCAATATCCACGATTCATTTTCCATTAAAAAAAAAAAAAACAGACATATTTTGTAACCATTTTGTTTTAAAGAGTTGTAATTTTCAATGTATATTTGTTCATTTACATTTTAAATTTTCTACTACCGGTTTCAACACATCCTAGCGAATGATACGGATGTGTCGAAACCGATAGTAGAAAATTTAAAGTAACAAATGTAACATGAAAATTAAAACTCTTCAAAACAAAATGTCTAGAAATTGTTACATAGTTAATGCCCAAGAAATACAAAAAATATTTGTAACCAAAATGGTATAATAGGATGGGGGGCGCCTATAAAACTCAACAAGAATCTCTTTACATTGCGCAAAAACTAATAATTAAAATAATCTTAAAGAAATTTTCATATCCATCTTAACTCATATTCAAAGAACTTAAAGTCAGAAGATTCAATACCCTTTTCCTGTATCACAAAACCCTACAAGTTTACCCTAAGAGGATATCCTAAACAAAACTGTTCCTTTCAAAAACACAACAAATCTCAGGCAAAAATACATGTTACCAATTCCGATTTGTAAAAAAACTTTTGGTCAACAAAACTACTGTTCAAAATTGATGGGTGTCCTTTTAAATAAAATGATTTCTTTTGCAAAAAACTTCACTGTTTGTTTCACTTGGACATGTTATAAATGTATTATATTACGGTGTCAACACACCGGGCCAAACACTGGCAGTTGTTTACTGTTAAAACTTGCGTTGGGAAGAAGCGATAATAATGAGATGCTAGCACTTTTATAATGTAAAAACCTGCATACATTTAAAGAATGAATCATTACACACTTGACACTCGGAAGCATCTACAAAAAAATGGCTTCCTACATAGTACGTACTTGGTAGTTAAAACAGGTACCGAACACTCAGCGACTAGCCAAGCTTCGCACCATTTGAAATATTAATGTCTGGGAGCTTGCTCAAGCAACCCATAGGTGCTGGTAGTATCTCAATTTTTAACATAGCTTCCGCCTCGGGGTTTCTAAATCGCCTATACCGATTTATGAACCCTTCAAGAAAACATAACAAAAACAGGGGAAGACAATCAAGGCAAAAGCAAAAAACACAAATCCTAACTCTAAATACCGTACAAATACTAACAAATAATTTTACCTATTATAAATTAGCAGCCAAAACTAAATAATCCTGCACTGCTTGTTATACTATTATTTAAAAATGTACATTCACAAGTTGAATTTTAAGGTGATTAACCTAAACTAATTACATAAACTTAAATTAACAAAAATTTTTTTTTACATATTTAAATAATAACTTAACACAAAATACTATTATAATAGAACACAACCCAACACAAAATAATATTATAATAAAACCCAACCCAACACAACACAATTGTCCTTTTTTTTCAAGTCCATTGGTTAGGATCTTCTCCAGGTGCAGTCCACGATATAAGCACCACAGCACGGGGTGCAATCAATCATCAATTTATAGGTTGTCATGTTGTTCCTGGGATTGGTATCTTTAAAGGGTCTTTTTTTTAATATTTTCACCCTAAAAAGTTTCATCATGGTCGTCCGGGGTGTCCGGACTGACGGAAGGGTCCGGGGCGTCCGTCACAGGTTCAGCTTCCGGGTCCAGAGGCATTAGACATATCTTTGTGATAGGCCTGACAAAGATTCCTTGAGGGGTTTTCAGGGTAACCACTCGCACTACACCATCCGCGCCGGGATGTGTACATATAACTCGCGCCATTTTCCATAATGGTGGAGGTAAATTATCTTCCTTCAGAATAACCAGATCATCCTTTTGCAGTGCCCGTTGATTACTGGTTTGCCATTTAGTCCTTTTGTATAACAGGTCCTGTCATCAAGGCTTCATTGAGGGAAATTCCATTTGAGGTTTTGGCGGAGCCGTCAAAAACGACCCTCACTTTAGTAGTAGTGCTGGATTCTTTCACTACAGCGTGATGCGGTAAAAAATAGGAGTCACGATCCCCTTTTGACTGGTCACACATCTCCATGTGTCCCAATTCTTCATATTCACGCATGAATTTTACATATTGTGTCTTTAACTCGGGATGTGACACAAATTTTCTTTCTATGTTTTTAAATCTTTTTTCGGCAGTGAGCAATGAGTTTACCAACTGATCAATGCATGCCCGACGCGGTAAACTTACTACATATCTACCGTCATCTTCTCTAGTATGAGTACTTACAAAACTGGCTTCGCAAGCCTTTTCTTCTTGAGTTTGAATTTTAGTGGAATTAATCTCTTCCAATTTCCAAAATTTTTCTATTTGATGACTCAACTTATTTATAGATAAACTGCAAAAATCTGATACAGGCCTTTGTTTGGGATACACGTTGATAGGACCGGACACAATCCATCCCAGTTGCGTACGTTGAAGCGTTGGTCCTGACTCGAGTTTCAATCTATCGTTGTTTAGCATTTCCCAGAAGCTCTCCGCGCCCAACAGGATGTCGATGGGTGCAGCTATATTGAAGTTCGGGTCTGCCAGCTCCAGTCCTGGTGGTATTTTGAACTCTTTTTTCGCCATTGTCACTTGTGGTAAATTGGTTGTAATTTCCTGTAAAATCAGACATGATATTTCGCGTTTATAATCCGTATTAAGCGAAGTCATCTCCACTGAAATTCTCTTTTTTATGTGTGTGATATTATTATGGATCCCAGACACGGGTTTGTTTATCCATTCACATGGTAAATTTAATTTATTAGCAAATTCAGCTCTCATAAAATTACTCTGCGCACCAGAGTCAATCAGGGCGCGAGCTTTAAACATTTTATTGTTGGCCCCCACAATTCCTATGTAGGCGGTTGACAATAATATTATTTTTTCTGCCTTTTCCGATGCAGAAAAATTCGACACTATAACCTCGTTATTAGCATCCATATTTGAGGTCTCCGGCGGAGGTACCTCCTTGTGTAGTAGAGTATTGTGGCTATACTTGCCACAAATTTTGCAGGTTAGGTTTGTCTTGCAACTCTGTGCTTGATGACCCAACCTCAAACATTTAAAACACGCCCGGATTGATTTCGTAGCATCAATCCTATCCTGTAATTTTAATTTTAGAAATTTTTTGCAAAAATAAATTTGATGACCTTTATCATTACAATAAATGCAGTTGTTTGCCTTTATTGCCAAGAATACCGATGAATCTTTTTTGTTATTATTGTTGCCTATTTGCATTTTATGTAGGTTAGAAGATTTTTTCTCTGAAGCATTCATAAGCTCCAATACTTGTGCCCTAGCAGATAAACATTTTATGAATTCCTTTAATGTAGGTAATTCACCTTGCAATGTATATTGTTCCCAATTTCTCCGGGTAGCTATATCCAATTTATTTGAAATTATGTAAATAATCAAAGGATCCCAATGATCTACTTTAACTCCGATGTTTTGTAACGCTTTCAAATTGACATTAGTTTCATCAATTAAATACCTTAATGCTACAGGCTCTTCATGTTTCATATCCTTTAATTGAAATAGAGTTTGGATATGTTTATGTACGGTAGCCCTGAGATTCGCAAATCTGTCGTGCAACAATTCCCAAGCCGATAGGTAGTTTAATTCCGAAACTTCTAGATTAGCAATTATTTTCAATGCGTTCCCTTTGAGCGCAGATTGTAAGTAAAAGAATTTTTGGACGTTGCTCAAGGAACTGTTATTATGAACCAAAGTTTTAAAGGTTTCAACGAAATTTACCCAATCTTTTTGATTCCCATCGAATTCTCTCAATTGGAGAGTTGGAAGTTTGATTTCCACTCTACCCTCGTTAATTGAGTCAATCGCCCCTTTAGCAGTAGCAAGGACTGAAAAATATTGATTTTCAAACGTCTCGCGCTGAATAGAATTTTCCAGTTCCTCATCCGATAAAATTTCAATTTCGTCCTGTATAGATTCGAATTGATCTAACAATGGCTTAATTCGGTCGTACCTCAGTTTAATTTCAATCGCGGACAAGGAGTTTATAGAATCCGCGAAACGCGTCAATTTCCCCTTAATCACGCCTCTCTTGGCTATTAAAGATTTGATCTTATCCATTTTGTGTACAAATACCTTTTCGTAGCTTAATCCCTGATAAAATGTGTTCCGACAATGCGTATTTATTTATTTGAGAAGCTACCCGCCTGAAAGACAACAACGACAATATTCCTGGCAATTATTAATTGAGAACCTAATGTTCAATCATTAATTGAGAATCATGAGTTGCATAAAATCTTTACGTGGGTAGTGATTTTATTTTTTACAATACAATATTTATGGGATTAATCTTGTTAAAAAACTACGAATGAGTTCTGAATGGATGTTAAGGAATGGGTATGGGTGGGAAGGCACTAAAAACTTATCTCATTTCCGATGTGAATCCAGTCTTCCTTTGTTCATCTTTGTGATTCCGGTAATTGTAATTTTGGTCATCTGTATTAATTGGCAGCTGGTTCTTGTTTTTTTTATATTATTGCAGTCCTCTGATTGCAATCCGGCTCGAAGGACCATGTTCAAAATTGATGGGTGTCCTTTTAAATAAAATGATTTCTTTTGCAAAAAACTTCACTGTTTATTTCACTTGGACATGTTATAAATGTATTATATTACGGTGTCAACACACCGGGCCAAACACTGGCAGTTGTTTACTGTTAAAACTTGCGTTGGGAAGAAGCGATAATAATGAGATGCTAGCACTTTTATAATGTAAAAACCTGCATACATTTAAAGAATGAATCATTACACACTTGACACTCGGAAGCATCTACAAAAAAATGGCTTCCTACATAGTACGTACTTGGTAGTTAAAACAGGTACCGAACACTCAGCGACTAGCCAAGCTTCGCACCATTTGAAATATTAATGTCTGGGAGCTTGCTCAAGCAACCCATAGGTGCTGGTAGTATCTCAATTTTTAACAACTACAAATACTTGGGAACAAATTTCTTCAATAAATTACTAGAAAATATATGATCCCTTAATGATAGATTCAAAAAATTCAAAACACAATTAAATAAATATATTGAAAACCTTAACTAAAAAAAATAATAATAAAAAATAAACAAGAAATAAATAAATAAATAAAAATTTTAAAAATTCTCTTATTCTTTATATAAAATAAAATTTAAAAAACTACAAAATAAAAACTGCAATAAAAACCAAAAAAAAATCTAAATAGCCACACAAATACTACCTCCTTCCATACACACAAGCATTTGCTTATTATGGGAGAACAAAAAAAATGAATTAATAATAATGAAAAATAAATAAATTAGTAAATAGGCTAACTACCAAGTTAGAATCGAGAATAATTCTCCACTAACCGGGAATGAAATTAGTTAATTAAGATTGTTATGTATCATTTTAGTATATTGTATCTTTTATTATACAAATAAAAAAAATAAAAATAAAACTATTTGCTTACCACAAAATACAATGAAAGCCTCATCTCATAAAAACATAGGTTTAAAAAAAATATATAAAATACAACATAAATCAGTTCAAGTAAAGTAAGTTAAAGTAAATATTAAGGCTGGAAACATGCTGATAAAATTGTCATATAATAAAATACGCCGCATTGTAAAGTTTGTAAGCTCCATTTCGCCAAGCTTCTCTGTAGCTGTAGGTAAACGTTAGTTCAACAGCGCGGGGCACAGCTCGATATTACATCACAAAAGATATCCTAAACAAATGCCCGGAAGATGCAATGTACGGAAAATAATACCAACGTTTATTTATTATGACAAAGCCTAATGATTTATGCCAACATTTCTAAATCTTTTACGTTATCAACGTGAAGCAAACAGACTTTTAACTATGTGCCCATAGTGGTAAGCGTAATCGAGGTAATATCAATTAGAAACTTCTTTCTAAATTTTTCTTTATTCATATTTATTTATACATTACAATTTGGGAGGCGAATAAGAGTACCGTCGTCCCGGGAACTATTCATTGGATAACCAACATCCCTGCTAGGTTACCCCAAGTGGTTTTCTATGATTTAGCAGGGGTGTGTCCGGGTTCAAGGAGTGAAGTTTTTCTAGTATTGGCGGCAAATGCGTTAAGTTTTTAAAATATTCCTATAAACTATATGATAAAAGTCGTCATCGAACGTTATTAATACCTTAGCGTCTGCGTGATTAACCCAGGTACGAGTGCATGTCGGACGCCACGCCAAATGCGCCGTGCCACAAATAACATCTGTGTACATGGAATTTCACACAAAGCTACTGTTATAATTCGGTTTCGAATTCAAGAATTCGACACAGGATGTCGCTACTTCCGTCAGCAGGTCTCCTCCCTAGGTATAACTGCTACGAATTTGTGAATATGTGATATCTCTCCGGATATCAAAAGATTGACGGTAATACATGTTGTATCAAGTGGCTAAATATTACATAAGATGTCATTGCTCTGTCTCGGTTACTTTGTCCCGGTGATTAGCTACAGTGGATCTGAGGAACGGGCTGTTTTCGGAATCAGATCGTATTGGATCTATAAAATGGTCAAATCCGCCCGCAGAGCCTAGCAGTGAAAACTGCGGAACGGATTTTTAACAGCTAGTGGTAATTTATTACTTCAATGAAAACTGTGCACATAATTGCTTCGCCATTATTTTTACTAACAAAAAGTAAATCATTTCGAAAAATAATTGTTCACCTATATTTTATCGCACTACGCATAAAACAGAAACAATAAAGGCTTCAAAACGGTGAGTGAATTTGAATAAATGCTCGGATAAAGTAGCAATTATAGGCCCACACTTTCGCGTTGAAAATACGACTGGTATAAAATATTACCCTAATTACGGCTTATTTAAAATATGGTAAATATGACTAATTGCCCTGGGAGAGAAGTCCTTAGTGCACTAGGCATACAAATATTTATTTCTGAATTTGAAGGCATTAAAATAAATTGCCTGTTTTGTTCCAAACTGAACCAAAACACGCAAACTAGATTCTAAAACAATGTTATATTCTTGGTGTTACTAATTTTCTTTGACTCCACAAAGGAAAACGTGAGGCCGGAAAATTCGCGTGTTCATTTTTAATTTAAGCGCGAACACGACGACACATTGAAAAATTTCCGCAAACGATAATTGCCGCAATTAAGGTTTTTGCGGTATAAACGTGTTCACGTGAATAAATGGCGAAGGATGCAATTTGCACGTGAAACAATTTGCACTCTAATTGGATGTCGTAATATGTAATTGGGCACACTTGGAGGAGGGCTACCAAATTGCAATTGATGCACTGTGCCTAGAAACTCATCATTAAAATAAGGTGCAGAGTGAGGTAAGGAAGAAACTTAAGTTTTTAAAGGCGATTAAAATAAAATTAAAAATACTGCTGATAGACAAAAATTATTTTTGTACAATGAAAGAACAGAAGTTTTAAATCGTGCAGTTTTAAACTAAACATCTGAAAGGAAACCTTTCTCTATGCAGTGATGCAACCGATTTCTGAGTTCCTCTGTATGTGTTTCAAAAATCCAGCGAAATTCGGGCCATTCCAGCCTTCTTCAATTGAAACGGGGTTCTAGGGCGGTGTTTGCAAACCTCTACATTGAGATATCCCCATTAAAAAAAACGTCTTCTTCGGCAGTAAATAGCCCGAATTCCTGTAGATATGTTGAAATTTGTAGAAAGGAGTTTGAAAAATTGGTCGCTTAAAATGCCGCTACCCGCATTTCTTTGAAGTTTTTAAGCTCTTAAAATAAAAAAGTTATTTTTTAAGAAAATATCTAGACGCGTTCCACGCCGAAACGCAAATTATATAAAATTCCCTCGATAGAAAAAAATCGCAAAGTATACTCCGAAAATTATTATAAACACGTTTGTTTCAGTTATTTTACAAGTTATAGTTGTCAAAAAATTCACAATGTTTCTTTAAATGATACTTAACCCTTCGAATAATAAGAAAATAATTTTCTGTCAACTTTTGCCTGTTAAGGTTTGCGCGCAAAATCCCTGGTTCAACCCATGCATTTTAAATGTTCCTATTTATTGGTTTTTTTAAACGCTTTTGAAAAACCAAAAATTGTTCTAAAATCTAGATAAAATAATCTTTCCGATGTGTTTATTAGAAATCAACATTTTTGTTTCTAAATATTAAATTTTTAATATTGGAAATGTAAATTGGCTAAAAAATGCACACCTGCGAATATTTGAATTAAAGTAATTAAAATAGAATAAATCCAAAATATTAAATACAGATTCCTTTTCTAAACAAAATTTGTAATAAAACTGTCACCTCACTTTTTATCACTTTCATACAATTTTATTTTAAAATTAAATGTGTGATACGTCACAAATTGGCGTAAAATTAAACCGTCACTTTTGATCGGGTTTGTAAAACATCTGAACAACCTAGCTCATATAATTCTAAGACAATGAGAAGCATTATTTCATTCCGTTTCTACCATAAAAGAAATCACAAATATTCGCATGACAGGAAGAGAGATATCTAACTTTTAATAATGCACGTTCGCTCTGGGACAATCTGGGTCTCCTGTTATTATAACGGCATATGATGTTTTGGGACAACTTGGGTCTCCTGTGATTAGACGGGTTAAGATACGTTCCACGAGATTTTTGCTCTATTTTAAACAAGTCGTGTTTTATTAAACATTTTCGCAATTTTCGCATCGATTTTGTAGCTTTAAATGTTAGCGAACATATCTCTCCATCTTCTTCTTTTTGAGCCCGGTTGCGGCGCCTTAAGGATATTTTGTTCAAAAACCTTTCGTTATCCAAAAATAAATACTGTTTTTTTTTTAAATTTTATTTTATTTAGATCAACACTGAGGAAAAACATTTCCTTCAGGGCTTATGTCATCTTTGGGGATGCTGTGTGGAGTTTTTTTTAGGAAAGTAAGGAGAGGAAGTTCTGGTAAGGAAAAGGGTATGAAGAGTGGGTAGGAATCCAAGGGTTAGTGTGTCCAGGAGTGACGAAAGTATGAATCCATCCCTCCCACTGTGGTGCAAGGCGATTTTCCGAGAGTCCGGCTGTAGAAGTCTTAGGGACTCCTCCAACCCTTTTCTCCCGATCCGGCCTGCCAGGCAGCTGGTGTGCAGACGCATCCACCGCCAAGACCCGGACAAACCCCACCCCTAACCCCGGGCACCCCTGCAAAGCAAGGCGATGGTCGAGAGTCCGGCTTGAGAGATCTAGATTAGGTCTCCCTCAACCAAACTCTCCCGACCCGACCCGCCATTCAGTAGGTGAGCAAACGCATTGGCCGTCAAGACCTAGACAAACCTCATCCCATGAACCCGGGCACCCCTGCTAAGTCACCGAACGTAGCAATACGCTCGGGGTGACCTAATGCAGGGGTGTTGGTTATCCAATGAATGGTTCCTGGGGCGGCGGTACCCATACCCGCCTCCCCCCGAGAGAGACACAAATATCAGAGACCTGAATATATAAATAGTCTTTTTTTTTATAAAAAATGTAAATTTACAAAAATTCTGTTCTTTTACTAAAAAATTAAAACAAGGAAGCGTTGTCGATAGAACGAATAAACAAAAATTTAAACAAAACAAAAAAACGACTTCAATAAATGCACTAAAAAGTAAAAAATAATTTCGTATTCTTGTACAACTTAATAATCAACTTACTCTTTCTACTCCTCAATATGTAGGTACGATTGTTATTTTTGGAGTCAGTGTCAGTCAAAGTAGGTTTGTAACTACATACATAGTTATATGTAGGTGAGATGTGCTTGTGTCGCACGCGCGACTTGACGAGGCGAGAGGCGAGAGCGGGACTGCGCCGGGAGGGGACTGTCAAATGTCCACGCCGGGCCGGGTACCCTGACTGACACCGACTCCAAAAATAACAATCGTACATACATATTGATGAGTAGAAAAGGTAAGTTGATTATTAAGTTGTACAAGAATACGAAATTATTTTTTACTTTTTAGTGCATTTTTTTAAGTCGTTTTTTTGTTTTATTAAAATTTTTGTTTATTTTTTGATTTTTAGTGAATCTGAAGTACACTAACTAATTTATCTGAATATGGGTAGATCTACTAAACGTGCTGCTCATATGAGACAGACATTACTTGACCATAACGACGTTACGGGCGGTGACTCAAAGGGCCGGATAGCCAATAAAAAAAATTGGGCCGAGTATCGTTAATTTGCTCCTAAGAATTGAAGAGTTCGATCCCATAATCAGAACCTAACCAAACTCTCATCAAACTACCTTTTACTACATTTGACGCGTACATACTTAACGCAAATTTAAGACTTATATAGTTTTCTCATGGATGCCATTGTCAAAACTGGACCAAATTGAAATGGGACCACACGGGAAGCACCAGCTTTCAAATAAAAAGAGAATCATCAATATCAGTTCACCCAGTCGAAAGTTCTGAGGTAACAATCATAGAATTTTTTTTTTTTAAAACCGTCGAATTGAGAACCTTCTCTTTTTTGAAGTCGTTTAAAAATTATGTGCATTCTACGTAAGGTTCATGCCAAAGTTTTCCGATGGAATTTTAAATCTTGCTTGGGAGATAAGTCGAAAAGATTTCTGACAGCTTTGAAAGACGCAATTCAGGAATGAATTCAGCATGACGCTGGGAATGAAATCAATTGTAAAACGGGATTGAGTCATTCAATGTGGGAGGCGAGTATAGTATGTTTACCCCCAGACACACCCCTAATACCCTTTTCCTTCCCAGAACTTACTCTCCTTCCTATCCTAAAAAGACCCTCCACACAGCATCCCCAAAAGATGACATAGGCCCTGAGGGGAATTATTTTCTTCAGGGCCTCCTGTGTGGAGCTAATGTAAAAAAAAAAAAAAAAAAACTGGGAAATTTTGTATTTTTCTTCCCCTTGCCGTCTACATGAAGAATAATAATTCAATGTGAATATTTATCACGAAATATTAAATCAGATTTAAAAACCGCAAAAACTTATCTTCCATGCGTAACATTCCTATTTTTTGCATCTAAAACAAAATTTTAAATGACAAGCAATCAAAAAGTACCTACGTCCTCCGATACGTTTAAAAAAGAGTGTAATGGCATTTGAGATCGGTTTTCCACAAATTAGCATCGTTTTAACCTTTGAAAATATCGGATTTTAAAGATATAATTTATTATAGCAATCAAAATGTTCTCTGGTAAGTTAAATTTATCGTAAGCAACATCAGACGTGATTTGCAAAACAAAAAATATTAATAAGGATAAAGTTAAATAACTTAAATTTCTCCTAATTTGAAAAAGATTTTTTTTAAACTGTATAGAAACATTGATTAAGAAGATAACACTAATAATCTAGACGAAAATATAAAAGAGAACAAGACACAGAAAAATAGAAAAAGATAAGTCAGTAATTAAAAAGGTAGTTGGCTATAATATGGAAAAAAATAGTCGAAGATAATATTGTTAATTCTAAAAGTTTTAAACATGAGATTGAAAATTATGACGGTTTGATGGAAGGTGGCAATGGCCGAATTGGTAAAGGCGCCCGTCCCGTTTAGACAAGAGTTCTGGGTTCGAGTCCCAGTTGTGACCGTTATCTTTTTCTATTTTTCTGTGCCTTGTTCTCTTTCATATTTTCGTTTAGATTATTAGTGTTATCTTCTTCTTCAATGATGTATTACATTGATGGGAATAACTTTCAAAAGTTATAAAAAGAGTGTTGTTCTTATAAAAAACTTTATAGAAACGTCAAAATCGGTGTTGTGGTAAAATATTTTAAATCTACTAGAAACTCGTAATATATCCCAAATAAGAGATGCCATAGTCCCACTGGCTTCAGGACTCCTAGGATGAATAAAAAAATAAATAAAACTGGTATTAGGCAGACAATTAAACCCACCCCTTGGAAATTCTTTCTCTGATCAAACAACAAAATAATCGGATATAATATTATACTCCGGACAATAACCGCCTCTCCCCTCCGCCCCTCGTTCTCCGCCGGATAATGTCGTAAACAAGGACACATTAAGTGGGGAACAATGAAGGGAGATATTATTATTAGAGGCTGTGTTAATACCAAGGACATCGATGTAGAATCTCTAGATGGGCAATAGGACATGACAAAACGTCGATAAACATGATATTATTTGGTGACCGGACAACTAAATTGCACAACTTTGAACGTCTTGATTGTGTTATTTTTATTTTATGTTGTATTACAGCGTAGGACAATCTGTTCTAGATTGAGCAAGACTTAACTTTGTTTATCCTTAAGTTGGGCTAGAACTGAACTACGAAATATTTTGAATTGTTCATCACTCCACCAATGAGTTACCCGTGATTCCCCCGAGAAAGCTGTCCCGCGACCCGACCGTGCTTCCCCCGTCACTAAGAGCTGGGCTGAGGCAGGACCACGCTGACTAAGTGCCTTTTTGCCTTACATCTGGTGATTTTGCACACTCTTTCATCAGGGTCTTCGGGTATCTTCCCTTCTTTCCCAGTATAGTTCGTCGAGGGTTAAACTGGAAGCCGGCTAAGGGGCGCGGAAACCCTTGCGGTCTGGCTGACCGCTGAGTTCATTATCGATGGGACTGCCCGGCGGAAGCAGTTTAGTTATCTTGGATACGTGATGACGCAAGTTCATGTCTTTGCATACTTGCATAATTGAATTCAGATCTCCTTTTTCTGTCTTTTACGAATACATTACCTCTTTTACATTACTCTTCTGTTTACAGATTGCCTGTAATATTATACGATTACGTCAGATTAGGTTATCGGTTTTTTTCATTACCTTTGTTTTCAAAGGGGTGTTGAAATGCCACTTTGTTGAGATGTCATGACAATGATATATTATTTACATGGTAGGTAGTAGGTATTTCAGATTAGGTTACTAAACCGAATGCTTCGATTCTGAATTGTGGTCTGTCATATAAGATCATAATTGAGGATATCTTTCAGTGATTTCTTTTCTGTCCGAATTTCATTATATCATTATTCACATAAGTATGATCATCATACAGAGTATGAATAAGCAATATATGTACATTTATAGGTAGCGTCGCGTTCATTGGTCAAAGCATTGTACATATATTTTCGTATCAGTGATCAATGAACCGGAACAATTTCGTATCGGTGGATGCAATTTTTAGCCATAAGTTGCTTTTAACTGTTTGTCTAGTTTGTAGGTTTTCTAGATTTTAGAAACATATTATAAGTTTGTACGGCGCCCTTGAAGTGATTTTTCGCAACAACGCGCTATACAAATCATCCAAATATTATTATTATTATTTATCACTCTTTAAAGATTGTACTCTTGATTGACCTCTTTGAATTTCAAGTCTGCCAACATCTCTGTTAAAAGTGCCGATGTGGGTAAGTCGGATTAAAAGATTTAGCTCTTTTACATTAGAACAAACCTAAAAGGCTTTTATTGTAATCATTTATGAATAGGCATGAATTTCATAATGACTTGGAAAAAATCGTGTGGGTAGATTTTTTTACGAAGATTACAAAAATGTTGTAAAAATTTTTAGAGATGTACAGTTTTTTTTTTTAGTAAATAAATCCATTATTTGGGCTCGTTACGTCACTACATGAAAATGTCCCGTCTCCGATAATGTCCTATTAATTTTATAAAATTCCATACTGATGTTACATTTTATGCCTTCTGTACCTGTTTTAGAGGTGTAATGGTAATGGTGCTGATTTTTAACAAAATTAAATTTTATAATATTCTTATTATTATTATAGTTTACAAGCACAAATATATTACATTGGATTTAGTCATATACAGACGTTGAACATTATAATGATTTATGATCAATAAGATGGATCAAGGAAAAAAATATTTATGAGACGTAATATTTTTGGTATGCCTCATTATTCTGCTGTGCCATTCGTGTGGAAAACTAACTAACTTTCGGCTATGTAATTATCGTGTTTTCGCACCCATAAAATTATGTCCCGTGTTTTCGGTTTATAAAAAATGGACTAATTTTTCGGATTGAAATTTTCAAAATATCGCCAGAGTTTCAAAAATACGATTAAAAAAAAAATACAGAATGTCTTAGAATATTTGCCTAAACTGGAAAAAAAATGTGATGCAAGTGGCCTATTAAAATGAAGGAAATACGAGAATATTTTCTCATAAAACACAATACTTACTAACAGGAAAATGTCATAAAGGCGAAGTCATAGATATTTTGAAAGGGGGTAAACAATTGAACAACAAATTGACAAGTAAACAAGTACTTAAGCATGAAAAACTTGCTTTAAAATTAAAATATAACGGCATTGACCGCATAGCCCTCAAATGGATAGTAAGCTACTTAACAGACAGACCTCAAATAGTAAAATTAAATCAATCGTTTAGTACACCACTCACAAGTAAATTTGGCATCCCTCAAGGTACCGACCTCGGACCATTATTATTTCTTATATACGTGAATGACATTTTCCGACAGGAAATTAAAGGTGAATTAATCTGTTATGCTGATGACACTGTATTGTTAATAAAAGGTCAAACATAGGAACTAGTTAACGAAATGGCAAATGAAGATATTAATATCTTAAAATCATGGTTTGATGATAACTTACTCACACGTAATGCTAAAAAAACAACATATGTCTTATTTTCCTTGCAGAAAATACCTGATTATAAAGTTAATATTGTAATCCATGACGAAAAATGTGATCATGTACTCTGTAAACAACATAATCCTATTTGTACCGTAATTAAGTCTTCCTCCGAAATTAAATATCTCGGTGTGATCATTTATCAAAACCTGAAATAGAATAATCACATTTCAGAGCTAGTGAAGAGAATGAGGAAATGTATATATATATTTGTTAGGTTAAGAAATATTTTAAATGTAAAAATAATGAAAAATGTGTACTACGCCCTTGTTCATTCTTTAGTTATCTACGGAATTATGGGTTGGGGAGGCTCTTACAAAAAAAATCTAAACTCAGTAAAAGTTTCGCAAAGAATCATCATTAAAGTAATATTTAAAAAAAATCTACCTTCTCAACAGAATCACTTTTTAAATTATTTCCAGTACCAAATGTCGATGACATTTTCAAGCAAGCTTCCATTATAAAAATGTGTAAAGAAAAAAATAACACAGAATATCAAGAATTTTACAAACTAATGAGAAATGGAAACCAATTTATTACACCTAATTTTAAAACAAATCAAATGCAAAATCATTATATTTTCCAAGCCATAAAAAAATATAATAACCTCCCTTCTGAATTACGCTGTATCATCAACCAATCAGAACAAATAAATAAAATAAAACAATTTTTAAAAAAAACTTACGGTAAAAAGTAAATATTTTATACAAAACCGATTATAACTTACAACTCAAGTAAGAATCGTGGCTCCTTTATCAGGCACAAGAGCCCCTCTTTTCTGATAAGGTATACATGACCAGAAACGACCTTTAATTTAATATTTTGTAAAATATATGTGTATATATGTAACTCATATATTTTATATTACAATAAAAAATAAAAACTTGTTTATACCGTAGCAATATAATTTAATGAAAAATATATAGCATTGAATACTCAATTCAAGCCATAATCGACATTATATTTATATTACAAGTTATAATAACTATAAAAGAAACAAATTAGAATTAAATAAGATTTGTCAGTGTAAAATTAAAAGTACAAATCAGAAATGAGCTCTCATGAAAATTTGAGAATATTATGCAATTTACTGTTCACACTAAAGCCACACTTTATAAGGAAATTCATAAAAAGAAATTACATTTCTATGATGAATTCAATCTAACTACGATTGACAGTAGGCCTACTGAAAGAAACCATATTTTAACTTAAGGCGATACAATGTAAAATAATGCAAAATCTTTGGTTTTTGGTTTGAAAATCGCCTAAATTATATTGTTGATGCATTAACTAAATACTGAGAGTAGAACACACCTTGGCCTTTGCTCGATCGTTTATTAATATGTCTTTTTATAAGTCAATAAAGAATCAAGCCTATAAAAAAGATATTTGAAATGCAAAATCTCCTACACGTGAAACCCTTTTCGGATACGGTTTGGTTGTACAATGTGTGCAAATTAAGTTTTTTAGATTACGATTGGAAAACATTTTTGTTATTTAGACTTTGGTGTAGGCGTGATATGAGAGATCTGATAAACTTAATAAAACGCGCGTGGACGAGATGATTATTTATTTGCACAATATAAAGTCTATGTTGTAAGTTACGTACTAGCTACTAGAGCTGTCGATGATTAAGGTGGGCGAGCAGAAACATCCATCACCTTTTATACACTGTTTCTGCCGTCTCGCTCCTGCATATTTAAAAGTCAGGAGTACCAACAAAACCATTCTCACAATTTTAATACGTGTGCCAGAACTTCATAAAATAAAATAAAAAAAGAATTTATTTTGCATAAATCAAATCAGCCAGCTGTTGTAATTTCTCGTCATCTGCGTAAGGGGTGCATGATTTCGCTTGATTCCGGATATTACACGCTGAGGTGAATCGCCCTAACGTATATTAGTGGAAATGTGAATAGAATTCAAGCGTATCGAACTTCCACCGAATACGATGTCTTTGCTGCTACCGGGGGAATCTGTATTTTCTATTTCGCTGGCATGACTGCATTGAATGGAGAGTGAGAGGTTATTGGTGGCGTTAATGACATCATCACTCTTTACTGGGGCAGTTAATGCAAACAGACACGGGACGGAGCCTTTACACTGCAGAATGCGCCAAACACAAGATATCGTAGAAAAAAAACTGTTATGAATATTAAGTTTTACAGATTTTAGCGTAGGCAAATATATTCATAGAAATGTAGACAATGGCATAATGAAAGGATATTTGCATAAATATGCTTTCACGTTTTAATATCAAACTGTGATAAGATCGTAGTCCACTGAAAAACAATAGTAGGATTTTGTGGGCGTTTACTTCTGCTGAAAATTTATCAAAAACCTGCTGAAGTCTCCGGCGGTGCCCGGACTTTATACAGAATTTTTGAAATCAGATTTACCTAGACAGTAATTTTTCTCTCGTTTTGAGCGACCAAAATTTGCATTAAGGGGTGGAAAAAGGGGTGGGGGTATTTTTTCGACACCTCAAACAGACTTTCCTTCTGTTTTGCAGGCCAGGTGAGCAAAATTTCGTTAATTTCGGAAACAAACAGTAGATTTTATTGAAAAACAAATCCATGCAGTACAGAAACTATTCTTCATGCATGCAGAAAACGTACTGCATTTTTAATCTTTTAAAAATGCCTAACAACTAATAATATATTGATAAATAAATGTTTTTATTGCTATAATGAAGTTCCTGGGTTGCCCCTTTATGCAGAGTTTTCAAAATCTCATGTAGACATTGGCCTGCTTCCTGTTTTAAACGTCAAGTGTGCTAAATTCCATCCACATCGGAATAAAACTGTAGATTTATTAATTAAAGCCAGGCTGCAGCCGCCCGATAGATTTCAATAGTTTTTCTGTCCGGGGCCTAGGAGTTGAAAGGTCTTATTTAAATTTCATCCACATCGGAATATTTATTAATTAAAGCCAGGCCGCAGCCGCCCGATAGATTTCAATAGTTTTTTTCTGTCCGGCGCCCAGGAGTTGAAAGGTCTTATTTAAATTTCATCCACATCGGAATAAAACTGTAGATTTATTAATTAAAGCCAGGCCGCAGCCGCCCGATAGATTTCAATAGTTTTTCTGTCCGGGGCCCAGGAGTTGAAAGGTCTTATTTAAATTTCATCCACATCGGAATAAAACTGTAGATTTATTAATTAAAGCCAGGCCGCAGCCGCCCGATAGATTTCAATAGTTTTTCTGTCCGGGGCCTAGGAGTTGAAAGGACTTCTGTAAATTGACGAGATCAGTGCTTTTTCTAATCGGTAGAGATCACACTTCTAGGGATTATCTATTTGTTAAATCATCGAAGAAAGCAAACACTTTGTGGCTTGACATTACACAAATGAAAAACGGTCGTTTAAAACCACGTTATTTTATTTATTAACATCGAGCGGTTTCGGTTGATCTCAACCGTCATCAGGACATAGATCTAAATCATGTCATCAGGATACAGACTATTCTCAGTTTATATCATTCTTCAGTTTATATCTATGTCCTGATGAAGTTTGAGATTAACCGAAACCGGTCGACGTTTATAAATAAAATAAAGTTGTGAAAATGAACGAGCGCAGGCGAGATAGCACGCTTGGGAGATGCTATTTAAAGGAAAGCATGCGTGATCTGCTCTCTTTTGCCTACGAGCAGCTCCCCAATAAATGCCTAATGAAATAAATGTCTAATTTATATTGTTATTTCAAAATATGGAATGTATCGCATTGCACTACCCTTGCATACATTCTGGAATAAAATACTTTTTTATTGATTTTAACTTCAGACTTTATTTCCGGGTTAAATCTTGCCCACAGGAAAAACTAAACCCTTTCACACACTTTTCCACAAATGATCATCTAGTCAATTCACGCTATGCAATTGCACTATATAAGTATAATAAATACAAAACAACACAAGAACAACATGTCAATCTACCAGAGACCAAATGGGAAAATAATTCACCGACTCCAGATATTTTCATATCAGAGGGTTCGGCTAGGTAGAACTCCTAATTGGACCTATAAATCCTACTGACCCCTCAATATAAATATTTTTAAAATCTTTTGTAATCCTACGTGTAGTTAAAATGACTGATTTTTGCATTTATATATATAAAGTCTTTGTCAAATCCAATATGCCTAAATTTTAATTTATTATTATAATTAACAATAAAAATAATAATATACGTACACTCTCATCATTCGAGTACTACCCAGCATACAACAATAAGGCACACAAGACATTTACATTGAGTCACTCTCCCTCCAGCGTTTTAAACAAAGAAAGTTATTCATTTGTTTCTATTTATTTATTGAGGGCTTTTACAAACATATTACATGTAGAAATTATACAAACATTCTTTTGTTCACAGACGATCACTTTTGCTTAGAAAAAAACACCGATATTAAAAACTCTCCACGGCAAAATACACGTAAATGATCATTTGGGAAGTGTGTGAAAGGGTTTAGTTTTTCCTGTGGGGAAAATTAAACCCGGACATTTAAATCTGGTGCAATTATTGTCCTGACTTGATAAACCTCCGCCTGGCTGCATATTATTGTTGATTCGCATTTGTTTTCGTTTCTTAGACTGGCAACTCTATCAAGACGATTTCCGGCAAGGTACTTCTTGGATTGCCGCCGTTACGGGAAGCGACGGCAATTCGATTCGTCACCTAACATGAGAGTTTCTTTTGAATTTTAATATGGGTATATTCGGAATATTTCAAACCGTTGGCTGGATCATTGAGTATGTTGATTTTTATAAGTCGCGTACTAAGCGGGCGTAATCGGGCGGTTTGAAAACCTACACGTGGCTTCGCCATTTTGTGTTAAGATTCAGATAATCCAAGTTTTCTGATACATACGGTGACGTGAATTGCGGGAGAGCCTCTGTATGGCTTTGCTTGGCCTTCATTACCCATATTTATGACGAATTCTCGGTGGAATAAACTTCGACGGTGCTCTCTACTAGAACTTGGCCAATACAGGGGATTCCTTGGTGCGCTCAGCCGGGATCCTGGTCAATGGCGTGAGACCTGCTGCCTGGCGAGGTGAAGGGGCCTGATCCTCGGATGTGTTCCCTACGTCTTCCGAAGAGATTACGGTTTGCGGAAGCGTTCTTTGGATGCGATCCTCGGATGCGTCCCCTGGAGTTTGCCCCTCGAGATTTCAGCTACTGTCTATCAGCGCGTGAAGAGGCGTAATTAAAGTGCTCCCGAGTTTTAGAAGTCCAAATCACGACTTGGTCCAACAAGTATGAAGCATTTCTTGGTTAATTATCGATTTATACCTTTTAGGTTACGTTGTTTGGGTACTAGGGATACCCGTCTCTTAAATGTCTTATTATGACAATTTTGAGTATTTAAATATACTAGCATCTGTTATTATGAAATCTATTCTTTTATTTCATAATCTGTGCTCACAAAGAAGGAACCTGTTTATTCCCACAATCCTGTTGAGAGTCCCAGCTCTGCCGTTTAATTAAAAAAAAAAACAACATAAAAATGAATATACTATGTTACATGATTTTACGAAACGTCCAACTGTCCAAATTGTACAAAAAACAAAATTTACAAAAAATTTTAGACAAAATGAAGCAGCACCCGAAAATGAATTACAGCAATTGCATGTTTAGCTTCCGGCTATTTATTTACGAATCAAATAATACACGGTGATAGATATAAATAAAACACATCAATCATGTTGTCCCCAACCACAGTAAATAAATAACTCTTTCGGTACAGTGTACATTAATCAAATCAAAATAACAATATAATTTATGGGTAAATATTAATTGCAATATTATGCATACTGATAATGTTGGTTACGAGGAAAACTTTTATGGATTTACGTTACCTACATCGTAAAATGATATCCAATCTACATAAGAGTACACAGTAAACAGCGAATTCTTTACGACAGCTAAAACTTGAATCATTTCAAAATGTGAAGGTAAAATGTTATGCTACCTACGAAAATATTCAGCGAGGGAACTAAGCCTGCTTTACAGTCGGAGATTAAATAATGTTAATAAAATGAAAATATAGGTATGGATTCATCGTAAAGACGGCAATGTGGAAGGAAGGAGAAGCAGCTCGATGTATAAACTTTGAGGAGTGGAGGGACTGGAGTTTTTCGGGGAAATTGGTGAAAAATGTTGGGCTTCAGCAAAGAGAGAACAATGTTACATGAAAAATGATTTTTTTACATTATATCCACACAGGAGGCCCAGGGATAGAAATAAATCCAGCTCAGATATGGGGCTCCATCGAACCCAGAGTAAAATTAGTCTCTCAAAAACTGGGCGTACTTTACAGGGCCCGCAGATACTGCAGATAGTACATAACTGCTAACCCTGTACAAATCACAAGTGCACCCCACGGTTGAATTTGGCAGCCACCTCTGGTCTGTAGCCCCAAAATACCTGAAAAAACCCTCAACTCTGTGCAGAAACGGGCGGTCCGTCTGATAGACTCTCCTTATTTAACAGACCGATTGCAAACATTAGAGCATAGGCGTCGGGTGGGAATGCTATCCTTGTTCTACCGGTATTTCAATGGAAGATGCTCCGAGGAACTAGCGTCATTGATTCCTTCGGCACCGGTGCATAGTTGGGAAACACGCCAAACGCGTGCCCAACATATGTACACGATTGACATTGGTCACTGAGAACGGGTCGCTTCTTCGACTCGTTCTTATGTTCAACAGCTCGGCTGTGGAACGATTTGCCGGCCTTTGTGTTTCCTCCTTTCTAGAACATGGGTCTCTTCAAGACCAATGTTCATTCCTTCCTCTCCTCAAAAAGACCCTCCACACAGCATCTCAGATGACATCGCCTCCTGTGTGGAGTTGAAAAAAAAATCTGTGGGGATGTTATGTGTAGAGTATTTTTAGGGAAAGTACTGGAAAGGAAAAAAGTGGGGTGGATAGGAATACGAGGTCAATGTGTTCAGGTCAGGAGTGACAAAGGCATGAATCCATCCCTCCCACAGCGGTGCAAAGCGATGGGTCGAGAGTCCGGCTGGAGAGGTCAAAAGGTCAACCTCATCTAATCTGTCCCGATCCGGCCTCCCAAGCAATAGATGGGCAAAAGCATCAGTGGCCAAGAACTAGACAAACCTCACCCCCGTAAAGAACCACTCAAAACGTAAAGAACCACTTGGGTTTACCTAATTGGAGTGATCTAATGTAGGGGTGGAGGTTATCCACCTCTTACCCGAAGAGGTGGATAACCATGTGTCCATCATCACTGATGTAACGCTGTCCGAAACGTTGGCTAAAGAAGGAGGTAGCGCAACACGGTATAGCACCTCAAAAATAAATAACGAAAATAAGCAGGAGTGTTGGTTATCCATTAAATGATTCCCACTATCCATACCCACTTCCCAAATTGATAAAAGCAAAGCAATGATCTTCCATTTTAATTCCCAGATTTTAATAAAAATGTTCAAATGTATTATTTTCAATACGATGAAAAATATTTTAATAAAAATTATGTTCATAGAAATGAGGAGTGGGTAATCTTACCTCGGGGAAATTATTTTCCTCGGAGCCTCCTAGGTAAAAAAATGTGAAAAGAACCATTAAATCAGATTATTTTATATTTTTTTAAATTAATATAAAAAAGGTTTTTACGATGAGTGTGCGCGCCATATGCACTTTAGCGTATAAACGATGCACTCTGTATGGTACTCATGTATTACTGAATAGTTCTAAATGTTCGCAAGATGAAATCACGCAACTTTGTGGAGAGCCAAATATGTAGGACGCAGGTAATAAAACCGTTATTCTACGGCACGTATGAAGTTTGAACGTGCGCATTCATGGGGGGCATTAGGGTTGGAAATTCTACGCCGGACCAAAATAGCGATAACAATTTAAAAGAAGTAGGTAGCTACCAACCAACAATAACGGGAAGTGTGTTTTTTACTGTAATTTACGTACCTGACTTTTGAGAGGGAATTTTAAGGGTTCAAATCCCGATGCTACGCAAAAAATACTGATATGGACTTTCGATTATTACTTATGTGATATTTTGTGTGTTTTGGATGAGGGTGTTAACGTTGATGAACTTTACACTTTTAAATCAAGATTCTACGGTCACCGTTAGCTAGAGCCGGTGAAATCTTGACCTAGATTTTCTTAGTAGGTAACAAACGTAGAATACAGAAGAACGTTTTTCTCTTTATTCAAGTAAGTTTTTTGTACCAAGTTTTTACGACTACCACAATATGCACATGCCCGTATTGGGTTAGTTGTGGTGATACCGAATAAACACTCGGATGGATTTTGACATATCATAAGGTTTTCCATAAAAACACTATCCAAATAACGCTTGTGGTTGTGAATTTGGGAGGCGCCGCCCCGGGAACCATTTGTCGGATAACCAACACCATTGCCATAGGTCACCCCAAGTGGTTCGCTACGTTTGATGAATTAGCAGGGGTACCCGGGTTTATGGGGTGAGGTTTATAATAATAATAATAATAATAATGTTTATTCCAGGATGTGGGGAGGATAGTGCAATCCCACACGTCCCATAAAGTTGTACATATTTACACAACAGATAAAGTAAAAAAAAAAAAAAGTAAATAGAACAATCAAATATAAAAGACATAAGCGATAATAGAAATAAAATAAATAATCAATTATAATGTAGGACGTGGTCTGGAGTGAGCTAGGGCCCAGCGCTCGCTCAGGAGTGGCGCTTGGTGCTGGAAGGCTGCGATCACCACTTTGTTATCGGAAGCCATTAGCCGCATCCTGGCTCCAGTGACCCGGTGTCTCATCAGACCGGCGAATCCGTGTAGTCCTAGCTCCGTAAACATTGAAGATGCGCTGCTGTACCTTCTGTATCCAAATATAATTCTGCAAGCATCATTATATTGGATCCGCAGTCGTTCTATTGAGCTGGTACGGTAGTGACACCATGTTTCACATGTATATAGGTTAGTGCAAAATGCATTGAACAATGTTTTTTTTACATTGTTACTGCATTTGAAGAATCTTCGGGCAATCATATTAGACAGTATACTGATACTTCTCCGCTGTCGTTCAATATCACCGTCATCCGAGAGGTCTTCAGTAATAATGTGTCCCAAGTATTTTACATTCTTAGATGCGTTTATATTTTCTTCATTAAGTTTTACAGGGAGCATTTTCTCGGGATTTTTTCCATGGTGGAATGCGATTAGTTCCGTCTTCTTGGGGTTGTACATCATGTTGTGGTCATTTGCATATTCTTCACAGATTTTTAATAATGTTCTCAACCCCTTAATCGACGGAGCTAGGAGAATCATGTCGTCCGCATAACTTATGTGATTTAGGCATAAATTATTAATACGACAGCCCGCCCTGGTGTCCAGGCGATTTGATAATTCGTCCATGTATACATTGAACAGGATTGGGGACATACACCCTCCTTGCCTTACTCCTGATCGCAAATATATCGGTTGGGAGTACGTACTTGCCCACCGTACAACGTTTTCCTGCTGAGAGTGCCATCGGGATAGTGTGTTGATATACATAGTAGGTATATTTCTAGCTTTCAATTTCTCCCATAAGGTTTTATGACAGACCCTGTCGAACGCTTTGCTCAGATCTAAGAAGCATCCGTATACAGTAGTTTTTCGTTTCTTTTAATATTCTATTATTTGCTTAGCGGAGTATATTGCCATATTAGTGGATAATCTGTACTTAAAGCCCATCTGATTGTGTTTAGAATTGAGTTTACCTTCTATTTCAATCAGAATTACCCTTTCAAATAGTCTTGCAATTATAGTTGCCAGGGATATTGGCCGGTAAATGCTGGAGTTGGTCATATCGGGCTTTCCTGATTTCAGGATCGGGGTTATAATGGTGTTCGTCATTGCACTTGGTAGATGGTTGTGTTTGAGGATTGTATTGAACAGAATGTTTAGTAGTTTAGGTATGTATCTACCTCCATACCTTATGTGTTCAATACTTAAACTATCATGTCCCGGAGATTTACCAGCCTTAGTAGCTTTGATGGCCTTCATTATACTATTTTCAGAGAGGAAGACGTTTTGTCCATCATATTCCATAATATCAGGAGCAGTCGGTGCTTCGTTTCCAGAAATATCTGCAAAGGTTCTTCTAAATGTCCTGGCAATTTCCTCCGTATTTGTGGACCCGTCAATTTGGCTGGCGATTCGAGCGTTTGGTTTGATCAGATTGTTGCTTTTCTTCCAGAATTGAGCAAACTGTTTTGTGTCAAGCGATTTTACGATTTCGTCCATCTTTGATTGTTCGGCAGAGCTTTGGCAGTGTTTGAGGGATCTTTTAAACTCCTTCCTTTTCTGTTTTCTTTCATCCGCAATGGGGCCTTGTGATGGTCTCCCGTTTTGAATCCACGTCATCAATGCCGATCTCGATTTTTCGTAGTGTTCCTTGACTTTTTGATTCCACCCGGAAATGTGACGATATGTTTTTGGTTCGCTTTGATTGCTCTCCAGATAGAATACAATGTCGGCAGCCTTTCTTAGGGCTTCCACGATATCTGTGTACATATTGTCCATGCTTTGCATATGATCGCATTTATCACATGTAGACTCAGAATTACATATGGATTCTGAGTGTCTTTGATATGTTACATGGAGTAATGCTTCTGCCACAGACGTATATTCATTGATTTTCTTGTTGTTAGTCCTTCGCCATATTATATTATTAGGCTGTTTCGGGGCATTAAAGACGGTAGCAAGTAAGTTTTCAGCAGCGATTATGCAAGATGTCGGCCGGTGATCGGACCAGTCAGTATCGTAGTGTATATGCAGATTATGTATTTTGTCCTTGAGATTATTAGTGCATATACAATGATCGAGCCAGGAAGTGGTATTGTGTGCATCACTAACATATGTATATGTGTCGTTGGGAAGTCTTTTCATATCGATGCAACTGTAGTTATTTTCAGTGTAGAAAAATGATAGTTCTTTCCCAAATACAGAAGATGGGTGAGCGTTGAAATCTCCCATCACGATGGTTTCAGAGTATTCATTGTCTTGAATGATCGTGTGTATTTTGGATAGGTAGTTGGTGAAGTCACAGTTGGTTTGTCCAGGTCTTGGCGGCCGATGCGTCTGCCCAACTTCCTCCTCTTCCTTTCCTTAAAAAACCCTCCACACGGCGTCCCCTAAGATGACATAGACCCCGAGGGAAGTTGTTTTCCTCAGGGCCTCCTGTGTGGAGCTAATGTAAAAAATCTAAGTATTGGCTTTACTGGTAATATATTATAAACATCTGAATAACCAGGATAACTTTTACCTGATAACATTCCCCAATATGGATCGTGGATCTGAAATATTGTCTAATTTATGAATTAAATATTTATTATTCTATGTTGAAGCTAATAGCACCACATATTTTATGTTAGATCGATTGCGGTTCTTTTTGTACCCTAGGACCTAGGCTAACGCATTTATAGTACATACAAATAACGATTAAATCAAATAAAGCACAAAAAAAATGCATTTCCACAACCGATTATATCGATTAACCGCCACACCGTTATCAGGTATTGCAATCCCTGTTGCCATCGTATGAAGTAAGTTTAACGATAATTTGCATACGTTGGGCAATAAATCCTTTGATAAAAGCTCCGCGCGCTATAAACCTTTGTTCGATGCTCTTTGTTTTATATGCTGTGGGTTTTAATTTAAAGTCTCATAAAGGTTTGCAGGGCGACAAAGTCATTACGAACAACTGAAATAAAATAATATACGGTCCAATTAACTGTTATGTGGCAAGATTTCAAGTGCTAAGGTTTCTTCGATTGAGAATTATTATTTCTAAAAATTGTCACATATACTCATAAAGATATCATCGAATGTTAGAACTACGAGTAATCTCCATTATATTCTGAGAAACTAGAAGAACTAGTAGAACTCCGATCAGTTGTGCGTTTTGGGAGGGAATGTGGGTAGCGCCGCCCCGGGAACCATCACCCCTGCCATAAATCATCCTAAGTGGTTCGCTACAGGTGACTTAGCAGGGGTGCCCGGGTTCATGGGGTGAGGTTTGTCTAGGTATTGGCGGTCAATGCATCTGCCGACCTACTGCATGGCGGGCCGGATCGAGAATTCATACGCCCATCACTTCTAGACACATTGAACTCCCAGATTCCTACACACCCCTCATACCCTTTTCCTTCCCAGAATTTCCTCTCCTTTCTTTCCCTAAAAAGACCATCTACACAGCATCCCCAAAGATGACACAGGCCCTGAAGGAAATTATTTTTCTTGAGGCCTCCTGTGTGGAGCTAATTTAAAAAAAAATCAAAAATTAAATTGTATCTATAGGGAAAACCCAAATCACAAGAAAAACTTTTTTTTTAAATAGTCAATTCACTCTAAACACTGTTTTGTGCTAAATACTAAAAAAAATCATAGATGTTTTATTATGAACACAGACTTTTGGGCATTCTGTAGTGTCGACAGTAAAAACAGAATATATATACTTATAAATGACTTACTTATTAAACAATTTTTTTACCGCAAATTTGTTAAACTTTCATATGTAGTTTTAAATGATAAAGCGATGTTTATTTTGTATTTTTAACTTTATGAGTAAAACCTCAAATTGTAATATTTAAATACATGAAGACAATATAAGCGAAACTCAATCGAAAATCTGGAAAACAAGGTCCTGGGTTCGCGTCCCAGAGGTGTCAATATGTTTTTCTGATTTTTCTGTTTCCAGATTTTCGATTGAGTTTCGCTTATATTGTCTTCATTTATTTAGATAAAGCGATGTGTTGACAAACAATAACATTATAATATAAGAGAGTTATTAGTTAGTAATATCAATATGATTTACATTTTCACACTTCAAAAGGTCAAAACAATATTTGTGTTAGAATTGACAAGTCAACACCAAACGTGATTTCTGTAGAGTCGGCTAATAATTGCTCAGGTCAGGGCAAACCGCCAACCTACACGAATAATCGCCGTGCATTGTTATAAAATAACAACACATAATTTCTGCACCAACCTAATTTCATCTCTAAGTTGGGTTTTGGGGAGGAAAATCTAGATTTGTAATTGTAGCTTTAACGTCAAATGTTAATTTCTTGGGAGGATATTCGCCAATGTTGAATTCCTTAATAGAGTAGGGAAACAAAGAGACCTCATCTACGTGACAGTTACCAGATCCAACAAAGGATTATGTTGGGAAAATTGACACAAGAAGAATACGCCGAAGAAAGAAGTTCTGGCCGTGAAACGTTAGAAAATGAACAGAGGACGAGTCTATTGTTATCCAAGGTCAAAAATATTACCTTTTTAATTGCCAAAGTTCATCACCAGAACTGAAAAGATTTTTTAAAAGGTCAAAGAAACATCAAAATTAAAACCGCAACACCCAAATTAAAAACACTAAACGCTAAATAATAATATTAGCGTTTTTGTAAAAAATCATCTCAAGTATATATTCTGACGAATATTTTTTCCAATTTTTTTTTTTACATTAGCTCCACACAGGAGGCCTTGGGGAAAATAATTCCCCTCAGGGCCTATGTCATCTTTGGGGATGCTGCGTGGAGGATCTTTTTAGGGAAGGCAGGAAGGAGGGGAAGTTCTGGAAAGAAAAATGGTTTGACGGGTGGGTAGGAATTTGAGGGTCAGTGTCCAAGAGTGACGGACGTATGAACCCATTCCAAGAGAGAACGGCTGTGGAAGTCCAAGGGATTCCCCGAACCATTCTCTCCTGATCCGGCCAGCCAGCCAGTTGTTGGGCAGACGCATCCACCGCTAAAACCCGGACAAACCTCACCCATGAACCCTGGCACCCCTGCTAAATCACCAAACGTTTTAATTTGGGTGGCGGGAACCATTTATTGGATGACCAACACCTCTGCCATAGGTCACCCCAAGTGGTTCGCTACGAATGGTGACTTATCTGGGGTTCCCGGGTTCATGGTATGAGGTTTGGGGGGGTCTTAGCGGCGGATGCGTTTGCCCATCAGCTGCATGGCAGGCCGGATCGAGAGAGAATGGTTGAGGGAGTCCCTTTGACTTCTCCAGCCGTACTCTCTCGAAATATCGGCATGCACCGCAGTGGGAGGGATGGATTCATGCATCCGTCACTCCTGGACACACGGACCCCCGGATTCCTACCCACCACTATCCTTTTCCTTCTCAGAACTTCCTCTCCTTCCGATCCTATAAAACCCTCTACACAGCATCTCCAAAGATGACATAGGCCCTGGGGGGAATTATTTTCCTCAGGGCCTCCTGTGTGGAGCTAATGTAAAAAAGAACCCACTTGGGGTGACTTAGGTGTTGGTTATCCAATAAATTATCCTGTAAATGGCGGCGGTACCCATACCCGAATTGCTATATCTTATTACTAATTATGAATGCAATTAGGTATTGACTTTTATTATCGATTTTAAAAACTTTTAAAACGTAAATTTAATTGTATCTTGGCAAGCAACTTCAGAAATTCTTCGACTTATGGAATTATATAATGTTTATTTGTTAATTTATAAGATTTTCACTTCATTCCAAAGCTATTTCAAAGAAAAATCTCTATCTATTGAATTACTATGTAAAATGTAAACCAATAAGAAAACACGAAAAATATCTTCTTATTTTCAATTCGTAGAATATTTTTTTTATTACGATTCAACTGAATCAAAAAGTATTGCTTTATTGCTGCGGAATCCGGGATGTTTTCGAATAATTTCAAATTACAAAATATATTTATCGTTTTTATCGATATTATCTGACAACAAAGTTAAGTGGACGATTCGTTTCCAGCGAAAAACATTGTGAATTTCATAGTTTTCCGTAAGGAATGTTTTCCAGGAAGTAAAAATGTGATAAACAACAAACTGCCGGAGCGAATTATGTCTAATCGAGTTGTGAATTCTCCATTTTTCAAATAATCCTTTCAGTGACAAAGTTGGTATCCGGCGCCGGTGATCCGTTTATTCGCAGGGCTTAGGCGGATCGATACAGAAGTTGTCCGTAACCCGTAACCCGTTACCCGTTACCAGAGATACATAGGCCACAGGATTAGCACTGACAAACCCTCTGATTTCGTAATTACTTATGATATACCAAATGAATTTTTCATTACAACATTAATCGGTAATTTTCAAAGTATTCGTCAAATTACGATTTTACATAATTTTGCTGTAAAATTTCCGTGCTCCGCTTCCATCGGAATACGCCTTAAGGGACTTTAACCAGCCAGCGGCCGAAAATCCACATTTCGTCGAAAGATGTTCTTACGATCATACAGGGCGGTTCCAATGAGAAAGATTAATTATTCTCCGTACCAGCTTTTTAAAATTATAACTCACTATCGATTTTATTCCATTCCAAATTTGCTTTAATTTATACCTACATCCGAAAATGCTGAAAAGAGTGATGATAAAACTATTAAAATTATGTACTTTTTGTTATTATTTTTTTATCATAAGTATTTATAATTTTTCAATAGTGTCTAAGCAAAATAAATGTGCAAAAAAATCTGAAATATATTAATTTGTAAGACCGTAAATAGATAGACAAAATAGAGAAATTTTCGTCATAAATAAGTAGTGTTCGCTATTTTTTTAATGATTTTATTTGAACTAAAATTAAAATTTTGAAACATGCGTTTACTAGATAACGTATTGATTTACAGTAATGTATGATTACATGATATGAAATATGTCTTGTAAAATAATATTTTTCGTTTGTAAATTTAACAAATCTGCCAACGACCTATAGTATAACCTTATTATACTAAAAATAAACATTTTTTCTCAAATTTTCGTTATTTGTTTTTGGGGTGTTATGCCATGTTGCGCTACCTCCTTTTTTAGCCAACGTTTCGGACAGCGTTGCAGTGTCCATCATCAGGGCAGATCCGGTAGGTGTGATGATAAAACTATTAAAATTCACATCACACATCTACCGGATCTGCCGGATATGCACTGATGATGGACACTGCATGATAAGCATTTAACTTTTAAACAACACATTCAAAATTTAAAAGATAAAATCACACCCTTAATTAGCGTTTTTAGCCGATTATCATATCTATTACCAATTAGATTAAAAAAAAGTTTATACTATAGTCTCGTACACTCACACCTAAATTACCTGATTGAAATCTGGGGAAATGCGTATGAAACATACATCAATGAATTACAGGTAATTCAAAATAAGATAAGCAAAAAACTATTTCACTACGAATCCAAAACATCCACAAAAAAAAATATTTGGAAACAAAACTGCTAACATTAAGAAAACTATACGAGTACAATATATGTGTCCTTATATACAAAATAAACAATAAACTCATATATACAAACACAGAATTCATTAAAACGTCCCAAGTACACAAACATTTTTCACGACAACACGATAACATATGTTTAAACACCATTCATACTAACTACGGTAAACAATCAATTAGTTACGAGGGGGGCAATTTATATGATTGCCTTCCAGATGATATCAAAAACGAAAAATGTGTGTGCAAATTCAAAAAAAAATTGTTCATGTTTATTCACAAAAAACAAAGTAGTGATAGTGAATAATATCGTATGGTAATATAATATCATGTAAATGTTAGTATTGCAATCTAATGTAATCTAAGGTTATGAAATGTAAAAACTATGTAATGTAATGTAAAAAGTACATAATTCAATATTCTTGTTAAGTAAGTGAAAATGTTATTTTCTTTTTTACTGGAATAAATATGAAAAAAAAAAAAAAAAAAAAAAAAAAAAAAAAAAACTGCAACGCTGTCCGAAACGTTGGCTAAAGAAGGGGGTAGCGCAACATGGCACAACACCCCAAAATCAAATAACGAAAATACTTTTGGCCGTGAAAATCTTAAAACGTATTATTTTTTTTTCAAAATTTAAAACATGCGTTTACTAGATAAAAGAACAATCTTTCGAAATCAATTTATATTTTTTTTTTGGGAAAAGAGTCAATCCGTCTAAAATTTGATTTAAAGGTGATATATTTCCGGTTTTCTCTGGTTATACCCTCTTAATAATTTAAATAACGCTTCGGCTCAACTTAATTAGGTACAAGAAAAAAATGTTTAGGTCGGGGGATGGAAAAACATGCACAAAATAGGTTATTAAATTAGTATCGTAGTTCCCAGTAGTTCGGTTATTAGGTTCGTTATATAAATATTTTGTGCCAATAGACCACTTGTGTTGAATTCATAACGACTTGGAAAAAATCGTGTGGATAGATCTTTTTATCTAAGATTGCGAAAATGTTAGTAAATTTTTTTAGAAATGTATAGTTTTTTTTTTTTTTTAATAAATAAATCCATTATTTAGGCTCGTGACGTCACTACATGAAAATGACCCGTCTCCGAAAATGTTCCTATTAATTTTGTAAAATTCCACACTGATTTATTTTGTTTATATGCCATCACTTTGATTTCAGGCGAATTTTTGAATTCGTTCACTATATTTATTGTTTGTTCTCTTCGAACTTATCATTTGGTTCGACTTTTTGACAGATGTTCTGAAGAGAACCCCGTACATTTTAGAAGTCGGTAAGTGTTTTAGAGATATAATGGTTATGGTGCTGATTTTAACAAAAACAAATTCTATAATATTCTTATTATTATTATAATTTACAAGTACAAGTATATTACATTGGATTTAGTAATATATACGTTGTACATTATAATGATTAATGATCAATAAGATGGATCAAGGAAAAAAATATTTATGAGATGAAATATTTTTGGTATGCCTCGTTATTCTCCTGTGCCATTCGTGTGGAAAACGTTCTTTTTTTAAATGATTTTCGGCTACGTAATTATCGTTTTTCCGCACCTGTAAAATTATGTACCGTCTTTCCGGTTTATAAAAAATGGTCTGATTTTTCGGATTGAAATTTTCACAAAATCCCCAGGGTTTCAAAAATACGATTAAAAAAAAATGCAAAATGTCTTAGAATATTTGTCTAAACCGGACAAAAATTTTAAAAAATGTGATGGAAGTGGCCTATTGAGAAGTAAGCGGATTACGGAAATTTTACCAATTTTTGTAAAAGATGCGTTTATCATTAGGGATTAGGGTTGAAATGTTTCAGTTTACAGAGCGACTAAATATTGTACAAATTTATCCAAATGAAACTAAAAATGTTCACTACTATGGCATAGGTCTTTGAAGTTTGTTATCAGAAATCATCTTAGAATTTGTTTTCCGCTCACTAATTATTAATTTAGTTATTGATTAATTGTTTCAATTCTTTATCTCCATTTAGTTTTGAGATTGTGAATTTTAGTGCACCTACCTGAAAACTGGATGTAAGTAGTTTTAATGTGGAAACAATATTATTGTAAACAAGCGAACATTGAACAATTGAACAATTAAGCCGCCGTTGCCCGAATTTCTACCGATTTCTTAGATATCCCCCTTAAGCATTTGAAATTTTTAAGCTCGTGAAAAATATATGTCATTTTCAAAGATAATATCTTTACATTCCCCACGCCGAAACGCAAATTATATGAAATTCCCTCGAAAGAAAAAAATCGCAAAGTATGCTCCGAAAATTATTAGTTTTACGTCTGTTTCAGTTATGTTACAAGTTATATGTATAAAAAAATTCACAGTGTTTCTTTAAATGCTATTTTAGACATCCCCTAAGAGATTTTTGCTCTATTTTAAACGAGTCGTGTTTTTTTAAAAAAAATCACAATTTTCGCTTCAATTTTACCGTTTTAAATATTAGCGCACTCTCTCCAACATTCGTAATTACATATCTCTCCATCTTCTTCTTTTTGAGCGCCTTAATTGGAACGTTCGCGCGGCTCGTTTCGGCCCGTTTCACACGTATCTTAATTTTGGATTTGAGATCAAAATACCCAACAAAACTGAAAAATTATTTTTGTAATCAAAATGTATATCAAATACCTAGTACGGATGTGAGCTGAACCTAAACCTTGTTCGGTATTTTGGCCTGAAATCCATAATTTAATTTTGTACGAAAAAAACGCGCAGCCGTTCCCCTAGGTAGGTACTCGAGTGATGATTTTAAAAGTTTCGAAGACAGAAATTTCGTTAACCCCCATCACTAGTAGGTTGGTAGGCAGGTACTACGTACCGAGAGCGTCAACGCCAAAACTCATGGTACTTTGCAATCACCCCGCCCCCGCCCTCGGGTCGCATGACTCCGGAAGGAATTTGAATGGAGGAGGAAGTGTAATATAGGACTGTCGAGGAAGCGGGAACGTCATGCCACATTACCACCCACCCGCACCCGCATCCACACCCACACCACGGGGTCCTGGAGGACTCGGGACACTGCGGGGGTTAAGTTCTGGAGTCACGTAAGTGACGTATGCGAGAGGATTCATGCATTCAATGGTGGTTAATTTTCAATTAAAACTTTATCAGAACCAGATTGTTAAAGAAATTCACTCAGAGTACGAGGTGTGTAAGTGAAATACGATGATTTCACGAAAATTCAGACGAGATAATTATCTTTCTCTTCCTACAATAATAAAGCCTTGGTGGGTATTTACGTGGAGGAGCTTTGATACCCAAAGTTCGTAGAAAATGCGTTTAACGAGGTTAGCTCATCAAGGGGGTATAGCGATGATTGACTAAAAATTCGTGACGTAGCTTGTAGTCCATCATGTTCCACTGGGAGATTTGAATTAACTGCAAAACAAGTGGCAGTCTTTTACTTCAAGCTACGTCATGCGTTCGAAAATTCGAAAGCGGCCCGTCGAGTTTTTTTTTCGAAAAAGGCCCTTATGAGCAAACCTTGTAAAATGCATTTTCTACGAACCTTGGTAAATACCTCCGTGGATTTAAAAAAGGAAATAATAGAGAATTTGATCCAAGCATTGAAGAAAATCGAGGAAGATAAGAAATTAGAGGATTTTTTTAATGTAACTACCGCACAATAATCCCAACTGTACCCAACCGTCTAAAGCCAGTAAAACTAAAGCATCCCCAATTGGGTAATGTAGTGAGACTGAAAGTAGTGGGGGGGGGGAAGGAGACGAGAAAAAATGAAGACGGGGAAGTACGAAGCTATTCAGATCTGGTCACCAAAAACAGCTAAAGCAATTTAAATCAATGTTTCAGTTCTGAATGGTGAACGGTTTTTAGATATAAGATAATAATACAAATCTTCCATTAGAATCTTTGCTTGTGGTTATTCTTTCTAATGTGATGCAACACAAATATATTAATTCAAAATGTAACCTGCGACCTCCGGATTCACAGTTGAGGGCCTTACGCCTCGACCTCGGAGGCCGTCAGACAGAGGATAGAAAAAATACTATATTTGAAATCAGCATCTTCGTGCAAATTTCATCAGCTGAAAGTGATGGTAGACGATGAGATTCGATAATAGGCCACTTGCATGAACTTCATAACGACTTGGAAAAAATCGTGTGGATAGATTTTTTTACTAAGATTACGAAAATGTTAGTAAATTTTTTTAGAAATGCAGTTTTTTTTTTTTAAATAAATAAATCCATTATTTGGGCTTGTGACGTCACTACATGAAAATGTCCCGTCGCCGAAAATGTTCCTATCATTTTTATAAAATTCCACACTGATTTATTTTTTTTATATGGCATCACTTTGATTTTAGGTGAATTTTTGAATTCGACATTTAACGCTCACTAGATTTATTGTTTGTTCTATTTATTGTGCGAACGTATCATTTGGTTTGATTTTTTGACAGATGTTATGACGAGAACCCCGTACAATTTACGTTGTCCGTACGTGTTTTAGAGGTATAATGATAATGGTGCGGATTTTAACAAAATCAAATTATATAATATTCTTATTATTATTATAATTTACAAGTGCAAGTATATTACATTTGATTTAGTAATATAGACGTTGAACATTATAATGAGATCAAGGAAAAAAATATTTATGAGATGAAATATTTTTGGTATGCCTCGTTATTCTCCTGTGTTATTCGTGTGGAAAACGTTCTTTTTTTAAATGATTTTCGGCTATGTGATTATCGTTTTTTCGCACCTATAAAATTATGTCCCGTCTTTCCGGTTTATAAAAAATGGTCCGATTTTTCGGATTTAAATTTTCAAAAAATCGCCAGGGTTTCAAAAATACGATTAAAAAAAAATAAAAAATACGGAATGTCTTAGAATATTTGCCTAAACCGGAAAAAAAATTAAAAAATGTGATGCAAGTGGCCTATTGATGGGGATTCAATTTGTGCTTCAAGGAAAATATGGAAAAAAAGATCATAAAATAGATAGACTAGAATCATTAGAAATTACCCGCTTAACTAAAAAAATAGACCCTGACCTTGTAATTAATAAGCAATTAGAATCATTTGCCAAGTTTCCGCTTCCGTAAACATTGTAATTTTCATAATAATTTCGAAATTAAAATATGTATTTAGTTTATATGTATAATGTCCAATCCTACTCCAATGTAAGCATGAATATCTTCAAAAAGCATTTTTTTTTTAAATCACATACGTATAATAATAAAATTATGTCATTAATAATTCATATTACTTGTAAGGTTTTTCCCAAACAATATTTAAGTGAGCTACAAACAGTGGCGTAGCGAGGGGGGGGGGCGGACCGCCCGGGTGCCACCCGACAAGGGGGTGACACTCGACCGTGGAAAAAAATTTACGAAGGATATTGTCACCAAAATATTGTATACATGAACACGGTCTGTTATTTTCTTTCATATGTTCCCCGTGGAGTGCCCCGAATTTTGTGTCTAGGTCTTTTTATAGGCGAACGTAGCCAGCAAAGTATTAAGTCAACTTTAATAGGGGGGGGGGTGACACCACGCCCGGGGGGTGACAACACGCCCCGGGGGGGTGACATCCGCCACTGGCTACAAACCCAAGGAATAAGCCAAATAATTCGAAATTCGACAGTCTAAAACGACTTCGTAACAAATGTAATCAGTATAATTGATTAAAATCAGTGTAGACCACCCCTTTCTCCCTCCCCCATATTTTATTTGTATAAACCGTAGACTAAGAATAATTTGTACCAGGCTGAAGATGGCTTTAACCAGCTGAAATCGGTTACGGTCAAAAAAATTAAAGTGGAAATAAGTTTTTTTTTTATTATAATACTAGCAGACCCGGCCACACGTTGCTGTGGCTAACGAAACACAACGCCATTACCCAACCTTTATAACCAACGCCATCTGTTAATTTGCATACATATCAAATCCATACCGCCCGCTTACCAGCCCGCTCCCTTTATACATTATATATTTCAACCAATTTACACAAAACCTTGACAAATTATACAATTAAACCTTCCTCGTGAATCACTCTATCTATTGGTGAAAACCGCATGATTTAAGCTTACTGACGGCGCCGGCAGGAGCAACTTTGCTTTATACTATGTATAACAAAAACGTACCTACATATAATAATAATAATTATTATTATAATGCTTTATTGTCTTCATTTCTTAGTAATAGTAGAGTTAATGATATCCTCACTGGGATCTCCCGTGCTGAGGATTTAATTTACATATTATAATTTAATTATAAGAAATTGATATGAATTAGACATAACATATATCATGTAGTATTATATTTAAAAAAATTATTAAGTAAATAAGATAGTGGTTTTTTATAATTCAGATTACTAGATTTGGTTTTAGTCTGTAGGTATTTGATATCAGTATATTTTCTACTTCTGACCTCCCTATATTTAGTATCCAGCTTTTTATTTGAAATTTAAATGTTACAATGTTGAGGTTTTTGAGTGAGAGTGGTATTTTATTGTAGAGTTTAATGCCATAATATAAGAAGCTTTTTTGCCCAAATGTTGTGTTAGTAGTTACTTGTTGGATAAGTTTTTGACCATGAGATCTAGTGTTTCTAATGTACGTATTAGTTGTTATTTCTTGGCTTTTGTACTTATGAATGTAAATGAGTATGGTTTTAGAATATAGTTGTTTAATTGACATGATGTTAAGATTGTTGAAGATTTCGTCAGTGCTAGTTCTTACAGGAACATTCAGTATAATTTTCATTGTGGCTTTTTTGAGTTTTAATTAGTGGATTTAGTATGTTTTTATTTGCACTGCCCCATCCGATAATACCGTATTCTAACAGTGATTGGCAGAGAGCCATGTAAATCTTGATTAAGTCTTTTTTAATGAGGACATTCCTGATAGTTTTGAAAAAATAACTTAGTTTTTTAATTTTATTATTTAAATACGTAATGTGTTCGGTCCATTTTAAGTTTTGGTCAATTTTTAGACCCAGATACGTTATATGGTCAACGTTTTCTAATGAGGGACAATCACAATTCTCATTTAAGTGATGCGGGCTATGAATTTTGAAGTTCAGGTTTTCTTCAGAGTTTTTCTTATTTTTTTATTTTAAAAGTGATGAATTTGGTTTTATTAGCATTAAGTGTAAGTGAATAGTAGTCTAGCCATTTTTTAATCCTATTAAGTGTGTCTTCTGCTTTCTTAAATGTTTCTGTCCAATTATTCCCATTTATTAGGAGAACAGTATCATCCGCAAAACTGATGATTTCTCCTTCACAGTCTATGTGGCATAGGTCATTAATGTAAATAAGGAACAGAATCGGACCCAGAATACTTCCTTGGGGCACCCCGAATTTGACATCAATACACTCACTGATTATGTTATTAAGTTTCACTGTTTGCTTTCTATTTCCCATGTAACTTTTAAAAAATATCAGTTCATTATCGGTAATCCCTATGTTCTCTAGTTTTTCAAAAAGATGTGAGTGATTTATTGTGTCGAAGGCTTTAGAAAGGTCGAGAAATATGCCAATGCATTTTTTATGTGAGTCTAGAGAATTTTTAATATATTCAATTACTAAGGCTATGGCGTTGGATGTTCCTAGATTTTTTCTGAAAACAAATTTTTTTGGTGATAATAGTTTGTTTGATTCTAGGTAGTCGACGAGTTGATATTAACTTAACGGTTCTTTTTTCAATAAGTATTTTGTTTGTATCGAGACTTTTAGGTATTTGGATCGTAGAGCCTCATGGCTTTTAATTTATTTATGTTTTGATAGTGATCAAAATGTCAATACTTCGGTTTAGCACTCCACCACCAAAAAATCCCTTACAACTTTACAACTAACAGTTCCCAGTGAAAACTAGTTTCTGGTTGGAAAAATTAAGGTTTTAAGACCGTGGAAAACAGTTACTTACAAGGGTTTTAAATTTAAAAAAGTAATATTAAAATGGAATTTCACAAATGAACTAATTAACGTTTTGGTAGAAGACGTCAGGGACGCCCGAGGAAGATATAAGTGAATCAGATACTTGGGACAAGCCATGTCAAAAGTCAGAATAATAGAAGAGTACGAAGAGACGATGTATGAATGTGAGTGAGGCAAAGAGTGTGTGCCAAGACCGAGTTGTTTGGCGGTCCATCCGCCTACCCCTGCGGCGAAACGGCGCGCGGTGTGATGGTTAGTTAGTTAGTAACTGTTTCAAAATCGTCAAAAAACTAATTTCGATGGTGTTTTTGTTCGTGTAACTCTGGTTCAAGGAACTTGGATTTGCTATGAATTTAAGTGTAATTTTCAAAATTAGAACTAATTAAAGAATTCAGACAAGCGATACAGTGCCTATCTTTAATAATACACATTTTTTACAGGAAACTATTTTAATTGTCATTTTCAAAGTTGGAACAGATTTGCCAAGAATTCAGGTTATCCCGTGATTTTTCACGGGTCTGCGCTAGTTAGAAATAACCAAATTATCTATTTTATAATTACAGGATGGACGCAATAGCTTGTTTTTTCTTAAGTAGATATGTTATCGGGGATGAGGTGGCAACAATGTACAAGGTAAATTATTATGAGCAAAAATGACTCGCATGGCAGATGTAAGGAATAGGTTATGGGCATTACATTTATTTATTTATGCGTATGGTATCCTCACTACGCGAGAAAACCTCTCTGGATTGCTCCGATGATGACCGCGCGATTATTCCGCTTCTAGTACTCGATCCGACTGGCCATCCGCGTTATTTTACCTCTCTGCCCGTTTCATACGCGAACACGAAATTTTTGTAAATATTAATCTCAATAAATGTTAATCTCTCGAACATGAACAAGTGTTATTAATCATCATCAAATATAATTTCTGAACACCGGCCGCGGCCTGGAAGTACCGCAACCCTCAGGAGCCTGTCTACCTCTTTATGGTAAAGTATTGGTACTGCCTCGTCTGATGTGGAGACGGAGCACCAGGACAAACACTTTCCACCAACTCCTTAATCCTTCCAACAACACTTCCAATAAGGTTAATGATTTTCAAAGAAAAGAAGGTATTAGAAATACAAATATATATATATTAGACTAAAAGGTGACAATTTTTTGTATTTCTTGGGCATTAACTATGTAACAATTTCTAGACGTTTTGTTTTTTGAAGAGTTTTATTAAATGTACATTTGGTTTAATTCTGCTCGTTTAATTCTTCTCGTAGTTTTAATTCTGCTCGTGAATGATACGGTTGTATCGAAACCGGTCGCGGAAAATTTTAATTTAAGTAACAAATGTACATTTAATAAAACTCTTCAAAAAACAAAATAAAAGGTGACATCCTGAAACTAAGGCTGTCTGGCTTGGGCTTGCTTAGGTTTAAATAGTTCATTTTGATACCGTGGTAAGTTGAAATGACGCATGATGGAATCTTCTTTTGTTAAACGAATCTGGAATATCTGGAATCTGGAAATACCTGAAGATGGGCAGGACTCCACAGAAATGGCTCCCAGCCAAAAGGACCCCCCAGAAACAGCAAAGGCGGATGATTCTCAATGCCAATCATCCCTCCAGGATGACTTCCAGCCAGCTCTTCTCAAGATGGCGAGTATGACGTGCAAAAAGGGGTCTTCAAAAAGGTTTCGTCGTGTTACGGTCGAGAGAACCGCCCTGAGCTCTCGGCTGCTGCACAAAGAATGGCGTGCTTTCTTTTCAAATCAGCTCATTTTGAATCTGTCCAGGATCAACTACTGTTGCATTCCAAAACATTGCAGGGCTCGCAATATTACCAATGCCCAAATGTCAATGGGCAAGCACTAGAGGTGCCACACACCGAAACCATAAATAAAGTGTGTATAAGAGGGTGCACACATCTTGTTACAGATACAATATCAGGCGTAAAGGTTTTATTGTATCAATAAATATGCCAGAAATTTTTCAAAAACAGCGCACTTGTCTAAGAACTAACGCGAAGAATAATTGGATATTATCATTAAATATACCGTAGAAATATGTAAAAAACTGTATGACCAATCATTGGCGTATTTTTATTAAAAACTCGATGCAAAAATGGCTTCTGCACGAAGGAAAACTGACAAAAAGGGTTAAGGGATGAGGGTAGAGAAAAAAGCTAATTGTTATTTCCCAGCTCCCAGCAAAGGCGGGCAGTTTAACTGTGAACTGGAAGGCTCCTGTGATACGTCTCGTGATAAGGGCTGGCAGGGGCCTTTATACTGCTGTGGTCCCGCATTTCCCGTATTTCCCGCATCTTTCTGTATTGTCCCGTTTTATAACAAACAAATATATACCCGCATCTCTTATACTGTGAGTTACTTATATTTTACGGTTTTTTTATGGTTTTTTACAGCTAACCCGATGCAATTACGTAAATACCAGTTTTTCATTGACCATTTAAAAATACATTTGCATCGCCTTGCACCGCAGTGGGAGGGATAGATTCATACGTCTGTTACTTCTGGATACTCTGACCCCCAGATTCACCCCTCAAAACTTTTTACATCCCAGAACTTCCTCTCCTTCATTCCCTAAAAAGACTCTCCGCACAGCATCCCCAAAGATGACATAGGGATTTTTTTCCTCGGGGCCTCCCGTGTAGAGCCAACATAAAATATAATAATTTAATGATTTTTTCGAAGTAGATCGAACTGAATAAAATACCTACGTGGAACGTACTATGTGTATCATCCAGAATCAATCGATGGTAATTATAACCTTTATCGATCTACCGTGCTAGATACCCTTGACCACCGTAATTCGTAAAAACAAATAGGTTTTTAGTAACTACTAAATTAAAATACGTATTGAAGTTTTATCAGATAGATGCGTCCACCTTTATTTATCGCAAAATCACTTGAAAAACAAGTCAAAATAAACGTGTTTTTGTACCTAATGAAAATTCAGTAATGCGAAAACTGTGCATATAATTGCGCAATTATTCTCAATATACAATAGTAACGAAATTACGATTCGATTAGTGCCTTTTCACTACACCCGGCATATCAATGACGCCCCAAATAACAAAGTTGCAATGGTTAATTACTGTTTATTAGTAATTATTTGCGTGTGAAACACAAATATGGATATGGAAACAGCGAAATGGCGGCCCCGCTCCGCACTGCATAATGAAGTAGCCATATTGACAAAGGATTGCGAGACAAAGGCTCCGTGGGGGCACTCAAACCGGAAACTGCGCCTCCCGAGGCAGGTTGCAGCACAACCAGAGACATTTAACAAACTAGATCAGAATTACAAATATTCTCAGGTTACTTTGATCATTCTGTAATCGTTCCTGGAGGGTGATTTTGTATCTTTTGCGTCACTTCTTCTTCTTCTTCTTTCGTATGGTGGGGGGCCAGAGAGGGATATCTAGGTCTGCGAGCCAGTCTAAGGCTTCAGGCATTGCCCTGAGTCCCAATCCCGCCGGGGAATAAATGGAGCGGGCATTCGTTTACCACATGTTCGGTGGTCTGCACCGCACGGCATTCACACAACGCCGACTCTTTAAAGCGCCGCATCCCCGCTCATAAAGAAGAAGATGGAGAGATATGTAATTACGAATGTTGGACAGAGCGTGCTAATATTTTAAATATAATAATAATGACCGGTCAGTGGTTGAGTGGGCATCGCGTTTGTGTCCCACCCGGGCGTCCCGTGTTCGATTCCTCGGCTGGCTAAGACCTCCATCACAACACAAGAAACATTTTCGGCTCTCTGTGGTGGTAGGAGATTTTCAAACATTGTTGGGTTATTCGTAACCCAGGAATGTTTGTCTTTCTTTTTTTTTAAATGATAAACTTGAAGTGAAAATTGTGAAAATGTTTAACAAAACACGACTCGTTTAAAATAGAGCAAAAATCGCGTGGAAAGCGTCTTAAGTATCATTTAAAGAAACACTATGAATTTTTTCACAACTATAACTTGTAAAATTAGTGAAATGAATGTGTTTATAATAGAAAAATGCAACAATATAACTTTGTAAAAACCACTTATATAGTGTGCAAATCCGACCGGTTTCGGAACAAACGTTCCTTCGTCAGGGAAAGCTTATACTAATTTGACAGTTTCGAACAATGTTTTATTATGGTAGGGGGTGGAGCCGTTTATAATAATTTTCGGAGCATACTTTGAGATTTTTTCTATCGAGGGAATTTCATATAATTTGCGTTTCGGCATGGATCAAATGTTTAAGGGAGATGTGTATGAAATCGGAATAAATTCGGGTAGCGGCGGCTTAAGGCCCCATTTATACATAATTTGGGCACAACGGCTATGGGAGCACCTTATTCTATTAATGGCGGACCAGAGTTTGCGAGGCAATGAGAACCCAGGCTGTCTCTCAGTGGGAAAGACCCCACTGAGAGACAGCCCGGGTTGCCCATCTCATACAAGAGTACAAGATGAGCATTTTTCACGTTGGCCGATTGCCACTCAAGCTTCCACCTATCTTCTGGGGTAAGAGGTGATCAGAGGAGTCTTTCTCCTTCTATCCAGAACAGTGTATCTCTTGCGTCACTGACACAAAAAATCCAAAACTATCAAGTCAGCGTTACGAAACAATTAAGTCAAAAAGACAAAATCCGTCGGATGTCGGAAGGCGTCCATCGTGCGTTATCAGCTGTCAATTTTGTGTGATTTTCTCTGGCTTTCAAAGGCTTATCTATGCCTATTATGTCAGTTGGTGTGGATTAATTTCGTACTTAAAAACTCAAATTATTATTAATTTGATATTATAAATACTTACATGTAAGCCTAATAGGCGTTCATAAACGACTCTCTGTTTATCGTATTATTTTGATGTTTGTGCGACAACATTCGATTCGTAAATCTTTCCGCGACTAACATCTCTTATCGAGGATTGCGCTGCAATCGCGCCGACATCTCCGGCGTTAGCGTAACTACTTTTAATGCAAACACAGTAATTATCTCGTTAGCGCGATACGTGATACCGCACTCAAGAACATTGTTAAAATGTGTCGAAAACGGCCGATTCAACACGCAATAGTGTACAAACAGAAATAACGCGGGTTTCGGCTTTCAGTTTACCGGCGCTCAGTGCCCGAGTTTGAATCTGGCTTCACTGTGGGCAATTTTGTATGTTTACATACAACAAAAAAATGTCAGCTCGCCTGCGCCAGTCGGCCGCCCATACGCCGACTAATCAGAAAGCCGAAACCCGCGTTCTGTCTGTTTGTACCCTTAAGGCTCTGCAACCGGGATCGAAAAGAAGAAGATGGAGAGATACGAAATTACGAAAGTTAGAGGAGAGCGCTAGCATTTACAGCGACAAAATCGATGCGAAAATTGCGAAAATGTTTAATAAAACACGACTCGTTTAAAATAGAGCAAAAATCTCGCGGGCATTATCTTAAACAGCATTTAAAGAAGCATTGTGAATTTTTTCATACATATAATTTGTAATATAACTGAAACAAACGTATTTATAATAATTTTTGGAGCATACTTTGCGATTTTTTTCTATCGAAGGAATTTTATATAATTTGCGTTTCGGCGCGGGCAAAGTCTAGATACTATCTTCAAGAATAACATATATTTTTTAAGAGCTTTAAAACTTACCGTGTTTAAGGGAAATATGTAATAAATCGGTAGAAATCCGGGTTGCGGGCCCTTAAGCTGTCGCAAAAGATACATAATCAGCCTTCTTGCCACAGACAAAAACACGACAATTTACAGTACATATTGTTTTAACTGTTAGGGCTATTATAATAGTATTAATATGCTAGGGTCTGTACGGTTGAAATTTAAGAACCAGACTTTACAAAACCATCTTCGTACGTGAAGTTTGTTACAAAGCTACTGTCGCATCGGCTGCCGCCCGCAGGGCCTAGTAGTGAAAACCCACAGAGCTTAACAGTTTTTAACTGCTAGTTTTATAATTATTACTTCAACGGCACGGTAACGGCAGCGAATAGCGATATCTTACTTTAGCGAGCTTTTCCGTTTATTTTCTTTTACAGATGTGCCACACGTAGCTATAAAAGATGTGGCTTGGCGTATTTCGGCATATTGCTCGCCATACATTCCCAATGGGAATATATGACGAGCAATATGCTGAAATAGGCCAAGCTACGTCTTGTAGCTGTATGTGGCACCAAACTGGCACCACAGAGCAAGGACTTTTTCAAGTATTTTAGGGCTCCAGATCAGAGGTGACTGCCAAATTCAACAGTAGGATGCACTTGCGATTTGTACAGGGTTAGCAATTTTGTACCAATAAAGTATCTACGGGTCCTGTATCTGAGAAGTGCTGAGGTGGTCACTTATTTACACAAAACATATCAATTGGAAGGCGTTTTGGGAAGATTGCTTCCATTGAATGAGAATAGATTGTCATCCCAATCCCGTTTAGACATAATCAAACGCGATTGGATCTTTGAAAGATTAATTTTAACGAGGTTATTATTACAAAACACTCTAGAGGTAACCGTCCATACTCTACTTGAAATCCAAATGAGCTATTGGAGTTTGTGTGTCCTTTGGGGCATGAAACAAAAAGCTATCTTGAACTTTATTGGATTGTACTGGAAGCAGGTAAAAAATCACGTAAATAATAAGCAGATTTTAAAGAAAAGCAACAGATTATTGTATTTTTATCGATGATTTTCAGATATATTCTGTTGCCAATATTTTGTTGATATTATATTTCTATAATTATATGTATTTTTCTAATTGTACAATATTTTGTAATATCTTACAGTACTTTTGAAAGTATTTTATTTTCATTTTTGTAAATATTATCTATAAGCAGTTCTAAATATATTACATAAGACATAGACCAGCTCCCCAATTAGACCCGAAAATATTTCTCTAGTAATTGGGTAACCACAAAAACTGATGAATGATATGTAACATATTATTTTTGTAAACATTTACTTTTTGTCTAAATAAAAATAAATAAAATTAAAAAAATAATACAAAAATGCGCGCTCACTTCGGTGGGCAATACAAATTCAATCGGTTGGTGGTGATCTAATCCTTCAACGGTTTAGCTTACATAAATGAACTGTAATAGGATATACTGGGTCATATTTTGTACCGCTCGGGCCAATCTAGTTTACTCTATGTATCGACGAATGTAAATCAAAACATGCTCTAGTGTGACAATCATCGCATTGTTTAACGTCCTCCGTCATCAGAATAACAAGCTCTTTATTTTCCATTCTTTAATTGGCCTTTTGTGTAGCAAAAGTACGCATGATGCGCACAATAATAATAACTATATTTTTTGTTTTCATCATCATTACCAGTAAAGGAAAGAATTCAGTCATAAATAAATTGAAAACATTTCAACTTACTTCACCTACCGTATAATCTTAACCAACAAATTATACTAATTGCATCTGTCGGTGCATGTGTGCGTGATTTTAAATTGTATTCCGATGAACTTTTAATTTTTAATTGTCATTACAAACCAGTCGTTTCACAAAAATGAATTATTACCGAACTTGAAAATTTATTTTGATTAAAAAAAAATAAAAATAAAAAAAATAATGATTTTGAGATTTGATAAATTGTTCAAATTCTGTGAAACAACATAGTAGTTATAGTTAAAAATCATAGTTCCGTTCCTGCCCTCATTTCCCTCCCGCGTCCTATTCCACCTGTTCCACCTTTCCCCTTCCCCTCCCGCGTTTCACGCCCTGCGACCAACCACCTCCCGTATCACCTTCTCTTTCTCCCCTCCCGCATTCCCTTTCCACCTTCCCCACCTCCCCCCTTCCATCGACCCACATCCCACGTATCCCCCTTCACCTTGTACAAATCGCAAGTGCGCCCCACGGTTGAATCCAGCAGCCACCTCTGGTCTGGAACTCCAAAATACCTGAAAAAACCCTCGAATTTGTGCAGAAACGGACCTGTCCTTTTGATAGATTCTCGCATTGCAATCTTTAGATTGCAACAAACGGATTGCAATTTTTAGAGCACAGGCATTGGGTGGGAATGCTAACCTTGTTCAACCGGTATTTCAATTGAAGATGCTCCAAGGAACTAGCATTATTGATCCCCTCGATCCCATAGTCAAGAAACACGAAAACCCGCGCCCAACATACGTACAAGGTTGAAATTTGTCACATGATAACGGATCGTTTCTTCGAGTCGTTCTTAAGTTCAACAGCTCCGCTGTGGAATGATTTGCCGGCCTCTATATTTCCTACAACATGGGTCTATTCAAGATCAATGTTCACTCCTTCCTCTCCTCAAAAATACTTTTCACACAACATCTCAGATGACCCTGAGGCCATAGGATCATGATAGGCCCTGAGGGAAATTATTTTCCTCAGGGCCTCCTGTGTGGAGTCAATGTAAAAAAAAAAGCCTACCATTATATGTATATAAAAAAAACCTTTGCAGACATGCACACAACAAATCCCCAAAGTTTCGTCGCAACCGGATGAATGGTTTAGGAACACATAAGGAAAAAATGACAAAACATTAATTTTCATATATTGAGATTGAATAATATATATAAATGCCTAAGCAAAAGTCTTTTTAACCGGAGCAAAAAAGACAAATTAATAAAATTGTACATTTGTTGAACTCCATTGTGCAAATTTCTACGACAATGTTACACGAAAAGTATTTATGGTACCTACTGATATTTATTATATGTACTGATTATTATATTTCTGCATTATGTAAAATTTCGACATGGATTATGTTTGTAAAAGCCTTACAGGCAAAAATAAAAAAATAAACAAGAGCCGTTTTAGTTTCTCAATATAAATGCTTGTATAAAAGCTTTGAAAAACAATGTAATAAAAAATATAAATAAACATTTGCGGTGAAAGCGTTTCATGTTATTTTTCCTCTAGTACAAATAAAGCACAAAATATCGTTGAAGTGAAAACTTCTTTAGCACTGAATGATTTGAAACTCGATGAAATGAAAAATAGCGACACTAAAAAGAGACAAACACATACATCTATAGGATTTAGCCTGCGAGAGAATGATATAATCGGTCTCCTCTTTTGTAGAATTTCGGTTCTTCGTAGCCTATCGATCTCCTCGCGGTGCTTCGTAGCTTCCCCACTCTTGTCTACTTTAGTCTTCTGATGGTTTCACTTCTACGGCGTGTGAATTCGAACTCTGATTTTTTTTACATGATAATATCCACATGTGAAAGAATATTCACAAAAATCCTCAAATATTCATATCAAATGTACAAAAATAACGACTAACTGGACAAAAATAGTAGTTTCAAAGGTCGTTGTTAAACGCTTACTAAGCGGTTTCAGCTTTTAAGAATAAGTCATGTTATTATGCTTGTCAGCTGATCACAATTTTATCAAAACGCTAAAATAGTAGAGACAAGCTTCGTTTAATGGGGACAAATCAAAAGAGCGCTGATTGTTGATTTGATTGTCATCAAATGTGAAGTAGTTTGAAACATCATCAGGTGAAACATCAAAAGCTATCAACTAAACATTTGTTCCTACCTGAGAGCCAGTATCTGACGCACCTCCTGAGGCGTCAGTCTCCAGGCCGCTCCGGCCGCCCACTCGGCCGCCTCCGAGGGCTTCTCCACGGCCAGCAGGGCCGCCGCCTGCGTCAGGCGACCGAACCTGTCACGCGCCGAGAAGGAGGACAGCCCGCCCAGGTAAGAGCACACGCTGCGGACCTCGCGCTCCACAATTAGACCACCCAACTGAAGGGAAAAAATAAACAGAAATAATCCAAAATTAATAAAAATATTTTCTAACAATATACAAGATAAAGTCTCACTGCTTGCTGGTGGAATTGTGATAATGATAATAGAGAGAAAGAAATTACTAAAAAGGAAGAGAAATGGAAGTAAAAGTGGCAGTTGTAAAAATGTTGTAAAAGTTGTAAAAATTAATGGTGTGTTAGTTCACCAAAAATGAGTCATTTCGGCATACCTCAAGGTACAGTCCTGGGACCGTTACTGTTTATTATCTATGTTAATGACATATTCATACAAAAACTAAACGGAAAAATAATATCTTATGCTGACGATACTGTCATAATAATTGAAGGTACCGATTGGAATACTGTTAATAACCTAGCGAATATTGATATTAACATATTGAAAAATTGGTTCGATAAAAATCTCCTCTCTCTAAACACTGAAAAAACAAAATTTATCCCATTCTCTATCAATAAATTCAAATTAGAACCAAATTTAAACATCATAATACACCAAAGTAAATGTAATAAAACTAACTGCAATCAAGATTGTGCTATACTTAGTCCAACTCCCAAAATCAAATACCTTGGTGTATATATAGATCAACATTTTAAATGGAAAACACATATTTGTGAACTCGTCAAAAGGATTAGGAAATGTATTTATATATTTATTAGACTTAGAAATATTCTTAGCTTAGAAAACCTAAAAATAGTGTACTATGCAACTGTTCAATCTATATTGCAATATGGTATTATTGGCTGGGGAGGAACATATGACAATATTTTAAATCCCCCCAAAATAGTTCAAAGGTTGATAATTAAGGTAATCTTGAGAAAACCATCTAAATTTCCTACTGAAATTCTTTTTTCAATATTCAATGTGCCTACAATAGACAAAATCTATAAAAAATATTCAATACTTCAAATTTACAAAGAAATACAGTTAAATACTCGTAACTTCCAATTCAATACATCAGCAAGATACCAGAAAACTATTAAAATCCCTAAATTTAATACTAAGTACATTCAAAATTCCTATCTTTATCTGGGCATAATCTATTATAACAACCTACCATTAAAATTAAAAACCATCTAAAATATGCAGGAATTTAAGCTCAAATTAAAAAATTACCTTAAACTGCTATAAAAGTCCCAAATATGTTTACTTTGTATCTTAAAGTCCCAAATATGTTTACTTTGTATCTTAAAGGCTATTTTTTTAATCATTCTTTTTCTTTCATTTCTTAGTTTCTATATCTCTGAGTCTACTATTGTATAAACTTAAACTTACATGATTCTTTCATTTATAATGATATTTTTTAATTTATATTATGATTTTTCTAAACTCTTCAGGATTTTTATTATTAAATTTATACATGATTTTTTAACCTACTTATTATATACAATAGCCGTTATTACTAAATTACACGATCTTTTAGTTTACTAATTGAGCCAGAACTCCCTCACCAAACACAAGAGCATTGTCTCTTTATGGTGAGGAAAGGCAATTTTTTATTTTCTTGTTAACCTTATGTAACTATGTAACTGATGTAACTTTATATGTATTTTTAATAAGCATTGCCAATAAAAAAAAAAAATAAAAAAAAGTTAGAAAACATCTGTCAAATAGCAAAAGCCATATTAAGCTACCATCCTGCTCTAATAGACATCACAGGTTCTGCCAGTTGTGTGCAGAAAAGTACAGTTCCCAAAAAACTTTAATGGTTTGCAGCGCAGTCCATTGTGAGACTTTTCTGCGGAAGGCCTGTTCAATGAATACAATTATAATTATGTTGATATTAAAATATTATGTAGACGATAAGTTGACTAAAAACTTGCCTGTTTAATTTAATTTTGCCTGTTTTTTTTATTTATTTTTTCTTTTATTTTTTCCCTTAATATCTTGATACATTTCAAAAGTAATTTTTACATATTTTCAAAATATATATAACATAACACAAGATAAAAATAATGTAAAAAAATAAAAAATATATATAAGACAAAAGTAGATAATGGGAACCCACTAAGGCACTGCCTGTGCGTGGGTAATATTAACTAAAGTGCTAAATTACATCAATAAGTTGGCGGTACAAGTAAAAAATGTAAATTTCAAAGTGAAAACTTTAAAAATCTTTGAAAATACATATTGTAGTAATAAAGTGACACATACAAGTTTCTTGATTTTTTGTTACGGTTTCAAGAAGATAAATAAAGTTAGTCTTTAAGTTACAGTAGAATTGTAAAAGTGAAACATGAAGGCTTACATAGAGTTTATAAAAAAAGTGTTTCAACATCTGCATCATTTAGCAATAATGTTATGTTATATTAAGTTTTTTCTTTTCTTTCAAGCGTTCGCTCATCTTTCACATGTTTGTTTACTGCAGAGAGTAAACTATAAAGCATTTTTATAAAAATGTGAAACTAAAAATTCGATTTTTGAAACGAGCCAATCTATATTTTTTCACGAGATTTGTGATTCACAATTACGGTTATTAAGCAGCGAGCAATTCGCACGCCATTATAAAAAGGACTACTTGGATTAAAATAGTGGTAGGGTGAGTTAGGGTAAATCCGGATTTGGGGGAAGATTGAAAAACTCGATTTTCGCGGTACCCTGGCAACCTGTAAAATGCGCCAACACCTCTAAAGGAGCGCTATTTCATTACGCCTAGAACCCCCTTCGGTCGGCTCTAGGTAGCTAAAGTGTTAGGTTGTGAGGCGCGTTTTTTGAACAGGTTAAATTTTGCGGAAAATTGTGAGATAATCGATCTTACCCCCTTCATAAATATCTACGGATCCAGGTAAGCTATTGAATTGATTTCAAATCCATTGTGTATTATTTTTAGATAAAAAATAGTTTAAGAAGGTTCCTGTGTCTAATCTGCTTCGGTTTCGGCTGTAGCTTTCTATTTGATCTTACCCCTTGACATATTTCCCGGGGAAAGATCGGAATATGACCCTTTCGACCTTACCCCTTTTGCGGTTTCCATACAAATAGCCTCGTATTCCCAAACTAAGAGGTTCGGGCGCATTTGTGGTGGTGGTGGTGCTTAGTGCAGAAACAGCGCTGTGCCGGGCGGAAATCACTATTCCCGTATTCGATAAACACGAGAATTGATTACAGACAAAGGTCCATCATATATCATATTAGACTGTTTATATAAATGATAGTTAAAAATTTAAAAAAATGTGTAGCATTTAATTTTTTTCAAGGTTGTTTTGCCGTGGAACTACTGCAGTAAAACACTGCGCACTATATGTAATACACGAGACGATGTTTTATCTGCTAATGAAGACATAAATAAAGAAGATCAGACAAGTGTGGAACACCAGTTTCTACTCTACATGACCTCGTTATAGGGAACTATTTTCAAAGAGTGATACCTACTTTTGAAGACCAAATTATTTATTATAAGCAATAATTGTCAGCCTGAAACACTCATTTACATTGAAAAATCTTCCGAGAAAAGATACTTGCCGCCAACGGGACTTGAACCCCTGTCCTTCCGATTGCCGGTCGGATGCTCTGACCACTGAGCTATGGCGGCTTATCTAATACCTGCCAAATAATTCAATATATACTGGTGTTTCGTTCAACAATTACTGATTATTACATTTTTCCACCTGAAAACAACAAACTTTATTTTTGTGAGGGAGGTATTGTTAATACTAAATCTCTCGCTAGGTGGCGTCGAGACAAATTATGTCTACATTTTTTGGTGAAAGCCGCCATAGCTCAGTGGTCAGAGCATCCGACCGGCAATCAGAAGGACACGGGTTCAAGTCCCGTTGGCGGCAAGTATCTTTTCTCGGAAGATTTTTCAATGTAAATGAGTGTTTCAGGCTGACAATTATTGCTTATAATAATTGTTACCCTTTATGCTATGCATAAAAATCTTGTCTTAAACGTTAGTTTATAAATTAAAAATAATAATTAATATTTAACAAGTTAAAAGTATTTCACCAAAAAATGTAGACATAATTTGTCTCAACGCCATCTAGCGAGAGATTTAGTACTAACAATACGTCACTCACAAAAATAAAGTTGGATGTTTTCAGGTGGAAAAATGTAATAATCAGTGATTGTTGAATGAAACACCAGTATATTTTGAATTATTTGGCGGGTATTAGATAAGCCGCCATAGCTCAGTGGTCAGAGCATCCGATTGGCAATCAGAAGGACACGGGTTCAAGTCCCGTTGGTGGCAAGTATCTTTTCTCGGATGATTTTTATCTTTTATATCTTTTCTCGGAAAATAAAATTAACGATTTCCCACATACCTAATTCAAAATTTTATGAAAAAATTGAGTTTCTCGGCCCCAAATTCAAATTCAGGTTAGTTCTTAGGAATTAATTTGTAATAATACAACTTATTTCCGTGTAAATTGAATTTTTGCAGCCGTTTTAGCGCCCCATATTCAAAGTAAATTCATAAAAATATGGTATTTTCCGAGTAGGTAAATCAAATTTTCGCAGCCGAAAGCCGTCGCGGCCATCCTTTCAAACTTATAAAAATGTGAAATACTACCGCATAAAACGTAATTTTACATCCTAATTCCGACGCAGTCAGCCCTTTGAATTCAGATACCCGAAGTAAATTCGTAAACATTCGATATATTTCGCGTAAATCGAAATTTCGCAACCTATTTCTGTCAGCCGGCCCACTAAATTCAGATACTAACACACAATAAATTCATAAAATATGGTAGGTAAATTTCCGCGTAAATCGAAATTTTACGGCCGATTTCTGTCGCAGCCAGCCATTCCAATTCGAAGTAAATTTGTGAAAATACCTACAAGTTTTGGAATAAACGAAATTTCGCTGCCGAAACCCGTCGCAGCCAGCCCTCTAAATTCAGATACCTATTCAAAATAATTTCCTAAAAAAACCACATAATTTCCGCGTAAACCAAATTTTTGCGACTTATTTCCGCCGCGGCCGGCTCTTCAAATTTAGATATTTGAAGTAAATTCGTAAAAATAAGATATATTTAGTGTAAATCGAATTTTCTCGACCATATTCCGTCGCGTCCGGCCCTCTAAATTCAGATTCCTATTCGAAATTCGTAAATAAACCGCATAATTAAAAAAAGTAAATACTATAGTCTCGTACACTCACACCTAAATTACCTGATAGAAATCTGGGGAAATGTGTATGAAACATACATCAATGAATTACAGATAATTCAAAATAAGATAATCAAAAAACTATTTCACTACGAATCCAAAACATCCACAAAAAAATTATATTTGGAAACAAAGCTGCTAACATTAAGAAAACTATACGAGTACAATATATGTGTCCTTATATACAAAATAAACAATAAACTCATACATACAAACACAGAATTCATTAAAACGTCCCAAGTACACAAACATTTTTCACGACAACACGATAACATACGTTTAAACACCATTCATACTAACTACGGTAAACAATCAATTAGTTACGAGGGGGGCAATTTATATAATAGCCTTCCAGATGATATCAAAAACGAAAAATGTGTGTGCAAATTCAAAAAAAAATTGTTCATGTTTATTCACAAAAAACAAAGTAGTGATAGTGAATAATATCGTATGGTAATATAATGTCATGTAAATGTTAGTATTGCAATCTAATGTAATCTAAGGTGTTTTTTTTTTTTCAATTATTTCTGGCTTTCACCCTTCAAGGGTGTTCTAGGCCATCATTTATAATTACATAGAAAGGAAAGGTGAATTTATATATTAATTTTATTTAAATGTGCAAATTTCAGAATTTTATGGAAGATTGGAGTAGAGTTCAGACTTAGAAGAGATGAAATGTTGAATGGAGGAGAGGCAATTTTTGATAACGCTTGATAGAAGAGAGGATATTTATTTAGAGAGGGACAATCAAAAAATATGTGATCTAAAGTTCCCACATCTAGACCACAGAACGTACAATCTGGGGAGTCAAGCACATGAATTTTATAAAGGTGAGAAGGAACGGAACAATGTCATACGAATAAGTAAGGAAATTTCTTTTTTGGAAAAATGGGGGAATTTTGGAAACCACGGTTTTGATGGGATAGTCCTTTGTATTGAGGCGTAACGGGCACCCTTGGATTGACTAGCAATGTTCCAATACTCTGCCCAAACATTGCGGGATCTATCTTTGATGATGGAAAAAATATCAGACAGGGGAATATGGTTTACGAGGGTAACTAAATCAGCAATATCGTTACCCACTATGCCAACATGTCCAGGAATCCAAATCAGAGTGACAGTTTTTCCAGCGCTTTGAATGGAGGTTATCAATACTCGAATAAGACATACAAAGTGATCATCAGGATGAAGAAGAGGACTGGTTTTAAGTTTTTGGAGGGAACTGAGAAAGTCAGAGAGAACAAGAGAATGTTCAAAATTATTTTTTATTATATATTTGAGAGATTCAATAATCGCAATGCACTCGGCAGAAAATATTGAAAATTGGTTTGAAATTGAATAAAATATTCTTTCATTACAATTATTGTGGTAAACGTTAATACCAATACCACAGTTAGGAGAGTCCGGAGATTTGGAGCCATCAGTAAATAAGATTATGAAATGTAAAAACTATGTAATGAAAAAACTATGTAATATAATGTAAAAAGTACATAATTCAATATTCTAGTTAAGTGAAAATGTTATTTTCTTTTTTACTGGAATAAAAACTTATGAAAAAAAAAAATAAATCAATAAATAAAAAAAAAAATTGCGGCTTATTACCGCTGCAGCCGGCTCGTCAAATTTAGATATTTGAAGAAAATTCTTAAATATACCATATATGTTGCGTAAATCGAAATTTTGCGACCGAATCCCATCGCGGCCAACCCTCTAAATTGATATACCTATTGGAAATAAATTCATTAAATAATACGATATTTTTCCGCGGAAATCGAAATTTCGCGGCAGATTTCTATCGCAGCCGGTTATTCTAATTCAAATATTCAAAGTAGATTCGTAAAAATACCGATAATTTCCGCCTTAATCAAATTTATTATTAAAAAATTATCGCCATATGGCCGGCCCTTTAAAATTCGAATATTCGATGTAAATTTCTAAAAATACTATAAACATCCTTGTAAATCGAAATTTTGCAGCGATTTTCGCCGTAACCGTCACTTTAAATTAATGTTTCGAAGAAAATTCGTAAAAATACAACATTCCTATGTTAACCAATTCAGATTTGGAAGATAATAATACGAATTAGGACGATGTTAACCGCGTAAATCTACATTTTATGGCGTTTTACCACCACTGTCTGTCGATTCAGATTTACGAAATTATATTTATATTTTTTGTTGGAGTGATTTATAATTTTCTACAAAGTGGGCGTTTCAAAAATATATTTTTTCATATCTTGTTTCCAAAACACTTTGAGAACCCTTTGCCGATCTTACCCCGTAAGGCTTATTTTTGTTGTATAGGTAAACAATAAAATGTTACACATGCTAATTTGGCAACAAAAGGAAAGATAAAGTACCGTTTTAGTAAATCTTATGGCTAATGTGCTTAATTGCAATTTTAGAATGAATGCCGGTCTTACCCCAAAAATTTCGGATATATTTTTTTTTTTTACATTAACTCCACACAGGAGGCCTTGAGGAAAATAATTTCCCTCAGGGCCTATGTCATCTGAGATGCTGTGTGGAGGGTCTTTTTGAGGAGAGGAAGGAATGAACATTGGTCTTGAAGAGACCTATGTTGTAGGAAGGAGGAAACACAGAGGCCAGCAAATCATTCCACAGCCGAGCTGTTGAACATAAGAACAAGTCGAAGAAACGACCCGTTCTCATGTGACAAATGTCAACCGTGTACAAATGTTGGGCAAGCGTTTGGCGTGTTTCCCGACTATGCACCGGTGCCGAAGGGATCAATGATGCTAGTTCCTCGGAGCATCTTCCATTGTAATACCGGTAGAACAAGGATAGCATTCCCACCCGACGCCTGTGCTCTAAAGATTGCAATCCGTCTTTTAAGAAGGGAGAATCTATCAAACGGACCGCCCGTTTCTGCACAGAGTCGAGGGTATTTTTCAGGTATTTTGGAGCTCCAGACCAGAGGTGGCTGCCAAATTCAACCGTGGGGAACACCTGCGATTTGTACAGGGTTAGCAGTTGTGCACTATTAAAGTATCTGCGGGCCCTATACAGTACGCCCAGTTTCTGGGAGGCTAACTTTACTCTGGCTTCGATGGAGCCCCCATACCTGAGCTGGTCACTTAGGGTTACACCAAGCATATCAATGGAGGGCCTGTTCGGAAGATTGCTTCCGTTGAAAGCGACTAGATTTTCATTTCGATCCCTTTTAGACGTAATCAGACACGATTGGGTCTTTGAAATATTAAATTCAACGAGATTATTTTTACCCCAAGAGAAAACACTCTCGAGGTAACTGTCCATTCTTTGCTTCAAAGCCCTACGAGCTGTTGGAGTATGTGAGCCCTTTGGGGGCTTGTCAAACAAAAAGCTATCATGAACTGTACTGTCATCCGCATAACAGTGAATTGGTGCACATGACAAAAGGTCGTTGATGTGCAACAAAAACAAAGTCGGAGACGGAACCGATCCCTGCGGGACGCCAGCATTTATCGAGTGTGAGGAAGAGGTGAAACCATCGACTACAGTCTGAATCGACCTCTCCTTCAAGAAGTCGGCAATCCAAGTACACAAGGATGCGGGAAGTCCGTAAGAATGCAGTTTGTTGACAAGTCCTCGGTGCCAAACCCGGTCAAAGGCCTTGGAGATGTCCAGTGCAACCGTTTGGGTCTCACCGAAACGTTCCAGGCATCGCCCCCAAACATGCGTCACATACGCAAGAAGATCACCGCACGAGCGGTTCCGCCGGAATCCGTATTGACGGTCGTTAATAATTTTGTTCTTCTCGAGGTACCCTCCACACAGCATCCCAGATGACATAGGCCCCGAGGGAAATTATTTTCCTCAGGGCCTCTTGTGTGGAGTTAATGTAAAAAAAAAAAAAAGTTTGTCGTTGATCACACGTTCCATCACCTTAGACAGAACTGATGTGATCGCTATGGGGCGGTAGTTGGCCGGGTTGGAGCGGTCACCCTTCTTTGGAATAGGATGGATAACCGCTTTTTTCCAACCAGAGGGCACAGAGTCAGTCTTCAGGGACATTTTAAAAAGCTTCGTCAAAATTGGAGCTATTTCTGCAGCGCACCTCTGCAGTACCAGGGCAGGTATTCCGTCAGGCCCACTACATGGGGTTATGTTATAATAAATATTATATTATTATGTTACCTTTAGCTCTTAACTATGTGAGTAAATTTTTATTTATCGAGTTATCCACAGTAAAACTCCCAAAAACTGCCAATCAAAACTTCCTGTAAATAATTTACAGGAAGTTTTGATTGGCAGTTTTTGGGAGTTTTACTGTGGATAACTCGTAAATAATTTACAGGAAGTTTTGATTGGCAGTTTTTGGGAGTTTTACTGTGGATAACTCGATAAATAAAAATTTACTCACATAGTTAAGAGCTAAAGGTAACATAATAAAATTAAAAACTTTGCGGGAACACCATGAATTCTTCATTAAAAAATTCCAAAGTGGACCGATGAACAAATAAATTCATCTCATCAAAAAAGCACACGGTCTTACCCCAACTCACCTTACTACAATGAGAGATATCTGTAGTCTGTCGTATTCATTTATTGACCTGTTGACAAACTACTTAATTGCAGTTTAACGGGATTGTACCTTGAAAAATACAATAAATAAAAAGAAAAAAAAAGACCAATCACTGAAAGACACACGCCCTCGCCACTTGGTTTGTTGTGTGAGTTGGTTTGTTCCCTTCGCCCTTATGGGCATGTCCCATAGCTCTTAAAACAATGTAAACTTGCAAATCTTCGCAAGATGCTTGCTATTTGTACCCGATTGAATGATGACTTCAAGATGAGCTTCTCCCATCTCTGGTTGCAATCAACAGTCACGGTGGTAACGAGGGAGTCGAAGTTGGCTGGAGTGAGAGTCTCCTTGAAGGGACTCAGTAATCCATCCAGATTCATAATCAAAGTCTGGGCAAAGTTTTCTTCAGACTCATAGGCAGCAAAATCGTCCTGCAAAGAAAATAAGAAAAAAATAATTAAGTCAATCATTGGAAAATAGAAAAGTTGCAATTGAAACCCTGATTTAAAAACTCTTTTGTGATAATAATAATCGTGAGATTAAAGTCAAACAACTTTATCAACAAAACACATGCAAATAATTCTATGGCTGCCTTTACATACGCAAGTTTTTTCCTTGGAAGTCACTTACGTAAGCAAGCGACTTCCAAAAACCAAAGAGATATCATTTATTTTTCAGATAGAAAAAAGCTTTCTGAAAATGAGCATCCCATTTCCACAGTCGGATCAGACTTAGCAAATAATATTTTAAATAAAAACGGAATGTCAGAATTTAACCTTGCAAATAATATATCGATCGATAATCTTAGCTATGATCCATTTAATCTCACTCCTACCACAGAACAAGAAATCACTGAAATTATTTCATCACTCAAAAACACACATTCAACTGGAATCGACAATATATCCACTAAATTGATTAAACACCTCAAACCAATCATCACTAAGCCCCTTAAACATATCATAAATCTAAGCTTTCAAACTGGCCTCTTCCCAAATTCTTTAAAACACTCAACTATTATTCCTATCTATAAATCAGGGGACAGATCATCAGTGAATAACTATAGACCAATATCCTTGCTGAGTCCGATATCAAAAATAATTGAAAAAACGGTAAAGCGAAGGCTATACAAATTTCTTGAAGACAATGACATTTTGTCAGGAAATCAATATGGCTTCCGCAAAGATCGTAGTGCCGCAGATGCAATTGCAACTTTTACAAAAGCAATCTCTGATAACCTTGATAAAGGCCGCAAGCCCCTCGCTGTTTTCTTGGATCTAGCCAAAGCCTTTGATACTGTCTCTCACCGCATACTTTTGAAGAAACTCCTTCAGGTAGGAATAAAAGGTACTCCCCTCAAATGGTTTGAGAACTATCTAACAAATAGGTCACAATCGTCTCTTGTAAATTCTGCTAAAGAATACAGAAGTACAAGTTTACCAATCACGTACGGTGTGCCTCAAGGCAGTGTATTAGGCCCACTTCTTTTTCTAATATATATTAACACTTTATGTAACTTGGAAATTGATGGAACTATAATATCTTTTGCCGATGATACGGTAATCATCTTTGAAGCTGAAAATTGGAACTCAACTATGGAAAAAGCAAATAAGGGCCTTAATAAAGTAAAACATTGGTTAGATGACAACCTTCTGACTCTTAATGTTGACAAAACAAAATATTTACTTTTCTCCATACGTAAAGTCACTCCTCCTCAAAACTGTCCTAATCTTATCATTCACTCATGCTCACAGAACCATATTACCCCTACGCCTCCCCACAATAATTGCTCATGTACCAACCTAAAAAAATCTGACCAAATTAAATATCTGGGGATTGTTATAGATGACCAACTGCGTTGGGAGGACCATGTCAATTTTACAACAAAAAGACTCCGCAAATTGTGCTATATATTTCTCTCTCTCAGATCAATCCTGAAACTTCAAACAATTAGATGCATATATTTTGCACTATTCCAATCAATAGCAACATACGGTATCGTGGGATGGGGAGGCTGTGCAGCTTCAATTATATATCCCATGATCTTAATTCAAAAGCTGCTACTAAGGATTATATTAAAATGTCACCCATCTCACCCATCAGAGCCACTTTTTAAAAAATTCGCAATCCTAGACATTAGACAATTATACGTTAAGACAATTCTCATACACTTAAGGAAAAATGATCTAACACTCAAAACTCAACAAAATATTTACACCCGCTATTCATCACACCAAAAATGCAAAATTCCTCCAACAAAAACAGCTTTCGCCCAACGACAGTTCTCTTACATCGCGCCTAAAATGTTCAACTTACTGAGTATTGATATTAAGACATCGAAAACTGCTGATCTTTATGCCATTAATATACAGAACTGGTTATTTACTCGGGGAAGGAAATATTATAAAGAATGCCTTACATCTTAAAAACTGTTCTTATTTTTTCATATTTCTAGAGTAAAAAATCTTATCTCTAAATTAATTTTCAACCAAAACTTGATTTTATGCTGATGCTTTTTTTCATATTTTTTAACATTGTTCGTCCATTTCACATGCTGCTTAGGAATACTTGCTTTTGTTTTTTGGGGTCAAAGACTATCATTGTTCATCTGTATAGATGATTTACATATTTATTCTTATTTTGTATTTCTATTCTTATTTTGTATTTCTATTATCCTTAAAATATTATTATTTTGTTACTTTTATTTTTATTTGTTATTCTATTTTATTTTTATTTATACAAGATTCACCTAGTTTAACTCCTTTCCTGTATGTGATCATGTACCTAATACTCGTATAATAGATATGCTATATGTTTGTACTTTCATCTACATATATATGGATGATTATTAATATTATATACTTAATATCTTATGAATCTCGACTACCATAATACGGGCATTTGCCTAGCTTGGTAGTCGAAATACCATGTAAAAAAAATCCTGTAATAAACATAATGAATAAAGAAAATTAATAAAAAAAAAAAAAAAAAAAAATTTCATTATCGGTCCAATCCTTTCTAATCTCAATGCTTCTGTTTATAACATTAAGTATTTGAATTTGAAGTCCGTTGCTGTCATGTAGGTAGCTGTCATTCGGATAAAATTAAAGAACCCAATTAATCAACATCGTTAACTGAACAAAAGCACATGAAGAATTAAGCCAATCTTGGTATTTGGGCCCTTTTGTCTTTATTGACAAAATTGTGTAAATTCGACAGCAGCAAATCGTTGTTGATAGGAAGAAAATTTACAGTTAATAAAATTACGAGTGTAGCGGTCCCTGTGAGAACTCACGCAAGTTAAACTTCAGAACAACTTTTGTGAGCATTAATTACCTTAAGTTGGACGCATTTATGTAAACGCTCCTGTGAGTAACTTATCAAAATCTTACAAAAGCCGTAAATTTTACTTATGAATGTAAAGCTAGCGTAAGTCTAAAGTCAAATAACATTCTCTACAAAAACATACCAATAATTCGAGAGTATAATAAAAAAACAAACCGGCCAATATGAAAATTTATATTGAAACTGACATACCGCAATTACAGTGTGCATAAAATACTTCTCTTTTGTGGGTGGAAATGATTGTTTTACAAAAAAAATTGTATTTCATGTAAAAAAAAAAGTTAATGATTATTCATTGATTGGGGAATGCTTACTTCACTAGGCTGGTGATTGTATTGATTGAAGGAATCAATCCATGGATTGAGTCGTGGTTTGACAGCACTGGACCTTAGCAGCTGGAGACCATACTCCGCCACACTCCTCAGATTCACAGTCACACCAGAGAGACCTACAAAATAATAAAAATGATAACAAAAGCAGATCGTATTTATAGGTTGTAGAAGAGAAGATATTTGACACCACTGACATAAGAAGAGAAAGACATGCTGCAATGTAAAATCTGGGTATCATTTCGACGAGCCGAAGACAAACCACTTGATTCTCTTTTTGGCACCAGGAGAGTTTTACCACCAGTGAATGTACATAACATAACCAGACCCAGCGCAGAAAAGTTACAGTTTGCAATGCAGTCCATTGTGGGTCCAAAATAACCAAACCCTGCGCAGAAAAGTAAAGTAACGGTTTGCAGCGCAGTCCATTGTGGAGCTTTTCTGTCCAGGGTCTGAATGTTCGTTTCTATTCGGACCGTCAGCCGTTCACTCATCTTTCACGTGTTCGTTTACTGCGAAAAGTAAATTATAAAACTTTTTAAAAGTGTCAAACTGTAAGAAAATATTAGATTTTGGAAACAAGCTGAATCTTTTGAACCCAATTTGGGATTTGCGGTTACACTTATTACACAACGAGGAATTCCCACGCCATTGTAAGAACTTAGTCGTATTCTTACTCGTAAACAGAAGACTTATAGTGATGCATACTACAATGCGAGTTGCATGTAGGCTGTCAGATTAATTCGTTGACAAATCACTGAAAGGGATAACGACGCCACCTCCCCGCTCTGTACAACTAGGTTGGTCGGCAGTTCTGTGACATATTTACTCTGTGGTAAACACACTTTTAATCCCATATAAACTGTTTTTGATTAAATTTCTTAAATCACCTGATAGACAGCTCTCTAGTTTTCCTCTTTCACTGTCACTCATGGAAGAATGCTGCTGTATTATTTCACTAAGCATGGATTGGCACAGGGTTTCCACATATTCAATGCTGACATCGCTATTGTTCAGATGTGCCTGTTGGTAAAAAATAATATAATTTAAATATAGTTACATACACCTAAAACTAATATAATAATAATTGGATAACTTGTAGAGCTGCGTTTTCATAATATTTTCAACATAATCATAATTTTATTCACTGAACATATTCGTCTACACACATTGAATATACGAACATACTATTAGGGCCAGTCAGTAAGTAATGCCTCCTATTTTTTCTCTCCTTTAATCGTCAAGTAATAAAAAAGGCAATTACAGGGGACGAAAACCACACTATCGACGATTAATTTGTTTTGAGGGAGAGAATGCGACATCCGTAGTTATCTGGGGTCACCACGTATGAGTGCAGTCGCTGCGACTGCCTGCGGTCGAACGGCCTGTGCCGCTCCGCTTTTCCTCAGCCAGTGGTATTTGTCCTTCAGCTTCGTTACAGTAACGAACCCATCGTCTAGCAGTGCTGACTTCCATGGTACACATTTTTCAGTCTTTCATGAATGTAAATTTTTGCACCTTCTACAGTCAAGAATCAATCACAGAACGCTATCTATTACTATGTCGGCCATTTTGCAAGCGACTGCAGTACTGCCACCTATTGACGCAAAAAGTTACTACTGCAGCAGATTGTAGAAGAAGGTTCGAGAAATAGTACCAAATTCAAAATTTTCACTTAACTTACATTATTTAAATAGAAAAAAATAGGAGGCATTACTTATTGACTGACCCTCGTTTCATTCAAGTAAGTATGTAGCAATATTTTTGAAGGCGCATACTGTGAATGAACATTGTAATCAGCCACTGAGCCAATAGAATAATAAGTCAGGTACGCCTCATATGCCATTCATATGTCTGGTAATGTTATATTATCGTGAAAACAAGCTTATGGGTTCGCGTGGTTAATTATTAATGCCGACTTCAGCAGCAGATTTCTACAGAAAAATGTCATACTCATGAAATTTAAAAAAAATCACTTTGGCATCTCTCACGCAGATGTCCATCCATGGACAAAGCCTATCTTCGGGACTCGGACTAGGGGGCAAAGACACACAACTCAACTATTATTGGGATCTGCGTTGAATCGGTCAAAACGACTAACTACTTTTGCTAATTTATCAATGGCTAACACTAAGCTTTACAGAATGCAGAGAGAGTAACTATCTATAATTACAATTTAGAATTTTCACGGCCAATAGTGTTAGTGTTGCAAAACTTATCGGGCAATAAACTGTAAGGGTGTCCGAAACATTAGCAAAAGAAGGAGGAAATGCAAATTAACGTATTAACCACTCCGACCCGAAGCGTATATACACGACAATATGACAATAGCAGTAAAGTATAATAAGCGTAGTTTCACGCTAATGCGTGTGTTCCCATAGAAATCGTTAAATGTAACTCTGTTATTGTTCTAGTGACAATCCAAAAACGAAAAGTAGAAGATCCATATTTATTTATTTTTATTTTATTTATATTGAATAAAACTTCACATCTCTATTAGTTGTCCATAGAAGTACATAAAAAAGACTTATTTTGTAGAAACAGTTTTCACCCGCCAAATCGTCTACGTGCCGTTAGACATTGTTAATTTTTTATTAAATATTATTATTAAGCAAGACCCATGTTCACTCCTTCCTTTCCTCAAAAAGACCCTCCACACAGCATCTTCAAAGATGACATAGGCCATGAGGGAAATTATTTTTCTCAGGACCTCCCGTGTGGAGTTAATATAAATAAAAATAAAAATAAATAAAAAAATTAAAAATAAATAAAAATTGTATGAAATGATAAAAAAGTGAAATGACATAATTGTTTATTATACATTAATATGGTATAATAAGTGTTTTTTTTACATAATCCGTGATTTTAGTACCGTTTTCACATAAAAACATCACATGAGTTATTTTTACAATTTCTTTATGTTTGCATTCTAAATTTTAATATTTTCAAATGTTAATATTTATTTGTAATATAACAATTTGAAAGCTTATTTTGTAACCTTTCAAAAACAGTTTTTAGTATTCGGTTATGTTTAGAAATGTTTCATTTATAGAGCTTTAATTGCGAAGCGGAAATGACAAAGTTTTTTTTATAAATCTAACAGTTTGTTTAAGACAAAAAACTTGCACAATCGCAAAATACCTAATTACTCCAAAACTCAAACCGCATAAAATATTATCAAAGTACTAAGTCATACCAAGAACATGGCCTTCTGAGCTTCTGTGTCGGAGGGTTGCAGTCGACCTTGCTGGATAGTGGTATGAATGGCGGAGTAGGCCTGCGCCAGGTCGAGGTAACCACAGGGGTAACCCTGACGCAGGGCCTTGCGCAGCGCCTTGCACACAGAGCCCTCCAGAACACCGCTGGACATGTTCACCACGGCGCATACTCCGTCGATGTTGCCCGTAGATGAGGCACGTCTGAATGGAAAATTTAAGAAAATTAGGGACATTGAGAATCTGATAGCTCTCAGGATATACGAAATTCAATCCACATCATAGCAAAATTATTGAGTGTGCTATAAATTTCATACTGAATAAAGTAGAAAAAAGAACCATGTGTGAAAATGGCATGGAAAACCATTTTACAAAAAAAAATATCCAAAAGATAATTTTTTTTAATTATGTAGCTTCACACGGGAGGCCCTGAGGGAAAAATTTACTCAGGGCCTATTTCATCTTCGGTGATGCTGTATGAGGGGTCTTTTTAGCGAAAGAAAGGAGGGGAAGTTCTGGGAAGGAAAAAGTTATGAGGGGTGGGTAGGTATTTGGGGGTCAATGTGTCCAGGAATAACAGACCTCACGGATGGCTCCCATTGCAGTGCAAGCCGATGGATCTTGAAAGTCGTGCTGAAGAGGTTTGGAGGGTTAGGTCAACCTCTTAGTAGATGGGCAAGCGCATTTGCTGCCAAATCTAGACAAACTTCTGTAACGGTAATCATCCGAATGCACCTTCGGATTATTCTATTTAATGGTAGAGTGAGAGAATCTCTTCAGGATTGTGGGAATAAACGAATACAGGTTCCAACTTGTAAGGTTAGATTGGTCTTAGTAATAAAAGAGTTCATTTCCAAAACAACCAAATCCCAGTATATTTTTATAAAAAACATAACAATGTTGCCCTTTTGAGGGGCCGGGTTTCACATCCTCAAAAACATAACAGATTCTGAAAATTTGACAGGAAAATAATTAAGCAGAAAGAAATATCGTACCTGCGGACCATGGATCTTTGTCTAATTACTTCTACACTGACACGAACTCTTAATTTACTTCAAGATAGCGCGTTGAGGAACCGCGGGCCATATTCTCGCGCAATCTCCAGGATGGGAACCGGGAAAGACCCCTAGGAAGGCTCCAGAGAATGAGGACCCCTCGCCAGGGAGTAGGATCCAAGATCAGCACCAGTGCTCTGGTTGAGCCCACCAGATAAAAACACGATTTCCGTCAGCACGCCTCATCAGGAAATAAACGCCGAGTAACCATCCGTCACAAATATGAGCAGCAACGACCGTACCAGGTCATAAGAACTCTCCCTCGCGAAGCTCTTCAATATGCCAGTCGCGATTATGTAGGTAATTTACAATACCATTATGTCGCGGACAAATATCGGTCCCAATGGCGGCGACCAATCACATTAGAAACAAGGTGAAAGAAGCGTTCGCAAAATGTACATCGCCCGGCTCACGATTAAAATCGTTTAAAAACAATTTGTAACAAAGGGATTATCCCATTTTTAAATCCAGAACTATCACTAAAGTGACAAGTCGAATATACACCGGCTTCCCGTACGGTGCGAATTCAAAGAGTAAGTCTTGCAGGAAATCGTGTTGATAGAGTTGCCCGTCTCAGAAAAAAAACCAAAAGCGAATCAACAATTAAATATGCAGCCAGGCGGAGGTTTATCAAGTCAAGACAATAATTATTGCAAGTGCAGTAATTATTATCGTGACACCTCACCCCATGAATCCTGCTATATCACTAAACATAGCGAACCACCTGGGGTGACCTATGGCAGGGGTCTTGGTAATACAATAAAAGGTTCCCGGGATGGTGGTACCCATACCCGCCTCCTAAATTGTACCACTTGAATCAGTATTAAAAGTCGAATATACACCGGCTTCCCGTACGGTGCGAATTCAAAGAGTAAGTCTTGCAGGAAATCGTGTTGATAGAGTTGCCCGTCTCAGAAAAAAAACCAAAAGCGAATCAACAATTAAATATGCAGCCAGGCGGAGGTTTATCAAGTCAAGACAATAATTATTGCAAGTGCAATAATTATTATCGTGACACCTCACCCCATGAATCCTGCTATATCACTAAACATAGCGAACCACCTGGGGTGACCTATGGCAGGGGTCTTGGTAATACAATAAAAGGTTCCCGGGATGGTGGTACCCATACCCGCCTCCTAAATTGTACCACTTGAATCAGTATTAAAAGACGCATACTCACTTCTGCAGGAAGTACAAGACTGTGTATATGCAGAATATTTACAATATCTCCCTTGAAAATTATCAAAATTTAGGGAACAAAAGATGATGAGCATAAACATAATATGTATTTGTATATAAGTTTGATGGTGCTATTTACCTGATACATTTCCTTATAATGAAGAATACATCATCAATCAAACTGGTGGTCAACTGACCCTCTTCCAGAGCATCTATTTGTATGGCAATCTGAACACTTTCTTCCATGAAATACCTTGAAAAGAAGAATAAATTTTAAAAAACCTTGAAACATTCTGTGTAGGTATGTAAAAATAATAAAAGGGATAAAGATCTGAGCAAAATGATTAGGTTAGGTCACCTTTCCAAAAGAAGATAATGTCCAAGTAAATCTTGTCCAGTCCTGCTGAGTGCTGATTTGGTTATCAATGTGGTCAAATCATTCTGTAAAGCCATCCTTTTTTCAGCATCACTTACTCCCACTTCAATATCACTCTGAAAAACAATGACAAAATTGATTAGAATCTTTTTTTTTTTACATTAGCTCCACACAGGAGGCCCTGAGGAAAATAATTCCCATCAGGCCCTATGTCATCTTTGGGGATGCTGTGTGGAGGGTCTTTTTAGGAAAGGAAGGAGAGGAAGTTCTGGGAAGGAAAAAGGAATTAGGGGTCAGTCCATCCAGAAGTGACGGACGTATGAATCCATCCCTCCCAATGCGGTGCAAGGCGGTGTTCCGAGATAGTATGGCTGGAGAAGTCTAAGGGACTCCCTCAACCAATCTCTCCTGATGTGGCCTGCCATGCAGTGGTGGGACCCATCCGCCGCCAAGATCCGGACAAACCTCGCCCCATGAACCCATTGTCTGTTGGGATGACTGAACCATGAACTGAGTATGATTTATTTCCATTTCGCTTTCCACCTCTTCCTTTTCACTTTTTTGAAAAATGGTTCCCAATTGAGTTTTCCATATTCTCACACATAAAAAAATAATTATACTTACTGTGACTCTACGCTTCAAGAATTTGAAAAACAACTCCATCCTGGAATGCATAACTGACACTTCCCCAATCATTACATCCAAAGCTTTCGGGTCAAGTTTCTCTTTAGTTGAGCCCGAGGAACTAGATCCACCATTCTTATTGTAGTCATTGATCTGATAAGTGATCCTATTCAACTGCCGGTGTTTGGTAAACTCGGTCATGATCCTGCTGACCTGCCTATCACATTCCTTCTGCAAGACAGATATGGCGGGCAGTAGTCTGCCGGGTCCATAGTAAGTCTCAATGAGCGGTTGCTGAATCTCTATGGTTTTGGCAATAGACTCAAATAACAAGGTTAATGTATCAGCAAATATAACACTTGCTCTTTTATCCGTGGAACTTGTGTCTAAAGCACTGTGCAATGACTTTTGCGATGTTTCTTGAATCTGAAAAAACAATGGTAACATTATTTTAGATACTTCACATGATTTTAATGAATCTGATGATATTATATTTTAAAAAAAACACACTTTAAGTTAATACTGTTGGTGTTTTGTTTGCATATTAAAGCTACAATCATTAACCCTTTCTTTCTTACCGATTGCCAGAAAATCCCTCGAGCTCCGGCTCTGAGTACTCAGTATGTGGGATAGGTACACAATTAGAATTTTACACATGACGGGTTCATTACAGCCGGCAGACTGCCTACTACTACTGACAACCGAGCGTCGTGGTATGCAATTTAAGTATAAAAAAATTAAATAGATTTCTACAAATTAAAAACAATAACAATAAATAAACATTGACATACTTTCGAGCAGAGGTAGATGGCAAATCTTTGAAGGCCGTCATCGTGCATTCCTAACAGAGGAAATATTTTGAAAAACCTCTCAACAGATGCCAAGTCTTCTTTTTTTACAGCTTCATTGAATCTGAAATGATTAACACGAAAATATCCATCAATTTTCCATATTTATGGTTAAACAAACATTTTAAAAGGATTAGAATCTAAAATTGAGGAGTAAGTCGAACGTCGAATCCCGGCGTGCAAAAATAAATTTTATTTGATTGATTTTTTTTTTCACAATTTAATTAAAAATAATATAAGGTATATTTGCGGCACTTTCCAGAATGGAAGCTACTCTCAGTATTGCCTTGGTTTAAGACCATTATTCAGAATTGAAACATTGCCTTGAAATACTTTTAGCCGTGTTTAGTGACCAGATCTGAAAAGCCAGGTACTCCCAACTTTCCTCTTGCCCATCTCCATCCTGCTTTCACTTCAGCCTCACAACATACCCCAATTGGAGATGCCATTGTCTTACAGGCTCCAGATGCTTGGGACCAGTTGGGACTCTTGTGCGGTATTATATTTCATATTTAACCCATAAACTCTATTTGTTCAGTTTTCAGAACAATTCTATGTATATGTTTTTTTTTTTAAAGAAAGACAAACATTCCCGGGTTACGAATAACCCGACAATTTTTGAAAATCTCCTACTACCACCACTGTAAGCCGAAAATGTTGCTTGAGTCTTTGTTACGGACGTCTTTATCGGAGAAATAGAAGACGAGGAGTGTTGGCTCAACTTCCTCGTTTTCTTTTTTCCCGTGGCTCTGCGGGCATCCTCCCCTGCAGCTGGCATCATAGAATGTTAGCGGAAACGGCTGGGCTACGTATTTACGCTAAAGCACCGTACTATTTCCCCCTCCGCTCCCCGCTGCCGAGCCCACCAGCACCATGCCATGGTGGGCGCTCTGCCGACCAATCAGAATGGAGATAAGCATTTGGTCAGTAGCTTATGTTTTGATATTGTTTTGTGTAATGTTTTTGTTTTGATTTACAGGAGTTCGACCTAACATTTGACGAATAAATGATAATGGAAGGTAGGCCGAACTCCACTTTACATGATTAGATGATAAGTAATGTTGTAAATCTAGTTATAAGTCACATATTTTGAAATCCCCTGAAAATTGTAGGGCCGGGGACCCACGAATATTTTTGTATTTTGTATTATTTGGATAAATAAACATGCTAGAAAGAGATGGTTTTGGTCGGCAGAGAGTACACAGAGGAAATGGTAGCCCCAAAGGTCATAGCGCCCGCCACGCGAATCGTGGCGGAGGTTATGACCTTCGAAACATAATTGATTGAAAGAATAGGGTCGTACCGAAGCCTCCACTTGGTCAAGGAGGGTTTGGCATAAATAGCAGTGCAGCCCCGGTAACCAGGCACTCTAGTACTGAACGCGAAACACTACCCTCCTCTCTGCCAACCGGACCATTTCTCGACGGAAATTCACCTACAATCTGGACTTTAATTTCACGAGACCCAGCGGCTGACATAGACTTACCGGCACCCTATGTTAAAGTCTGTATAAGTGGCGGACACGTCCCTTACAGTCTTGATGGAGGACTTAGCCAGATGAGGAATTGAACACGGAACGCCTGGGTGGGACCCAAACGCGATGCCCACTCAACATATGCTGTATAGATCTTAATCATTGTGTCTCCCTTACTATCATAGTGAGAAACATGATTTAAACAGATTTAAAAAGAGAAGTAAAATGAAGACCTTTATGAAACCAACATTAATAAATTTTTAAAATAAAATTATTAATTATTTTTACATGAAATAACAAAAAGTGAGATGACAATAATGTTTGTAATACATTTGTCTAATAAAATGTGTATGTTTTTTTTTTCATTATCGGTAATTTTAGTTAGAAAAAACATAAGATGAACCATTTTTATGGAAGGCTGAAATTTTTTTTAAATTCAAAATATGATATTTTAAAATACCACCCCCATCCCCATTTCCCACCTCTAAGCAGAATTTTTATGCTTCTTGACAAAATTTTGCACACTTGACATCCAAAAGAAGATGAAAATGACTCTCTATGTGTGATTTCGAAAAACTCTGCATAAACCTAGGCATCGCTAGGACTTCAGCTAGTTTGAAATAAAATTAAATTAAAGTAAATGTAATATTAATATTTTTCCTAAATTTAATATCAAAAGAATAATGTAATTAGCCAAAAATTATTTTTTTTAATGTCATATACATATTATCGAGGCTTCTGACTTACACAACATTGTCATTTTTTGTCTCATCTGTTTTTAAATTATAATATTATCATTATAATCTATAATGATGTAAGGTACTGAGTCCTTTTATATTCATTTTGTATAAAAATTCACTTTCAAATATTTTCCGGTTTACATGATCTAATAAATTTCATTATTCTCGATATGGCATGAAACTCGGTTGAGGCTATTAAATTCTGAACTTCCGATGAGTTCGAGGTCATTAGTATTGTCACTCTCTGTCGTTCATATTTAATACACTTCGATAATGTGTGCTCGACATCTTCAATTTGTTCACATATCTAGCACATTGGAGAATCAGAGAGGCCTATCAAACATAATATTCTTTGTATTAGTGCATGTCCGGATCTTAATCTAAAAAAGATTCTCATTTCCGATCTTTTCAGATTAACCTCAGTGAACCATGGTCTTCTAAATGGTTCGTTTTGGAGCTTTCTGTACCATATTCCTTTATTGGTAGACAACGTTTCAAAATGATTATTCCATATGGAATTTATTATTATTACATATTTATTTTTTGGCAGTAATCTTCAGCGTCTGGCGTCCAGTCATAGATGATTCCATTCACACATGCTCCCTTTGCCAACAAATCCACCTCTTAATTCACATGTATTCCTACATGAGATGGAATCCATTGTAAACATATGGACACATCTTTCTGCTGTAGCCACCTTATTTGTTCAACAATATTGTAGGCTATTTTCCTACAGGGAACTCCTTTCGGAATACTTTTAATATGTTGAAGTCTTCGACCAAGTATACTGTTGAAGTGCACTTTTTGAATCACTTGCCAAAAATTTATATTCCTTTTATATTGAAGGTATTTCAACTCCAGAATGTAAATCTAAAATAAGCTCCGCACAGTAAGCCACGAATATTCAGCAGATAGTAAGTAATAGATTTAAAGAGATAATTGATTAAAATATATAGACAAAAAAAAAATTGATGGGTAAGTATTATATAAATCAAAATATTAAAAAGAAATCTAAGAGAATTTAGATGTAATACAATCTTTGAGGATAATGATAATAATAGTAACCTGTTTGTAACGGCTGTTCTAAGCTTATCAGCCGCATTGTGCAGCGTGAGACAGGACTGGTTGACAGCGCTGCTGCTGACGGACCTGTTCTCTATCTTGGCACCCTCACTGTCGGAGGTATCCGACACATCTGCCGCTGTCTGCCGCAAGATCAGGGGGTCCATGGACAGGAAGCGGTGCACGTGGGCTGCACCTGGAAATATAGTAAAGCATTCTTAAAAAAACTTCACTATATTGCACTATAGATTGTTATTATTAAACTCCAAACACCAATTCTGACCTTCCACATATAAATTAATGGAATTAAAAATCAAAAAGATATACTAGTCTATTGTTCGAAGTACAGAAAGGGAGTTTTTGACAAATCTAGGGAGAATTTGAAATGGCGAAGAATCTAAAGATTTTATTATCTTCTAATACTATTATTAGAAAAACCTTTCACCATTGTAAAATGTATTCTTATCCTTCGTTAGGTTTTCCACAATATTGGCATTAAGGTCGTGAGGTTGTGAGATTGCGTATGATGTGCGATGTGAACACTTTGTGAATTATATTATATTTTTTAAATCAATATAATACAAAATTAAGTAAAAGCATAAATTTGACAGCCAACCATCACTATTGTAAAAATAAAAGTAAAGCAACAACCTTTTTCATAATCTTCATTCTTCAAAGCGGTCTGAACTCCCTCGCTACAAAGCTGAAGATCTATCAGATCGTGAACTCTCTGTTGACACTCGGATACTCGACTCTGAAAAGAATTTAAATCATAATAAAGAAGAAATTCGTGGTAAAATTTGGGCAAAAACTATTGATATTGTGTACTTACCCTGGCTTCATCAAGCTGCCGAACTTTTGCACTAACGTTCTCTGCTAGGTTAGATGTAAATGTAATTCTTTCAGACAGATTGCAAGCGTCGCCTTTGAGGTTTTGTAAATTAGGGAGGGCCTGACTTATAGAACGTAATTTACCTCCCAAATGGCACTGTCTTTGTATTAAAGCTTCGAGAGCGGCGTTCACCTCGTCCTAAAATGAAAATTGAATGTTTGTAAGATATAATTTGTACTTAGATTTAAATTTTTATTTTAAAAAATCATTGAATATTATAGTTACCTCTTCCTTTTCGATTTCCTCGCATGCCTGGCGAATTCCATCTTCATTTGATAAATCATATTTATTTTCATACAAAATTTTTGACATTTCAGATTTGTTGACTTGTCAAAATCATTCGGCTTTAGTGATGCTCATGTATACTTTTTTTGTTCAACATTGATCGTTATTATCGATACTTTTTGAGCTTTCATCGGTATAATTTTTCTAGCGCGTAGTTCTTAATAAACAAAAATTTTAACAAAACAAAAAAACGACTTAAAAAAATGCACTAAAAAGTAAAAAAATAATTTCGTATTCTTCTAGAACTTCATAATCATCTTACTTTTTCTAATCATCAATATGTAGGTACGATTGTTATTTTTGGAGTCGGTGTCAGCAAGTCGCTTGTGCGACACAAGCACATCTCACTTATAACTATGTATGTAGTTACAAACCTACCTTGACTGACACCGACTCTAAAAGTAACAATCGTACCTACATATTGATGATTAGAAAAAGTAAGTTGATTATGAAGTTGTAGAAGAATACGAAATTATTTTTTTACTTTTTAGTGCATTTTTTGAAGTCGTTTTTTTGTTTTGTTAAAATTTTTGGTAAATTTTTGGGATTAGTGTCCATGGTTATTATGAACAATTTTTAGAAAAAAACTTAAGATTCGCCATCACTATAAAAGGAAACTTTTTGCATCACGGCCGGCGGAAAATAATGCATTTTAATTTTCAATGTCGTTAAATAAAATTTCACCTCGCGAAACGATACTACCACAGCCCGCCCGCCATTTTGTCACTGTTATGTCAAACAAGAGCAGATACGATTGTAGCCGACTTCGTGGGATATACCTATGATAAAGCGCGTAATTATGAAATTTGTCTAGCGGGCTTGTGTATGTTACCTTTACTTTAAAAAACAGCCTACGTTTTTGAATGGTTTGTTTGGCTACGCAGGGTTTGTTTAGCGGGCTTGTGTATGTTATCTTTGCTTTAAAAAACAGCCTTCGTTTTTGAATGGTTTGTTTGGCTACGCAGGGTTTGTGTAGCGGGCTTGTGTATATTATCTTTATTTTAAAAACATTCCAGGAATTGAATGGTTTACAGTGACAAAATGGCGGGCGGGCTGTCGTAGTATCGGTTCGCGAAGTGAAATTTTATTTAACGAAATTTAAAATTAAAATGCATTATTTTTCGCCAGCCGTGATGCAAAAAGTTTCCTTTTATAGTAATTAAGGCGAATCTAAAGTTTTTTTCTAAAAATTATTCGTAATAGCCATGGACACTAATCCCGAAAAATTACCAAATTTTTGTTTATTTTTGATTTTTAGTGAACCTAAAGTACACTAGCTAATTTGTCTGAATATGGGTAAACCTAGTAAACGTGCTGCTCATATGAGACAGACATAATTTGACCATAACGTCAAATTAAGAGATTCGGCCGAGTTTTGTTAATTTGTCATGGATCCGATAATCAGAACCTAACCAAACTCTCATCAAATTACCCTTGAAGTACATCCTTTCCAATTAAAAAAGAATCATCGAAATCAATTGGCGTGATATTGAGTTATTCGTCCATTTGTCGCGCACATACTTAATGCAAATTTAAGACTTATATGATTTTCTCATGGATCCCACTATCGGAACTGGACCAAATTAAAATGGGACCACACAGAAAGCACCAGCTTTCAAATAAAAAAGAATCATCAATATCGGTTCACCCAGTCAAAAGTTCTGAGGTAACAAACATAAAAATAAAAATTTAAAAAAAATACAGTCTAATTGAGAACCTCCTCCTTTTTGAAATCGTTTAAAAAAACTCACTTATTACTTTACAATAAATTAATTATATAACTTTAACCTCCTCGGGCTCAAGACTAAGATTTTTTAAGTTTATAATCGTTTGTATGGTTTATATTTTTATACACATATTATTATTTTTTCTACACTCCAGCATATCATGTTGACCAATTGATTACAAAAGGTATGTGTAATGGGTGGAATAATATGATTCCTAATGGTACGCAATACTGAGGCCAACTTCCAATTTCAAGCGTTTGGATGATTATTGTGTGGAGGGATAATTCGTGCGTTGGAAGTTTGAGTTGGAAGATTGGAATTCGAGTTGACCCTGGATCGCCTCCGAGGCGAAAATGGACTCAACTTCCTTATTGTTGAAATGAAGTGCAATGTTCATAATCTGTGCCTAAAAGTGCAGCGGTTAGTGGAATAATTACCCTTTTTTTCAGCACGAAAACTAGTGAAAATTACATTATCCCCAGTTTTGCTTTATATAATCCAGTGCTAAGTGTTAAACATATTAGTTGCCGGTGGCGTAAATATGAACTAACGCTATAACTTTGAATTTTATTCCGGTAATCGCACTTACTATGATTATGTCATAGAAGACAGCGCACTCCCTTTTCGCCAACTTATACGTGTAAAGCGTCGATGACACAGGGCTAGTTTACAAGCTACTATCTGGGAAATTCACTATCTGTTAGTAAACTCGCCCAGTGTCATCGTGTCACTTGCTAACTAGCAGCAACTAGCAGATTGTTGACAATCTACGAAAAAAAGTTGAACGGTCGTCAACTTTACTCGCCTACACGCTTGCTCCGCTTGCTCGTGATTGGTTTATTTACGTTTCCAACATGGCTTCCGATAAACAGCTGATTTCAACTGTCAGAAATCTGAAGAATTAGTTCACGCAGGCGTCGTTATTCTTGTTACTGGCGCTAAAAGCGACCTCAGTTTCCTACACTTCTGAGCGAGTGGACGGTTTTGTGTGTCATCATGACAATCTCACTCGCCGATTTACCCGCTTTTAAAACTTAGTATATAGTAGCTTGTAACTCGCCGTGTGTCATCGAGGCTTAACAATGTATTTTACTGATGGTGAAAAACCGCTCCGGTTTGAATTTATCAGGTACCTACCGGGAAACAGTGTTGCCAATTTAATAAATGGCCATCTTGATTTTTCTGACAGTCGTCTAACGGGGTAAAATGGTAAACATAAAACATCTGAGATCTGTGACGGCAATATTTTTAGTTTCCAGTGTAAATTTCAGCGTATCTTCCATCAAGGTCTAACAACAAACCCTGTCTCAATTTTAAACAAGGGACTTGTATGTGTTTCACTGTGTCGTCGAAACAAAATCAAAGGTAAGCAAATAATGCTCTCAAAATACATGTAAATGTCGAACAAGGTTCCGCCTATTCTTATGAATATTACATGTCATGTTTCGTGCCAACAATATCAGTTTTTGTATTCTAAATTCGTTAATGTTTTGTAATGCTGCAATCTTTGATAATTTTAGACCACATTCTTAACAGAAAACGCAGTATTTTAGACCTATTGAGTAATTCTTTGATGTTATGATTGAGATGAAAGAGGGTATCCATTTTCTCTTTCATTTTGATCTTCACTTGTTTGTGAAAGCTGGGAATTGGTTGTGGTTTGTTGTTTGAAAGGTTCGTATTGTGTTTAGATTGACTCTGTGTGGGGCTGGACCTCTCCCCCGCTGCGTCTGCAGCTGGGACACTCCCGAGCCCATAACACGTAAGTGTTTATTTAGTTAGTTATTATTATTGTTACTTTCTACCATTATCATTAGTATCTATCATTGCATGCATCTATGCTCATTATCCACATAGGTTGCCAGCTAGTCAGTGCAGCATTTCTGTACACATTTTATTCTTCATCCGGATGTAATGTTTTGTGATTTATTTAGTTGCTTTATTTCTTTTTCCACTAACTGTATATTTACCACTGTTTCAAGTGGTGTTAGCGGTTAGTTTTTATGCAGTTAGTCCACCTCACGGATAATACGGAATGTTCGTGTTGTCGAAGTTTGATGCACGGATGATACGGAATGTTCCTTTTTTAACTAATAGACAATCAAATATGACATTTGTCGGAAGTACCAAATTTTAAAATCATCCATCTTATTTTATTACCATCTTTTAAAATAAATTCTCTAAAATAAACTCGCATTTCATCATACTTTTAAAAAACATCCCAGGTTTTGAATGGTTTGTTGGCAAAGCCGGGTTTGTCTAGCAGGTTTGTGTAATTATTTTAATACATTTCTTTCCATGTTCTACTGTTATAAATACAGGTACAAATTTGTCAATGATGCATTCACTTTGTTTTATGCAAAAATATTTTTTCTATGATTGGCAGCATTGTCTATGAAATGTTAAAATAAAAACAATGGAAAAATAATGGCGTTACCGCGAGAGTGAATTAATTTTAACAAAATTAAAATGTTAAATGCATATTTTTTGCATGTTTTTGGTCTCCCCCGACATAAATACATACTCACTTTTCGTAATAATAAAGCTAAATCTAACTGTTTGGATAAAAAGTATTCCGTATTAACGAGTAAGCGGTTTAATGCATAAATAATGAAACAGTTTCCAATGTTACATGGCAAAATTCTATCAAGTATTTCGACAAGTTTAATTATACGCCTCGATACTAAAATGGTCGGTGCGAAATAATATTTATTGGATTTATGCCAGTTAATTTTGTAATTAATGTATCACATCTTGAGCTTATCCACTTCCAGGGTTCCCTCTATTCTTTCTATTTGGTTCTATTCTTCCCATTTGGGTTGTATGGCCATTGAAATCGAGATACCGTTAGAACTTAACATTGTGCCATTTGCGAGTTTGTCCTTTCAGTTACGTGTACCGTGTTCAGGGTTGGCCCTGATTTAAACGGCACCTGACCCTAGTAAAAATCTCAAGGATGCTATGTTAGGTTATTATCAGTGTCTTATCAAATCGGACTGGAGTGGAATGCTCAAAACGCACCTACACAGTACCGGCCTTGCCTATGATTTGTGAATATTAGAATGTCATATTCAACATGAAAGCCAATCGCGTCTGAAGATATTATAATTCAAACAGTCATCTGCAAGTTGTGCCACATGTCCAATGTAGATCCACTTGAGGTCAGATATCATAATGACAATATTGGCAACTTTTGACATGCTCCACTCATTCGTCATTCTATTCAGAACATGACCACCATTCAGAATCGAAAGTTGCTTTATAAGACGTTAATCATGTTTAGTGACCAGATATGAGTAGGTACTTCCCAACCTTCCTTTTCTCCATATCCTTTACCTCCCCACATATTTCAACTTCACAACATATTCCAATTGGTGATGTATTAGTCCCACTGGCTCCACACAGCTCGGAGCGATTGGGAATCTTATGCAGCATTCTCGGTAAAAAAACATGCATCGTTTTACGTGACTCGGCTCTATTAATAATAATAATGTTTTATTCCAGGATGTGGGGAGAATAGTGCAATCCCACACGTCCCATATAGTTCACCACTGTGTTGTCGGAGGCCATTAGACACATTCTGGCACCAGTGACCCTCTCATCAGATCGGCGAATTCAGGCAGTCGTAGCTCCGTAAACATTGTCGATGCGCTGCTGTACCTTCTGTATCCAAATTTAATTCTCCATGTGTTATTATATTGGATCCGGAGTCGTTCCAATTTATTCTAGATTCTTTTATATCAAACATAAGTACCCCCCACACGTAGGTTCGGAGCGGGACGTGCCCCGTGCCACTTCAGGCCGCCGCACAGAAAAGTAAAAACCGAATGTAAGATAACAGTTTACAGCCCAGTTCACTGTGAGTCTTTTCTGCACGGCGGCCCGAAGTGTCGCGGGGCACGTCCCACTCCGAACTCTACGTGTGGGAGAGACTATACTCATTTCGGTTGTCTGAAATGTTGTGTGTGATGTGAAAAATTTTCAAAATTGATACTTATGATTGGGTGAATTCAGACACCTGATGAAACAGTTACCTACCTATAATCAGAATTTATTTTTATTTGATTAATAATTCTACAGATGAAATATGTATTTATTTTGTTTAAATTTTTGAAGGATGAATTCTCCAGTTTACTAACTTGATAATTTGAAAGGTAAATTTCTGACATCTTTCTTCTTCTTCTTCTTGTGCCCTGTCCGTTCAACGGATGTTGGCTATCATGTTGGCCATGCAGACTTTGTTTACTGCGACCCGGAACAGCTCTACGCTAGACTGGCCAAAGCACTGTCTCAGGTTTTTCAGCCATGAGGTTCTCCTTCTCCCAGGGTCCTGTCTTCCGGCAATCTTTCCCTGCATTATGAGATGCAGGATCTCATACTTCTCTGGATGTCTCATCACATGTCCAAGAAATTGAAGTTTTCGGATTTTTATAGTTTTAATTACTTCCTTTTCTTTATTCATCCGAACCATAACATCTTCATTCGTAACCCTGTCCATCCAGCTTATTTTAAGTATTCTTCTGTAGATCCACATCTTGAATGCCTCAAGTCTCCTAATTAGTTCTTCAGTAAGGGCCCATGCTTCCATTCCATAAAATAATATTGAAAACATGTAGCATCTGACCATTCGCATCTGACCTCCTGTGTGGAGCTCATGTAAAAAAAAAAAGAAAAATTCGCATTCGTAATCCAAGGTTGAGATCACGATTGCAGAAAATTTTTTTCATGCGGATAAAGGTTGCATGAGCTTGTTCAATGCGGCATTTGATTTCAACCGAAGGATCCCGTCTATCATTTACATTGTAAAGTAATGTATCGTGTATTATTGCAGTGCAATGGGCGAGATGGGCGTGTGCGAGGGCCCCCCCTCGCCGGCGCGCCTGCCGCACTCCTCGGAGAAGCACCCCCGAGCCACCCTGCAGGAGCTCAACGTGCTGCGGCGACACCGTGAGCTCTGTGACGTCGTTCTGAACGTCGGCAACAGGAAGATATTCGCACATCGGTAATTACTCTTATCTCCGCTTTGTTTTAGTTGTTTCCATGACAAAACAGAGCAGTGACAAAACTGAACATTGTTTGATTATGAAAGATGCTTTCGTTTAAGGGACCGATGATTTTTACAATCTCTCAGTAATAGTAAGGAGAAATGCCGTATTTTAAGCCACAATTCTGCTTGTGTCAATTTAAAATGGCAATTTTTTTTAAATGTGGTTGTTGATGTTAATTGTTTAATTCTATTTACTGAAACTATTGATTTCAGTAATGTGTGCTTTACGGGGGTCAGTGATTCCAAATATTGGCATCGAATATCATACTTTTGGTTGTAGATAATATTTTATGCATAATTCATATTAATGAGCCAATTTTTTACCCTCCGATGACATTAAATTATTGGCATTTAACAAAAAAGACATTAGAAAAAAGCTACAAAAAACAATTGTAATTGTCATAATGTGCCTTGTCCATTTTATTAAATACATGCAAATAATACATATTAGTTTTTTCTGTTCATGAGTATAACTACATAATACTAGACGTGGGCAAAATTGAATGACCGAATTAAATGAATAAATTCAATCTTTTGACACACTTGATCTGATTCTCAATTTCAAAAGGAATTGATTCTTCATTCCTTACCTTTGGCCTTGTATCGTACGATTTTTAACGGCAACATAAATGTTTAGTTTCCATTTATTTTCCTGTTAAATTATTTCAATGAATAATGTGTTCCGTAAACGATTTAAATGTTATAATGTTTCATAGGTATTTAAATATTATTCAATGGGCGGCGCGCCGCGAAGTTGTCGACGGTATTGTGAACGACTCGTATCCCGCTACCGCCGGCTGCCGTTCTAAAAACTCGTAGATCAAAACGCGGCCGCGATTCAGCCGAATTGTCCGAGCGTCCCTTTCACGCAAGGAATTAATCATTTGTCGTAGTCAATATTGTCCTAAGGTCCCCGCGCGTCCCGTCCTGTCCGCGTCCCAGGTACTCGTAGCTAGTCTGTCGCTATCGGAAATTGTCCGAAGCGCTTTATTCACGAATTAAAACTAAAGTCTTTTTCACTTGTGACGTTATTGTCTCTAGTTAGTCTCAGACCCAGACATAACGTCAGATGTCATCGTCTTACATCGTTCCATGTCAATCTCGGCTCGGGTCTATCCGAAACGCAGCTCGCTAGTTGAACAAGTCACTGTGGGGTAAGACACAAGACACTAGTCAAAAGTTACCAATTCATTCCTCATGCCGGCCCTTAATCCGTCCGTGCGGTTCACCAATTCCTCGGCGGGCCAAGCCTTCCATTTCATTACATAGTTTGCCGAAAACTTTCGACATTGAATCCGAACATCGCGGCATCGGCTAGAAAAGGGAGAAGCAAAAATAGTGCACTTGTTATCGTTTTTTTGGCACGTATGAAAGATATTGGAATACAAGTACCGTAGATCTTGGGTAGATGTAATATGTAAATTTGCATATATTATAAGGCCAATCAGTTGTTGTCAGCTGTCATAAAATACTTTTAAGTTTAATAAATAAAATAAGTAAAACTTTAGTGGTGAAACAAAAAACTGTTTAATTTAAAGATTTAATTGCTAGCTCTAAATATATTTTACATACGAAAAATATAGATACTAAAAAAAGACAAACACATACACTAATAGGATTTAGCCTGCTTTAGCCTGCGAGATAATGAGATAGAATAATCGGTCCCCTCTTTGTGTGGTACTTTGTAGCCTCCCCACTTATTGTGATTTGAAATGAAACAAAAAAGCGACACTACAAAGAGACAAACACATTAATCTATAGGTTTTAGCCTGCGAGATAATGAGATAGAATAATCGGTCTCCTCTTTGTGCGGTGCTTGGCATCCTATCAGTCTCCTCTTTGTGCGGTGCTTCGTAGCCTCCCGGTCTCCTATGCGGTGTTTCGTAGTCTCTCCCCATTCATTCTAGTTTTTCATATTTTTTTTTTTTTTTTGGAAATAAAGGAATGAATAGAAGGAATCAATTCAAAAGGCCGGGGGAATCAGATTGAATCTATTCACTCCTGGGAATCATTCTGCCCACGTCTACATAATACGTTAAGTAATTATTTGTAAGTTTGAGGACTGCTCATATTAAAGGCAATGAATCGATGAAATCATTGAAGCCTTGTGAATCATAAAGCCTTTCCTATGCAAATTGTAAGTGAGTGTAGATATTTTTATGCAAATCCAAAAGCCTACTTTGATTGCCTAGAAATTTAAACTTATCTGAATGCGATATAATTTATGGAGTTGAATTTCCACAGAAGTATTGAAAGATTTCGAAAAACAAATTGGCCTGACTTAAAAAGGTATCATAACACAGTTATTTGTTTCGTTTAAACACTAAATTAATCTTTAAACTTCCAAATCCCAGGGTCATCTTATCAGCATGCAGTCCCTACTTCCGCGCCATGTTCACCGGAGAGCTGGCCGAGTCCCGACAGACAGAGGTCACCATTCGGGATATTGATGAGAATGCTATGGAGCTGCTCATAGACTTCTGTTACACTTCGCACATCATGGTTGAGGAGGGGAACGTTCAGACACTCTTACCCGCTGCATGTCTATTACAGCTTGCAGAGATACAGGTGATTATTGAATGATGCTTTCTGTCCACGTAAAAAATTTCCTCATCCAATAGAAGTCTGATGTTAATACCAAAACTTTGTCCTGCTTCTTGTAACTTGGTTTTAACCCCTCTTTCTGTAAAATGTTTGATTTATGAGAAAATGCGGAGGATTCTAGCATTATCAGCGATGTGCCTATACATATAATTCATGTTGTGTTTTATTGATGTTACTGAAATTGACAAGCATCGTAATGTGAGTTTCATATGTAAATTGTGACATTCTTTTTTGTTTCTTTCAGGATATATGCTGTGAATTCCTCAAGAGACAACTGGACCCCACCAACTGCCTTGGAATCCGAGCATTTGCCGACACACACTCCTGTAGAGAACTTCTGCGCATCGCCGATAAGTTTACACAGCACAATTTTATGGAGGTAATTTAAAAGCGTGCCGTTATTTTTCTATTTAACATGTCATGGTTCTTTAGCCATCAGGGAAATAATATGTATAAAAAGAATTTCCATTATTTGTTTATTTTGTGGGCGGTTAACGAATTAAAAATGTGATCCATTCTAGAAACTTAGTTGCAATTAATTTAATTTGGAACGTGGTTCTTAGACTCTGCAAAACATTAAGCCCTTTCAATCCAGTACCCGCTCGTGAATACCCACCATACTATTTGCTAGTGCCCGCCATACTAGCAAAATAGTATGGTGGGCACTCATGTGCGGTGGGTGGGTGCTACGCGTATGAAGCTCGAATCACTTGTAAGTAACTCCATGTACGAATTCGCTAAGGAATCGACTTAAAACAAAGACAAGAAAGTAAAGTTTGCTATGGTTTGCTTTGCAGTCATTGTGGGGTTTTTCTAAGCAGGGTCTTCAGTTTATATCGATTCCTTATCCTTACTGACTCAATGGGACAACGAGCTGATTTTCTTGGGCATTAACTATGTAACAATTTCTAGACATTTTGCAAACTTAAACTAAAACTCAGTTTAAAATTTGCAAGTGAAGATGTATCGAAAACGGTAGCAGATAAATAAAATAAATTAATTAACAAATGTACATGTGAAATAAAACTTTTCAAAACAAAATGTCCTAATGTGTCATGAATCCATCTCAAAACTACTGTTTTTTTTTCAGGTTATGGAGAGTGAAGAATTTCTGTTGCTGCCTGTAGGACAATTAGTGGACATAATCTCGTCAGATGAACTGAATGTTAGAAATGAAGAGCAGACCTTCAACTCGGTTATGTCCTGGGTTAAATATAATGTAGCAGAAAGACGCCAGCATTTAGCACAAGTAAGCATCATTCCATAATAAATGTTAAAATCCTCTTCTAATTTTGCAAATTCACTTTGTGGCACCATTTTATTAATGCAATAATTAAAAACACTTTGCTTTTACCACAATAAACTTTATTAAAAAGTCGACATGTTTCAAGAACGATGTTCTCTTCATCAGGACATATAATGTACTAAAAAAATGATCTAACATAGAAAGACAGGCGTGGGTAGAAATGGAAGTAGTGGGGGAGGAGAGAAGTGGAAAGGGGAGGTGCTTAGAAGATCAACAAGGGGGAGAGGTGGAAAGGGGGGGTGCTTAGAAGAACAAAGACAAAAATTACAATGAAAATATGTTTAAGATAGGGTTATTCACAAAATTAATTTGATTGTTAATAATACTTACCTACCTTTCCACCTCTCCCCCCCTCCCCCTTGTTGATCTTCTAAGCACCTCCCCTTTCCACCTCTCTCCTCCCCCACTACTTCCATTTCTACCCACGCCTGTCTTTCTATGTTAGATAATTTTTTTAGTACATTATATGTCCTGATGAAGAGAACATCGTTCTTGAAACATGTCGACTTTTTAATAAAGTTTATTGTGGTAAAACAAAGTGTTTTTAATTATTGCATTGTTAAAATCCTCCTTTTTTTTCCCCCTTTTTAAGTACCTACTTACCTGCTTTTTACAACTTTCAACTGATGTGTTGATTTTGTATTATGTGCAATATTTTGGCCAAGTTTGTGTTTCAGCCAATTGTCTATTGGTGGTAAGATGTTGCAAAGCAAGGAATTCGGTTTTTGAAAATCAGAAAAGCAAATTAATTTTAGGATTAGGGCAATTGAAATAGCTTTTGTGATAGTGATCAGATCTGAATTGGAATGCCAGTTCCACTAGCACATGGAAAACCATTTGGAAAATACATTTTCATTTTTATATTCGTGAGAGATAATTTACTACATTTAAAATTGCTTTCAGGTCCTTCAACACGTACGCCTCCCCCTCCTCTCTCCCAAGTTCCTGGTGGGCACGGTGAGCTCCGACTTGCTGGTGCGATCAGACGAGGAGTGCCGGGATCTGGTGGATGAGGCCAAGAACTACCTGCTGTTGCCCCAGGAGCGGCCGCTGATGCAGGGCCCGAGGACCAGACCACGGAAACCCACGAGAAGAGGTACCCATTACTTAAGCCTTTCACCGTGGTGCATTCTGCATTGAAACTATTTTGTAAATGAGTCATTCGTAAGACTTTTCTTGACTTCAAGAGACAAGGAAAAACTAGTTCTTATATTTATCTTATGTCGTCGCTCGTATTATAACACTGCATAATTTATTTAATGTGGGTTTTCAGGAGTAACAAACAATCGCTTAGTTTTTTTATTTATTAGAAACAGCATAGCTTTGAAAAAAAAGGGTCAACTAATATTTACAGTTCAGTTATTTGGAGAAGTATGTTTATTAGAAATATTTCAACATGTGAAAATTCAACCAGGACCGAGGTCAAATCAATATACGCTGTAGATTTTTATCGTTAGGAAAGTCAGTTTCCGCTTTACTTGTATCGAAACCAAATTGGAGTATGGGTCACGATCCTCAGCAATGAGGAACTGACTTGAGAAGAAAAGTGTTCAGTACTTTTTAACCTGTCAATGGCCCGCAAATTCCAGGAAAAATACGGAAATTTCGTAACAAAACACGATTTTGAATTTTGAATTAAATGTTTTGTTCATTAATTTTGAGCTATTGTATATTTCATTGACTGAAACACATTCCTAGAACAATAAACTATGTACCAAAACAACATTACTTGCGTTAATTACGTAAATTAATAGGTTTTATGATGTTTTAGTCGAGGAACACGCGTCAATATTGACAGCTTCAATTTGCGCCAAAAATGACATTTCGATTCCACAGATAAAAATTATTTAAAAATAATCTGGTGTTGTCAGGTGAATGAAACTAGTGGCTATATCATCAATGATGTTGGCGCAAGCGATTCTGACCTTGTTTTCATACAAATTCTGTACATAGAAGGGTCAAAATCGCAGACAAACTTTTTTATTTCGAAATATTTTTTTCGCGCATGCGCAAAAGCTGCGCGCAAATGAGCGTGTCCGGCCGATTACAGGTTAAAGCACCATGAAAAAGTGCCGCAGTCGAACAAAAATCCCAAGTAAACTTAGGATTACAACATAAAATAGAAAATGCTATGTTTTTTTTTCATTCTGAAATATCCATAATATCCATAAGATGTATGCCGTAATAGAAATGCTCAGCGAGAAAAAAAAATCCATTTTAATGTCAAACAAAAAAATGCTGTCGTTTTTATCATTCTGAAATTTATCAGACGTACACGGTACCTGGAAACTAGTGGTACAAGCAGGACATTAGGACATCTAACAGCTTTGTCTTTTCGTTGATATTGTATTAACCTTTTCTCTGCGTCAAAAATATGTGTCACTTCGTTCACACGCGGGGCTATTTATCACTAATCTAATTTATGGCTTTAAACAATAATCACGAGTGGATTTTAATATTTGTTTTAAAAAATAAATCACTTATGTCTTGAAGTATTTTTTCAAGTGTAAATAAACATTCGGTTTATCAATGGAACTCTATAAATCTTCGACACTTATTTCAGTAGTGTTATGAATACGTTTGGGTCAGGCCGCCATATTAATATTTCAAGGTCAACACAATAAGCATATCAACATACCGGAGTACAGCTCTTCAACTGTGGTGCGATGTCTCGATTGGCTGGATGAATGAAATATTGACACACACTTCAAAAAGGGCCGTATAATAAAAACAACTGCAGCTTCGTAATTGTAATATTCGTCACATTCACTAAGTTGGAAATCATAATCTATTTCTAAAGTTGCCTAATTATTTCGTCGTCATTAAGACTACGACCCGACATTTTGTATGTTGGTAATAAAAATAATTTCAATTATTGATAAAAATTCAAGCGTCTTCAACTTTTCGTAAAGAGTTATAAAATCACTACACTTGATTGTCCACTAAAAACACTCTGAATCACTTATTTTTGTTTAAAAAAAAAATCTAATACTGATCAAATTTTATATTTCTACCACAGTCTGAAAGTATATTTATAAAAAAAACTTATTTTTAAATATGATAAATCAGATAAATGTCCACGTTTATCACAATAGTTCACATCGACAAAAAAGGAAAAATTAATTCGATATAATAATGTATTACTCGGCGAGCCTCTTCGCTTGAGAATCTTACGAGTGCTTATGAGAGGCGCCTGCGCAGTAGCGTGTGTAAAGACGCGGGAAGAATTCAAACTGATTCAATTTTCGCTCTGAGTTGGGAGGTCCCTTCAAATCTCTGTAACTCTGATTAGAATACGTATTACGGATAAATATCGCAAGATGTCAGTAGGGTAAGGATTTGAGAATTTTTAGGAGTATAAATTTTACCATATTCAAGTATGTTTCGTATACATAATGCCGGAGAAACTTCGCGGCGCACAGACGCGCCGCCCGCGTACAGGGCATGTACGGGGTGGCGTAGTGGTGCGCTTCCCGCAGGGAAAGGGTTAACTGAGAAATGTAAAAATTCCCTTTAACCGTTACTGATCTGGAGGTATCTAACACATAATGTAATAATTTTGTTGAGCCAAAAATGATCTAATTAAGGACTATTTTATTGATCATCATTTGTCATATTGCAATTCTAGGAATCTATCGCGGAACCCATTTTGGGAACCGCTGAATTAAAACAAATGTCATGTCAGCATTGTACACTTGGCCATTGGAGGAAGTGAAAATGTTGAATGATTTATTGACACCTTTCATCATCATCAAACATCAAAAGAGTTGCAAGGTGATGTTTTATTATTAACATGTAAGCAAACATGCATCGACGGCGTATCATAAATGGGTCAGCTGTTCTGATTGATTTAATTTCCTTACTAAGCAGTGGAAGGCTTATAAATGTTGCATTTACTACATATCTGAATATGATAACGGAAATGTATGTAATCTGTCATTGTATTCAATTCCTAGGAAATGTATGTATATATATTCCTAGATTTCATACATTTCCGGTAACATATATATATTTAGAATTATTTATGTTTACTTTACATTTTATCCTATTTCCTAGTTGATTCAATAATTTCTAAACATAATCTAATAATTATCCACACATTTTATTTTAGTTTTGGAGTAACTAATGAGTAAAAACTCAAATTATAATATTCAATCTTAAAAGACTACATTAATGGATAACTGCCAATGGACCGCACATGCGACAGATCATGCACAGATCAAATTAAAAGAATCTTAAAAAAAAAAACAAATATATTTTGTTCACTGTTCTTTTTTTTTTACATGAGCTCACACAGGAGGCCTTAGGGAAAATAATTTCCCTCAGGGCCTACATCATCTTTGGGGATGCTGTGTGGAGGGTTTTTTTTTTGAGGAAAGGATGGATAGGAGAGTTCTGGGAAGGAAAAGGGTTTAACTTCTAATGGGCCGGAGACGCGCGGGCACGCGCGTATTGTGCGCATGCGAGAGAAAATAATTTGAAAAAATATCAAACGAAAAATGTTTGCGATTGTGGCCCTTCTATGTACAGAATCTGTATGAAGAACAGGGTCAGAATCGCTTGCGCCAACATTACACCATAAGATGTATCAAAATTTCATTCACCTTGCAACCCCAGAATATTTTTAAACGATTTTATCTATGACATAGAAATGTCATTTTTGCTGCGAATTTTAGCTCTCAAAATTGATGCGTATTCCTCGACTAAAACATCGTAAAACCCATTAATTTACGTAATTAACGCAAGTAATGTTGTTTTGGTACATAGTTTATTGTTCTAGGAACGTGTTTCAGCCAATAGAATATACGATAGCTCAAAATTAATCGACAAAACATTCAATTCAAAATTCAAAGTGGTACCTTTTTAGTGAAATTTTGTGAATTTTCGTGAAATGGCGTGGCCACCCAGAGGTTAAGGGGTGGGTAGGAATCTGGGGTTCAGTGTGTCCTGGTCATCCGCCTTTAATACCGAGACAAACCTCACCCCATGAACCCGGGCACCCCTGCTAAATCACCAAACGTAGCGAACCACTTGGGGTGACCTATGGCACCTAATGTCCAATTCATCCGTAGGGGAAGTACTGTTTGCGGTGGGCGGATGGTGCTCCGGAGACGCCATCGCCTCGGTGGAGCGCTTCGACCCGCAGACGTCGGAGTGGAAGATGGTGGCGCCCATGTCCAAGCGACGCTGCGGAGTGGGGGTGGCAGTGCTCAATGACCTGCTGTATGCCGTGGGGGGGCACGACGGACAGAGCTACCTCAACAGTATTGAAAGGTAACCATTTTATTGTCAGTTTATTGAAATAAAAAAATGTGGTTGTTGTCGTTGGTTCCATGACAAAATAGAACATTGAAGAAAAATTAAGAACTAAAAACCCTAAACTAATCCTACCAATTTTTTTTTGTCACTTTTCCTGTTTTGTCACTGTTCCATTTTATCCGGTTACTGTGGTTGTCACCCGTAAAGAAAGAAAATGTAAAAAAAAAAAACAGCTTTGTTTACCCGTTAATGATACTCCTTTCTACTTTTTTTTGTGTTACTGAGAGTACAAGAAAACCCTGTATCTGACCAGCAGTAAATCTAAACCTAGCTCCTAATTAACAAGTTACAAGTACAGCAAATGATTTTATAGAGGACACTGTGGAAAAAAGTTTCTCCAACAAGCTTAGAACACCCGCCCGTATTCTCCTCTTACCCTCAAAGATACTGCACCCAGTGTGTAGTGACGTTTATTAATTCCGTTTAAATTTGGACTTAGATTTCAATTGGACATTGTTCTTTTAATGTTTTTTTGTTTCATTCTTCAGTTTCATAACAAAAACAAAATTATTATCATTTATTTTTTGATCCATCTAATACACCACTACACAAACAAAGGTCTGCAACCGGTCAGCAACGTAAGCAGATATACGCGTTAAAATGACAATAGCAGTCAAGTACAATAAGCGTGTTTATACGTCAACGCCTGTGTCTCCACAGAAATCGTTGTAACTCCGTTATTGTTTTAGTGACATCCCTAAAACAAAAAGTAAAAGGTCGATAGTGGATCAAGCCGTACATCCCTATCAAGTTGTCCATAGAAATACATAAAAAGACCTATTCTGTCAGACATATTTGACACATATTTTACCCGCCAAACGCCTATGGGCCAAATCGCCTACATTGTTAATTTTTATTAAATATTTTTATATGAAATGATAAAAAAGTGAGGTGACAAAATTGTTTATTATACATTTATACAATAGAATAAGTATTGTTTTTTACATAATCCGTGATTTTAGTACCGTTTTCTCATAAAAACATCACGTGAGTCATTTTTACATTTTTTTTATGTTTCCATTCTAAATTTTAATATTAATATTTATTATTTGACGTGTTTTTTTTTGCTCTGCAGTATTATTTTTATATCACGGAACCCTTCAGTGCAATCTCTTTGAAAATGTGTCAAAATATGCGATTTAGTTATAGCTTCATAATTTGATTACGAAATTTGGTTTTGCATAGTTGCAACAGTGGTAAAAATGACAAAGTTTGCAAGTGAATTCGAGTGAACACAAAGGATTTGACTCAAAGGCCTGACATCAATACTGAAGATAAGATCCACCTTACTTTTGTTAATAAATATTAGTTGATGGCGTAGATTGTTTATATAACATAATATTTCAGAGCATTGAACTCGGATACCAACATAAACAAACCACTTAAAGAGACGTTCTTGAATTTTTTTTCTTAATTGTTTGTTTTTTTCCAGTCGGCCTGATTTTAAAATATTTATTTTAATTGTTTATGTTCATGAAATGCTTGTTGATGCGTTTAGTCCCCGTATGAGGTCTTTTTAGTCCTGCAGAGATTATTTTGATAATTTCAAGTGGGTCTTTTGTCATTACATTTCAGAGGGTGTCCCTTGTATTATACACGGAATTAACAGAGAAGTTATATATTTTTTAATTTTCATGGTTAGGTTCTTATTTTATTTTATTTAGATATTGCACGGTCTTCAGATCCAGGAGAAAAGAGGAATACATATGGCTGGTGTCAGAGTTCATGCACTGAAATAAATCCCGACTTACAGCATTAAGTGCAATCCGAAAGCTTGTCTGATCTGATTCGAATATCCAAGAATAAGAAAGAAAAGGCTAGAAGAAATAAGTAGAGACAGGAAAAACCAAGAAGAGCCACGAATAGGCAGGGGAAAGTATGAAGAACTAAGAAAATCTGTAAGTTTGAAAAAAAGGCTAGAAACGCCACGATAAGAAAAAAAGTCGAGATGAAGCAAGAAAATGTCAGCAGAGACTAGGAGAGCCAAGAAAAGTCAAGCGAAGCAAGAAGGAAATTGAGGAAGCAAGATAAAACCAGAAGAATTAATAAAAAAAAAAAAATAATAATAACAAAGCAAGAAGATGAAAGCAGAGACTACGAGATCCCAGAAGAGCCATGAAGATGCAAGAAGCAAGTAGACAGTAGAAGAACCAAGAAGTTTGCAAGAAGATGCAAGCTGAGACTAGGACAGCCAAGAAGAAGCTAGAAGAAGCCAGAAGAACCAAGAAGCAGAAAAAATGACTGGTGGAAGCAAGATAATGCAAGAAGTGGAACGAAAATAATTAATAAGTCAAGAAGAACCAATAAGAGCCACGACAATAAAATAATAAACAAGAAGAGACTGGTAGAGGCGCAAAATTAAAGAAGGGAGTAGCTGGAAGCAGAAGAAGTGGGGAGCGTAAAGAAGTGGGAAACGAGAAACCAACGTTCAATCATCTCCTTTGTTCCTGCACCTACGCACTGGTAGATTAAATTCCCCAAGAAGATGCAAGAAAAGCCAGACATGGTTATCCAAGAAGGATGAATAAAATTCAAGAAGAGTCATATCGAGCCAAGGAGATACAAGATACGAGAAGACACAAGATGATATAAGACAGGCTAAGAAGAGACAAGAAGAGATTGGAAGAGACAAGAATAGACAAGAAGAGTCGGTTAGAAGATTCAAGATGAGCCAAGAAGGGACTAGAAGATGCAAGAAGAAGCAGTGGAGGTAATCCACCTCTTACCCGCCCTGGTATAAGTAACTGATGGTTACTCCTTCAAGGCTCTCGCAAGATTCTAATTTTTTTGATTAAACGAAGCTACATTTATTTATTTTGAACGAATCTAGACCTCCAGTGTCCATGCATACGTTGTTAGTAAGCAGTATGCAAGTGCTGAACAGGAAAAACAAAATGCAAAAAAATAGGTTAGTAAGACAAAGATAAATTAAACAGGGCAAAAGAAAAACTCATTCATGAGACTCCATGACGCGGAATTGCATCTGTAAAAAACCTGCAAGCACCTGCATAAAATAGAGAACATAAGAAATACAATAAATCTCAAATCAATTGGCAAGTACCAACAAAAAATGTGAATGGCTTTCGGTCTGACCATAAACTACACTTAGCTTCCGTGTCCCTTAGCCAACCACTCAGTGAAGCTTCAAAGAATGTTACCTGAATATTTGGGGTAAAATACCCGAAGACTAAAAGAAAATTCAACGTTGGGTAGTCAGAGGCAGGACAAAGGACAGTCAAGGTCGTGTGATCAAACCTCAAGCCTGCACATGTCATTGGGGGAGGCGCAGATAGATTTGAGAAGGATCTGCAAAAGTAATAATGTAACTAAAGATGAAGCAGGGACGAGGTCCAGCACACCCCCATACGGGGATAGGGAAAAAAAATAAAAATTTGGAGTTCAGTTCATCCAAAAAACATTGAAATAGTTAAAGACAAACAAAACAAAATAAGGAACATGGCATAAATAAAGAAGAAGCAAGAAGAGTCAAGAAGATACGATAAGGTCCCATAAGAGACAAGAAGAGCCAAGAAGAGTCAATAAGAGACGTAAAGAAGCAAGAACAGCCAAGAAAAGTTGAGAAGAGACAAAAGGATTCAAGAAGATACGAGAAAATTCTCGAAGAGGCAAGAAGATATAAGCCAAGCCAAGAAGAGGCGTGAAGATCCAAGAAGAACAGGAGAGACAGGGAGACAGGGAGAAGCAAGAAGAGACAAGAAAACCCACGAAGAGCCAACAAGAGCCGAGAAGAGACGAGGAGGTCCAAGAAGAAACAAGAAGAGAAAAAACAAGCAGCACGAGACGAGAAGATTTGAGAAGCGGCAAGAAGAAACAAGACGAACCAAGCAGAGGCGAGAAGATCCAAGAAGATCCAAGAAGATCCGTGAAGATCCAAGAGAGCCAAGAAGAGACAAGAAAAGCCGAGAAGAGGCAAGAAGAACGCACATGGAATAGGAAAAAAAAAATTATAACGCTCATTCCTTTATTCTCGCCCAGCCTAAATTCCAATATTGGCTTATTAGGTTGCCATGTATACCGGTCGATTGAACTCCAACCTCCTTCCCATCCTCAGAGCACGTGTTCCTAGTCCTAACAAATCAGTGCCCCCTGGTGTACCGGTCTCACCGGGACAGGAGTACTCCTGGCTGGGGTGGTACAATCGTATCGTATCGTAATATAACAATTTGAAAGCTTATTTCGTAACCTTTCTAAAACAGTTTTTAATATTCGGCTACGTTCAGAAATGTTTCATTTATAGAGCTTTAATAATAGAGAACTCCAGTCCAATTTTTTTTTATTTTTTTAATGAATAAAGACCTTCAAACTTAAATAACTGCATTTTTATTTTTATAGTTAGTTTTAATAGTTAAAATAATTGTCAAAGTTTTAATTTTTAAAGACTCCCAGAAACGCACCGTATCTATGGTGGTCTTCACCCACCGATAGTTTTTTTTTACTTTTTAAGTTGTCATTTTGAATCAGTAATGTTATGTCGAGGGAAATTTCCCTAAATCTAGGGGAGAAAAATATTTTTTAGGGATAAGGGAAATCAGGACAAAATCTAGGGAAATTTCGAACTCTGGCAAAATTTTTATTACATATGACAATATTACTGGTATTATTTATATAAATATATATATATATGTATATATATTTTTTGGAATTCCTATGAATCTTAATTATTGTTCATGTACTTACATGCAATGTTATTTTTAACACTGACAACTCAAAATGATATTAGGGAACGTACCCATACTACGTGACACGTTCGGGGGGTGGGTGGGGGGGTCTTCAAAATACCACGCTTGGTACATATGAGCGGCGGGTTGCTTATGATTTTTATTTTGCAAAGTGTTTTTTTTTTTAATTTGGAATTCAGTTTCTAATTCAGTGGTGAGTGTATTCGTACTTTTAAATTTTTGTTTAGTGTTTTATTTGGAAAATCACGGTATTATTAGTATATTTACCAAGTTCCGATATCTTTCCAATTAATTATCATATTAATTAACATATAACAGGATTAGTGTTAAACAATCGGGTGGCTACGTAGCAAGACGAGTGGTTATCTAGCCTCCTACATAAGTTAAGTAAATGTATATTCCGATAATCTTGATATACGTACATATGAAAAAAAAAAAAAAAAATATATATTTTATTTAATTTAGTGCGGGGCAGAAATTCCAATAATCCATGCACTTGATAGCTGCAAGACGAGTTGTTATCTAGCCTCCTACATAGTTAAGTAAATTAAAATACGTACATATAAAAAGATATTTTATTTAATGTATTGGGGGGCTGGAATTCCATCAATCCATGCGCTTGATAGCTGCAGGACGAGTGGTTATCTAGCCTCCTACATAAGTTAAGTAAATGTATATTCCGATAATCTTGATATACGTACATACGAAAAAAAAAAAAAAAAAAAAAAATATATATATTTTATTTTGTGTTCCGTATCGATGCCTGGAATCCATTATGAGAGAGAGCTAGCTCTTTCGCCCTTATAGTTTCAGTTTCGCGCGTGTTTATTCCCTATATTTGCCCTTTTTTTTATTCGACTTGCCACATTTTTTTCTCTGCTGGCAACACTAGTGACGCGCATCTCAGATCACGTGATGTTATTGTTTGTCATATGACGCCGTTTTTTCGCGCCGAAAGCAGTTTTCGTGTTTCGCTGTACTTAAAAAACCAATTTTGAGTCGAAAATCGAAGTTTATTCCCTGCTCTTTCAGTTTAAACATTAAATATACCGTGATAAATAGTTTTCTGATAAATTGACTAAATGTTTAGTGTGTTTTTTCGGTTGTTTACGTGTTTAAACTGTGCAACAAAATGAGTGATATCGACAACTAAGACGCTTCGCCGGTCGGAAACAATGATCAAGCATGAGTTTCTCGGAAACGCCGAATGCCGCGCGAAAGCTCTGGATCCGACACTTCGGAAGAAATGCATTACTATCGGGATCCTCGGGTAGACATCCTGATGCAACAGATGTCGGCCATGACGGACGTTTTATCTGGGAATCGGGTAGAGTTCGGGAGAAAACGGTCTCGGACAAAGAAGACTCCGCGGGAGAGATGCGGCAAGAGGTAGAATCGGGGTTTTTAGAGATGCCCGCCAGCCTAGCCGCTCAGAAAAACTGGAGTTTTTCTGAGTTTTTTTTTTTTGGAGTTCTGCAATCCAAGAACATTGGTGAAGGAATCGCCGATTCCGAAGGCGGACGCAAGAAGAGTCGCAGTTATCTCGGCTCTTCAGCGTTTTGGCTCGGAGGAATGGTCGCGTGTTTGCTATGCCGAAACACAGAAAGTATACACCGTCACGCCCGCCTTCGTAGAGCTGGAGGTAAATGAAGAACTAGGAGGTTTGATAAGAACAACTCCTTCGCGCCAGCCCTGGACCGTTCCCTGGGAGCCCTCTCCAATGCAGTGCTATCCCAAACAGAGTCGGTCAGAGGAAACATGCAGGCACTGGTGAACTGGGCATCCGAACCAGGCACCTGCTTGACCCCTGCGACTCTGTTTGACAAGATTCAGGGGATGTTTGCCAAGTACAGTAAGACCACGGACGACGTCCTACAGATTTTATGCGGAAGGCGAACGAAATGCCTACAAAGTAGGCGAAAGGCCCTGCTAGAGGGAGTAAGGGACCCGTACATCAAGGAAGGCCTTGCCAGGATTCCTCCGAGCGCCAGTCACCTCTTTAATAAAGAGGAACTAGCAAGTTATATCGTGGCAAACGGGGGACGAGACAAGATATTCGGTAGTGCATCCTCGTCGTATATCCCCCGTCAACCTCAACCCTCTACCTCACAAGCAGTAAGACCGGTGATAGAGGCTCCACACTCCCGACCTAGGAAGCCCTTTCGACCTGCCCCTAGGCCAGAGAAAGACAGGACGTACAGGCAGCCCGCCAAAAAGCCAGAGCCCTCTCGCAAGGCGGCCAGCGATCGGGGTAGAAGGCGATGGAGGTGACTGGAGGCCGGAGCCATTCTGGGGAGGACGCCTAAAGGCATATCAGGAGGTGTGGAGGGAGCTGGGAGCATCACCGCTAATCCTGAACATTCTAAAAGGAGCAAGGATACACTTCATATCAAAACCTCCTCGGGCGCTCCCATCGGCCGAGCTGAAGCAGAATTTCAGGACAAGGTTGTTTCCAGGCATGACCGCACACATCGAAACGATGAAAGCGTCAAAAATCCTGGAGGCAGCAGACGACTCCCCAAGCTTCCTGTCAGGTATGTTCCTTACCTCCAAATCAGACCACACCCTCAGGCCCATCTTCAACCTGAAGGCCTTGAACGTCTTCATAGACTCGAAGCCCTTCAGACTCTTCAGTCATTTTCGGGTCCCGGAATTCCTCCAACCCGACGACTGGCTGATAAAAGTCGACCTCTCCCAGGCTTACTTCCACGTGCCAATCGCAAGATCACACCGGAAGTTCCTGCGCCTCGTGTACAACGGAGAGCTCCCTCAGATGACGTGTCTGCCCTTCGGCCTGTCATCAGCGCCAAGGATCTTCTCGCTGCTCTCAAACTGGGTAGCAGAACTACTAAGGAAAAAGGGACTCAGGATTGTAGTCTACCTAGACGACTTCTTAGTAGCAAACCAGTCCAGAAAACTTCTCACCTCCCAAGCCGTTGCTATAGTGCACACACTTCAACAGCTAGGCTGGTGCATAAACCCGGACAAGTGTGTCCTGACACCCACGCAGAAGTTGGAGTTCTGGGTATAACATGGGACACGAGAGCAGATCAAAAATCTCTCTCCGACCGCAAGTGCGCTGGTCTACGCCAAGCCTTGCAGGTTCCCTTGGAAGTCGGCAGTTGCTCTCCCAGGCAGGCTCTCGGTCTACTGGGAAGACTCAACTTTGCAAATTTCGTGATCCCTCGTGGTCGCTTGCATTGCCGCAGACTGCACCCGGACAAGTGTGTCCTGACACCCACGCAGAAGTTGGAGTTCCTGGGTATAACATGGGACACGAGAGCAGATCAAAAGTCTCTCTCCGACCGCAAGTGCGCTGGTCTACGCCAAGCCTTGCAGGTTCCCTTGGAAGTCGGCAGTTGCTCTCCCAGGCAGGCTCTCGGTCTACTGGGAAGACTCAACTTTGCAAATTTCGTGATCCCTCGTGGTCGCTTGCATTGCCACAGATTGCAGAGGTTCAGCCGCCGCATACAGCACCTGAAACCATCACGGCCCGTTGCTCTGCCCAACGCAGCACGGCAGGACATACAGTGGTGGCTAGCAGCCATTGGAAGGACAAGCCCAATGTCTTATCTTAACAAGACGAATGTCTTATTGCAGACGGACAACAAGACAGTAGTGGCTTATGTCAACAAGGAAGGGGGTACAAAATCGTTAGCCCTTCTGGAAACAACGCGGGAGCTACTGGATTTCGTAGACCAGATGGAGATATCTCTGACAGCCCAATACATTCCAGGAAGATACAACGGAATTGCGGACCGTCTCTCTCGGGGCGCACCGCTACCAGAGTGGCATCTACTAAGTCCGAAGGAGATATTCAAAAAATGGGGTCGCCCTCAAATAGACCTGTTCGCTTCAGCCACTGCTCACGTGGTACCAACATACGTCTCCAGAAACTCAAGCGACTGCTTAGCCTGCTTTCCCAACGCGTTCAGTCAACCTTGGGACTACAATCTAGCTTGGGTATTCCCTCCGCCAAACCTCGTTCCGAGAGCACTCACCCACCTAAATCAGGAAAAGGGCATGTTCCTTCTAGTCGTCCCAAAATGGGAGAAGACTTTCTGGAGAAGCGACCTAAAACAGCGAACAGACGAACCTCCCATACGCCTGCGCAACCTAGAGGGAGTCCTCATAGACACATCGACAGGACTACCCCCCTCCCAGGATTCAGGATCTGGAACTAGAGGTCTGGAGAATTGCGGGTGGGAACAAGCCCTGACAACATGGAGTCAGGAAGAACGCCAACTCCTCAAGTCATCCTGGAGAGAGTCTACACCGAAGACCTACAAACCTGCGTGGGATAGGTGGCGTAAATGGGGCACTCAAAACGGTGTGGACATCAACAATCCCCCACCAACTACGGTTGCCAGGTATCTAGCCCACCTATTTGTTCAAGGAGGCCTAGCCCCAGGGACCATTCAGGTCCACAAGTCAGCCATTGTTACCTTCTGCGGCCCAGCTCAGAATGCGAGAAAAAATCAGCTCTGATTTCTTGGTAAGACACGTTCTCAAGGCAATCTCAATGGCAAGGAGGACCAAGGAGAAAGCCCCTATCTGGGATCCCAGACAAGTAATAGACTGGCTGGTCAAGAATTCCCCCGCAGAAGACTCGCTGTTTGAAGCGTCACGGAGGGCAGCAATACTCCTCGTCCTGGCGTCAGGCAGGAGAGTTCATGATTTGACACTGCTCAGAATCACCCCAGAACATTTCATCGACAAGAGGAACTCTATTACCCTGTGGCCAATTTTTGGGGCAAAAACCGACACAGCCAACCATGTTGGAAACTGACGGGCTCACAAAAAGATAACATCAACCTCCTTAAATGGTTGAGAAAAGTCGTTGCCCTCTCTACAGCCAGAAGAGGTCCACTACTAAAGAACCTATGAACCTATGTGTGACCACATCAGGAGAAACAAAACCGGCAACGCAAACAATAATAGGGGGATGGATCAAATCAGTCCTCAGAGAAGCTGGAGTCCACGCAACCCCGGGAAGTGTACGCTCGGCTGTAGCCTCCTTAAACTGGTTGGAAGACTACCTCATAGAGGAGATTCTTGCTAGAGGGAATTGGAAGTCTGAGCACACCTTCCGGAAGTTCTACCAGAAGGAAATAGCGCACTCCAGAAGCGAGCACCTCCAGCACTCAATGGCTCCATTCTTTACTCCAGTGTAAATAGCATCACATATAACGCTAAGTTTTCAGATCACCAGGTGAGAGCAAACACATCTCATAATGGATTCCAGGCATTGATACGGAACACAAAATAGAATAATTTTACCTACCAATAAAATTTATATTTTGTTTCCATCGATGCCTGGAATCCAGGTAATCCCTACCTGGTGCATTACGAGTCATATGACAAACAATAACATCACGTGATCTGAGATGCGCGTCCTACCTGGTGCATTACGAGTCATATGACAAACAATAACATCACGTGATCTGAGATGCGCGTCACTAGTGTTGCCAGCAGAGAAAAAAATGTGGCAAGTCGAATAAAAAAAAGGGCAAATATAGGGAATAAACACGCGCGAAACTGAAACTATAAGGGCGAAAGAGCTAGCTCTCTCTCATAATGGATTCCAGGCATCGATGGAAACAAAATATAAATTTTATTGGTAGGTAAAATTATTCTATTTTATTTGTCGGGGGTTAGAATTCCAATAATCCATGCGCTTGATAGCTGCAAGACGAGTTGTTATCTAGCCTCCTAAGTTAGTAAATTCTAATGTAAAATCCATGCTAATTTGCACAGCGCTCTTGAGGCGATTTTTCGCAAAAACAGCGCTATATAAGTTGTCCAAATTTATTATTATTATTATTACGTAGGTAATTGCGTAAATGTGAAATTCTAGGGAAATTTCACTTCGAAATCTAGGGAAATAATTTTTTTGGGCAGAACATCCCTGTTTGAATGAAGAACCCAGAAGAATCATGGCGGTTGTGGCGGAATGCTTTGTAATGACTTTTAGGTGTGAGGTGTGTTTTTTATTCAAGATTAACTGCTTTTAATATAGAAAAACATTGGTAAATTGTCCACATTTCACCGCTACTGTTATTGTATTTAATCAAAGTGCAATATAAAAACAATAAATCATCTCTTTCATTGCAAATACATGTGACATCGTGTTTTGTGTCAGGCGTTACTTTGTAGGCGTTACATTGTTTTATGTATAATACATACAGAAACACTGGTATTTATAATACACTGATCATGACGAGTGTGTAACAACTTGTATAAAAAGCCCTATACTAAAAACAATTTGAAAATACATAACCAAATGTCAAAATATGACACGACTTTAACCTCAAATAGACAAAATTTATTGCAGATTGTCCGCAAATTGAAACGTTGGACGCCACTGAAACGTATCATGTTCGTATAAAATGTAACCTTGCGGCAGAGCAGAGACCAGGGCTCAGGATAGTGGGCCAAGTAGTTATCTGTCATGTAGGTAGGGTTTTCAGTCAAATAAAAGAAGAGGAACTTTATAAAAATGTATTGAATCCAAACCAAAAAGCAACAAGGAAGTGTACAAACTTCATACCAAGGTAACAAAAGGAAATATAAAAAATACACATACCAGATGGACTCCTAATGGACACGCTAAACTAACTATAGGGAAATAACCCCGGTAGACGAACGCGATCTTGCTTCGCAGTGAGAAAACACGAGACGGGACGGGAACTCCAGTCTTCCCATATGGGAACGGCGCGGAATCCAGAGCACCAAGGTCGTCCTTCTAATTGGGCAGGAGGCCGCTATACCTCCAAGGAGCGCATTCAGCCCCGGGCCATCTCGACGAACTCCAATCAAAAGGCACGTGGCCCCCAACAGTATCCAAGTCTGGCGTATTACGGTTAGCAGACCGTGACTTTGCGACGCGGGGTCGTGAAGGCATATTATAGTAGCCAACACCAGGAGCAATTCACTTCACGATTCCTTTTCCAGAAATAATTCCACAAAACGGCCAACCAGCCACATCGGAAAAAAGTGGGACTTTCACGTCATCCACTATAAATAACTCGTACACGAACCTCGCGTGTTACGTAAAAAACACCCCGCGTTCTTTTAGGTTTAAAATCGACTTAGATTCTCATGATTAAACGTAAATTTAAACACCAGGATGGTGAGTGACCAATTTCCGACCCAACTGCCCAAGTTGATCGGAAGGAAGTGCCCATAAACAAAAAGGAACTCTCTCTTTTCCAAAAATTACCAGTGTCCAAAAAAAAACACCATAGACAAAATAACCACCTAAGCAAGAACTGCATTAGTCACATAATTATTTATGTGACAAAATATAGCCCTTTTCGTAAATTGTTGAGGGCCTAAATTATGTTTCAATAAACACAATAACTATTATTTATCTAAATCTCTATAAACAGTATGAAAATAAATCAAAAACACGAAATGTTGAATTTCATAGGTACGTGTGCACTTCAAATCATTTCAAATGTCAATACAATACAATACACACTATCACCAGGTGACAGGTTAACAGTGACGTCACCGTTAACCATTTCAGTAATGCCAACTTAACGCTGTGTTTTGAGAAGAGGTTTAAAAATGCACTTTTTAATAATTTTTTAAAAACTCTGCGTTTAATATTATGAAATAAAACTTATATATTCAGAATCAGCGTTTCTTGGTCTATATGAACATATTTTTTTAAAGCCATAATATTTTTCACTGGAGTTCCTTATTGTGAAGCTGTAATAACACAAACTTTTCGTAAAACTGACATTTCGTTTGAGACATTAAAAGTGAATATTCGCAAAAAATCGGAGGGGTTAAAATGATTGGCTGCCTGTTCATATGTATGTAGGTATTGCGTAATACTTCAATATCTCTGAATAAAATTTGAGACCCACTCCAAAATCATGTTTTGTTTGACCTTTTTATAATTATTACAAATTATTATTTCATTATTTAATATGCCGCTATCATCAATGTAATAACTGAGGCCCTCCCATTCCTAATTTCAATCCAAAAGTAACGCCACCTATGAGTATGTAATTTCATATTGTAACTACCCATCGAATCCTCTCGCATCTCTTGCATAACAGCTTTATGTTTATGTTTTCTTTATTTTGGTCTATAGTTTCTTTTTTGTAAAATATTCACCGTGAAATAAAACAATACTTTTTTTAAATTTTCAGATATGATCCTCAAACAAATCAATGGTGCAGTGAAGTGGCCCCCACCACCTCGTGCCGCACCTCGGTCGGTGTCGCCGTGTTGGACGGAGCTCTCTACGCTGTCGGGGGACAAGATGGGGTCCAGTGCCTCAATCATGTGGAAAAGTCAGTATTTTGTTATGTATATTAAAGTTTTTTTCATTAAGTATATAAATCTATTTTAGGAGCCTTTCAAATATTCAATACCAGTTGCCTCATGATCTCACAATAGTTTATTCCAATAATGTGGGCCAATTTGTTAAATTCTCTATTAACCTGTCCCATGCCTTGCCGTATTTCTTATGAAACCTCGGAAATCACGCAAAATATTACTTTGACATAAAATTTGGTGGGTTTATTTTGAGCTATTGTATATTATATTTACCGAAACACATTCCTTGAACAATAAACTATCTATAAAAATAACATTACTTGAGTTTATTTGATAAATTGACAGGTTTTTCAATGTTTTTTGCTACCTACCACGCTCGAACTTTGACAGTTCAAATCATGACAAAAAGTGATGCTCAGATGCCACAGATAATTTATTACAAATTATTCCGAGTGGCTAGGTGTAATTCGGGTACCTGTTACGTCAATAACGAGAATGGCCCAAGCGATTCTGACCTTGTCCTTCATACAGTTTCTTTATACACAAGGGTTAAAATAGCATTTAAAAAAAAAATCGAAAATTTTGTCCGCACAGGAGATGTTAACATCTTATTGCAATTTTAACCCTTATACAAGGTCAGAAACGCTTGCGCCAACATTTTTCTTGACGTAACACTTCATTTGATTTATCTAGTTTCTCAGAATTTTTTGTTTTTTTTTTGTTTTTATATTTATTTATTATAAAGACAAAGTAATACAATATGACAGGAAAAATTATAAATATTTTACAGAAAAAAGAAAAGTCTCAATAAACTACTTTTTAGTAGTTTGTCAATGGGTGCTTTTACTTTGAAGATATAAATAAACTTATTTTACTTTATTTTGCAGTTACAATTTTTGTGTTGGTGTCTAATACAAATGTTTTCTTTCGGCGAGCCAATTCTTCAACATAATATTTGTTTTACCATATTTAAATTTTTTAATTTCAGCAGGTAACATATTTAATAAATTTGGTATCATGTAGTCCAGCGTTCTTTGTCCATATTTGTTTAAGTGCTTAGGTACAATTAGTCCTTCATTTAGCGTAAAACGGGTATTGTAAGTGTGGTCTAGTTTATGTATGTATATAGGGCTATTCATACGCTGAGATATAATTTTATACCACAGAATTGCTCTTACTGAGAGAATTTTGATTTTAAATGATTTTAAATGAATTTTCTGTGACTTTGCGGGTCACTTTATTTTTTTGAAAACTCCTTTGAATTGTTTTTTTTAATGTAGGTTTGTGTAGAAATAATATAAACAGTTTATATTCGTATAAATATATTTTTTTGGTATTTGTTTGCCGAATGGGAGAATTTTTTTTTTTTCTGTTAAAGTTAGCTATTCTGGGAAAACTTCTAACTATATTATCATGTGATATATATGGATAATAAGATATGTTATCTGGAAAACGGAAAACAATCGCAAAAAAAAATATCGCTTTGTTTTTAATCAATAATAATAATAATAATAAATTTGGATAACTTATATAGCGCTGTTTTTGCGAAAAATCGCCTCAAGAGCGCTCGCTCAATATTTGACCAGAACTCATTGAGGTAATTTTCGCACTGTTTTTCCAAATACCATCCCATCGTTTAATAGGTTAATATTTAAAAAAATATTCATACACGAAGACTCAAACATTGAGTTTGAAATTAATCAAGTATGGTGGTGCAATGATGCAAATTTTAACCTGTACTATTTTTGTGGTTCAAAGCCGGTATACGTTGAAGCAGAGGCAGTTCCTTGATATGTGTATTGCACTGCCTGTCTTCAGTCTTCACAAAACTACATCTGTGCTCCAGCCATCATATACAAATGTTCACTCCAGTCATAATTCCCGCCAGGTCACTTGAGTTATCTTCTAGTACAGGGTTCCCTAACCAGTGGTCCGCGAGAGCTAGAAGATGGTCCGCGATGATCCGCCGGTCAATAAGCGAGCCAGCGCGCGGGCGGTTCCTAGTCGAGAAGTCTGAAAAAAAAATCGGAACAATATTCAGTTTATCATTATTATATCTTGTGGTCAGTGACCAATACGGTATTCCGTTTCGCCCCACCCCATCCTACCCCGTTCTACATGTGTGGCACCTGGGACGGGTAGGGCGGACAACCACCCCCCTCCCCCCCAATATAGTTGACAAACACAAACACAAAAGGGGGGGGGGGGCCTCGCTATTCCACTGCTTAAGGTTGGGAACCACTGTTCTATCAATGCACGCATGAGCACCTTGACGCAAGCGCCTTGTACAAAGTGATGCAAATGGTCAGTGCAAATAGTGGTGTGTTTCCCATGCGTCAGAAATGGATTACTTTAGTTAAACTAATTTACAATGTTTGCGCCACAACATTTATCCATTGGCACTGCGTGCGCGTTGAATTTTACAATTATTTAAAAATGTTACTTATTAAAGTGAATGAATTACACTAGCCTCCATTAATTAATTTGATAAGCCTGTATTACATGATGGTACATTTTTTTTACTGAAATGTATTGCTGGCAATTTCAATTACGGGCCGCCTCTGGTTGGCAGTTATGTGTAGGTGGTGTAATTTGACCCTATATTAGAGTTAGTTAGGCTGTTACATTGAACACCTGTCGACTCGTTGTATTGACAGAGAATGGTGCTATTATATCTGTACCCGAGAAGCATACAGATGCAAGTCCAAAAAGGTAAATGTTCAGGAGAGTCAAAAAACTATTTTTTCTGTAACTATGGTCTCATAATTTTTTCGGATATCCATGCTGATAGATAACAAAAAAGTAATTATTAAATCAACTAGTTTTGTTTTAAAAACGAGCAAGTGAAACGATATATTTTATATTTAACCCCTCCGAATTTTCGTCAATATGCACTTGAGATGTCTCAAACAAAATGACATTTTACGAAAACTTTGTGTTATTACCGCTTCACAATTAAAGCTCTATAAATGAAACATTTCTGTACGTAGCCGAATAGTAAAAACTGTTTTAGAAAGGTTACAAAATAAGCTTTCGAATTATTATATTACAAATAAATATTAAGATTTGTACGTATTAAAATTTAGCATGCAAATATTAAAAATAGGTAAAAATGACTTACGTAATGTTTTTTTATGTGAAAACGGTACTAAAATCACAGATTATGTAAACAACAATACTTATTCTATTGTATATATGTGTAATTAACACTTTTGTCACCTCACTTTTTTATCATTTCATATAAAAATATTTAATAAAAATTAAAAATGTTGAGCGCGGACGAGCTGCCGGTAGTAAATTTGCGCGGGAAAATATTTTTGTCAACTACGCGACTGACAGCTGATTCCTGTTATGTATTTCTATAGACAACTTGATAGAGATGTACAGCTTGATTTACTATCGACCTTTTACTTTTTAGTTTAGGGATGTAACTAAAACAATAACGGAGTTAGAACGATTTCTATGGAAACACACGCGCTGACGTGTAAACACGCTTAATGTACTTGACTGCTGTTCTATTTCTAAAGCTTATATCTGTTTATGTTGCGGAGGGGTTAAAGCCTTTAAAAATATTGTTTAAAAAAAAAATCCTGACTTGAATCAAACAAAAACACAGACTTGAGTCCTTCTGCTTCAAAATGAAGTGGAATATTTTTTTATGACATGTGGTGTATTATGAAAGGATCAATGTTTGAAATTTGTTTACTTCCATAGAAAGCGTAATAATGTTAGAAGCAGAAGGATACAAATGGATTTGAGTCAAAATACTCAAAATGCAACTAAATCATTAAGATGCAAGTCCATATACAAAGGTAGTTGCATCCGTATACATTTTTGAAAATCCTATTTTTCTTCATGATAGGACCTGTATCTTTCTGCCACTGATAAACATGATAATTTACTTCAAGCTGCACCAAAAACTTATTTCTTCAAATTTTGGACTTGTACCCGTGTGCTTCTCGGGTACAGATATTAAACATCCGATTTTTATTATATTTTTATTTTCGATCCAACTATGTGTGTATCCAATTGTGTATTATTATGGTTAAAATAGTTTTGTTATTCATTTGTTTATCAACGGTTTCCTCTTTAATTTGCAGGTACGATCCGAAAGAGAACAAGTGGTGCAAGGTGAGTGCCATGACCACTAGGAGACTGGGGGTGGCTGTGGCTGTTCTCGGGGGATACCTTTATGCCATCGGCGGCTCTGATGGACAGTGCCCACTCAACACTGTCGAGAGATACGATCCTAGGTGAGCACCTCACATTAAATATTTGTATGGTGATGATTATGATGTTCCTTAGAGAAAATTATACAGGAAAACACAACACAATTTCATACACACATTGTTTTGAAATCAATTTGGCCAGGCTAGCCTAGTTATATTTAACCCTAGATCACTAACCTTATTTTTCGACGCTTATCACAAACCTTCGTCGTTTCGTCTACGGTACTAAATAAAGGGGGTTTAAGGGTTTTATTAAAACAAAATATGTACATATTTCTTTTTATTATGAGCTAGCTGGTTCTGGCATGCGTTGCAATGCCATTTAATAAAGAAATTGTTTCTCCCTGAGTGTCCTTTCCCATTCTTCCCGTTCCCCTTCCGCTTCCCCTTCTTCTCCTGCGTCCTCTTCCCCTCTCGCGTTGTCACTCCGTCACCTCCACCTTCTCTCTCCCCACTCTACTCCCCCCCCCCTTCCCCCGTCCCGCGAACCCCCCTCCGAAGTTCCCCTCCCCCCTCCCAGGTTCCCCTCCCCCTCCCTCCTGCTTTCCGTAGCAATAGCCGCTTCCTCGCATGCCACCAATAGCAATTTTTTTTATACAAATTTCATAATGCCAGAGCTCACCTGAAGTTCTATAAAAACCTTGTCCTGGCAATAACGAACACACAAAAAAAAGAATTATCCAATTTGGTGCAGTCATTCGAAAGTTATGCGCTTAGCAACACATTCAGCGATTCATTTTTATATTATAGATGAACAGTGTTTATTTGTATTATTTCTCATATTTAGAAAAACAAAAATATCAAATTTATTAATCAACAGCCTTGAATGAGACCATAGTTTTCATGCAAAATCGACAATTGTAACATTTTTAAAGTTGGTATTTGAATTAGTTATAACTAAATTTTGAAAAAAAAAAACAATTCAAATATCAAAAACAAAGACTTGAACTAACTAATAAAATAGAAGTTTTGGTGAAAATCTAGAAACTAATAAAAATTTGGTGAAAATCTAGCAAAAGATAAAAGACACGTTATCACTAACCTTCGTCGATGCAACGAGCCGTGGTTGCTGAATTGGCGCTCGTGGACTCCCCCCATCGTCCGCACTACCGTCAATAGCAGAAGTAACGGGCCGAATGAGATTAGCCAGAGTATGAAAGAATTACGGTCGCGTGCGTGAAAGTTATTGTGGTTTTTTTGATCCTGCATCGTCGATTCGACGAAGGTTTGTGATCCAGGGTTAAAGATTACTTTACTTGAAACTCCCTTTACTTGATATTCAAAGATTATTCTTTTATTGCTGTAAATGACATTCTGAAAAGATTCAACTTTTTCCTCATTAACTTCTATAAAAATCTTATTGTAACTTTGTAGATGTGATGGTTGTAATATAATTGTTATAATTTTATAAACTATTCCTATGTTAAAGTCCCTAAAAAAAATATGTATATATATATATATATATATATATATATATATGTATGTTGTCACGGAATGCAACTAACGGATTCTATACAAGAAATATTTGTGTTTTTTTTTCAATGTTGGAAAAAATTTATGTAAAAATTATATATTTCAAAAAATATATATTGTAAGCTACTTAAGACACTGCAAAATTAATCTTGTACACCTAAAATTAATTTAGAAATCAGACTTTGTTTCATTGAATGCAGAAAGAGAAAATTGGTAAAAACACACTATCTTTTGATCTAAATAAATAATTAAAAATATGTATAGGTTAACCGGTCAAAGGCCACGCCATTTCACGAAAATTCACGAAAAAACTAGTGTCCGACCGAACTTTCGGTTTCGGTTTCGGCCTAGTTTCGGCCAAAAAACGAGTTTCGGCTTATTTTCGGTTTCGGCCGCCATCCAGCCGAAACTACAGCCGAAACCGAAACTGAATTCCGGAGGTTTCGTTCTGCGATCGGACATGTTCGGTGCACTGATCTGCGAGCTACGAAGTGTCATTTTGCTGCGTCCGCGCTATAGTCGTGTCAGGATTTGATTCACTGGTTTGCGTTCGCTCCGCGAACTTTGCGGTAGTTTGGTTTATTTGTTGTGAAATTGGAGTTGTTTATACTTAACATTATTTCGGATTAGATAACTTTTATTTCGCTATTGAAATGATTTAGTTCATGATAGGCCCTGAGGAAAATAATTTCCCTGAAGGCCTATGTCTTCTTTGGGGATGCTGTGTGGAGGGTTTTTTTAGGGAAAGGAAGGAGAGGAGAGTTCTGGGAAGGAAAAAGGGTGGGTAGGAATCTGTGGTTCAGTATGTCCTGGTCATTCACCTAAGACCTAGACAAACCCCATCCCACGAACCCGGGCACCCCTGCTAAATCACCAAACGTAGCGAACCACTTAGGGTGACCTATGGCAGAGGTATTGGTTATCCAATAAAGGTTTGCGGGGTGGCGGTACCCATTCCCGCCTCCCAATTTTTTTTGTTCTTAATAGGATGAAAGAGTATTTTTTGTTTAGTCTACCTAAACAATTTGGTTTAAAAAAAGTAATTTTGTTTTCCACCTTTTATTTTATGTTATTTGTTAATGATAGTGATGTTGAAATAGGTAATACCTACCCACTATTTTTTTAATATTATTTACGAAGCGATTTACAATTACGATTTCAAAAAGCATAAATAATTTATTTGAAATGAGGAGTGATAATTATGTGATGTTTATTTTTAGTTCAAATATCAGAGACTGAATGATTAATATGTATATGATTTAAAAATAAACGCTGATTGATTAGGATTGACTATTTTTGGTAAATATGCAGTTAGTCCACCCCACGGATAATATGGAACGTTCGTGTTGTCGAAGTTTGATGCACGGATAATACGGAATGTTCCTTTTTTAACTAATAGACAGTCAAATATGACATTTGTCGGAAGTACCAATCTTATAAAATAAATTTTCTAAGATAAACTCGCATTTCATCATAATTTTAAAAAACATCCCAGGTTTTGAATGGTTTGTTTGGCAAAGCAGGGTTTGTCTAGCGGGTTTATGTAAGTATTCTAATACATTTCTTTTCATGTTTTACTGTTATAAATACAGGTACAAACTTGTCAATAATGCATTCACTTTGTTTTGCGCAAAAATATTTTTTATATGATTGGCAAATGGATTGATTGTCTATGAAATGTTAAAATAATAACGATGAATAAACAATGACGTTACCGCGTGAGTGACTTAATTTTAACAAGATTAAAATATTAAATGCATATTTTTTGCATGTTTTATGGTCTCCCCCCAATGACGTTATATAATGTATAAGGTCATTGTCTCCCCCGACATAAATACTCACTTTTCGTAATAATAAAGCTAAATCTAACTGTTTGAATAAAAAATATTCCGTATTAACGAGTAAGCGGTTGCATAAATAATCTATTTTTTTCCACGAAAACATGACCTTATATGGAAGTTTCGGTTTCGGTTTCGGTTTCGGCCGAACCTGAGACCGAAGCCGAAACTCAGTTTCGGTTTCGGCCGTAAAAACTAGTTTCGGTCGGACACTAGAAAAAACACTAAAAAAGCGCTATTTTGAATTTTGAATTGAATGTTTTGTTGATTAATTTTGAGGTATTGTATATTTTATTGACTGAAACACGTTCACAACACAATAAACTATCTACCAAAACAACATTACTTGCATTTATTACGTAAATTAATAGGTTTTACGATGTTTTAGTCGCGGAACACGCATTAGTTGCGACGGTTAAATACGCGGCAAATTTTGACAGGTCATTGTCATAGACAAAATCGTTTTAAAAATATTCTGGGGTTGCAAGGTGAATGAAACTTTTAGGCGTTTCCTAGAGTAAGTTGGCGCAAGCGATTCTGACACTGTTCTTCATACAAATTATGTACATAGAAGGGCCAAAATCGCAGACCAAAAGTTTTTTGTTGAAAATATTATTCAAATATTTGAATTATTTTCTCGCGCTTGCGCATGTGACGCGCGCGCCAGCGCGTCTCCGGCCTGTCACCAGTTAAAAGGTTGTATTTAACTGTAACTTTTCCAAAATTTATAATACATAACTATAGAAAACCCAATCAAAATCGTTGACGTGTCAAAATGTAATGTACAAACTTTGGCGTAAATACCCTTATGTGACTTGTGCATAATTATAGATAATTTCAGTCTTATTTTATTTATGTTTGATTTTTGTTACGAATTTAGACAAAACAAGTGGTCAGTGGTGAGTCCAATGTCCACCCGTCGCAAGCACCTGGGCTGCGCCGTGTTCAACAACCTGATCTACGCAGTGGGCGGGCGTGACGACTGCATGGAACTGTCGAGCGCCGAGAGGTATAACCCGCACACCAACACCTGGAGCCCCATCGTAGCCATGACCTCTAGAAGAAGCGGCGTAAGAAACTATTTCATTTATTTATCTTACGAAATGATTGTCTATCTAATATTTCTCCACTATGCTCGACATGCTGAAGAGATCAATGATGCTAGTAGCGGTAGAACAAGGACAGCATTCTCGCCTAATGTCTCTGCTCAAAAGATTGCAATCCATTTTGTCATGAAAAACTTTGTCCAATAATAACGTAAAAATAATTTTTGAAACAATCCTTAATTTCTGTAACTTATTCACATTCAATGAACTCAAATTTTCTTTTAATTTAAATGTCAGTTTCAAAGTTCGAACTGCTTGTGTGAAGAATAATTCAGACAAGTGATTAAGAAGGTAAAGACATACCTGTGTAAAATATAATATTTTAACAAAAAAATATTTTAATCGTCTTTTTCATAATGACTAGGGTAGGTGATCTAATCAAAATACGGTAGTAACAAACTACATATTTTTAAAATCCATAAAAAATATTCACAAAATCATTTTTTTCTGAACATTAAAAAATACATTTTCAATCAATGTTTGGCACTGCTTGTCTCATTGGACGCACCTGCTTTAACCTATCATCTGTCGCAGGCCCGCCGGCGAGCTTTGCTTTTAAATGCTATTTTAACCCTTATGTATAAAGAAACTGTATGAAGGACAAAGTCAGAATGGCTTGCGCCAATGTCAATCTACAATACCATCCAACATTCAACAGTTTAAGGAACATTTGACAATGTACTTTTTTTGTTTGTGGTCAGGTTGGGTTGGCAGTGGTGAATGGGCAGCTGTACGCCGTGGGAGGGTTCGACGGCACGGCGTACCTGAAGTCCATCGAGGTGTTTGACCCCGAGTCCAACCAGTGGCGTCTCTGCGGGGCCATGAATTACCGACGCCTCGGGGGCGGTGTGGGAGTCATGCGGGCGCCGCACACCGACAACAATTATATTTGGTGAGCATTGACCTCTGCTTTCGCTTCCACAAATGCAGAAGTTCTGCATACTTTTCACTTCATTTAACTGGGGGTGTGGCCGGGGAGTGGGTCGCAGTGCAACTGGCATGCCCAGCACCTTGCGTGATTTGTTTTGTTTTCAGTTTAGTCATTCTAATTTATTTTTATTGAATACTTACTTTAAAACAATACTTACAATTTTTGTTGCTGTAGAGACCTCACTAGGTATTTAGTGAAACCCTCTTAGGGGGCATACATTAATTACATGAGCTCAAAAGAGGGGGGGGGGGGAGGTCCAACAAAATCTCACGTTACTTGAAAAGAATATACGAAGTGGCCCAAATTTATCTCACCAAGGGTGGGGGAGGGGTCTAGATTGGAAGAAAAATTGCTCACGTAATTAATATAAGCCCCCAAGAAGTTCGCTCTTAAGAAGTTTTCATGATTTAGAAGTTTGGTTTTTTGGTCCCTTGAAGACTGAGTGGTCCAATTTATCCCATATGCAAGGTTTTCCCATTTAGGAACTTTTTTTTCGGTTCCTTGGAAAACTTGAGAGAGTTTCACTGTATTTATTAAATTCAGTAACGTCCCAGAGTGTATGTAGTTTTGTGCAATTTTTTTTCTTTTTTGCCACCAATTTTATAACGAAAAAGCGGCACAATTATTTTTTGATTAAAACCTATATCTTGTCATTGTTGAATTTTGTATATAAATTAAATTTAAAATACATATACTTTCATTCAATGAAAGTGTTTAAAGGCTCTCATCTAATCCCAATTACACATCCGATTCCACTTTCACATCCACATCAACATCATAAAAAATAATATTATCCGATTCTGCTTCTGTTTCCATTATAACACTTCCATTACATCTCTCTTATACACCACCATGTTTAGTGACCAGATCAGACAAATCAACTATCATCCAACCTTCCCCTTCTCATCTCTTTCCCCTCCCTAATTGTTTTACTTTTTATTAATTCCATCATTCTGGCAGTTTTATTTTTGGAAGTATCTCTTTAGAATAAGTATTTCACAATATATTTTATTTACTTCACAATATTATTCCTCTGTTAATATATCGGGGCACAGCGATGAATAGATTCTTCCTTTATTTTATCGATTAGTTTTACATTAATTTATAACTTACTACATATTTGACAGAAGATTTCTTTCTTCGACATTTGTGTTTCACTGTGTTTCCTATATATGGTATAGTTGTCTTTTATAATATGATACCTTCAAATTTTGCCTAGTGGGGTGATTAACCATTTTCTTACGATGATTATGTACTTACATACACTTTAAATTTTTTTTTTGTTTAAATTTCACTGCGTTATTACGCACGGTCAAAGATTTTTTCAATAAACCAAGGCCAGCGTGGTCTAGCGATAAGACTCTAGACTCGCAATCCGAAGGTCGGGGGATTGAATGCCTGCGTGGCAAATAAATTTTATTTTTGTAAATTGTGTTATTTCACAATTAATTCATTTAAAATAATATATAGTATATTTGCGGCACGTTCCAGAGTGGAAGATACTCTCAGCATCGCCCTGGTGTAAGACCAGCATTCAGAATTAAAACTTTGCTCGAAATGGCTTTTAGCCATGTTTGGTGACCAGATCTGAATAGCCAGGTACTTCCCCACCTTTCTCTACCCCATCTCCTTCCTCTCCCCACTACCTTCAGCCTCACAACATACCCCAATCTTACTGGCTCCAGACGCGAGCAGTTGGGGCTCTTGTGCGGTATTCATATAAAAAAATCCTCTATTTGAAAAAATTAAATCAACCAACTACACTGTATCTTTTGGTCATTGGTGAAAATGTATACCCTCGTTCTATACTGGAAAGTGTTTTAGATTCTATAAATGTAATTTATTTTTGTTTTTAACATTTCAGTAATATTCTCTTTATTTTTTGTACTTGTTTTAACAAAAATGTTTCTATTTGCAGGACTCGCAAAGACTCGGTGGTGTAAACTACGTATGTCATCTCTCTGAGATAAGCAGCTTTCGAAGCTCTACAATTATATATGTAGTTTTAATTTAGTCAAATAAATACTGTAATGAGCGTCAACTTCCTGTTCCGATCTGAAGATCTGTAATCTCACGCATGAAGTGTTCAACTAATGATGTTAAATGACTGATTCACACTAAAAAAACTGTGCCGCTGTCACCAGTTGACTTATTCATACAGTCCGTTTCAATAGTAGATTCGAGCAATCAGTGAAACTAACAACTTGCGTCTGTTATATCATCTGATTTCAGTTTAAATTACATATAACCAGTATTATGCCAACTCATGTAATATTTCTTTGTTAGTTTTAAGACATTTGCCATGACACGTAACAGTACTCAACCATAGACAGTAGTTGTGTTACAATTGGTTGTGTTTGCAATTTATTAATTTAAAGTAATATGTATACGAGGGAGGATCCAAAAAAAAGGAATTTTCTCATAATTTCTTTATTTCTCAATATTTTTTCCCAAATTTTGATCAACTTCAAAGTATTCTCCATTGACCACAACGCACTTCTCCATATGCTTCTTCCATTGTTCAAAATAGTTTTTTTAATTCACTTCTCGGGATGTCCTTTAGGCCTTCCAGCTATTTGGGTTTTACCTCCTCCACAGTGGCTAAACGCTTTCCTTTGATGTCCCTTTTGAATGTGGGGAACAAAAAGAAGTCACAGGGGGCTAGATCCGGTGAACAGAGGGGGTGGACAATTGGTGTCATGCCATTTTTGGTCAAAAACTGCTTCACGGAGAGGGCGGTGTGGGCCGGCACCTAGCAAATTTGACAAAGCTGGGACAAATTTGGCTGCAACCCTTTTCATGTGCAAATATTCAGTTAAAATCCTCTGAATTGAACTCCATGACTTTCCAGACATCTCACAGAGTTGATCAATGGTTCGGCAACGGTCTTCACAAACGAGGGCATTGAGGGTTGACGTTGAGAGGCGTCCTGAACAGGGTTGGTCTTCAATTGACATTTCTCCATTTTTAAAACGTGAAAACCACTCGTCGACTCTGGTTTTACTTAGAGCAGCATCCCCATAGACAGCCTTTTAAGCATTACAATAGTTTCCGAGGCCGATTTTCCCAACAGGATACAAAATTTCATAGCCGCATGTTGCTCTCGACAATCTGCCTTCACGTTTTTCGCTGAAATGGAAAAAGTTATTTTACTAAAAAAAATCTCATGGGCGAACCGGTGCACTCACAGCGTTACAACTTCACACACTGACTCTGGAGGAGTGATCCTAACGGACACCTGGTTGAAAATTGGTTTCCCCACTCTTCCTCTCCACCACAGCACTTTTGCACTCCCATTACTTTTGGGTACCCCCTCGTATGTAGTATATTTGCGGCACTTTCCAGTGTGGTAGGTACTCTCAATATCAGCTTTGTGATAATCGCCATTCGATCAAATTTTGCTTGAAATGGCCGTATGATCCGAATAGCCAGGTACTTCTCCAGAACCACCTGCAGCCTTACAACATATCCCAATTGGGGATGCCATAGTCTCACTGGCTCCAGACAGTTTGAACTCCTGTACGGTACTTACATTTTTTTTTAAATTACTGATAAATTTATTTAAAGTAGAAGAACCTTGTTTTATCCAAGTTAATTGAGACCAGAGGTAGTCTGCGTTATCGATCATCCAGGTAATCAATCTCATTAGAGTAGTTTGTAGGGTTTTTCAAGGCATGTGAAAAAATAACGTTTTATATCCCTACTTAGGTTCTAGACAATTTTTTATTTCAGTTTTTACAGATGTTGAAAACAAACCTTATGAAATGTGAAAACTTCTTATTTAGGATCCTTGATGATGTGCTTTAATGTTTTTATAAGTGTTAATACAGAATTCTGTAGTGAACTTATTTAAAACATAGCTTTTGGGTTCTCTGTGCAATCCCGTTATGTATGTAATACAACCCTAGACATTTGGATTACTGGTTTCCGTATAATTTGGATCCTTCTATAGAATTTATTCAGCTAGAAATTTTGTTTTAAAAATTTGTCATTATTTGATCATGATTATCTGACCAATCGAAGTACACTGTTAATCTTCATAACGCATTGCTTCGATTAAGGGTCGATGAAGGGATGTTGAATACGAGGGTGGTCTGAAAAGTTTCCGACCTGAACATGGAGATGGCAGCACTCGTCAATAAAAGCTAGTAAATGTAGTTGTGCATCTTTTGACAGTTACTCACCAAAGTTTCGGCCATTTTGGTTGCGCAGTTTTTAGTTGACAGTCGTTTGAGAGAGTCGATGTGTGTGTTTTTGTGAAAATGGAAAAAAATTGAGTATCGAGCTGATATTAACTTTTTCTTTTTGAAAGGCAATACGCCTACGCAAATCAAAGATGAGTTGGACTCTGTGTATGGGGGCTCTGCACCATCATTTACCACAGTGAAATTATGGGCAGCTGAATTTAAATGTGGCCGTAAGAGCTTGGGAGACGACGAACGTCCAAAAACTGCAACTACTGACGATAACATTGCTAAACTTCACAAAATAGTGTTAGACGACCGCTGAATTAAAGTGAGAGAGATAGCAGAGGTTATGAAAATGTCCAAAGAACGTGTCTGTCACATATTAAATCAAGATTTAGACATCAGAAAGCTGTCCGCGCGTTGGGTGCCACGTTTGCTCACGTTAGACCAAAAATTCTGTTTCACCAAGACAACGCGCCGTCTCACACCTCAGCGGTTGCCATGGCAAAAATCCACGAATTATGGTTTGAACTGCTTGATCCATCCTTGATGCATCCGCCTTACTCACCAGATCTAGCCCCAAGCGACTTCTTTTTGTTCCCTTATCTAAAAACTGCGCAAAAAACAAAAATAACAAAAATTTAATAACAGCTCAATACTCAATTTTTTCCATTGTCAAAATAACACATACATTTGACTCACTCAAACGACTGTCAACTAAAAACTGTACGTCCAAAATGGTCGAAACTTTGGTGAGTAACTATCAAAAGATGCTCAAATACATTAGCTATATTACATTAGCATACATACTTCATTCACTAGATTTTATTGACGAGTGCTGCCATCTTCATGTTCAGGTCGGAAACTTTTCAGACCACCCTCGTAGTTTACACCCAGTAAAGGATTCAATTTCATTGATTTAGTTTGTGACTAAAAACTTATCTATTGTATCGTCTATGTAAGTTCAATACTGTTCATTTGTGTGAAACAATTATTTCAAAATATGTATGTTTTTTTGGCGCTTTTAGTAGAATAGAACAAGTCGCATTGATTGGTGCTTTGAAATTAGAAAATTGACCAATAAAATGCTTGAACACTATTAAAGTCAAAACCGCCAATGAACCATCCCTATTATACAAGCAAGCAAGAGTGCGTATATCTCTGGATAGTTTTTTTGTCCCTCCCGAACATTTTTACAAATGGTTCTTCCGTGGTATTGGATTTACAGTGATGATATTCTATATCTGCTACTGAGAGCTCCTCTGTAACATCTCTTTCTGATATATGCGTCATTTATGAGTAGGAGAGAGGGAATATGAAGGAGCCATCAACGGTCATTACGGTCTGTTTGTAACGTGTGAATCAGTCCTTGTTCTGCCAGTTTGTAAGTCACATAAATTGCCTTCGCTCTCAGTGTGTATGTCGACACCTCCGTTTGTACATTAAGTCTCCTTTTAAAGTTAATCCGTCGGCATGCATCCATATTAGAGTGTTAATAATTATTATCACTAAAGCTCACTGCCAGATATTTTCTAATATTAAAATAATTTAGGTAATGATACTAAAAATGAGTGGTTACATTTTAAAATTAACCCCTAAACATTTTCAGTCCAAATATAAATATAGTTTCACTTTATGATCGTAATAAAAAGTGCTTTGTAAATATTATAATTAAATATAAGGGCAATTAATTATTATTATTATACATATACGAATGAAATGTTTATCCTAGAGATTGGATTTTACGAAGAATATATTCACACTTCTAGTACAAAAATTTTGTTAACACATTATGTACCTATATGAAATAAATAGATAAATACTTCTTCAAATATTTTGTTTTATTTACAAGAGTTAGAGCTTGGAAACTAAAACTAAAGAATGTGCTTCGCGTATTGTGCAGCTTTGCCGAAGTTATTAGGTAATCCGGAATGGTGATTTTTTCCAGTTAACACCGCTTCTTACCAAAATCGGTTTCGGCACATCTACCAATAGGCACATTCTCTCGTTTGCCAGACTCTATGCAAGTCAATTATTATTATCAATTATAACATATATATGTATTTTACAATCTAATGAATATAATGTTTCAGGTGATTTACTCCCCGTCCTGGATGGGAGAAGTAGCCTTGTCTTCTCCTTCAGGTGATGCTTCATCGTCACCACACTCCACCTATGGGCCAATAAAAAAAGCAGTGTTAAATTCAAATGAAGAAATAAATAACTATAAATTACAGAGGCTTGCCGTCCGTATAGCGTAGATTGCTAGCATAAAATAATATAAGTTGGTTAAGATGACGTACAGGTAAGAGATTCTGGGTTCAATTCCCAGTTACGACCATTACCTTTTTTTATTTTTCTGTATCTTGTTCTTTTTCATGTTTCATTTAGATTTATTAGTATTATTTCCTTTTCAATGATATAAAATATAAGTAATATTAAAATTTATAAATTTTTTGCAAGGAATCAATCCACACTTTCAAAAATATGCGCAAATTAAACTAAGAATCGCAGCGCCACAGCGATTGCACTACTATAAGATATCATGGGTAGGAACTAATCATGCAAAATAATATACATCATATTCAAATGTAGTCTTTCTTCGACAAAAAGAATGTATACTCATTCAAGAAAAGTCTCGTTTGTGTTCGGGTCAAAAAAGGCTGTGCCTTTTAGTACAAATCACAAATGTAGCAATAACTGTTAATAGGTATCTCTTTTAATTAGTACAACTTCATTAACTAAATAATTATCATAGTATGTTGGCTTTCTTTCATACAATTGTGGGTTGAAAAAATATGGAAATTTTATATATATTATTTTAACTTGTGTTTGGTTTTGAAATGATAATATGCATAGTTCTTACTGGGATGTCATTTATCCAGTACCTACCCTCCCTAACCATACCACCCTGCTGAAGAAAGCATTTGAAAATAGAACATTGCAAGGCTGAATCGAAGTGCATTTTTTTTGTGAAAAAACCAGAAGATTTGGGACATTGGAAGTAACTGGTTGGTGTCGTTCGTTTTATGATATATTTTCGTTTTGTGACCATAAAAGAAGGTTTTTTTGAGGTACCGTGGTGGACTAATATAACGAACATTTGTGTTTGTGTTGTGTGCGGCTTCTCAGAGGTAAGTGATCGGTTATTCCTTGCTTCCCTGTAATTTGTAAACAGTTTCCGATGCAACAGCTTATAATATGCAAAAATGCAGTGGTTGTTTAGGTATTTGATGTGGCTTAGGTAATCCCAACCAACATCAGCTAAAGCCAGCGGCTTAGCCATTCTTATAAAAAATTCTATCATGTCTATGGTTAAGTTTTTTAATACCAGTTAATTTACTGTTTTTCTACGCCACTGATGGGTCAGTACTTAAATTCAAACAATGAAATGAATAACTTTGATGATGATGATGACAGCCTTGCTTGGCGGGCGTTGCATTGCAAGGCTATATGGAAAATTGTACATATACATATCCTGATCATGAAGATCGGAACATTGAAATTATCTCAATCACAATATTTGTAGCAATTTTATCATTACCTCCTCAGTTTCCAAAGTCTCCATGCCATCATCACTCTCAATTCTGTCTCCGTTTTCTTCAACTTCAGTGGCGATACTCTGCTCGGCGGTCTTTTCAGACATTTCAGTGTCCACTTTTTCAGCAGAAGTGACTTTGTTAGGATCAACACGTTTCTGCAAATCACAAAAATATTTAATTATCCAACTATTTTAAAAAAAGGCCATACCTCTGCAGCGAGGGGCATCAATTAATTTAACATAGGTATAATGTAGGTATTAGCAGCCAGTACCAGCCTCTAGGTCCAATACATGACTTTTCATGAAGAGTTACGCCTCACCGAGTTACGCCTCACCTTACGTATTATGTACTAGTTTGTAAGGACCACTTTTTTTGTAATCAGTTGAAGTTACCTTTCCCTTCTTCTTCTTGACTTTGGTTACAACTTCTTTAGGCTTTTCTCCGTATCCTGGCGGGAAGAAAACGCTGCATTCTTTAGCACCTTCGACGGCATTAGGGCTGATGTAAGTTGGGCCTAGCTCCACAAATTCCAGCATCGTATCACAATTGGTTTTTGAGAGCATTACAACCAACTTTTCTCCACTATTCAAGGGAAAACTGAGGTTAAAAATTTAATAGGCGACACTTTTTTGTAATATTTTGTGATTCTTATTTTGATAACCCAACAACAGCTACAGAATGCAACAAGTAAAATGAAAGTAGGTACTTTTATGAAGGTACATACTCGTCCAGTCACAAAGATACACTCAGGAAGGTACTCACTTACTCCAGATTTTTATATGGCAATATTGATCAGATACTAAATAGATTAATAAAATAATATTACAGAGAAGATCTAGCGATCACTGGACGTTTTTGAAAGGAAAATTTTGAGGCCCATCTTTGGACCGGTTCTAGAAAATGGATTTTGGCACAAACGTTACAACAACGAGCTCTATACTCTGTTTAAGGAGTTGAATGTCACAAAATTTATAAAACTGCGAAGATCTCTCCACGTGGCTGGGTCATGTGGAGAGAATGACCTAGCATCAAGCAAGGTCAAGATTAAGATGGAGCAACAACGTTCTCAAAGACATATCCACCTTGGAGCTTCTAAACTGGTGAGAGCTGTCACTAAAACGAGATGAGTGGAGGAAGACTCTTGAGGAGGCCAAGACCCACCAGGGGTTGTACAGCCAAGAGTGATGATGATGATGACTAAATAAAAAATTCTTATTTCAAATCATCCAGTTCATAATCCCTGAATAGCAAATTTTTTGTAGCATCCTCCATCGTTGCACAAGCAGCCTTTCCGCTTATAATGATGGAAGTAGGAGAATTTCAAATAATGTCAGGTTAATCTTAACTCGGAAATGTTTGTCTCTCTTTGTAATTTCTCTCTGTTCTCAAAATTACTTTACTTTAAATAAAAATGTGTTTGAAATATGGTGTAATGGCGAAAGAAAAATACCCAGACATAAAATTATCATTTTAAGCTCAGTTTGTTAACTCTCCCGCAGCCAACTGGGGCCGAAGGTAGACCCCAAAATTACTATCATTCTTATTTCTATTTGAATTCATGTAATATATTTTTAGTATTTAAGGTATTCCTGCGCAAAGGATTAATACATAATGTGCTGTTTAAAAAAATAATGTGGAAAAATCGTTGATCGCAGTAAAAAATATTTTGTCAAATATAGATAATATTCCCTGCCCAATAATTGGACAAATAACAAACAAAAAAATTAAAAGGGATTTCTATGATTTAAATGCCCATAAAACAGAAAAATGCATGGGGTCGTTGGCCGACCCACATGGTTACGGACGTTTTGTTTGGCATCTTGCTTGGCCTGTCGAGAGTTAACAAGTCACGAGAGGTTACTGAAAAGTATTTTTTTAATCATTAAGAAGACAAAATAATAATGAATGTGCAATTTTTTCTTACTATTCTTTTTGTTGGTGGATGTTTTCATATTGTTCTAGAGTTATGCCAATATTCTTGACATTTTGAAGGTCGCCCGATGCAAAGAATCCCAGTTTCAGGACATCTTTCTCATTAGCAGCACAAGCCTCCAACACCTCTCTTCGTTTAAAGGCGTCATATACCACTGCAACATGGGGTGGCAGGGGGGGTACTTCAGGCTCCACAAATTGAGCGATGGTCTGGGAGAACAAAATATAAAGAAGACATGCATCATGTTGTATAATACTGGCATAATTTTATTTTCAATCGCCCTACTGAAAGATATATTATATATTCTGCGGTACAGGGCCAGCAGATGCTTTAATAGTACACAACTGCTGACCCTGTACTAATTGTAAGTGCACTCCATTACGGATTCCCAGAAGTGGGCGGTCCGTTTGATAGATCCCCTTATCTTAACAAACGGATTGCAATCTTTAGAGCTCAGATGTCAGGTGGGAATGCTGTCCTTATTCTACCGGTATTTCAATGGAACTAGTGTCACTGATCCCTTCAGCACTGGTGCATAGTCAGGAAACACACCAAACATGTGCCCAACATTTGTACACTGTTGATACATGAGAATAGGTTGTTTCCACGATTCGTTCTTAAGTTCATTAGGTTGGCTGTTGAATGATTTGCCGGCTTCTGTGTTTCTTTCCTCCTACAACATGGGTCTCTTCAAGACTCATGTTTAATCCTTCTTTCCCTCAAAAAGACCCTTGCAGACGATCAGAGGAAGGATAGGAAGTAGTTCTAATAACCAATTTAATCAACATAAAATCTGTCTATAATTATAGGTATATTATAATATATAAAATGTTACGTCTTAGGGGGCGTTCAAGTATTACGTAATGCAATTTTTAAGATTTTTGCCCCCCCTCCCGCCCATGTAACGCGCTGTAACGTTTTTCTGTGCCCCCCCCCCCCCCTACCTAAAAGTTACTTAACACCCAAGTGACTATTTTTACCTAAAAGTCATAATTAAGTTGTGCAAAGCACTGTACAGTCGAGGGATTCCCCGTACAACATAAACGAATAGGATTGTCAACTTGGAAGTTTTTAATTCCCTAGCTTTTTATTTAAAAAAAATATGTTACCTAACGCATTGTTCGAACCCCCCCTCCCTCCCTGGTAACACACAGTAACGTTTTACAAGACCCCCTCCCCCAAAGTGCATTACGTAATACTTGAACAGTCCCTTACTAATATATAATTTACAATCAAACTGATGGTTCAGTTTTTAAGTTTTATGTGAAATACAATGTTGTGCAAAAAATATTTAAAAAAAATGAAGTTTAGTTATATTATTCAGTTCCACATACTTTAGGGAACAGTATATTGATGGCTGCTGCTTTGGATATAGGGTCAGTGGGAGAATATATCCCTGGGATGACCGTGTCCTCATCTTTCTTCAGTTCCAACTTATCTGCCACCGTCTGGAACACTTCTTCCTCTTTGTCGGCATCTTCTCCTCCGGCTGGAGGCTTCTCACACTTGGTCACATCTTCGTACACAACTTTTTTCACTTTTTCTGAGCATAAGAAAGTTTATTTAGTATTATGTACTTATTTAAAAAAATATATTTTGCATGATGACAAAACAAGAGTTCCAACCACAATGAGCATGAAATTATTCAGACTCATTGATAAAAAAAATTCACACAATGTGTCCATAACTCTCATGGTAAAACCTGTACACTATTAATTTGAGCAAGGAGACCCCTCCCTGAATGGAAGGAAAGGGTAGGGAGTTGTTACTTGATGGTCAAAAATGAATCCAAACATACCTAATATATCGCCTTTTTCTGGATTTATTTTCAATAAAATGGCCAGGCATGCCTTTTCTAACAAAATTTTAATTGCAGCATCATTTTCCAAAATTTCCTCATTTTCAAAAAAGAGGCCGTTTATTTGTTCTTCATTCAATTTAGGAGACTCCTTGTCAGCGACTGAAATACCTGAAAGATTATCAAAATTTCCATTATTCAAAGTAACAAAATTACCTTTTTTACATTACCCCACAAAGGAGGCCTTCGGGGATGCTTAGTGGAGGATCTTTTTATGGAAAGGAAGTTCTGGGAAGGAAAAAGATATGAAGGAAACCTATCCCTACCCGGAATCTAGGGGTTAATGTATCCAGGAGTGACAGATGTATGCGATGCAAGACGATGGGTCGAGAGAGACCAGCCGGAGAGGTCAAAGGGTATAAAGGGTTCCTAAAGGGTCCCTAAACCGGCAGATCTGACCCACCACGCAGATAGTGGATAGGCTCATCCGCCCCCAAGACCTGAATGAACCCGGGCACCCCTACTAAGACACCAAACGTAGAGAACCACCCAGGGTGACCTATGGCAGAGCTATTGGTACCCACACCCGCCTCCCAAAATTGAAAAGCATATTCTCGTGTAGAGCGGCTTAACAAATGAATTTAGATACAATCTACAAGTAGATACATACTGTACAATTTAACTTGACCACTAAATTATGCATACAGGGACGTATGCATAATTCACTTTTTTCAGTGATTTACTTTAAGCAGTGATTCTTGACATTATTTGGAGTAAAAAATGTAAATGAAATTTTGGTCTCTTTTGACATTATTGATGGTATTTTTTTTCAAAGGTTAAGGGTTGGGAGGTTATTGGGCTGAATGACTAGTGATGATACGTGGAATAATTTTTTATTTAGTTTTGAATAAAATAATTTTTTTTAAAAGGAGACAAAAATTTCACAAGAGACCAGAATTAAAGTTACATTTTTGGCTTCAAATAATGTCAAGAATCACTGGTTAAAGTAAACCGAATACATCCATTGACACTCCGTACAATAACGTAGTACGTACCTACCAATGCTTCTTCAAGGATTTGATAAATTATTATCGATATGCCGACATTATTTAAAAAAATAATCAAAAAGCAGTCTTTCAAAGCGACGACGCAATGCGAAATAGTCATGCAAAATCACGTCTTTTTTGTTTTGAAAATTTGATTGCTTAGAAATATTATAGATTGCCAGTAGAACGCAGACATCACTGGTGGGTGGTTTGGCATATTTATGCATCACAGCCTTCGAAATAATCGAGCATTTTTGTTGATTATGTACATCTTTTCCCAAAAGTCCCAAAAACATGAAGTACTTATTAGGTCTACAAAAATGCTTTGAAATGCAAAAACTCCTTCGTATGAACCCCTTTTCGGATTTTATTTCAATGTATAATGTAGCAAATTAAGTTCTTCAGACTGTAATAGGATTTTTTTTTAAATGTTTGTGACTCAAGTTCACAAAATAAAATTGGCTATGTTTTTTTTTGCGGAAAATTCAACTTATTTATTGCCATTATATTGGAAAGAGTTCGTGATTCCGCCCGATTCTACGCCGGGTGACATTCTCTCATTTTTTACCACAAATCAGTTACATTTCTCAGGGAGTAATGTTGCTTTCAATACCAATCGACAGATAGATTACCAGAACAAAAACATGTTCGGTCTTTCTTATTAGATTCTTGCGTGCCGGTTCAGCGTTGGTAATAGCTAAACCGGGCGTAAGGCCGGTTTACCAATACCTACCCTACTCCCCACATACATCAAGATCAAGTCTTTCACTATTCCGCGTTGCACTTAAGGCTCTGCAACCGGACTCGAAAAGAAGAAGATGGAGAGATACGAAATTACGAATGTTAGAGGAGAGCGCTAACATTTACAGCGACAGAATCGATGCGAAAATTGCGAAAATGTTTAATAAAACACGACTCGTTTAATATAGAGCAAAATTCTCGCGGCCATTATCAAACAGCATTTAAAGAAGCACTGTGAATTTTTTCATACCTATAACTTGTAAAATAACTGAAACAAACGTGTTTATAATAATTTTTGGAGCATACTTTGCGATTTTTTTCTATCGAGAGAATTTTATGTAATTTACGTTTCGGCGCGGGCAAAGTCTAGATATTATCTTCAAGAATAACATATATTTTTTTAAGAGCTTTAAAACTTTAATAAATCGGTAGAAATCCGGGTTGCGGGCCCTTACTATTCGCCTATAAGTAAAGTGGATTTAATTTATTGACTGACCGCGAGCGTAGCGAAGTCTTGTCTATAGTCGACTGTTTTGCATTTCGTCTGTATAAACATAAGGGCCAATCGAGACAGGTTTTTCGTTCTCGGCCGAGAACGAGAATAGATAATTTAAATAGTTTTAATAATCAAAATTGAACAACATGATGTTGTTTAATTTTGTTTACAAATTGTTTTTTTACAAAAGTAGTGAAATGAACGAACGGCGCAGCGCGGCGGCGGCAGCAGCGGTAAGTAAAACCCGCCTCGCTGCCAGTCGACCAATCACAATCGACAGCTCTCTCACGCAATGACAACAAGCGACGAATGGAGACGCGCGCGGTAGATTTGAATCCCATTATCCTATACCGTACCTACTTACAACGGTCTCGGTTATGGCCCAGAATCTCGGCGACTTTTCGCCGAGAACCGAGACAGAATTCTCGGTAGAATTTGTAGCCGAGAATGCCGAGACCGAGACCAAGATCTCGGTCGACCCTTATAAATTTGTTTGTACATTCCGTTTACGTTTTAAGATCTTGGCCGTTTTAATGGTTCAGTAAAGATTCTTGTTTTGTATGTGAAATCTTGGTGTTTATTTGGACTTTTTTATCCGTATTTTTTTCAAAACTGCGATCTACCTGTCTGAAGAAAGATTGAATGAATGATCTTTCTTTGGGCAAATTATGTAATTCCTTATTTGAAATAAATTAAATGCTTTACAACATAATGGTTTATAATTAAGTAAGTAGGCATTTAATTGCTTAATAATTTAATTTAAAATATTTAATTGCTTTTAAATAATTTAATTGCTTAATATTGCAATCTTTAGAGCACAGGTATTACAATGGAAGATGCTCCGAGGAACTAGCATCATTGATCCCTTAGGCACCGGTGCATAGTCGGGAAACACGCCAAACGCGTGCCCAACATTTGTACACGGTTGACATTTGCCACATGAGAACGGGTCGTTTCTTCGACTCGTTCTTGTGTTCAACAGCTCGGCTGTGGAATGATTTGCCGGCCTCTGTGTTTCCTCCTTCCTACAACATGGGTCTCTTCAAGACCAATGTTCATTCCTTCTTCTCCTCAAAAAGACCCTCCGCACAGCATCCCAGATGACATAGGCCCTGAGGGAAATTATTTTCCTCAGGTCCTCCTGTGCGGAGTTAATGTAAAAAAAAAAAATCTTACGATTTGACGGGAAATTTTGATATCGATTTATTAAATAAGAGAAAATTAGAAACATACATTTTTGGACACAAAGTCTACTGTTCACAGAAGTTCTAGTCTATCTCTAATTCGCTATGGATCTTACCCAGCGGATCCCAGGCCTCGTAGATCATCTTGTGTCCGTCGAAGGCGTGCGGCCAGAACAGCAGTACGTCCAGCTCGGCTATGAAGGGCGCCATGAGCTCGCACCGCTTCCGCCGCCGCTCCGCTCCCGCTGCCTTGGCCGCTAGCTTCTCGATTTCCGCTATTTCCGCAAGCCGCGCGTCCGAAATAGATTTACGTGCCTGAAAAATGGCACATATTTGAGAAATGGTTTTCACTGTATACGCATGGGATTAGGAAATGGTATTTTTTGTGTTGTGCCTTTATAATATAAGGATCGGTTATGACGGCTATATTTGAACAAAGATATAAAGGTTTTTTGAAGACTACCCATTTTTTTTTTAAATGTGTGAATTACATCCACACAATAGAGCCCCGAGGGACATTATTTTGAATGGAAACGCAAATTTTTGAAACTATTGTTGCACCACATTTAGTTTACTGCTCTACGATGTTATATTTGGCAAATGAAGGAAACTTGAACAAGCTAGAAGTTTCACAGAACAGAGTTAAGAAATGTATAATATATACTGGGAAAGGCAAGTATGCGATGGTTAATCAAATGAGAGAGGAGCTAAATTGGATTCTAATGAAAAAGAGGCTGCTATTTAATGTTGAACGAAGCAACGGCGAACGGTGCGAAACAGGGGCGGATTTAGGGGGGGGGGGCACGGGGGCACGCCCCCCCCCCCCCTTGACGGCATTTTTGTGTACTGTGGAGATTCCATCATAGTACATACTTAGAAGCATAAACTGTCTTTATTAAACATTTAAGTTGATTTTTTTGTGTGTCCGCCCCTTGTGCCCCCCCCAGAACAAAAACCTAACAGTAATTATTGTTTTTTTGCCCGTCCACCCCTTGTGCCCCCCCACCCCCCCCCCCCCCCAGAAAAAAATCCTGGATCCGCCCTTGGTGCGAAATGCCGCTTGCGGTTGCTCCATTCCTTTCCCGTTATTCGTGGTTCGGTTCGCGGAAATACCTAAGCGTTTATACGCATCATGAGATAAGGAAGGAGTGAACATGGGTCAATATTATAGCAGGAAGGAATCACAGAGACCAGTAATCATTCCACAGCCGATCTGCGGCAAAAAGGGCCTGTTCCCTTTTGGGAAATTATTCGTAAAAAAGAAGTATCTCTAATAAACGGTTTTGGATTTTGTCATAAAGTTAAAGACAGATGTTCCCATAATACAGATTATTTTTTTACTAACAATCACTTCATTACCCTGTCGAGGTTGATAGAAAATTTCATCGCCAAACAACTTCATTCTGGCACAAGCTCATTGCTTCATCGACAATCGTACATTTTCTCTACACATTCTTAATCTAAATCATCGCAAGACTTAACTAGGTATCTATTTGATTCACTTGATCGTACTCCGTTTTCTGGGGCCTCCCTGACTTCGCATATGATTTTCAAAATTCCTATATAATATGCATTTGAAATTTTGACTAGGCAGTCACGACTGCGTGCATCGTTTATCTGTAATTAAAACCCAACATTTCTGTTTGTCGTTGTTCTTGTCGTTTAGTTCATATCACGCCATGCTAAGTCACGGAGCCCGCTTGGTTCAACCGGACTAAGATCAGTAATGTATACTGGATATATTGGTATATTTTCATGTTGTTCTCATTGACCACAATGTCCACAATTGTAAACCATCATCTTCCTCTTGCCGTTTTTGAGTAGTTACTGTCCAGCACTACTTTAGAGGCCTCTGTCCATTGCAAGCTTAACTGGAGTTGTTAACCAACTTTGTTAGAGGCGGCCAATTTAACATCTTTTCTCTGGAATTATTGTCGCTATTATTTTGTGCAGAAGTAAACCTTATCTTAAGCCTTAATCTTAGCAGGTGCCAGGTATGTGTCCGAGCCTACGTATTTTACGTCACCTACAAATTTTCCATGAAGCGTAGCAGAGGTTCGAAGTCGAGCATAGCTCAGATCTTCAATTTTTTGATTAAATTTTCCTCCTGTGACTCCTGACTCAATTTTGTGACTCCTGCCACATTCGAAAATTTCATTTCGACAGTTCATCATCCGGTTTTATGGTGACCGTATCTAAGGCTTTTTTTACAATGGTTTCACACAGGAGGCCCTGAGAAAAACGATTTCCTTCGGGGCCTGTGTCATCTTTGTGGATGCTGTGTGGAGGGTATTTTTAGTAGAAGGAAGAAGAGGAAGTTCTGGTAAGGAAAAAGGTATGAGGGGTGGGTAGGAATCTGGGGGTCAATGTGTCCAGGATGACGGACGTATGAATTCATTTCTCCCACTGTGGCGCAAGACTATGGGTCGAAAGAGTCCGGCTGGAGAAATCAAAAGGCCTCCCTCAACCCGTTTCATCCAATCCGGCCCGTCACGCAGTAGGTGGGCAGACGCATCCGCCGCCAAGACCTAAACAAACCTCACCCCATGATCCCTGTTAAGTCACCAAACGTAGCAAACCACTTGGGGTGATCTATGGCAAGTGTGTTGGTAATCCAATAAATGATTCCCGGGGCGGCGGTACCCATATCTATTGAATTCCTAAGAAAAGTGGTTAAACTACAAAGCAAACATACACATGAGACGAGGAAAAGAAATGAACTAAGACTCCCCTTCAGGAAAAAAAAACACATAGTCAAAAGTCATTGATGTTTGGAGCATTGAAGATATTAGAATTACCAGAAGAAATAAAATTGGAAGAGAGCATAAAGGCATTTAAAATTAAATTGCGAAGATATGTGATTGATTTGGTATAGATGTATTATTTTAAGTATATGGATAGGTAAGGATTGTATTAGGACATAGATAATTATTTTTGGGGTGTTATGCCGTGTTGCGCTACCTCCTTCTTTAGCCAACCTTTCGGACATCGTTGCAGTGTCCATCATCAGGGCAGATCCGGTAGATGTGTAATTTTTAGTCTTGAAGTGTGTGCTTATTTACTTCGAAGCGATACCGTGTCGCCAGCTCCACTAACTTTCAGTACAAAATAATCGTTACAAGCAGTGGCGTCATCGCCGCGGAACGGAATAGAAAGTTCACTAAAAGGTGGTATTTATGCTAGCCAGGGGCAAGTTCGTTTGCGAGATGCCGACGGAAGTGGCTCCATCTCTTAATGAATTCTAAAATTAGAAATCACAGTGGTGAGAATTTAAGAAATAGAATTACAATGGTTAAAGCAAATTTAGTCAATATAAATTAAAATGGTTTAACACGAGCTGGCATTACTGTATACTTAGACATGGTTTTTTGCTCTATTAATATAAACTGAATTTTGCTAGAAATTTTTTCTAGTAAAGGTATTATCTATTATCTATTTGAAGGTTAGGATCATACACCGACTTGTAGAAAATTATACATTTTATGCACTGATAACTTCGTCTCCATTTTTAGCTCCAATTTTCTATCACCGAGCTGCAAAGAGGACTTTGTACACCACTTGCCGCTCCTAATCTAGGGACCCTGAGTGAATGAATTATAAGAAATTTGAAATGATTTTGGTCACCTGTTCCGCTGGCGTGAGCTGGTCAAAAGGTATCTGAACCCTTTCTCTCTCATTTTTCTGCGCCTGAGCTTCGTTGTTTAGTTCCTCTATTATTAGTCTGGTCAATCTTGGTGCGTCCGCCCCAAACATTAGGTTTACTATGTTACCACCCTGAAACACGAAACAAATAAAATCATTAAATCTCACCACGAATGTTTTGGAATAAAAACCAATTTATTGGTGCTATAATTAATTAATAATAATTTATTTACCATTTTTTGTTTCCAAGGATATTTTAATGTCATTTTTGGAAGGTTACGCTTTATATTTTACACCAAAAGAGCCCACATAACCCACTCAACAGATCTAATATACTCGTACCTAGGTAAAAAAACAAATCATGTGTGCGTTTCGCGGGTATTGAACTCACGACTTCCCGGTTTAATCAACTACTTAGATCATCACGCTGCGAACGCCGTTTAGTTAACATAAAAAAATGAAAATGGCAATGGATATTGCATAGCTCCATAGTTCATGATGGAAATTACATTGCCATCTGAAAATGGTTGAATTGACTCGAAAAACACCAGAGAAATGAATATGTTAATTTCATGACGCCATAGCTCACCCTTCGAGAAATTTTTCTGCTATTAATTTATTTTATTATTATTTTCTTACCGCTATGAACATCCAAGTTGGTTCACTCTTTTTGCGAAATCTTTTCAGGCAATCGATTCCATCAGCTTTCGCCTGAAAATTAAATCATTAAAAATCCAAACCCTTTAAATGATATATTTCAAGGAATTTAACATATTTTTTTAAAAGAAAAACTCTCTTATTATAACTTTTGATGGTTATTCCCATCAATGTAAATATATCATTGTAATATATATCACGTCACGGTTAGACGAGAAGTCTGGGTTCGAGTCCCAGTTGCGACTATTGTCTTTTTCTGTGTCTTGTTCTCTTTTCTCATATTTTCGTTTAGATTATTATTGTTATCTTCTTCAATGATATAATAAATTTAACATAAAACTAAACTTACTATTGCCAAATGTAGGTTGTCCCCTCCGACTTCCACCTTCAACTTCTTTAAATTCCCCACCATTCCTATGCACGGCCCGCACCATTCAGAATAAATATCTACAACTGAAAAAAAAACAAATAAATTAGTGTAATAAATTATTAATGTTAAAACTACGCCCGTAACACAACTTTCTACTAAGTGTTATTTACATATTTTTTCGCTCTTTTTATGAGCAAAGTTTTATGGCTCCATAACCTCAGCATTTTTGGTGTTCGAGCAAAATATAGCCTATTTTATTGCTCCTGTTTTACGATCAAGATTGCCAAGCGAAACTATCGTGACGTTCCTTTCTGTAAAATATTCATTCCAATCTTATATAATAATTTGGATCATTCCGATTACAGTTGAAGCATAAAAGCGTTTAAAATATGCAAATCAGATTCCGAATCTGAGGTTTCTGCTAATTCGCATTAAGTCACAGTCTTTATACTACTATTATTATAGAGGAATGTAAATTAGGAAATCGTTTAGCATATATTTCGAGAACACAGACGAAAATTAATATTTGATGGAACCTACCGATGAGTCCTTCTTTTTCGAGCAGTTTCTCCCATTCTTCGCTGGTGTTGATCTCAGCTTGGAGTTGAACCTGAGCTCCTTTCTTACCTGAAGCCATAATTAAAATCAAATATTACTTCGCTTTGTCCAAACTGATAACTTTCATAAAATACTTTAAGTCCGCCATGATCGTTTGAGGTTCTGTTTACTACCCTTGTTTCTAAGGTTGTTATTTGGTTGCTACGTTACTTAGTAATTGTGAGTGGAAATTTGTATTTATTTTTATATGTCTATATACTCGTTGGTAAGAAGTATTATGAACTTGCGATTCTGTCTTATATTTATGTTTGGTTGTGAAAGGTGAGCACGAATGCGTAAGATGAGCTTAACGATGATTGGTTTAGTTTTAGCCGTGCGTGGTTGAAATAATTATCTCTGACTAAACTATAAATGAAAACAGATTTAATGAGATATAAATAGCTTGTTATAGAAGTGAAACGACTCTAACAATTTCGATTACAGTAGTGATTATTTAATACATTTTCCTACGTTTATGATTATGTAAAAATAATAATTATTATTTCATGGGTATGATCATGGTAAGGTATTACAACAATAACCTTCTTTGTAACCAATCATTATTTATTTAATTTTTGGATACCGACCGGTTTCGCTTAATACAAGTATCTTCAGGGTATAAAATTAAACTGATCAAAAATATACATTGTGAGAGCTTATATACACATACAGAAAGAGATAAAACCTAATATAAAGGAACAGTGAGAAAGTGAAATTAAAATCTAACATAGTAATAGAGAGAAAGAGATAGATGATATCTAATGACTCTAATGAGTTACCATATTATATCTACAGGGACAAAACGTCACACGAACAAATGATTAACTATATAAAGGTGATTAAGGGTTTTTACGAGTTTAAGGGAAATATCCCTAATACAAACTAATAGGGCTATTATTACGGATTTTTGTTTTGGTTTTAACAGTTTTCTTTATTTCTAGTGCTTCTAAATTATTTGGTGTGTTACCATGACCATTTCTGTGTAAAATATTAGCACCGACCGGTGATTTGATCAAAGAACTTATTTATCAATAAGTTGATTGGCGAATTCCGAAAATCCATTATTATCCAGATACTCTTGTTGTTTGTGTTAAGCGAAACCGGTCAGTACTAAAAAAAAATAATTCGTGGTTACAAACGAAGTCAATGTTTTATTTCAGATAATATATCAAATCACACAAAGGGACTGTTTTCTACCAAAGTATTAAAATGTCATTCGTTTACTATTATTGAAACCATAAACACCCGTTGACGATAATGACTAACGATTTTTTTTTAAATTTTGAAAATCTATGCACGAGTCTGGTTCGCATAAAAATGTTATGTTGCCTCTACTAGTTGGGATCGATGCTCAAGTGCTTCTTTGCAAGCCTGTCTAAGGCAACTTTTGAAAGAGGCCCCAAGTGGTTCACTACGTTTGGTGATTTAGCAGGGTTGCCCGGGTTCTTGGGGTGAGGCTTGTCTAGGTCTTGGTGGCGAATGCGTTTCCTAACCTACTGCGTGGCGGTCTAGATCGGGAGAGACTGCTTGAGGCAGACATAATCTAGACCTCTCCAGATGCACCGCAATGAGAGGGGAGGTTTCATACGTCTCTCACTCCTAGACACATTGACCCCTTGATTCCACCCCTCATACATTTTTCCTTTCCAGAACTTCCTCTCTTACCTTTTCCGAAAAAGAACCTCCACACATCATCCCAAAAGAAGATTTAGGCCCTTCGGGATTTTTTTCCTCAGGGCCTCCTGTATGGAGCTAAGGTAAAAAAGACACGGTAAATTTAAGGATGGCGGATGAAAATGAACGATTTTCTAAAATATATGGAAGGCAAAATTTTTATCGAAACTTTTCATGGAATAAATTTGATGGGTATGAAAATGTGTAACGAATTTCGAGACATAAATTTACAGAACTTTTTGATTAAGGGTTTTCTTTGCTTGAAATACAACTCACTGACACTGACCTAATGTATTAACAAACTAGCTGACCCGGCGAACTTCGTACCGCCTCAGAATCAATAACTTGTTGTGTTTACTTATTAGGTGAATTAAATTTAGTGTTTTTAGTTAAAGATTACACAATGAAGCAATTATCAATGCGCAACTGTTTCGTGTTTTATTTTTGTCAGTATCATAGATAGCGTTATGTACGGATTAATACTTTTTGTGATTTATTTTTATTTTTCCACTTACTTTCCACGGAATTGCGTTTCATTTTCTTTATACGTGTGAGGGTGATTTATTATACTTATTGTATTTTTCCTTTGGAGGGGTGCAGACATACGTTCACCGTTTGTCTCATTTTTGACTACTGACATTTAGTGTGTAAGAAAGAGGGGTAGCATTTTATGTTTAAGAACAATAGCAAAACAATCAGCGCATCGACAATCGACGTTTTTGAATATTTGAAAGTCACTCACAATTCAATATTATATTTATCACAATATTGCTGCAGCTCTTTCAAAAGATGAGAATTCGTTCCATACAAAATGTATGAGGAAAAGAATTTTCTTAATATTTTTTTTATTTTGTGAATTTTTGCTATTCTGCTATTCGCGGTGGAGACAAATCCAACAAATCAAAGATCATAAAAATTTGTTCAGCCGTTCTCGAGTTATAAATGGTGAAACTAACCCGACTTTGTTTTATATATTAAGAAAAACGTGTTAAAATGAAAGATTTCTTATAATCAATCTGAATATTACTCAGTTTTCTAAGATCTTTGTAATGGAAACTAAATTTCAGAAATAAACCGGAATAGTATTATGCTAACGATACGATAAAACCTCACAATGCAGATGCTCTTTAAACATTGTCTCAGACAAAATTACATTCCTAACTGCAGTTTTGTAATATAGAAAAAAGCACAGCTGCAACTAATTGCTACATTTGTGAAATTAAACGGAACTTTGCCATAAAAGAGAGCCAGCCAAAAGTTTACTTGACGGAAAAAGTTTCACTTCGTGCAAATTATAATTTCGTTGAGGTATTCAGAAAAGAAACAAAGTTAAAAAACGTATTGTTCGTGGCTTTCCTAGGAATCCTTTAGGTCACGTAATTGACTCAACACTATTCAAACTTTAATAAAGAATACAACACGCAGCTATTTTCAGCATGCACAACGCTCACGGACGTGTGTTTTATTTTCTATAAATAAAATAGTTTTGCAAACCTTTCACCAAAATTCTTTAACGGTTTTTACAAACGTTTCTTGTTTGATTTGTGAGGTGTTGTTCTACCCAATCGTTCTTGTTCCAATTGCTTTCAAAATGTAACATCTGTCAACTCTTTCTCTGGTGTACGTACACAGTAAAGCTGTACGAAACTTTGGCTTACACGTAAAAAGGACTTGGCACATTAAAAAATATTATTTTAGTGATCGTGAGAATCTTTAGTCCTGACTATTCTTCTGTGAAAGAATGTTTTCATAATATACATACAGGCTGTTAAGTGATGTACTTGGATTTCTTTAACCAATGATTCCTGACATTATTTTTTGGAGTAAAAAATGTAAACGAAATTTTGTGACATTTTTAAAGTTTTTTTTTCAAATTAAAACATAAACAAATAGTAGGTATTAAGCAGGTCCAGGTCGGGGTGAGGGTTTGTTTGGTTACTCGGCTGAGTAAGCAGTGATGACGTGTGGAAGATTTTTTTGTTAGGCTTTGAAGAAAATAAATTGAAACAAAACTCAAAAAAGTCACCGAAGACCAAAATTTCGTTTGCATTTTTTACTGCAAATAACAACAGGAATCACCAGTTAAAGTAAGTCAAGTACCTAAGTACCTTAACATCCTGCACATGTATCCTGAAAAACAATTATTATTACGCCCTTTTACTTTTGGAGCGATTCAATGTTTTATTATTTACAAAACATGAGCAGGACTATTTCCCCACGCAATTCTGAGACAGGCGATATTGATATTATTACATATTTGATACACGTCATGTATTATAAAGGTCGCTTGTATTTACAACGTCGAATTTATCGTCGAAACTATCTAATATTGCAGTCCTCATGTTTTGATTTTTTTAACGACGTTTATTATTTTATCAATGCATTTTGTTTCACATATCAAAAGTGTTGTGCATCGGTGAAATTATTTTCGTAAAATGTGTAGGAATTATAAATTTTCCTTAATAGAGAAGGACACGCGGTTAACACTGAATTACGCTTCTGGAATACACTGTCGAGAATAATATATTACAGATAAATGAAACAATTTAACTTTGTTTGAACCACTTTTACATTTGAGTAAATCCGACCGGTTTCAGAACGAACAAAAATTAAATTGTTTCATTTATCTATCTATAATGGATCTATCTATCTATAATGGATAACCACAGAGTTATAGCTACATTCAAAAGTATAATATATAATGTTTAGTAATAAAATTCATTAAAAATTTCGAAGATTGTCTTCGAAAACCACATTTAGCACATAATCATTGTATCCCCTTACTAGCATAGTGAGAGATATGATCTACATATTATAGGAAAGAGAATAAATCACGCTCTATATTTAAATATCAAAGTTAACCACAATATAATTCAAATGTACAACTTTGTGAAACCAAATTTTTCAACGGCAATTTGAAAAAAAAAAGAAATTTTGTGAATTAAAAAAAATTATTATACATGAAACGACAAAAAGTGAGGTGACGATAACCTTACTAATAATACACTTGTGTAATAGTGTGTTTTTTTTCATTACTAGTAACTTTAGTTTTTCAAAAATTTTAAAGTTTGCATTAAAAAGAATGTATTTAAAAAAACACACAGTTATTTCCAATAATAACATTTGAAAGCGTATTTCATCATCTTAAAAAAATGTTTTTTGTTTTCGGATAAGTTCATAAATATTCCATTTATTTGGATTTTATTGCAAAGCGGAAATATTCGGACCTTCTGACTGGATTTGGTCGAGGTCTGAGGGGTTATCGAAAAAATTCAATATAAGCAAAATCTTTGTTATTTTTTTTCAGAATCATGCTATGTTATTTACATTCATGCATATTTGCATGTTAGGTACAGTTATCGTTACTATATTACGTTAAATCTATGGTAATTCAGGTTGGAAAAATAATAATGACGTTGTTAAAACTAAATATATCTTTTTTTATTCCGCTTAACTTTAACAGATTTATAAAATTCATCCAGTGCATTTTTGCTCGCCAGTTCTTCAGTACATTTGTAGAAATATTAGATTTCTAGTAATATAATGACATATTTTGAAATGCGTACTAATATTATAAAAATAAATTATGTTTATTCCACCGTCGTGTGGGATCCACGACTTACCACATGAACATGCATTCTATCACAATTAAAATGTAGTTTTTTATTCACATGAGGCGTGGAAATTAACGAATAGGTGTGATTTACTGTGTACGTGTACTTCGTTTCAGCGTGAAAAATACTCTCAATAAAACTGTGGTTAAATAGCAGAGTTTAGAATCTAAAAGTTGCTAGTAATTGATGGCCTCCGTGGTCGAGGCGTAAGATTCTACACTAGCAATCCGAAGGTCGCGGGTTCAAATCCGGCGTGCGCAAATAATTTTATTTGGTTAATTTATGTTATTGGATAATTCATTATTTAAAAATATTATACAGAATATTAGCGGCACGTTTCAGAGTAGAATGTATTCTCAGTGTCGCCCAGGTGAAAGACTACCATTTCATAAAAAATATATACATGGTATATTTGCGGCACGTTCCAGAGTGTAACATGCTTTCAGTATCGCCCTGGTGTAAAAACCTCCATTCAGAAATGAAACGTTGCTTGAAATTGCTATACCCGTGTTTGGTGACAAGGTTGGAATAGCCAGGTACTTCTCCACCTTCCTTTTTCCCATATCCTTCCCCACTACCTTCAGCCTCACAACATACTCCGATTGGGGATGCCATAGTCTCAAAGGCTCTAGACGGGAGCAGTTGGGATTCTTGTGCGGGATTTACATAAAAAAGTGGTTTTGAAAAGTTTGATGACTATATCTGATTAACCAGGCTTTTCAAAAAAATATTTATTACCTTCCGGGAAGTCCAGCAATCGACAATTTAATAGTTTTAAATTGGTACAAAAAAATTGAATGCTTTCATTATGAAAAAAAAATCAGTGCAATTTACACGCGGTAGAAGTGAAAACTTCAGAAAACTAAAGTAAACAAGAATGGGGAGAATACGAAGTACCGCACAAAGAGGAGACTGATTATATTATCTCCTTCTCTCGCAGGCTAAATCTTATCGATGTATGTGTTTGCCTCTTTTTAGTGTCGCTATTCTTCGTTTCATCGAGTTTCAAATCACAACGGTGCTAAAGAAGTTTTCACTTAAAAAAACTGCTTAGTTAGAAGACTTTTAAAAAAATTCAAAACTACGTAAATAATTTTGTTGAGAATGGAATGGAACTGATTACTTTCTTTAATACAAATATGTAATACTACTAAAAATTGACTCACGCGCTAGTCTCATCTCGAAAAGTTTCCAAACAACGTGAATCCGTCTCACATCATTACACTAATAATACAACGTAATAATATAATAATCTTCCGTATAGGCAACCGACTCTACCGCACGGCTCTGGTTTCAGCCGCCTACTGAGGACTGAGGATGGATAATAATTTCATTATATTTGGGTATATTTCAGGCATCCCCGTTCATTCCAGACGATTCATGTAATCGATACTAAAATTGTTAACAAATTAACTTAGTTAATGTACGTTCTGTTCGTTAGTTTGCCTCTGCGAAACTTTGGCGGTTGCCTTTGGCATGAAACGTGGTAATAGTTTGATAGTTTCATGAACTATAAAAATTATGGGCTGCTACTGGGGCGTTACGATAATAACATAAAAAATATTTTTAATTAACATTTTTTTCTTCTTTTTAATAGCTCTTCAAGAACTAATTTTATTAATTTTTGGAGATCGCTGGCAACGGTTAATATGCACTTTTAAAAAAAAAACCTTTTGATTCACCTTAATTACATTAAAAGGCAACTATTTGCATTGGGGGAAGTGGAAAATATTTCATTCTAAATTTCGATTACGTAAAATTAAAATTAGCTTTCGTCTTATGAGATTGTACGCCATTAGCTATTAGCTCATTCGCTGTCACTTTGGTATGTTGGTATTCCTGATACACTTGAATGTATAACGAACGGCTAGAAGATTTTGAAGGTACGGGGCACTTTCTTTTGAATCACAAACCATGTTACACGAACCTAGGGTAGCCGCTAAACTACTTGAAGACTGGGATGTTTTTCTCGCCTTGACGCGAGTAGGCGTTATAAAAGGGCACTTTCTTTTGTATCACAAACCATGTTACACAAACCTAGAATTCCCATGAAGTCTGCTACGCTTTGCTCTAGCATCTTTTCGTACAGTAACAAGAATATCAACATAACAAAATGACATTAATTAATTTTGTATTGTACATCTTCTATTTTTGTCCTTTATTCCAAATTAATGTTTTCGACACCTTTAAAAAAAAATTAAATTAGCTCCAAATAGAGTTAAATAATTTCCCTCAATGCATATGTCAAATTTGTGAGGGTATTTTGTGGAAAGGAAGGAGTGAAACTGGGTCTTGAAGAGACACTTGTTGTAGGAGGGAGGAAACACAGAGGCTGGCAAGTCGTTACACAGCCGAGGTGTTGAACATAAGAACGACCCGTTCTCATGTAACAATGTCAAATGTATGCAAAAATGTTGGGTGCGCGTTTGGCGTATCTAAGAACGTGAATGACGCTAGTTCCTCGGAGCATCTTCCATTGGAAAACCGGTAGAACAGAAACAGCATTTTCACCCTAGGCTTGTGCTTTGAAGATTTCAATTCGTTTGCTAAGATAGATAGATTCGTTATCTATGAGACAGATGAGTTTCTGCACAGATCTGAGGGTGTTTAGAGGTATTTTGGGGGCTCCAGACTAGAGATAGCTGCCAAATTCATTATATTAACCAGATTGTACTTTTTATGATTGTTTTCAAACACTTGCTTTGTATCGTGAATATGTTTTTTTTACATTCTCATTATTGGTGGGTTATGTAGGGTAGAGTGGGGACGATTGAAACACTACTCGAAAACTATAATACCTAAGAGTGTGATACAACACTCGTAACTCCGTCAGGACTGTTGGGACGTTTCTACAAAAGCGCACTAGCCGGCGAGTGACTCAATCGTGCATAGGGGACATTATTGGATTTCGCACTAAAAAGTAAATATTTAAGACATTTTTGTTTATCTTATAACTCATTTTACTCTCGCAGCTTGACGAAATGTTTTATTACATTCTCTTTTTTATCTATTTTAGAATTTTTATAATGTATTTGCTCGGCGTTAATTTCTATTTAAAAGGCTTATTTTTGGCTTTGAAGCAAAAAATGCAGCGTGGGGATGTTTGAAACAACTTGTATGGGGATGATTGCAACGTTTCAATCATAACCATGTTTCAATCGTCCACACTGAGAGAAAATTTAAAAGTTATAATGGAAAAAGGTCTGAAATTCAAATCATTAAGTCTTCCCACTAGATGTAATTCTGTGATCTTGAAAGTGGATGATGAAGTCGATCTCATACGACCACAATCGACATCAAACGCCCTCACGTGATTTATTGATTTTGTTACATTTTTTTATCAATTATGTAAGTACAAAAGTTAACAACAGAGAAAAAAATATACACACGAACAGTAGGTAATATATAATATTTTAATATTAGAGATTTATAGTTATAAGTTTAGGTTACACGTAACCGGCCTCACTGGGCTAGCCTTTTTTGAGGCAGTCATTTGGTTAGTTCTTTGTAATTACCTACAAACATACCCATACTTGTTTTAAAGGATATACACTCAATGGGTTGGTTGCTTTAATAATTTCGTATTTGGGTGAGTGCACCGGTAAAGGCCCTATCCTTTCTTATTTTTTTTTTTTAATAATTAACCTCATTGAATCATTTGTGATGGATAGGTACCTACACTTGCAATTGCTTAAATTCTGTATTTTTGACACGGTTTGGTTAAATTTTTTTCCAGGTGCACTGGAATCCGACGACAAAAATATGATTTTTTTTTTCACATTGATAAAAAAAGTGCTACGTAGTCTCCCCACTCTTGTCCACTTTAATTTTCTGTATGTTTCACTTCTACCGCATGTGAATTGCACATTCAGATTTTTCTTTTCTATTTTTCTTTAATAGAAACTATTTAATTGTTTAATGGATGTTAATGCCCCTTAATCGAACATTTAATGTTTTTTTGTTTTAAAATATTGCGATATTTTGTACAATTATGTCACATCGCAAACCACAAATTCAATTAATTTCTATTTTTTGGACTTCTTAGAGTTGCTGAATTTTACACAGAAAAAATGCTCTCAAGTCAGAGGTAAGTTCAACATTGTTATGATTGAAGCAGTGTGATGGTTGAAACAAGCACTTTTGTATGAAAGCGAAAAACTTATTTTTAATACCGTTCTATTCTGCTCCAGGATAATATCGCAGTAAAACTATGTTGAATATGCCAAATACTGATAGTTAGTATAACTAAGAGCACTTAAACACAAATAATAAAAAATATACTTAAAGTTTTTTCATTTCAAAGACATTTACGTTTACAGTTTTTAAAATACTTGAGATATGGTTCTGTTATAATATCATTGAGTCATCATCATCATCACCATTGGCTCTACAACCCCTGGTGGGTCTTGGCCTCCTCAAGAGTCTTCCTCCACTCATCTCGGTTTTGTGCCAGCTCTCTCCAGTTTGGAAGCTTCAAGATAGATATGTCTTTGAGGACGTTGTCGCTCCATCTTAGTCTTGGTCTTCCCAGGCTCCTTCACCCTATTGGTCTTGAGTTCAGTAGGGACTTTGGTGCTTGATGCTCGGTATCATTGAGTACTGTTATAATAAAGAAAATGTTTAACATTGATTAAAATTACTCCAATTATTCCAAAGATATTTAGAGTGTTTCAATTATCCCCACATACTGTTTCAATCCTCCACACTATGGGGATAATTGAAACAGATTTCCCCTTCATCTTTAAGTGGTTATTGTAGCTTACTTGTACGAGTTGTGGCCACCCAATAAAATTAATTTGATAACTAGATAGATCATAGAACATCTAGTATAAACATCTTATCCATAAATACGAAAGAAATATTACTACACATAGTTAAAAAAAAAGTGTTTCGACCATCCCCACTCTAACCTATAATTGCACACCGCATAGAATGATGTTAAAATACAAATCTTCTGCGTATTTAAGGTGTCCAAAAACTGGTTGTATTTATTGGACATTTTTAACTCCGTGGACACATCTTTATTACATATACGAGTAGGTACTATTTAAAGCCTGTCCCATTAAAAGCCTGATGATATTAAAAATAAACCCAACCAAGGAAAGGTATACACATAGAGTAATAAATAGATTAAATAATATAAAAATAATCGCATGTACAGGAGTTTTCTTGGATAAAATCAATGACTGAATAGTTTTTTGGTTAAAAATTTAGTTAGAGGAAAAAAAATTCTTGTTAGGAAAGAAAGGAGAGGAAGGTCTGGGAAGGAAAAAGATATGAGGGGTTGGTAGGAATCTGGGGTTCAGTGTTTCCAGGAGAGACAAATGAATTCTTCTCTCCCAGTACGGTGCAAGGCGATGTTCCAGGAGAGCCGTGCTAGAGAGGTCAAAAGGTCTCCCTCAGATCCGGCCTGTCGTGCAGTTGATGGGATGACGCATCGGCCGCCAAGACCCGGACAAAACTCACCCCATGAATTCGGGCACCCCTACTAAATCACCTAACGTAGCGAACTCCTTAGGATTAATAAAACCACACAGTTACAAAAAAATACATCGAAATTATTATTATTATTTTTTTTTTTTTTACATGAGCTCCACACAGGAGGCTTTGAGGAAAATAATTTCCCTCAGGGCCTGTGTCATCTTTGGGGATGCTGTGTGGAGGGTTTTTTTTAAGGAAAGGAAGGAGAGGAGAGTTCTGGGAAGGAAAAGGGTTTAAGAGGTGGGTAGGAATCTGGGGTTCAGTATGTCCTGGTCATCCGCCTCCAAGACCTAGACAAATCTCACCCCATGAACCCGGGCACCCCTGCTAAATCACCAAACGTCGCGAACCACTTGGGGTGACCTATGGCAGAGGTGTTGGTTATCCAATAAAGGTTCCCGGGGCGGCGGTACCCATTCCCGCCTCCCAAATTGAAAATAATAACATATTTTATTTTTCATTTGCTCCTTCTTCGACTAATAGTTAGTTAGCGTGCTGAGGCGTTTGGTTTCCATTATCACGTGACGAAAATAAATATATTTTCGAGTTTTTCCGAAACACTAAAAATTCGGTAAGCCACTGACCAGTTTTCGAAAACAAACTTTTATAATTGAATGTCAAAAATCCACCCGGGAACGTTAGTGCTGATTTTAACGAATGCTAACTAAAGTTTGGGTTCTAATTAAAAAATAATTTTGCCTTGCGGCGCGCCGTGGGAGGAACAGACGGGGAAGATTCTCAAACTTGCTTAATTCAGGTGCGATCAAAACACTGATCAGAAAATTTTTCGTATTTAAGGGCCCGCAACCCGGATTTGTACCGATTTATTACATATTTCTCTTAAACGCGGTAAGTTTTAAAGCTCTTAAAAAATATATGTTATTCTTGAAAATAATATCTAGACTTTGCCCGTGCCGAAACGCAAATTATATAAAATTCCCTCGATAGAAAAAAATCGCAAAGTATGATACTTCAAAAATTATTATTAACACGTTTGTTTCAGTTATTTTACAAGTTATATGTATGAAAAAATTCACAGTGTTTCTTTAAATGCTGTTTAAGATAATGCCCGCGAGATTTTTGCTCTATTTTAAACGAGTTGTGTTTTATTAAACATTTTAAACACTGTTAAAACCACACAAGAGTTACAAGTGTTCCCAACCGTCTTATGAGGCTGAAGGCACTGTAGAGGGGAAGGATATGGGAAGAGGAAGGCGGGGAAAAACCTGGCAAGCACGGCTAAAGCCATTTCGAGCAACGTTTCAGTTCTGAATGGTGGTCTTTCAGGGAGATACTGAAGATGTTTAATGTTTATATATATGGGAGATACTGAAGATGTTTAATGGGAGATACTGAAGATGTTTAATGGAGATACTGAAGATGTTTAAATGTTCCACTTACCGATGAGGGAAATTTGGATTAGAAAAATACAAAACAGTGTGTATTGCAAGTGCCGACGAAATTCTAGGAGAACATCATAAACACATAATGAAACAAATGACAATACTCAAATTAGAGCTATGAGCATTATGAGGAAGAAAAATTGAAAACCTGCAGCACAAGTCACATAAGACGAGGAAAAGCAATGAAATCAGACTCTTCTTCAGAAAAAAAAAAACAAAGTCAAAAGTCGTTGATGTACGGAGCAATGATGTTTGGCGAATTACCAAAGGTAAAAGCGATGCTAAAGACATTGCGATGAATTGAGAAAATTTTATAAGATCTTCCGGGACCTAACAGAATCTGATTAATCCCGACTGGGTGCTTGTAGAGATGGTGACAGGAATTTGCTGATAGGAAAAAGGGATATTTTGGAAAGATGGGAGAATTATTTCTGAACATTTCAAACCATACCAATAATGAACACCGTAAATAGGAGGAAATGGTTCACCACTCCCGCTGAGGAGTTCGCGGAGAAGTCCACTGTGCTTGGAGTAAAGCAGGCACCGAGATGACTGAAAAATACTCGTAATAAAGCATCAGGAACAGAAGTGATAACAAATGAACTGATCGAAACCGGTGGTCCAACGCTAGAAGTGCATATTCACAGACTATTTAACGAAAACTGGCAAAATCAAATACTGCCCGAGGAATTGAAAATAGAAATTATTGTGACCATTCATAAAAGGGGAGACAAGACCAAGTGCGAGAACCATAGAGGAATAACAATTCACAAAATCACATACGAAGTCTTCTCCTGTTTACTCTACAGCAGGCTATTGATATAATGTGGTGAAGATATCAGGTGAATATTGATGTGGCTTCAGATGCCAAAAGATCCAACATTGATCAAACTAATTTCACAAGGGTATATGAATATAATAGGACTGTACTACCTGTCCATAGACTTCAAACTGCACTAACTAAAAATGAAAATGGGTAATTCCTTAAATAAGGAGACTTGAAGCATTCGAGATGTAGATCTACAGAAGAATATTCAAAATAAGTTGGATGGACTGAGTTACGAATGAAGTTATCGAAATCGAGTCAGGATGAGATACGCTATCTACAGCGATTCTTAATATGGTGGTGAGACCAACACACGTAAAGTAAATTTAATGGGCTGCATAAACTAAAATACATCAGAGATAATGTGAGATAATATGTCAATCACATAGTAATTACCAGCAGATCAAACAAATAATAATCCAGCGTAACCCGAAGCTGAACAATTGAGACCAAAAATAAAAATATCGAAACTAAGTACGTAAATGACAAGCACGTGTGAGTAAGAGACAATCCGGGATTTGTAAGCTAGCAGGTTTCAAAGACTGCAATGATCTGAAAGGAAAGGATGCCAGATGGTAGGACGCCAAAATATATGACCAAAGGGTTGCCCCAGTGGAAGTGACCCAGAAGTGAGTGGCGAGGGTCCACAGCCGGTGGAGGATATTTGTGAGAGAAGCCAAATCCCAACCTGGAATGTAGCGTCAAAATGACGATGTTGACGCATAGAAAAAAGGAAGGAAAGCCAGTTCAACAAAATTGGGAGACTTCATTAAAAGTGTCAATTTTCTGTATGGTTGTCCTTATAAAGTGACCGATAGATACAAGATAAAGATATGTCACGTTGGTGGCGATTGTATGTCACATTGGTGGCGATTGTAGGTCACCGTAACTCAGGTGTCGAGCAATACTATTTTATTATGTCACGTTGGTGGCGATTGTATGTCACCTTAACTCAGGTGTCGAGCAATACTATTTTATTATATTATGTCACGTTGGTGGCGATTGTATGTCACCTTAACTCAGGTGTATAGCAATACTATATTATGTCACGTTGGTGGCGATTGTATGTCACCTTAACTCGGGTGTCAAGCAATACTATATTCTGTCACGTTGGTGGCGATTGTATGTCACCTTAACTCAGGTGTCGAGCAATACTATTTTATTATGTCACGTTGGTGGCGATTGTATGTCACCTTAACTCAGGTGTCGAGCAATACTATTTGATGTTATTATGTCACATTGGTGGCGATAGTATGTCACATTGGTGACGAGTAATGTCACATTAGTGGCAAATGGTATTATGTTTGTATGCTTCTAGAATTATTATGGCACAGAGATAGAGCCGTGAGGACACGACTACTAATCAGGATGGACGAGTGTAACACCCATTTATATGTATGTGACCAGCAATGGGACGGAATTAGCAGCCTAGCAGAAATAAAAGAAGAGGAGGGGTTTGCGGTTGCGACGGCAAGCTGAGTTCCGTTTATGGAGGGAGAGTAAAACAGAACGGAACCGCTAGTTATGTCAAATTGTGTTGAAATCATCAATAAACCGTGATATACAGATTACAGACTATTATTTGACACTTTCCTGCACACCAAGTTATTTAATGTTACAGTACTAAAAAAATGATCGAACATAGAAAGACAGGCGTGGGTAGAAATGGAAGTAGTGGGGGAGGAGAGAGGTGGAAAGGGGAGGTGCTTAGAAGATCAACGAGGGGGAGGGGGGGGGGGGGGGCGAGAGGTGGAAAGGGGAGTGCTTAGAAGAACAAAGACAAAAATTACAATGGAAATATGTTTAAGATAGGGTTATTCACAAAATTAATTAATTGCTAACCATTAACTTAACCATTGCTAACACAAAATTAATTGCTAACCATCTAATTGAATTTAACCATTCATTTGATATAAATACTGGTTTTAAAATTTTACACACTAACGTTAGTGGTTTTCACTTAGATCTTTTAGAAATATTAGAAATTAGGAAAAATGTCAATAGAAATTTAAATATTATTAACAATCAAATTAATTTTGTGAATAACCCTATCTTAAACATATTTCTATTGTAATTTTTGTCTTTTATAATATTATATTATAACATTTCATTTATATAGCGCAGTTTTGTGACATTTCACTTCAAGTGCGCTTAACTAATATAAATTTAGTTCTTCTAAGCACCCCCCTTTCCACCTCTCGCCCCCCCTCCCCATTGTTGATCTTCTAAGCACCTCCCTTTCCACCTCTCTCCTCCCCCACTACTTCTATTTCTACCCACGCCTGTCTTTCTATGTTAGATCATTTTTTTAGTACATATAATAATATGTATGTTATAATTTTACAATATGTCCTGATGAAGAGAACATCGTTCTTGAAACATGTCGACTTTTTAATAAAGTTTATTGTGGTAAAAACAAAGTCCTTTTAATTATTGCATTAATATATATATGTTTTTATAGCTATTGCCAAAGCTTCAACGACCCACGACAGTATAAGTAAAATAAAACGGATTTATAAACAAGTAAGGCCCCTGCTTGTAAGACCCAGTAAGTGTATTTCCCATTATAATAATAGTGTTAATTTTGATGGGAATAATAGTGAAATAATTTTTTCTGTTTCAAGATTTCAATTTGGGAGACGGGTATGGGTACCGCCGCCTCGGGAACCATTTATTGGATAACCAACATCTCTGCCATAGGTCACCCCAAGTGGTTCACTACGTTTGGTGACTTAGTAGGGGTGCCCGGGTTCGTGGGGTGAGGTTTGTCCGAGCCTTGGCGCCCCACTAGCTGCATGGCAGGTCGCATTTAGAGAGAATGGTTGAGAGAGTTCCTTGGACTTCTCCAGCCGTACTCTCTCGGAATATCGCCTTGCACCGCAGTGGGAGGGATGGATTCATACGTCCGTCACTCCTGGACACACTGACCTTCCCAGATTATTTCCTTCCCAGAACTTCCTTTCCTTAAAAAAACTCCACTTAAAAAAAGAATTGAGAAAATAAGCATAGTCTGGTTTACAGAAAAGCTATTCACTAACCACAAAAATGGGTTATATAATTTTATAATCACCTAAAAAATTGCACAATTATTCAATTTTTTTTGCGATACGAATGAATATTTTGTAAGGATTAAAACGACAGAGAATAAATTGAGAATTTATTTTCAAATAATCGACAAACCACCACAATTTTATTCCGTTCGCTTGTAGTAATATTAATTCAGACCAAAAAAATTAATTGAAAGTTTTAGTACCATCACGGAAAGTAAATTAAAGTTTGTTTACAAACTATGATTTTATCCTTATTGAAGTTTAATTGGGTTAAGCTCCATAATAAAACATTAAACTTTATGCTAATGGAAAATACCATGAATATACAATATAATTTTATTTATGAGGAGGTAACCGGTAGATGCAGTACGGTGACGTATTAAAACTTTGAAAACAGACTGGTACGATTATAGTCTTTGGATAATTTAGTTAACTGAAAAAAATTTATTCACGTGTTTTTTACAATTATATATTTTTTTAGCTCCACACAATAGTGCGCTGATTGTTTTTTTTTCATCAGGGTTTGTGTCCTCTTTGGGGATGCTGTGTGGCGGGTCTTTTATGGTAAGTACCTTCTTGGAAGGAAAAAGGAAGGGTGAGTTCTGGGGGTAAATGTGTCCAGAAGTGATGTATGAAACCATTCCTCCCACTGAGGTGCAATGTGATGGGTCAAGGTCGGGCTGGAGAGGTCAAAAGGTTTCCTCAACCACTCTCTCCAGATCCGGCCGGCCACGCAGTAGGTGAGTAAACGCATCTGCCGCCAAGACTGAGACAAACCTCGCCCCATTATCCCAGGCCCCCCTGCCAAGTCACTAAACGTAGCGAATTACTTGAGATGACCTATGTCAGGATGTTGGTTATCCAATAAATGGTTCCCGGGCTGGTGGTACCCATACCCGCCTCCCAAATTGAGATATTTTTTTGTATGTTGGCATTTTGGTGTTATTCGAAATTTCTTTTGTAAAGTTATACCAAAATGTTAATCATAAAATATTCATCAAAACTTTTCTCTAAAAGTACTTACAACGAGATAAATAATACAAAATAAATACTACTAATTAATACTTGCAATATCTTCACCCCTTTTATTAGTAAATAGCAGAAAAAAACGCCTAGCTATGACAGCCATTTTTTTTTAAAGTTTTTTTTTTACCTTTAAAATAACTTTGAAATGATTGTTTTTAAATTGAAAGCTTAGAAAAGAGCACTGATGAATTTCACTATTTCACTAGACTAGACAAGTTGACATTTGGGGCACAGGATATGACGCAAACATGAAAAACCACACGTTGGTGGTAGAATAAAGATAAACTATGGCGTTAAATTGAAAAATAATACAGGGTGATGAAAGTAACCCCCTAGATTCATACATTGAATTTTCTTTGGGTTGATGTGCGCCGATTTAAGATTAACTAGATTGGTTTGGTAAAAATAAAATGTTTAGGAAAGCTATTATCAAAGTACCCACTTAATTAATAATATTTCTAATAATTTGATAATGATTTATTCAGCAATATTTTCGGTTTAAAGAAATCACCTAAAGGATGCTTTAAAACATAATTTATCAAAATTACAACTAAGATCATATAAGTAGTGACTTACAGCTAATAATATTTGTTCATTTCTTCTAAAGTAAAGTGCAATTGAAGTACACTTTAACATTTTTTATTTATTTAAATTACTTTTATAATTTATTATTAAGTTTTGCAAGAATTTTAGTTTTGTTTGTGTTTATGGCATTGTTTAAAAAATGCTGTGATTAGAAAAACAATTAATACATTTGAACATGACCATTTGTAACATGACCGTATTTTAGAAAAGCCAATATTGTTAGCATGGCCATATTTTAGGAATGCTATTTTTTTTAAATATGGCAAACTTTAAAATTTTTCGTTATTTGTTTTCGGGGTGTTATGCCGTGTTGCGCTACCTCCTTCGTTAGCCAACGTTTTGGACATCGTTGCAGTGTCCATCATCAGGGCAGATCCGGCCTGATGATGGACACTGCAACGATCTGCCCTGACACCGGATCTGCAACGATGTCCGAAACGTTGGCTAAAGAAGGAGGGAGCGCAACACGGCATTACACCCCAAAAACAAATAACGAAAATGCTTTTGGCCGTGAAAATCTTAAAACTTATCTAACTTTCAAAATGGTTATTTTTTAAACACAGCCATATACTTGTACAAGGCTAAATTTTGAATTTAGATATATTTTAAATTTGTCCATGATTCTAATTTTGAACATCTGGCTGTCACAGTTATTTTGTTTTCGCCTAGGAAAAAATATATTTTTTTTATTATTTTAACTAATATTTTTATGTTTTCTGGTCAATAAAAGTGTAGTGTGTTGTTCCTTGAGGATTCTTCTCCCCTCTGATCTTCCAGGAGTCACTTTTCGTCGCTGATTTCCAGATATTTATAACCTTTTTTATTTCTGTCACTTTCCATACATTTTTTCTTTTGTAATTTTGTGAACAATGGAGGAGGACCCCCCTGGACACCCTAAAAAGCCCCCAGATCCTCCCCCTGACCCCCCAGATGGTGAAAATGTAGTAATTTCAGACAGTGAATCTGTCATTCTGACTACCACAAAAAAAGGAAGTTTAGTCCCTCTTCCTCAATAAAACATGACTCTCCTTCTTCTTCTCAGTCTTCACCTGCTCTTCCTCAACCTCCTCCTACAAACTTTTATTCTCCTCATTCCTGTGGCCCGTTCATTGTGTACGCTCAAAAAACTGAGCAAGGTAAAACTATCCACCCTCTTGAATTTGGTAAATTTCTATCAAATAGCAAGAACCTTTCGATTAAGCCTGGAGGTGTAAAAGCTGGGGGTCGCTTCCGAATCTCTTTTGAATTCCTCTCAGGTTCAGCTGCCAACAACTTTATCAAAAACATATTTATTTCATCAAATTCTAAATTCAAGGCGTACATCCCAACTTTCAATGTCACTCGAATGGGCCTCGTCAGAGGTATCTCGACCGATCTGTCCATTCCAGAAATCCTGTCTTCACTTTCAACCCCCCAACATATCGGCAATCCCATAAAAGCCAGGAGGTTAAATTATAAGGACTCTTCTGAGGGCATCGTTTCCTGGAAGCCCTCCCAATCTGTCGTCATCACATTTGAAGGACAATCTCTTCCCTCCCATATTTATTTATTTTTCAACTCCTTACCAGTTGAAATGTATACTTATCCCACCACTCAATGTTACAATTGCTGTCGTTTTGGTCATACCAAAGCTGCATGCAGATCCCCTCCCAGATGTTTCAAATGTGGAGAAAACCACACGGCTGACCAATGTTCTTCTCTCTCTTCACCTAAATGTTTTAACTGTTCAGGTGCTCATTCCGCCATTAACTCTTCTTGTCCGGAACAATCTCGCCAAAAAAATATAAAAATTTCTATGGCCTCTGAGAACTTGTCTTTTCTGCAGGCTTCTAAACTATTCCCGCCTGTCAAAAAATCATTTGCTGAGGTTTTATCCAGTAACTCTTCATCCAGCCCACCCGCCTCCTCCTCAACATCTTCTCGTTCAACTAAATTCACATACAAAAACCCTATTTCTAAACCGGATCCTGGATACGATCAGCAACAACACAACTCACTTCACTTAAATCCCAATGGTTCACCTCTTTCAAATGCCATAAATGGGTGCGCAAACAATTATAATTCATCCTCTTCATGTTTGTCCAATCTATTATTAATCTTTTTCTCGATAGGAAAATTTTCATTGAGCTACCAGATGTTACTCCTCAGAGTAGGTCAATTTGGAAGGGTTTACCCCAAGGCGATGTATTATCCCCCTTACTGTATAATATATACACACACGATATGCATGTCACCATTCCCCCTCAAGTAAAAGTTGTTGAGTTCGCAGATGACATAGCTTTCTTCTTATCATCCAAAATCATTCCATCCGCCGTCAAATATCTTAATGAAGCCATGGATGCCCTTTGCGCATGGCTCACTTTAAATGGTCTTAAACTTTCAGTACAAAAGAGTCAGTGTGTCACCTTCTCAAATCGTCATAATAACCCCCCTGTTCAAATTTTATTTAAAAACTCTCCAATCCCCAATGCTTCCGAAGTTAAATTTTTGGGAGTAACATTTGATAGGAAACTTAAATGGTCTTCCCACATTAATAATATAGTTACTAAATGTGAAAAAAATTTAAATATTATCAGATCATTGACTGGCGTTTGGTGGGGTGCACATACTATCTGCATTAGGTTGCTCTACAATGCACTTATTCGAAGCCATCTCGACTATGCCTGCCCACTTTTTAGTACTGCATCCAAAAATGCACTCAGTAAATTAGACAAAATTCAATCTAAGTCATTGCGATTAATAACTGGCGCGATGCAATCGTTGCCCATCAATTCCCTTCAAGTAGAATGTTCCGATCCTCCTCTTTATTTAAAGCGTCAACTATTTGCTGACAAATTTGTTCTTAAATGTTTAAATTCTAAAAGTCATCAGGTTATTCCCAGAGTCTCGTTGTTCAATGACTCAACACATTCATCTACAATCAGAGCTCGAACTAAACCTCTCCCTGCCATCTGTAAAATTTTTCGCTCTCTCTCAGAGCTTCAAATTATCAAAAATGATCTTCTTCCTTTGTACAAATTAAAATATAGTCACGTCACCCTATCCCCAACGATTTTAGAAGGGATCGGCATCCTTAAAAGTCATTCCAATCTACCAGCCCATACTGTCAATAATATGTTCAATGATATTATTTCTTCTAAATGGCCCAACTCTTCTCTTTTATTTACTGATGGCTCCAAATCTCCGGACTCTCCTAACTGTGGTATTGGTATTAACGTTTACCACAATAATTCTAATGAAAGAATATTTTATTCAATTTCAAACCAATTTTCAATATTTTCTGCCGAGTGCATTGCGATTATTGAATCTCTCAAATATATAATAAAAAATAATTTTGAACATTCTCTTGTTCTCTCTGACTCTCTCAGTTCCCTCCAAAAACTTAAAACCAGTCCTCTTCTTCATCCTGATGATCACTTTGTATGTCTTATTCGAGTATTGATAACCTCCATTCAAAGCTCTGGAAAAACTGTCACTCTGATTTGGATTCCTGGACATGTTGGTATAGTGGGTAACGATATTGCTGATTCCTTGGCAAAACAAGGAGCGTCTAACCCTAGCGTTACCATCGTAAACCATATTCCCCCGTCTGATATTTTTTCTATCATCAAAGATAGATCCCGCAATGTTTTGACAGAGTATTAGAACATTGCTAGTCAATCCAAGGGTGCCCGTTAAGCCTCAATACAAAGGACTATCCCATCAAAACCGTGGTTTCAAAAATTCCCCCATTTTTCCAAAAAAGAAATTTCCTTACTTATTCGTATGAGAATCGGACATTGTTCCGTTCCTTCTCACCTTTATAAAATTCATGTGCTTGACTCCCCAGATTGTACGTTCTGTGGTCTAGATGTGGGAACTTTAGATCACATATTTTTTGATTGTCCCTCTCTAAATAAATATCCTCTCTTCTATCAAGCGTTATCAAAAATTGCCTCTCCTCCATTCAACATTTCATCTCTTCTAAGTCTGAACTCTACTCCAATCTTCCATAAAATTCTGAAATTTGCACATTTAAATAAAATTAGTATATAAATTCACCTTTCTTTTCTCTGTGATTATAAATGATGAACTAGAACACCCTTGAAGGGTGAAAGCCAGAAATAATTGAAAAAAAAAAAAATTTGTCCATTTTTTTTGTATTTTTTTTTTGCATTAAAAAATACCCATAACCCCAAATTAACGGGTCATCGAAAAATATGGACAACTTAAAATAACTCTTATAAAAAAAACTATTACAGGTAATTCAATGGTTTTGGTCTTAAAATGTGCGGAAAAAGATTTTTTAGTATGTTTCGATGTGTGCACCGTTCGTCGCTCTGCAGATGTCTCAGATCCCAGGTTTTAGATTTCAGTCTAGCTAAAGTGTCCCCAACAATCATACCACCTCACTTTTGAATAAAATTTTCACTAATCTTATTCATGAAATTAATTATTGGAGACCACAAATAATTTATTTAAGACATACCATACCAAATATTTTTAATTTTTAATAATATTTTAGAGGTTTTTCACTCATAGTTAATGCATCCGTTTAGATAAACTGATATATTTTTTAAATTAGTAATAGTGTAATGAGAAATTAAAATATAATCAATAAACTGAAAACTTTTTCGAATAATCTTCTGTTAAATTTGTTCCCATTGTAAACTCCCCCTTTTCCCCATTCCTTTTCACACTAATAGAGTCTTACCAATACTCGTGGTTTAAATTTTACACAATTTACCCCACCTTTGGTTGTTTATCAGTTGTGTAAAATTTAAAACACTTATTAGTAAAAGGGAAAATGAATTACAAAAAGTTATTGTTTGTAATTTAGTTTTAAGTCGATCCTGATGAGCATTGTCATGAAAAACGTCAGTTGTAACTAAACAATAAAAGTTTTTGAAACTTGATTATTGATTGAAATATTATTTTTAATTAAAATGGTGCCTCTAAATTAGTTTGCTATGATTGAAAAAATAATGGTTTGTATTCATTGGGACCTAGTTATTATTTTTTCACACGTAGGGCCCATTTAGTTGGTTCTACATCGCCGCTTCAAGAAGTTTAACCTATCACGGGGCTATAATTTATGACTGGGCTATGAGCATTGTTTCCGATACCGCGACGAGCTGTAATTTGTCAATACAAACAAACTTTCATGGGAAAATTAATCGGTAATAAATGACAGAAAGGCACGCAACCCCGCCCGACTGTATTAGAACAGTAATGACCTAATGACGTTCCGGGATATTAAAAAAACTACATCTAAGCTAACCTTCTGGTAATAATAATAATATACGAACTTTGGCTTTGCCACTGAGAGCTCCGTTGTGACGCATGTTTCTAATGCACGTCGTATGTTACGGCCGTTTTTCCCAACTTTTTGACCAATCCATCTGAATTTCCGATCAGCTAAGTGATTTGTTTAGTTACGCTCCATTCGCCTGTTGGTTGGAGAGTTTCTTTGGAAAGAGTAAAATTGTGTGTTTGAGAAGTGTTGAGCCAAAATTTGGGCTCAACAGTTGTTCTGTAGGATTTCTAATGGATATCTCACGAGTATCCACGTTTAACTTGTAACATTTAATATAACTTTAACATCTTGTTTAACACAAACCTTTTATCACTTGAGTTTTTTTAAGGTTACATGTAGGCTTACTTTTTTCGTTGGTAACAATGGCTTAATGGTTTGAAAAATTGACTAAAGATAATCCGTTCTCCAGCAAAATCCCTGGAGTTATGGCATTTTTTACATTATCCCCACACAAGGGGCTCTGAAGAAAAAAATCGTCAGGGCCTACGTCATCGTTGGGGATGATGTGTGGAGGATCTTTTCAGGGAAAGGAAGGAGAGAAAGTTCTGGAAAGGAAAATATATAAAGAATTGGTAAGAATCTGCGGGTCAATGGATGGTCAATGGTTCTGGATTAACGAAGGTATGAATCCATTACTCCCACTGCGGTGCAAGGTCGAGAAAGTCCGGCTGGAGTGGTCAAAAGGTCTCCCTCAACCAGTCTCTCCCGCTACAGACCGCCACGCTGTAGGTGGGCAAATGCATCCGCCGCCAAGGCCTAGACAAACTTCACTAAATGAACCCGGGCACCAAAGTCACCAAACACAGAGAACCACTTTGGGCGACCTATGGCAGGGGTGTTGGTTATGCAATAAATGGTTCCCAAGGTGGCGGTACCCATACCCGCCTCCCAAATAGATAGAAGCGGGGTATATGGTAAAGTTTTAAAATTTGATTGTAAAGCAGATATTCCGTTTTCAGCAAAATCACTGGAATTGTGAGTTATGGCATCATGAAATCTGAAAAGTTTTCGAGGTAAACGCAACTATTTATATTGATGGCTTTAAAAAATAATCCATTTAACTTAAAAAAAGACAACTTTAAAGATTTCTTTATATTTTCAATCTTAACTAATAATACTTTTTTCGTTTGAAATAATTAAAAAATAGTAGGTATCTAAGGAAGTTATTTTATTTATTTGTTAACTCCACCCAGAAGGTCCTGAGGAAAACAATAATATAATTTTTTTTTAATTTTTTTTTATTCCTTTATTTTTCCCATATTTTACAATTTATATTTACATATTTTGAATATCATAAACAATAATGTGGGAACCCACTGAGGCGCAGCCGGTGCGTGGGTAATATAGTTAATATACGTTTTATTTAGTACCTAGAAAAAAACAAACAGGGGTATATAAAGCAAAAACAAAAATTCTTTAAACAGTTTGTACAAAAAGTGTATACAATAGTGTACGGTTAAATACGTGTAAAGTGTAATAAATGATACATTGTAATAATAGGTGTAAAGTTTGTGAGAAAAGTGATATAAAACTAAATAAATAGAGTTTTTAGAAACATAAAGTGAAATAAAACTAAATAAATAGAGTTTTTACATCTGTATGGTTTAGCCATAAGTTTAACTCTTTTATGAAATTCGGAAGTTTAGTTGCAACTTGAATATGTTTTGGTAAACTATTGAAGGTACGAGGTCCAATAAAGCTACTGTGAGTTTGCATTTGTTTTGTGAGTGTTTGGGGGGTATAGAATACATTATTATTTCTAATGTTGATTCTGTTTACATTTTTTTCGAATTTGTATACGTTTTTAAAGATATATTTCATAGTTTGCAGTATAAACAGTTTACGGAGACTGAATAGTTTAGATTCTTTCTATAAAGCATCTGTAGAAAATGTTTTAATTCTATTATACATAACTTTGATAATATAATTTTGAGTTATTTGTAAAGGTTTTATAAAAGTATCAAGCGCACCACCCCATCCTATTATTCCATACATGAGTGAAGATTGCACCATAGAATTATAAATCATTTTCAATTTGTCAATATTCAATACTTCTTTAAGTCTGTAAAATATGTACGTAAGATATCTCAATTTAGAAACGGTATTATTTATTTGTGATTGCCAATTTAAATTTGTATCAATACATATACTCAAATATTTGATCTTTTCAACTTTTCCAATTTCACAGCAAGATGAGCATATTACTTGATTACAGTTAGCATTATGAATTCTAATTTTAAGGTTATTGGGGGGTTTGTTTTTATAAAAAGGTAGGTAAAATGTTTTATTGTAGTTTAGGAAGAGTATATTACTATTTAGCCATGATGAGACATGTGCAATACATTTTGATGCATTTAAATAAGTTTCAAACCAGGATTTTTCGTTTACAATTATTACTGTATCATAATCAATATATAATTTTGTTAACTTCTTACGGGTACAGGACCCTTACTTTTTTTTACATTATAATTTTAATTACTTATGTAAAAATCTGTTGTTGAATATTATGTGTATTATTAATGTTATTATTATAAGTGTAAAATATCTGTTGATTTTCCCCAATAAATAAAATAAATAAAACAATTTCCCTTTCCATGGGGATTCTGTCTGTAGGATCTATTAAAAATAAGTAAGGAGAGAAAGTTCTGGGAATGACAAAGATGTGAGGGGTGGGTAGGAATCTGAAATTAAAAATTAAAAAAGAGTTTTTAATTTGTGAAAAACATTTTTTTTTCCGGGATCGAACTCCCAACCCAAGAATCAACTAAAAAATATGCCACCTTTACCGCGGAACCAAAAAGGTAGCCGCTCAAAGTGATAAATATTGATAATACATTGAAATTATTATTATCGATACGATTTGATGCACATGCTGTGACGTCATATTTTCAGAATTTTGATATCACAGCTGATAAAAAGATTGGCGTAAGTACGCTCCTATCTACCTGCATATTTGGAACTGGGCTAAACAAACTTTGGTACGCGGGCCTCGAAGGGGACCTACCCCTAGCGATATGTACGAGCACGAGAGATATAAAATATCACGGGAATGAAAGGTTTTAAAATAATTTTTATTGGTCTTTTTCAATTCAATTCCATTATTTTATTCTCTTTAAAAAAATTACAATATTAGAGTAATTTTAAAGATAATATTGTAATACAGATAATAATACTGATTCCTCGATAACACAGTTATGCGATTTGAATTACAATCTATATATCTGTCCAACCTGTCTAACATTGATATATTTTTTGTTTTTCTTAAAATATCTTATGAAATTATTTAAACTAATAATGTAATGAATGCAAAACAAAACTAAATACAAAAACACGTGTACACCTCCGCAAATGTTCTCCTGGTGAGGTGTTCACGAATCAATACATATGTATATTTCCGGAGTACAGTAAGTATCATTCTTATTCTTACTAATCTTACCTATAATCTGTTGATTTTAAAAATTGGAATTGATTGTGGGAACATTCAGACAAGCGATAAAGTAGGTACCAAATTTATTTTGTTGATTAATAATTCTATATTTCAAATGTGTATATTTTATATGAAATTTTTAGAATGGTTAATAATATCTGATCGCCTTGAAAGGCGCAGATCCTGATTGAGCCTGAGGCAATTTTTTTATAAATACTTCACAAATCCTTCAGTTATAATATCTAAATAAAAATTTGTAATTACGTCGACATAATAATTAATCTCAAAATAATCCCAAATTAATCCCAAACATGGGTACACCTCAGCACAGGTTCACCTAGTGAGGTGTTCACCATACTATTAACATATTTACATATGGATCATGAATATTTTTTTTTCTTATTACTAAACTTATTATCTTTGTAAACCAATGTAATAATTCGTAAAGTGTCTGTTCAAGAATAGAAATAAAAAAAAAAATCAAATTAAAAAAATTGTTTCACGAACTATATTATGTGGAGGTGTTGCCTGTTTATTTCGATTTACGTTTAAAACATCGATAACATACTATAACATGGTTTATTTACGATTGTGAATGTGCATTACTCTTGGGTATTGCGAATTTCGTGAATTTTAGATGATTTGTTGACGGCATCGGCAAAGGAAAATTCCTTGCTTTCATGTGATCTGCGTTCGGGGATTGCCATTTTTGATGATTTTTGTCAAAATATTATTTCTTCTTTAATGGAAAATTATCAGTTAGGATGACGTTTTACAAAGTATTTAAGGCAATGCACTTCAAATCGATCGTTTTTGTTTTTAAAATTATCGCTTAGAAATATTTTAGATACGAGTACTTGAATTAAATACCACGAAACAGCCTTTGAAAAAATGAAGAATATTTTTATTGGTTTTTTTATTTTCTTACTTTTATTTATTTATTTTATTTTATTTATTATAGATACAAAAGAAAGTACAAATTACAATTAGGAAGCTTTGCCTGTCCAACTAGGAAAGTTTCCCGTTCCAGGACAGACAAATTGACATGTTTAGTTCATATTATACCTGAAATGTACATAATTACTAATTACATAACAAAAACAAAAACAAAAAAAAAAAACAGAATATTTCATATAAAGCCCAGAAAAAATAAAATTATTTATGCATTAAACCGCTTACTCGTTAATACGGAATATTTTTTATTCAAACTGTTGTATTTAGCTTTATTATCACGAAAAATGAGTATTTAAGTCGGGGGAGACCAAAAAACATGCAAAAAATATGCATTTAACATTTTAATTTTGTTTAAATTAATTCACTTACGCGATTACAAATTCTTCGCCATATTCTATTTATATCAACAACTTATATGTTCATAGCCAATCAATCCTTCACATTTTCCAAGGTACCAATAGCTAGAATATTAAAAAAGATTGCCATAGCGGAAAAATTGATTCTCCAATATTTTAGGAAGGTACACCAACTAGTATTGTGGAGTTTTTATGCCTTGACGCGAGTAGGCGTTATAAAGGGGCACTTTCTTTTGTATCACAAACCATGTTACACAAACCTAGCGTAGCCGCTAAACTACTTGAAAACTGGGATGTTTTTCTTGCCTTGACGCGAGTAGGCGTTATAAAGGGGCACTTTCTTTTGTATGACAAACCATGTTACACAAACCTAACGTAGCCGCTAAACTACTTGAAAACTGGGATGTTTTTCTTGCCTTGACGCGAGTAGGCGTTATAAAAGGGCACTTTCTTTTGTATCACAAACCATGTTACACAAACCTAGCGTAGCCGCTAAACTACTTGAAAACTGGGATGTTTTTCTTGCCTTGACGCGAGCAGGCGGTATAAAGGGGGCACTTTCTTTTGTATCATAAACCATATCACACAAACTTATACCAACATAACAAAATGACATTTGAAAATAATGTTTGAAAATGGACGGTCTCGTTTCACAGAATGAAAGCTAATTTTAATTTTACCTAATCGAAATTTAGAATGAAATATTTTCCACTTCCCCCAATGCAAATAGTTGTCTTTTAATGTAAAAGGTGAATCAATAGATTTTTTGATGCCTCCCTTCTAGGTACGGCCGGTATTTCTTAATAGCCCATATTGCTGCCAATGCTTCCTGTTCATTGCTTTGGTACCTTTCTTCAGCTGGTGAGAACCGGGTGCTCGAGTATGATATCACATCTCGTGAACCATCTTCATTTTTATGGAAGAGTACTGCTGAGGCTCCTAATTTACTTGCGTTCGTTTGTAGCACGAATTCCCTACTAAAATCGGGTCTCTTTAGTTCCAGCGGCCCCGCCATTGCATTTTTTATTTGCTGCATGGCTTCTTCGGCTTCTCCGGTCCATTGGAATTTTATCTTATTTCTGGTAAGATTTGTTAAGGGTGCTGACATTTCGGCAAAGTTTGGTATGTTCTCCCTCAACCAGTTGCACACTCCCAGAAAACTGCGAAGTTCTTTTCTTGTTTGAGGTGAAGGTGTATTTTTAATGGCTTTTTCGTGTGGCCTCTGGGGATTGTTGTCCGTGGCACTGACTGTGTGTCCCAAGTATGTGATTTCATCTGTGGCGATGATACATTTTTCTGGAGAGCATTTTAACCCAAACTCTGCTAATCGTTCTAGGATGAGGCAGAGGTGTCGTAAGTGTTCTTTTAAGTTTTCTGAATATACGACGATATCATCCAGATAGGCCATGGCAAATTTTCTAAGGAACCCGGCTAATACTTGCTGGCTCATGGTTCTTTCCAATGTCTTGGGTGCACCTTTTAATCCGAATGGCATTACTCGGAACTGGTAACTGCCCCCATCTGTTGTAGTAAAGGCAGTCTTTTCTCTGTCTTCTGGTGCCATCGGCACTTGCCAGTACCCGCTTTTAAGATCCAGTACTGTGAATACGTTAGCTGTGCTCAGGTCTTTAAGTGTTTTGTGGATGATTGGCAGTGGGGAGGGTTCAGTTATTGTTACTTGATTCAACCTTCTGTAGTCTATGCAGAATCGTCGCCCTTCTTTTCCCTTTTTGGCCACCATTACTACTGGGAAACTGTATGGGGATCTGCTGGATTCTACTACTCCATCCGCTAGCATCCCTTCCAGTGTTTGTATAAATCCTTTTTCTTCTCGTCCGAAAGGCGATGTGGTGGAACGCAGATTGGTCTGTCGGTGTTCAGGTGGATTCTGTGCGGTGGTACTTTCGCTGTGCCTGTCAAGGGGGAAAATACTTCACTATATTCGGATAATAGATCCATGAATCTTTTTGTCTCCTGTTCTGGGACTCGATCTAATAGTGGCCCGTGGACATCGTTACTATTTTGTCCCTGGCAAACGGGCACAAAGTGGGTGGATGTCCTGATTGAGCTTCCGAAATTTAAACAGTTCCGCATGAAGTCTATTGAAGCTTCCTCTTTGGACAGCCAATCGCGTCCTAAGATGATTTCCTCCCTTAGGTTCTCTCCCACGAGGAAGTTCCATTCCCGTGTTGCATTCTGGATGTCGAATTTTATCAATATCATACCCTTTATTCGCATCACGTTTCTTTTATTCGCTAACTTGAGGCATGGAATCGAGGATTGTTGTAATTTGGTACTTTGGGTGATGCCCGTTCTTATTATAGAGTGTGAAGCTGCAGAGTCTACCAATGCCTGATAGGTTTGCCCCTCTATGGTGACTCTCACCCTTGGAAGGAAGGAACTTGCTATTTCCGTGTGGCACTCTGCGGTTTGTTTCGGTTTCTTCCTTCTTTGCCCAGGTTGCCGTTTTAGTAACGAGCTCCGGGGCGGTACCGGTTTCCCGAGTTTCTATCTCTTCTATTTTGTTAAGCTGGGGATCGCTGGGCCCGGGGCTGGCGGTATGACGATTGGCGATTCGGCGAACGGCGTGGCGGTGAACGACGCTGAGGTGAACTGCGCTGAGGTGAACGGCGACGCGGAGAATATTGTTGAGCTGACTGGCGAGGCGATAAATTGCTTCTTGTTTGGCGTTGGCCTAGGATCTTACATCTGCCTTTAGAATTTTCAAACCTCATGGCCTGGTTCGTCCACTCTTCCATAGTGGTGGCATATATGTGTATGTACTGGGGTAATATCTGGCTATTGCAAAACGCAGGCACGAATACATCTAACTCCGACAATTTTTTGTCGGGTGGAGTCGTGCAAACATTCTTTGTTTATTAGCAATAAACTCTGCCAAGGATTCCGTGTTTTCCTGTGTTTTATGGTAGATCTGGTTTTGAAGTCGGAGTTCCATTTCTGGTCCCTCGTATTCCCGAAGGAAAAATCTTTTAAAAATCGACCATTCTGGGTGATTATAAGTATTCGCCCAGTCCTTCGCTTTGTCCCGGAGCTGGGCCGTTGCCACCCTCGTTTTGTTTCCCTCGTAGGTGTTAGCTATTTGAAAATACTCTTCGCACCGTTCCAGGAAAAGTCGTGGGAATTCTTCCAGTCTCCCAGAAAATATTGCCTCCAGGCGAGGATCCCTTTGACACTCGGCTAGGTTAGCGAGTTTTGTTGCTAACATTTCAAGGATTCGTATCGTCTGGGTGTCTGTTGTTAGGGTTTCTCCATTTGGTACATCCGCTGAGGATTGAGCTAGAGGACTGTTATCCTCATTCTCTACCGTGGTAGCGTTGCCCGCTGTTGTGCTACGTATTTGTGGCATTTTCTTTTTTTTGAGCCCGCTTTTGTTCGGTGTGTTGCCTCTCTTGTCTTTGAATGTATTCGTTAAAACTCATTGATCTGACAAACACGTTGGGCGCCAATTGATAGGGTCGAGTATCAATTTAGTGGGCTCAGATACAAAATACAAATATCTCGGTACGATAGTTTTTTTTACAATTTACACAGAATATCAGTTAATGTTTTTTTACAGTCTCACATTGCGCTTCCAAAAAAAACTCCTATCTGTCAAAAAAGAAAAATCAAAAAAACAATTCAATTCGAATTCTGGTGCGTTTAAAAAAAAATCGTGTAACCACCGTACGAAAGTACCCAGACTACACTGCGTAGCTCGATTCGAGCCGTGACTGATTCCCTTTGCGTTTTTTTTAAGTGACGGGGTTTTGGGTCACTCTTCAAGCTCGTATCAAAATATATATTTTTTTCATGTACAATAATATTAACCTCCTTTTTATTTTTTACAAATATTTTATGTTTATCGTATGATTTAATTGATCGACATTTGATTTTACAACGCCCAGTTGGTTTTTGAACGCGTGTATAGTGTACGTCATAACACATAACACATAGGTCATAACACCCCACTTGTGGGTGTTTGAAACTTTCAGGAAGGGCAGTAAGAAAATTAGGGGGCGTTGGGAAGGCACAGTGAGGGCGTGGGCAGGTAAAAACAAATTGGTATAAAAAAGCAAAAAACACGCTAATCACTTACTAATAAAGCAAAGTAAACTTTAATATTGGTTAATTTTTGCTATTGTATGCATTGTAATCATTTTTATCACGTGTGCGAACAATCAGTGCTTATATTTCGGGATATGCATGAAAATTGAACTGAAAGATTCCTTTACATTCAGATCTACATTAAATTGGATAATATGAAAAAAAAATTATATAATATTAAGTGTATTATTATTATTATTAAGAATTTTATCATGAATACAAGAAGGAAGGAAGTAGCAACCCGGTACTTAGAAGTTAAAATACAAAAGAATTGCTTTTTTTAACTTCCTAAACAAAAGATATACATAATTTTTAATCGAATTGTTGATTCCGTGACAAACACCCCCCCCCCCTCCCCCCACCCCCGCCAATAAGTGTGCGTTCCCCTGGTAATACCGGACATTGTCCTATGTGGCCTTTGACCAGAAAAGTGTGACTATTGCTAGTCTAAATGGTCTACCTCGTTTTCTCTTCTTGTCACTTGTGACTAATTTTGACAATTTTTCACTGTATTGCGTGCTATAGAAAAGAAAATCTTAAAGAAAATCAATGGAATTCGACAGCCGATAACGCACGATGACGCCTTCCGATATCTGACGGAATTTGTCTTAATTGTCTCGTAACGCTGACTTAACACAAAATATACAAAATCACCTTTCACGGTCCAACTTAATAATTTGGATCAGTCATTCGTATCAAATTGCAATGTTCACCAAGATCAAAATAAAATAAAACTATGAATTTAGTGCAAGAGATTTACAAAATGTTTAGCTTTAGTTGAGTATGGTATTAATTTCAGTTTGCAACTGTCTATTAAGATTTATTTTACCAACCATGCCTATTGGCGTTCGTAATTTATTGATGTTGTCCACTTAAAAAATAATGTCATAATTAGTATCATATTGTATCGCCGTATTTTCTTCAAATTTTGACAACATCATTTATAACAATTTCATGAAAAAAAGATGTATGTGGATTACTTTTTCAGTATTAATTCATACAAAAAGTTTCTGTTCTCCACTTCACATACCCATCGAGATTTCACATTTTAATCAATCAGCCAATGATTAATTACCCCTGCCAAACGTCATTACCGAGTCTAAATCGTCATCGTCATCGACCTACGCTTGGCGTAACGAAATCAAAAGATAAGTCATTTTTATTGGTCTTTTCGGTCACTGACGTAGCAGCAGAATGTTTCGAATCCCTAGCGTTGCCAGCTATTTTCTGACCCGGTGGTCGGGAATTCGAGACAACTGTTGTTAAAAAACAATTTCCTTTTTATCTTTTTTTTTGCAAAAATTCCTTTCCATTGACTGTACATTTTTGATTGCATATCAAAATGATAAAACAAAAACAAAAAATTCTTAGAAAAAATATTAATAGAGGTCAAGCAACATAATATCAAACACGCCTATGCAGTTTAACGAAAAACTTAAGATAACGATATAAATTAAAGTAAAGTTGCGAAAAAAAGTTCATTTGGAACCATAAAGAAATGACTCCCTGATGATAGTCAACCTGCGATAAAAAGGTACAAAGAAGAAGAAGAAGTCATTATAAGTCATAATTTTATTTAATAAAATTTTCGCCAAAAAAAATTAATTTTATCAGTTTTTTTTTTAAGTTCAGGTTTCCGTAGCATTTCTTTTCTAAGATATAGGTGTTTTTTTATCATTTTTATTATTTATTACATATATTATGTTATTTATAGATAGATATACAAAGCATGTTAGTTGTTTAAAACAGTGTTGTATAAAGTAAACGCAATTTAAAATAAATTATAACTAACTAACCATCACACCGTTTCCCCGCAGGGGTAGGCAGAGAGGACGGACCGCCAAAGAACACGGTCTTGGCACACACTCCTTGCCCCGTTCACATTCATACATCATCTTAAATTATACATACTTACATAAAATACTACAGTATACCTACTGTGTAAATTCCAGCAAATCTTATATCCTAGAACTACATATTTGTTGTAAAAAGCAGTGTTTTAATATTAGTGTAATACTCGTAGTTGTTTTTTATTAAATTGCTTAATAAAACATGTTAAATTACAGATTAACATAAAATAAATGTTACGTGTTTAACATAGCGTAGTATAAAGTAAACATAATATAGCTGTTCTTCACCATAAAGAAACAAGGTTCTTGTGTTTGGTGAGGGTATTTCAGACAAATAATAAAATCAGAAAAAAATTACGTTTAGTTTTTCCAACACAGCAGTGAAAATATGAAAAAGTTGTGTAAAATTTGTTAAAGTAATAAATGATAGTAAATAAAGAAAATTCAAGGTTTACGGAAAACAGATTTTTTTTAGTATTTCGAGGTAATATTTCAAATTTCAACTGAAGCTGAAATTCGCATATCTATATCTTCTTTATAATATTAAAAACAAAGTCGAGTTAGTTACACCATTTATAACTCGAGAACTGTTGGACCGATTTTTATGATCTTTGATTTGTTGGATTTGTCTCCGCCCCGAATAGCAGAATAACTATTAAAACATCGGAAAAATTCACGAAAAAAAATTATGAAGTAAATTCTTTTCCTCATACATTTTGTACGCAACGAATTCTCGTCTTTTGAAAGAGCTGCAAGAATATTGTGCCAAGAGTAATATTGAGTAGCGGGTGAATTCCAAAAATTCAAAAACGTCAAATGTCAATACGCTGATTGTTTTGCTTTTGTTCTTAAACATATAATGCTGCCCCTCTTTTTACACACTAAATGTCAATAGTCGAAAATGAGACGGTGAACGTATGTCTGCACCCTTCCAAAGGAAAAAAATACGACAAAATGAAACGCAATTTCCATAAGTAAGTGGAAAATTAAGAAAATATCAAAAAATATAAATCCGTACACAACGCCATCTCTGATACTGACAAAAAAACCCCCCTATAGTTGCGCATCGATAATTGCTTCATTGTTTAATTTTTAACTTAAAAAAAAACTGAATGGTAAAAGAAGTCGGGGACGCCCGAGGAAAACATGGCACGATCAAGTGAATCAGATACTTGAGTCGGGCCATGTCAAAAGTCAGAATAATAGAAGAGTATGTATGAGACGATGTATGAATGTGAGTGAGGCAAAGAGTGTGTGCCAAGACCGAGTTGTTTGGCGGTCCGTCCTCTCTGCCTACCCCTGCGGGGAAACGGCGTGATGATTAGTTAGTTAGTAAAAAACTGAATTTAATTCAGGTAATAAGTAAACACAACAGTTATTGATTCTGAGGTGGTACAAAGTTCGCCGGGTCAGCTAGTTTTATACAATCTTTAGATTTGAAGAAAGAATGTTAGTAAGTTATTCCTAGATATATAGGTATTTTTAGAACGCTTAGTGATCTGTGTCGGGATTTTCATGTTTTTCTGATAGGTATGGATATAATAACTTTTTTTATGTGAATACCACACAGAGTCCCAACGGTTACCGTCTGAAGCCAGTGAGACCATGGCATCCCCAATCGGGGTACGTTTTGAGGTCGAAGCTAGTGGGAAGGGAAGGAGGTGGGTAAGAGGAAGGTGAGGAAGTACATGGTTATTTAGATCCGGTCACCATTCATGGCCAAAGCCATTTAAAACGATGTTTCAATTCTGAATGGTGGTCTTACATCAGGGCGTTTCTGAGATCATCTTACACTCTGGAACGTAACATACTACTCGTATGTGTCATAGATTAGCAGCCGCAAATATGCGCTATATATTATTTTAAATAAATTAATTTAGAAATAACACAATTAAACAAGTGAAGTTTATCTGCGCACTCGGGATTTGAACCCAAGAACTTCGGATTGCTAATCGTGAGTCTTATCCTTCAACCACGGAGACCAAGTAAAATTCCTATACATATTGATTTTGTGTTTTGAGTGTTGAGTTGATTGTGAGTGGACTAAATACCTACATTCATAAAAGGTAGTGTTTTCTTACCACATTCCATTTATTTTCGCTAATTTTGGCGTACAAAAAACAGCAAGAAGAAATGGGTTTTAGCCCAGTTGCATTTTCAGTTACATGAAAATGTTTGATTTTTAAATAAATAACATGTCTTGCATGTTAAGCTGTAATTTACCAAAACCATAATATAATATGTCAATCCTTCTATTCAATTGATAGCTTCCATCGATCAGCTAATCTTAGGAAATTTACATTTTAATTGCAACTACATATTATGATTTATGATGATATTAATTTGGTAAAATACTCAAATAAAAACTCGATTGAAAATATTAAAAGATGCGAGTGTAACTTCTCTTAATAAATAAATATTATTATTTGGTTTAATTTTCAAACTACTGTATTATCAATTTCGGAGAGGTTATGGGAACCGCCGTCCCGAAAATAATTTATTGGATAATTAACACCCCTGTCTTAGGTCACCCAAGTGTTTCGCTAAGTTTGGTGACATAGCAGGAGGGATGGATTCATACGTTCGTCACTCCTGAACAAATTGACCCCCAGATTCATACCCACCCCTCTTACCGTTTTTCTTCCTTTTCCTAAAAAAGACCCTACACACAGCATCCCAAAGATGATAAAGGCCCTGAAGGAATTTGAAGTGACACTTCTTTAGCGCCGTTAGTGACTTAAAATTCGGGTGAAACGGAAATGTGTCACAACTCAGTTCTACACAAATACTCGGTTCTAATTTAACGTGGTCATTTCGCACCCCGGTGCGTACCTTCCATAGCTTAGTTGGCAAGGTGCCTGACAAGTCTCAGCGGCCAGAGAGACAGATATCAAGCGAACCTACGAAATCCAAAATAAAAACATTTTTATTTTGTGAAATCAATATCCAATCTTCAAACTACTTTAAAAAAAAAATCAAAAGAAAATAATGCGACGTCCAGCGACTTTCTAGTTTCACTTCTACCGCGTGTGAATTACACACTCTGATTTTTTTCCTCAGGGCATCCTGTGTGGTTATAATGTAAAATAACATAATAATAGACTTACGTGTTTTATAAAGATGCGAAAAACCTCGTTTTAATTTTTCTCAAAAACGTTTTGTAAAATATTCATTGCTGGCAAGCTTAGTATGTTTTATGGAAACGATTTTTTCTAAAGCTTTCCGGGATTTTTTTTTAAACACAGAACAAAATGTTTCCTAAAACATTAGACGTAATCTAGATGATACCACTGGCCAAGTGACCAAATTTACAATTTTTTTTTTTTTTTACATTAACTCCACACAGGAGGCCCTGAGGAAAATAATTTCCCTCAGGGCCTGTGTCATCTGGGATGCTGTGTGGAGGGTCTTTTTGAGGAGAGGAAGGAATGAACATTGGTCTTGAAGAGACCCATGTTGTAGGAAGGAGGAAACACAAAGGAATACGAGTATGACTATGTGACGTCACACCATGCTAATCTTCTTGGCGCTTCTGACGCTTAAAAAAAACTATATAAACAATAACTCAAAAATCAATTAACTAGTTCATTCCTCCTGGAATGCTACGGCTGTGCGTACCTGAAATCCGCAGTGGTCTCCACGACATGTTCAAGATACCACACGGTAGAACAAATGTTCTAGCACAGCGTAACATAACAAAAGAAATGGGGCTATTGAATGAAATTTAAAGCAGTACATATATTTAATTAGATTTACAGTAATCTTAAAACTTTTTTGTACGTCTACCTAGTTATGTTCCCAAAATGTTAAAATAAGAAATCTTGTTGGTAATGGAAATCGGATAGTATTAATATGCTAGTATCTGTACGGTTAAATTTAAGAACCCGACTTCGAGTACCTCTGATGCCGCACCTTATACAAAGCCATTTTTGTACATGAAGTTTGTTACAAAGCTATTGCCGAGGAGCCCGATGCCCAGAGGCCTAGCAGCAAAAATCCGCGGAGCGGGTTTTTAACTGCTAGTTATGGATTAATCTGTCGTACGTAAAATAAAAATAAAAACATTTTATCTAAGGACCAGTTGTTTCGGAGAATTTCACATGTCACAAAGTCATCAAGTTACTGAGTGCCATATTTTTTTGATAGTTGAAAGCAAGGCCGTAGCCAGGGGGGGGATCAGGGGGGATTGATCCCCCCCCCCGAAATTGATATTGACGTCGAGAAGGTAATTGATTTGTTCGCTGCAAAGAAAGCTAAAATTTAATTGTGTAATTATAAAAATACATGATAAGATTGATACTTTACACCATTTAATTTCTTTTAATAATCACTGTTCCGCCAAACAAAACCCCCCCCGAAATTTTTTTCTGGCTACGGCCTTGGTTGAAAGGTTCCCGTTAAATGCCGATCATCTTTTCCGTCTGTTTCAGCTTATTGACAAATTATGATCAGCGGAAGAGGACAACTATCAAGCTTGTCAGCTCATTGGGCTGCGAAACAACTGGTTCTAAGAAAAGTTGGTTTTAAAGTAGAAAAAATGTGGCAATTCAGTAGATGAGAATTCAGATTATTTTAAATTTTGAAGTAAGTTCTTAATTCCATCACACGATAAGGTTTGCCTCCGGGTCTCTAGTCCTTCCTGCAAGTGTGGCCGCAAAGGGCCACTTCTTGTGAGCGGCCACAGTCTCTACGTTGCCGTTCAGAAGGGAGATGATGTCCTCCAGATAGTTGAGGGCGCGGATTTCCACCGCTAGGGACCTTGCCTCGAATATAAGGGACTGCACTTTCCTTTCGTCATCCTGAAATTTAAAAGTACATTATCTTTCAAAAATTATATTTTTATACGTACATAGTCTCAGTTAAGGTTTTATAATGTCTAAATTTTGTCCAATCTAACATTACCTACTGAACTTGATGTAGGTTCCTATTATATATTTTGTAGTGTGATATTATTAATCAAATAACATTTCTTGAAATGACTCAATGAGCTCAGAAACTTCTATTTTTTATAATAATTCTTTGAAACCGAATCTGTGAAGGAATTCCAATGTAATATGATGATTTTTACATTGGAATTCCTCATTTATTAGGTACCTGGTATCTGGTTGTAAAACCACATAATTATGTGTTTAGATGTAGGTAATTTAAGCCTTTTTATAGTATCAGATTTAAATACAGATCTAAAATATGTTTTAAGGTGTTATGTAAGTTTTATTTCCTAGCCTAAGTAAGAAAAAACGTAATGTCTGAAAATCCCCGAGAAATTAGCACAGGGTTAAATAAGGAAGGGGAACAGAGTATTCTTTTTTTAGATTAACTCCACACAGGAGACCATTAGGAAAATAATTTCACTCAGGGCCTATGTCATCTGGGATGCTGTGTGGAGGGTCTTTTTGAGGAGAGGAAGAAATGAACATTGGTCTTGAAGAGACCCATGTTGTAGGAAGCAGGAAACACAGAGGCCGGCAAATCATTCCACAGCCGAGCTGTTGAATACAAGAACGAGTCGAAGAAGCGACCCGTTCTCATGTGACAAATGTCAACCGTGTACAAATGTTGGGCACGCCTTTGGCGTGTTTCCCCACTGGTGCCGAAGGGATCAATGACGCTAGTTTCTCGGGGCATCTCCATTGTAATAGAACAAGGATAGCATTCCCACCCGACGCCTGTGCTCTTAAGATTGCAATCCGTCTGTTAAGATGGGAGAATCTATCAAACGGACCGCCCGTTTCTGCACAGAGTCGTGGGTATTGTTCAGGTATTTTGGAGTACCAGACCAGAGGTAGCTGAAAAATTCAACCGTCGTGAAAGGTTATGAAAAAAATGAATTCGTCACACATTTTCCCTAACTGATTAGAAAATAGTTATGCCTTTATGTATTTATTTAAGGAATTGAATAAATTCATTTGTCAAATTAACGTTTTCTTATGACACATGTAGAAGGAAATATTATGTAAATAGGTTTTTCTAACAGTAAAATAAAATGACTCACATGAATATCGTCTTGAATTTCGATCAACTCACTTCTTAGATCCTTGACCTCATCAAGCATATCATCAATTCTGTCTTCTAAATGCTGAGCTGATGACACAAAGGTGTAACCGTCAAATTCACAGTCCTCTTCTATTGCAAGAGCAACCTTTGCCAGTTTCTCGCGATGAGCCGCTCGTTCAATCATATTCCTCTGTATGAAATTCCTTATTATGGCCCTCTTCGATTCGCGAGGCTTCTGGGAATTAGTTTTATTTTCTGGTTTGTTGAGCATCGAAGAAGATGGTCGATGGAAATATAAATATTCAAATTCAGTCATCTTTCTCGTGCAGCTTTTCAAAGTACGGCTATTCGCTTGATTCAACTCGTCTGAAAGGTTCATGTGATGTGTCATATTTTCTCCTAGACAATGATTTGAATTTCGCCTTTGAAGCAACTTATAAGGCTCTGTAATTGACTCATCAACATCGATGCTGTGCGATTTAAACAAGTTATATTTGATATTTTCTGAACAAGGTGTAGGTGACATGAATATATTGTGGTTGGCATTTTCTGTGCACGGTGAAGGAGTCGTGAACCTGTCCATAAACTGTGAATCCTCTGACATAATGGACATGGAGGACGGGCTTTTTGAAAATACACCGCTTAAGAATTCCATTCTATCATCCATACTCGACTTTGTAGTATTTCGTATCAACTCCGTTGCATATCGGCTGATTCCAGGTGGTTTGATAATAGCTTCCAGTTCAACACTTCCGAATAATTGCTCTTTATTGATAAGATCCAACAGTTTTGCTCTTGGAAATAACGAATCGTGGAAGAGATCGAATTTCGGGACTATCTTACCTTTTTTAGGAGTTGTATGAATATCGCCAGAAGGTGAATACATTCGCAGGGCTGGGGGAGCTGGCGCTAGAACTCGGTAATTTTTAAATTTGACATTTCCTTCTGGAGTCAGAATTCTTTCATAGTAACTTTCAATTTTTGCCATCTCGATTTGATCCACTCCCTCGTCCTCGTTGATCACTATCTCGGGAGGCATTATTTGTAGATTTGAGTTTGTAGTTCGCATTTCAACTATCGAAGGCATCTCTTCATCTGCAATTCTGTAATCCGAAGCACTTATACCACTGTCCGTTTCCAGATTATTCACATTTCCACTGGACACCTTTTGTTTGAGCAGTAAGTTATCAAAAGTTTTAGAATGCCACCACTCGAAGCATTCGTCCGCAGTGTCGTCCATGTTCTCTGTTTTTATTGAGCTTGGTTGTTTAACGCTTGTCTGGGTTTAGTTTCCGACGACTTACCAAAGTAACGACACGGTTCAAATGACTTTAAAATACGTCAGCGGGCGTCTTTGCCAAGTTCAGAGTGCATTACAGGATAAGAGGTGATGCTCAATTGAACGGATTATCCAATCAATATTGCTATCTTCGTACCACTACTTGTCGGCCCTCAACACTTCTATTAATACTTTAAACACTGAATCCAGAGCTTCGTGCTAAATTTATTTAAATGAACGAAGTAATTGAAGAATGATATAACGGCACCACAGTTTATTTATTTTTTTAATATAAAAAAACACTCAACAAACCGAACAATGGAACTGCTGTCAATCACTCGGCCCGGCGGAATCACTTATAAATTAAGTCAGCGGTGTAACAATGGTCTGTTGGGATAGCAAAGTGCAAATGCATAGTTCTGTAGTAAGTTTATAGCTACCGACCATATTATTATGAAAACAGTGCGGTTGCAATAGATACGTACTAATGCATCAAGTACATTCCGTTTGAAATCCGCATCACTTCTAGGTCTTCTCTATTTATTTTCTACAACTGATATCGAGGAATGCATTTATTTGTTCAAGGCAAGAAAAATACAGAAACATCAGATTTTTTTAAATTTTATCATCACGGTCTATTTAATTTCTATTTTTGATTATATTAATTGGCTAAAACTTTCAGTAGGCCAACAAAATCGGGAAATACAATTTTGTACAGCGTAAGAATTCATAAGATGTTTATATCGAAACACGAACAGCCTCATAACATATCAAAATTGGGGATGCCAGATGCCATAGTCTCACTGACTCCAGACGGTTGGGAGCAGTTGAGACTCTTTTGTGATATCGAGAAAAAAAAAGTTATATTCCGTGATTTTTTTTGTATTTTAGCATATATTAATTACGTGAGCAGTTTTTTTTCCAATCTAGACCCCCCCCCCCCTTTGTGAGATAAATTTGGGCCACTAATTATTTATTTATTTATTGTTGTTATACGCCCGTAGGAGCTTTTACAGAGATTATTAAATAATATTTAAGTTATCGAGGATTACACATACATAGAATTTATACCAAAAGTTAAAAAAGTGAAAAAAAATTTAAGAATATACAAGTAGTTTTTGAAGAAAAATCCACTTGTATATTCTTGCGTAGAACCGTGAAATAATTTAAACAATGTAATATTTGACAATAAAATAGAACAAAATATAATATTAAACATTACAATAACACATCAAATCGTAAAATATATTATACCCACGTTACAATAATTTGTAGGATTCCACAAAGCGTTGGTTTAAATTGCATTTTAGAATATAAAGGGAATCAGCGAATATATCTACAATACCACCAAATTTGTGGCCTAAATCATGCATAATTAATGCATAATCTAATATTCTTTTCAAGTAACGCGAGATTTTGCTGGACCCCCCCCCCAATTTTGACTTCACTTAATTAATGTATGCCCCCATACCGTATATAGGTATTAGACTTATTACTTGAAATGGATTTAGCCGTGATTGGTGACTATATCTGAATAGCCAGATACATTTTCCACACCTCCTTCCCCTCCCCACTACCTTAAGCCTCATAAAATACCAAAATTGGATATGCCATAGTCTCGCTGGTTCCAGACGGTAGGGAGAAGTTGGGACTCTTGTCTTGTATTCGGTAAAATAATTTAAATTGTATGATTTTTGAAATATTTTTACGCTGGTGTATAATGTGCATAGGTATTAGACTTATTACTTGAAATGGCTTTAGCCGTGTTTGGTGACTAGATCTGAATAGCCAGTTACATTTTCCATATCTTCTCCCCCTCCCCACTAACTTCAGCCTCACAACATACCAAAATTGGGGATGCCGTAGTCTCATTGGCTCCAGACGGTTGGGAGCAGTTGGGACTTTTGTGTGGTACTCAGATAAAAAGGTATATTATATGAACCTTTCGCGTTTTTTTGTTAAGCCGACTGCACGTATAAGTATGTCGAATTTTGTTATTACCGCATCGCGCATGCTTCTACGGGGAGTCCTAATTATTGCTAGTAAAATATTTGATTATCACTCAAGACGCCTGCAGATATAAGTATACGGACTTTGGTTCTACGGCCATATATCCTCTTTGCATACTTACTTGAAGAAATAATCTTTTAGAGGATCAACTTTTTATCTTTGTCATCTCTATATTTTATCATCACTATTTTTGTTATCTCTTTTTATACCTCTGTTTATATTTTGCTATTTCTAATTTCTGTTAACTTCTATGTATACATAGCGAAAAACAATTATTAAACTGTGCTTTCTATGAACATTTTTAAGTGGACTATTAACATCTATGCTTTTTATAATGCTAATCTAATGACATTTTTAATGTTAATACTCTGTAAATGTTCCAAAACAATAAATAAATAAATAGCTGTACAAGGGATAAACTCTCCGGCGGGTTAATTGTCGCTGGATCAATTGTCAGGTCATCGTTAGACAAAATTTAAATTAGATTTACAATTTTTTTATTTTCTACTGCTCATTTAGTATTTTAGTAAATAAATTTTTACATTATACCTATATTTATGCATATTCACATTTTCTTATTATAAAAATCACAAATTGTTTAAAAAAAACAAAAAGCCAATGTTATAAATTGAAATAACCAAATTAATTAACACTTGGTACACACAATGCCCTTCCTACTCTCTTTTTGTGAATACAAGGCCACGTTTGATAGAGAAAATAATTCTATCTGCTTCTTCCCTGTGATTCCTTCATCGGGAATTTATAGCCACACAAACCTTTTCCCACTTCTTTCCGTAATACTTTGAAGAATACTCCTCTTCTGATATTTTATGATGTGTGCGATGTATTGGCGGTGTAGGTCCTTTTTAGTCAGAAAATAGTGTGGAACAGATCTTTTGATTCTCTTTATGACTCACAGAGAACCAGATAAATAATAATAATAATATTTGGATGTTTATAAAGCGCCGTTTATGTGAAAAATCACCTCAAGGGCGCTGTACAAACTTATAATATATTTATAAGTTCTAGAAAACTACAAGCTAGACAAACAAATAAAAACAACTTATGGCTAAAAATTGCGTCCACTGATGCTGCCTAAAAATGAATGAAAACAGGACCATACTTACCTGGGAGGTCGCTTGAAATTAACACTGTTTATTGTCTATTTGAAGAAATTTAGATAAAGTCCGCACGCAGAGGATATACTTGTGAACACACGTTATAAAAAAATAAAAAAATATTTTAATATTAACCCTATATATAAAAATTTCATGTCACGGTGTTTGTGGTCGCACTCCTCCGAAACGGCTGGACCGATTTTTTTAAAGTTTTTATTTATATTTGGTAGGTATGAGAATAGGCTTTAAAGTATATTTCATACCGCTAGGTGATTAGGGTGTTCCTACTCAGGAAAAAATATTATATTTTTTTGAGAATTTTTTTTTGTATTATTTTTTATTTGGCATCAAAAAATACCTATAACCTTAAATTTTAATTCTCCTACCTCCACCCTCCCATTTTTAAATCGCGATTTTAGTATTTTTGTTTGAACAAATTTAACCGTCTTTCGTATTTCAAACAGAACGAAATTATTTATGTTGTTGAATGCTGTTGAATGGCAGATGGCGCTACGTCCGCCTCATTGAACTTTCATCCACACATGCGCAATACATTCACGAGAAGAGTCACGTCATTTTGATATTTAATTCGGCATCATGTTCTCGCTTGGGCAAACCATCGAGCTTATTTGTGTTGGCTAAAGACGGACTGACTAAAAATACCGTACACTCAAATGCTCTTCGAAATTCTTATTGATTTTCTTTATTTCATTATTATCTTAAGTGGTGTTTTTTTTCGCTCCATTCCTTTCCTGCCATAGATCCCATCCCCACACACTTATGTACAATACATTCGTTATTTTTTATTTAACAACCAAAATATTCACTAGAAATAACTTATATGGCAGAACAACGTTTGTCGGGTCAGCTAGTATATAATATATTCTCTAATAAGTGTATTTTGGAAAGTAAAAGCAACATTTAATGGTGGACGGTACAAGGATTGTACAAGGATTTGATTTTTCTAAATGTGATTCGTCAAGAGACAGATTGATGTGTAAAGACCTTATCTTTGAATTGAGGTATTTTCCTGAGGATTTTTTATATGCATTTAAACATAATTTTTTTTATATTTAAAATTTTAAAATTTGGAATTTCTCACTTTCAAAAACTTTTAAATAATTTCCTCACCCATTTACCGGCAATTTTTTTAAAAAATATTTTCCCGAAAGAAATTTTTTTGAAAATTCTTTCAACGAAATTTTCGGAAGGATTTTTTTAAAGAAAATTTTCATACTTAACACGATTTATCAAAAATATGAATGATTTTCTTTAAATTTCTTACCCGGGTTGAGACCAATTTTCCGAGCTGAAATTATCTGATATTCCGTAAGAAGATTTTGAAAGTTTTTGAAAGTATTTTCCTGGAACAAAAGTTTTCTAAGAAGAAAAAATTTACATTAAAACTTAACATGACAAAATCAAAAGAATAAATGTTTATGTTAAAAATTTCCGACCCGAGTCCGGACCAATTTTCTGAGCTGAAATTTTCAGATTTTTCCTAAAGATTTTTTTTCACAAAAGTAAAAATTTCCCAACAAGGAAAATTTACAAACTTAATGATATAAAAGATAAATGACAACAATGGAAAAAAATTCCGACCATTTTTTTCACCGATTTTACGATTTTTTCAGAAGAAATTTTATCAAGAAAATAAAATTATCCTATAACAAATCAAACAGATAAATATCTAAACCAACACCCTTGACATAGGTCACCCCAAGTGGTTCGCTACGATTAGTAACTTAGCGGGGTTCGCCCGGGTTCATGTTTCGAGATTTTTTTTATTTTTATTTTTTTTTTTATTATAGCGACTATATACAAAAATTTTACATACAAAATGAAATGTGAAATTAAGTACAAAATATTGTATTTCTTAGTCCTCCTCACTAGGGGGTCCTGTGCCGAGGAGGACTAAAGTTATTCAAATATAGTTCATTTGTCTTCTATGTCGTTTTTAGCGTCTTCGCTAGGGTTTTCTCATTGACCTCTTTAAGCCATATTTTTATTCTTGATTGTATTCAATTGGATTTTTTATTAGTTTTATGTCTTGGGGGAGGATGTTATGGAGTTTTGTTGCAAAGTATGTATAGTTTCTTTGTCCAAATGTGGTTTTATAACTTGGAATATTTTTTATATCATTTTTATTCGATCTAGTGTTATGCATACACGGTCTAGTAGAGGATTCATTATTTTTGAAGAGCTTCAATAATATATTTTTGGAATATATTTGTTGTACATTTGGTACGTCAAAGTTATTGAAAATTTCAGTTGAAGGCGTTCTAATTGGTACTTTCAATATGGTCTTTATGATTCCTTTTTGAATCGTATTCAGGCTGTGTAGGTACGTATTTGCAGCAGATCCCCATCCTATGATTCCATATTCAATTGGAGAATGACATAACGCATAGTAGACCTTTTTCATATCCTTTTTATTTAGCACGTTTCTTAGATTTTTGAAGAAATATATAAGGCTTATGAGTTTTTCCGTAATACCTTTGATGTGTAGGTCCCATCTAAGATTTTCGTCAATTATTACTCCGAGATATTTTATGTTTTGTGTTTTTTCGATGACGGGGCAGTAACATTGTATATTATTTCCATGGCATTCATGTAATTTTAGTTCTAGTGATTTTATTGGTTGGCCCCTTGAGTTCATTGAAAATGTTATATATTTTGTTTTGCTTATATTAAGGGTAAGCGAGTTGATTTTAAGCCAATTTTGAAGTGCACTAAGCCCTTTTTCAGCCTCATTAAATGTATCAGTCCAGTATTGTGTCAAAAGCTTTTTGAAGATCTATGAATAAAGCTAAACATTTTTTCCCATCATCTATGTTTTTTATGGCCATGCTTGTTAGATTTTCTATGGCATCATTGGTGCTCAGATTTTCTCGAGGTCTTGGCGGCAAATGCATTTGCCGACCTATAGCATGGCGGGTCGGATCGGGAGAGATTGATTGAGAGAGACCTAAACTAGAACTCTCCTACAGGAGACTCTCGACCCATCGTCACTCCTGGATGCATTGACCCCTAGAGAACTTCCCCTCCTTCCTTTCCCTAAAAAGACCCTCTATACAGCAACCCCAAAGATGACATAGGCCCTGAGAGATTTTCTTTCCTCAAGATCTCCTGTATGGAGCTAAAGTTAAAAAAATCCAATAAGTGTTCCTGAGGCGGCGGCACCCACACCCACCTACCAAATTGTATTGAAATTTTCATGTCTTATCTCTTGTGATGGGCAGCTGCATTAAAATTATACACATTATGAATTAACCGTACGAATTTATTGACAAATTCCTAGAATTTTTATGATTGATAGGACAGCGAGTATCTTTGTAAGTTTTGATTGAAGACTGAATAAGATTAAAAAAACCAGATAAGTAAAGCCGGCTTACAATATTATGAATTACAATACTTTCACCTGTTTACGTTTCGGTGGTGTAGTTACGGGTTCGCTAAAAATGCAACAAAACACCCCCCACATTGCAATTAGCAAAAAATATTTCTACCCTAAGGACGGGTTGTTTCACAGGATTTGAATAATTTATCAAATTTCAAAGTAAAAATTCCAATGTGAATCCATTCAAATGATAGATAATACACTGCTGATCATAAATAATATGAGATAATATTGTGATCATTTTTTTCGAGAGATTGTTTATCTGCCAAATGGCCTTTGACAAGGACATTGCACTTTCCAATCATCAGCGTCATTATCTTTCAACTGAAATTATCACGATAAAGATAAAGAGATATGACGTCATGAATCGATTAATTATTTATTGGTTTATATTGTGTTTTTTTCGCACTGGAAATCTATCGACAGTGGTCGAGAATGCCAAGTATTTGACCGAACCGTTTGCAGTAGTAAACGGAGGTATTCGAGACCACTGCTGATCCAACAGCAATTTTCTTTTTATCTTTTTTTTTTTTAAGAATTTTAAAAATTTCATGAGTGTACTGAAATCATTTTTATCATAGGTGACTAAACATAAACGTAATTATTAAAATGCGTGAATAAATTAATGATATCATCGTGGAATGCCGTCAGAGTTTAGATTTAAGTATTGAAGCAAAATGGAGAAAAATATTGGCCCCATCAATTTTATAGATCAATAGCGATAAATGAGTACTAAATGACCAGTGAATAATCACATTTAAATAAAAACAAAAGAAAAAATATGTATGTATTTCTACATTTTAAACATAAAAAAATACTATTTCCACGAGTGAGAATCGAACGCCGATCGAAAGAAACTATTTCAATCCTTGCACCACAAACAATGTTTAGGGCGGAATAAAATCAATATATTTACTAAAAATAATCATTATGCCTATTTTAATAAGAATTTCCTATTTTTGAATTACATATAGAATGTTACGCTTCTACAACCGAATTATATTTTAATAAATTGGTTACTTTTCTTATTATACTACCCCTTTTTTCACTGCTTTTATCTTTATTAAATTTATGTTGTTACTTGTGTATTTACACTCTATATGAGATGCGTGGAAGTGCATTAACTTCCGAATATTTTATTATTATTATTATTAATAACCATTTGCCATACTCTTTCCTTGTATGTTTTTTGTCTACTCCAACAGTACTCTCTCGGAACTTCGCCTTGCACCGCAGTGAGAGGAATGGATTCATACTGATTCATCTGTCACACCTGGACACACTGGTCCTGAGGGGAATTATTTTCCTCAGGGCCTCTGTGGAGCTAATGTAAAAAAAAAACAATGGTAGGGTTATGGTGGTGATTATTCTTAAAATAGTGCTTCAAACATTTCTATGTAATTTAATATTATTTTTTAATTTTTTTTTTCGTAACGCACAAATTTAGAAGTTTGTTTTTCCTTTTAGTTATGTAATAGGCTTCCTCAATATTATGCAAACAACGTTGCTTTGACCCAGAAATTTTTATACTGCAACATCTGGGCGATGAAACCGAAGCTCACCGTTCGATAGTTTTATTTTTAACTTTTGATTTAACACAAGCAGCTTTATTGGTGTGAATTAAGATTGTTATAATTAGAAATACAAATTACGATAAACAGTTTTATAATTTTACCTCTCTTCCGGAACAAAAATAATTCGATTTACCCCACGCTAGATAAGCACCATCTAGCGGTGGTTATCCTAAGCTTATCGCAAGTTTATTCGGGAAAATGTGAAATGGAAAATCGGTTTTAATTTGTCAGGGTCTCGCAACGTTTCATTAATTCCTGAAATAAAGTTTTTGTTTCAATCCTAATCAAAAGGTGGTAGAAAAGTGTTAGAGATTAGATTGTAATTAGCTTTAGTGGATACATGTAGGTTGCACATAATAATTAACATATTGTCGCCTTAGTCCTTAATTGTCAAACCGACCATTTTAGTTTTTTCTTCAAACTTCGCAAAATTACTTTGTGGTATCATTAATTATATAATGAATAACAGATCAAAGATTTTAGTTTTTGTTCATTCTCCACTTTAAAATTAAAAATAAAGTATAAAAAATGACAGTTCATCAGCTACGAATTATTTTAACTAATGAGAACTTTACCCTTACAGAAATAGCTATATATTCAACACCTATCATATTGTTTCATTGAAATAATCAAAGAAAACCTTCTCCTGTAAATTTTTTTAATGGTTGTTTGGACAATGAAGAACAAACGCGACGATATATTAATGCATTGTACTTTTTACCAACGAAATATGGATGATTCCTAATCTTGCTCACTAAGAAGGTTTTAAAAACAAAATATAGGTATTAGGCACAAGTTAAATACAACAATGTCGTAAAAGGTTTTTTAAAAAATAACCTGAAAAGGGAAATGAGAAAGGATATTATTTGTGAAAATGTGCGCATTTTCCTTTCTTAGGTTTGTAAACATCAAACGAATCCATAACCCGTTCAGCCAATTTTCGAACTTCATAAATGTTTATTTATTCTTAATAAAGGTGGGTAGGTTCCATACACAGAATTTTTAATAACTTTGTGAAATTAGTTTCTGTATTTGAATTTAAAAAGTAATTAATTCATAACTTTAAGCGAATAATTATGATGGTTTGGCGCCGTTCCGTGAAAACATTCATCCCGAGGGCGAGGATGTGAATTCAAGCTAACTGTAGTTATAACACTTATAACAGGTGCAAAATAGTTAATATAATTTATATGCTCACAATAAAATTTTCCTCTCGTGAACATCAGTAATATCTAATTAAATGAAGACAATATTAGCGAAACTCAATTGAGAATCTGAAAAGAGAAAAATCAGAAAAAGATACGGGATACATCTGGAACTTGAACCCAGGACCTACGCTTTGCCCAGGTGCAACTCTACCAACTGAGCTAATGTGTCCCTAACCTATTTCGTCATATTTAGCTGTATCATACAAAATTCTTAACGCATATTTTTATTGGCATGAATCTCTACGTATGATTGCAAGATTTTAACTCGAGCTAAATGCTATCTAGATAAAGTGTCTTGGATAAATCATTTTTTTATTTTTTAATATGCGACAACTACTGACTTTTCTGGAAGTCTAGGATGAATATTTATTTTTATTTTTAACTTGAAGAGTAAAACCTCAAATTGTAATATTTAATTAAATAAATACAATATAAGCGAAACTCAATCGAAAATCTGAATAGCGAAAAATCAGAATAAGGTACGCTCACATCTGGGACTCGAACCCAGGACCTTCGCCTTGCTGGAGCGCAACTCTACCAACGGTAGAGATAGATTTGGTCATATTTAACTTTATCGTTCGACTAAGAACTATCAACAATATCATAATTTCTTAAGGCATATCAAAATTCAAACCCGAACTAAATGCTATCTAAATAATGTCTTGGATAAATTTTTATCCATATTTATTTTTAGTGTGAGACATCCATTGACGCTTCTGCAAGTCTAGGATAAATATTTATTTTTAACATAATTAGTAAAGCCTCAAATTACGATATTTAATTAAATGAAGATAATATTAACTCAATCGAAAGAAGAAAAATCAGAAAAAGATACGGTCAGTAATATCTCGAAACATCGCCTTGCACCGCAGTGCGAGGGATGGATTTATACGTCCGTCACTCCTGGACACACTGACCCCCAGATTCCTACCCACTCCTAAAACCCCTTTCCTTCCCAGAACTTCCTCTCCTTCCCTTCCTAAAAAGACCCACTACACAGCATCCTCAAAGATGAAACAGGCCCTGAGGAGAATTATTTTCCTCAGGGCCTCCTGTGTAGAGCTAATGTAAAAAAATAAAAAAGGAGTTTGTTGTTTAGTGACTAAATGTCAACCGCCCAAATTGTTGGGCACGCGTTTAGTATTTTCCGGTGAGGTCATTTATTTATTTCAAACTTGCGACAATATTTAAATATGACTTGGCAAATATAAAGAGCTATACGAGAATCACCACTCAGAAACAAATCACCATCGAGAATCAAAACGGACTCGCTGATAAAAATGCAAATCACTTCGCTTTCAATCTTCGGTGTTGCACGCCCAGAAAATATCTAAATGGCTGTCAAGTTTTTTGCTGAATGTAGATACCGCCACATACCTCCCACCAGTTGCTAAACGATATGATGAAATTTGGCAGGGATTCTAAAAGATATTTTCTAAGTTTTTATAATAATTAAAAAGGTAGTCGCTGTTAAAAGTGTTTTGGATAGGCCTCCTGACGCGATGTGAGATCAGGCGAAAACATAATAAAGTACCGAAAAATATAATATATCCTATATGTGACATCATCATAGGATATTTTGTTCCTATGCGTTCAGAAAGATATAGTATATGTGTGAAGGTATTTATATAAATAATATCCCCATAAGTTTGTGAACGCATTGGGAGCTCTTAAATATAATTTTAATTAAATTTATATATCTTTATATTAGTTAATAACCAGACATTGCTGCGCTAAAAGTTGCCAAGTTCTATAGAAATAGCATGGTATATAGTATATTTTTAAACAAAAGATAATTGATTCACCTTATTTTGTGATATAAAAATGCATGCTGTTATAAAAATAATATTAATAATTAAAAATAAATGAGTGTTTAATTTATTATAAACCTATTTAAGTATATAATGCAAATATCTAAAGTATTCGGGAAATTGTGATACATGTAATTATTTATTCGGAGCAAATACTGTGTCTACAAAAAAATATTGATATATGTTTTTAATAAGTCGCTGTTATAAGTATCACAGGCGACCAGTTGTTTATTGAAGCATTTCTGCATCGACAATAAGGAACTCCAGTGAAAAATATTATGGCTTTAAAAAATATGTTCATATAGACCAAGAAACGCTGATTCTGAATATATAAGTTTTATTTCATAATATTAAATGCAGAGTTTTTAATAAATTATTAAAAAGTGCATTTTTAAACCTCTTCGGAAAACACAGCGTTAAGTTGGCATTACTGAAATGGTTAACCGTGACGTCACAGTTAACCTGTCACCTGTGTATTGTATTGTATTGACATTTGAAATGACTTGGTATTAGTTCATTTATGCTTGAAGTGCACGCGTACCTATGCAATTCAACATTTCGTGTTTTTGGTTTATTTTCATACTGTTTATAGAGATTTAGATAAATAATAGTTATTGTGTTTATTGAAACATAATTTAGGCCCTCAACAATTTACGAAAAGGGCTATATTTGCGGACAATCTGCAATAAATGTTGTCTATTTGAGGTTAAAGTCATGTCATATTTTGACGTTTGTTTTTATGTATTTTCAAATTGTTTTTAGTATAGGGCTTTTTATACAAGTTGTTACACACTCGTCATGATCAGTGTATTATAAATAACAGTGTTTCTGTATGTATTATACATAAAACAATGTACCTACAAAGTAACACCTGACACAAAACACGATGTCACATGTATTTGCAATGAAAGACATGATTTATTGTTTTTATATTGCACTTTGATTAAATACAATAACAGTAGCGGTGAAATGTGGACATTTTACCAATGTTTTTCTATATTAAAAGCAGTTAATCTTGAATAAAAAACACACCTCACACCTAAAAGTCATTATCCGCCATGATTATTCTGGATTCTTCACAGTGTTGCCAACAGTTAGAAGTGAAATTTCCCTAGAATTTCACATTTACGCAATTACCTACGTAGCCACCTGATTGTGTAACACTAATCCTGTTATATGTTAATTAATATGATAATTAATTGGAAAGATATCGGAACTTGGTAAATATACTAATAATACCGTGATTTTCCAAATAAAACACTTTTTGCTACGTGAAGTAATAATTTAAAAGTACGAATACACTCACCAGTGAATTAGAAACTGAATTCCAAATTTAAAAAAAAACACTTTGCAAAATAAAAATCATAAGCAACCCGCCGCTCATTTGTAACAAGCGTGGTATTTTGAAGCCCCCCCCCCCCCCCGAACGTGTCACGTAGTATGGGTACGTTCCCTAATATCATTTTGAGTTGTCAGTGTTAAAAATAACATGGCATGTAAGTACATGAAAAATAATTAAGATTCATAGGAATTCCAAAAAATATATATACGTATATATATAAATAATACCAGTAATACTGTCATATGTAATAAAATTTTGGTAAATATCGGTTCGGACTGGCCACGCTTATTACGAATAATTTTTAGAAAAAAACTTTAGATTCGCCTTAATTACTATAAAAGGAAACTTTTTGGCTTTGGGGCTGCGGAAAATAATGCATTTTAATTTTCAATTGCATAAAACCAAAATTCGCTTCGCGACTGACACAGCGAAAATCCGCGGCCGTACATGTCACTGTGATGTTGGTATCCTTGATAAATTAACAAGAGCTAATACGACTGTAGCCGACTTCGTGGGATAAGGCGCGTAATTATGAAATTTGTCTAGCGGGCTTGTTTGTGTAACATGGTTTGTGATACAAAAGAAAGTGGCCCTTTATAACGCCTACTCGCGTCAAGGCAAGAAAAACATCCCAGTTTTCAAGTGGCTTAGCGGCTACGCTAGGTTTGTGTAACATGGTTTGTGATTCGCGGTATTTCATGTAGGTATCCCACGAAGTCAGCTACAGTCCATAACAGTGACAGCAAGTGACAGCTACGGCCGCGGATTTTTGCTGCGTCGGTTCGCGAAGTGAATTTTGGTTTTATGCAATTGAAAATTAAAATGCATTATTTTCCGCCGCCCCAAAGCCAAAAAGTTTCCTTTTATAGTAATTAAGGCGAATCTAAAGTTTTTTTCTAAAAATTATTCGTAATAAGCGTGGCCAGTCCGAACCGATAATTACCAAAATTTTTGCCAGAGTTCGAAATTTCCCTAGATTTTGTCCTGATTTCCCTTATCCCTAAAAAATATTTTTCTCCCCTAGATCTAGGGAAATTTCCCTCGACATGACATCACTGATTCAAAATGACAACTTAAAAAGTAAAAAACTAACGGTGGGGACGGTGGGTAAAGACCACCATAGATACGGTGCGTTTCTGGGAGTCTTTAAAAATTAAAACTTTGACAATTATTTTAACTATTAAAACTAACTATAAAAATAAAAATAAAAATGCAGTTATTTAAGTTTGAAGGTCTTTATTCATTAAAAAAAATAAAAAAATTGGACTGGAGTTCTCTATAATGCTTTGGATAATTCTTGTTAGTTAAAGATTTGGCTTATTTGCCATCAGTTTTCTAAAGCTAACATCTATAATAATAATATATTATACCGTAAACGTTGTAGTACGCTATAGTATATTATCCTACATTAGGTTATTATTTTAACTACATACTTAATTACTTAACATACATTAGATACAATATTTTGCATAAGTTGCGAAGGTTAGTTTGACACTAAACGTCGAAATAATGTTTTCATTATTCCACGTACTCATGACTCTGTGTCATAAAAATATGAAAGTAATAACTAAAGTGTCAAGTTGTATACTGGAATAGTAATAACAAAAATTAAAAAAAATACACATTAATCTATGTTTACTGAAGCACACATAGTAATCATGTGTTATGTTTGGTATGTTTTCATATTGTAAATAATTAATTGATTTAACAAAATATGAAAACAGATGTGCTTCAGTATACACTATATAGTTATAAAAAATTTCAATACTTGCTACATCAAGTGATGTCAGAGTTAATGCAGCAATATTGGGCAGGTATATTCATTTACATAATCATTTTTACCTGAATTATTGTTTCTATACAATAAGCGCTGAATGAAATATCTCGCGTAGAGCGAATTAAATGGAAAATAATTTCTTATAACACATTAGATATTTTGAAATTTTATCAAGTGATGCGGTGTTATTTAAGTTAAACTATTCTTTACTGCGCAGACAACCATTCATATTTTTACCATTATATAAATTCTTAACGAATAAAAATCATTTTCAAATGCTTACAGATTCTCGATTATTACTTACTCCATATACTATGAAGCTTTTTCTAACAGATAACTAGACTGAATGTGATTTCGCGTCCAGCGTAGATATATTATTGTATTTATTATGTTATTGCGATTAACTATCAATGAGTAATGAAATATACTCGCTTTCGTAAACATTTGAAAATAATTATAATTTAATATTTAAGTGACAGTTTCAACAACATGCCTGCTGAGATGTGTGTATTTTATAAGTACATCTGAGTAATCATAGTTGGAATTATTAAAAACAAAAAATTAATGTTAGATACTATTTTTAATGAATGTCAATATAAGCTATATTGAATACATTAAGATTTCACGCTGTCAGAGTTATACACATATGAAAGGTTATTTATATCATAATAATTACAAGTGTTGTGATAAGCGATTATAGCTAGACACGTAGATTACATTGATTAATATACAATATTTTAAATTTGCTTAAATTAATTACATGTAGGTACATGATTTTGAAGGGTGAAATTTTTCATCAATTGATAATGAATCATTTCTCTGACAATGAACTGCTTATATTCGTATTGTATTCTAATTATGTTGTTTGTAAAAATATTAAATTATGAATTATGATACACAATAAAGCTCAAAATTTGTGTGAAATATTGTAGACTTTGTTATTTTTTATTCTTAGTAATTTAAAAAAATAGTGTTACCTTTGAAATCTTGTGAGAGTAATTTGATGATTTTAGCATTAATTATTGAAGATTTTTGTATATTTTTAAAAAAATAAAATAAAATGCCTTTTATGCTCTAAGCCTTCCAAATCTGTCTGGGAAGTGTACTTTTCGCCCAGATCTTGTAGTTCTTTCTGGAATTGTGGAGGAAGATTCTGGAACAGTTGTAGAGACAGGTACATTATCTTCAATGGGGATAAAAGCTGGTTTCAAGCGGTCTATCGAAACGCATTTCTGTTTTCCTTTCATGGAAACGATGAAAGTTTTTTCATGTCGCTGCTCGACCTTATATGGACCCTCGTATGGACATTGTAGAGGGCGTTTTGTGCTGTCTGTTCTGAGAAACACATGCGTAGCATTAGGTAGTTCCTTATGAATGAAGAACTTTCCTGAACCATGGGCGCTCGCTGGCGTCGATTTGATGTCGTCGAACTTCCTCTGGAGTCGTCCAATATACGTATCTGGTTCTTCACGGGGAGAGTTTGTGAAAAAATCGCAAGATAATTTTAGCGTTCTACCGTATGTAAGTTCTGCTGGTGAACATTTCAAATCTTCACGTACTATGGCTCTCAAGCCGAGCAAAACAAGTGGGAGCTTTTCAACCTAACTCTGATCTCCACATGCCATAAGAAATGCTTTTAATGTGCGATGCCACCTTTCAATCATACCGTTGGCTTGTGGATGATAAGCCGTGGTTCTCAGGTGCTTAATACCAAACTTCTCTGTAAGTTTTTTGAAAAGGGAACTCTCAAATTGCTGTCCTTGATCAGTAACTATACTGTCAGGAGTTCCACGACGAGCGATCCAATGTATAGTTAATGCAGAAGCGACGGTTTCCGCTGTCATATTCTTCAAGGGAACTGCCTCAGGCCAACGAGTAAATCTGTCGATCATTTTAAGTATATATTGGTACTCGTTGCATGTAGGAAGAGGTCCGACTAGGTCGATATGGATATTTTTAAATCGATCCTCTGGCAGTACATACGTTGCTAATGGAGCAACCATGTGTCTGGTAATCTTAGCCTTTTGACAGGCTATACATTGTTTAACGAAGTTTTTAATGTCCCTTGCCATGTTTGGCCAAACAAATCTTTGCTTAATTGTCTTTGTCGTTCCTAGAATGCCAGAATGACAAACATTGTGTACACTTGCGATTACTTGATCACGCATGCAGTCAGGTACAAATGGTCTGATGTGTCCTGTCGATATGTCACACCATACTGAAGAATCTGTGTCAGGAATCACCATTTGACGTAAGGCGAGGGCGCTGTCATCTTTTGCCTTCAAAATACCGTCAGTTTGACATTGCGCTATTCCCATCTGCCTGAAGTCAATAGAAGTAGGTCAATTAATCTCTTCTATACGAGATAGTGCGTCAGCTACGGTGTTCCGGTTTCCGGACATATGTCTGATGTCCGTTGAAAATTGCGCTATGTAGTCCAACTGCCTTTCTTGACGTGGAGAGCTAGAAGCTCGCTTCTTGTTAAAAGCGAAGGTGATCGGCTTGTGATCCGTATAAATGGTGAAGTTTCGACCTTCAGTGTGGTTTCTGAAGAATTTTATTGAATCATAGATACCAGTAAGTTCACGATTGAATGTACTATACTTTCTTTGCGCCGTAGTGAACTTCCGGGAGAAAAATCCTAAAGGTTGCCATGAGTCTCCTTTAGTCTGTTGGAGTGATGCCCCCATGGCAATATCAGAGGCGTCCACCATGATGGCGATCTTGGCCTCTGGGTCCGGGTGTGCCAGTAAAGTAGCCGTTGCGAGATGATGCTTGCATTCATCAAACGCTGCTGTTAGCTCCGGAGTCCAGGTCAGTATACGCTTGTCGTTCTTTTTGTAACCTGATATTAGTTCAAAAAGTTTTGCTTGGGTGCTAATTGAGTTAGGAAGAAATTTTCGATAGTAATTTAGCATTCCCAGAAAGCGTCTCAGGTCTTTTGCAGTTTTAGGTAAAGGAAATTCTGTGATGTTACCTTTTCTTTTATTGGAGACATACCTTCAGGTGTAATGTATGCCCAAGGAAGTTAACGGTTGGTAGACCAAACATTTGCTCAGATTGATAACCAAACCGTTGTCTGCGAGGCGTTGGAAAAGTATGTCCAAATGCCTTCTTTGCTCATCTTCATTTTCAGATGCTATTAGGATGTCATCAAGGTATACGAAACAGAATTCTAAGTCTCTTGTCACAGCATGCATGAACCGCTGGAAGGTTTGAGCTGCATTTGATAAACCGAAGTGCATGGTGGTAAATTCATATAGACCAAAGGGTGTGATAAACGCAGTCTTCGATATGTCGATATCCTCTAGAGGGTATCTGATGATATGCCCTCGTGAGATCTAGTGTGGTGAAGATCCTCGCTTTTGCCAGCTTGTGTGCAAAGTCTTTAAGCTGGAGAATTGGGTATTTATCCGAGATTGTTTTTGCATTGAGTCTTCTATAGTCCCCACACGGACGCCATTCCCCGTTCGGTTTCTTGACCATATGTAGTGGGCTCGCCCAATTGGTTTTGGACGGCCTGCAAATCCCTTGCTCCATGAGAAATTTGAATTCTTTCTTCGCTGCTTCAAGAAGAGCTGGGGCCAGTCGGCGCGCCCGCTCTGTGACAGGTGGACATTTCGTCTCAATACAATGTGTGACAGAATGTTTCGCTTTATCTAAGTTTTTCATATCTGGTCGCGTCAAGCTTGGGTATTTACTAATAATATCTCTATATTTTTGTGAGGAGGATATAGTAGATATTCCGGGAGAGGTTCCTGTGTATGTAGTTCCTCGAATTTTTAGTCCTGTTGATGAGTCCAAGAGAGTAGTTTGTTTCAGGTTGACCGTAAGGTTATAATGATGAAGGAAATCTGCACCCAGGATCGGTCTTGATACGTCGGCGACGATAAAACGCCATTTCAATGCCCGGCGAAGACCAAAATCTAGTTCGACCGTTCTCGTTCCGTAGGTCTTGATGGGGTTTCCATTTGCTCCATACAATGTAGCTGGGTAGCTGTCGGAAGTGATGCTGTTCCTATTGTATATGGGATTTCTAGGGATGACTGAAACATGTGTTTCTCGGAATCTCGCACGTCTCTACTGAGGGGTTCCGTTGTCGTTTCCCGCATTTTTCTTCTTAAAAGAGCAAGGCTGGTAGCATTTGTAAGCCTTATCTTCGAATCTGGTGTGGAAACTGCAGTACCCGTCTTGATTTCCTTTGGGTAATCGACCGCGAGACCCAGACCTTGGCCTTCTAGCGGGATTCTGCTGATAAGACTTCTGGTAAGAAAAATTTCTCTGGGGCTCTGGTTTCTTCGTCCTCGGAAGGTAGGGGAACGGTTGTTTTGTGATATTTTTAGTTGAGAGACTTCTTGTGTGAGCGCTGAAATTTGTTTCTGTAGCTATAACAATAGGTTAGTTTCTGTGTTTCCAGGTTTTGATGTGTTTGCTTTTTCCTGATATATTGCGCCACATTCTGTTGATTGGTAGACGTCCGTAATTTTGTCCACAGCCGACGCCAGTTGGTTTATGTCATTATCTGTGAGAGCCGATAGAATTGCTTGGACGTGCTGGGGTAAGCGTTGGAGCCAAAGAGTACGTACTATTGCGCTATTTGCCAATGCGGGACCAGCCAGTTCCATCATATGCCTGAGGAGACCAGTTGGCTTACGATCCTCAAGTTGTATTCCAGTTAGGAGTCGGGTTAGCTTTTTTTCTGCTGAGTCCTGTAATCTGTCGATCAGTGCAGCTTTCAAGGTTGGATACTTGTCTGTCGTGGGCGGTTTAGTGACAATATCGCTGACACACTGTAATGTTTGCGAATCTAGTGCTGCGATGATAATATTATATTTGGTGAAGTCTTCCTTTATTCGTGAGTTTACAAACTGGGCCTCCGCCTGTATAAACCAGAGCGATATATTCTCCTTCCAGCATGTGGATAGTTTGACTGAGACATAATAATAATAATAATAATAATAATAACGTAGTATTTATATAGCGCAGTTTTGTGATATTTCACTTCAAGTGCGCTTAATTATAATAAACTTAATGGTGAATTGCAGGTTCATTGTTGCTTCAACTTGGTGATTCCATGTTTATTTTATTTTTCTTGAAATTCTGGTTGGATTGGTTAGATTCTGCTGTATGCTTTGCTACTGGTTTTTCTTGAAGAAGCTGCCCTTTTTCCGATGTATCCGCTGGTATGGGTATTTCTTCATCCGTTGACACCATAAACTCTTTCAAATATTCGTACGTAAATTAAAAAATATTAAAGGCAATATCGTGCTATTCAATTATACAAATAAAACAATATTCAAACCAATGGATGTAACAACATACTGTACAAAAAATATTGCAACCTTGCATTGTGTTATCTAAATCTTGAAAACTATACTGTTATTGACCTCTGTGTTTTAAACTGTTTAATTATTTGTATAATCCAAGACTCGAACCATGATTTATTGACTTGGTTCCAACCTAATTAGTTGCAAAATCTGCAGTTATCATTATAGCGTACTGTAAGAATTTTAAAAATATGCAATCTCATGCTGATTTTTGTAACATCTTATTGAACGGTAGGTATATATGCATGCAAAAATTGGTACATTCCTGTGTACCAATAGCGTGCCGGATCAGCGTTGGTAATAGCTAAAACGGGCGTAAGGCCGGTTTACCAATACCTACCCTACTCCCCACATACATCAAGATCAAGTCTTTCACTCAGAGTAACAATATATACTCTGAGGTCTTTCACTATTCCGCGTTGCACTTAAAGCTCTGCAACCGGACTCGAAAAGAAGAAGATGGAGAGATACGAAATTACGAATGTTAGAGGAGAGCGCTAACATTTACAGCGACAAAATCGATGCGAAAATTGCGAAAATGTTTAATAAAACACGACTCGTTTAACATAGAGCAAAATTCTTGCGGGCATTATCTTAAACAGCATTTAAAGAAGCATTGTGAATTTTTTCATACATATAACTTCTAAAATAACTGAAACAAACGTGTTTATAATAATTTTTAGAGCATACTTTGCGATTTTTTTCTATCGAGGGAATTTTATATAATTTTGCGTTTCGGCGCGGGCAAAGTCTAGATATTATCTTCAAGAATAACATATATTTGTTTAAGAGCTTTAAAACTTACCGTGTTTAAGGGAAATATGTAATAAATCGGTAGAAATCCGGGTTGCGGGCCCTTAACAACTATCTAGTAACTATGAAATTTCTCCGCAGACTAAGGCAGATACAATGGATCGTCAAACGCTTCAATACACTTTACATTCCGCGATATACTTTCATTGCTTTGTTCAGATTCACATTTTCACAACTTTTTAATCCTTGACATTACCCAATTCACGTCCTTCAGGGTCGTTCTCTCATTTTTAATCAATTCACTTGTGAGTCACATACTTATTCTATTGGTACTATTTTCTTTGCTCATCTGATGCACATACATTTCTCAAATATAATCTTCATTGTTAATAATTACACACTATCTTTGGATCTCCACGAGAGACGATCACAAATTTAAATTTCTACATATATCTCGGGGATCTCACTTGTGTCTTTACGAAGCTAATGAAGTATACGAGTACATCAACATTAGAGTAATTCTAACGTTCTTTTTTTTAAATTGCGTTTTTCTAGATAATTTAAGTCACCAGCAGCCAATGTTCCCTCCCAATCCCATCTTTCTTTTAACTTTCTCAAATATTGAAGATGACAAAGGGCCACTGGCTCCCGACAGTGAAAAGCTATCATCGTTTTAAAGACATTAAAAATGAAAAATTGACTTCATAACTAACAAATTTTTCTGAAAACTCGTAACTTCAAGGTGGATCATTATTCAAAATAAAAAAAGTTAGGCTTTGTATTCAGCACTTTATCCATCTAAAATTCTCCTTCCCACAATGAAACCAGCCTTTTATAATACCATGAATAATTCCGGTAAAATAATGAAAAATACATTCAGGAATGTTAAAAAATTAAACCTTACACGAATTTGTCGTACCTACCTATATACAAAAAATATTGGTTACACCAGATATTTTGATTTCTTGAATTAGGAGTAAGCCACAAGCTAAAAATGTGTATAATCTTAGTGTGCTTTATATTATCACAACGAATATAGGTAATCGGCATAAAAATCGCTTGGCAAACGGAGTCTAGAAACTCTCGACTTAGTGCGAAAGTGGGTTTTATTTATTTTGTGATTAATTTCAATAGAAATAAAAAAAGTTAATCAAAGGAAGCTGGTACAGATAATCTGGACGATAATTTTTTTTTTAAAATTGTTTTTATAAGCGTGCATAGATTTCTAACGAAAAAATACATTTTTTTGATAGTTTACGTTTATATTTTTAAGAGTAATTAACTTTTTTTTATTCTACTCTAGCGAAACGATAGAAAAAACTTCATTTTTGTCAAAATATATTTTTTGGTAATCATTATGTAAGCCGATTTGTAGTAAAAATTAATCTAAAATAGTGATCAGAGAAGGTTCCAGGGTCAGATAGAAAAATAATATCTCATTTCGCCACTTCATCTTCAAGTATCATCTCGATCTCCGAACAACTCCCATTTGATTAATTATTAATAATAATAATTCATCTATTCCGGAATGAAGATATCATGACGCGTAAATTAATAATTAATTTGCTCAGCTATTTCGACGGCCTCCATGGTCGAGATGTAAGGCTCTCGACCAACTATACTTAACCTTAACCTATATTATGTTGTACATTTGCGGCATGTTCCAGCGTGGAAGATACTCTCTGTATCACCCTAGTGTAAGACCCCCATTCAGAATTGAAACGTTGCTTGAAATGTCTTTACCTGTATTTGGTCACTTGAACTGAAGAGTCAGGTACTTCCCCATCTTCCTCTATTCATCTCTTTCTCCTATCCCTCTAACTTCAATCTATCAACATACCGCAATTGGGGAAGCTATAGTCTCCCGGACTCCAGATGTTTGGGAGCAGTCGGGACTCTTATGTGGTATTCACATAAAAAAGCCATAATTAAAGGAAAAGATAAGCACGAACGTCGAACGCTTATAAAAAAATGCTAGTCTGATGATTAAAGAGAGAGGGAAACTTGAGACGGCATTGACATGACGTACTTGACTTACTTTAACCAGTGATTCCTGACATTATTTGGAGTAAAAAATGTAAAAGAAATTTTGGTCTCCGGTGACTTCTTGGATGACTTTTTTTATTTTTTTCAAAATTTTTTTTTTCAAATTCAAACAAAAAAAAAATTCTTCTGCATGTCGTCACTGGTCACTCAGCCGAGTAACCGACCAACCCCTAACCCCGCCTCCAACTGTCCAACACCTACTATTTTTTATGTTTTTGTAGAAAAAATAAATGAAAAAAACTTCCAAAATGTCACCGGAGACCAAAATTTTATTTACATTTTTTACTCCAAATAATGACTGGTTAAAGTAAGTCAAGTACGTCCCTCAACACCCTGCATAGAGCGGATGAAGGCAAAAATTAATCAATTGTGAATTGTAGAAGAGGCCGGAGATGCTCGAGGACGACCAAAGTGGATAAATGGATAAGTGGATCAAGAGTCGGGTCATTTCAAGAAGAAGAGTAATAGAAGTGAATTATTGTAGTATATGATGTGTGAATGTAAATGAATCACGGAGTTGTAAACCAATCCGGATGTGTGGCTGTCTATCATGTCTGTCTACATACTTTTTAAACATATTCGTTGATCGGTTTGGACGAAAATGGAATACGAGGTAATTTATTAATAGATGGTTCGACGTCGAGGGATCGATGCTCTTGCATGCAAAAGTGCATAAATACGAGCAAATCTCGCCTGAGTATCATTGCCCCCGGTCCACGGAGCATACTGATCAAATTTTGATAATGACCAGATGGTAGCCAAACGTGGTAGGATCAATTGTGGATTTCTTCAACTGGCATGTGCAATGCACGGAAAAAGTTTTTTTTGCTTTGTTACAGACGTAATTTGAAACATATTGCATTGACAACATTATGCAGACGCTATTGGAATTTTATATCAAAAATATTTACTAAACTATCGCTTAGGCGTTGTAAGTTTTCAAATGCATTGCTTTAGAAAAAGTAAAATGCCACACTTGTTGTTTGTAGATAGACTATTTCTGATAGTAGCCGTATGAATCCGGTCAATTAACAATTAAATAAGCATGATTAAATTATTAGCGTTTATTTATTACAACTAATAGCCTCACATTTTTATTTTATTTTGATTTTTTAAAATTTTTTATTTATTTACCTGTAAAAAAGTATTTGTACATTGTTTTTTTATGCCTGGGGCATGCACTAGGACCTGTGACGAGACAGGCGTACAAGTATATAAATGAATATCGTAGTTACAATTAAGGTAAAATACATATTAATTTGAATCGAAATTAAAACAGAAAGGAGATTGGAAGAGTGGGTAAATCTTTTTAAGAGAGTTATCGGAGGATGAGGATATTCAGTGCATCAATTGTATAATGACTAGTAATAGATTAAGACTGAAACTAAATAGTGGTCACTCAGCAAGCAAGGAGCAAGGAATGCCCAATTTATAAGAGAAAACTAGAAGCAAAAATAAGAAGAATCTCTTTTTTATAAAAAAATGTTACGAGAAAGATGAAATTATATACCTGAATATATAAAGCATCATGGCACATTACGAAGAGGTTAAAATACTTTTAGAGGAGAAGAAACCTTTTATTCTTATTATAAGTGAAACACATGTTACTGAAGATATTCAAGACAGTGAAATTAGATTTGAACATTATAGTACCATCCGTTGCGACTCACATAGTCGACATACAGGAGGAGTGATGATCCTCTTAAGCAATAAAATTTCATATGAAGTAATATCAAACAATCAACTTGAAAAACATTGTTGGATTTTAGCCATCACCAATAAATCAGGAACCAAGAAAGGTGTATATAATGTAATTTATAGATCGCCAAACACAAGCAAGTGCGACTTTTTAACATATTTTCAAAGATGGTGCATGGAAAATTTACAAGATGAAAATGTAAGCATTATAGCTGGAGATTTTAATATAAATTTAAAGCAAATGCAGACATATCCACAAAAAACTGAAATCTATTATTCAAGCTGCAGGGATGAAACAATTAGTCAAAGATTTTACACGAATTACTAATATCTCAAAACCGACGATTGATCTGGTAATCTCAAATAAATTCAACTTAAATATTAATGTACTAGATAATCCTAAAATTACCAACCATAACATCATTCAAATTCTAATAAATGGCAGAGAAAAATGCAACACCAGTAAAGAAACACAAATAACAACATTTAAAAATTACAAAAAATGCGATAAGGAAATTTTCATTCAATCCTTAAATTCTATTAATTGGAATGGAATAAATCAAATAAAATATAACCAAAAAGCTGACCAGATGATATTAAACTTTAAAAAATCTTCTGATAAAGTTGTTCCAGAACAATAATAAATGGTACACAAGCGAACTACGTACAATGCAGCACGATAGAGATGCATTTTACAAAAGAGCATGCATTACTAATAGTATTACGGATTGGGATAACTACAAAAAAGGGAGAAACAAATACTCTAAAGACATAAAAAGAACGCATAATGAGTACATAACAAATAAAATAAACTCAGAAGAAGGGGATCCCAAAAAAATTTGGAAAAGCATAAAAAAATTAGTACATGGCGAAAACAAAGACGACATAAAAATAGTAAACTTTTAAAAATAGAAAACATGACTAATAACTTTAATAAATATTTTATTGAAAGTATCATTCAAATTAAAAAATATAATCATTCAAATCTAAAACGCAAAATTCATACGTGGGTAGTAAACAAGGGTATTGCATACTGCGTGCAGATAACTTGATCAAACAACACACTCAACGCCTGTATTTTTTCTCTTTTCTCTTTAACTATTTTCATCTATTTATCTCATATCTTTTTTTTCATTTCTTTATATTTTTTTCTTTTATTCCATTTATCTATTTAAATTAAAATTATATTTTTTATCTTCCAAGATTAAGATATCAAAATTAAATTAAATTGCTGCCACCTCAGAACAGGCTCAGCCTAGTGAGGTGGTATATACCAAAAAAAATAAATATATATATATATGTATATGTAGGTATATTGTATATATTGTAATGTTGGTTAATAAATAAATAATTTAATAAATTTAATAAATAATTTAAAAAAAATAAAAAAATAATAATAATAAATTAATACCCAACATTGCTGTTAACCTCACAAATGATAATATCGACCCAAACAAAGAATCATTGGTCTTCAGAAAAATAAATGCAGAATATTTATTTAACATTTTAAATAAAATAAAATCAAAGAATAGTTCAGATGGATTAACTATTAGTAAAATAAGAGATGCTTTTCCAGTAATTGGATCTACTCTATTAAATATTATCAATGAGACGATTGAAGAAGGAAAATTTCCACAGTCATGGAAACTATCTACTCTTACACGGTTGCAAAGGTTAAAAATACCAGAAAATGTGAAGAATTTCGACCAATCAACACTTTACCAAAATATGAACAGATTCTTGAAGAGATAATAAAAGAACAAATCTTGCAATCCTAGATAAACACAATTTTTTATACCAAGAGCAATCAGGATTCAGTTCTAATAACTCATATGAAACAGCATTAAACGTAATTGTCGAAGAATGGAAGGAAGGAATGAATAGTAATAAATATATCTTAGCAATATTTTTGGATTTTCAAAGGGCATTCGAAACTATAGATAGAGAAATACTGATAAAAAAGCTTAAAGAAATTGGTTTTTCATCTGTGGCCATTAAATTAATAGAAGAGTATTTGAAAGACAGAAAACAGATAACAAAAATTAATAATCCGTTTTCAAAACCAATGGAAAATAAATTAGGAGTACCGCAGGGGTCGGTCCTTGGACCTCTATTGTTCATACTCTATATTAATGACATGGTGAAAATATTTTCAAAATGCAAAGTACGACTATTTTCCGATGATACACTAATATACTTATTTGGAGATAACTATGAAGAACTAATAAATATTTTAAATAATGAGCTAAACGATGTATCAAGATGGCTAAAAATTAATAAGCTTAAATTAAATAATAAAAAAAAGAAAAATGGGAAAAAAATATCTTTTTTGGGAAGAATTCGGCCAACACTATCTAGTAAAACTGCAATCACTATCTACAAATTGATTATTGCTCCAAATTTTAACTATTGCTGAACTATCCTTTTCCTGTGTAACGAACGAGAACAAAATAAGTTTCAAATTCTCCAAAACAGGGCAATGAGAATAATATTACGGCGAAATAGATTTTCAAAAGTAAACAAAATGTTAAAGGAACTGAATTGGCTAACCGTGAAACAGATGCTGACCTTGAATACGATGATATTTATACATAAAATAATTAACGACATTTTACCAAAATACTTTTCAAATAAAATTATATTCAACAAGGACATTCACAGACATAACACAAGAACGTGCAAAGAAATCAGGCTTCAAAAAAAGGACAAGGTGAATACGCAGAACAGTTTACTGTACAAAGGGGTTATATAACAAGCTACCAGAAACTTTAAAGTCCACACCAATTGGAAAGTTCAAGTCGTATTGTAGGAGCTACATAAAATTACATAAAATTTAGTTTGCAATATGAAATATTACAATTAATTAGAAATTTGTAAACTTAAGTGTACAAATTACTAAAATAAAATTAATAAATAAAAATAAAAAAGTAATTACTGGTATTGCAGATTATAGAAAAATCATGAATTTGCAAATATTATTAGCTAGCTTTTAACCGTGGCTTCGCTCGCATGGTGTAAGGGGGGTTCCCATTCCGCCTCCTCCACCTCCACCCTCTCACCGCCCTCCTTTTCCCTTCCCCCCTCCCCCCCCACCGCCCTCCTGCCTCACCCCTCCCCCCTACCCCTCCCCTCTCGCCCCCGCCCCCCCACCCCTTCCCCCCTCACCACTCCCCGCTTCACATTCCCCTCCAAATCTCTCCCTCCCTCATGCTTTCTATATATTCAATCCCAGTACATTCAGTTTTTAAACAGTCCGCGTGCCACCATTTACAATTTTTATTCAAATTTCCATTTTTCATGTATATTCAATTTGGTACCTAACATAGGTGTACCTATTTAAAATATCTAAAATTCTTGATTCGATTCAAACTATTAGGGGAGTACCTACTTTAAATAAATTTATCACCTTTAAGATTTTCAAAAATAGAATCCTGATTTAACAATCATTGTTTTGCAAAATGTCATTCTCAAATACGCGAACTGTCAAACGTGCGATAGTCATTAGGTTTTCTGAAATTTTCCAATTTTCTGCGCAATTTTCTTAATTTTTCTCTCCGTAAGAACCATCCTCGTACTTCAAGGAACATTCTAAAAAAAGAATTAGCGAAATCGGTTCAGCTGCTCTCGAGATTTGCGATTAGCAACATATCCAGCGATTCATTTTTATATATAAGATAATTAAACATTAAAATTTTTCAGGTAATTACCGTTATTGCAGATTATAAAAAAAATCATGAAATGGCAAATAAGATATTCAGTAAATAATTACATAAAAATACTACTAATTATTACACAATCGTACATCTTTGTTGATCGGTACTTTTGTTGATCACTACTTTTAACGATTTAATCGTCAATTTTAGCGCTTATACAAGAGCTTTGGATCGATTGAATTGTTAACCAATAATCACGTCTGTAATCCCGTGATAGAATTACAACATACCATTATACTTCGACTACATTTTTTTTCGATTCAAAATATCACCACACTCTACATATATTTTTAAAGAAAAAAATATGATTTAGAAAATGTATTTGATTTTTTTAATAATGTGTTAACACGTTGTTTTAGATTTTTTTTTCTCTGATATGCCGACGACACACATTAACAAATTTCGCGACTTTTTCAAGTTTTTTTAGTCTACCAGCTAGTGTTCAAATCTTTCCATTTATGAAAAAAACAATACATAGGAATCATTCATTTTACGACTCATAAATTTATTTATTTTTTAAATCGAAAACGGGAGTATCTGAGATTTTTCTTATTATTTTTCCTGTCATCCGAGCACAAACATAAAAAAAAGTAAAAGTAAGTAAAAGTATATCAAGGCACATAAAAATAGAAAAATTTCCCCCGGGGCCCATGTCATCTTTGGGGATGCTGTGTGGATAGTATTTTTAGGAAAGGAAAGAGAGGAAGGTCTGGGAAGGAAAAAGTATGAGGGTTGGCAGGAATCTGGGAGTCAGTGTGTCTATGAGCGACGGACGTATGAATTCATCGCTTTTACTGCGGTGCAAGGCGATGTCACGAGAGAGTCTTGCTGGAGAGTTCAAAAGGTCTCTCTCAACCATCCGGCCTGCCACGCAGTAGTGGGCAGGCTTGAAGACTGTCATTACCCGAAAAGACCTCATCCCATGGTGCCGGTCACCCGAACGTCACCAAAATGTTGCGATCGACTTAACCTGTAGAAGACGTGTTGGTTATCGAATAAATGGTTCCTGGGGTGGCGGTATTCATACTATCCTCCCACTTAATCCTGGAGCAGCGTGTCTACCAACTCTACTATCCCTTCGTTCTTCACAATAACGTAAAAACACACTACAAAAAGTTCTCGTACCTACGGTTTGGATGTACTGTGCAGTATACACGATACAATATACTCGTACACCATACATGCCCTAAGCACTGCGAGTTGTATAGTGTTTACACGTTGGCCTGCGTGCTGTGACAACTTTACTAGCTCGTTAATAGTTTTAGGGTTAAGTGATGTAAACCAAATTGCCCCAGTGTCGTAACATACACAAAAATAAACCTTGCTCGAAATTAACATTTTAATTTTCTGATGCTTCCTAGCGTTAATATTCACTTCAATGCTTTTATTCTTAAGCATTTTGTATTCCATGTTTATAATTTAATACTAGGTTTCTGCATAATTATTTGTTTTTAAACGAAGTTAATAACGTTTTTTAATTACACCAAGGCGAAAAGCCGATGAAAAACTGGACAGTATAATTATTTTCAATTCAATTTAGGAGGCTGGTATGGGTACCGCCGCCCCGGGAACCATTTATTGGATAACCAAAATCCTACCATGGGTCACCCCAAGTGGTTCGCAAAGTTTGGTAACTTAGTAGGGATGCTCGGGTTCATGGAGTGAGATTTGTTTTCTTGGCGGCCAATGCATTTGACCTCCTACTGCATGTCGGGCCGGATCGGGAAAGATGGGATGAGGGTGACCTAACCAAGACCTCTCCAGCCATACTCCTTGCACCGTGGTGGGAGGGATGGATTCATACGCCTGTCATTCCTAAACACATTGACAAAACAAAACACAAAACCCCTCCACACAGCATCCCCAAAGATGACATAGGCCCTGAGGGAAATTATTTTCCTCAGGGCCTCCTGTGTGGAGCTTATGTAAAAAAAAATACCCTTTTCCTTCCCAGAACACACAGAGTCCCCAAAGATGACATAGACCTTGGGGTTTTTTTTTCTCAGGGCCTCCTGTGTGCAGCTAATGTATTAAACAAAATTGTTTTCTTCAAATGTCAAAATTTAAACACGACATTATAGAACCAAAAATAGAGATGACATCGAAAGGAGGGCACATGTCCATCCATCGAGCAAGAACAAATGTATAAGACAAAAATGTACATAAGGAAGAAAATGCCAGTAATGTAAAACTAAAATCCAATATAAAATACAATTTTTATTTTCGAAACGACTGAAAAAAATCATTTAGACTTACTCCAAAAAATTCAATCCTTTGACTTTTGGTGACAAGTCTTGGCATTCTGGACACGACCTCCGTAGTCCAGTGGGTAAGACTCTTGACTCACAATCCGGAGGTCGCGGGTTCGAACCCGGCATGCGCAAATAAATTTTATTTGATTAATTTGTGTTATTTCACAATTAATTCATTTAAAATAATATATAGTATATTTGCGGCATGTTCCAGAGTGGAAGATACTATCGTATCGCCCTGGTGTAAGACCACCATTCAGAATTGAAACGTTGCTTGAAAATGGCTTTAGCCGTGTTTAGTGACCAGATCTGAATAGCCAGGTACTTTCCAACCTTCCTCTTCCATACCTCCTTCCCCTCCCCACTACCTTCAGCCTCACAACATACCCCCATTGGGGATGCCATAGTCTCACTGGCTCCAGACGGGAGCAGTTGAGATTCTTGTGCGGTATTCACTGTAAAAAAAAATAATACTGGACATGGTATATAATTAGTAGTGTTGGTTGAATAACTGTAAATCATTATTAGTCTATTAGAAGGGATGTTGAAGTAGATAAGTTGTCACGAAGAATAGTCATTAATACTGTTGATAATTTTGAATATAAAATTGTTAAATTTGTTATATTTGTAGTGAGTAACTACTGGCCTCTTTCAAGTCACAACCTACAAGTAATTCCTCGGAAGAAGAGATTTTGCACGGATTCGGTGTGGTGAAAGTGGACAGCTTAGAAGGGATGACAAATGACACCAGCATTCATAGCGAACGAACGAACAGTGAAGTGTTTTTAGTATACTTCAATTATACAGGGTGTCCGGGGGTAAATGCATTAACTTCGGGAGTTGATTATACATAATAGTACAAGTAATAAGATAAATAACTTTTTTCGAAATTTCAACTTTTAGGGGTAGTTTTGAGGAAAAAACATAAAATTAGTCCGGCGTGTGCGGCCAGATTTATTATTTTCCGCTGTTACGATACGGGCCAATTACAATCGAGTCAGGCGCCCGGCAGGCTCTCAGCAAGTAAGATCGTACTTCACACTAAGGATTTTTAGTAGGTACTTCTTTTTGTATGAAAAATGTTGGAATTTCGGAAAAAGTTGTTAATCTTTGTTACTCCTACCATCATGTAGAATCACCTCCCGAAATTAATGCACTTTACCCCCGGACACCCTATATATAATGTCAGACGTAATTCTATGAAAGAGGCCATTTACAAAAAAATATATTAACTATTGTTTTTTTTTTATTTATTTTTTATTATTTCATTTATTACATACAAGATATAACAATATAAAAGGAAGCTTTGACTGTCCAACTAGGAAGGTTTCCCGTTTTAGGACAGTCAAATTGGCAGGTTGCGTGTACATAATTTCACATTAATGGATTCAATAATAATTAACAATAATGGTACATATTGGGAGAGTTACTTAGATATTAGGTACAATATCAGATATAAGTTGTGTTATTCTAGGTATACATCAGTAATAAACAATAAAATCCAGGTAGGTACATGTAAAATATAAAATAAAACAAAAATATAACATATAAATGTAAGAAAGAGAAATAAAAATAAAAATAAAAGTATTTTTTTAGGAAAATACAAATTAGCAGTAATAAACAATAAAATCCAGATAGATACATGTAAAATATAAAATAAAAATATAATATATAAATGTAAGAAAGAAAAATTAAAAAAATATATTTTTTAGGAAAATACAAAATACAAAATCGAAGAAATCAACTCAGACTACGTTTTTTAATAATTTTTCAGAATCTGTCCTACCTAAGTCTAATAACCATTTTGTAATTTTAGTACCGAAGGATGATAATTCACACAGTTTAAATTGAGAGGGGATTTTGTTGTATATTTTTGGTCCCAGGTATGAGAAAACTTTTTGATAAGCCGCAGTATTGCTTGTAGGAATGGAAAGGTCGTTTCTGCTCTTACTTCTGGTTTGATGATTATGATCGACTGTTATCGTTTTGCTTATATTTTTGTGGACGCAGATTGTTATTTTTTTTATGTAACATTGTCGAACATCAAGCACATTAAACTCCTTGAAGAGAGCGTCGCTCGAGTATCTGAAGGGTTTCTTCATAATGACGCGTAGAATGGATTTCTGTGCCTTCAGTAGCGGGTATAATATTGTTAATCCTGTTCCACCCCATCCAATGCAACCGTAGGTTATGATGGAGTTACAGAGCCCGTAGTATATTTTTTTAATGTCTTGAGTTTTTATAATTTCCCGCAATGCTATAAATATATAAATAAGCTTGCGCACTTTATTAGCTGTGTTTTCAATTTGTTGTTTCCATTTAAGGTGGTTATCCACTATTATACCTAAATATTTAATAGATTTAACACATTCAAGGGTTTCGCATTTACAAGTATGGTTATTATTTCCAAGGCTACACTTAATATTATGTATTGTGAGGTGATGAGGTGTTTTGGGTTGCCCTGCAAGGGTAGCACTAAATGTGAGATATTTTGTTTTTTGTATGTTTAGTGTAAGCAAATTACTGTCCAGCCACTGTTTTACTCTGTTTATACCTGTGTTCGCAAGGTGGTGTGTTTCTATCCAATCATCTCCTTCAAACAAAATAACTGTATCGTCAGCGAACGTGATAATTTTGCCACCAATGTGTTGGTTACAAAGTTCGTTTATGTATATAATAAAGAGAAGGGGCCCAAGTGTACTTCCTTGTGGTACCCCAAAAGTGTATTTTAGTGAAGTGCTAATAGCCTCGTTAATTCTGGTTTGTTGAAATCTATTAGATATATAACTTTCTATCCATTGAAAAGCTTTTCCCTTTATTCCTATATTTCTAAGTCTCTGTAAAAGAATTTTATGAGATATTGTGTCAAATGCCTTGGCCAGGTCCAGGAAAAGGGCAATAGTTTTCTTGCCACGGTTCATATTCCCTGCAATAGTTTCCGTGAGACATGCGATGGCATCATCCGTTCCCTTACCCGACCGAAAGCCGTATTGGTTTGGACTTAGAATGTTATGTTCCTCCACATATTCGTTTAACCTAGTTTTGAAAAGCTTTTCAATGACTTTGGATATCGCGCTTAAAAGAGATATTGGCCTGTAGTTTTCTACAAGAGATTTAGGTCCACTTTTGTGAATTGGGACAATTATTGATTTTTTAAAGTGATCAGGAAATATTCCTGATGCAAAACTTAAGTTGTAAATATATGATAGCGGAGCAGAAATCTGATTTTTTTATTTTTTTTAGTATTTGTGTATTTAGACTATCTGGACCCTTTGCATGTGTAGTATTAAGGCTGTTGATTATTTTTAAGACCTCTTCTACAGTAGTTGGTTTAATATCAAATGAAAAAGATTGTTCCTTTGTTTCAATTGTCGATGCTAAAGAGTCTTCCGTTTTCTGGGTTTCTAATAATTTTTTTTTGCTAGATTTGACCCAACAGATGCAAAATATTGATTAGTATGACATGCAATTGATTGATTGTCAGTTATAATCAAATTTCCGGTGTTTAATTCAGTTACCGATGTACTGGTATTTCTTTTACTTTTAGTTATGTCTCTGACAACATTCCACATGTTTTTGCTGGAATTATCTTTATCAAGTAAGAATTTATAATAACGCTCTTTACATTTGCGAATAACGGTTTTGCAAATATTACGGTATCGGTAATAGTTTTGCTGTTTAGTATCGTTCAATGGGTCTCGTTTAGCTATTTTATGAAGGTGATTTCTTTTGTGTATAGATTTAACAATGCCGTTGGTAATCCATGGGGTGAGATGTATTTTAATATATGGAATGCGTTTAATTATTGTGTGTTTTGTTATGAATGTATTGATTTCATTAATAAAATAGTTAAGAGCATTGTTAACTTCAGTCTCTTTATAAACATATTCCCAATTTTTATTTTTAAGATCATTTAATAAAGCCTCATAATTGATAATCTGTTTGTGATTAATTTTATGTTTTTTGGGTATTGAGTTTGGGATACTGATTGCAGTGGTGTAATGATCAGTGATTGTATTATGTATTACAAATGCATTTGAATTTGTTATATTTCTGGTATATATATGATCCAAACATGAGCTTGAGCTACCTTGTACCCTAGTTGGAGAATTAATAATGGAAATAAAATTACTTTCAGCCATAGCACATAAGTAGTCGTCGGACTGCCTATGCAATACTTCTCCTATAGTATTTATATTCATGTCCCCGATCAGTACATATTGTGCGTAATCCTTAGTTTTTTTTAACTCACCAATAATATTTTCCAGGAAATCTTGGATGTCATTGAACGATGGTGATCGGTAGATAGCTAGGATACCTAAATTCTCATTAATGTTAATTTTTAAACAATTACACTGATTTATGTTTATTTCTTGTACTAAGGAATTTAATGTATTGTCGATATATACTACTACTCCGCTATTTTGGTTAATATGCGATGTTGTATGGTATTCGTTATAGCCTGAAATTTGTTTGGCTATGTATGAATCATTTAACCTGCATTCAGTGAGAATTAGTACATGGAACTTTACCACAGATTTTATTTCTTCCAAAAATATAAGAAAATCATCCAAGTTTCCCATCGTTCTAATATTTTGATGAACAATATTAATCCTATTTGATTCCCAATTAAATTGCATAATTTTGTTAATGTTTTCAAAAATTATTTCAGTATTTGGCACTATGATACTATCGATTTCATGTTGAAGATCGTTTATTACCATTAGAATTCAAAAATTAATTGTTGTTTTCTGGGTAAAGTTTTAAAACAGTATTTTATTATCATATCAATACTTGTAGAACGAAATTTGTAGCGACAAAACTGTAAACAAAATGATGTAGTTAGGAAAAATAAATAATATCTGAGTAAGAAATAATATCTGAAATAAAATCCAGGAAATAAATAACGTATGTAGTTAGTGTGTGGCATTTTCTCTTTCAAAAGACAGTAAAAAGTAGTATAAGTATGAAAAATTATCATCAAATTATGATGCATCAGCTTTCAACTGTGTGCGACTGTTGAATCTGGAAAACTCCAGATTCGACGTAATGTGGGTACGCGTCAATCTTGCCAGTACGGTAAGATTCTACGCGTGTTTATACCGCTCACCGAACCTTAGCGAATCAGACACGTTCGAGCTCTTCAAACATTTAAGCGACACTATTGATGACCTCTTGCCCCGCTACCCTATGGCAGAGTTTGTGGTCCTGGGGGACTTCAATGTTCATAACGAACCTTGGTTGAAGTTCTCAGGATCAACAGACTCGGCTGGACGCCAAGCGGAATCCTTTGCCCTTTGCTACGGATTGGAGCAAATGGTTTAGGAGCCTACAAGGGTTCCTGATGTCCAGACTCACCGTTCCAATCTGTTAGACCTATTTTTAACTACTGTGCCACACGGTTACAGTATTGAAGTCACAGCGCTATTAGGATCGTCCGACAACTGCCTGGTGACGACATCAATCCCTGTAAACTTCAGACCACCAAACGAGAGGCTGAAGAGAAAAGTGTGGCACTATAGGTCAGCAGATTGGTTCGGTCTGCGGGCACATTTTAATGCTTTCCCGTGGTCAGCTGTCTGTTTTCGGACTTCGGATCCCTCAAGATGTGCCCAGGAAATTGGTGAGGTCATCACATCCGCGATGGATGGCTTCATCCAATCTACTGTTAAGGAAACTGGTGTAGCCTCAAAGCCGTAGTTCAGTCGACAATGCGCTGAAGCAGTGCGACGAAAAAACGCGGCTTACCGAGCCTACAACACATCTAGAACATCCGAAGACAGAACAGCTTACAACAAAATGGCAAAGGAAACCAAGAGAATCATAAATAGGTCAAAATTCGAGCACGACCAGCAGATCAGCAGAAAGCTGACTGCATGCCCGCATGGCAGCAGGCAATTCTGGTCGCTTGCGGGCTCAATAAGTCGCAATTTCTGCAAATCCAGTCTGCCACCTCTTACCAGACCTGACGGCTCACTAGCAAACACCGCCACCGAAAAGGCTAACTTACCAGGTAAAATGTTTGCGGATAACTCAACCCTCGATGACCAAGGTGCTGTCCCGACGTCGGTTCCTCACTGCGGTTTTCGTATGAAAAAGCTGAGGATCCGGCATCGGGAAGTACTCCATGTTTTACGAGGGCTTGATGTTAATAAAGCTAGTGGGCCTGACGGAATGCCTGCCCTGGTACTGCAAAGGTGCGCTGCAGAAATAGCTCCAATTTTGACGAAGCTTTTTAAACTGTCCCTGAAGACTGGCTCTGTGCCCTCTGGTTGGAAAAAAGCGGTTATCCATCCTATTCCAAAGAAGGGTGACCGCTCCAACCCGGCCAACTACCGCCCCATAGCGATCACATCAGTTCTGTCTAAGGTGATGGAACGTGTGATCAACGACAAACTGCTCACATACCTCGAAAAGAACAAAATTATTAACGACCGTCAATACGGATTCCGGCGGAACCGCTCGTGCGGTGATCTTCTCGCGTATGTGACGCATGTTTGGGGGCGATGCCTGGAACGTTTCGGTGAGACCCAAACGGTTGCACTGGACATATCCAAGGCCTTTGACCGGGTTTGGCACCGAGAACTTGTCAACAAACTGCATTCTTACGGACTTCCCGCATCCTTGTGTACGTGGATTGCCGACTTCTTGAGGGAGAGGTCGATTCAGACGGTAGTCGATGGTTTCACCTCTTCCTCTCACTCGATAAATGCTGGCGTCCCGCAGGGATCGGTTCTGTCTTCAACTCTGTTTTTGTTGCACATCAACGACCTTTTGTCATGTGCACCAATTCACTGTTACGCGGATGACAGTACAGTTCATGATAGCTTTTTGTTTGACAAGCCCCCAAAGGGCTCACAAACTCCAACAGCTCGTAAGGCTTTGAAGCAAAGAATGGACGGTTACCTCGAGAGTGTTTTCTCTTGGGGTAAAAATAATCTCGTTGAATTTAATGTTTCAAAGACCCAATCTTGTCTGATTACGTCTAAAAGGGATCGCAATGAAAATCTAGTCTCTTTCAACGGAAGCAATCTTCCGAACAGGCCCTCCATTGATATGCTTGGTGTAACCCTAAGTGACCAACTCAGGTATGGGGGCTCCATGGAAGCCAGAGTAAAGTTAGCCTCCCAAAACTGGGCGTACTGTACAGGGCCCGCAGATACTTTAATAGTACACAACTGCTAACCCTGTACAAATTGCAAGTGCGCCCCACGGTTGAATTTGGCAGCCACCTCTGTTCTGGAGCTCCAAAATACCTGAAAAATTCCCTCGACTCTGTGCAGAAACGGGCGGTCCGTTTGATAGATTCTCCCATCTTAACAGACGGATTGCAATCTTTAGAGCACAGGCGTCGGGTGGGAATGCTATCCTTGTTCTACCGGTATTACAATGGAAGATGCTCCGAGGAACTAGCATCATTGATCCCTTCGGCACCGGTGCATAGTCGGGAAACACGCCAAACGCGTGCCCAACATTTGTACACAGTTGACATTTGTCACATGAGAACGGGTCGTTTCTTCGACTCGTTCTTGTGTTCAACAGCTCGGCTGTGGAATGATTTGCCGGCCTCTGTGTTTCCTCCTTCCTACAACATGGGTCTCTTCAAGACCAATGTTCATTCCTTCCTCTCCTCAAAAAGACCCTCCACACAGCATCCCAGATGACATAGGCCCTGAGGGAAATTATTTTCCTCAGGGCCTCCTGTGTGGAGTTAATGTAAAAAAAAAAAAAAAAATCAGCATAATTTTTTTAAAAACCTCATTTCGTAATGTGAGTTTCGGGGTGATAATCGGTGCTGCTCCCTTTTTACAATTTAATGAATTATTGTATTGTAATTAAATTAAGTTATTTCATGTCCGAAGAAGGTGTTAATAATAAAACCTAAAGACAATATGAAAAAGAACAAGACACAAAAAAAAAATCCGGTCGCAACTGGGACACGAACGCAGGATCTCTTGTCTTACCGGGAAAGCGCATTAACTGACTTGGTCATTGAGACGTCTTATTTTTAAGTAATTCCCAGTAGCGATCGTTACCTTTTTAATTTCTGTTTCTTGTTCTTTTTCTCATTTTCGTTTAGATTTATTAATATTATCTTGTTCTTCAACGATGTAGTACATTTATGGGAACAACGTTCGAAAGTTATTATAAAAGAGTGTTATTCTATTAAAAAATAAATAAAATTAGATTAAACTAAATTAAATATCAAGAAAACGATAATTATAATTAACAATATTATTAATGTGATCTATATAATAAGTCTTTCAACTTACAGTGACCCCAAGATTCTTAACCCTAGAAAGATATTCTTATTTTGACCTACGTTAAAGATATACGCCTTAAAGACGTACTGAAGTTTAAAAGTGTATATTTGTCATATTGTCATACATAAAAAGTTTAAAGGTAGTTGAATAATTAGTTTAAGGTTTTGTACTTTAAATAAAATCAAAATAAATATGAACATGTAATATGTTGTAATTAAAAAAAATAACAAAGTGCAGCTAACCTCTTACAAATCAACAATAAACTATCAAGTCTTTTTTTAATGAAAAATAATGTTTTATTTTATATGTAAGTGGTATTTTTTTATATACTATGAATATTTAAATACCAATCAGCCGTTTTCAAATTTTTATTAGCTAAATCACATTTAGAAGACGAAGTGCTAAAGTTACACAAAAGATAATCATACGTCTTTCGAACGTATGGCGTTTGTATTTCTCCGCGTACCTAACTATTGTACTTACCATGGTGACAGAGCCGCCCCGCGCAATTTCTGCTTGGCAACTGAGTCAACTGATATAGACAGCGCGCTACGTTGCGAAATAAAAAAGACAGCAATACTTATGTCTTGATTACATCGCGTCGGAAAGACGTAGATTATCTTTTTAAGTTTAAATAGACAAATTCTGTGAAATTACAACAACAAAAAATATAAGCAATTCTGTCTGAATTCTATTTGTATTTTTGAACGAGAGTTAAATTACTGTCAAGATAAGAACATAATAATATTCCCATATAATTTTATTTTAGCATGATCACCGTTTTTCAATTTCTCACATAATAAATTAATTCGAGTCAAAATGTTTATGAATGTACGAAACTATTTGTCGTTTTCAATGGAACCTTCAGATGGAAACTCGGAATTGAAAATACATTGTCAGTGGAAACACTTACGTTACCCTAGAAAATACATTGTCAGTGGAAACACTTACGTTACCCTAGAAAATACATTGTCAGTGGAAACACTTACGTTACCCTAGAAAATACATTGTCAGTGGAAACACTTACGTTACCCTAGAAATTCTCAAAAGTTTCGTAACGCTGTAATTAGCTATTATTAATAACCATAAAATGCGCAACGGTCTGCCATTCTGTCTAAGCGCCTTTCCATTGTAGTCAAATTTGAGAAAATGATACAAATGAATTGGAGCAAAGCGTCAATTTCCTTAGAAATACAATTTCGTTTGGCTTATTGTACTCAACCTTTTAGTTTGGTTTTCATTACCTTCGTAATATTTGATTTGTGTAATCTGCAAACAAATATACTAATTGTGAACTAAAAATCAAAAGTTATTTATCAATTTGTACATAAGTATTATAAGTAACCTACCTAATCTTTTATACATCTCTAATTTGAAAATGTGTTGTTATTAATACCAGCTTCTTTCCGCAGAAACTGACAACATCGTAATACGGTGGAAAATTTCAATAATTTAAATTATTTTTTTTCAATTGTACGCTTTGCCAGATTTCAAAAAGGATTATTATTTTTTTTTTTGTGGTTAAAGTTCATAAGAAGGATCGGTGTTTTAAAATCAAATAAACATGATCTGAAGAGAAAATTAATTTGTTTTTAAAACGGTGTATTTATCGTGGCGTTCGATTACAAAATATGTGTAGTACATTTCTCCACTGGCGTTCGCAGACCTGAGAGAATGCTATCCTGGAATATGGTCGAGCGACGCCTGTAGTCTGCTGGACATCGCGCGTCTGCGTCGCGGGGTGGGTAGGGGGTTGAAGCGGGGGTTGGGGGGAGGGCGTCGGTGCGTCTCCTTCTCCCGGGGGGAGTGGGAGGTACACAGTGCGGAGGGGAGGGGACGCAGCGCGCAGCCACGTCGCGCACAGCCACCCTCCATTCCACGACCGACCTCCGCGCCGCAACCCCGCGTCGCTTTTCTCCTCCCTATCGCGTCCAACATGGCCACCGCCGAGCTGTGACGTTTAAAAGAAACCCCTAATTAATCCTAACATTGTGTGTGTAAACAAGTCCCGGAATTAAACGCATCGAGTAACGCAGTGGATCCGCTCGCGGCTGGTTAGGTTAGTTCGCGGAGAGGTCCGGAATCGATAGGTAATCGCGCTCGGGGAGTGTATTTTGGAGGTTATGTGCGCCAAGGGATGATGGGGACTCGGGGGTTGTGCGAGTGCGCCTAGGATGGATTGGAGGATACGCGGGGGCGCCCTGGGGGCGCTACCCCCTCTGCTGCTGCTCCTCTGCATGTGTCTCCAGGGCTCAGCCGAGAAGAGCAAATTCTGTGAGTCTATCTTCTATCTAAATCAATTTTACACTGTAAAACTCTACCTGCATTGAGTTCCCACACAATACTAAAAGAAAACACGAACATCAAAACATATTATATATTCCGTACTATTTGTATGTGCAAAGTTTTGCCACAACGACAGTCAAACCAGATTTTATTCGACGGAAGAATACAAATACAAATTGTTCAAAATAATGAACCTACTTACGATTAAAACCTTTCACGTATTTACTCGTGCGGTTTTTTTTTCCTGAAATGCACAGGTTTGTTTATAGCCCCTTCATATAAATAACGTGTAGGTTTATATCTGATCAAGATATTCCAAACTCGACGTTAATTGAGATTAGATCGAACAAAGAAATGAACCTATTATTTTCAATGAGAATTAATGGCATATCCGTTCGTATTGGGGAAAGGTACGAGTAGTTCTAACAACCAGATATTTCTGAAGTTTTACCTTCAGTTTCATTAACTTATAATTAGGAAATTATCTAAAAAGATTTTGTCAAAATATGTTTTAAGCACATGATTGACAATTATCATGATATCAGCGTACTAAATGACGTTCAACTATTTTAGACTTTAAAAAAATATTTAGAAAGGGAAGGAATACATGGCAGATGTAAAAGTACATCTTGAATAAGATTAAAAAGGTTCGTACGTTTTAGAGGTGTATCGTGAAAGATAAAACAAGTGTCAGGGGAGTATTTGCTGTTAGATACAAGCGAAGATGGAGGCGAGGAATAAACATCTGGAAGATGCAGGTAAAAAGATCAGGGGAAACTGAAAAAAAAAAGTTTTTTTTGATAGATTAAGGAACGTGGTGTCATTAATTTAATATAGAAAGTTTTAATAATATCATAATCACCATGAAGAACAATATTATTTCTCAATTCTCTCCATTTTATTTTTAATCAAGAAAAAACTCAAAATATCGCAAAGGTTATGTAAATAAAGATAATTACACTGACCTCGTTAACAATAATATACATTTAACGATAATAATTAATCAATATTGTTTTTTTTACTACAATATTACAAGCTGATAAGTAACACGACTGGTTTATCTGATTAGATATAGAGAAATAAATTAATGCAGCGAAAAAAACCAACACAATTTGTGACACTCAGTTCTCTGTATTTGACACTTAGTTCTCTGAACTTAACAGTTGGTTCTATGAATGCGACATTCTGGTAACGTCAAATGGACTAACATTACGGATATACAGTAGGTAAAAGACAGGAAACTATTGTCGTACAGCAATATTTTTTTACGATCAATACGAATTTACGTAAATATGTTAATTCTTCTTTAATATACTAAGGATTTAATAAAAAATAATTCTTTAGAGTTATCTGACTCTGTAAAACGTATTTTTGGAGCTGAAAAATCGCCTGAAGGCAATTTTTATATTGATGTAAAACACTCCTGTTATAAAATCCCAAATAAAGTAAGATTCTTAGCGTGAAAAAGTACGGGATAAAATACACTTGCGAGATCGATTTTTTCTCGAAAAAATACGATATTTACAAAAGATGTCAATACAAGGCTGGTACCTATATAATCAAGTATCCATCTTTAACAAAACCGGACTCTCGACTGATCGCCTTGCACCGTAGTTGGAGGGATGGATCCGTACGTCGGTCACTCCCGGACACACTGACCCCAGATTCCTACCCACCCTTCATACTTTTTTCCTTCCCAGAACTTCCTATCCATTCCTTCTTTAAAAAGACCCCCCACACAGCATCCTCTAAGATGACACAGGTCCTGAGGGAAATTATTTTCCCCAGGGCCTCCTGCGTGTAGCTAATGTAAAAAAAACAGTCATCGTCTGCCATTGCTTATATATTTTAATAGCTGAAATTGATTCAACGAACGGTAACATTTCAAAATCAAATCACAACATTCCTGCTTTGCACTGCGCGTGAGATGAAACAAACGTGTCGGTTACAAGATACAAAATAGAAAACGTTTACTTTTCCTAGCTGAAAAAATAAAAAGTGTAAATAAATGAGAATATCTTTTAGATAGGAAGACTGGTACATATTTTTCAGATTTTTTTCTATCTCGCTTTATGACTCGGTGAAAGGCATGTATTATTGTACTAGTAAAAAATACTAGCAGACATTAAGCTACGATATTAATAAATTTAATATTATGCACCTACTCTCTATTATAAAAGGCATCCAATTTATTTCTCTCCTTGAGACGGTTTATATTAAAAGGTCACATTCAATGTTTACGAGAAACAGTCTAACAAATTTGAATCAATACGTCTCTGTTTTGAAAGTTTAATATTCTTATTTAAGTATCTTTGAAGCAAGTTTATTTGGAGCGTTTCCGGCTTTTCCGCTGGGATATTTCTTTTAAAAGCCGATTCATTATTCTTTTGTTTGTCGGCAAAAGAAATGATAAAAACTCGCTAAGAGATAAAGTCCCAAAAGAAGCGCCAAGCGCCACCCAGACGAGACAAGACGCTTTCCTTCCTCTAAAGGAACTGATTACCCTATGGCCTGAAATCTTTCCCACTTCCCTAGAAACTCCTCTCTCCCTAATTACATTGTTAAAACATCGCAAAGAAAAAACATCGCGAAAAATTCCCCTAAGAAAAAATTGCAGGCCTGCTTAATTAAAATAAGTAAAATATTAAATATTCCATTCATTAGAATGGTTTTTATTTTGCTAATGAAATTGTTTTCTTAAATTTTTCGCTGTTACATTAGCGTGTTCTTTATATTTCCTTCCCCGTGAAATGCGACGGAAAGCTTACGCCGTGTATATAATATTTATGGAGGCCTATTAAAAGCTTGGGAAGCTGTTGTCTTAAATTATCACGGAGAGCATTTTGTACATTTTAAAATTACTTGTTCCTTAATCTAAAAAAAACAGATAAAAAACTATTTAGTGTTGGATTATGTACATTAAAAAACTAAATGAAATGTTTTCATCAGGGCATAGGTACATTGGTGCTATTTCTCGTTTTTTCTGTAAAAAAAATCATTTTAGCATGTGGCTGTTTTAAAATTTACATGCCCTTTGTCGGCGAATATATCTGTAGGAAATCCTCAAGTGGAACATATTAAGTCTTCGCCTACGGCAATAATATTTTATAACATTTGAATCGGTGGGTATAATATTATTTTTACGAACAGGAATTCTTTTACGGAAAAGAGCATTTTAAAGTATTCCCAATACTTTAGAAAATGCTTGTAATATTTTGTTCCATTTTCCATTATATAAACTAAGGGAGCTTTTTCACGTGTTGAATATGTTTCAAAATTTTTGATCTTAAATAAGATGTAAATTCCTTTATTCGCACTTCGCACACGAGCGGAGGCTTTTCTCGAAATTTTCACAAGAACGAAATTATTTTCGTATGCTTTGCATAATGCCGTCTTCAGGATTTGAATTTTAGATTCAATAGTAGTTATTGATTATACGCATATATGCTCACACTCACGTATTCTCGCCTGAGAACTTCCAGTCAACTTACAGATAATATTCATATGTAAAGTTTTCGAGACAATGAAATATTATTTCGTTCTCAATATTAAAATTAAAAGAAATCATCTGCAAACTTTAGATTGAATTTGAACATCAAATATTATTTAAATATCCCGTTCAGTTGGCTGATCATCATTTCATAAATGTTAAAAAACCATTATTTTGTTACCATATAAATCAAATTCCTTTTCATCGTAATAATAATAATCAGATTTAATTTCTATACCCAAGAAGCATACGGATGCAAGTCCAAAATTTGAAGAAATGAGTTTTTGATGCAGACTTGAAGTAAATTATCAAGTTTGTTAGGTCGTATCATGAGGAAAAATAAGATTTTCAAAAATGTGTACGAAACAGAAGGACTACATGGACATCCTTATAATTTAGTTGCATTTTGAATATTATGACTCGAATCCATTTGCATCCTTCTGCCTCTAACATAACTATGCTCTCTATGGAAGTAAACAATTTTCAAACATTGATCCTTTCATAATACACCACATGTCATAACAAAATATTCCATTTCATTTTGAAGCAGAAGGACTCAAGTCCGTATTTTTTTGTAGCGTTTTTTTTTAAACAATATTTTTAAAGGCTTTACATAGAAAATATTTCGTATAATTTACTCGTTTTTAAAACAAAACTAATTGATTTAATCATTACTTTTTTGTTAGCAATCAGCATTGATATTCGAAGAAGCTATGAGACTATAGTTACAGAAAAAAAGTTTTTTGGTTCTCCTGAACACTTACCTTTTTAGACTTGCAACCGTATGCTTCTCGGGTACAGATTTACGAAGATAGGTTTTCAAAAACCTTTTTCAAAATAAGAATTTATTATTAAAGAAAGTACTCAAATTATTTCATATATTTTGTCAGAATACAAATTAAAAAAACAGAGTGAGCAATTCACACGCGGTAAAAGTAAAACCTTCAGAAAACTAAGGCAGACAAGAGTGAGAAGGCTACGAAGCACCGCACAAAGAGGAGACCGATAGGCTATAAAGTACCGCATAAAGGTGAGACCGATTATACTATCTCATTCTCTCGCAGGCTAAATCCTTTAGATGTATGTGGTTGTCGCTTTTTAGTGTCGCAATTTTTCGTTTCATCAAGTTTCAAATCACAACGGTGCTAAAGAAGTTTTCACTTCAAAAAACATGTCTTAAATTGTATGTTATGGATACACCACTAATAATATTAGTAATATCTACTAAAAGGTAAAGAAAAATAATTCAAAAGGAAACATTCAAATAAAAGAGTTTTTTGCCATTTATATTTATTTATTTTTTCAGGTTTTCCATAAAACAGTTATACACCAAATTATTACGGAGAAGATTACAAAATATAAGAGAATAAAAAAAGGCCACAGGGGCAGTTTCACCATGTTGAGACATATGTCAAAAGATAGTTACTGAACTCTCTATAGGTAACATTGAAGATGTCAATGCTCAATGCAGAATCGTTAAGCCGTTGAATTGCTCTATTTAATGGGGCATTCTGAAATGAAGAAGTTCTCGCTTTCGGAGCACAGAAAAGTGTGTGGGATCTCCCACGAGTATACGCGTTAGGGACATATAGGTTAATCTCGTTCAACATAGGTGGATTCAGTACAGTACCGGAGATCAGCTTAACAAAAAGGTTTCCCCAAAAATATTTTTCGGCGGGCTTCTAAGGGCTTCTATCAAAAGTTATACCTACAATTTTCAAAATGGCACAAAATATTAGTTGTTTAAAAATAATAAAAATTGTATGAATAATTTTTAGATATATTAGTTAATAAAATAATTAAAAACAAACATTTAATACGATGACTCATTATGATCTTTCAAAATCAAAGCGCTTATGATCTGACAAATGATAAAAGAATCTCTTTGTTATAAAATTAATTTAACGGGTACCATTTTAGCGTTTTGCGAGCAGAGATCTGCGGAGCGCAGACTGCGCCAGGAGACAGGAGACTGGAGACGGGAGACGGAGCAAACAATGGGGCATAAAGGAAACTGTGTGGGAATCGGCGATCTTTAAGATTCGATTTGCAGCACGTCATTGGCTTCGGAGACAAAAGTGCTCCTCCCGCCCTGGGAAAGAGTTCGTTAAGGTCGTTAGTTCAAATCACAAAGGAAACAGATACCCGCTGATTTGTTACTGCTCGCCTCAAATACTAACAGAGGCGATATTAATTTCCAAGAAATGATTTTATCGGGGAAATGATATCCTTTGTTCTGACTTTTTAAAAAGACACCTGTAGAACGAAGTGAATATAATCGTTTTGTTGTATTTGTTAGTTTTAAGAAATCAGAGAGACAAAGCTACTGAGAATGTTGAAAAAATATTTTTCTTTAAAGTACATGAAAAAGTATTTGACTTGGACTCAACTCATTATATTTATTGTCTTTGTTCAAAAGCCAGAGCTGTGATAAGACGACTATAGAATGAAGTACATGTACATTGTAATTTGGTATACAAAATACATACAGGTACACTGTAATTAGAAAAATTAAGCAAGGATGAGCACGCCAAAAACATGGGATTAATTTCGTTAGAATAATACGTGGGAGCGAATCTAAAGAAATATTATTTAAATTGGTGATAACTATCAACCATAGTGTAAAGTTTACATGAAAATGCAGGGTAGATTTTCTGCAAAGCTAAGTCATCTCTACAAATGCTTTTAGTAATGGGCCTTAAGATATTGATTTTTTTTTAATCAGGTGATTCTAGAATCAGGAAATGTTTAATGTTCACTAAAATGGACGTATATAAGGAGGGTGGGGGAGGGGGGTGGGGGTTTAGGGGTTCAAACCGCCCTAATCGACCTTACTGGAGTAAACGGAATCAGATTGAATTCAATATCTCTAAATGTTTTATTCTTTCTTTCACTAGAGCGTGTCACACTTGGTTTTACCGGTATACCATGAGAGCTCGAAATTTAAAACGTGTCTTCACTATCGTAATGACGTATAGTACTTCACTGAGAATGCTGGGTTTTGTCCTACGCACTTAGAAACACCCGTGTTCTCACAGTACTATACAATACTTTGGTTAGGAGTTTAGGAGTAGGCTTGATCAGTGGTTTGGAGCTCTTACCAAGTGAAGTATTCCCTCATGTTCCCTCAATGAGTAAATTCAAACAGCAAGCTTTGTTGCTGTTACTGTAATACTGTAATTCTGTTGATCTCATCTAAAATAATTTTTTTCTTTTAAAAACGTTATGAAATTTTAATTTTGTGATGTTTTTAAAATGAATAAATAAAATTGAAATTTACTATTGCGTAGGAAGAATAAAGAATAGTACTCGTAGTTTAAATTCCTGGAAAATACAACAAAATTATTTACGCAGTGTAAATAATAAGTTGTAGTAAGTACAGGTCTCAAAAACTTTCTAATAGATTTTCCGACCCCCCCTCCCTTTTCTCTCTTGCCACCCCCAGGATCGTTAAGGTCCAACCCCCATGTGAATGCTTTAGCTAAGCTCTTGGTTCATAATACCTTCCTATTTAATTTAATTCGTGTTCCACTTTTTATTATAGAAAAAAATATATTTTCAACAATGTGAAATGTGAAAGATCAAACCCATAATATTCTATATTTTACCACAAGTGTACCTAATTATCTCCGAAAACCTTAATCTACAGTTCCTATAATATAATCAATAATCTGCACGGGGCTGATCTTCTTGCTTGACGAAGTCTATTCTAAAAATTGTGTTTATGTATTGAAACAAATGCACGCAGAGCATGCTAAATGATAGCACTAACGTATATTTTTATACACGAGGTGTCTGGAGATAAACAGCACAAACTTCGGGAGATGATTCTACTACATGGTGTAAGGAAAAAGATAAATAACTTTATTTGAATTTTCATTGTTTTTGAAGTGAAAACTTCTTTAGAACTGTTGTGATTTGAAATTCGATGAAACTAAAAATTGTGACACTAAAAAAAGACAAACACGTACATCTTTAGAATTTAGCCTGCGAGAGAATGAGATAACAGGGTCTCCTCTTTGTGCGGTGCTTCGTAGCCTCCCCACTCTTGACTACTTTAGTTTTCTGGAGGTTTCACTTTCTTGTTTCGAGTTTTCTTTATAAATAATTCAATTTTTTAACCTGCAAAACGTTGAAATTGGAAAATACCAAAATGTAGAATTTGGAAAAAAACTCTTGATTTTTTCATTTGCACTATTGTATTGTATTATTCTATTTCAACTTTATCTAAGCATTTTCCCGGTATTTTTCAATAACTTACCAAAAGATTTTTTTTCTGTTTTAATGAATACTTACCTAAAGAAGTAGCTTCTACATAACAGGTTAAAAATGATCTACCTAAAGAAGTAGCTTCTACATAACAGGTTAAAAATGATCTACCTAAAGAAGTAGCTTCTACATAACAGGTTAAAAATGATCTACCTAAAGAAGTAGCTTCTACATAACAGGTTAAAAACAAGGAGAAATATTGCAATGGTGTTAGTGGCACACAAGCTGCTAAATGGGCACATTTGCAATCCAGATATTCTGGAACGAATTTCTTTTTATGTCCCTGATAATTTCATCAGAGCTAGACAGCACAGATTATTTATTTTTCCAAGGGGCAGGACCAACCTACCAATGATCATGCCTTTGGGGAGAATAACTACTTTGTTAAATCACATTTCTTCTGTGATTGACATTTTCAATTTGAACCAAAGAGAATTTAAGACAGCAATAAGCATACTATTTACCAAATCTGGCTAATCAGATAGTATTGATGTACTTACCCATGCAAATAAATGTATATACTTACTTATTATAAACTGTAATTTATAAACTGTTATTTGTGAAATGTAAATGGATTATACTGTTTTTCACAATAAATCAATAAATAAATAAATCTACTACTTACAACTATGAGATAACACAATATTAATATCTACGTTTAAAAAAAACCAACATACCTACGCGGTGTGCGGTGTACTAGCAACATTATAATCATAATACCAGTTTGAATTTGAATATTTTATTTTACCATCTGCCATCAAAATCAATAAAAAAATAGTCACAATTTTGTCTAAACAAACAGTTTTTCACAGTAATAATTTTACTTCCAATCTAAATTGTACAAAGTAAAAAGTTCCGACCAACTCGTCCATAACACAATATTATAAAGGTGTAGGTGTAAGGGTGGGTGGTGGGTGGTGGGTGGAGAGGGTCGGCAAGAAACTCTGCCCGAGAATTCCGTATTTTCTTTCCATTGCGTAATCTCCAATTTCATTCTTTCGCCCAAATATCTTCCATTGTACAGCGGATTCCTCAAATGCCTTCTGTCGATGTTGGAGTACAATTTTCGCCAGTAAACAACAGAAATATTCAATGTTCTGAATTATTCAAACAATTTTTTATTGTGTTGTATAAAACACTCAAATCATTCGAATTATTTCTTGTATTTGTATTTAAAGAATTTCAGCACAATTTCTAAAATTATGTTTTTTTTTTAACGTCTTTTCATATTGTGTGGGGAAACACCTCACGAGATAATAACGGGAATAAATTATTAATTTTTAATTAAATGAAAAGTTATTTTAATTTTAACCACTTTATTATAATTAATTCATAATGGGACTTAGTAATAAACGTCAAATTTTACACAACTGATAAACTAAACAACCAGTAAATTATATTAAAATGTTGTTTATAATTTAAAACAACTTTGAAGTAAGGGAGATGTCACTAGTTTCAGTTGTATCCTAACCCTTTTCAGAACAGTTTTATTATAAACTAACATAAGAACAAATGTTTACATTGCATATTCGTAAGATTAAAATAAAAAGAGAGAGAGAAAGCGATAGAGGAGCCGACAATCGATATCATACTGCTGACATCATAAAGTTATTTCTAATACTTGTTCACTAGTCAAACTGCACTTTGTTCCGTTATTGCTATTATTTTTAAATGACGTAATCCTTACGTTGTTTAGAACACACACCCTTTTACTAGGCACGATCGGTTCTAAATAGGAAGAGGGCCGGTACCCCGCCGCGAGTATCTAGCGTTCTATCCACCGACATACCGACCACGACGAACGACGATCAACCACATAATATTATTTATTTATGCTGGGTTTTTACAGATTGTTCTCACACACGTGAGATATAAAAACTCAGTTAATTATAGAAATAAGACAAATAGGTAAAAATTATATACAATCAATCAGCCAAACTATACAATGGTTAAATTTTGAAACAGTTTAAATAAAAATTAGATAATAAAACAAAAAAAAACAGTTAGAAATAGAACATTATAAAAATACAAAGTTTACCCAAATGACAATTAAAGAGAGGCAAGACAAGAGAACAATTAAAGACACAAGTGATACATAATAAATTAGCACATATTTCTCAGCAATCGCAGAGCATTTTTTTTAATCCATATAAATTATCTACAAAAATATCTCCAAACATTTATCTATTGTTAAAAAAGCATTCGATACTAAATTTGTACTTTCTTTATTGTTTTTTCTCTTCGCTTATTCTTTTTTTATGAGTTCAAAATTGTAGTTATTAACTAAAGCTTCTACGAGGAATTCAATCGTAAAACTTGTTTCATTCAATAAATAATATGTTTATATAATTAATCAATGTAATATGAAATTATGATATGAACTAAATTTGTCAATTTGACTGGCCTAAAACAGGATCCATTCCTAGTTGGCTAGTCAAAGTTTCCATATATGTTTCATTGTATAATTTTATGTGAAATAAATATTATTATTATTATTATCTACTTCAGCACACTCTATCTTATTATACAGTCGACACATTTGGGTCAGAGGGCTAAAATAGGTGATATTATTTTTAGATGTGTTCAGGTGAAACATATTATGATGTCTTAAACAATGGGAATTGGAGACATTTATTTTAATATTGCTAAGACACATTGAAGTATCAAGATGACCATGAATTATTTTATGTAATCATATTACATTAGTCAATTGCCTTCTGATTTTAAGTGTATTAACTTTGAAGAAGTATTCAAGTCACATGTCATAATATGATCTAAGATGTTCTTGTATTCCACATTTAAAAAATAACAGTCTTAGCATTTTTTTTTACTGAAAATATTTTCATATTTGCAGTAATATGGATTCCAAATAGTGCTTCCATATTCAACTTTATTTCTAATTAAGGCATTGTAAAGGGTTAGAATTGATAGAGGATCTTTGAAAGGTTTACATATTCTATGCACGTAATGTAGGCATTACAATGTTTTACTTTATTACCTTTCCTACTGTTTTCTCACTGGTAGAAAAAAAAATGCACAAGTACAGGCTTCCAAAATATTTTATTTACGGGTCTATTTCAGGCTACTTTTAAAGCTAAATTGGTAGATCTTAGTATGTAACTTTCACATTGTCACAAAAAATCCCTGCGCGTCTGAAAATCCGCCACACGTGTGTCTTGCTCAATCCCCATTTAAGATGTTTATTATAAAATGTGCTACGCTCATAAAAGAGGCCAGCTCATATTTATGACGTGTATTATGGCGCGATAGTTGAACGCGATACCTTTCACGGGGGTGAAAACGTTGCCGGTGCTTAACTTTCCGGTACGGATTCATTCGAGCTTAGTAAAATGATGCGTGCGGTGAGCTTTGGATTGTGAAAAAATAACAGCGGTATTTATATTAGATTCTCCCTTCAGTAGACAGGCGAATAAAATTGGACCAATAAATCAGGTTTTTCACAACAAGAAGTGAAAAGTCATGCCGCCTTCATTTCGACGCAGGAAGGGATGTTTTTCCCACTCTCCGCCGAAACCAATGTTTACGCGATAGCTCAACCTGATCGGTATTTGTGAAGGAACAGGAATTATTAGCGATGGGCATAAATGAAATTGGTTATCAATTCGAATTGATCGATTGTTTAGTGAAAACTTTTTGTATCTTGGAATACTCGGTTATTCAACTGCATTTCGGGATTTTATCTAATTATATATCATCCTAAACTCCAATTAAGTATAATAAACACAATAATATAACTTTGTTTCAATTCCACTTTATTATTTCTTTATCCAACCGGTTTCGGTTCATCCTGAACCTTCATCAGGAGTGAATAAAAATATATACTTTTATTCGTTCCCTGATGAAGGTTCAGGATATATAACCTTCATCAGGAGTGAATAAAAATAGATATTTTTATTCACCCCTGATGAAGGTTCAAGATGAACCGGAACCGGTTGGATAAAGAAATAATAAAGTGGAATTGAAGCAAAGTTATATTTACAATTATGTATTCCCACAGCGTTTACTACATGTGAAAATCCAATTAAGTAGTTTGTCATCAGAATGTTCAATTATATTATAGTGTAAATACAAATGTAACTACCAATTATTACATTTTTATTTTATAACAATTAGCATTATCGATGAGAGTGAATATTTCTTAAAATGTCAAAATAATTTCAAAGTTTGATGCAATATTGTGAAACATTTTGAATGGTAAGCCACACATGTTATGATTTTAAAAGCTTTTAAAACATCTCTTCTTAATATTTATCCAAAAACATTTCCAGCAGAAGGGTTGTTTTTTACGTAATCTTGCATTCCGTAATGCCCTTTAAAATGTCAATTTTTCTCAAGATCGCCGTACAAAATAATAAAAAAAAAAAATTGTATGGAAAACAATCTTAATTAGATTCAATGAACGATCCAACTTTTTTAACGGGCGAACCTGTCGGCAGGAAATATAACTGATACCGAATTTCTTCGTCGGTGAGAGATTTAATTATAGTTTTCTCTGTTTGGGTACACTATTAACCCTGCATCAGTGTTTTGTATGAAACCTCACCTTAATCGGGACACGATTTTAGCACGGTCCCTTGCGAGCGATAATGGTCTCTGCGATCGGTGAAACTCGAGAAGCGGAGAGGTTATTTTCGCATCCGGGAAAAGCACTGACTTTTTTCCTTAAGCGAAAATGAACCTTAAGGTGTGTGAAACGTAAAGGTCAGTGGTTGAGTGGGCATAGCGCTTGGATCCCACCCGAGCGTCGCGTGTTCGATTCCTCGACTGGCTAAGTCCTCCATCACAACACAAGCAACATTTTCGGCTTTCTGTGGTGGTAGTAGGAGATTTTCAAACTTTGTTGGGTTATTCGTAACCCGGGAATGTTTGTCTTTCTTTTTTTTTTTAAAAAAAAGGGCAGTGTGGTCGTTTTTCGCGTGCAGGCAAAATTTCACCTCAAGCGAAAGTGAACCTTAAGGTGGGTGAAACGTAAGGGGCAGAGTGGTCGTTTTTCACGTGCGGGGAAAAAAGTGAGTTTTCGAAAAAAACAATTGTTAAAAATACCGGCGACATTACACTTATATACGCAGATTATTATTATTGACGAATCTAAAGAAATTGATGCCTCTTTTATAATACTGTATCTATTGTACTAATTATATTTATTTTTATTAAGGACCATTTAAAAAATATCGAGTACAGTAGTTTATTCACAGTCCTCCTCACCAAGGATTCCAAGGCAGACTGTGGGTAGTAGTATTGGTTTTACCATTATGATTTCCTCATTTTCGTGTTTTTTTACTATTTTTTTTATTGGCAATGCTTATTAAAAATACATATAAAGATACATCAGTTACATAGTTACATAAGGTTAACAAAAATATAAAAAATTGCCTTTCCTCACCATAAAGAGACAATGCTCTTGTGTTTGGTGAGGGAGTTCTGGCTCAATTAGTAAACTAAAAGATCGTGTAATTTAGTAATAACGGTTATTGTATATAATAAGTAGGTTAAAAAATCATGTATAAATTTAATAATAAAAATCCTGAAGAAAAAATATCATTATAAATGAAAGAATCATGTAAGTTTAAGTTTATACAATAGTAGACTCTGAGATATAGAAACTAAGAAATGAAAGAAAAAGAAGGAAAGAATGATTTATAAAATAGCAGACTTTAAGATATAAAGTAAACATGTTTGGGACTTTTATAGCAGTTTAAGGTAATTTGGGCTTAAATTCTTGCATATTTTCGATGGTTTTTAATTTTAATGGGTGGTTGTTATAATAGATTATGCCCAGATAAAGATAGGAATTTTGAATGTGCTTAGTATTAAATTTAGGGATTTTAATAGTTTTCTGGTATCTTGCTGATGTATTGAATTGGAAGTTACGAGTATTTAACTGTATTTCTTTGTAAATTTGAAGTATTGAATATTTTTTATAGATTTTGTCTATTGTAGGTACATTGAATATTGAAAAAAGAATTTCAGTAGGAAATTTAGACGGTTTTCTCAAGATTACCTTAATTATCAACCTTTAAACTATTTTAAGGGATTTTAAATATTGTCATATGTTCCTCCCCAGCCAATAATACCATATTGCAATATAGATTGAACTATATTTTGTTAATATCATAAAATACAAAAAGGTAGTTATAACAATATGTCACATGAATATTTTGTGAAACGGCACGCTTGTGAAGAGAGCTACCGGTATCCTGCCTCAATTTATCCGGGATTTTTTTAAAGGAATTCCTTCCTACAGCCCCTTCTTTAACCCGCCTCACAACTTAACTTATTCCAATGGCAGAAAACACAACAGCAAGGTATGCATTAGTGAGACGCAGAATTGAAATATTTATATTCTACTTCAAAATAGATACATAGACAGAGAGGTACATATACAAATATAATTAAAAAAGGGAAATAAATTTAGATTAAGCTCGTTTTCCAAAAACTGATTTTAATAGATAGGATCGACAATATCTGACATTTTCCCCTATTTTTTGTATGCTCCCTCGTATATTTTATATCTGCGTTTCGAGGGTATTAATTTAAATTGATTTGTCCACGGGAGCGGGCAGATTATGAAATGCGATACCAGACCATATGACCCAGAGCACAGAAGCCACAAGGGCTGTGAAATAATCCACCAAAGGTTTTGTTTTTACGTTTTGTACGGTGTATTTCCAACGGGCGGAGTCGCGTGACAGAGTCATGTGCTTCACGAACACTCAATCGATCTCCACCATGAATGGTCGCTTTGGGTATCATGCAATTAGAAAACAATTGAAATGAATCGGAGTATCACGGCGTAATCAATAGTTTAAGCTTCAGGGTTGCTTTAGTAATGGCTATTTCAGGTTAGTCTATTTTTATTCATGTAAGGTAAAGAAACGTTTTTAGATCCACTTTGATGCCATCCTCAATGCCAACAATGGTGGTGTGCGTAATAAAAGAAATAAATGGACGATGTCAGCACAATTAATTAGAGGTAACATAACGACCCTTAGGCGTTTTATATTTATTTTTTATTAGAACAACTCTTTTTATAATAACTTTTTAATGTTATTTCTACAATGTAATTATTTCATTGAAGAAGAAGATACTAATAAAAACATATCTAAACGAAAACAAGAAAATGAACAAAACACAGAAAAATAAAAAGGTCCCATCTGAAATCCAGGATCTCTCGACTTACCGGGATAAGCGTCTCAATCAACTTGGCCATTGAGACCTCTAATGTTTAAGTCATTTTTGTGAATATCATATTTTAATTTTAAAAAATAACAATATTTTATTTTCTACATTTTTAAAATTAGCTCTACACAGGAGGCACTGGGAAAAAGAATTTCCCTCAGGGCCTATGTCATCTTTGGGGATGCTGTGTGGAAGCTCTTTTTAAGGACAGGAAGGAGGGAAGAGGGGTGGGTAAGAATCTAGGGTTCAGTGTGTCCAGGTCATCCGCCACCAGATCCAGACAAAACTTACCCCATGAACCCGGGTACCCCTGCTAAGTCAACAAACGTAGCAAAACACTTGGGGTGACCTACGGCAGAGGTGTTGGTTATCCAATAAACGGTTCCCGGGGCGGCGCTATCCATTCTCGCCTCCCAAATTGAATGCCTCGACTAATTATTTTCCCGTATTTTTGGCAGCTACCTTTTTAAAAAAGCACAATATTTAAAGAACTGGTTTCTAACGTATATAGTCTCTCGGATAAACATATCTGATTTTATTTATATCAACTATTGATCTATTTAAATACATATTATAATTCTAAAAAAACATGTTAAATAGTTTTTCACACACGCTGCTCAACCTTTTTTACACGAGCATGCTCTAAAAAAAGGTGAATCACGTTATATAAAAAATGTATCTGAAAAATGTAATGTCATTATTGTATGTACAAAAAAAAAAAAATTAAAAAAAAAAAAAAAAAAAAAAAAAAAAAAATTACCTCTACCAACATATCTCTTAATAAACAAGAAATAGAACTGTGTCGCATTATATAGTCAATTAATTTTGGTTGATTTATGCCAAATAGAGTTATTTTGATCTGTTTATCAGTTAAGTACACTACTGTTAAGTATATAACTGAATAAAATTCACCTGTTTACTACCTCTTTGATGGGAAAATTCAATTAACATATATTATTTCTAATGATGGAGGTTGAACACAAAGGAAAACAATTATTATAAGCAATAATTATCAGCCTGAGATTTTTCAATGTTGAAGTGTTTCAGGCTGATAATTATTGCTTATAACAATTGTTACCCTTTGTGCTATGCATAAAAATCTTGTCTAAACGTTAGTTTATAAATTAAAAATAATAATTAATATTTGACAAGTTTAAGTATTTCCCCAATAAATGTAGTCATAATTTGTCTCGACGCCACCTAGCGAGGGATTTAACACTTACAATGTCTCTCTCGCAAAAATAAAGTTGGTTGTTTTCAGGTGGAAAAAATATAATAAGCAGTAATTGTTGAATGAAACACTAGTATATATTGAATTATTTGGCGGGTATTTGATAAGCCCCCATAGCTCAGTGGTCAAGAGCAGCTGACCGGCAATCAGAAGGACACGGGTTCAAGTCCCGTTAGCGGCAAGTATCTTTTCTCGGAAGATTTTTCAATGTTGATGAGTGTTTCAGGCTGATAATTATTGCTTATAATAATTGTTACCCTTTGTGCTATGCATAAAAATCTTGTCTAAACGTTAGTTTATAAATTAAAAATAATAACAAAGGAAAACAGTTCAAAATAAATTATCGGATGGAAATTCAGATGGTTTAACCCAAAATTTATTTTTAATTTTGGGTTTCATGTTTTTTTTTTTTATTGTTTGTTCATCATTTAAATGCAGTATTAATATTTTATTTTTTAATTTTTTAACTTTATGAGTAAAACCTCAAATTGTAATATTTAAATAAATGAAGACAATATAAGCGAAACTCAATCGAAAATCTGGAAACAGAAAAATCAGAAAAACATAAAAGCAAGAGGTCCTGGGTTCGAGTCCCAGAGGTGTCAATATGTTTTTCTGATTTTTCTGTTTCCAGATTTTCGATTGAGTTTCGCTTATATTGTCTTCATTTATTTAAACAGTATTAATAATTTTATAAATTGCCGTTTTTGTTGTTAGACTATCTTTTTTAATATCTGAATCACTGAAAACAATAAATAATATTAACGACCCTCATTAGAAATTCGAAACAAATTTTAGGATGCCCCCAGAAATTGAACCTAGGACCTTAGCTGTGCCGGGGCGCTGCTCGACCACTAAAAAAAAGTGATATTTATGCTTAATTATTGATTGATTGTGATATATTACCTGAAAAAAGCCATCGACTCTGGCAGAAACGGTCCGTTTGATAGATCCTTAACAAACGGGTTGCAAACTTTAGAGCACAGGCGTCGGGCGGGAATACTATCATCATTCTATCGGTATTTCAATGGAAGATGCTCGAAGGAACTAGCGTCATTAATCCCTTCGGCACCGGCGCGTAGTCGGGAAACACGCCTGACGCGCGTCCAACATATGCACACGGTTGAACATTTGTCACATGAGGACGGGTCGCTTCTTCGACACGATTTTGAGTTCAACAGATTGGTTGTGGAACGATTTGCCGGCCTCTGTGTTTCCTCCTTCCTACAACGTGGGTCTTTTTAATTCTTCATTCCTTTCTCTCCTCACAAAGACCCTCTACACAGCATCTAAGATGACATAGGCTCTGAGGGAAATTATTTTTTTTGGAGTTAATGTAAAAAAAAAGTTATGGAACAAAACGATGGAAGCGAACTTTTGGTTCTGAATCACGTTTCTCTTTAAAAAGTACACAATGTCATTAATATTAAATTTAATTTATTCATGAGAAGCAATTACTTTGTGGTTAGACATTATATTTAGTTTAATAAATAATATACTGTAACGATGTGTATGATAAATTGACATGTCAAGCGAAAAATAATGCTTACAGAGTTCTATAAATGAGTGTGCAATGCGCATATTTGGTTGGCCTTTTGGTCATTCGGCTTCCGCCCACATTAACAGTTATTTCGTCATTTCAAAGAACCTACGAACTTGCATTGGCGCAGCCGGTAGGATTACCACAAAATATTTGTTTGTAATAAACCTACATCTAAACATATATAATACTAGATGGTTCCCGGCATGCGTAGCAATGCCATATTCAAAGAAATACATTGTTTCTCCATGAATCACCTTTCCCGTGCGTCCCCTTTCCTCTCCAGCGTCCCCTTCCTAGCTAGCTTTATAAATTATAAGCTATATATTATTCTGATGTATGAGCTATATTATAAACAGGCTGGAACACAACCGTAATACTCCCTTTAAATTTAATGAAGGACTAATTGTACTTCAGCAAACAAATAAATATGGAAAAATAACGTTAAATATGATTCCCAGTTGTTTAAATATGTTACATGCTAAATAAAAAAAACTGTGCCCATAACAAACAATTGGTGAATTTACTGAAGACTTGGCTAACTTAAAAAATTAATTTGTATTAGCTTACAATTACATGTTTTATTATTCTAAAGATTTTAAAATTGTTATTTATGTTTTCATAATTTTTCTTTTCTCTATATTTCTGTAAAATTCTAAATTTTATTTTATATGATTATAAAAATGTAACTATTAACTCACTATAAAAAGATCTTTAATGTAAAGAACCTGTTAGACAAACTGCCAAAAAGTGGTGTATCGGAATCGTTTATTTGTTAAGTGTATACAATAAATAAATAAAAATAAGAGTTATTAATTTTTAATATTTTTTTGTTCATTTCGTATTATGATCCTTCTGTTTCATATAATTCGTAATTCCCACATGTTAGGTACACGAATAACCAAAAACACGTATAGCCTTATTTTATGTAAATAGATATGTTTCCGGTTAAGCTCGTTGAAGTTCCATTTCATCATTTTGCTCGTACACCCGCTGGCGTTCTCATTTGTCTAATTAATATTTAGCTTTTGTTGGGTTCTGATCTATTCAGTGACTATAATGGTAAACCCAGTTAAAATTGTTCACAAAAAGTGGTTTTAAAAATGTAAATATAATGTCAAACCACTGAACGAAAGTTTCATTCGAAAATATGGTATTACAAAGTAAACATGGGAGGTGTGGAATAAGAACGGAAGAGGTATATAATTAAAAACCTTGTATAGTCAGGTACCTGCCAAAATTAAGGCTTAGTTATGAGATCATTTATATTTTTTAATATTTGAACTTGTCGTATGAGGGCTGAGGTTAAACATAGAACAGCGTGATAAAACATTCACAAAATATGGATGATAGCTACGCTTAAGAATTAAAAAATAAGAAATTATTTATTTAATACTAGCGAGTTTTAGGCATGCATTGCAATGCCATATATATAAAAAAATGGTTTCTTCCCGCGTGTCCTTTCCCAAACGTCCCCGTTCCCCTCCGCCTCTCCTTCCCTTCCCGCGTTACCCTTCCACCTTATCCGCCTTCCCCACTCCCATTTTCTACTTTCACCTTCCATCCCTGCCGCTTAACTATGTGAAATACACACAATCTTCAAACTACTCGCGCGCCAACTATTATTAAAAAAAAAATATATATATATATTTAATAATAGTTATATATATTTTCATGTAACTATTTTTTTTCTCATATTGCAGTATTTTTATTTTTACTTGATATATTGTATATGTACATATAATATGGAACTCGTGGGACTGCACCACCCTCCCCGAGATCTGGAATAAAGGATTAAAAAAAAAATGTTTTATGCAAATTTCATAAAACCAGAGATCACCATTTTATATTAAACCTTCGCGGGCGTGCGCAAAACAACTCATCAAAGTTTCATCGCAGCCCGATAATAGTATAGGAAATAATTTCATCCTACTATGTATAGAAACCATCGAGAGCATGCACATATCAAATCGCAAAAGTTTCGTCGCAGTCGGATGAATGGTTTAGGAACGCCCCCAATTACAAACAAAGAAACATACGTATATTAAGACTAACGGAACAATTGCTATTTATATTTACACATGGGAAAGTTGTTGACAGTAATAGTACAAATTACATAAAAATATAGAAGTAAAGAAAAACAACGTTTGCTTACATAATTAAACGACACAAAAGGAAAAAAAACACTAATACGCAGTAAATGAAATCATAGGAGAAGACAAAAAACCTAATATGCTGTGGCCTCATAAAAATACGCACTGCCAAAAGTTTTTAATAAGAACAGATTTATAATTCAATAGAGGCATATCAAAAACATCAGCGAAATTAGTAAAATAGTTACCAACGGTATAATCTGTTTATAACATAATTGTAGTCTGAAACCGTAGTATAATTGTCACAATAATACATACTCGGGAACCTTCATCTAATCTAGCATTTCCAATGATTTTAAAGCAGAAAATAAACAATAATATTATTTGACATTAAAACCATACCCAAGTTCGTGTTAAAGGTTTTCTTCGTAGGCAAAATTGAAAAAGGAAATCAGAGTAGTGTCAATTTCCTTTGATATACGAATTAAGTTTGATTGATTTATTACCTTACGGTTCTGGCTTTTGACAGCGTATTATGACGGGCTAACCCCTCGTTATCTCATAAATATGAAGTCTCTCTTCGTGTTAAAGATTTGCAGTGAATTTTATTCAAATTTTCAACATTTCAAGATTTATTTGAAGTTTTTCTTTCTTTTGCCACTTACAGACATTATTAATTTTTTTTTAATTTGAATACCGCACAAGTTTCCCAATTGCTCTCAACTGTCTAGACTCTAGTGTCAGTGAGACTATGGCATCCCCAATAATTAGGGTATGTTGTGAGGCTGAGGGTATTGAGGGAGCGAAAGAGATGGGAAAGGCGGGGAAAGTTATACAAAACTGGTCAACAAACAAACAAACTTTTCAATTCTGAACGGTGGTCCTTACACCAGGACGGTACTGAACAGTATCTTTCATTCGGGAATGCGCTGCAAGCAAACTCTTTATATAATTGTGAATGATTTAATTATGGAATAAATAAATAAATAAAAAAGCCTTTTATTTCTTGCAAATAGGTATGTTACAGAGTTGTGAATAGTAAGAAAAAGTATAATTAATGCTATTTACGAAAAATGTAATATCGGTATCTTAAGTTTTTCATAAGCAAGAACCCTTCTCTCAGGCGAAGGAGAAGGCCTCCTTTAAAAAGTTCATATATCTGTTGTTTTGTTCGTAGGGTTAAGCTTTTTTGTGTTTGTGTCACTTCTTGTATTTTTGAGGAAGTTTAGAATTTCTTCTAAACTTCCTCAAAAATAAGAGGGTTTTGGTCTTGATCTTCTACTGTGACCAGCCGGGTTGGAAGATGAGCTTTTGTTTTTCTAGTTATATTTTGTTTTATTGTAGTTGTTGTTTTTTTAAATATTTTTTATTGTTGTTGTTTTTTTATTATTTTATATTTTTTATTTTATTTTAATTTTATTTTTATTGTTGTTTTTATTCTTGTTTATATTGTTGTTTTGTTATTGCTATTTTTTTCCATGTTACCTGTGTCGGAGAGGGGCGTTATTTGCTATAAGTTGTCGGCTCTGGACATGTTTTGATTTTTATTTACTAAGAAATTATGCATGCATGGTTTCACAATTCCTTCAGACAGGCCAGAAGTTTTTCTTTTTTGTGGTTGCTGTTTATTTTTATTGTTGGCCTGCACTTTAATACTAATAACACTAATTAATTAAATAACATTTACTTGCACATGCCGAAATTTGAACCCGTGATTGCTAGTCAAGTGCCTTACCCCTTTACCATGGAGGCCGTCGGTTTGTACTTCTGTAATCCATAAGGGAGTTAATATTCGCTGTTGTGTTTCTAATAGGGTGAAAACTAGCTATGGTTTTATTGAAGAGTTAATTTTAACAAAACATACAGGCGTTTCATGTTACCTAAGTCCGTTGTTCTCAACCGCAGCAAAGCGGTTCAAACCGTGATTATAAATGTTCAGGCTCCACCGCTAACTGTGATATCTGGTTGCCAACCTTCATCTCCTCGTCCTTCTCAGAACAAACAAACTATCTACTTCTCTTGTTAGATTCACTTCTCCCTATTATAAATCCCACACAACAAACTTTACCTAGGGTTGAAATTTATTCTCTACCCTGAATTATATTTAGGATGCATTTAAAATTGTTGTTGACAAAGTGGTACGACAGGAGATCGCAGGTTCAAAACCCGACGAATACATTTTGGGAAGTTCTCTTTTTCCGCTTATTGAAGAAACACTTCGTTTCATATTAATTACCACAGAAACAACTATTTTCGCCCGTGGTGTCTGCAATAAAATGCATTAAAGTCCAATTTAGTTGAAATTAATATACATTCGCGATATTTCCCGTGCTAAGTTGCCATGTTGTCGTATCTGGAATATCAACCAATTCCGGAAAATTTTACATTATTCTATCAAGATTTATCATGGCATCAACTCTAACGACAAATTTCATTTACGAGAGATTTTATCGAATAAGTATTTAATTAAATTGAAACAAAGTTTTATTTTTAAAAAAAAGTTAGTAATATAATAAAACAAAGTTTAATTTTCAAAATTTTATTTTAATTTTAAAATATTGAGTTACTTTATGGGACGTGTGGGATTGCACTATCTTCCCAGCATCCTGGAATAAACATTAGTTTTACGCACCAGATTTAAATGTCCCCACAGGAAAAAACTAAACCCTTTCACACACAAATGATCATCTAATCAATACACGCTATGCAATTGCACTGTATAAGTATTATAAATACAAAACAATACAAGAACAACATGTCAACCTACCAGAGACCAAATGGGAAAATAATTCACCGACTCCAGATATTTTCATATCAGAGGGTTCGGCGTGGAACTTCTAATTGGACCTATAAATCCTACTGATATTATTATTATTTATGTTACATATTCGTGTATAAATGAATATATTGAAGATTAGGAAAATTATATTTTATAGTATGCGTAGCAACTTTTTTAAAGATAATTCTTCCATCATTCTTCAGACTTTCAGGCATTTCATCATACATTTTTAGTCCTATATAGGGTATTGAGGGACGTACTTGACTTATTTAACAAGTGATTCCGGACATTATTTTGAGTAAAAAATGTAAACGTTTTTATTTTTCAACTTAAAAGTTAAAAAAATTTAAGTATTGGACGGTTAGGTTAGGTTAGGTTAGGTTAGGATCGGGGTGAGGGTTTGTTTGTTTAGGGCCTTTTTTTCTTCGACACCTAACAAAAAAAACTTCCACATTTCAACATTGGTCACTCAGTCGAGTTAGGGCCTCCGCTCATGGAGAAACTGAAAAGAAACCAGTTCTCAAGTTCATCAACCCCCTTAACAAAATCGATATTTTTCTGATCTGACATGTAAAAACTTGACAGTTCGTGAGCCGCTACCATGGCAACCTGTCAACAATGCAACTGAAGTTTTTTTTTGTTAGGTGTCGAAGAAAAATAAAACATCGAAAAAGTGATTTGAACGGTGAGAAATATTGCCACTGACTTATTTCCTTTTGGTTCTAACCTATTTAGTTCGATCTTTGCCTTTCTTATACTTGTCTGACATCGTATTTCGCCATATTTTTAATCGACATAAAATTTTCAAAATGATGACGAAATAAAGTTCTGCATATGAAATAGTGTTTTGAGGCTTAAAAGATATGGGGAGGATTAATTTGATAAAAACCTATTTTGTAGGGTAGATCTGAAAATTAAACATGTTTTTTGCATTTTTAGGCATTTCTTACTAGGACAATATTTAGTGTAACGTACAATTTGAATCGAGATGCAAACACAATCACTTTTTAATTTTTAGAGACTTGAGCTTCTCGTCTTAATAATAACCTTTCCGATCTGTCAAGAGGTCATGTATATTAAGCTTCGAATATGGTTTCCATGTGACATACTAAAACTGGTAGCTCTGCGAACAGTGGACTTCACGTAATGTTGATTACTTCGACTTGATAGCTCGCAACAGTGGCAACGCTCGTGCGCTCTGGTGGAATAAAAATGTACTATCAAATACGACTACCATCTTGATAGGATTGACCGGACACAATACACGTAATCAAATTTATTGATAGTCGAAATGCAAAAAGATCGAGGCAAAATAGATCGATCGGAGTTTTGGTTCGATTTGATACTTCGTTACGTTCAGTCAACAATATATTTAATTATAGCTAAAACAAAGGATTGATTAAAAAAATACATCGTAAATCAAATTTAGTAATGTTATTGTTAATTCCTGCAAGTATATTAGTTTTTATTGTTGTGACAGCTGTTTCGGCGTTCAAGGTCATTTTCAAATCGTGGTTAGGCCAAGTTGAGATGACTTATTTATGTTATTCTATTTATCCCAGCCCAATTTCATTTTTCATGGTGCCTAAAATAATTAATTACCAGTTAAACCGATTTACTGAGACAATACTTGAGACAATAAATTGATTCTCTCTGCTTTGGGGTGGAGTTCTACGAATTAAGCACAATTTCTTTAATACGCAACGCACTAAAAAGAACATACAACATCTTAATATGTAACTAGGAATCGCAACATCAAACATTTCTAAAATTCCGAGAAAGTCTTTAGCAGCAAAAAATTCCAAATAAATAAAAGTTTGCTGTTTACAAGAGCGCCCCCCAGGCCGCCCGCCCGTCTGAGCGCCGCGGGGATGATCTCTGCGGTAGCTACCCCGTACCCACCCTCGTTCGCTTTTCCTTAAATGTTTTATCACACCACCTTTTCGTTGGGAATACCTCGTGTGGCTGTACCTCTCCCTTGCGAGTACCTTGTTGGTGGAATACCCTGTTGGTGCTTCTGATCCCGGTATGGTAATGTCATTCATTAACATTTCATCTGACGTCCCGCGGCACATACGAGGCGGAATTAGTGGCCCTAATGAAAAATTTGTCTTCCGGTGCGGGCGGCGCTATCAGCACGTGTTTGCTTTACGTTCTGCGCGACCGAAATTGAAATTTGCGAGAACGCGGGTATAAAACGGTATAAATGTATTATTTAACGTTGTTATAAAAATAAATTCGTGCCGGTTTTTGGCGTTTTTATTGTTCGTGTATTTTTGGGTTGAAGAATATTTTGATCCAGTTTGTTCTTAGGATGGGGGATTTCACAGAATTTGAACATTTCTTCAAATTTAATAAAAGTAAATATTCAAGTTCTGTGAAAGTCCTATATGGAGTTTGGGATGCGAATACAGTGACCCAACATGTTTGTACAAGGGAAGTCATACAAATACATGTCTTAATTAATAATTAATAATTACGAGCATAAGAAAATAAGAACTATCCGTTAAAATTACCACCATGTTAAAATTACCACCATGTTAAAATTACCACCACGTGAAAATTACCACAATGTTAAAATTACCACCGTGTTAAAATTACCACCATGTTAAAATTACCACCGTGTTAAAATTACCACCGTGTTAAAATTACCATCATGTTAAAATTACCACCGTGTTAAAATTACCACCGTGTTAAAATTACCACCGTGTTAAAATTACCACCATGTTAAAATTACCACCACGTTAAAATTACCACCATGTTAAAATTACCACCGTGTTAAAATTACCACCATGTTAAAATTACCACCATGTTAAAATTACCACCACGTTAAAATTACCACCATGTTAAAATTACCACCGTGTAAAAATTACCACCGTGTTAAAATTACCACCGCGTTAATATTGCCATCGTGTTAAAATTACCACCGTGTTAAAATTACCATCATGTTAAAATTACCAAAATGTCAACAGTGTACAAATTAATAGTGACCGACCGAAGCGAAGGTTCGGTTTCGGTTTCGACAAAAAAATCTAGTTTCGGCATCAGTTTCGGTTTCGGCAGATTTTCTGTAGAAACCGAAACCGAACTTTTTTAGACATGTTAAAAATATATTGTTTATTATTATTTATCTTATTTTTTACACTTATTCAGTTAGTTAACACGTGTTAAATTAAATAATAAAAAAATAAAAATAATTAAACAACATTACGAATTAGTCACGTGTTTTACCTGTCCCCCAACTCTGCATGAGCAATATTGCTCGTTTTTTTTATCCACCTCATTGAAATGCCAGTAGAACAAAGTAATTTCATTCATTCTCACCTGAATTTTGAAGAGACATTATTTAATCAAAGGATGATCCTTAAATTTTCAGTTGCTTAACTTTTTAAAAGTACCCAGAGATAAATTGGAAAACCTCATTTTAGCTTTTTTACAAATAAGATTCATATTTTCATAACAGTAACTATAAAGAAATAAAGGCCATATTATTTAAACTAAGCAGTGAAAGATTTTTTTGATAAGTCTTTCCGCTTTGCTTTAATTAAATTAGTTGTACAACGTTTGAAAAGTGACTTCAAAGTTACTTTCACGATGTATAAACAATAAGGTCCCACGTTTCGCATCAAAGAAACAGATCTCACTGAAATGGAGGACAATTCTTTCATAACTTTTGATTAAAAAAAGTACTTTAGTATTCAAATTTTCTTTTTGTTCTCTTCCATACATCCGTTTCTCGTCCCAACAATGGCGATAACCAGGGGACTAATGCTCCAAAGCTGCTCTTTGTTACCCGCTATTTCTGCTGATGGGATTTCGAATAATCACCATTTTAAACGGCTAAAATTGATGAAGCCGGATGCGAGGTGATTAGCTTTTAAGCTCTGCTAATTGGTGAAGCTAAAAGGATAGCAGCCAAAGGATTGCTCGGTGAAGAAGAAGAGTTATTTATTCTCATTTGTCTGTGACTGTGGATTTCATTTCTAATGATTCTCTGTTAATGTTTCTAATCGCATTTACTCGTATATAAAATATCGTTTTCTTTTTCTTTTATCAAAATATATGGCTTGGAGCATACTTGGAGCAGGTGGATGAATTCATGTATTTGGGAAGTATGTTTACGAGAGATGGGAAGGCTGAGTACTGGTACCTAACCTGATGTACGGCAGTGAGGTATAGAACTGGCAGAGGAAGGATGAAAGTAGACTGAATGCTGTAGAAATGAGATCTCTGAGGCGTATGTATAGTAAAACCATACGATCGTGTGAAAAACTTGGAGATCCGCAAAAAATGCAAGGCTGATGTAAGCGTAATGAGTAAGATTAAGAAAGGAAGACTCAGATGGTTTGGGCATGTTGAGCGAATGAACGAGGAAAGGACTGTAAGCAGAACAAATGACGCAAATGTGAATGGTAGAAGAAGTCGGGGACGCCCGAGAAAGACATGGCACGACCAAGTGAATCAAATATTTGAGTCGGGTCATGTCAAGAGTCAGAATAATAGAAGAGCATGTATAAGACGATGTATGAATGTGAACTAGGCAAGGAGTGTGTGCCAAGACGGAGTTGTTTGGCGGTCCGTCCTCTCTGCTTACCCCTGCGGCCAAACGACGTAATGGTTAGTTAGTTAGTTAGTTAAAATACACGGCCTAAAATAATGTTTTCAAATAATTACTTGAACAATTGAATTGACTGAACTTAGATATATCTACTTAAAAGCACCATAATAACTGAAACGCTTTTCAAATATGAATTATTTCATCCGGAACATTTTGAGACTATTTCCAGTATCAGAATCAAACAAACAACAAATTGTCTGTGCTTTTTGTTGATGAACGATAAATTGCCAAACAATCGTCTACTGTTGATCTTTGAACATTTTTCAAATGGAAAGGTATTTATTTACCAGGCTTTTATAAGAACTAATAAATTATTATATATTTTTGAATGTAGCTATTACTTTGTGGTTATCCATTATAATAAAATGAAACAATGCAACTTTGTATAAACCACTTATAAAATGTGCAAATCCGACCGGTTTCGGAACAAACGTTCCTTCGTCAGGGAATGCTTATACTAATTTGACAGTTTAGAACAATGTTTTATTAGGGTAGGGGTGGAGCCGTTGTTATTTAATAATGTAGATTGGGTGGGTAGGTATTAGTGTAGAGTGGGTGGGTAGGGTAACAAATCCATGATTGGGCTATATGACAATATTTTTTGTTTGTTGATAATAGATTCATTATTTTTAAGGGATTTTTTAATTTCCAAAGCTTCTAAGTTATCTAAACGTTTTCCTTTATGATTAATATGAAGAATATTTATCCCTGTGTTTTTTTCAAAACTATGGTTATTTTCAATGATATGGTTAGCGAACTCAGAAAAATTATTATTATTAAGACACCTTAAATGTTCTTTGATTCTGATTTCAAAATTACGAGTTGTTTTTCCAATATAAAATGAGGGACAATCATTGCATTTGAGTTTGCAATGATTGTCCGGTCGGATTTGCACATTTTATAAGTGGTTTATACAAAGTTGCATTGTTTCATTTTATTATAATAAATTATTGTTTACAATTCGTTATTTATTACATATGTCAATGATATATTCCATATTTCCAAATATGGAGACATTATTCTCCTACGCTGACGATACAGTCCTACTACTAGAAGCAAACACCTGGTCTGAATTAAATAACATGGCTGATACAGATATCAATGCACTAAAATTACGGTTTGATAAAAACCTCTTGACTTTAAATTCTAAAAAAAACGATTATTTACCATTTTTCATTAAAAAATAAGAAACACCTTAAGAAATAAACATAATAATCCACCCTGTGACAAATACAGAAAACCACAAATGCTATATATTATGTACAAACATAGAAAGCAATACCGATGTTAAGAACCTGGGCATAACAATAGACCAGCGTTTAAAATGGTCCTCACACATAAATATTCTGAACAACAGAGTGAGGAAACTAACATTTATATTTAGATGTTTAAGAGATATTTTAAACGAAAAATTACTAACAACCACATAAATATACAATACGGCATTATAGGATGGGGCGGTACATATATAAATCAAACACAAACAATTTACATATCACAAAAACTAATAATAAAAACAATTTAAAAAAAAACCCTACTTATATTCGTCAGAACTTTTATTCAAACAATGTTGGACCTTTTAAAAATAACAAAAATCTTAGACAAACATCAATACTTCCTACTCCGAAATGTAAAAAAACTATTGGACAGTTAAATTTTTTAATTCATTACCTGAAAAAATTAGAAACATGAATAGTAATATAAAAAAATTTAAAACTCAGCTTAAAAATTATACCGAAAGTTTGAACTGAATAATAAAAAAAACAATCCAATATAATAACTTAATAACACCCCCCACACACACAAGCCCTGCTTATTTATGGGGGTAAATCAAATACATATATTATGTAATTAATTTTTGTATAAATTTTTTCGTAATTTATGTATCTTTTTGTGAATAATAAAAAAAAAAATTATAAAAATTGTCGTTTTCACGCTTACTTAAAAATCTAAACGAACATTTCGCATGCTCCAAATATCAAAATAAACTTCAGTGAAAGCGGAAAACCGCAAAGCATTAATATTCAGCAGATAAACTTATAATTTTGACGGTCACTCACCGTCTGCGTCTGAAATGTAAAAACGCTTCCTATCCTTGATTCTTCCATCGTCCTGTACTACGTGTCGTCTCAGCTCTCATCTCGCAATGTTTCGCGCAAAGCCCCAACCTAATTTTTTATCAGCACCAAATCCCCGCATAAAATATTCACGCGGAGTTCGCCTCGACTCCTGAGGCGGGAGTTGGGCGCGGTGCATCATAATGCCGCCGCACTTACCCCGAATAGAGGTATCAATGGTAATTTACATTTTTCATCCCGGACTTAGGAATTTTGAGAATTTCCCTCACTTGGGGCGTCTCGCGCGCCGCCACGTCGACGACGTCTGCCGGATATCAAGTAGATCGTTTTCGTCGGCTTTTATCTCCGCGCTTTTATTTTTGATACTTTGAATCTGCGATCTGAATAATGTTGTGACAGTTTTATTAGAGGCATATTATTGTTTTTGGAGAGATTTATCGTTTGAATAACTTCAGATTGCTTCATCGCGTTCACGTACGTTACAGTACCATTGTTTGTAATATGGTGCGCATTTGTGGTATTGTGACTTATGATGCGGTGGCGATTTAACCACTTCTAAAAAAATAAAAGAGTTTTGAAATATTTGTGGGCGCCACCTGAACTGGATGCCGTATATGTACGATACTACAATTTGGTCAACCGGCAACAACACCAAAACATGTTACAAAATAAACTTTAATTTTCTCTCCCTTTGGTTAGATTCTGCAATATATAATTTTTCTAATATCTACTCAACCCCTTTTTCCAAAAGTAAGAAAGCTTAATAAAAAACAAATTGAATAAAGAAAGTGATGAATTGTATAGAAAACTGAAAATATTTAAGAGAAATAATAACAACATAATGTACAAATTAAATTTTCAAAATGTAATTATGTTGCCTTATCAGATTGATTACTATTAAATAATTACAAGTTTTTAAAGGCGTATGTGAGGGGGAGAGGGGTTAAACCCCCCCCCCCTTCGGTCACAGTATTGCGCAGGAAAAAAAATAATAGTGCTCGTTGATTTAATTCCCGGAAAATACAACAATATTATTTGCACCATCCTGATCAACGTGATGTAAATAATACGTTGTTGTGGAAGAGATTCCAAAAAACTTTATAATATAATACTTTTACACCCCCTCTCCCGATCGGCCTTGCCACCAACCCCCGCCCCCATGATCGACCCCCCCCCCCTCCACCCCTTTAGGGTCTAACCCCCTCATTGTGTCTGCTATAGCTATGCCCTTGGTTATTGTTGAACTGTTAAACCTTTAAAGAAACATTAAGCTGCCGCATCCTAGCTCAAAAAGAAGAAGACGGAGAGATGTGTAATTACTAATATTGGACAGAGCGCGCTAATATTTAAAGCGATAAAATTTAAGCGAAAATTGTGAAAATGTTTAATAAAACACGACTCGTTTAAAGCAGAGCAAAAATATCATGGAAGGCGTCGTAAGTGTCATTTAAAGAAACATCATTAATTTTTTCACAACTATAACTCGTAAAATAAATGAAACAAACGTGTTTTTAATAATTTTCGGAGCATACTTAGCGATTTTTTTTTATCCAAGGAACTTCATATAATTTGCATTTCGGCATGGAACGCGTCTATAATAATGTCATCTTAAAGAAAAACATGTACTAGCGGGGCGACTTAAAAAAAATTGTAATTCATCAGCGTCTATAATTTTACCTATTACGTACGTGGAATGTATTAAACGCGCAGTGTAACTACGAGTAACTAACTCCACAAATTTGTTTTCAGGCAGCGTTGAACATTATCAGCAGAGAATACAAACGGATATTCAAAAAAGATTTATAGATTCCCAAAACAAATGGGGGTTCTTTCTTGCAATTTAAGAGATGTTGTGAAGATAAATAACACCCATTTAAATGTAAATAACTCTAGACTGAATGGGGGACCATATCGCTCTATCTTTGTAATTTCCTAACTGAAATAAATATCTTTTCGGCCTTTACTTTTATGAAGGGCAGCCACTTTTTTAATTTCGCCTTTTTGTTTTGTTTAAAATTCTCTGCCTCTGCTAACGCATAATTTTCTAATCTTTAACGCTGGTGATTTTGCTTTAACTTTAAGACAAAGAAAATTAAATTTAGGTAAAGGAGCCCAGTGGTGTGGGGTTGGTTAGTGTTTTATTTTTATATTTAAGTATGCGTACCGCACAAGAGTAAAAGTGGGGTATGTTGTGAGGCTGAAGGTATTGGAGATGTGGATGAAGAAAGTGGGGAAGTACCTGGATATTCAGATCTGGTCACCAAACACGGCTAAAGCCATTTCAAGCAACGTTTCAATTCTGAATGGTTAATGCAAGCCGTAATTGCTTTAATTTTTTATGTGAATATAAGTGGAGTTAAATGGTTTAACGAATTACCCTTGAAATTAAGATTGGAAACAAATTACAAAAAATTCATAACTTCAATAAAAACTCTTTTTATGTAACTTATCAACATAACAACTCAATTATAATATTAGTTATCCTTTTTCTCTCATTATTTTTTATTTCCTCCTCTTCAATCTGTTGTTTTTCTTATTTATTATTTGTTTTATACATATATATAAAAAAATATTAATATATATATATAAATATGATTTTTTCTTATTTTCTGTTAATTATCTATTTTTTGTTTTATATATTTAAAAAAAATATTATTTTTCCTTTGCTAAATTGTGGTTACCATACGTTTATCTGCCTTTTTAACTCGAGCTTTGCTCTTAAAAAGGGTGTAAAGCGTATTATTAAATGTATTTTAATAGAAAAACTTTCTTTAATGTATATAAAAATGTAATTGATTATATTAATTATAAAATGAAAGACACATTATTGAAGCACATGGCGACATGTAAGGACCTAGGAATTGTGTATGACGCTCGGTTAACATTTCATGCTCATATTGAAAAGATATGCAAATCAGCCACAAAGATGTTGGGTTTTGTCATACATAATTCGAAGGAACTAACCAATCTTACAGTTATAAGAGTGCTTTACTTTAGCTTGGTGCGTAGCATTCTCGAGAGTGGATCTCAGATATGGGGGCCAGCGGACATCGTCCATGTACAAATGGTCGAGAAAATACAAAAGATATTTTTACGATTCTTCTATATGAGAGAGTTTGGTTTTTACCCATGGCTGTTTCCAACAGCATTTATCTCGGGAATGTTGGGTATCTGCAGCCTAGGTTCCAGAAGAGATGTCGCATTACTACTGATGGCTTATAAGTATAAGCTTCTAAATGCTTTTATATCGATACCAGATATACTGGCAAAAATAGGATACTATGTCCCGGATAATTTCACGCGAGGCCGCCGACACAGGCTTTTGATTCTTCCCAGGTGCAGAACTAACTTGCCAATGGTGATGCCCCTGGGAAGAATTACTAGGTTAATTAATTGCCTCGCAAGAAATGTGGATATTTTCCATATATCTTACAACGAGTTTAAACGCGAAATATCACTCATGTTTTAATTTGTATCTTAAATGTAAATTTATGTATTATATATATATATATACCGCTTTTGCAATGAATTGGTTTTTACACTGTTTTTGCAAATAAATAAATAAATAAATCATATTTAATTTAAAAAAATAATAATAATATCTTTTTAATAAAATAAAATACTTTTATGTTTAAAACCACGAAATTTTATTAATTTATGAACCAACCGGTTTCGCTTATTTTAAGCCTCTTCAGGGTACAAATTAATACTCTAAAAAGTATTTTATTTTATTAAATATGTCAAACCACAAAGTGATTGCTTTCTACAATAATATAATACCTTTTTCCCGTCTTTGTTTTATAGACGGGCTTTCAATATTTAATTTTTATTTATTTATCTATAAAAGAGCATATGTACATTGGGTTTGTTTTATGCCTGTCTCACTAGGATACATACCTGTGTCGAGACAGAATTATAATTATAATTAATTATAAATTATAATTTCGTTTACAACACCCGTCTATAGACACACAAAGTTACAACTTTCATAAAGCTAAATTAGTAGTTTTACAATGTAAGTTTGAAAATTTTTAAAGTAAAACTTCTTTACGCACGCTTGACTTGGGGAATAAGCTGGTGAATGCGTGACGAGAGCGTTACGAAAAGTGTGATCGGGCGAGGCGAACGGAAGTTGACAGCGAGATATAAGTTAGTGAAGTTTTTCTTCAGTCGTGTGGTCTAAAGCACACTCGTTTTTTTTTAGCAATATTTACGGACGACTGATGTAAGTTTATAAAAAAATACTGAATGTGCAATTAGCATGCGGTAAAAGTGAAACCTTCAGAAAATTAAGATAGATAGATAAGAATTGGGAGGCTACGAAGCACCTCACAAAGAGGAGACCGATTATACTACCTCATTCTCTCGCAGACTAAATCCTGCAAATGCATGTTTTTAGTGTCGCTGTTTTTCGTTTCATCGAGTTTCAAATCACGACGGTGCTAAAGATGTTTTCACTTAAAAAAATACAATAATCACGGACGCCCAATGTAAGTTTATAAAAACTATTCAAAATACTTACGGACGCCCAATTTAAGTTTAAACAAATATATATATATATACAATACTTAACGCCCAGCGGTTTTGAAACACTTGTTGTTACTACCGCCTACCGCAGCCAGTGAATGACTGAAGTTCTGCAGTACGTAAATACTCGTAATTATTTACAAAAACATTAAATTTTCTTCTAAACGGCTTCATATCACTTCATTTTAGCGGGTTTTAATGAGCAATTCAGATGGAATTTGATGGCAGATATACATTTTGGAGAATCGCCTGAAATACGAGAACTTGCTATTACGACTGTGCGCAATTAAATGTTTAATGGGATATTATTATTTAACGTTCTAACTTCACAAAAGCTCTAACTAGCTATGTAGACTCGGTGACGAATTGACGACCTCTTTATTAACTCCAAATATTTTCAGAAAATATTTATATCATTACTTAAAATTCCAACCCATCATTTAGCGACTAATAATTGAAATAAAAAAAATTGCATCTAAAAAACAATTTTGCTTTGGCTTAATTTTTTTGAAGTGAGAGAATTATTTAATTATTTATTCAATGTGTTTCAATTTGGGAGGCGGGAATGGGTACCGCCGCCCCGGGAATCTTTATTGGATAACCAAAACCTCTGCCATAGGTCACCCCAAGTGGTTCGCTACGTTTGGTGATTTAGCAGGGGTGCCCGGGTTCATGGGGTGAGGTTTATCTAGGTCTTGGAGGCGGATGACCAGGACATACTGAACCCCAGATTCCTACCCACCCCTTAAACCCTTTTCCTTCCCAGAACTCTCCTCTCCTTCCTTTCCTTAAAAAAAACCCTCCACACAGCATCCGCAAAGATGACATAGGCCCTGAAGGAAACCATTTTTTTTTTTTACATGAGCTCCACACAGGAGTCATGTAAAAAAAAAAAAAGTGAAAATATCATAAAACAAACCTATATGTTCATGATAATAAATAATATACAGATTTTGACGCCCTCTGTGGTTGAGGGGCAAGGCTCTCGTCTAGCAAACCGAAGGTCGCGGTTCAAATCCCGGCGTGAGCAAATATATTTTATTTGTTTGATTTGTATTGTTTCACAATTTTAACATTGAAAATAACATTGCGGCATGTTCCAGGATGAATTGTACTTTCAGTATCACCCTGGTGTAAGACCACCAATCAGAAATGAAACGTGGCTTGAAATGGCTTTAGCCTTGTTTGGTGACCATAGCTGAATAGCCAGGTACTTCCCCGCCATCTAATTTCCCATTTCCTTCTTCCCTACTACCTTAAGCTTCACAACACATAGTCTCACTGGCTCCAGACGGTTGGGAGCAGTCAGGACCCTTGTGCGGTATTCACATGATACAAAAATACCTGCCTATATTATTTACTACGTTATGGATTAATTATACCTACCTGCACGCTAAGTGCGTCAGATGTATGTAAAATGATTTTCTCAGAAATATTAATGCTTTTAACTATCTTCTTGTGCCTAATCATTTACGTATAACACTAATGCTCTTCTCACACGAGGCTAGTATTTCAAGCCAGGATACCAAGCTAGTAGACCGGCATCATGACCTGGCTAGATCCCGGCTTACTATCCAAGTTTGGCACAAACTATAGCAGATTACACCATGCTAGGAAATTTTAAGTCAATATCATTGTCTCCAGACCCGGTTGTTTCCAAATTTTTGATATCCTTGACAATAAATTGCTCTTTTAAATTTATTTTTCATGTCTTAAGCAATCATTATCACCGCCGATCAAAACTTTTGTATTGCTGAATTATGCGTAGAGTTGTATTTATAAAATGGAATACTAGCGTTCCACAGTCATTCTTTATAACGATACAATTGTATAAACTTTAAATTAACCTGGTTACTGATTTATGGCATTTTTAGAATCGTGCACTAATCAATCATGTACTAGCTTTGGGCGGCAACACGAAGCTAACACAAAGCTTAATAGTAAAACAAAAAATATAACTACATCCTATTAAAACTATCCTGTATTGAAACACTAGCTTAAATAGCTTACTGGGTTACTGGCAATAGCGTGCTATACTGGCTTGAAATACTAACCTAGTGTGCAATGTGCATTAGTGTTATAACTAAATGTGTGTTAATGTACGTTAATGACCTAGACAGGTTAGGGAACGTACCCATACTACGTGACCAACTTTTTGCAATTTTTAATCCCCCCCCGGTGACCAAAAACCTTAGCAACCCGCCGCTCATTTGTACCAAGCGTGGTATTTTGAAGACCCCCCCCCCTGAACAGGTCACTTAGTATGGGTACGTTCCCTTAGAAGTCTACAAAGTTTGCTTTGTATTGTGAGTTGATGGGTGCGATTCATATTGCAGCCAAAAAACACATTTTAAATTTCTTTATAACAAGTTTCGAAGATTATTACCAACAATGTAATATATCACCGAAGAAGATAATGCTGCTAAATCTAAATGAAAATATGAAAAAGAACAAGACGAAGAAAAAACAAACGGTAACGGTCGCAACTGGGACGCGAATCCAGAATCTCTCGAATTACCAGGGCAAGTACCTCAACCAACTCGGCCATTGAGACTTCTTATTTATAAATCATTTTTGTCAATCTTGTATTTCAAATCCAGAATTTACAATATTATGTATAACAATTTTTTTTCCCACATTTTTGGCAGCTACCTTTTTAAATGATAACACTCTTCAAAGAACTGGAATAACTGTAACCTAGATAGTTTCTAGGATAAACATATTTGATTTTTTATTTGAGAAACCAATTAACCCTTTCCTGAAAGTCTAAATGAATATTCAATTTTCCCATCGGTCCCTATCGCGACCGTTAACTTTTTATTTTTCTGTGACTTGTTCTTTTTCATATTTTCGTTTAGATTTTTTAGTATCATCTTTTTCTTCAATGAAATAAAAATAATGCATATTCACACTGCACAACTAGATTTTATACCTTCGCACGTTCTGCACCCTGTAACGTAGTATCCTTGCACACTAGAAAATAGATGATCTTCTCTGTTGAATTATTTTATCCCTCCAGCATAGAGGCATTTCTGGTACTCCCCTCGTGACGCTGCGACACAATATTGATCCCGAGAGAATACATCTCTCAAGTCAATTCCTGTCTACCTTGAGCGACTGTCATTTCAATATATTCCTTCCCCATTTTGCTTTCGATGTACTTATTTAGTAGTTCATTTTAAATTATTACACAATATGTAAATATAACCTTATCAACTAAAATTTTTATATTGTAGGTCAAATTATGTAGTAACTTAAGATAACATAACCATAAATATATTAACTAAACATAATCATAAATATATTAACTTAACATAATCATAAATATATTAACTTAACATAACCCACTGCAAAGAAACATATCATAGGTACCCACTGTAAAAAAGTTAGGACTTAACAGAAGAAGAAGTCGTTGTGTTGTTTTTTAAATAAAGCACTCTTTGAGAAATTAAATCCAACGTTTTTTTGCTACGTTTTAATGTTACAAGTTACCGACACATAACTTATTCCCCACTCAACGGACAAAGGTTCATTCAATACTTTATGTTTTCTGTGCAAGTTTAGTTTTAGAAGTGTTAATTTTTAACCGGGGAGTGGGCTTTTTATAGTTAAATTCCTTTGTATATTGAGAAGGGAGGAAATTCAAAAAATGATCACATAACAGCGACCTCTGAAATTATTGACGCCATCTTTGGTCTTAATGAATAAACTTGTTGATAATAATTATCACTATTTTTAATCCATAATTGGTTTGAAAGTTAACTAGAAACCAAAACACCCACCATGTAATATTATTTAAAATATATAAATATTCTCATCACTGTAACCAATGTACTGTTTGTTTTTACATAAATAAATAACAAATTTATGAGTGCAAAATTATTCATGCCTCCCACCTCCACCTAAACACAATGTACGTGTTCACTGAAAGAATGGTTGTTCCTAAATCGACCAGCGTTAAAAAAGTAATATTGTCACATTTAATTATATCATATAGCCACAACGTTATCCTGTTACCACAAAGTTACATGCGTTCAAAAAAATATATTATCAAATGCTTTACAGTAAGTACTAAGATTTCGGAGAATAAACCAATCAGTTCCTATATCTTTTGGAATATATTTTTACTACTATTTTCTATTGAATGCATATACCAATTTTTCAATATAAACAGGATCATGGAAAATCTAGGAAGGCTTTAGATAGAAAAGACACGTAAGAGTAAGTTGTTGTGCCTATTAATTTCGTATTGGTACGTACAAAAACACAAACAAAAGGAACAATAAATATCCCATGCTTAGTTGTACTTCTGCCATCAATAACATGGTTCTGAATTATAAGGTATAAGGTAGATCCCTTATAATACATATGTTCCCACCTGTTGGAAACCGCCACAGAAGTTCAGGTTCTTACTGATAATAATAAATTCACGAAACCATTAACAACCTTCGTATTCTAACAGTTAAAACAGATTTATAGCAAGAAACTACACATTATGCAGTTAAAGTTATGCATTGTGGATATTTATGATATTTCTTCACAATACGATCTTCTTCGAAAAGTCGTTCAAGTCATTAGCGTAAACATTCTCCTAAGCTCGTAAAGCATCGGACCTCCCCCGAAGGCCTGAGTTTCGAGCTTTAAGCGGGTAGTCGGTGGGGAGTTCGTGTTTCCAATATTTAAAAGTTTTGAAAGCAGTGCCAACCCATCTCATAACACGATTCCAGAGATTTCTACCCGCTGCTAAGTGCAACGCGCAAAACGTGGAGCTGTGAACCGAACGGAGGTCGACACCACTAATAAATATTTAAGTATATATTTTTTTCTTTAATCACACGCATAGTTTACAGGTAAATAAATGATGTGATACAGGAAAGTAACACAAAAATGTTTCCAATATAAAACATGGTAGGAGAGTTTAAAGTAAGCAGCAACTTTGGATGTACATAAATTGTTTATGAACACCTCACTAGAATAACCTGTGCTGAGGTGTTTGCAAGTCCGGGTTTTGAGCCAAACGGCGCTTAACTTTAGTAAAAACCTCAAGGGCGCTGTGTTAAGTGTTAGGCTATTATACGAGTAAGTGCCTTGATTCCTTGGCTCCTCGGTACCTTGGCAAGTTGACACCCGGAGCGGACTGCTCCAATTTCACCTGCACAGGACCGGCCGTGGGTGTTCGCATGTTTTAGATAAAGTGTTAATGGATGCGGTTAATGGCAGTAGCACACCATGATATTATATGGACAAAGTAATAACATAATGAAAAGAAAAGGATGCTATATGATGTATCTATGAATAAAATAAAACATTACTATTGATTTAGAAAATTGGTACGCTATTAACCACCAAAATTAATTAAAAATGTTAAGGATTAACGAGAACACTAATGGCCGTTTTACGCCGTCTCTTTTTTCAGCCCGATTTTCATCTCTATTTTCATATCTACGATTCAGTTGGCATCACAGCTAACAGCATGGTTCTTGTGTTGTTTGCAGTGATGATAATTGAAATCGTCGTTATGAAAATATAGAGATGAAAATAGCGATCGCGTAAAGCGAAAAATGTTGACTTTGGTCTCTAATTGGAATTGGGCTAAAAAAAGATGTCGTGTAAAACCTACTCAAGAGATTTATTAAAAAAAATTAAATGAACTCATTCAAATCAATAAGTGGGTAAAATACAATATGTTTGTATTCTTTTAAATATTTGATTAGATATAAGTACATTGGGTATCAAAATGTTAGTCGATTATGGTAGATGTTAATACTTATATTTAAGTATCGTAATTGTAAGGTGTGAGGGAACATAAAAGGCAAACGTAATCGTTGCCTACAAATTGTACATATTCATTATCTATTTACTTTGGGTTGTCCTTGCGTTATTTTTATCGATTTTCTACGAGTATAATATATTTTTCTTTATTCGTATAAGTTTTTTTACAAAGGTTTTTTATATGGTTTTCGACTACCACACTAGGCATGCCCTTATTATGAAAGCCGTAGGTACTGCGAAGTTCTTTTATTTGCTGATACCTGTTATGCACATTATTGATAATGACTTAAACTGCTTAGACTTAAAATAATAACATAACGCAAAGGAAAAATGATAAATAATTTACGCTAATTAAATAAGTGGCGCTTTACTCTTCCAGTTTTCCATACACTACTCTTGAACGATAAAAGTGGCTATTGAAAAGTTCTGGCAAATTGACTGATACGAATATACAGGCAATATATCAACGATGCTTCGAGTTTTCCTTAAACTAGTTTCGACCACCATAAAGCGAGATTTCGTTAAATTACTCGTAACTCCATCCTAAAACTAACCAGTCCAAAACCTAACCACCAAAAACTAACCATCTCAAACTATTCCCGAAATAAGGGAAGCCAAAAAACCGTTTAATCGGACGTCGATCAGTTTTCTAAAGTCCCTCACCGGTCGGAAAACATAACTATCAAACTTTCTCAGCATAACTCGGGCTCCGGGAACCGTAGTCAGGGGTGAACATATTTATATATTTACTAGCTGGTAACCGGCATGCTTTGCTATGCCTTTAATAAATAAATTGTTTCTCCCTGCGTGTCCTTTCCCATTCGTCCCGTTCCCCTTCCGCCTCCCCTTCCTCTCCCGTGTCCCCTTCCCCTCTTGCATTCCCACTCCGCCTCCTGTACCTTTCCTCTCCACACTCCACTCCACTCCCCCCTTCCCCCGTCCCGCAAAACCTCCTCCCGAGTTCCCCTCCACCCTCCCAGGTTCCACTTCCGCCTCCCTGGTTCCCCTCACCCTCCCTCACCCTCCCTCCCGCGAACCCCCTACCCGACTTCCCCCCCCCTCCGCATTCCATATATTCAGCCCCGGTACATTCAGTTTTCAAACAGCTCGCGTGCCACTAAATTTCATAATGCCAGAGCTCACCAGTAGTTTTATACAATCCTGACAATAACGAACACAAAAAAAAGAATTATCCAATTTGATGCAGTCGTTCGGAAGTTGTGCGCGTACATACAATTCGGCGATTGATTTTTATTTATATAAGATAGATAGATAGATTGATTTATTTCCACCCTAATGGACTTTTACATAAGACATCAGTCTGATATAAGTAGGTAATACAGTCGTGTTAACTATTTGTTGTATTGACAATAATATACGGAGCAAGTACAAGGCATTAATTTTTAAAATTAGTCAATTTGGGAGGCGGGAATGGGTACTGCCGCCCCGGGAACCTTTATTGGATAACCAACAAACACCTCTGCCATCCCCAAGTGGTTCGCTTCGTTTGGTGATTTAGCAGGGGTGCCCGAGTTCATGGGGTGAGGTTTGTCTATGTCTTGGATGCGGATGACCAGGACACACTGAACCCCAGATTCCTACCCACCCCTTAAACCCTTTTCCTTCCCAGAACTCCCGTCTCCTTCATTTCCTTAAAAATCTCTCCGCACAGCATCCCTAAAGATGACATAGGCCCTGAGGGAAATTATTTTCCTCCGTGCCTCCTGTGTGGAGCTCATGTAAAAAAACAAAAAGCCATGATGCAAAGCATAACGCTTGATTAATTAATTATTAATTGTTTTTGTGTTTAATTCGTAGAACTCCATTTTAATTTTTAGAAATTTAATTAAAATTAAATTTGATAATGTTATTATCGAGTTCTGCAAGTTTTTTGGTTAGTGTTTTAGTTACAGCTGTTTCGACGTGTAAGGTCATTTTCAAACTGTGGTGAAGCCACGTACGGACGACTTATTTATAAGATTTTAAATGTCAATTTTTGAAGGTGTCTAAGTTGATTTATTACCGGTTAAACCAATTTGTAGAGACACTAATTGAGATTGACAGAGTGCTAATGTGGGATTCGGAGTATTTCCCTTTGGTTTGCCTTGCACTAAGTGTAAGGGTTTTTTTAATTGATTTAGAGTGACGTTATTGCTATGACTCATTTAAGTGCATTATATTTTTTAGGTTTGGTAAACATACTAAGTAGTGGGGAGTAAATAATTTTCCTTACTTTATTAATTAGCGTTATGTTGCGGTCATTCGTTCGCAATCAATAAACGAACGAATGACCCCAACATAACGTAACGCTTGAGTTAATAACATGTAAAATTACACGGAAAACACACCTCAAATAAAAAATTAGATTGGCGAAACAGATAAATTACAAAATGTTAACAAAAACATGTTTCAATATGATATATTTCATCAAAATATTTGTGAAGAATTCTTTTAAATATGTCGAGAACATTCCAAAATCTATTACCAAAATTATGTAGTCGATTTTTAGACGACAGCCTGTGAGTTTGTTTTAAATTTGTGAACTCAAAAATTGCGAAAATATACATAAAAACACACTTTTTTTACTTGGTGCTTGCACTTTAACTCAATTATCTATTCGTTAGGGGTTCTTTTATTAAACTTACCCACCGAAACAAATTATCATCCAGTCACCAACATAAAGCTGACAAATGTATACATAATTTCACACGCCAAGTGATATCTACTCGCCTTGATGAAGACATATTGTGTCCTTCACTTATATTGGAAAAGTAACATGTCTTTTAATTATCCAAGAGCAGTTGTTTTTCATTTCTCTAATTGAAGGGATATTCATATCTCTTAATCGTCCTGGTAAAGATTTTTTTCTCAGAATAGAGAACTCCAGTACAATTTTTTAAAATTTTTTTTGTGAATAATGACCTTCTAACTTAAATAACTGCATTTTTATTTTTATTTTTAGAGTTAGTTTTAATAGTTAAAATAATTGTCAAAGTTTTAATTTTTCAAGACCCCCTGAAAACCACCGAAAATATGGTATATCGTGTGACGTCATCACTCCTGAAAAAATTGTATAGGACCGGGCAATCAGCTGATCAACTACCGCCATTTTGAATACAGTTGTTCGAAGTATTCTCCCTAGAAGAAGCATTACTATTTTTTTGTGCAGTAGTTTTTCAATATTTTAAATAATAGAGATAAACTAATAGAGATACCTCTATTTTTGATACTGAATTATTTAGGCTTATATTGTTTCAATAAACGCAATGACTAAATCTCTATAAACAGTATGAAATAAAAAATAACATGAAATGTTGTTAATACTGATGGCTTGTGCCCTACCTACATTTCAATTGATTTCAATACAATGTGATACAATGACTGGTGACGCGTGACGTCAGCACTAACCATTCAATCGTACCAACTTAACAGTGTATTTTAACGAGACGTTAAAAAATGCACTATTTAATAATTTTTTAAGAACTCTACGTTTAATATTATGAAATAAAACTTATATATTCAGAATCAGCGTTCACTGGTCTGAATGAACATATTTTTTTAAAGCAATAATATTTTTCACTGGAGTTCCATATTGTCTAGGAATTTCTTCCCATCCCTACTAAATATTTTACGGTCGATCAGTACCATTACGAGGCCAAGTACGCTGCGATTCTATATTCGTACATCCCTAATCCATACATGCATATTTAATGTGAATGCTAACATCTACACATTCATGCAAGCTTACGATTGCATACACTCACCAGTTTATAAATACATGCTCGTTTTCATACACCCCGTCCACCCACACTTACAGGACTCAAATGATAAAACACGCGGAAAACGTTTTCGTGAGAAAGTTTTATCCCATCCCTCCATGGTTATGGCAGCAGTGGCGTCTCGCTCGTACTTCAGGCTTTTAGGGGTTGAGGAAGTGCGTCCCTGTCTGGCAGACGCTCGCCGGAATACTCAGCCGTAGGCGAGTCGAGCTGGGAGCGATTTGCTCAGGGGGTGATCGTAGGTAGGAGTATAAATATATTTCACTAGGTTTATTTATTGAGTAAGCAAAACATGATTTATAAGCGCTTCTGACTTTTCCAACATTCAATATACTTCCTTTACCCATTGTTAAGTTTTGCAGAAAATTTTTAAGATGTATGAAAATTCGTTTACGATCCTACGAAATAAGACAGGATTGAAATTTATTGAATTTGTACCAATTTTAAACCCTTGGTTACCTTGCTCCCTTTCCTTCATGATTGATTGCTGAATTTTTTTTAGAACTTGTTAAGTAATGTGATAATTTTGTCTTTAAATCATTAACAATAACCTTTCTTGTTTAGTGGTGAATTCGATGGAAAAAAGTGATCGGTCAAGAGAGTTAAGGTGCCTATAGAAAGATTAAATGATCTCTCTTAAGGCGTCGCATCCGCGCTCAAAAAGAAGAAGATGGAGAGATATATAATTACGAATGTTAGAGGAGCGCGCTAATATTTAAAGCGATAAAATCGATGCCGAAAATTGTGAAAATGTTTAATAAAACACGACTCGTTTAAAATAGAGCAAAAATATCGTGGAAGGCGTCTCAAGTATCATTTGAAGAAACGAATTTTTTCACAACTATAACTTGTAAAATAACTGAAACGAACGTATTTAAAATAATTTTTGGAGCATACTTTGCGATTTTTTTCTATCGAGGGAATTTCATATAATTTGCGTTTCGGCATGGACGCGTCTAGATAATCTTAAATGATATCATACATTTTTTTAAGAGCGTAAAAACTTCAAATGTTTAAGAAATCGGTAGAAATTCGGGTAGCGGCGACTTAACCGGCATCTTCCGATCAGGCCCGCCACGCAACGGTGGGCATGTGCGTCCAACAGTCAGACCTGGAATAAACTCACTCCATGATCTCGGGAACCCCTCCTAAGTCACCAAACGTAGCGAAACATTGGGGGTGACTTACGGCAGAAACTGACAAAAAAGGCCTTGCTAAACAAGTGAAGTGTTTTCAAACTTTAAATCGAGTTATTGTATGCTTTCATATCATAATATAAGTTGGTTCGCCGTATATTATAACATCAACTGCATTTTTTGCACATATTCTACCGAAACACGTAACTTTTTGGGTAATAACAAAAAATAATTTCAGCCAGTAGTAAACAATACCACGCAATTTATTCGTACACCCCCATCAATTTAAACCCCACATGTGCCAGATATTCCCTAACCCTTTTAGGTAAAGGCTAAAGGGTCTACTGACCAAGGGATACCGAAAAACTACCCCAGCGCAGAAACGGAAAACATTGTAGAAAGGACACATTCAAAAGTTCACTGATATTCTATAAGTCGTATAAGTCATACAGTTTTTTGGTGAAAGTATTACGCTGAGCGCAGATGATTTTATATTTTGTAGATAGTTTTCCGAACTTCCTTTGTATAAATTCACGCAGTGTTGTAGAAAGGTCACAACTAAAAGGAATGTGCTATTTTTTAGAGCATAGCGGTGATAATATTTTATTGTTGTTTGCTGATTTGCCGAGCGATGTTAGGTTCTTGATGATAATTATTATAAGGGTATACTAGCCTATTTTACAAGACACTCCATATTTAGAACACGTAAATTGGGATATAGATATTAAATATTTATAGTTGTAGATAGAGAGACACCCTTTATCCAGTTCAAAGGGATGAGCTAATTTATTTGTTGAGTACGTACACCCCCGTGTCACGTGAAACCATTTATTTTTAGACGTGGGTAAAACAGTTTTATGTAATATTATTTTTGTAAGAAAATGTTTCAAGTATTTAATTAACTTGGTCAGGGAATGTTTTTTTTTAAAGAAACTTAAACATTCCCGGGTTACGAATAACCCGACAATATTTGAAAATCTCTTACTACCACCACAGTAAGTCGAAAATATTGCTTGAGTCGTGATGGAGGACTTTCTTTGAACATAAAAGGGATCGAAATGAAAACCTAGTCACCTTCAACGGAAGCAATCTTCCGAACAGGCCACCCATTGATATGCTAAAAACTAGGCGTACTGTACAGGGCCCGCAGATACTTTAATAGTACACAACTGCTAACCTTGTACAAATCACAAGTGCACCCCATGGTTGAATTTGGCAGCCATCTCTGGTCTGGAGCCCCAAAATACCTGAAAAAACCGACTCTGTGCAGAAACGGGCGGTCCGTCTGATAGATTCTATTAATTTAACAGACGGATTGCAATCTTTAGAGCACAGGCGTCGGGTGGGAATGCTATCCTTGTTCTACCGGTATTTCAATGGAAGATGCTCCGAGGAACTAGCGTCATTGATCCCTTCGGCACCGATGCTTAGTCAGGAAACATGCCAAACGCGTGCCCAACATATGTATACGGTTGACATTTGTCACATGAGAACGGGTCGCTTCTTCGACTCGTCCTTGTGTTCAACAGCTCAGCTGTGGAACGATTTGCCGGCCTTTGTGTTTCCTCCTTCCTACAACATGGGTCCCTTCAAGACCAATGTTCATTCCTTTCTCTCCTCAAAAAGACCCATATCACAGCATCTCGGATGACATAGACCCTGAGGCTTATTTTCCTCAGGGCCTTCTGTGTGGCGTTAATGTAAAAAAATATATCCGTCGCGTACTTTACTGGCGCTCTTTTTCACCTGTTTGAAATGTCCAGCCATCTAAAAATTATGAACATTTACTTCTTCTTCATTATATAAAAAAAACTATTGTGTTCGTGCACTAGGCCTTACTCGACGGCCTGATATATTTCCTAAGTTAGTATGGTTTTTAAAGAAAGCCAAACATTCCCGGATTACGATAATCTGAAAATATTTGAAAATCTCCTACTACCGACACACTAAGTGGAAATATTTCTGTTGTTGAGAAGGAGGACTTAGCCTGTCAAGGAATTGAACCCACGATGTCTAATATAGGTATCTTTAATTCCAAATATAAAAATAAATTAAAAAATATTTTTATTGCAAATTAATTAGTATATAGATTAAATATTTTAACCTAACTTACGAAAGGATAGCATTGCCTCCGATAGCACGGATTCAAAGCCCATAAATTATACTGATATATGTTTTTTCGTTTTATTTTTAGTGAAGTAAATTCAGTACGAAATTAAACACAGCGCTCCAGAAGTGGCAATAATTTATATCTTTTAGGTCCTGTGCGTCGTTTTTTTAGGCTTTCTCTCCTAATCCGTAGCCCTGTTTATTTAATCTAACGATTCTAACGGCCGTAAAGTAACGACGCGAAAGCTCGTAACGACTTTATAAACGGCGCTTTATATTCATTTGTTTATGAAACGTTAACTTATGTTTGTTTAACGGGAGGGCTGTTTGTTAATATTCTGTAGATTGTCTGGCAACAGGGCAACTAATGCGTCCATGTTTGTTGAACACGTGGGTCTGTTAACGAGGCGTGTTTATTTGTTAAGCGCGAATTAGTGATGTTGATGCAACTCCGAGGCAAGTGCGCTAATGAATGAAAACAAAAAGAGCGATGGCTCTGCTCCATAAAGGGTTATTACTCTGTTTATGCTGGTGTTTAAAAGGCACTGCACTGGCGCATTAATGTTCTCTCGAGAATTGCTGAATTTAACCTAAAACAAATATTAGGTCCTTACATATGAAATTGGCGTTTTGTATGGGAGGAACATAAAGTCGATTTTTTTTAAATATAATATATTTATTTAATCAAAGTATGTACCATTGCTATCTATGCACTTTTGCCATCTCATAGGTAGTTCATCGATCTCTTTACTAAAAAAACCATTCGGATGGGAATCAATAAAATCTTTGAAGGCGGTTTGGACTGCCCCATCGGAGTTGAATTTTTTCCCTTGCAAGAAGTTATCCAAATTTCGAAAAAATGGTAAACTGTTGGGGCAAGGTCCGGAGAGTACGGTGGATGTCCAATTGATGTCCTCTAATTTGGTAGCCGTCTATTGTGCAGTGTGTGGTCTAGCGTTGTCATGAAGCAGCAGTGGCCTACAGCTGGTTTAGCAGCTAGCTTTTCCATCATGGTTTGCAGTTGCTGACAATAGACATCTGCCGTAATTGTCTGGCCAGATTTAAGAAAGCTGTAGTGAATGACACAAAAAAAACACAACACAACACAACACAACAGTGTTTTCTTTTGCGGCACCGTCGCCATACACATCATTAATCCTTCGAGCCGTTTCTGCAGCACTGTTGCCACGATGGAACTCGTACTCCTAGTTTTCAAGTTTTCCATTTTGTAAACTAAGTGACGCAAAGAAAAAAAACAATTAAGGAAAAAACAAATGAATTATAATTTTCGAAACACAAATTCATGAGTAAATAGCTGTATAAATTTGAATTTGGAATTCATAACCAAAGATAAGATATTTTAGATCAAAGTTGCCAGTACGGCAAAACGCCAATTTCATATGTAAGGACCTAATATTTACAGATTAATTCACAGAAATATTATATCCTTTTTATTTGAGTTATAATTAAGGATAGCATTAACTAAATTTGAAAAGCTATATATATCTACTTCCCCTCCAATTTCATTCTTACCTGGAAACATTGTTGCCGAAATTTTTTAAAAAGATCACCTTATTTGTATCAAGTAAACATTATCATAACATATCGTATATCTTACAACTTCTCGACAAAACTGCATCAACCCATAAATAAGAAGGAAAAATAAGGAAAGACTTACAAGGGTATTTAACTGCCTAAACAATAATATTAATGATAATAAGTATTTATTCCGGTATGTGAGAGGAGAGTGAAGTTCCACACATTTCATTAATATAGTATTATAAAATACCGCTGTATTATAAAATATATTATAACTACATGTAACCTAAGTTATTTATTTATTATAAGAACTTTGTACATTGTAGAGATATTTGTGTTATTTCATACGCAATGCTAGGGATGTCCCTGTGTTATGTTAACTACATATATGAATTTCTTTACCGCTTTTGCAATATATCTATTTTAGTTTAATGAAAATAATTCAAAGGGTCCTGGTTTCGAGTCCCAGGGGAGCTTCGATCAATAAAGGTCATTCGATCGATAGGGAGCCAATATATTTTTCTGATTTTTCTGTCTCCAGATTTTCGATTGAGTTTCGCTAATATTTTTTTAAAGATTTTCACGGCCAAAAGCATTTTCGTTATTTGTTTTTGGGGTGTTATGCCGTGTTGCGCTACCTCCTTCTTTAGCCAACGTTTCGGACATCGTTGCAGGGTCCATCAAATAATTGGCTAATTTATATAGCGCCGTTTTCGTGGAAAATCACCTCAAGGGCGCTAAATCATCATGCAATGCCGGATCTGCCCTGATGGGCATCATCAGGGCAGATCCGGCAGATCCGGTAGATGTGTGTGAAGGAGGTAGCGCAACACGACATAACACCCCAAAAACAAATAACGAAAATTCGCTAATATTGTCTTCATTTAATTAAATATCATAATTTGAGATTTTACTCATGAAGTTAAAAATAAAAATAAACTTTTATTTTATTTATTAAAAGTTTAAAAAAAAATATATATATATATATATATATATATATTCATCCTATACTTGCAGAAAAGTCAATAGATAGCATTTAGTTCGAGTTGAATCTTGCAATGCTATAAAGATAGCAGATAATAGATTATCTTCGTTAAGAAAATGAAGAAAATCTTGGTAGTTCTTAGTCGAAGTATGATACAGCTAAAAGTGACCGAATTTGATATTGAAGCCAATATCTTTTTTCTGATTTTTTCTGTCTCTTGATTTTCGATTGAGTTTCGCTAGTATTGTCTTTATTTAATTTAAAAGAAAATAAATCTCTTTGCATACACCACTATTCAAAACTAATAATACACATGGTTTACGTTTATCCTGACAAAGAAACCATTGGCTTCAAAATGATTATTTCGATTAAATAGTACACAAGTTGATCAATTTTCATTAAATTAAATAATGCCGTAAAATGGGTTTGCGATTATTAAAAAAAATATATTTTTCTGTTCATTACCAAAAAGGTATAATAATGGTTTTATTAATCTATTTTCATACAAACAACTTACTTTCTTACTTATTTTACTTCAACACTATTGTTTCTACTCGTTTCTTTCTTGTTTCTATATTTTCGAAATGTTTTCCTTTTAGAATTTCTCATTTCAATGTAGAGGATAGGAGTAGGTACAACTATTTTCTTGAGGTGTTTAAAAATGAATTGATTAATGCTTTTAAATTTTGGAAGCTGAAATAGATAGATTATACGTATAGGAACCTTTATCGTGTATCATGTAGTATGTGCGTCGTTTTGGGTTCGATCAGTTGTTATTTTAGTTTCTTTTTCATTCGAAAAACCCGCACCTAACTTCTTTTAGCTGCACTGCACTTCTGCTTAGTATGGTATTAGACTAGTATAAAGTTAGAACGACTTCCGTATATCTATTATTATTATTGTAGTTAAAATAAGTGACTAAAAATTACCCAGCAGGGTTGGAAGAAGGTTGGAAGCTTCCATCCACTAGTGCTGTAATCATTTAATCCCAAAATGGCGTATAATTTACCGAGTCTAGAGCAGAGGCAGCCAAGCTGAGGTAATTTGAGGAGTTTTCAATAACATGTAAACTGAAGGAAAAAAAAACTTAATACGTCACGATTCAAAACACATTCAGACATTTTTTTCTAGCATGTTGTTATACTCAGTTTTGTAAGATTTACAAAAAGTACAACTATAAAAAGAATCTGAATAAAAAAAGAGAACTTTTTTTCCATTTTTCCACTAGAAGAGTGATTTACTAGGTCTAGCAAGAAAATTAGTAATTAGGTCTATGAAACATTAAGAAATTTAGAAAAGCAATGTATTTTTCATCGTTTTCCTATAAAACAGAGTTTTATTTCTGTATCTTTTGGTGAAATGCTGATTAAATAGTGTAGATTCTGGATACAGATAAACAATCCGCTAGACTTTTTTGCGTTTGTCATAACATCTCTTTGTTTAACAATATTCCTTACGATAGTTTTCTGTAAGACTTAATTCTCCTTAATAAGACTAATTAAAATTAATAATTATATCTCGACCTAGTATCATTCTTGTGTTAAATTTTAACAAACCCGAACCTCACAATTTAAATTAAGATTCACCTACCTGCCCGATTCAGACAAAAACACTAGAAGTAATGCATAGGTAAAAGTATAAATGTGTGTTTCCCTTTTTTAAACCTTAACTCCACTAAGGATACCCCGAGAAAAATGATTTCCCTAAGGGCATTGTCATCTTTGCGAATGCTGTGTGGAGGGTATTTTTGTGGAAAGGAGAGGGTGAACCTAGGTCCATGTTGTAAGAAGGAGGAAACAAAGAGGGCGACAAATAATACCAAATACGCGACATAGAAACGACCCGTTCTGTGTAACAAATGTCAACTGCATAAAAATGTTGGACGAGCATTTGGCGTGTTTCCTGGCTGTACCGAAGGAATCAATGTTGCTTGTTCCTCGGAGCATCTTCCATTGAAATACCGTTGGAAAAAGGACACCATTCCTACCCGACGACTGTTATAAAGAATGTAATATTAAGACATGAGAATCTATCAAACGGACCGCCCGTTTCTGCACGAGGGTTCGAGAGTTGAGAGTTGGTTGACTAAATACATACCATAATCATAATTACAGCCTCGTAAACCTAGTTAGTTCAAAAAGCTTTCTTGAAAATGGAAAAAATGCAGACTCTGTATTAGTAAAATTAACCCTGAAATACACACGCCAATTGGAGAATTACATTCGTTTTTAAGACCACCCTTCAGAATTGAAACGTTGCTTGAAATAGCCTTATGGGGATATTATACACTTCAACCACATTGATGCGATTTGGTTGAACGGCGTATAATTGAAAGGGTGTGCTGTTTGCACGTACTTTTCAGAAGTGGACCATTGAATCACATTGCTGTCATAGAGTTAAGAATGTCTTCGAAACAGGTCGTGCGCGCGGGAATTATATCCCTCTGATTTAATGTTCCACAGGCTTGGATAGTTCTTAAAGTGCTCTAAGAACAGAGGCGTATGATCTTCCCCCCATTTAAAAACCATTTTCTATGTTGACAACTCACTACAAATAAACAGTCACAGTTTGACACTTCCATATGCGCGCACAGTGCTGAATGGACAACAGAACCAATCGCATTGAAAATATTGAACAAGCTCAATATTTTCAATATGGTCGAAAGATGACGCGCAATGACATCGAAACATTCAATTTCTTGTTTACACGGTGCAATTTGGTTGCTTCAACCAAATTGCGAGGCAGAATTGAAGTGTATAATATGCCCTTTAGACATTTTTGGTGACTAGATTTGAATAGCCAGGTACTTCCTCACCTACCTTTTCCCCATCTCCTTTCCTTCCCCACTTACCATCAGCCTCACAGCATATCCCAATAAGGAACTCCAGTGAAAAATATTATGGCTTTAAAAAAATATGTTCATATAGACCAAGAAACGCTGATTCTGAATATATAAGTTTTATTTCATAATATTAAATGCAGAGTTTTTAATAAATTATTAAAAAGTGCATTTTTAAACCTCTTCGGAAAACACAGCGTTAAGTTGGCATTACTGAAATGGTTAACCGTGACGTCACAGTTAACCTGTCACCTGTGTATTGTATTGTATTGACATTTGAAATGACTTGAAGTGCACACGTACCTATGCAATTCAACATTTCGTGTTTTTGGTTTATTTTCATACTGTTTATAGAGATTTAGATAAATAATAGTTATTGTGTTTATTGAAACATAATTTAGGCCCTCAACAATTTACGAAAAGGGCTATATTTGCGGACAATCTGCAATAAATGTTGTCTATTTGAGGTTAAAGTCGTGTCATATTTTGATGTTTGTTTTTATGTATTTTCAAATTGTTTTTAGTATAGGGCTTTTTATACAAGTTGTTACACACTCGTCATGATCAGTGTATTATAAATACCAGTGTTTCTGTATGTATTATACATAAAACAATGTACCTACAAAGTAACACCTGACACAAAACACGATGTCACATGTATTTGCAATGAAAGAGATGATTTATTGTTTTTATATTGCACTTTGATTAAATACAATAACAGTAGCGGTGAAATGTGGACATTTTACCAATGTTTTTCTATATTAAAAGCAGTTAATCTTGAATAAAAAACACACCTCACACCTAAAAGTCATTATCCGCCATGATTATTCTGAGTTCTTCACAGTGTTGCCAACAGTTAGAAGTGAAATTTCCCTAGAATTTCACATTTACGCAATTACCTACGTAGCCACCTGATTGTGTAACACTAATCCTGTTATATGTTAATTAATATGATAATTAATTGGAAAGATATCGGAACTTGGTAAATATACTAATAATACCGTGATTTTCCAAATAAAACACTTTTTGCTACGTGAAGTAATAATTTAAAAGTACGAATACACTCACCACTGAATTAGAAACTGAATTCCAAATTAAAAAAAAAACACTTTGCAAAATAAAAATCATAAGCAACCCGCCGCTCATTTGTACCAAGCGTGGTATTTTGAAGACCCCCCCCCCCCGAACGTGTCACGTAGTATGGGTACGTTCCCTAATATCATTTTGAGTTGTCAGTGTTAAAAATAACATGGCATGTAAGTACATGAAAAATAATTAAGATTCATAGGAATTCCAAAAAATATATATACGTATATATGTATATAAATAATACCAGTAATACTGTCATATGTAATAAAAATTTTGCCAGAGTTCGAAATTTCCCTAGATTTTGTCCTGATTTCCCTTATCCCTAAAAAATATTTTTCTCCCCTAGATCTAGGGAAATTTCCCTCGACATAACATCACTGATTCAAAATGACAACTTAAAAAGTAAAAAAATTAGACCACCATAGATACGGTGCGTTTCTGGGGGTCTTTAAAAATTAAAACTTTGACAATTATTTTAACTATTAAAACTAACTATAAAAATAAAAATAAAAATGCAGTTATTTAAGTTTGAAGGTGATTTGCAAAAAAAATGCAGTTATTTAAGTTTGAAGGTGATTGTTTTTGGTGATTCATTAAAAAAAATAAAAAAATTGGACTGGAGTTCTCTATTGGGAATGCCATAGCCTCAAAGGCTCCAGGCGTTTGGGAGCAGTTGGGACTAAAATGTAGGTTCTTTCAAGCTTGACACATCAGATTCAATTTCAAAAATGATATTTAAATTCAAAACAAATCCGGGTTCATTGAACCAGAGACAATCACTCACAGAGTGACAGACCAGAGACCGAAATAAAATAATTATGTGTGATTATTATGATTATCCATCCATTGTTAAGTTGATACGCTTCAGTAAAATGTTGTGAACCTCTGGTACAGAGTATAGATTGAAATATAGAAGCGTGGGAATAGAGTAGCTGTAGCACGCATACATATATATGTAGGCGGTGTGTCGGTGTAGCCCGGTACAGCGGAAACTTCCCCTGTCATTAAGAGCTGGTCGATTAAACTAAATTTATGGTTGATCGCGTCTACAAATTTTCAATCCCAGCTAAAACATGGAAATTGAGCTCGGCAATGATGAAGTTCCTACGGACGGAATCGTTTCTCAATATCGTTTTGGTGATTCTTTAAGGTTTTTTATTTCCTTTAGAGGGTTAACTGGTTTAATCATCGCCACCCTTAGTGACCTCAAATAATTGTATGACTTAATTTAGCTTTTGTGAATTTTTGACCCTTTCAAAATTGGATAATTCTCTAAAAAATCCTGTAAAATGTTAATATGCACCTTTTACTTTTTTTTTTACATATTCACTTCACATAGGAAGTCTCCAGGAAGATGATTTCCCTCAGGGTCAATTATATCTTTGGTGATGCCGTGTGCATTTTTGGAGTGAAAAAATCTTTAACAACATTGTGATTTGAAACTCATGAAACGAAAAAAGTGACACCAAATAGAGACAAACACATACTTCATTCAGGATTTAGCCTGCGAAAGAATGAGATAACATAATCGGTCTCCTCTTTGTGCGGTGCTTCGTAGCCTCCCCACTCTTGTCTACTTTAGTTTTTTGAAGGTTTCACTTCTACCGCGTGTGAATTGCACACTCTGATTTTTTATAAAGAAATGAAGGAGAAGAAGTTCTGGGAAGAAAATGTTTGAAGTATGGGTAGGAATCTGGGGGCAAGTGTGTTCAGAAGTGGCTAACGTAAGAATCAACCGGCCCCCACGATACGATCCGCCACGCACTAGGTTGGCAGACGCACCCATATGACCTAGACAAACCTCACCCCATAAGCCCGGATACCCCTGCTCATCCACCACATATAGCAAACCATTTGGGGTGACCGATGGCAGAGGTATAAGTTATCAAGTGAGTGGTTCGCGGGGCGGTAGTAAACACACCCGCCTCCCAAATGAATACATGCAAATATTGCAAGATATTCCACCTGGAGGTGATGATTTATGTGTCTGATTAATAAAGCAATGACCTCGCAAGGTCAAGGAGAAGGGATGGAAACCGCGATGATGATCATTCACTGGTAAAGAAAAAAAACAAGTAATATGCAATTATTTTTGACACAAAAATACAACACATTTGAATAAAATAATATTATTTTTGTTAGGAATTTCTTCTTCAATAATAATTGTAAAATTACTGAAGAAGGAGATAATATAGATAATATTTTGATGATTTGTATAGCGTCGTTTTTGTGAAAAATCACCTCAAGGGCGCTGACTTATGAATCTAAACAAAATATTAAGAATTAAAGAATAAGAAAAGGAAAAATGAAAACGATCGCAACCGGGACCCAGCGTCTTAACCGGCTATTGGGACCTATATTTCTTCTGTAATTTTAAATTATTATCCTCAACTTATTTTCTCCAAATTTTTATTTGTAACCTAGTAAGTTTATTGGATAATCATATGAAATTTTATTCATGATGGATACCTGTTGACTTTTTTAGTAATTAAAATAATTATCTTTTCTAAACAGCTATTTTAATTTTCGCAAAAAATTATTACTATGGCGTTTTTCAATCCCCTAATAATTTTAATTAACACTAGTAATTAAGTCCCCACAATTTTTTATTTCGCTATCTCTGGATTTAACCAGAGCTTAAAGCTAATATTTTATTTGTTTACTCCCACTATATTCAGAATGTTGATCAATCTGTAACCCTTTTCTTGTATATATTGTAATTTCATAAATATAATAAAATTATTCACCCATATAGATGTGTGGGTAGTGCGTAGTCTTATTTCGTATTTATTTTTATTTTCAGATATATTCTCAGAATCAAATTAAATATAAAAAAAAACTTACACCCTTATTTCCACAAATCCCCCCACATCTCCCACATTACCTTACACCTTCTATAAAGAAATATTTTTGTTTATTCCTGTGTGCAAATTCATATTATTTCATCTTTATCCATTTCATTCTTTCATTCTTGACAGTTTATCTCACATATCTGAACCCCTTGACAGTATTATAGTTCAAGACAACTTACTGTAAAGAGTGAAAGATACGTTCAGTATCGCCCTGATACAAGACTACCATTCCGAATAGCAACTTTGCCTGAAAAGGCTTTTCTCGTATTTGGTGACCAGATCTCAATAGCCAGGTACTTCCCCATTTTTATCTTCCCCATCCTCTTCCCCTCCCCATTAAGTTCATCCTCACGTTGTACCAAAATTGGGGTCGCTATAGTCTCACTGTATCCAGGCTCTTTGGAGAAGTTGGGACTCTTGTGCGATACTCGCACGAAAAAAAAAGTTAATTCCATATTTTTCTATTTTGAACGACTTCCCTGTTCTAAATCAAAATCTTTTTTTAATAAAACTCGAATTTTCTTTGAATTTAAGAGTAATTTTCAATTTTGTTTGTGTGGAGGATTCAGACAAGCTATAAATAAGGTAAGTACATCACCACCTATAATATAATAATTTGACCAAAAATTATTTATTTTTATTTCAATTGCCTTCTTCAAAATCGGAATCATAATACCCCGCAATTTTTCACATTTTTCACAATTTCACAAATTTGTGTGCTCTAGTGAAAATATAAGATATTACGTGTGATGTACATAAGCTTTGACATTTTGAAATTTTAACGGCCTTTAAATATATCAATTGGATGGTATAGATTATAGATCAACGAATATGTTTTTAGACTATTATGTTATTTCATAATTAGCTATGGATATTGGATTTTGCATTTAACTATACAAATATAACCTCATCGTGATACAGTTTTCCGTAATAACATATTATTCCGTCGCTAGAAAATAAAAACAATGTTTTAAACATTCATTTGAATTGAATTAATATGATTAAACTCGAAGAACACCCAGCTGGGTCCAAAATACAAAAATAGTTACAATGGATTCAGCTAGTATTTTTAAAACTAAGTTCATCGTTGAATGTGAAGAAGTGTTATCACTTCTTATGGTTATCCATTGGCTTAGAATAAATAATGTAATACAAGTATTGCCTTCCACACAAATATGAATGGACACAAATTTTCCATTTAGCCCAACCGGCCAGTTTTCCTCACTTACACTCGCCTAAAATTTTATATTTGCACCACTTTTGAATTTTGAAAACATAGGCTCAAATTACGTAAATATGTGGCACATACAAGGCACTTCTTGTGTTTTGTCTTATTCTTTATTTATTACCATAGAAAATCATTTAAATTTGAAGATTACTACAATCGATTACATGCCTTTGAAGGTACTTACATAAAAATTACACTTCCTAGCTCAAGTACCTTTTTTATATCGTTTAATATTAAGCCATAAATGTTTAATACTCGTACCCTCAAAAATTGCTCTGGCAGTTCTGTGTTCCATCCAATTATTTTGGCTGAATAACCCAGTATTTCGACGTTGTTTCCGATGTTTTTCATATGTGCGTGGTAGGTTTTATGGTTGGGTTGTATGTTGTTAGCATTGTAAGCGGATATGAAAAGCCCACTGTTTATAGGCTATATTAGGGCAATCACTACTTTAGTAGAACATTATCATTAAAGTACGTTAGCATCGCTATGATTTACTAGCAAGAATACAATGGAACTTCATCATTCAGGATTGTTTAATCAATAATATTCTTTCTTTGTCCGTTGAATTCTTTTGTTCATTGTTGTTTTTAAACTTATAATGAAATGGTTAAACCACGATATCACTTGAATCCGTGTGTACAGTACGTCTACTTAATTGACTGAGTCCTTTTTTAACTTGACCGTTCTGAGTTTCACCTGTCTATAAATTTGTTTGTTTCTACGTTACGTTTCCATTTCAAGAAGGTTGCAATTTATTTATTAACACCGTGAAGGCTTATACATGTATACATTATTATAAGAAAGTTGTTCAAGAGTGCGATAATAAGTGAATACATATTACACAATATAATGAACACAATTTGAAAGATATAGGAACAATTCAAGAGTAGTAAATGTAGTTTAATTATTATGTAAAGTTGTACAGAAGAGTTCAAAGTGTAAGAGTAAAAAAAAGTAGGGGAGACCTGTTCAAAACCGTAAACCTAAGATAGAAGCCTGTAGTTTAGTAAATTAAAATAAAATTCGTTTTACAATAATTATTTTTATTCATGAATTTACTAAGGAACAACGTACAAAAGAAACATGTCAGAAAATCTTAGTCATAAATGTATGTAAAATTTTAGATTTTGCCCCGTGGGGTGGGTGACTGTACACCGGGCTTGTATTGTGTAAAATGCTGGCTTAAAATGGCCTAGGCCTTTTGTCGTAGATAAAGTCAAATCTTGACTGTTTCTGTATTTATTGACATGGTCTTGTAATGTGTATTTCGGCACTCCGTGGGTTTCTGCTGCCTTTAAGTATCCCATTGCTCCTTCAACAACACTCAAAATTGCTGTCCTAATTTTTTCTGAATCCCAGTCTTATCTCGTAGTTTTTCTTTGGTATTTACGTGGCTTGTTCGTAACACGTGTAAACAAACAAAAAAAAACGTAATGAAAATATTCCGGGTCAACTTATACTGGCCGGTTTTACCCTATACGGTTGTTCCCCGAGAGAAAAATACATACATTAAAGTTAAAAATGTTACGAAAATCACCCAAAAGTTATACGTAAAAAAAGGTAAAATATACATATGATTTTAGATTTTCACGGCCAAGTATTTTTGTTATTTGTTTTTGGGGTGTTATGCAGTGTTGCGCTACCTCCTCCTTTAGCCAATGTTTCGGACAGCGTTACAGTGTCCATCATCAGGGTAGATGTGTCATCATCAGGGCAGATGTATCATCGTCGCTACAGTGTCCATCATCAGGGCAGATGTGATGCACATAATGATGTAACGCTGTCCGAAACGTTGGCTAAAGGAGGAGGTAGCGCAACACGGCCTGACACCCCAAAAACAATTAACAAAAATAAAATATACATATTTATAGTATTTGACATATCACTCACCTGCAAATTATAATAACTTCACCAATAAATCAATTCAACATTCGTAAAAATTACTTGTACATCAGGATACCGAAAAACTTCAAACATGTGGTATCTCGCCAGCGAGCAGACACGGGGCGGTGTACGTGGCGGGAATATTAAAAGTAATAAAGCTTTTTTAGAGTTATACGGTTTTACCCCGGTATACGGTTTTGTACAGGTCTCCCCGACTTAGGGTACTATTAAAGTAGTTAAAGAGCAACGTGTAGTAACTTTGTTGATATTATTATAAACGTAAATAGATTAGTTTGTAATTACGGCCGTTCGGATTTTTTACGGAACATCGCTAAATTAATGCGGCGGTAAGAGGTTCACATGAAAAAGTATGAAAGATACTCTTATTTAGAGTAGGTAAAATATGAATATATAGTAACATCATCATGGAAATATGTACAGTACAAATGAGTTTGATATAAGTAAGCATATAATATAATAGAGAGCATTTTTTATTATAAATTTGGTTTTCACCCATTAGGGATGATCTTAGCCAAATAAAGTTGTTTTTAAATAGTTACTATAGTTTTATTGACGAAACAGACTTATTTGAGTAAACTGAGTAAAACTAAATTGAGTAAACAAGCATTCTCGTGATTCTACAAGAGTGACTAACATTTACAACACGTTCAGCAGTTCGCGTTTAATAGTAGATATCTAAACTCAAAGTTATAAAGTAGAAACCTATCAACAATAATGAGTGTTATTCGCCATTAAAGATAACAGCAATTTTTTCAAAATAACGGTTATATGGAAAAAGGCAAATTTGTATTTACAAATTCCTCAAATGAAAGTACACAAATACGCATATGCTTATAGAAGAGCGTCTTAAAATAATCAGTAGAGAGCTGGTAATAGTACTCGTTGGATGAGGTTGAGGAATGATTCGGTTTTCAAACGTCGCGCGTCGTGTGTATTTGGACGTCGTGAATATTATGTAGGTACATATTAAAAAAACAATGAATGTACTAATAAAAAAAACTTTTAAAAAGGCGATACTGATTGTAACTCCAAGTCTAGTCGATGTAAATTAATGATTTTTTTTATTAGGAATGAAATATTTTCTATATAAATCTAACCTTTCTCGCAGTGTAATTCAGTACAGTCGACTTACTGGTTGAACTAAAATTTTGTCTGTATGACTAGTGCAGAATCCATCGAAGCCAGAATCAGGTTAACCTCTCAGATATAATAGTACACGACTGCCGACCCTATACAAATGCTGACACTGTTAAATTTGGCAGTCACCTCTGGTCTGGAGCCCAAAATACCTGAAAAAATCCTTAACTCTGTGCAGAAATGGGCGGTCCGTTTGATAGATTGCCCTATTTTAACAAGCGGATAGTTCTCTTTAAAGCACAGGCGCAAGGTATATATGCTATCCAAAAACCATGCTCCTTTCCATTTCTATCGTCAAAAAGACCCTCCACCAGCATCTTCAAAGATAACATAGCCCCTGAAGGAAATTACTTTCCTCAGGACCTCCTGTGTGAAGTTAGTATAAAAAATAGATCAGATATTCTGAATTATTGACAAATTAGTTCCAATTTCCAATCAAAATAATTTTCTCTTAAAATATTATATACAGGGTGTTAAGGGACGTACTTGACTTACTTTAACCAGTGATTCCTGACATTATTTGGAGTAAAAAATGTAAATGAAATTTTGGTCTCCGGTGACTTTTTTTGACAACTTTTTTTTTTTTTTCAAAATTTTTTTCTTCAAAATCAAACAAAAAAAAATTTCTTCCGCACTTCGTCACTGGTCATTCAGCCGAGAATCCGACCAACCCCTTACCCCGCCTCTAACTGTCCAAAACCTACCATTTTTGTATGTTTTTGTAGAAAAAATAAATAAAAAAAACATCAAAAATGTCACCGGAGACCAAAATTTCATTTACATTCTGTACTCCAAATAGTTTCAGGAATCACTGGTTAAAGTAAGTCAAGTACGTCCCTTAACACCCTGTATGGGTAGATTCTTTATGGCTTGTCTAAATTATTCACACAATTAGTTTCAATTTTGAAAATGATACTTAAATCAAGGCACATTCGAGTTCATTGAACCAGAGTTACACAAAAGTTACAAATAACGGAAATAAACATTTTTGATGATAGTAAATATTTTTTTTTTTCTTAAAATAATATATATTATTTATTCCAGAATTTTGCCTTCACGGTAAAACTCTAATTTTCGCGAAACTGGGATAATTTACCTGGAGTTCCGTTCATATTTTTATGGATCTCACGGAAAAAAAAAACTTCTGTCTGAGAGTTAAGATGAAAATTGAATTTCCTGAAAATGTGTTTAAATTTGTTAGCGCGAACAGGATACGCTCTGAATATTTTTATTCTCAGGGCAAATTTTCCTAAATGGGAAAAAGCCGCCATTGTTTTCGTGTCCCCTCAACGAGTGCAGACAGAAGTTATTCGGGCTTAAATTCCAGTTATGAAAATATACCTCTTCCCTTTAATCGGCGCTTTTTAGTTTTATTTGGTTTCTTCCTCTTTCCCTGGGGATTGCGTTTCCTTCTCTCCTCGCCTCACCTCGCCTTTCCTCTCGCCGGCTCGCAGGATAAGTACATTTTATAATTGATTTGGGATTTGCATACTTTGTTTGCGTTGTCTCCAGAGTTTTTGAGTCAAGGGAAATATTCTCAGCTGGAATCTGAAAAACAAAGGGATTATCTGGAATTGGAACTGGAAAGGGGAAACAAAAATAATAATCCCAGTGACAGCTGAAAACCACACTGGAAATGTAGAAATACTCAGGAAAACGGATAATAATTATTAATGTCAGTTAAAATCATTTAATAAAATTTACATGATTCGACTCACACTTTCCAGGAATACGCTGAATTTATTCACAAGCTAACTAACCATCTCACCGTTTCTCCGAAGGGGTAGACGGAGAAGATATACACGACATAAATCCGTTTTTTTACATACTCTTTGTGTCTTTCACGTTTACGCGTCGTCTTTTACATACCATCTTTTATTGACGGAACGGGTTGTTTTACAGAATTAAATAAAGCCCATCATAAAATAATAACAGAGCTTGAATAGAACTTACACAGAACTTGAATTTTATCTTTGAAATATGATGAATTGTTCAAATTCCATGATACAGTATACAATAATGCTTTATACTTACATATTCCTACGCGTTATACATAAAACGTACTGTAAATTACAGTACGTTGTAATAAGTTGTAATTATCACGTTATTAAAAATTTCATATGTATAAAATGTGATTAAATAGAAAGTAATAAGTTAAAATAATAAATAAATTTTAACAGCTGTCCTGTAAGAATATGTATACTATAAGTTAAATGAAGTGTGATTTCCATGTAATTTCATACGTGTTAACACATCGTCACTTCATTTGGATAGGGTTCTAACTGACATTTTTTTCAAAAATTACCTTTGAATGCCAAAGCATTTCTTTTGCTTATTTCTATAACCAAAATAATTTTCAGAACCATCTGTGTTGTATCTTCGTAGATATAAGTATGACAAAGTTCTAACTTCAAGCTTTTTCAATAATAATTCATTTCACAAGGTTCTAACATCACTTACACTCTCTATTTTGTTTGTATCTGACAGTTGATCTTAAATACGAGGCACATTATGGTACGTCATTTCATTTGGATAGGGTTCTAACTACGTCTTAACATTTTCTAAGGTTTCTAAGTTTCCAAAGACGAATTTTCGAAATCTATGTAAGAATTTTAATTTATGTATTTTAGTTTATTGTATTTTAATGGAAATTATTTTAATAGGGCTTGGCCTTAGCTAGAAATAGCATTAGGGTAATGTAATTAGAACCTTGTGCAATGAATTATTATGTTCTAGCTGGTTGCACAGGGTTCTATTTGTATGTTTAGGTATGTCCTAAAAGGGTAAGTTTACGCCCTCTTTAAATACTTTCATTAAAAATATGTTCAATTAAAATACTTTACACAAGGTTCAACATCAAAATCGGAAATTTGTAAACAGATAATGAGAAATCATTTTTGCAAACTTTGACACCTCATATCTCAGAACCAGGTGAAGCGAAGTTAGAACCCTATCCAAATGAAGTGACGACATGTAACTCAAGCGTAACTAACTGTTTTGTTTTCTAGTTAAGTTTCAAACCAATTATGGATTAAAAATAGTGATAATTATTATCAACAAGTTTATTCGTTTAAACCAAAGATGGAGCCAGTAATTCCAGGTGTCGCTGTTGTGTGATCATTTTTTGAACTTCCTCCCTTCTCAATATACAAAGGAATTTAACTATAAAAAGCCCACGCTCTCTAATTAAACTTGCATTGAAAACATAAAGTATTGATTGAACCTTTGTCCGTTGAGTGGGGAATAAGTTATGTGTCGGTAACTTGTAACTTTAAAAACAAAGCAATAAAAACATTGGATTTAATTTCTCAAAGAGTGCTTTATTTAAAAAACAACACAACAACTTCTTCTTCTGTTAAGTCCTAAATTTTTTACAGTAACTTATTTTATAAATCAATAAGATGACTCTAAAATTGTCACTAGAACAAATAGTTAAAACAATTGTACTGGTTTTATATATTTCTATTAAAAACCACAAAAAAAATATTACATGTAAATTCAATCAATAAATATATGAGATTTTTTAAGATGCAACCTGTTTTTCAAGTCCTTAGATGATGAAATACTTTTTTTTTTTTTTTTTGTGTGGATATTTTGTAATTGATACATATTGATATTTTGATATACAGGGTGACCGGGGGCGTATTTACAATCCCTACCGCGTTTCAGTCGCGCTACCGACAATTTACATTTTCAATATCAATATTTAAATATTTAGAAATAAAACAATTAATTTCTAGTATACACATCGGAAAGATTATTTTATCTAGATTTAAGAACAATTTTTGTTTTTGCAAAGTGATAAAAAATTATTAATATAGAGGTGTATTTACAAAGTACGGGAATAATATCAAAATTTAAATATTTAGAAATAAAATTATTAATTTCTAATATACACATCAGAAAGACTTTAGAAGAGATTTTAGAACAAATTTTGTTTTTGCAATGTGATAAAAAATAACCAATATATAGGTATATTTAAAATGTAAATTGTCGCTACCGCGACTGAATCGGTATAGGTTTTGTAAATACGCGTCCGGGGGTAAAGTGCATTAACTTTGAGGTGATTCTACATAATGGTAGGAGTAAAAAGATTAAAAACTTTTACAAAAAGACGTACCTACTAAAAATCCTTAGTGTGAGGTACGATGTTACTTGCTGAGAGCCTGCCGGGCGTCCGACTCGACTATGATTGGCCCGTTTCGTAACAGCGGAAAATAATAAATCTGGCCGCACACGCCCGACTAATTTTATCTTTTTACCTCAAAACTACCCCTAAGAGTTAGAATTTCGAAAAAAGTTATTTTTCTTCTTTACTTGTACTATCATGTAGAATCACTTCCCGAAGTTAATGCACTTTACCCCCGGACACCGTATATTTTGGATATTTGTTTTGTGTGGATATTATTTGCAAAACATTTTTACAAAAACTATTATAGTTGATGAATGTAAGTAAGTCTAAAGTCATGGCGTTTTAAAGAGAGAGTACATCACAACTATATTGCGCACGTAAATAGTGTGCAATATAGTTGTGAATGATGAATTCTTGGAGCATGCTATATAGCCATTGCTATTCTCTTTTCTCGGGTAAACAGGTTGCGACATACAATGAAACTCGGGGAATAGATAACAAGTGTTTATTGTACATTTCTTATGGGGTTAATACACAACAAGGAATACGGTTTAAGACCTAAGGATCGGCTTAAGGAACCGGATCTTGAAGCTTGACTCGAATGGCTCAGGGAGAAAGAATAAGTAAACCTGTATCGTAGGGCGGGCGGGATCAGGAGGCAGCGGAGGCCTAACAAGGCAGGCTGGCTCGACCGGGGGGTCCGTGCTCTTCAGGAGGGTCAGGAGGCAGCGGAGGCCTAACAAGGCAGGCTGGCTCGACCGGGGGGTCCGTGCTCACAGCTACGCTTCTTCCGAAGGCCTATCTTCACTCGGGTCGGGTATATGAATTATCACGACGGGACTTAGCGGCGGCGTGGGTGCTATTTAATGCGCCATAACACGTTTCATCTGGATATCTTGCGATATTCACGGCGGGAGGCTACTCACGACAATAGTTATAGATCGTTACACAATATCAACTTCTGTAGCGGAACTTAGCCATTTTGTTTGCGGCACGCGTCGCGAAGTTATGAGCTACGGCGTCTCGTGAATGACAGCCGTGCGTGACTAGGTGTGGGACTCAACTGCCGGACGAGGGGAAACCAAGAGGGCTGGGTGCTCCCGCGCTGTTGTTTTTATACCTATTCCCGCTTTGTTGCAGCTCTGTCTGCGCATGCGCGACTTATTTATTTATTAACTGTATAGCTCCATACGTTTTGTTTGCAATCTTTGTGCTAACATAACACTGCCTTCTCTGTCCAATATAGTGTGAGAAGGTTGTCAGGACTGTTCTTGCTTGACTCGTGCCATTATGAAGGAAATGTGGGGGTAAGTTGTAAATTCAGCATTCTTGCATTTGTAGGTTTGTGGAGAGTGTGCCTTCCTCTTTGAAGAACCTTGACGGAGTAATGGTGTTTCCCGTGTATAGGTGTTCATACTGTTTCAATATGCGTTCCGATTTAAAAAATTGCTCCTTGTGTCCTTGAAGAGTTTCCTTGTTCTTTGCATGTGTTTCTGGATGTCCTGCAGGCCATTTATGACAAGGGGTTGTCACTACCGTAATTAATTTAGCACTCCCTACCTACTGAGCCAAGAACGAATTTATCTACCTGTGAGCCAAGCTATACAACCCTATTGCTAAAGAAATTGTACCGGTCCTTTCTCTCGATACAAAACATGCTATTCTTGCGATACAAAACACGCTATTCTTGCGATACAAAACACGCTATTCTTGCGATACAAAACACGCTATTCTTGCGATACAAAACACGCTATTCTTGCGATACAAAACACGCTATTCTTGCGATACAAAACACGCTATTCTTGCGATACAAAACACGCTTCGTTTGTTAACATAATTTGTGAAATTATTTACTCTGTTAACAAACGATCACCTTCCTTCTCGGAACAACAGAAGACTAAGATAGCAAAGCAATGTAATTTCAGTAGGGTATTATTTCTTCTTTCTGTATTAAAATTTGATAATCAATTCTCTCCTGATTTCTTAACTATATTCAGTTTTAGTTATAAGAGAGAGAAAAAAAAATAAAAATAAAAAGGGAGAGAAAAAAAAAATTATTCACTAAACCAATCATTAATGCTGACTGAATGTCAAGCAATTTGTCTTGAACATCTCATTTTATCATTTTTCATTTAACAAAAGGTAAATTACTTATTCATATTTTACACGTACTAATTATACACATTTTCTTTTTTTTTCTTATCCATTTTATGGATATTTTTAATGCGTTTTTATTTTTTCTGAACAACCGAGGTCAATTCTTCCGCATTTTACATAACATTTTATGCCAATTCAATTCATTATCATATATATTTATTTCATAACTTTGAATTAATAAAAAAAATTTAAATTAATATTTTAAGAAAAAGAAAGAAAAAATTAACTGACAATTGTCATGTAATCAATTGGATTGATACATATTCGTATTTTATAATTTCTTTCCATTAAACGATAATACAATACATGTACTTTTTTTTTTTCATCTTTTTCTTGTGTTATTAAAATTTTTTGACTTTTTACCTCATAACCCTTTTCTATTTATCTTACTTAATCTTTGATTCTGTTTTTTATGGTTTTCTTTAAGTATAATTATTAGGCATACCAGAACCTCTCGTGACAGTATAATTATGAGGCTATACACATCCTGTAATTTTTTAAAAAAAAAGATACGTCCGAAACGTCATCTTCCTGTATGCGCATACATCATCACGTTAAAAAACAGTGATCTTGCCTCACTGACCAATCCATTTGAAAACCAGTTAACACTTCTGTATACACTACATTTCCAAATGATTGCGCTCGACGTTTCAAAAAACAATAAGGAACACCTTCACACAGATTGGTTTCCTTATTTTGATTATTAGGTGACACCTATTGCGTCCTCTATTCCAACCAACAGAATTTCTACAGATTCTTCATCAAGATTCAAGATATTATATTAAAAGATTATATTTATCTCTAAGGGGTTATTCTCTCACGAGGTGCGGTACAAGTTTCATAACACAGATTATTTTACTTCCGTTTTATTTCGGAATTTTCACGCTGACTTTGTCAAGTAAATTCACAATTGAACTATTTACGTGTTTATAATTTACATTTTATTATTCTATTATTTGCAATTTTCAAATACAATTTATATACATTTTATTTCTATATCATAATTCAATTTTCTATTTTAATTTAATATTGTTAAAATTTAAAGGTTATTTCTCACAATTTTATCAATATGCTGTATTTAGTCCAATTAATTTTCTTACCTATTGTAAAGTCAAGGACCGTTTGGCTTTACAATACTTCTTCAATCGATATTTATTGTTTAATTATTTCTTATACTGTAAAAAAAAACATTTATTTACTTAAGGCGCCATGGTCTTTTTTTTTTTTTATATAGGTAGACCAAAACTATGTACTTCATTTATTTCTTTTTCAATTGTTTTAATTTATGTTTACGTTCATAAAAAGGACACTCTCAATTATTTCTTTAAGTATTATTTTATGATTTGTAAGCTTTGAGCCTTTTTTTTTTTTATCGTGATATCATTTTTGAGGGTAATTTGTTTGTTTTTAAATCAGCTTTTCTTTGTGATTATCCCAAATGCGGATAATTTGGGCGCGTAATTTGTTATTTTGCATCTGTTATCAGGTAGTCCTAATTAATAATACTTTAATATAATAATTTATTTTTTTTTTTTTTATTCAAGGATATTTATAATTCATTATGAATAGAAGGAGTTAGCTGGTGCACTCAGATAGCCTCCACATCACAATAAAAGGTAATCAATAGCTTATTTTTACAACATAGGTTCATGACTCCCATGTCGTAAAATTTGTCTATAAAGAAAATCAATAATTTATTTTCATTATCGCTCTGAGGATGGACAAATAAAGCCATTAACTATATGAAAAAAAACACTACATAAAAAAGATCACGTTTTTTGAATATGTTTTTACCCTATTCCTGGTATCGTTAATTCATAATTAACTGGCTCCAACATTTACTAAGAAATATGCCCGAAGGTTTCAAAACATATTAAATTACAACAGATTGACTTCCTTTAACGTTCCGAACTGTTACCAAAATATTTTTTAACAATTATAATTAAGGTTGGGGGGGTCCTATTAAACTTCTACTAATAATTATGATATGATGAAGGACCTAATTCACCATAATCATAATACAGAATATTTCTATAAACGTCTCCTGTCAACGAGATAAAAATATAAATATTTTATTTGTTATATAGATGCATAAATCTATACAACAAGACATCCCTTGGAAATCAAATGAAGTTTGATTTCCAGTCCTGGGTCAGGATAAAAAATAACTTCCCGTAAGTTGTTTTTTTTTTAACTACTTACCAAAAAGAAGGTTTTTGGACGTCGCCCTCTAACGAATCTTTGTATCTTTATTCTTTGTTTTTTTTTTTTGTACATAAATATTTTCAATCATAATAAATATTTTTGTTTTCGTTCTTCGGTTCAATGTTTTTTTTCTTTATATTTATTTTTTTTAAAAATGGCGTTGCATTGGCCTTAGATTCGGTATATTAAGTGACTGTGATCCTGGAGTCCTGATCCTGGAAGTGGAGTAGCATGTCCACATCGTACAACCTGCGTTTGAATTCAATTTCAGGCAATGTTGAACTTGACAAAAAAAAACGCGATTCAATGAATACAATTGAATATGAGCTGCTCTTCTTTCATTCAGATGAAAGCCTATTCACAAAGGGTATATTTTTATTTTAAAATCATACTTTAATGTAACTGTTTCCCGTAATCTTTCTTCTTTTTTTTTTTATACCATAATCTATTTATTCTGAAAACAGTAAATGCGGTATGTTCTATTAACTTACCCAGACATATTTCACGTTTGGGAAGAGAAGGAAGGAGAGAGTGGAAGAGAGAGAGAAGAAAGAATATAGAGAAATATAGATAAGAGATGAGTCTTCCCTTATGAAAACGAAGAGGAGAATGAAAGAGAGAGAGAAGGAGGAAGAGAATTGCAATTGGAAGGTTAAAAGGTAATGCGGTGAAGAAAAAAAACTAATTTTTCATTCCAATTACAATCTCACTGTTAATCTTTCCTAATTCTTCAATCAATTAATCGTTATTTATCTTTCAAAAGATTGATGAGATAACTTTTCGTTTTTTTTTTTTTTTTTTTTTTTAAACATTGTTAACAAGAATATTTAAATTAATAATTAAACTTTTGTAAATAACATAACTTGGTGTTTTCGTTTCTCGCGTGTATGTAAAGTGTGGGCGGTAGGAAGGAATTTCAATTATGGAGATAAACATAACCGGAATAAGGTTTTTCTTTCTTTTATTTTATTTTTTCTTGGATTAATTCTCTGACTTCAAAAGGTCCTTCACATGGAATTTCCCCGTCAGTTTTCCGTTTAAATCTTCTAATATATAAACCGTACTAGAAATTTTTTCTCTTATTCTATTGCATACGAAGCGAGGTGCCAATTTAGCAGAAAAATATTCACCTGCTTTTGACTGGACGAAGTTCCGTCTCCACACTAAATTTCCCGATTCATAACTTATAAATCTTCGTCCTGAGTTATAACGTTTCGCGCTTGTTTTATAAGCCTCCATCAGTGAGTCTGTGACTTTATCATATATGGCTATTAGTTCTTGTAATTTTGTAGCGTACTCACTGACTGTGTTTGTTTCCTGCGTGTCAACATTACTAACTACCGGTATTATACGACAATGTGCTGACCCATGGACTATCTGTTCGAAACCGTGAAATAAGAAAAATGGCGTATAGCCTGTTGCTAAATTAACTGTATTATTCATTGCTGCTTGGACTATTTTTAAGTTTGCCGACCATAGTCTGTGATCATCTTTCACCAAGATCGCGAGAGTGGTACCTATCGTTTGGTTGTAACGTTCTACTACATTATTCATAGGTGTGTAAAAACTATTATAATAAACATCGGGTACACCATATTTCTTTAAGAAGGATTTGAATTCTTTGGAAATAAACTGTTTCCCATTATCACATATTATCGTTCTAGGGACTGAAACGGTTAAAAAAATATTATCTTCAAGCGCTTGTATTATTGATTTCGAATTCGCGTGCCGTAAGGGAAATAACCAGCAATATTTTGTAAATACGTCAACCACACTCAAGATAAAAAATTTACCATCGTAACCTTTAGGGAACGGACCGATTATATCAATACTTAGACTTTGAAGGGGGCGATCTGCATTTTTTGGACGTGACATTAGTCCTGCTGGGGGTTTCGTAGAGTGTTTATATGCCTTGCAAACAGAGCAATTTGAAACAAATTTCCTTACATCACGGTACATACCGTTCCAAAAATTTTTTAGAGTAAGTTTTTTAAATGTTTTAAAGGTTCCGGGGTGAACTGTTGTTATGGCTTCGTGACATTCAGCTATTATTTTTTCTCTATCCTCTAATGGAGAAACCAGTTTCCAATCGTAATCTTCCAACAATGAAAAATCGGCTTTACAATGTTTATATAATCTATTCTCTATTATAATATAGTTCGGGAATTTACCTGGATTTTCAATACAGTTTTTAAATAAATTCACGTACCAACTATCTTTTGAGTTCGGAATCGATGTTTTGACGTCTATTGGGGAAATTATTATGCGGGATAATGCATCTGGGACTACGTGTAGTGAACCTTTTCGATGAACAATATCAAAATCGAACTGCGATAAGCGTGTGGCCCAGCGTGCAAGGCGTCCATTTGGATTTTCTAAAGATAGAAGCCATTTTAAACTGGAGTGATCTGTAATAACTGTGAACCTGGATCCTTCTACATATGAACGAAAATTGTATACTGCGTCTAGAATTGCTAATAGTTCCCGCTCTGTCACACTATAGTTCCTTTCTGCCTTTGACAGTACTCTCGAGTAATAAGCTACTGGGTGTTCTGCGTCTGGAAATTTTTGAGAGAGACACGCCCCGATGGCGAAATTAGAGCTATCACATTGTATTATGAACGGTAATTTAAAATCTGGGCAACTCAAGACTGGTGCCGTTATTAATGCCTGTTTTAATGCGGAAAATGCCTTTTCTGTTTCTTCGTTCCACGTATAATTAGATTTCCCTTTCGTACCTCCTGTTATGTGTGTTAGAGGAGCTGCTATATCCGAAAAATTATTTATAAAGCGTCTATAGTAACTACATAAACCTAGAAATGATTTTACCTGTTTTGTGTTCTGGGGTCGGGGAAATTTTTTTATCGCTTCTACTTTTCCAGGGTCGGTACGGAGACCATCTTTATCTATTACAAATCCTAGATACCTCAGGCGTGATTTACAAAATTCCGATTTTTTAATATTCAACGTTAATCCTGCATTTTTTAATATATCAAGTACCTTCCTGAGTAATATTATGTGTTCTTCGAAAGTTTTGGATATTATAATTAGGTCGTCTAAATATGCGAATAGGTTCGGCTCGAATTCTGGACCGAAAAGAGTGTCAACCAAGCGTTGTAACTCGCTAGGCGCGTTACGTAAACCGAACGGTAACCTGACAAACATGAAGGTTCCTCTCCCGGGTACTACGAAACTGGTTTTTTCACACGAACTTTCTTCTAGGGGTATTTGCCAGAATGATTTCACAAAATCGAGAGAGGTTATATAGTTTGCATTACCCAAATTATCTAGAATTCGGTGTACATTCGGAATGGGGTAAATTTGTGCTTTTGTGACTGAGTTTAATTTTCTACTGTCCAAACAGAACCTTGCCGTTCCGTCCTTTTTTGGTACCAGCAACACGGGGTTTGACCAAGCCGACCGGCTCTTCACAATTACGCCCAGGGATAACATTTCGTCTACTTCCTTTTCCAATTGTTTTAATCTGACGGGTGATAATGGATAATATCTTTGTTTTATGGGAGGGCCCTCGGTTTCGATTTTATGTGTAGCAAGACTTGTTTTTCCTAAGCCGCGCTTTTCAAAAGATATCGACTGATAATCGTTTACAACTTCGTTTAACTCTTGTAATTGAGCAGGTGAAAGGTCGTTTTTTGATTTTAACACTTTAATTTCTGAGATTGATGTTATTTTACTATTCGCATCTTTTGAAAATAAATTAGGAGCAACCTTAAATTTTCTCCAAAAATCAATACCTAAGATAAATCTGGGTCCTATTGCCGGGATTATTACAAAGTCTATTATTTCTGTCGTCTCATTGCATTTCACGGGAAGCGAAATTTTACCTAAAACTTTTTGTAACTTATCGTCTGCCGTGCTAATTGTCATGTCACAAGGAATCAATTCGTAACCTAATGGTAGGAAATGTTTATACATATTTCCACCCAAGCAAGAAATCGCTGCTCCTGTATCTAAGAGTCCAGTGAAATATTTATTTTTAATTTTAAAGTTAGCGTGTGGTCGACCGTCTAGACCATAATTTATATTTATTGTTTCAAGAGGTTTTGTTTCAAAAAAGTATTTGACATATTTTAACCAGTCATTCCATTCTTTCTTCGCTACTACTTCTGACGGTTTAAAATTGGAATGACCGTCTACATGTTTTTTTGGTTTTTATTAAAATAAAACGGAGGTGGTTTTGAAAGGTCTGGAATCGAATTATTATTTCTAAACTCCTGTTTTTTCCATCTGGGACTTCTCCGCGGTATTATTACATTATTATTTTGATTGCAATTCCTTGCAAAGTGTCCGGCTTGTTTACATCTAAAACATAATCGTAATTTCGTACTTTTGCCTATATCCTGACAAGGAGATAATGAAGACACTTGTGTGGATCTAATATTATTCTTATTAAAAGTTTTATATTTTGAGTTTGCAAACTGGTTAGCATTATGTGTATTGTCTGATTCGGAACATTTTTTCTCTAGCTCTGCGCAGGTGTTTGGTAAATCATACAAGAATAGTTTATTGTATCTGTGAAGCAACCCGTTTTTGACAATAATTACTATCTCTGTTTCAGGTATTGGTATTTTTAATTTGTTATTCAAGGACGAAATCAAGTTTATGTACTGACCTACTGAGACGTTATGTAACTGTCTATATTGGTAAATTTTCGATCTAATTTTTATTTGATCATCTTCCGTACTAACGTTACTATTTTGAGATGAACTCCTCTGTGTATTATTTATCGTATTAAATTTAATTCTGTCTAATTCATCACACAATTTTTGTAACTGAGCTATATTTGTAATTTCTTTACCAATTCTTAATTGTGCGTAATCTGGTAGTAATCCTTTTGTAATCAAGGAGAGAAGTTCCTGTTCTGCTAATGGAATGTTTAACTTTGCATTAATTGATAGTGCTTCTAGAATAAAATCCGCTGCCATTTCGTTTTTTCCTTGAAATAAATTGAAAAGTCTAGATTTTTCTGTCATTTGGAACGCAGGATTCTCAAATCTTTTAATAAAAGCAGATTTAATTTCTGTCCAAGTAATATCCTTTCTAAAGATTTTCCGGTAGAACATTAGTGACGTGCCTGTAATAAGATCTATGAATCCTTTAGCTACATCTATATTGTCAATACCTCTCGCGTATTGCAATTCTGCAATTCTATCAAAAAAAGCGTGAACGTCTGTCGTGCCATCGAAGGTAATTTTCCAATTACTAAGGTTGATTAATTTTCTTTCGACATAACGTATACCTTGGTTCCTATTAACGTGAGTTATTTCTTTTTCCATATTCTGATTGATTGTTAAATCTGCGTCTTCACTTTGAATCATTATTTCTGAATTTACCGGTGAAGTTATTGATTCTCTGGTTTCTGAATTATTCAAATTTTCATTAAATAATCTACATTGTTCTCTTAGAGATTTCAAATTTCTTTTTGGGGTAATTCCTCTATCTAATAATATTTTCTTCAGTCTCACTACTGTATCTTTTTCAAAACCCACAATTCTCTCTAAATTTATTAGATTAGATGCCATCTTTAATTTTTGAAGGGAAGAGAGAAGAAAGGAGAGAAAGAAAAAAAAATTAAATTAAATTAAATAAAAACCGTCCGATTTAATGTCAAGATATCAATTAATTTATCCCACCATTAATTCAATAACTCTTATTATTTTTTTTTTGATCTAATTTATCTTTAAAAATTTTTTTTTTTATTAATTAAAACTTTAACCTTTTCCTATTTCTTTTTATTACTTCCGTTATATTTAAATTTTCTAGCATTTATTTACTTTTTCATCGTTTTAATTCTTTTAAGCATTTTGTTTTAACTTTTTCCTCTTTTTAAAATAAAAATTCGTGGGAATACATATATATTTTCATATATGTGTTTTGCAATTGTTCAACTTGTTTTAGGGTCTATTACGGCACTTGATTGATGTACAATCTCAGATTACTCTTCAATTAATTACACCCGGGCTTGTCTTATATATTGAATTGTGACAGTAAATTTCGCATCCGCCTTACTTACCATCACTATCTTTTTTCATGATATATAAGATTAGCTTTCAAAATGACAATGATTTTACAACTTGTGTATTTTCAACTACAATCCTCTTTGTGGTTTCTGATTTATTCCACCAAAAAAAACATTGCAATTAAAAAACCAGTTTGATTTGATTTTTTTTTTTTCTCTACCACATGATCTTACTAGTTGAAATCTGTTCTTAACTTTTTTTTTTTTTTTCCCACTATTATTTTATTTTCTAGGAAAATTAGCTTCTAAATAATAACGTCAAGCAATATTTTGGAAATATACATATGTTTATATATGTTTTTTTCTTTAACTTGTATTAGGGAGGGGTTTTTACGTTCGCAATCTTCCTTGTCCTGGCTAAGCGGTTTCTGAGATTAAAATCGTCTCCACAACAGAGTTTGGATTCCAGAGATATACGACTGCGCGAGCATACTTAATCACTTAGAGGTTAAACTATGGGTCGCATTTGCCTTCCATAGTCTAATAGATCTTTAAGTAAAAAAGTCGCTGTTAAAGGATCATGATTTTATATAACTTGCCGTAGGTATGCTTGTTAGACTGTATTCTTTTTTTTTTTTGGACTACATCTAATTCCAAGATACTTTAGTCAGGTGATACCGTCAAGTTATTAACTTTTATCATATACACGATTTTATACAAGTCAGTATTATAATTTATTTCCAATTTTAGCTTGAATTTGAATTCCTTTTATTAATGAATTTTATTTTATTTTTTTTTTTCAGAATATCAATTTCTCTAAATATTTCTATTTATTTTAATCGTATTTCTTAATAATTTTATTAATTTCAAATTGTAGCTTTAAAATCCTATTAATTTCGATAATTTCCACTAAAAAAATTTACCGCCTCGTCTATCTCGCGCTTAAATTCGTTTAAAAATCTTGAGAATTTCGGGTTTTGTTTATGCGGGGATAATATTACGATGATACTACGCTTTTAAATGTAACAAGCTATCTCTCTTCGCATTATTTAATTTAAATCACATAAATAACGATGTAATTTCAAAAATTTTGCATTATTTACTTATTCGTTTGGCTTATTTCCTTGAAAAAATAACCGCTCCGTCGGGAACGCTCTTAAATTTATTACGACTTTCTCGAATGTTCCTTACTACGCGTGAAGTAATTTGTATTTAGTTCAACATTTATCCACTTTCAATTAGGTTTAAATGATTTTACTCTTCTTTTCACTTGCAATTACTCTATTTTCAAACAATTTTATAATACGACAAGAAGTGATTCTAACTTCTACGATTTAAAATCTTTCTATAAAACACAAGCTGTTCACTGTATAACATAAGACATTTTTATTAATAATTTCATTGCGTATCACAATTGTTTAACCGAGTGTTTTGCGCCAGTGCTATATAGCCATTGCTATTCTCTTTTCTCGGGTAAACAGGTTGCGACATACAATGAAACTCGGGGAATAGATAACAAGTGTTTATTGTACATTTCTTATGGGGTTAATACACAACAAGGAATACGGTTTAAGACCTAAGGATCGGCTTAAGGAACCGGATCTTGAAGCTTGACTCGAATGGCTCAGGGAGAAAGAATAAGTAAACCTGTATCGTAGGGCGGGCGGGATCAGGAGGCAGCGGAGGCCTAACAAGGCAGGCTGGCTCGACCGGGGGGTCCGTGCTCTTCAGGAGGGTCAGGAGGCAGCGGAGGCCTAACAAGGCAGGCTGGCTCGACCGGGGGGTCCGTGCTCACAGCTACGCTTCTTCCGAAGGCCTATCTTCACTCGGGTCGGGTATATGAATTATCACGACGGGACTTAGCGGCGGCGTGGGTGCTATTTAATGCGCCATAACACGTTTCATCTGGATATCTTGCGATATTCACGGCGGGAGGCTACTCACGACAATAGTTATAGATCGTTACACAATATCAACTTCTGTAGCGGAACTTAGCCATTTTGTTTGCGGCACGCGTCGCGAAGTTATGAGCTACGGCGTCTCGTGAATGACAGCCGTGCGTGACTAGGTGTGGGACTCAACTGCCGGACGAGGGGAAACCAAGAGGGCTGGGTGCTCCCGCGCTGTTGTTTTTATACCTATTCCCGCTTTGTTGCAGCTCTGTCTGCGCATGCGCGACTTATTTATTTATTAACTGTATAGCTCCATACGTTTTGTTTGCAATCTTTGTGCTAACATAACAAGCAGGTGGATGAATTTGTGTATCTGGGTAGTTTGTTTATGAGAGATGGGAAGGCTGACAGAGATATTGAAAGAAGGGTAAATGCAGGTAATTCCATTAATGGAGAACTGAATGCCGTTGGCGCTAATAAAAAAAACTGTCGAAAGAAGCGAAGCTCGCAGTCCACAATGGAGTCCTGGTACCTACTCCGATGTATCGCAGTGAGGCATGGAACTGGCAGAGGAAGGATAAAAGTATACTGAATGCTGTTGAAATGAGATCCCTGAGGCGGATGTGTGGTAAAACCATGTATGATCGTATGAGAAATGTGGATATCCGCAAAGATTATAAGGCTCATGTAAGCGTAATGAGTAGGATTAAGAAAGGAAGGCTCAGATGGTTTGGGCATGTAGAGCGAATGAACGAGGAAAGGAGTGTAAGCAGAACAAATGACGCAAATGTGAATGGTAGAAGAAGTCGGGGACGCCCAAGAAAGACATGGCACGACCAAGTGAATCAGATACTTGAGTCGGGCCATGTCAAAAGACAGAATAATAGAAGAGTATGTAAGAGTCGATGTATGAATGTGAGTGAGGCAAAGAGTGTGTGCCAAGATCGAGTTGTTTGGCGGTCCGTCCTCTTTGCCTACCCCTGCGGAGAAACGGCGTGATGATTAGTTAGTTAGTTAGTAAGTTAATTTTATTTAATGCCAATTATCTTCACGTAGATATTTGTAATCATAACACATTAAATATTACTCATCTTTAAGGAGTAAAACAATAAATATATCACATCTTAAAGGAGTAAAATCTAACGAAAAATCATGAAAACTCACCGCTAAATCACGTAGGGCGTCCCGAATATGAAAACTCTCATATCAGCCCATGAAAGCCTTTATATTAGGGATGAATTCATAAAGACGCCCCCGTACCAACACGATCCGCCGTACAAAGGACTTGTGGAAATTTTACTTTGGTTGGTTCGGAACTGTTCGTGTTTATTTCGTAACAAGTTTTCTAACTTACTAGCATATAATATGTATATGTACATACTATACATATGGGATGTACAGTTTTTGCAATTTTATTTCACGAATTTGTTGGAACAGAGGCTTAAATCGTTCAATAATAGGATGAAAATTATTGTTAGATTGAATACAAGGAATAAAGGTAACTTGTCGAAAACATTATATGGTAATTACTGTCCGACCGAAACAGGATTTTCCATCGAAACCGAAACGTTTTTAGACATGTTAAAAATCTATTGTTTAGTGAAATTTGGCTTATTTTTTACACTTATACAGACAATTAACACGTGTTAAATGTAATAAAAAATTATAAATGAAGTATGTGATTTTTTTTTTTATATTACTGCTACAAACAAAAATTATAAAAATTAACAAAACACGTTGAAACTACTTCTTGGAACAATTTTTTTTTACTAATCAATACTTACTTGCATTATAAAGGAAGGACGTCATTAATTGAATATTTTAATATTAATTGCGTTTACAATCACAACTTTCCATTACACGTCGTGGCAAATGAAATAAAAAACAATACTTGAGGTACGAAAATGCGAAAAAATTGTGATTTTTTTGTTATATTACTGCTATAAAACAAACAAAAATGAAAAAACATGTTACTCAAACTACTCACAACACAATCAAGCCGGACCGGCCGGCGAACTCAACTGATGGTGGCAGGTGACACACGAGCCACAAACTCACCCTAAGTCAGCCGAACGACGCGCGATAATTCACGAACGCAGAGTTTCGGTGCGGCCGAAGGTTCAGCAGATTTTCTGCCGAAACCGAAACTAGATTTTTTTTGCCGAAACTTGCCGAAACCAAAACTGAAACCGAACCTTCGGTCGGTCACTAATTATAATATGTCTTGCAAAACTTATAGGTCATTCTTACGATAAAAGTCTCATTTCTACTAATAATTCCAACTAATTCACGCAATAGTTTTGTAGGGATCAACCAAAAATATTGAAATATAAGTAGATGTGCTATCTGCTGTTTTTACTATGTGGGTCTGCGCTTCCGGGTGTCGCCGATATTGTTTATCAATTAACAAATAAACTAAAAGAACAAATAATTAACGAATAAACCAAACGAACGTTAAACTAAATGAACGAATTCTTTCCTTATTCAAAATATATTGTTAACCAATATTAACGCACATTTTCAAAAAAATCAACGAAATGAACAAATTCTTTTTGTATGAAAACTACGCTAATTAGCGCGTAGTCCGGCGACAGTTGCGCGGACACCATAGCATATCTCTTCTTTATTTGAATATCTTTGGGATCAACGAATAATGTGGAGCGTAGATAGAATCCTAGACTGTGTTATGTTAGCACAAAGATTGCAAACAAAACGTATGGAGCTATACAGTTAATAAATAAATAAGTCGCGCATGCGCAGACAGAGCTGCAACAAAGCGGGAATAGGTATAAAAACAACAGCGCGGGAGCACCCAGCCCCTCTTGGTTTCCCCTCGTCCGGCAGTTGAGTCCCACACCTAGTCACGCACGGCTGTCATTCACGAGACGCCGTAGCTCATAACTTCGCGACGCGTGCCGCAAACAAAATGGCTAAGTTCCGCTACAGAAGTTGATATTGTGTAACGATCTATAACTATTGTCGTGAGTAGCCTCCCGCCGTGAATATCGCAAGATATCCAGATGAAACGTGTTATGGCGCATTAAATAGCACCCACGCCGCCGCTAAGTTCCGTCGTGATAATTCATATACCCGACCCGAGTGAAGATTTTTTTTTTTTTTTTTTTTACATGAATACCGCACAAGAGTCCCCAACTGCTCCCGTCTGGAGCCAGTGGGACTATGACATCCCCAATTGGGGTATGTTGTGAGGCTGAAGGTAGTGGGGAGGGGAAGGAGATAGGGAAGAGGAAGGTGAGGAAGTACCTGGCTATTCAGATCTGGTCACCAAACACGGCTAAAGCCATTTCAAGCAACGTTTCAATTCTGAATGGTGGTCTTACACCAGGGCGATACTGGGAGTATCTTCCACTCTGGAACGTGCAGCAAATATACCATATTATTTTAAATGAATAAATTGTGAAATAACACAAATTAATCAAATAAAATTTATTTGCCACGCCGGGATTCGATCCCGCGACCTTCGGAGTGCCAGTCAAGAGTCTTACCACTGGACTACGCCGGCCGTCAAGATAGGCCTTCGGAAGAAGCGTAGCTGTGAGCACGGACCCCCCGGTCGAGCCAGCCTGCCTTGTTAGGCCTCCGCTGCCTCCTGACCCTCCTGAAGAGCACGGACCCCCCGGTCGAGCCAGCCTGCCTTGTTAGGCCTCCGCTGCCTCCTGATCCCGCCCGCCCTACGAGACAGGTTTACTTATTCTTTCTCCCTGAGCCATTCGAGTCAAGCTTCAAGATCCGGTTCCTTAAGCCGATCCTTAGGTCTTAAACCGTATTCCTTGTTGTGTATTAACCCCATAAGAAATGTACAATAAACACTTGTTATCTATTCCCCGAGTTTCATTGTATGTCGCAACCTGTTTACCCGAGAAAAGAGAATAGCAATGGCTATATAGCACTGGCGCAAAACACTCGGTTAAACAATTGTGATACGCAATGAAATTATTAATAAAAATGTCTTATGTTATACAGTGAACAGCTTGTGTTTTATAGAAAGATTTTAAATCGTAGAAGTTAGAATCACTTCTTGTCGTATTATAAAATTGTTTGAAAATAGAGTAATTGCAAGTGAAAAGAAGAGTAAAATCATTTAAACCTAATTGAAAGTGGATAAATGTTGAACTAAATACAAATTACTTCACGCGTAGTAAGGAACATTCGAGAAAGTCGTAATAAATTTAAGAGCGTTCCCGACGGAGCGGTTATTTTTTCAAGGAAATAAGCCAAACGAATAAGTAAATAATGCAAAATTTTTGAAATTACATCGTTATTTATGTGATTTAAATTAAATAATGCGAAGAGAGATAGCTTGTTACATTTAAAAGCGTAGTATCATCGTAAAATTATCCCCGAATAAACAAAACCTGAAATTCTCAAGATTTTTAAACGAATTTAAGCGCGAGATAGACGAGGCGGTAAATTTTTTTAGTGGAAATTATCGAAATTAATAGGATTTTAAAGCTACAATTTGAAATTAATAAAATTATTAAGAAATACGATTAAAAATAAATAGAAATATTTAGAGAAATTGATATTCTGAAAAAAAAAAATAAAATAAAATTCATTAATAAAAGGAATTCAAATTCAAGCTAAAATTGGAAATAAATTATAATACTGACTTGTATAAAATCGTGTATATGATAAAAGTTAATAACTTGACGGTATCACCTGACTAAAGTATCTTGGAATTAGATGTAGTCCAAAAAAAAAAAAGAATACAGTCTAACAAGCATACCTACGGCAAGTTATATAAAATCATGATCCTTTAACAGCGACTTTTTTACTTAAAGATCTATTAGACTATGGAAGGCAAATGCGACCCATAGTTTAACCTCTAAGTGATTAAGTATGCTCGCGCAGTCGTATATCTCTGGAATCCAAACTCTGTTGTGGAGACGATTTTAATCTCAGAAACCGCTTAGCCAGGACAAGGAAGATTGCGAACGTAAAAACCCCTCCCTAATACAAGTTAAAGAAAAAAACATATATAAACATATGTATATTTCCAAAATATTGCTTGACGTTATTATTTAGAAGCTAATTTTCCTAGAAAATAAAATAATAGTGGAAAAAAAAAAAAAAGTTAAGAACAGATTTCAACTAGTAAGATCATGTGGTAGAGAAAAAAAAAATCAAATCAAACTGGTTTTTTAATTGCAATGTTTTTTTGGTGGAATAAATCAGAAACCACAAAGAGGATTGTAGTTGAAAATACACAAGTTGTAAAATCATTGTCATTTTGAAAGCTAATCTTATATATCATGAAAAAAGATAGTGATGGTAAGTAAGGCGGATGCGAAATTTACTGTCACAATTCAATATATAAGACAAGCCCGGGTGTAATTAATTGAAGAGTAATCTGAGATTGTACATCAATCAAGTGCCGTAATAGACCCTAAAACAAGTTGAACAATTGCAAAACACATATATGAAAATATATATGTATTCCCACGAATTTTTATTTTAAAAAGAGGAAAAAGTTAAAACAAAATGCTTAAAAGAATTAAAACGATGAAAAAATAAATAAATGCTAGAAAATTTAAATATAACGGAAGTAATAAAAAGAAATAGGAAAAGGTTAAAGTTTTAATTAATTAAAAAAAAAAAAATTTTTAAAGATAAATTAGATCAAAAAAAATAATAAGAGTTATTGAATTAATGGTGGGATAAATTAATTGATATCTTGACATTAAATCGGACGGTTTTTATTTAATTTAATTTAATTTTTTTTTCTTTCTCTCCTTTCTTCTCTCTTCCCTTCAAAAATTAAAGATGGCATCTAATCTAATAAATTTAGAGAGAATTGTGGGTTTTGAAAAAGATACAGTAGTGAGACTGAAGAAAATATTATTAGATAGAGGAATTACCCCAAAAAGAAATTTGAAATCTCTAAGAGAACAATGTAGATTATTTAATGAAAATTTGAATAATTCAGAAACCAGAGAATCAATAACTTCACCGGTAAATTCAGAAATAATGATTCAAAGTGAAGACGCAGATTTAACAATCAATCAGAATATGGAAAAAGAAATAACTCACGTTAATAGGAACCAAGGTATACGTTATGTCGAAAGAAAATTAATCAACCTTAGTAATTGGAAAATTACCTTCGATGGCACGACAGACGTTCACGCTTTTTTTGATAGAATTGCAGAATTGCAATACGCGAGAGGTATTGACAATATAGATGTAGCTAAAGGATTCATAGATCTTATTACAGGCACGTCACTAATGTTTTACCGGAAAATCTTTAGAAAGGATATTACTTGGACAGAAATTAAATCTGCTTTTATTAAAAGATTTGAGAATCCTGCGTTCCAAATGACAGAAAAATCTAGACTTTTCAATTTATTTCAAGGGAAAAACGAAATGGCAGCGGATTTTATTCTAGAAGCACTATCAATTAATGCAAAGTTAAACATTCCATTAGCAGAACAGGAACTTCTCTCCTTGATTACAAAAGGATTACTACCAGATTACGCACAATTAAGAATTGGTAAAGAAATTACAAATGTAGCTCAGTTACAAAAATTGTGTGATGAATTAGACAGAATTAAATTTAATACGATAAATAATACACAGAGGAGTTCATCTCAAAATAGTAACGTTAGTACGGAAGATGATCAAATAAAAATTAGATCGAAAATTTACCAATATAGACAGTTACATAACGTCTCAGTAGGTCAGTACATAAACTTGATTTCGTCCTTGAATAACAAATTAAAAATACCAATACCTGAAACAGAGATAGTAATTATTGTCAAAAACGGGTTGCTTCACAGATACAATAAACTATTCTTGTATGATTTACCAAACACCTGCGCAGAGCTAGAGAAAAAATGTTCCGAATCAGACAATACACATAATGCTAACCAGTTTGCAAACTCAAAATATAAAACTTTTAATAAGAATAATATTAGATCCACACAAGTGTCTTCATTATCTCCTTGTCAGGATATAGGCAAAAGTACGAAATTACGATTATGTTTTAGATGTAAACAAGCCGGACACTTTGCAAGGAATTGCAATCAAAATAATAATGTAATAATACCGCGGAGAAGTCCCAGATGGAAAAAACAGGAGTTGAGAAATAATAATTCGATTCCAGACCTTTCAAAACCACCTCCGTTTTATTTTAATAAAAACCAAAAAAACATGTAGGCGGTCATTCCAATTTTAAACCGTCAGAAGTAGTAGCGAAGAAAGAATGGAATGACTGGTTAAAATATGTCAAATACTTTTTTGAAACAAAACCTCTTGAAACAATAAATATAAATTATGGTCTAGACGGTCGACCACACGCTAACTTTAAAATTAAAAATAAATATTTCACTGGACTCTTAGATACAGGAGCAGCGATTTCTTGCTTGGGTGGAAATATGTATAAACATTTCCTACCATTAGGTTACGAATTGATTCCTTGTGACATGACAATTAGCACGGCAGACGATAAGTTACAAAAAGTTTTAGGTAAAATTTCGCTTCCCGTGAAATGCAATGAGACGACAGAAATAATAGACTTTGTAATAATCCCGGCAATAGGACCCAGATTTATCTTAGGTATTGATTTTTGGAGAAAATTTAAGGTTGCTCCTAATTTATTTTCAAAAGATGCGAATAGTAAAATAACATCAATCTCAGAAATTAAAGTGTTAAAATCAAAAAACGACCTTTCACCTGCTCAATTACAAGAGTTAAACGAAGTTGTAAACGATTATCAGTCGATATCTTTTGAAAAGCGCGGCTTAGGAAAAACAAATCTTGCTACACATAAAATCGAAACCGAGGGCCCTCCCATAAAACAAAGATATTATCCATTATCACCCGTCAGATTAAAACAATTGGAAAAGGAAGTAGACGAAATGTTATCCCTGGGCGTAATTGTGAAGAGCCGGTCGGCTTGGTCAAACCCCGTGTTGCTGGTACCAAAAAAGGACGGAACGGCAAGGTTCTGTTTGGACAGTAGAAAATTAAACTCAGTCACAAAAGCACAAATTTACCCCATTCCGAATGTACACCGAATTCTAGATAATTTGGGTAATGCAAACTATATAACCTCTCTCGATTTTGTGAAATCATTCTGGCAAATACCCCTAGAAGAAAGTTCGTGTGAAAAAACCAGTTTCGTAGTACCCGGGAGAGGAACCTTCATGTTTGTCAGGTTACCGTTCGGTTTACGTAACGCGCCTAGCGAGTTACAACGCTTGGTTGACACTCTTTTCGGTCCAGAATTCGAGCCGAACCTATTCGCATATTTAGACGACCTAATTATAATATCCAAAACATTCGAAGAACACATAATATTACTCAGGAAGGTACTTGATATATTAAAAAATGCAGGATTAACGTTGAATATTAAAAAATCGGAATTTTGTAAATCACGCCTGAGGTATCTAGGATTTGTAATAGATAAAGATGGTCTCCGTACCGACCCTGGAAAAGTAGAAGCGATAAAAAAATTTCCCCGACCCCAGAACACAAAACAGGTAAAATCATTTCTAGGTTTATGTAGTTACTATAGACGCTTTATAAATAATTTTTCGGATATAGCAGCTCCTCTAACACACATAACAGGAGGTACGAAAGGGAAATCTAATTATACGTGGAACGAAGAAACAGAAAAGGCATTTTCCGCATTAAAACAGGCATTAATAACGGCACCAGTCTTGAGTTGCCCAGATTTTAAATTACCGTTCATAATACAATGTGATAGCTCTAATTTCGCCATCGGGGCGTGTCTCTCTCAAAAATTTCCAGACGCAGAACACCCAGTAGCTTATTACTCGAGAGTACTGTCAAAGGCAGAAAGGAACTATAGTGTGACAGAGCGGGAACTATTAGCAATTCTAGACGCAGTATACAATTTTCGTTCATATGTAGAAGGATCCAGGTTCACAGTTATTACAGATCACTCCAGTTTAAAATGGCTTCTATCTTTAGAAAATCCAAATGGACGCCTTGCACGCTGGGCCACACGCTTATCGCAGTTCGATTTTGATATTGTTCATCGAAAAGGTTCACTACACGTAGTCCCAGATGCATTATCCCGCATAATAATTTCCCCAATAGACGTCAAAACATCGATTCCGAACTCAAAAGATAGTTGGTACGTGAATTTATTTAAAAACTGTATTGAAAATCCAGGTAAATTCCCGAACTATATTATAATAGAGAATAGATTATATAAACATTGTAAAGCCGATTTTTCATTGTTGGAAGATTACGATTGGAAACTGGTTTCTCCATTAGAGGATAGAGAAAAAATAATAGCTGAATGTCACGAAGCCATAACAACAGTTCACCCCGGAACCTTTAAAACATTTAAAAAACTTACTCTAAAAAATTTTTGGAACGGTATGTACCGTGATGTAAGGAAATTTGTTTCAAATTGCTCTGTTTGCAAGGCATATAAACACTCTACGAAACCCCCAGCAGGACTAATGTCACGTCCAAAAAATGCAGATCGCCCCCTTCAAAGTCTAAGTATTGATATAATCGGTCCGTTCCCTAAAGGTTACGATGGTAAATTTTTTATCTTGAGTGTGGTTGACGTATTTACAAAATATTGCTGGTTATTTCCCTTACGGCACGCGAATTCGAAATCAATAATACAAGCGCTTGAAGATAATATTTTTTTAACCGTTTCAGTCCCTAGAACGATAATATGTGATAATGGGAAACAGTTTATTTCCAAAGAATTCAAATCCTTCTTAAAGAAATATGGTGTACCCGATGTTTATTATAATAGTTTTTACACACCTATGAATAATGTAGTAGAACGTTACAACCAAACGATAGGTACCACTCTCGCGATCTTGGTGAAAGATGATCACAGACTATGGTCGGCAAACTTAAAAATAGTCCAAGCAGCAATGAATAATACAGTTAATTTAGCAACAGGCTATACGCCATTTTTCTTATTTCACGGTTTCGAACAGATAGTCCATGGGTCAGCACATTGTCGTATAATACCGGTAGTTAGTAATGTTGACACGCAGGAAACAAACACAGTCAGTGAGTACGCTACAAAATTACAAGAACTAATAGCCATATATGATAAAGTCACAGACTCACTGATGGAGGCTTATAAAACAAGCGCGAAACGTTATAACTCAGGACGAAGATTTATAAGTTATGAATCGGGAAATTTAGTGTGGAGACGGAACTTCGTCCAGTCAAAAGCAGGTGAATATTTTTCTGCTAAATTGGCACCTCGCTTCGTATGCAATAGAATAAGAGAAAAAATTTCTAGTACGGTTTATATATTAGAAGATTTAAACGGAAAACTGACGGGGAAATTCCATGTGAAGGACCTTTTGAAGTCAGAGAATTAATCCAAGAAAAAATAAAATCAAAGAAAGAAAAACCTTATTCCGGTTATGTTTATCTCCATAATTGAAATTCCTTCCTACCGCCCACACTTTACATACACGCGAGAAACGAAAACACCAAGTTATGTTATTTACAAAAGTTTAATTATTAATTTAAATTTTCTTTTTAACAATGTTTAAAAAAAAAAAAAAAAAAACGAAAAGTTATCTCATCAATCTTTTGAAAGATAAATAACGATTAATTGATTGAAGAATTAGGAAAGATTAACAGTGAGATTGTAATTGGAATGAAAAATTAGTTTTTTTTCTTCACCGCATTACCTTTTAACCTTCCAATTGCAATTCTCTTCCTCCTTCTCTCTCTCTTTCATTCTCCTCTTCGTTTTCATAAGGGAAGACTCATCTCTTATCTATATTTCTCTATCTTCTTTCTTCTCTCTCTCTTCCACTCTCTCCTTCCTTCTCTTCCCAAACGTGAAATATGTCTGGGTAAGTTAATAGAACATACCGCATTTACTGTTTTCAGAATAAATAGATTATGGTATAAAAAAAAAAAAGAAGAAAGATTACGGGAAACAGTTACATTAAAGTATGATTTTAAAATAAAAATATACCCTTTGTGAATAGGCTTTCATCTGAATGAAAGAAGAGCAGCTCATATTCAATTGTATTCATTGAATCGCGTTTTTTTTGTCAAGTTCAACATTGCCTGAAATTGAATTCAAACGCAGGTTGTACGATGTGGACATGCTACTCCACTTCCAGGATCAGGACTCCAGGATCACAGTCACTTAATATACCGAATCTAAGGCCAATGCAACGCCATTTTTAAAAAAAATAAATATAAAGAAAAAAAACATTGAACCGAAGAACGAAAACAAAAATATTTATTATGATTGAAAATATTTATGTACAAAAAAAAAAAAACAAAGAATAAAGATACAAAGATTCGTTAGAGGGCGACGTCCAAAAACCTTCTTTTTGGTAAGTAGTTAAAAAAAAAACAACTTACTGGAAGTTATTTTTTATCCTGACCCAGGACTGGAAATCAAACTTCATTTGATTTCCAAGGGATGTCTTGTTGTATAGATTTATGCATCTATATAACAAATAAAATATTTATATTTTTATCTCGTTGACAGGAGACGTTTATAGAAATATTCTGTATTATGATTATGGTGAATTAGGTCCTTCATCATATCATAATTATTAGTAGAAGTTTAATAGGACCCCCCCAACCTTAATTATAATTGTTAAAAAATATTTTGGTAACAGTTCGGAACGTTAAAGGAAGTCAATCTGTTGTAATTTAATATGTTTTGAAACCTTCGGGCATATTTCTTAGTAAATGTTGGAGCCAGTTAATTATGAATTAACGATACCAGGAATAGGGTAAAAACATATTCAAAAAACGTGATCTTTTTTATGTAGTGTTTTTTTTTTCATATAGTTAATGGCTTTATTTGTCCATCCTCAGAGCGATAATGAAAATAAATTATTGATTTTCTTTATAGACAAATTTTACGACATGGGAGTCATGAACCTATGTTGTAAAAATAAGCTATTGATTACCTTTTATTGTGATGTGGAGGCTATCTGAGTGCACCAGCTAACTCCTTCTATTCATAATGAATTATAAATATCCTTGAATAAAAAAAAAAAAATAAATTATTATATTAAAGTATTATTAATTAGGACTACCTGATAACAGATGCAAAATAACAAATTACGCGCCCAAATTATCCGCATTTGGGATAATCACAAAGAAAAGCTGATTTAAAAACAAACAAATTACCCTCAAAAATGATATCACGATAAAAAAAAAAGGCTCAAAGCTTACAAATCATAAAATAATACTTAAAGAAATAATTGAGAGTGTCCTTTTTATGAACGTAAACATAAATTAAAACAATTGAAAAAGAAATAAATGAAGTACATAGTTTTGGTCTACCTATATAAAAAAAAAAAAGACCATGGCGCCTTAAGTAAATAAATGTTTTTTTTTACAGTATAAGAAATAATTAAACAATAAATATCGATTGAAGAAGTATTGTAAAGCCAAACGGTCCTTGACTTTACAATAGGTAAGAAAATTAATTGGACTAAATACAGCATATTGATAAAATTATGAGAAATAACCTTTAAATTTTAACAATATTAAATAAAAATAGAAAATTGAATTATGATATAGAAATAAAATGTATATAAATTGTATTTGAAAATTGCAAATAATAGAATAATAAAATGTAAATTATAAACACGTAAATAGTTCAATTGTGAATTTACTTGACAAAGTCAGCGTGAAAATTCCGAAATAAAACGGAAGTAAAATAATCTGTGTTATGAAACTTGTACCGCACCTCGTGAGAGAATAACCCCTTAGAGATAAATATAATCTTTTAATATAATATCTTGAATCTTGATGAAGAATCTGTAGAAATTCTGTTGGTTGGAATAGAGGACGCAATAGGTGTCACCTAATAATCAAAATAAGGAAACCAATCTGTGTGAAGGTGTTCCTTATTGTTTTTTGAAACGTCGAGCGCAATCATTTGGAAATGTAGTGTATACAGAAGTGTTAACTGGTTTTCAAATGGATTGGTCAGTGAGGCAAGATCACTGTTTTTTAACGTGATGATGTATGCGCATACAGGAAGATGACGTTTCGGACGTATCTTTTTTTTTAAAAATTACAGGATGTGTATAGCCTCATAATTATACTGTCACGAGAGGTTCTGGTATGCCTAATAATTATACTTAAAGAAAACCATAAAAAACAGAATCAAAGATTAAGTAAGATAAATAGAAAAGGGTTATGAGGTAAAAAGTCAAAAATTTTAATAACACAAGAAAAAGATGAAAAAAAAAAAAGTACATGTATTGTATTATCGTTTAATGGAAAGAAATTATAAAATACGAATATGTATCAATCCAATTGATTACATGACAATTGTCAGTTAATTTTTTCTTTCTTTTTCTTAAAATATTAATTTAAATTTTTTTTTATTAATTCAAAGTTATGAAATAAATATATATGATAATGAATTGAATTGGCATAAAATGTTATGTAAAATGCGGAAGAATTGACCTCGGTTGTTCAGAAAAAATAAAAACGCATTAAAAATATCCATAAAATGGATAAGAAAAAAAAAGAAAATGTGTATAATTAGTACGTGTAAAATATGAATAAGTAATTTACCTTTTGTTAAATGAAAAATGATAAAATGAGATGTTCAAGACAAATTGCTTGACATTCAGTCAGCATTAATGATTGGTTTAGTGAATAATTTTTTTTTTCTCTCCCTTTTTATTTTTATTTTTTTTTCTCTCTCTTATAACTAAAACTGAATATAGTTAAGAAATCAGGAGAGAATTGATTATCAAATTTTAATACAGAAAGAAGAAATAATACCCTACTGAAATTACATTGCTTTGCTATCTTAGTCTTCTGTTGTTCCGAGAAGGAAGGTGATCGTTTGTTAACAGAGTAAATAATTTCACAAATTATGTTAACAAACGAAGCGTGTTTTGTATCGCAAGAATAGCGTGTTTTGTATCGCAAGAATAGCGTGTTTTGTATCGCAAGAATAGCGTGTTTTGTATCGCAAGAATAGCGTGTTTTGTATCGCAAGAATAGCGTGTTTTGTATCGCAAGAATAGCGTGTTTTGTATCGCAAGAATAGCGTGTTTTGTATCGCAAGAATAGCATGTTTTGTATCGAGAGAAAGGACCGGTACAATTTCTTTAGCAATAGGGTTGTATAGCTTGGCTCACAGGTAGATAAATTCGTTCTTGGCTCAGTAGGTAGGGAGTGCTAAATTAATTACGGTAGTGACAACCCCTTGTCATAAATGGCCTGCAGGACATCCAGAAACACATGCAAAGAACAAGGAAACTCTTCAAGGACACAAGGAGCAATTTTTTAAATCGGAACGCATATTGAAACAGTATGAACACCTATACACGGGAAACACCATTACTCCGTCAAGGTTCTTCAAAGAGGAAGGCACACTCTCCACAAACCTACAAATGCAAGAATGCTGAATTTACAACTTACCCCCACATTTCCTTCATAATGGCACGAGTCAAGCAAGAACAGTCCTGACAACCTTCTCACACTATATTGGACAGAGAAGGCAGTGTTATGTTAGCACAAAGATTGCAAACAAAACGTATGGAGCTATACAGTTAATAAATAAATAAGTCGCGCATGCGCAGACAGAGCTGCAACAAAGCGGGAATAGGTATAAAAACAACAGCGCGGGAGCACCCAGCCCCTCTTGGTTTCCCCTCGTCCGGCAGTTGAGTCCCACACCTAGTCACGCACGGCTGTCATTCACGAGACGCCGTAGCTCATAACTTCGCGACGCGTGCCGCAAACAAAATGGCTAAGTTCCGCTACAGAAGTTGATATTGTGTAACGATCTATAACTATTGTCGTGAGTAGCCTCCCGCCGTGAATATCGCAAGATATCCAGATGAAACGTGTTATGGCGCATTAAATAGCACCCACGCCGCCGCTAAGTTCCGTCGTGATAATTCATATACCCGACCCGAGTGAAGATAGGCCTTCGGAAGAAGCGTAGCTGTGAGCACGGACCCCCCGGTCGAGCCAGCCTGCCTTGTTAGGCCTCCGCTGCCTCCTGACCCTCCTGAAGAGCACGGACCCCCCGGTCGAGCCAGCCTGCCTTGTTAGGCCTCCGCTGCCTCCTGATCCCGCCCGCCCTACGATACAGGTTTACTTATTCTTTCTCCCTGAGCCATTCGAGTCAAGCTTCAAGATCCGGTTCCTTAAGCCGATCCTTAGGTCTTAAACCGTATTCCTTGTTGTGTATTAACCCCATAAGAAATGTACAATAAACACTTGTTATCTATTCCCCGAGTTTCATTGTATGTCGCAACCTGTTTACCCGAGAAAAGAGAATAGAAATGGCTATATAGCAACTGATAATGTCTAATGAGGTCTAGTGTTCATAATTACATAAAATAAGGTACATATATACGTGGTCCTACTTCAGCTTCACGTTCAGACCAAAATACATGGCCTTAAAATAATTCCAAAGGTAAGGCAAGCCTACCAATGTTAAGTAAAATATTTCGTAAAATTGATTGAAATACTTGCTGATTGTAAATCTAACAGTATTAATACCCTAGCGACTGTACGGTTGAAATTTAAGAATCCGTTTCCGAGTACTACTCTGACGCCGCGCCATAAGGAAACCATCTGTGAACGTGAAGTTTGTGACTGAGCTACTATCGTAATATAACCAAATTAAAGCAAGTAACTAATAATGCCAAAAGATGGCGCCACTTACGTTAACAGCTAGCATGAGGAACGTCGGCTGGCAGGCGTAAGAACTCTTGGATTTGCATTTTCATGAATCTCTCCAGTCTGGATACGGATGATAACTAAATACTCGGAATCTGTACATTAATGACTTAACACAAAAAGTGAGAAGTTTATACCACACTTCCTGTCTGCATAATAATGCGTTTAAACAAAGTAAGTCATCAATAATCCTGAAATTATTATGTAAACATTATCATCGTTGTCAACATTGACTTTCCACCGATGTTTCAATATCTTTGGTACCTTCCCAATGGGTGCGTATCTGCTCAAATGCATTGTGGCCCAAGATAAAATTCATTAAACAAGCAGAGCACTAATATTTCTGAAATGAGTTAAATTTCTGCAGAATTTCCTTTACTTTTTCTGAGGTCCTCTCCTATCGAATCTTCACTCGGCAGGCTGGTTTTTTCACTTTTTTCAAAAGACTTAATATTTAATAAGAAATTGAGAAATTAAAAAAAGGAAATATTTATCAGTTGGCGATAAACGCAAGCACTCTGTTACGCTTGGTCAATGCGTTTTCCAGTACTAGCAAAGCAAATTCATTCGCCCACTCGCTTACATTAGCACAAGAGCGAAGATATTCTTTGAGCTTTTCTAACTCTTGATATACAAATACCATTTTGCTTTTGCCGGTCGAAATCGGCTCCTTTCAGATATGGCGCCTGGGGCCACTGCCTTGTTGCCCCATCCCCAACCCTATCCGACTTTGAATGCGCTCTATGTATAAATAGCTTCGGCCATCAGTTCACGCTTATGTGTGCCGGTGTGGCTTCGCAACCGTATACCATGAAATGAAGTACATTTGCATGACAAACTAACTTCGCAAACTTCTTGGAGAAGAGTCTTTACGACACATAAATATTATTAGACTAGCAACCAGAATGAAAACCATCTTATGGTCGTAACGATGGACTTATACAAGATGGTAGCAGTATTACGTTAGACATCAAGATTGTACTACTATCGGATTATTTATGCATTGAACCGCTTACTAGTTAATACGGAATATTTTTTATTCAAACAGTTAGATTTAGCTTTATTATTACGAAAGTGAGTATTTATGTCGGGGGAGACAAAAACATGAAAAAAAATATGCATTTAACATTTTAATTTTATTAAAATTATAATATTTAATTAAATGAACACAATATTAGCGAAACTCAATCGAAATCTGGAGACAGAAAAATCAGAAAAGATATTGGCTCCGCTGGGACTCGAACCCAGGACCTTTTGCTTACATGGCAATAGCTCTACCGATTGAGCTACGGAACCCATATTAATTCGGTCACTTTTAACTGTATCATACTTCGACTAAGAACTACCAACATTATCTTCATCTATTATTTTAAAAATAAAATGGATAAAAATTTATCCAGACACTATCTAGATTGCATTTAGTTCGAGTTGAATCTTGCAATCATATATAAAGATAGCAGCCAATAATATGTGCATTAAGAAGATGAAGATAATGTTGGTAGTTCTTAGTCGAAGTATGATACAGTTAAAAGTGACCGAATTAATATGGGTTCCGTAGCTCAATCGGTAGAGCTGTTGCCATGTAAGCAAAAGGTCCTGGGTTCGAGTCCCAGCGGAGCCAATATCTTTTCTGATTTTTCTGTCTCCAGATTTCGATTGAGTTTCGCTAATATTGTGTTCATTTAATTAAATATTATAATTTGAGATTTTACTCATAAAGTTTAAAAAATTAAAAATAATTATTAAAATTAATTCACTTACGCGGTAAAGCCATTTTTATGTTTATTGTTTTTATTTAACAAATTATTTAAGAACAAACAAACCATTCAAAACCTGGAATGTATATCAAAATTATGATGATATGCAGCTTTCGTAGTTTGAACCTCAATCCAATAATTCGAATTAGGTACTTTTTTGTTTTATTTTGACGAGAATTTACTCTATAAGATTGGTACTTCCGACAAATGTCATATTTTATAATATATTACTATTAGTTCAAATAAGGAATATTCCGTATTATCCGTGCATCAAATTTCGACAACACGAACGTTCTGTATTATCCGTGAGGTGGACTCTTTCCATATTTACCACCTGCACTTATAATACTATGCAATATGTTCGGAGACTCCTAGTACGAGTATAAACGGGGAACTGGTGGATTTGCAGTGTATCAAAATTGTTAAACTATTCATAATAATAAATAATAATAACAGTATATTCATATAGCGCAGTTTTATGTCATTTCACTTCAAGTGCCCTTAACTACGAGTGCTCCTTACGAGTCCATTACAAAACATTGATAAAATAATATGAAATAAAGTTGAACTCATAGTTGAACTTACCGTAATATAAGAATACATTACGACCTATTTCACTTGTAATTTTAACCATTATTTCGGTTCCATGCCAACTCAGAATGAAACCAACTCAGAACCACCTCAGAAAGGTCATTAAAATCTATGAAAAAATTATTTTAAAATAGCCGGTAACCCTAACCTAACTTAATTATTTAACCAATTTTTTATCATCACTCTTAATGACCTTTCTGAGGTGGTTCTGAGTTGGCCAGTCACCATTATTTCACCCTGCCACAGGTTTCTCCATACAGTAAAAATAATTGATATAAGTGAAGGTATACAAATAATCTATCTTAATTTTTAATGTGATTGCATTTGATTCTTGGATAATTGTTAAGCGCCTTTTTTACATGAATACCGCACAAGAGTCCCAACTGCTCCCGTCTAGAGCCAGTGAGACTATGGCATCCCCAATCGGGGTATGTTGTGAGGCTGAAAGTAGTGGGGAGGGGAAGGAGTTAGGAAGAGGAACGTGTGGAAGTACCTGGCTATTCAGATCTGGTCACCAAACACGGCTATTTCAAGCAACGTTTCAATTCTGAATGGTGGTCTTACACAGGGCGATACTGAGAGTATATTCCACTCTGGAACGTGCCGCAAATATACTATATGTTATTTTAAATTAATAACTTGTGAAATAGCACAAATTAATCAAATAAAATTTATTTGATTGCGAGTTAAAGAGCCTTATCGCTCGACCACACCGGCCACAAAGTCAGCACAACCTAAAAGTAACTGGTTTGGGTCAGTAAAAATTGGGATTTTAGTGAAAACTCCTGATCATTACACAAACTATTTTATTATTTTTTTCCTAAGATTCGATAACAATCCAAACTTATTTGACACTACTGATTCTTCACGTACCCAGAGGTGACCACGACTGCTTCACCATTGCTCAGAAGAATAGAGTTAGCGTTGAGCGTTGATCTGAAAAATAGTTAATAAACATTCAATGATTTTGTGAAATTTGCTAAATATGGCCTGCGAAAAAAGAGACCGAGATATGAGATATAAAAATATATAAAAACATTCTTACCCTGTTACTTTCGTCGAATTCACGCTGGAAGCATATACAGTCACATTTTTGGCAAGTTGTGTAAATTGGCTCAAGTCAGCTGTTTCACTTCCACTACCGAAGTTAAATACCAATGCGTAAGAATCGTAATTTTGCAGGGTTCTGAAATGGAGAAAAAAATCACATAAGACTTCGAACATTTTTATATCTTACGCAATGGGGATGTAGATGATTGGGTTAACTTCTTAATGGTATCGGCTCTCTTATCATCGATTCAAAAATCGTCAGCAACAGAGAGAAATCTCAATTATTCCCAGGTATTCGGACTTTTAGGCTTACCAATGTTTAAAATGTAGTTTATTACGTAAAAACATATTCATATTCTGCTAAGTTTAATTAATTGTGCTAACTCATGTATACCTCAAAGCTCTCATATTTCAGAACTTTTTTGAAGATTTCAGTGTTACTTTTGGTGCCAGTTCAAAAAATCATTGAATTACTCAAAAAGTACAAGTAAAGTAAGAGTAGAAAGTGAAAGTAGGATGGTGCCACAGATTTTTTTGATAAACCGTATTTTTTTTCCGATTCGGGAGGCAGGTATGGGTACCGCTGCCCAGGGACCCATTTATTGGATGACCAACACCTCTGCCACTGGTCACCCAAAGTAGTTCGCTACATTTGGTGACTTAGCAGGGGTGCCGGGTTCATCGGGTTTTCAAGTCTTGGCGTCTGCCCACCAGCTACGTGGTGGGCCGGATCAGGAGAGGACGGTTTGGGGGGACCCATTGGCCTCTCCAGATAGTTATGGGAGTTGTTTTACACTCTCATAATAATTATTAAATATATTCTAATATGTAGGGTTCTGTTAAAATAAAATAAGAAGATTGGTACTCACTCGGTTTATTGACAAATAACAATTACTAAATAATAATTAACAGAGATGTTGCTTGGTGCACCTATTGTCACGGAGTGACAGGCCGTGCCGCGTCTCTCCCCACCTCGCATCCCAATGGTGGTGGGAGTATCGACACTCCACATGCCTCCCCTCCTAGAATGATGATCATCCTTCCTGAAGTCCTCCTTGAATCCTCTAGCAGGTGGATGAAATATTGGACTGAAGAGGTAGGTATATGTACATACGGAGAGACAGAAGAGTTTATGGAATGAAGGGCACAAATGTTCGAAGATATCTCGTGCTTAGTATGCCCATCTTTCAGGGAATCTAACTCGCCTACCCGATCGAGTTGTTCTCTCTCGTGTTTTCTCAGGAACTTTTATTGTTGTGGTCGGTTTAATAGTAGGGATTTCTTTCTCCTCCAAATCTGTTGGGAGAAAAGCAGGTTTTAGCCTATCAATACTTATGTACTTTTGGTGGCCGCGTATTTCCACCAACATTTTCTTAGAATCCCTCATCAATACTTTGAAGGGTCCTTCATATGGCGCCTGCAAGGGAGCTTTAACCGAGTCTGTTCGAATGAAAACATGAGTGCAAGTTCCCAACAAACCGTGTACAAAAGGTTTATCATGGTTATGGTTTGTAGCTGGTATGGGTTTAATATCTTTCAACATATCGGTGACCTTTCTAGCGAACGTCTCTGGATCTGTTGGTGTTGTCTCGGTGAAAAAATCTCCCGGGAGCTTAAGTGGAGTTCCGTATGTCATTTCCGCGGGTGATGTTTTTGCATCCTGTCGAACGCAAGATCTGAGGCCCAAGAGAATCAATGGAAGTCTCTCTGACCAACTACTTGTGGAAGCTACTTTTAGAGCCCCTTTTAGTGTTCGATGCCATCGCTCTATTAAGCCGTTTGCTTGCGGGTGGTACGCTGTTGTTCTTAAGTGTTTTACCCCACACAATTTCATGAGGTCTTCGAAGAGCTTACTTTCAAATTGACGTCCTTGATCTGATGTTATTGTATCGGGCACTCCAAACCTAGCTATCCAGTTCTCCATGAGAGCGAGAGCAACTGTCTCTGCCATGATATCCTTAATGGGAATCGCTTCTGGCCATCTAGTGAAACGATCTATAATGGTCAATAGGTAGTTGTTGCCACGTGATGGAGGCAAGGGTCCAACAATATCAATATGGATATTCCTAAACCTCTCCTTGGGTAACGGTAGAGTTCCAATAGGACTGTGGGTATGCCTATTTACCTTGGCCTTCTGGCATAATATGCACGTGGTGACAAACTCTTTTACGTCTTTTTGCATCTTAGGCCAAACGAATCTTTGCCTAAGTGTTTTGTAGGTAGCTCCAATGCCGGGGTGACAAATACTGTGCATGTTATCAAGTATACGGTGTCTCCAAGTCTTTGGTACAAATGGTCTTACAACTCCAGTAGACATGTCACACCAAAGTGTTGTAGGACTTCCGGGAATCTGGACACGTTCCAAACGCAGAGAAGTCTCGGTATTCATGATTGCGATGAGTTCTGGGTCATTGTTTTGGTCTAACGCCACCTCTTCATAATTGATTGGCGATGGAATTTGTATTTCGTCAATCCTTGATAATGCATCGGCTACCTGATTTTCTTTTCCGGGTGTGTAGACGATTTTTGTTGTAAATTGCGCGATAAAATCTAACTGTCGTCTTTGCCTTGGCGAATCATTATCCGCTTTTTTGGTGAACGCAAAGCATAAGGGTTTATGATCGGTATATATGGTGACTTCTCTACCCTCAACCTGTCCTCGAAAGTACTTAATTGCTTCGTAAATGGCTGTGAGTTCTCTATCATAAGTACTGTAATTTTTTTGTGCGTTGTTGAGTTTTCGTGAAAAAAATCCGAGCGGTTTCCATTTCCTTTGCTTTTCTGTTCGTTGTTGGAGGGCTGCGCCCACAGCAAAATTTGATGCATCCACCATAATTGCGAGGTCTGATGATATTTCTGGATGTGTGAGGAGTGTAGCATTAGCCAAATCAACTTTGGTCTGGTCGAATGCCTGAATGAGCTCCTCTGTCCATTGGATTGGTTGCTTGTCTGCTTTTTTTGTATTGGCGATTATGGCGTACAACAATCGTTGGGCCTCCACAGCCTTTGGAATGAACTTTCTGTAGTAATTCAGCATACCTAAGTATCTGCGCATGTCCTTTGCTGTTTTTGGTCTTGGGAAATCTTTGATGATCTCCACTTTATCGGAAAGTGGAGTCGTTCCCTCATTTGAAATTTGGTAGCCAAGGAATTTAATACTGGATTGACCAAACGTGCTTTTCTCGGCGTTAATGATCAAACCGTGTTCCTCAAGACGTTTGAAGACTGTTTCGAGGTGCTCCATGTGTTTGTTTTCGTCCTCGGATGCAATCATAATGTCATCGATATATGCAAAACAAAAATCCAAGCCATTCAGTACTTGATTTATAACGCGTTGAAACGTCTGTGCCGCGTTACAAAGCCCAAATTGTAAATGTGTGAACTCAAAGAGACCAAATGGTGTTATGATGGCGGTCTTTGGAATATCACTCAAACCAATGGGAATTTGGTGGTATGCACGAACTAAATCTATAGTGCTAAAAATGTTGGCTTTAGACAACTTGTGAGCGAAATCGTTCAGTTGTGGAATCGGGTAACGGTCTGGAATCGTCTGAGAATTGAGCCTGCGATAATCTCCGCAGGGTCTCCAACTGCCGTCCGATTTTTGTACCATGTGCAAAGGGCTTGCCCAACAGCTTTTTGATGGTCTACATATTCCTTGTTGTACCATAAGGGAAAATTCCTTCTTTGCTGCCTCTAGCATTAGTGGTGTCATTCTTCTGGCCCTGGCTGAGGTGGGTGGTCCAGTTGTTTCAATACAGTGGGCCACAGAATGTTTAACTTCTACTTCTCGATTGAAGGGTCGTGTAATTGCAGGGTATCGCTGTAGACATTGGTGGTATTTGCTTGTATTGTTGACCGTAGATATACCCGTACTTGCATAGTGAATGCGCTGTCCCGTTGACGTTAGTCCCGTCGTTGCGTCAATGAGTCTCCCTTTCCGAAGGTCCACTAGAAGATTAAAATTTTCTAAAAAATCTGCCCCCAAAATTGCGCGCTCGACTTCGGCTATGACAAATGTCCATGGAAATGTTCTACGCAATCCGAAGTTAACCATCATTCGGCGTAGTCCGTGTGTCTTGATAGGAGTACCATTTGCCGCGTAGAGTGCCACATTTGGCTCGTGTTGTTCAAATGTTTGCGGTGTTTTGAATTTGCTGGGAATTACAGAAATCTCCGCCCCGGAATCAATCAAAAAGTTTATATTGTTTTGCCGGTCCCATATGTGCAACCTTTTTCCAATTTGCTCTATGTAAGTTGCATTGACACAGAGCTTCTTTAGTTTTCCGAACTCTTTGTCGTCGGCGGCCAATCACAGGGTGCGATGCACTTTTTCGCAAGTTTTCCGAACTTGTAATGATACCAGCATCGTTCGTAAACTTTTTTTGTTTGATGCCTGTTACGCGATGGTGATCTTGATCGCCTCTGTTTATTGATTTCCATTAGCTTTCCATCGCTTATTTTAGTTGAATAGGATGAACTAGGAAAACCTCCTTCTACGTGGCATATATCATTGCTGCTATAGACATCTGCCATTTTCTCGGCGATTTCTGCTAGCTTGTCTAAGTCCTGATCGGCCGATACAGTCAGTATAGCTTGCATGTTATTAGGCAGCCGTTGTAACCACAGCGTCCTGAAAAGTTCCGTGTTGATGATGGTGGGTCCTGCCAGTTCTTTCATCTGACGTAATAGCTGAGACGGTGTATTATCTCCAAGCTGAAGTCCGTATACGAGCTTGGCAGTTTTCTTTCTCTCGGACTCTGTAAACCTAGTCACCAATGCCGATTTTAATGTGGCATACATATCCCGTGTGGGTGGGTTCAAAACTATGTCACTAACCATGGTTAGTGTTTCACTCTCCAGGCAACTTACGATGGAGTAGTACTTTGTTGCATCGGAACTAATGCCGGCTATGATAAATTGAGCCTCAATTTGCGTTAACCACAGTTGACACTTATCCCGCCAAAAAGTCGGCATCCGAACCCCCACTCTTGCAACCTGATGACTAGTGTCCTGGTCCGTCATATCTTTATCGTTATTTTGCTGCGTGTTAGCCATTAACTCGCTTGGGCAACTTTAATTATGTGTGTAATGGTGTGCAGTCTCAAATATAATAAATAATAAATGTATAAATTATTACGTGTAATAATAATGAATGCGTAATAATGTTATTTGAAATCGATTGACTCCGTGACGTTGTTTATTTGCATTAATCAAATTACGTTATTAAAGCGCCAAGTGGTACCAATTATATCTACGAATATACTAGTAATCTAGACAGAACCCTACGCAAGAAACTAATTATCAGCGATATCGAAACGCGAAAAATTGTTAAGACGGCAAATAAATAATAAATACCGGTCAATAAAAGGGAGTGGGCTTTGCGTTATGCGCTCGAATACATAAAATGCCCTTTTAAAGAGGCAATTGTACTAGGCTACGCTCGGCTGCTCGGGTTTCGATGTAGCGGGAACAAAATTTATTTCAGAATGTGGGTAGGTACGCGAGCAAATAATAATGCGATGTCGTAAAAAATATTAATTTCGCGTGTTTTTATCGGGGTCACCAAATTTATGGGAGTTGTTTTACACTCTCATAATAATTATTAAATATATTCTAATATGTAGGGTTCTGTTAAAATAAAATAAGAAGATTGGTACTCACTCGGTTTATTGACAAATAACAATTACTAAATAATAATTAACAGAGATGTTGCTTGGTGCACCTATTGTCACGGAGTGACAGGCCGTGCCGCGTCTCTCCCCACCTCGCATCCCAATGGTGGTGGGAGTATCGACACTCCACATAGTCTTCCACCGCAGTAGTTGGGATGGATTCGTACGTGACTTCTGGATACACTGACCCCTAGATTCCTAACCACCCCTGTTACCTTTTCTGTCTCAGAACTTCAACGCCTTCCTTTCCTTAAAGAGATCTTCCGCACAGCATCCCCAAAGATGATGTAGGCCCTGAGAGAAATTATTTTCCTCGAGGCCTCTTGTGAGGGGTCAATGAAAAAAAATATAAAGTCAAATGAAAGAAATAAAAACACTTTACCTGAGGACTACAAATACAGCGTCCGAAAGTGGTTTGATATTCCAGTCTCCGTCCTGGAGAGTAGGCTGTTTCCTGGCTTCGACCATCTTCTGGAAGACCTTGAAGTGGCTCTTTGGAGCGGCCATCTGAGCATCCAGGTTCAAGGTTTTGTAGCTTTGGCCGACTGGGAGCCAGGTCTTCGTGGCGTTGGAGAAACCGGCGTTGGTGGAATTGTTCCATTGGAAAGGGGTGCGGGCAGGGTCCCTGAAATGTTGATGAAGCCATAAGTCCTTTTGGTTCTGTATTTAAGATGCCGAATGCGAGGGCGGACTGCCAGGAACCAACGTGACTTAATTCAGCAAAGTTAAAAAGCTACAAAAAATTGTGGAGAGGAAGCAGAAATAGGAGAACAACTTCTGAGAAATACCTTTTTGGCTTTTCAAATGCCACTAAATGGTAGTAGCTATTTCAGCCGCTTCCAACTTGTAAATAAATTACTAAGCAATCAAAAGGGCAAAATATAGTATTTAAAGTCAACTGAAACTATAAGAGTGTATTTGGGTCTTTCCATCAACGTTCAAATATTTATTAGCTTTTTTGCTATTTGGGAGACGCTCCCAAGTATGTTGTGTGTCTCGTCTGGAGGCAACTAACGAGATTCAAATATTCATTTGTGTTTTCCACGATTAAAAAACTAAAAGGAATTGATATTCCTGTGAACAGTAGACCTCACGTCAAAAAAGTTTGTTTCCAATTTTATCATTTTAAGATTATTAATTACTAATTTGGTACATAAATACCCACCTGCTTAATTATAAACCATATATTTGTTTTAACTTTAATACAAAATTTCATACAACGAATTACACAATTTGTTCAAAGAAACGTTTTCTACAGCAATTCATTTTTCAAACATTCTGCTCCCGGGTAGGTACCATAAAATTGAAAGAATGCGAATAAGAAAGTTAAAAAAATGTGGCTATTTTAAATTTGAAAAAATAATCTTTACCGAGTTATTAAAACAACCACCATCTTGAAACGGAAACGGAACGTACAAACAATAAACAAATTTCATTTTAATTACGTGCTCCAAGATTAGAGCTAGCGACATCTTGGTGAAATCTTAATCATAATTTGGAAGGCGGGTATGGGTACCGCTGCCCCGGGAACCATTTATTGAATAACCAACAACTCTGCCGTAGGTAAACCCAAGGGTTCGCTACGTTTGGTGATTTAGCAGGAGTGCCTGGGTTCATGGGGTGAGGTTTTTTCCGGGTCTTCGCAGTGGATGCGTCTGCCCACCAGCTGCATGGCAGGCCGGATCGGGTGAGACTGGTTGAGGGAGATCTTTTAACCTTTCCAGCAGAACTATCTGGGAACCATGCTCTACACCGCAGTGGGAGGGACGGATTGATACGTCTATCACTATTAGACAAACTGACCCCCAGATTCCTAACCACCCCTAATACCCTTTTCATTCCCAGAACTTTCTCTCCCTCACAGCTCAAGACCCTCCACACAGCATCCCCAAAGATGACACACGCCCTGAGGGAAATTATTTTCCTCAGTGCCTCCTGTGTAGAGCTATTGTAAAAAAAGGGTCAAATAAGTTAATTTCATGCCACGAAAGTAAGTAAGTCAAAACGTCGTCGCAGCACATCTTTCTTCATCCATACACACGTTTGCTTGGCAATTCACCTGTCGAGAATTCCGAGCACAAGATTCCGATTATTTTCAATTACCTGGAAAACTTGGTATAGTCGTCCGGTCCGGCGGTGCAGCCGGACACGTCGACCGTGTCCTTGAAGCTGACGTATCCGTCCGGCATGCCGATCTCGTCCCCCTGGTAGGTGATGGCCACTCCGGGGAGGATCATGTCCAGCATGTTCAGTCCGTCCACGTACTGCGGCCCGAAGCGCGAAGCCATGCGGAGGTTATCGTGGTTGCCGAGCTGAAATTAACCTTTCATTCTTTAACCACTCGGACCAATAAGCTTGTTTTTATTTTATTTTATTGCAGAAACAAACAGTACATAATTCCACAGAAGATAATAGTTACCAAGTTATAGAAGTTAATACAAAAAATAGGTACCAATGACATATCGCTGTTATATATCTGTACTCGAGAAGCATACGGAGGCAAGTCTAAAAAGATAAATGTTCAGGAGAGCCAAAAAACTATATTTTCTCTAACTAAGGTCTCATAACTTCTTCGGATATCCATGCTGATAGATATTTTTTTTATTATTAAATCAATTAGTTTCGTTTCAAAAATGAAATATTTTATATGTAAAGCCTTTAAAAATATTTTTTTAAATAAAACTCTGACTTGAGTCAAACAAAAACACGGACTTGAATCCTTCTGCTTCTTAATGAAGTGGAATATTTTGTTATGACATGTGGTGTATTATGAAAGGATCAATTTTTAAGAATGGTTTACTTTAATAGAAAGGGTAGTAATGTATAATTTGAGTCATAATACGTAGAAATGAGTCATAATACTCAAAATGCAACGAAATCATAATGATGCAAGTCCATGGTACATCCTTCTGCCTCTAAGAAAGTTGTTGCAACAAGGTAGTTGCATCCATATGCAATTTTAAAAATCATATATTTTATTCATGATAGGACCTGTATCTTTCTGCCACTGATAAACATGATTATTTACTTCAAGTCTGCATCAAAAACTCATTTCTTCAAATTTTGGACTTGCATCCGTATGCTTTTTGGGTGCAGATATATACTTATGTTTTGTGTGATATATTATAAATTTTACGTAAGTTAAGTTAGTTAGTGTATTATGGAAGGAGAGAGGGGTGTGTGAGTGTTTGTCTGTGTGTGTGTGAATGTTTGAGGGTGTGTGTGTGTGTGCGTGGATGTGCGTGTTATGTGTGCGAATTCAGTGTGCTATAAAAGTTTTTCTTAAATAGAGGGAGGGAATCAAAAAATATATCGGTATTTGTGCTTGTTTGAATTGAGTTGAATGTTTGAAGGACGCGGGAAATGGGGAAAAATGTTTTCACGATAATATAACATTACCAGACATATGTATGATGTATGAGGCGTACCTGACTCATTAAAATATTTTTATCTACAATTCTTACGACACGGTGAAATTTCACGGATTTCGGAATGCTTCCGGGGCATTTTATATGTAATACATGTTTATTTTTTATTTTTGAAGTTGCAATAATAATAAATACCAGATAGAAACTAAATAAAATTATCTTTAATTTTTTTGTATTTGAAATAAATATACAATTTTAATATCAACCACGAAAATTTAAACAAAAAAAAAAACATCGAAATCTTTTCACTCTAAACGTCCATAACTTTGAAAGAATTTGGTATAAAAAACACAATATGTATTTTGTAGGGAATTAGTAAGAAAACTATTGCTTCATATTTTATACCATTATTCACTAAATAACATATAAATTATTTTTTAACTTTCTACGAAATTTTTTAATTTTATTTTAATCACGGAATCAAATATAAACATTTTAAATAAACCAGAAAAAAAACTTATTTTTATTTCCAACGACGAGCAAATCATATATCTCCACATCATAGAAAAAGATATTTATGCTGCGTGGTTGCCCCGGTCAGATCGGTCCTTTACAGGCTCTAATGGAATATGATGTTTGTGGTTAGTAATGTCCTTCCGAGGCTTAAAAATAAGATAGTTTTTCTCTTATCTGTCGGGCAGCACCTGTGGATTATCAAGTAACCTTCAACGAACGACCGGAGACCATTTAAACGGCATTCCATCTAACTAGCGGTTACCCATGAAGGTTTATTATCCTCATAAATTGCTCATCTTTTGAAGAAGATATCTCGTAGCACCTGCCCTTTATAAGTGAATTCGTATATTTACGAACAATATGCTATAATAACACCTGCCCTAAAATAACTGAATACGTATATTTAGGGGACAATACGCTGGTTTCATCGTGCGAGCGGACACCGTTTTTAGGGGATTATCTCTGACCGTACGGTACCTGACTTTGTCAGCAGCTATTCTGATGACTGATTGTTTCACAGAATTTGAACAATTCATCAAATTTAAATGATAAATTTCAAGATCTGTGAAAGTCCTATTCAAGTTCCGTTACTATTCTTGAAAAAACCAATTTTGAAATAATGACAGAACTTGTATAGAACTTTCACGGAACTTAATTTTAAATTTGATGAATTGTTGAAATTCGAACAACCCATACGAAGTCCCTTGGATAATATTCATCGGAGATTTATTCTCACATTGAACTGAATGTCATTAGGATATTTTATTTTAAGTGTCACACTATACTTACTCTGTCATAAATTACAGTTCACAACGTTAAAATGTGAACCTAAATCATGTGAAAAGAATATATTTCTTTATTTTGAACGAGCCGATTTGTACAAGTATCGATGTATATATATATATATATATATATATATATAAATGAATCCCTGTTTCCCTTGGTCACAACATAACTTCAGAACGACTTTACCTATTTCTTTCACCTTTTTTTTTAGTTTTCTAATAATTTGTAGAAGGTTCTTACGGAAAGAAAAAATTAAGAAAATTTTATTATTTCAGAAAACTTAGCGACTATTTTAACTTCGCACTTTTGAATTTAGCCGGCAGCTGTTTTTGTTATGTTACCAAATAATTGTCTATGTCTATGGAGTTTTTAAATTCAGATATTTCAAATAGGTACCTATTGTAGGTACCAAATTTGATTGATTGTTTTTATAATATACAAAATGAATATTTGCAATAAATGAAAAATGAAAATTTGAATAAAAAAATTGTAATAGGTGCCACGCGAGCTGTTTGAAAACTGAATGTACTGGGACTGAAAATATGGAATGCTGGAGGGGGCTTGGCGGGGCAGGGGTGCGGGAGAGGGGTGAAGGTAGGCGGGGAAGGTGGAAGGGCTACGCGGGAGAGGAATGGGATGATGGAGGGGAACGGGAACGCACGGGAAAGGACATGCAGGGAGAAACAGTTTATTTCTTTGAATATGGCATTGTGAAATATGGGTGCCAGCTAGTTATAGATAAATTTGATTGCGATAAAAAAGGGTCTTTGCATTTTGTATGTAATGCTAAAAGCTTTAGGAATGAATAAAAACATCCATTTTCCAAACAAACACCGTCCGTATTCTGTGAGAGAATCGCTCTCCCCAGGGGTGAATTGTTGTGGAGATTTGTACGACTCATATAATTGGGTCAGTGCCGAACCCTTAGGAACTGTATGTTGGACGACTTTTATCTAATTATTTTCGTGTTGAAGAAATCAAAACAGACAGTCTTATAATGGTATTGTATTACATACTGTTTTACAGCGGAATAAATAGGACATAGGGCGATATGAGAAGTGTGTGAAATTCATGAATTGTCGAGCATTTTTCCGTTGACATAGAGCATCTTCCTAACGCACAACGTTTTAAACATGCGATTTAAAACTTTATCGATTTAAAACTTTTCTGCTGAAAAATCCAGAAATCTTTACCCAATGGATCGTTTTTGATCATATTTTGGCAAATTTGCAAACACCCGCAATCGTCCGCTGGCCAAAATGTGGAAAATTTGAAGAGATATTTTAAAACATTTATTGGAATTATTTTTGAAACATCTCGCACATTGAAATCTTCGATAAATCACAAAATCTCTTTTGAATTAACATGAGATTTTTTCTGAATTATTTGTTATTGATATTCCGCCAACGGATTCTATTTAGTTGATATAATAAGCCCTGATGAAGCTCCAGCTAAGCGAAACCTGGTTGGCTGTTAAATATTAATTCAAGTGGTGTTTTACAAAGTGTGTTTCTTCATTTAATATTAGTATATTATTGTAATATTTTTTCTCACAAATCATTGATGGTATGTTTACGTATTAAAAAATGCATGTAAGAATTTTAACGTATATTTGTGTTCAACAAATATTCCACAGACAACACACAGAAGTTATAATATTTAATATTCTCCAAATAGGTAACAATTATTATAAGCAATAATTATCAGCCTGAAACACTCATCAACATTGAAAAATCTTCCGAGAAAAGATACTTGCCGCCAACGGGACTTGAACCCGTGTCCTTCTGATTGCCGGTCAGCTGCTCTTGACCACTGAGCTATGGGGCTTATCAAATACGCGAGGGATTTAACACTTACAATGTCTCTCTCGCAAAAATAAAGTTGGTTGTTTTCAGGTGGAAAAAAAAATATAATAAGCAGTAATTGTTGAATGAAACACTAGTATATATTGAATTATTTGGCGGGTATTTGATAAGCCCCCATAGCTCAGTGGTCAAGAGCAGCTGACCGGCAATCAGAAGGACACGGGTTCAAGTCCCGTTGGCGGCAAGTATCTTTTCTCGGAAGATTTTTCAATGTTGATGAGTGTTTCAGGCTGATAATTATTGCTTATAATAATTGTTACCCTTTGTGCTATGCATAAAAATCTTATCTAAACGTTAGTTTATAAATTAAAAATAATAATCTCCAAATAGGTACTATGTACCGCAATTTTTTAGTTAGTAGTATTTATTCGGTTACAAATTTCACAATTTTATTTATGAATTTGAAAAATATGGAATAAACGGTTAAATATAGAAGAATTCAATGGAAATCTATAAAAAATTTCCAAACCGACCGCTTAAAAATTTCCGAGAACTCAAGACTGAAATTGATTATATGTATAGAGCAACGGTTCCCAACGTTTTTTTGACCAGGGACCACTATCATATTTATTTGTTCTTACAGCGACCACAAGGTACAATAATGATAATCTATTAAACGCGTCCTTCAATTACTATCATTTTGCAATTCAATGTGCTCTTCTTGGACATCTTCAGCTATCTTTCCATCATTAATACCAAAAGGGTTACGAATCAGCTTTTGCACACCTTTCGTTTCGGTTTTTGTAGTAAATCATTAAATGTTTTTTTATTTTATTTTTTTTATTTTTTTTTTATTTTAACTTTTATGAGTAAAACCTCAAATTGTAATATTTAATTAAATGAAGACAATATAAGCGAAACTCAATCGAAAATCTGAAAACAGAAAAATCAGAAAAAGATATTGACACATCTGGGTTCGTGTCCCAGATGTGTCAATATCTTTTTCTGATTTTTCTGTTTTCAGATTTTCGATTGAGTTTCGCTTATATTGTCTTCATTTAATTAAATTATAAATTAATCATTAAATGTTTCGTGGACCACATTTTAGATCTCCCGGATCACCTGTTGTCCACCTGTGGACCAGCGGTTGGGAACCACTGATATAGAGAAACACTCATGAGGTTAAACCGCACATTTCCCATGTAAATCCGAAATTTTTTCTTAGTAAACAACATTAAATAACAGATGGACGGATAGCAATGAAACTGCTAAAAAGCACATTTTGGTTATTGTTAACCATTTTTTTAACTGTTAAATTCGTGGTTTGTCATTTATGTTGGTTAACCTTAATGGTGACTGTGTAAAGATAAAGAAGTAATTAATTTTTTAATTATTATTTTTTTTCTAAAAATAACCGTATTTTCGGAACAAATAATCCGTAACAAATATTCCGTAGTCCAGTGGTTAAGACTCTTGACTCACAATCCGGAGGTCGCGGGTTCGAACCCGGCATGCGCAAATAAATTTTATTTGATTAATTTGTGTAATTTCACAATTAATTCATTTAAAATAATATATAGTATATTTGCGGCATGTTCCAGAGTGGAAGATACTATCAGTATCGCCCTGGTGTAAGACCACCATTCAGAATTCAAACGTTGCTTGAAAATGGCTTTAGCCGTGTTTAGTGACCAGATCTGAATAGCCAGGTACTTCCCAACCTTCCTCTTCCCCACCTCCTTCCCCTCCCCACTACCTTAAGCCTCATAACATACCCCAATTGGGGATGCCATAGTCTCACTGGCTCCAGACGGGAGCAGTTGAGATTCTTGTGCGGTATTCACTGTAAAAAAATATATATATCATGACTATGTTGCCGTGAATTAACTACTGTACTGTCAAACACTCTTGAAAGAAAAGTTTTCCCAGTGACCAATTTAAAAATTAAGATATTTTACCCCGACGCCGTAAGAAAAATAAACATTTCTAATTAAAAAGACCATTGACTTTACTCCTTGGGATTATCCAACCTGTTGTTATATTACGTTGTTCAGGCCATCTTGTAGTCTCCGTAATTACAAAATAACGCGTTAAAACTTTCAGAATTCCGCAATTCGTTAGAAACTTTTATACAATATCAATCGACCGTAAAACCATAAAACTCCGACTGTCTCCGCGAGGTTTTCATTTGGAGAAGAGCTTCCGGGAAAGAGGGAAACATTGTTGTGAAATTAATCGACGAGAAAATTGTTTTTCTTTTGGTTTCCGGCTAAGTATTTTATATCGTAAAAATATCTAATTTGTTACTCGCAAGGAAATAATGTTTTAAGGGTACATTTGTGGGATATTTAACATCAATTTTATACATAAAACTATAAATAATATTTATGAAAGAAAAACACACCATTAAGCACTCAAAAACAAAATTTCGTATTTTACAAGTTTGTTCAACTGTTAAGAGCGTTTAACCAGCCAGCGGACGAAAATCCACATTTCGTCGAAAGTTGTTCTTCCGATCGTGCAGGACGGTTACAATGAGAAAGATTAATTATTCTCCGTACCAGCTTTTTAAAATTATAACTCAATATCGAATTTATTTCAATCCAAATTAGCTTTAATTTATACCTTCATCCAAAAATGCTGAAAGGCGTGATGATAAAACTATTAAAATAGTGTACTTTTTGTAGTTATTTTTTGATTATAAGTATTTATCATTTTTCAATAATGTCGAAATTTAATAAGAATGTTAAAAAAATCTGAAATATATTAGTTTGTAAGTGTGTAAATAAATACACAAATGGACCAATTTTCGTCAAGAAACACATGTACGTACATATTTTTTAATGATTTTATTGAAACTAAAATTAAAATTCTAATACATAGCTTTGCTAGATAATGTATTGATTTATTTTACTGCATGATTACATTATTTGAAATAGGTGTGGTATAATACAAAAACTTTTTTGAAAATTTAACAAATCTGCCAACGACCTATGGAATAACCTTATTATACTAAAAATTTTAAAAAAATCTAAAAATTTATTACATACGAATGCTAGATAAAAGAACAATCTTTCGAAATCCATTTATAATTTTTTGTGGAAAAGAGTCAATACGTCTAAAAACTTTTTTGAAAATGACGTATTTCAGGCTTTCTCTGGTAATGCCCTCTTAACTTTATACGTATATTATTTGATTTCTTTTAAAATTTGTGAAAAAAATCTCAATTTTTGTTGCTCATTTGCAAACGTTGTTTATATTTCTCGTCGCAAAAGACTTTTGTTTCTTTTCTTTTTTACATTATCTCCACACAGGAGGCCCTGAGGGAAGATATGTCGGGATGCCGTGTGGAGGGTCTTTTTAAAAAAGGGAAGGGCAGGAAGTTCTGGGAAGGAAAAAATAAGAGGGGTAGGTAGGAATCTGTGGTTCGGTGTGTGTTCAGTGCAAGGCGATGGGTCGAGAGAGTCCGGCTGGAAAGTTTAAAAGGCCTCCATCAAACAGTTTCTCTCGATCCGGCCCGCCACGCAGCAGGTGGGTAGACGCATCCGCCGCCAAGACCTGGGCAAACCTCACCTCATGAACTCGGGCACCCCTGCAAAGTCACCAAACGTAGCGGACCATTTGGGGTGACCCTTGGCAGAGGTTTTCCAATAAATGGTTCCCGGGGCGGCGGTACCCATACCCGCCTCCAAAAATTGAAATCCGAAATTTAAATTCTATAAAACATTTCGCCAATAAAGTGGATATGAAATTTAATACCTACAACTTCTTGAGAAGGATTTCGCACATATCCACATTCTCACGTAAACAATGATGAAGATAGCCTGAAGATGAAGTGAATAATATTACTAAATGGGATTGTTCAAGCTAAGAGCTGCATTTTTCCTCGAGAGAAAGGTCAATATTATTATTTTCGAATGAATCAAAAGCTTTGTCGTAATGTTCAATAATGTATAGATATATTTTTTAGGTATTCAGTATTGTATTTGTGAGAACTTACCACCCAGTTGGCAGTTTTGTTCACAGGCATGTAAGTAAGCCACCTCAGGAGCGTGTACACCATATCCCTGCCACTAGATTTTCCGTTGACATTGGTTATTAAATCGAAGTTGAAAGGGAAACTTGACCCATCCCGTTTCCCTGTGCCGTAGTACTTCATCGTCCTTGTAATATTAGCGTATCCTTCTGTCATCATCACTCTAAAACAATAGATTTTATGCCGATCATTTTCTAAAATGAACACGATACCTTCTCTAAATTCAACATCGTTATAATTATAACAAAAGAAAACATATTTTTTAATAAAAGCTGTAGTCAGAAGAATCCCGAATTTTCCTGTGCTGAAAAGTTTTATTATTACTAATATTTCATGGATATTTTTTGCAGACTCATTTTAGTACCTGAAGAATGCTGGAAAACAAGTTAAATTTTCATTCTTAGCTACCCACTTAAAGCTTAGAACAAGGCTTCAGAAAACAAACGTTAACTTATGTTTACGTATTGTTGGTTGCCTCGGATAAAGATCAAGAATGAGAAATAGTGGAAGAACTAAATTAATTGAGGAGCTTGTACAGATATAATTACACTTAAGGAAGTGTGTATTAATAATAATTTAAAGAGGGTGAATTAAACACACTCATAAACTTTGTGTTAATACTTGTATTTAGGGCTGTATTTGAATTACCGTGAATCCTAACATTATTATTTGTAATAAAAAGTGTAATATGTTTTTTCACTCTCTACGGAATGTGTGGGATTGCTCTAATCACCCCACATTCCAAAGTAAAGCAATTATAATTATATTAAAAATAATTTATGTTTATGTGAATATCGCACAAAAGTCTCAACTGTTCCCAATTGTCTGGAGCAATTGGGATATATTGAGAGGCTGAAGGCATGATTTTATTAACGATTAAATACCTGGTGACTCCATCTTTCTTTGCGTACTCATCCAAAAAATCTCTCCAATCGTATACAATGTCATAAGTTTCATCTAAATCCTTGCTGTAGATAGGGACAGTGTAACCGAGCTCGTTTGGTCCAAATCCAGGTGCTCCACTCAACGGATCGTCGGGATACTTTCCACCATTTTCTTCTTTGGAAGCCTCCACCAGGTAGGGAAGGGCGTCTATCCTGAAACCGTCCACACCTTTGTCCAGGTAGAAGGTCATGATGCTCTTCAACTCCGCGAGGACCTTAGGGTTCCTGAAGTTAAAGTCAACCTGGGAGACGGAGAACTGGTGAAGATAATACTGGCCGCGCTGTTCATTCCATTCCCAGGCACTTCCTTGGAATTGGCTGACCTGGAGACAAATTATTTAATTTGCTTCAAAAAAATACCCGTCTTCTTTCTAGGATTTCCCTTATTTTCCTTCAGACAACATCAGCCGTCTATTATACTATTAGAGACTGTGGAACTGTGTCAGATCTAAAAACTTTTAACAAGCAAGCTTCAACTAGACCGAAGACCTTTTTCATGGCATTAAATCTAACCTTTCGAATCTCTGAAAGCAGGATTACCTATTTCTGGCATCATAAAATTCAGCTAGCCGTCCCGTTTCCAGCATGCGTAAGCTATTTTACTTTGAAATATCCATTTAGTTGTAAAAAAAATGACTTCAAGATTATTTCATATTATTTTATGGAATTGAAGCATGGACGCTTACTGAAGAACTAATTAGGCGACTTGAGGCATTCGAGATGTGGAACTACAGAAGAATACTTAAAATAAGCTGGGTGGACAGGGTTACGAATGAAGATGTTATGGTTCGGATGAATAAATAAAAATAAGTTATTAAAACTATGAAAATCTGAAAACTTCAATAGCGTCTCCCACACGCACACTTCGGAGCGACCGAGTCCCGCGCCACCTTAGGCCGCCGCGCAGAAAAGTAAAAACCGATAGGTTTACAGCGCAGTTCACTGTGAGACTTTTCTGCGCGGCGGCGGCCTGAAATGGCGCGGGACTCGGTCGAGACGCTATTATCTTGGACATGTGATGAGACATCCAGGAAAGTATGAGATCTTGCATCTCATAATGCAGGGAAAAATTGCCGCAAGACGGGGTCCTGGAAGAAGGAGAACCTCATGGCTGAAAAATTTGAGATAGTGGTTTGACCAGTCTACTGTAGAGCTGTTCCGGGCTGCAGTAAACAAAGTCCGCGTAGCCAACATGATAGCCAACGTCCATTGAACGGACAGGGCACAAGAAGAAGATGAGAGATTTTTCTTTGATGATTAGAATTAGAGATGCTATGAATAGGGACTTTGTCGAAGCGCCGAATATTCGGCAACACTTAGTATATTTTGCGGGTGATAGGTTCCGACTTGCATTATTGAAGTGCGTGTGGTAACCACGTATTTTTGCGAGTAGGTCGTGTCACAACACGCATTATTTGTTGATTGTTACATTAAATTGCGTTGCTTAAAGTATGTAACACATCTGTTTGTTCGCGAAAAGCTTTACGAAATGGCACCGTTTAATAAAAAATCACCATGTAAGGATATTATGAAATTTGCAGTGAAGACAATCAACATTAAATATTAAATTTATATGCATTTTTTCGTGATTTTGAATTCGGTATTCGGCCTAGTGGTTCACAATATTCGGCCGAATACCGAGTAGTAAAAAAAGTAGTCGAATAAGCCGAATACCGTATAAGTATCCTAATATTCGGGGCATTCCTAATTAGAATTATATATAAAAAAACAATATTAAAAAAAACTATCTGTTAGTCGTGTTGGCTACATTTTGGAATTCCCGAGGGTTGCGTTTATTAGATCACAAAAATAACATTTTACTTACTGTTATTTACAGACTCCAGTGTAGAGGTGAGATCTTGTAGATCTTAATAATATACGCGTGTACGAGATGAACATTTATTGGTACTATACAGGTTATAGACTACTTGCTAACTAACGAGCTAGGAAAAGAGGGCGAGCAGGTACATATAATATCTCCTTTTATACCTAGTTCTGCCGTCCCGCTCTGGCATATTCAAAAAGGCAGGCGTGCCACCAAAACCATTCTTAGACTTACCCAGTTACTAGGAGGTAACCTAGTCTTATTGTCAGTAGGGTCTAGAAGTCCATCGTCCCAGATAAAGAAATCTTCATAACCCTCGGTCTTGTTTAACGAAAGTTTAAAATAATCTGACTCGTTACTGCAATGGTTCGGAACGAAGTCCAAGATCACCTTCAAACCTAGAAAAATGGGAAAATAAGTGAAACGTGTTTATGATTTCATCTTATTTTTTTACATTAACCCCGCATAGGAGGAACTGAGGAAAATAATTACCCTTAGGACCTGCGTCATATTTAGGAATGCTATGTGGAGGGTCTTTTGTGGAAAAGAGGGAGTGAACCCGGGTCTGGATACCTGGGATCGCGCATTTCTGAACGGAGTCAATGGTTTTTTTCAGGTATTTTTTTCATGATGGCTGTCAAATTCAACCGTGGGGCGGACTTGTGATTTGGACATGTTTAGTAGTTGCGTACTATTAAAGTATCTACTGGCCCTGTACAGTACGCCCAGCTTCTGAGGGGCTATCTTAACTCTGGCTTCGATGGTGTTCCCGGTCACGAGTTTCACCATGCATATCATTGGAATTCTAACCTAGATTTTAAGTGATAATATGTTGAGATCAAACAGTAATTCTACAAGTGTTACCTAAGTCATGGGCCTTAGTAACGAGATCTTCGAAGTCCTGCATGCTTCCATAAGTCGGGTCTATTTGCCTGTAGTCGCTGATGTCGTAACCAAAGTCAACCATTGGCGATTTAAAAATTGGAGAAAGCCACACTGCCCCAATGCCAGCGTTTACGAAATGTTGCAAATTGTCCCTTATTCCTAGAACACGAAATGTTTTTTTTTAAATAAAATTCATTTTCATAATTACATAATTCATTCAAAATAATATACATATTCATATATTTGCGGCAGGTTGGATCCTGGAAGATAGTCTGAAGACAGAATTGAAACGTTGCTTGAAAGGTTTTAGCCATGTTTAGATCTGAATAGCCTGGTACTCCTACACATTCCTCTTCCCCACCTCCTTCGCATACCTACTACCCTCCCCTCAACATACCCCAATTATTGCCATAGTCTCATTGACTCCCGATGATTGGGAGCAGTTGGGATTCTTGTGTGGTGTTCACATAATTAATTTGTTTAATGTAAAAATCTAATTTACATAACTTTGGCGTAGAACGGGAGGACATTTTTTTCACAAAGTGGATGAATTCCTTATGGCATTTTTTAAATAAATAATTCTCATTTAATTGGCACATTGGCTTGGGGAAAAACAGTTAATTTTTGTATTGCGAGTTTTGCCAAAATATATTTAGTTCAAAACCAAGGTTCGTAGAAAATGTATTTAAGAATATATTTTCTACGAACCTTGGTTCAAAACAAATTATACCCCATTGAAAATATTACCTTAGCAACCAAAATAAGTCGTGCTTAAAATTACGGTACCTACTCGATAATTAGCGGAGATAGAACTTTGTGATAAAGTTGAGTTAAAAAAATTAACCTAAAATAGATGCGCGAAGCGATTGCGTTGCTTTAAGTTATAAATTGATTTTCCGATAAATCTAAAATAAATTTAACCCATATTAGGTAACGCCAAAGTACTTATTATCTTGTTTGCCATTTTCCGCTCGTATTTTGAATAGACATAGAATACTAAATTGTTATGTTTTTCACTTTTAAGTGCGAACAAGGTTAAACCTGTGTTTTTTTTTCATTTTTATGTTTATTTTTTTATTAAGTTAAAAGAAATATAATATTTCGCTTTCTTAACTTAAGTACAGAGTATAGTAGTAGTGTAGTAATATTTTTAAATTTGTTCTAACAATTTAAGTTTAAGTAGTTTTTTTTTAAAGGTAATATAATATTCTTCGTGGCCAATGCTTTTCTTGCCACTTTCAGTCTTGACAGTATTTGTGTACAATTTATTTCGTTGTCTAGTATAATGTTCGTGTACTTGTGACGTTTTTATAAGCGTTGTGTTTGTGTGTATAAGTCCATTTCGTATTTTGTAGATTAAAAGGTATATGTTATATTCGAAACAACATAAATGTAAAAACCGTTATTGATGTGAATTGCGTAGGAACGTACTAAAAATATTAAAATCACATAGATTTTAAAAGTTACACATAAAACCAAAATGCCTCGATGAAATGTGACTTTTTTTGGTAGCTTATAGTCTATAGTGACGTTTTTAGACTTCTGTGGTATACAGACTTGAATCGAACGAAACAACTTCTAGTCTGCCAATGTCTAAGTATGAAATGGATAGATTCTGCTGCCTCCCTTTTCAAAGAGAAATTCATTAAAAAATTGATAAAATATCACCTTACCATTCAGATCTCCAATACCATCATCGTCGCTATCTTTGTAGGACCTTGGATAGATCTGATAGAACACGGTGGTCTGCCACCAGTCCTTCTTGCCAATCTCAACAGCCGATGCTTCCTCTCCATGGCTTACAAGTGTCGCTATCAGCAGACATAACAGACCATGAAGCACTCCCATTTTAAAGGTTCTATCAAACTGGGTAATCGGGGTGACAGGAGCAATATGTGGACGGAATAGCTTTCCGAAGAAGACAACTATCGACTGGAGGATGTTCGGCCTATTTATTTAGAATCCGACGTGATAATGTTAGATAACTGCTCTATCCGCTTGTTATGATATTAATCAAAAAGGTATTGTAGAGTTCTGAGCTATTGTCAAGTAGTGATGGCGAGAAATTGCAGTCATTGTCAACATTTTTATGCACTCTAGTATTAATAAATACTCTAATTTTGCGGAAAATTTGGTAGGATATTTTTTTGGGGTTAATTAATAAGGTAGGGAAAAGAGTAGTTAGTAGTTTGCTGTTAATTAATGCCTGTTAATTTTATGCATTTCTTTTCCATTTGTGAGAATTTTGGCGAACCGCCCGAGAACCATTTATTGAATAACCAACACCCCAATTTGGGAGGCGGGAATGGGTACCGCCGCCCCGGGAACCTTTATTGGATAACCAACACCTCTGCCATAGGTCACCCTAAGTGGTTCGCTACGTTTGGTGATTTAGCAGGGGTGCCCGGGTTCATGGGGTGAGGTTTGTCTAGGTCTTGGAGGCGAATGACCAGGACATACTGAACCCTAGATTCCTACCCACCCCTTAAACCCTTTTCCTTCCCAGAACTCTCCTCTCCTTCCCTTCCTTAAAAAAACCCTCCACACAGCATCCCCAAAGTTGACATAGGCCCTGAGGGAAATTATTTTCCTCAGGGCCTCCTATGTGGAGCTCTTGTAAAAAAAAAACCCTGCCTTAGATCACACCAAGTGGTTAGCAACTTTTGGAAACTTAGCAGGAGAGGCAGGATTTATGGATGAGGTTTGTCCAGGTATGGGTGGCATACGTAGCGTGCCGGATCAGGAGAGACTAGTTGAGGAAAAAATAACGAAGATATCTCCAGCCGGACTCTCTGGACCCATCGCCTTGTACCGCAGTGCGAGAAATGGATTCATACGTCCGTCACTCCTGGACACACTGACACTCAGATTCCTTCCCATCCCTCATATATTTTCCTTCGCAGAACTAATACTCTCCTTACAGCATCCCCAAAGATGACATAGACACTGAGGAAGCTTTAGTAAAAAAAAATAATGTCAAAAATGCTCATATAATTTTCAAATGGATATAATTAATTTACTCGAAGATAAGTAAATTAAACAGTTTTCATTAAAATGATTCTATAGAGAAAGCGTTTGAAACAACATATAAGTATTTACTTATGCGTATTCACCGGCACGTCTTTTTTTATTAAATTAAGGAAATAAAAGTTGTTTTTTATTTATTATTTTTTTATTTATTATAAAAGTACATTCACAGTTTAAGGAAGCTTTGACTGTCCAACTAGGATGGTCTCCCGTTCTAGGACAGTCAGATTGACAGTTTTCGTTTACAAGGTATTTAGGTACACGATCATTCATATATGTAGTATTAAGTAAAGTTAACATTCACAAAATTATAATATTTGATGCAGTAGGATAGTAGTAGTAGACTAGATTCTAGAATCGAGCATCGAATAAACAAGAAACAGTGTTTTTGAAGTGAGTATACAAGAAAAAAAGAGAAGGAAAAGTAAATAAAAATTTGAAATATATAAGAAAATAAAATTAGGGCACAACTGGCTTAGAGCTATAGTGAGCAAACTTTATAGACTGAAGTTTTTTGTTCCACTAAATATTTTTAGATTAGTATATCTGTCATTGGCGGAATCCCTAATAAGATATGGAATAACCACATGGGGACATTAAAAAAAAAACAAATCTTCTTTCAGTGCAAAACGGACAATATTCTTTGGTAAAATTATTATTAAAAAAAAACTGAATACGAACAAAGACATGATATACCAAAATCATTATTATACAACTCTGTAAATGTTTTATCTGTTCGTGCTATATTATGGACTTATAATTCCCAGATACCTAAATAAATACGGTCAAAGAACTCTAGAATACCTTGTTCCAATAATTTACAACATGTTGCCCAACGCCATAAAAAGCTGTGAATTGAGTTTCAGAAGGAAATGTACGCTAAAAAAATGGTTAAGTGAAAGAACTTTTTTGTACTAATTTCTGTTATTTTCCGCTTCGTTTTAATGTTTTTTCCATTATTATTTTCTCTTGTCTTTTCTTTTATTTCTTTCATTTTCTCTGTTCTGTATTTCTTATAAATTTTATTAACATTTTTTTCTCATGTACCTGTATATTTTATGTACCTGTCTCTTCGACTTGGTCGAAGACCTGTCTCAATTTAAAAAAAAGTAATTGTCAAAAGAACCCGTTGACAAACTGATATCAATCAGTTTAGCGGGACTTAATTTAAAAATGTAAAAAAACTGTAAATAAATAATAAAGGAATTTTATTAATAAAAAAAAAATGAAGAAAAATAATATACAAGAAAAACAGTAAAAGCAAAGAAAATAATTTTTTTTCGAAACTAAAGAGATATATGTATAAGGCGCTCGTGTACGTAGTTGTGTCGATTGATATTAGATATTACATTTATTATATAGTAAGCTATCTACGAAAATGCCAATATTAAATTGAAGTTGTGTTGGTTGCTCTATAAATCCAGTATCGGCGGATGGTACAGTAAGAATGGGAATTGAAAATGGTAGTCCAGTGCCACAAAGGAAATTGGCGATTTTTCACCTGCCATCTCTGTCCTAGTCGTATTACTATTTTCTCTTGAAGCATTTCGATTGAACATGGTTGGGAGTCTGTTATACAGAATAAATTTACCCATGAGGACAGCATCCGAAAGTGCATAGCTCTCTCGAAGGAGAATCTGGAGTGATAATTTATATTAAAGAATAAGAATAACAATATAGCACACAATAAACATTTTGTTTTGTTTTTTTAAGGTAATGTTTTTTTTTTCTTATAACGAGATACACACAGTAAAATTATTTTAATACATAGATCTTTCAAGATATCTTTAAAAAACAATAGGATTTTTTTGATCTGATCTTTCATTATTTATTCGGTGGTCCAAGTATTTGTCATTGAGAGGGAGGTTTCGGGTTCGATTACCAGGTAGCGCAAACAAGAAAGCAAATGGATTTTTCATCAGTTACAGAGTACCTACTATGATGATAATTTCTATTAACTTTAACTTTTATTCGAAAATGTTTCTAACTCTATAGCTGTTGTAATAAACCTTATAATTTCAAAAGTACTGAAAAAACAAATCATGGATATTTTAGAAGGTTAGACCAATGTTTTATTTGGATCTAATTTAGTTCAAAATAAAGTTATTTGCATATATAATACATACAGAGTAAATGCAACCACTCAAATAGGTGCCTGCATTGTTATTAATAATAATAAACAAGATTTAGTTATTATCATTGAGCATGAGTGTAAATCCCCCGATCCAATCCAGCGATAAAAAATAATAACTTTGGCAACAAATTCAAAAACTAATTGTGTTTATATAAATTATTGCAGCGTGAATTTGATGGAGGTATTAACAATCATATCGTAATAAAGTTACACAATCATGTTGAGGCAAGCATATAAATCATAATATTTATGGTATGTATTTGGTTATGAACTAATGTTTTTTACACTTACTACGATAATGCTTTGAATCTGTCATGGACGAGTATTGCAAACGATTATCCGTGGTAACTGTGAACTGGATTAAGCTAAAAAGGTTGCAAACGACTGAAATGGTTTATTAAAACTATTTAAAACTTTATTTTTGACGGTTACCGGTTTCAGCCTATCGCGGCCATCTTCAGACTGCTCTGTCAGACCAGTCTGAAGATGATAGTGATAGACTGAAACCGGTAATGGCCAAACAAATGGGATTCTACTACGAATCACAGACAATCTGTTTTCCATGAGAAAATGTTAGTAATTACAGAAATATATTATGTCGGTATTTTAGATAAATAGGTAGGAAATTTATTTAAAATTAAATATGGACTGCTGAACGATTTCATAATAATCTACTTCTCGGAGGTTGACCAAAAATATATTTTATATATCTAAAAACTTGTTGAGTATTATTTAATCTTCGAAAGAACCAGTCCTTTCGGTCATGTTTAACTGTAACTTCGACTAATATTTCCAATTGTATTTTAATATGTAATATGTATTGACTTTCTTACAAGTCTACGTTGAATATTTAATACTTTTGGGTTGGATTAAATCAGTGAAAAACTCCGCCAAAGCTGAGATTCTGGGTTTAATTCCGAGATGCAACTGAATCTTTTTCTGATTTTTCTGTTTCACATTTTTTGTTTGAGAGTTGTTAATATTATATTCAACGATTACATGTTTTGTGTTCATCTCTCCCTTTCCCGCTTAAATACAATCATCAGGGAGCGAATCATTGGCTAAACCCAAATCGCTTGAATCAATGAGCGTTTTAAAACGAGTTGAAATAAAACTAATAGATCAACTATCAGTGCACGGCTCAAGAGCGTTTAAAAATGAATTAGTGCCATATTATTTTTTGTTAGTTTTTTTTTTTAGTTGTGTTATCCGTAAATAAATAGAATACGAAAATCAAGACAAATATTTGATATGTTTCTCTTTTCCACTACAGCCAAGCACAAATACCTGAAACTATCGTCGTTATTTTTTTAGAATGCGTTGTAATTTTGTGAGAAAATCGGTGTTATTTTTTTAGAAAAAGGCGTTGGATTTTTTCTACAAAAGCAGTGGGGTATTTTATGGGAAATGCGATGTTATTTTGAAGAAAAAACGGTGCTACATATTTTCCTAAACGTTGAATGTAAACATTTATTTTGACAAATGGATTATTGGAGGGAGAACACAGTTTAGATTAGAATGAAAAATTGAAAGAAAACTCTTGGGTTTGAAAAAGGTTTGCGATTGGTTGAGATTAGAGTTCTAAAGGACAAAACATTGGAAAATACGTGGAATTTTATCTGAAGAATTATTTCCCGATTTGTAGATGCCAGTTAGTGAAGTATTCATTGCATTTAAAGTGTATACTATTATGATACGTTTGCAAGCGATCACTAATGTTAATCATGATGCCTTGATAATGGTTCAAGTAATTTACATATTATTACCCATTAATAATTTATATATATATTAACTTCGCAATGACAATTAAAGGTGTTGTTGGGAAAAAAACAATAGAGTAATAGGCGTGAAGTGCGTATTGTATCTCGATACTTGGAAAAGGCGAAGGTAGTTCATAACTACTCGTGTATCTAATAGAGACTACATTATTTTAATTATTTTTATCTATTTATTTTCTTCTTCTTAAGTCGGTTCCTCATTGCCGAGGATCGTGACCCCTACTTCAATTTCCATGGTGGACAAGGCTCTTCCACTCCTTGCGGTGGAGAGCTGAGGACACGACGTACCAGAGGATAGTGGTATTTGTTCAGCCCAGCGCATTGGTGACCTTCCTCTGCTACTTCTGCGTTCCACTTGGCAGGTGACTTTGAGTTTCTCCAAGTTGGAGTTTTCAGCTTGGCGAGCATCGTGTCCAAAGTATCTTAGAATACTTTGTAGGTAGATAGATAGTTGAAAGCATATTGCGGATGCATAGTTCTTCCAGAATGGACATATTAGTGCGTCTGGCTGTCCATGGAATCCTGAGCATTTTTCTCCAACACCACATTTCGAGGGTGTCTATCCGCCTTCTTTCAATGGCTCTAAGTGTCTATGTTGTATATAAATATGGGGAAAATCAACGCCCGGACGAGTCTCATTTTTATGGACTTCATTGTGCCTCTGTCATTCTATATCTTTTGCATTTTACTCGTGGAGTCCTTTGTCATGCAAATTCTTCTTTTCTTTCGGTTTCACAATCTCCTTTTTCACTTATAGTCGAGTCGAGTTATATAAAGTTATTTACCGTTTCTATGTAAGTCTGTGAGAATACTATTTGTTCTTACCCTGTCGTTTTCGTCATTTCCGAAGAATTCATTTATTGTAAACGTGTAAACAATATTACCACACGTTACTCCAATATTATGTTTTTATGAAACCCTGATGAAGGTTCAGGCCAAATTGAAACCGGCTGCCTTATGCATTAAAAATATAATATACACAATAATGTTTTAATCAAAAAAAGTTATTTTATTTAAATTGTAATTAAGTGTACTACAAATTGATTGCTATTTGCGTAAAATTTAAATATTTTACCGATTTCGAATGGCCGTAATAATAGCTAATCAATACAATAGCATACTTATAAATTGGTTTCGGTAAAATATTTGGAAGATCTGTTTTGGCTGATGATCCAAGACTTGATGCCGGATTTATATTTAAAATAAATTGTGTTATGTCTAATGGCCAGTGGAAGTGCATTGTATAGCATTGTACATCTAAAATTTCTTTGGTCAAAAGCTGTTTTCGAGAAAGACATTATAGACTTTCGGTTCTAGTATCTCGGGCAGTTTGAACTTTTTGAATCTAAAATTTTTTGGCCAAAGTTGTTTTAGCGAAAGGGATAAGTAAGAGATTATAGACATTTGGTTCAAGTATCTCGAGCTGTTTGGACATTTTAAAAAGTAGTTCTTTGTTTGAAGAATTATGCTAGTATGTTTTGGCATAAAGTTGCCTAATGTCCAAAACACAGATTCTCCTAAAGATCTCATCCGAAAGACAGTTTTCGATTAATATTTATAATTAGTTAATGAGCTTTAATATCGGATCAATGGCGGCAGCATTCGCTCCCCTCCCAAGATATTGAACTCGAATAAAGGTGACATAGTGCGGAGTAAATTGTTTCGAGTTGATTGTAGTTTTTTTACAATTTACATTAGGTTTTTACAATTTCACAATTTACGTTAGATCTTTACGTATTGGATTTTAATACCCATCTACCATGCAAGCATTATCATGTGGTTGTGAGTGAGGTACAGTACATTATTGTAGTAATTTATCAGTAATTAATAATATTATCGCATAAGTGGAGAGGAGCTATTCAGGGCAGCAAAATATTTTCCAGACTGACCGCCAACGTCACGTCGGGTGGACCTGATAGGGCACACCAAGAAGAAGAAGATAGGTACATCATGTGTAGTAAAATAGAAAGTACATTTCAGTGAGAAAATAAAAAAAAGGGTAAAAAAAACGGTAGTAAATGTGATACAAATATAAGTAATACACAACTGTTAGTCACAACGTTTCTAAGATAGCGTAATTAGTAATAGTAAAATATTATATATCTATTTGTGGAAGAAATTGTACATAACTAATGGAAAATAAATGAGATTTTATTTAAAATTAAATAATGGCTCACCTGACATAACAAACCTAATAATCTTCCGAGTACCAACTCGTAACACGGGGTTTCTAGAACTGTTCTTTGTTTATTCGTCGAAAACACTATTGTATGCATTCGCCAGTCCAAAGGCTACAAAAGCTTGGAAATAAAATCAGTTCCGTTGAAATTTTCATTTATTCCATACCATTTTGTTTCCCTACTATTATAGATATTATACATAATCTGTAACTTACTTTTATGACAATATTTACCATATTTGTGTACTAACCTTTCTTTTAATCATGGTATTTGCTATTTACCCTAGGCAGGTATCAATTTTGGGTTTAAATATATAACTGTTATTATTTCTATTATTCTGTTACATAATTTTAATGCAATTATGTAATTTATTAAGATTTGTTTTATGTAAAAGCTCTAAAGGCGTAAATAAATTAATAAATAAATAAAATAAAAAGTGACAAGTTTAAGTATTTCCCCAATAAATGAAGACATAATTTGTCTCGACGCCACCTAGCGAGGGATTTTAACACTAACAATGTCTCTCTCGCAAAAATAAAGTTGGTTGTTTTCAGGTGGTAAAAATATAATAAGCAGTAATTGTTAAATGAAACACTGGTATATATTGAATCATTTGGCGGGTACAAGATAAGCCGCCATAGCTCAATTGGGAGAGCAGCTGACCGGCAATCAGAAGGACACGGGTTCAAGTCCCGTTGGCGTCATGTATCTTTTCTCGGAAGATTTTTTCAATGTGGATGGGTGTTTCAGGCTGATAATTATTGCTTATAATAATTGTTACCCTTTGTGCCATGCATAAAAATCTTGTCTTAAACGTTAGTTTAACAATAAAAATAATAATTAATAAATAAATATTTAAGACAATATTAATACAATAAAGAGAAAACTGTTTTTTTTTTTATAAAATCGTCATTAAAATATTTTTCACGGTGTTTCGATTTTGTCATCAATGCTTCTTATTCTAGTTTCCCTTCAATAACGAATAAATCTTTCGCCTTTTACTGAAGATTCCGTGGAGGGGACCACTCAAATGAGTCTGTAAACCAAAAGATGTTCAGTCTATTTTTTACTATAAAGACCTACTAACTGTGGAAAGGGAATGAATACTTGAATGGTAAATTGTTGATAAATAATAATTTCATGTCGGATTATTACTTAATAGTAAATCTGAAGGATTCGTGGAACCAGAAATGTACCCAATTGGTATCAATGTATCACATAACCCGAGCGCAATACTGAAATCCGAAGACATAAAAATGAATAGAACATGACCATCGGGAATGGAGCGTAGAGCGTAGAGCCCCTTTAGAAATCGATTAACCGATTTCCGTAATTTCCTCATTGTGTTTCGGGATATTGCGGGTAGGAGAGGTGGGTCGTTGAGGTATCTAGCAAGGGGGTGGGGTGGTAAGGGGTCAAACCCAGGGGGGGGGGGGGAGGAGCACCAGCCTAGACAGTTACACTTTCGGAACGATTAATCACAAATAAGGGTGCCATCCCCACTCCAAATTTGCGGAAGAAACACTCCATATCTACCTAATTACTGCTGAAATCGAACTCTTGAAGAATTAGATCATTTTTAAGGAAATTTTATTCAGTTTTGGCGATATTCCAGATTATTTTAAAATATGTTTTTATTACTTCTTTATTTGAAAAAAAAAAAATTTAAATTTGTTATTTATTTATTAATTTAAACGCTCAAAGGGCTTTTACGTAAAATGCAATTGACGTTTTTTTAGAATTACAATAATAATAATAATATTTTTTATTTCATAATATTTTATTTGTGACAGACTTTGGGTTTTTTAGTCTACCACACTAGGTTGTATTGTGGTAGTCATACATTTAACATTTTGAATAGGAACTAAAAAATACTATTCTTTTGAAGCAGATAATAAACATACTATATAAAAATTAAGAAATATATAAAATAGTGAGTGAAATAAAGGAAAAAAAATAGAAGTAATAATAAAATTTTTGGAAAATCGAAATTTATAATAAAAATTTGGTGTTAAGAACTCGTGTATTCTATACAAATATATAAATTAAAACATAAATATAAGTAGGTAAAAAGTAATACTATTTTAAAGAAAAATAGAAATAAAAATGGAAATAAAAATTTTGAAGTACGCTCGCCCCCTTTCAAATATCCAATGTTGTACACGTGCTATACAAAGCGATTTAGAATTACTTGACTTTATGTCAGTACTCAAAGCATTATATATTTTAGGAGCGATGAACCAGAATTGTCGTTGAGCGAATGAGGTATTAGTTTTTTGGGACCACGCAACCCAAGTTTGATGGAAAGCGGGTGTGTGCTTGATGTTGTGGAGCCACTAATAGGTTATTTTTTCGTATATAACAAATGCTTGTTTTAGTAAATAACCATCGAATATCCAGGGCCCTGATTTTGGCAAAGAGTTCATTTGAGGGATGGGTAGGTTGACAGTTAAATATAATTCTCAGAATTAGTTTTTGAACTATAATAATTCGTCTAATAATGGATTCACAACCACCTCATCCCACTATACCATATGTTGCTATGGATTGGAAAGGGAAAAAACAAAACAATGAAAGTAAGGAGTTGATAAAATATAGGTAACATAAAATATGAGTTGACACAAAGTATGTGTCACAATTTAAGTTTTAAGTAAGAATAGATAATCTTGCATTATCCTCCAAATCAACAAAATTGGCGTTCACAATAGTTTAAGAAATAGTTGGCATATACGGCGTCTGAAGTTTGTCAAGTTAAAATTGTTGTTTAAGTGTTTGTTACCAAGAGTATGTAATCGTTGTATCGGGGAATGCAAACTACAGTTATTATAAAAGTGCAATTGTGAACGTAGAGTACTTGGAGCAGGTTTTTTTTTTGTTTTTTTTTATTATTATTTATTATAAAGACAAGGTAATACAATATGACAGGAAAAAATATAAATATTTTACGGAAAAAGGAAAAGTCCCAATAAACTTCTTTTTAGTAGTTTGTCAATGGGTGCTTTTACTTTGAAGATATAAATAAACTAATTTTACTTTATTTTGCAGTTACAATTTTCGTGTTAGTGCCTAATACATTTTTTTTCTTTCGGCGAGCCAATTCTTCAACATAATATTTGTTTTACCATTTGTACATATTTTAATTTCAGCAGGTAACATATTTAATAAATTTGGTATCATGTAGTCCAGCGTTCTTTGTCCATATTTGTTCAGGTACAATTAGTCCTTCATTTAGTAGTCCAGTTTAAGTGGTCCAGTAAGTGTGGTCCAGTTTATGTATGTAGTTTATGTTTCATTTAGTGGTCCAGTTTATGTGTGTATATAGGGCTATTTATATGCTGAGATATAATTTTATACCACAGAATTGCTCTTACCGAGAGAATTTTGAGATTCTGGTAAAAGTACGGAACATTATGTCTTTGTTCGTGTAAACTTTTATGCGCTAATAATTTAACTAATGATTTTTGAACCGATTGCACATGATTTACATTTGTGTTACAGGAAAGTCCCCAGGCTTTAATTCCATACCTTATAATAGATTCAGCTAATGATAAATAAATTATTCGAAGTGTGCTTATTGGAACATAGAATTTTAATTTATATAATCTGCTAACAATAGATCTGAGTCGTTCACAGACTTTATTTATTTGTGAATCCCATTTGAAAAAAACAGTCAATAATAACACCTAAATAAACATATTCTGAGAAAATATATGATAAACATATTCTGAGGAAATGTTGATTTATCACACTCAACCTAAAAAACTGAAACCCCTATTTAAATACATATTATTGCATAAAAGAGTAAAATTACATAAAGTTATTATTACATAAAAAATTATGGCTGAACCATACAGATGTAAAAACTCTATTTATTTAGTTTTATATCACTTTATGTTTCTAAAAACTTTATTTATTTAGGTTTATATCGCTTTATCACAAACTTTACACCTATTATTACAATGTATATAATTTATTGCACTATACACGAATTTAACCGTACACTATTGTTTACACTTTTTGTACAAACTGTTAAAACAAATTTTGTTTTTGCTTTATATACGACTGTTTGTTTTTTTTCTAGGTACTAAATAAAACTTATTTTAACTATATTACCCACGCACAGGCCGTGCCTTTGTGGGTTCCCACATTATTGTTATGATTTTCAAAATATGTAAATATAAAATGTAAAATATGGGAAAAATAAAGGAATTTAAAAAATAAAATATACACATATATATATTGTTTCAACAAGACCATCTTTCGCGTAATCACGTTTTGGTGTAAAGTTTTGACCTCTGCTTTTCACGTAATCACGTCGTAATTTTTTTTTACTATTAGAACATAATATTATTATATTTGTTCCTAAGGTGCAATCATTTTGGGGTTAGACATAATACTCGAATGTCCAAATCCATTTGTGAATTCTGCCTTTAATTGTTTGTTTGGTTCAGCTTTTTTTGATAAACCATGTTATTTGCAAAAATCTGCTGAAGAACTTCCCTCTGAACACTAAAGAAAAAATAATCTCAAGCACGTGCTGAATCAATAAAAGGTGTTAAATGCAATAAACCGAAACCTGGCTGTATTTTTTTTCTCATTGAAATGAATTAATTTTGGTGAAAAACGTGACATTAATTTTAATTTCACTATCTCCTGTTTATTAAGAAATAAAGGTTATTTACATAAATTACGTTTATTAATTAAATTAAATGACACAAACATTCCTGTTTGCGGTTTTTCATTCCCCGAAATATTCATTTAATTGTTCCATGTAATTACTTTATTTTATCTATGCATGGCCCATGTACCAGTGTGTGTGGCTGGCTTTGTTTTTATGCAAATCTACAGTTTTATTCCGAGACTGATGAACTTTTGCATACTTGATATAACCTTTTTTTTATGCAAATCTACAGTTTTATTCCGAGACTGATGAACTTTTGCATACTTGATACAACCTTTTTTTTTATGCAAATCTACAGTTTTATTCCGAGACTGATGAACTTTTCCATACTTGATACAACCTTGACATAACCAAGCAATAGGAAGGTCACTGTCCACACGAGATTTCTAAAAATAACCGCATCCCCTTTTTCGACCCCCAAAGCCAGAATTTTGATACTTTTGGAGACATTTTGCATATTTGACGTTCAAAATTAGAGGAAAATTACTGTTTACAACTAATTTCTCAAAACTCTGCGTAAAGTCCGGGTAACGCCCGGGACTTTATTAAAAAATAATCTCAAATAAAAAAAAGATACCTAAAAAACTCTTAATAATTGTAGATTGTACTTATAATATACATTATAATATCCTACGAAAATATGTACTTAATTTCAAATTAGCTCCCCTAAAATAATTACATCTTGACTAATAAGCCTACAAAGGCAATCAACCGTCTATCATTATTAACTTTTACCTTCTCAAGTCACACATTAGACGAACCATTTTTGCGTTTCTTATTATGTTTCCCATTTTCATCACAAATCTAACGTATTTCCTCGCAAAAAATAGGCCTTTTCTTTGAGAAATCATACGTTGTCATCAGATAAGTGCGCCAATTACATCATGTTAAGTGCTTTGATTAACAATTGATTGACAATCTACGTGGCAGAAACTCGCCATTGTCCTTTTATCCCTTCGAACGGGACATTCCACACACCCATCACGTAGAAAATAGGTTCGGGGCGTGATGTACGAGCATTTCTGCGCAGTTCTGGTTTCTTTCCCACAAAAATATTCCTGTTACAAGTCTCGCCACGTCCTCCCAAGGCCTCAGCGCTAATAGACATCATCAGGATTTCGCTACCTTTTATTTCTTACGTTAGATCTATAGTTGATGTACATTTTGAGTTGAGCATTAAAACAAAACGATTTTTTCCTGTATTTCTAAAATAAGTGGTTATATACAGGCTGTAATAACACGTACCCGAAGGATTTAACCAGCGATTCCTGAGCATGTGTCAGATGATTTTTTCAATTAAAAACATCAACAAAAAATCTATCACACTCCTACATGCCGTGACGGGATTACGTGTGAAACGCGCTGTTTCAAGTTTTACCATGCTGCTGGAACGAGACGGAGTGCAAAATCATTACCCGGCTAGGCTGGTACCCATTAACTCAGTTGCGACATGTTGTTTTAAAAAAATATATATAATAATTGGAAAAAAATATCATCGGAAAGCTAAATGACATCTACTTTTCTTACTCCAAATATGCTCAGGAACCGCTAGTTAATATCTTTCGGGTACATGCTATTAACAAACTTACCAACACGCCGTTTCCCCGCAGGGGTAGGCAGAGAGGACGGACCGCCAATCAACTCGGTCTTGGCACACACTATGTGCCTCATTCATATTCATTCATCGTCTCATACACACTCTGCTATTATTCTGACTCTTGACATGGCCCGACTCAAGTATCTCGATAAATTAAGACATATTTAGCGACCTGATCTAACAGTCAAATACATCCCAACTAACCTCTGCCACACCATTTTATCCCTACCCACTATGAAGTAGGTACATGAGTAGTTTCGTAACCTTATACACCAATTAGAGGTGCCATAGTTTCACTGACTCCGGTTGTGTTCTTACGCAAAGATGACACACATTTGTGCAATTTATTCCACCCGTAACGTATGTATAATAAACAAAGAGATTACTAATACCTGCTGCATTTATTTAGTGAAAAATCGCCTAAACGCCTCGATTATACTGAGCAAGTTTACAAGCTACAGCCGGCAGATTTAAAAGCGGACGAATCTACGAGTGTGATTGTGATGATGAAACACTAATCTTTCTTCTCGCTCAGTAGTGAACTAGCCAGCGAGATGAAACCACGTGTTGCTATATATAATTCTGTTTGTAGAAAACTGAGATACTCGCAGCTAACTCACTAGCAACTATGCTAACAAGCCCACACCCTAGCGAGTAGCAAGCAAAGTAGCCCCTCTTTCAACTTTTTTCGTAGATTGTTTACAATCTGCTAGTTAGCTAGTAAATATGATTATACTGAGCGAGTTTACTAGCAGATAGTGAATTTTCCGGCTAGTAGCTTGAAAATCGCTTAATGTAATCGAGGGTTAACTAATGTAGATAGGTACCTGAAATGATACAATATACGGCAGAAATAGATTTTTACGCATTTTATTTGAAAATAAATTTACGTCGTTCACTGGTACTGTATGCTGGTAAGGCTTTTATCCGAGTGCTGGTATCCGAGAGGAACCAAGGGGGCTCAAGGCCACCCTAAAAGCCGTCGATGAGTCGAGAACAACAAGTAAAGCCGGAACACGTGGGGTGCGAGTGAGAGAGAGAAAGTGGAAGTAGCGAAGGGTGGCAAGTATTTGAAGGTTTGATGATGAGTAGGTACGAAGAGAAGAAGAGCTAACTGAAGAAAATAATTAATTATAATTTTGAATGTAGCTTTATATAAGTGGTTTATACAAAGTTGCATGGTTTCATTTAATTAATTATAATTTTAGTATGTATTTGTAGTTAAATATTCTTCTTCTTCTTTCGTATGGAGGGGGGTCAGAGGGGGACATCTAGGTCTGCGAGCCAGTCTAGGGCCTCAGGCGTTGCCCTGTGGACCTCATCAATTCCGCCGGGGAATGAATGGAGCGGGCATTCGTTGACCACATATTCGGTGGTCTGCACCGCACCGCATTCACACACCGCCGACTCTTTAAGGCCCCATCTATCCATCATCTGAGTACAACGGCTATGGGAGCACATTATCCTATTGATGGCAGTCCAGAGCTTGCGAGGCAATGAAAACCCAGGCTGTCTCTCAGTGGGGTCTTGAACGAGATGGGCGTTTTTGACGTTGGCTGATTGCCACTCAAGCTTCCACCTATCTTCTGGGGTGAGAGGTGTTTGAAGGAGTTAAATATTGAAAATGTGTTACTTTTAAGTTTGATAGTGCACAAAATTAATATTACGGAATCCATGTTGGTAGCCTACTGCCAAAAGTTACATCTTCTAAAACAGCGGCTTTTAGAGGGAACTGAGTCTATTAATTGGTGATTAGTTATTTACTCATTTATTAAGTGTTCTTTAAGCTAGAAAGTCAGTGGTTAAGCTAGTCGAATTACGTGAATGATGAAAATATTTTTTTCAGTAGGCATTGCCAATATTATTTCGCCATTCCTGGTTCGCTACGTTTGGTGACTTAGCAGGGATGCCCAGGTTCATGGAGTGAGGTTTATCTGGGTCTTGGAGGAGGACGTATCTGCCCACCAACTGCGTGGGTCAGATCGGGATAGACTGGCCGAGGGAGACCTTTTCACTTCTCCATCAGGTCTCTCTCGCTCAGGGAACATCACCACAGTGGGATGGATGGAATCATTTGTCCGTCGCTCCTGGACACACTGACCCCCAGATCCTACCCACCCTTCATATCTTTTTCCTTTCCAGATCATCTTCCTTTCCCAAAAAGACCCTACACACAGCATCCCCAAAGATGACATTGGACCTAAGGGGAATTATTTTCTTCAAGGCCTCCTTTGGGGAGCTAAACAAAAATACATACATAAATTATGGTCAACTCACGTCTTTGAAAATTCCTTTCAAATGTTTAATTCAGCTACGATACAACTAAAAAAAAATTACATTATTCATTTGAAATAACAAGGATAATTCACTCTTGTACTACTTTGCCACTTTAAAGTTTTGTATTGGAATATCTTTGCTTTAAACCAAAGATATTGAAATAAAAGAGATGTGCTATCCATAGTTTTTACTAGGTGGGACTGCGCTTCCGGGTGTCGCCGATATTGTTTACAAATTAACAAATAAACTACAAACTTCATTGTTAACCAATACTAATGCACACCCTCAAAAAATCAATGGAATGAACAAATTATTTTCGTATGCAAACTACTCCGATTAGGTAGTAGTCCGCCGCGCGGACATCATATCATATCTCTTTTGTATTTGAAAGTCTTTGCTTTAAACTCATTTGCTAATTTAATATTCATTACCAATTTACTCACAATGTGCGCCTGGTGGTAAAAAATTGTGGCATCTATAAATAAAAGAAAACCTAATGCCTCTAATCCAATTTATCAAAACCAAATGAAAATGTCTTTTTTTAATTGAAGTTAACGTCAATCAATATCACAATGCAGGAAACTTTCAAATAATATGTTTTGCTTTGATTCTTAAGTCCCTCTTCCACAGGGATCCTCGACGATTCAAGTTTCTTTGTGACAGGCATACGTTGCGGACATTTTGTAAACTCGTCGGCGACGCCAGTCTCCCGCAACCATCAAGGCGTGAGGAGGTCGTCGCCTCGTCGAGATGTAAACACGGTATCGTTTAGATTAATATCAACAAAACAGTAAACAAGGAATGACAAGATATAAAAAAAAGGAAGCTACCTATAGCAACTGCTTGGTTGTGCGTAAGATTACGAAAGCGTTCTAGTTTTTATGTTTCGTGAATTCAATATTGAGGCAATGGGAGTTTTGTGATTTCAGAAGTGACTTGTCCGCGACAAGTTCATTTCAATATGAGTCCGCAACAAGAGTTTCGGATACTTGCGTATCTCCATGGAAAGAAGGTAATAACCACTAGGCACAGACTCATAATAACACCGATGTTATTATAATAATAATAGAAAACATATAAGCATTTCCTTTTTCAACTTGAATAGTATAGTTAGGGATGATTACAAATAATATTTTATAGTTATGATATTACGAAAGCTCTAATAGATGGAAAAATCTGCTTTGTTTTTAGGATAAATGTGCTAGAATACAAATGAAGACCTTAATTGTTGTTTTTGTTTGACAGCGACTCATCGCTCACTCCTGGGGTGGGGGGGGGGGGGGGGTTGGTGCACCCGATTACACAATATAACCCCCCGCCCCCCTCTCCCGGAATCCCGTTCATCAATAATCATCATAGCAACGAGGTGTCCAAAAACTTTCTCTGCTTTAGAAACATTATTTACTGATTATTTACAAATAATTATATCCGAAATAGTAGCTAAACCCCGTAAAGAAAATGAGCCCGATAACAGAGCGACTTATAATGTCTACAGAATTTTTTTTTCCAAATTTCTAAGCTATAAGTTTTGCTCGTTTTAAATGGTATACGTAGGAAATTTAACAAGGCAACTATTCTAAACACTAACTTATTTTGTAAATTATCTATTATCGACACTAAAAAATTCCAATTATTGTAGATACTTACAAAAGATATAGCTGCAAAAATGTCACAATTTTTTATGTGAGTAAATATCCTTCAAGAATCCCAACCGTCTGAGACTATGGCACCCCCAAAGGCCACTTGCATTGAATTCGTAACGACCTGGAAAAAATCGTGTGGATAGATCTTTTTATTAAGATTGCGAAAATGTTAGTAAAATTTTTTAGAAATGTACAGTTTTTTATTTATTTTTAAATAAATAAATCCATTATTTGGGCTCGTGACGTCACTACATGAAAATGTTCCGTCTCCGAAAATGTTCCTATTAAGTTTGTAAAATTCCACACTGATTTTTTTTTATATGGCATCAGTTTGATTTCAGGCGAATTTTTTAATTCGTTCACTAGATTTATTGTTTGTTCTCTGCGAACTTATCATTTGGTTTGACTTTTTGACAGATGTTCTGAAGAGAACCCCATATATTGTAGAAGTCGGTACGTGTTTTAGAGATATAATGGTTGTGGTGCTGATTTTAACAAAATAAAATTTTATAATATTCTTATTATTATTATAATTTACAAGTATATTACATTGGATTTAGTAATATATACGTTGTACATTATAATGATTTATGATCAATAAGATGGATCAAGGAAAAAAATACTTATGAGATGTAATATTTTTGGTATGCCTCGTTATTCTCCTGTGCCAATCGTGTGGAAGACGATCTTTTTTTTTAAAATGATTTTCGGCTATGTAATTATCGTTTTTTCGCACCTATAAAATTATGTCCTGTCTTTCCGGTTTATAAAAAATGGTCTGATTTTTCGGATTGAAATTTTCAAAAAATCCACAGGGTTTCAAAAAAAAGTTAAAAAAAAGAAGAATGTCTTAGCATATTTGTCTAAACCGGATTTTTTTTTAAATATGATGCAAGTGGCCTATTGGGATATGTTTTCAGATGAGGACACCAAACTCCGGCTAATGTTAATTCAAGCAATGTTTCAATTATGAATTGTGGCCATCCACCGGGACGATGCTGAGAGTACCTTTTATTTACTTAAAACTCGTCTGCTTGTTTAGGAATAAATACATCCCAAAACACGTAATTGCGTTATACTTTCATAAGACCAAAAACGTCCCGAGCGACCTTACATTTTAAAAGCTGCATATCTCTCTTCCTCTCATGCAAACATATGTATTTTTCGTTTAACCAGAAAGAGAACAAAATAATGCTTCTTATGAAAACTAGCTTGCATAGATATTTTACAATCTCGATCCAAAGTGACGGTTTCAGAATTATTGCGCGAAACCGAGGCTTCTGGATTGTGAGGTGCAAATATATTGAACCAAGCAGACGGGTTAAAAACAACCGAGTTTCAATTATAGAACGTTCACTAACCACAGAGAAAAATCGAGTGCTTTATTTAAAAAAAGCACTTAAAATATTATAATTTAATTCCACCTATTTCGCAGCTCACTCCATTTCCCAAGTAAACCGTTAAATTATCACTCTTTTTATTACAAACGAGAGAGCTTTCATAATTCAACCTTTTAATAAAATCCATTTATCAGAATGCCTTAGCATAATTTGTATGGAAATATTGCCTCTATATAATAGGGTTAGATACAATAGTAAAAAGAGATGTTATAAAAATCGATTAATGTATTCTAAGGACAAACTTTCCCCAGAGAGGATGGTCGTAGGAATGTGCTATTGAGAGATTTGATTGCGCGGGGTTTTGGCATTTATAATTTGATTGTAGCTTTTCAAAAGGGAAGAAAGCACTTGCGTCGGAAATTTATTGGAAATATTGAGATATAGTGCAGCTGTTTGGGCCAGTACTTGCTTAATTTAATCGGAGTTTTACAGCCACGCATGTGCCAAGAGAATCTACAGCCGTCTGTTAAAAGTACAGGCGCCGGTAGGAGAGGAGTTACTAGAAATTTCGTTGGCGTTGGTCAGTTGGTTTCTGGTGGGACTTCGTGCGACAGCTGTAGATGAAGCCGTCGAAGGTCATGGCCCCGATACGCGTGAGAGAACTTAATTTAATTAAATCTTTAATTAATTTAATTAATTTAAGCCAAACTAAAAAATTACCTTAAACTGCTATAAAAGTCCCAAATATGTTTACTTTGTATCTTAAAGTCTGCTATTTTATAAATCATTCATTCCTTCTTTTTCTTTCATTTCTTAGTTTCTATATCTCTAAGTCTACTATTGTATAAACTTAAACTTACATGATTCTTTCATTTATAATGATATTTTTAAATTTATATTATGATTTTTTTAAACTCTTCAGGATTTTATTATTAAATTTATACATGATTTTTTAACCTACTTATTATATACAATAGCCGCTATTACTAAATTACACGATCTTTTAGATTACTAATTGAGCCAGAACTCCCTCACCAATCACAAGAACATTGTCTCTTTATGGTGAGGAAAGGCAATTTTTTATTTTTTTGTTAACCTTATGTAACTATGTAACTGATGTAACTTTACATGTATTTTTAATAAGCATTGCCAATAAAAAAAATAAATAAAATAAATAATAAAAAAAATCAACACGAGATAGTTTAACCATTAGCGTAACAATCATTAGCGTTTGATTAGGATCCCTTATAAATATGTATTGATATATCTTTACAGGCGCCCTTTCAGGGTTTCCTAACAATGCAACCATTTTGTTTGATAACCACATGTTTCCGAGATAACTAGCTATACATTAATTGATAACCTGATGTAACCACCACCCCTGAGATTTTATAATGTAATTTTCATGCTTTACCTTTTAATGATGAGTCTTTGAGAATAAATCTGCATCCTTGTCACTGTACATTCCCGTCTTTCTATTAATGATCTACCCACATGCTCATTACTTGTAATCCTGTTATGGATTAATGTTTTATTATAATATGAGTGGTAATAATTATATAGAAGGGATGGCGGTGATGCGGAGATAACAAATAGGTAAGATTCGCCGTTACAATAGCAGAAGGAGGTAGCGTTTAGTATGACATTAATATTTATTTATTTATTTATTTCTATGTATTACAGTATTTACCTATTAATTAACATTTTTACATAATAGATAAATTTTGAAAACATTTTTACATAATATATTTTACAATTTTATTATGTAGGGTGTATGGTAGGTTTGCGAAGGTGAAACTGTGGATAGGTATTGTATGTTTCGTGAACACCTCACTAGGAGAACCTGTGCTGAGGTGTTTACGTGTTTATTTATGATTATGTGTGACAAGTATTAATGTGTTGTAGTAGAAAGTTTTATATTTATTTTATTTAATGGTTATTGTACATTGGTTATTAATAAGTTAATTTTTATGTTTGGTTTGGAGTAAATAGGTTTTGGAAAAATAGTGTTCCTTTAGCTTTTATCCAGACTGTGATTTGTTTTTTTAGTTTATTTGTTGGTGAATAATCAGCAGATTGTTTCAAAGAAGGTGGCATGCTGTTATATAGTTTTATAGAATAGTAGTTAAAGGATCTTTGTCCGTGGGTCGTGTGCTTTAGCGGGATGTTGAGTGTTAGGTTTGTTGAGACTTTACTTTCACGTCACATCGAACCTATCCACAGTGAATTTTTTAAAATTGTTTTTGGTAAAACTCGTGACTGGCCTATCAAGCGTAATAATAGTTACGTAGCAGAACTTGTTTACATATTAACGGTTATTTTATAAAATGAATAATAATTCAATATATAAAAAGAAAATTTAATGAACAGAATATTCTTGTTTCCATTAAAAAGGTGGTGTGATTTACAAAAGATTTGGAAATTAGTATGTAATATTTGATGTGATTGTTGTAGATGAAGTTAATTTGCCTGTCATCTTTGGGGATGCTGTGTGGAAGGTTTTTTTTTAAAGAAGGGAAGGAGAGGAGAGTTCTGGGAAGGAAAAGGGTTTAAGGGGTGGGTGGGAATCTGGGGTTCAGTGTGTCCTGGTCATCCGCCTCCAAGACCTAAACAAACCTCACCCCATGAACCCGGGCACCCCTGCTAAAACACCGAACGTAGCGAACCACTTGGGGTGACCTATGGCACAGGTGTTGGTTATCCAATAAAGGATCCCGGGGCGGCGGTACCCATTCCCGCCTCCCAAATTGGAGGCGGGAATTGGAGGTTAATGATATTATAAACCTATTTAAGTTAACTGTTTTTAGGTCAAACCCGTTTCATCAAAATAAAAGTCTGAAGTGGTACCTACATTAAAACCCACTGTAAAATCGGTAAATATATAGAAAATAGGGTAACGCTTCGAACGCATTAAAAAAATACTTTTGTAGTTAGTAGTCGTTAGTAGTAGTTAGTAGTCGTTAGTAGTAGTTAGTAGTCGTTAGTAGTAGTTAGTAGTCGTTAGTAGTAGTTAGTAGTTAGTAGAGAAGTAAGTATTTTAATTTCCGGAAAAGAATAATAAAGAATAAAAAAAAAATCGTTAGTTGTTTTTGGGGTGTTATGCCGTGTTGCGCTACCTTCTTCTTTATCCAACGTTTTGGACAGCGTTGCAGCGTCCATTATCAGGGCAGATATGCGATCTGTTGGCCAAACATCCCAAAAACGAAAATACTTTTGGCCGTGAAAATCTAAAATCATACCATTTTCGTTACACAAGTTATTTCATTGAAATTAAAATCGATTGTTCACTTGGCGGCCATAGTTGGTAATTGAAAGATATTTAAAAAAAACATTTTCATTTTACTGCGTTAGAACATGGCGCGAAGAAAAAACGTCACACAGCTTCTAAAAACATATGGTGATATCACCATCAACCGGGAAGTGAATATGGGTTGCCCACAAGGCTCAGTCCTTGGCCCAGAATTTTGGAATATACTCTTCGACGATTCCTCCAGGCTGCCCTTGCCTGAAGGATGTATCTCGGTCGACTACGCTGATGACAAATTATTACTGGTCTCGGGGAACAGCAGGAGAGAAGTTGAAAGCAAAGCTGAAGAAGGTCTGAGAGTAATCCTTGAGTGGGGTAAGAGAAACAGGCTGAATTTCGCTCCCCAAAAGACCATGGGTCTCCTTATGAAGGGCTTCCTCGATAGAGGAAGAAATCCTACTATAAAAATGGGAGACTCCAACATCCGATTTGTGGAAAATGCAAGATACCTAGGCGTTATCTTGGATCGCTCTTCATCTTTCCTGGCGCATGTCAAGAGTGTATCCAGCAGGGCCCAGGCCCTGTTCATGAAACTGAGAAGAATCTCAACTGCGGAGTGGGGATTACGCTCTCCGGCACTTCGCCTACTGTATAGGGGAGCGTACGTGGCACAAGTCACGTACGCAGCCTCTGTATGGGAGCATCGCCTAGACAACGTACTGATCCACTCGGCACTTAAGCGGGGCCAGCGAACTCCCCTGCTGGCGCTCTCGGGCGCATACAGGACTGTAGCTTCGGACGCATTGCCGGTTCTGGCCGGTATTTTGCCCATTGATCTAGAAATAAGGGAAGTGTTAACTAAGAAAAAACTAATTAGAGGAAGGTCAGCCGTCCATCTTGGGGTTGAACTAACACCAGGTGGGGCAGTACCTCTCCCTCGACTGCTGAAAGAGATGCGTGAACTCACTCTTAATGAATGGCAAAAACGTTGGGATAGATCGAATACGGGCAGATGGACTTTCTCCTTCTTCCCGTCAGTTAAAGCCAGAATGGAAGGGGCGTTCATCAAATTGGATCATCACTTAACACAAATACTTTCAGGTCATGGAGAATTCAGGGGAAGACTGCACAGCCTGACCCTGTCTCCCCATCCGAACTGTGCGTGTGGTGACACAAACCAAACAGCCGAGCACATTCTGTGGCACTGTGAGATTTTGACGGACGCAAGAGATGAAATGTTGGAAGGTCTGAAAGTAACTACGAGACCAGCATGGAATGCAGATCTCGTGTCGAACAAGGAGAATCTCGAATGCCTGAGGAAATTTACAAGGATCTGGGTTGAGAGATGGCCTGAACTTAGAGTCGATGATTAAATTTAACTTCATTGTGTGTTTAGGATCCAGGTGTAATTGCTCCTGGAATCCATGGTCACCCTTTTATCATACTTCTACTACTACTATTGCCCGGATTTTTATTATTTCGCACTGAAACTGTTTATTCATGTATTTATGTATCATGCTTTCTTAGGTACCACCTTCAACAGCCTCTTTAAAATCTAAAATTTGTCTCTATTTCTTGCTTTTTAATCATTGTTTTCTCTCTCTTAACTTGATATTATTAATAACCTTACCAGTATATACTACTCTTGCTACTTTCATTTTATTCTTTTTTTTCTAAATCTAAGATATATTTCAATCAAGTTTTGCGTGTCTGGACTTGCATGAGTAAGGAGCCGGATCGTAAGGAGCCGGAACGGAACTACCATTTAATCATTTTGTATTGTCTTACACCCCATCAAGGGGGTGGACTAGACCTATGACCGTGCATCAACTGAGGAGATGACTCCCAAGGCAGCGGTTGCATAACCCGCCCGCGCCTCCCCCGTCGCCATGAGCGGGCCTGAAGACCAACCGTTGCGGACCGGTGCCCTTCCGCCCTGCCTCCGGTGACCCGATGCTCACTTTTATCCCTAGGGTCTTCAGGTCTTTCCCTCTTTAATTCCAACACTTTCTTCGAGGGCGTACTGGGAAGCCGGCTTAGGGGCGTGGACACCGAGTCCCGCTTGCGACTGGACTGATGGCTCCGCTTATCCTCGGCGGGACTGCCGGACGACTGCAACTCAGTTGCTTTGGTTAGGTCGTACAATCTCATCATAATAATGTTTTTTTTTTTTCTAGTAACTTTCCCTCTTTTCTATTAATAAACTTTGTTTTCAGCTATATCCAGTGGCGGAGATGAGACATGATACTGTGAAATAAATAACTAACACCATGTACGCACTCGCATACTGCCTGCTAACAATGTATGCCCGGACATTGGAGGTCTAGAGTCATTTTAATAAAAAAATAGCTTCTTTATAAATGAAAAATTAGAGTCCTGACGTGTACGGTGAAGGAGGAAACCATCTGTTTCCTTAGAACGCCGTGGGAAAGTGGTGGGCAACCTCCAGCTTCTAAAAAGTATTATTTTCCATTTCTGAAAACTGAAATGCTTTCTTCTCATTATTATCTACCTTACTGACACACTGAACCCCAGATTCCTACCCACCCCTTAAACCCTTTTCCTTCCCAGAACTCTCCTCTCCTTCCTTTCCTTAAAAAAACCCTCCACACAGCATCCCCAAAGATGACATAGGCCCTGAGGGAAATTATTTTCCTCAGGGCCTCCTGTGTGGAGCTCATGTAAAAAAAAAATAATCTAACTGACATAGTTTTAAAAATAAAATATGCGTATTAAGCTTGACTCTATTTTCTGTATATTTACCATACAATCTAGATCAGGGAGACGTCAACTACCGTACATAATACGAAGTTGTAGAAATAGTAAATAATCACTTTTTGAAGTAAAATCTTTACGCACGCTTGAATTGGGGAGTAAGCTGGTGAATGCGTGATGAGAGCGTTACGAAAAGTGTGATCGGGCGAGGCGAACGGAAGTTGAGAGGGAGATATAAGTTAGTGAAGATTGAAAGAGAGATAGTTACGTTTCGTATATTACTGTAGGGGCAAGAGAGAGGTGCGAGTACACATTTTATTTCTCTCTTTCTCTCATAGCCAATTAAGTTTTGTATATCTAAAGACATAGTGCAGGCCTATTGTCTGTATCACACTGTAGGAGCAAGAGAGAGCAGTGCGCGCGCACATTTTCTTTCTGTCTTCCTATCATATAGATGGAGCTAAAGAAGTTTAACTTCAGTCGTGTGGTCTAAAGCACACTCGTTTTTGTCGTTTATTTATTTAAAGAAATGTGATTACTTGTCAAAAAACCATGCTGCGCAAAGATATGCATAATTTTTATAAAAACAAATTGAACATTTAAGTTTAAATAAGTGAATAATATCATAAATAAATTGGTTAATAAACGTTCATTTGCTCCTACGCTGTTGTCCATCAAAATCCCAGAACTGGTATAATGTTCAATCATTCCACTTTATCGTCCCCTTTATATAAACCCTTTCTCTCTATAAATATTGTTTAACGGGAGTTCTACGACCGTATCGTGCATTCTCCTCCGGTCGAAGGAAATATATTAATCTCTGCGTGAGAATGGTTTTTGACGATCGGTAAAAGAGATGTTTGACGATCGGTAAAAATGATGTTTATCGAACGTTTAATGTCTCACGCCTCGCTAATAACTCCGGCGCGTGAAGAGATTTTTACACATTACCAATATTTTACGGCGATGGAACTAATAAACTTGGAAAATGGACGCTTTCAAGGTGGAAATTACCCCCTGCTGTACTCAGTACTCACCCTTGCGATGCCGGAGTGGGGTTGGTGGAGAGGGACAGAATCAATTTACTTTGATAAGATGTTAAAATATTATGAAGACTAAAAGACTGTCTTTTTCAAATTATGACCAATATTCTAGCAGTCTTGCAGTAATAAAATAGGAAAGGTCAACGAAAATTTTGGACGTTCATCATCGTCACGGAATTTTGATAATGTACTAGATACTAGATATTAAAAAGCTGTTATATATAATTTTCATTATTTGTTTTTGGGGGTGTTATGCCGTGTTGCGCTACCTCCTTCTTTAGCATTCTGACAGCGTTGCAGTGTTCATCATCAGGGCAGATCCGACAGATGTCGCAGTTATATATAACTGTTTTTCTGTTTGCTTTACTCTTAAGTTAAATAAAAATGGTTACCTGTACAACTTCCGTGTACTGAATATTCTAGTACAATGATGTTAGTAAGACAAGTTTTTTTCTAGGGTTCAAACTTGTAAACGTAAAACTCTTTGGGTATTTTGAGATTTTGTCGACAAGTCACTTATAATTCACGATTCAATCACGGATTCGTGATTAATTTAGAAATATTTACGATTTTTTTCTAAGAACGCAATTTTATACGAAACAAAAAAAAATAAAATTAAACTAATGTTTTATAAACTTTAATATACTTCCACTTTTTTCGTTCTATACAAAAATAATAAATAAAAAATTCACAAACTTTTACAAATCTTTCGCAAGGACGACTTTTTGGAATGCTTTATAATTATTTAGAAGAGCATGTGATAAACTTTTAAACGTAAATACAAAGCGTGGTGTTGCTTCTTTCTAACACTACCACCACTTAATCTAAAAGAAGATACTTATATATTTTATGAGTCCATATCGGCGTGTGCCGTAAAAGTCACAAAAATGCTCTATTGCTGTCGATGTACTATTTTTTTCATCCCCATTAAGGCATTAAGATGACAATATACCCTAAAATATATTCAGAATTTTAACGACGTAAGTGAAAAAGCCGTGTATACAAATTGCGACTCGCGACCCGTGTATTGGACGGATCTACTATCGAATTTGCCGTATCAAAGAAAAGAAGAAGAAGAAAAATAATGTGGGAATCTTAAAGACGTAAGTGAAGAAAGCGTCTAAACAAATATACGCCGCGGCACGGCGTATTGTACGAACGTACCGTCGATTTCACCCTAGCAGGCCTGGAGATTCGATCTTTCTGCCGCGTTCATTTTAATTAATTCTGAAGAACGTGTTACAAATATTTAAAATTAGTCTCCATATTATCCTTCCGAAGTTATTAACTCATCGTCTAGAAAAAAAAATCTGGTGCTTATCGCTAACTTTATAATCGAAAAATGGGTTGTACAGTTTTAAAATCGTTGTACGTAAAATATATTAAAAGTAGGGTGCTGTTTGTATTATTCTAAACTATAAATAACTCGCATTCCTTATGCAGCATGGAATTAAAAAAGTTATTTTAGTTACGAATTCGCCGGAAATGATTAAAATGTGAGCAAAACAAAAATTATTAGGGTTGTCTACCGCCTTAAAATATCCTATTGATTTATCACCACGAAGTTTTTAAAAAAGACATTCGGTAATTGGCCTTTCAATCTGTAATCTATGAAATTATTTTTTGTTAATGATTTTAACAATGGTTCTGAACAAAATTGTTAAAAAGTGCAAAAATTACGTTACGCAGTATCCAAGAAACTGTTTTGGCGACAGATTTCCCCCGATTCAACGTATGACGGAAACTTATGCGACGTTATAAAAATGCTAAACACCTCGGGTAATTGATCGTAAGATAACGAGTTCCCAACAGGCACGGGAACAGCGAGGGAGGCTGGGGTAAATCAGCTCTAATGGACGTTCCGACTGGCCACCCTAAGATGGACCATCTTACCCCCACCCGGTCTCCCCACCTCCCCGGCCGCCTTGGGCCACCCTGGCGTACCCCGTCTCCCCCCCGCACCTCGTTAACCCCTAGTGTGAAACTTAACGCTCCATTTATTTATCCGGGTACAGATCCGACGCAAGAAAGATTCACGGATCTTTTAATTAGCTTCGTACTTTCTGCAAATACTTTGCAAAATTCTTGAAACCGTAACAAAAAATCAAGTAACTTTTATGTGTCACTTTGTTACTACAATATTTTCAAAGATACATTAAGTACCTATATTTTTAAACTTTCACTTTTAAATTTACATTTTTTACTTGTACCGCCAACTTATTGGTGTAATTTAGCCCTGTAGTTAATATAACCACGCACAGGCAGTGCCTTAGTGGGTTCCCATTATCTACTTTTGTCTTATATATATTTTTTACTTTTTTACATTATTTTTATCTTGTGTTATGTTATATATGTTTAGAAAATTTGTAAAAATTACTTTTGAAATGTATGTATAATGGGAAAAAATAAAGGAAAAAAAGACTTGAAAAAATTAAGAAATTTTATTAAAAAAACGAGTGTGCTTTAGACCACACATCTTAAGTAAAACTTCACTAACTTATATCTCCCTCTCAACTTCCGTTCGCCTCGCCCGATCACATTTTTCATAATGCTCTCGTCACGCGTTCACCAGCTTACTCCCCAAGTCAATCGTGCGTAAAGAAGTTTTACTTCAATAAAAATTGAAACATGTACGTTGTTCACCGTGTTAGGCTGCGTATACATGTGTGTAACGAGACGCGAACCAAACCAAAGCAACAGCAAACGACGCGAAATGCCACTTCCAGTTACTTCGTTCCTTTCAAATTATCGTGGTTCGGTTCGGATCGCGTTGCATGTATACTCGTACTTCTGAATCTACATCACAAGGATAACTCAAAAAGCATATTATGTATTTCAATTTTAAAAAATATATATTTTCCCATTTTCATCGGCAAATATGTGATTAAAAACTTTTAGAGCCAAACATAAGCTTGACCATTTTTTAAATATATTAATCGGCTGATATTAAACGCTAGCGACCAAACAATTCCAACTTCGGACTCGATTTCGAAAACGAAAGCTTAAATTTAAAAAAGTTCTAGGATTGCAATATCGACTTCAAATGAGATATAGATTCAACAGTTCCCGCTTATACTACGGTTTTTTACATCAGTACCACACGGGAGGCTATGAGTAAAATAATTTCCCTCGTTCATATGTCATCTTGGGGGGATGCTGTGTGGAGGTTTTTTTAGGGAAACAAAGGAGATGAAATTCTGGGAAGGATAAAGGTATGAGGGATGGGTATGATTCTGGGGGTCAGTGTTCTGGACGTATAAATACATCCCTCCAACTGTGGTGCAAGGTCGAGAGAGTCCGGCTGGAGAGGTGAAAAGACCTCCCTCTCCTCAATCAGTCTGTCGGTCCGGCCTGCCACGTAGTAGATGGGCAGGCGCTTCCACCACCAAGACTTATACAAACCTCATCCCATGAACTCGGGCACTCCTGCTAAGTTTCCAAAGGTAGTGGATCACTTGCGGTGGCCTATGGCAGAGGTTTTGATTATCCAATAAATGGTTCCCGGGGTGGTGGTTCTCATACCTGCCTCCCAAAATGGTTCTATTTCGTAATTAAGATTTATATATGATTAGTCACCAAATAATTTGAATGTTTTAATTGTATAAACAAAATAGTCCCTCTGACAGTTATTTAACTGTCAGAGGGACTATTGAATTTTCAAGGAAAAAAGAAGTTTCCTGGGAATAAGGAATAATGGAATTAGAATTAGCAATTGGTTGAGTTTAGATTAATAAGTTGTGGAAATAATTAAATGATTGTAGTTTACGAATAACAATTATCGGAAGCAATACGTGGAATTATTATTTATAAAGAAAAAAGAATCAACAGTAAACACGCAACCGTATCTTAATTATAAAAATATATTTTATATATCTTATAAAAATATATTTTAGAATAATTCTAAAATTATTATTAGAAAGCAAGATGTTCAAAAATATACCTACCGATATGCATATTTTCTTTTGAGTGAAAAAGCTTTGGAATTGATTCTCATCCAAAATTCTAAAAGCACGTTTTTTTCATTAATTGTTTTCGGTTCCTATATGTAGGCGTTGTAGGTTTTGGTTTTGTGATGTTGGTTTATTAGTTTGATAAAATATAAAATCGAATCGGACAATATATACATAAGTTTTAATTTTTTTAAGATGGAAACAAAATAACATATCTGCTCATTAATTTGTGTCCATCGTAAAAAGCAATTTACTTCAACCGATTATTTCGTTTACGACCGAATTCAAGTCTTCCCAGCGCCAATAAGTCCTTAAATGATGTGGTTTCTTCCTTTATAGTTCTTAACATTTTGATGACAGTCCACAAAATAAATTACAGCTCTAAAAACATCATAAATTTCGAAATATAATATACGGCTGTGAAAAAACGCTTTACTAAATAATATAATTACGTTGTTTTTAAAAGGAACTGATTTTTTTCCGACAATTCTAAAGGCGATGCAATGCGAAGTCAAAAAAATCAGGTGGTTTTGCTTTGAAAATTAATCGCCTATAAACAGTATAGGTGCTTTAAAGAAACGAATGTCCTACGCTTAAATCGAGTATTTTTTAAGCTTAGAAAATGAAGTAATAGGTCTCTAAAAATGTTTTGAATTTAATAGGAATTCCTAGAAATGATCTTACCTTTTGCTGATATTTCTGTTTCAGATTTTCGATTGAGTGTCGCTAATATTTTCTTCATTAATTAAACATTGCAATTTGAGGTTTTATTCATTAAGTTAAAAATTAAAATAAATTAATAATCCTACACACAAACGTTTTTCGGTTATGGTTGAACAATTTAGTAAATTAAGTTCTTTAGATTATGATCTAAAAACCTATTAATATGTGTGTCTGAATTTCACAAAATAATATAAAACATGCACTTTTGCGATTTCTTTTTAGTTGGGTTGGGTTAATTCGCATTTCAGATCTGGTCTTTAATAATAAGAGTAACTTGAATTCCCAAAAAATATGTATATGTACAATGAAATCATTACATTACAATGAAATGTTTATTTCCCTGCTTATGTAAAAATCCGCTTAAATTCTGCCAATATTTTAAATTTACAATCCACCGGGTTATAATCTCTAAAACCTAAGCCAAGAGAAAATTATTTCAAAACTCATCAAGATGTGATGCACTTAACATTGGCGACATTGGTTTCCATTGTTTCCAAATCTATATGGAAGGCATTTCTAGTGTTCGTCTCTGTTCTACGAATAACCTTTTGGCCAAGTTAAGTGTAAAAAAGTTGTACCTACGCCGTGTCAGATCATCAAACAAACTTTACAATAATTTATTACTTATTTACATACATGTCATATTCTTAATATAGACTTAATCTTTTCGTGTTCAAGTTTTTGCCAGGGATGAGCCTGGGTTTTGCCAAGTTTTTGCTGCGATATGTTCATTAATCCAGAGAATAACAAATAATAATCGCTATGTAGTAAGTACCTACCTACTAAATATATTTTATGGAAAGCAGGTGGAAAAAATGTGTCTCGCAATTGTCGTACCAGTGACGGCGGGAATTTCCTGGAACACGTTTTTATTTTATATTCAGAACGCCATTTGCAGTATTTCCGCTTCTCGCCCGGAAGGTGAAAGAAATGGCGGAAACTGAAACAGCTACGATATTTGCACGTCTTTGGAACATTTCCAGAATTTGATAATGAAACATTTTTAACAAATTGTTCCTTTGATTGAATGTTCGTTTGATCAAAATCGTGTACAATTGTGTAATATTTCCTCTGCGTAAGAATAATTTTATTTTAAATCCATATAAACATGTCGAAAAAATTTAAAAAAAACACCTTTGGATATTCGTCAAAAGGTTTATGTTTTTTATTGAGTTATTATTCACTAAATATTTATAGGTAGGTTTATTATAGAAGACATCGTGTGAAAGAATTAGACAAGTGAATATTATAACATAAAAGTTAAAAAACTTATTTAACATTCATTTACATAAAATTTGGTTAATTTATTAATAAAAATAAAATATTTATAATATTCTTCTTGTTTAGATAATAGGGTTGTATATTACTATCCTTAATTTTATTCCGGCATAAATATAGCCAAATACTTACATATTTATGTAATACTAGCTTTTGCCCCCGTCTTCGCTCGCATAGTATTAGGGGGTTCCCACTCCGCCTCCTCCACCTTCCCTATCCCCACTGCACTCCCCCTCTCCCCCTCTCCACCTCCCCCTCCCCCCTACACCCTCTTCCCCCTCCCCCCCCCCCCCCTCACCACCCTTTCCATACTCGTTACATTCATTTTTCAAACAGCTCGCGTGCCATCTATTAAAGCGTAGCAATCAAACACCCGCAGTTTCGCATTTATAATATTAGTATAATTTTAAATATCAAAGGGATCTCCGTAGTAACCTAAACAAATACCAATATGACAGCGCACGTCAAATAATTACTTTGCTTTTCGTCTGGACAATAAACACCATTCATAACGCCAGAGCTTACCAATATAAACAGCTTATATTACTCGCAAGTATTGTAGTTTTCTATTAGTGAAAGATTTTTTAAAGTCCATTCAATATTTCTTCCTAATATATATTAACGAGTTATGTAACCTAGATATCGATGCCACTATTCCTACCTTCCAAGCGAAAGACTGGCTTACCGCATTTTGTAAAGCGGAGGAAGGAATTCAAAAGGTAAAATATTAGGTTGACTCGAACACATTAACTCTAAATATATAGAAAACAAAATACCTACTGTCTAGTCTCACCAATATCTCAAAATACACGAATGCAAAAATTTACCTCTAAACCGGAACTGTGATTGCCCATGCCTAGAGCAAGTAAACACTATCAAATATTTTGGATTAACCTTTGATACACACCTAAATTGGAAGCAACATATACGTACTACAAACAAAATCCGCAAATCTATATACTTTTTCAAACAAACACGCAATTTCCTTAACCTAAAACTTTTAAAAACCGTATATTACTCACTGTGCCAATCTCACATCGAATACGGAATAGCTTGGGGTAATGCATACTCCAATGCCCTTGAAATAAAAAAAAATTAAAATAAAAAAGTTTTTTTTGCGTGAAAGAGTAACAAACATTCATCAATACAAACTTTCGTCTTTATAATATTAATAGGATTATATTGAGGATATTTTTGAGAAAATCGATGGTAATAAAAATCGGTACAAAATACGTACATAATAATAAAATAACTATTTAATCCATAACTGAATATGCAAAAATGTAATAAAGTGATTTTTCCAAAATAAACCGCAATCCTTTGGTCAGCCGAACTGCGTCATGCTCCCAATTCAAATGCAGAATTTAAATTTTAGTAAATGGGTCAATTCGATGAATTTTGATATTTTCCTTCATTTTTGTGACGCAAACGCATGTTCATATGCAAATGCATATGTAAAGAGAAAACTTCGCGGGAAATGCAAGTCATATACAAGTTGGGGGCTTTCCGTAGATACGAGTTTGTCGCTACGTTACTATGTCGCCCGCGTTCAGTGTTCAGTATGGGCGGAGTGTTTTGTAGCTGATATGTTCGCCTCGAATAATGTAATACTTTATTCCCGCACAGATTTCTCGTTGTTCCCTTCTTGGGGGATGCAGACTGGAAGTAATGGGCGATATTCACTTCGGAAAAATAACCGGAAATAGTGGAGGCTTCTTTTTACAGCCTGCTGCAGCGTCTGCTCCGCGCTCCGACACGGGTGATGAAATTCTTCCTTTGAAAGCCTCGTGGAGTTGCTCAAGCGAGGCGTAAAATCGATTTACGTTTATTTATTTTTAAAGCATTAACTTTTTCATGTGACATCGCATATGAGTTTCAACAGTCCGGAGTCAATGGGGCTAGGTGTCCCCGATTGCGGAATTTGTGAGGCTGAATTGGGTGCGAGAGGAAAGGTGAATGGTTGGAAAGGGAAAGTTTCTGCTTTTAGTTTTAAAGCTAATAATTTTTTAAACTTTTTATAGAGACCCATTAATAGGTAACAGGACTGAATGCCTTATTTTCATTCTAAAATCGATAAAATAATATTTCTATTTGAACCTACTAGTGTGTAGATTTGGATCTACTTGGATCTAATTTATTATAGTGAATTTTGGATGAAATTTGTATAAAATAATAAAATATCTAAACACAAAAAGGCATAAGTAGGTACTAATAAATTCAAGAACAAAAAAATAATAAAAAAATAAATTCAACTAAAATAGAAAAATGAAACAATACAACTTTGTATAAACCACTTATATAAATCCGACCGGTTTCGGAACAAACGTTCCTTCGTCAGGGAAAGCTTATACTAATTTGACAGTTTAGAACAATGTTTTATTATGGTAGGGGTGGGGCCGTTGTTAGTTAATAATGTAGATTGGGTGGGTAGATATTGTAGCGGACAGAAATGGGCCGCGCATACGTTCCCCTTAACTCTATATTCATGTCTTTATATCTGATTATACTCTCCATTCATAAGCGGACAAGTCGATAATAAATGGCGATATATCTTATTCTGGCAGTAACTCATTCAGGAACAATATTATGAGCTAATATTTTAAAATCTTTTGAATTTATTTATCTATTCTTTTCAAATAATTGTTTTTTTAATGATTTTATCGCTCTATTATAGTGGTCGTTATATTGGAAACTACTGGTACATTGTGTTAAAAAAAAGAAAACCTTGGAAAGGTTGACATTTGATTGAGCAGTCTGAAAAGATCCGAGATAGATTGAGTACCTCTAATCCTGTCCTTTTTCGATTAAATTTGTATCGGTTTTTTACGTATGATGGACAGGCGAAGAGATAATGGAAAGAATACAGATTTATAAACCTGTCTTGCAGGTGGCCAAATAATATGCCGACAAAAAATAATTTGTAAATTAACGAAGTTGGTTCCCATAGTAACGAACATTCAGACTTCAGACAACGCGACAACTTTTGCCATAATTCACTTGCAGATGTACAATTCCATCTATGCTCTGGGAGGCGTCTCTACTTTCGATATTGAGGTTATTAGTAAAAAAAAATTATTATTCGGTGGTCTTCGCCATTCAATTGTAAATCTGCATCATCATAAAAAATACAATTTTTTGTTGTGTGTCGGTCTATTAACGATTCAATGAGTTCTAGAACTCGGATTTAAAAAAAAAAATTGTGTAATTTTTCAAAATTGGAACTGATAAAGATAAAGAGATAAATCGATAAAGACCTACCAAAAATATTAAAAAAATACCGGTTTTTTTTTCTTTTTTTTTCTTCTTTTGTTGACGTTGGCAATTCACCCTAAAGAAGAGTGCTTTGTGATAAATTTATTTAGTAGATGTCTACTTTTTGGTACTTAAAGTACCTACCTATACCTATTATAATATTACTTTCTTCCTTTTTTAAAATATTTTTTTTCATTCTTTCTTTTTTTAAATACACACTATTATCAAAATAAATACTGCAGCTCACATATATTTATGAACAATGAATTATTTAAGTGCTAACTAATAACATTTATGTACACTCCCCTTCCATACACAAGCAAATGCTTTCAATGGAAGGGTTGTAAAAAAACCAGAGATGTAAAATTACCATGTAAATACCATGTAAAATATATTATTATAAAATTTAAAAAAATTATTTTAAAAAAAATATATAATAATACAATATTTTTTTTATCAGAAAATTATTTTAATAATAAATTCTATATTTAAAATTTGTTTGTTCTTTTGTTAAAATTTCTTGGGGTTGATCTCTACAAGGTTCAAGGGTCTGCGCTTTTCAGATAACGTGCGATAATTATCAATCCTACAATTATTATAATATCCGATGATTTACACGGGTCTTTTCTGGTAATACAAGAACCGAATTTTAAATATACATAACTAATATACTTAATGAGAAAGTGAATGTTTTATTTTTTTTAATGGAAAGTCCAATATTCTCAAAACTACGAAAAACCCGACAATAAATTCATCTCCTTTCTTGGCTTTAATTGCTTTTGCTAAAATGAAGGATTTAGTTAACAGAGGGTCGAACCCCCGACGCCCGCATGGAAACCTGACGTTTGAGATCACTTGGCTATTGTTTCCTCCTACCTTGTCGATACAAGCGTACTGAAAGTAGTTACCATCAAATAAACTTTTTATTTTAAACCTCTCACGTATTTCATTAAGTGTACTTATGTAGGTACTCCAATTTATTAGATTTTTCCACAGTTTCCAATTTCATTGTAAAATCCCAGGGTTGGGATATAAAAAAAAAAACAAAATAAATAAATTACGAAAATGCTTTCGGGTTTCAGCGTTCCCGCGCGCCTCGTACAGCCCATATATTTCCAAATGAAATAGTGACGGATCGCTAAGAGCAGAAGATGAAAAATGCCCTTCCCTCCATCGGGCTTTCATGGGGAACTTTTTTGCGGCGGACTTTAATTGAGTGGCTATGCACGTCACGTGCCGGAGATCTTTTTCATCTTCCCAAGCTTTCACCCAGACAGATATCGATTCACCCCCTTTGCCGAATATCATATTTCAGTTTCCGAGTCCGTCCGCGCTGGGGAAGCCGGAACGGTATTCGTACTTCTCTCTACAGCTTTTAACCGTCGCAGCCATATTAGTTTTCAGTGTAATGGCGAATTTAATCGATGGGAGTATTATTATATTTATATTGATGAGTCTCTAAGGTTATCATATTGTCACAACATTTTTTTAAAAATAAACTTGTTAAAAAATAACGTAAATAATAATTATAGTGTAAAGTAGGTGTCGGAGCTCAACGCCAATATCAAACTATAATATTACGTTTTTTTTAATCCAATATTTTACATTTTATAGTATCTTACTAATATTATAAAGGCGAAAGTTAGTTACTCTTTCAGGAAAAAACTACTGAATGGATTTAAATGAAACTTTATAATATTACAGCTCATATCTACATCGGAATAATATACACGAGATCTGGCATTGTGAAATTTGTATTAAAAAAATTGAAATAGGTTGCACGCGAGCTGTTTGAAAACTGAATGCACCGTGAACGAATGTATGGTACGGAAGGGGGGAGGCGAACTCGGGAGGGGGATACGCCGGAGGGGGAAGGCGAATACGGGACGGGGGGAGAGGAACGTGGGAGAGAGGAGGGAAACGTGGGAGGGGGGAGGGGAACTCGGGAGGGGTTTACGGAAGGGGGGGGGAGTGGGGAGAGGGAAGGTGGAGGAATTGGATCGGGAACGCGAGAGGGGAAGGGGACGCGGGAAAGGAAGAGGGGGCGAAAGGGGAACGGACGAATGAGAAAAGACACGAAGAGAGAAACAATTACTTTATTAAATGGCATAGCAACGCGTGCCGGGAACCAGCTAGTAATTTAATAATGTTCGCTTCACTGGGTGGCTTACCTAGTCCTGAGGAAATAATTTCTCTCAGAGCCTATGTCATCAATTACTTTATTAAATGGTATAGCAACGCATGCCGGGAACCAGCTAGTAATTTAATAATGTTCGCTTCACTGGGTGGCTTACCTAGTCCTGAGGAAATAATTTCTCTCAGAGCCTATGTCATCTTTAGGGATGCTGTGTGGAGGCTTTTTTTAAGGGAAGAAAGGAGATTAAGATCTGGGAAGTAAAAAAGGTTTGAGAGGTGGGTAGGAATCTTGGGGGAATGTGTCCAGTAGTGACAGATGTATTAATTTCTCCCACTGCGGTACCAGACGATGGGACGTGAAAGTCCTGCGGGAGACGTAAAAAGGTCTCCCTCAACCAACACCTAAACCAGTCTCCACCAAGACCTAAACAATCCTCACTCCATGAACCCGGGGGTTCCATGCCAACTCAGAATCAAATCAACTCAACACCTCTTCGAAAAGTCGTTACAAGCTTTGAAAAACATCATTTTCAATAGCCCTTAACACTAACTTATCTAACTAATTAAACCATTTTTTCATCACTTTTCAAAGGAGGTTCTAGGTTGATTTCATTCTGATTTGTCCGGTCACTGAACCCGGGCACTATTACTAAATCACCAAACCACTCGGGGAGACCTATGGCAGAGGTGTTGGTTATCCAATAAATGGTTCTCGGGGTGGCGCCGGCGGTAGTCATATCCCGTGTCCATAATCTAAGACACTATTTGGATTGCTTATAGCTTGGAAAAAATCTTTCAATCATACATAAAGATAGCAGCCAATTGTAATATTGTTAAGAAATCAAAGATATTGTTGGTAGTTCTCACTCATTCTTATTAATTATTAATCACAGTATTTACTTTTGAGGGCTGGCTTATCAAATAGTTTATCACATTATAATAAATTTCTTCTTGTTATAACTTAAATGAATAATGCAATTAAGGACATCTATTGTCTGTTTGTCGTACTTAATTAGTTTCAATTATCCATTGATATCCCAATGCTCAGCTCTTCCGCTAGAGGTCTCCAAGTACCAATATGCCTACATACCGACTGGAGATGGTTTACTGTATTAGTGTAGTCTTTCGCCGTTCGATATAAAAAGCTTGCTTTTCGAAAGAATCCGTAGAATCAAAAAAATCAAAAAAAAAAAATCTCTCTCTCTTAATTCTTGCCTATGTAAAAGATCTTGTTAAAGGATTCAGGTGTGGGGACCGGGCGGTATGTTATAAATTCAGAAATGTTACTTATTTATTTATTTATTTATTAATTTACGGACAACAGTCCATTAAAAACATAATAATAACACGAATAAAAATTTAAAAAAAAACAGAGATGACAGTGAAGGGAGAGCACATAAAAATTAATAGCAGTGACAATATAAAATATAAAAAGTACATATAGAGACACTACAAGTCAAAGCATGAAGAAGCATTTAAATATTGCGTAACGACTGCCGAAAGTCATTTAGTTTTACACCAAAAAAATCAATGCTTTGACTTGCGTTGACAAGTCTCGACATTCTGGATAAGGGAGAATGGTATCCGTAATTAGTGGAATGTTGATTGAGGAACAGCAATTCATTATTTCGAAGCCTACGGGAAGGGATGTTAAACTGGATGAGTTGTAACAATGCAGGTGTATCTGTAATACTGTTGATAATTTTAAATATGCAAATTAGATCAGAGTCCTTTCTACGTTTTTCTAAAGAAGGCATGTTTAAAATGTGTTCAATTTCATCATATGAGTACTTGCCTCTTTCAAGACCCAACCTCCAAGCAATTCCTCTTAGGAAACGATGTTGTACGGATTCGATGTGACAAATGTGGACAGCGTAGAAAGGAGACCAAATGACACTAGCATATTCAAGGTGAGGGCGAACCAGCGAACAGTGAAGAGTTTTAAGTGTAATTATATGTTTGAAGTCAGAGGTAATTCTATGAATGAAGCCGAGTAGTTTAAGTGATTTATTTACGATATTATTTATGTGATCACGGAAAGAAAGTTTGCAGTCTAGAGTGACCCCAAGGTCCTTGATAGATTTGACAGTAGATAGACAAACACTATTTAGTTTATAATCAAACTGAATAGGTTTTTTGGTTCTATAAAAGGACAAAATTTTGCATTTATCAACATTAAGTTCCATGCAGTTAATTTTGCACCAATCGTTGAATGAATCAATATCAAGTTGAAATAGTAAATAGTCAAGGTGGGATTTAATAATCTTAAGAATCTTATTATCATCAGCAAATAGCCAGAAACGTGTGTGAGAAAAAACTTTTGTGATATCATTAATAAAAAGGTTAAAAAGAAGCGGGGCCAAATGGGCTCCTTGGGGAACGCCGGAAGTTACATCAATGTTAAAGGATTCAAAGTTATTTATTTTAACCCTTTGTTTTCTATCTGTCAAGTAAGAGTGAAAGAATGATAACAAAGGGTTTCTAATGCCTATAGCATAAAGTTTGGCCATGAGAATACGGTGATTAACTTTGTCGAAGGCTTTGGAGAAGTCAGTGTAAAGAACATCAACCTGAGTGTTATCTTCTAAGGCTTTCACAATGGTACTTGTAAAGGAAAGTAAATTTGTTGTTGTAGATTTCGCCGATCTAAATCCATGCTGCTCCTCAATTAGAACACTTTTGAAAACAGGAGTAATTTTCTTTGTAATTATCGACTCAAATATTTTTGGAATATTAGATATAATTGATATCGGTCTGTAATTTCCAATATTCGACTTGTTTCCGGACTTAAAAATGGGTCGAATATATGAAATTTTCCATGAGTCAGCAAATGTTCCAGATGAAAGTGACAAGTTGTACAACATACAAATTGGGTTAGATAGTGTATATTTACATTCTTTTAGCAAGATTTCTGGAATGCCATCAGGTCCGGTACTTTTTTTGTTAGAGAGATTATTTAAGGATTGGTAAACCTCCTTAAGTGTAATTTGGCAATCATTTAAGTCAATATTATGGTCATAGTTAAGTGGAGGGATGTTGCATGATGCATCAGAATATACAGAGGAGAAGTGTTTGGCAAAAAGGTTGGCGATATCATGGCCGTTAGTAGCATGAGTTTCATCATAATACATACTTGAAGGAAGATCATTATCAGTACGCTTTTGCGCAACAAATTGCCAAAATTGTTTAGGATTTTGCAGCAACTTTGTCTCTGTAACTTCTACAAAATATTTATAACATTTGGCTGATTCGATTTTGGACAGTTCCCTTAATTGAGAAAATTTATGATAAAAGCTTAAGTTCCCAGTCAGTGTCTTTAAATAATTTATGAGTCTTCTTTTTTTCAATTATTAACTGTTTAAGTTTCGTGCTAAACCAATTTGGAAACTTAGGTTGAGAGTAACACCCCTTAGGAATAAACAATTCTACAGCATGTGATACACATTCATTAAATTTAAGTACAGCGTCATTAATATCAGAATTTAAAAATAGTGTCGACCAATCAATCTGGGATAGATATTTGTTCATATTAAAATAGTCGCCGTTAAGATATTTGTAGTGATAAGAGACATTTGGTTTCAAGGAATCAAATTTGAAAAAATGTGTAATTTTAATAGAGAGAGGTGGATGATATTTATCCAAAGGTAACAAAGAGACATCAGCTTCACTTACTATGACATTTGGTATGCTAGTGAAAATCAAATCCAGGGAAGAGCCTAGATAGTTAGTGACTGGATTTACTTGAAACATATTCAAATAGGCAAAAAAATTTACAATTTCAACAGCTTGTGGAGAAAGATTACTAGAAGGAGTTTTGACACCTTGATCGTCATTCAGCCACAATATTTTAGGTAAATTATAATCGCCACAAATAAATAGGGAATCAGCGTTTCTAGACACATGTTCAATTGAAGCAGTATGTGACTTATAGACTTCTACCGAAGAGGAGGGAGGAATGTAAACACAACCAAGTACAAGCTTTTTGGTACCAAGTAGAACACACAGGAACAATTGATCAGAAACATTGGTAAATGTTTCTAGAATATGGCAGGGGTATTTTTTGTTTACGCATATCATCACTCCACCACCTTTACACTTAACAGAAGAAGTAGAACGGTCACTGCGGAAAACGTTGTAGTCAAAAAATCCAAGTTCAGCAGATGAGATATTTTCAGATAGCCATGTTTCGGTTAAAAATATAAAGTCGTAATTACATACACTGACGTTACAGCGAATAATGTTCAGTTTCGTATTTAGGCCACGAACGTTTTGATAATACATTGAGAAGGAATTTTTCTCAGAACGATTATTCAAGTTCAACCTAAAAAATTTATCCGAGAAAGTTCACGTCTTTCAGCAGCTTGGCGGGCGGGGCAGTCTTGAGCTCCAGTTTTGTGGGAAGCCGGTTTTCTGAAGAAGGTGCAGGTGGCACATACTGGAGATTTTTCCTTTTTGGGGCAGGCATCACGGTTGTGGCCAACTTTGGCGCAGTGGGGACAGGTGGGTGAGTCTGCTTGGCACTTGGAAGCTGTGTGGCCATATAGTTGACAATGGCCACATTTCAAGCTATCTACCCAGTCTCTCACGCGGTGAAGCTGCCAGTCTATAGCAAGTTTGGTGCGAGATATTAGAGAGTGACGCACAGATGACGGGACTCTAAAAATATGGATGCAGCTTCCAGTGCGAGGGCCAGATTTATGAGAAAAGGACATGTTCTCTTTTAAATTTTGTAAAGACAGACCAATATCATTGGAAGATTGATGATGAACGGCACTTATGATTTCATCTGCCGAAATATCTTGAGGGAGGTTGTGAATGGCGATCCGTGGGAGGCGATTTGGAGCAATAGTTGCTTTAAGTCCCGCTTTGTTTAGCGCTGGAGCATTCGCAAGTTTATCTGCCTCAGCAGAAGTACTAGGGTGTACTAAGACATCGCCACTTTTTAATTCCCTCATTCCAGTGACACGGATGCCCAGTTCACTGGGATTGACTGCATTTTTTAGTGATTTTAGGGTCGACTCGGAGGTGGACGGGGTATCAGTTGACTGGTGGATTATAACCGAAGGTCTGGCAGGTCCAGGAGGAGCATTATTCCTAGTAATAGGAGGTATTCGGGGAAAATTTTCAGATTCAATTTTCGAGTGATGCTCATCACGATGATTGTTCTCCCTTAAAATTCTATTTTCACCAGTAATTTCAGCCATTTTTGCCGCCATTTCGCTAATTACACCTAATATAGTTATGGTCTTTGGATTCAATTTATTCATTTGCTCCTTGCTCAGTTTCGTTGAAGTATCATTAATACAGTTTTGCATCTGTTTTACCGCTTCCGTAGCTTTGGTAATGTAGCTCTGGGGATCCATCTTGAGTTTTGAGTTTTTGAAATGTAAAAATGAAATAAATGTCTATGGTAAACTCAGCTTGCGAAATTTTTCTGTTATTCTCAGCTTGACTCTACCGTCTATTTCAACAAGTATCTATGGTTAACTTAACTGTCAAAATCACTTTAGAACCTAGAATTCTCGAAGTTTATTTACGGTAATGAAAAACTTATTTTTGCAGGAGAATAATCAAATGTTTCTGCACAAAATGATGTATAACACATAAACGATTAACTCTCTTTTACTGCACTTTTTCGCGAATCACGTTTATCAAGAGGTAATGGCGTAGACAACGACTAAAGTTGGTTCTAGACTGTTACAAAGTGTTGTTGATTCAATTACAATTGTCTTAAGTTTATTGTGAAAATAAATGACTCGAATAAAAAAATCAAAGTGTTTGAAATCTACAGAATGTTCCATTATAAAAAAATACCTGACCATGAAATAATTACTATCACTTCTGTAAATCGAGCCATCACAGTATCTCCCCGAAAACGCAGCCGATTCTAAACGAATTCCACATGATTGAATCACATTGACGAGCCCTTGATTTTATCCAAACAATATAAGTAAACCCTTTCTTATCTGGATGGAATCCAATTACACGATTTACGTATCTATTCCTTTACGCACCGTCCTGGATTCCTGGCGAATAATATGTTTCTGCCAACCCTATCAATAGAAACTCTTCCTTGCGATGGGCACACTCGGCCCATAATAAAACCGGATCTTTTTTTTATTATTCAGATCCTGCAAAAAAAAAACGAAAGTGGTCATGGTGATATTTTCGTTAAACGACTTAAAATTCTAAGTAATTTATAATTGAAACTGTTTAAATCCGTGTGCACAATTTCAATTGATAGGCATCTGCACTGTTCAGTGAACAGTGTTCACTGAGATATAAACAGTTTTTAAATAAAATAAATTATGGCAGATTTTTTGTCTTGTGCGATTCAGTATCCTTCGTTCATCTCTGTGATGTTGGGTATTATTTACATTCAACACTGTTTTATAATAATAATAATGCTGCAAGTCAAACGACCTGTCGACACTAGTGGCTATTTGAATCTGCTGGACTAGCGCTCCAGAGCCAATCCCGGCGGCATACGTCTACTCGGGTACCCCTGTCGGCCATGGATAGAAGCACTTTCCCTGGTGGCATCTGACGGCATCACTAAGAAGCTTTTTCAATATATTACAAATTGTAGACTAATCTCGAAATATTTGGCCGCTTGGGTATAGTTTCATATATTGGGTATCATACCGTTTCAGCGCAGTTAATAACAGTTTCACGAACGAGGTGATTTTTGACAAATGTTAACATTGTCGTACATATCTTCTTTCCCTTATTCTGTTCGAGATGCATCGATAACCTGCCTCCAGGAATTCCTACCCTGCTTTACTACCGATTTATAATAATTATCCGATTTATAACATTAACCCAAAATTAATTGTCAATAATTAATTTAATTTTTTTATTAGCTTTGACAAAAAAGTTATTAATTTTCTGAAATAAATTTGATTCTAATCCAATGACAAACAAAAAGGTGTTCAATTCTCTTTTCAAGAATTATTTAGTACCAGCAGTGGAAGTCATTAATTAACCACGCAATTAGGAGTTTGTCGAATTTATATTAACATCTAATAAATCCGACTACTCAGTGAGAATTACATTCAAAGTGTGTACCACTCAATAAAGATAAATAAGATTGCTATTATTTACTATTTACGGAAAGTTCCCATCTTACACCCTTCTTATGTTTACTTCGTTTATAGTTTCTCAGTCTGAGGCTCTAAGGGTCTAACCTTCCCCGTCCTCCGCACCCCTGGACCCCGTACCCAGGCTGTAGTATCACTACAAGGCGCCTGAAACCGCTTGGAGGGATGGTCCATCTCATCTATCTGGTTATAAACTGATATATAGCTCGCCGGGCGGACGAGGGGTGGAAAGGTCGACCAGATGTACGGAGTAATTCCTTTGGAAGATAATTTAGTCGAAAGTTTTCCGGCTATGTAGTTATTTAGGTATATACTGATTTTCAATTAATTATGCGAGGACCCTTCTCGTCGAGATGCTTGGCAAATATTGCTTTATTTGCGTAGGTATCTTAGTTTTGTAGATTGCAAATGTTAAATCTCCTGTTCTATTGAAACCGCAAGTTTGGAATTTGTGAAATAATATGGTTTAGATAATTTCGCTAGATCCTAGATCAATGTGTTTTATCAGAGTACATACAAGAATGTCTTATCCTTACACCTACGTTGTGCAGAGTTAATCAACAATGAATTTTTAAATAATTAGACGCATTATGGTGATGCTAAGACAAGTAGGCTAAATTTTATTAGTTTTCAGGAAAGTTACTCTCGACCACTTAATTTTTTTTGTATCATTATAATTTTGCTACCGGCACCATATACTAGAATTTCTCACACTCATAAAATAATATGATAGTCTGTTTACCTTGAAATAATACGAAATAATTGAATTACTATTATATCTGTTTATTACTAATTAATATTATATCTGTATTGTTCTAATCACATGTCAGGGTAAAACTGTTTTAAATAAATATTATTTGGCTGAAGATCGAAAGAACTTCCTAAGTAGATATCCAGGCTGTGCTTATCGGCCTTACGAGCCTACAAATTATTCGAAAATGTTTTGTTTCTTCGTCAAACGAGTTAATTTATGTTTTTCATGATCACAAGCATCGAAGGCATTTTTAATATCGACGGAAAGTTATTTTTATGAAATTCCCTTTCTCATAAAAAAAACTTGTTTTACATCATTGACTGACCGAATATATACTTACAAATATTTACAAATTTATTCTATGTATGTGTACAAAAGATTACGTATTTAATACTACCGCATACTCGTGGATAATAACAGTGTATAATAATTGTAGGATTTTTAAGCAGAAAGCATTTATGAAAAAAATATATATTTGCCTGAGGATTCAAACCATTCAAAATTCAAACCTTTCAAACGAATACTTTAGATTTCTAGTAAACTTGAAAAACCATGACATTTATCAAGCATCTGTCAAACATTTAAACAAAATAAACACAATTCAAATAAATAATTATCATTACCTACATATTATAAAGTAAAGTTGCTTCCGCTGTCTGTTGGCTTAGATCTTTTAAACTACGTAATGGATTCTCGTGCGGTTTTTACCAATAGATAGAGTGATTCATGGGGAAGGTTTTTAGGTATGTAATTTGTCAAGGTTTTGTGTAAATTGGTTGAAATATATAATAAATAAATATATAACTGGCAAGCGGGTGGTGTGGATTTGATATGTATTCAAATTAACATATGGCGTTGATTATAAAGGTTGGGTAATGGCGTTGTCAGTAGATGCGTTGTGTTTCTTTACCCACATCAACGTGTGTCCGGGTCTGCTAGTTAATTAATAAAACAATTTCTGTGTCCACTTCATCACTTATCTGACATGATTTATACCTATCACTTACATTTTTGAAAATCAAAAGTTCTTTGAACTTAAATAATTTTAAGCATTACGCAGGAATATAATTATTTCCAATCACGCACCTATGCACCGGATTCAGAGGCTTAATAAATTCACGAACTGTATCATAGCTGGAGACCTCAATATCAATATAATTGGAGATAGGCACCACCAAGCTGACGATTATGTATGTCTTCTTGCAAGTTATGGTCTTCGATCCGCCGTCAACTTACCTACAAGAGTTACACCTATATCTCAAACCTGTATAGATCATATTTATGTCAGGACAAAATCTAATATCTCTAAAACCATAATAAATACGACAGTAACTGACCACTTTGCTACAGTGCTCGCGTTTTCCAAGAAAAATGACGCGAAGAAAGAGAAAGAGAAAGAAAATAAAATACACAGATTATGACGCTATTAGATCATCTCTTGAATCCATATCCTGGGCAAATATTTTAAATGAAACAGGTGTTAACACTGCAATGATGAATTTTACTGAAAAATAAATACGACTTTGACAAAATACACAACCTTACGAAAATTGGTGCGCAAAAATAGAAAAATTAAACCTTGGATTAATGACAACCTGGTTAAATGCTTACATAAGCGTGACAAACTTCACAAACAGTCTTCAAACTCACCGAATAATATAAGGCTTCAAAACTATTACAAAAAATATAGAAATATCTGCCCATCAATAGTGAAACAGACAAAAGAAGAATATTATAAACGAAAAATTGAAGAAAACAAAGCTGACCCGAAAGTATTATGGAACGTAGTAAAGGAAATAAATAATGTAAATAGAAAACCAGCAGCACAATTCCAACAAATAGATGTTAATGATACAGTAATAACTGATCAGACTGATATTGCCAACATATTAAATAATTACTTTGCAGACATTGGTCAAACATTAGCCCAAACACTACTAAATAAAACGCACACTGACGGAGATACACTTGCTAACAAATTTATCACTAATGAACAAGATAACAATACATTTAGAGTAAAAACTTTCCAAACCAAAGACATAATGCATCACATAAATAAACTCAGAAACGACTGTGCGACTGGACCTGACAAACTTGACACTAAACTAATAAAAGAAATAAAACACCAAATAGCCCTACCCTTCACCTACATCTGTAATCTGAGTATTACTAGCGGTATATTCCCCAGCCATTTTAAAAGTGCAAACATAGTACCAATTTACAAATCCGGAGTTAAAAATAATCCCTCCAACTATAGGCCTATATCACTTTTAAATGTTCTCACAAAAGTACTCGAAAATCTAGTGAAAATCCAACTGGTAGACTATCTAGACAACCATAAGATTCTATCAGAAAATCAGTACGGTTTTCGAAAGAATATGGGAGTACAGAATGCAATATTAAAAGTGACAGAAACCATTATAAAAAATGTTGACCAAAAAAAAAGCTGTATTGCGGTTTTTCTAGATCTAAGTTAAGCTTTTGATACAGTGTCTCATAAAATTCTCCTTAAAAAACTAGATAACATAGGTATTAAAAACTCTGCATATAACTGGTTCAAATCATATATAACTGATCGCAGCCACGCACTAAATTTAGGCAACGTAACAAGCCAAAACAGATACATAACTTACGGTGTTCCCCAATGAAGTACATTAGGACCCATACTATTTTTACTTTACATCAATTGCCTGTGTCAGTTAGATATTAGCGGAGATGTTATCTGCTTTGCGGATGACACTGTTCTCATTTTCGCTTCTGATTCCTGAAGGCCTTAATTAAAGTTATTACTAAAAAACCTTTTAGATTCTCGACAATACAGTTATTTAAAGACTTTGCTGTATTGAACATACACCAACTGTACATCAAAATTATATCTATACATTACCAAAAAGACAAACTAAACCATCATACTGCACAACACAATTACGATACAAGACATAGACATCAACACATGACTCCGAAGACAAATACTACATTTGGACAAAGACATTATCACAATTTGGCTCCAAAATGTTTTAATTTAATTGAAAAATATATAAAAGATATTCTAGTGACAAAAAAACTAAAACGCAAAATTCATACGTGGGTAGTAAACAAGGGTATTGCCTACTGCGTGCAGATAACTTGATCAAACTACACACTCAACGCCTGTATTTTTTTCTCTTTTCTCCTTAACTATTTTCATCTATTTATCTCATATCTTTTTTCTTCATTTCTTTTTATTTTTTTCTTTTATTCCATTTATCTATTTAAATTAAATTTATATTTTTTATCTTCCAAGATTAAGATATCAAAATTAAATTAAATTCCTGCCACCTCAGAACAGGCTCAGCCTAGTGAGGTGGTATATACAAAAAAAAATTATATATGTATATGTAGGTATATTGTATATATTGTAATGTTATTCTTGGTTAATAAATAATTAAAAAAAAAAAAAATATATATATATATATATATATATATATATATATATTAATGATAAGCAATCACCTCATACACATGTGATTCATCCACATTTAGGCGCGCATTCACACACTTCTTCGGCTCATTCCGAGTCTTCCTGCATCGTCCTCAACTCCTTTTCTACCCTCTACGTAATATTCCGCTGACACTCGTGCCTTCAATACGCTGTACCAAGCATCAATCCTACATATCTCTGCTACAGTGTTCAAAATCGGAAATGTTACCAGCCGAGGCCGGGAGGCTTTTAGAATCAGTTCTACTCCGTTGCCTGAATTCATGCACCGGAACGAAATGGGCTATGAATTTCATGAACCTGACGCGGTGCTCCAGTTAGCGTCATGCGTCATGTTTTCCGACCACTGCTTATTTATATCATTTCCATGTCTATGCATTACTTATACTCTAGATGTCGATGACTTCCCTGGTCCAGCGGTAAGATCCAGCTCTCCAATCCAATACCAGCGACAGCAAAAAAAAATCATCGAAAAATCAAATGCACTTATTTTGGATGTGGGTTTGTCTGTGATCTAACTCTGGTTTAATTAACTTTGATTTATTTTGAACTAGCTGGTTTCCGGCATGCGTTGCAATGCAATATTCATAGAAACACTTGTTTCTCCCTGGGTCACCTTTCCCCGTGCATCCCCGTTTCCCTCCCGCGTCCCCTTCCTAGCTAGCTTTATAAATTATAACCTATATTTTATTCTGATGTATGAGCTATATTATGGTAAATTCATTCAAAGTCACCTTTCCCGTGCGTCCCCGTTCGCCTCTCGCGTCCCCTTCCTAGATAGCTTTATAAATTATAATAAATTATAACCTATATGTTATTCTGACGTATGAGCTATATTATGGTATTCATTAAAATCCATTCAGTAGTTTTTGCGTGAAAGAGTAACAAATACACAAACATCCATATAAACTTTCGCATTTATTATACTAGCTGATAGCCGGCATGCGTTGCAATGCCATTCAAAGGAATAAATTGATTCTCCCTGGATGTCCTTCCCCGCCTTCCCCCTCCTTCGTCTCTTCACTCTCCGCGAACCCCACCTTTCTCCTGCCCTTCCAGCCTGCCGCTAAAATACATGAAATACACACATTTTCATTTACACAAACTTTATAACGCCAAAGCTTACCATTTTTAGCAACTTTTCAACTCCCCCCCCCCCCCGGTGATATGTGGTGAGGTTTTAGACTACCCACCCCCCCCTACCCAAAATCACATATTTTTTTTTAGTAGAGAGTATATTGAAAGTTTCAAATATTATCTTTAAATACAGGTATAATCTGATTAAATTTTGGAAAATTAAGCATCGAGATAAAAATTTCCAAAGAGACATTAAGGTTATAATAATAATAACGTAGTATTTATACGGCGCAGTTTTGTGATATTTCCCTTAAAGTGCGCTTAATTATAATAAACTTAAAATTAATCCTATAGTGTTCCTTACGAGTCCTTACAAAATACAAAATTGATTAAATAATGTGAAACAAAGAATATACAGTATATACAAAACAATTCCTAAAGAACAATATTAACAACAAGAATTCTTAAAACTAAATTATAATAAAGAATAGGAGGCAGTTTACGCTTAGAAATAATAACAGAGTGCACAGAGTAACAGTGTGAAACAAAGAATATACAGTATATACAAAGCAATTCCTAAAGAACAATATTAACGAAAAGAATCATTAATACTAAATTATAATAAATATTAATGATTCTTTTTGTTAATATTGTTCTTTAATACTAAGAAAATTAAAAGAATCACTAATACTAAATTATAATAAATATTAATGATTCTTTTTGTTAATATTCTTTAGGAATTGGATTGTTTTTGACTCGTGTTTAGAAATCGTGCGTTCAACGAAAAATAAATACACGTGATATCTCATTATATCCCCCCCTCCTCCTTGTGATATTTTGTGATTTTTTTCCGAACCCCCCCCCCCCTGACTTTCGAGCCTCACGTTAATGGGTGACCCCTTAAGAAAAGAATTAAGCACAGGTCTGAAGAACTAATCGCTCTTCCTTTCCAATTAATAATCCATTTTAATATTTACAGTTATTTTGAAATATTATTATTATGTTATTTTACTGTATAAATGTATCTTATGTAATAAATAAAATAAAATAAATAAATTACCTTTCAACCACAACGTAACATTTTCCAAATAGGAGATGCAATAGTCCTACGGTCTCTTTTCAATATCGGACTATTGACCGGTATCACATAAGTGTGATGACCGTAGCCTGTTATCCCATGATATTCTGGACTACCCTTGATGGATCCAGATTCCTCGGATTATGATGATCTCAGTACAGGGTGTAGTTGCAATAATAAGTCGTAGGTAGACTATTGAAGTTTATTCCGAGATATGCACCGTGGTTCTTCTTAGGAAGTCTAATGGTCAAGAGAACGAATGGACAACAATCACAACCTTTTATACGTTACTCATGCTGTCTTGCTCATACATACATGTCTCTTTCATACCGCAAGACATACGTTCACCGCATAAGGTCTGCAAATTTCCTTACACGTTCCGGACCACGAATCTACCCAGTGATTTATTTATTTATTGTTGTTATACGTCCGTAGGGGCTTTTACATAGATTAGAAAATAATATTTAAGATATCGAGGATTACACATACATAGAATTTATACCAAAAGTTATAAAAGTGAAAAAACTTTTAAGAATATACAAGTAGTTTTTAAAGAAAAAAAAACCACTTGTATAATCTTGTGGAAATCCGTGAAATATTTTAAACAATGTAATATTTAACAATAACATAGAACAAAATATAATATAAACATTACAATAACAAATCAAATCGTTAAATATATTATACCCATGTTACAATAATTTGTAGGATTCCACAAAGTGTTGGTTTAAATTGCATTTTAGAATGTAAAAGGAATCAGCGAATACATTTACAATACCACCAAACTTGTTGCCTAAATAATGCATCCTATTGGTGAGTGTGATTGATAGTTAGTTGTGTATGTGTTGCAAAAGAATGTTATATTTTGTCTAGTATTCCTTGTCAGTACATGAAGTTTAATAGTAGCAACGATGGCAGGGCTGTCAATTAGGTTGTTCATAATTCTGTACAATAAAATTAGGTCTGAAATGATTCTTCTGTCAGACAGCGTAATTAAATTTAGTCGATTCATTAAACTTAAATAATTAATGTTTTCTATTGGAATTTTGAGTTTGAAATTTAAGTACCTAAGAAATTTGTGTTGAACTCGTTCTATTTTTTTAGAGTGTACTTTATAGAAAGGGGACCAAATGGGTGAATTATATTCTACTTGACATCTAACTAATGAAATGTAGAGTGTTTTTATGCAATCCAAGGACTTAAAATCAGTTAGGGTTCTACAAAGGAAGCCAAGAATCTTTAAAGCCTTATTAGTTATATTATCTATATGTGGTGTGAATGTTAAGTTTGAATCGAATATAACTCCCAAGTCGCGAATTTGTAATACTGGTGTCGACTTAACATTATTTAAATTATATTCATGTAAAATATGAGAATGAGTTCTGGAAAATCGTATTACTTAACATTTCTCAGTATTCAAAAATAACATATTTTGTTCGCACCATTTAAAAAATTCATCTAAATTAGCTTGTAAAATTAGGCAATCATATATATTTCGTATTCTTTTAAACAATTTTAGATCATCTGCAAAAAGTAGGACTTGTACATCTTTAAATATGTTTACAATGTCATTAATGAATATTAAGAAGAATATTGGGCCGATGTGGGACCCTTGCGGGACACCACTTGTGGCCTCGAATACATAGGATTCTATAAAATTAATCCTGACACTAAGCATATATATTGATATTTCTGTAGTAATTTCATTTACGATTTAAAAATTTAATTTTAAAATAGTTCTTGGTGTGAAGTTTGTCTAGGTCTTGTTGACTGGTTGAGGAAGGCTTTTGACCTCTCCAGCAGAAAACTCTCGATACATAGCCTAGAATCGCAGTGGAGGGATGGATTCATACGAGTACGTCCGTCACTCTTGGACACACTGGTCCACACTTTTCTGCCCACTTTTCATTTCCTTTTCCTTACCGGAACTTTCTTTCATTGATTTCCTTAAAAAGACACTTCAAAAATATCGCCAAAGATGATATAGGCACCGGGGGAAATAATTTTCTTAAGGGCCTCACGTGAGAAGAAAATGTTTAAAAAAATCAATAAATGATTTAAAATTTTCAGCAAGTATTTTATTATTTTTTTGTGAGAGCTGTTTCGGCTTACAGGGCAATTTTTAAACTGTCGTAAACCGAAACAACTGCCACAAAAATATAAAATTTAAAATACTTGCAGAACTTAATAATAGCATTATTAAATTAAATTTTAAAAAAATTATACCTCTGAATGTAGCTGTAACTTTGTGGTTATTCATTATTACCCCTACCATAATAATACATTGTTCCCATCCATATTTCAAAACTGTCAAATCAGTATACATTTGCCCTGACGAAGGAACAATTTGGTCGTTCTGAAACCGATCAGATTAACTCAAATATACAAGTGGTTCAAACAAAGTTAAATTGTTTCATTTATTTAAAAAAATTAATTGGCGTTCCACGAAACACATAAACTATTGGCATTCTAAACACAAAAACAAATTAATATCTTTTATTTGACTCTTCGTAACTGATGCAGTAATGAAAAGTAATTTTTTATTAAATATAAAAGTGCTAGATTAAGACATTTTCCCTATTTCCTTTCTTACTCGCGTATTTCTTATTACTTATCTGAATTTAATTCATTAGTGTCGTCAAGCATAACACCGTAACCAAGATGTAATAACATATCATCTGTGACAAGTCTCCGGATGATTAGTTCAGTAGCGACTTCCTCGCGACATTCTGGCTGGTGTGCGCCGTGTTCTGTATAGAGACCCGACTAACATATTGCAGACTACTGTAATTTATGTTCTGCTTAAGGCTAGCTAGACAAAGGAGACGTACCCACATTGTCCCACAACCCCAATTCTCTCCCATACAGACGTTATTCAAACAGACAGGAGACTACATTGCATAATGCTAAAACATTACACCGATCACTCAGATACATGGAATATCTGTACACAAGCATTGCTTAAATTAGACGCGTAGTATTGTTATTGAAATATGAATGTAATAAATTTCAATGATGAAAAATACATATATGCGTACGTACCTATAAGTTAGGAGAACTTCATAAATTAAATAATAGTATTTCAAGTTTATATTACACTGAATCATAGTACAGGGTGCGGCAACGTAACTTCCTTTTTTTAAATGCTCGCCATTTAGTCGGTTGATGTCGTAGCGAAGCGCAAGTGATCTCGTTCGAGAAGCGGAACTATAAAGTTTTGTCCCGATATAGTTTAGTAGCCATCATGGCATCATGCGTTGGAACAGTGACGAGCGTGCATTTGCCGTTGAGACCTACTTATCGAACGGATGTGCTGGAAGATCAAATCAGGTAGGTGACGTCCCCCATTTTCCGTACACTGAGTAAACCGATTTCTGGCGTTTGTCATGACTTTTGCCAGCATTTCAGGCGCTATCCTGGCAATTTCTTCCTGGATTTTGGTCTTCAAATCTTGTAGTGTCGGTACAAAACTTTATAGTTCCGCCTCTCGGACGAGATCACACTAGCCCTCCGCTGCGACATCAACCGACTGAATGGTGCGCATTTTAAAAATGAAGTTTTGCTGCCACACCCTTTTTTTTTAAATTTTTTTAATTTTAATAATCGGAGACGGTTTACATATATGTATATAGTTCCCGTGAGCACTTAGGCCATAGACCCATTGTACTATCTCCCATTTTACCTCATTCCTTTGACAGTAACCCAGTCCCTTTAATAAAGTTCACCAGGATTGTCATTCGAAATGAAGCTATATCTTCTGGTCCGACAATGTGTCTTTCCAGGTCTCATTTCCCCTCTTCACTCCTTGGTTCCCTGAAGGCCCCACGACGGAAGAGGGCTTCATCTCTCCTCTCCACTCCTTAGTTCCCCGAAGGCTCCACGACGGAGAGTCCACCTCCCCTTGGTTCCCTAAAGGCCCCACAAGGGAAGAGTCCACTCCACCTTGGTTCCCTGAGAGCCCCAGGAGGGAAGAGAACTTCATCTCTCCTCCTTGGTTCCTTAAAGGCCCCACAGAGGAAGAGTTCACCAAGATGGCTTCATTTCTCCTCTTCACTCCTACATGGTTCCTTGAAGGCCCCACATGGGAAGAGGACATCATCTCTCCACTTCACTCCTCCTTGATTCCACAAAGGCCCCGCGCTGGAAGGGTGCCCTTCCCCTTGGTTCCTCGAAGGCCCCACAAGGGAAGAGTTCATGGAGGTGGCCTCAGCTCACTTCTCCACGGTTTTTCCTCTTGGTTCCTCCTACGGTCCTAGGAAGGAAATCCACAGAGGTGGCCTCAGCACTCCTAGGTTCCCAAAAGGCCCCTATTTTTCGAATGGTCCAATTTTTTTTTGTCCCACGAGTTACCAGGGAAATAGAAGGTCCACTCCAGCAGTGCCCTGAGTGCTGGAGTGAGGTCTAAATACTCTGAGATGCGATCTTGTTTCTCGGAGGCACCGTTCGTGACGCTGTTCCCCAGCACATTCAGCCTGAGCACGGTAGCTCACACCTTGGCTTGGGATGGCTATTGCAGGTTTGTGTTTTCCACTCCCTGAGCGATGGGTTCGCCACACTCCCTACGCTAACACCCTGTATTAGTATTTTGCTAATTTGCACTAATTTTATTATGTACATATGTGTTGTATTCTTCCAATTACTACAACTGCATTTATCAGTTTACACAAGTACTGTAATCAATTTGTAATGTTTTCATGTAAAAGCCCACTAGGACGTAAATAAATAAATAAATTTTTAACCTTCTGCCCTATTTTAAGTACGTTCCCCTTTACTTCACTTATCCCACACTTCCCTCCCCCAACTCCCTCCCACAACTGACACACTGTCCCACTCTAGTATACTTTCCCTTTCTTTCTTGACAATATGTGAATATACATGTGTAGGTACTTCTGTATTTGATAGCATTATTTTTATAACAATCCTGATGATGGTACGGAGGTACCGAAACCGGTAGACAGCGAAAATATATCAATAGAGTGACTTAAAACCAAGTATTTTCTTTTCATTTTTTTTTTTGAAATAGACAATTCACCCAAAAAAGAGTGCTTTGCAATATTTAAATAAATAGCTTTGTTTGCCGTTCTACCGTTCAATTGGGGTATATTGTGAAGCTGAAGGAAGTGGGAAGGAGAAAGAGACGTGGAAAGTGTCTGGCTATTCAGATCTGATCACCAAACACGGCTAAGCCGCTTCAAACAACGTTTCAATTCTGAATGGTGGTCTTATACCAGGGCGATACTGGGAGTTTCTTCCACTCTGGAACGAGCCGCTAATGTACCATATATTATTTTTAATTACTTTATTGTGAAAAAACACAAATTAATTAAATTAAATTTATGCACGCCGGCTTCAAACCCGCGACCTTTGGATTGGGAATTATCCTAACCGAATTACCCCTCGACCACGGAAATGACTTTAACGCTGTAATTTAAATATTCCCTTAGAACAAATATACTATCTTTTTTTATAAAATACTTCAAACTTACATTTGATAATCGAAGAAGGATAAGCGACCTATTTGTCTTTTTTTAGTTGTTATTTCGGAGCTTGACTGCTGTGAACTCCTAAATCTAGCTAACTTAATACATACTCCGCAATACATACTCCATACTCCGCAATAGTACATACTCCGCAAACTTTAAAAACTTTAACAAATCAATAAACAGACATTTTTACAACGTTACTAGTTGGAATTTTAAAACACACCTAAATAATATTTCTTGTAATTTTAAATTATATATTTTTTAATCATGTGAGTAATTATTGCACGCAACCATTGTTTATTACTTATACTCGGATAAAAAGTATAACTTTTTCATGTACCCAATGTAAAAACCTTATGGGCGTATAAAAGAGTAAAATAATAAAAAAATAAAACATAAAATGTACTAAACTCCAATCTAAACCACTCACAACCCCGAGCAATGCCGGGACACGAAAGAAAGTATAATAAGAATATTCTTATGTACCTTAAGAACATTGAAATAATCTTCTTTTCGTTTGAGTTTAAACTGTTTACATATTGCGCTAACGACATCCCTTGAGGCATAAATAATAAAAACAAAACGCGAAAACAAATGGAAAATATAAACATAAACACTGCCCCTGAGACTTTGCGTGAAAATACGTAACAGAATAGCATGTTTTTTCAAATCATTAAATTTTGCCTTACCTGCTTAATGCTTGTGAGATTTACCGTTTAAATACAATTTATCTTGCATGAATTACAACAGTTATCCGGATATTAATCTACGCTCGCCCTATTGTATAATGGACTGGAATATCCGAAATACAAGCTAAAGTATGGCGATCTGAGACAACTCGCCCCTAAACGTGTTGGGGGAAGACACAGCAGTAGAAAACGTTACAATAGAAGACTTAAAAATACTATTTTAAAAAGATTAAACCATTTTGGATTTTTAGATTTCCTCTTTGGATTTTGTCACCAGTGCAAATATGTTTTAATATAATTTATGCAGACCACTCGCATGTCGGAGCGTTAATTCGTATAGGAATAAGAATCTTCTAAAAATCATTTTAATTGCCTTGTTTGAACGCCAACGTTCTGTATGTGTAGGGTCCCAGGTGTAGGAGAATACTCCTCATCAAGACCTATGTATGGAGTATCTTGATGTACGGCTGCGAAACATGGTGCTTATCCGAAAGAGATAAACGGAGACTAGAGGCTTTTGAGATGTGGTCCTATAGAAGACTACTAGGAATTTCCTGGAGAGACCACATCACAAATGAGGAGGTTCTCCAAAGAATCGAAGGAGGAAGGCACCTGCTCAGGACCCTGTCCGAAAGGCGCGCAAGATGGATCGGCCATGCAATAAGACAAGAAGGCCTCTTGCATGCCATAATGGAGGGTATGACCGAGGGGACAAACGCTAGGGGACGCCCACGCCGAGAGTACCTGGAGGACCTGCTGGTGGACATGCGCTGCTTATCATATGCAGAATTCAAAAGAGCCGCACAAGACAGGGAAGAGTGGAAGAAACGAATAGATGAAATTGCTGCAAACCAATCCCAGGATTGAAACCAGAGAGAGGGTCCCAGGGTATGGTCTTCAGACAATCTGCAGTCAGGTGTAAGGTGAGCTGCTTTTGTTAGACTTCTTCGTTTTCCACATCAAGGGATTCCGCACAGAGAGAGGTAGAGAGGTAGAGAGGTTATGTGATTTGGGAGGTTTCGTTTTTAAACGACTTAAAAAAGGAGGAGGTTCTCAATTCGACTGTATTTTATTTTTTATTTTTATTATTTTTTTTAAATGTTTGTTACCTCAGAACTTTCGACTGGGTGAACCGATATTAAGGATTCTTTTTTTATTTGAAAGCTGGTGCTTCCCGTGTAGTCCCATTTTAATTTGGTCTAGTTCCGACAATGGCATCCATGAGAAAACCATATAAGTCTTAAATTTGCGTTAAGTATGCGACAAATGGACGAATAACTCAATATCATGCTAACCGATTTCAATGATTCTTTTTTTATTGGAAAGGATGTACTTCAAGGGTAGTTTGGTGAGAGTTTGGTTAGGTTCTGATTATCGGATCCATGACAAAGTAACGGAACTCTTCAATTCTTAGGAGCAAATTAACGAAGCTCGTCCAAACCTCTTAATTTGACCCTAACGTCGTTATGATCAAATTATGCCTGTCTCATATGAGCAGCACATATGTATAGTAGGCCTACCCATATTCAGATATATTAGCTAGTGTTAGTACTTCAGATTCACTAAAAATGAAAAAATAAACAAAAATTTTAACAAAACAAAAAAACGACTTCAAAAAATGCACTAAAAAGTTAAATAATAATTTCGTATTCTTCTACAACTTCATAATCAACTTACTTTTTCTACTCAACAATATGTAGGTACGATTGTTATTTTTGGAGTCGGTGTCAGCAAAGGTACCCGGCCCGGCGTGTTCGACAGCCCCCTCACGCCGCGGCCCCGCTCTCGACTCTCACCTCGTCAAGTCGCTTGTGCGACACAAGCACATCTCACCTATAACTATGTATGTAGTTACAAACCTAACTTGACTGACACCGACTCCAAAAATAACAATCGTACCTACATATTGATGAGTAGAAAAAGTAAGTTGATTATGAAGTTGTAGAAGAATACGAAATTACTTTTTTACTTTTTAGTGCATTTTTTTAAGTCGTTTTTTTGTTTTGTTAAAATTTTATTTTTGTATGTAAAACACTTATGTTTTTGTACTGGATATTGTTGTAAACCGCGAATTTTTTCAGATAAATAGTAATTTTACAAAGAGATTGATTATAATCGTAGCACTATGACTTTAATTTGGAGAATGAACAAAATTAAAACAAGCTATTTAATAACGCGATAGAGAAAGTTGACGGATGGTCACAGACAAATGAGAACACAGACAAAAATGTATAGAAATATTTAGCAAAAGGCGACATACACTTTAAAGTTATGGGTGAAAGGAGCTACAGATCTAAATTAAGAAAAAATGATGAAATTCTGAGTACTAAATGATTTTAAATATTATATATTATGACAACACAACACTCAACACTGTATACAAACTTAATAAAATATTTTTTAAAAAAGCGAAACGTATAGACACAGAATATTTTCTCATAATGCAATTAAAAAAAAAAATCTTAAAAATCGATCAAGTTTTGGACGAGAAAAATGGGAAATACAAAACTTCGATTGTGACGATTTTCTTTAGATATTATCAGCCTGAGGAGCAGTTGTTCATTTCGCTCGGTATTTGGAAGGTGAGGAAGGGGGGTAACAACGAAAGTGACAGCAACAGTTTGGTAAAATACCTATTATTCATTATTATTTTTAATTGTTAAACTAACGTTTAAGACAAGATTTTTATGCATAGCACAAAGGGTAACAATTATTATAAGCAATAATTATCAGCCTGAAACACTTATTTACATTGAAAAATCTTCCGAGAAAACCCGTGAACCCGTGTCCTTCTGATTGCCGGTCGGATGCTCTGACCACTGAGCTATGTTAGATAAAATTAAATTAAATTACTGATTATTCCATAAAAATGTAATAATCAGTAATTGTTGAATGAAACACTTTTATATATTGAATAATTTGGCAGGTATTAGATAAGCCGCCATAGCTCAGTGTAACACTCATCCACATTGAAAAATCTTCCGACGTCCCGTTGGCGTCATGTATCTTTTCTCGGAAGATTTTTCAATGTGGATGAGTGTTTCAGGCTGATAATTATTGCTTATAATAATTGTTACCTATTATTCAAATTTATAGGCGATAGTGTTTTCTCTAAACGCGATTACCTGTCTACCGGGCTCAATAACGCTACCACCTTAAAAAAACATATTTGTAATCAAATATTTAAAAAAAAAATTAATTGACCTTCTGCTTTGCTAGTAAATTATATTAAGTATTTCTTGTTGATGACGATTATTCTGAATAATAGAAACGTGTCATATTGAATACATTATCATGCTCATTAATCAACTATATATTATGTATATATGTAAGTATACATAAGTGTATGTTGATGATTGATTGGTTAGCCAAGCCATCAATCAGTTGCAATTTATTAGTTACTAGCTGAAGTTCCCGGCGTTGCCCGAGCCATACACAGAGTTTTTCGAAATCTAAAATCAGTCTGCCAAATTTCATTATTCTCGGAAAAAAAGTGATTTGATTAAAAAACAAAGCCACAGACCGACAATCCCACACCGGGAACTCTTCTTTATACACGCTTATAGAAGATAGACGGATAATTTTTTTTAAAGATAAACATTCCTCAGTTAAGAATAACCTGACAATATTTGAAAATATCCTACTACCACCACAACAAAATATTATTTATGTAGTGAAGGAGGATTTAGCTAACCGAGGAATTGAACTTACCACTCCTGGTTGTGTACCCAGACACGATGCCGACACGATGAGCGATCATGTTTATGCGTCACTTTCTAAAAATGATGAATCATTCCAAAAAAGATGACATAAAAGAACATCAAATTACTTGTTTGTTATATATTACATCTTCTGCACAAACTTTGACGGCTTCCGTGGTCGAGGGGCAAGGCTTTCAACTAACAGTTCGGAGGCCGCGGGTTTGGCCATCTCCTTCCCCACCTCACTACCTTCAGCCTCACTACATACTCCAATTGAGGATGCCATAGTCCCACTAGCTCCAGGCAATTGGAAGCAGCTGGGGCTCTTGTGAAGTATTCACATTAAAAAAAATAATTCCACGATTCGTGAGCATATAAGGAGTAGGAAGTATGGTTGTCGTCTTGCTGTCTGGTGATATTTAAAAAAACCAAAAACAATAAAAATATTTTTCCACCACATGATGCAACTGAGTAGTCGCGTATATCCCAACACACGAAACAGCGCGCGTATCACGTGATCCAGTGTAGGAGTGTGATCAGTGGCGACGTGTGATTTGATTTATTTTGTTTTAATAGAAAGAAAATTCGTTGGTTAATCTTTTCGGTACCTGTTGATACACCCTATACATAATATTTTTAATTGTATATAATTTTTCAAATTGATCATTTTCACATTTTCACCAATCAAATTGAGCAAAGTTAAGATTCGGCAAGAGCGCTGAAACTCGGTGTCAACGACACGGTTGGGCGTAATTTTCGGTACACATAAAGTTAAGCCATATATTTGGCCATAAATAGGGAGGGAAGACCCTTCGAGGGAAATAGAAACCGTCTCGGAGGAAGCGGCAGATCCCGAACGAAAGATAAATAGAAAGAGAGGTGAACACAAAATTGCGCAATAAATATCACGTCGCAAGCCACAGCTTTTTGTTCCTGTACATTTTCTCATTCCAAAGGTGATCAATCATTGTATTAATGGTGCGAATTCCCGGGATTCGTTTAATTTTCTTTCAAAGTATCATTATTTTCGTTTGCTTTCTCTAATAGCAAGACTGAAATCGTTAAGAAAATATTATTTCTTCGGTCGTTTAGAAAAATAAAATAAAACTTTGACCAATAGGTGAATACAGAAAAATCAATTAGTTGAGGGAGGGACATAATAGTCGGAAATATAAATATAGAAAAAATCAAATAAAGCAAGTAATAGCAGTACATAAAATAGTCTGAATATCAACCCTAATCATTTGTGACAGTGAGGCGTGGAGGTGGTATAGGAAGAGGAAGAACGAAAGAAAATGATGGATGACATGACTTAACAGGGGTTCCCGGGTTTATGGGGTGAGGTTTGTATAAGTCTTGGCGGCGGTTGCTGTCGCCCAACTAGTGCGTGGCGGGCCGTTGAAGGAGACTTTTTGACCTCTCCAGCCAGACTCTCTCGACCCATCGCTTTGCTCCGCACGTATCTCCGCGTACGTTTGTCACTCCTGAACACGTTGACCTCCAGATTCCTACCCACCTCATACATTTTTCCTTCTCAGAACTTTCTCTCCTTCCTTTCCCTAAAAAGACCCCTCTAAACAGCATCCCTAAAAATGACGTTGGCCCTGAGGGATTTTTTTCCTCAGGGCCTCCTCTGTGGAGATAATGTAAAAATAAATTATACCTATCCCTAATAAATTAGTAGTTTTTATAATAGATTTTAAAACTAAGAAAGAGGCGCTTTGGACACGGAAAAGTATGTCATGACAATGTACCTATGACGTGCAAGTGGATAACGAAAGAAATCTGGTACGCCCAAGGAATACCAAAGAATACCATGGTAAAATAAATAAATTGAGTCACTACTAGAGTCATGTATTTGAATGTTGGAACAACGGAAGAGTATTTATTAGACGCTATAAGAATAAAAATGTAGCGAGGAAAAAGACGGGATGCTAAGGTAATTTAAAAAATGTTTTCGTGTTTTAGGTACGTACCAAAAAAGCCATTCTTAATAAAACCGTCAAATTCATAGCTCCAGCGAAGTAATTTAACTAATTAATTGACCTGGAATTTGATGAAAATATGATGTTAATCACGCACACCCAACTGTCAATCACAATAGCTCTACACCAACACGATAAGTTCGGCTTGACTAAACTTGCGCATACAGACAATAATTATGACGTGTTATTTTTGCTGGGTCATTCAACTTGTCTACCATAACATTAGGAAGTAACTAGTCCAAGATGGGTTAATATTCTTTTTTTCAAAGTAGCATTTTTTTGGTGGCTGAGAAACTAACGGCCGTTGTTCCCAACTTTTCGATCGATCAATCTGAGTGTCCGATCAGCTAAATGATTTGTTTAGTAACGCTCGATTCGCCTGTTGGTTGGAGAGTTGTGTTGGGAATAGCTTATTTGTGCATTTGAGAAGTGTTGAGTCAAAATTTCACCTCAACAATTGATCAGTAGGATTGAGAACAATGGTCATTAGTGATAGACAAACGTGCCTACGCCATCAATGATTACCGATCGGTTTGATCATCAAATAGAATCATTACATCGTTTTTAGTGTAATAAATTAACTGGATTTCCACGTTACATAATATTATTACATACGTTGTCGCAGTGAAGTAATGAGCGTTATGAATTCGCTCTCCTCCGTTTGTCCATAATCCAGCAATATGATATCATTTTTAACCCGGCGAGACGGGGGCTGGATCAAGATTACCCGCACCTTTTAAGTTCGCCTATAATTTTAAACTATTTATGCGACGTCGCCGCTTTTCTCAGTGGCTGGAGTTATTGAGTGCCTCGACAAGTTTCTGCCGCGAAATCAGTCGGACATTAGCCGCTTTGTGAGCTACACGTGCTAAAACTTGGAAAAGGTAATTATTACCCATGCCCTTATTCGGTGTAACTATTCTTTCTATGAGGATTGTAGCAATAATGATGATGTTAATTAGTATTTTCGACTGTTTCCGTAATTTCTTATGTTAGTAGATTCATAAAAGGAACATTTAAACAATTGAAGACTGATAATTGTTATAATTAACTTTGATTTTGCTAGAAGAAGCCAAAATTTGTTAATTTTTTTAGACATTAAGTTTCAAAGCCTTGTTCCTATGATTAAAAGTTTATTTCTAAGATTTTTTGGTTTTTTATTACATTGATAACAGTAACATAATGCCCGTAACGAATAATATTTATTTATTTATTGCTTCTTCACAATTTATATACATATATTTTTAGCATGTAATTATTAACCCCACTAGGGTTCGCCTATATCGGGGTTAATAATTTCACAATTTAATAAAAATAACACACGCAAATATCGGTCATGCAAAACAGTTAAGTAAAAGCAAAATAATAAAATTTATAAACAAAATGATAAACACAGAAAATAATAAGTGATAAAAATATATGAATTAATAACAAAGTGTTAAGAATGTTCTCATTCATTATATTATTAGTTCATACCATTTTCAACAATAGATAAAATTTAAAAAAAATATATGTCCTTAGGTTTTTTTTTTTTAAATATGTGTAAAAAATAAAAATGAAACAAAACAATGATTTATAAGCGATTACATTAGAGCGAATCTTTCTTATGCAATATTAAAGTGACTATCAAACAATTATGAAATAAATATGAAAGAAACCGTTTTGATCACATTATTGTTTTCATTCCATTTAAGTGACCGTTTTCATTAAAATATGATTGTATTTTATAGTGTAAGTGACACCTTAGAAATGCCATCCGTGTGATCTTTTAGTTTTGACAAAGTTATGGGATACGATAACCCATATATATTTATTGTTTCTTTACCTTTTTAATTTAGGTGTTATTGTTTAAATTGAAATTTTGAACTTCATTTTGACTTGAGATTAACAATTTTATAGAGTACACAAAATAATGTGTTGAAAGACAATATTGTAACAATAATATTTCTCACAGAATGGGCCTCTACTGCACTATAGGAACAAATACATTATAACGTAAAACATGTAGAGTGACCATATGTTGAAATTAGCTTTGAAATAACATTTTTTTGCAAGTTGTTTAATCTATTATATTTAAAATTAGGTTCGGTTAGAAAATTAATATGTAATGATAAGTTAATAAGAAAATAAAAAATAATATATTAACAGTAAATATACTGTAATAAATAATCAATATGCTATTAATTTAGAAATGACAATGTAGAAAAAATCAATTGGAAATCCTCGGCTAATACGAATAATTTAACCATTTTTTTAAAAGTGCACTAGGAATTAGATGACTTAATATGTTCTGGAAGGCTATTAAATATGAGTGGAGCCTGATAGAAGTAATTTCTTTGACCAAAAGAAGATTTAGTTTGAATTGCCACAAAGTTAAGACCAGACCCAATTCTAGTAGTACGAATTTGCTGAGTTCTTTCTGCAATATTAATATAATTAAAAAATTTACAAAGTGTTTGTGTAATATACAGCTGTTTTACATTCATGACATTACATTCCTTATAAAGTATATGAGTTGGATATCTAAACTTTTTCTTGAACATAACTTTAAGGATCAGTTTTTGGGCAATGTTAAGTGGTTCTATATAAGTCTTTTGGCAAGATCCCCAGCACACTATATTATAAGAAAGTAGAGACTGGATTATTGCAAAATAAACCGTCTTCAATTTTTCTTTGTCTAGTATATGTCTGAGTTCTTTAAAGATATAGGTAAGTCTCCTAGTATTATTTACCAACATATTAACATGATCGTTCCATCTTAAAAATTTATCTATTTTTACGCCAAGGTATTTGATGCTGACTACATTTTCTAAAGGGTTGCAATTACAGGTTTGCAAACAATTGTGTATTATTAAATTATGAGTGGCGGAAGTTTGATTTTTACTTGAAATGCTAAAAGTGATATATTTGGTTTTTTGTATGTTTAAAGTTAAAATACTATTATTTAACCAACTATTTACCACTCTTAAACCTGTATTACATTTGTTAAATGTTTCATACCAAGTTTTACCCTCAAATATTAAGGTAGTATCATCTGCAAAACTAACGATGTTACCAGGAATATTCAGATTACATAAATCATTTATATATATTCGAAACAATATTGGCCAAAGCACACTACCTTGCGGGACTCCAAAGGAGATTGATTTACCATTGCTTAATATTTTATTTATCTCTACTTGCTGCGTTCTATCACTAAGATAAGATCTGAACCAACCCATTGCTGTACTATCAATGCCTAGAGATGATAATTTTTTAACGAGCAATTCATGGGAAACTGTATCAAATGCTTTTGATAAGTCCAAAAACACCGCTAAAGCTTTGTTGCCATAATCCAGCGCGCTTATAACTTTGGTCAGTACCTTCAATACAGCATCACTCGTACCTTTATTCTCTCTGAAACCGAATTGATTTTCGGAGAGTATTTTGTGCTTTTCTAAGAATGAAACTAATCTTGACTTTACCAATCTCTCTATTACTTTTGAGAGAGTATTGAGCAAGGATATGGGTTGATAGTTGTTAACATCTAGCTGATCTCCACCTTTGAAAAGAGGTATAACCTAAGTAATCTTATAATGAGAGGGAAACACGCCATTTTTAAAACTAATGTTAACAATATGTGATATGGGACCAGCCAATACAGAAATGTTTTGTTTATACACCATTGTACTTAAGCCAAATATTAATTTCCTTAAATAGATACTGAAATGTGTGACATTGTCTATTCCGGTGACAATTATACGGCCCCCACCTCCGTGTAACAATTTTCCAACCCCATCTCGCTGGGTTAAAGTGCAATAAATTTTGGTGGCTAAAAATGCAGTAAGTTTTGAAAATCGAGCAATGGAAATAAGTTTTCACACCCCCCAAACACACAAGCCCTGCTTATTTATGGTGGTAGATCATATACATATATTATGTAATTAATTATTGTGTAAAATTTATTGTAATTTATGTATCTTTTTGTGAATAAAAAAAAAAAATATATATATATATATATATATATATATATATATAACCGAGAAAACTGTTCTACATATATATATATAATCTGTATTCGCTGCTCCTTTCGACCATCAAATGGAAATGCGATATAGTATTTGGTGTAGGTACTACATGCTTTATAGATTACTAGCTGACCCGGAAAAACTTCGCACCGCCTCAGAATGAATAACTGTTGTGTTAACTTATTAGCTGAATTAAATTCAGTTTTTTTATTAAATTCCACAATTCCACAACTGTCCGCGCTTTGTTTTTGTCAGTAGCAGAGATGGCAATGTGTACGGATTTTTATTTATTTTTGATGTCTTACCTTTCAACTTTCTTACGGGAAACGCGTTTCATTTTCATGAGTGAGATTAATCGCAATTATTATTATTGTATTTTTCCTTTGGAGGGGTGCAGACATACGTTCACCGTTTGTCTCATTTTCAACTGTTGACATTATATGTTTAAGAACAAAAGCGAAACAATCAGTGCATTGGCATTTGACGTTTTTGAATTATTGGAATTCGCTCACTATTCAAAATTATACTTATAACAATATTTTTGCAACTCTTTCAAGAGATAAGAATTCGTTCCATACCAAATGAGAAAAATAATTTTCTTCATAATTTTTTTTCGTGTTTTTTTTCTGTGTTTTAATAGCTATTCTGCTATTCGCGGTGGGGACAAAACCAACAAATCAAAGATCATAAAAATTGGTCCAGCCGTTCTTGAGGTTTAAATGATGTAACTAACCCGACTATACAGGGTGTTAAGGGATGTACTTGACTTACTTTAACCAGTGATTCCTGACATTATTTGGAGTAAAAAATGTAAATGAAATTTTGGTCTCCGGTGACATTTTTGATGTTTTTTTTTTTTTTTTTTTCTACAAAAACATAAAAAAATGGTAGTTGTTGAACAGTTGGAGGCGGGGTAAGGGGTTCGTAGGACACCCGGCTGAGTGACCAGTGACGACATGCGGAAGAAATTTTTTTTTATTTGATTTTGAAGAAAAAAAAGTCGTCAAAAAAAGTCACCGGAGACCAAAATTTCATTTACATTTTTTACTCCAAATAACGTCAGGAATCACTGGTTAAAGTAAGTCAAGTACGTCCCTTAACACCCTGTATATTAGAAGAATATGCGCACGTTTTGGTTTCTAAGAACGCAGTAAGTACCTGACTATTTACCTAGTTGAGAATTAAGCAATGGAAATAGTTAAAATATTATATACTCATATATTCGGCTCCGTTCGACCATCAAATGAAATTAAGTTTTTAAAATATGTTGTGTAATGTTCAGTTAGTAATGTGTAGATTTCTAAATTGCATGTGTTTTTAGCAGCTGAGAATTCTGCTTGCCCAAAACGCAGTGGTAGAGAAACGAGCGCTATGAATATATGTCGCTCCGTTTGACCAGCAATGGAAACATGATATCATTTTTAATATAATAAATGCGTAGATATTCAAGATGCATATGCTTTTGGCAGCTGAGAATTCTGCGAGCTCAGAATGCAGTGATAGAGAAACGAGCGCCATGAATATGTGCCGCTCCATTTGACCATCAAATTGAAATATTTATGTGAACCGGGTTTACAGAAAGGGTTCTAGAAGCGGCGGGGATTGCCCATTTGTCTGGAAACATGAAACAAAGAAAAATAATAAAACGAAATTGCCTTTTGATAAGGAAAGATTTAGCGGGCATATTTTAGTTTTTCGTCTGAATTGGTCAGATCCTTTACTTTAATAATAATAATTTGAGAGAAATATTGACCATATCCATAAAAACAATGGTTTTATTGGATAACTTATTTGGATAACAAGAAATAAACACGATTGCTACATAAACGTTACGTGTGATCTCTGAAGGTGAAGAAGCGGAAAGATATTTTGATATCGAGGTAGTAAGAATATAAAATAAACGTTATTTGGAGATCAAACTAAGTTTGCTCCGAAGGATAGGAACGATAAATGAGGACGAAATTTAAAAAGAGATCGAAGTTCGGACCAAGGAATCGATTGCTTTGTTAATTAAAATAGAAATTGGGCATTACTTTTTTTTAAATGTCATTTACATTTTTACTCAAAATATGCTCAGGAATCACTGGTTAAAGTCTGTTGGATACGACCAGTATAAATATTTACCCATTGCTTCACAAATCCGATACGTTTTGAATTTTATTTTACGGAAAGCTGGAGATTTAAAAACACATTTTTTATCATTTTACGTTTCATGATTACAGTTGAAATTATTATTTTACGTTTCATGATTACAGTTGAAATTATTATTTTAATTAATTAGTTTTTTATTCAACTCTGTACTTATGATTAGTGGTTGACCTCCGTCCTCTCTCGGTTGGGGGCCGGTTGACCTGATGATATATTTCATGTAATAACTCAAATGAGGCAACGGTTAACCCAGAGGAAATGGGACGAACAAATGCAAAACCACACGCAAACGATTAAAATCTGTAAAATTACATTTTTAATTAATGGTGAAGATACGTAATTGTCTTCAATTTCATTTTCTTCATTTTTTTTACATTAAATCCACACAGGAGGCCCTGAGGAAAATATTTTCCCTCTGGACCTATGTCATCTGAGATGCTGTGTAAAGGGTCTTTTTGAGTAGAGGAAGGAATGAACATTGGTCTTGAAGAGACCCATGTTGTAGGAAGGAGGAAACACAAAGTCCAGCAAATATTCCACAGCCGAGCTGTTGAACACGAGAACGAGTCGAAGAAACGACCTGTTCTCATGTGACAAATGTCAACCGTGTACATATCTTGGACACGCGTTTGGCGTGTTTCCCGACGGGATCAATGACGCTAGTTCATCGAGTATCTTCCATTGAAATACCGGTAGAACAATGATAGCATTCTCACCCGACGCCGATAATATAAATATAAAGATTGTAAATATATATAAAGATTGCAATCGGTTTGTCAAATTAGGAGAATCTTTCAGACGGACCGCCCGTTTCTGCAGAGAGTCGAGAGTTTTTTTTCAGATATTTTGGGGCTCCAGACCATAGGTGGCTGCCAAAACGATTCTTAAAAGATGGAAGTAAATGTTATTAACTAGGAATACACCAGCCTTAACGAAACCGTACTGTACATTGACTGAGCTTAAATCGCTGAGGAAAATAACTATATTGAAAGATTCCTAATTCCTTAAAGGAAACCAAAGCAAATATAAATGGCAACTTTTTGAAATCTCTTTTGACATTTGTTGGTACGACGTGAAACTGTACACATTAAATTTATTATCCAATTCAATAAGTTGCATAACAAAATACAATAAATGTGGAACGTAGATATGTATCTATAATTTCGCACAATCGTTACTCGGCGTTTTGAATTTCCGTTTCTACGATTTTGAGTATTTAGGGCGAACTTACATTTAATAAATACCTGTGAAAATTTGATGTTCGGAATAGGTTTTTCTACACACCCTTATTTATGTAAAGCACTTAGTTAATCCTGAAAATCTTTAGTTAATCGGAACTTATGACTGAAATAAGTCACTGTCACTGTCACTCCAAATACATTCCTCTTTTAAATGATAATTCAATTCAATTTATTTTATTCTTTCAAAAGCATTACAAAGTTTAACATGTGATGTGTTTTAAAAGTACATTTGTAACAGTATTAAATTGAATATAAATTGTTGATAGGCTACAAACTGTACAGACATTAATAGAGCATGCCTTTTAAAGGCAACTTCAATAAAACTAAATATTTCGATATCCGAATTTATTCTGTTCAACAGCAGGATTGCTCTCCCGACCGGCAAGACCATTGGCAAGTTAGTCCTGCAGGCCGGAATACAGAACAGTCTATGCTGTCGGTGGCGAAGATAACCATCGGGAACATAGAAATGAATGCTCTCTATGATAGCTGAGTTTTCAAACCATCCACGAATCAATCTGAATAAATGCGTAGCAATGTGTACTGTGTACATTCCTTCTGACCCGTAGATGGTTCATTCTGAGCATACCCAAAAGAAAGTCGGTAGGATAGAGCCACGGGTAATAGCCATGGGAATAAATGAGGGACATGGACAGAAATCTCAGAAATATTTTCTGAACTCTCTCCAACATGAGGGAATATTTTACTTGGTGTGGATTCCAAATTACCGACCCACTTTCACTACTCCTTACCTTTGATTATATAAATGTCTAGATATAGCGCTCGAGTGACGAAGCGCCAAAAAAAAGATCTGTCAAAGGTTGGCAGATAAGTTCGGCCTGTCCGCTCAGTGGCGACACTATCGTTGTGCGGTAAACACGTGTTATGTGACATTTGAAAATGACGATTTGCGCTATATCAGTGTGCAGAAATTACATAGGACGATTGAAAAGAACTAAAAATGTTACCTATCATCGGTAAGTTACCTTTAAATAACCATTTAGTTAAAGAAACAATTCAGTGTTAATAGTGTAATTTGGTCTTAGGACATCGCCATTTGACGCCATATTTACAGGGTTGCCTGTTCTTCAAATTAAATTTTCCCGATAATTATTTCGAAGTAAAAACCGATCATATTTACGGTCTTCTGCATCAAGTTAATTTGATAAGATTGGTCGTGGAAAAATATTTGGCCTTAAGATATCACTATAAGACAAAATTGGATAATATTAACGGGGATGTAAAATCTGTTTAAAAAACAAATTCAAAGGGAAGGTCATTAAGAATAAATAATAACTATCGATAGCTTTGGTTTTAAAAAGTTGCATTGTCATTTTTAGTGTGACATGTTTAGTGTGACATGTTAGTGTGACCCGGCAATGTACTGTGTACTGATTGGTGGACAACAGTTCTGCATCGAATACAGAGGTTTGCAACCATGTTTCAGTTAGAGCAATAACTTCAGTATTTTTTTAAATAACATTGTTCAAAAATTCAACTATTTTCGTATTTAAACCACGAACATTTTGGTATTTTAAAGATAGTTATGCCATTTTTAGGTAGGTATAGATTTACCTGGATGTGGGCCACCTTCTTTATTTGATGATGATAAAATTTTTAATTTAGACACAGCGATACCTGCCGGCCAGTTGGCAGCGTCTAGGAATGTATCTTTCTAATTTTCCGTATTTCTTATTTACCTGTTAAAAATAATCAAATAAAAATAAATCTCTTTTAACAATGATTATCCTTTCATTTATATCATTATATGTAGAAAACTATCTTACTTAAATGAATTCAAATTTTTTACCCACATTTATGGGAAATACTCGGGAGCTGGTAACACTCAACACGCCTTCAGTGAAGTTATGCGCTTAACGTCAACAATATAGGTGCGTGCAACACTTGTGTGCGTGACACGCACACAAGTGTTTCAAATCTGGCCTGTTGTTTTTGTCGGAATTACAGCGCAACACTCTATCTAGACGTTTATATAATCAAAGCTCCTTACTAAGGAATTGAATAGCATTATGAGAAGCCAGGTGTCTCTTAAACAATGGGAATGGTCCTACACGTTACCGTAAATCTGGCTGAAAGAGGAATTTTAATAATTCTTTTATGAATGGTGGGCCTCGCGTCCAGGCCTCGAGTCCATGTTTCTAATTTTCATCTATACAATAAATCAAAACATACTAAAATTTCCTCTGAAATGATAAATTTTGTAATTATATACATAAAAACCTGCATACTTAATTGTGAATCATGTATTATGTTTTTTTCTTCTATTTTATTATCAAACAAGGATTTACAAAATTTTTCTAAAAGCCACCATCTCAATGACAACTTTTTATCAAACTTTCTTCAGGCATTTTCGTTATTTGTTTTTGGGGTGTTATGCCGTGTTGCGCTACCTCCTTCTTTAGCCAACGTTTCGGACATCGTTGCAGTGTCCATCATCAGGGCAGATCCGGCAGATCCGGTAGATGTGCCGGATCTGCCCTGATGATGGACACTGCAACGATGTCCGAAACGTTGGCTAAAGAAGGAGGTAGCGCAACACGGCATAACACCCCAAAAACAAATAACGAAAATGCTTTTGGCCGTGAAAATCTTAAAACTTATCTTTCTTCAGGCAGGTTGTACCTACCTACGATTTCAAATTTGAAAAAATCTTTATTTATCTTGACTTATTTCTATTCTAAAGGCTTCAATAATTCAATCCGTTCAGTATTTTTGCATAACAAACGACATTATCCAAATAAATGCGTAATTGACAGTTATTTTAAACTCATCTGATACTAAGGAGGCCGGGCTAAAAGTTATCAAGAGAATATATCTTATTTTATCAATCATCCGTCCTAGGTACCCAGGCATCGGATTAGAAGTTTTAAAAGTCTGAAAAATTGTTAATAACTTTAAATTAGGATAATACATGTAAAATAAATCAGTACGCCCCTGGAGCGGTGGGCGCTGTTCACCCTGGGCCCACAATAGCGCAATTCCGAGACGCCCATTCTCGGTACGACAATAGTTTAAACCTTGGCCTCGGATAATTCTTCGACTAGGACATAAGTTTAGTTTAAACCGAGGTTTAAACTAATTCCGGGAATTACTATCGGAAGTACAATGGAGGCGGAAACTCGGGGATATCGGAGCGGGCGCACTTTGTTTGCGGACTGCGGGCGGAGAAATTATTATGTATTAACCTGAACCTTTGCCAGCGTAAGCGCTATGTCGGAATCATAACTTAAACCTTTTCAACCTGAGGTCAACGTTTTCAATCAGGGAAACCGTTATTCAATATTTCGTTAACAAATTAATGGGTTTATGCCTTTGTCATGTATATTAAAGTCCACAATTCATTCCCAAATATATCTATTTTTTTACATTCATTTCACAATATTTCTAAAATAAATTCCCTCAGGCCCTATGACAACTTTGTGGATGTTGTATGGAGGGTCTTTTTTATTTATTTATTTATTTACGCTTAATTGGGCTTTTACATTACATGTAACAATATTTATGAAATTACACTCGTAAATAGTGCAGGAATCGACTGTTTACAACACTTAATAACAAAAATAAATATAAAGTAAAAATATAATTGAATTTGATCCAAACAGTATGTAGGTACACACAGGCTCTGTGTTTTCACAGCCGAGCTGTTGAACGAGTCGGAGAAACGATCCGTTCTCATGCGACAAATGTCAACCGTGTGTGAATGTTGGGAGCGCGTTTGGCCCCCTTGTGCACCGATGCCGAAGGAATCAATAATGCTAGTTCCTTGGAGCATCTTCCAATGAAATATCAGTGAACAAGCACAGCATTTCCCGTTCAACCATCAACGGATCGCCCATTTCTGCACAAATTCGAGGGTTTTTTCTGGTATTTTGGGGCTAAAGATCAGAGGTGGCTGCCAAATTCAACCGTGGGGTGCCCTTACGATTTGTACAGGGTTAAATAATTTGTTGTTGTTTTTTTTCAAACGCCTATAGGACGAATGAGCCTTGATTTTCTAAGCATCTATAGTTAGTCCCTGGTCAATGAGGAGTGAAAGGCAGCATAAGGCTTTATGTACATAAGAATATGAATAATAACACGTTGTTTTCAATATATCAATATTTTGAGACTGAAATTTTGAAAGTATTTCCAACTTCTGGTGGCCTGCAAACGTAAGTTTCACGTAAATATTTTTAAATTAAGTTAACAAAAGTGTCGTCTAAAATTTTCTGTAATATTTTTTTTCATCTGAAGAAAGCTGCAGTATTATCTGAACGTTATTAATGATTTATTTTTTAAGGAAGTTGTGTTTCCATTTAAGTACCTACTGGAGGAAACGGAGTTTGTTTCAACTTCAGTAGATTAATAATTATTGTAGGTGTATCTGCTCGAATGGCCATAAGGAAGATTAATGGCCAAAAACTTTAAACAATAATTTACAATTCAAAGGAAGCGATAAATCTCGTTTCAATTCGATAAGTCCTCGTACATAAATTCCAAATAACAATCTGGTGACGTATTCATTTATCCCCCAGTGTGATCAAGTCTGTGAAATGGAATCCATACCGGAACCGGATATCGGGCAGGACGGATGTCTTGATAACGCCTTCTCTAAGTTTCCGGTTTCAGAAATAAATTCGAATATGTACGAAAATGGAGTCTGACATTATAACCTTTTACTAGATCGCGATATTAACTGAAATCGCTACATGAACTGTATAGTTCAACATTCTTCGTATTCGCTACATGAACTATATAGTTTGACATTCTTCGTATTCGCTACATCTACATGAACTATAATAGTTCCAATACGAAGTATGTTTTAATAAAACGAGAAAAAACGTGTTAATTTCTATACAGCGTTATTTTTGTGATACATCACCTTAAGAGCGCTTTACAAAGCAAGAAAAATAATAATTCAGAAGCCTGTTTTAACTAAACCACTTGAGCTTCAACTGAAATATAGGTTGAAATATACTGTATAGCAAACCAAATGACTTATTATCCTTTTTTAATGGTAAATTAATATATCAAATAAATGTCCCCAATTCCCGTTGTTAAAGATGCCATCACATTTTTCACATGAATACATTTAAAAATAATATCGCGGACTTTAGCCCTCTGACCCAGATGTGTCGACTATATAACAAGATAGATTGTGTTGAAGTAGATATTTTCGTTGATAATTTGTACGGATTCAAAAAAAAATTCTGACGCTGTTAAAAATACTAACTAATTATATTGTGTGAATTGTCTCTCTATACATGCCTCGCACATTTCATGTGTCTCTTACCACCCATTGTAATGTGTTACTTGAGTGAGCTTGTATATAATTCTGTATTTTTATTTGGGATGTTTTGTTTTTCTAATTGTATGTATGTATCTGTATTTAATTGTATGTAATTGTATATTTTCATAATAGTGTAATAACTGAGTTTTATATCGGATAGTTTTATATGGATTGTTCTCACGTAAGTGCGAACATCTGTAAAACCCAGTATAAATAAATAATTTTTTTAACTCATGACGGAGAGAACATTACAAGCTGAAAAATTAGTACATTGCTAAAGAGGATGAGTAAGCACGCACTACTATAATAATATATTACCATCTCACTCTAACGCTCACAGAAACCTTCCAAATTGTGAGGTTAAATACTGTTTTACTGAAGGGAAATGTTTAAATTCACATTTAAGTTTCACAGAAAACTTTTCAAAAACAATTTTAATTTATTTAGAGCCTAAATTTAAACCAACCAAGCTTAATTTAAACCAAATTCAAACCAATGTTACAATAAACAAATGCTCCAATAAACCCTTGTTCTTTTTCTAGAGTGTTCTACCCTTTGTGGCGATGCTTTCGACAGATGAACGCGTCCCTCGGTACACGTGATTCCTTCTTGGGAAAGATGGCGTATTACAGCACGATGTCGTAAAATCATTGAGATTCAAATATATTTTGTGATCAACATCATTTTGTTACATTTAAGATAATAATATATAAACGTTTTTTCTCAACCAGCCATCATTCCCCAACCTATTTGTTGCCAGCACCTTCGAAGTTTTTTAAAATACATTTTTCAGAGTGAAAACTCAGTGACCAGCCCCTCTTTGGGGATGGTGTGTGGAATGTCGTCCATTTGAAAAAAAGAAGTGTTTCAGAATAGACCCATGTCCTGGGAGAGAGAACAGCAAAAAAACGAAGAAATCATTTTACAGCCGCTGTGCGCACGAACGAATCGTAAAAACGACCGATCCAACGGGGAAAACGTCAACCGTGTATAAATGTTAGGCACGTGTTTGGCGTATTTTTCGGCTATGCACGGGACTGGAGGGATCAATCGCGCGTAGGTATGGTGTAGGAATACACCTTTTCTGATCCGTTACAATAAATTTGGGAGGCGGGAATGGGTACCGCCGCCCCGGGAACCTTTATTGGATAACCAACACCTCTGCCATAGGTCACCCCAAGTGGTTCGCTGCGTTTGGTGATTTAGCAGGGGTGCCCGGGTTCATGGGGTGAGGTTTGTCTAGGTCTTGGAGGCGGATGACCAAGACACACTGAACCCCAGATTCCTACCCACCCCTTAAACCCTTTTCCTTCCCAGAACTCTCCTCTCCTTCCTTTTCCTAAAAAAAACCTCCACACACCATCCCCAAAGATGACATAGGCCCTGAGGAAAATTATTTTCCTAAGCGCCTCCTGTGTGGAGCTCATGTAAAAAAAAATAAATAAAATAACTTGCCACTTATTAAAGCAGACTCTTAAATTTCTAAATCCTCGGCTGTAACTTCAGTTCCGGAAACAAATGCACTATGTTAAGATTTAAAAACAAGAAATGGAAATAAATTATTTATTGAATAAATCAAATTGTGCTTGTGTTTACTCGACGCTCATTGGATCTATCCAAATAATTTTCCCAAAAAAGTTTATTCCGCAGCGCGTATTTTCCCATAAATTATTTTTGACCACTGAACTGTATGCAAGGCTGCCAAACCTTCGGAATCGCTTGAAATTCTCAGGGAGCTGGGTAGGGATGACACGTACCCCCCACGAGCCTTTCCTTGGAGGGCGGGAGGGGAGGTAGATGGGGCCTCCCTCTGGATGCTCACAAGGAACAATACCTCACCCACAATGGGGCCAAGGTTCTCACAAAGACTTTCTCGATAAAAAAAGCCTACAGAACCAACAACAAAAGAACGAACTGAAATATTCCGAGGCGGCTATCTCTCCGATTTGCGGAAAGAAGGTTGTTTTCTGGTCTAGGACCTCCAGGAAAGGAGGAAGATATTTCGTGAATAAAACAGGAAATGTGCACAAGAAATCGAGGCTGCATATGGATTTAGATTATCCAGCAGTGTAGAAAAATAGTGCTGACAAAATGATTGGATTTTAGAAACGGCTTCCAGTCGTTCGTGAGCATTCATGCATTGTTTCTATTTTTGTTATTGCTTTTTTACCCATGTTTCTGTCAGGGGAAGATAGGGAAGATAAGTACCCTCTACATGAATAGATCTTCGACAGGTAAGCAATATGGACACGTCTCTATCAATTTTCAATCTTCAAGAAATAACATATTTATCTTATAATCCGTATCATTATTGATATACACAACAATATTGTTAGTAAATATTTATTTGCGAATTGTATAATAGATATATTTATTCGTTTTTAAATATCGCAATGGGCTTGGCGTAAGGTTATTGAAATCGGAATCAATTGGAAAATATCTGCAGAGTATTTTAATTGCCTTATTATTTTATCTGCGCTCGATGCCAACTTGAAAAGAAGACGCCAAAATGAGAATTTATTTACATAATTTATAAACTAATGGATTTTGTGATCAAGAACTAATTGAACTTGAAGGAAATACAATGCATATCAAGGTGTTTGATAAATTTATTTTTTTAAACTTTTTATTTATTAACGCCCATTTTAGTGGCTTTTACATATGAATAGTAAAAATTATATAGTTTATATTATGCAAACAGAACTGCCTCGGTAACAACATTTTGTATTTGTTTAGTGATAAATTTAATATGTCCACTGACAGTTTAATTTCCCTCCATTAGTATTCTGAACAAAGAAGAATACATAAGTCCCAGAATTTCGGCAATGAAATAAATCCCGATTTCTATTATTACTTATTAGTCGAATCCGAAAGCTTATCAATGCCAATAATTCTGGGCTACCAACTATTTAATTTTAAAAATTTATATAGAAATTCTAAGTTAGTGAAAATCTTCCTACCTGACCAATTGAGCATACTCTTATCATTTAAAAGAGTGTCGTAGTTCAACAAATTTAACGATATTTCGACCCGCTCCGTATGTTTTTGCTGCTAGGCCCTGCGTTCCCCTCCTACCCCTCCCCTCCGCACCCTTCCGAGTTCCCCTTTTCCCCTTCCCCCCCTTTCCCTTTCCCTTTCCCTCCCAAAACCCCCTCCACCCTCCACCCCCCCCTTCCCACACCCCTACCCCCAACCACCTCCACCCTCCTCCACCCCCTCCCCCCCGCCCCTCCCCAATCCACCTACCCCTTCCCCACTCCACCCTCCCGCTCTCCCTCCCCAATCCTCCCTACAAGTCCCCAATTTTTATACGCAATCGGATGATAGGTTTAGCAATGCATAATTTCATGATGCCAGTGCTCACTATTGTATACAGAAACCATCGCGGACATGCGCACATCAAATCCCAAAAGTTTCATCGCAATCGGATGAATAGTTTAGTAACGCATAGTGGACATACATACATATGTGCATACATACAAACATGTTTTGATTTTGATAAATATAGATAGATATACTACCGTTCTTGCATTATCTCCTTTCTTACTTTCCTACAAGTGCTTCATTGGCGTACATCACTATTGGAATCAGAACTCCATTACTTGTTGCTAGCCTTGCTTCCTTTGAGAACTTAGTATTAGCAACCACTGCGGTAAGTTCTCCATTAATTGATTTTCCTGCAATCGACCTTCTGTTAAAGTCCTTATCAGCGTTACCGTCTATCGCAAACCTACTTCCTTAGCGCACAAACTTATCCACTTTACTGAAGGGAGTTGTTCACAGTAATTTTGTATCCTATCTTTCAAAACCATGACCACACAAAAATCATTATTCTGGATACCTCATTCCCTGGAACCTCGTTTAGCCTAGATACGTGTTTCTTCTATTTCACAATCACGCAAAATAGTATTCCATAATTGGAAAAATTATATATTCTAAATTAAATTAAATATTCCATATTGGCAAAATTATATAATTGGGATGCTGGCAAAAAATCAAAGCATTTGTTTACAGATGCTTTTAAAATTCTTATTTTAATTTATTTGTATGTACTTATATTTTCAACTTGATTTTCAACATTGCATTGGTCAAAATCTACTGTATGTTTTTAGTTTAATTCTCTTCAGTTAGAACATTATCCTCAAATTGAACTAAAAAGTGTCTACTTTCTTAGTTATCATCTTCCTATTTATAGTTTTTGATACATATATCGGTTTTGTCCTTCTTTATTCCATAGTTTTATCGGTACCTCTAGAAAAAACTACTTACACAATTTCACATCGATTTGTTTGTCGTGATCACGGGAAATCCATATTTTTTTTATGGAATGGGAAGGCCAACAATTTCGTCATACCCTTTACATTGATTTATTTCGCGAAACAATAGATTGATTTGCACCTGGTAAATATGCATTTCCAAATTATCTCATTTTGAATAAAGTTACTGAATGTACAATAATAACAATTTTTAATTTTTTTTTTCTTTATTCATTGCCTTGATGGTTACATAATTTGGTGATTTTTCGACCATTATGCCCGTGTTATAGTGGTCGATTTTGCACACAGAGCATTAAAATTTGAAATACGAAAGAATATAAAATAACATAGTATTAAAGAATACAATGAAATGAAAATCAGTATAAAATAAAAATAAAAGAGCATGAAAGAGATAAAATTCATCGCTCTTAAGGTGATTTTTCATGAAAACGGCGCTTTATAAACCAGTCAAATATTATTATTAAAAGAACAAAAAGTATAGTAGGTATATGAAAGTATATAAAAAACACGTAATTTAAAAATATCTAAAATCAAAGTAAGTACTATAGAATAAGCAGCTATGATGATTATATGTGCAAGGTTATATTGGTAGGTACATTACTTTTCGGCAATTATTGAATAAATAGATTAATGTTTGAACTCCGACTAAGGTAGTTCAAAGGACGTTCAAAAGGTAGTTTATCAGATATACTTTTGCAGAATAGATATGGCCGGGATCTTAGCAATGGAAGCAATAATTGAAACTGATGGTTTCGTGAATATTAATTTCAAAGCTACTAGCTACCACTACAGATGGCAGTAGAAACTTTACCTGAAGGTGTTTATGGAAATCTTCGATTTAAATTACAAGTTGAGGGATCAAATAACTTAGGTACGAAGTATTATATATGTGTGTGTGTTATGTGCACAGTTCTACATAATACAGGCGAAGGAGTTATTGCTTTAGCTTAATTATTCTTGATGTTGATTCCATTGTTTGTGTACTAGTATATTACAGTTTGATATTGAAAGTTGTTTTGTTCGGAATTGAGAATGGAGGGCAGTGTTAATCCAGGTAGAAATAAACGACCTCACAAAGCTTAATAAGTATTAAGCTGTTTGCTAGGATTTCAGTATTATCACAGCCAAAATGATGAATTATTGTTTAATTAAAATACCTACTATGAACAGAGATTTCTTATTTAAGGGTAACAATTATTATAAGCAATAATTCAGCCTGAAACACTCATCTACATTAAAAAATCTTCCGAGAAAAGATACTTGCCGCCAACGGGACTTGAACCCGTGTCCTTCTGATTGCCGGTCAGCTGCTCTTGACCACTGAGCTATGGCGGCTTATCAAATACCCGCCAAATAATTCAATATATACTAGTGTTTCATTCAACAATTACCGCTTATTATATTTTTTCCACCTGAAAACAACCAACTTTATTTTTGCGAGAGAGACACTGTTAGTGTTAAATCCCTCGCTAGGTGGCGTCGAGACAAATGATGTCTACATTTATTGGGGAAATACTTAAACTTGTCAAATATTAATTATTATTTTTTATTTTATAAACTAACATTTAGACAAGATTTTTATGCATAGCACAAAGGGTAACAATTTTTATAAGCAATAATTATCAGCCTGAAACACTCATCTACATTGAAAAATCTTCTGAGAAAGATACTTGCCGCCAACGGGACTTGAACCCGTGTCCTTCTGATTGCCGGTCAGCTGCTCTTTTTCTTTCTTCCTTCAACCTCTATAACATACTCCGATTGGGGATGCCATAATCCTCCCGCTTCTGGACAGTTGAGAGCAATTGGGATTCTTTTGCGGTATTCTCGTAAAAATCATTCATTTTTGAAATTTTTAAAAAATTAAATTAGTTTTACATAACATTATTAACATGAACATGTCAATCGGTTTCAATACATTTACGTCTTCGTGCATTTAATACATCAAGCATATTGATTTCGTTTATCTGTCTGTAATGCATTATATATTGCCGGTTCATTGAACCCGGATTTCGTTTGAATTTATGTGTCATTTTCAAAATTGATTGTGCCAAGTAACAGCCTAAGCATCCATAATATAATATTTTGACAATAAATTATTCCATCATGGGTCAATTGTTTTACGGAACTGAGATAAAAACAAAACTTGAATAGAAATTTCACAGAACTTGGAATTTGTTGAATTTTTCACATTTTGTGAAATAACCCATCGGTAGCTATATTTAATGAATTTTAATGAGTTGTCTTCATAGTGCCATAAATGTTGCCTTCATAGTTGCCTTCGAAGAACGGAAGTTGACGGGGGTTCAATTCTCGGCCATAGCATTTTTTTAAAAGTTTTTATATGTATTATGAAAAAAATGGTAGCAAAATAATTTTTTTAACTTTTTTTAATTTGTAAAAAATAAATATATTTTCCCGTGATGTATCACGGCTCTGTTATTTATATTGGTGATATATTGGTTCAGATTTCTTGGAGAGCAGAGGCAAGTAATAAATTGTAAGAGAGTTGCAACGTGAGACTTCCTCCGAACGATGTCCAGTTTATTGGGAGATTAAGTTCCAAGGTGTTCATGGTACTTGATAATATCGCTGCTAACTTTATTAGAACCTCGGTCAGAGATAATGGCGTATAAATGGTCTCCGGTGTCGTGCGATGAAGCTTCCTTGTTCGACTTTCGTGGAAAGGCAGATACAATAATATGACGTCTCCTCAGGGGTGGTAATGTTACCTGAACAGTTAGCTTTGCCGGATTATTGTGATTGAAAATATGTAAGGCTGTACTTATTGGTGAAATGTGATTGATGCCTAGGAGTGGATTAGTCTTTTTTTTTAAGAATTTATTGATTTGGTTTTTAAACTAATTTGTTCATGGTTACATTTCATTTCTCATAATATCTTATTATTACAGTAAGCATAACAATCGTTTTAAATGTTTTTTTTAATGTTCTTTATTCAGTAAAGTTTATACATTACAGTAAATGGATAATTTTTTGGCCATCACACTAGGCACATGCCCGTGTTGTAGTGGCCAATGTATACATCTATTTGAATTTCCCTTTGGTTTTCGTTAATGAATTAATGCCAATCTTGGAAGTGGAAATTACCCTACCTCCCGATATCCGATAAAGTTGACTATGCATTAAGGTGGGTCATTTAAAAAAATGTTGTTTTTAAATTCTAAGAGCGATAAAAGGGTGCCAAATGGGTTCAAAACGTGGTTTAAAATTTTTCAAATTTCTGATACGATTTTCTTCCTCCGGAGTGTTGAAAATTTTCATTATAAGGGGTTATTTCTAGTGTATATAAAAGTTACTACGAATCCTTTAAACAATATTTTTTGTAATCTTCCATGGCAAATGTAGTATATATTTACGAAATCATTTACAAAAAGTCCCAAGATTGAGTCTCACAAAATAATGCCGAAATTAAAGAGTAAGAAGGATTTTGCGGGTATTTGAATACAATGCCTTCAGATAATTTTAATTATGTTTATATATTTTTTAAATAAATTAACAAATCAAAATATTCCCTCTATTTCGTTTTTTATTGAAAAATATTTCATTTTTAATGGTTTATCCAACACTTTTTAAAGATTTAACCAGGATGGGTTTTTCTCTATTATATTAAATTTCAAAGTCAATCCGGAGGAAGAAGATGATATCCAAATATAATTAAAAAAACATTACGTGATTTTATGTTTTCATTTAACATCCTTTTTTCACTATTAGACAAATCAAAAGAAGATTTTTTTCCCCATACAGTCGTGACCCACCTGCATTCTATCAAATTTTAGTAACACTCACATACACACATTTTTCTACATAGGGTCTTACAGTTTATGTCGATTTCTTAAAATTTCATAAGGCTAAGATTTATAAATAGCTAGTGACTTACAACTAAGATTTATAATGACATAAAGCTAACGCATAATCATGATAAGCGGGCCATACACAATACTGACTGTTATGAAGATGTTAATGGACAATACACTATCAGCTCCTCACCCCCTACATTATAATTCCACAACAAGACGCGGTGGTAAAAAGCTGGTCCCTTCAATTCCTCTTGTTCGTCTATACGCCGCGCCCGTTCCTCCCCCAGACGTTTCGGGTTTAAGGATCCCTGAATAATTCATCGGCCGCCCCGTTCATCATAAATCGTCTCGGCCGGGCATACGGCAGGACGAAACAACGCCGACGTTTTCTTCCCGAAACTTTCACACCAGGATATTATTTATATCCCTGGATTTGCTGCCAGGACGCTGAATAATACAAAGATTGGACGATGATGAACGGGGGTAATTACAAAACTGGCGAAGATGGAATAATTATTATAAATTGTCAGAAGCTCATTTTTACTCGTTTTTTAATATGTTTTGTGCTAATCGATGTTTTAGTAATCACTTCTTTTACGTATCTTGGGTAGGTATATTTCAGTACTTATAGATTTAATCTGTTAGACTTTACCCTCTTTATAATAGTAGGTATACGCATAATGTATTATTATCATCCTTATGAAACTGGTACTATTTTGGAGAGGTATACCAAAAGATCCAATGAACCGAATACCTTGTTCTGTCACGTAAAGAAATTGTAAAAATATTGTTTTTATTACTGTTTTTTTTTAATGAAAACCGCACTATAGTAACAACTGCTCCCAACCGTCTGAAACCAGTGCGACTGTGGTATCCCAAAAAAAACTAGGCGTACTGTACAGGGCCGCAGATACTTCAATAATAAACAACTGCTAACCCTGTACCAATCACAAGTGCGCTCCACGGTTGAATTTGGCAGCCACCCGAAAAATACATTAAAAAAAACCCTCGACTCTGTGCAGAAACGGGCGGTCCGTTTGATAAATTCTCCCATCTTAACAGACGGATTGCAACCTTTAGAGCACAGGCATCGGTTGGGAATGCCATCTTTGTTCTACCGGGATTTCAATGGAAGATGCTCCGCGGAACTAGCGTCATTGATCCCTTCGGCATCGGTGCATATTCGGAAAACACGCCAAACGCGTGCCCAACATATGTACATGGTTGACATTTGTCATATGAGGACGGATCGCTTCTTCGACTCGTTCTTATGTTCAACAGCTCGGCTGTGGAAGGATTTACCGGCTTCTGTTTTTCCTCCTTCCTACAACATGGGTATTTTCAAGACCAATGTCTATTCCTTTCTCTCCTCAAAACGACCCTCAACACAGCATCTCAGATGACATAGGCTCTGTGGGAAATTATTTTCCTCAGGGCCTCCTGTGTGGAATTAATGTAAACAAAATCAATTTAGGAATGTTGTGATTCACAAGTTGTGATGTGTAGCAGGAAGAACTACTCTGGTTAGGTTTGGGAAGTACCCGGTTATTCAAATCTGATCTCCGACATGGCTTCGTTTCATAATGGTAGTCTTTCACCAAGGCTATATTTAGTATCCACCGTCCTACCTGTTTTTTCATGTGGAAATCAATGAAAAAAATATGTAAAAATTTTTTGTTAATTTAAAAAAAAAATTGTAATTATTATGCCTGCTTAGGCTTTTTCTATGAATCCCCTATCTTACCTATAACTCCTCTATATTACCACAACCGTAAGTATTCTAAATACATAATTTTGATTAATGTCATCATACGGTAAAGTAAACGATAAACATAACACGGGTAACTGATGCGTAAATAATAAGAAATAATGTTTAGTTTTATATCACACGAAAGCCGCAAATAATATCCAATACTGTGCATAAGGGTCGACCATAAAATGCGTCACGCAGTAAGGGGGGGGGGAGCGGGAATAGACATTAACGCGACTTGTGTGATAAAGGGGGGTGGGAGGTTTGTCATTACGTGACGTAGTACACTCATGTTCATGAGCTAAGAAAATTTCACTTTCCACAAACAAATGCTGCAAAGAGATTCCTTTAAACTGGTTCCATGACAATTCAGCAAAGTGGCATCTCAACACCAATTTGAAAAGTCTTTAAAATTGATGCAAAAAATAGCCTTTAATCTAAGCTGACGTAAACTATTTAACCATTTTTTCTTCACTTTTAAAGACTTTTGAAAGGAGTGATGTGAGGAGATGTGAATGTTAGACCGCTACACAATTCTTTCTAGTCACATTTTCTTGTATTATTAATATTCGTGCATCGTTTTTCGTGTATTTGCATTGTTTTCGTGTATTATTAATATTCGTGCAATATTTTATTGTATTATTAACATTAACATTGTTTTTTTTCTTTGCGTCACTTAGTTTACAAAATGAAAAACTTGAAATATCGCGTTATTTGCGAGTACGAGTTCCACCATGGTACCAGTGCTGCAGAAACGGCTCGAAGGATTAAAGATGTGTATGGCGATGGTGCCGCAAAAGAAAACATGGTCGTGTTTTTTATTTTTTATTTTTTTATTTTGTATCGTTCACTACGGTTTTCTTAAATCTGGCCAGACGATTACGGCAGATGTCTATTGTCAGCAACTGCAAACCATGATGGAAAAGCTAGCTGCTAAACAACCGAGGCTGGTTAATCGCTCTAGGCCACTGCTGCTTCATGACAACGCTAGACCACACACACCAACAGACGGCACCCAAATTAGAGGAGCTTCAATTGGACATCCACTGTACTCTCCGGACCTTGCCCCAACAGATTGCCATTTTTTTCGAATTTTGGATAACTTCTTGCAAGGGAAAAAATTCAACTCCGATGGGGCAGTCCAAACCGCCTTCAAAGATTTTATTGATTACAGTCCGAATGGTTTTTTAGTAAAGGGATCGATGAACTACCCATGAGATGGCAAAAGTGCATAGATTGCAAAACGCCAATTTCACACGTAAGCACCAATAAAATTAAACTTATGTCCCATGTAAATAAAAATCCGATTGGTACTTTGTAATTACACAAAGAATGCAGCCAAAAAATGGGATTAGGTAATTGATAATTCTTAGATTGAGATATGTATTTATACAAAAATGACAAAAAGCAATCAGATCTCAATAGCTTCGTAGTTAAAAGCGATGTCCCGGTAAGACATAGATCCTAAGTTCGATCCTTAGTTGTGACCGTTACCTTTTATTTCCCGTGCTTCGTTCTGTTTCATGTTTAATTTACATTTATTAATATTACTAGCAGACCCGGTTACACATTGCTGTGGCTAACGAAACCTTTATAACCAATGGCATCTGTTAAATCAAATCCATTCCGCCCGTTTGTTAGCACGCTGCACGCTGCCCGCTGCCCGCTGCCGCTTGGCCAGATATATTATGAATTTCAACCAATTTACCCAAAACCGTGACAAATTATATACCTAAAAACCTTCCTCATGAATCACTCTATCTATTGGTGAAAACCGCATGAAAATCCTTTGCGTAGTTTAAAAGATCTAAGCGCACATACGGCGTTAGCGACTTCATTTTACGCTATGTAAAGATTATCTTCTACTTGAAAATATTACATATTACTTTGATTTGTAAAATATTTAAAAATTATTCCAATGATTTTAATACGATGCTTATAAAAGTATTCCACAGACAGGAGAGTACGAAAGGGGACCTAAAAATGCAAAAAGTAACTAATAATATTTAAATCACCCGTAGGCCAGATTCACTCGGGATCCTCGGGATTGAGAAGTTTTTTTCTCCAAATGGAAATTCGTTTGATTGGGTTCACTAACCAAACACGAGAAAAATTCAGTAACACGAGATAAATCCACACAAAATATTTCGGTTTATTTCGTTTGTGCAAAGCTAGGAATGGCAGAGATTCTAGTTTAAATGTTTCATCTGCCCGTGGCGCGAATTTAAAACTCCGCCAAGAATCTGTTTGTGAAAGCTCCGGGCAGAATGTGGAGTAGTTATTTGAGGATAAGCCGCGTGTTTACGCTACTGTTACGTTTTGTACTCCTTAATAATATACATAATACCGTTATGTATCATGTATCGTATCGTAGAGTGGGTGCTGCTCCATATAAAGGTATGTTTGTTACGCTATTGTATCCTGTGGTATTCCCTCGCTTTGCTTCGTATCACCTAAGATAATATGCTAAGTGAACGTTGTGTTGCTCTTTGACGCTGTTTTACATTACAATGTGCGAGTACAGTGCTGTAGGAATGAAATATTGTGTATCGAATGGCAGTGCAGTGAATGGTAACCTAAGCTGTTTTCTGTGTTGTATTTGTATTGATCGTACAATATTGCTTTGAAGTACGTTCTAAACAAGTATTTAAGTAAACTCACTTTTTTTTTAATTGTACCTACCTATAAAATTTGGTGCTTTATTAAATTTCTGATTTCGCCATTTACCTACGACTTTTTATGTGATGTTCTTAAATCCATTTGAGTGAGATTACAAGGAGTTCTGGAGTCTTTAATAAAGCTCATCGATCAAGATTACAAGTATTTTTTATTAACGTTATCATAATTTAAAATAAATACCTACTTGGCCACAGGTGTCGGTAGATACTAGAAATCGTTCTGAATCATAAATATACCAAACAACCCACTTCTGAATGCTCAGCTGAGCTCGAGTGCGCTACACTGACTAAGGTCTACGGACTAGGTTCGGCTATCTTCGTAATTGTTTGGTGCTACACCGAATCGAGTGACATCTCTTGTAAGAGATCTGAAATAGATATTTTCGTAAACGAACGCCATTTCTTGAGATAAGTCAGAACTACACTACACTCAAAGATATTTGTTTCAAATGTCTTTGACTATACTAAACTACCTAATACTTTAAAACAACGTGAGTGGTAGATATTGGCATTATCGCCCAGGTGAAAGATGACAGTTCAGAATTGAAATGGATTTGATGATTGGTGACCTGATCTGAAAAGTCGGCTACTTCCCAAGCCACTTATTCCACGTTTCTTTCCCTACTTCAGCCTTACAACACACCCCAATTGGGAATGCTATAATCCCGATGGTTTCGGAAAGTTAGTGATCGCACTACTTAAATAATAATAATTAAAAATCTGAATTACGATATTGGTCGGCATCATACGGTTAGGCAATCCTTCCCGTGTTGTTTTCATGTCTGTATTTTGCACCGAGGTAATGATTTAAAAAAGTAATCAGTTGAACTTGAAAGCCTTTCAGATTTTTTTTTTTTTTGTAACATTTGTGAAATCCTACATCGTAAGCTTTGAAAACTTCTTTGATCCTGAACTTTGCAAAAAAATCCTATTATATTTAAAGCTTATTCGAATAACTGGTTTCCGTTTCGCATGTTTTTTTAAAATCAGTATTTTCTGCGATCGCAATAAAGCTCCCTAAACTGGGCCAACGATAATGTCTAAGGGGTGCTTGGAAATCGATAAGTATCAATTTTCGTTACTGCGATTTGTAAACCAAATTTCCTTTATAACTTACATTATTACGCAGAGTCCCATTTCGACAATTGTACAAATCCACAGGTCTTTTATATTCCGTCTCTCAGTGAAATTTTATTTTACCCTTCAATAATTCGGTCGCAGCGAACGGAATCGTTAAATGTTTTTTCAAATAGATACGAAAAAGACAATTTTCAAAAGGCGGATAAAACCACCCATTCAAAAGCCGTGAAACTTTATTAAAACCATACCGTTTTTAAGTCCATCTATTAAAAATTTCCGAAAGCAGATAATATATTGTACGAGTAATTGAAGTAAGCCAGAGTAAAGTTAGCCTCCCAAAAAGTGGGCGTACGTGCAGGGCCCGCAGATACTTTAATAGTACACAACTGCTAACCCTGTACAAATCACAAGTGCGCCCCGCGGTTGAATTTGGCAGCCACCTCTGGTCTGGAGCTCCAAAATACATGAAAAATACCCTCGACTCTGCGCAGAAACGGGCGGTCCGTTTAATAGATTCTCCCATCTTAACAGACGGATTGCAATCTTTAGAGCACAGGCGTCGGGTGGGAATGCTATCCTTGTTCTACCGGTATTACTAGCATCACTGATTCCTTCGGCACCGGTGGATAGTCGGGAAACACGCCAAACGCGTGACCAACATTTGTACACGGTTGACATTAGTCACATGAGAACGGGTCGTTTCTTCAACTCGTTTTGTGTTTAACAGCTCGACAGTGGAATGATTTGCCGGCCTCTGTGTTTCCTCCTTCCTACAACATGGGTCTCTTCAAGACCAATGTTCATTCCTTCCTCTCCTCAAAAAGACCCTCCACACAGCATCCCAGATGACATAGGCCCTGAGGGAAATCATTTTCCTCAGGACCTCCTGTGTGGAGTTAAAAAACTAGTCATGGGTGAAATGCCACACAACTGTATTTTGGTATGTATGTAGGTATATAAGTATGTTTGGTATGTATGTTGGTATGTTTGGTATGTATGACGGAGTACATATTTTGCTTAAAGTAAGGAGAGAAAAGAATGTTCCATACACTTACGCCGGAGTAGCAAAAAGCACCGTCGACGAAGAAGGCGATGTCTTGGTAATGTCCCCAAAAACAGTTGATGATAGTGGAAAATGTTGAAGTTGATGGAGAATGATTTATCAGATGTGCCATAAGATGATTTGATTAAAGTTCTACCGGCTCCTAAAGTTGTTGAAAAATGAAGAAGAAATTTTTTTCAGTTCGAAGAGCCACTACCAGGACTTGAGAAATAAGACTGATTGAAGACTTGATGATAACTGTTATTGATGATTATTTTTTGTTTTGTATGTTGTTGATTTTTTTATTTGATTGTGTCAAGTTAGACAAGTGTAATTAGTTTTTTTTTAAATTAATTTTGACAGAGTTAGTAGGTAGTCTCTGAATTTCCTAAAGTACGAATCTTTCATTCCAAGGGATCTCAATTGTGATTTCATTGATTTAATTAGTTTTGTGACGGAGGTGTACAATTTTCGGTCGAATCCATCTTTCAAATCCTGACAATTATATATAATATATATACAAACATTTTCCAATAGAATAGGAATTCAGTTCAATCATCAAAATTAGAAGTGCCGACTAGAAAGCGTTAGATTTTTTTTTCGATTTGAAAATGTAGGTTAAAAAGAAAAACAACCCATACCCTCTCGACATCATTCAAATTGATCCACCGTCTTATGAGTACTCTTACACTCTTCCGCTATTCTTTCTCTTGACACATACGGAGTCTATGGTTCACGATTTCCAGCGCAACAGTGGTTTTTATTTATTTTGTGAAGAATTTAATAAGAATGAGGAAAAGTCAGTCAATGGAAGTCACAGATAATTTTAGCCATACAATTGTATTTTTTTAAACTAGTTTCATATAGGTATGTGTTCATTCATTTCTAGTTAAAACATAAATTTTTTAGTGGTTTTCGCTTATATTTTTTATAAAATAATTAACAATTTTATTTCATTTCTAATCAATGGAAATAATGCAAAAAGCTTCAATATATCAAAAGTATATTTTTGAATTTATAATGTAAACGATCCGTAGCAAAGCTTAATCTAAAATGGCGATTTAGCATTAAGCTTCGCCTTAATACATGGCTTCCTCGAACGTTCCCGGCTCCTTTTACCATTCACTTTCGTATAGGTACCGATTTTTCGGGCGTTCCTTTCTCCAAATCATATAAGTTTTTTTAATCTTTTTGTTGTTATGTGTATATGCTCACATTAGGAATACATTCCTCCGGATTTCCATAGTTATAAGACAGTCAAACTTAGTTCTTACAACACACACGTCTCTGGATCTCATCGTCTCATGTCTAAAGTAATGAGATTTCGTTCTTCCACTTGCAGCTCTATGTCTCAATACCATTAATCAGGGTTGGTATAAGCACTCCAATGTAAACTGCTATCCTCAAAATTTGTGACAAATTTAAACTTAATTGATCAAATATTGTCCATTAGGTAACAAAGAACGTAATCACCACCTAGGTTTTTTGTTGTTTTTATCAAAAGCTGGAAATCATTACATAGTATAAAATGAAGTCGCTCAAAATGTACGTGCGCGTTAATCTTTTAAACTACGCAACGGATTTTCATACAATTTTGACCAATAGATAGAGTGATTGAAGAGGAATGTTTATATGTATAATACATGTAAATTATATTAGAGAAAAGCCGAGAAATTCAAAGAAAACATATTTTTGTGCGATTTAAAACGGCTGGCGGGCCGTACTATAGTCACTTTTGAAATTCGTTTTACGGAAGAAATTGGAAAATAGATGTCCTAGAGTAAGTAGGTATTTGATTTTCTCTTTTCAAATATCCAGTGTTGCATTGCAAGCATTGTATAATTAGTGGAGAGTTAATTAGTTTATATGTATAATACATGCTTATTATAGTAGAGAAAAGCTGATAAATTCAAATATTGGCAATATTGGCAAGCGGGTGGTGTGGATTTTATAAAGATTGGGTAATGGCATTGTGTTTCGTTAGCTACAGCAACGTGTGGCCGGGTCTGCTAGTATACTATAAACGAAAGATCAATTGTCTCTAAAATGTGTTCTTTTAGCATAATTTTACAGCTTTTGAAATTATTTTGAACAAAATTTACAGCGGAGTGCGGTCATAATTCTAGCAGTAAACTTCATAACTCTGGCACGTGCTGACAAAGAACTTGACTTGTTAATAAATCAAGCAATTTAAATTAATTAAGCAATAAATTTCCGGCCGGGTTTTTCCTATTAACGATACAGCAGTAGACTCTCATTCTGTGATAATAAATTTCAGTGGATTCCCCCTTTTCAGAATAATTGTTAATAAATATGGAGTTTTATTATTCGTGTTTATCCAATCACTTGTTTATAGCCTTTTTTTTGAGTTCTTTCCGACATTTTTATTTTTATAATACCTCAATCTGCAAAAAAAATCTGTTCGTATGACCTATGAAAATCTCTCGAATGGTGAAAAAATCTTAAGTCACGATACTATGACTGCCTTTCTGTGTAAAATTTCTGGGTCAAACGAATTATTTTTAACGCCATTTCAGTCATAAGATGTACATCATTGAAATATGCACTCAATTTCGGAGGCGGGTATGGGTCCCGCAGACCCGGGAACCATTTGCTGGATAACCAACACCCCTGCCATAGGTCAAACCAAGTGTGTCGCTATGTTTGGTTCTTGGAGATTTGTCTAAGACCTAGGTCTTGGATGCGTTTTCTCACCTACTGCGTGGCGGTCCGGATCCGGGGAGACTGCTTGAGGTAGACATAATCTAGACCTCTCCAGCCGGACTCTCTCGACCCATTCTAGCACCTAACAGTGGGAGGGGTGGATTCATACGTCTCTCACTCCTGAACACATTGACCCCCAGAATCCTACCCACCCCTCACATCTTTTTCCTCCCCACAACTTCCCCTCCCTAACGATGGCATAGGCCCTGAGGGATTTTTTTCCTCAGGGCCTCCTGTGTGGAGCTATTGTAAAAAAATGTAATTTGTGAAAAATAAAAAGACACGTCAAGTGTTTTGGACTACGAAAAATATGTTATAAGTTGTGAATCTCTAAAACGTGTATCTATATTTCATATTTTCAGAGTTCATGTGTAATATACGCATATTTTTTTTATTTTTTTTACAGTGAATGCCGCACAACAATCTCAACTGCTCCCGTCTGGAGCCAGTGAGACTATGGCATCCCCAATTGGGGTATGTTGTGAGGCTGAAGGAAGTAGGGAGGGGAAGGAGTTGGGGAAGAGGAAGGTTGGGAACTACCTGGCTATTCAGATCTGGTCACCAAACATGGCTAAAGCCATTTTCAAGCAACGTTTCAATTCTGAATGGTGGTCTTACACCAGGGCGATACTGATAGTATCTTCCACTCTGGAACATGCCGCAAATATACTATATATTATTTTAAATGAATTAATTGTGAAATAACACAAATTAATCAAATAAAATTTATTTGCGCATGCCGGGTTCGAACCCGCGACCTCCGGATTGTGAGTCAAGAGTCTTACCTACTGGACTACGGAGGTCGGCATATGGAGTTTTGTACAAATGATTATTGCCTTCCTTTATATTCAAAAGTTCTCATTAGATTTTTTGTAATGAAAAGCTCCTCCAAATTCTGTGAAATGAATTGAACTTTCTTTCGCGAATATCTCTGCATTGAATTTTTTCAGCATTTTTTTTTCTGAAGGCTCACAGCATCGCTTCAGAGATTTGTGATAATGATACATACCTTCCTTTATGAAAGGTAGATCTCTAAACCCGGGAATGCAAAGTACTGAGCTAAATTAAATATTCCACCCTTATAACCAACCCTCTGTTCAAACTAAAGCTACGAGTAGCTTCTTCAAGAGGTTTTGATAATAATAATAAATAATCTTTTTGGTAGTAGACAGGGGTGTTGCAATGCGATGCATTCGCAATAATTCAAACATAACAAAATAACGATTAATAAATAAAATAATTGTTTTTGTAATACTCTTTGATTATGTGCAAAGAAGGGCAGTCCGTCTGTTTGAAAATCCGTTATCGACTGACCGTTTGCCATCACTTATGCACAGACGTATTGTAACGTTTTTCCTCCTTTAATAAATCCCTTCGTACAACCCCTCCCTTAATCCGCCTCATAATGCTGCCCAGTCGGGAGGCGATATAGTTATTATACATTAAACTGTATAGAGAGGGGCACTCTTGTGCGATGTTTACATTTAATGCGGTTTGAACACCACTTTTTTTGAAAATATGGAACAGGATGCGGTTCAGCGCGGATATTCATCAAGATATGAAAACCTACAAAATTTAAGCATAAACACCAATTTAAGCATATTTGTGTTTAATTTAACAACAACAAAAAATATTCGTTTTATAATAAAGTCTAATCCCAAAGTGATTGCTTCCTACGATAGTAAAATAATAATTAGTAACATATTATGCTAAATAAACAAAAGGTTTTTTTTTACATTAACTCCACACAAGAGGCCCTGAGGAAAATAATTTCCCTCGGGGCCTATGTCATCTGGAGGGTCTTTTTGAGGAGAGGAAGGAATGAACATTGGTCTTGAAGAGACCCATGTTGTAGGAAGAAGGAAACACAGAGGCCGGCAAATCATTCCTCAGCCGAGCTATTGAACACAAGAACGAGTCGAAGAAATGACCTGTTCTCATGTGACAAATGTCAACCGTGTATAAATGTCGGGCACGCGTTTGGCGTGTTTCTCGACTATGCACCGGTGCCGAAGGTATCAATGACGCTAGTTCCTCGGAGCATCTTCCATTGTAATACCGGTAGAACAAGGATAGCATTCCCACTCGACACCTGTGTTCTAAAGATGTCAATCCGTCTGGGAGAATCTATTAAGCGGACCGCCCGGTTTTGCATCTATTTGAAGAAATATTCTAAATGAAGGATATTTGACGGTCTCCTATCTCCAGGGGGCCACAAGGAGTTCCAATGATGTTATTTTTGGATTGGCGTAGACCCTCCACACAGCATCTCCAAAGATGACATAGGCCCTGAGGGAAATTATATTCCCCGGGGCCTCCCGTGTGGAGTTGATTTAAGAAGATGAAAATAGTGTGTTTGGTGACGGCATTGTGGTCGAGGGATAAAATCCCGCTGTGCGTAAATAATTTTAATTTTTTTTTATTTTTAATAAATTAAATTGTTTTTTATTGATTCGTGCTATGTGACAATTTAATAATGGATTTAAATCCAAATATTATTTTAATTTTAATGAATTTAATATTCGCGTTCCAGAGTGAAAGATACTATCAGTATCGCCCTGATGTAAATCCACCATTTAGGATTGAAAATTTGCTTGAAATGGCTTTAACCCTAGTCGATGACTAGATCTGAATAGCCAGATACTTCCTTATCTTCCTTATCCCCACATTCTTTCCCTCCCCACTTATCTACAACCTCACAACATACCCCAGTTGGGGGTGCCATAGTCTAACTTGCTTCAGACGGTTGGGAGCAGTTGAGACTCTAGTTCGATACTCCATATTAAAAAAAAAATCTAATCATTGTAAATAATATTAAGAAATCTCAATAAAATTGTAAAACAGACAACAGAAAATATAAAGGCAACAGTCGCAACTGAATAAATTATATCAATCTGCATAATAGTTGTTAGGAAGTGGGTATCTGAAATTATTTCAGTTGACTGCCTGATGAGTTTGTAGTTGTAGATGAGATAAACACGCAACGATTCTGGTGAATTTCAGTTATTTGTAGTTTAACGAGTTTTTTAGTACAGACGGTAGAGGGTGGGGAAGGTAGGGCAGATTATTGAACTGTTTCCCACCTGCGGGGTGATTGAACTGGATGAATTGATTTAAGAAGTTGAACTTTACCAAATCGAGCCGAATCGAACCTTAGGAGAATGCGACCAAAGACAGTTACCTACTTGTTGAGGTAAAGCATTACAAAGTTATGCAAAATCATATATTTTTGGTTTGAAAATTTGGTCGCTTATTAATTCGTTTTATGCGTTTATTAAATATTGCTACACATCTTGGCCTTTTGAAATGATTGAGTCTTTTTATAAGCCCAGAAAAAAATAAAGTATCAGTCCTATAAAAACTGCATTAAAGTTCAAAATCTCTTACTTACAAACCCTTCTTGGATTATGGTTTTTTTGTATAATGTGGAAAATTAGGTGCTTAAGAAAATGATGGTAAAATTTTTAAATACATGTGCACGAAATTCGCAAAATAAAACACCCTTTTGACGATATTTTTTCTTGTGTTAATCATAAGAGGCAGATGGAAGCTGGAATATAAACCTTATCGCCATGTACATAAGGAGCGTTATTGTTAGCGAGATGGAAACGCACCGAGAGAGTACGTTTTTACTTTACTTCCACATTACCTGTGTAAACAAGTCACCTGGATAATGCACCTGAGAGCATTAAAGGAATAAGTTTATTACCTGTAGTGATATAAAGTTTCATTTCTAAATCAACCTACAACCAACATAATTAATTTTCTGAAGCACTTTTAACAACTTGTTTACGAATGATAATATTGTGTTTTTAATCGAAGTGAAGACTTGCTAAAAATAAGTTAGTTTTCATATTTTTTCGTCATCCCTGTACGAGCCGGCATTTTAACAAAAACAAACTAAAGGATTATTTGTGAAACGTGTTTTCGCAATATGATGGTCTTACTTTGACGTTTTTTTCTCCCGTAATAAACCTGGCAGCATGCTGAAGCTATTTGTAAGTTTGTTTCGCCGAAAGTTTTACCTTTGCCGAGGCGATTCATTGCCAGTCCGTATGACCTTTTTTCTTGGCATAAAATTCCAGAGCTTAATGTAGCATTATAGCTATTACAGAATATTTTTGTTTGAAACAATATTTTTCCTTTGCCTTTGAACGGGTTTTTATGGCGCTACAACCATTTAATTTCTGCACATTTCACGGAAAAACATTGCATGGACTGTGATTTTATTTCTAAATAAGTTCCACCCTTCATGCTTTGGACCTATAAATACAAATAACACGTTTATTATTTGTTTTGTATTTTTTACGTTAAAAAATTGGCTTATTAGTTCGAGCTCCTATAGTGGGTATACTTTTAACTTCAATATAAATTGAGACAAACTGCAAATGATACAAAATATATCTGATACAAAACATTAGATAATATCTCTCGATTGGAATATGGAGTAATAGCATGGGGCTCAGCAGCATCTAATCACATAAAACAACTTAAGGTAACTCAGAATTGCATCATAAAGACCATACTAAGGTGATGGAACGTGTGATCAACGAAAAACTGCTCACATACCTCGAGAAGAACAAAATTATTAACGACCGTCAATACGGATTCCGGCGGAACCGCTCGTGCGGTGATCTTCTCGCGTATGTGACGCATGTTTGGGGGCGATGCCTGGAACGTTTCGGTGAGACCCAAACGGTTGCACTGGACATATCCAAGGCCTTTGACCGGGTTTGGCACCGAGGACTTGTCAAAAAACTGCATTCTTACGGACTTCCCGCATCCTTGTGTACGTGGATTGCGAACTTCTTGAGGAAGAGGTCGATTCAGACGGTAGTCGATGGTTTCACCTCTTCCTCTCACTCGATAAATGCTGGCGTCCCGCAGGGATCGGTTCTGTCTCCAACTCTGTTTTTGTTGCACATCAACGACCTTTTGTCATGTGCACCAATTCACTGTTACGCATATGACAGTACAGTTCATGATAGCTTTTTGTTTGACAAGCCCCCAAAGGGCTCACAAACTCCAACAGCTCGCAAGGCTTTGAAGCAAAGAATGGACGGTTACCTCGAGAGTGTTTTCTCTTGGGGTAAAAATAATCTCGTTGATTTTAATGTTTCAAAGACCCAATCTTGTCTGATTACGTCTAAAAGGGATCGCAATGAAAATCTAGTCTCTTTCAACGGAAGCAATCTTCCGAACAGGCCCTCCATTGATATGCTTGGTGTAACCCTAAGTGACCAGCTCAGGTATGGGGGCTCCATCGAAGCCAGAGTAAAGTTAGCCTCCCAAAAACTGGGCGTACTGTACAGGGCCCGCAGATACTTTAATAGTACACAACTGCTAACCCTGTACAAATCGCAAGTGCGCCCCACGGTTGAATTTGGCAGCCACCTCTGGTCTGGAGCTCCAAAATACTTGAAAAATACCCTCGACTCTGTGCAGAAACGGGCGGTCCGTTTGATAGATTCTCCCATCTTAACAGACGGATTGCAATCTTTAGAGCACAGGCGTCGGGTGGGAATGCTATCCTTGTTCTACCGGTATTACAATGGAAGATGCTCCGAGGAACTAGCATCATTGATCCCTTCGGCACCGGTGAATAGTCGGGAAACACGCCAAACGCGTGCCCAACATTTGTACACAGTTGACATTTGTCACATGAGAACGGGTCGTTTCTTCGACTCGTTCTTGTGTTCAACAGCTCGGCTGTGGAATGATTTGCCGGCCTCTGTGTTTCTTCCTTCCTACAACATGGGTCTCTTCAAGACCAATGTTCATTCCTTCGACTCCTCAAAGAGACCCTCCACACAGCATCCCAGATGACATAGGCCCTGAGGGAAATTATTTTCCTCAGGGCCTCCTGTGTGGAGTTAATGTAAAAAAAAAAAAAAAAAAAAACTAAAGGTCCCCATAAGGACGTCAACAACAGAAATTTTTAAACAGTTTGATGTTCCAAGCATACAGAAAATCTATGCCAAAAACATTCTAGTACATCACCACAAAAATGATTCAGAGACAGACACCTCACATGCTCATAAAACCAGAGCCAAACAAACAGACATGCTTAATATACCAAAGTGTAACTCTTCATTTGGACAAAGAAGTTTTGAATTTTTAGCAGTAAAGTTATATAACAAACTCCCACTTAGTATGAAACAAATTAAAACAAAAAATAGCTACATTAAGGACATTAAATGTTGGCTGAAGGAACTATCGGAAAATTAACTTACTAGTATATTTAAAAGATCGTCATAGAAGTTTCTGGAAAACCTTATCCGAACAATGAAGTTAAACCATAGAAGTCGCTGAAAACTTATCCAAAGCATAGTCCCCCTCAGCACAGGGACTCCTAGTGAGGAGGACTACGAATATATTTTCTATTTTACATATATATGTTTGATGTACAAATGTAAAAAATAATAAATGTATAGTTACTAAATAAAAAAATTTAAAAAAATCTAATCTAAAACTGTGGCTACTTTCTACTCGGAAAACGATTACTTACGATGCTTTTTAAATTACTGAATAACTTCTTAAACAACCTCAAATATTAAGTGCTATAAACATGTGTCCTAAGATCTACATCACTCACAATCTTTTTCACTTAGAAAACCATAACACAAACTATTCATATGACCGGTCAGTGGCGCTGAGTGGGCATTGCGTCTGGGTCCCACCCGGGCGTCGCGTGTTCGATTCCTCGGCTGGCTAAGTCCTCCATCACATAAGCAACATTTTCCGCTTAGTGTGGCGGTAGTAGAAGATTTTCCAACATTGTTGGGTTATTCGTAACCCGGGAATGTTTGTCTTTCTTTTTATAAACATAATTTAAAAAATTCTCACTATTAATGCATTTTCACAGAACTGTCAATACGCAATTTGCGTCGAAGCATAATAAATATTTTTGAATGTATCTGATGGGTGCATTTCCTTAATTTTAAGTTTCTAAAAGGTGGTATGTGTGTCGTGTTAAAACTAACTAACTAATATACCTACCTACTCCTACGTTTATCCTATTATTTGTCGAAGTGTGTTATGTTCGTGAAAACCCTTTGAGCGATCAATAAATAAAATTAGAGTTCCATTTTCTTTTCAGATTTTCACTTACAATCTTATCATTCATGTAATCAATCACTAACAATAATATTGACAAAAAAAATTGTAAAAACAAGCGGATTATTTACTAAATGATTTCATTTCCAATCTCTACAAAAATCTGAAATTCATTCGAAAGTTTTGACTTTCCTACATAGGTAATCTAATCACGCACTTACTCTTTACGCACAAGTGGGAGCAATTTACCCCTGTAACCTAGTTTCTGCTGATCCGCAGGCTGTGCTCGTATTATACTCGATATTCTTACATTGCTTTCCTAATTTATTGTTATAAGCTGTTCTGCCTTTCGGCATTCGAGAAGTATTACTGTAGGAACTGTTAGGCGCCTTTTCGTCGATGTAAACAAAATGTGTCTGGTGGTTACCAATGAATCTCATTTTGCTTTTTTGTGTTAAAATTTTGATTTAAGACGCAACGTTTTATGTTGATCTATTAATTTGACGGCTCCGTTGTCAAATTGTCTTGAAATAGTTCTAAATTGTAAACACGCTTGAGAAAGCCTCAAAACTCCAGATCAAGCATTTTTCATGAGTATCTAATCAAAAAATATCATGATCAGCGCTGCAACTGCTATAACCCTCTGACAGAGTCCTGACTGTCTCTTGCAAATGCCTTCAAAGAGCCTGCCCGGTGTACAGTTGAGCCGCCCCAATAAATCTTATTCAAGACAGTTGGTCAAACGGTTGCTATCGGTACTTATTGTCCACCAGACACCATGTTCTTGGATGGCCCTTAAGGATATTAGTTTGTAAAATGTATGATCTTTGTAAGCCCTAGAACTAGAACGATGGTTATTTATCGGTCCTGCGAAGTTATTATGCCTTTCGTGCACACGAGTATATGTGCAATATACATGTTTCATAAATTCAAGCTTGTCTTTCATTTCTTTAATTTTTTTCAAATGATTGCAATCAGTCACTAACTTGACTGTTTTCTTTCTTTGCAGACTACATGCAATCGCTCTGCAAGAATCACTTCCTGCAGCAGCTGTACAGGAAGATAGACGGCGCGGTGCTGTGGTCGCAAAACGAGCGCAACCTCGACTGCGTCATCACCTTTCAGACGCACTCCATCCTGCAGAGGTTTATGCTGCGCTTCGATATGCTGCAGCTGGACTGCAACGACCATCTGCTGGTCTATGACGGGGCTCATGCAGTCGGAAACCATAAGGTAAGCTTGACATTGAACACATTGCATTGCATAAATATAATACATCTGGGGATCTAGGTCTCGTTACCTGAAAAACATAGGTCTTTGCAAAAACGAGCAATCCGTTTGACAGATTTCTCTCTTTTGACGGGCGAATAGAATCTTGGTGAAGTTTGCTCTCTCTGTTTATTACAAATTCGCCCGAATTATTGAATTAACTCTTCGTTTCAACTGAATTACAATACATAAATAGTGATAATTTTTACAATATATGGGAAAATAGTGATAATTTTTACAATATATGGGAAAAAACACCTCTATATTGGATATTTTTTTATCACTTTGCAAAAAGGAAAATTATTCTAAAATCTAGATAAAAATAATTTTTCCAATGTGTATATTAGAAATTAATAATTATGTTTCAAAATATTTAAAATTTGATATTGAAAATGTAAATGCAAAAGGTTTTGGAAATACGCTGGCGGGCTTGTATATAGGTAGTTACCTACTTATCAAAATGGTAATAAATTATTTGCATCTAAACTTTGAACAGGGAATCAAATTTAAAATTGATGTCTGATCATGACGCATTTTGTATTATTCCACCCCTTTTCCATCAACCCTTCCCTTCCCCGTTTCCCAGATAACCGCCCTCTCAGTTAACAAGTTGAATGTCGGTTGTTTGTCTAGGAGTGGTAATTTAAATACTAACGAGCTTGACTACTTCAAACAGTGCGACTAGTACCGAGTGTTCTCCTTCGCAAAACATCTTCTTGGGCCTTGTTACTTAGTTTGTGTATTCGTGTTCTTATTTTACCAAAGCGGCTTTTGAACACCATTTGTTAAGCGACTTTATGTTTTTATAAACGCTTATAAAAGCCGCATCAAAAATAAGAAGAATTAAGTGTTTATGTATTTTAATATCGTGATATCAGCATATAAATGGTTGGTTTCACCTGAGTTCTATTCCAAGAATTAGGAAATTGGTTAAAACTTGTAAATTGGAAAATATTTGATATCGAAATCTTATATAACCTCCTCACACCCATCGTCTCCTGTGAGCGACATAAAAAAATTATATGATTCCTGGATTATTATGAGATTCTAATCTAGTTGTTAAAGACACAGCATCTCCTACAAGAGTCACACGTTTCTGGAAAAATTGAGCATTAAAAACAAATCGATATTAATAATTATAACGAACATAATAACTAAATAACTGACAACGATCATGGGCATGTAGGTGAAATTACTGCCGGGTAATTGTTACGTGATCATGGTAATAAATAACAAGAGGTAATTGATATGTGATCGTGGAAATATAAAAAAATAACCACTGGTAATTGATACACGATCACGAATTTTTAGGGGATTTTACTGCCGGGTAATTGATATACGATCGTGAAAATGTTGGTGAAGAAACAGTCGATCATGCAAAAATAGGAAAAATAAATACCGGTAATTGATACGCGATCGTGGAAAGATGTGGTAAAATAACTACCGGTGTTTTATGTGCGATCATGGAAATGTTAGTGAAACAACTACCGGGTAATTGTTGCAATTGTGAAAAAATAGCTACCGGTAATTGACACACGATCAAGAAATGTAGGTGAAATAACTGCCGGGAAATTAATATTCGATCACGGTCGTGTAAAAGTTGGTGAAATAACTGTCGGGTAATTGACACGCGATCATAGAAATATAGACAAAAAATAACTACCTACCGGTAATTGATACGCGATCTGGAAAGATGTGGCAAAATAGCTAACGGGGGTTTATGCGCGATCATGGAAATGTTAGTGAAATAACTTCTGGGTAATTGATACACGATCGCGAAAATATAGGAAAGATAACTACCGGTAATTGACAAGCATCATGGTAATGTTGGTATGACGGCAGTGACGTCCACTGGACTGGACCGAAAAGAATAAAGATTTTTGTTTTGAATCGCTGTAGTGCTGGAAAGTTGCCTCCCACAATAAGTAGAATAATGACAATTTAAAAAAAATATTGGTTGAGATCTAAGAGTATGGATACTAAGTTCCATGGTTGAGATCTTCGTAGTCATTGTTTATAGAAAATTACGAAATCGAACATTTTTCTGAATTTTTTAACATTAATTGAAATTCTATGGCCGGTGTGCTATATTTTGTTACGCTTATGGTTCAAACGTGTCCCGGTTTCATATTTCAACGTGTCCCGGTCGCACATTTGTGTTCAAAAAGGGGAATTTATATGTATAGTGCAAGTTTCATTACGAAAACGTTGAAATATCAGAGATGTTTTAATATATTTTACTTTTTTTAACCTTAAATTGGCATATAAAAATTTAACGTGTCGATCGTAAAATTGTAAATTTCTTATGTGAAAAGAATTCCGTACTTATAAAAATTATTTTTATTAATGAAATAATTAAAAACACTTTGTTTTTACCACGATAATCTTTATTTTAAAAATCAAAAGATTTTGAATCGGTAGATGTGTGTCACGCGTCTACCGGATCTGCCGGATCTGCCCTGATGATGGACACTGCAACGCTGTCCGAAACGTTGGCTAAAGAAGGAGGTAGCGCAACACGGCATAACACCCCAAAAACAAATAACGAAAACAAAAATTAATTTTTATGTTATTGAAACATAATTCTCAAAGATTCTAAATAAAAATCTTTACTTTTTCGACATTATCTAACGTCCACAGACGTTATGAGACTTGATACGATACGGCGCGGCGATTAAATATGGTTAAAAGATGCATGGACCCACCATAATTTAATGTACACTATTGTAATTACCCTCCTATGTACCACTGTGTATCATGTATCACCGGATGTAATAGCCATTTTATGGCGTTGAAATAAATAAATAAATAAGAATTTGAAAATATTAGTGAACTAGTGCAATATTAAAACTAAAGAGCTCCTTAAAAAAAATGTTCAAAAAAGGTTTGCTTTCGAAATCTTACTGATTCCGTTTTTGTATTCATGAAACTCGTTATCCTTGCATTTCTGCGAGCGAATCCAGTCTCCGAGATCTTTGAATATCACTCCTCAGAGGAGAACTTCAGATTGAGTTTATCGTACAAATGAACAACTTCTGTGACACAAACAGAGATGCAAATAATATGAAAGCCAGACTTTAAGACGAAGTATCTCAATTTTTCTGCAAGACAGTTGACATGTTAGGCGTGTTTTGCAAATTAAACTTTACCTTAAATTACCTGAACAAAAACTTGACAGGGTTTTGACATGTTTTAGGGGATTCTGATTGATTTAATATTGATGTCACCTTCATAATACTCGTGAACGTATTATTAGATTCTACGCATAACACTATTAACCTATTTAGTTTACAAATCAAAACATACAAAATTTTAAAATTCTGTGTAACATGGGTAATGGAAATAACCATGGTCTGAGGTTTGTGATTTTGTTTGTACCATCTACAATGTTTAAAACATAAATATGTCGGAAATAATTATGTTTGTAAAAGTGATACTGTGTCACGCGCGTCAATCTTGTAGTGACCGGTAATACAGTGTTAATTAGATAAATCAATGTTGTTTTTGGCGTTTAGTTTTGGTGTAGCCATCAAGTACCGGATATCAAGAATCATTAAGCTTAGCCCCGTCTTATTAAAATTAATGCGGTTTTTGTGGATTTCAATTGCCTACAAAAATAGGCGTGCGCGATGAGTTGGACCTCACTTTGGAAGTTCTCAGTATTCTTTTTGCGTGTATATAATATTAGATCGTTAATTTTTATGACTCGATATAAGTGATGTTTTATGTATTTTAGTCCTAAAACCAGTAACATAGGCAATGTTAGTGTCTTTCGTTAGAGGTAAACAACTGGGACTCGTACGGCCGAAGCCGGTACGTGTTTAGAACGTCCCTCGGAAATTTACCTGCATTGAGAATGCCGGTAATCTGCAACCCCTAACGTATGTCGTAATACTAAATCACATGCCGAGTGGTGCAGACGTAATAAGGTATCGCATAGCAGACTTGCTCATCGATCTGTCGGAACCCATGCCACAATCTATTTATTCTCCGTTCACTAGAAAGGTATCAGAACAGTTAAAAAACACCTTGAAAAGTGATGTAAAGTCGTCAAAAGTGATGAAAAAATTAAGTCTTGAAAAAATAAATCTTATATATAAAAATCTCGTGTCGCGGTGTTTGTGGTCGCACTCCTCCGAAACGGCTTGACCGATTTTTATGAAATTTTTTATGTATATTTGGTAGGTATGAGAATAGGTTTTAAAGTATATTTCATACCGCTAGATGATCAGGGTGTCCCTATTCAGAAAAAAAAATCAATTTGTTTGACAAAATTTTTTTTTAGTATTTTTTTTTTGGCATCAAAAAATACCTATAACCCCCAATTTTAACTCTCCTACCCCCACTCTTCCATTTTTTAACCGCGATTTTAGTATTTTTGTATGAACAAATTTAACCGTCTTTCGTATTTCAAACAGAACGAGATTATTTATGTTGTTGAATGACAGATGGCGCTACGTCCGCCTCATCGAACTTTTATCCACACATGCGCAAGACGATCCACACATTCCCGAGAAGCGTCACGTCATTTTGATATTTAATTCGCAGTCATGTTCTCGCGTGGGCAAACCATCGAGCTTATTTGTGTTGGCTAAAGACGGACTGACAAAAAATATCGTACACTCAATTGCTCTTCGAAATTCATATTGTTTTTCTTTAATTCATTTTCCTACTTTACTTGGTGTTTTTTTCCATTTTCTGTCATAGATCTCATCCCCACACACTTACAATACATTCGTTATTTTTTATTTAACTACCAAAATATTCACTAGAAATAATTTATATGGCAGAACAACGTTTGTCGTGTCAGCTAGTAGGTAATTTATAGAACTTTTTACGTAGGTAATTAGTAGGTACTACAATTTATTAGAGTTCTCACTACCATGCTAGACTTTTTTTACGTTAGCTACACACACGAGACCCTGAGGAAAAAAATCCCTCAGGGCCTTTGTCATCTTGGGGAATGCTGTGTGGAGGATTTTTTTAAGGAAAGGAAGAAGAGGAAGTTCTGGGAAGGAAATAGGTTTGAGGATCGGAATCACGGGGTCAGTGTGCGGTGCAAGGCGATGGGTCGAAGTATTCTGGCTGGAGAGATCTCTCGCTATCCGGCCCGCCACGCAGCAGACGAGCGGACGCGTCGGCTGCCAAGACCTGGACAAACCTCACCCCATGAACGCGGGCACCCCTGATAAGTCACCAAAAGTAGCGGACCACTTGGGGTGACCTATGGCAGAGGTGTTGGTTATAATTGACTGGTGTTGGTTGACTTATGCCCGCATCACTTTCGTCCATACATGCTGGGACTTCACTGAGATCAAAAGACCTCCCTCAACCAGTCTCTCGCTATCCGGCCCGCCACGCAGCAGATGGCAGACGCGTCGGCCGCCAAGACCTAGACAAACCTCACCCCATTAACCCGGGCACCCCTGCTAAGTCACCAAAAGTAGCGGACCACTTGGGGTGACCTACGGCAGATGTGTTGGTTATGATTGACTGGTGTTGGTTGACTTATGCCCGCATCACTTTCGTCTATACATGCTCGGACTTCACTGCAGCTCAGAAGGAAGGGGGTGAACCGCCACCCACTTATTCAGACTGCTGCGAGGCTATATTGACCACTCTATGGCTATTTTGGATCAAGTGGATCTCCGTGTTCCAGATGACTATCTTAGACAGCGAATCATAGACTATTCCATCTTCCTACCTGTAGGACCAACCTGTCAATGGCCCTTTCCGGTGGAGGGGAGTGTGAACATTATCTTCATTTTCTTAACGCACATATTATAAATATCTTTTTCTTTTTCTGTCTCCTGATTTTCGATTGAGTTTAGCTAATATTTTCTTAATTTAATTAAATATTACAATTTGTTGTTTTACTCATAAAGATTAAAATAAATAAATTTCTAAAAACAAACAAGTTGACTGTATATATACTGGTTTCTTGAAGGCTTTTGATAAAGTGTCCCACAAAATACTGATCCGAAAACTTCATGCTCTGGGAATCAGAGCAAATATGTTGAACTGGCTAAGTAGTTACGTATCAGGTAGAACTTTATTTGTAAAAATAAAATCTTTTATATCCAAACCATTTTATGCTACTAGTGGAGTACCGTAAGGTAGTCATCTTGGCCCAATTTTATTTCTTATTTTTATAAACGACATAGTCAACTGCTTTAAAGACGTCAAAGTATTGCTTTTCGCTGATGACATTAAATTATATAAAGAGGTAACTATCCTTAATCACTGTGAAATTCTTCAATCAAATATAGACATGCTAAAAATTTGGTGCTCACAAAACAATCTATATTTGAATGTGGAAAAATGCAAAACTTTGACCTTTTCCAGAAAAAAACATCACTGCTTTTCGACTATTCAATAAATAAAATAAATTTAGAAAGAGTATCTGAAATGCGGGATCTTGGCATAATAATGGATGAGAAACTAGACTTCACGGTTCACATTCAACAAACTGCAAATAAGGGTATGAAAACTTTAGGATTTGTATTAAGAACAATTAAAAACTTTGAATCGTTACAAATCATTAAACTACTGTATACATCCCTTGTTAGAAGCCTAATAGAAAATAACTCCATAGTCTGGTCGCCCTTCTACAAAATTCATATTCATACTATTGAAAGAATTCAAAGAAAATTTCTACGTTTTGTAAATTTTAAACTTAACATCCCTTTAGAGCACATAAATTACTCATCGTTAATGAATACTTTAAATATTCCAACATTATAAAACCGACGAAAAATAAACGACCTAACTTTTTTATTAAAATTATTAAACTCTAAATTCGACAGTTGTGAACTCCTGCAATTAATAAATCTGCATGTACCTACACGAACAACTAGACAAACATTGACATTTTATATACGTACATCTCATTCGAACTATGATTTACATTCTCCAATACAACGTTTGCATAGTCTTGGTAACAAATACTTAAACAATCTGGATGTATTTGACAATAATTTGAACTTAGCAAATTTCAAACGCCATATGTGCCAACTATTTATTTCTACCTATCCCATAAACTAATGAGAACAACAATTTTAAACATTACCTACTTTATGTCAACTACTATTATATTATGGACTATATTTTATTTCTTATATTTTATGTTACCTGTATTTTGCTAACGCTTATATTTTTATATAACCTATTTTTTTTTTTTAACCCTTATATTTTTTCTAACCTATATTTTGTTTTTAACAATTGTTATGTTACTTGTATTGTGTATTGTAAACCCATTCTTTACACTGTAATTAAAAAAAATGTACTGCATTCTATGTAAAAGCCCTATGGGCGTTTAAATAAAATAAAAAAATAAATAAATATTCATCCTAGAATTGCAGAGAAGTCAACAGATGTCGCATAATAAAAATATAATGGATAAAAAATTATCCAGACCCTATCTGGATAGTATTTAGTTCGGGTGTGAATCTTGCAATCATATATAAATATAGCAGCCAATAATATGTGCGTTAAGAAAATGAAGATAATTTGGTAGTTCTTAGTCGAAGTATTAGGCGAGCTAAGGTGTCTATATCCAATTCGGTCACTTTAACTGTCCTGGACTACACATGACTGGATATAGACACCTTAGCTCAGTTGGTAGAGTATTTGCCATGTAAGCAGAAGGTCCTGATAAATATATTATAAATAAATATAATATCTTTTTTTCTGTTTCACGAGTATCGCTAATATTGTCTTCATTCAATTAAATATTATTATTATCATGGTAGTCGTAAATAAATCTTGTAATTCAATAAATATAAAGCTAAATAAAAACAAAAATATTTAATAAAATTAAAATTGAACATATATAATGTAGTTTAAATAAATGTTTTACCGAAAATAGCATTAAAAAATATTTAAAAAATATATATATCTATTGAAAAAGTAATATTAAAATATGTGCATATTTGGTTAACTTTTAAGGCCTTTTTTCATCACTTTTAACGACTTTACATAATTTTTTAATTTTTTTCTGTTTTGTCACTCTTCTGATTCGTCATGGAATAACTAGAAGACAATCTTTTTAATAACTGTTTTAATAGTTGTGGTAATTTACGGATGGATGTTGATGGGGATGTTTCGGAAATACTTCGGTGACTTTTTCTAATCCGTTTCCATTGACGGTTTTTCTCCCGCAATTAAATATTGCATACCCACTGAGTATTAGCTTTAAATTCAATCATTCGTCTCAGAACGGACATTCAAATTAAAATCCAATTACTAAAATTGCCAGCAATGAAATTATAATGAATAATTAAAAAATTTGCCTGTAGATCTACCAATATAGGTGAACGAAATTATATTACTAAGAATGCTTGTATATCATATCACATTATAACAATATTTTGAGTATTCGCACCAATTGGGTACGACGAGCTTCTTCCCCACCAATGTCGGAAGTGCTTTAAGTTTGAGTAGTATGATTATTAGATACACACATTAAGGGAAACCACCGCATTGTGTGTGAAGCTCCACCCTTGTCCCTGGGTACAGGGTACTAATTACGTTTAACACCTCAAAGGTTAAGACGGTGGTATTAATGTACCTACTAGAAGACAGTTTTCCATTAAGACTAGTGTGATGGGTATTATTGAAACATTTATATAATCGAAATAATCGATTATGAATAAATAAAAATATCGTAATTTTTAAAGGGATGGAAGTGCTTTATGGGCGTGTCGGTGTGATCGAAGTGAGGTGAGTTTCGTAAAAAATATCAAAAATAAAAATTCTTTCTTGAAAAGGTAGTCGATTTCATTGGCTTTTCTAGGACTTTGGAGTCAACTTGTCTTTTGTGAAATGGTAACATCTATTTTTTATCAAATTGGTGTAAATCATATACACCAGATTTTCTGTTTAGTAATCGCAATGATATCTTAAATGTTTCCATTACACCGGCACAAATGTTTCCATTTGATGGCCGGCGTAGTCCAGCGGTAAGGCTCTTGGCTCGCAAACCGAAGGTCGCGGGATTGAATCCCGGCGTGGCAAATAAATTTTATTTGATTAATTTGTGTTATTTCACAATTAATTCATTTAAAATAATATATAGTATATTTGCGGCACGTTCCAGAGTGGAAGATACTCTCAGTATCGCCCTGGTGTAAGACCACCATTCAGAATTGAAACCTTGCTTGAAATGGCTTTAGCCGTGTTTGGTGACCAGTTCTGAATAGCCAGGTACCTTCACCACCTTCCTCTTCCCTATCTACGTCCCCTCCCTACTACCTTCAGCCTCACAACATACCCCAATCGGGGATACCTTTTTTGCATTGGCCAAGAATAAAAAAAAATGGAAATATGATATATATTTTATATTACCCTTATTATGTTTTTGTTAGACCACTCGCTTAAATAAATAAATATATTTACTAGCAAAGACCTGTGAAAAAATCACGGCTTATTACATAATTGTAGGATTGATAATAATAATTGTTAGCCAAGCAGCGCAGACCCTTTGAAAAATCACGAAATCTTTCCTTACTTGAAAAGATTACCTAAGAAATTTAAACAAAAGAAATACACATTTCAAATATAGATTAAAATTATTTTCGATTGAGAAAATATTATGTATTTCTTTGAGGACCTATTTGCTTGTCTGAATTCTTAGCACAAATGATGATATTTTAAAAATTGCGCTTAACATAATATTTTATTAAAATATTATATTATTATCTGTAAGTACTTGTTTCTCTTATCTAAGGTAAGTACCTTTTGTTTTTTTTTTAATTATTATAGCGACTATATAAAAAATTTTTACATACAAAATGCAATGTGAAATTAAGTATAAAATATTGTTTTTCTTAGTCCTCCTCACTAGGGGGTCCCGTGCCGAGGCGGACTAAAGTTATTTAAATATTATAGTTCATTTGTCTTCTATGTCCTTTTTAGCGTCTTCGCTAGGGTTTTCTCATTGACCTCTTTAAGCCATATTTTTAGTCTTGATTTGTATTCAATTGGATTTTTTATTAGTTTTATGTCTTGGGGAAGGATGTTATGGAGTTTTGTTGCAACGTATGTATAGTTTCATTGTCCAAATGTGGTTTTATAACTTGGAATATTTTTTATATCATTTTTATTCGATCTAGTGTTATGCATACACGGTCTAGTAGAGGATTCATTATTTTTGAAGAGCTTCAATGATATATTTTTGGCATATATTTATTGTACATTTGGTACGTGAAAGTTATTATAAATTTCAATTGAAGGCGTTCTAATTGGTACTTTCAATATGGTCTTTATGATTCCTTTTTGAATCGTATTCAGGCTGTGTAGGTACGTATTTGCAGCAGATCCCCATCCTATGATTCCATATTCAATTCGAGAATGACATAATGCATAGTAGACCTTTTTCATATCCTTTTTATTTAACACGTTTCTTAGATTTTTGAAGAAATATATAAGGCTTGTGAGTTTTTCCGTAATACCTTTGATGTGTAGGTCCCATCTAAGATTTTCGTCAATTATTACTCCGAGATATTTTATGTTTTGTGTTTTTTCGATGACGGGGCAGTAACATTGTATATTATTTCCATGGCATTCATGTTATTTTAGTTCTGGTGATTTTATTGGTTGGCCCCTTGAGTTCATTGAAAATGTTATATATTTTGTTTTGCTTATATTAGGGTAAGCGAGTTGATTTGAAGCCAATTTTGAAGTAAGTAAGGCACTAAGCCCCTTTTCAGCCTCATTAAATGTATCAGTCCAATTTTCTTCTTGAAATAATAAAACATTATCATCAGCAAAACTGATTATGTTTCCTTTAATGGTAAGGTTAGTTAAATCGTTGATATAGATAATGAACAGAATCGGTCCCAGTACACTTCCTCGAGGAACGCCATAGCCTAAAGATAGAAGTTTGCTCTTTTGTTTGCCAATTTGTACTTGTTGTTCTCGCCCTGTTATATATGACTCCAATAAGTTCATTGTTGATTCGGCCATTAATATTTTTTTTAGTTTAGTTAGTAATATTTTATGGTCTATTGTGTCAAAAGCTTTTTGAAGATCTATGAATAAAGCTAAACATTTTTCCCATCACCTACGTTTTTTATGGCCATGCTTGTTAGATTTTCTATGGCATCATTGGTACTCAGATTTTCTCTAAAACCATATTGGGGTGTTGATAGTAATTTGTTTTATTCAGGAAATTTAACAATTTGCTTCTTCATTACAGTTTCCAAGATTTTTTAAAAAGAGCTTAAGAGACTTATGGGTCGGTAGTTGTATATATCCTTTTTTTTACCACTTTTATGTATGGGTATAACTGTAGCTTTTTTAAGGCATGAAGGGAATACATTTGTAGATATAGACAGATTGACCAAGTATGTCAATGGGAAGGTCAGTTCATTTTGTAGTTGTTTTATTGTTTTATTTGAGATGCCTACTTTGCCTACTTTACCTACTAATGCCCCTTAAATTGAAATAAATCCGAGTTCATTGAACCAGAGTTACAATTACAGACAGAACCACAACCAAATTTAGTATTATTGCTTCAAAAGAATTGCAGGAAATAACTGTTGTACATCTTTGCAAGCTTTCGTTAGCGCGAGGCGATCGCATAACCCAGTCTCTTTCTCGAAAAAAAACTCTAACAAATAGCCACAGAGACGTTTTTATAAACTGATCGAATTTTGGTTTTTAAAACTTTGTTGCCGGCCTTCTCCGCACTGTATAAGTCGAAGCAATACAGAGTAGTTTATCATTTAAATATCCCTAGAGAAGCCCTTGTTGAGTTAAGGGATGTACCCAAAACCATGTAGATGTCCTTTCCTCTCTCTGAGAACACACACAAGCTGTTAAACGAAATCCGTCTTCAACAACTGAGGAAGTGGCGGTTTCTTAACCGCTATCGCGCGATGAAGACAGACGAGTAGTATTGAAGTAAATTGAGATGAATGGTGCGGCTATAAAACCGCGTTTGCTCGAGCCGAGACTAAGACTGCTTCTTGGGGTAATAATAGTCTACGCACTTGACTTTAAGTTAGAAGTATGGGGTCCGATTCGCGAAGCATCATAATAATGAATTGACTTAAAGTCCTCTCGAAAACAGTTGGAATTACGACAAAAACAGACGGCCTCGGTTTTCGAGGGGAAAGGCTCTCGACTAGCGATCCGAAAGTCGCGGGTTCAACCTCGGAGGGCGCAAGTAAGTTTTATTTGATTGATTTGTGTTTTCACATTTAAAATATTAAAAATAATATAAGGTATATTTTATAAATGTCTTGGCTGCGAAATATACGAGAGTGGACCGGTATTAGAAGTGTGGAGGAGCTATTCCGGGCAGTGCAAGAGAGAGAGACATTTTCATAATTATTTATGTTTTCTTCTCTATTTTTTTTTTTGCTTGTTATATTTTTTAATGCCGATTCTATGCGTAGGTATAAGTTAATTCATTTCTGAAAACTTTACTATACATTTTTGTTATCCTATGTTTCTCCGCCTTGAAACACGATGTGTTCAATAAAAAATCTTTTTCTTAAGAATTTTTAAAAAATAAATTACATTTTGTAATGTCTGTCGTGATGAATCATCAGGTTACTTGGACCAAGGCGATTTTTTTTTGGTTTCGGCAATTATCAGCACAATTTGACATTCAATGAAAATATGATCAAAATAGTTTTTTGATCAATGTCATCAATATAGATATAAATCAATAACCACAACAACGTCAATCAATGTGCTATTCATGTGTGCACGTGTCCATTTAAATATTATCATCACGACGTTTTATTAATTTAAAATAGGGCTCTTCTGTCCATCTCAATTTGTTATTTCATGAGATTCAACCCAAGTTATAGAGTATCTATTTCAAGAAAAACGTGCTATTCCCTTGCGACCCCTGCCCATTACCAAAGTACATTCTCTTGCGTAAGTAATACCTACCTCGATGCTGAAAGTAAAAATAGCCAAAATGAAAGGTTGACGTTACAGTTTGTCTGGTTTAACATTTTCTGTATCTAATGCTTTAATTCAACTCCGGAACGAGCTGAATGGCTAAACTTTTTGCCTCAACTTTCCAACTTTTTAAGTTACAATCCGTTTCGTACAAATAAGGTTTTTCTGCGTATCATTCAAAGCCTTTTTAAAACAAGCAGCTTTTAAGGGTACCTAATTATTTTTTACTGAAAACTTTTATTTGAGATACGTAGACTTTTAAGACAATATGTTTTAAGACGTTACAACGATTTTTGTTGCTGTTTTCAGAGGTAAAAAATCTTATTTTAAACTCGCATAATGGAACTAATTCATATTGTTATTTTCGTTATTTGTTTTTGGGGTGTTATGCCGTTTGCGCTACCTCTTTCATATATTTACCTCGCAATTTATTTCAGGAGCTATCAATAAGTGTTGAAACATCCATACAACCGCTCAAAAGTTTTAATGTAGAAATTATTTCTCGACTTTCAAAAATGATTTCAAAAAAGATAATTGAAATAGATAGGTAACTTTAGTACAGAGTAGGGATGTCGAAAGTGAAAAAAATATCGATGTATCGATATTTATTAAAATATCAATATCGACGTCGATATATGGAGGAAAAAATATCGATATATCGGTCAAATTTTCAAGAGATTTTGCGTTTGTAAAATAATAGTGTATTCAGCTCAATATTATCAATAGTAATTTTTGTACACAATTTGCTTTTTTCTGTTCGTTCCTATACGGTTCTAGTGACTTTAAATACATAAATTAAAAAATATATCGTTTTTGATACAATTTTCAATATTGGATATTTGGTATCGATATATCGGATCAAAATATATCGGCTAAAAATATCGATATATTGAATTAAAAATATCGATATATCGATACTTTTTGAACAAGCCTAGTACAGAGAGAAAAAATAAATTGATTGCTTCTGTGTTAACATCCAAAACATTTTTCAGTGATACTTGTATAAGTGAAAAATATGTGTACAAATCTCATTAATATGTAAATCATGAGCGTTGCCGGATAGTAGTATGGTAGGGTAGTCATAAAAGCTATCATTGATCTGAACTGAAAGAACGAAACTATGTCAAAGGTTCGCCAAAAAATACACAAAAGATTATCGTTTAATTTGAATTATTTTCTTTTAGGATTATCCCTTATTTTTAATGGAAATTTTGTTCGGATAAAATACGTAACAGAGCTTTGAAAAATCTGTTTATTATGATTCACACCGGGCGCAGGTGGAATCTTTAATTAAATATACAGTTCTCCCGCATTCCGTCACGCCCAGGGCAAGCATTACCGGTTCGCTAAACCGGTATACAAGTAACAATATTTCTGATAACCGGTATTTCATTTAAAAAGACACAAACACAAAAAACTCAAAATTTAAAAGTCGCTTGAAATTGGCTTTAGCTGTGCTTGGTGACAACATCTTATTAGCCAGGTCCTCCCCCACCTTCCTCTCCCCATTTACTTCCCCTCCCCGCTACCTTCAGGCTCACGGCACATGGCCGGGAGTAGTTGGAACTCTTGTGTGGTACTCACATAATTATAAAAAAACTATTTTAATACAATTAAGTGTTATTATCACTTTGGATTTAACAATATTTCAACAAATAGAGTTTTCTCTTGAGCAGTGCAGATCAGCCTTAAAATGACATCTAGTCAAAACAAAGACCCTTATTATGGCAAGAACACGTTATGTTTTTAGAAGAAATTAACACGAATTAAATTTTTTAACGAAAACATTGTGTGTTTTAAATCGCATGCGGATGGTTTTTGTAATCTATAGTCCATATTTACAACTTTATACGAAACAAAAAATACCTTTGATTAGATAAAATTATCTTAAAAGGTTGTCACTTCACTTTTTTTTGTTTTATATGAAAATAATTATTTTTAAAAAACTGACCAAACTCGACTGTTTGAGAATTTTTTGATTTATAGATTTTTTTCAAATTATGCGGGAGCATCCACGGTAAACTTGGTGTTCACTTTTTTTAATACTGTTTTTGTTTTTTTTTTTTTAAATCGTTATTTTATATATCTAAATGCCCTTGACGTCACTTTTTAAAACCGTTATAATTACCGTAAACCGGCGTTTACTTAGTATTTTTAACGATTTCCCGGTAACGCCACTTACCGGTAGTTTTGCGTGCCCTAGCTTCCACCGTTCAGGTGTATAGTACAGGTACAGGGTACATTATACAATACGGTGTACGGTAGGTTTCGTTGCGCTCCCGTCCCGGGTCTTGCTGGGATTCGTTAGGCTTTTTGCTAAGCGAACCCACACGCATATCTAGGACTAATAATACGGCATTAGGGAAACTGAGACGCAGATGGGATTCAGGAAGCGATAAGGAAATAATTATATGGTATAAGCCGCCCGAAGCAATACCCGCACTAAATCTTGTTAAAAGTAGTCTTAGTTTCCGGAAATCCAGTACACTAGCTAAAATATACACGAATGCTAAACTGGTTGCAAGCATTGGCTCCTCCAAATCTTGGATGTCTGATGCTTTCCCAGCCTTAATATACGAGTAATTTTTTTAAGTAAAATTTCTTTATGCACGCTTGACTTGGGAAGGAAGCTGGTGAATGCGTGTCGAGAGCGTTACGAAAAGCGTGATCGGGCGACGCGAACGGTCGAGCGAGGCAAATGGAAGTTGAGAGGGAGATATAAGTTAGTGAAGATAGAAAGAGAGAGGGTTACGTTTCGTATATTACTGTAGGGGCAAGAGAGAGAGTTGCGAGCACACATTTTCTTTCTCTCTTTCTCTCATAGCCAGTTACGTTTCGTATATCTAAGACACAGTGCAGGCCTATTGTCTATATCACACTGTAGGAGCAAGAGAGAGCAGTGCACGCGCACATTTTCTTTCTCTCTTCCTATCATATAGATGGAGCTAAAGAAGTTTCACGTGGTCTAAAGCACACTCGTTTTTTTTAAAAATTGTTACAATAATATTATGTATTTTAAAACATTATATTTAGCATGATAATGTCAGCCTCACTGGGTACTTTACCCGTGCTGAAGCCCTCAATTCACGATTTAATATAATTCAATAGATAGATAAAATGAAATAATAAATTGAAATAAAATAAAATGCGAAATACAATAGTAAAAGTGATAATGAAAAAAAAAATCGGCAAATATTATGAAGCACAGTTTTTTATTATAATATTTGTTTACATTAACTCATCTGTTATATTGGGGATGCTGTGTGGAGGGTTTTTTGCGGAAAAGAAGAAGTAAAGCTGGGTCTTGAAGAGACTCATGTTCTTGGAGGGAGGAAACACAGAGGCTTGTATGCAAAATGGTTCCGTAGCGGTTGTATATAATGAGTATTATGATGGATTGTATATGTATTTATATTTTTTTTCTCAGAAGAAACAAACACATTGTGACTTGACATTTTAAATAAACAAATAATCATAAATAATCAACTAAATTTAACATTCAGCCCTATTATAAGTATGTTTCCCGCTATCCCACACTCTCCTCCCCCACTTCCCTCCCACAACTGACGCACTGTCCCACTGTAATTTACTTAATTGAAGAAAGAAAGATTCTTAACAATTTGTATATATATACATATCTACATATATATACATATCAAGAATTTGTTAGTATGTTTATAACAGTCCTGATGATGGTACGGAGGTACCGAAACCGGTAGACTAAAAAATAACAATAAAGTGACTTAAAACAAAGTATTTTCTTTTTATACTTTTGAATGTAGAGAACTTTGTGGTTATCCATTGTAGATAAATGAAACAATTTAACTTTGTTTGAACCACTTTTATATTTGAGTAAATCCGACAGGTTTCAGAACGAACGTTCCTTCTTCAGGGCAAATTTATACTGATTTGACAGTTTTGAAATATACATTTGTATAGTATACATTTGCCCTGAAGAAGGAACGTTCGTTCTGAAACCGGTCGGATTTACTCAAATATAAGTGGTTCAAACAAAGTTAAATTGTTTCATTTATCTATTTTCTTTTTATTTATTATTTATATTTTCCTTTTTTATGTTACAATTTTCTGTAATATTGACTCTTTTGTTCCATAATCCATCTTTTAAATTTTCGTTTGACAAGTTTATGGTTTCCCTCATTTTTTGTATCGGGTGAAAGATTGATGAATGCTTTTATTGCTTGGTGTGTGTGGAGTTAATTGAAAAAAGCTTGCGTTTACATGTTTTTTTACGCTTGTCTAACAGTTTGTTGATGTATACCTAGTATATCAAAAGTGTTGAATATTTGGTCTATGTCAGTCATTCCTTGTTTTTTTCATTGGCTGTGCAATTTCCAAATGACCATTTATTGTCATAGTAGGCAGTGATGAATATTTGATTTAGATTTTAATCTCTCCAATGTTACCTAAAATAGATAAATAAAGGATGTTATTAAATTATTAATTTATTTTTCTTAGGCTGACTTATCCTGCCGCAACACCAAACAGTCCGTAGGCGCCATCTTCACGAGGACCAACTTCGTGACGCTGAAGTACGTCACCGACGGCTGGGGCACGGAATCCAACGGCTTCAAGCTGGTCATCACGGCGGTCAAAGATCCAAGTAAGAACATCCCCCTTTTACCGCGATGCTCCTCCGCCATGAAGGAAATCTTCAATGTTTCTTTTCTGTTTTTTGCAAGAGAAAACAGAAATAAAATTCTATGTTGTTTTGAATTCATCTTACTGCAGAATTCTATTTCTTCCATTTTGTATTTCACCCTCTACCTTTCTCAGAATATTCGCGTTTGTGCAGATTTACCTTTGATAGGCTGGAAGCTATTCAAATATAAAGCCTTACTCTGACGATGGGAAAGGGGAGCAAAAAATATAACAAAATCGCAATTTTATCTTTTCCTTTCTTTAAAATTTAAATGATAAAAATATGTTTTTTTATGCCAGTCAGAAAAGCCAGCTAATTTATCAATATTACTAGCACAGATATCGCGATAGTCTGAAATCTTGATTCTTGACAAATCTGTCTAGTTTTTTAAATAATAAAATATGTGACTAATTAATAAACAATATAATTTCGGTTATAAAGTGATGTACGTAACGTTCTTAATTTCAAAACTACATAATTATTTTTTTATTATTTGTATGAACGATGAATTTATGCGGCCATTCTTACACTTACAATAGTTGGTGGTGTAATGGTCAACATAGTTTTTCCGGCCATGATGATGTTTTTTTTTATAAATACCTAATAATAATAATAAATAGTGACCGACCAATTCAGAATGAAACCAACTCAGAAGCACCTCAGAAGGTCATGAGTGATGATAAAAAAACATTAAAAAATTTGTTAAATAGGTTAAGTTAGGTGAGGGTTACCGGCTATTTTAAAATTATTTTTTCATAGCTTTTAATGACCTTTCTGAGGTGTTTCTGAGCTGGCATGGAACCTAATAAATACATTCCTTGTCGACGACACGCCGTGATTTTTTACGCCTTTGCTGGTACCTTTACAATAAAAACGAAATAAAAATATATTGCTGCTAGCCGTGAAAAGACTGAAAAATAAGTAGATAATATATAATTTTCCATATTTATTAAAACTCTCCCAAAATGGTTCTATCCGCTCCACTTTTTGCCAGTTTTAAAGACAAAAATGTTGTTTTTTAAGCGAAGCATTAAAATTACACATTTAATTATTCTCTTTGTGGATGGTTTACTTCTGCATTTTAATAATTATCGTTATAACCTGGAAGAATAATTTTGTTAATGTATCACTCTCTATACATGTAATTCTGAGAACAGTGAGTTAGTCTCGCGCTGTGGTTTATTTATTTTATTTATTTATTTCTATTCGCAAACATACACTTAACAGATTATTACATTGGTTTAAGTACATAAATAATAAGTTTCAGTATAATAAAGAATATGAAAAATGTTATTGATCCTTGAACTGTACGTAAATTGGTTAAAAGTAGTGTTTTGTGAACACCTCACTAGGCGAACCTGTGCTGAGGTTATATATTCATTTTTAATTCCCTTCAACCGGATGAAGGGTCGTCTTTCTACATTTTCTTAAATTAATCGTTAGGTGTCACTATCGTAAACAAATGTACATAAGTTCCTTCTTGAACGTCTTCAACTTAAAAACAATGATTTTTTAAATCACGCTGTTAACTCTGGAAAACCAATAACATTATCTTTTTTCTCATTTTAAATAATCATTGTCAATCCATGAAACAACATCTACGCTTATATCTGCTATTTTCATATTAATATATTATGTATATATTATAACCAATGTATCTTGACATGTTATTTTTAGATATTAGATTATAGGCTATTAGTTCAGTTTTTAAAGGTTCGGATTTACCGCCAGTTAAAATTTAAATCCCCGTCGTAATTATGGGTTCATTTTGCCGGTTTTGGTTAGTCGTTCGTTTGACAAACGACCGAAACAGAGTTAAAATTAAAATGGTTAGAATTTTTCCTTTCTCCAACATCGAATAAAAATACTCAAGATTGGTCATTGCCGAACCGAAAATACCATATTTGAAAGATCGGAATGCACGCTCATGAAATGAAAATATATGAATTTTACTGAATACATTTATACAGTTGTATAATATGTTCTTTTATTTACATCGGATCGATTCATATAAGAAGACCAACCACTTTAACCATCAAACATCGTGCCCATTTGCTTGATTCAAGTTTTTCGAATGTTCATTGACATATAGAATATTTCGGTCCCGAATCGTCGTCTTATTTTTCGCCTGGTGGGAGAAAGTTGGTAGATTTCAAAGAGGGATGCTGAGGTTATCCAATCAGTCAACGGTATCGGGATTGCCGTGGTTGAGCACATACGAGTAGATGCCTCCAAAAGACTGATGAAGGAGATATTCGTCAGCCATGTATTCTGTTATTTAATATGTCCACAAAATTGGTAAGAATTTGGTTATAAGAATTGCCGCACCAGGAACCATTTATTGGATAACCAACTCTGCCTTAGGTTACCCCAAGTGGTTCACTAAGTTTGGTGGCTTAGCAGGGGTGCATTGTTCATTGGTGAGTTTTATTCAGATCTTCGCGGCGGATGCGCCTGCCCACCAGCTACGTGGCGTATCAGATCGGGAGAGACCGGTTTGGGGAGACCCTTTGACATCTCAAGCTGGTCTCTTAATCCATCGTGCAACGCAGCGGAGGGATGATTTCATACATCCATCACTCCTGACACACTGAACTCTAAATTTCTACACAACCCTCATACCTTTTTCCTTCCCAGAACTTTCTCTCCTTCCTTTCCTTAAAAAGACTACATAGCATCCTCAAAGATGATATATACCCTCAGGGAAATTATTTTCCTCAAGGCCTCTTTTTTAGGGTGAGTCTTAAAAAAGAAATCACGTAATTCTGAATCCTTTAGGTCCGATTTGTGCATAATATATGCAGAGCAATTGTGACTATACAATATGCGGTTTGTGGTAATCGTCTTCCCGGGAAGAGAGATCTCTGGCAGTTTAGAAGATGAATCAACAACGAGATGCTTGTTTTTATGTGCGAGATCTGCCCCATAGTTAGTCACAACTCTTCTGGAGAGTGTAATGGCTGAAGCAGACTTTTGCCTTCAGCACAAAAGGATTTCAAAAGTCCCGATCCTGAATTCGTCATAGTTACCAAGCACCAACCGCTGAAGACTGAAGAAGGACATCAAGAAATAGAAGAAGACAAAATAAACCAATCTAGTGAATTCTATATCTAAGTCCTCAACCCTTCCCCAACTTTTATTGCATCTTGACATGTAATCTGAATAAAACGACCAATGAAGGGGAATTCCGGTAATAGCCCGAAATTGAGAGCCATTTTTGTGAAATATGTTTGAATAATGATGATTTTTATTAAAACCCATAAATTCTCAATTTTACAAAACGCCAATAAAAGAATTTGATATGAGATCAGAAATCACTTTCATATTCGCCTTTCATAGTTTATTTTATGGCAGCACTGGTTTTACAAATAACACACAACTCATAAATATTTCATATGAAATGGTAGGTACTACATGAACTGTTCATTCTTACTATGTCTAAAAAAATTAATTAATTACAATTTTATTTATGACAGTAGTTGAGCCAACTTTAGATCCATCAAGCAGTCCCATGTAAACAACAGAATTGTTCATATCCTCATAATTTTTTTACACTCCTTCTGGGAATTTTAATTATATGTTTTCACGAACCGCTTCTTACTTACTCACGAAAACAGAGCGCCTAATTTTGCAGTAGTAATATCACCTAAATCAGCGGCCAAGTCCATTTCGATATTTTGCGTACTATTCGCGGGTCGGACATATCTATAAATATAAAAAAGAATCGCTGAATGTGTTGCTAAGCGCATAACCTTCGAACAACTGCACCAAATTGGATAAATTTTTTTTTGTGTGTTCGTTATTGTCAGGACAAGGTTTTTATAAAACTTCCGGTGAGCTCTGGCATGATGAAATTTGTATAAAAAAATTGCTATTGGTGGCACGCGAGGTTTGAAAACTGAATGTATGGAAAGCGGCAGGGAGGGAGAGATGGGAGAGAGGGGGATTTGAAAAAAAATAAATAGATTTCGTGATTTGGGAAAAAAATAAAACAAAGGGTCCATATTTTATATTTTGTACCAAACTTAATTTTTTTCCATAACTGCAATACAAAGAACGCAATAAATATTGAAACATATGTGATTATTTGTTACAGATATAAAAGGGGAAAATGACACTTTTTCTGGATAAAATCAGTATTCTTGTAGACTTTTTTTGTTTTTTTTTTTTTTTGTTTATTTGTTTATTTAGCACAGCAATATACATTTATATACATAATTTATTAAATTTTGACTGCCCAACTAGGAGTATTATTCCGTTTTAGGACAGTCAAATAATTATGGGTATGAACATGTGGATAAAAAGGGGAAATAAAAAGAAGAGAAAGAATATAAAATAAAATAATTAAAAAAAAGTTTAAAACATAGTACCTAACTGTTATTTGTTTAGCATAGCAAAAGAAAAAAAAAGAGATGAGAAAGAATAAAATAAAAATGAAATAACCAATTAAAACATAAAATAGTCGTGGATTGCTTAGCATAGTTGTTGAAATGGTAATAATAATAAATAAACATTTATTTACAAGCAAATTATTAAAATATAAGGTGGTAACTGGGGTTTGCATTTCATATTATAGTCCTACGAACACATTTTGCATAGTGAGAACTAGAAAGAGAACAGAAACAATAAAGTAAAATAAAGTAAACAATTAATGCTTGATTAATACTGTAGTTTGCTAAGCATAAATATTAAAATAATAATAAAATAATAGGTATATATATATATATATATATACTTATAACTGGTGTTTACATTGCATATTATAAGCCTACATACATATTTTGTATAAATATGAATAAAAAAGAGAAGAGATAGAATAAAATAAAATATGCAATCAACATAAGATTGGCAGCTGTTTTCTAATTTAAAAGTAATAGGTAGGTTCATACAGATAGGTAGATAGGTAGATACACATAATAATATAGATTAGAAGAAAAGGGTATCTTTTACTTAGTTCATTTTTGTTGGAATTTTTGTTGTTGTTTTTGGTTTGTGTTTGATTTTATTTTTTATGTAGTAAAAGTTCACTCTCCTTTCTCCCTAATTGTTGAAACCAAGTAGTGGTCAATTTACGAAGAACACCTGTGCTTTCCTTTTTCCAAGCATCAGGCATGAAGTTGTATAGTTTTGGACCTAAGAAAGTGAAGTGTCTTTGAGCGAGATATGTTTTGGTTGTGAGTGTTACAATTGGATTTCTCGGTGAGTGTCGGGTGTTGTGAGAGTGGTTAATAGATGGGTAGAGGTGGCGTTGTTTATGGGTGTTTAAAATTAATTTTCTCATGTACAGTTGTCTAACACCCAGAACTTCTAAGTCTTCAAATAGTGCATCACTGTGATATCTAAATGGTTTTTTAAGGATTACCCTTAGTTGTGATTTTTGAGCTTTTGCTAGTTTGTCCAAAACAGTTTTTACACATCCACCCCAACCTAAGGATGCATAGTCTAGAAGTGACCCGCACATAGCATCATAAATGAGTTTCAATTCTTTTTTACGTAAGATATTTCTGATTGTCATAAACATGTACTTGAGCTTTCTAACCTTTGTGGTGACTAGGTTCACGTGACCGTCCCATCTAATGTATTTGTCTAATACAACACCAAGGTATTTTATATTGTCCACGCATTCTAATTTATAGCAAGTACAGGTAGTTGAGTCAGTGCATTTATGTAAAAAAATATTATATGCTTCCTTGGGTTGGCCGGCTTCTGTCGCACTAAATCGTATAAATTTTGTTTTTTCCGAATTGAGTGTTAACAGATTACTGTCTAACCAAAGTTTTAGCTCTTTTATTCCATCTTCTGCTTTGCAGTGTACATCGTGCCATGTTCTTCCTTCAAATATTAAGACAGTATCATCTGCAAATGTTATAATGTGATTGGAAAAATTGCTGTTGCATAGATCATTTATATAAATACTGAACAAAATAGGTCCTAAGGTACTTCCTTGGGGTACACCAAATTCTACAAGGGCCGGATCACTAATAGTATCATTAATTTTAACTTTTTGGTAACTGTTAGTTAAGTAACTACCCATCCATTTGTGTAGCTGTCCCTGAATACCTATAGCCTTTAGTTTTTTTAGAAGTATTTTATGCGAGATGGTATCAAAAGCTTTGGCAAGATCTAAGAAGAGAGCATTAGATTTATTTCCCCGGTCAATATTATTGGAAATAATATCCGCCAGTTTAGCAATTGCATTTTCTGTTCCTAGACCGGGTCGAAAGCCAAACTGGTTGTAAGATAAAATTTTATGAGTTTCTAGGCTTGTATTCATAAACTTGATTTTTTTTTTTCATTTTTGTCAGCTAAACGCAGTTTTTAATAACAAACAAATGTTAAAAGATTAAATTATTGTAAAAAAATATTAATTACCATAATTTCTGATTTTCAATGCATTTCAATCATTTTAAAAACAATTTTTTTTTATTACAGTTGTCATTTTCTTTGTAAGACGCAAATTTTGACATATCAGACGTTTCTGAATTCAAAAGTTGAAAAAATTGACACACCCTAATGTATAGTATGTACCTATATGATTGGTACTTCAGAAATAGCCCGCTATATTTGGTCAGACATTTAATTCAGCAATTTCCTATTTACGGACTTGGTTGCAAGCGAAAATCAGTTATAGCGGGCAGCGGGCGAATTTCGGTTGAACGTAAAATATCATTCAGAACACGATAGTAGCTTTTCCCGGAGCGCGGATATATTATTCAAACTTAAAATTTTTTCGGATTATCTATCTCCCACACTGGAATGGTTTTTTCCCCCAATCGAATCAGCATGTGATTTCAAAAATTGAATTTCGAACAACTTCACAAAAAACGCATTCAGAGTAGGTACCCACGTTTCTGATTTTCCAGCAGAGTGCGTCAGCATTTCAGCCAAATACCTACTTTCGACTGTATATGCGAATAATTGCAGAGGAAAATAAGTTTTTTTGGGAAGGAAACCATTCTAGTGTTGCGAGTGCAATAATAATTATTGGACTGATTACAATCTTTTCAAGCTTTGAACACAGCTGCTGTCCTTATTCTGTTGTCCTTTTCAGCACAATGCTGTGCTTGTTTTACCTGTATTTTATTCGTTCTTGAGTTCAAAAGCTGGCTGTGGAACGATTTGCCGGCTTCTGTGTTTTCTCTCCCCTTCAACATGGGTCTCTTCAGATATCCTTCCTCTCCTCAAAAAACACCTCCACACAACATGCCCAAAAATGACAAAGGCCCTGAGGGAGATTATTTTCCTCAGGGCCTCCTGTGTAGAATTAATATAGAATAAATTATCTCCTACAACCACCACAGTAAACGGAAAATGTTGCTTGTCGTGATGGAAGACTTAGCCAGAGGAATCCAATATTGTGGATTTCAGCGAATAAATATTTGTGGATATTTGTTTATATTTGTAGGTATTTGAAAATATTTGTAGTGATTTGTGGATTTTGTGGATATTTTGAAACATGCTGAATGGAAGCAATATATATTATTGTTTTAGTACGGCTTAATTTGACACACCCATTTGTTTGTCGTTTAGACTTGATTACACAATGTCAGATTGATTAATTTATGCAATAAACTCATATTTTGAATGGATATATTTGATCGAATTAGTTTACTAATACATCCCTATTACAAAATGTACGAATATAAGAAGTGTTGCAACGTACAAGCATACTGCGCCTTCTGTGTGGGTATTGGCTATAGGTAATAGGGTCGATGTATCCCTGGCTCGGTACGTTGAGTTATAATAGTACATTCCCGGAAACCGATTCTATTTGAGGGAAAATCTATCCAGGTCAAAGGTTGACTTCTATTTTTAATATTTTACCCATCAATAATTTAGTACGTGGATCGGCTATTTAGGTTTTAACTTGACGTGGTAATGAGTTGTCTCCGATTTAATATTACTTATTACGTAATCAATTTGGGAGTCGGGTAGGTGTGTGTATTATTTTACATTTATTGGATAATCAACACCTTTGTCATAGGTCAATCCGAATGGTTTCCTACGTTTTGTGACTTAGCAGGGGTGCCCGGGTTCATGGAGGAGTTTTGGCAGTAGATGCACCTGCCCAGCAGCTGCGTCGCAGGCCGGATCGGGAGAGACTGGTTGAGAGAGACCTATTGATCTCTCCAGCAGGACTCTCTCGGAACATTACCGTGCTGGGTGGTATGGGATCATACGTCCCTCACTCCGGAGACAACGTCTCCCATATTCCTACCCACCCCTCTAGTGTTGGGTAGGACACGACACGTTGAGGTGTCCCAGCTCAATTGAGACTAGGGGTGAGAGGGGGAGAGGGGGTGGGGTATTGGCTAGAGAATTTCATAGAACGTGTTTTTTTTACATTAGCTCCACACAGGAGGCCCAGAAAAAAATAATACCCCTCAGAGCCTTTGTCATCTTTGGGGATGATGTGGACGTATTAATCCATCCCTCCAGCGGTGCAAGGCGATATTCCGAGAGAGTAAGGCTGTAGAAATCAAAGGGACTCCCTCAACCACTCTCTCCAGATCCGGCCTGCCATACAGCTGGTGGGCAGATGCATCCGCCGCCAAGACCTGGACAAACCTCACCCTATGAACCCAGTCACCCTTGCTAAGTCACCAAGCGAACCACTCGGGGTGACCTATGGCAGGGGTGTTGGTTATCCAATAAATGGGTCCCGGGGCGGCGGTACCCATACCCGCCTCTAAAGTTGAAAAATTTCTTTCAAAACACCGATTTCATATTATTAAATAATTAATTTGGGAGTTGGATATGGGTATTATTTTAACGATTTATTGGATAACCAAGACCCCTCACATATATAGGTCACCCTGAGTGGTTCCCTACGTTTGGTGACTTAGCAGGGGTGCCGGGTTCTTGGGGGGGGTTGCCCGGATCTTGGTAGGTGATGCATCTGCCCACCAGCTGCGTGGCAGGCCGGATCGGGAGAGACTGTTTGAGGGGGACCTATTAACCTCTCCAGCGGGACTATCGACGGATGTATGAGGTATGGACACCTATCCACTACTTATAACCTTCCTAGAACTTCCTCCTCACAGGATCCTCCACACAGGATCCTCCAAACAGGATCCTCCACACAGGATAATCCACACAGGTTCCTCCACACATATGTCATAGATGTCCTGAAGGAAATAATTTTTTACATGACGTCCTGTGTGTAGCTAATTTTAAAAAATATGTAAAAATCTCGACTTTTTGGCGAAAATGTGTTATAAACTTGACTTATATTTTTTTTGTGTAAAAATGTAAAAACATGGCATCCGTTACTCTTTATTCAAAATATATTTACATATCTATTTCAAAACTTTAAAATGATTTTTTTGAGAGATTTGAATATCAATTTGGTTTCTTCTTCTTCAAAAGCCCTATGAGGTCCAGCTTTGAACACAGTTCTCCTTAAATTTTCGAACTAGTTTTCGGTATCAGCGTCTAACTATCGTTTAAGAAGAAGAAAACACTAATAATCTAAACGAAAATACGAAAGAGAACAAGACACGGAGAGATAAAAAGATAACTGGGACAAATATGGGAGCAGACATGTATTATAAATTCAATTTTTCAAAATCAATTATTCGAAATCAATTGCTCGAATTTCAGTTTTTCGGAAGACTAATTTTTCGAACAATTGGCCGAAACACATATTTTTAGAATTTGTTAATCAACTTTAAAAATATGTATTTTGCTTATGACTAATGAGATACTGCTAGTTAGGTTAGGTTAGGTTACCGATAGGCGGAAAGCTGTTACCGATAGTTTGAAGTTATATTTTAATGCTAAACGTGTAGTGTTAATATTAATTTATTCTTATGTGCCGAAAGATGTAGGTACTTGTTGTTATTTTTTAAGCATCATTGACTACAAGAAGTCACTGTTAGCTTGTTGCACCCGCGATACAAAAGATATAAAATTTTGTGTTTTTCACATAAATAAAATGCTAACGTTTTGAAACTTTGTAAAAGTAAGAAGAAATTGCAGGCAAACTAGAATAAAACGTTTTTAAGGGTATAATGTTAGCTGAATTAAAATAAACGTTGACTCAAATTGGTTGCACCCGCGATTCTAACAATACTATCGAGGATGCAACTCTTTGGCAACTACCCCTATTGTGTGATTTATCATATATTTTATTGTTTTTTATGCCTTCAATAATAATATTTGCTGTGTATTACTAGTGATTTTATTTAATAGGTGTGTTTATATTATATTCAGCATTTTTTATAGAAATTCTATGATTTGGCACGCAGTCTCTCTGAAACATCTTCTTTATATTAAAAAAAAAAAACAGTTAAAAAAGATGGTTACGTTGGATGATAAATGGGAAGGGCTGAAAAATAAATCAGGCATTCAATCAAAACATTTCTTTCAATCTGAAGACGGCGATAGCATTTCCGTGGCGCGAACCTCGCTGTCTCGTCTCAAATGCACTTGGTTTTGAAATCGCCGAAAACCACCACTGAAACAGAAAGTGATTAGGATGATAACAATCTGGAACCTCTTACAAATTACAAAATATAAAAAAGGAATTCTACAAAATAAGAAAAAAAAAACAATCTTTTTGTTTTTGAAAAGGATTGATGAATGTAATATGTTCATAGAATTTTCGGCGAATTTTGACGAAATCGAAAAGAAATAATTAACATAAATTACCACGAAGTGTACTGATTAGTAATAAGCATTGTTGGATTTCTTATTTCGTTCCTCTATCAGGGTTTATTGATGTTTGTGTACACTTAAGCTAGACGAGTTAAAGCTGTAAAGCTGTAGCTGTACAGTTATAAATAAAATTTTACAGCTAAAAATTCATTTTTCTGTTTCTTTGTCCAAAGATAGTATCACAGTTACATATATTTAGCTTATCTTTTTGCTTTGCTCTGGTTTTATAATTATGTGGGGTATAAATATTTGGTTATTTGTTTCTCTTTTGCTTTTCTTTTTTCTCAAGATGAGAAAAACTGTTTTTGTGTTAATCTTTTACACTTTTATGTAAATGGCAAACACATATTTGTCTATAATAGGTATCTAAGTATTTTTAAGAAAATACAATTTAAATACAGGAGGTCCTTAGGAAAAAAAATCTCTCAGTGGCTATATCAATGTGTCCAGGAGTGAAGGACGGTATGAATCTATCTACGGTGCAAGACGACGGGTCAAGAGAGCCCGATTGGAGAGGTTTAGGTTAGGTCTCCCTCAACCAGTCTCTTCCGACCCAACCCGACATGCAGTGGGTGGGAAAACGCATTCGCCGCCAAGACCTAGATAAACCTCACCCCGTGAACCCGGACACCCCTGCTAAATCATTAAACTTTGCGAACCATTTGGGGTGTCCTATGGCAGGGGTGTTGGTTATCCAAAAAATGGTTCCCGGAGCGGCAGTACCCCTAGTCGCGTCCCAAATTTGAAATATGCCCACATGCTTGTGATTTAAAAACGAAAAATACCTAAAAAAATTATATTTCAATATTGTGTAAATCCACGCTATCCACTTTCAATCAACTACTAATCCAGAACAGTAATCCATTTTATAACCAAGTTTAAAACCCTTTAAAATATCCTCTTTAGTAAGTCCAAAGCCCGCTTCCGCTGTTAAATCCTTTATTGGGTCACTAAATTCCGGCATATATAACAGTGACATCAAATCAGAGAGCTTGCAATAAAAACTGTTACGTGAATCTGTCGGCCTAAAGCGGCATCTTTCGGATTACCAAACTTGGCTTTAAGGCTTTATTTTATGCTTCGCTACATGGATGACATCGCTTTATCTGTATGTCGGTTTTACAAAATGTCTGCTTTTAAAAAATTACAAATATACTGATCGTCTGCAAAATTTTATCAGCATCCCCATTTTGGGTTGTAAGGCTGAAGTTGAAGACGGAACTTACAATGGAGGCTATTAAAATCTAGGCTAACGCCATTTGAAGACAACGTTACGATATTGTATGGTGGTCGTCTTTCAGAGGGTTACTTATGGCTGGTTTACATAGTGCGAGCTGCTGCTTAGCCAGTAGACAGCTACTCGGCTTGTCTACTCGTACGCCTGTAGCTAGGCTCGCCTTAGCTGTCCACACGACACGTAGAAGCTGCTGCCCAGTCTTGCGAGTTTTCTCGATGTCGAGTGAACGTGGTTTAAATACAAAAACTGTGATAAGGTCCTTGACAACAATATTATGTCAAGAATTGGAAAATGCCCATGAAAACCTTAAAAAAAACAGCGAAAGAAAAGGGTTTGGATTAGAGACTGGATGGCTAGAAGATCTTTAGGAGCAACACTTACCATTTTCAAGGAGCTTTATCATGAAGACCCCCGAGAATATAAAGCAGTGATTAATAGAATATAAAGCAGTGCGCTAGTAAGCGCAGCACATAAAAACACAGGTTCCGCTCACAACTGCCCGGCTGGCACTGGCGACCTGGCGAGCTACTGCCGAACGCGTCCAAACGATGCAAGTGATTACCGAGCTGCTGCCGGGCGAGCATGCGAGTGAAAACAAAAAATGTTGAAGTAACTCGTATCCTAGCTACTGTCCAACTCGCACGTACGAGTTATTCGTAAGTTACGTCCAAACAGTGCGAGTTACTGCAGTGCAGTTACTCGGCAGGCTGACTCGCACGCTAGATCGCACTGTGTAAATCAGCCATTACTGAGAGAATCCCTAACTTACACTCTGTTTTATATCTGACGTCTCACAAGCCAGTTATAAAATAAAGTGACTGTGTAATGACCTAAAGACTAATGATTTAAGAAATAAACGTAAAGTAATGAATATTATTTAATTTTTATTGTTGCAATATAAATGATATTAATTATTTTTATGCACATTGGTATATTTTATAAAATATTATATTTAAGGTCATCATTGGACACGTACGTCTTATCAGAAGAGGAGTTCTTGTGCCTGATAAGGAAGACACGATTCTTACTTAGGTTGTCCGTTTTTTATAAATTGTAAATTTTTTAATATAATTTTTTTTTTGGATATATTGTTTAATTTTTTCTAATTGGTTGATAATACAGCGCATTCAGAGGGGAGATTATTGAAGTGAGAACTTCTTTAGCACCGTTGTGATTTGAAATTCGATGAAACGAAAAATAGCGACAACAAAAACAACAAACACATAGTTACATATATAGGATTTAGCCTGTGAGAGAATGAGATAGTATAATCGGTCTCCTCTTTGTGCGGTGTTTTGAAGACTATCGGTCTGCTCTTTGTTCGGTGCTTTGTATCCTCCCCACTCTTGTACACTTTAGTTTTCTGAAGGTTTCACTTCTACCGCGTGTAAATTGCACACTCTGTATTTTGTAGTTTTTTTATGGCTTGGTACATATACTCGTTTTGAATTTGTGTTATTTTAAAATTGGGAGTAATAATTGATTTCTATTTCTCATTTATTTGTTAAAATCTTGATATTCTTTGTTACTTTTTATAACAGCTTGCTATATAAGCTATATATATATTTTTCAAATCACTTAGGGCAGAAATTAGTCATGAATCCTGGACTTCAACACTAAAAGAAAAAGACCCGAACAAAGCTCTAAATGCTTTCCTAATAACTATGGAAAAGTACACTAACAAGCACACTACAATAAAAACACATAAAAACAAAGCTCACAAAACATTGCTAATTAAACCATGGATCACTGCAGGGCTAGTAAAGAGTATTCACAAACGAAACGCAATGCACTTGAGAGTACATAAAAACCCACATGACGGTAAACTTAATCATGACTACTTATTATATAGAAATCTATGTAACAAATTAATTAAGCAGGCCAAATACAAATTTTATAGGAACGCAATTGAAAATGCCAGAACGGATCCAAAAAAAACTTGGAAAGTCATTAATGAAGCAGCATATTTAAAACCCAAGAAGAATAATAATATCAAGAAACTGTCAATTAATGGAGAAATCCTTGAAACTAAGAACGAACCATTTAAACTAGCTAATTATATCAATTCTCATTTTTCCAACGTAGGCCTAAATCTAGCAAGCAAAATCCTCAACAATCACCACACTGCAAAAAAACTTTCATCTAAACACAGCCCTACCAAGCAACCATTACACTCTTTTAATATATATAAACTCAATAAAACAGAAATTTCCGACTTTATTTTATCTCTCAAACCACATTGCGCTCCGGGCCCGGACAAAATCTCAAACCAAATTCTGATTAATCTGCGAGAATTTATTGTTATACCTCTTCTACACATTTTCAATCAAAGCTTTAGCCAAGGGATTTTCCCGGATAAACTAAAAATTGCCATTATAACTCCAATTCACAAGTCAGGGGACAAATCTCTCATATCTAACTACAGACCTATCTCACTATTAAATTCTTTATCGAAAGTTTTGGAAAAAGCAATGAAAAAAAGGCTAATATCCTACCTCGATAAACACAACTTACTCTCAGATTGTCAATTCGGTTTTCGAGCTTAAATGAGCCCAGAACAGGCTATATCCGAATTAACTGATTACATTGTCAAAAATACAGATGTAGGATCCAAAGTCATCGGAGTTTTTCTAGATCTGGCTAAGGCTTTTGATACTATCTCTCATGACATTCTGTACGAAAAACTTAAAAATAATGGTATCAACGGTCCGCCGCTCGAATGGTTTATTAGCTATACTAAAAATAGGAAACAAATAGTTGAACTTAATAAATGCTACAGTGATCCGGAAGGAATCAAGTATGGCGTCCCTCAAGGTAGTGTACTTGGTCCCCTTCTATTTCTCATTTATATAAATGAACTTACCGATATTAAAATGGCATCTATCGACTACAAGGTAATCAGTTACGCAGATGACACGGTAATTCTATTCAAAGCACCGAGTTGGGAAAAGGCCTTCAAAAGTGCGGAAACTGGTATGTTAGAAATAAAAAATTGGCTGGACGAAAATCTTCTTACCTTAAACATCTCCAAAACAAAATACTTAACATTCAGCAAAACCACTACCGGGCAACCAAAAATCACTCCGCCTTTATACCTACACCCTGATATTACCTCAAATCCCTCAAACCACAACTGCGAAAAAATAGAACATACTGATAATATCAAGTATCTAGGCTTAACAGTGGATTGTAAATTAAACTGGGAACTTCATATTAACTTACTAACTAAAAAAATCCGTAAACTAACATTTATTTTCAAAACTATTAGAAACATTATGCCACTAAAACAATTAAAAAATGTTTACTACGCTCTTTGTCAAAGCCTCCTAACTTATGGAATTTCTGCTTGGGGGGGAGCTGCCGACAAGTACATTAAACCGCTTAACACAATTCATAAAACATTAATTAGGATCATGTTCAAAAAACCTTATCTTCACCCGACGGAAAACATACTTATTACTAATAACATACTAGATATCAGGAAGCTGTTCATTAAAAAGATCATACAAATAAACTGCGTAAATTCCTCTCCATGCCACATAACTCACCCGAAAAACACAAGAGCTAAATCGTGTAACCTACTTCTAGTGCCTAAAACTAAATCAACTTTTGCCCAAAAACACGAATCTTACCTCGCACCTCACATTTTCAACACCTTCCTAAAAGAAACCACCTACTGTACCACAAAAAACAACCTAAACTGGTTATACAAACATTTCAATACATGGTTACTACACAAAAAAAGGGCAAGCATCACCAAGTTATTAGTAATCTCATCTTAGTCTTTAATCCTCACTCTTTATTTACTTATATGTGTTGGTTACTTATAGAAATTTTATCTTAATTATTAATACTGCTTTTGTATTACGAATGCTTTTATTATTAATACTGCTTTTGTTTTGCGATAGTTTATATTATTATTACCTCATATGTATATTATTTTGTTGAAATCTTATAGTTCTAGATTTAGACGCTAGCATTACTATGTGTACTTGATGAATTTTTGGTTTTATGGAAATTTGTCAATTCCTTGATAACTGTATTTCAACTCCCAATAATTCTTATTTGATTATATGTATTTAGGTTTTAATTTGTATCTATGAGTTTGATTATGTACACGTATGCGAATACCTGTGTGTAAGTATGTGCGCATATGCGTGTATGTGTGTATGAACATAATTGTGTATATGCATGTATATATATGTAAATGTACATGTGTCTAAGTTTATGTATATATATATATATATGTACCCGCCTCGGAACAGACTTAGTCTAGTGAGGCGGGCTACTAACTTGTGTGTATATGATTATTATTACAATAAACGACCGGGTTGCCGGCAAAAAAAAAAAAAAAAAAAATATAAGCTTGCTTAAATATCTCATCGACATTTGATACTGGAAACAATTTAAAATGCTTCTTGTGCTCCCATGATATTACAGCGCTTCAACGATGTTGGCCAAATGGCGCATCTGCAGATTCGCATTCCTCTCGAGGCACGGGTCGCAGGTCTCAAGGAAAATCTCAACAAATTCTAACAACTTCACAGTTTGAGCGTCATTTAGCAGTAATGGATCTATTAACGAAGAATGGCAGCGCTTGCATGAAATTTACGACCGTAGAACACGAAACACGAACGAAGGTTATTACTTTTAATACTAACACATACCCGTAAAAATCACGGAACAGCCTGAGCTCATGAAAAATCAGTTCCAATTTTAAAAATGACAAGGGAAATAATTTTCTGTTAAAACTTATATTTTAAGTAGACACTTTATAGCTTGCCGGATTTCTTCACACATGCAATTCTAATTTTGAAAATGACATTGAAATTTAAAGTAAATTTAAGTTATTCGAGTTACTGAAATTAATATTTTTAAGGAACTGTTTTTTTTAAAATTCCTTCTCATTTATTGCATTTCTATTAATAGTGAAAGATTTTTATTGCACAAACGATCAGACACGAAGTAAAAAACGTATGCAAACCTCAATAATTATTTTTAAAAACTCGGTGTAAAATGATATACCTACAGAAATTATTGTGCTGTATTTTATATAATTTTTATTTTAAGTGGTCTAATATAAAAGTAGGTGCAAATTGAAATACGTACATATAAAAAGATATTTTATTTAATTTATCGGGGGGCTAGAATTTCAATAATCCATGCGCTTGATAGCTGCAAGACGAGTTGTTATCTAGCCTCCTAAGTTAAGTAAATTCTAATGTAAAATCCATGCTAATTTGTACAGCGCTCTTGAGGCCTTTTTTTCGCAAAAACAGCGCTATATAAGTTGTCCAAATTTATTATTATTTATTATTATAAAAATAAGTGCATTTTTACGTGTTAACTTATACTTCTAATACTTATTAGTCTTATTACATACACAGTTTTTACTTTCACTAGGAACTATTTATTTTAGTCCCAGTGAGATATCGTACGTGACGTCATCGTTCTAGTCAAAGACGTTGCATACTTTAGACGCGGGGTAGAAATCTGAAAGTGGGAAGCCAAACGCAAGACAATTGCACTGGTCTCGATTTCTAGTACTTTATTACTAAACTGTCACACGTCAAGTAAGGTCATGTCTTACATTTAAAAAAAAAATGCATTTAAAAAGCGCCAAAATGCCCTCCTGTATGATGAGAAAATGTTTCCATTACACGGCAAACATTAGTAAAAGTGAAGAAATAACATTTAATTTATATGTACACACAAATTACTTATTATTATCGATTATTATAAGCAATACAATTAATTTTCATGTTCCCCGTACGACAATTTTGTACGTAATTAGAGAAAAAACACACATTCTATAATTGTCTTATGGTACGGTCACACTGAAGTCAACTTCCTACTTCAAACTTTCGGACGATTGCGTAGAAGGGTAGTTCATGCGTTGGAAGTTCGAGTTGGAAGTTTGTCTTCAGTGTGAAAGTAGCATAACTTTTTAATATATGAATAACTTTTGAATTAAGAAATTACTGAAAACCGCTGAAAACAAAAGAGTGTTGCTTACTTGCCACATTATTTTGCGAGCATGTGAGACTATGGCGAGTCTATTTATATAACGTCATTGGTTCTAGTATCTTCTGTGTTTTTTGTTTTCAAACAAGACGCGTGAGAAGGGGGTGGACGAACGTAGATGACGCCCGTAAGAGCTCTCGCTGGAATATGTAGGTGCATCATTTGGATTCCTTTATACAATAAACAATTGTTTCAAAATGTGTTTTTGTTTTGTTCATATATATAGTCTGATGTTTTTTCAGTCTTGTATGGTTTATATGAAAGTCTTTATTGAATTGTAGTTTGTCTCTAAAATAAGTTGATAGTAATTTGTTAAAAAGTTTGTGTCTGGAAAATTCTCTGTAAAACACTAATAATATCTAATTTCACGCATTTTCTGTATTGGTTTGTATTTTACATAGCTCTATTCTGGATTATTTTGTGTTTTTTTAAGCTACCTACATTACTGAGATAGAGAATATTATGGCTAATACTAATACAATATGGCTTCCGTGGAGAATGTCACTTAAAATACTCGTACATCATAATGTACAATATATCGCCTTGTTAAGAGGTTTTTCGTTTTTCAGTATACTCATTTGGTATCGGTTTCGAGTGAACCGAGTTAGGTACGCATGTCATATAATAACCGTTTCAGTGTTATTTCTTCCATTGATCTGAAGTTTGAGAAGTCCGTGCGATATCGAAAATTGATAATGCATGCCTTTCTGCAACACTTACCTTGACATGGCATTTCCACAGCGACATTTGCCGTGTGCGAAAGCGGAACGAAGGCGTCAATCACGGCGTGACATTTTATCGCTAAATTTACGAGCGTTTGGAGTCGTTGCTGTTTACAACTACTGCAATGAAATTCCACGGTTGGTGTCCTCGGCAATGAAGTATTCTAGAGCTTTTCTCGACCATCTGGTTTCATCCAGCAAATATCCAGGGATATAAGATTGATACAGATCAATCATACTTAAACTGTTTTTTGTGAGCGTCCAATTGAAAATTGTAAAGCGTAATTATTTATGTATTATTCTGACAATCTCAAAAGAATTTACAAGACTTCAATAAGTTTTATGCATTTAAAAACGAAACGAAAGTCCCCAGGCCTTAAACAGAAATTATTTAAATGGTAGGTATGTAAACAGTAATTTTTTTGTTACATATTTGTTTTTGGGGTGTTATGCCGTGTTGCGCTACCTCCTCCTTTAGTCAACGATTTGGACAGCGTTACAGTGTCCGAAACCTTGGCTAAAGGAGGAGGTAGCGCAACACGGCATAACACCCCAAAAACAAATAACAAAAATACTTTTGGCCGTGAAAATCTAAAATCATATCAGAAATTATTTTGTTGTTATTTATTTTTGAAGTGTTTTGCCGTAAGGGCAGTTGCCAGATGCCCTGATGATGGACACTGTCAGAAACGTTGGTTAAAGGAGGAGACAGCGCAACACGTCATAACACCTTAAAAATAAATAACGAAAATTATTTTGGCCGTGAAAATGTAAAAAAAAATAATTTTTCCTTTTATTTGAAGCAAAATTTCTTCAAGAAGTATAAAAAAATTCTGCTTTAAGGGGAGAGATAAGGGGTGGGAGTGGGTTTTTCGAAATCTCATGTAAAAAGTGACTGAGTGACTTTCCTCTTATTTTGAAGTCAAGTGCGAATTTCAACATTCTAGGAATAAAATCGTGTTTTTGTACAAAAAAAATCAAACAAACACCAATCTAACTACGAGAATTAATTAGATATTTCCTTGTACGCTTCTTGACGACATTAAAATATTTACAGATGGATTTTGACATGCGTGTGCATATTTTTGTTACACATACTGATAAATGCTTTTGTTGAGGATCCACGGTTCCCCAGAATCTACGAATAGCCCCAAGGCATCTTCATCTCTTCTATTTCGATGGCCTCGGTACCTAAATTGGAAGCCCTCTCTTCTTAAACATCCCCTGCGTTTGATTTCCCCTGCCTTTGTTGCGAACAACAGGACGTCTCCCTGCTTAAAATCTCGCTGGAGTTTTTGCACGGATGTCGTTCTTCTTGTTATTTTCAAAGGAATATAATATTTCTGTTTTTTTTTTATTATTTTTCAAATATTCACAAACCTCGTAGAGAGCTTTGGCAACATTTAGCAAAGGGTTTTTCGTGATACCTTTGTGCACCATCAGGCATACTGGCGTCTCAAGTTTCACAAGGTTTCCCAAGACCATTGTACTCATACATAATAATCTTGAAACACGAAGACATCCACAAATATATTCAAATAATATTTTAATAATTTTAAAGAACTTTGAAGCACCAATTTAATTAAATGCTACCTTAAATAACTTTAAACTACTTTCGTGATAAAAATGACCTAAAAGGTACCAATATCAGAATACAAAGTATACTGAAAAATTAGAATGACATTAGTCCAAGTAATAAAATACGCAAAAATATTTTTGCGTAAATTAAAAAAAAAATTCACGAAAAGACTTCATTCAAGACAAAAATTGGAACTTCGAACAATGTTTTTTTTTTTTTTTTTACTTCCACCATCATGTAGAATCCCTTCCCGAAGTTTGTGCACCTTACCCCTGGACATCTTGTATATATTTAACGTGTATACAGCACAAGAGTCACAACTGCTCCCGTCTGGAGCCAGTGACTCTATGGCATCCTCAATTTGGATATACATATATTTTTTACATGAGTTCCACACAGGAGGCCCCGAGGATAACAATTTCCCTCAGGACCTATGTCACCTTTGGGGATGCGGTGTGGAAGGTTTTTTAAGGAAAGGAAGGAAAAGAGAGTTCTGAGAAGGAAAAGGGTTTAAGGGGTGGGTAGGAATGGAAGGTGGGAAGGAATAGGGTGGGTGGGTGGGGTTCAGTGTGTCCTGGTCATCCGCCTCCAAGACCTAGACAAACCTCACCCCATGAACCCGGGCACCCCTGTTAAATCAGCAAACATAGCTAACCACTTTGAGTGACCTATATGAGGTGTTGGTTATCCAATAAAGGTACCTTCAGACTCACAACATACCCCAATGGGAGATGCCATAGTCTCACTGGTTTCAGACGGGAGCAGTTGGGACTCTTGTGCGGTATTTATATAAGAAATTTTGAACAGTGAGCAAAAAAAAATTTCGAGGTGAATTTCCCTAGATTTCGGTGGTACCTTGGCAAATAAAAACCCGTGGGGGGGGGGGGAGTTGTCGGACTTTGAAACAATGTAAGAAGTCAAATTATTCAAATAATCACATTTACGCAAGTACGTAGTTACCTGATATGTAACACTAATACGCGAAATGGCTCGAAAACAGTGAGCGCGTGCACGAAACGGCAACATTGCACAAACTAAGTAGGAATGCTACGCAACATCGATTGCGTCAAATCTGACAGTTGAAGTTGTTAATGGGGAGAAAAATTAATCAGAAAAAATACCGAACCGCCCATACTTCGGTATTTTTGTCATACCGAACACCGAACACGGTGCTAAAATACCGAACGGTTCGTTAGAATATCCAACACCTGGCAACCCTGATTGCTAGTCGAGAGCCTAACTCATCGACCACGGAGGCCGTCACAAATTCGTCATTAATAGCACTGAAGTATTTATCAAACACTTTATTTCTTTGCATGTATCGCGCAAGCCAACATTGAAGCAATATCTACAACTTTATTGTGACCACTCCAACACAGGATCAACACAGAATCAACACAGAATTATTGTAAGGATGGATGTTGTTGATATATTTAACAGGTCTTAGTAGACTTTATATCGGAAAGCAGAACAACAAATCTTATTAAACAATCTGCCTTGCTCTGCCCCGACTTATTTCATTCATTTATTATTTTTTAAGAGTATTCCCAATCTAGTATTTTTCCATCTTGGGTAGTGAAGTATTTTGTTTTTGTGATGATATGAAATATACAAAACTTGTGAAAACCAAGCTGGGTTTAAAATTCTAAATAAATTAATTTTACCAAACAGTTGCTTTGCCTTGGGACTGACTGACTGGTCATAGAGGCTATTGAGGCAACAGGGGAATGACTAGGGGTAATGAATACGCCGTAAGCAAAGCGGAAAGGATCACGGAATTGCTTTGTGGAAATGTCTGATTAAAAGCGCTCACTATTGTTTGGTCATGAACCAGGCCATTCGAACACAATATTCTTACTTCACCTAGTTTAAATTGAATTTGTCTATAGTAGCATTGCGGTAAAATATTACTTAATATTATCATTGTGTCCACAGTCATTTTAATTATTATTATACTATCTGATTCCCGATATGCGTTGCAATGCCATAATCAAAGAAATAAATTGTTTCTCCCTTCATGTCCTTTCCCGTGCGTCCCTGTTCCCCTCCCTGTTCCCCTTCCCTTCCCGCGTTCCCCTTCCACCTTCCCCGCCTACTCTCTCCCCTCTCCCGCTCCCTCATACCACCAAATCCCCTCCTGCGTTCCATATATTCAGTCCTAGTACATTCAGTTTTCAAACGGCTCGCATGCCACCTATTACAATTTTTTTATTAAAATTTTCATTTTTCATATATTACAAATGTTCATTTTTGTATATTACAAGATCAATCAATCAAAATGTTGGTACCCAAAATAGGTACCTATTTGGTTGTAGGCCGTTTGTCACCCGGTGGCCACGATAGAATTATAAAAAGGAAAAAAATGATATGCGATTTTGACCCTTATGTATAAAGAAACTGTATCAAGAATAAGGTCAGAATCGCTTGCGCCAATAGTATTCCCGATACCGCTAAAAGTTTCATTCACCTGGCAGCACCAGAGTATTTTAAAATGGATTATCTGTGGAGTTTGTCATTTTTTACCGCGAAATCAACTGTCTAAGTCAGTCAATGGTCGGTCTCAAAAACTTCCTTCAATTCATCATTCACAATAAACACAAGTAATGTTGTTTCATCGCTAGTTTTGTTCAAAGAATGTGTTTCGCTAAATAAAATAAACGATAGTTCAAAATAAATGCGCAAAATATTACTTCAAAAGTATTCTTTCCAGAATTCATACGATGTGTGGTCAAAAAATCCTGGCCCACAATGGGTTAAAATATCTATAATTTTAAATATCCATAGACAATTCTTTTGTTACAAAAAAAAACAGCTGCATGCTAAATTCACATTCACCAAACGCGCGAACTGTTAAACGTGCGAAGTTAAAGTAGTCGTTAAGATTTCTGAATTATCCAATTTTCAGCGATATTTTTTTAAATTTTCTTTCCGTAAGAACCTCTTACAAAGTATTAGAAAAAAAGATGAATTAAATAGGAATAGTCGTTCTGAAGTTATGGCTTGACTAAGGGACACAGAGATTCATGTTTATATATATATATATAGATTATTAAAAATTATTAGGTTTTGTGTTTTTTTCTCTCGGGGAGAGACGGAAGTTCCTGTCTTTGTAAGCGGAAACCCTTCTGCCTCTGCTAATTCTGCTAGGGTGTTAATTGCGGCCCATTGCTGGCCATGTATAATAATATATGGACCAATGTTAATTTATTGCACTAACTTTTAAAGAAGACTTTTTTGACGAAACTTTACACGTTATTTTGAATATGCCAGTAGTTTAGCAGCCGAGATTTATTTATTAAAAAATAATAATTGAGATTTATTTGTTTAGTTACGACCTTTGGGTTTTTACATTTAGCTCCACACAAGAGACCCTGAGGAAAATAATTCTCTATAAGACCTATGTCATCTTTGGGGTTACTGTGTTCTTCTTTCTCCCAAAAACTTTATAGTAAAACTTTATCTGTGAAAAGTTCTATTCAAATTCTGTTGTTATATCATCATGGGCCAGTTGTTTCACAAAACTGAAATATTAACAGAACTTTCCCGGAAGCTGAAATTTAACTTTAAAATTTGATGAATTATTTAAATTCTGTGAAACAACTGACAATGAATTTTTTTTTCTTGAGCTGCACACGGGAGGCCCTGAGGAAAATAATTTGCCTCAGGGCCTATGTCATCTTTGGGGATGCTGTGTGGAGGGTTTCTTTTAAGGAAAGGGATGAGAGGAGTGTTCTGGGGAGGAAAAGGGTTTAAGGGGTGGGTAGGAATCTGGGGTTTAGTGTGTCCTGGTCATCCGCCTCCAAGACCTAGACAAACCCCACCCCATGAACCCGGGCACCCCTGCTAAATCACCAAACATAGCGAACCACTTGGCGTGACCTATGGCAGAGGTGATGGTCATCTAATAAAGGTTACCGGGGCGGCGGTACCCATGCCCGCCTCCCAAATAATATCTGACAGGTATCATATCATGTTTTATTCTATGAAAGTAAAAAAATTACAATTAAGTTCTCTATGGCTCATCGCTATTTAAAAGTATTTTCGCTCACCTAAAAATCCAGATGAAAAATTTTCGTCAGAATTCCCGATTTACGATCAGAAACAAAGTTTTTTTTGCTGTTCTATTAAATTGAGAATCGCGATCAAAAATACTATTACAGATATTTTAGCTACATAAGATTAATTACACATCATCACATATAAATGCCGGTGAACATACATCATATTTAGTTACTCGGGAATACATAATTTCCGTTTCATATCTCAACCAATAGGAGAATTTAAAAGTGACATCATTATCAAAGCGACCGATGAGCGCAGTTGATGCGTCGCAGGTGCACTAATCGTCATTTCCGTTTCTTCCGAAATCCAAATCACAGCCGTGCTATATGTAGAAGTTTCACTTCAAAAAATCTTCTTTATTTCGCCTCAGTCAGCGTTACATATTTATTATATCAGTGTTCTGGTTTCTATTAGTAACGGATTTCATGTATATTTAAATAAGAAAAAAGTCAATCATTCGGGCATGTGCCTAGCATGGTGGTCGAAAAATCCGCAATTCATGTAATAAACAATTCAATGAATAAAGAAAACTTAAAAAAAATTATAATTCACAGTTACATTAAAATAGCATTTACATCTAGATTTTTTTATCAATATCGCAGTATGTCAAAATGGCCAAAGTAGAGCGGGCGTGCAATTTTCCCGTGGTCTCTGTTACATTTTCACGTACCTATTACCTTACGCGGAAATGTAATCAGAGAGATCGATGGGTTCTTTGTTGAACATTGTCAGGAACCTAGTTGTCAAGTCGCATGTCAGATTCAGACAAACTTCTCTATTTAAAAATGCTGATGGATGTAACCTACATTTCCCTGAAGAGATTTGAAGTCCGTGACGCCCGAAGATTCAGGGTTCAATCTTTTTTTCCAGTCTCGTAAAATTACATATATTTTTATTTTTGTTGATTAGGTAAGCATTTGAATTATTTTTTCACTTTTAAAATTAATTTAAACTATCACGGCCAAAAATATTAACGTGACATATTTTTGAGTTATTATGCCATTAACCCCATAAAAGCTTAAACTAGCTGGTTCCCGGTATCAAAGAAATTCATTGTTTCTCCCCGAATCACCTTTCCCGTGCGTCCCCCTTCCCCTCCTTCCTAGCTATAACAATTATTATAATGGGTCGTCCATTAATCACGTGATGTTTTTTAGCAACTTTTTTACCCCTCCCCCCTGGTGATATGTGGTGAGGTTTTAGACTAAACCCCCTCCCCCCCAAAGTCACGTGCATTCTTTTTAGAACAAAATATTTTGAAATTTTCAGAATATTATCACGAAAAACAAATACACGTAATATCTCATTATACCCCCCCCCCCCCCTCGTGATATTTCGTGTTTTGTCCGAATCCCCCCCCCCCCCCGCCCTTTCGAGCCTCACGTGATTAATGGATGACCCCTAAGTAATAATTACCAGCCTGAAACACTCATTTACATTGAAAAAATCTTCCGAGAAAAGATACATGCCGCCGACGGGACTTCTGATCTGTCCGTGTTCTTCATAAGGACAAGGGTTCAAGTCCCGCTGGCGGCATGTATTTTCTTCTCGGAAGATTTTTTCAATGTAGATGAGTGTTTCTGGCTGATAATTATTATAATTATATTATTCTAAGGTTTCATTAAAATCAATTTAGTAGGTTTTAACTAAAGTAACTTTTGGTAAGTAGATAACTAACCGGCTTCGATTATCTGAAAAGATGGGTTTTATGTTAAGCTCTGAATTCTGTCGAGTTAGTAATCTTTCCTAAATGATTTGGCATTTTATTTAGTCAAAATTGAATAGTAGGTACCTATTTTTGACTATCGAGTTCGATACATCATTTGAAATAAAATAATCAATTCAGTAGGTATATATTAATATTGTGAGAAATTCGCGCGGTCCGGTCGTCTTGATTCTTTAGAATTCACGTAAGATGTTTTATTTTGTAGTATTTTGATCGTAAATAGAAGATGTTCATAAAAATCCGTAATTATTAATTGATCGGAGCAATGTGATCATTTTAATTAACAGTACTTTTACATAGTTTACAATCATTTGCTTGCGAGAGAGGGTAATGGTATTCTGATATTTTTGAAATGGTTCATTTACAGAAACATCTTTAAAGACTCTCTTTTCCCTCGGCAACCGGGTCCTTAGAAATCGTATCAGCGTAGTCAAATTTAATTTAAAAATTTACACAGTTCTAACGAAATCCTGACATAACATGAAGATGTGGTAATTAGTTCAAACAGCACCGCCAAAGCCAATCTTACGTAGTCTATATCAATGCTTAATGTAATTAAATTCGTGCGATCGATTTTAACAGGCGCCCCCTTCCTTAACCCTTATTCTACAATAGTTGGGGTGCATACCCCCTTCACTCCCCATCACCCACTCCACAAACTCCACTCCCACCCCCTCCCCATCCCACCCATCCGCGGGCAGGGGTGCCAGTGTCATTAATCTTTCCCAAAAACACGCCGCGCTCAGCTTTCTAAAACAAACGCCACTTTTTTATTTCATCACTGTAGATATTCAGGGTCACCACGAAATGATACTGTGTTTTAAATTCTTTAATTTTTCATAGCTAAACTTTTTGAAACAATAAAATTCAATTTGTATTCTTATTGTAATCTTTCATTTTAGAAATGATGGCATGCGGTATGCGGTCTTTGGTGACCCGATAGTTGATCCGCCGACAATTTACCCCCCGAAATTATATTTACTGTAGAATTATAATTTTTTGTGCATTATTTACCAATTTCAAACCTAAAAGAGACTTCAAAAATACCCATGACAATAAGTTGGTATAAAACGAATTAATACACAGTGTGGATTTTTTTTGTACTTGCGATGGTATACACAGAATACAGAAAAACAGATTTTTCCTTGACCGAATTGAATGAAAATATGTTTTATACTTTTGAACATAAATTCTTACGTCCCATTAATATTAAATTGGGAATATCCATTGAAAACATTAATTACTTCTCCCTGATACATTTACTGGAATTTTATACATTAAAAGAAAGAAGAATTTGTTCTGAATTAATTTATTTATTTAAAATTGTTAATAACTTGTTGAACTCCCCTGAACTTCTTTCGTTAATATGTTTTCATGTACCGAGTAGATCAGTTGGTCACAAATTACCTTACCATTGTAACAATACAGGATCTAATGCCGAATTATATTCCATAATAAATTGCCTATACATACTAGGTAACAAATATGTTTTTATTTTTTTAATTTTTTTATTTTAAATACATAAACGGCTATACTGCCTTTTATAAATAAACATATAATAGAGTACAAAATAATATATAATATACAATAGAGTAAGAAAAATAATATCATTACATAATAGTAGTTTTAAACTTTAAAATAGCATACAATTATTTTGTGTATCACAACAAAAAATAACAAAAAAGAACAATGAGAAATATCACATTTCATTTCAACATGTCGATATTGCGTATATAAAGTTACATTATGGAAAAATAATTTTTGAGTGCATGTTTATATTGCGCTAATTTTAAGAAATAAATGTCGCCGATGTTAGCATATTCATTTCCCAAAATGTGTAATCGACTGATTGGTGAGTAATAATGTGATAATGTATGTGTGTTATTATAGTAGAACGGTAGAGTCAGTCTATTGTTAGCGCGACCAGGGCAATGAAATCGTATTAGTTCTATTAAATCAGGGGTATCCAGGACCGAGTGAATTATTTTATATAATATTAATAGATCACAGATTTTTCTGCGATCTGATAAATTTACGAGATTAGTCCAGTTTAATAACAAATTATAGTCCACGGATTCTCTTGGAATACCTAATTTAAAATTAATATACCTAAGGAATCTATGCTGGACTTTTTCAATCGCTTGAATATGGATATTGTAATGTGGAGCCCAAATCGTAGAATTATATTCTAAAATGCTTCTCACTAGCGTTATGTATAAAATGCGAATAGTATCAATGTTACAAAATTGTTTTGTTATTCTAATAATAAATCCTAAAATCTTCATTGCTCTATTAATAATATTATTTATATGGCTAATAAATGTAAGTTTTGAGTTAAAAATAATACCTAGATCATTTATTGTTTCTACTGAGTTTAATATAATTTTGTCAAGATTGTATTCATAAATGATCGGTTTCTTTATTTTATAAAATCTTATTATTTGACATTTACTAATGTTAAGTGCCAGTTTATTGCATATACACCAATTAAACAAGTTGTTTAAATTTTTTTGTAAAATTATGCAATCAGAAACATTTTTAATTTTTTTATATAATTTTAAATCATCAGCAAATAACAGGATATCAACATCGGAAAAAACGTCTACAATGTCATTAATAAATAAAATAAACATTCAAAGTATGTTGTTGATGTTGTGATAAATATTGAAAGATTATCAACATACAAACATTATTTAATTAAAGCTGTTTGTCAGCGCTTCTCAAATCAAATATACTTTGAATATTTATATTCTTCATCAATTATTCTGGAATTTAAAAAAATATTTTTATTACGTACTTTACGTAGAATTTTTTTCTTAGTTCAAAATATCTTGTATACATGTATATGAGGTTTTCTTTTACTTCATATTTGTATTTATAATAGCTTACTATTTGTACTTTATGCTGCCACTTCAATGTGTACTTTTTAATTTTTTGTCATATGAACATTTTTTTTCTTAACTATGTGTATTCTGTATCTTTTTCAAATTATTGCAATTCCTATTTAAAAGTCGTTCATCGATGTTAATTCATAATAAACAAATACATATTCGGCGGGACATCCTCTCTGCATATCCCTTCGGTTCACTTAGTTATATTTTGGGTAATTAGGTATACCGTATTTTCCCTAAACCGACTGCACATTGTATATACGTACACCGGGGGATCAACTGTCATGGAACCGCGGTCTTTGTAAGCATTGACAAAGTACTTGACTTTAGGCTATCCTCAATTACGAGAACCCGTGGCGCTGTTTACTTTTTAACCATTTTTTTCGCTTCGTGTCTCATCCAAATGGCGATAGTCTGAATTCTTCACAAATCAGTTTCAATTTTTAAAACGGTAATTAGCTTTATCGCTTTGACTGAATTCTCCAAACACTTCCAATTTTGATAATTCAAAGCCAAAGTTTTAGATTTCTTTGAACCAGAGTTTCAGATAAAGTCACTACCGAAATTAGTATTTTTAATATCTCTGCTGTAGAGCGTCTTTATAATGTGATGAAAGTACCTACATTTATACATTTACTGCCTTATTTAAATTCAATAACTACTAAGCCAAATAACTGAGTTATGGAACAGAATTCATAATCTACTCTTTCATAAGACTAACAAATACAAAATTGGATTGAATCACCGATACAATATTGTATTTGCTAGCCTTCCTTGAAAGATTTGAGTTTGTTTATGGATAAAACTATTTATTCTAATTCTTATTGTGCAAACAATTAATTTATCTTAACCCCTCAATTAATAAGAAAATAATATCTCTAAACTTTTGCCTGTCAAGGTTTGCGCGCAAAATTCCTGGTTCTTCCCATGCATTTTAAATGTTCCTTTTTATTGGTTATTTTTTAATCCTTTTGCAAAAACAAAAACTCTTCTAAAATCTAGATAAAATAATCTTTCTGATGTGTTTATTAGAAATCAATATTTTAGTTTCTAGATATTAAAATTTTGAATGTAATGTAAATGTAAATTGGCTACAAAATGCATACATGCTAATATTCGAATTAAAGCACTTAAAATAGATAAAACATAAAATTTTAAATACAGATTTCTTTTCTTAAGAAAATTTGTAATAAAACTGTGACTTACTTTTTAACACATTCATTCAATTTTATTTTAAAATTAAATGTGTATCACAAATTGGTGCAAAATAAAACTGTCAGCTCGTATATTCCTAAGGCAATGAGAAGCATTATTATTATTAAACGTAAAAGAAATCACAAATGTTCGCATGACAGGTAGAGAGATATTTAACTTTTAATAATGCACGGTCGCTCTGGGACAATCTGGGTCTCCTATAAATATAATGGCATGTGATGTTTTGGTACAACTTGGGTCTCCTGTGATTACGGTCTCCGGGTTAATATTTTAAGCATAACTTGTAAAAATCGGTTTCCCCTAAAATAAAATTATACTCGCGCCGTCTCCAAAAGAGTAGACTATGATTTTTTTTGATTATACGTAACTTAATACATTTACAAGAAAAAAAGTTAAAAACAATTAAATTGAGTTTACTTAAGTTATATTTGTATTTTAAATATTTTCTTATTCAATTTCAGCTGATGTAATTCAAAATAGATTCCCTGAACCTCAGCAGGTTACGGATGAGTTCAAACGCTGAGCATTTTGCCTGTTTTTGTGAGAGCCCTACATTATGTATAGGTTCCCAGCGGAGTTTGAACCTACCCCGTTATTTCGGCAAATTAATATGTCACCTTCCCGAGTGGTTGTGAAGCCTGGGAGGCATTAATCGAGCGACACTTTGCATATCATTATATTAATGTATAATACCTATCTCAGACATAACCCGACTTGTTTTACTCAAACATTTATAAGTAATTTGTGATTGGAATAGCAATTACTAGCTAGGCATAATTAGAGTTCGAATAATGTTAGCTTCCGACCACACACAAATTATATTATAATATCCGATGATTTTTGCGCCTAGATTTTGTTCATCCGCAACCGGTGTTACAAATGTGATGCATGTATTGCAGTTGGTTGGCGTCACTGAATAAAGTCATGGGAAAGCCACGTTTGTGTCGGCCCTTACGCGTGATTAAAATTGTAACACAAATAAATAAAAACAAATGAGTAACGACATCATTTTGGGAGGCGTGTATGAGTACCGCCACCTCGGGGAACCATTTATTGGATAACCAACTCCTCTGTCATAGGTCACCCCAAGTGATTAGCCATGTTTAGCAGGGTGGGCCGGATCGAGAGAGACTGGTTGAGGGAGGCCTTTTGACCTTTCGAGTCGGACTCTCTTGACCCATCGCCTTGCACCATAGTTGGAGGGATGGATTCATATGTTTGTCACTCCCGGACATACTGACGTCCATCTGGACGCCCACCACTCATAGCTTTTTCCTTCCCAGAACTTCCTATCCCTCCCTTTCTTAAAGAGACCCCCCACGCAGTATCCCCTAAGATGACACACGCCCTGAGGGAAATTATTTTCATCGGGGCCTCCTGTGAGGAGCTAATGTAAAAAATAGGTACATAGTAATTTCGGTTGTCGGTATTAAAAAAAAAAAGTGTCAAAAAAAGCGAAGTCTACAATGAAGTGCTGGTACTTACCCTGATATAAGGCAGTGAGGCATGGAACTGACAGAGGAAGGTTGAAAGTAGACCTAGTGGGTAGAAATGAGATCCTTGAGGCTTATGCGCGGTAAAACCATGTGTGATTGTGTAAGAAATGTAGAGAACCGCAAAGAATGCAAGCGTATGAGTAAGATTAAGAAAGAGACGCTCACTCAGATTGTTTGGGAATGTAGAGCGAAAGAACTAAGAAAGAAGTGTAAGGAGAATGAATGACGCAAATATGAATGGAAAAAAAAGAAGAAGAAGTCGTGGACGCCCGAGGAAGACAAGGCAGGATCAAGTGAATGAGATACTTCAGTCAATAGTCAGAATAGTGGAAGACTATGTATGAGATTGTGAGATGTATGAATGTGAATGAGATGGATGTGAATGCAAATGGATCCATTGGTGATTTGAAATTATTGTATCCTGCTTAAGCCATAAAATTATTCAATGATTTTAATAATCAAAATTGGAACTGATAAATATAAATCATACCAAGCAAGCATTAAAGTAGGTACCAAGATTATGTTGTAATAATTATTACATAGTATAAAATGAAGTCTTGAAGTGATTGAAGAGGAATGTTTATATGTATAATACATGTAAATTATATTAGAGAAAAGCCGAGAAATTTAAAGAAAACATATTTTTGTGTGATTTAAAACGGCTGGCGGGCCATACTACAGTCACTTTTGAAATTCGTTCTACGGAAGAAATTGGAAAATAGATGTCCTAGAGTAAGTAGGTATTTGATTTGAATTATTTTATTTGATGAAGTCGCTCAAAATGTATGTGCGCATAGATCTTTTAAACTACGCATCGGATATTCATGCGGTTTTCACCAATAGATAGAGTGATTCAAGATGAAGGTTTATACGTATAAAAACATGCTTATTATAGTAGAGAAAAGTCGATAAATTCAAATATTCAATTCAGGCAGCGGGCAGCGGGCAGCGGGCAGCTGGCAAGCGGGTGGTGTGGATTTTATAAAGGTTGGGTAATGGCGTTGTGTTTCGTTAGCAACAGCAACGTGTGGCTGGGTCTGCTAGTATTTGTTTAATTCTTTATTTGAAATGTGTATTTGTACTTTTTAAACTTTTGCTAGATTTACCCGGCAAGTCAATTTAATTTAACACACATTTATTAGAAGGTTTAAGCTTGGAGAAGGTACGAGTTTGCATACATATATATACATATGACACTTATATTAAAATAACTGCTTATTGTATGATTTGTAGATGATATGTTTTCATCCTTTTCTGTTACTTTTATTAGAACTATCTAATATGTCAACGAAAAGTATAAAAAATATATATTTAGAAAATTGACAATATTTGTTTTTGAAAAGGCAATAAGGTTCTCAAATCATGCAATAATATATTTTTTTAAATTTTTTTATTTATCAATTAAAATACACCCATATAACAGATTTAATAAAAGAAAACATATGGTACTTAAAACTAGTTACGATAAATTAATTTCTTGTTAACGAAACTACCCAAATCGAGAGAAAACATTTCTCCTGTTTGAATTTGGGACAGTGGCGGAATAAGGTGACGAAATTATATTATTTGAAGTAAGAAATAAAAAACTTCTTTAGCATGCTAACAAGTCTGCACAAAAAGAGTAAATTATTTTTCTATTTTTAATTTTGGAATAACTTAACGACTAATGTTCAATATTAAAACCTCGTCAATGGGTGGAGCAGAGCTCTTAGCAAGGCTAAGGTTCCCGGGTTCAATTCCTGCGACCGAATCTTTTTTTTGATTTTTCTGTTTCAAATTTCGATTCAGAGTCGCCAATAATGTGTTTAATGGTATATTTTTATATGTTTTTCTGCGGGATAGGATTAAATTGCGTAAATAGTATTTAAATGTAATCAAATAAAATATAGATTTTATTTAAACGTGTTTCGGAAAAATAATATTAGGCTTGCGAATTATGGAAGAAAGATTAAATAAACTATGTTTTTTTACAGATTAAATTCTTAACAGACCTATTTATGTGATAAAGTATAGTAAAAGTGTGGTCACGAATGATGAACAGTTGCGGATAAAGCAAATAGGGTTTTACAACTTTTAAATATCGTAAATGTTTTATTTCCCGAAGCCTGGACTGTCGGACAGATAAAAATGTAGGTATATAGTATTTAATCATTTTTTAAAGTTTCTTTTGAAACCAAACTATTCTGTTCAGAGAGAATATAATATTGTATTTCGCGACCAAAGTTTAATTAATACATTTCACCCAAAGTGGTACGCAAACGAAACGTTTGGAATACAAAATATATGACACGATAAAGGCACATTGAATTTAATTAATTAATTTTATTATTACAAGTCCGCAAGGACAATCCATTAAAAATAATCATAATAGTAAGTGAATACTTTTGAATATTAACTTCAACCGAAGACTTTGAGGAAAGTAATTAATTACTCTTACAGCGATGATGTGTGGAGTGACTTACACGTAACTTACAAGTATAGTTACATTATGTGTAAATCAGTATGGTTTAACCAACCAACCTTTTTTACATTAGCTCTTCAAATGAAAAACATCTCTCAGGACCTTCTTCATTTTTGAGGATGAGGATCTTTTTAGGGAAAGGAAGTAGAGGAAGTCATGGGAAAGAAAACGGCATGGAGGGATGGGTAGAAATCTAGGGATCAAGGAGTGACGGATTTATGAATCCATCCCTCCCGCTATGGCGCAAGGCGATATGGGTCGAAGTAGTCCGCCTGAAGAGGTCTAGGTTAGGCCGCCCTCAACTAATCTCTCCGATCCTGCCCGCCACGCAGTTGGTGGGCAAACGCCTTCGCTGCCAAGACCTAGATAAAGCTCACCCCATGATCCCGGGCACTCCTGCTAAGTCACCAAACATAGCAAACGCTTGGGGTGACCTATGACAGGGGTTTTGGTTATCCAATATGAGGTTTTCGGGGCGGCGGTACTCATATCCGTCTCCCAAATTGTAGATCAGCTTTCTTGATTTTAAATATTTTTTTCTCTGTACACTTGGTGAACAAGTAGGCATCGAAATATAAATAAGTAAATGAAAAGTTATTCTTTTCATTAAATTACAAGGTGAATTGCTTTATTCGATAATTTAAATATGCAAAGTTAGCAAGCAGGCATATCGGTATAGATATTGAAGGAGTAGACATCTAAATGTAAAAAATGAAGGTTCACACCAAAGATATTCAAATACAGAAGAGATATGCTATGGTGTCCGCGCAACTGTCGCCGGACTACGCGCTAATTAGCGTAGTTTTCATACAAAAAGAATTTGTTCATTTCGTTGATTTTTTGAAAATGTGCATTAATATTGATTAACACTATATTTTGAATAAGGAAAGAATTCGTTCATTTAGTTTAACGTTCGTTTGGTTTATTCGTTAATTATTTGTTCTTTTAGTTTATTTGTTAATTGGTAAACAATATCGGCGACACCCGGAAGCGCAGACCCACATAGTAAAAACAGCAGATAGCACATCTACTTATATTTCAATATCTTTGGTTCACACTGAACAAATAGGCATCCAAATATATCTAAATAGTGAATAAGTAGAAATCTTAATGTACAAAGTGGAAAGGTAGGCATATAAGTGCACCAAGTGAATGTGCGTAGTGAACAAGTAGACATCTAAATGTACCAAGTGAACGTACATAATGAACAAGTAGACATCTAAATGGACGTAGTGAACAAGTATGCATCTAAATATAAAAAAATGAACGTAGGTACATAGTGAACAAATAAGCATCTAAATATATTTACATAGTGAATAAGTAGACATCTAAATGTTCAAAGTGAAAAAGTTGACATCTAAATGTACCAACCGAACGTACATAGTGAACAAGTAGACATCTAAATGTAAGTGAACGTAAATAGTGAACAAGTTGATATCTAAATGTACCAAGTGAACATACATAATGAACAAGTAGACATCTAAATGTACCAAGTGAACATACATAGTGAACAAATTGTTATTTAAATGTTCATAGTGAACAAGTAGGCATCTAAATAATCTCGGTACTTATTCATATCAGTCAATCCTTTTTTCCACAGCTTTTCCTAGTTACCACTTGAAACCACTAGTTTTCTTCAGAGTTAAATATACCATGTAAGGTTTACGATCGTTAAAGGTTAATAAATCGTATACTCGTGGGAGATCCCACGTACTTTTTTTACGCTCCGAAAGCGAGAACTTCTGCCTATCAGAAGTTCTTAAGCAGGGCGACTCAACTGCTTAATGACGTGCATTGAGCATCGACATCTTCAATGTCACCTACAGAGAATTCAGTAACTATCTCTTGACATACGTCACAACATAGTTAAACTGCCCCCATGCACTTTTAAAAAAAAAATTGTAATCTTCTCCATAATTTATTTGTGTATAACTGTTTTATGGAGAACCTGAATAAAATAAATAAATAAGCCAGTTAGATTATGTTTAAAACCAATATAATAGTATTTAAATATTTTTGTCGCCGTTCCACTATTTCATGGGTTTGTTATCTGATGGGTCGCCTCTAGGCCATCGGGGAATACGCCATTGTAGACACTTCTCCACCATGTGTGATAACACCGATGACAGTTTGCCGAACAAAAACTATCACTGTTCAGCGATGCGTTGATAACAACAGTGACAGCTTGACATATGGAAACGAATAGTTACGTGCAACCAACAATAGAAACAAAAAAAAACCTTAATGTAAATGCCCAAAGTCAAGGCTTGCATAACGTTATGCGATTATTTGTTTGTTTGCATTTTTGTTTTTTTTAGATTTAGGTAGGTAACGGGCTGTCTTACGCACAGTTTTAGTTTTTTTTTGTGATACCATTTTACAGAACTAAATTCGCGGAGCCAGTGATTGTATGGCATATTTCAATTTAAAATTGTTGTCTCTGAAAGAGAGTGGGAAACAGAAGAAGACATGAAAGAATAAATTCGGTGTAGTAATAATAATAATAGCAAAGTTTGAATGATTTCTATAGCGCCATTTTCGTGAGAACATAACGTCAAGAGCGCAAAAACTACTATCACTCTTTTACTAATAATATATAGTCGCAAAATTACCTACTAACTCAGTCTGCCTGAAATTCTTCTTCTTCTTAAATTGCAACAACAATGTCAGGATCGAGTCATTTAGATACTTGTAGAAATAGTAAATGTGTTCAACTGCCCGGAATATGTTACAACAAGGTTATTTTTAATTTTTTAATTATTTTATTTATTAGGGAAATCAACAGATATTTTACACTTATAATAATAACATTAATAATGCGATGATTTTGAAAACAATAGTAATAAGGAGAAAACTGAATATATTAACATATTAGCTGAACTCAATTTCAAACCATGTATTAAAAATATATGAGTGAATGTTTTGGGCAAAGACCACCATGCATTGACCATATTTGGTGTAATACAAATGAAACTGAAAAAATAAAATCAATTATTTGGGAAAATAATATGACTGTTCATCACACATGCATTGTAGCCTTCAAAACTGGCAAAATAAATGAGAATAATAATTCTTGCAATAATTCACCTAAAATTATTATTAACTATAAAAAACTAAAACAAAACCTTAACATTGAAAGTTGGGAAACTGTTCTATCCTCTAATCATACTGATATATTATGTTCACTGAATTTAGAATTAATCTTGAATAAACATATCAAATCTTCCTCTTCTATTATAACAATGATTATATAAATGTCTAGATAGAGTGTTGCGCTGTAACTCCGAAAAAAAGAACAGGCTAGATTTGAAACGCTTGTGTGCGTCACACGCACACAAGTATATATAACTTATATTGTTAACGTTAAGCGCTCAACGTCACTGTAGGCGTGATGAATGATACCAGCTCCCGAGTATTTCCCATAAAAGTGGGTAAAAAATATGTTTCGGTTTAGCGGGACCTATAATTCGTTTAATTTTGAATTCATTTAAGTAAGATAGTTTTCTACATATAATGATATAAATGAAAAGAAAATCATTGTTTAAAGAGATTTATTTTTGTTTGATTATTTTTAAAAAATAAATAAGAAATACAGAAAATAAAAAAGATACAGTTTGTCAAATAAGAGTAGAAAATATATGAGGGCGCCACTGTTGATCAAATGGCAATACTAAACACATGACTCATGGTGTTAAAGTAAAGCTGTGTAACCTACATTTTTATAAAAAATTAAAAAGGCATAATAGTGGAAAAAATATTTTTTCATTGCAGTATAGATACTCACCGATATCAAAATTAGAATTGCATATAGGTATATTATTATTATACCTTTGAAATTTTGTGTTAACATAATGAAGAATAACTATAATGTAATAAAATATAAAGCACAGTTTAGAAATTGCTCATATTTATTTAATACTAGATAAAGTACCTAGCGTTGTCTGGGCTTTAGATCATGTCTCTAATTTTAGATCTGAATATATTTAACTCATTTAGATCTGAAAGTAGTATAACTAAACTCACCATTAGTGATTCTTCCTTTCTATCTATTGTTAAATTCAAATTTATGTTAAATTAAATTAAAGCAAATCGCTTTATAAATCACCTTTTAATCAAATCTATGTCATGAAGAAAAAATGTTTTTTGTAAATGTGGTTTACTGTGTTCTATACATTCAGTGTCATTGCACTTCAAAAAAATATTTGACAGTTAAATTGGTGTTGCCAGTCTACAAATTTAGTAGTTCCAGTTTTTATATTTTCTACTCTTTTTTGACAGACTATACATTCATAGACGCTGCCAACTGGCCGGCAGGTATCGTTGTGTCTAAATTTAAATTGTTATCATCATCAAATAAAGAAGGTGGCCCACATCCAGGTAAATCCCTAAAAATGGTAAAACTATCTTGTCACACTAAAAAAGACAATGCAACTTTTTAAAACTAAAGCTATCGATAGTTATTATTTATTCTTAATGACCTTCCCTTTTAATTTGTTTTTTAGACAGTTTTCGTGTAGATTTTACATCCCGGTTAATATTATCCAATTTTGTCTTATAGTGATATCTTAAGGCCAAATATTTTTCCACGGCCAAACTTATCAAATTAACTTGATGCAGAAGACCGTAAATCTGATCGGTTTTTACTTCGAAATAATTATCGGGAAAATTTAATTTGAAGAACAGGCAACCCTGTAAACATGGCGTCAAAATATGGGTCAAACGGCGTTGTCCTAAGACCAAATTACACTATTAAAACTGAATAGTTTCTTTAACTGAATGGTTATTTAAAGGTTATTAACCGATGATATGTAACATTTTTAGTTGTTTTCAATCGTCCTATGTAATTCCTGCACACTGATATAGCGCAAATCGTTATTTTCAAATATCACACAACACGTGTTTACCGTACAACGATAGTGTCGCCACTGAGCGGACAGGCCGAGCTTATCGGCCAACATTTGGCAGATATTTTTTTTGGCGCTTCGTCACTCGAGCGCTATATCTAGACATTTATATAATCAAAGATTATAACACGCTCCCCAAAAACTAAATTCAAAAAATGAAAACCATGGACCACTCAAGGAATTATAATTTCAATTAGACACAAAGAAAAGATTTATAAGGAATTTAAAAAGTCCCCAGAAAACTATGAACTACACGAATATTTAAAAACCAAAGAAAATTATCCGTATCCGGAAAACCAAAGAAAATTTCTATAAATAAAAATCAATATTGCTGGCATCAACAATAAAAACATATGGCAAACTGTCAATGAAATTATCAATAAAAAACCAAAAAAATCTAATATAAATAAAATCTCAGAAATTGATAACAAAATTTACAATGTAAACACGGATCCAAAGAAATGTGCAAATATCTATAACAATTATTTTGGGTCAGTTGGTGAAAAATTAGCACTTAAAATAAAAAAAAACATCGAAAATAATGATCTATGCACATCACCTTCCAATCCTTATAACACCTTAACACAATTCCAACGAACTAACACAGATGAAATTAAACAGACTATTAATGAATTAATAGGTAATTCTTCCCCTGGTTATGACAATATTACTGCAGAAATACTTTTAAAAAATTCTGATTCACTTTGCAAACCATTGACACACATCATAAATACAAGCTTCGAAAATGGCAACTTTCCTTTAAATTACAAAAAAAACTATTATTACGTCCATTTTTAAATCTGGTGACCCCACTCTAAGCAATAATTATAGACCAATTTCTCTTACCTCAAATAAAGTTAAAAAAATTGAAAAAATTGTTAAAAAACAGATGTTTAAATTTGTAAAAGAAAATAATATATTAAGTGCACATCAGTATGGTTTTAGAGAAAATTTGAGCCTCAAGATGCTATCGTAGACTTGACAACTTAAAATATATAAATATTTAGATAATAAAAAAAATGCATTGGAATATTTGTCGACTTACGAAAAGCATTTGACAGTATATCACATTCTAATCGTATCTCTAAACTAACGAAAATTGGTATAACCAATAATGCTTTAACATGGATAAAAAATTACCTATTTCATATAGAGCAATTTGTCAAGTTAAATGGTTTTCTGGGTGATTCACAGACCAGTAATTTTGTAATCCCGCAAGGGACAGCACTAGGACCAATTCTTTTTATCATTTATGTGAATGATATTTTTAAACTCACCATAAAGTCAAAAATAATATCATATGCTGACGACACAGCGATTTAACTCAGGGACTAAACTGGGGTATAAATCAGGATATAAATTTAATAAAAAAGGTTTGATCAAAATTTATTATCTCTAAATACAGAAAAAACTTTTGAAATACCATTCACTCTGAATAAAAATGCTACCCCTGAGAATCAAAACATATGTATACACTCATATAATTGTAATCCAAAGTCATATCTACGTAAACCTAACTGCTCTATTTTTTTTTTTTTTTTTATTCGTTTATTCCAGATCTCGGGGAGGGTGGTGCAGTCCCACGAGTTCCATATTATACATACATAATACATTAAATTAAAATATTTCAAGATGAAAGATATTTTTTTTTTACATAATGAAAGGAAATAAATAAAAGAAAATAATAACAATACAAAAATTAAAATAAAATTTGAAAGAAAAAAAAAAAGTTAACTTTTTGTTATCTATTTCATCAGGAAGTGGCTCCATCGCTTATAAATGGGACCCTGCCAGAAGTGGAATGCTGCCATCACAAGAGTGTTTTCGCTCGAGGCCAATCGCGTTCTGTAGCTGGTGATCCGTTTTTTTATAAGTGTTCGGAATCCGGGAACGCTAAAACATTTACATTTACATTTGTTTTAACTCACTGTTAAAACAAATGTAAAATACCTCGGTGTAATTATAGATAGTAACATAAAATGGAAATTACAAATCAATACAACAGTAGAACGGTTAAGAAAATTAATTTACGTTTTTATTAAAATATTGGATTATTAAATATTGGATTACATATTAAATATTGGATTATTAAGAACCATATATATTTTCCCTAATTCAATCAGTATTACAATATGGAATTGTTGGCTGGGGTGGTGCTTTCAAAACTTCTCTTTTGCCTTTAGAAATTATCCAAAGAATATTAATAAAAATAATTCTAAAAAAGCCATACGATTACCCTACAATCAAATTATTTCAAGAATTTAAAGTTCTTTGACTTCATACTATTTATAAAAAAATTACACTTTTACAAATACACAAAGATTGTTTCAATAATGTGAGCTTAACTCTTTTTTCGAACAGCAATATAACAAATATCCTTGGTTCTTTGACTTTACCACTCTGTTACACCACCACAGCCCAACAATTCTACAAATATATTGGAGTTAAATGGTTTAACGAATTACCCTTGAAATCAAGATTGGAAAAAAATTACAAAAAATACAAAAATTCAATAAAAACTCTTTTTATATAACTTATCAACATAACAACTCAATTATAATATTAGATACCCTTTTTCTCTCATTATTTTTTTCCTTTCTTTTTATCTCCTCCTCTTCAGTCAGTTGTATTTCTTATCTATTTTTTAGTTTTATATACATATATGTAGATAAAAAATATATGTATTTATATATTTTTCTTATTAACTGTTATTTATCTATTTTTTGTTTAATATATAAAAAAAAATATTTTAATATACTAAACATTTGCTAAACTGAGGTTAACATGCGTTGTTTATCCGCCTTTTTAACTTGAGCTTTGCTCTTAAAAAGGGTGTAAAACGTATTTTTTAATGTATTTTAATAGAAAAACTTTATTGCATGAATATAAACATGTTATTGATACCATTGTATTATATTAAATAATAAAAAATAAAAAGATTTAAAAAAATACCTACACCTAATATCCAATAATAGATTTTCACATAATTAATTAAAAGTATAATTAAAAAATAAGGGTCCTGTACCCGTAAGAAGTTAACAAAAATATAACCTTGAAAATTGTAAAAAAAAGATATTTAAAAACACAATATAAACTAATAATCTGCTTACTAAATTTCAAAACATAAAGTAGCCAAAACTTTCTAGAGCTCTATCGCACCTTCTAGAACTTTCCAGAAGACTGTTCTAGAAATTTCAAGAGGGCTAAACTTCCAGCCCTTATAACTGTTGCAAAATGTATAACAAATATATGCCAAAAATATATTATTGAAGCTCTTCAAAAATAATGAATCCTCTACTAGACCGTGTATGCATAACACTAGATCGAATAAAAATGATATAAAAAATATTCCAAGTTATAAAACCACATTTGGATAAAGAAACTATACATACTTTGCAACAAAACTCCATAACATCCTTCCCCAAGACATAAAACTAATAAAAAATCCAATTGAATACAAATCAAGAATAAAAATATGGCTTAAAGAGGTCAACGAGAAAACCCTAGCGAAGACGCTAAAAACGACATAGAAGACAAATGAAATATATTTAAATAACTTTAGTCCACCTCGGCACAGGACCCCCTAGTGAGGAGGACTAAGAAATACAATATTTTGTACTTAATTTCACATATGCATTTTGTATGTAAAAAAATTATATGGTCGCTATAAAAAAAAAAAAAAAACTTCAATTGCACGCCCTTAAGGTAAAAACCGGAACCGTCATCCTGGAAGGAGGGGGGATGGAGATCTACCACACCACATAACCCCCTTGACCGTACCGGGACTCGTTTATGAGTTTTTGCAGGAAGCACGTTTGTTTGGATTTTCTTTTATAATATACTAGCAGACCCGGCCACACGTTGCTGTGGCTAACGAAACACAACGCCATTACCTAACCTTTATAAAATCCACACCACCCGCTTGCCAGCTGCCCGCTGCCCGCTGCCCGCTGCCTGAATTGAATATTTAAATTTCTCGACTTTTCTCTACTATAATAAGCATGTATTATACATATCAACCTTCCCCTTGAATCACTCTATCTATTGGTAAAAACCGCATGAAAATCTGTTTCGGAGTTTAAAAGATCTATGCGCACCTACATTTCGAGCGACTTCATTTTATACTATGTAATAAAATGCAATTCGAGCGATCGCCACTAATTATACAATGCTTGCAATTCAACACTGGACATTTGAAAACGGAAAATCAAATACCTACTTACTCTAGGACATCTATTTTCCAATTTCTTCCGTAGAACGAATTTCAAAAGTGACTATAGTACGACTCGCCAGCCGTTTTAAATCGCACAAAAATATGTTTTCTTTGAATTTCTCGGCTTTTCTCTAATATAATTTACATGTATTATACATATAAACATTCCTCTTCAATCACTCTATCTATTGGTGAAAACCGTATAAAAATCCGTTTAGTAGTTTAAAAGATTAACGTGCACATACATTTTGAGCGACTTCATTTTATACTATGTAATGATGATATTGATATTGATTTTGGTTTTTGGTGTTCGTAATAAATTTTTGTTTCGCAATTATTAATACGTGAAGCAAGAATTTTTTACCCCTTTTTACAAAACATGCGCGGACGGAGGAGTATTTAATTTCGAACACTTATAATTTATATAGAGAAGGAGTGCAGAATGCTAATATTTTTTTTAATTACGCATAAAAAATCAATAAAAAAACATTACGCACACTATATAATTTAAATTAATTATGATCGAATTTCGACCATTTGGCGACCACTAGAATTATTAAATGCAAGCAATACTTTGCTTTAAACTACTAATATATTTTTTACAACTACACATTTGACTCACAATGTCGTCCAAAATACTATCCAATCCAAAAATAATATTGATGACTCATTCACATAGCAATTGGCGTTTTCTATAAAGTATCTTGTTTTTGGTAAAAATCGTACCTGAAATTTCTCTAATCCATACTTACTTACTAACTATTATATCAATTGATTTTTGTAATATTTTTTTAATTAAATTATTTTGTTTGTCCTCAGAGCACGGCTGCAAGGACTTTCGCTGCAACCTGCGCGAGTTCTGCATCAGCGTCGACCTCATGTGTGACGGGGTCAACCATTGTGTCGACGGGTCTGACGAGACTTCCAGTCCACTGTGTCAAAGTGAGTACCCCCCGACCCCACCCCCTCCTTAATTCACACCTGAATCTTACATCCACGTGCATACAGCCTACGCCTTCACGCGCCCTCGAAGCACGGCTTGTGACTTGACAGGGGCGGATTTAAAGACGTGACATGGATAAATTATTTATAAATTATTTGAAGCAGTTTGAGGATTTTATGCATACATGCACATTTTATACATATTATATTCTATTTTTTAGTATTATTAGCTCCAAATAAAAAAGGAAGTTCACTTACATACACCATTATTACACCTTATATCCACTTGAAGAGAAATTACACAAAACTGCGCTATATAAATAGTACGTTATTATTATTGTCAACTTGCAAATGTATATATTTGAAGTATCATAATAGGCCACTTGCATTGAATTCATAACGACTTGGAAAAAATCGTGCGGATAGATCTTTTTATTAAGATTGCGAAAATGTTAGTAAAATGTTTTAGAAATGTACAGTTGTTTTATTTTTAAATAAATAAATCCATTATTTGGGCTCGTGACGTCACTACATGAAAATGTCCCGTCTCCGAAAATGTTCCTATTAATTTTGTAAAATTCCACACAAATTTATTTTTTTAATATGGCATCACTTTGATTTCAGGCGAATTTTTTAATTCGTTCACTAGATTTATTGTTTGTTCTCTGCGAACTTATCATTTGGTTTGACTTTTTGACAGAAGAGAACCCCGTACATTTTAGAAGTTCTGAAGTGAACCCCGTACATTTTACAATTTGGTACGTGTTTTAGAGGTATAATGGTTATGGTGCTGATTTTAACAAAATCAAATTTTATAATATTCTTATTATTATTATAATTTACAAGCACAAGTATATTACATTGGATTTAGTAATATATACGTTGTACATGATAATGATTTATGATCAATAAGATGGATCAAGGAAAAAAATATTTATAAGATGTAATATTTTTGGTATGCCTCGTTATTCTCCTGTGCCATTCGTGTGGAAAACGTTCTTTTTTTTAAATGATTTTCGGCCATGTAATTATCGTTTTTTCGCACCTATAAAATTATGTCCCGTCTTTCCGGTTTATAAAAAATGGTCTGATTTTTCGGATTGAAATTTTCAAAAAATCCCCAGGGTTTTAAAAATACGATTAAATATATATATATATATATATATATACCGAATGTCTTAGAATATTTGTCTAAACCGGAATTTTTTTTAAAATGTGATGCAAGTGGCCTATTGTGTAAATACATCTTAGTAGAGTGAATGTTTCTTTGGGTTGAGTTAGAAGAAGTTTTTAGAAGAAAACTTGTGATTTTCAAATCATCCGGACAAAAACCTTTCAAATTTCTAAAATCTCATGAGCATGAAAAAAAATCGTGACCATGGTACCGATATTTTTAATAAAATATTAGATATATTTCTAGAATTATTCGGCTCAAAAAATAAAGAAAAATATTACAAAAAATATATATTCGTCCTGAAAAAATACCCTACCCCGCTACATTAGTGCGCCCCCGTACAAGAGCATGGCCTACAGCCGTAGCCCCTTGACCCCGCAGAAGAATGCTTCACTGTCACCGGGAGTTTCAAAAGGCTAACAAAATTGAAGAATGTGCGATGTATGCAGGTTGTAGTTACTTTCTGTGATAGGAAAATATGGTTTAGGTACTCTTATAGTTTGAATGAGTATGATGGTTTAATTTTCGTATTTTTTTTAAAAGCTCCTTACCTCCACACAAGAGGCCCTGAGGGCTTATGTCATCTTTGGGGATGCTATGTGGAGGGTATTTTTTATTAAAACCCAGTTGCGATTGTTACCTTTTTATTTTTCTGTGTCCTATTCCATTTCAAGTTTCACAAAAATTTTCTTCAATAATAAAATTATTATTCAGTTTTGCCAAGTGTTTTGGCGTCAAATCCAAATTTAAGATTTATACGAAAAAGACCTCACAGCCGATCCCTTGACTTTTGTATAAGTAGCAAGCAGATAGTACCTACTGAAGGTAGTGACTTACACGTGTTTTGGATGTCTAAATATTTGAATGAAATGAAATACCCGTAGCAACGAATTATTTATTTTCATAATTACATTATAAATCCAGGAAGGTTAGGCCAGAAGGGCTTCCCATTCAAAAGAAGTCCATTAGAATGAAATAAACCTGATATGTATTAAACGTGAAATTGCGCCAACTAGATACCAATTGACATTTCTCACTGAGATTGAAGAAAATGTGCTTGGGTTCTGATGCTTTTTGGGCTCATTGTGTTTCTGTCAGCAGGTGCAGATTTTCTGGACTATTTTCTGTTTCTAGATTGTATTGTATCACTTCACTAACAGAGTTTTTAGAAATTATACCGACACGAACTAATTGTTGTTCTTAAGCCGTCGCTACCGATTTCTTACATACTCCCTTAAAAATTTGAAGTTTTTAAGCTCTGAAATAAACATATGTTATTTTTGAAGATAATATCTATACATCCCAAATTATATGAATTCCCTCGATAAAAAAAAAATTGCAAAGCAAGCTCCGAAAATTATTATAAACACGTTTATTTCAGTTATTTTATAAGTTATATGTATGAAAAAATTCACAGTGTTTCTTTAAATGCTGTTTCAGATAGGCCCTAAGAGCTGTTTGCTCTGTTTTAAACGAGTCGTGTTTTATTAAACATTTTCACAATTTATCGTTTTAAATATTAGCGCGCTCTCTCCAACATTCGTAATTACATATCTCTCAATCTTCTACTTTTTGAGCGGGGATTTGGTGTTTTTAAAATGGAAGAGTTTGATTTTCTGAAGTTACTTGTTGATATTAACATTCAAATGTCTCTACCTAGCATACGTGTCAGTAATTTACCTAGCCCGCCCAATAGAGAAAATTGATTATATTATCAATTAAGACGATACACGGCTCTGTGAAATACTTTTCACCGTCTTTTTTAACCACGCAACTTTCTCTAACAATACAAAGGACTATCCCATCAAAACCGTGGTTTCAAAAATTCCCCCATTTTTCCAAAAAAGAAATTTCCTTACTTATTCGTATGAGAATCGGACATTGTTCCGTTCCTTCTCACCTTTATAAAATTCATGTGCTTGACTCCCCAGATTGTACGTTCTGTGGTCTAGATGTGGGAACTTTAGATCACATATTTTTTGATTGTCCCTCTCTAAATAAATATCCTCTCTTCTATCAAGCGTTATCAAAAATTGCCTCTCCTCCATTCAACATTTCATCTCTTCTAAGTCTGAACTCTACTCCAATCTTCCATAAAATTCTGAAATTTGCACATTTAAATAAAATTAATATATAAATTTACCTTTCCTTTCTCTGTAATTATAAATGATGGCCTCGAACACCCTTGAAGGGTGAAAGCCAGAAATAATTGAAAAAAAAAAAAAAAAAAAAAAACTTTCTCTAAAAATTAATCCTGTCTTTTCAAATTTCCCCAGGCCAAGGGCCCGCCAATTTAACCTTCTACTTCTTTTCAAATCCTCGTATCATCTCTCCTGCAATCATCTTGATATACTAATTTCCTTCTGCGCTTGGTTCACGGGAAAAAAACATACCTAGATCCAGGGGCAAACTGTCATAAAAAAGTGCTGTATACCAGCATACAAGCACTGCCTTCGTGCCCTAATATAACAAAACACAGATAACATTAAAATTTATAAAATTATTACAAGAAATCAATCTACTTACACTGAGAAAAAACGACCACAATACTGAAAGGTAGCAAAGGCAGGAACTGAGTTGGTATGCAAAATGACACTTCACATAATTTATTTATTTCAAAACATACGGCACAACATGTGCCATTGACATAATTATATTTATATATATTATAATACAATAACATAAGAAAGTGACATATAAATGTAAAGTTAAATATAAAAACAAAGGGTAAAAGAAAGGAGTTAAGGTACCTAATGAGTAGTAAATAGAATTATGATGTATAAAATGAAAAAAGTAAAAGTGTAAACGATAAAATATAAAGTATAATGTAAAAGTAAAAAGTTAAGATAAAAAGTTGAAAGGCAGGAAATAATATAAACTATAAGTTACCTTTGTAAATAATATAAAGTACAAAAGTTATAAATATAAAAAAAGTATGACAAGTAAACAGTAAGAAATGCTCTTAGGAGCCAAATATTGAAGATAATCAAAAATTTAAAAAAAAAATGTAATAAATAAAAGGAAGGTATTACGGAGGAAGGTATTATCAAAAATAATGTTGTCATTCGACACAAAAATGTACAGGTGTGCGCTGTGCCCATTCAAGTGAAGACGTAGTTGTGGTAATGTCGAAAAAGACCCTGTCTTTCGGTACAAATCATAAATGCAGCAATCAGTGCCATCTGTTGGTACAAATAGGTAGTACAGCTTTACTGACGAAATAATTATTATTATACTAATTATCTATTGTTGGTTTTCTTTCATGCAATTGTGTGGTCGAAAATAAAGGATTTTTATATATCTAGTAATTGGCTTGTGATATGCATAAATGAATTGCTTATTTGGATATTGATTTGACTTGGATAATATCTATCCGATTATCCAAGTCATGGATAATCAGATAGAGATTATCCAAGTTATGGATGGCTAAAGCTAGCAGTTTAGCCATCTTAGCAAAAATTTACAATTTTTGTAGTAAGTTTTTAAAAATATGTTTTTTTTATTTTTTTTTATTTTAGCATATAAAATATAATGTAATTTAGATTTTGTAATAATTTGTGTACATTCATGTTCAAATATCTTAATTAATACCACTCTTCCATGGAAGCATTAGCTTGTGTCTGGAAGAGTAGTGTACATTTTTTAAATGCTATATTATATCTTAAGTTCTTAAATTACAATGTGAATGTAAAAAAAAACAATAAGTTGTAAGTTCGGTGTTATGTAATTATAAGTATTTATCAACTATCAAACAATTTTATTATTTGGACAATGTATCTAGAATTATTGTAATTAGATGTTAAAAACAAAACAAAATTTAACTTATTTGAAGAATGGAGTATCACTAGGAAACTGAGTTATAAGTTATTCTTGAGATTAGATTAGTCCTAAACTCTTTTTTTTTTTTTTTTGAGATTATCTTTAAAATATTTTTTAACAGTGTTTATTAATTTGATTTTATCATTAATTTTTCTAATTTCATCCGGTTGTCGGTTGAAAATAAGTCTTCCTTGATAAGTATAAAAATTTTGTGCGAAAGAAGTGTTTAATTTTGGGCATGAAAAATTATATTTATGTCTTGTACGGTTTTCAGTTATAAATTGATACTTTTCTTTTTCTTTTATAATTTGAATCAATGCATTTTTATTGTACAGATCTTTGAATGAAGGTACTTGGAATTCCTTAAATAATTGATCCGTTGGGTAGTCAGAAGGTTTTTTTAATATAATTTTAATTATTAGCCTCTGCACAACTTCAATTGGGGAAAGATTAGTTTTGTATGCGGATCCCCAGCTAATGATAGCATATTGTAAAGTTGATTGAACCAAAGCGTAATATATTAGATATAAGTTTTTTACAGATAAAAAAATTCTGATTCTTAAAAATATATAAATCAATTTTCTAATTTTTTTTACAACTTGACAAATTTGTTCCTTTCATTTCAAATTTTTATCGATAATAACTCCTAAATATTTGATTGTGTTTGTTGTTTTTAATATTGTGCAGTTTGGGATACAATAGTTTTTACTATGTGTTTTGGGATTATCATGGATGATGATGTCAATGTTTTTAGGGGTATCATTTTTGTGTATTGCAAATGGAATTAATATGAAAAATGAAACCATATAACTTTGTATAAACCACTTATATTATGTGCAAATCCGACCGGTTTCGGAACAAACGTTCCTTCGTCAGGGAAAGCTTATACTAATTTGACAGTTTAGAACAATGTTTTATTGTGGTAGGGATGGAGCCATTGTTAGTTAATAATGTAGATTGGGTGGGTAGGTATTAGTGTAGAGTGGGTGGGTAGGGGAACAAATCCATGATTGGGCTATATGACAATATTTTTTGTTTGTTGATAATAGATTCATTATTTTTAAGGGATTTTTTAATTTCCAAAGCTTCTAAGTTATCTAAACGTTTTCCTTTATGATTAATATGAAGAATATTTATCCCTGTGTTTTTTTCAAAACTGTGGTTATTTTCAATGATATGGTTAGGGAACTCAGAAAAATTATTATTATTAAGACACCTTAAATGTTCTTTGATTCTGATTTCAAAATTACGAGTTGTTTTTCCAATATAAAATGAGGGACAATCATTGCATTTGAGTTTATATATTCCGGAATTAGTCAATTTATGGTCTTTATCTTTAGTATTTCTCAAAAAATTACCGATATTATTTCTTGTATAAAACGCTGGTTTAATATTAGAAGGGAAATTTTTGCAACATTGAACTGAAAAATTATTAATATACAAAATTTTACGCCATTCTTTATCATTAATATTATTAGAATTGTATAGATATTTATTTTTTGAAATTTTGCTAAGTTTTTTATTTAGGATGTTATCAATTAATTTCGGTTCATATCCGTTATTTATAGCAATTTGTTTTATTATAGAAAGTTCAGAAAGGAAATTATTATTAGACATTGGGACATTTACTAAGCTGTGTATCATGGAATGGAAGGTGGAGTGTTTTTGTGAGACAGGGTGGTTGGAGGTCTTATGAATATGAATTAATACACTATTTTTCCAATTGTCTACCCTGATTAATAACTTTCTACACACCACTACGTAGACCTAAGTATTGTACAAAAAATTGTGAGGGTTTTCTGTTAACAGTTTGTTTTCGGAATTGTGAATACCAGCCTTGTGTATTCAGTAACAACGGGTGGAGCGTATTTAATTAAACATTTCCCGGGAAAGTTGGCTAAAATAAACGAGTTTTTCCCTCTTTTCTCTTAATACACCTTTATGATCTCCTCAGACTCCGGACTTGGTTTATCTTTTAAATGCCTAAACACATAAACAAAGATTAAACGATTTACATCAACACAGGGAGATGGGACAGAAGGACCCGTCTTTAGCGATAAGCCTGTGTAAACATTGTCTTTCAATGCTTGTAAAGGGGATTGCTTAACTCTTAATTGCACGGGATACAGCAATATTATCAAAAAACATATATTATCAGCATTTAAAGTTTGATCAGCATAAGAGTACGTAATATTAAAGCATGCACTCTTTAAATATGCAAATACGCAATAAAAGTACAATAAACTTTTATAGGATGCTTCTCCGGGATATACTTACTGAAATACTCGTAAAGTCATTAAATTCATACAAGCAGTTAAAAACCAGCTCAGCAGATTTTTGCTGCTGGGCCCTGCGGGCGGCTTTTGGTTCGGCTTCGCCCAGTTTGAGTGTTGGCGAACATTTTATAAATCCGATATGAACTGGTTCCAAACATAGCCGGTTCCTCGGATCCCATGTGATTCAGTGACAGCAAGACAAAATTTGGTTTAACATAAGGCGCGGCGTCAGATTTGGATTCTTAGCCGGATTCTTAAATTTCAATCGTACAGAAGTTACTCTATTAATAACGTTCGATGCACACAAATTATCCAGTACCTACTTATTTACCGGAAAGCGTCAGAGAAAAAATGTTTCTTCAGTTTAATGTTTAATGTAATATAGGGTTGCCAAACTTGGGCACTCACAATAAGAAGCTCGAAGCATGTCAAAACTCCATGGAAAGAAGTATGATAGGATACAAATTGCAACCATTAAGAATCAAACAGGAACAAAAGATGTCCTAAAAACAATAAAAAAGCCGAAGTGGAAGTGGTCAGGCCACACAATTAGAGGAAGTGAAAAATGGTCAAAATTAGTCATGAATTGGTTCACAAGTGACAAGAAGAGAAAACGAGGTAGACCATTTAGACGGTGGGTTGACGACATCAAAGCCATAGCAGGTGGTACATGGACTAGAGTTGCTAATGATGGAGAGAAATGGCGCCAATGGGAGGAGGCCTTTGTCAACTAGTGACATACCGACAGGGATGATAAATGATAAATGTTATATTATTATAAATAATGTAATCTCATTTACTGTCTGAATAAAGGCTATAATAAAAAATATTATTAATGGATAGGTCTACTGCCATCACATTTTATTTAGTAAGAAACAAATTTTAATTTCAAGATCTCAGTTTTATTCAGCCTTTTCTCGTTTTTGAACCCATATGTGATGGGTTCAAAAACGAGAAAAGGATCAGATCCAATCGCAGAGCATACATGAACATTACTTTTATCAAATATTTCACCAACTGGAGCTACGTTCCGGTTTTTTCTAGTTGAATTTAAGAACAGGGGAGCATAGTAAATGTTTTTGAAGTTTTCATACTTTCTCTATAAACAAAATTTTCACTAGCTATTCTAAAAGTTGCCTACTAATTTTCACCATACTGATTCTTATTTATTGCATCGTTCTGAATCTACATTTTAGCATTGGTAGCAGGCAGGTATTTACAGATATCCTTTTTTCTTTATTAATTATAAGGGGAACGAATAATTACGACAGCAAATTTACTCAGGCGCCGAGGACCTAGCCTCTTTCTTTGACGTTTAATTACAATTTTGATGACTGGATCGCCATTTTACACCGCCCTACATAATCTAATTCCATGGTTCTGTTTGAAGTGTGGCACAATACATATTATTGTTTGGACAGAAATTATATTCCGTTACTTAATTTTTTTGTCTTCTGGAACGAGAAAAGGAGTGCCAAGATTATCATGGCACGTATTAAATATAAAAGTGTAAAAGTAAAAAGATTTAGAACCATTAACAACTTATGAATTTAATATTTTGGCAAGACATAACAAACATGCATTTTTTTGACCAAGCTGTAGTGAAATTTTTTATTAATCTTTACTGCGAATTGATTAGGATATACCAAAAAAGATGCTCTAGATATATTGAATCTTTTCCTACGGTTTAGCCGGAGTAGAATAAAAAACAATAACAAAATGAACCCTTAAAAACGTAGTTTTTTTACTATTGATAAATATACCTACTTTTGTGTGTAGTGAAACCGTATCGATTTTCCTCCACGCCACGCCGCGCCGTTGCGCCATAATTTCATTAAATTTATGAAAAATGTGTGCGTATGCACGTGTTTATACGCAAGTGCCACCAAATATTAATCGTCGACAACGAATCTATCTGCTGAGTTTCAGCTCGACCAAATATCGGGAAATGGATTAATTTCACGTTGAATTCATTGATTCACGAAAACAAAATCGAAATTCGAATTCATGTATTTAATAGTCCAAAATCAAAAATCATATATAAACGAATCAGCGAAAATGTTTGGCGAATAAGGAATTCCAGTCCTTTTGATTTAATTTTACTTAATTTAATTTTTTAAATGTAAATAATTACACGTACATATATACGTACAGATTGTATTAAGATGTAGATATATATAACACGTTCCATTAAAAAAAGTGATCGGTCAGTTGGAATTCTTTGCGGAATCATTTAAATGAAGTAGATAGACATTTCCCTCCTTACATCTGTACGTTTTGTACTTGTTAAGTATCTGTATCCAACATGTTATTTTTCATTTAAGTAGATTTCAATAAGTGTCAGAAGTAAGCAGGGTCGGAATGCTGGTAAATAGCAACCAAGCGACAAATATGTATTCACATCCAAGATTCATAAACCGACCACAATAAACTATTTCACTAGCCAAGAACTTTCTTATTTTATTTCTAGACATGGGAATTCACATACTTGCCTTGTCCCTACCTTTTAATGCGAATACCGGAAAAGAATCGCAAATGCTACCAGTTGTCTGGAATCAGTAGGACCATGGAATACACAAATGGGGTGTGTTGTGAGCCTTAAGAGGAACGGCTGTGCGGCCTTTTTCAAATGAAACTTTAATTTGGGTTTAACTTTAAATTGAAATATATTATTTTTAATATGGTATCGCAAATATCGGGCACCATTACTTGAAAACTTAGTTAAGTAATTTTTCCATCACTTTTAACAAAGAGGTGTTGAAGTTGGACCATTCTGAGTTGTCCGGTCACCCAAATTGTATGAATGTGTTTTAAATTATAAAATACAGAACCTTGCGGAGTTCAATTTGTATGAATTTGGAGCTTCGGTAATTTGTTGTGAATAATTGTAATCTTACATCTTCTAAGCTAATATAATCTGTAGGTACTAATATTATAAATGCGAAATTGCGTGTTTGTTTGTTACGCTTTCACGCCTAAGCCAGTAAAAAGATTTTAAAAGTTCTTTAACAAAAAATAGAAAGCTACATTATGTGCCAGTAAAATAGGCTGTACTTACATAATGCTGTGGCGTTATGAAATTAAAGATATTAATATATTATATTTATTATACGTTGTCTGTCCCTAACAAAATTGCTAACGTCAGAAAAAGGCAAAACAAATTGTTGTCGTGGAAACGAACTTGATATATTTGCTTGTAAATCCTATCAAATGTATCGCTGAGATGTATGTAGGCGCATAACTTCCGAACGACTGCACCGAATTGGATAATTCTTTTTTTGTGTTCGTTATTGTCAAGGTTTGTATAAAACTACTGGTGAGTTCTGGCATTATGAAATTTACAATAGGTGACACGCGAGCTGTTTGAATGCGGGAAGGGGGATGGGGTAAGGGATGGGGAAAGGGGGGAGGGGGAAGGGAACTCGGGAAAGGGGTTCGCGGGAGGTGGTGGAAGGGAACCAGGGAGGGGAACCCGGGAGGGGGGAGGGAACTCAGGAAGGGGGTTCGCGGTACGGGGGAAGGAGGAGAGTAGAATGGGGAGATGGAAGGTGGGAGAGACGGAATGGAAACGCGAGAGGGGAAGGGGACGCGGGAGAGGAACAGAACGAAAAGAAAAGGACACGCAGGGAGAAACAATTTCTTTTTTAAATGGCATAGCAACGCATACCGGGTACGAGCTAGTAAAATATAAAATAAAACAATTTTAGCATCTAAAAAGCGTTTTTAGGTCAAAATTTTAAATTCATATTCTACAAATTTGTGTTCCCATATACGTAGGTACAAACTGGTCCTTTGTAAGTCAAATTTAAGCCCATCAAAACTTTTTTAATAAATTTTTATTTTATATTCAATATATTTACAACGAAAGCAGGGTAAAATATATTTTTTAGTAATTAGCGTTAACTCATGATAATTGCCAAAGTTGCCTTTAATATCGTGAAAAATCGACTTCTTTAAGCGCCTTTATATTTTTAACTTGGAAAAACAATGTAGCACATATCCGCACTACATAGACCTGCTGTAGCTTTTGATTAAAAAAAAATTTTCGTTGTGTAGTATTTTGGCGTGACAGTTAAATTTAAGTTTTGTATGAAAAAGCATTTCAACCAATTTGTAACATATTTCTCTTGAACACTTTCAGTTATTAAGTTCCTAAAAATATATATATATATATATATATATATTATTTTTGAAGATACTCGTAATATCTGTACATTTGTAGTGCCGAAACGGAAATTATATGAAATTCCATCCATAGAAAAAAATTGTGGAGTATGCTCTGAAAATTGTGGAGTATGCTCTGAAAATTGTGGAGTATGCTCTGAAAATTGTGGAGTATGCTCTGAAAATTGTGGAGTATGCTCTGAAAATTATTAAATACACATTTTGTTCTGTTAGTTGATGTTTTAGCTATGAAACAATTCACAGATAATCTTTAAATGCAACTAAGTATTTGTCGAGAGATATTTGCTCTATTTTAAACAAGTCGTGTTTCATTAAATATGTTCACAATTTTTTTGCATAATTTTTTTGTTTTTTTTATATTACATTCACATTTATATATCTCCTTTTCTTCTTTTTGAACGCTTACTACCGGGCCGTGAAATGTCATAACATTTTATTCATAGTATTTTGCTGACGCTTATATTTTATGTAACCTATATTTTAAATTTTTTTTTTTAACCCTTATATTTTTTCTAACCTATATTTTGTTTTTAACAAATATTATGTTACTTGTATTGTGTATTGTATTTTGTAAACCCATTCTTTACACTGTAATTAAAAAAAATGTACTGCATTCTATGTAAAAGCCCTATGGGCGTTTAAATAAAATAAAAAATAAATAAAATAAATTACAATTAATGTCAGAAATTACCGGTTAAAATAAGCCAAGTACATTCCTTAACACCCTGAACAATTGTTGCATAATTGTATTGTTTGAATTTGCCTTCAGGGCGTTAAAGTGGACCCATTGGTGTTTCCAAATTAAAATTTTGGAAGAGTTGTGGTTTTCCTTGCATTATTGTATACGAGTTCTACAAAGTAAACTCGTTAATAAATATCTTCGTCTTTCAGTTTAACCGGCATAATCATTCTAATTATATGTATTTGTTTCAGACCAAGACACGAGCACCATCCTGGGTCTGGAATTGCCTTGGTTCGTGGTGGCAGCGGTGAGCCTAGCGCTGGTTCTATGCGCCTTTGCCGCAGCCATCGCCCTCTGCATCTGCCGGCGGTCGAGACCCAACCAGAACGCCAACTCCCAACTGCAGTGTGAGTACCTGACAAATCTAACCTAACCTAATCTCACTTAACCTAACCTCACCCAACCTAACGTACCCCAACCAAATCTAACCTAATCTAACCCAACCTGACCTAACCTTACCAGATCGCCAACTCTCAACTGCAGCGTGACAACGTGACTAGACTAAGCTAAACTAACCTAGATACGTTTTTAGATTTTCACGCCCAAAAATATTTTCGTTATTCGCAGTGTCCATCATCAGGGCAGATCCGGCAGATCAGCCGTTTCTGACCTGATGATGGACACTGCAACGCTGTCCGAAATTTTGGCTATACAAAGAGATAGCGCGACACGGCATAACACCCCAAAAACAAATAACGAAAATAAACTAACCTAATCTAGATAAGTTTTAAGATTTTCACGGCCAAAAGCATTTTCGTTATTTGTTTTTGGGGTGTTATGCCGTGTTGCGCTACCTCCTTCTTTAGCCAACGTTTCGGACATCGTTGCAGTGTCCATCATCAGGGCCGATCCGGTAGATCACATCTAGCCCTGATGATGGACACTGCAACGATGTCCGAAACGTTGGCTAAAGAAGGAGGTAGCGCAACACGGCATAACACCCCAAAAACAAATAACGAAAATAACCTAATCTAATCGGAACCAATTCAATATCACGTTAATGCGACGTTATATGTCTTGCTAGGCGGGAAAAAATAATTTAGAATTATATACAATAATGTGTGATGAGATATTGATGATGTATGACGAGATACTGATAATGTATGATGATATGACGCATTGCCAGGTGATATTTTAGGTTTTATATGCCAGGTACCTACCTACTTGTTCTTACGCAAAGTTAGTTAGTTTCGTTGATATGAATTTTGACTGACAAAAGGAGAAATAAAAATCCTTCTTCATACAATTCTGGCAAACGCGTTTTTTCTAATCTTATATGGTGCATAATGCCCACTATTAATTTGCTGTAGGTAGCCTATTGGATAAGATTTTTATGGTCATTGCTTATTCAAGTCTATTCGGATTCCCGTAATGTATCGATACAAATTTAACCAGACAAACCAAATATCGGACATAAATTATCAATTCTTAGCATATCCCCATAGAATATAAATTTATACACCTTTTTGTAATTAATTGAGACTATATATTACGAAAACAAACCAGATTGCGAAACGTGAGTACGAAATAAGTCGCATATATTACCTTACATAAACCATCCTTCCTAACTCCCCCTTTTGTTAACTTCCCCCTATGCTAAATTATCAATGCTAATAATGTACATATATATATATACCTAAATATTTATCCATCACGTAAGATGATCGGATGTTGTGTTGATTTTCAGATCAGCAGATGATGAAGAAGATGCCAGGAAAGAAAACTGACAGTTTCAGATGGGGATACGGAATCAGAATGTACCGTAATAATGTGTTTTTGTCGTAGTATAATGTATTAATTTAGGTGACTTATTTATGAGTTTTCTGACACGCATAAATCAGAGACAGTTATAGGCATGTAAAAAATGCATAGGCATATTAAGTTACTATTTATTTGAACGTGAATACTGATTATTGCCTTTATCTTTAAACATTATTAAATAAATGCTAGCTGGTTCCCGACATGCGTTGCTATGCCATTTAATAAAGATATTGTTTCTCCCTGCGGGTCAACGCAAAAATAAAGTTGGTTGTTTTCAGGTGGAAAAAATATAATAAGCAGTAATTGTTGAATGAAACACTAGTATATATTGAATCATTTTGGCGGGTATAAGATAAGCCGCCATAGCTCAATTGGGAGAGCAGCTGACCGGCAATCAGAAGGGCACGGGTTCAAGTCCCGTTGGCGTCATGTATCTTTTCTCGGAAGATTTTTCAATGTGGATGAGTGTTTCAGGCTGATAATTATTGCTTATAATAATTGTTACCCTTTGTGCTATGCATAAAAATCTTGTCTTAAGCGTTAGTTTAACAATTAAAAATAATAATTAATATTTGACAATTTTAAGTATTTCCACAATAAATGAAGACATAATTTGTCTCGACGCCACCTAGCGACGGATTTAACACTGACAGTGTATCTCTCGCAAAAATAAAGTTGGTTGTTTTCAGGTGGAAAAAATATAATAAGCAGTAATTGTTCAATGAAACACTAGTATATATTGCATCATTTTGGCGGGTATAAGACAAGCTGCCATAGCTCAATTGGGAGAGCAGCTGACCGGCAATCAGAAGGGCACGGGTTCAAGTCCCGCTGGCGTCATGTATCTTTTCTCGGAAGATTTTTCAATGTGGATGAGTGTTTCAGGCTGATAATTATTGCTTAAAATAATTGTTACCCTTTGTGCCATGCATAAAAATCTTGTCTTAAACGTTAGTTTAACGATTAAAAATAATAATTCATCAAGAAGTATTAAAATTCTCGGATGGAAAAGGGGGATGGGAGTTGTTTTTAAAATCCCAAATAAACCACGATCTTTTTCTTGTTCTGAAGATATAGTGTGCGAAATTTTATTAATCTTGGAATAATATTTTAGATATGTATAAAATAACAAACCCACCCTCAAACGCCTACGTGGGGTTTCACTTTTTCCCTTTTATTAGTTTTTCTAATAATTTATGAAACTTTTCAATATCGAATACCTTCAACAAAGGATGCATCAAAAGTAAACCTTATCGCTATTTCATCATAGAGCCTTTAGGGAAATTGAGAAGCCTTCTCAGTTTATTAAAAAATAACATTGGGATTCTCTACAATTTCCTATGTAAACTTTCTCGAGTAGTTGTCTGGAAAATTCTTTAAATTGTATCCGAAAAGGCATCCTCTTGCATTTGCGTTTTAAATTTTTTCAAACAAATATTATTTTAGGAGTTCTTATTTCTGGGAAATAAAACTAAGTTATGAGAATTTTCACTTTGTGTTTTAATTTCCTAATATTTATTTATTTCTGACAGTAATACATTTTTTATAAAAGAATTCTTCGATAAATCAATAATCTATAAGTTAGTCAAGAACGAGAAATGCAATTTACCCACCTATGTAATATTTCGTAAATGATTAAGTGAAACAAAAATTATAAAACAATCTAATTTCTCTTTAACAATCTAATTTTGCTCAAGTTTAACAAGTTACTAATAATGTATGCCGTTTCTCAGTGCAACAAATGTACGGATCAAACGGTTCTCGTGAATTATTAAGAATCATAAAACAATCAATCAATCAAACAAACAATCAAATTCGTGAACCATAAAACAATCCATTTTCTCTATTTTGCTCAAGTTGAACAAGTTACTAATAATGTATAACGTTTCTCAGTGCAACAAATGTACGGATCAAACGGTTCTCGTGAATGCTTAAGAATCATAAAACAATCAATCAATCAAACAAACAATCAAATTCGTGAATCAAAAAACAATCCATTTTCTCTATTTTGCTCAAGTTACTAATAATGTATAACGTTTCTCAGTGCAACAAATGTACGGATCAAACGGTTCTGCGGGAAAGCAGCAGCAATTGCAGCAGCAGCAACTGCAGCAGGAGATGCAGCACCAACTGCACCAACAACTGCTGCAGCAGCAGCCAATGACGGAGCTGCCGGGAAACTGGCGGCGCCCTGCGGGGCGGGACGGGGCGGCGCGGGTGCGCCCCTTCCGCAGGGGCCCGGCCGCGCGCTGAGGCCCGGTCAGCCCGCCGCGGCCGCGCCACACAAGGACGAGTGGTTCGTCTAACATTAGGCAAGTACCAACTACACTAAAATATATTACACACACTTTTTATTAAGATCAATGACTGTCTATCGTAAGAATTTATTGCAACCAACGGTGTCCCCCAAGGCTGTCACCTTGGCCGTTTATTATTTATTCCATTCATCAATGACGTTCCCAGCATTTTCAACAGTGTCGAAGTTTTACTCTTTGCCAACGTTATGAAGCTATTTGAGGTCATTAATGATGTTTACGATTGATGTTCTGGTGATAAACTTTAACTAACTACATATTTGAAAAATCCAAATTTCGAAGTTCAACAAAATGAAACATTCTATACTATATTGTTATTTATCGTGTAATGTTGTAGTCGAAATATGCATGAAATAATAGACTTCAACTAAATGTTAATGGCACCTGTGGACGCACAAAGTTACAGTTTGTCGTGGTCTAAATGTTAATATGATGATTGTTGAATTTTTAATGGTGATTCTTAGGGTGAATCTGTGTTGAGCTTCTTCCTCGGCGAGAAAATAGAGTCACAAGTTTTTAAAAAGACCGCAGAGCAATTTTTCATCTTTTGTACGACGGGTTTAACAGAAGAAGTGTGATTGTGGGTAAAATGATAAATGGTCAAAGTGTTGCATGTTTTCCGGTCTTGTTGGTCGAAAGTAGGATGATTTTATCTTTTCCAGAGATGTCGGGGTAAATTTATTTACAATCCCTAGTTACGTTTAAATTAATCCCTTGGTAGCCTTAGTGTACCCCTTCAGTAGGTTGATGACTGCATCTAAAGCCAGCCCTTTTTTGCAGAGGTGGCCCGGCCACGCCTCGCAGGGTGAATTCCGCAAGCAATCGGGGTGAGCGCCCGCCCACTGCCCCTTGCCAGCAACATCTTCAACACAGTCATCGTACACGTCATCAAGAGCATTCTCGCGCCATCACAGTCATCGCCATCGCTGCCGATCTTCACATCCCCAATACTCCTGGCATTCCCACCGCCCGCGTCAGCAGCGACCAACGCGCACACCATTCTTATTATTACTTCGGCGTTGACGCTTTTGAAGCCATGTGCAGAATGTTTATTTTTTGTCAATTTTATTATTGTAAGCTTTCTCAAAGAAAGTTATTTTTTGCTATTTGTTGAAGGGTTATAATATATTATTATTATTATCATTATATTTCGCATCCTCAAACATCGGCCCAACTGCAATACGCGACTCAAATACATATTTAACAGATTTTTCTTTCCAATTTTTAAAATATTTCTGATGATTAATTTTAATTTAGGCAAATAATAGTCTTCCTGATTGATGAAACTGAGATTTATGTTTTTACGCTAAGCTGATGTGAGGGTGCAAATACAATATATCCAATAAGTTGATGAATTATTATTGTTGTTTTAAAGGTAAGTCAACAATATAACACGAAACAAAATGACCATGATATTATTACTCGTAATAATTAATGTAACAGAATTCCTGAATTTTTCAATTATATTTAAATGTTATACATATCTGACTTCCGTATTAAAAGTTTGTTTTATTTTTAGATACATTAACCTTTTTTATTTTATACTAAACACCAAAGTTATCTGGCTTAATGATTGAGTTTTTTTTTCATTATAAGATAAGTCACCTGATAAATAATTATAACATAATATATTATTATTTCCAATACAGTGATATTTTCCTTAAGTTGAAGTTAAACAACAAAAACAATTTGATGTTTTTTTGTTTAAAAGTATGTTTTCGAAATTTTCAAAGGTCTTTTGAGTATTGCTTGAAGTTAATACAAAAAAATCTGAGTTTACTCTGAAAAACTTCATACATGTATCTACATTAATTTGTCGTCGACCTAAAACATATAATTAAATCGACATAATAATAATAGAATCATATACAATTCATAAATCATATATTATATAAGATGATAATCCTAAAACCCCAATAGATAGATTTTTTTTATCAAATAATATTCTGAAAATATTTGTTTTTTTTTGAGTTTTGGAAAAGTCATTAATTTTGAGAATTATAAAATTTATTAGTGTAATAATTTATAACACTATCAAAACCGTTTACATGCTTCATCCATCACGATAGTCTTTAATTTGTCCGTTGCATATCAACCTTTCAATAAATAAATGGTTATGACATATCAATGAATAAAGGTAATCGATGTATCAAGAGCAAATAACAACCCAGAACATATCGAAAATATAAAATTTTTTGATAAAAGTTTTTTTTTTTACATGTCGATGTTTATTGAGATTTTGAGAACGATGAAATGGCTTGTTTTTATAATAGTTACGTTTAAATTAATGATTTGTATAAGTGTTCTGAATAATACCCAGCAGTGTTCCAAAAATATATATCTTTTAACTATAAACTTCTCAGTGTTATCGTGTTTAAGCTAAAAGATGTTTCTGTTTGTTAAAAAATCGACTTTAAAATCATTATTTACTTCCCGTAGTAGATATTATCTCAGTAAAGCTACAAATATTCCATACATTTGTCGTCATCTACATACCTAAACCTAATAGCGTAGTTAATTCCAATGAAGAGTAACTGAAGTGTAAACATTGGACTTTGTGAAGTTGCTGAGAGTTGAAGTAATAAACGTTCATTTGTATATTATATTTACAAGATGTAATGAGACAATACCTTTCTAGTGTCTATCGTAAATTAAAAATACTTTTAGATACTATTTTTAAATATCTGTAATTCCTACCCTTAAACATAATGTTGTTGATAAGAAATAGTTTTTTTTACACAATACCCTAGCTTTTATTTATTATTCCGCGCTTTGCCCCTGAGTTCATATTGTGTAGCTGCCATAATATCGTTTTTTTAACGAAACTAATGAAATATTAAACTTTGAACATTTATACGACCTAAATTAAAAATGTTAAATTTACAATTACGAGCTATATATTATTTTTCAATTTTATACTGTTCGGAAATAATCTAAATCTGTACTTCTAGCATTAAATAAATAAGTAGTAAAATACTTCACGTGTTACGTAAAAAATTACATTCATTTTAAATAACATGGAAGATCGGTTTGCATGAAAAGAACGGTTTGAAAAAAATACGTAAGGAACCAATTTATTAAGGAATAACATAAGTTAACCTAAAACATCACTACCAGTATCATTTCACCAAATATAATATCTAGAAATTACTACATGACGTTAATCAATGTCTAAATCATGAACATTTTCAAATCGCTTAAAAATTAAATAGCAACTTCAAAAGTAAACACTTTAAACAAGATCTAGACCTTCCAAGAAAGAAAAACTGTACCGTCACGTATACGCTGCAGTTAACTTGTATAATAAGGTTCTTCATAATTCGCATCTCGAAATAAAACCTTTGAACTTTTTGACTTGTAAGACAAACTCGAACATTTAAAAAATTCGGGTCACTTTGAAAACACAACAACACATATTATAAATCTGGCTTTAAAACACACATTTTTACTAACATGTATTTTATAAGTTATAATTTTATAACGTATTTTCAATGTGTGTTTGAATTTTTATTTTAAATACGCGTATCCACAATACATATTTTTTGACATATCAATAACGCAATACAACTGAAAATAATTTTGTTAATAGTTTTTAGTACATCATACAATATCTTTTATCAAACAGATGAATTTTTTATTATGTGGAAATTTATAAAAAGATAAACAAGATTAAAATCCAACAGTTTCCATTATCAAATCATTCATATTAAAAATCATAATTATTGTAAATAACACATTAGAATCAGATTTCATTACAGAGGTTTCATTGCAAAACTAGAAAGAATTATTTGTAAAGTTTGAATGTTTTTTTAAAGTTTGTACAAAAACCCAATTGAAACGTAAGTTTTAACAGTTTTTTTAACGGATGGAAGAGTTTGTTCTAATCTGTAAACAAAGTTAGATTTCAAGTGGATCTTTAGAACTACTGTGTGTTAATATAATTTAAAAAGCTAACAGAGTTTGTTTAGGAAGTTCAGTCTTGTTGAAAGATTGGAAGAAGAACTGGAGTCTCGCAGGCATAACATAGCATTATGTAGAATAATTACTTAAGCTTTTTTAGCAATGTAATTACTAAGAAAAATATTTTAGAAAACTAATTCAAAATAGTTAATTCGTTAATAAATGCAATTAATTGATTATACAAAATATTTATAGAAATAATATTGAAAATACTAAATAGTTGACAGATATGTTAGAAATTTTCGTTTTTGTTTTCGATTAACTAGAGAAATATTTTAAATGATTTCTACAATGAATTTAAATTACGTATTATTAACTTATATTCTCATCATGTGTGTGTCGCTTAACATATTTGTGATGAATGGTTTTGATGTTATATGAAATGCAAATAAACGATAAATAAAAGTTTTACGGCGGCTATAACTTGCCGCTATAGAAAGCCTGTTTTCAATTAATCCCCTTTCCTATTCTGGTTGAAGCGTGTTCTGCCTAATGTTTTCAGGTTGCGCCTATTGTAAGCAACCGACATAGCACTGAAGGACGTGAGCTGTAACTCCCGAGCGGTAGATGTCGCTGTGTTCAAACATAAAATATCTAGGTATATTGTAATATTATTCTGCCGTCATGCATTCAATGGCTTTTACAAGTTGTGTGACTACTTATTTATGAACTGCTTTCAACCGTAGGTTGGCAGGTACTGTACTAACCGTAGAAAATGAAGATGTTATTCATCATACAGAAAACTGAATACCAAAAATTTGTTTGAAACAGAGAATTTTGTTGGTTGGCAACCGGTTTTTCAAAATACTAATACGGCAAAACAGCCGTCCTGCTTAAAAAATATCAAACCTAGCAAAGCTTATAAAATTGTTTTATCGTTATTTTGTTTTAATCAAAATATAATAAATCATTGTATAATTTATATTTAATTAAAAAGCAGCTTTACCAGAGTTTGAAAATGCCTTCAGAAGACGAAACAGCTATCACACGTAATAATACTTACATATTATGCATCAAAATTTGTTAAAAAAAAAAGTACTATTAAATTTTTACTAAACTTAATATTAAAAAATCGTGGTTCAACTATGAATACCGACAAGGAAAATATAACGTCCCCAATTGGTGTATATTGTGAGGCTGAAGGTATTGGGAAGGGGAAAGAGATATGGGAGAGAAAGACGGAGAAGTGACTGGTTTTTCAGATCTGGTCATAACAAAATGTAAAAATAATTAAACCAAAAATCAGTTTTTCATCTGCCAATTCATAACATAACTTTTGAAAGAATACTGACTTTTAGTTTTTATTCGTACATTATTTTAATTACACAGACACTTAATGTAGAAATGTTTTAAGGAATAAAGTACCTTAATGAGTAGTAGGTACTTTAAAAACATAACAAACAACACAACGTTTCTATCATCGTTCACTATGTTGTTGTGATGTTATTATTTAAAAAAATAAAGCACATGAGAAATTCCCTTCTATGTTATTACATTTCGCCTGAAAACATAATGTGTAGAATTGAATTAAGGAGGTGGGAAAATTCGTCTCCGATCGCAGTCCATCGAACGTGTTTCGAATATCGAATGCAAAACAAAGCAACCCTTCCTGAAGCCTGTACTACCTACCACAGTAACTAGTCCTACGGTACCTATCTCTCCACTACCTGATTGTTGCCTGTCTCGCTCGCGCGTCTGACAGTTGGGGGCGATTCACCACCCTGAATCGACAGTTTTAAAATACGAATACAATAGTTTTTTTTTTCGACAATCACAAATTCAGTTTATGAAAATAATTAATTTCGTAACAAATTGTGTTCAGCAGAAGAAAACACGGATCATGATAAACTTGACAGCTTATTATAATTTGATAGAAAGTTGAAACGCACCTAGAATCGGCGATTAACGGGGACCTTTTAAATGTAAAAAAAATAATGCAAATAGTAAATTATTCCACTTATAAATTTTCCACAGCTATAAGTAAAGCGTGACAACGTATTTTTTCAGTTAAAAATATGTTGAAGGGGGAGGTGGGTGGAGGGAATATAGGATAAGGATAAGGATACAAAGGATGGGAGTAGATTTGAAGGTAGATTGAGAGATCTAGTTTGAGTGCGGTGGTATAATAAGGTGTACCCAAAAAACCTTTACTTTCAATTACAAATATATATATATATATTTTTTTTCTTTAAAAGAAAGACAGACATTCCCGGGTTACGAATAACCCAACAATGTTTGAAAATCTCCTACTACCACCACAGAAAGCCGAAAATGTTGCTTGTGTTGTGATGCAGGATTTAGCCAGCCGAGGAATCGTACACGCGACGCTCGGGTGGGACCCAAGCGCTATGCCCACTCAACCACTGACCAGTCATATCTCTTGTTTGTGGCTTAGGCGTGTTTAAAGGAATTGTTTTATATTTAGATTAACCTATATTTTGAAGTTTGTACAAAAGGTGCATAAACGTGTAGCTTAATTTGCTAAATAGTGCATCTTAAATGACAACTTTTGAAATCTAAGCTTTATCAGAAAGTCTGTGTAAAATAATCAATACGTAGGTACTCCCAAATGGTAAGCTCTAATGTATGAAAATTTAATTTATTTTTCTTTCTGAAATTTAGAAAAACGCAGATCTTAAAAAATCCATCGTGAGATATGAAGCTGTAAAATGCACATTGATGTGTCAAAAGATACAACACAAAAGGTTTTTCGTTAGGATAAAGATTTTAATTAAGTAAATATTGAAACTCTGGCGAAGCTGAGTAACCATAATAAAGTGTACAAAATATTATATTATAGTATTTCTTTCAATAAAGGTAACAATTACTTTAAGCATGTGTATCGATTCGATAAGTCCAGATTAACAAAATCGTCTCCGATTACAAAACAAAAGCAGCCCCACAACCTCCGAGAAGAAGCGCAGCACAACAACAGTCCGTCTCTTTCCCCCGTTTGACAGTTCCGAGCTTCCCGCCTTGAAGCTCTCACAACTCCCTACTCAGTGTTGACCGGCTTGTCGCGAGGCGCGCATGCGTACCGACGCCCTCTACCTACCTCGACCCACGTGCTAACGAAAGAACGAAAAAATCGAAACGATTATAAATAATGTATAATATAACCTTTACGAATAGGTACCTACCTAATTTCATTTCTGTGGGGTACCTACCTAATACCGACCCACAAAAATAAAACAATTTTAAAAGTGTTGTAAAAAAATATTGTTGACATCTAAAGTTTTCTCAGTGAAAATTCAAAATCAAAATACGGCGTCCTTTTGACAGTTTTATCGTTCGAATTTTGAAAAATATTTGGTATTGTTTGTTGCCAAAGTTTAGGTATTTCATTTGAGTGTTGTTAAGAAATGTGTTGATTTTAAGTGAAATTTGTGATTTGTTTGTTTGCACAGTGATTAGTCACAATTTAAAAAAAATGCTTTTTAATTATTGAATAGAAGTTTTTAACTAATAATGGTGTTTAAACTTTCCGATATGTAGCTAATCTCTTGTAAGCTATAGTTAGAAAATAAGACATTAGTAAGTGAGTGTCTTAATAATATATTTTATTCAATATGTCTAAATTAAGTGGTGTGTTTGTGTTTTTAACAATCGTTGTTTTAGTGGTTTTTGACAAAACGTGGGCCGCAAATCGACACAAAATTAATAAAACAGGTGAGTTCTTCTATTCATCGTTAACTTAATTATCTAATTTGTGGTATTTACAAATTGTCCTAGTTCCTAGTAGTAAGCTATTTATGATTATATATTTGTCTGATAGAATCCAAAGCTGTGACTATATTTGGACGAATAAATTGGTTGACAAGTAGTCATCGAGACACTTGTCAACTCCTTGAAAAGTCTGAAGGATTGTTTGTTGAATGGTCTTAGTGCCAAATTATTGTGTTAATTTTAAATTATAATAATTCCGTATAACAAACAAATATTTCGAGACAAAGTGTCCAATGCCCAATTACGTTTACCTTGGGATATCTCTGAAGAGCTGTTACATAAGGCTTTCGGCTCTCGGTACTAAAATGGTAAACACGGAATGATTTAAATGAATAGGTAAACAATGTGTATCACAATGACATGTCGTGACAGTATCTGTAACATATTTATACATTACATAGTTATATGTAACACAGCTATATGTGACACTCGTAAAAACAGATTAATTATTGCGTTTTTGGAAGAAAACCCCTCTAATGAATAAGTGACTAACCGAACATAACTACTAACCATCATGCCGTTCCCCGGATGGGTAGGCAGAGAGGATAGACTGCCGAATGTCTCTGTCTTAGCACTCTCATTACTTTCTTCACATATGTACATGAATCATCTCATATATTTTCTTCTGTTCTTCTGAGTTTTGACATAACCCGACTCGAGTATGCAATTAGTTCACTTTGTCGTGCCATGTCATTCTCGGGCATCTCCGACATCGTTTACTTTTCATTTTCGCGTTACATACATTCTCCGTTCATCCGCTGTACATTTGTTCATTCGACGGCCTCCGTGGTTGAGAAGTTATGATTCCAAATGTGCGCAAATATGTTTTATATGGCTAATTTGTTATTTCGTTATTATTTCGTTGTTATTTTACAGTAAATAACATTGAAAATAGTGTATTGTATATGTATATGTGGAAAGTTAGAGTCGTAGATACTTTCAAGCTTGGCACCCTAGCACGAACATATCGATAAAGGTTTTATCCATATCAAATTTGTAACTTGCCACCGTTCCCAAACATGAAAAAACCACAGTCCACGTCGACTAAATATGCTTAGTTGACGATCTTCTATCGTGTTCGGGTACGGTGATAGTGATAAGTTGACAAGTTACCGATGTTAACAATAAAACATTTATCGACCTGTTCGTGCTACGACTTGATGACCACCATTCAGAATTCAAATGGCTTTAGCCGTGACTAGTGACCAGATTTCAATAACAATGTAATTTCCCACTTTCCTCGTATCCATCTCCTGAACCCTTATTGGGTACTTTTGTGCGGACATCTTTTTTTAAATATCCAAATCAACAAACTTCAAATTCCATTGCAATGGCATTCGTACAACCTTATTACAGCAAAGATTTTTTTAAAAACAAGTGTGATGTGCATACATTTGCATATTTACCGAGGAATAATTGGTTGCTTTGCATAAATTTTTCATTTATGGCAACAGGGAATCCAAAAACGATGCATATTTATAATATTATGTTGATGACGTCATTGTCGATGGTACGTACAACACGTATGCTTTAGTGAAATTCTGGTTTGGTTTTTCTTTTTCAAGCATTATGTAAGCAAAGAAATCATCAGAGATGAAGAAAGTTTTTCTGGTCTGTTTTCATATTTTTTTGTGATAAAGAACATTCGAAGTATTTCTCAAATATGTGACAAGGTCATTTGGATGACCTGTTTTACATTTTTTTACTAAAGGCCTAATCCCTTTACTTACCGAGCAGAATAATAATTATTCTCAGAGTTTTTCAGTTTTAAAGCTTTTGAGGACACTAACAAAAAATGTAGAACAGTAAAAAGTAGAAGATATTATGAGAATAAACCTCGGAAAAAATCATAACTTGACCATTATAGATTTGGCATCCTTTCTCTGTAACGAGTGACCGCGACGTGTCAAGTGCTGCTAGAAAAACAATTGCCGACCGACTTTTTGTTACAAAAACACTTGACGGCCGATTTTTTTCCGTGCGTATTGTCTGAGGTAATCTTGGAATTTGGTTGAATTCTAAGTAAACACTATCTGGTCGAGGGTTTTATGATGCGGCATCGGTAGAGAAATACTTCACACCCGCCCCCTTAAGGAAAAAACAGGCATTTGGTCATTATGGGTTTCAAGCCAAATTCTGAAGGCCTGGGAAAGGAATGGGGCGCCAGTTTCAGCTATAGAACAATTACCTTTGTAATTGCATACTTAGCGTTCTATTCCGGTAACTGTTAAACCCGAAACAATGAACTGATCGTTATTGAATAAAATAAAAGGCTGCTAGTGTTGTTTTCGTGTTGCTTTTGTAATGTATGTTATTTTTATCCCGTGCGGCACCACAAGTCCTTTAGAATTTTTGAAATCGAATGTAGACAATTATTTTCCTTATTTTAAACTTCAAGTTTGCAAAATTTAATCAAGATAACATGTGTTCCCAATTATATCACTGTATGTAAAAATCTATTGTAAAAAGTATAAAACATAGTCTCGATAACGGAAATAAGTGTATCGGAATATTTTTAGATCTAAGTAAAGCCTTCGATACAATTGATCACACATATCTTCTAGAAAAACTCAAAAAGATTGGAATCTCAGGACGTGAACTAAACCTCATTAAAAGCTACATGTCAGAAAGGTTACAGTTAGTCAGGATTCAAAATGAATCAAGTCAACCAATACAAATCCAATATGGAGTCCCGCAAGGCAGTGTCTTAGGCCCGATTTTATTCCTGATATATATAAATGATTTATGTGAACTAAACTGTCACGGCTCAGTCATTAGTTTTGCAGATGACACAGTCCTTCTATTCCATGGAAAGTCATGGGAGACTGTATTTGAAAAAGCTGAAAAAGGGATGAATCGGGTAAAAAAATGGCTTGATTCAAATTCACTAACACTAAATGATACAAAAACTAATTATATTAAATTCAAAATCCACAACAAACAGACGGATAACCTCAATACAAACCTAAACATAAAAATTCATAAAGACTGTATAAACGTGAACCGAGAAACTCCTTGCAACTGTCCAAAATTGAATGAAATACAAACAATAAAATATCTTGGAATAATAATTGATCAAAACTTAAATTGGAACTCCCAAGTGGAAAATGTGAGCAACAAATTAAAAAAACTAACCTATTTTTTCAAAACAATAAGAAACATTTTAGATAAAGAACAGCTAATTAAAATCTATTATGCCTTAGCCCAATCTCAACTACAATATGGTCTTATCGGATGGGGAAGCTCATGCGATTCCACTATAAAACCAGTCCTCATAGCACAAAGGGCAATTCTTAAAATTATACTTAGAGTGCCCATCAGAACCCCTACAGACTATGTTTTTAAAGCGCTGAATTTAATGTCACTGAAACAATTATATACAAAAGATATTCTAATGTACGCATTCAAAAATCAGGATAACTTTACACAGACAAACTCGGGCCGATTCACAAGATCTACATTACAACATACATTCTACCAACCTACAACTAAAACGACTTTTGGACAAAGAAATATGGAATACTTCTCTGTAAAATTATTTAATTTACTCCCTCTTGCAATGAAAACCACAAAAAAAATAACCGCCTTCAAAAGAAGCATAAAAATATGGATTATGGACATGGGAAGGAAGAAAATAGATTCAATTTTGCAACCCAACAAAGAATAATGCTTTGTTTTGTACTTTCTTTTAGATATAACTTAATAATTTCCCTTGGCAATATTCTAACATAGATTAGGTATTTACTTATAATTAAAATAATAAAACTTGTACAATGTGTCCTTAGAACGGGGTACCCCAGTAAGGACACATTTTCTCTAAAAAACTGTAAAAAAAAATGTATATAAATATAAATAAATAAATCTAAATTTCTCTTAATAAACAGTGTTAATCTCAAGTGACCTACCAGGTAATAAAGTATTGTCCGGTATATTTTCCGCCTGTACAAAGCATAAATAAAACAATATTATACTCGTATGTACATTTTAATGCAGCATAGTATTCAACGGTCAAATGATTGTACTTAAAGTTGTGTATCAGTGATCAAAGAACCGGTGGATGCAATGTTTTAGCCACAAGTTGTTATAATGGTTTTCTAGTTTGTAGTTAGAAGTAAGATTGTAACCTTGTACAGCGCCCTTGAAGTGTTTTTATACAAAACAGCGTTATACAAATCATCCAAATATTATTATTATTGAGAAGGAAGGGGATGGGATAGTTTTTGGAAATCTCAAAGAGACGGTGACCTTCCTCCTATTTTGAATAGTGCAAAATTGACGGAATCTCGGAATTTGTTTATTTAAAATGATAATATATTACAAAAAAAAAAATATTTTTCATAATATATTGTTCACAGTAAGTTAGAAACACTCATTCAGGAAAGTAAATTGAAAACTATGAAAAAGACTATTTATTATTACGGACCTATACAAAGTTATAACAGAAGATACGAAAACAGCCTACAGAAGAAAATTGGGGTGGATAAAAAACAAATCCACCCGGGACCCTTTTTATTTATATAATGGATAGGTACGCGTATTATAATATACTATCTCTTTAGAAGAAACATTTTGAAAAAGTAATTTCGTTTTCATTGTAATAATATTATTATTTAAATAGATACTGGACAGATAAAAATCCTGCAACGATCATATTTTGAAGTCCGTATTAAAAAACTTCTTCAAATTCTTTCGTTCTAAACTCATTATTTGTTTTAATGCCCTTCAACATCTTACCCTACAAGTATAATTATTTATGCCAGACAAGTAATTTCATTTCGAATTCCGAATAATAATTGTGAAATTCTCTCAATTTTATATTATAATATTACACATTTACTCCACTGAAGAGACAAACTGTGCCGTGGGCATATCATTGTGCCAGAAATAAGGTAATATTTTCGCGTCGAAATTCTTTAGAATGATAGATTCTTTCAGTTTCCCCCTGGCTTCGTAGCACGAACACATCGATAAATGTTTTATGAAACATATCGGTAAATAGTCATCGTTCTCAAACATGACAGCAGATTGCTAACGAACAAACTACAGCTTACGTCGACTAAATATGCTTACTTTGTTCGGGGACGATGATAAGATGCCATTAAGAACAATGATAAGATGACATTATCGACAAAGCCTTTATCAATGTGTTGGTGCTGGGGCTTCCAAGACCACTATTCATATTTAACATCGAAATTCGTCGAGTAGTAGATACTTTTAGTATCGCCCTGGTCCCCCCAGCACAGGAGTCGGCAACCTTTTGAGTCGGAAGAGTCAAAAATTACAATTTACAAAATTTTAAAGTTTTTAAAGGGCCACAAATTTTTTTCTTGCCAGCAATAAATAGTCCTTTCATCGATAAATTTTAGGGGGGGGGCTGGATAATTTTATTCTGGTAAAGGGGGCGATTCCACCAATAAGGTTAAGAAATACTGGTATACTCGATTTTTAAATCGATCAATTGCATATTGTAGAGATCGAGTATCAACTCCAAATTGCTCAATGTGGGTTTAGTCACTATTTGTGTTGGGAGGATTTACTATGAATGCTAGAGTGCTTTTGTTGGTTTTGAATTGCTGAAATCTGTCAGCAAATTCATCTTTAATTTTTTTTATAACTGCGCTGAAGTAATTCGTGTCAACAGTTGCACTGGTTTTATCGCGATATTGCTTTAGAAATTGAAAATGAAGTAATTTACTGCTCTGAAAATCTTCTGCAAAAATAATTAATTTTTCTTCGAAACAGGCCAATTCTTCTACCAAAACACAGGCTGGGTTTCCCTTTCCTTGCAATTTTAGATTCAGCTCATTTAATTTCGCTGTGATATCCACCATAAAGTAAAATTTTTGCAACCATTTGTCGTTCTCTAATTCAGGGTGATTGATGCCTTTTTCATTGAGGAATGTATTTATTTCATTCAAGCACAAAGCAAAACGTTCCAACACCTTACCTTATTATTACTTCGGTATTTTTATTTATATTATATGTACATACATACCTTTGAGAATATAATTCGCTTCTAACTCTTCTACTTGAAACAACAAACTGTACGTCATAGCCAAAGCACTGGTGAAGATTCCAAACTATCTTGCGTCGAAAGCGAATTAAAACCTACATAGAAACATCTGACGACGGCGTCATTCGAGAGCTTCCGATGGACTGAGGACAGTGACGACGCGTATCACGGGGGAAAAGCGAGTAAAAGTGGCTGAGAGATAGAAATGATGCCTAATCCTCCTTTATCGATTCAGAACGATTTTGAAATGTTATTTTTTTTTGATAAAATAAATAATATTTGCGTGTGGAACTAAAGATCCACAGCTTCACATCCAAAGAGCCGCATGTGACTCGCGAGCCGCAGATTGCCGACTCCTGCTAGCACGAACAAACCGATGTAAGGTTTTATTTTATTTTATTTGAAGGTTTCTTGAGCAGATAATTAATTTCACTTAGCTATCTGAAGCCTTGGAGATAAAATGCAATACATACATTTTCAGTTTTCACTCAAATTGGTATGGATCACTTGGTGTACCCCCTCTAGAGTTCAATATCCGAAACTGGTTTCGAAAATGCGTCAAGTTGTTGGAATGAGTAAAGACAAATGATAATTACACACCACGTTCATTTATGTTGTCTATCTTCTAAGAAAACATAGTTCGTTATTGTTGATTCTTGTAGCCCAATATTATGATGACCAAAATAATAATATCGTGATAAACTGACCCAAAGTTACGTTCTTTGAACTCAAGAAGGGATGGACGGGTCAAGACGTCACTTCCTAAATGTCAACGGTCAAAGGCTAACTAATTTTACCCAAAGTGCTTTGTTTAGAGTTTACACTCTAACTTTACGCCTACTCAAAATTCCGTAAGTTTCAGAAATCTGGCATAACATTGAAGCGTTGATTTATTAGCAAGTGTCCACCAAATCTGCATTTAGAATGGTTTAATGAAAAGTTCAAGAAACTAATTATTTATCTTGAGTGTAAAATATATTAAATCTTTCTTTAACTCACCATGTGGTAAAATGCCGTTTGGATTACGCACAGGAAACAATTTTTAAATCTCTCTAAAATACATGCAATATGCATGCATGTAATTTTTTTGACACAGGTTTGCTTAGAAAAATAACCCATTGAACTTCAAATGATAAAATCACAGGCAGTAACTGGGTGTTTCGGTTCACGGGGTTTAATATAATTGAATGACTGTAGGTACCGATGACGTCCTGTTTTATCTCGACCGTTTTGCATATTGTCTGTCTGTAATATTGTTAAAGATTACGGTAAAGTTTATTTTTTCAAATATGACGGCGTTGTGTTTATTCGGACTTTTAATATGAAGGTACCCGCCTGCCTGTTAAGAGTTTGAAAAAAGAATTATCATTGAGATAGTGATGTGTCTTTAGACCTATTCGAATATTAGGGTAAGGTTTGTCTAGGTCTTGGCGGCGAATGCGTTTGCCAACCTACTGTGTGGCAGGTCAGATCGGGAGATACTGTTTGAGGGATACCTAACCTAGACTTCTCAATCGGAATCTCACGACCTGTCGTCTTGCGCCGCCTGTAGTGGAAGGGATAATCCGTCACTACTGGACACATTGATCCCCAGATTCCGACCCACCCCTCATACCTTTTTCCTACCTATAACTTCCTCTCCTTCTTTTCCCTAATAAAACCCTCCACAAAACATCCCCAAAGATGACACAGGACTTGAGGGTTTTTTTCCCTAAAGGCCACCTGTGTTGAGCTAATGAAAAAAAAAAACCGTGGCTGCGGTCGCAAACAAACAATAATTTTTCTTAATATTTTAAAGCTTAACTTGTAAAAGTGTTTTTTCCTAAAATAATTAAATCTATGACCGAAAACGTTACGAATTATCTTAAGTTTACCCTTAAAACTAATAAATATTAATTGCCTTTTGTATGAAACACCATCAGTAATGTAAATCTAAACCGATTTAAAGAGATCTTGCTTATTTAGTGGTGTACGAGATGGATAAAAAAAATATTAAATTTAACGGCAATAATAAAGTTTTTTTTTATGAAGCTGAAGAATGAAACGAAAACTTAAATAATGCTTGAGTTAAAGAAGAATTGCAAGTCTAAATTTAAACGGAATTGATAAACGTCGAGCTCAATCCATCTTATATCACTAATCCAAACTTTTAAATCTTGCCGTTAGTTAAAAGTAGCTTTGGGCTTTTGCGGGGTAAGAGGGGTCTGCTGTTCCAAACTACTTTTGCGAAACTTTTGCGAAAGAAAAATACGGTATCCCTACTTAGTCAAAACATAACTAAGTATATCCAAAGCGGTGTGCAGAGAGGATCTACCGCCGAATATCCAAATTACATATTTTCATTCAAATGATATAAAAAGGATATTATTTCTTGCCTTTACACAGTATATTCCAGCTTATAAGCACAAAAAAATCGACAATATAAACAAAATCATTTGATATCCATACCAACTTATTATTAGAAGTCGATTTTTGGTTTGAAATTGAAAAATATTGCAAAAAAAATTGTAATTTTATAAAAATTATAATTTGGGGGGCCAACTGTCGGGGGATCAACTGTCGGGTCACCATTCGATGTATATGTCGGCGGCCGATCGTAAAATCAGGCACATCATGATGCGACTAGCTAATTCGTGGAGTTCCCTTCGGCAGATCGTGAAATGCCTCAGGCGCATCATGATCGGCTGGATTTTACGTTTTGCCTGCGACATACACCTACATCGCATCAACCATTAATTTTACTATATCGATGGATATGCGTGTTTATTTTAATTTCTTACATGATATTATATTTACCTTCTTATTTATCAAAATATTCAAGTCGCGGGTTAGAAAAATACTGGCGGACCTTACTTGACTACCTCAGTCGTGGGAAATGGGACAAGTTTCATGTATTTCCGATCTTTAGTCTACGGTGCTGATATTTGTTGGGAGTTTGTGCTGCAAAGCAGTCAATCAGTTTGTTGTTTACTTTTTGTTATGGTAGATTTTCGAATGGACGAAGAATCATGAAATTCCATTTTTGAAAATATTCAATATTATCTATGGTTGATTAAAACTGTCATTAGACCAAGTGTTTAGTGATGTGCAACCTACAACGTCTATGCTTATTTCATTCAGATTCTATTCAAACTAGGGTTGAAATACTTGCATCACACAAAACACCTATTTTCCGAACAATATCTTTAATAATTAAGGATAATGGCAGCCTCCATAGCACAATGATCTACTCAAATGGCTTTGGATCGATAGATGCGGGTTCGAATTCTGCCGCAGCGGAAAATGTATGTTCGTTCCCAGTCTGGTTGTTGTAAATTATTGAGATGTTTGATCAAACGTCCGATGGTTTCACATCTATCTAAACATTTATAGACAAGAAACTTTGTTGTTTTCGATTAATAATAATAATAATAACGTAGTATTTATATAGCGCAGTTTTGTGATGTTTCACTTCAAGTGCGCTTAATTATAATAAACTTAAAATTAACCTACAGTGTTCCTTACGAGTCCTTAAAAAATTAATTAAATAATGTGAAATAACGAATATACAAAAATATACAAAGCAATTCCTGAAGAACAATATTAACAACAATAGTGAGTGCTGTTTTGGCAACGGACAATATATAATGATAAACCATCACGGTGCCATTCAACAAGAATCATTTAAACTAAATTATATAGAACAGGAGGCAGTTAACATTTAGAAATAATACAAATTCAGAGTGCACATAAAACTATAGTAAAGAGGTAATCGAAACCAAACAATTACCAGAAACTTGAGGAACATGGCTTATTATAGTAGATTGAAAAGGAGTTAAAATTCATGAAAGGTATGATTTTTTAAATAAGTTTGTTTTTAAAGCTCTTTTTAATTCAGCCAAGTTCTGGATATTAGTAAGAGCTGAGGGAAGTTTGTTCCAAATGAGCGGGCCAGTTACACGAAAAGATCGATCATAGTAAACGGCTCGATTTGACCTAGAAAGTTCGATTATGGTGATATCATTAAATACATAAAAATAGTAGATTGATTAAAACGGCAGTGATTGGTTTTGTCCATAGACATTTTCAACATCACTTACATACAGTTCAGCAACTATCTTTTGACGCATATCACAAAATGGTAAAACTGCCCTTACGACCTTTTCGTACTTACGCATAGATACCTCAAATGTATAGTTTTCTCTGTAATATATTGAAGTTTAACCTATTTATAGAGACCACGAATAAATAAAATAATTAACTATTTAATCAAAAATTGAATACATACTAAATTGTAGATTATTTTACCGCCGTAAAAAACTCCGTTGGTCTATTCGGACCGGTGCGCGGTGTGTCAAAATAAAAAAAACGCTGTTTTTTATGAATATATCATATTTTCCTACCACCGTAACACCGTCATTCGCCTAATCTCTTTAGTTTTTATCTCTCCTCTATATTTTTTTTTCTCTTTATGATGTTCATATTATATAAAGGAGCTTATAGGACAGAGGTCTCCGTCGTCTGAGTATTATGGCCCACGCATTTTATTCGAATCAGATTGACGGGGTAAAATGACAACAAGATTTCGATATTCGGATATTGTCTTTCAAATACCCTTAACCTTTCCGAACGGTGACATTACCAAATGAAATGTTAGCCACATAAAAAATGCAACCAAACCTCCTTCATGTTGGGTTTTCAGAAACATGACAAAAGTTAATTGCATTATAGGTGTACAGTATTAGTGTAAAATTATACAATATGTTAACCTTTTTATTGCTTAACAGTGCATTTATTACAAAGAAAACAATAACAAAAAAATTACTTAGGTATTTGGATGGCTTTTTAGAAGTAATAATTATTGCTGTTTCGAATAGAGTTAAGATCTACCTAGATATTTAAGTTTCACGGGTTGGTATTCACAAACTAGAAATTAACTTTAATTTTAATTTTTTTTATTATATAATCAATAATATTATTATTAAATTAATAAAAACAGTTTATTTTCAACTTTAACTTGATAACAATAAATAAATTGAAATTAACTATAAGACGGAAAATCTGTTTGTGTCGCAGCAAAATTCTATTTTTGTATTCAGCAAGAAATTAGAACTACTCCTTGATTCAAAATGAATTGGACGTCACGACTATTTTCAAAATGAATTGGACGTCACGACTATTTTCATCTTTTGGAGCTTTAAAATATCTGTAAAAAATAATACAAAAATCCAAATGTTGTAAATACAATGGCACCTTTCTGGGATAAGAGATTAAATAATAGTAAAATCATATTCTGCTCATCATAATACTACAATATTAGCCTATCGCCTATCCTTATCCTATCTTCCTCTTCCTCTACCCTTTACCTGTTTTAAGACATAATAAATAACCACTAACCTACCTTTTTTTTAAGCAAATTTATCATAGCAAACCCCTCACGTGGGAATAAGTATCTTTTTATTAAATAAGCAGCTTTATTATTATTATTTTTAATTGTTAAGCAGTAATTGTTGAATGAAACACTAGTATATATTGAATCATTTGGCGGGTATAAGATAAGCCGCCATAGCTCAATTGGGAGAGCAGCTGACCGGCAATCAGAAGGGCACGGGTTCAAGTCCCGTTGGCGTCATGTATTTTTTCTCGGAAGATTTTTCAATGTGGATGAGTGTTTCAGGCTGATAATTATTGCTTATAATAATTGTTAAGCTTTATTATTGTTAAAACTTTTTAACCTTCATGTTTTACAATATGTTTTGATTTAATTCGGTACGTTTAGAATGATGACTTTGTTACTAGCCGCTTTCGCTCTTAATCGAAATCGTGGAATGGTTTTTTATTATTATTTAAAGGTTACAGAAATGTTTTTTTTTTTAATAAAAATTCAAAAGAAAATATTTTAAAGCCAAAATTTATAAAAAGAGTATTCTGGTTTCATTCCGCTATCTTAACCTTCAACTATCTATTTCTTGATTAGTATTCAAATGGATATGAGTTGAATCTGATAATAATCGTCTTTATGGTATCGTAACACCATGACATAAGATTGTGACTACTTACTACCAAGTATTCAGCACCTTGCTAGGGCCAGTGACACCTCTGAGGGTCTTGCTGCGGTCTGATCTGTTCTTTCCAGCAACCACAACAAGGCTCTTAAGTTATGGTCTATCGTCTCTTCTTGCAAGGTGTTAAAAATATAGATAGGTGCTCAGCGTGGGGTGTTACTCCACAAAGTTAAACTTTGTTGACCATCAAATCTGGAATCGAATAGCTCTAATTTAAACACTGAGTCTTCTCAGCTTCTGATCAAAATTTGATTAATCATTCTGTTGATGATATTCTTGTCAGCCGATCACAAATTGATCAAGTGCTGAAATATGCCGATTGGCGTTTAACGGGGAGAGTCGGTCAACTACTGACCCTTAGGTATATATGCCAGGCATATCTATTGGAGTCTTGTAAAAAATGTTCTTTGTAGCCTGACTCGGATTTTAACTCTTGTTGTATGAGCATTTGTGCGTCTGAAGTGCATATCATAAAGAAGTTTTTAGGTGCACTTGATGAGTGAAACCATTGGTGAAAGCGGAGCTAATCGAACAAAGAACATCATGAATCTAAGAACATCAGAGATAGTATTGAATATTCTCACTTTAAATTCAATATCCCCACTGACAGGAGACATCAGTGCACTGGCCCATTGACCAAACCATTCATAACTACAGTCCGCTTTGAACTGGCCCTAACGACGTACGAAAATACATGCACATGGGCTCGTTTAAACGAAAATATGCAATATCGTGGATGCACTTCGCGAACTATGAATAAAGTGCAGTTATATATTTCCGAACGACGGCGACTGGGAAGCGATAATGAGACGCAAGCTGGAAATAACGACGTATTCCTTGGGAGCATTAAATATGTTTTTAAATGCGTTTTATTTAACTTGTGCCAAAAGTTTTGACAGCGGGAATATTTCACGTAGTGGGGGCAAACCTTAATGGAAAACACTTTTCAATACTTGCCTTATTAATTCATGATGCGTACATTCAAAATCTACTTTTAATATTATGTATCTCACCTTGTCGTAATGAATCGAGTCAATATCACCTGTACATTTCATATTTATATTGTATTACGTATAGGAAGGATTTTTTTATTTGCGGAATGTGTATACGAGTAGTTCTTCAAAATATCGTTTTATGGTACGCAGTGACCCGAAGAATTGATCCCCCAACAATCGGTCCCCTGGCAGTTGTTCTCCCGGTCGATCCCTGGGACGCTCAGACACTTGAACCCCCGAAGGATTATTTCGCCTTATTTAAAAAATAGTTAAAATTAGCAAACCTACGCCGGGTGAACTGTTTGGCGGTTTTCTGGTCTGTACAATTATTTAAAATTATACGGGAGCATCTATGGTAAAATTTTAAATGCAAATAAAAAGATTGGTGTTCTCTCTTTCTAAATCTGTTTAAATTATATGTCTGGCCATTACAGATAATGATTGAGATCGAGTTTTCTGAGAACGTGTCATTCGGTGCAAGATATAGCACTACGTGACCCCGATTGGTAAAAAATACTCGTGCACAAATATAAATACTACACCAAACAGGTTAAAAGCATATTTATATCACAAAATTTCTTTTTCGCCAATTTTCCTCGCAGCTTAGCGAGTGCTTAGATCCTCGTGAGATGAGAAAAATACAAACTTCCTCCATAATTCTCTAAGCCGCAGATTTTCCTACAGTTGTTAAGAAGCTGTGTTCAGAATCCCGGAGGAAGAAAGGGAATAATAAGAAAAGGGCGGCTATAAGCTTAGTGAGATGAATGACATGCTTGTATGAAGCAGGAAGTAGTAGAAATGATTCACGATCTCACCAATTATCTGCGGACTGCTGAGATCCGCCTAGAAATACGCCATTAATATGTTACAATAATTACACTAGAGAAAGTAAATGTAGTGCACTTAGAAATTCTTCATTTTCTTTTTGTATCCTCTGGTATCGAAAGCTGGCTGTAATCAGATATCAGAATAATCTTCACCCTACGCTACATACTGAACTGTGTACTTACAAACTTAACAAAAAAAATTATATAGAGACTTATAATTCGTCAATCTTTTGAAATAACGTGTACGAGTATACAAATAAAACTTTTTTTTACATGAGCTCCACACAGGAGGCCTGAGGAAAATAATTTCCCTGTGGGCCTATGTCATCTTTGGGGATGCTGTGTGGAGAGTTTTTTTTAGGGAAAGGAAGGAGAGGAGAGTTCTTTGAAGGAAAAGGGTTTAAAAGGTGAGTAGGAATCTGGGGTTCAGTGTGTCCTGGTCATCAGACCTAGACAAACCTCATCCTATGAACCCGGGCACCCCTGATAAATCACCAAACGTAGCAAACCACTTGGGGTGACGTATGGCAGAGTTGTTGGTTATCCAATAAAGGTTTCTGGTGCGGCGGTACCCATTCCCGTTCCCAAATTGAACCCATACCCATTCCCAAATTGAAGTGAACCAAATTGAAAAAACTCGTAGCTCTGTGAACAGCAGACCTCATGTCCACAGTATTTTTCAATTATTCTCTTATTTAATAAATCAAAACGAAAAATTCTTTTAAAATAAATCAGATGCGTGGGTAGGTACTAAAATATTAAGCTACCTACTTATTTACAAACCCTATATAAATTTAATGGTACATTTTTTTAAGTGAAACTTCAATAGCCCCGCTGTGCTTCGGATTTCGGATGAAACGGGAATGATGATTACTGCACCTGTGACGCATCAACTGCGCTCATTGACCGCTTTGATTATGATTTCACTTTTAAAGGCTCCTATTGGTTGAGATATGAAACGGAAATTACGATAGGTCTGCGCTCGTTGGTCGTTTTGATATGACCTCACTTTTCAAGTATTGGTTTCGATTGTTTTGCTAAAGCTTCGCTTCTACCGCGTGTAAAACTGCTCTCGAATTATTTTTTCAAATAAGGCATTATACAATTTGTGCAAAGAAATGTTTCTAGCCAAAGTTACGTAGAAAATGTATATATACAACGTATTTTCAACGAACTTAGTTTCTCCATTAGTAGCTCAGTGACAATAATTATTTTTTCAAACATTCAGGCAGGTAGATAGGTACTACAATATTGAAAAAAAGTGTGAATAATTAAGTCCAAATAAATTCGACTATTTCACATTTTGAAAAAAACCTTTACTGAACCATTAAAACGGCCACCATCTTGAAACGGAAATGGAATGTACAAACAAACTACAGAAAGACGAAATGCCGAGATAAAACAGAACTTTGCTACGCGGATGGAAACACATATTTATGATTTTGATGACCATTGTCTCTACTTCGCCGGGTTCCGAACCGTTGTCCTCTGAAACAAGATCAAAAGCTTCTTGTTTTCCATGCTACTTGTATTTACACAATTGTTCATTAGTGATGTGTACCCGGGGTTACTTTGTTACGGTGTTATAGGTTGTGGGTAGTGTAGAGTGTGTAGGTGGTTATTCAATACCGAGATTAATACTGTAGAGTCATGTGGGGTAACCGTACGCAGTTTTTATATTGGGATTTTTGTATTAAAACGCTTTAGGTATTTTGCTCATTTTTTTGTTTATTGATATGATCATTAAGGATTTCAAACAAACATAAAAACCTTATATAGTTCATAAATCAAAAAGTTATATAAAAATGTTTACATGCATGTCGATTACGAACACTTACCCCATGTGCGGGGTAAGTATTCGCATACCGTAGAGAAGTGTTCAAATCAGATTAGTGGTTATCTTTAATAGAATTATCACTTTGCGCTCGTGTAACTAACAATATTTTACCAAAAATGATCATAGACCACATCGCTCTGACTCAGTTGGTTACAAAATAGCACACATCGGTAAGCAAACATGTCGATAGCAGATGACAAAATTTAAGAAAAAGCACGAAAAACAGTAATTTACCTACCAATTTTCATTTTAAAATTAGGATTCACTGTACTCATATCCAGCTTCAATGCGACCCAAAACGCTACTGAATTAAGGAACGTGCGGGCGCGAAACAGGCACGACCACCTCGGAAACATCATTACGGTTACCCCACGTGATTCTATTGGCCCTAATGGTCATCGCAGTTTGGACAATGATCAGTGGTCCGAGAATTTCTTGCAACCAAACAGCGTCTAATATTTATTTGTTTATTATATTTCTTTAATATAGAAATAAGTTAAGTAAATATCATAAAAGATGAATGGCGTTAGGTTTTTACATATTATTATGTTTTAATACTATTCTTTCACGAAAGCGTTAGATTTTTTGTAGGAAGAGGATTGTTCAGTACCTTATTGGTGTTATCAAAAATTAATAATATTGGTAGGTACATGTATCAAGTGCTGTAGTAAATATTTTGCACTGAGAGAGTAAAAAAATATTATGTGTAAGGTAAGTGTAAAATCAATGTAAACATACTATTTCTGTGTAAGATTGTGAACTGCCTTATTGATTCACCAGCCCTATTAGAAATTAGAAAGGATTACATTTCGTTGCTCTGAACGCAACACGAGATCGAATATCTTATTTTATATACAACATTTTAAATCGGAATACGCACAAAACTCTTTATTTGGACGTATCTACAAATGTAGAAATGTCTCATGATATGTTTTCCACCGTACTTTAGAAACGTTTAAAATCAAATTAATCTTAAAATGTACTTAAAATAAAAACTTATTTCTTCATGGTTAATTTATTTTTTTTATTTATTTATATAGTGTCGATATTGTTATAACTTTTAATATCTACTTGATTCCTAATCTGTATAGACGGAACTAATAAATGGAATTGAACTAGTTTCACCATTAAATGAAAAATTAGAAAACATATTTAATAAAACTGTATGTTTCCAAAATTGAAAAAAATAAAACATTATGTATAAATTTATTTATTAACGCCCTACTGGGATTTTACATGAAAATTTTACAATTGATTACAGTATTTAAGTACAAAATGATAAATCCAGTTGTAGTAATGGTAAGAAAACAACACATGTGTACAATAAAATTTATTGCAAATTAGCAAAATACTAATACGATTATTAAAAATATGGAATGTGTTCTACTATTATCATGCGAGTAGCAGTGCGCGGGGACCAGATTTGATAAATTCTGGTCGTTCGGCGTAGTACTGTATTAAAATATAACTAGCCGTTGGAAACAATAGTTATATTATTTCAACGTCCAACGCTGTTGAAAATAATTAGCGCCAACAGTTGAAATATAATACCTACATGCGAATATTATTCAACGCAGTCAACGATTCAACTGCCTAATAAATAAAAAGGGTTAAGAGTTTGTACTTCGTGAACAACATTACTCGATATTTTAAATGGTCTTTTGGTTATGTACGTACCTACTGCACGTTTTTTTTTATTTTCCCATCCAATACGGCCGATACTCAGCGCCATGGAACAATCAAATTTATCAACGACAAGCAAAAAAATAACCTATTGATAATTGTCAATATTTTGTACCTATTGTTTTCAACGGTGTTGGAATGATTAAGTCAAAAGGGTCAAGAGATCACACTTCGTGAACGATATTATACCCAATTACACAAGGTCTTTTGGTAATGTACATACCTACTGCACGTTTTATTTTATTTTCCCATCCAATACGGCCGATACGTAGCGCCATGGAACAATCAAATTTATCAACGACAAGCAAAAAAATAACCTATTGATAATTGTCAATGTTTTGTACCTATTGTTTTCAACGGTGTTGGAATTATTAAGTCAAAAGGGTCAAGAGATCACACTTCGTGAACGATATTATACCCAATTATACAAGGTCTTTTGGTAATGTACATACCTACTGCACGTTTTTTTTTTCCCGTCCAATACGGCCGATACGTAGCGCCAAGCAACAAGCGAATTTATCAGTGACAAGCAAAATATATCTTCAACAGGATAATATTTTCAACACCGAAACCAACGTCTTCCAACAGTTTCAACTTTCAACGTTATTATAGGATTATTATTACGTGTGTGTCGCGTGGGGCATAGAGATAATAATAATTAATAATACATCAATGATTCGGGGAACCACCCGTTAAAAGGGATTCCTTAATACGATTTTGATATATTTTTTGTTAGTATCGTGTCGATCTCCTATTATAGTTGCGTCAACGTCGACGTTATTTTCAACAGCTATTTTCAACAGTTGAAAATTGCCAACGATAACGACGTTGGCGTTGTATAGAATTATCGTCAACGCCCAGTACTAGTTCGGCGTTAGAGTATTGGAGATCAAATTGGAGTAATTGAAGGTAAAAAATTAGAACCATTATTTCGCTTCGAGTCTCACTTTTACATACCCTTTAGATACAAATAATAAAAATTATACTTCCTTTCAATAATTTCTATAAGAAACAACTATTTACAGGTACAAAATAGGTTATTGGGTTCTTAATTTAGGTTTTAACGTAACAGAGTTTTAACTTAAGAGTTAGTTCTTACCGCTTCTTAGTTATGAAGCATTATGTCATTGGTAGATACTTTAACGCTTGTCTTGATTCTCAAACAAACATTTCCAATTTTGAAAGTGAAGCTTAAATACTTGAATTCAAAGCAAAGGTTCCACAATTCATTTAAATGGAATAACAGACAGAGGCACAACCGAAATTAGTATTTTTAATTATATTGGGAGGCGTGTCTTTTATCCAATGACCACTTGCAATCGACTGTGACATTTACGAGCTTGTTGTGCACTGTCGAGTGGAGCGAATAAATAGGTCCCATCTTCAAAATATATTGCTCATAACTTCAAAACATTACCACTTTTATTTTACAGAATTTATGATGTGCCTTACCAGAAATATACCACGTAATTTAAAACAAATACTTTCTCTCAAATTTACGCGCAATTATATTGAACGCGCAATGCCATGAAATCGTAATTCAGAGAAGTTTCCGATAAATAATGTTATGAACGCTCGTAAAACCACGTTTTCTCATCATATTCAGGGAATAAAATGTTTAGTGCTTTTTATAATTTCACACGTGTGTTGAAACCACCAACAGGTTTGGTTTAGCTTCAGTAGTGTATATTTAGCTTTAATGTGTTTGCCGTGTATCCGTACTAAAGCGCTTTTAAAGTTCAAACGCTCCTGTTTCTATAAATGTGCCTAATGTTTCCTCTAATTCTAGACATTGCATTTGACAATCTATTTTAGGGGTATCTTCGATATTATATTTATATCAGATTAGATGATCTTAGAACATTCTACCAGCCTACCCCACATTTTGCAAAATTCCATTTCTTATATAAATTCACATAGGGAAAATGAAAAATTATTCATGTCAGGCGATAGTAAAAAAATTAAGAGTGTGTAATTTACACGCGATATAAATACCTATGTAATACTAATTTTTTATACTATCTTTATATTTTATATGTTTTTTTAAAGTCTAATTTATACTTTGGGAAGGAAATATAGTATGTTGTTTTAATATTACCCAAACTCAGGCAGTGCCTTAGTGGGTTTTCATTTCTTGTTCATAATTGTTATAATATATTATGATATTATATAATATTTGCTATTATACATTATACGTACAAAGAAACGGGAATAAATAATGTTTAAAAAAAAAAAAAATGAAACTTCAGAAAACTAAAATACAGACAAGAGTGGGGAGACTACGAAGCACTTTTTTATCAATGTGAAGGATGATTTTTTCCTTATATGATCGTCGAATTCCAGTGCACCTTTTCCTACACGTTTGGTCATCAGTCATCAGTCATGACAGTAGTATTTGTATTTTCTTCTTCGGAGTCGCTAGATGTCGCAGTTTTTTGCCTGTTCATTTTGAAGGGGTTTGTAGATTAGATATTTATTTTACAAACATTTTTTTTTTGGTTTTCGAAGATTTCGATTGTTTGTCCCCTAAATGCCTGGCAGCTGATATTCGCTTTATACCGCTACACTAAAGAAGACTTGCGCGAGACTTGCGATTTATCGTATTATATTGGAACTGAGTACCCGTAAATTAAATAAATATTTTATTGCTATATCATTCTCTCGCAAGCTAAATCCTGTAGATTTATAGATGTATGTGTTTGTTGATTTTTAGTGTTGCTCGCTTTCGTTTCATCAAATTTCAAATCACAACGGTGCTAAAGAAGTTTTCACTTCCAAAACATTGACATTTGTTTACCTTCTAAATCTAAATCACAACAGAAAGGGATTCTTGATGAAAGTCGTTTTTAATTGCGTTTTACGGTAAGGCAAAAGGGAGTGTAGTGTATGGCCTTTTCTGGTTTAAAAAGTACCCAGAGTTCTCGAATTTAATGCTGCGTATAAACAAGTAGGTATTACCGCGAACCGAATCACGAATTATGGAAAAACAACGAAACAACCGTAAGAGGTGTATTAGATTATCTAAAAAACCAATTTATAAGTATGTATGTCATTTCAATGGTACGAAGATGATTGTCTTTTATTTTAAACGTAACGTTATTTTTATTTTATTTTTTATAAACTGATTTTGTTACAAACTGCGCCTCTACTTATAACTTACAAGTTTGCGTTTCCGCGATGCTGACTGTAGCAACACAGATATAGGATACCTTTTGTAATAGAATTCATAAAAATTAATAATTTTTTTTTTTTAAAGTTTGTGCACTTCATTTTATCGACGAAAAACAGATATTGCGATGGAGAAAATAATGTGGCTTCCTACAAAATATGTCTAATCGTTTTAGCATTTTACGGTAAATTCATTGATGTCGTATTCTATTTAGATGAGACATGAAGCAAAAAATAGTTCCCACTTTTTTACCTCCAACCGACTCCAAAGCTCCCAGCCTAACTTTCTAATAGTGGAACACGTTTCGACGAGATATTACCAGGCAATAGCGCCTCTAATTATATAGCTCTATGGGTAAATGTCTCTTTTTATTTTATTATTTTACAAATGCGACATTGAAGGCGTCGCTCTTTCTTGAAATACAAGTGAAAATTAATAACTTCTAGCAGCTGCATTCATTTATGTTTATGAGTAGGTTTGATATTAACTAACCGTGTTTTATGCGAAAAGCAACTGCTTCACGTCAGTACAGAACTATTCTATTGAAGTTATTGGAAGCGATTGGTGAAGCTGTTTGCATAATTCGAAGATATTATAAGTGGAGTCACTAAAATTATTTAAATTCCGTTTTTTGTGAATTCTTAATCAATGCTTTGGTTACTGTGCCTGTCTCACTTTAATAGTCAATTAATCAAATGCAGGCATACCTGGAAACACATTTATGGAGATTTTATAAAAAAGTAATGTATAGATAAGATTTTTCGAACCTACCAAACCTTTATTTTTTTATTAATGTTTTATTGTGAAATTCTTTATTATGCCTAAGTCATCGTTATTTCATTATCTTATTTGTGTAATTCAGATAGCGTCGTCTTCTATGCACTTCAAAATAAGTAAGACAATTAATTATTAATTACATAAGATAAAATCTTTAAAAAGTAATAATATATATAAAGACTAGTAAAATGTCACAAACCTTCAGTTAGAACCTTATGATGTAACATTTTTTATGTGAGTGGGTACCGCACAAGCGTCCCAACTGCTTCCAAGTGTTTGGAACCAGTGAGACTATCGGGGAATGTTGTGAAGCTGAAGGTAGTTGGAAAGAGAAGGAGATTGGGTAGAGGAAGGTAGAGAAGTACCAGGCTAATCAGATCTGGTTACCAAGAAGATTGGCGATATTTCACAAATAAACCATGTGATACTGAAAGTATCCACCACTCTGGAACATGTCGCAAACATTCTACATACATAGTTTATTCTTAATTAAAAAAAGGAAAATACGAAAAATCATCTCATAAAATTTTCATGCCTACGCTGGGATTTAAAATTAAAAAAAAAAACTTTCCGAAAAACATCCTATTAATATTATAATGGCGAAAGTTTGTATGGATGTGTATTTGTTACTCTTTCCCGCAAGAAATACTGAATGGACTTTAAAAATTCTTTCAGTAATAGAAATCTACATCATTTGCGAGTAATATAGGCTTGTGAAATGGTAAGCTCTGGCGTTATGAATAAGCTCTGGCGTTATGAAATTATTTATCATACGTTTTCTGTCCCTAACAAAATCGAGTTATTGCAAACGTCAGAAGAAAAGCAAACAAATTGTTGCCTTGGAAAAGATTTTTTTTTTGAATTAGGCAATTCATCCTAAAACGAGTGCTTTGTTGGCGTCGTAGTTAATACCAATCTCTAAAAATGAACCGCCGAAATGTACGTATGCGCACAACTTCCGAACGACTGCATCAAATTGAATAAAAAAAATTTTCGTTATTTTGTTTTAAACTACTGTTGAGCTCTGGCATTATGAAATTTGTATAAAAAATAAGTAATAGGTGGCACGCGAGCAGTTTGAAAACTGAATGTACCGGGAATTAATGTGTGGAATTCGAGTGGTAGGGGGTGGGGAGGGGGGGGAGAGGGGGACGGGGGGGCGAGTGGCGCCTGCGAAGCAGGGGGCAAAAGGGCTTTTATATTTAAAATAGTATGTACCAAAAACGGTAACGTTTTATGTGTCCAAATATGTGCTTGCGAACAATAGAAATATTCATAGATGAACACACGATCAATGTTTTTCATTACGGATAGAGCTTTCCAGTTTTATTATTATGATTATGGGAAGTTTTTAATTCACGCGCTTTTCAAGTTGATGATATTATAATGTAGTTTTATTGTTTGGTTATTCGATTAATTATATTAATGTTTTGTAGTGCTTCATAACATATTACTTATAATACGTAATATCATAATATTCGATGGTGTTTTCCGGGATTGAAGGCGGACATGTTTAGAATATTCTTTGTGTTGAAACATTATGTTATTAAGTTCATTACAATAATTAATTTTCATACATTAGAACGGGTACCTTCAGCTCGCTTAACTATTTTCATATATTAGAATGGATGCCTTTAGATCGCTGAACTATTTTCATAGATTAGTTTGGATACCTTCAGATCGCTGAACTAATTTTATAGATTAGAATGGATACCTTCAGATTGCTGAACTATTGCCATAGATTAGAATCTAATAGATACCTTCGGATCTCTGAACTATTTTCAAAGATTAGATTGGGTACTTTATAGCTGAACTATTTTCATAGTTTAGAATGGGAACCTTCGGATAGCTGAACTATTTTCATAAAGTAGAATGGGTATAATTTAGATCACTGAACTATTTTCATAGAATAGAGTGGGTACCTTCAGATTGCTGACTTATTTTCATAGATTAAAACGGGTATAGATGAACATTTTTTATAGATTAGAAACTAGTACCTTCAGATCTCTGAACTATTTTCATAGAATAGAATGGGTACCTTCAGATTGCTGAACTATTTTCATATATTAAAATGGGTATCGCTGAACAATTTTCATAGATTAGAAACTAGTACCTTCAGATCTCTGAACTATTTTCATAGGTTAGAATGAGCTTCAGACCGCTAAACATATTTTAAAAGATTAGAATGGGTACCTTCAGATCGCTGTACAACAAAATATTAAATAAGTGTCTGTATTCAAAAGCTTTTTTAAAAGAAATTGTAAAGAAGTAGCAATGAAAAAGAAGGAACAATAATTAATGAGCGTACTTAACAGTGAAAATCTCAAAAATGATTTTAATATGGTCAATAAGGTCAATGGTCAATGTGTAGATATTATGCTTATTATGATAAGGAATGAAAAGAATTAAAAGAACAGAATTACATAACACAAAGATTCGAACCACAATATTACAATATAATAAGAAGACAGGATGTAAAACCAATTAAATTCATAAAAGAAGTAGGGGCGTGTAAATAGCCCCAGACACGAGGGAATACTACCCTATGTAATTAATGAAAGATGAACTCTTCCCTATGTGACACAAAACAGATTATACAGCAATTCCAAAATCCTCAGTGAAAACAAAACAAAAACTCACTCTGACAATGCAGCTCTCCACACGATGTCCAGCACAAACGACACTAGTTTCCTTCAAAATATTGATTTTGCCAAGGCGGTAGTGCACAATCTCAACAGGTGTTTATCACAGGAAGGTAGTTCACACGATGAATATTAATGTGCAAATTAATAGTACGTGCCAAAATCTCACAACAATAATTTAATTATGGGTTAATTATTTGGTTAGGACTGACATCTATTGGCTTTAACCAACACTCAAGTCGGAAGTAATTGCTTGCCCCACAGAGGTTAGAAAATGCCTGAATTCACTGAATTTCAATGTCACATAGGGAAATTCAATAAAATACAACCACCATGGATGGCGCCCCCATGGTTCCATAGCATAAATTATTAATTTAAATGAGATTAATGCCCAAATGTATTTAAATATATTTTATGGCGCGTATCCAACTGAATTATATAACAAATGACAGAAAAGATACTCATGACCATGTCACGCCGAAAACAGTATTTTAAGGACTTTTTAATTTTTATTTAGCTCCCAATTGAAGATGTCCACTTTTGATATGGGGTAATTGTAATTATTATATAGGAATGCCTACGATAGAAGTAAAAAAAAGTATATCAATTAAAATTAATATTATTTTATGTATTTTCTTTTATCTAAATAACACACTCATGGTAAATATCAATTGTGTTTGTATATATATTTTTGTCGATACCAGATTTTTATCAGAATTTTATTTTCAAGTTGTTAGTATCAGGGGTACTAACGATAAAATATTCGGATTATTCCTCACTTTGAGGAAACATATACAAAAGTTTTATTTTATGTAACTATGACAATAGCATCACTCAAATCTAATCTATCATAATGTATTGTAAAAATGACTGGCAAGTAGATTAAAAAGCTAGTGTTTTATTTATTGAGTTTTTTGGTGCCTCGAGCCCCATTTTGTTACAAATAATTCATCTTATTTTGAATTTTACCTACATACTTCTAAATCAATCCCAGAATCTACAATTGCTCTTCAATAAAACTCTAGAAATGCACAAAACAATGTCTTTCTTTTATTAGATGTAATTTATAAAGAAATTTGGACGGATAGCCATGAGATCATGCGGGAATATTTCTCCCCTTGACCTTGAAGAACTATCAAGGTTCGTAGAAAATGCGTTTAAGGTTAGCTAATACGGGCCTTTCTCGAAAAAAACCGACGGGTCGCTTTCGAAATTTCGAGCGCGTGACGTAGCTTAAAGTAAAAGACTGCCACTTGTATTGCAGTGAATTCAAATCTTCCAGTGAAACATGGACTGCAAGTTACGTCACGATTTTTTAGCGAATCATTAGTTCTACCCCCTCGATGAACTAACCTTGTAAAATGAATTTTCTACGAACCTTGAGGAGCTATAGTAAATATATTGTGTAACCCTGTAGTTCTCTGTAATACCGGCATCTCTGAATTAATGCCACTAGTGCCCTCTGTATTTAGCACAACTAACCAATACATAATGTACGACCAAAATTTAAAAAAAGTATTTATATTGGTAAAGTAAAATAAGTTGATACGAGTTACGATGAGGTGGCTGAAGTAGGTACTCCCTCGGTGCGATGGTCGCTCTCGCGGCGTACCGAACGAGTGTTAAATCTCACATGTGACTTATTTATAAACTTTAGGATGTCCGCTGTCGCGTACTTTTTGCCTTGTTATTTATGCCCGGCTTCACAATATTCTACTTGCGCGCACGCGCCTCCAGGAAACCTGACTCTACTCCAAGTGCATGCTTACTGCAGGCCTGAGTTGCAAAAGCACACCTAAGAAAGCTTTCAGTCTCCACAAAAAGGAAGGAAGTTTTGAAGAACTGATTGTGGCTAAAGCGGCCATAGTTATTCGTTTCCAACTGATCGTTTGAAACTGACATTGTTTTGACAGTTGCATCACTTTGAGTGGCGGCCAAAATGATCGTTGTATGCTCTTGTATGTCGCGTAGGTTAAAAAGTGAAATGTTCTTGTACACGCTTTCATTATAATAATATTAACGAAGAACTTTTAAGCACTTAGTTAAGGATTTGTCAATAGAACTAAAAATATTTCGACTTTTGAACAACGATTTAATGATCATCCGATGCTTACTAGACGATAACCTTAATCATGATTACTCATAATTTTTTTAAAGTAATAACTTCTAACACCGTTGTGATTTGAAACTCGATGAAACGAAAAATCGACACTAAAAAGAGACAAACACAAATATCTATGGGATTTAGCCTGATGCGAGAGAATGAGATAGACTAATCGGTCTCCTCTTGTGCGGTGCTTCGTAGCCTTCCCACTCTTGTCTATTTTTTGAGATTTTTTTTTTTATTATCACCAAGAAAAGTACGAAAAATAAAATAGAGCATTCACATAAAATGTGGTTACCCGTACGTAATTTAGATAACACTAAGATGCAAGGTATTTTAATTTGTATGTACCACATTATACAATATATGAGGAGCTCAGTGTCAAAGTGGGGTATAAGCCATTCAGAAAATTTTTCAGTAGAGAAGCTTTTCTGTTTCGTATATCTAGGAAAGCAATATACAAAATGCTTTTCTTATCTAAATAATGCTTATGAGTCGTGTATTACATAGCAATTTGTCGATTAATACTTTAACTGTGTAATTTAATCATTTAAAAATGCTTAGGTCCGTTTTTGAAACCCATAGACCAGTAGTTGGTATCCATTTTTAAAACGAAGTTAATATAAGGTGGATCATCTTCAATTGCATTTTTTTTTAATTAAAGAAAATACGGTATTTAAAATCAACAAAAAAATTGAACAGAAGATAAATAAAAGGTTGTTAAAAGTTCAGTTGCGAGAAATAATAGCTCTTACTAACATGTTGGGTAGGTAGGAAGGCCTTTTGATGAATACCTAAAACATGTAAAAAATAAACAATATTAGTATTATAAAGTGTGTTTGAGATAATTGTATTTAAACATTTACCTTATTATACAATATATTATGTACTTAATGGACATCGCATAATACATTGACCATTATTAGGCATCTCAAGTAGATAAGGATTGTATCTATAACTTTCGGTAACTTCTCATCGTTCCCAAGAACAACTACAAATCGCTAACATATATATAAACAATAGTTGACGTTGAGTATATTAAGAAGACTTAGTCATAGTGAACTGTTATTTATTCATTGGTGATATGCAGGTATGCTAGGGAATGATTAGAAGTTATCGAAAGTTACTTATTTATTTACGCCTATTTAGGCTATACAGGGTGTAACAGGACGTACCCGAGGGATTTTAACCAGCGATTCCTGAGCATATTTGGAGTAAAAAATGTAAATGAAATTTTGGTCTTCGGTGACTTTTTTTGTAACATTTTTGTTTTCTTCAATTCAAATAAAAAAAAAATGCCTTCCGTTTGTTGTCATTGGTCACTCAGCCGAGTAACCGACCAACCCCTTTACCCGCCTCCAACTGTCCAACACGTATCATTTTTTATGTTTTTGTAGAAAAAATAAATAAAAAAACTTCAAAAATATCACCGGAGACCAAAATTTCATTTACATTTTTTACTCCATATAATGTCAGGAATCGATGGTTAAAATCCCTCGGGTACGTTCTGTTACACCCTGTATAACAATATTAACTAAATTATACTAGTAAATAGTGCAGGAAACGACTGTTTAAAACACTTGCACAAAGATAAATATTAAGTAAAAATATTTTCGAATTTGATCCACACCAGTATGTAGGTACGAAATACAAAAAATCCAAAATAGTTATTTTTTCTTTCAGGCGACAAAATACTGTTAATGTGTTAGTCAATTTAAATAGCTTTATCAAAATATTCCCCTACTTCATGAAAAAAACTTCCAATAACGTATGCTCATATATTAAAATTTACATACTAAATATATCAACAAAAATCGGAGTATTTGTTTCCAAGCTGTTGAATCCGTCGCATAGGAGTGTAATATTGTTAGACATTCACTAGGAATGCCCATTTTAAAATTTACATATCTTAAAAATTTATTTTGGATTCTTTCAATCGAATGTGAATGAACCTCATAATTTGGAGACCAAACCGTGGAATTGTATTCTATATGACTCCTTACGAGAGACAAATATAATGTTTTTACAGTATTGACATTATTGAAATCACTAGATGCCCTTAAAATGAATCCCAACATTTTCAAAGCTTTATTGGTTATTATTTTTATTTGCTTGATAAAGTTGAGTTTAGTGTCAAACCAAATACCTAAGTCATTAATTTCCGAGACAGATACTAACGACATATCTATAATATAAAAATGAATCGCTAAATGTGTTGGTAAGCGCAAATCTCGAGATCAGCTGAACCGATTTCGCTAATTCTTTTTTTAGAATATTCTTTGAAGTACGAGAATGGTTCTTACGGAGAGAAAAATTAAGAAAATTGCCCAGAAAATTGGATAATGTCAGAAAACATGAGCATGTTTGACAGTTCGCGTGTTTGAGAATGACATTTTGCAAAACATTGATTGTTTAATCAGGATTCTATTTTTGAAAATCTTTAATAAATTTATTTAAAGTAGGTACTCCCCTAATAGTTTGAATCTAATCAAGAATTTTAGATATTTTAAATAGGTACCTATGTTAGGTACCAAATTTAATATACATGAAAAATGGAAATTTGAATAAACATTGTAAAAGGTGGAACACGGGCTGTTTAATAACTGAATGTACTGGGATTGAATATATGGAACGCGGGAGGAGGACGGAGGAGGAGGACGAGGGAGCGGGAAAGGGAAGAGGGAAGGCGGGGAAGGTGGAAGGGGAACGCGGAAGGGGAAGGGGACGTGTGAGGGGGGAGGGCTGTTCGTGGGACGGGGGAAGGGGGGGAGTGGAGGGGGGAGAGGGAGAGGGAAGGTGGAGGTGACGGAGTGGGAACGCGAGAGGGTAAGAGGACGCAGGAGAAGAAGGGGAGGCGGAAGGGGAACGGGAAGAACGGGAAAGGACACTTAGGGAGAAACAATTTCTTTATTAAATGGCATAGCAACGCATACCGGGACCAGCTAGTTGTTAATGAAATAATCGAAAAATATTATATTAAAATATTATAAATATCTTTACAATCCTTATTGATCGACCGTGCTAGGGGTCCAGGTAAGTATGGTCATGTATATTTGTACATTTTACGCAGCATCGCCATCATTGGTCAAATGCATTGTACACTTCGACCAAGTAGGTATATCTAGACAGGGAATGTAGGTCTTAAAAATGACACCGGAACCAAAAATATTGGTTTACGAAAACATTTATCAAAAAGAAAGTCCATTATCTCGCAGACAAAAGATCGCAAGAAGCATTGGTTTGTACCTTTAGTTGGTCTGCGTAGAGCAAATTTATTTTCCAGCAAGTTCGCGGTAACGGAATTACTAGCTTTGTGAAAATAATTTTTAAAACACAAATTTCAGGCATTTAGAAATAATTTAGGTATGGGCTATCGCGGACTTTATTATTATCAATTTAATCAGTTATATAAATATCTAAAAAAATATGTACATAACATATGAATTCGAGGCAGCGTATCGAGAAAAGTAACATTTGATAAAAAAAAATTAAATTCTTCCTAGTAAAACTAAGGAATTCAATGGGTAGTTTTATTATGAACTTTCTCGTAGGTGGTGTCACTTTGGGATTGGAATTGGGTATGGGAGGGCTAATCTATAGTTAATATATCGATGATTGTACATAATATATTTTTGTATTAGTGATCGACGAACCGGTGGATGCAATCTGATAATTTGTTATAATAGTTGTTTATCTAGTCTGTAGTTAATGGTAAGGTAGAGCATTGTAGAAATATAACATAAATAAATTCATACAGCGTCCATGAGGTGATTTTTCATAAAAACGGCGCTATAAAAATCACCAAAATATTATTTTATTATTAATGTGCATCACATAGAATTCCACCAATGCAACTGATTCAAAAGTTTGCGATGCATGGCAATATTGTAAATTATTTATTCAATTCAATTAAAAAACCATTCAAATTCGAACAATAATACCCTTTCAGATAGTATCCTTGATTTCAGGATTGATCAATGGGTGTGTCGTGTGAACAGGTTCGAGCTTTTTATAATGCAAGCTTCAGTGTGAGTAGTATGCTTTTTATTTTTTATCACTCTTACTCATCTGAACTGGATCCAACTCATCGTTCAAACTCACGGTTGATTTTTTTTTCGTATTTATTTGGTCCCGCGAAGGCAAAAAGCTGTGATAATTTTAGCAACAACAAAGATTGCAAAATCGAGTGTGATTCAAAATCGAGCCAAAATGATGTATTTTGAAGTGAAAAATTCTTTAGCACCGTTGTGATTTGAAACTCGATGAAGCGAAAGCGAGCGACACTAAAAATACACACATACATCTATAGAATTTAGTCTGCGAGAGAATAAAAATAGCAATAAAATATTTCTTTGAAATAAAACAATAACTTTGTTTAAAACCACGATGTAATTATTTTTTAAATTTGTTGCTTATGTTAAGCGAAACCGGTCGGTATTGAAAAAAATAAATAATTAAATCGTGGTTACTTGCTACCAAAATAAATAATTATTTATTTCACAGGTACTCGGTCCCAATATATTCAGATAAATCCACAGTCCCACGTAAGTCTCCTTTGGTCTAGAGGTATAAAGTGCTTGACGAACCTTAGCGGCCAGATATTCAGCGGACCAAGGATCGAATCCTGCGAAATCCATTTTTTTAAATATACTTTTAAGAAATCAGTAATCAATTTTCAAACCACTCCAAAATGAACAGGCAAAGAAAACAGAAAAAAGCGACATCTGGCGACTCAAAAGAAGAAAACACAAAGGTGGACGATCCGCCGCCAATACCCGGAAAAACCTCACGCCATGAACCCGGGCACCTATTCTAAGTCACGACGCCACAACACAAGGCTTACTATGAGAATTTGCTAAATGGTTCCTGGGGCGGCGGTACCCATACCCGCCACCGAAATACAGTGTAGATTGATTTTTAGTATGATAGAGTAATTTTGTAAAAATGATTATTATTACTTCACGGACTCGTTCATTCAGTACACAAGACGTGTATTAAATTCTACTCAATTAAATGAATATAATTGAGCCACGACAGCTGAATTATTTTAAGTGTTTTGGGCTATCTTGTACTTAGCCCGTCTTGCTAGCATAGCGACGGTGTTCATTAAGTTCTATGTGTTATAACTACGGAGCACAAAGTCTGCTGGTGTTTCATGCTGTTGTATTAACTTGTAAGTTAGTTATACGATTTTATCAAAGGACGCTCGTTGCCAAAGTTCTTTGGATATCCAACTTTCTGCGAACCGCAAATTGGACAAATTGAGTGTCTATTCCTGCTTTGTTGACTCGACTTCCTACGTCGTTAAGAGTTGTTCATTTGCTTTGTGGGGCAACATATACATTCACCTACCAACTTGCCCATATATGTACGGCTAATTAATAGTAGAATTCAGTGTAATATAATATACCCTTCAATGTGATATAACGAAGGTAATAATGGTCAATATAAGCAAGCGTTAAATAAATAGCGCTGGTTGTTATGTCAACCACTTACATTGTCCAATCCTTTCTTTTTATAATATTATAAAATAGAAGGACGCTTCGGTCACAAGATGCTGTTCGATGAGTTCCAAATTTGAAGAGAAAAAATTCAGTCTCGTAAAAGTAAAAGAAAAATGGTTGAGATGATAAAACAGGAATCAACAGATGGCTCTTCTAAATGAAGGAAAATGGTTACCATGGTAAAACAGGAATCTACACATCATGTTGGAATATATGGAACCACAGAGGCAACAATATTAGTTGCTGATTATTGCAATATTAGAGGTTAACAATATTAGTTGCTGGTATTATTGAGGGAAAATCTTTTATTATTATTTTTATCAGACCTTTACTCATCAAATTAAGCATGAAACGAGCATTTTCCACCTCATTTTGAACACAGTCCGCGGTCTAAAAAGAAATATTATTAATTAATTTATGTATAATATATATTACTTTTTTTTTGTTTTTAAAGAAAGACAAATATTCCCAGGTTACGAATAACCCAACAATATTTGAAAATATCCTAATACCATCACAGAAAGTTACATTATCACATCTTCTTCCATCTCTTTCTATTCTCCCATCTTAACAGACGGATTGCAATCTTTAGAGCACAGGCGTCGGGTGGGAATGCTATCCTTGTTCTACCGGTATTACAATGGAAGATGCTTCGAGGAACTAGCACCATTGATCCCTTCGGCACCGGTGCATAGTCGGGAAACACGCCAAACGCGTGCCCAACATTTGTACACGATTGACATTTGTCACATGAGAACGGGTTGTTTCTTCGACTCGTTCTTGTGTTCAACTGTGGAATGATTTGCCGGCCTCTGTGTTTCCTCCTTCTTACAACATGGGTCTCTTCAAGACCTGTGTTTATTCCTTCCTCACCTCAAAAAGACCCTCCACACAGCATCCCAGGTGACATAGGACCTGAGGGAAATCATTTTCCTGAGGGCCTCCTGTGTGGAGTTAATGTACAAAAAAAAAAATGTTGTACGATGAAGTTCAGTAAGAAGTAAATATATGTATAATATCAAGAGTACCAATTAGTAGTATTATTGCAAATATGTATACAAATTAACATTTTTTGTAAAGCATTTTTATAATACGGAAAACTTTATTACGAATGAAATTTACGGCACGGGAAATCGTCAGGTCATTATAATAACTTTCTAAGATTATTAATTTCATTTGTAACTAGCTTTTTCCCGCGGCTTCGCTCGCATGTGTAACGGGGGTTCCCACTACGCCTCCTCCACCTCCCCTTCGCCTCCCTCCCTCCCCCCTGCATTAAATCACCAAAGTTTCATCGTAATCGGATGAACGGTTTAGCAACGCGTAATTTCATTATGCCAGATCTCACTATTTTATACAGAAACCATAGCGGGCATGCGCACATCGAATCCCCAAAGTTTCATCGCAATCGGATGAATGGTTTAGCAACACATAGGCCCCATACATACAAACCATACAAACCCAGAAACAAACATATTTAGATATTTATGTATATAGATACAAAATGTGCTGATTTAAAAAAAAAGACGGAATGCCACACAAATTTTCTGCACACTCCTTGTTACATTCAAATTCGTAGATTATCTTCTGTTACTACTTGATATATGGTTAACCTTAACCAAGAAATTGATTCTCGTCTTTTCAGAGGCAATACCGACTTTTATTTAGTTACTTCGAAGAAAAATGCAATTACACTCTAGCACTCTCAGCGCTCTCAAATGTGTGTTCTCAACACCACTCCCAGCGAGAGACTGCAACACATATGATATATTATATTTTTATGTTATGTTTTGTGTTCCCTCTATCAGTTTCCCGGAGGCACATCTGTGCCGAACCAGTGACTCCCGACGCCGGCGGCTGTCTTGATAACCTCAGCATTCCACTTTGACCTCCTTCAAATCTTATTCACCACAAGAAGAAGAAGAAGTATTGATTATCTTCAGTCTTGCAGGAGAGATTATGTTCTGAAAGCCAACTGATTAAAATGTGTGCACTTTTTTAATGATAGGAACAAAAACGCCATAATAGGTTTAGAGAATTTTCGTAACTAGAGGTTAAGACATTGTAGTTTCCGCATTGTTCCCAACGTCTTACGTCTTGTGGTCAGGCTTTTGATAGTAGGCTAAGAAGTAGGGGCGGGGGCGGGGTTTGGGCGGTTCAAGCCGTTTCAGCCCGAGGCGAGGTTGTGGGCTTCAAAGGCTTCGTTCGGGTTACGATAGGGCGGCTATTTATTGAATAAGCTGTTAAAATGTGTACACTAATTATACAGCTTCCAGAAATAACACAATAATGTCGCATACAGATAGATAGATCCTAATTCCGATGATTTATACAATTTAATAGCTCTGTTATTTTACAAGGAATTAAAACATAAATAAAAATCGCGAAGATTTTAATTTGATTATTATTTCTCATTAATTGCTAAATACTTGAGTTGTTTGTTATTTTTTACTGTCAAATCAGTTAGAAAGAAAAAATAAAAAGCTTTATCTAATTTTAACGCCCTAACCGTTAGGGCCTAACGGGTAGTAAGATAGTCGAAAGTTCTAAAATGTTTCTGTCCTAAATTATTGTACTAGTTCTCGTAGATATATTACCGACTTAAAAAAGATACCGTTTTCTATAAGTCACTCACTTGAAAGTATAATATGAGTTTCACTGAAAAAACATGTGATGTTTAGTTAGGAGGTAGCGTTAAAATAATACCTGACAATGTTTTATATTGCTATTTCATCGCTTTTCCGGGAATTTTTCGCTGTGAACTTGAATACTCTATTAGCCTACTCAACTTTATCACTGTAATATCGAGATTGCTGTTTTAAAGAAGAGTTAATACGTTAAATATATTTCCAAGAAGGACAAAGTGAATTCAGTTGAGCGAGATATTAAAAAAAAAACTGAGCTAGTGTAGATTTATGTATTTCGCTGTTTTCAAAAACTAGAAATAAAAGATATGATTCAATGGTATGTTGTTTCTGTTTTCTTTATAAATATGTACCTACCTAATTCGTGACCGATTTCTATAGGTGCTAAAATTCCCAGCGTTTTTCATGATATTAAACGGTTTTTTTAAGCAACTATATTTTATGTAATCTTGGGTCATTTAGTAAACACTACGTAAATATGTACATATAATGTATTTTGAGACTAGGTTTGAACACTCTCATGTAATTTTTTTTCAAATTTTTTTAAATAATAATAAAATTTATCGAAAATTAGAATTTTTTTTGTTAAGAATCATAACAAATTTGGACTTATTATTAGGTAATTTTCAATATAAGCTGAAATTCATGAATATTATTGATAATTGTTCAAAAAAGCGCTCAAAAAGTAGAAGAAGATAGTTTGAAAGGGAGATATATAAATACGTTAAGTTATATGCGTTAAAACCAAAGATATTCAAATACAGAAGAGATATGCTATGGTGTCCGCGCAACTGTCGCCGGACTACGCGCTAATTAGCGTAGTTTTCATACAAAAAGAATTTGTTCATTTCGTTGATTTTTTTTAAATGTGCATTAATATTGGTTACCAATATATTTTGAATAAGGAAAGAATTCGTTCATTTAGTTTAACGTTCGTTTGGTTTATTCGTTAATTATTTGTTCTTTTAGTTTATTTGTTAATTGGTAAACAATATCGGCGACACCCGGAAGCGCAGACTCACATAGTAAAAACAGCAGATAGCACATCTACTTATATTTCAATATATTTGGTTAAAACGATAATAATTAGGCGAAACTTATGAAACTATTTAATAAAACACGACTCGTGTAAATTAGAGCAAAAATCTCATTACAAATGTCTAAGTTGCATTTAAATTTTGATTCTGATCCTTTTCATACCTATTTCATATAACCTGTTAAATAATAAAACAAAATGTATTTTAAATAATTTTCCTCAATATACCTTCCACACAGCATCCGCATCCCCAAAGATGGCATAGGGGAATTAATTTTTTCAGGGCCTCCTGTGTGGAGTTAATGTTAAAAAGTTGTTTTTAATATGATGTTTGGTGTCAAATTCAGGGATTTTAATTTTATTCTGATATCTTGCTGATATACTAATTTAGTTATTTAACTGTTCTTCTTTAAAAAAAATGACCATATTTTAAAATCATTAATAACTTCCTGTAAAATTTGAACAAAATGTTCTTAGGATAGTTGTTACATATTATGTCAATAAATCTCTTTCATTGTCAAAAAAGGTTTTAAACTTTTCATAAAAGCATTTCTAAAATGCAGGAACAAGTCTTATTTTTTTATTACTGCTCGCATAAAAGTGTAACCTTTCCTTTTACTCCCAAGTGTCCCTTATATAGCCTTAAACTCCCCATAGATCACAATAAAAACTAAGCGTTGACCTCTTGCGCGCGGGGCGCAGAAAGCACAAGGAGTAATAATTTATGCAAAATGCCCTCTCGTTCTCTTACCGCCTTGGCGGCTGCGAACGCCCCTCACCTCCAACACCTAAACACCTGGGGAGGGTAATTCATAATTGATGAGTCGATCTTCTCGCTACATGTCTCACATCATTTGCACCGTCGAAGAATTTGGATAAAACATATTCTGCTTTAAATTTAATTTCGGTAAAACTTCGCATTATTCTCGCTCGTACTTTTCTACACACATTCACAGCAGCTACTCGTAACGTGTTCATTTTATGTTCCTACGTTTTGTTTATGTACAAGTAAGAGGGTCCCATCTGTCTAGAACCAGTTGAACTATGGTATCCTCAATTTAAGGGATGATGTGAGGCTGGAGTGATTGTGGAGCGAATGGAGATTAGATGAGGAAGTTTAGGGTTTCTTTGATGTTGAATTAGGGGTCCAGTACATTCGGTAAACAAATGCAAATGTTCACTTTTATCTCTCCAATAATTCTTAATTTAAAAAAAACTGGTCAGTTTTATCATTTTATTTTAAAATAATGTATGTGTAATCCTATTACACGACACAGTTTAAATAAATAAAAGAAAAATTTAACAACAATACTAAAACCTTCAATACCAATTTTGAAAATGTCAAGAGACCTTGAGATATCATTTTGCAGCACCATACCTCTTGTCATGCTGTGCTGAACTAGGACGTCCGTTCTGCCACGTGAATACAGAACATGTCGTGGTGTCGACCCTGGCAGTAGTTGTTTTAGCATTCATGGAGGTATGGGCTGTCAATAAAATAGTTTCTTATTTTAAAGGCTGTTACTGTCAGGGCTCCATTCCTCTTAGATTGGAGACTTTCGTAAAGCGTTTCAGAGAGCAAATTCATGTGGTGCATAAATCTCTGGTAATCACCATGCATTCAGATATATAAAGATACTTTATAATTTGTTTTGAATTTGTTTTAGTAATTTTAATCCAAACAACAGAAGTGTATTCTGGTTTTGATCGTATAATGCAGTTGAACATAGATGTCATTGCTTCGGGCTTGGAAAATTGTTTACTTCTTCTCTGGGTATACAAATAAATATAATACATTTTAGATTATAAAAACACTAACACCGGAAACTGATTCCACCATACCTTGGACCGAGGATCTTTCCAGCCGAGGTCTGCCAAGGAGGTCTTAAAGTTCATTCAAGAATCATTGTACCTACGTTTACCTACCCTGACAATATACCTGCATGGGAATATACAGCGTCAAATTGCTGCAGTTTATTTTAGCTGGTTAATAATACAATTTTAAGATCCCAGGATAAAATATAATGGCCAAATTGACTTGAGTGGTTAATTGGACGACATTTTCAAAATGAAGCTGCCACTAAATTGCTCAATTCGAAAATTGCATTTGTTAACGCTCTAGCTTTCGTAATTTTATGTGTTTTCTTTTTCCGAGCCACCTGGGCGACCTGGGGGGTGGTCAATCAATTTATAAAATTATAACCATTGCACTTAAAAAAAGAAAAGAGCATCAAACCCTTATTTCAAGTCCCGATACATTATATGGTGTTCTCAATTTTGGAGGCCGGTACGTGTACCGCCGCCTCGGGAACTAGTTATTGGATAACCGACACCTCTGCCACACGTCATCCAAAGTGCTTCACTACGTTTGGTGACATAGCAGTGGTGATGGGGTTCATGGGGTGAAGTTTGAGCGGGTCTTGAATGTGGATGCGCCTGCCCACCAACTGCGTGGCAGGCCAGATCTGGAGAAACTGTTTGAGGGAAACCTTTTGACCTCTCCAGCACCGCACCGCAGTGGGAGGGACGTCACTTCTGGACACGTTGTGCCGCAGATTTCTACCCACCCCTCATGCCTCTTTCCTTCCCAGAACTTCCTCTCCTTCCTTTCCTAAAAACACCCCCCACGTCTACTGTGTGAGCAAATGTAAACAAAAGCAGAAACTTCGCTCGATTTTCTGAAATCGTTAAAAGTCACTTATCACCGATTTGCAGATCGTTTAATATTGCAGATCACAGTTTAAATTATTTCCAGTACAGTCAGCTTCGTAGTTATATTTGCACACCATAAGTTTCGAAAAACAGTGGCAAATGACACATCGAAATACAAACGTTTGGTATCTTTTAGATCATGGACGTGTCACGGATGACTAAGCCAATTCGCGACTGCGGTAACATTATTTACATAAATTTTGCATTATGTGTAATTTTCACAGGTTTCTATAATTATCTAAATAATGGCAAAAAACTCGTTCTTTTTCTAATCAGAATGTTTATTTCTTACTTTCATCGGACAACGTGAAATGCGCCCCTGACCAAAGTTTTCGGGATATTCATAGTTTTAAATAGTTACTCGGCCTTCCATGGCCTGTATTTGGTAAAATCTTCGGCCCCTCGGGTGGTGACACTTTTTCATGATTGATGGCTCAATACAACCGCAGGCGTCCCAAAAGTTAACACATAAAAACATACAGTTCAACATAAAGCAACCAATCTAACTATAATTTATTATGGCATCCCTTGAAGCATACAGGTAGCTTACACTGTATGATAATACTAAAACCGACAACAAATTAGGTGTTCTTGCCCTCGGGAATACAACACACCGTCACGTCTAATTTGACTATAAACAACGCCACGGCAATATATTTGTAGAGATGGCGTAATTTTTGTACAGTTGCAGTTGATGCAATATTTTTAAGAGGAACGGCTGCGCTGCCTTTTTCATACAAAACTTAATTTTGGATTTACGGCCAAAAAACCCAACCAAACCGAAAAATTATTTTCTTAACCTAAAGGCATAGCAAATTTCTCGTACGGATATGTGCTATTTTATTTATTTTGGTTTTAAATTACAATCTATTAGTCATTACAGAATTCATATTTTCATTATTTTATTAAAAAGAAATCTTACTTTTTGATTAAAACATTACCTTTTGTTTTAAAAATTATTATTTAATTTGGTTAAGTATTTTGGTCTCAAATCCAAAATTAAGTTTTATATGAAACGGACCGCACTGCCATTCCCCTTAAGATTGTCAATGTTTTTTTAAAATTATTTTTACGCCCCTTAAAAAGGCTTTCACTTTTAAAATATTGTAAAAGGAATAAAATAGTAAAATTTTATAGGTACATACAGAAAGAAATATAATATATGTATATATATTTATTTTTATTTTTTTTTCAACGCCCTGATGGGCTTTTACATGACAAGTTTATAATACGGAGACAGTTTTTAAATAAAAAGATAAACTATAGAAATATAACTAGTAAACATAATATGAAATGAAGGTGCACAGACAAATTTAAGGAAAGATAGTGCATTACAATAAAAGAGAAAGTTTCTAAGTTGTAAATGGCATAGAAATAAACTAGTAGGTATGTTAGTAATTACAAAATTTACAGGTGACTGATTAAATGTGATGAATAATACATGACAAAATGCAAGATACATAAAAAGAAAACGGTAACAGGTTTTTACATATATATATAGTATCAATGCAATTCGACGCCTTTAACCATCGAATCAACGCTCTTTTGTACGTCCATTTTATTGTAAAATTGGTTTCAGCGAGATTTGAATTTAAGTCTTAATTTTTTTTCAAAACATTTTTAATTTATGAAATGTAAATAATGACGGGGGATTAATCTGCCTTTCCATTCTATACGGAAAGACAAAGTTCAACTTCTGCAGAAAGACGTCTCCTACAGATTAGTGCATGTTTTAACTAACTGACTAACTAACTAACCATCACGCCGTTTCCGCAGGGGTAGGCAGAGACGACGGACCGCCAAACAACTCGATCTTTTTTTTTTTTACATGAGCTCCACACGGGAGGCCCTGAGGAAAATAATTTCCCTCAGGGCCTATTTCATCTTTGGGGATGCTGTGTGGAGGGTTTTTTGGGGAAAGGAAGGAAAGGAGAGTTCTGGGAAGGAAAAGGTTTTAAGGTGTGGGTAGGAATCTGGGGTTCAGTGTGTCCTGGTCATCCGCCTCCAATACCTAGGCAAACCTCACCCCATGAACCCGGGCACCCCTGCTAAATCATCAAACGTAGCGAACCACTTGGGGTGACCTATGGCAGAGGTGTTGGTTATCCAATAAAGGTTCCCGGGGCGGCGGTACCCATTCCCGCCTCCCAAATTGATCTTGACACACACTCCTTGCCTCGTTCACATTCATACATCGTCTCATACATGTCCTTATATTATTCCGACTTTTCACATGGCCCGACTCAAGTATCTGATTCACTTGGTTGTGCCATGTCTTCCTCGGGCGTCCCCGACTTCTTCTACCATTCACATTTGCATCATATTACAGTCCTTTTACATCCTTACAGTCCTTTCCTCGTTCTTTGGCTCTACATGCCCAAACCATCTTAGCGTCCCTTTCTTAATCTTACTCATTACGAGTGCATGTTGAGTGCATGTTTTCATTATAAATTAAAGGAAATTATTTACCATGATCTTTAGGCAGGGTAGAAAGTCCACGTTATTGGGGCTGTTTGAACGCGTGAGACGTGATATATATCACGTCTACCTGTAAGTGAACCTATGTGTTGATGCTGTACCTAGATATCGCGCCGGTAAGCGCTTATCGTCTGATAGCCATCATTTACGTGTTACAATATTCCGATCGTGCCAATCGAACAAAGAATATCGCCGCTCTCCGCTTCAATATGTCAGCTGTTGAGTGTCATGTCTCATGTCTGTAGTCTGTAGGAGTCAAGAGACGAATAGCTAAGATTAAACTGGGAGATGTGAACATTCAGGAATTGTTGCCACACTCGTTCCTCAGGAATAATATAACATTTCGTAAGAATTAATGTTACTTCGATTTTATATATTATATAGCTTAGGTTGATCGTACATTGTTGTAAAGATTTTTTTTTCAATTTTATACAATTTGATTTTTTTGGTAAACTTTCGAAATCATAGAACTCGCTTAATACAATTTTTTTTTTAGAAAAAACCAGAAAAGACATTTTTTGTACTGGGGGTTATGGGAAATACTGTTTTAAAATTGTACTAAAATTTCAAATACGTTAAATGAAAATTGCTTTCGTCGTATGAGATCGCGGCCATTTACAATAATTTCTGTCATGCGAGCGTTTTTTTTTCTCTCGAAATACATTTTTTTCTAATTACGCGTCATTTAATGTATCCACGTGAAGTCGACTACGATCTAGCATAATTAGCCCTTCGCGTAGTGCCAGGAATACCAACAAAACAAAATGAAATATTATGAATGCCCGCGAATGGCCGCGATCTCATATGACGAAAGCAAATATTCATTTCAAGTAATTGAAATTTCGACTGCAGTATTTTCCATCGCCCCGAATGCAAATGGTTGTATTTTATGGTAATTAAAGTGAATCTAAATATTTTTTTCCATTTTATTAAAGTAAGAAAGTACCTCTAAATGTGCTAAAAAAATATTCTGTTTGCGGTAGACTCTTAAAGAATTCCGGTGGTTTGAAGGAGAAGAAATCCTTATGCTTATTTATAAGAGATTTTAAAAATGTTCGCTCTGAAATCCCTATCCTTGCCATTCTGCACTGATAATTACGTTAAGTATATATATATATAACGTAATTATCAGTGCAGAATGGCAAGGATAGGGATTTCAGAGAGAACATTTTTAAAATCTCTTATAAATAAGCATAAGGATTTCTTCTCCTTCAATCACTATATATATATATAATAGAGACACCCCTGCTTGAGTTTCTTAAAAAGTTGCACTTTAAGTAAAGAGAAATCCAAATGATATTTCATTCCAAATCACTGGCAATGTTACAGGGAGAGTGTAGAATCATCCTTGGAGAGAAAAGGATCCTTGAGCAAAGAAAATTTCCATTCTATAACGCAAGGTTAAAATTAGCAGAAATACTAGTGACACATCTTTGAGAACAACATAAGACAGTACCATGCTGTATCCAAAGATAGCATTAGAGGTATAACTAAGTCCTATAACGTTGCTTTGGCATCATAGAAGAGCCGCCCTATTCGAGGCCTGTACTACTGACTAAATACCCTGTCTATTTGCCCTGTAAGGATGTAAGTACTGTTAACAGCTGGGTAAGGAGTAAGGACGGTCCGAAGATGGCTCGCTGGTTTATAGCTTACACTCTTCACCCCGCTGTTATCTGGCCAGCTTTGTGGGGTGATCTGCCGGCGCGTCTGGGAATTGCCGTGATCTGTTCCTTGCTGGGAATGTTTTACATGTGCGCTTTCTACTTTCGTGGAACGTTTAGACGTTGGAAAGTATCGGTTACTTAATTACGGATAGCTTTGAAATACTCTTGAAATTAATAATTTTAATATTTGGATTATGTGAACAACGCCGTTTTTGTGAAAAATCACTTAAAGTAAGTAGATATAAAACGAATCATTGAAGAAGAAGATATTACTAATAAATCTAAACAAAAAATGATAAAAAACACGACACAGCACAATAAAAATGTAACGGGAATCGAAAACAGGATCTCTGTCTTATGGAAAAATGCATAAGTACAGGAAAAATTTGTTGATGATAATATTGTTAATTCTGAATTTCAAATATGAGATGGACGAAATAATTTGGTACCAATGGCCGAGTTGGTTGAGTTGACCCGGGAAGACAGAGATCCTGGAGTCGATTCCCAGTTGCGACCGTTACCTTTTAATTTTTGTATGTCTTGTTCTATCTCGTGTTTGGTTTAGATTAATTATTCGAAAAGAAGAACATCAAATTTAATTTAACTAAACAAACTACGTAGCTCAGCATCGACTTATCTTACCAATGTATTGTAATTTTCCTAGTATTAAATTTTTCCATCTTGCATGGTGGAGTATTTAGTTTCGATTTTATTTCGTTTTTTACTTTGTTTTTGCTTTGAAATTTAGAAGTTCTTTTTGATTTTGTCTTCTATTTAGTTTTTGATTTTGTTGTGCTTATTTAGATGTTCTAAAAATAACATGTAAAAGCCCAGCCGGGCGTGGAATTCAAAATAAATAAATAAGTATTATATATCATTGAAGAAGAAGATAACAATAATAATCTAAACGAAAATATGAAAGAGAACAAGACACAGTATTATATTCTTGTTAAATGTTTAATTTTAAATTAATGGGTACGGTGAAACCTTCAAAGGGTATTAAAAATGTTATTCCAATAAAATAGAAAAAAAGTGATTTAAAAACGATTCAAAACGATTCTTCTTATTATTATTTCATCTTCTCAAATATGCTTAATTTATCTATTGTAATCAACTTACAAAAATATTTTATTCATGTATTTATTACACTGCAATATAACAAATTGTCCCAATTTAAAGTTGTATTGGCTCGTTATCGGGTTAGTTAACTGTCAAAATCAGTGCGTTTTAAATAAAATATTGGCAGTAAATCACAAATATTTCCCCTTCACCATAGGCTTGAGTTTAAAAAATATGAATTTATTAGCTGTTTACCAAATCGTTGACATAGCGATTACGGTTCCAATAAATCAAAAATTCTCTCTATATCGTAGTATTAATAGAACTCGATTGTGGAATGAATTCCGGTTTTTTGTTTCCTACCTCCTTTAACATTGGTCCCTTCAAGACCCAGGTTCACTACTTGCTTTGCATATTTACATAAAAATAGCCTCCGTACAGTATCCCCCAAGATGAAATAGGATCTGAGTGAAATCCAGACCCTTCCGTGTAGGGTTACCATCCGTCCGGATTAATCCGGACATGTCCGGACATCTAGCCCTTTGTCCGGACTTTTTCCGGCCCTTTAATTTGTCCGGATTTTTTGGTTTAGATGGACTATGAGTAATAAAACTTAAATAAGTAATATCATATAAGTCTTTAATCTTTGTTAATTTCCTACTCATCTAAACACAAAATTAAATCTTCTTTGACAATCAACTCATGGAAATCAAACAATAAATTTTAATTGCAGTTGCAAACAATAAACAAGTTCAAACATAAAATATATTCTTAAAAACTTAACACTTGTTTTCTACAAATATATAAATTTTAATATTTTTCAGCGCCAGATATTTGACGGAGCAGCTCGCTCCCGTTCACTCAAAGTTATCTTATAGAATTCTTTGCAGCTCATAGTTTTAAGGTTGTATTGAGTCATCAACAACGATCTGATCGAGGGTACAGATAATCTACTGCGCGAAAAATTATAGATAATATATTAGAGAAAACACACTTTCTACATTTGTGTTTTGAGCTTGGATTGCAAAAATGAACTCGCAAATATTCAATAGAATGGGCAATCGGCCGGCGTAGTCCAGTGGTAAGACTCTTGACTGGCACTCCGAAGGTCGCGGGATCGAATCCCGGCGTGGAAAATAAATTTTATTTGATTAATTTGTGTTATTTCACAATTTATTCACTAAAAATAATATGGTATATTTGCTGCACGTTCCAGAGTGGTAGATACTCGCAGTATCGCCCTGGTGTAAGACCATCATTCAGAATTGAAACGTTGCTTGAAATGGCTTTAGCCGTGTTTGGTGACCAGATCTGAATAGCCAGGTACTTCCTCACCTTCCTCTTCCCTATCTCCTTCCCCTCCCCACAACCTTCAGCCTCACAACATACCCCAATTGGGGATGTCATAGTCCCACTGGCTCCAGACGGGAGCAGTTGGGGACTCTTGTGCGGTATTCATGTAAAAAAAAAAAAATCTGGCGATTGTGAAGTTTGTAAAAATGATAACCCACATTTTATGGACCATCATACTACAAAATACATCATTATGAAGTGCGTACCTTGATATTTGCATTATGTGATTAAGACGTCCGGACTTTTTTTGGACTGTCAGGCTTTTTGCCAGGACTTTTCAATTTTCTAAATGGTAACCCTACTTCCGTGTGGAGTCAAACAAATAACATTTTGAGGATCGTGACCCCTACTCCAATTTCCATGGTGGGCAAGACTCCTCCACTCCTCGTGGTTCTGCGCTGAGTGGAGAGCCAAGACACCAACGTACCGGGCGTCAGTGATAATTGGTGGCTCCAGCGCATTGGTGACCTTCCTTTGCTTCTTCTGCCTTCCACTTTGCCGGTGATTTTAAGTTTCTCCAAGTTTGATGAGCAATTTGCCCAAAGTATCGTAAAATACGTTGTAGGCAGATATTTCGGGGGTGTCTTTCTTTTGGTGGCTCTTTTACTCACAACACCCACATTATTTGAATTCGTAAAAATTCTTAATTGTGTAAATGTGCATTATCTATAATATAAAAATGAATCGCTAAATTTGTTGGTAAGCGCAAATCTCGAGAGCGCCTGAACCGATTTCACTAATTCTTTTTTTAGAATATTCCTTGAAGTTCGAGGATGGTTCTTACGGAGAGAAAAATTAAGAAAATTGCGCAGAAAATTAGATAATAACAGAAAACATCACACGTTTGACAGTTCGCGTGTTAGAGAATGACATTTTGCAAAACAATGAATGATTATGCAAACAGGATTCTATTTTTGAAAAGTTGAAAAATTTATTTAAAGTACGTACTCCCCTAATACTTTGAATCGAATCAAGAATTTTAGATATTTTAAATAGGTATCTATGTTAGGTACCAAATTTAATATGCATGAAAAATGGAAATTTGAATAAAAATTGTAAAAGGTGGCACGCGGGCTGTTTAAGAACTGAATGTACTGGGATTGAATATATGGAACGCGGGAGGAGGGTTGGCGGGACGAGGGAGCGGTAAAGGGAAGAGGGAAGGCGGGGAAGGTGGAAGGGGAACGCGGGAAGGGGGAGGTGGACCTGGAGGGGGAGGGGAACTCGAGAGGGGGGTTCGCGGGATGGTGAAGGGGGGGGAGTGGAGTGGGGAGAGGGAAGGTGGAGGTGACGGAGTGGGAACGTGAGAGGGGAAGAGAACGCAGGAGAAGAAGGGGAGGCGGAAGGGGAACGGGACGATAGGAAAGGACACTCAGGGAGAAACAATTTCTTTATTAAATGGCATAGCGACGCATGCCGGGACCAGCTAGTATTTAATAATGTTATTTTTAAAATTATTTTAGTTTTAAGTATTATAGCTGTATCGGCGTTTAAGTTCATTATCAATTGTGGTTGTACCACATTTAGATGACTTATCTATTTGAATTGAAATTAAAACACTTTTGCACTTTCTTCCACTTATTTATTTTCACCAGGACCGGTTTCATCCTACTACGGACATTTTCAGACTGGTTGTTGTAATTCTTATGCTACGGTATTTATACAAACAGGCAGGGGTACACAACATTGTAATGAATGTTTCTGTTTAGCTAACGAATAAAATAGATCGTAAATATGTCATGAATAAACAGTTGGAACATAATGCTCAATCACCATTAATAAAATAAATAAATAAATAAATAAGTGTTTATTCCAGTATGTGGGGAGGAGAGTGCAATCCCACACATTCCATAAGGGTAATATACACATACATGTACAAAGTATTTGAAAGGAAAAAAAGAAAAAGAAGGTGGATATGAATGTACACGAAACAAAAAAAAAGATAATAAGCTAATAGTAGTAAAAGGAAAAACAAAAGAAATAATAATATTAAGCTTTCAGGATTCTCTGAGCACGTAAGGAGCCAGTATTTTTCTCCAGTGTGCATTAATACTGGATGATGGACTGAGGCGGGCTTCCATGACGAGGATGTTTCCAGAGCTGGTTATCCTTTCCCTAATTCCTGCCCCCCTGGATCTAATAAGGGCTGCAAAGCCAGGAACTCGCCCCTCCGTGAACATCCGGGAAGCGCTGCAATATCTGGGGAGACCAAACATTATGCGGAAGGCGTTGTTATACTGAACCCGAAGTCTTTCTATACTACTCTTCTTGTAGTTTGCCCAGAGTTCACACGTATACAGTGTTGCGCAGAAGGAAAGGAAGAGCGTCCTTTTTACAGCAGTACTGCAAAGGCGGAATCTTCTACTGAGCATGTTAGCTTAATATACCCATTATAATTCACTTAGAATAATTTTACTTCAGAGAGCAGTGGGGTAATTTAAGGATGTAATTAATGCAATAATTAAAAACACTTTGTTTTTACCACAATAAACTTTATTAAAAAGTCGACATGTTTCGAGAACGATGTTCTATTCATCAGGACATATAATGTACTAAACAAATGATCGAACATAGAAAGACAGGCGTGGGTAGAAATGGAAGTAGTGGGGGAGGAGAGAGGTGGAAAGGGGAGGTGCTTAGAAGATCAACAAGGGAGAGGGGGGGGGGGGGGGGAGAGGTGGAAAGGGGGGTGCTTAGAAGAACAAAGTCAAAAAATTACAATGAAATATGTTTAAGATAGGGTTATTCACAAAATTAATTTGATTGTTAATAATATTTAAATTTCTATTGACATTTTTCCTAATTTCTAATATTTCTAAAAGATCTAAGTGAAAACCACTAACTTTAGTGTGTAAAATTTTAAAACCAGTATTTATATCAAATGAATGGTTAAATTCAATTAGATGGTTAGCAAATTCCGAATAATTATTGCTATTTAGACATCTCAAATGTTCCTTAATCCTCGTTTCAAAATTTCTGTTTATTATTCGTATAAAAAGCAGGCTGTATTGTATTAGGAATTTTTTAACATGTGTCCTGATGAAGAGAACATCGTTCTCGAAACATGTCGTCTTTTTAATAAAGTTTATTGTGGTAAAAACAAAGTGTTTTTAATTATTGCATTAATAAAATGGTGCCACTAAGTGAATTTGCAAAATTTGAAGAAGTAAAAATGTAATAACCGAAATATACGAGAACCCTAATAATAATAAATACCACAGTGCATCAATATTTGTCAATTAAGCCCTAAGCAACAAGGAAGGAATATCCCAACATTACCAAAATAAAATATCAGTAATTACAAACCTTATTTATATAAATTATATTCATGTGAAGTAAAAATATCTATTTACTACGTAACATCATTCATAATTTTATAGGTAATTGTAAAGTTTATTATTAAAATTATAATTATTTTGTTAATTTAAGGTACATATTATGTACCTTAAATTAACAAAATAACTTATAATACCTTGAATTAACAAAATAGAAACATTCATTATATAGAGACAATGTTGTGTACCCCTGCCTAAGTTTGTATAAATACCGTAGCATAAGAATTTCAACAACCAGTCTGAAAATGTCCGTAGTAGGATGAAACCGGTCCTGGTGAAAATAAATATATGGAATAAAGTGCAAAAGTGTTTTAATTTCAATTCTAATACAATGGAATTCCACCACGAATTAACAGTTCAAAAACTAGACACATTTATTTGATTTTGATTACTCCTATGTTATTTTCATTTGTATGCTATTCAAGTTTGGTGATTTTTTAAAACTCGGTTGTCAGTGAAAACCTATTTATTTAGAAAATCAATTGTGAGAAGTATTTCCGTAAAAGTGTTGGTTGGTTTTAATGGCGGAATTTTTGTCTTAATTGTTTTACAATTACGTGAATCCTATTTAAGTTATTGCCAAATTATTATTAGCATGATGCGAAGATGAATTTTTTTTTGGTAGGTTTCGTAGTTTCAATTTCTTGAAGACACCTACTAAGGAGCAGAAATTGTGTAATTAATAACATTATTTAATTTGATTTATTTAAAATAAATTAAATGAATTTCTGTAAACTTAAACAATATCAATATACCGTTCCAGAGTGGAAGATACTCTCAGTATCTGGTGTTAGACCACCATTCAAAATTGAAACGTTGCTTAAAATGGCTTTAAGTGTAATTGGTGACTAAAAACTGAATAGCCAGATACTTCCCGACCTTCCTCTTTCCCATGTCCTACCCTTCCCACATACCTTCAGCCCCATAACATACCCCAATTGAGGATACCATGGTCTCACTGACTCCAGGCGGATGGGAGCATTCGAGACTCTATAAGAAAAACAAAGTGTAACTTGGTTTTAAGGTGAAAGTCGTGTATTTCCCGACTTATCAGATATGTTTGCCTCTCAATGCCACGTAAAATAGTCTGCGGAATGTTTGCTGGATATAATTTAAGCTGTAGTACACGACGCGACTTCACGTGAAAGCGTATTATCTCCTATTCCTGTGAAGGAAGACATTTTTACCCGCCCGCACCGCCCGCCGATCTGACGTACTGTTTATTGCTTCTTTCTATGGAGGAAAAATCTGCGGTAGGTAAGTATACAGAAAGTAAACTGAATAATAATTTGACTTTGATACTCGTTGCACTAGTTCTTTGAGGTTTAAAAGTCGCAAAATGCATATTATCACAGAGAAAATTATGTATTATCATGGGAAAAAATGTTTATTATAATTGATTAAAATGTGAATTATCATAGGGAAAAAGTGTATCATCATAGAGTAAAATGTGTATTTTCGTAGGAAAATGTGTTTTTTTAGTATTATATTAAAAAGTATTAACATAGGGTAAAAGGAAAAATGTGTATTATCATAGAGAAAAATGTGATGTTATAAAAATCATGGAAATAATGTATCGTAGGGAAAAAATGTTTTAGTATTAGGTATGGAAAAAAATTGTATTAACGTAGGGAAAAATGTATATTATCATGAGGAAAAATGTGTATAGTCATCGGGAAAAAGGAAAAGGGGCTTGGCTCCACTTGGCTCGGAGTTCTATATGCAATTATTACAAAACACAAAAAAGGGAAAAAGTATTATCGACATTTTGACGGTCTCAGTGGTAGGGAGGTTATGATATTTGGTTACGAATCTGGAGGTCGCGGGTTCCTATCCTGGAGTGCGTAAGATAATCAAGTTTGGTGACCGGGTCTGAATAGCCACGTACTTCCTCACCTTAAAATTTAAAGCATTGAAAAATTGTGTTCTCTAATCAAAATGTAAAACACAAATAAATAAAATAGCTTACATCCGTACTAAATATTTTGTATACCTTTTGTTTTTGACCTCAAATCGGAATTTAAGTTTTGTATGAAAACGGCCGCACAGCTTGGATTCTATGTTTTTCGAATACTCTGCCTGGAGTAAGGTGTATTTATGGTACTCAACTTCATATTTTGGAGAAATTAGTGAGAAAGTATATAAAAATTGGGGAAGGGGAAGAGGCAATTTGGGGGTTGCCAGGCTATTCAGATCTAGTCAGGATACATTTCAAGGAAGGTCTTTCAAAATATGTCATACCTTTTCTACCCTGCCTTCCTCACTTTTTTTTTCTTTCCAATCTGCCTTCTGGCTCAAAATTTTCTCCAGATATTGGTAGTGCCATTATTTTCATTTTGCGAGGCGAGTATGTGTACCGCCGCCCCTGAAACCATTTATTGGATAACCAACACCTCTGCCATAGGCCACCCCAAATAGTTCGCTACGTTTGGTTACTTCGCAGGGTGAGGTTTGTCAAGTTCTTAGCGGCCGATGTGGCTGCCCACCTGCTGCATGGCTGGCCGTATCGAGAGATACTGGATGAAGAGGTCTTTTGACCTCTCCAGCCAGAATCCCTCGACCCATTACCTTGCACCGCAGTTGAAGGGATGAATTCGTATGTTCGTCACTACTGGGCACACTCATACTTATTTCCTCAACCCATCCCTCGTATTTATTTCTGTATAAGAACTTCCTCTTCTTCGTTTCTTTAAAAAAACCTACACACAGCAAACTAATGTAAAAAAGGGCCATATTCTTACCGATTTCAAAGAGTTGCATACTTGCGCGCTATTAAAAAGAAATGAATCCGTAATAAATAACAATGCTTGTTCCACAATATTTTGTCCCGCGCAATTAACACGTCAAGCGCAACACATTGTGAGTGTGGAGTGGACACAGAAAGCGCGTATTTATAAAATGCCGGACATAATATGGCGTGATATTACCGTGAAGAAATAATAAATACTATAAGGCACCTAGGGGGCCTAGGGGCTGACCCAGGCTCTACTTGTGCAGGTAACAGAATCAACAACATCACTTCAATGTTTTTTTAATTGGCTTCTGCTTATAGAAAAAACAATTGTGTGACGCAGGCGTCAGTAAATTGTAATGTTTCATTATTCTGGTAGATTTAAAAATTAGGAAAGCCATTCGTAATAAGAATGGCACCACAATAATAGAATACACAAGCAGTGCCTTTTGGGCGTTTTTCTTGATAATTAATAATCGTGCCTAATTTCGGCCTCCATTTCCGTACAAAACTGTGTTTCACCACGATTACGAAATTCAAATGGCATGGCGATATAATTTCGGGCAAATATAAGAAAGACAGACCGGTGCTAAATCGTCTAGAACCTAAATTCAGTAGCACATTTGTTTCTTTCATATTCGTACGGAAGGCACTTCTATTTTATATGTTATTTTTGAAGTAAAACTTCTTTAAGCGCTCTTGACTTGGGGATCTTTGAGCATCCTCAAAGATGACATAGGCCCTGAGGGGAATTATTTTCCTCATGCAGGAGGCCCTGAGGTGCTATTGCAAAAAAAGGGCAAATGTTGAATCTACCGAAAAGTAGATTGTAGAGTATTAAATTATATATTTATTAGCAGTTTGGTGAAGACGCCTAGATGTGAGTTATCTACAAATTATGGATCGTTCGTTCTGTGGTTGACACAGTGGAAAATATCGTGAGGTCGAGTAGATCATTACAGAAATTAACACTTCAGGGAAGTCTAGAAAATTATTCAGTAATAAAAAGTATAAGAATATCACTTATATTATACCTGAAAAAATCAGAAACATGAACAGTAACATAAAAAAATTTAAAACTCAGTTTAAAATTATTCCGAAAATTTAAACTTAATAAAAAAATTAAACCAATATAATTACACCCCCATACAAACAAACCCTGCTTATTTATGGGGGTAAATCAAATACATATATTATGTAATTAATTATTGTATAAAATTTATTGTAATTTATGTATCTTTAATAAAAAAAGAATAAAAAAAAAATTAACAAATCACTGATCGCTCTCCGGTGTATTTCCAAACACACATTATTTAAGGATAAAACCGCTTTGTCATTCTCAAACCCAAAAGGTAATCAACATAAATATTATAATCTAATTTGTTGTCAAAATGAAAATTGACACCTTACTTTGAAATAACGTCTCAGTTTCCATTTTCGTGGAGACCAGGGCAGGTAGTGTTGCGTTATGTATTTTGCAACATAAACACTACTGTAATTTATGTGGCGGTAATAGGTATCGCCGCCCCAGGAACTATTTATTGACTAACCAACACCTCTGTCAAGGTGGTTCGCTACGTTCGGTAATTTAGCAGGGGTGTCCGGGTTCATGTGGTACTACTGCGTGGCGGACCGGATCGGGAGACTGTTTGAGGGAAGACATTTTGATCTCTCCAGCCGAACTTTCTGTCCCATCGTATTGCACCGCAGTAGGAGGGATGGATTCTTACCTACATCACTCCTGGACACATCGACCCCAGATTCCTATCCACCCCTCGTATCTTTTTCCTTCCCAGAACTTCCTTTCCTTGCAGACATAGGCCCTAAGGGGAATCATTTACTCAGGGCCTTCCGTGTGGAGCTAATGTTAAAAAATCATTGCTTATTACGTTATTACCTACAGTATAGGGAACTTGGATGAAAACAATAAATTGGTTTTAGGTTATCAGCTTTTGGAGTTGAGCTCCAAACTGAGCCTCTTTTCAAAATAATAACATTTTTAAAATAATGTCCATGTAACAATGAGTCAATGACATGAGTCAACCTCCAAGTAATGATCATTGGATATTATCAATTATTTAAATTATAATAAACTACCTGATTTATTTTGTGCAGTATATTAAAAAAATATAGGCCGTTAATAAATTAAATTTTTCGTAATTTTAGGGGCAACTTTGGAAACCATCGATTTATTTAAAAAAAATAATTAGTAATTATTTAAAAAAAAAAAAAGTTTGCTCTAAATAGGATGAAATTTAAAAAAAAACGTAATAAAAAAAGCATTTTGCAGGGCGTACATTTAAATCGAAATTGACCGATTTGGGGAAGAAAAAAGCCTGGTTTACCATGTTTTATATTTTATTCCATTGTTAATTGTATTAACACAGTAGATAGGCCAAGATAATTTTTTTAATGATTAATATTAACTATCATGTTATAATCGAATACCAAAGTTACCACTACAATCTAGCAAAATTGAATTTTTAAATGCTTATATTTTATAATTTAAAACATAAAATTCGTACTTGGTGTTATTTGCTATTTATTTTCATTAAAAATAATAATTACTCACTTTGGGTAACAGTTCACCAGACGGAAGAAAAAATTCGCAACAAAAAGTCACTGAATAAAACAAAATATCGTTCTTTTATAGATATAATGTAATTCTATCCACTAGTGAGTATGTTATAATAATAAAAATAAATAAAACGTATATTCTTGTATTGAAGTCATCGATGCCAAACCCGTTCCCCCAAGATTACAGTTCTAGCGACCAGTACATTCCGAGCAGTGTTGTGAGCATATTTGTCCAGGTATACAAACAGCATCTCACGTGCCTTCCTATATCAACACTCAACACCCCGAGACCGTAACCCCACGCGGGCAATATGAGCGCGGGGGCTCCAGTCTCCAGTATCGGGTGGCCGTCATAACCGTGTCCGTTTTACATAATTCACATCCGAAAACCCCCTAAAATCAATACTGCTTATTTGGAATCCTTTCATAGCTGGGTAAATACACCAAATGGTCTGAATTAATACAACCTAAGTTTGGCTGAAAGGAATCTTATCAGATCATAACTACGAATGTAGGCATAATTATCATAATAATGGAAAAATACATTTGTATATAAATAGATTTTTTGTAGAGGATTTTAGGCCAACATGCCACTTTTTCTGGTCGCAATTTTATTTCCATCGTGAACCATGGAGCATCATAAATGAAAACAAATCCTTTTTTTTATGAACAAATTTTTTGTGTTTTTTGTTAATTGTATTAATGTTAAACTTATCCTGACGAAGAAACCTTAGGTTTCCAAACACGAAACAGATAATTTTGATTAAGTAATGGTGTTTTATAAAGTAATTTTTTTTCATTTAATCGAAGCTTTTTTTAAGTATGTAATAATTTTGTAAAACATTGTTAAAGTCGGCAAAAAGTGAAATGATTTTGGTTCTAGCATTAAATCAGCTCTACATAAAATTTCCCGAGTGTTTTATTACCTGGAAAACCTTTTACGGGAAACGTAGCAAGGTGGTCGTATATCTTGCAAGAACTTGCTAACTGAAACAATTTGCGATCATAATGACTTATGGGGGTCACCGAGGATTATCATTTGTTATCGGGAAGTATTCGGAACTTGGCAATTAATTAATTTCTACCTGCCTCTCTCTTCTTTTCGGGAAAGGCCTTTTTTACCTAGTTGCCGATAAAGGCGGATTTTTAAACTTTATCCTTGGAATTAAATTAGTAAATTGAATCTTTTTGAACACCCATTAGTTAGACTGTAAAATTATGGAATGAAAAAATTATGATCTATGGACAATCATCCATAATAGAAATTTACCTTTACTGATTTATTGCAGTGGGGTATTTTTTGAAAATGTTTTGGAAAATGATTTCCCCTCCAGGCCTATGTCATCTTTGGGGATGCTCTGTGTAGGATCTTTTTAGGAAAGGAAGAAGATGAAGTCCTGGGAAGGTAAAGGGCATTAGAGGTAGATAGTAATCTGGGGGTCAGTGTGTCCAGGAGTGACGGACGTATGAATCCATCCTTCCCACTGCGGTGCAAGGCGGTGTTCCAGGAGACTACGGCTAGATAAGCCAAAAGGACTCCCTCAACGATTGTCTCCCGATCTGGCCAGCCATACAGCTGGTGGGAGGCTAAGACCCGGACAAATCTCACCCCATGAACATGGGCACTTTTTATATTTTTTATATGAATATTAGTGATGCAACGAATACTACTTTTACGAATACGAATACGAATATCAAACCTACTATCCGGCGAATACGAATACAAATTCGAATAACTTGGCAGAGTAATTCACACTCATTTATTAACCTTTTTCTGTTTATTTTATTATATTAATAATTAAAATTTACAACTGTCAACTTTTTATGGAGAAAACACAACATCTGTAGATTCCCTGGTGACAGGCGATTTCTTTTTTCAGTTTGGATGTTGCCAGCCGTTGAAAAAAGAACGTTTACGAGAGGACATTTTATTTAAATTTAGTTTCTTTTACTTCGCAGCTAACACACATAATTCCAATTAGACAATTTACAATATGCTTGCACACTTGACCTGTGCTTTCGACTGTCAAATACTGAAACTACTAAGAAAAAGAACGCGTATTAAATGAAAAAATTCGAGGTTCATAGTAAAATACCACAAACTTATCTTTGCCGGTGGCAAAAATTGGAACTACAATTTATGCATAGACATTTTGACATTTCTATGACATATTTGTTCACCACCAGCGATACCACCGCCGCCCGGCACAGGTAAGTTGTGGCATTGCAATAGGGAATTTACCTGAATTCCCCATCGCGTCTTGTCATTGCGGCTATTGCGTTCGGATACAGAGGTGCGTGACACACGGTGTAATCAAACGGAGATACGTACAAAAGTTTTTTTTTATAGTATTCGTATTCGTAAATATTTATTCGCCGAATACGAATATTCGGCAAATGTCTACTATTCGGCGAATACGAATATTCGTATTCGTATTCGTTGCATCACTAATGAATACCGCACAAGAGTCCCAACTGCTCCCGTCTGAAGCTAGTGAGACTATGGCATCCCGAATTTGGATTAGGTTGTGAGGCTGAAGGCAGTGGGGAGGGGAAGGAGATAGGGACGAGGAAGGTAGGGAAGTACCTGGATAATCAGATCTGGTCACCAAACACGGCTAATTCCATAACGATCAAGTAACGTTTCAATTCTGAATGGTGGTCTTACACCAGGGCAATACTAAGAGTATCTTCCACTCTGGAACATGCCGCAAATATAATATATATTATTTTAAATGAATAAATTGTGAAATAACACAAATTAATCAAATAAAATTTATTTTCCACGCCGGGATTCGATCCCGCGACCTTCGGTGTGCGAGTCAAGAGCCTTACCGCTGGACTACGCCGGCCGTTCTGCACCCCTGCTAAGTCACCAAACGCAGCGAACCACTTGGGGTGACCTATGGCAGTGATGTTGGTTATCCAATAAATGGTTCCCAGGGCGGCGGTAGCCACACCAACCTCGCAAATTGTATTGATTTATCAAATGAATAAAAATAAAGTAGGTAATGATTACCGTAAAAGTGAGATTCAAGAGCCGTGATTATTACCATTAGTTAAAAGAATGAAAGGGAGATGTGTAAATGCGAAAGTTAGAAGGATTGCGCTAAAATTATTAAACTCTAAATTCGACAGTTGTGAACTCCTGCAATTAATAAATCTACATGTACCTACACGAACAACTAGACAAACATTGACATCTTATATACGTACATCTTATTCGAACTATGATATACATTCTCCAATACAACGTTTGCAGAGTCTTGGTGACAAATACTTAAACAATCTGGATGTATTTGACAATAAGTTGAACTTAGCAAACTTCAAACGCCATATGTGCCAACTATTTATTTCTACCTATCCCGTAAACTAATGAGAACAACAATTTTTAAAATTACCTATTTTATGTCAACTACTTTATTTTATGGACTATATTTTGTTTCTTATATTTTATGTTACCTGTATTTATTTTTAACCCTTATATTTTATGTAACCTATATTTTGTTTTTAACAAATATTATGTTACTTGTATTGTGTATTGTATTTTGTAAACCCATTCTTTTCACTGTAAAAAAAATGTACTGCATTCTATGTAAAAGCCCTATGGGCGTTTAAATAAATAAATAAAATAAATAAATAAAATCAATAAATAATTAATAAAGCGAACATATTCAATAAAGCCGGAGAGCAAAAATCTTTCGACAAATGTCTAAAGTGGGAATTAAAGAAACAATGATTTTTTTCACACATATAACACTTTAAATAAGATAACAAAACATGTTTATAATAATTTTGGTTGTGTATAAAAAATTTCGGAGCATGCTTCGCTATTTTTTTCTATTGAGGGATCTTCATAAAATAAGGTTTTGGCTCGGCAAATGTAATATATCCTGATATTGTCTTACACACGACACTGCATGTGGTGACTGCGGCAGTGACTGCAGAGAGGGTGGAGTTGAGCGAACTAGCGCTGTCTCGTTCTTTAACAAACGAGACAGCGACAGGGTGGAGTTGAGCTCAACTCCACGCTCTCTGCAGTCACTGCCGCAGTCACTACATGCAGTGTCGTGTGGAGAGCCCATTAAAAAATAATACTAATTGTTTTAAGAGCTTAAAAAAAGTGTTCAAAGGAAATTTGTTATATATCGGTATAAATTTAGAATGCGGGGGTTTAAGGCGCCGTGTCCCCGCTCAAAAAGAAGAAGATGGAGAGATATATAATTACGAGCGTTGTTAAGAGAGTCAGAAAATGTTTAATAAAACACGACTCGTCTAAAAATATCAAAAATCTCTTGGCGGCTGTCTAAAACAGCCGTATAGAAACGCTGTGAATTTTTTCATACATATAACTTGTAAAATAACTGAATCAGACGTGAAAATAATAATTTTCGGAGCATACCTTGCGATTTTTTTCTATCGCAGGAATTTCATATAATTTGCGATTCGGCGTGGGTTATGTATGTATTGATATTATCTTAAAAAATAACATATATTTTTTTTAAACTTAAAAACTTCAAATGTTTGAGGGGGATATGTAAAAAATCGGTAGAAATTCAGGTAGCGGCGGCTTAAGGCATGAAGGTACTATCAGCGCCCTTGAGGTGATTTTTTACAAAAATGGCGCTATTCAAATCATCCAAATATTATTATTATTATCAAACTATATCTCAACCAGATTGGAATTATATGTAACAATTTAACTATTTATTTTTCTGAGAATTCGTCGAGTACAGTGAGTGGTGCCATTGCAATGCATTTTGAAATTAGATTATTATTGAAAAATGAAACAATACAACTTTGTATAAACCACTTATATGATGTGCAAATCCGACCGGTTTCGGAACAAACGTTCCTTCTTCAGGGAAAGCTTATACGAATTTGACAGTTTAGAACAATGTTTTATTGTGGTAGGGGTGGAGCCGTTGTTAGTTAATAATGTAGATTGGGTGGGTAGGTATTAGTGTTGAGTGGGTGGGTAGGGGAACAAATCCATGATTGGGCTATATGACAATTGGCTATATAATATGCTATTGTCATATAGCCCAATCATGGATTTGTTCCCCATGGACATGAGGGTTAATTTTTCAGAAAGGAAAATATTTTATATGCCTTGTGCTAACAAGAGAACACCTCCTTTTTTGCATTCACCCCACACAGGACGCCCTGAGTTAATAATTCCCCTCAGGGTCTATGTCATCTTTGGAGAGTCTTCCCAAACCGGCCTCTTCCGATCTGGCCCGCCATGCAGCTGGTGGGCGGACGCATCCGCCGCCAAGAACTGACCACGCCTCACTAGATGAACCCGGGTACCAAACGTAGCGACCACTTGGGGTAACCAATGGCAGAGGTGTTGGTTATCCAATGAATAGTTCCCGGGGTGGCGTTACCCATATCCGCCTCCCAAATTGAGATAAAATGAAGTACGTTTACTATAGATTGTTAATGCCCAATGAACGGCACGGCCCAGCTGTTCGCCTCAGCTGAGAGCTCCCTGCTCCCCGTGCTCCTAAACACCTACTAAATTATCATAATCCGATGGATAAACTTGTTTAAACTTCCAAGATTATGAGGTTCCATCACGGCCGACACGTTCTACCCAAATTCTAGGAATATTTACAAACAACTATCTGTCCGTGTCCGGCATTGCCCGGATTCGGAGTCCTCTGAAGTCGTAATACCCACTATTCTCAGAAATCGTAGAAAAAAAAACATATTTTTATAAATATGTAAATGCCATAAAAGGAGTAATTGCCAGCCTTCATATCTCTCGCATTAAAGTACTATTTTTTTTTGCAGAGTCCATGAAGTTTGCATAATTTGGTCCAGCCAGTGGGAGGGTGAGATATGGAGGGTGGGGCTATGATATATTTTTTACCCTCCCGTCTGTAACTAGCAAAATGCATACATATATAAAAATGTTTAAGTAAACTTGACTGGAGATAAATCATAAAAATGTTCTTGGGGGATTACGTTCAAAGGATAGAACAATTTTTTTTTATATTAATTCAATTAGCTGTTCTGATTTTTCTGTTTCAAATTTTCATTTGAGACTTGCTAATGATTACGTAGAACTAGTTAATTTCGTTATAAGATTCTTTTTTTCTGTCGCGATGACTTTTTTTCTTGGTAAATAATTAATGAAAACTATTTAAATATATATCCTGGCTCCAGTGACCCGATGTCTCATCAGATGTGCGAATCCGTGCAATCGTAGTTCCGTAAAATGTGTCGATGCACTGCTATATTTTCTGTACCCAAATATAATTAATTCTGCATGCATTATTATATTGGATCCGGAGTCGTTCCATCGAGGTGGTTCGGCAGTGATATCATGTTTCACACGTATATAGACTAGTGCAAAATGCATTGAACAATGTTTTTTTACGTGGTTACTGCATTGAAAGAATCTTCGGGCAATCATATTGGACAATACACTGATGTTTCTCCTCTGTCGTTCAATTTTTATATATTTTTTTTTATTAACTCCACACAGGAGGCCTTGAGGAAAATAATTTTCCTCAGGGCCTATGTCATATCTGGGATGCTGTGTGGAGGGTCTTTTTAAAGAGAGGAAGGAATGAACATTGGTCTTGAATATACCCATGTTGTAGGAAGGAGGAAACACAGAGGCCGGCAAATCATTCCACAGCCGAGCTGTTGAACACAAGAACGAGTCGAAGAAGCGACGTGTTCTCATTGACAAATGTCAACCGTGGACAAATGTCAACCGTGTAAAAATGTTGGCCACGTGTTTGGCGTATGTCCCGACTATGCACCGGTGCCGTAGGGATCAATGACGCTAATTCCTTGGAACATATTCCATTGTAATACCGGTAAAACAAGGATAGCATTCCCGACGTCTATGCTCTAAGGATTGCAATCCGTATATTAAGATGGGAGAATGTATCAAACGGACAGCCCGTTTCTGCACAGAGTCGAGGGTATTTTTCAGGTATTTTGGAGCTCCAGACCAGAGGTGGCTGCCAAATTCAACCGTGGGGCGCACTTGTGATTTGTACAGGGTTATCAGTTGTGTACTATTAAAGTATCTGCGGGCCCTGTACAGTACGCCCGGTTTTTGAGAGGCTAACTTTACTCTGGCTTAGATGGAGCCCCCATATCTGAGCTGGTCACTTAGGGTTACTTAGGTGACCAGCTCAGCCATAGGGTGATCAGACCACAGTTCGGAAGATTGCTTCCTTTGAAGGAGACTAGATTTTCATTTAGATCCCTTTTAGACGTAATCAGACAAGATTGGGTCTTTGAAACATTAAATTCAACGAGATTATTTTTACTCCAACAGAAAACACTCTCGACTTGACCGTCCATTCTTTGCTTATTTATTTGATTCACCTGATTTATAAATGTGTGTTACATATTTGACTAATGTGGGCCTCACTGGGTGCTTTACCCGTGCTGAGGACCTCATTTTACAGTTTGATATGATTTTTTTTTAAATTTAAGATACATATAAAATAAAAAACTAAAGAAAAAAGAGACTCAACAATAACATATGAGAATTGAGAGAAAGAAAATAGAGCAAAACAAAATAGAGTAAAATAAAATAACACTAAAATAAAACAATAGAATAAAACTATATAAATAGGATAGATACATATAAACCGATAGTGAAATTAAAAGGTTTTATATATTAGTGAGTATTGCAATGGTGTTTATGTCTATGTGTTTTTTTTTTTTTTTTTTTTTGTTTATGTTGTGATTTTTTTGTAAAGTTGTCTTTTTTGGTCTTTAATCCATCTTTTAATTTTGAGTGTGAAAAGTTTTTTGTTTTCTTCTTTTTTTAAATCGAGTGAAAGATGGTTGAATGCTTTTATTGCCTGGTATTTGTGGTGTCTTTGTCCAAAGCTTGTGTTTATCGTCGGTGTTTTTAAGTTTTGTATGTATGCTTGTCTAACTGGTCTATTAATGGTTTGTGTTTGTTGGAGTTTGTGTTTTTGGTCAAAGATATAGTTAAGAAGTGTTTTTATGTATAATTGTCGTATATCAAGTCCGTCGAACATGTTGAATATTTGGTCTGTGTCAGTCATTCTGTGTTTTTTTAGTATAATCTTTAAGATGGTTCTCTGTGTGGTTTCCATATGAGCAATAGCTGAGTTTGTTGCTCCTCCCCAAACAATGATTCCATATTCTATTATAGATTGGCAGAGTGCAAAATATATTGTTTTCATTTGTTTTAGTTTGTATATGTTTCTTATGGTTAGGAAGTTAGCTTCAAAGCCCTCCGAGGCGTTGGAGTTTGTGAGTCTTTTGGGGGCTTGTCAAACAAAAAGCTATCGTGGACTGTACTATCACCAACATCCGAGAGGTCTTCGTATAAGTATTTTATAAACTATATATGATATGTAAATATTCATATATATGAGACGTAAGTAAGGATTTGGTAATATTACTTTAGCCGCGTTAACTGCTCAATATTCGATGTTCTCATCAAACCAGATACAAACACACAAGAAAAAAATATGATTAATTTGTAAGATGCCTTTTTGCGTCGAATACTTTCTTCGATCATAAAGGTATCCACCTGTTAACGTGGGAAAGAGGAAATGATAGGTCGATAATCGATTTTGTAGTAATTGACTCTAGGTTAAGAGCCGTTACCGAGGACACAAGAGTTTTCAGAGGGGCTGAGGTTGAAACTGACCACTTTCTCGTAGTGTCAAAAGTAAGCCTCTTTCGCGGCTGGCGCTCTAAAGTAAAAAAGGTATCAGCTCCAACAAGAGTCAAAATAGAAAAACTACAAAACGATAATATCAGACGTGAGTATGAGATTTGTACAGAGTTGAGATTGAATGAGAAAGAAATGGGCGGTCTAAGCATAGAAGAAACATGGAACCACATAAAGGTGAGTCTATGTGAATCTGCTAGAGACGTGTGTGGGATAAGTAAGCAAGGTAGGAAGAAAGGTGACGCATAGTGGGATGATGAGATTAAAGCACTGGTCACAGAGAAGAAGAAAGCATGGTTGTGTCTGATAGCGACTGGCAATGCTTCAAGCGAAGAGAGATAGCGAGCAAAAGAAGCGTATAAGGTATGCAAGAAAAGAGTAATTATTGGAGTGAAAGAACGAAAGAAACGCCTGGAAGAAGAAGAGGGAATCAAAATGACAAACCACTTTCAAGAAAACATCAAACTGTTTTGGAAGGAAGTCAAATAGTCCCGGAGTGGTCCAGAGAACGGAAGCATGAAAATGATAAAATCAAAAGATGGACAAATGTTGACGAATGAGGAAGAAATTAAAGAGAGATGGATGAAATACCTCGAGGAAGTCTTTGAAAGTAACCCGGGTGTCAGTGATTCCAGTGGTGAATCGGTTATGAACGATGATGGAGTGAATGTTAGCAAAATCAGCATGGATGAATTAAAAAAGATAAATTAAATGTACGAAGAATGGTAAGGCTTGTGGGTTTTGACAGTATTGCTGCCGAATACTTTAAAGGAGAAAGCCATATTATTCTCACATGGTTGTGCAGAGTTTTTAACCAGTGTTTAGAGGAGGGTTACATGCCGTTAGATTGGAGAAGGGCTGTAATCATGCCATTATACAGAGGTAAAGGGTCACGTATGGATTGTGGGAATCATAGGGCTTTTAGCCTGATTAGTTCAGTCGGCAAGCTGTATGGCAGAATATTGATTGAAAGGGTACGCATGGAAACAAAGGATAAAATATGGGATGTGCAAGGATCTTTTATGAGTGGAAGGGGATGCATGGACCAGATCTTCTTATTGCGTATGCTTACCGAGAAGTTTCTTGCAAAAAACCAGAAAATTTTCTGTGCCTTCGTAAATCTACAAAAAGCATACGACCGAGTTGACAGGAAAAAGCTATGGAAGGTGTTGTCCAAGTATAGAGTGAGTACAAATGCATGTCAGGCAATTGCGTCTCTGTATGAGGGAAGCGTTGCATGTATTAGAGTGAACGGCGATTTTACGGGATGGTTTGACATCACAAAAGACGTTAAACAAGGCTGCGTAATGTCACCGTGGTTATTCAATCTATACATGGATAATTGTGCGAAATTGAGTAATCTGGAAGTATGTTGCCTATTGTATGCTGATTATGCAGTACTGATTTCTAACAGTATGGAAGATCTACAGTCTCTCATGTCTAGGATGAACGAAGTTTGTATGAAGAATGAGTTAATGATGAATGTAAAAAGTCTAAATGTCTAAAGTCATGGTATTTGAAAAAGAGAGTATGAAAACAATGTGCAACATAGTTGTGAATGATGAGTATTTGGAGCAGGTAGATGAATTTGTGTACTTGGGAAGTATGTTTACGAGAGATGGAAGGGCTGACAGAGATATCGAAAGAAGGGTAAATGCATGTAACTCTTTTAATGGAGGACTGAACGCCGTTGGCGCCAACAAAAAACTGTCCAAAGAAGCGAAGTTAGCCGTCCATAATGGAGTGCTGGTACCTACCCTGATGTATGGCAGTGAGGCATGGAACTGGAAGAGGAAGGATGAAAGTAGACTGAATGCTGTAGAAATGCGATCCCTGAGGCGTATGTGTGGTAAAACCATGAACGATCGTGTGAGAAATGTGGAGATCCGTGAAGATTGCAAGGCTGATGTAAGCGCGATGAGTAAGATAAATAAAGAAAGGGACGCTCAGATGGTTTGGGCATGTAGAGCCAATGAACGAGGAAAGGAGTGTAAGGAGAATATATGACGCAAATGTGAATGGAAGAAGAAGTCGGGGACGCCCGAGGAAGACATGGCACGACCAAGTGAATCAGATACTTGAGTCGGGACATGTGAAGAGTCGGAATAATAGAAGAGCATGTATGAGACGATGTATGAATGTGAACGAGGCAAGGAGTGTGTGCCAAGATCGAGTTGTTTGGCGGTCCGCCCTCTCTGCCTACCCCTGCGGGGAAACGGCGTGATGGTTGGTTAGTTAGTTAGTTAGTTTTTGTAAGATGTTTGCTCGAAGGTGTGTCCGTTGAACGTTTACACTTTTTTTTGCTTGTGTAGGTAGGTAGGTATCTACGGCATTTATAAATTAGTGTGCCTTCCATCCAAACTTCAAGGTGGCCATTACATGTTATATAATTACGGTATTTAAATTTATTCATAGTTAATGACACCTATAAAAAAATATTTAATGGGCGTGAATATTGAAAATTATTATTAACAAGTGTTATCAAATAATCATGCTACTCTACCAACTAAGCTCATTGATATTTTATTATGTTTATTAATTAAATTTTCAACACATTTTATGTGATTTTGCAAATAAACCTCGAAAGTACACTCAGTTCATGTGATTTTTCCCAATACAAATATTTATGAATGTTAATAGTTTTGGATTTTAATAAATTAATTTCGTGACGCGATGTTATGTAATAACATTTTAACATGAGCCTCACTCCTAATTTATTGAATAGCAATCCGAAGGTCGCGGGTTCAAATCCCGGCGTGCGCAAGTAAATTCTATTTCACATTTTAATAATTTTAAATAATTAGAGATGTATTTGCGGCTCTTTCCAAAGTGAAAGATATTCTCAGTATTGCCCTGGTGTAAGAACACCATTCTGAATTGAATTTTTGCTTGAAATGGCTTTCTGGGGGCCAGATTTGAATAGCAAGGTACTTCCCCACCTTCATCCTCCCATCTCCTTCCCCTCCCGACAATATTCAGCATTAAAACTTACTCCAATTGGGGATGCCAGAGTCTCACTGGTTCCAGGCGGCTGGGAGCAATTAGGACTCTTGGGCAATATTCACATTAAAAAAAAACATTATAAATATATTACACAGGATTCTCAATGACCCCGGCCAGTGGTAGTACAGCACCCCAATTTGAGTAATTCTTTGAGGCGGAGGAACAAACATATACAGGATAGAAGATGACGAAGGAGTAACACGAGTCTGGCTATTCAGATTCGGTTACAATGTATATATGTAATGCCAAGCATTGCTGTGATTCCGAAAGACAGTCATTCACCAGGGCGACACTGAGAGAATCTTCAACTAGAAAAGCAAATATTACATGTAAGTACAGACGCAAACGGTCACAAAATTAAGTATTAACGAGAGATTAAACGGATATCTGGTAACTATCCGGTATCCGGCCAGATACCGGATAGTAACTCAATATCCAGCCGGATACCGGATATTCAAAAACTAGACAATTTCGTATTATAAAATGCAATACATTAATATTTGTGAGGTAAATATCAATAAAATGGCTTATAATTAATACGGCTTTTATTTAAAGTCTAAAAAGTTACAAAAAAGCCATAAGGCCTTCCAAAAAACTAAAATTTTCTTCTGAGATATTCACTCTAATGATGAATACATAAATAGTAAATATCTAAACTAAAAACTTTTAGTAAAAACTTACAAAAACCTCGCAGAGAAGCGAAAACTTAAATTAACATGATTAACTAATCACAATCACCATTATAGTGAACAAAAAATCATAAAAAACCACAGAGATTATTGAAATGATTAAATACTGATATTAAAGCACCATAATATACCTCTAGTTCTTCTTCTTATCAAAGAGAATATTTTGAATTAATACTCAAAATTAACGAGACAATGGGCCGAATATCCGGCCTCGCAGCTCGCCGGATATCCGGTATCCGGCCAAACAACTATCCGTCTCATCTCTAGTATTAACTCGGTGTTTGCAATGTCAATATTATAGAACTAAGTATTAACTCGGTGTTAGCATTGTCTATATTATAATATGAAGTATTAACTCGTTGTTAGCAATGTCAATATTATAAATTATAAAACTAAGTAAACTCAGTGTTAGCATTGTCGATATTATAAAATTAAGTATTAACTCGTTTTTAGCAATGTCGATATTATAAATTATTAAACTAAGTATTAACTCAGTTTTATATTGTCGATGTTATACATTATAAATTTAATCATTAACTCGGTGCTCATATTGTCTATGTATCTATTGTAAAACTAAGTTTTAACTCAGCATTAGCAGTAGATATATAAAAGTACTAGCTGACCCGACAAACGTTGTTCTGCCATATAAATTATTTCTAGTGAATATTTTGGTTGTTAAATAAAAAATAACGAATGTTTTGTAATTGTGTGGGGATGGGATACATGACAGAAAGAGGAATGGAGCGCTGTAGACGATGACCGCCGATAAAAACAAAAAAACACCAACTAACGTAGGAAAATATTTTTTTACAAAAAACTTTATAGAATACACAAAAACATGTAATTTTTGTAACATTTATTAAATAATAAAAAAAAATGAAATAAAGGAAAACAATATGAATTTGTGTACGATATTTTGTTGTCAGTCCGTCTTTAGTTAACACAAATAAGCTCGATGGTTTGCCTATGCGAGAACATGATGCCGAATGAAATATCAAAATGAAGCGACGCTTCTCGTGAATGTCTTGTGCATGTGTGGATGAAAGATGGACCGGATGAAAGATGGACCGGATGAGGCGGACGTAGCGCCATCTGCCATTCAACAACATAAATAATGTCGTTCTATTTGAAATACGAAAGACGGGTAAATTTTTTCATACAAAAATACTAAAATGGCGATTAAAAAATGGGAGGGTGCGGGTAGGAGGGTTAAAATTTGCGGTTACAGGTATTTTTTGATGCCAAATAAAAAGAAATACAAAAAAAAAAACGTTTTGTCAAAAAAATAGTTTTTTTTTCTCGATAGGGACACCCTAATCACCTAGCATTATGAAATATACTTTAAAAGCTATTCTCATACCTATCAAATATAGACAAAAAATTTCATAAAAATCGGTCAAGCCGTTTCGCAGGAGTGCGACCACAAACACCGTGACACGAGATTTTTACATACAAGAAGATGTATTAACTCGGTGTTAGTAACGTCGACATCAGTAATGTCAATATTAGTATTGTCGATATTATAAAATAAAGTGTTAACTTGGTGTTAATATAGTCAATTATTAATTATAGAATTAAATATTAACTCAGTGTTAGCAATGTCGATATTATTAAACCAAGTATTAACTCGGTGTTTGCAATGTCTATATTATAAAACAAAGTATGAACTCGGGGTTCATAGTGTTGATATTATAAAAAACTTTTGAGTTTAAAAAGCACATAAGTACCTACTACACCGGGTTTCTGTGCGACTGTGTGCACACTTTAAGTAGGTATCTACATAAAGTGCCATAAGTCATGTAATTTTGCGTGAGTTGCCAATGGAATTCTGAAATAATAATGTTTTTAAAAAAAATACTTATCAGTTTTTATGACTGTTTTTTGTTATTTTTTTAACGAAGCTAAAATATAAATAATATGATTTTAGGTCTAAGATTAGAGTCCAAGTTGCCGAAATGACGTACTTGAGAGGAGTGGCGGGGGTTACGAAATGGGATCATATAAGAAACTCTACTATTCGAGAAGATCTAAACATTGAACCACTGCTACTCTTCATAGAAAATCGCAACTGAGGTGGCTTGGGCATGTACTAAGAATGTCCGATGACCGAATTCCGAGGAAGATATTGAGTGCGATTCCAGAGGATACACTTCCGGTGGGCCGCCCCAGACTCAGTTAGGCGAGGCAACTCCAGAAACTGTGTGTGAGGAGAGGATGGGTCTACCATGGATGGAAGCCGAATAATCAGCACAAGACAGGGACATATGAAGGAGCCTTGTCCCCGACCCGAATAGGACAAGGGGAAGAAGATAATGATGATGATTTTCGAACAAATCCCTAAAAAGTAACAAAATATTCGCCAATAGAGTGAATTACATGAAATAATAACGTCATTTATCTGAAAAATCGCGAAAACGCTGCCAGTGCCGGTTGCACGCAAATTATAGAGAAATGCGAAGATCAAGATGGTTTCTTTTTCCAAGGCATTTCTTTCGGAATTCTCGTTATAAAAAGGCAAACAGCTGAAATAGCTCCTGAGATACCCTCAAATATTTACCATCTCTTAACGAGATCAGCAGAGCCGTCTCGTTTCTCCGTCCATCTCTCGTCTGCTTGTTTTTAACCTAAACCGTGGATCATGGAATATATATTTCCTCGAGGCGTGGGAAAGCTATACGGACAGTCAAACATTCCAAGGTAGAAATAGGAAAACAGACAACAAAAAAACAATAACATCCCAGTACAAAAAATTCTTTAAGCTCTTTATCATTTCCGTGGCTTGTTTCTAAAAGGACCAATGTCAGTTTTTCGAACTTATATACTGTTTTGCGATTTCGCCTCAAAATTGGAAGCTGAATTCTAAAAGAACCTTTGGATTTCAAGAAAAAAAATCGATTTTCTGTGGCCAAAATGGAAATATTGTAAAGAAGTCCTTTTAGAAGAAAATCACAGAATTATTATTATAATGTGAATGTAGAGTATATGACGCAAATGTGAATGGTAGAATTAGTCGGTGTCGCCCGAGGAAGACATGACACGATCAAGGAAATCAGATACTTGAGTCGGGCCATGTCAAGAGTCAATATCGTAGAAAAGTGATGTATGAAGACGATGTATGAATGTGAATGAGGCAAATAGTGTGTGGTAAGACCGAGTTGTTTGTCGGTCCGTCTTCTCTGCCCTCTCCTGTGGGAAACGGCGTAATGGTTAGTTAGTTATTAGTTATTACAATGTGGTGGAATTTTAAGGTATTAAGTAATTTTATTAAAAAAAAATTATTCATAGATACAATTGAACAATAAAAATATTAATATTTGAAAATAAATAACAATATGTCTTTTGACCTTTGTCTTATAATATCAATAGTAAAGATGAATTAAATAGCAAAATGCAACGAGAAGTGTTTTTTAAATTGTGTTTTTTTTAGATCTTATCTTCTCCAAGCTAAAAATTTTTAATAAATCTTTTTTTATATGAAGTGACCTGCCAGATAAGTATGTGTTCTATGTCTGTTAGTACGTAATTTGATAGAGCCTTGGAAGTCATATTTCTACAGCGCCCTTGAGGTACCTTTTAACTTATTTACTAATTATTTCATAGCGCATCACGCTCAATCTAGAATTCCTCTGGAAAGAGCCTCCTCTAATGGCGGGGGTGTTCTAGCATTATGCCTCTTAAAACTGCAAAAACTGGCAAATAATCGAAGCCTTCGAGAATTATACTTTATTTATACATAGCTTCGTTGCTTCTTTCGTTACTTCATCCATATCCTTCTAAGGCTCGTACTATTTATTAAAGTATACTGATTTATTTACATCTGCAACATTCACAATAAAGCTGAAAACGTTTTTTCATTTCCTAGAAAAATCTGGTCAGGTGGGAAGAAATTGCTGGCAAAAAATCAACCCTTATCGGTATTACTGAGAAAGCGTTTTATGTTTTGTTTATAATACAATATAAAATGAGTAAAGTACTACAACCTCTTAAAGAAGAAGGTTCTACTAAGAAACAATACTTACGTTCCACGCAATCTTAAAAAAGATAGTAAAAAGTCCATTTGAAATAGCTGTAGCCACGATTACCTGTTACTGCTAACACCCTCTCGCTACTACGTGCTTCCCATCGCCAAGGTGTGCGTAATGGTTCATTTAAACAGGTGCTAATTACTCCCCCATCCTTCGTTAATAGGCGGGCATTCCTTCAGCGGCTTTCCCGGAGCTGAAACCTGGGCGACTGGAGCATTACGGATTACTGGGGGGTAATGGCGGCACCAACAGCTACCTTCACCGCCACCGGCCCGTTAGTGTAATGACAGTCGGGATGGTAATAACAATCGATTACTTAACATATTATGTGTATGATGGACGCATAAAGGTATTAGTGGAAGCGCATACCTGCTAGCTTCTAGCAGCGGGCTACTTGCTACGTATATATTGTATATGTATAGCACGTATTTTACGTAACATTGGAGGTTATTCACCACTTACCCGCTCTGGTATAAGTAACATATGGTTGCTTTTTCAAGGCTCTCTTCGCAAGATTCTAATTTTTTCGTTAAACGAAGCTACATTTATTTATTTTGAACGAATCTAGACCTCTAAGTGTCCCTGCATACGTTGTTAGTAGGCAGTATGCAAGTGCTTAACAAGTAAAACATGTTACCTGGGATGAGGTGGCAACAATGTAGATTATTGAAATGTTGATTATTATGAGCAATGAGGACTCAAGAGGCCAAATAGAAGGATTAGGTTCTAGTACGAAAACAAGGTATTCGAAATAAAAAAAAAAGTATATTGTAAATTAAAAAAGGACATCCTAATTCTAAAACTGTCTGGCATAAAGGGCTTGCTTAGATAATAGATTGATGGTGATACCGTGATAAGTCGTAGTGTGGCTGAAGCGTGGCTTGTCGAAAACTCCTCGTTTTGTAGAAAGAATCTCACATCGTGAGAATGGCAGGGCTGCAGATCATTGGCTATAAGCCAAAAGGACCATCCAGAAGCAGGACAGGCTGATGACTTCAGAGGCCAATCATCCTCCCAGGATGATTTAAAGTCAGCTTCCAAGATGGTGAGAGTCACTTCCAACATCTATGATCTTAATCGTAGCGATTTTTAGTCGATTCGTCGTCCTTCGGTCCAGAGGATCGCCCAATGCTCTGGGCTGCAGTACAAAGAATGAATCAGCTCTCTTTTCAAATCAAATCTCCTGATTTCAATTTGTCCAGGATCAGCAACTGTTGCATTAAAAAATTTTGCAGGGCTCGCAATATTACCAATGCCCAAATGTCAATGGGCAAGCACTAGAGGTGCCACACACCGAAACCATAAATCAAGTGTGTATGAGAGGGTGCACACACCTTGTTACAAATACTTTTATGTAACAAACAAAATGTAAAAAAATAGGTTAGTAAGACAAATATGAATTAAATAGGACAAAATAAAAACTCATTCACGAGGCTGCATTGTATCGTGTAAAAACCTCCAAGCACTTGTATAAAATAGAAAATATATATACGTAATTTAGGTATAAGCTATGTGAAGGAAGAAATTAAACATAAATTGGTACTCTTTTCATCCCGTGAAAGATAATTATGAAGGATATGTTAACTTGGTTAGCAAGGATTGTGTCCAGTTCAGTCGGTTCCCACAAAAAAACTCGAGTGGTAATTGTTAGATTGGTAGATACTTCATGAGAAAAGACCGACATTCAGAAACGAATGGTTGCTTGAAATGACTTATAATATTTTAGGCTCATTGGGGCTTTTAGAAGCATTTGGTATAATAATAAAGGAAAAATAGTAGTTATGGAATAACTTTATCTAATATAAATAGATGGTACATGATATAGAGAAATAATATCAAGTTAAATTAGTAATTATTTGATATTTGCTATTATAGCCTTCTTATATATTTCGTGCAGTTGAACACATCTCCTATTTCTAAGAAAGCATTGCCAACTGCATGCAATGTGCAATAGGGTTTGTCAATTATTTCAACTTTTGAATTCAGAAACGCCTGATATCATAAAATGAGAACTGCATTGAAATACATACATTTTTTTAATTTAAAAAATAATTTAGCTCGCTAAATCAGAAAGAACTTAAAACATGTATTTTTAAATTATGGTAAATAATATATTTTTTTATAATAATTTTACCATTTGACGTTTGTTTGTTATTAAAAACTGTGTATAGCTGACCAAAATGAATAAAAAATCAAATTTATGAATACAATAAATCTACAGGAATACTGATTTTATCCAGAAAAAGTCTTATTTTTCCATTTTATAATTTTAACAAACACATCACATACGCTTGAATTTTTTTTTTGCGTTCTTTGTACTGCAGTTATGTAATAAAAATTAAATTTGCTACAAAGTATTAAATATGGACAATTTGTTTTAATTTTTTTCCCAAATTACGAAATCTATTTTTTTTTTCAAAACTTTCGGCCATTTTAGCGAGCTAATTAATAGTGAACACGAATTTCATTTATTTTTACATTTTTGAATAGCTACAGATCATACGCAACTTTTGAGACCCCGGGCCTTTAAAATTAATGCAATTTATTTTCTCTCTATGGAGAGCGACACGAGCTAACGTACAAGCGCGTATCTAAATGATCAAGTCCTGATATTATTGTTAAAATTGAAAATATTTTTGGATCGAGTACCTGGAGGACAATTAGGCTAATTAGGGCTCTCTATAATACCGTTAACAAATTAAAGTCAAGTCGGATACAAGTCTTATTCTTGACAGTTTTAATTTTAATTCTTTCATCAGGTAATTTTTATTTATACATAGTTCAGATCTAAATTCTCAGGTAAACTAATCCACTCTTTAACAGCATATCTATGCTAATTGGGGTTGTCATAGTCCGGCTAGCTTTTGACAGTTGGGAGTTTTACGTGGTATTCAAATAAAAAAGGAGAAAAAAAGCTATGAATGACCAGAATTATTTCGAACCAGTGGATATAATTACTTTCTTTATAATTCGTGTTAAGTCTCTGCAACCGGGATCGAAAAGAAGAAGATGGAGAGCTACGAAATTACGAATGTTAAAGGACAGCGCTAACATTTACAGCGACAAAATCGATGCGAAAATTGCGAAAATGTTTAATAAAACACGACTCGTTTAAAATAGAGCAAAAATCTCTCGGGCATTATCTTAAACAGCATTTAAGGAAACACTGTGAATTTTTTCATACATATAACTTGTAAAATAACTTAAACAAACGTGTTAATAATAATTTTTGGGGCATACTTTGCGATTTTTTTCTACCGAGGAAATTTTATATAATTTGCGTTTCGGCGCGGGCTAAGTCTAGATATTATCTTCAAGAATAACATATATTTTTTTTAGAGCTTTAAAACTTACCGTGTTTAAGGGAAATATGTAATAAATCGGTAGAAATTCGGGTTGCGGGCCCTTAAGGGTTCGGTAAAGTACTTTTAAATTTGAGGAATAATTTTACGTTTCTTGATGGGTATGATTTCCTTCCAGTAATATTATGCAATTCTTATTGCGGCGGGAACATTTTCAATACATTTTCTCCATCCACTTAGACCGATATTGCACATTCCCAGGCATAACTTGTCTCTTTAATACTTGGTGGTAAAAAGTGTCTTATATTCATTCAATAGTAGCAATACAGTCACTACTAGCAGTCAACGTTCAAGTTATTTACGGTCCTAACAAATTAGCGCTGGTTTATTTGAATTCCGCTGTCTTCAATTGAAACTTTCACCGAATTGTATGCGGTTCATAATAGTTTTCTCTGGAAAGTGCCAAGTTTTCTTTACGCTTATAATTTCAAAAGAAATTCCTAGGATTGAAGTCGGGTTATTTTTATAAAGTCAACTTTCGCAAATTGAGCGAACATTAAGTAGGCAGATTTTCCAAAAAAAATTATAGCACAATATAAGCATTCTAATTAACCCCTTTTCAATGTATTGTAAACAATACTTTAATTTCCTCTTTTCATATTGTTCTCAATAAAACTATCAATAAATAATTACCAAGTAAATTGAATTCATTATTTGTTACTTTGAAACAACAAAAATAAATGAGGCGGGATTGATGTGAATTTATGATCAATAACCTTTATAACATATTTCCGCGTGTTTATGAGTAAATTATGAGTATATTCCTGGCATGCGTTGCAATGCCATATTCAAAGAAATACATTGTTTCCCCCGAATCACCTTTCCCGTGCGTCCCCGTTCCCTTACCGCGTCCCCTTCCTAGCTAGCTTTATAAATTATGGCCTAATGTTATTCTGATGTATGAGCTATATTACCGTGAAGTTTCATTCAAATCCATTCAGTAGGTTTTGAGTGAAAGAGTAACAAACACACTTAGATCCATACAAACTTTCGAGTTTATAATATTAGTAAGATTTTTTTTTTACACTAATTCCACACAGGAGGCTTTGAGGAAAATAATTTCCCTCAGGGCCTATGTCATCTGGGATGCTGTGTGGAGGGTCTTTTTGAGGAGAGGAAGGAATGGACATTGGTCTTGAAGAGACCTATGTTGTAGGAAGGAGGAAACACAGAGGCCGGCAAATCATTCCACAGCCGAGCTGTTGAACATAAGAACGAGTCAAAGAAACGACCCGTTCTCATGTGACAAATGTCAACCGTGTACAAATGTTGGGCACGCGTTTGGCGTGTTTCCCGACTATGCACCGGTGCCGAAGGGATCAATGATGCTAGTTCCTCGGAGCATCTTCCATTGTAATACCGGTAGAACAAGGATAGCATTCACACCCGACGCCTGTCGGATTGCAATCTTTAGAGCTAAAGATTGCAATCCGTCTGTTAAGATGGGAGAATCTATCAAACGGACCACCCATTTCTGCACAGAGTCGAGGGTATTTTTCAGGTATTTTGGAGCACCAGACCAGAGGTGGCTGCCAAATTCAACCGTGGGGCGCACTTGCGATTTGTACAGGGTTAGCAGTTGTGCACAATTAAAGATTTGTACTCGTATTATAGATTTTTTATGTATTTGAACTTGATAATATCTTGTTTTATTTAAATTACAGACCAATAAAAGCATTGTGAGGATTGAATAAATATAAATAATAGGTTTTTTCAATCCTTACAGGAAGACGAAGAAACTGACCATTTACCGTCGATACAAATTCTAATTTTATTTGGTATACCTTATAATTCGTATAGTCGATAATATCAAATTGAGTGGGATAAAGAATTGAGTCATTACGGCAAATATAACTTATAGGTACATAACGCACTTATATTTTTACCGGAAGAAAAAAAGTAAGAGTTTAATAATTTTTGACGACTAAAACTATATCTATCTCAGGTGGTTTCCTCGTGATTGTGAAACGCCGGAAACTTTTGCTCTTATGATAAACATATTTTGCTATATTCACATGCATGCGTGCTCATTATTGTGACTTTTGACATAAACCGCGTTATGAATTTGATTAATTTGATCGGGCTCTGATTCCTCGAACTATTTTTTTTCAAATGAATAAGTTCTTTGTTTAAGAGCGTTTAACCAGCCAGCGGACGAAAATCCACATTTCGTCGAAAGTTGTTCTTACAATCGTGCAGGGCAGTTACAATGAGAAAGATTAATTATTCTCCGTACCAGCTTTTTAAAATTATAACTCAATTTCGAATTTATTTCAATCCAAATTAGCTTTAATTTATACCTTCATCCAAAAATACTGAAAGGCGTGATGATAAAACTATTAAAATAATGTACATTTTTAAATTATTTTTTGATTATAAGTATTTATCATTTTTCAATAATGTCTAAATTTAATAAGAATGTTAAAAAATCTGAAATATATTAGTTTGTAAGTGCACAAATAAATACACAAATGGACCAATTTTCGTCAAGAAACACATGTACGTACATATTTTTTAATGATTTTATTGAAACTAAAATTAAAATTCTAAAACATGCGTTTGCTACATAATGTGTTGATTTATTTTACTGAATGATTATATTATTTGAAATGGGTGTGGTATAATACAAAATCTTTTTTGAAAATTTAACAAATCTGCCAACGACCTATGGAATAACCTTATTATACTAAAAATTTAAAAAATATCTCAAAATTTATTACATACGAATGCTAGATAAAAAAACAATCTTTCGAAATCCATTTATAATTTTTTGTGGAAAAGAGTCAATCTTCTAAAATCTGATTTGAAAATGACATATTTCTGGTTTTCTCTGGTAATGCCCTCTTAAAGCGCGGTATACCCGCTCAAAAGGAAGAAGATGGAGAGATATGTAAATACGAATGTTAGAGAGAGCGTGCTAATGTTAAAATCGATAATATTTAAGCGAAAATTGTGAAAATGTTTAATAACACACGACTCGTTTAAAATAGAGCAAAAATCTCGCGGGGTTGTCTAAAACAGCATTTTAAAAAACACTGTGAATTTTTTCATACATAAAACTTGTAAAATAACTGAAACAAACGAGTTTATAATAATTTTCGGAGCATACTTTGCGATTTTTTTCTATCGAGAAAATTTCATATAATTTGCGATTCGGCGCAGGCGAATGGATAGATATTATAGAAAAATGAAACAATACAACTTTGTATTTATTTTTTTATTTTTTATTATTTACTAAATGTTTACATGATAGGTACATTGTTGGTATTTTTTGACTACCACACTAGGCTATTGCCCGTGTTGTGGTAGTCATTAACCACTTATATAATGTGCAAATCCGACCGGTTTCGGAACAAATGTTCCTTCGTCAGGGAAAGCTTATACTAATTTGACAGTTTAGAGCAATGTTTTATTATGGTAGGGGTGGAGCCGTTGTTAGTTAATAATGTAGATTGGGTGGGTAGGTATTAGTGTAGAGTGGGTGGGTAGGGGAACAAATCCATGATTGGGCTAACAATAACAACGGCTCCACCCCTACCATAGTAAAACATTGTTCTAAACTGTCAAATTAGTATAAGCTTTCCCTGGCGAAGGAACGTTTGTTCCGAAACCGGTCGGATTTGCACATTATATAAGTGGTTTATACAAAGTTGTATTGTTTCATTTTTCTATAATGGATAACCACAAAGTAATAGCTACATTAAAAAAAAATGATAGATATTATCTTCAATAATAACATATATATTTTTTGAAGAGCTGTAAAACTTGAAAAATGGGGTGTGCCGCGGTTTAAATCACTTTATTTGATTTTTTTACACGTCGACAAGTTTCGATTGCTCTCAAAGATCATCAGGACAATATACACTTAAAGTATATGACAGTTGACAGTACATAGAAAGATTATAAGGTTACATCACATGTAATTTAATTAATATGTCCTGATGGAGAATGAGATTAACCGAAACCGGTTGCCGTGTATAAATCAAATATATTTAAATTAAAGAACCTTTTCATTTTTATAATATCAAGCCACAATATATTTGCTTTTTTGATTATTTATTCATTAGAATCGATTGACACTCTTTCGTTCTCACGTCGTTCGAACAAACTTCCTACGGGTTCTAAATATCTAAGCGTACTATTCCTAATATCCTTCATTATGAATTCATCCACGTTGCATTCTTTCATATTATTATCCTCTTGTGTATTTTGCGCGTGTTTTTAGGACATATAGGCCGATGGAAACTATTTCTTACCGTGTACCAGGTACATTCTGTATATATGTACAAACTGTATTCATTCCTCAACCAATTGCTGCCATTCTTCAAGGTTGTGATCAGAGCTCCGCTATGGACCTGGTCTCACTACCCTTGTGTTCCTTCGTCCACTTATACGTCTCGTTAGAATCAAAAACTTGGGAGGCGTGTATGGGAACCGTATATTGGATAACCTACTGCGTGGCAGGCAGGACCGGGAGGGTCTGGTTGGGGGAGACCTATCGACCTCTCTAGCAGGACTCTCTCGATCCGTCGCCTTATACTGCAGAGGAAGGGATGAATTCATATCTCCGCCACTCCTAGGCACATTGAGTCCCAGATTCCTACTCACTCCTCATAACTTTTTCCTTCCCAGAACTTCCTTTCCTTTAAAAAGACCCTCTACACAGTGACCCCAGAGATGGAAGGCTCATCAGGGTCCTCTTTTTTATTTATTTTTTATTTGAATACCTATCGCAGAAGAGTCAGACTATGGCATCCCCAATTTGGGTATGTTGTGAGGCTGAAGTTAGTGGGGAGGGGAAGGAGACGGGGAAGAGGAAAGTGGGGAAGTACCTGGCTATTTAGATCTGGTTATCAAACAAGGCTAAAGCCATTTCAAGAAACGTTTCAATTCTGAATGGTGGTCTTACACCAGGACGATATTGAGAGTATCTTCCACTCCGGAAGGTGCCGCAAACATACTATATATTATTTTTAAGTAATTAATTGTGAAATACCACAAATTAATCAAATAAAATTTATTTGAGCACGCTGGGTTCGAACCCGCGACCTTCGGATTGTGAGTCGATAGTCTTATCTCGGGACCACGGAGGCCGTCTGTGTGGACCTAGTGTTAAAAAAATGATGGGCTTGGCTGGGCGTTTTCTGCATAACGAAAAATCATTCATGATTATTCGGAAGTAATTTGGTTAAAATATCAACAGCTGTAACAAGAAACCGAAACCCTTGCAATAAATATGAATGGGGGTATTCAAATAGTATTTCTAGTGAGTATAATAAGCCCCCCTTGTTTGTGACGTGGTGTGTCGGCGGCTTAGATTTCCATGGTAATGACAGGTCATCAGCAAGTGATGGATTACTGCCGACTGCGCTGTGCGCTCCTCGGGCTTACTGCTTGCTGCTCAGGGAACACCTGATTACCATAAACTCGCAAAAAACAACCAGCCCTCAACTTCAACCACTTTGCATTATTTGCTGTTAAGGATTTTTATTTTTAATTTGATATAAATACACGCATTAAATAAACTGTGAGATCAATAAGAAATATACAGTTTACTTAAATGAACACAATATTAGAGAAACTCAATCGAAAATCTGGAGACAGAAAAATCAGAAAAAAGATATTGGCTCCACTGGGACATGAACTCAGGATCCTTTGCTTACATGGCAAGTGCTCTACCAACTGTAACTCTGTCCCAGTGGAGCCAATCTCTTTTTTCTGATTTTTCTGTCTCCAGATTTTCGATCGAGTTTGGCTAATATTGTCTTCATTTAATTAAATATGACAATTTGAGATTTTACTAATAAAAGTTAAAAAAATTAAAATAAATATTTATCCTAGACTTGCAGAAAAGTCAATAGATGTCGCGCATTAAAAATAAAATGGATAAAAATTTATCCGGACACTATCTAGATAGCATTTAGTTCGAGTTGAATCTTGCAATCATATATAAAGATAGCAGCCAATAATATGCGCGTTAAGAAAATGAAGATAATGTTGGTAGTTCGTGGTCGAAGTATGATATAGTTAAAGGTGACCGAATTGGATATGGGTTTCGTAGCTCAGTTGGTAGAGCACTTGCCATGTAAGCAAAGGGTCCTGGGTTCGTGTCCCAGTGGAGCCAGTATCTTTTCTGTCTCCAGATTTACAGAGTTTTGGTAATATTGTCTTTATTTAATTAAATATTATAATTTGAGATTTTACTTATAAAAGTTAAAAAATCAAATTAAATAGAAATATATAGACCTAAATCAACGATTTTTGAGCATATTTGGAGTAAAATAAATTGTTGCCCGATGAAATTTTTTTTAAAGAAAAACTAGGTTTTTCCGTCACAGATCGCCACTGCGTACAACCTAGCGCATCATGTGAAACGCACTCCGTCTCGTTCCAAAAGTATCCGTATCACGTGGTCCGTTGAAACATGTTTCAGTATGATCAGTGGCGATAGTGACGACGAGAGAAAAATATATTTTTAGTTTTAACTGAAAAAAAAGTGTCATCGGACAGCAATATGACATTTATGATATTTTTTACTCCAAATGTGCTCACTCGGGAATCACTGGCTAAATTCTGTCGGGTTCGTGCTGATACATCCTGTAGGTATAGTTAATACACCAGAAAATACAAAACCTATGACCTTTTATTCATATTATATGGGTAAATTGTTTTAGTTGTAACAAAATTTTCAATATATAAGACACCATAAAAAGTTCCGGAGTCGAGTCGTTTATCTAACGAACTGCCATGTTTCTTACGCCCTCTTCTGACCGCCTGTGGAGATATTGCTTTTTACAATCTATTATTTTCAATATTATGCCTAAAACCTGATTCTGATAACAAGAAATAATAATACAATCAGATCCTATTTTACCAACCATTAATGGACAGGCTTTCACTGCGAAAAGATTTTTCGGTGGCAACCTAAAAAATATCGCTATTTAATTTAATGTGATAACATCGCTTGTGTATTTATTAAAAAAACCTGTTATTCCACCAATAATAATATTTCTTATAAATATTTCATAATTCCGATAGTTAAGCCAAATCGACCTTGAAGTCGCATTAAATTAATCGGAGGAATTTTTAATTAATCGGTTAAAATTATAGTATAATATCCAAGATGGCAACATGCAAATGAGTGGTGAGCGATGGAACTGTCACGTTCACTCAATCGCTTAGAATAAATATGCATCGGCTTTAGCATGACCGCAAATCTGTGTCTGACAACATCCAACAACCCGGTCAATATCACCTCAACCCCTTGGAAACCAATGGACATCTTAATTTATAAATTTTACCACTCGGGTCACGTAGTGCTATATCTGTCACCAAATGATACATTCTCACCTTCTGGTCGAAGATTCTCATAAAACTGGTTCTATCTTCATTTTAATTATGGTCAAATTTAGAATATAACTTCACATTCATTTGTCAAATGCATTGTAGGTGCGTATAGGTTTGTATTAGTGATCGACGAACCGGTGCGCGGTGGATGCAATCTTTAGTGAATCTTTTTCGTTATTTCGTTTAACTTTGTGAGCATGTATCTAACGGTTGCACCGCAAGCCTTGAAAACCTAACCGTTTCTATCACATTGTTTCTAATTTCCAAAAAACTTTTTTTTTAAAATTTATTTGCCGGCAACTCAGGCGTTTATTGAAATAAAATGAGATTAGATTATATAAAATTAATTACATAAAAGTTTATAATCCACTTACAGTGATACAAATTCTAAACCCTTCACCATTAAATGTCAATTGGACCTGACGTGTCGGAATTAATATGGACTAGTCTAAAGATATCTGCAGCATGGTAATACCGGTAAAATTCATACAAATAAATTGGAAACAAATTGTACCCACTTAACATGCATAATTTTACTGTAATTTTTCAAATTTATCATCAAATTTTATTGTCATTTATAAAACCACGATGAAACGTTATTTAATACCTTGAAAAGAATTATTTAATTGTTAATTAATAAGTTAATTGGCAGATAAGGGGTTAAGAAATCCGTTTGATCTTTACTTTGCGAGAAACCTACAGCAACTTGCTTCGGAGTTAAAATGTTGTTTTGTTCTTAGTTAGTTTTTTTTCTTTCCAATACATAATAAAGCTCGGTTCCCACTTTGCAAAGTGGTTTAAATTATAAAGAGTTTTTTAATGTGATTATTCTTCGAGCAGCTCCCCACAAACTTGATCACAAGATCTGAGCCATCCAGTTTAGGATCGATTTACTTGAACGCCGTTCACATTATGTAAATTCAAGGGTAAATTTGAAAATGATAGTTTATTTAGAAATAATAAAATATTATGTTCGAGCCATCGCTGTAGATACTTAGTCGATGTTTCGATCACATTAGATTTTGTATGGCTGAGTGATCTTGTGTGAAAATAATACTGATAGTAAAATCTTAATAATTCATCCTCTAAATCTAAAGGAAAGGGACGCTCAGTTGATTTGGGCATATAGAGCGAATGAACGAGGAAAGGAGTATAAGGAGAATATATTACGCAAATGTGAATGGTAGAAGAAGTCGGGGACGCCCGAGGAAGACATGGCACCACCGAGTGAATCGGATACTTGAGTCGGGTCATGTGAAGAGTCGGAATAATAGAAGAGCATGTATGAGACGATGTATGAGTGTGAACGAGGCAAGGAGTGTGTGCCAAGATTGAGTTGTTTGGCGGTCCGTCCTCTCTGCGTACCCCTGCGGGGAAATGGCTTGATGGTTAGTTAGTTAGTTAAGCTCGAGAAAAATCTAAGAATAATTGATTTATTTAATACTAGCTGGTTCCCGGCTAGCGTTGCTATGCTATTTAATAAAGAAATTGTTTCTCCCTGCGTGTCCTTTCCCATTCGTACTGTTCCCCTTCCTCTCCCTCGTCCCCTTCCCCTCTCGCGTTCCCATTCCGCCTCCTCTATCTTCCCTCTCCCCACTCCACTCCCCCTTGCCACGTCCCTCGAATCCCCCTCCCGAGTTCCCCTCCCCCCTCCCATGTTCCCCTCCCCCCTCTCGCATTCCATAAATTCACTTCCGGTACATTCAGTTTTCGAACAGCTCGCGTGCCACCTATTGCAATTTTTTTATACAAATTTTCTAAAAATTCCAGAGCTTACCGGTAGTTTTATACAAACCTTGTCCTGAAATAATGAACACAAAAAAAAAGAATTATCCAATTTGGTGCAGTCGTTCGGATGGTATGCTCGTACATACATTTAAGCGATTCATTATAGTACGGCGAAATAGACCAAGCGATATGCTGAAATAGACCAAGCCAAAAAACCTGGCGCTTTTAACGCTATGTGTGATACTAGCCGCAGCCGAATTCTCTTGTTATTGTTTTATGTTGTCTTGTTAATTAAGTACCGTCAGTAACTGTGTTTTCTCATAAACAAATAAATATATAAGCATTAGAAATGCCTTCCATGTAGATTGAATGACTGGTCAGTGGCTGAGTTGGCATCGCGTTTGGGTACTACCCAGGCGGCGTGAGTTTAATTCTGCGGCTAGTTAAGTCCTCCATCACGAAACAAGCAATATTTTCCGCGTAATGTATGTTTGTCGTTCCATTGAAAAAAAATGAATGGTAACCAATTTCAATTTTTACAAGAAAAACTCTTTTTAAAACCTTTGAAGGTCATTCCCATCAATGTAATATATCATTGAAAAAGAAGATAACAGTAATAATCTAAACGAAAATATGAAAGGGAACAAGACTGAAGAAAAAAAGATAATAGTCGCAAAAAGAAAAGAAAAATTGTTTTAGATAATATTTAATTAATTCTAAAATTTGAAATATGAGATTGACTAATAAGACATATGGTTTGACAGTAGGTGGCAATGGCGAAGTTGGTAAACGTACGTCCCGGATAGACGAGAGGTTCTGGGTTCTAATCCCAATTGCGACTTGCGACCATTATCTTTTTCTATTTTTCTGTGTCTTGTTCTTTTTCATATTTTCGTTTAGATTATTATTATCATGTTCTTCTTCAATGGTAACCAATTTATTTACAATGGGTTCTTAATGTCGCCACTGAGTTTGTACTTTTTTTTCAGACCATTTAGCACGCGATCTGTCTCTCATAAACTTTCCTGACATCGTACATCGACATCCCATTTGATCGAACTGAGAATTTCATGAGGATGATGAAAAATGACAATTTTGCTTATTTAGTATGAACTTTAAACACAGAAATGTCAGACTTTAGTTCCTGATAACACGCCTAGATCGCATTTGTGCTCTTATATTCTGTGATTTGAAACATCAAGGGCTAAATTTATAAGGGCAGTACGAAACATTAACATATTTGTTGTAGAATATTTTTAATAATACGCTTTATTCTCATTCATAAATAATTCATAATTGCGTCTTCAACCTCAAGAATTTAATAAAATATTTCCATTCCCCACTCAATTTTCTCTTTTATAGTTCAGGGTCCCTCCAATAACCTTATTATTTACCATCCCTAACAACCCTGCCTTTCTAGCTCGCCTCGGGCTGAGCGCGGCCATATCCCCAGGTTGTTCAATACCCCTGCATACGCGGACAATTTTCCCATCCCGAGGGTCAGCTACCATCACTAACATCAGCCAGCAATAAAATTCACCGGCAAATGTGCAGTACCTAGGCTGCACGCTGTACATCTGTACTTATACTGTAGTGTAGAGTGTGTTCGCTGTACGGTGCTTCCTGCGCAGCCTACAATTGAGGTAATCTCCACCTTCATCATCGTGATTACCACAACTGCTAACAAGTAATGACCACTAAAGCCTTATTCGCGAGGATGTTAAGTGTTCAGACGGAGATTCACACTAACGCTGGGAGGTTTTTGCTGCGTAACGTTAGACAAATGGAGTAGATAGGTACCATCGTGATCAAATTTCATATTATATACCGTGAGAGTACCTAAAACTGAAGAGGGAATATAAACAAATTTTATAATATAAATTAATATATATAAATCAAATTTTAGACGTATTGACACTTTTCCACAAAAAAATTGAAGTTCTTTTATCTAGTAAAGCTATATTTTAAATTATGAGAAAATATGTTTATTTTTAAACCAATAAGTTTTTACTGTAGGTCGTTGGCAGATTTGTTAATTATTATTTTATATTATTTAACACACATTTCAAATAATATAATCATGCAGTAAAATAAATCAATAAATTATCTGGCAAAGTTACGTGTCAGAATTTTCATTTTAGTTTAAATAAAATCATTTGATAAAAGATCCGCACACGTTTTTGTGAAGAAAATACTTCAGTTTGGGTTTTTATTTACGGTCTTACAAACTAATATATTTAAGATTTTTTTACATTCTTATTTTGCTTAGACATTATTCAAAAATTACACATACTTATGATCAAAAAATAATTACAAAAAGTACATAATTTTAATGGTTTTATCATCATGCCTTTCAGCACTTTTGAATGTAGGTATGAATTAAAGCAAGTTTTTAATGAAATAGAATCTTGAGATTGAGTTATTTTTTTAAAAAGCTGGTACGGAGAATAATTAATCTTTCTCATTGGAACCGCCCTGAACGATCGTAAGAACATCTTTCGATGAAATATGAATTCTTGGCCGCTGGCTAGTTAATGGCCCTTAAATATGTGCAATATTATGTGGTGGCAGTAGGGAGCTTCAAGATTTCACGTTATTCGGAAAAAAGAAGTATAAACAATTAATCTTGCAAACAATATACAATTTGGCGACTCTGTGAAAAGTCCGTGACAAAGAATATTAAATATCGTAGCTTATGAAAAATAGTTTTACGTACGAAAATCGTAATTTATGCAAAAAAGCTGTACATTTTTTAATATAAAACAGTTACGCTTAGTTAGTTAGGGAGGGAGGGAAGGATGGATAGAGAAAGAGAGAGAGAGACAGAGAGAGATCTGCTTGGTCATATAGTAAGTAAATAACATAAATGACAGTAGGTTTTAGTCAAGCTCCGAACCTAATGCCTTCAAGTTTTTACTCTATAGAAGGCAATAGTAATTTAATTAGTTTTTAAGCATTTTGCAATTTAAACAACATGTTTTCGAGAAAATCTCCTGCGATGAAAATAAGTTTACATATGTCACATATTTTTTTTTTATCAAAACTTTTTAAATTAAGCACGTATTCGACATTGTCTGCCTTTACTATGATCAGTTTTTTCTAGCCACCGAAATAAAACCCGCTGAGCCAAATCGATTGGCGAAAATTGCACCGCGCTAAAAGACTAATTTTGGGAACGAAGCTGAACTGATCGTTTTAGGTCTGGGAAGGTGGCAGCACGTAAGTAAGGTGGTAAGATGCTTCTCGCCATTCCACCTGATTTATATTTCTGTCTTAGCACTGAATCACTCCGGTCTTTACATCGTGTTAACATCGTTGCGAGCTTAATTATTAATATATCGCGAGGAGAGTTGTTTAATTAATCGCAGTGCGTGAAGTTATGACTTCAGTGCAACCTAACCGTTATTTTAAAATTCATATTGTACTTTAGAAAATATTCTGATTATGATTACCGTAAAATGGGGTGACTTTGACAAAAAGGAACTCCAAAAATATTCTGGCTTTAAAAAAATATGTTTATATAGACTATAGACCAATAAACGCTGATTTTGGATATACAAGTTTTATTTAATAATATTAAACGCAGAGTTTTTAAAAAAAATATTAAAAAGTCCATTTTTAATCGGGTCGTAAAAACACGCCATCAAGGTGACGTCACTGTTCGACGTGTCGTGACGTCACCGTAAAGTCATTGTATGAGAATGTATGATATGACACAAGCCATCGTATTAATTTATTCGTTTATTTACATACTGTTTATAGAGATTTAATTGCTGTGTTTATTGAAACATTATTAAGACCTAAATAATGTTTCAAAAATAGAGGTATCTCTTATTTGTTTATCTCTATTATTGAAAATATTCAAAAACTACTGCACAAAAAAATAGTAATGCTATTTCTAGGGAGAATACTTCGAACAACGGAATTTAAAATGGAGGCAGTAGATCAGCTGATTGCCCGGTCCTATACTAAATTTTCAGGAGTGATGACGTCACACGATTCACCATACATATGGTGGTTTTCGGGGAGGGGGGGGGTCTTGAAAAATTAACACTTTGAAAATTATTAACTATTATAACTAACTCTAAAAATAAAAATAAAAATGCAGTTATTTAAGTTAGAACGTCATTAGTCATAAAAAAATTTAAAATATTGGACTTGAGTTCTCTATTTTCATTTTTTTTTTTTTTTTTTATAAAATCATTTGTGTCGGAAATTTTTTTTTCATACAGGTACATACATATGGAACATTTAAAAAAAACTAAATGTAATATCATGTACTATCTGCGTTTGGGAAAAAAAATGGTGATCAAATGATGACCTTGAGTATAATATTTTGTAATATATAATATTGTAATATATTTTTAATTATAATTATTATTAATTAATATTAATTATAATTATTATTAATAATATTAATATTAATCAATATTATTAATTATAATTTGTAATATATATATATATATATGTATCAATGTAACTCATTGTCTATAAATTACAAAAAAATCACACCATTCTTTGCGGGTCTCCACATTTCTCACACGATCATTTATGGTTTTACCACACATACGTCTCAGGGATCTCATTTCAACAGCATTTAGTCTACTTTCATAATGCATTGAAAACACTGATACACTTTACACTTTAAATGAGACGAAATTATTATAATCATTGAGGAATTTATAAAACGTATTTTTTTATTTTTTTTATTTTTTTTATTACTTTTATTTGTACATATTGTTGGATTCTAGGAATTGGCTAAAATGGACTAACTTAGTAATGATATTATTGTTACCTTCAGTTGAAATAACTGAAGTTTGAAATGACTACAGGTACTGCTAATTAGTTCTGTTTTTCAGGGCTGCCAGTTAGAGAATCAATAATAAATCTTTGGTTTAAAAATAATAATTTTGAAAAAAAATTTATACATTAGGTATTAGCTATTACTTAACTAGTCTGTCTGATAGTTAATATAAATGAAGCAAGTAGTTTGGAATCTATATTAGAGTATTATATAGACGCCGTGCAGACTTACACTATTATGCCTAATATTAATTATTGTCATTGAGGTATGATATTATAGCCTTCTTATAACTATATTCGGTGCAGTTGAACACATCTACTACTTCTGAGAAAGCGTTGCCAACTGCATGCAATCCAGGTATAAGCGAGTAACTAAATGACTCAGTCCTGATATTTTTGTTGCAATTAAAAAGAATTTTGGATAAAGTAGTACTAGTAGGTATTTTGGAAGGTAATTAGGTTTAATAAATCAGGACTGTCTATAATACCATTAACAATTTTTAAAATAAAAGTCAAGTCGGAAATAAGTCTTCTATCTGAAAGTTTGAGTAAGTTTAATTCTTTCATTAAGTGATTGTAATTTATTGATTCTATTGGTAGACCCTTTTCATTTTTCTCTATCTCAAAATATCTAAAAATCAGTTTCGCAGCGCAACAATCAATTTGTTTAAATACATATTGAATCTAACTAATTTGAAACATTTTCAGAAATGGTAAAATGGCGAGTGGTGGCGAGAATTATGCAGATATCCGTGATAAACTTTTAAATAGTGATAGCGTCTCAACACCATCTGAGTTTGCAATTAGTTTGGGTTTGGATCTTAGCTTACAAGAGTACCCATCTCGCGGAAAATAAGTTGACAAAAGAAACGCGGTTTTCAAGAAAGATTTGTTGAAAAACACAAAAATGAAAAGCGGTTCTGTGGCGGATTGGTAAACGCACACTTCCGAATTTCGAAAGATTTGGAATCTGTGTTTTTGAAAAAAAAAAGTAATCTGATGTCTTTCGTGTGTTATGTAATACTATTTACTAACAACGTATGCAGGGATACAGGAGGACTCGATTCATTCAAAATTAAATGTAGATTCGTTCATTCAAAAAAATAGAGTCCTTGCGAGCCTTGAAGAAGTAACCATCTGTTACTTATACCAGGGCGGGTAAGTGGTGGATAACCTATAATGTTATGTAATAAATATACATAAATATTATAACGTAATTTTATGGTTGAGTCAATATTTTTTCACTATGGAAGCATAAGACTGAAAAAATCGCAACATTTTTTATAAATAAACCATGCAAATTAATCCAAATCCAAATCCAAACCTTTTTCATTATTTACAATAATAAATCATTTCCATCATTCAAAGACATCCATCATTTGACGACCTCCGTAGTCCAGTGGATAAGACTCTTGACTCATAATCCGGAGGTCGCGGGTTCGAACCCGGCATGCGCAAATAAATTTTATTTGATTAGTTTGTGTTATTTCACAATGAATTCATTTAAAATAATATATAGTATATTTGCGGCATGTTCCAGAGTGGAAGATACTATTAGTATCGCCCTGGTGTAAGACCACCATTCAGAATTGAAACGTTGCTTGAAAATGGCTTTAGCCGTGTTTGGTGACCAGATCTGAATAGCCAGGTACTTCCCAACCTTCCTCTTCCCCACCTCCTTCCCCTCCCCACTACCTTCAGCCTCATAACATACCCCAATTGGGGATGCCATAGTCTCACTGGCTCCAGATGGGAGCAGTTGAGATTCTTGTGCGGTATTCACTGTAAAAAAAAAAAAAATTTTTAAATATATGTACCTAACCAAACATCATAGATTGAGTACCTTTATGAGAACTAGTTAAAATCAAAGATTCCAAAAATACGTTTCCAGGAAGTTTCAGATGTCTTTTCCCTTCTCAGGAAAATCAGTTCAATCAGAAGGTTTGTAGGAATAATAGAATCTCTTATCAAAAAAAGGTATTATTATTCTTTTGAAGTCGGCAGCCAGATTTTGATGGATTGATAGGTACTAGAAAGCCTCTGAAGACAGGGATCTACCAAATCTACCAATACCAAAATGGTAAATTCTTCCGGTTGACTCATTACGGGCTGAATAAAATAATAAGCGACCAGCTCAGTTATGGGGGCTCCATCGAAGCCAGAGTAAGGTTAGCCTCCCAAAAACTGGGCGTACTGAACAGGGCCCGCAGATACTTTGATAGTACACAACTGCTAACCCTGTACAAATCACAAGTGTGTCCCACGGTTGAATTTGGCAGCCACCTCTGGTCTGGAGCTCCAAAATACCTGAAAAATACCCTCGACTCTGTGCAGAAACGGGCGGTCAGTTTGATAGATTCTCCCATCTTAACAGACGGATTGCAATCTTTAGAGCACAGGCGTCGGGTGGGAATGTTATCCTTGTTCTACCGGTATTACAATGGAAGATGCTCCGAGGAACTAGCGTCATTGATCCCTTCGGCACCGGTGCATAGTCGGGAAACACGCCAAATGCGTGCCCAACATTTGTACACGGTTCTTCGACTCGTTCTTGTATTCAACAGCTCGGCTGTGGAATGATTTGCCGGCTTCTGTGTTTCCTCTTTCCTACAAAATGGGTCTCTTCAAGACCAATGTTCATTCCTTCCTCTCCTCAAAAAGACCCTCCACACAGTATCCCAGATGACATAGGCCCTGACGGTAATTATTTTCCTCAGGGCCTCCTGTGTGGAGTTAATGTAAAAGAAAATAATAATAACATTTTTTTAAAGTAAAGGAATTCTCAATAGCATCAATGATCCATACGCAAATAAGGCAAGGTGGATGATTTGAAGCTATATATATAAGCCTAAATCATAGAAAAACAAAAGTAAGATAACTTGTATGGAGACGGTCATTTTAAGTTCGTGTCTACAAATAATTACGCGATCAAAGTAACGTTCAGGTTTACTTATATTTTAAAATTGTTAATTTTTTTACGGGCGTATTTGGATAAATGGTACTATTAAGTTGTAGTTTTTTCGGTATCTCTCAGGGGCATTAGCCGTTTATGGTTACATAATTAAATAGCCAGGCAGTTCTCAACTTTCAACCCCAGCATCTACTTTCCCCCCCACCCTTTCAGCCCCCAAACATTCCCATAATCATACAAATAAAAAGTTATAAATATATAAACAACATTAAAACTAGAGTCGACTTAGTATAATGAATACCGTTTTTTTAGCAGACACCAGGTAAAGAAAAAACCAAACCTAAATTCACACAGGATTGAAAATAAGCTTGAAATACCTACTCAATCCTGCCGTCATTCGACGAAAATCTCTTAGTCCCAGTTGTTTTGCAGAAATTCAAATTTAGTCATCAAATTATCAAAAATCAAAATTTCAATTTAAACAATAACACCTAAATTAAAAAGGTAAAGAAAAAAAAAATATATATATGGGTTATCGTATCCCATAACTTTGTCAAAACTAAAAGATCACACGGATGGCATTTCTAAGGTGTCACTTACACTATAAAATACAATCATATTTTAATGAAAACGGTCACTTACATGGAATGAAAACAATAATGTTGTGATCAAAACGGTTTCTTTCATATTTATTTCATAATTATTTGATAGTCACTTTAATATTACATAAGAAAGATTCGCTATAATGTAATCGCTTATAAATCATTGTTTTTTTTTCATTTTTTATTTTTAGACATATTTAAAAAAAAAAAAACTTAAGGACATATATTTTTTTTTAAATTTTATCTACTGTTGAAAATGGTATGAACTAATGATATAATGAATGAGAACATTTTGTCTGATCTCTCAACATTTTGTTATTAATTCATATATTTTTATCACTTATTATTTTCTCTGTTTATCATTTTATTTTTAAATTTTATTATTTTGCTTTTACTTAACTGTTTTGCATGACCGATATTTGCGTGTGTTATTTTTATTAAATTGTGAAATTATTAACCCCGATACAGGCGAACCCTAGTGGGGTTTATAATTACATGCTAAAAATATATGTATATAAATTGTGAAGAAGCAATAAATAAATAAATACCAATGGTCACCACACAGCATCCCAAAAGAATGACACAGGCCCTGGGGGTAATTATTTTCCTCAGGGCTTTCAGTGTGAAGCTAATTTAAAAAAAATCGAGTGCAGCTTACACGCGGTAGAAGCGAAACTTTACCAAAACAATCTCAACAAATACTTGAAAAGTGAGGTCATAAACAAAGCGATCAAGAGCTTAATTTCCGTTTCATATCTCAACCAATAGGATATCATAATCAAAGCAGTCAATGAGCGCAGTTGTGCGTCGCAGGTGCAGTAATCATCATTTCAGTTTCATCCGAAATCCAAACTCAGCGTCATTTTGTTTTTTCGAACTTGAAACGTCGCCGTTAAACGCCAATTCTAGGTACGTTTCAGCTTTCTAAAATAAACTGACAAGCATAGAAATATGATAGTTTCCTTTTCCTCTAATAGGCCACTTGCATGGATTTCATAACGACTTGGAAAAAATCGTGTGGATAGATTTTTTTACTAAGATTACGAAAATGTTAGTAAAAAATTTTAGAAATGTACAGTTTTTTTCTTTTTAAATAAATAAATTCATTATTTGGGCTGGTGACGTCACTACATGAAAATGTCCCGTCTCCGAAAATGTTCCTATTAATTTTGTAAAATTCCACACCGATTTATTTTTTTAATATGGCAACACTTTGATTTCATACGAATTTTTGAATTTGACATTTAACGTTCACTAGATTTATTGTTTGTTCTCTGCGAACTTATCATTTGGTTTGACTTTTTTACAGAAGTTGTGAAGAGAACCCCGTACATTTATGTTGTCTGCATGTGTTTTAGAGGTGTAATGGTAATGGTGTTGATTTTAACAAAATCAAAATTTTATAATATTTATTACACACACTTCTCAAATATTATTATTATAGAAAAATGCAACAATATAACTTTGTAAAAACCACTTATATAGTGTGCAAATCCGACCGGTTTCGGAACAAACGTTCCTTCGTCAGGGAAAGCTTATACTAATTTGACAGTTTCGAACAATGTTTTATTATGGTAGGGGGTGGAGCCGTTCTTAGTTAATAATGTAGATTGGGTGGGTAGGTATTAGTGTAGAGTGGGTGGGTAGGGGAACAAATCCATGATTGGGCTATATGACAATATTTTTCTATTATAATATTATAATATTTTCATATTATCTATTATCAACAAACAAAAAATATTGTCATATAGCCCAATCATGGATTTGTTCCCCTACCCACCCACTCTACACTAATACCTACCCACCCAATCTACATTATTAACTAAGAACGGCTCCACCCCCTACCATAATAAAACATTGTTCGAAACTGTCAAATTTAGTATAAGCTTTCCCTGACGAAGGAACGTTTGTTTCGAAACCGGTCGGATTTGCACACTATATAAGTGGTTTTTACAAAGTTATATTGTTGCATTTTTCTATAATGGATAACCACAAAGTAATAGCTACATTCAAAAATATATTATTATTATAATTTACAAGTACAAGTATATTACATTGGATTTAGTAATATAGACGTTGAGCATTGTAATGATTTATGATCAATGAGATGGATCAAGAAAAAAAATATTTATGAGATGTAATATTTTTGGTATGCCTCGTTACTCTCCTGTGCCCTTTCTTGTGGAAAACTTTCTTTTTTTTAATGATTTTCGGCTACGTAATTATCGTTTTTCCGCACCCATAAAATTATGTCCGGTCTTTCCGGTTTATAAAAAATGGTCTGATTTTTCGGATTGAAATTTTCAATAAATCGCCAGGGTTTCAAAAATACGATTAAAAAAGTTAAAAATACAAGATATCTTAGAATATTTGGTTCAAAAGCCAAAACGGAGAGCTAAAATCGACATTTAACGGGGAACTTTCAAATAACAAAATGACGCTCAATTGCTATTTGATTGTTACATTTGAATTTCAGTGAAACGATCCAAAAAGATTTGTGCATTTCCGGCCGGCATTTGAAATTAACTGCGGACAAGTGTACTTAGAGAAATGGATCGTTCGTACAATGTTTCGTCAATCCAATTAGACACAGTCCGTTTAACTGAGTCAATGACAACGGAATTCCTCGAATCAATTCAATCAGCGGCGTTGTTCGAGTATTCAACATCCGACGAGAGCTGTTTTGATGGCCGATCAGTTAGCATACACCATCTAAGGCTGCGTATAAATCTACGAACATAAACGCGAGCCGAACCACGAATTTTGGGAAAGGAGTGAAGCAACCGCAAACGACCCAAAACACGGCCTGCGGTGATTTCGTTCCTTTTCCACAATTCGTGGCTCGGGTTGCGTTTCGGTTCGCAAATGTATACTCAGCATAAGAGGACTGTTGGATTCGCTGGGAAAGGGCGTAACGAGCACTTGGGAGAGGTGGGTAGCTGCCTGTAGGTTCAGTTCCCGGGGGTTAAAAATCGTCGAATGGTTTCCACCTTGTTTCTAGAACCGTTTCAAGAATATACGTCTTCCCATAATTAATATTACTGTATCTGTTATTCAATATTAAAAGAAAGAATTATAATTTCGAGACGCTCAGTAAGTCTGTCAATATGCAAGGATCTTTTATCTATTCAGATTTCACTTTTTGTTTTCTTGATTGAATGAATATATGAATTAAGTTGGAATGTTGGTAGTGGAAAATAATCCACTTTTCTAAATCCGATCAAGCTGAAACTCTGCAGATAGACTCGTTGTCGATGACAATGCATTTTATCAACTTTTGGTGGTAATCACGCGTATACATGCGGACACATTCGCATTTTTCTGAAATTCGATGAAAATACAGCACTTAATAAACGAAATAATTTTATTTTTACTTTATTTCCATATAGGAGGCCCTGAGAAAAATAATTACCCTCAGATCCTTTTTCATCTTTGGGGATGCTGTGTAGAGGGTTTTTTAAGGAAAGAAAATAGGGGGTGGGTAGGAATCTGAGGTCCTGTGTGTCTTGGTCATCCGTCGTCAAAACCTAGACAAACCTCCGAGAACTGGTTCGGTCTTATCCAATAGTTTTCCGATAGCACTTTTATTCTCTAATATAATATTTTTACTATTTTACTTATTAATAACACGAGTTTCACACTTTATCTACGAAATTTTAGAACATTATATAACTGCAGTAAATGCATTTCAAGTGCTATCATGGGGCACTGGCAACACGTTGCTACGTCACTGCATCCAAGTTAGTTCATCAATTCGATTGCCTCGGCCAGGAAACAGATTGCTCGGTTCAGAGAGACGTAAATAGCATACAATTGCATATATCATACGGACCAAACTTCAGAATAGCATTGCCATCGACTCAAATGCGAAATGCAATTGCAGTGAGTTCAATGCGAGATAATGAGCTTTATGATATAAACCCACGGAGTATGAAATATGATGTCAGTGTGTGTTCATTCCTAAAGCCTAAATTCAGAAAAAGAATGTTTTAAGAAGCGTGACAGTAAATTTCGTCGATCAAAGATAAGAATTGGAATACAACATGACTTTTTGTTGAGAAATTTGACAAATTGTTTCTGTCTAATAAATAAAGATTGTCTTATTGTTTGAAACTGTTTTCCGCCCATATGTCATGGCCCACGTGTATTTAACAATAAGATTTCCTAGTCAATAGAATAACAGTATTAATGCCATATATGTGTGATATTTTGCACAAAATCATTTCTAATTTTGAGAAACAAATACATTCACAAAAGTGTTTTTTTTATTGTATCCTGCACATGAGCCCTAACCGATTACAACTATCCGGATCAAGTGAGACTATATCATCCCATGTATTTATGTTGTATTTCTGAAGGAAGTGGACAAGAGCATGAGTTATCTTGGACAAATCGAGCCGTCTATTATGATCGCTTTTCGAGTAACTGGCCCCCATTTGGAATAATTAATATAAACATCCCCAGCTCTTACTAACACCCCGACTTTGGGTGGATTTAAACGGACTTCCAAAAATAAATGATATCTTATCTTATCTTATTAATATATAAAACAAAGTCGGGTTAGTTACACTATTTATAACTCGAGAACGGCTGAACCGATTTTGATGATCTTTGATTTGTTGGATTTGTCTCCGCCCGGGATAACAGAATAACTATTAAAACATCGCAAAAATTTACGAAAAAGAAAGTTATGAAGAAAACTAATTTCCTCATACATTTTGTATGGAACGAATTTTCCTCTTTTGAAAGAGCTGTAACAATGTTACTTGAAGTTTGCGTGAATTCCAAAAATTCAAAAACGTCAAACGTCAATGCGCTGATTGTTTCGCTTTTGTTCTTTAACATATAATGCTTAGTCTCTTTCTTACACACTAAATGTCCACAGTCGAAAATGAGACAAACGGTTAACGTGTGTCTGCAGCCAGCCAGCCAGCTACAATAATTATAATAAATTTCCCTCACACGTTTAAAGAAAATGAAACGCAATTCCCGTAAGGGGCCATCCATAAATTACGTCACACATTAAGGGGGGGGGGGGGGAATAGAAAGTGTGACTAGGGGTACGGGTGGTCATCAGTTCTGTAACAACACATGTAAAAAAAAATTGAACTACTGTTTTGATTATTTTTAGATGTCACACTAGGGGGGAGTGGTCTCATAAATGTGACGATGTGTGACAGGGACGGGGGGGGGGAGGGTAAAAAATATCACGAAATTCCTGTGACGTAATTTATGGATGGCCCCTAAGTAAGTGGAAAAGTAAGAAAATCACAAAAATATAAATTCGTACACAAGGTCATCTCTGATACAAAACACACAGTTGCGGATCGATAATTGCTTCGTTGTGTAATTTTTAACTTAATAAAAAACTGAATTTAATTCAGCTAATAAATTAACACAACAGTTATTTATTCTGAGTTGGTTCGAAGTTCACCGGGTCAGCTAGTTAATATATAAAAGAAAGTCGGGTTAGTTACACTGTTTATAACTCGAGAACGGCTGGACCGATTTTGATTATCTTTGATCTGTTGGATTAGTCTTCGGCCCGGATAACAGAATAACTATTAAAACATTGCAAAAATTCACAAAAAAGAAAGTTATGAAGAAAATTCATTTCTTCATACATTTTGTATGGAACGAATTTTCATCTTTTGAAAGAGCTGTGGCAATGTTGTATCAGTTGAAGTTTGCGTGAATTCCAAAAATTCAAAAACGTCAAATGTCAATGCGCTGATTGTTTCGCTTTTGTTCTTTAACATATAATGCTGCTTGTCTTTCTTACACACTAAATGTCAACAGTTGAAAATGAGACAGACTGTTAACGTGTCTTCACCCTTCCAAAGGAAAAATACAATAATTATAATAAATTTCCCTCACACGCATAAAGAAAATGAAACGCAATCCCCGTAAGGGGGCATCCATAAATTACGTAACATATTAAGGGGGGGGAGGGGAGTAGCAAGTGTGACTGGGGGTATGGGGTGGTCATCAGATCTGTGACGTCACATGTAAAAAAAATTTGAACTACTGTTTTGATTACTTTTAGATGTCACACTAGGGGGGAGGGGTCTCATAAATGTGACGATGTGTTACAGGGCCGGGGGGGGGGGGGGGGGGGTAAAAAAATCTTGAAATTCGTGTGACGTAATTTATGGATGGCCCCTAAGTAAGTGGAAAAGTAGGAAAATCACCCGTACACAAGGTCATCTCTGATATTGACAAAAACAAAACACGGAAGTTACGGATCGATAATTGCTTCATCGTGTAATTTTTAACTTAACAAAAAAAACTGAATTTAATTCAGCTAATAAATTAACACAACAGTTATTGATTCTGAGGGGGTACGAAGTTCGCCGGGTTAGCTAGTAATTAATTAGACAATATTAGCGAAACTCAATCGAAAATCTGAAAAAGAAAATTCATAAAACTATACGGTCACATCTAGGACTCGAACCCAATACCTTTGACTTGCCGGTTCAGTGCTCTACCAACTGAGCGAATGTGTCCCTAACCAATTCGGTAATATTTAACTGTATCATTCTTCGACTAAGAACTACCAACATTATCTTCACTTTCTTAACGCATATTTTTATTGGCTCTTCTAAAGTTTATACAACTCTTTTAAATTATGTTGTAGGAAATAACACAAAACGGTAGTATTAAAAAAAAATTAATTGTTATTAGATAATAGGCAAAACGGCTATAGCACTTTCCCGTTTCGATTTTGAATAGTGGTCTTTTTTTGCCCTGAGCGATGCTGAGAAACCACTGGTCTGTAATCTGTACACAGTGTACACCCAACATACTACGATTACATGCCAACTCAGAATCAAGTCAACTCAACACTTCTTTGAAAAATTATTAAAATCTATGAAAAAAATAATTTTAAAGTAGCCCTTAACCCTAACCTAACCTTTTTTTAAATATATTTTTATCATCACTTTTAACGACTTTTCTGAAGAGGTTCTTAGTTGATTTCGCTATGAGTTGTCCGGTCACCATTAATTCAGGTACTTAACTATTCCAAAGATGTATAACGTACCTACATACTTTTTGGTTTGACTGAGGTTGTATTTAATACTTAGATGTATATACCTACATCAACGAATCAACGTCATTCCTAGATAAAAGATAGTATCTGCGCCATCCAACACGGCTCCGACACTTTAATATTTTTTCACAGATTGGGAACGTGCACAGTTAATAGTTTGGTTACTATAATAAATTAGGTACGAGAGGATTAATGTAAAGCCGACAAAACATAATAAATTAGAGTAACGGAATCGGCTGAATTGGTCATATGGAGCACGTCGTAGAGTGCCGACTTAAGCAGTTTATCAAAGAGCTGGAGATTTCACAAATCGGGGGCGTCTATATAAAACTGGCATGATTAAGTAGACCGATTTTATTTTAAAAAGGGAATCAAAGGAAATACCCAAATTTTTATAATTTTTTTATGAAATAATAAGTATTTACAAAATGTTCAGATCAATATTTCAAATTTGTATAATTAATAGCTTTGTACACGGTATCCGGAAACTGTTAGTACAAATGTTAAATGTACATTACACAGAGAATCCTAAATTTAAAAAAAATCGATCTAGGCGGTACCACGTATTTTCATTTTCCGACAAAATATCCCTCGACATAATATCCCACGGACAAAATATATCAGTAGATATTTTGTGGGGAATGTTTTGTCCGTATGATATTTTGTCGAGGATATTTTGTTGGGGGATGAAAAGTCGCGGAACCGTTCAAGGCTTTACGTTAAAATAAAAAAATAAAAAACGTGTTTTTCGGCAGCTAAAATGTTATAAAAACTAGTTGGATTCGGGATTCGACGCATTTTAAAATACTAAACAGCTGATGTTAACCCCCATTTTCTTCACACCGCATCCAAAAAATTCTATTTCGGATTTACTCGAAAACGAAAGCTCTAACCAAAAAAAAACACTTATGCCACAAAATCAACCCCAAATTTTATATGTTTCCCGGGTCCTATTTGTACTGATTTATTTTTTTACTGTTGTAGGTATATTTTATTTATTATGGAAAATCAACAGATATTTTACACTTATAATAATAACATTAATAATATACATAATATCCAATGACAGATTTTCACATAATTAAAATTTTAATTAAAAATTAAAACAAAAAAAGGAAGGGTCCTGTACCCGTTAGAATATTACAAAAATATAACCCTGAAAATTGTTAAAAAAATATATATATAAAAACACAATATAAACTGTAATAATCTGCTTACAAAATTTCAAACGTGAAGTAGTCAGAGTCAGAAATCTATTCTCACTCCACAACAGCAATAATAATAATATGTACATTGTACATACCTACAACTCAAGAGCGAATACAATAGTAAGTCGAATAACAAGTATGCAACTGGAAAGGATTCACAGAAATAACATGGTAACTTGCAATGCGGTCAAAAAATTATTTAATGTTGGCTGAGACATACTTTTTTAAGGTACTTAAATTACATGAGAATATGTCTATATTATTAAAATTCTTATCAAATACATTGCATGTTCTGAACATAAAAGTATATAACATTCAATAAATGCCAATGTTATGCCAATTTTTAATAAAAGCAAAATAATACAAGCTCTCTCTTAGCTCAAGTCATGGGATTATCTTCGTAGTACAATCTGTCATCTGATTAATTGGGTGCCAACTGCTACCTTCAACGCAAAATTATTTAGAAGGAATTACTCCATCATTGATACACTCGATCGTGCCACGTCACTTATTCGCACATCAACCTACGTGTCATATAATATAGAATCTTGGCGTTCCTTTTATTTCTCCACCCAAACACTATAAATAGTTAAACCATCAAACAACCCTTGGCGGTGTTAAATGTCTTACTTATAATGTGATTAAACGTGTGACAAACACACACCTCAGGACACATTTTTACCCTATTCAATTTAATTTCGTAATTCCACTACTAGTCACACGATGCGGCATCAGGGCGTTGAAGTTATACGTAATACCTCAATGCTCAGGGTTGGAATAAGAATTCAATGTGGTCTGCCAGCAAAATACCCCTCGACAACTTTTTACAAGCGACTTCTTTACCAGTTCTTCACTTACAACATTTAAAGATACATAAACAAAAAACAATACATTTCCAGAACGTATCAAGTCTCCATATTCCGTACTTTAAAAAATACAGTTAAATTAATTGTGCTATCCGGGCCTTGTCACCATTTTTTAATGCTGTCATTTCTAAATTAATAGACTTTGTCCTTTTAAATCAGGGTTTCCCAACCAGTGGTCCGCCAGAGGCTAGAAGATGGTCCGCGATGGACCGCCGGTCAATAAACGAGCCAGCTCTCGGGCGGTCCCTGGTTGAGAAGTCTGAATAAAAAAATACAATTCAATATTCAGTTTATCATTATTGTACCTTGTGGTCAGTGGCCATTATGGTATTCTGTTTCGCCCCACCCCATCCTACTCCGTTCTACCCACTCCGTTGTGGTAAATATTCAGCTAGAACCCGTCTCACTCTATCCCATTCCGCCCCCTCCATTGTGGTAAATATTCTGCTAGAACCCGTCCAACCCTATCCCATTACACTCCTCCAGTCCCGGGTGCCACCCATGCTAACAGAATAGGGCGGATAACGTGGTAACCCCCCCCCCATTAATGTTGGCAAACACAAATTTCAACTTCATAAAAAATTGATCCGGGGAGGGGGGGGGGGGGTGGTCCCTGTCGAAAAAATAAACGTACAAGAGGTCCCGGGTCAGAAAAAGGTTGAGAACCACTGTTTTAAATAAATAGCATAAAATATTATAATCATATACTTTTTCGTCTCATCTTAGTCCTTATAAAATTAATTGCATAGTATATTATTACAAGTCAAATTTTAACACATGGTCACTTTACATGTTTGCTTTATAATGTATTAAATTCCGTCAACTTAGTTGGTACCCATTATCTTTAAGGAACGATAATGAATTAATATTGTTCTTGCAATACCTACTGTGTACTGTGTTATATGTGTTATTATTATTAGTGTATAAAATGATTAATTTCAACACAGGCTTATCTAGTAAGGTTAAAAATTGAATTGTAAACAATATTTAATACCTTACACACCCACAAAGTGATGATTAAATGCGAGCATTTATAAAATTTCCTGTGTTCGCCCTGCTTCCAATGTCTATGATACAATAATTATCGACCTAATTTAAATATCTCGGTTAAGAGTATATTGATACTACCACCCATCTTTAACGATTATGTCCATAAGCAATAAACGTTAAACAGTGCTGTTGATTGCAGGTCGATTATATAATGCTCAAATAAGCGCCCGTTCATTAAAGATTCAACAAATAAAGCAAAACTCGTCGATTTGTTGGTAGGAATCGTTGGAAATGAGAAAGAATTATCTGCGATAAGTTCGTACGATTAAAGTCGTAAATCTTTCAAAAGTCATTAAGCGATTAATCTATTGAGTGTAATTATTATACCATAGTGATTATGGTCATAAATAATGGTGAAAGTTTTATTTATGGCCTAAATAATGGTAATTGTATAACTTGGATTTACCTACTTAAACTTAGAATCTACATAATTCGAATTTCCCAAATATACTTTATCGTCTCATCGTGAATTCGAAGATAGAAATATGAATGATTTATTAAATAGTCACTTTGGTTGAACAGGGTTCTAACTTCACTTTACTTTGTTCTGAGATATGAGGTGTTAAATATTGCGAACACGATTTCCCATAATCTATTTCCCCATTTCTGATTTTGAAGTTGAATCTTGAGTAAAGTATTTTACTGTAATATATTTTAAAGGAAAATATTTTAATAGGCCGTAAACTTTACATTTTAGAACATACTTAAAGGTTCAGATGGAACAATATGCATGCTAGGGCGTAATAATGTATTTCAAAGGGTTCTAACTTCATTTTACCAATGCCTTTCCAAGATAAGGCCACGTTCTAATTTTAAAAAATTCCTTTAAAATACGTTAACCCGAAATACTTTACACAAGATTAAGATGACAATATACCCTAAAATATATTCAGAATCTTAACGACGTAAGTAAAGAAGCCGTGTATACAAATTGCGACTCGCAACCCGTGTATTGGACGGATCTACTGTCGAATTTGCCCTATCAAAGAAAAGAAGAAGAAGACAAATAATGTGGGAATCTTAACGACGTAAGTGAAGGAAGTGTGTAAACAAATATACGCCCGCGGCACGGCGTACTGGACGAACGTACGGTCGAATTCACCCTAGCAGGCTTGGAGATTCGACCTTTCCGCCGCGTTCATTTTAATTAATTCTGAAGAACGTGTCACTAATATTTAAAATGTGTCTCCATGTCTCACTCCCGAAGTTATTGATTCATCGTTTAGAAAAATAAAATCTGGTGTTACCGCTAACTTTATAGTTGAAAAACGGGTTAAAAAAGTTTTTAAATCGTGGTACGTAAAATATATTAATGGTAAGATATTGTTCTTATTAATCTTAAATTCAAAGAACTTACATCCCCAGTGTTATGTTGGAGTAAAAAGTTATTATCGTTACGAATTCACCGGAAATGATTAAAATGTGAGTTTTGAGCAAACAAAAAGTATTAGGGTTGTACCGCCTTAAACCTCAACTTAAGTGAAACACTATCCAACTAAAGTGATACTTTACTACGATTCATAAAACATGAAAAACGTAGTCAAAGTGATCTTAGAACTTTGTAAAATGAATGGAAGCCTTTAAAACTTTATGTTAGAACTTTGTCATACAAGTTCCCATGCAAATAAAACATAGATGGCTTTGAAAATTATTTTGGTTATAGAAATGAACAAAAGAAATAGTTTTGCATTCAAATGTCATTTTTGAATAAAAACATTTCTTTTAGAACCTTGTCCAACTGAGGTGAGAAATGAATTTATTAATTAGGAGTAGGTACGAAGTCAAATTACTCTGTTTATTAATTTAATTAAATTTTCGTACATTTTAATTAGATATCGGTTTATTTTGAAACAAATTAGTTTACAATGTTTACGTGAATAATTTTCCATAATAAAATCAATTTATTGAATAAACTCAATCAAACCAAAGTAGTATCTACTTATTAATTTACAAAACCATTGATTTAAAATCGGCAAGTTTTACTGTTCTACGAGAAGAATTTATTTAAAAAAAATTGTCAATCCATAAAAAAATATTTCGTGATCAGTCGGAATTATTTTGAAATGATGTGATATGATTTTGATGTGATTAAAAATAAACCATAAGTTCCGGTTTATGAATGTAAAATTATACCGACATGGTTTTTATTAGTTAATTAATAACCCGTCAGGATAATTTGATCGCTTTTGAGAACAAGTCATATAGGTCTTATAGAAATCGTTGTGCCAACAATCGTTGTACTACTATCTTTATGAGAAATAAGATCTAAACGGTGTTAAAAAGAGAAAATATTATTTAAATTTTAAATTTAACCACAAAAGAATTAAAATGTGCACGAATGTGAAAAAAAATATGGATCTTTGTGAATTCTGTATCAATTTTATTTTTACATGAAATGACAAAAAAATGAGATGACGATATCGTTTATAATACATTTGTGTAATAAAATATTTTGTGTTTAATTTTTTTTTTTTCGTTATCAGTAATTTTAGTTAGAAAAAACGCAAGACGAGCCATTTTTAAAACCTTTGTATGTTTGCATACAAAATTTTTATATTTAAAAAATTATGTTTATTTCTAATAATAAAATTTTAAAGCGTATTTCATCACCTTTCAAAAACGGTTTTTTAGTTTTAGGATTCGTTCGGACGTATTCCATTTATTTGAATTTTATTGCAAAGCAGAAATATTTTAAGGGGTGAATTTTTTACTTTTACTTACCTATTTACATAATATTGATATCAATTAGCATTTCGAACGTTCATTTCGTGAACACTGCCAAAAAATGGCGGTGAAATGGAAATGAGTAACACTTAGCCAAGTCTTCCGCGAAGAGTAATTTTTTTTCTAGCTGTGAACAATATATTCTTAATTCATGATGTTAAGAGACGTAGCTTACTAACCAGCGATTCCTAAGCTAATTTGGAGTCAAACATATTGTAGATGTAATTTTGTCTCCGGTGACTTTTTTCAATTAAAAGTACGTATTAGAGAGTCAAAGGTCGGGCGTGGGTTTACGGATTACTCGGCACAATGACCAGTGACGATATGTGAAATAATATTTTTCTTCGTGTAAAAAAAACTGAAAGGAAAACAACAAAAAATGTCACCGTAGACCAAAATTCAATCAACATTTTTTACTCCAAATAAGGTTAAAGTATGTCAGGTACGTCCATTAATGCCCTGTATATTCGTTCTCCGTGAACACTGTACAGATTTTTTTTATTACGGTTCTTTTCCTTCTTTCTACTTTACAAGAAATATACTCCCATCAATCTGTCAAGCTTCTAGCTTAAGCCAAGCAAGCAATCAATTAACTTTACAAATCAAAAATGGTAGGAACATTTATCACGAAAGTAGTTGAAGCAGTTGGATATCTGGAGATGCCGAGAATTCCTTCTCTCGTGTGGAATTCCAAGGAAATAAGTAATTACTCATTTCACTATCAAAGTAAATAAAAGTCAGGTCCTTTCGTTGACAAAGTTGGGGGAATTTTCACCCTCTGCCGCCCTGGACCGGAAGCAGTTACATTCCACGCCTACAAACTTTATCATTTGATAAAGTTTCCAAACGAAATCTTGGAAGTCTTGCCAAATATCGACATTCGGAATATCACCCTTCTGGAGTCATTCTTGGAACGTTATGCGTAGTTTACGCTTTCATCTTTCCATATCTTACATTCCACATTACTGCTGAAAAACAGAGGGTTATCAAACATACTAATTTTGGTTGTAAGTCTGTCTGTGAGAATTTGATATGAATTAAGAGGGTATGAATGATATTATGATTGTGTAGAGTGGATTAATATGTTTGTGTAAAAAATGACTGGCGAAGGACCTTGATTTTGTGTTACTATCACTGCCTGAAATGATAAAATACATGTGGCATGGAAAGGAAAGGACTCACCGAAAAGGGTAAAAGAACTTGTAGGGGTGGCAATGCACTTGTCTGCTTCCTCTCCCATCCAACAGGCACAAAACAGCAATAGTCGTGAATTTCGTTTATTTTATAATACACGGCGGAGTTATTTTTAATGGCGATTAACCGATAGCGGAAGCACAAGGCTATTTGTTGCGGCGGGAGTTTATTACAGACTGACTGTGGGTAAGCTTGACGGGTAGGCAGTAGGGATGGGTAGGAAAGGAATTTGCAACAATATTAATACCAATCCCAAGCAGTGACAGTATGTATGCATGCTATGTAGGTATGCGTATGTGTAGGTATGTGTATGGGCGTAACCAGGGTATAACCAGAGAAAACCGGAAATATGACATTTTTAAATCAAATTTTAGACGTATTGACTCTTTTCCACAAAAAAAATTATAAATTGATTTCGAAAAATTGTTCTTTTATTTAGTAAACGCATGTTTTAAATTTTGGGAAAAAAATGTTTGTTTTTAGTATAATAAGGATATACCGTAGGTCGTTGGCAGATTTGTTTTTCAAACAAAAAATCTTATTTTACAAGACATTTCATACCATGTAATCTACATTATTGTAAATCAATACGTTGTCTAGTAAACGTATGTTCCAAAATTTTAATTTTAGTTCAAATAAAATATCCTAACACTTATTTATGACGATAATTTTTCTATTTACGGTCTTACAAATTAATATATTAAAAAAAAAATACATTCTTATTTTGCTTAGACATTGTTGAAAAATGATAAATACTTATGATCAAAAAATAATTACAAAAAGTACATAATTTTAATAGTTTTATCATCACGCCTTTCAGCATTTTCGGATGTAGGTATAAATTAAAGCAAATTTGGAATGAAATAAAATCGATATTGAGTTATAATTTTAAAAAGCTGGTACGGTGAATAATTAATCTTTCTCATTGGAACCGCCCTGTATGATCGTAAGAACATCTTTCGACGAAATGTGGATTTTCGGCCGCTAGCTGGTTAAAGGCCCATAAGTGTAATTTTCAAATTGCAAATGATTGAGTCAAGAATTCAGACAAGCGATAAAGTAGGTAACCTACTTATATGTAATACAAAACTTTAACAGAAAATAACGTTAATTTTCAATTTCAAAATTAGAACTGACGTATCAAGAATTCACACAAGTGATAACCTAACTGTATTAAAATATTTTTTACTAGAAAATTGTTTTAGTTCTATATTTGAAACATGTAGGTACATAGTTGTTTTGTTTAAATTTCTTAGTATTAAACTTGACACGTTTAGTAAAGTCCGATTTCGTGATTTTTCGAGGGTCTGCGCTTTTTCCATTTTCTTGAATTTGGTTTCTTCTCACTTGGTAACTAAATACCCATTCTCATGAAGGAAAATGTCAACCTTGTAAGGGTGCCAGACATGAATTTCCCACTCTCCTTTTTGCCCACCCGTTACTTTGAGATCTCATTGAATTGCAGATAAAACGGACACTGCTTTTACACTATTCATCTATTTTCTTGAGATTGCAATCAGATAGTTTAGTAGATAGGGGAATGTATCTTTCGTACCTAAGTATTTTATGGGAGGAAATTGTTTTACCAATTGCCAGTTACTCGCGACAACATTTAATTGGCACATGTTAGGTAGGTAGGTACAGGGTAGTTTTTGTGGAGTAGTTTCGATGCGTTAGCATTTAATCAAAGGTGCCAATTAATTAATTAAAAAACAACCAATCAAAGATGCAGAAGGAGTGTGAGGTTCATTAAAATTTGATTGGCGTACGTATTTATTATTCAATTTTCAATGTTGCCCAAAAAACTGATGATCTTAATTGAATAATGACTAGCAATTTCACCCATCGCTTCCTCGGCGCCCGCTACAACTGTAATCACTCACTTAATTTAAATACAACCAAACAAAACAAGTCTGAAAATCCCGCGAGTTGCAACACCTGTTCGGTGCCAAAGGTTTGCCACGGTTGGAGGTCAGTCACCTCTCGGATCAATGTCACTCGAGAATACAGAACTCTATCCTCTGTGCGCCGTATAAGGTCATGGTGAAGCCAGCAGGCGCCGTTGTTCGCTGCTGATTAAGGAAAAAACAGCCCGGGAAGGTAGAAGTCGGTAGCGGATAATTACTATGCCCGAAGCAGTCAGCTCCGAGATAAGGATTGCTGGCACTGGTCACCGGCACAGGCTACTGGCTAATGCCTTGTAGGGCTCGCACTGGAGGACCTGCAGACCAGGTAATTACTAAACAATCGCCGGATAGCTCCGCGATCTTCCTGGGAACCGAGGGGTAGGAAGCAGCCACCGTGTTCAGCATGTCCTTCTCTAGACATCGCGTTGGCCCTTACTTCTTTATCGCTGCCACGAGAACGAATGTTTTACCATAAAAATTTCAATGTAAATTTGCGGTCGTGTTCTATTGTCTGGGTCGTTCAGTTTTTCCTCGTCGATTTATTGCACGCAATGCGGATAAGTTTATATTCGGAATCTTGGAAATAATTGCAAAAAATACAGCCGATGCATTTTTTAGGTCTACCAGGAGTCAGATTGGAATCTTGGGATGATGTCATGTGCGTCTTTAATTGTCTTGTTGACGATTTAAATCTACTTCTTTTTGGTATCTACGTCGTCCAAGTACGTAAGAATTGCATTAAGTTTAATTTTTTTAAATGTCCTAATATGAACATGGCTCAGATTAGCTTCAGTTCCACCTCTGCGGATTTGACAATTTTGTATACATGATTGAGATTTTTGCACGGTGATGAAAATGTTTGTACGGGCAATTATCGTTATAGCAAACTTGGTTTTCAGATAGTTTCTCTTACCATAAAAAGGATTCATAAAGTTGCCCACCTGTAGGCAAATAACCACTGAAGCGTGTTTACGACTGCTGGGAACATTTATTACCTTACATATCAAAGTGTTTTCAAGTAATTTCTTATTAGTCTCGGTGTGGGCTTACATTGGAATGAGTGATTTTGATACATTGAGCCATGTCACCACCCACGCCGTACAGACCACAGACATGTCTTACCATAAAACATCCTCAGTCAATTATGTGAAAAACCTCTCCAATGTAGTCTCAAGCTGCAGTCAAAGATAATCTACAAGCTCTTCCAAGATAACTCCTACCTCCCTCCAAGAATGGCTCAGCAACATAATACTTAATTTGCCTGTATTATGTAAGTTGCTCGAAGCTGGTAACTTCTACAGTGAATTCGCATATTTCCCTGAGAAGCTTCGAGCCCGCGGTAAAGTAAGGCGAGCTTTTAACTTCACGCAGTTTCAATCATTACCTTTTGCAGAGTTTCCATTAGCCTGTGTTGGTACAAACCTTATTCGCAGTGAAAGGAGGCGCCTGAGATCTGAACACGTGAGTTATTTTACTCATATGGAATTCCGCCTTGACTTTTCAAACGTTGCAGCATCTTGGAAACTTGGTGAAACTTTATCGCAATTGCGATCTTTGTAGGTTCTAGCTTTTTATTAGTTCTGATACATTTTTTCATAAAACAATACAACAAAACTAAGGGTTCATATCGGGGTTTAACTATCATCCGGGAGATAATCGTTACCCTGCAGACTGCAGTTCGTAACAGCGCTCGTTAGTACGAGATAGTAAGTTTCGAAACATTGAGATGCAATGTCTTCCTTAACTAATCCCTCAACAATATGACTCAATTAACAAACTGACGGATGGATACATGGAACAAATATACCTAATGTGCGTGTAGTGTAGTTAACTAACTACAACATTACTGCATAGGCTAGGAAGAGCACCAAGTAAAGAACTCCAACCATTTAAACATTACTTATTTTGACCAATCTAGGAAACCCGTAGAAAGAGATTTCTATTTTGATTCAAATTGATTGATTCAAAACTCCGATTGTGAATTGAGCATTATCGCAAATAAGTCCCATAAACATTTTCTTAAATTTCCTCCACAAACCTTTCCTGTCACATTCAATCCCTGCCGGAAGACCCAATAAACAAGGATTTATAAAGTGCTCGCATTACGAATACCTTGCTTTAGTGTTCGACGTTAAAGCGGAGCATTTACGGTTCGAGAAAGTCGAGAATACAATGTGCAATGTGCATCTGAGTGCACCAACACTCCTGCCCTCGCACGCTCGTAAATTTTTCTCATTTGTGCTTTCAATCGACCATTACCTGCACAAGAGAATAGATTATTATTTTTATTCTCGGTCTTGATTATTTTTGCGTGCGCATTTTTTTGTTAACAGCAAATGACTATTACCTGCATAATTTAAGGGAATTGCATTATTGCCACTTAAAAACTCTTTCGACGTTTTTAATATTTTGCAGGTCTTTCACAAAAAACCTTTAACTTGTTGCATGATGGTTTATGCGTATAGGTTAGGAGGTGCCTACTGATATTGCACATTTAGCCATTTAATTGTTTTTTTAATCAATTGAATATGTTTTTGTTTTTGTTGTTTATTTGCCATGTGTATATTTTTACAATAATTATTACATGTTCTCAGTGCATTATCAAGTAATCAAATCAAAATAGCTACTCCCCATACTTCTCTATATTTACCGTACGGTTCATATTGACAACAGTGGTCGATAGTCCGGTGAAAAAAGGCCAGTATTTCAGTTGCTTTTTAAATTATTAATTTATTCGTGCCCCCAATTGATACTTGAAATTTTATTGTATAACATTTAAAATGGGCGTATAATAAAATACTGAATTAAAAAATAAGAATGTAATAATATTAACCTCAACACAGTTTGTCCTACTGACGTTAAAAATTGAAATGTGTATATATAATACCCACCATGTAAAGAAACAATAAACGAATTAAGAAAATAATAAAAATATCAAGGAGTGCACGTAACAGTTGTCAAGATTGATATCCAATTTGATTCAATGTTGATATAGTACCTACTCATTTCCTGAATTATGCAGTCGATTCATGGCGGAGTTTAATTATGCGTTAGTGCCTATATTGTTGCAATGGTAAGGTACCTTCTGATGAACCATTTTAATTTCCCTCGGGGCCTATGTCATTTTTGGAGATGACGTGTGGAAAGTCTTTAAAAGGAAATAAAGTTTATTTTAAGCTCGGCTTGAGATATGTTTACGTTCATCAAGTTGCCATCGGGTTGGTTTCCCAACAAGCTTTAAAAATCCACTGAAATACTGACCTAAAGACGCTCGGCTACCAATCAAGTTCAAATCTCACAATTGCTAGTGATTTATTTCCTTTTAACAATTGATTTGGTCTTGGTTAATAACACATAATTAGAGTCAAATCGCTGTGTGTTTGAATTAAGGATGAGTATATTTGACTAATACCCACATTACACGTAGATTGAAAAGCATTGCGTTAGGTATAGGAAATTGTGATTAATTCACAGATATATAAACTCAGCCTCTCATTTGACGGGGAATAGTTACAAATAAAAATAATTGTTGACTGGAATGATTAACGAATCGAATTATTTACTCGGATGATTAACACAAGTGCGGTAAAAGCTACAAAATCATTTATCAATTTGATTAAAACCTCTTAATTAACTTAATAAATGTTGACATGGAATTCTTTTAACATTTTATCTCCCAGCGTGAAACCAGTTTTTTTTAATCAAATTATTTGTTTATTAATGAAATACGTACATTATTATTTATTCTGCACATTTACTCGTACATTTGGTTGTGAATATATTCAGTTTTCACTGGTACTTTACCCACATAACTATTAAATAATACGTATGTATTATATCTTTCCAACGTATCTGATATGGGCTATGGACTAAGAGAAGTAACTAGGGATTGGAAGTACGCGTCCGGTTTACGGTAGTGTAACATATTAATTGCCTACAATTCAAGACCAATTTGATTTTATCATTGTAGAAGATAATATCAAAACTCTAGATGAAAAAATGAAACAAAAAAATTAAAATTAAAATTAAAATTAAAAAAGACAAAGAAAATAAAATAAAATTTTAACGGTCGCAACTGGGACTAGAATCCAGACTCTAGTTGACTCTATCAGGACTGGTATCTCTTGAAATTGAGCTCTTTGAGACCATATTTATTATTATTTTACAATTCCGCAAAGATGCTTTTTGTCAGGTGTCTACTCACCTAAACAAAATTTAGATATAAAGAGTCTAAACAATATTTAGAGTCGGTATAAATTCAAAGAGAATTATTTGGATTTTCGAAAAATTCAGCTTTTTAATTACTATTTCATTGAACGATTCAGATACCAGAGGTAAACGCAATTCAATTTCATGGTATTTATTCGTTTGTTTGATTTATTGGAAATTCATTAAACAGTTCAATTAAGAGGCCAAATGTTTGTGGGCACACAATGAGTTATCGCTCGGTGTATCAACATCCAATACGTCATTTCTACAGCCTACATCGTTTAGGGTAGCGCATTGATATAGATTACCGTAGATGACGCTAATGCGGTTTAAATTGGATCAATTACCACTAAAACCTTTTTTTACACCCTAACGAACCGTACTATATTTTCGTAACGTACCTACTAACTAACCGTACCACATTATTCCGAAAAATAATTATGTTAAAAATAATGCCCAATTTTGGAATGTCGTGTCGGAAATGGTGAAAATGACTTAGGGCCAGATGTTCAACCATACTCAAAAGCTAAAACGGGCAGAGAAGAGATCTTTGATTGACATTCTTCGCTCAAATTTAAGCGGTCTAAATTTCCGCTCAAACTGGACGATAGTTCCAATTTTAGAAGCCGAGGCGCTAGTATTCCCATGTCATATCTGACATCTACGTAAATAATTGAATTCTTCCATATCACTGAAGTTTTACGTAATTTGTCCGATTTTATAAGTATAGATCTTGAGGAAGGAAGGCTTCTTTCCTCCATGGATTGGACTACAATATTTATTGAGTATTTAGGAATGTCGATGTCATTCATTAATAAAATTAAGCCAAAATTGGGTGGTAAGGGATTTTAAAAGTTTTAATGTCAAGACAGTTATTTTTCAATTACTTATTTTAAATAATAGCATATATCACAACGCTATAGAGAACTTTATCAAAAATCAATGTGATAATGCTGGTGCTATCTGGGCATGCGACCTATATACGGAAAATGTTCCAGCCGCGCTAAGCTCGACATTCCAAGCAAGATGAGCTTAAAGTCAATTGGGAAACTGGGCCTATTTCAAATGTGATAGCCTTTGCAGTATCGAACAATTAAGAAAAAGTTACTAATTTAACCAGAATTTTGATTCTGAATGTTATATCATTCAGAATCAAAATTCTTGGTGTTTGTGTCTTTCAGTATGAAGAGAATTCTGAATACAGCTAGGTAAAGGTACTTACTAGAAACACCTTTTTTAAATTGCTAAGTAAAATTAATAAAATAAGTTAAATTAATTAATATTTATAAGTGAGAAGTTAAATACCCACCTTTCAATTGTGCCATTAATATTTGACGCAATAAGATTTCATTGATTGTACAAAATGTACAACGACCACTGTAAGGAAAAGGAAAAGGAAAAGGACATGGAAAGTTCGTAGTTCGTCAAATTTGAACAAATCAAAGGCTATTAGGTTACAATTAATGGTTTAATGTCTTTTATAATGCGCGGCAGCGTAAACCCAGCTCCTTAAATTTTTTTTAAACCTTTAGTTTCCGAAAAAATTAAAAAAGGAAGAAAAAAATCAAAATATTAAAATTGTTTTTTGGGTATTCTTTATTATAGTACTATCGATTCCCCAGTTCCCGCTTATTTTATTATTTTTTTAGCCCCACACAGGAGGCCCTGAGGAAAACAACCTCACCCCAAGAACCCAGGCACCCCTGCTAAGTCACCAAACATAAGCAACGTTTTCGGCTTTCTGTGGTAGTAGTAGGAGATTTTCAAACATTGTTGGGTTATTCGTAACCCGGGAATGTTTGTCTTTCTTTTATAAAAAAAAAAAAAATAGCCAACCACTCGAGGTAACCTATGGCAGGGGAATTGGTCCAATAAATGGTTACCGGGGCGGCGGTACCCATACCCGCCTCCCAAATCAAAAATTGCTTACACCACTAGTTACCGGACACCTTGTGTATTAATATTTGCGAAAAATTTTGGGATGTAATTTTTATTTTCTTTAAAAAGAGATCTTTTTAAAGAATTAAAAAATTGCACATTAAAAAAACTAGAGATAAAGAGCGTCACGTTAAATGTTTAATCACCAGTCTGAATTTGAAACGATTAATTTTTAAATTCAATAATTTTTCACCCAACACAATATAATATCTACTTTCGCAGGTACATCACTTCCAATTTTCAAAATATCGCTTAAGTACCTAAAAGTAAATTACTAAATAAAATATCGCTTAAGTACCTAAAAGCAACCTTAATAAAAGTAAATCATGTTCCTTCCATTCTCTTGTCTGTCTGTCATTTATCTTCTGATTGTATAACCAATCCAGTATTTCATATCCCATTGGCTCGCGGTATCAAATCAAACCATAATTTGGGCTGCACTGAACTGTTTGGGCTGGTAATGAAATGATGTTGACTACCTCCTTAATTGGTTGATAATTTGGTCTATACACTCACAGCCAACTGCCCCTGCCCAGTGCCCATTTGCTTCAGAATTGGATTGATTGACTCTCGTGAATAATTCAATTTGTATTATTCTTGCTTTCTTTCTTTCCCTTTTAGTTACTAGATATTATACTTATGTTTTATAATAAACTAGGGCAAACCCGTAAAAAAATCACGGGATATTACGTTAGTAAATCAATCGGTTTCTTGATTTCTAAGGATGGGTTGTTTCAAAAAATTTGAACAAATTCAAAAACAAGAAACAAATATTTGAAGTTAATTTTCACGTTCCGTGTAAGTTTTATTCAGGTTCTGTTACTATATCGTTATAGGCCAGCTGCTTCATAAAACTGAAATAATCACAGAACTTGAATAGAACCTACACAAAACTTGAAAATTAACTTAAAATATTTTTTGAATTGTTAAATTTTTTAATCAACCCTCCCTAAGAAATCAAGAAATTTGATTTTGAAAATTCTGAGTTTCATGCGCTTAGCATCTCAGATAATTTTCGACTGTTTGTTTAAACGGAAGTCACTAGAAAGGGTTGAAGGAGATCTTTTGATCATTCTAGGTAGACTCTCTCGACCTTACATCGCAGTGGAAGGGATGGTGAACACTTTGATTCCCAAATTCCTACGCACCCCTCATTCCTTTAACCTTCCTACTTCTTTTTACTAAAAATACCCCCCACACAGCATCCCCAAAGATGACCTTCAGGGTTTTTTCCTCATACGTCCTGTGTGGTGTTAAGGTAAAAAAAGTAGTTGAATTATTTTTCATTTTATTTTTAACTTAATGAGTAACACCTCGAAATAATATTTAATTAGCTTAGGTTAAAAATATACGTTAAGAAATTGAAGATAATATTGGTAGTTCTTAGTCGAAGTATGTGACGGTATCTTTTTCTGATTTTTCAGTTTTCAGAATAATATTTCACTTGTCATTGCCAGGTTCTGAACTCGCGACCTCTGGGCATAAAACCAAAGCTCAACGATACGCCCGCGCCGCTCTTCCATTAGTCATTTTATTTTATATTCTAAGAACTCTTTCAGAATGAGTTCTGTGAAATCAAGAGCACATTTTTTTTATTTATAATCCTAAATCCCCACATGATGGATAAATAATTATAGAATCAAATAAGTCGTCCAAAGCCACTATGTATAATCAGGTCGCGTGTAGCACATGTCAGATGCCAATTCAGATTAGATAGTTAGATTACTAAAATAAGACAGAATGATCAGATGGTGGGGCAGATCGCTTTGATCTCGTTTAGCACGCGATCTCTCTTTCTGTCACAGAATCAACTTGGTTCTGTAATTATTTATCTTTAGGTACAGTTCGTAGTTTAGAATGTGACAGTTTTAACTGTAGTTAAAAAAAACTTTGATGTTTGAGGACGTGTTTTAAAAATTATTTCAAAATTACCTTCTCCGGGTCCGACATGCATAATTCCATGACAGTACTTTTGAAGTGAACATTTCTTTAGCACCGTTGTAATTTGAAACTCGAAAACGACGCTGAAAAGAGACATACATATACATTTACAGGATTTAGCCTGCGAGACAATAGAATAATCGGTCTCCTCTTTGTGCACTGCTTCGTGGCCTCCCCACTGTTGCCTATTTAGTTTTTTGACGGTTTCGCTTCTACCGCGTGTGAATTGCACACTGTGAGTAGCAACTTCTTTAGCACTTTTCGTTATTTGTTTTTGGAGTGTTATGTCATGTTGCGCTACCTCGTTCTTTAGCCAACGTTTCAACACTTGCAACGCTGTCCAAAACGTTGGCTTAAGAAGGAGATAGCGCAACACGGCATAACACCCCAAAAACAAATGACGAAAATACTTTTGGCCGTAAAAATCTAAAAGCGTATCTTCTTTAGCATTGTTGTGATTTGAAACTCGATGAAACGGAAACGACACTAAAAAGATACAAATACATACATCTATACGATTTAGCCTGAGATAGAATGAAATGTACAGTACCTACGAAGCGTCATTGGCCGCTTTGATTATGAGCTCACTTTTCAGGGCTCCTATTGCTTGGTATTGTGTGCGTGTAGGTTTCACTTCTACCGCTTGTGAACTGCGCTCGATTTTTTTTTTATTAGTTATTTTTCAAAAAAAAAACAGCACAGAACCAGTAAATTGTAAAAGCTAGAAAAAACAAAAGCGTAGTTAGCGTAATTGTAATAAGTTTTTTTTTAAATTATTTAAGTCCCAACTGCTCCCGGCTGGAGCCAGTGAGACTATGGTTACTGGAGCGGGAAAGGAGTTAGGGAAGAGGAAGGTGGAGAACTATCTAGCTATTCAGATCTGCTCACCGAACAAGGCTAAAGCCATTTCAAGCAACGATTCAATTCTGAATGGTGGTCTTATAGCAGGGCGATATGGAGACTATCTTCCGCTCTGGAACGCTCTGGAAGTCGAGATTTGAACCCGCGATCTTCGGGTTGCTAGTCGAGAGCCTTACCCCTCGACCACGGTTAAATGTAGGACAAAAATATTACATGAATGACACAGAAAAACAGAAATTAAAGACAATGGTCGCACCTGGGACTCGAACCCAGACCTCTCGTCTAAGCGGGACGGGCGCGTTATTTTAATTTCGCTATTGCCACCTTCTTATACATTGTCTTTTTCTGTTTTTCTGTGTCTTGTTCTCTTTCATTCTTTCGTTTAGATTATTATTGTTATCTTCTTCTTCAACGATATTTTACATTGATAGGAATAACCTTCAAGGGTTATTCCTATCAATGGTATCAAGGGTTCAAGGGTTGATTTCAAAACCTCGTTCACCTTTAATTTGCTATAATTTACGCATTATAAAATCAGGATAACTTTGCCCATTCAAACTAAGTTCGATTGAAAAGATCTTCATTACAACGTACATTTCACGATACTACAACTAAAACGACCCTTGGACAAAGAAGTTACAAAAAGAGAGTTTTATTATAAAAAATTGAATATTCATTTAGACTTTTATAAAAAGTCAATAGTTCCATATGAATAAATTCGGATATATTTATCCGAGACGCTATCCAGGCTACCAACCAATTCTAAGAATGATCGTTTCCAATAAAAAGGGTAGTTGCCCGTAATATGGATAAAAATTAGTTGAAGATAATATTTTTAATTCCAAAATTTTAAATATGACGGTTTGACAGAAGTTGGCAATTCTTCAATAATTTATAATATTAATTTCCTTGAAATATATTATACCTGTAGAAAATTTAAGAAGTTCGTTATAAGAGTACCTACCTATGGCTTAAAATCCCAGACAAACCTTTGGATAGTTCTTTGTTTAGTGCCACCGCGAACTCACAACTTTCTGCTCGCTCGTCGTTTTATAGTCTAACCAACAGCGGGATGAATGATGAGTAATCTCCCGGATAGCTGTTCAGAGTTCAGATTATCTCCAGCGTGGAGATGGGAGATGGGAGAGTATTGAGAGGAAGGAGGAAGGTGAGATGGAATAGAACGGAGAGAGGAGATTCTCTACTAATTTAGCACTGTCATCTGAGGTGTGACGCGTCACCGTGGCAATTAGTAGGGAGCGATGGCTCAAGAGTAACATTTCCCTATGCGACAATAAAATATTACATATTTTACTATACTGTGACGTTTATCATGTGAATTGGGGATTTAATAAATTTAATTGAAAATATTGCCGAAACCAGTTCTAAAAAATTTAAGGAAAGAAAAGTTCTTGTTATATGCGGTATTTAGAAACATGAACTTTATCCTAAGAATAAATCAAGCCTATTTATTCACATCTCGAATATAGAAAAATCCCGGCCCGCCACTGCTGGCAATAATGTTATACGAAGTGTTGTATGAAGATGAGAATTGTGCATTAATAGGTATTCGACTTATGATGAAAGTATATGTTTTGGAAACCATTTAATGGATAAATCTGTTGTGTCCGATTTGGGTTCAAGGGTTGATTTCAAAACCTCGTTCACCTTTAAAATTGATATAATTTACGCATTATAAAATCAGGATAACTTTGCCCATTCAAACTAAGTTCGATTCAAAAGATCTTCAATACAACGGACATTTCACGATCCTACAACTAAAACGACCCTTGGACAAAGAAATATGCAATACTAGCTGATCCGACAAACGTTGTTCTGCCATATAAATTAACCAGTAGTAAATAATTTGGTTAAAATAAAAAATAATGTATTGTAAGTGTGTGGAAATTGGATCTATGACAGAAAGAGGAATTTTTTAATTTTATTTTTTATTGAAACATTTATAAAAGTTACAATTTTACAACATAATATAACATCAATATTTCAATCACTCTCATAAGGAGAATACAACAAATTTTTTTTATATCTGTTTAAATTAAAACTATTTTTACAAAAATTATTAGTAATTTCATGAGATAATACGAATAAAAGTAAAAGAAAGTATAATATTTATTTGTATTTTAAAGTGTATATATATGTTTTTGAAATAATAGTTTTAATTTAAATAAAAACTATCATAACAAAAATTATTAGTAGATAATTTTATGAGAAAATACGAATAAAAGTAATAAAAAATATAGGTTAGTTTATAAATGATTCAAATGGAGGGCTATAGACGATGACCGCCGATAAAAGCAAAATACACCAACTAAAGTAGGAAAATGAAATAATGAAATCAATATGAATTTCGAAGAACAATTGAGTGTACGACATTTTTTGTCAGTCCGTCTTTAGCCAACACAAATAAGCTCGATGGTTTGCCCACACGAGAACATGATGCCGAATAAAATATCAAAATGACGCGACGCTTCTCATTCTCGTGAATGTCTTGCGCATGTGTGGATGAAAGTTCGACGGGGCGGACGTAGCGCCATCAGTCATTCAACAACATAAATAATTTCGTTCTGTTTGAACTACGAAAGACGGTTAATTTTGTTCATGCAAAAATACTAAAATCGCGACTAAAAAATGGGAGGGTGGTGTATGCCAAATAAAAAAATACTAAAAAAAAATTGTCAAAAAAATTGATTTTTTTTCTGGATAGGGACACCCTAATCACCTAGTGGTATGAAATATACTTTTAAACCTATTCTCATACCTACCAAATACACACAAAAAATTTCATAAAAATCGGTCAAGCCGTTTCGAAGGAGTGTAACCACAAACACCGTGACACGAGATTTTTTATATATAAGATTTCTCTATAATATATATATTAATACTCATATTTATTAATATCCTCCTTCTTAAACCATTAAAAAAATAACCGACTTCGTAAGAAGAAGATATGGATTGTGGACACGGGAAGGAAGAATATCTCTTTGAATGGAGAACCTATCAAAGATTAACGCTTATGTTATATTTTATTCTGGATTTTTCTTTAATTTTCTTCTCATAATATTCTAACTTACTTACAAAAACTTACAATAAAAAAAAACTTACTTGTAAATTAAACTTAACCTCCTTGTCACTAACACACAAAACCATGAATAATGTAACCTTAGAAGGGAGTACAACAGTAAGGACACATTCTTTTCGACTTTTGTAAAAAAAAAAATTAAATTAAAAAATATATCATACGATAGAACATACCGTTTTCCCTTCTAGCAATTTTCAACCGATCATTTTAAACAATGGTCTTGATAAATTTGTGGGTCGTGTTGCAACCAACGCAACGTTTCGTACAGCTTTAGAGCCTCCATCATCAGATTTGTGCTTTGTGGTGAAGAGTTTGTTTGTATGTGTAGAAGAGATCCCGTGTAGCTTTAATCCTCGTAATGTGGTTTTCTGCGTTTAGTTTTCATGTAGCCGTCTAACACCGGATAAAAAGAGCTTCATCGTTCCTTTTAACCAATTCATATATTACACAATAACTTGCGTTTGATAGTTATTTCATAATAACACCAAGCCGTTTTTGGTCAATGACTTGTAAGTGACTTCGTATAAAATGACATAAATGGAAGAACTGAAAATTCTGACATATTTATTGTGAAATTTTCACAAACCAATCGGTAACTTGCCATCATCGATCATATTGAATCAAAGACAAGTGCCGGGTTCTGAATGCCTCGTGCCGAGTGCTTGTGGTGAGGTGAATAGAAAATAGACTCGAAAAAGAGGCAATAGAAAATAGACTACGAAATAAACACAAACTGCAACGGGGATTCGAAAAACACTAATTTGACAGCAGAGGTATTAACTGCTAACTTTCGAGTTTTCGTATTGCATAATTGCTAATTAAATTATTTGTACATTTTTTTGTCGAAATTTTAAAATGTTACACGAAAGGCCAAATTCTTGGCGAAAAATGATCTATCAAAAAAGGTGAGATTCTTGCTAAAATAATTTTGAATTTTTTTTTTAAGTATTTCAGACCTTGGGGGTGAACAATGTTATCATAGATAAAATAAACGAAATAAAAAATTATTTGTAAACAATTACAAAATATTTTAAATACTTTTCATAGCTGGCGGCAGACAAAATAATATGCATTGTTTATTGTAGATATATACGTAAGTTACGAATATCAGTGTTAGCACAGGTATTGATTTCAAACTGTTTACTGTATGTGTGGGTTTATTTTTCTCGATACTGAAAGACGTTACACGCCGTTAGAAGCATGTTTTATAACACGCGACGCCACGTTTCTATTTTAGGAACTATTTTAGAAACTAAAAAAAATATTATCATATTCTTTGTTGATGCCCACTGATGGCCCCTGTGGTCGAGGGGTAAGGCTCTCGACCAACGGAGGCCGCGGGTTCAAATCCCGGCGTGCGCAAGTAAATTTTAATTGATTATTTTGTATTATGTCTCAATTTTTTTTATTATTTCTTTATTCATAAACATATAAACGTATATTTTTTCATGTATACAATTTTTCAAGTTTTTCGACTGCCACACTATGCACAAAGCCCGTATTATGGTAGTCGATTTACAATTATTCATAAAGTTTATTTTTGGAGAGTTCCAGAATGAAGATACTCTGGTGTAAGAACACCATTCAGGATTGAATGTTGCTTGAAATGGCTTTAGCCGCGTTTGGTGACCAGATCTAAATAGCCAGGAACTTTCCCGCCTTCCTCATGCCGTTCTACTTCCCCTCCCCAATACCTTAAGGCTTATAGCACACCTTGTTTTACTGGCTCGGGACGGTTGGAAGCAGTTTAAAAAAAATACTTGAATACCGCACAAGAGTCCTCAACTGCTCCTGTCTGAAGCCAGTGAGACTGGCATCCCCAATTGGGGTATGTTGTAAGGCTGAAGGTAATGAGGAGGCGGAGGAGACGGTGAAGATGAAGGTGGGGAATTCAGATCTGGTCACCAAACACGGCTAAAGCCATTTCAAGCAACGTTTCAATTCTGAATGGTGGTCTTACGCCAGGACGATACCTAGAGTATCTTCCACCCTGGAAGATGATACCGAGAGAGGAAGGCGATTCCGAGACTATCTTCCACTCTCAGTTGGGAGTCTTATGCGGTATTCATATGAAAACAAATAAAAACTAACCACAATACTTATGAAAATATTATGATATGTAATTTTTCTCCTGGTGTATATTAATTATCCGTTCATCAATGCGAAATTAATTCTTACGACCACCAAACATGACAGTGCAGCAAATATAGTGTATTAAAGCGCAAGATGGGAGTGATGTGACGATGTGACGATGTGACGGTGTGACATATGAAATAACGCGTGTGGGGGCCAGCGGTGTGTGTATTTCTGTCTAGACAGTTCTGCTAGGACTCGTGTCGTCACAGTACGGCAAGGGTTACAGGGAAATCCGCTGGCCTGAGTCACACAAGCGCACGTAATGTTGTCTATCACAGGACCGGATTCGGACAGAGGCGACTGGGGAATAGCACCGGGCGCGATATTTGAATGCGACCATTATCAAGCGGTACTAAAAGTTCCTGCATTTTCGAAATTGACAATTATAATAATAATAATGTATCTTTATTCAATGAAATTGGCAACATTACAACTAAAAAAAGTACATGTTCAATGTAGATTTCAAATAGATTACATGAGTACAAAAAAATTAACAATTAGAAAGTAATGTAAGATCGGTTACACAGAAGTAGCATAATTATACAATATTTTTAGTTGTGCATAGTCTGCCTCACTAGGTGAACCTGTATTGAGGCAGAATTTTTTGTAAATTGTTTCTCACAATTTTATCAATGGTTTTTTATAAATGTATAATGTAGGTTTCTATACAGAAAAAACTTTATTTTAGATTACATTATTGTTTGTATATACACAATACAAAAACTGCAAGGTTATTACCACAATAACAACTGTCAATGACAGGGCGTTTGGGTGAGATCATCAGTATAGGCTCGATCATTAGAATATATCCAAATTATAACATATTTTTTAAATTCTTTCTGTGTTTGACTCAGTTTGATGTTTTCTGGGAAAATGTTGAATATTTTCGTGGCAAAGTATCTAAAGCTACGTTGACCAAAGGTGGAAGAGAGCGGTGGAACTTGCAATATGTCTTTGTTGGAATTACGTGTAAATCTTAAGTTTATTTTTTTTTTCGTAATTAACCTCTCAAGCCTTGGAAGGATATCGCTAGCCACAAATATCATATTCCATTATTGCCTCTGAAATACAGATCTGACCAGGCTTCGACACATTTTTTTTCTGTAATGCGGAGATATGTATTTTTTTCGTCGTTGGAAAGAGAAATAAACATTCATATTGTATAGATAAAATTCAAAAATTTGATATAGTTAATGATCACGATTTGCTTAGATTTTTTCGGTGTCAGTTAAAGAAATATTTTAATTTTATTATTTTGCATGATAAGTAAGGTGGTATTTTTCTTACTAATTCCCTAAACAACATGAATATATCGTAAAAACAGGAATATATTGTATAAATATCGAATTTTTATGTACAGTTTATATTCCTGTTTAACACCAGCCGCCTGTTTTGATTTATACAAGAAAAAAAACATAGCCAAAAAGCGTGCGTTATTTTATTTTCAGAAGTTCAGGCTCAAATGTTTAAATGTCACAAATTGTTTTTATTGACCTGATACTTTTTTTTTTCTGGGCTCATGAAAATACTCTTTATTCCAAACGCAAACATTTGATTTACTAGCAGTATTTATTAGATATTCGATATTCTAAGGGGTCGTACATTAATCACGTGAGGCTCGAAAGGATTAATCAAAGGACATTGCTGCCTTTGCTTTTATACGCCTCGTATATCTCTACATATTATAAATTAAAGCTGTCTGTTCGTGATAAACTCAAAAACTACTGAACGGATTTTCATGCGGTTTTCACCAATAGATAGAGTGATTTCACGAGGAAGGTTTATGAATATAATTTCTCAATGTTTTGTGTAAATTGGTTGAAATATATAATATATAAAGGGGATTTGATTTGTATGCAAATTAACAGATGGCGTTGGTTATAAAGGATGGATAACCAACCAGTAGATAGCGTTGCGTATCGTTAGCGACAGCAACGCGTGGCTGGATCAGCTAGTTATACATAAATGAATTATCACTGTACAATCACTTATGTTTATTCTACTTTAAATCATTTTTCAAGAACGATTTATCAATTCTGAAAGTAAAAAAATAAAAATACAACACATTTTCAGAATCGGTGTTTTTTGATCTACTTATATGAACATATTTTTTTAAGTCAAAATATTTTTACTTACTCCTTATTGAGTTATTTTTCCGAAACGTTTCAACGGTCACGTCACACAACGAGTCACGAGACCGAATTAAAACGTACACAATCGAATGCATGAATGCATTCCAAAATATTTTTCTCGCAACATATCAAGAGTGGAAGATACCTACTCTTAGTATCGCAGACCACTATTCAGAATTGAAACCTATTGGCTTTAGTCGTGTTTTGTGACAAGATATGAATAGCCAGGCACTGCCCCACATTCCTATTTCCCGTATCGTTCTTCTCCCCACTACCACCAGCGTCACAACATACTACAATTGGGTGTTCCATAGTCGCACTGGCTGTTGACGGTTGATAATCTCATGCTGTATTCACATAAAAAATTACTTTGAAATTACGCGCTGTGTGATAAAGCCACTTTTTACCCTGAACTTTAAGCCCTGAAGGGGTTTTTTCACTTTACAAAATACATAATATATAACCATTTTCGAAATCTGAAACGAAATGAAGAATTCTTAGATGGAAACTGCTTGAATAAAAAATATGTGCGCCTCAGGCGTTAAAATTCCTAATCTCGGCTCTGATTAGCGTTGAAGTATTGAAAGAAGTTCGTACTGAATGTTTGAAGTTAATTTTATCCTTCAATGTTGACATGTGTTGTGATTCCTAGAAGTGCTCAACATAGTCGAACTAATCTATTCACGTTTGTAAAGAATAGTGAGCAATTCGATTGAATTACATTCTTAAAAAGTAATACATATGCAGAACTACAGAGCGAAAACGAAATAAGTAAATTATACGAGTATACTCCTAAATTATTTTTCTCAAAAAAAAATGTGATCGTGTAGTCTTGTACGGTTGCTGATTAATACCTATGTTTTGAAAATAATTTTCGATGTTTCGTATGTGAAACTCGTTTCATTTGGATTATCGACTATATTAATTTGGGAGGCGGGAATGGATACTTCGCCCCGGGAACCATTTATTGGATAACCAACACCTCTGTCATAGGTCACCCCAAGTGGTTCGCTTTTAGTAATTTACGGCCGTTTTACACCATCTCTTTTTTCAGCCCGATTCCAATTAGAGACCAAAGTCAACATTTTTCGCTTTAAGCGATCGCTATTTTCATCTCTATTTTCATAACTACGATTTCAATTATCATCACTGCAAACAACACATGAACCATGCTGTTTGCTGTGATGCCAACTGAAATCGTAGATATGAAAATAGAGATGAAAATAGCGATCGCTTAAAGCGAAAATTTTTGACTCTGGACTCTAAATGGAATCGGGCTGAAAAATGAGATGGTGTAAAACGGCAATTAGTTTAGTTTAGACGTTTTGTGATTAAGCAGGGGTGTCCGGGTTCATGGGGTAAGGTGTGAACCCTAGATTTCTACCCATCGCTCTCATTCCTTTCCTTTAAAAAAAACCCTCCACACAGCAACCCCAAAGATGACATCGGCCCTGAGGGGAAATTATTTTCCTCGGGGTCTCCTGTGTGGAGGTCATGTAAAAAAAACTGTGTTTTGTAAATAAATAAAATAAGTATGGTTTCAATTGGTTCTCAATTATTATTATAGGTAGTGCGGCATGATCTTTAAAATTTTGATCAATAAACATTTAAATAAATATACCTACGTATTATTCCAATCGTACTGTTATTTTCAGCTTTCACGCGCGATTTGCTAAATACCTTCCTCCGCAATTTGATATGGATGTTTCATGTAAATAGAAAACCTATGTAAAACATAATTCAATCAGTTCAAAATTCTGCAGTGTTTATCGTTACTCTAAATTATGCACAAATTCCTGAACCTTTGAGTATGCTTCCAGTCTTCGAGTCGCGACACTTTGTGCGATTTGTGCAAGAAATTAGCAACGCTTCAAAAATGAAAGTAATCCTTGGACCAAATCATGCAAGAAGTCCCGCGACAACCTCCCAGTAATTTTACGCTCCATTGTCCTGGCGGAACCAACAGCGACCGGAGTAAAGGTTCCTGGCGCTAAAGCTTCTCAAAGCTTTTATGGGACAAATTTTGCCCGGCGCTTCGGGCTATTGTTCAAGGAATTATACCTGTATTTTATTGTTCCGTGAAAGCTGGCTACACCCTGCAAGCACAACACTCTAAAGACAACAAAATCCTTACACTTTATAAAAAAACCCCTTTTAACATTCTACGTCAAAAGTTATTGTCGATTCATTTTGTTTGTGTGTTTTGTTAGGTGCCCTCTTCAAGGTGAAACGGTCTCCTCTGGACCACACAAACTTCCTCTCAGTGTGAGGCAATACTTAGTGAAGTTTTCTTTGAAGATTATTTGTGAAGAATCACCGATATTCTTTTGTGTTGAGATGCTTTTAAAAAGGGATACCTCATCACGCCTTTGTGTAATAAAAGTTAATAAAAACGTTTTACGACTAAAATTAATTTGGTTTTCGTCATTTCAGTAAAATGAAAATAAATAACTCTGTATTAATCACTATTTAAAATTTAATCAAATAGCGTTAAAATTTGATTAAATAGCTTTGTACGGAGTTATTTATTTTCGTTAAAACAGTTTTTTAAATTTTAACTTTATGAGTAAAACCTCAAGTTGTAATATTTAATTAAATCAAGATAATGTAAGCGAAACTCAATCGAAAATCTGGAAACAGAAAAATCAGAAAATGATATTGACACCTCTGGGACAACAGGTCCTGGGTTCGTATCCCAGAGGTGTCAATATCATTTTCTGATTTTTCTGTTTCCAGATTTTCGATTGGGTTTCGCTTATATTGTCTTCATTTAATTAAAAATAAGTTTTGTTTATTTTTAATGGAGATGAAGCAGAAGTTAACATTTTATTATCAGTTAACCTTGATATTTTAATTACATAAGCGTGAAGAAGTTACGTTCGTTTAGATATTGAAAAATCACTATTTCAGATATTTTTTTACTAGGAATCGGTCTATATTATAAATACATTTTTTTTTTAAATAATAAATTGAGGCCTTTCCTATAGTTTCCATTGAGTAGAAATAAAATGAAATCGTTTAATTACTTTATTTAATGTATTCCTTCATTAATTAATTTCTAGTGACCTTCCAGGTAGGTATGGTCCAGTATACATTTTCGGCCTGTAAATAATATTATTTTAGCTTATTATTATAAACGTAGGTACTCATTTTGCTAATAATTTAGAAAGGACAAAGTAGAGAAAATCAATTGACAATCCTCGACTAACACAAATAATTTAAGATTCTTTTTAAAAGTGTACAAGGAATTGGATGACTTTATATGTTCTGGAAGGCTATTAAATATGAGTAGAGCTTGATAAAAATAATTTCTTTGACCAAAAGAAGATTTAGTTTGAATTGCCATAAAGTTCAGACCAGAGACAATCTCGACATTTGTTGTGTAATTTGTCTCGGGTTCTGAGACATTTAATAATTATGCTTTACACTTTGTACAGACGAACAACTTTCCACATGCATTTTTAAACCTTTTATGAAATTTTCAGTAGATAAATTAATATCTTGCGATGACAGTACTGACTGCCATGATTCTTTCTAATATGACTTTCAAAAGATTGTTATCGATGACGGTTTTCAAGTTTTAATTATCTTTTGCTATTTTATTTAGTGTAAAGCTCATAAATCTCAGCAATATCACATCATGATCTGTTATGTCAGTAGTGAAGATAGCTCCCTGTGGTTCAAATTTAGATTTTACCATAATATGATCGATGCAGCTTGAAATGGTAGAAGAAACTCTGGTAGGTGAAATTATGATTGGCTTCAAGCCATGAAAAGCCAAAAGAGAGAGGTATTTTTGAGTTTTCATATCGCTCAAATCCAAAGTATTAATATTTATGTCGCCACATAAAATGATCTCCTTATTTTGTATAGATGTAGAGTCAAGCAGTGCACTCAGTGATTCAAGGAAATTATCTATATGAGCCAGGGACGGAGATCTATGAACAGCTATTACACACAAGGTACTCGATATCTGCATTTTTAAGCAGTTTGCTCCAGGGAAAACAACTTCCTCAACAGTCACGTGAACATTTTGTTTTACATAGGCAACTACACCATCATTTTACAAATAGTTATTATTTGTGCTGTAAACTGCGTATCCGGGGATGTTAGGTATATTGGTAAAATTTTTCAGCCAAGCTTCTGTAAAAACAAGTACCTCAGGACGATGCTCAATCCTATCCAGCATGGTTATGGTTTCATCAAAATTTTTGTTTAAACTTCTAACGTTCAAACAAAGTAAATATATTCTTGGCGATTTATGGCACACTAAGATTACATACATTTTTGACTTGTGTCTTCCTCTTAAGCCGCCGCTACCCGAATTTTTATCGATTTCTTACATATCTCCCTTGAACACTTTAAATTTTGAAGCCCTTAAAAAAATATATGTTATTCTTGAAGATAATATCTAGACATTCCCCGCGCCGAAAAGCAAATTATAAAAAATGCTATTTATTTAAAAGAGTCGTGTTTTATTAAACATTTTCACAATTTTCGCATCGATTTAATCGTCGCTTTAAATATTAGCGCGCTCCTCTAACATTCGAAATTACAGATCACTTTCTTTTTGAGCGCGGATACGGCGCCTTAACCGATGAATTTTATTGATTGAACATCCTTGTTTCCTTTTTGAGTTCGTCAGTTACCAGTAGTGATCTGCCTAGAGCAATTTTTGTGTTGTTGGTTGTATAGTATAGGTATATTTTTTTAGGCGCAAACGCATGAATGGATTGAATTATTACAATTAATTCATTACTTGAATGAGAGAGTACGAAAACACGTACAATATAGTTGTGAATGATGAATACTTGGAGCAGGTGGATGAATTTGTCTATCTGGGAAGTATGTTTACGAGAGATGGGAAGGTTAAAAGAGATATTGGTAAATGCAGGAGGACTGAATGCCGTTGGCGCTAAGAAAAAACTGTCGAAAGAAGCGAAGCTAGCAGTCCACTATGGAGTCCTGGTACCTACCCTGTATGCTATTGAAATGAAATCCTTGATCCGTGAAAAAAATCCATGAAAATGAAATCCGTGGTAAAACCATGTACGATCGTGTGAGAAATGTGGAAAGGCTGAATTAAGCATAATGAGTAAGATTAAGAAAGGGACCTTCACATGGTTTGGGCATGTAGAGCGATTTTTTTTTTAAGTTTCTTTATTCTTTGAATTGTTCGTTACATCAATTGGGGATTTTTCGACCACCATACTAGGCGCATGCCTGTGTTGTGGTACTCGAATGAAAGAAGAAAATAGTATGAAGATAATATATGACGCAAATGTGAATGGAAGAAGAAGTTGGGGACGCCCGAGGAAGACAAGGCACGATCAAGTGAATCAGATACATGATTCGGGCCATGTCAAAAGTCAGAATAATAGTATGAGACGATATATGAATGTGAGTGAGGCAAAGAGTGTGTGCCAAGACCGTGTTGTTTGGCGGTTCGCCCTCTCCGCCTACCCCTGCGGGGAAACGGCGTGATGGTTAGTTAGTTAGTAAATTCATTACAAAAATTTGCGTTCGAACCGCTTTACTTTACAAATGAAGTTATTCAAACTAGCATGAAATCTTCGAGACGATTGATTGAATAAAGATAATTTGGCTCCAGCCTCCTGCCGTGGAAGATAAAGAGATTAAAGACCGGAGAGTTTAGAGCCCTTCCTAACTCCTTAATTATTCGTGACACCAAGAAACCCTCAAGAAATCTGGATTCTGGAGAGCAGATTAAATGCGGGGTCCGCAACCATTTCACAACTATAAAAAAACTGTGAAGACATTAATAAAATTTTATGTAATTTGTTTTTGTATTGTTTCAAACATTTAAACAGCGTCAAAAGTTATTACATTAATTAAATTGAATTTGGGATGCGCGTAGATATAACCTCTCCAAATAAAAATGTACACCGCATGCTTAAATCAAAGTTTAGTTGTTACAAGGTGGCGATGCTACTGGTAAAATAACAGAAATAAGAAAATAAAATAAATAAGCAAAATAATTTCCCGTTAATTATTATAAAATCGTAGTAAGTACAGAATACAGTACAGAGAAAGGGAGAAAAGAAAGAAAAACAATGAATAATAATAAAGCAATTTCCTAAATTTCCGTTCAAATATTTATATTCACCGTGAAGTCATATTGTTACAGATAGTAAAATTATCACATATTTTTGTACATGCAAAACATTCACCACCTTACAAAAAGTCGACCAATTACCAATGTAGAAATTTTCAAATTTTCCTTAAAAAGGTGTAAAATCAGATTGGCGGAATTTGTTATACGATGCGTAAATTTTGTTACAATACTCGTTTTTGATGTTTTCGATGTTCTTTTATCATCCTATTGTATATTTGTTTTTTATTATTTTTATTTATAATCTAGTATGTATTTATGGTTGCTTATAGCTGCGAATGAGTGGAATTTAATTGATTTATCATATTTACTTCTTCAAACTATGTATACACACTTAGTGGCGTCATTTTTAATTAAATGAAAAAAAAAACTTTATAAACTCAATTGTAAGGATTGTAATTCCTTTTACATAGGTAAAACTAACTGAAATTTTGAGGTAAGAGTAAAAGAACATCTTAGGGCTTTAAATGTTAATAGCGAAGATGAGTTCGCAGATCATTTATTTAAAAGTGATCATACATTTGGTACAAACTTGGGACATAAAATACTACATAAATAGTTTTGAAATATTAGAAATAAGGAAAAATATTAATACCAAAACAGATATAATTAAAAAGCAAAAAAAATTATGAACCCTCTCTTGAATATTTTCCCACTTGACCGGTCTTTCCCTGCTAATGACATTGTTATCCCTAATTCCAATAAACTTCTTCCACTCTTACCCCTCGCTCTTCTTTCTAACCCTTCCCCTGTTATTTAATCTGTAATCTGTATTTAATTTGTGACTTCAGTGCACATTTACTCCTGATGATGTGAACATTGTTCACGAAACATGTAGATTGTGTATAAAATAAAGTGATGTTAACAAAGTTATTTGTCTTTTAATAAAATAAATAATGCCATCACAAAGTGAAAACCTGTCAGAAGAAGTTTTCTTCGAAAAATTAAAAAAAAAATTGAAAACAATAACTCGTAAAAACACCACTATATAATCAATATGATTTATCATATTTTGTTCATTTTACAATGTGATTACGATATTATATGTAACCATAATAATTAACATAAAATTTGCGCACATAAAGTGAATTTATATTATTATTATTAAAATAACTTTGAATACCACCTTATTATTTATTTTAATATAATAACCAATCGGTTTGGGTTAAACCTGAACCTTCATCAGGGGTGTTTAAAAACATTTTAAATAAATAACAGAGTTACAGGTTATTTGAAGGTAAAATAGAAGAGTGAAAGAAAATATAAACTTTGATGTGGGACGAGGGGGAGGTACGTGAGAGAGGGGGGGTTAAAAGTAGGTCATGGGAAATGTAATAATATGTTTATTTTATTTAATGATTTAGTTCATTTAACTTATTTAACTTTTACATTTAGTTTACTTAATAAATCGGTTTTATTTTTTTTTTATTTCATGAGCTTCTAGACGTATTACCAGTTATATGTAGTACATCTCCCTCTAAAAAACCCTCCACACAGCATCCTCGAAGATGGCATAGGCCCCCTGTGTGAAGCTAATGTAATAAAAAATTAAAAAATCTCTTCCCGAAGATTTTTTAAAATTATGATCGTTTTCTTATATGTCCACTAGATCATTCTTTTAATGCGGATATGGCATGAAATCACAAAATTCTAACCCCCCTTCTAGTAAACGTGTTTTAAATTTTAAACAACTTACAAACAATCATGTACTTTCACATTAATGGTTATTTATCAGTTGTGTAAAATTCTAAAATTCTCATTTATGAGTTAGGCCCTCAATACAATGAGTGGACAGAACCGCATCACCTAGTTATCTCCTGTACCCTTGATATTGCAGCCTTTAGTAAAGACTACAACCAAGACCCCCTGATATATTGTTCGCATTCTGCCAGCACTTTTACCTTGAATAATTTAAGAGTTAGTGAGAAATTACGACAAAGCCTAATCATATTTTACATTTAAAGCAAAGATTTTTTTTTTGCATTTTACGTTTTAGACAATAATTGTAATCATCCCATTTAATTAGTATGATCATTTTATTGGGGTGTCAGAGAAGTAAAATAATGATTTTTAATGTTTATTAGGTTCAAACCTCAAAGCGTCACATTCAAAACTTGAGATCGCGTACTGAAGTTTGCGTTCTCTGGGGTTGAAGCCTAAACAATGCAGTTTCAGTCTAGTACACACTAAATACTTGCAAATGACGCGTAATTACTATGGGCCGGTTCACGAGATGATGCTTTTCGGCTATTCGAAACAGTAAACCGGGTAATTGAAGGCATCTGGATCATGCAAAAAAGTCTTCTCTGAGAACTCAAGCTTTATCGTTAGAGATGCAGGTTCTTTTTTCCATCCATCAAAAGCTCCGGCTCGGGTAACTCCAAAAATATCAGGCAATTTTATTCTGGCCGATTATTTTCAAAATCGAAGTGTTGGACAAAATTTTATTTTCATTTCATTTTAACACAATCTTTACATATAAAAAAATCTCGCATCACGATGTTTGATCAAGAAAAACTCCGAAACTACTTCATCGATTTTGATGAAATTTAGCTTACTGTGTGTAATTTGGTCCAACTTTAAAGATATGGTAGTTTTTATCTAGATTATTGGCCTCAATATTTATTATTGCGAATAAAATTCATTAAATGTTTGTTATAGGACAATGCTTTGTAATTATTTGTAAGTTCCATAAGTTTCTAACAGATGGCAGTGGGAGTTAATTTACCGACACAACACTTAGTTATCGAGGTTGGGAAACCATCTAGTAGATGGCGTTGTGTTTCGTTAGCCACAGCAACGCTTGATCGGGTCATCTAGTTTAAATATATTTTTTAAAGAATTATAATCTGTTTAATTAAATGAAGACAGTGTAAGCGAAACTCAATCGAAAATCTGGAAACAGAAAAATCAAAAAAATATTTTGACTCCTCTGGGACTCCCAGGACCTCTTGATTTCCGGGCAAACGCGCTAACCACTGCGCCACGGTGTCGATATCAAATTCGGTCATTTTTAACTGTACCATACTTCGACTAAGAACCACTATTATTTTCAAAATTCAAGTGTTTGCACTCATTTTAACACTACATATTATAATTTAAAAAAAACCCTAAAAAGCCTTTAATAAATAAATAAGTACATTTACAGTGAATAACATATTTATATAAGCGAATATATTTCCACAGGGTTCGTCAATTACAAAACTCCCTTCTTTTAAGACTTTAAATGTTATGCAGTAGAAGTATTAATTTTGTATAAAATTTTAAGTTATAGGTGATTTTAAATTAGAAAGAATCTCAGTTTATTTCATAATCACCAATATAAAGACAAGATCCATCTTTTGAATAAAATTCTCGAAATTTAAGAAATTCCTTCTAAATCTTCCTTACCTCATTACCGTAGACGTCTCCCTCCACCCTCCATCTAACCCTCCCACTGCCAAACTGACTAACTCCTTAGTCCCCAGAAATTTTTTTGGAGACGCCATCCCTGAACCTCTCCGGAAATTCATCCCTCTAGCCCCCTGAAAACTGGGAGATTTGGAATAATTTGTTTAAAATCAATTTGTTATATACATATTATAATATGAATATTTTTCAATATTAACATGACTGTTCGGTGTATTTATTTAATGTTTTTTGTATTTAATTTATAGATGTTTGTATTATTTTTAGAACGCAGAATTAACAGATTCCTTATCGTGGTTGCCCGGGTTTATGGGGTGAGTCATTAGTGGCGGATGCGTCTGCCCACCTATTGTATGGAGGGCCGGATTTGGAGAGACTGGTTGAGGGAGTTCTTTTTACCTCTCCAGCAGGACTCTCTCGATCCATCATCTTGCACCGTCAGTCAAAGACTTATTTTTTAGAAGTACAAGTTTTACGTAGTACACTAATCACAGGGCATTATTCTGTGAAAGGTTTCATCAGACTAGCGATTTTAAAATGGCACCTTTAATTGGGATACGTTGTGAGGAAAATGGGAAAGGGGAGAAGAATAAGGAAGAGAAAGGTTAAGTTATTACCTGGCTAACCAAATTCGTTCATCAAACGAGGCTAAAGCCATTTCAAGCAATACTTCAATTCTGAATGGCGGTCGTTATCAGACGGTTCGCCATAAAAGCGTGTAGTCTCTGTAATTTAGTAACATAAACATTGTATAGGTTTATCGTGTGCTGCTTTCTACATATTTTAATACGAAACTGCTTCATATACCCGTACAGCGGTTGTGGTCTCGCTATGGAATAAAACTCGAAAAAATAAACTCTGGAATTTCGTGCTACATTTTTAAGAGTTGCAAACTTCGGCACTAATGACTGTGAAGTTTTGGAATGCTCGCTGTGATTTTAATGGCTTTGGATTCAATTTCTTGCCGGTACAACTCCCGGTGATGTGCTGCGTGCAATAAATATTTTTTAAGTTACTTTCCGGTATATTTATGTTAATAGATTCTTAGAAACGTGAGAATATTAGTATGATTGCAAAATCATTGTAAGTATGATGTTTAATGGCTGTCAGGAATGAGTCAATACCTCCAGGAAAAATATTAGGACTTAAAATGTGTTCAAACTACATAAAAACGAATGTAACGACGTTTTCAGTTATTATTTGTACAATTTAAAAAAAAATAATCGTAAAAGATTAAAACATAAATACTAAATTAATTGATTTAAAAAAAAACACTACCGCCTTTTTTCGTTATTTGTTTATGGGGTGTTATGCCGTGTTGCGCTACCTCCTTCTTTAGCCAACGTTTCGGACATCGTTGCAGTGTCCATCATCAGGGCAGATCCGGCAGATCCGGTAGATGTGTAATTTTTAGTCGTGAAGTGTGTGCTTATTTACTTCGAAGCGATACCGTGCCGCCAGCACCACTAACTTTCGCCGCAAGCACGTAAGTGTTCTGCTATCCTTTTGGTGATCGTCCGCTCTGTTTGGCCTACATAAACCTTGTCACATCCGGAACAGCTGAGTTTATACACTCCATCTGCTTCCAGAGGAAACTTAGTCTTTGCAGACCTCAGTAGGTCTTGAATTTTAGTTGTGGCACCGAAGACAGTCTTGATGCTATCTTTTCTCAACAGCCTGGCGATTCTGTCTGTCACATTGTGAACGTAAGGCAGGAAAGCGCAGCCTTTTAACTCTTGTTTAGCTCTGTCTTCGTTTGGTGTAGATTTGGCTCTTATGATTTGCCTTGTCTGACTTGCTGGGTAACCGTTGCGTTCCAGTGCATCGGTCAGCTTTGTAAGTTCTACTCCAATTTTATTTTCTTCACATATTCTGGTCGCTCGCGTCACCAACGTATGGATAAGTCCTCTCTTCTGTGCTGGGTGGTGATGCGAATCGGCATGTAGATACCGATTTGTGTGCGTTGGTTTTCTATATACAGTGTGTCCTAGATTACCATCTTCTTTTCGCATCACCTCCACATCTAGAAAAGGCAGGATTTTTGCATCGTTTTCCACTTCCATTGTAAACTTGATTTTACTGTGGAGTGAATTAAGATGATTCAGAAATTCATTCAGTTTCTCTGTTCACATCTACCGGATCTGCCGGATCTGCCCTGATGATGGACACTGCAACGATGTCCGAAACGTTGGCTAAAGAAGGAGGTAGCGCAACACGGCATAACACCCCAAAAACAAATAACGAAAATGCTTTTGGCCGTGAAAATCTTAAAACTTATCTCACTACCGCCTTTGTTATTGTAATTTATTTTATTTTATTTTAAAATAAAGTCAAACATTCCCGGGTTACGAATAACCAGACAATAGTTGAAAATCTTCTATTACCACCACAGTAAGCGGAAAATGTTGCTTGTGTCGTGATGGAGGACTTAGCCAAACACGCGATGCCCAAACGCGATGCCAACTCATCCACTGATCGGTCAAATATTTATTTCAATATTTTTTTTTATTTCAATTTATTATTTCACAATATCTTTTTATTAAATTTTATTAAATTGTAAAATAGGGGCCTCAACACAGTGCCCAGTGAGGCCCTCATGATCATGTAATATTTAGAAATACATAATATTATTGTATCAATAAAAAAATAAAAACGTACACAAAAAACAAAAATTAATACGCGCATGTTTGAATCGAAAACAACACCGCTGCGGAGCAATGAGTAGTGATTGGCGACTGTTTTTACGTCGTCTGGTTTAAAATAAGTTTTAAGCTATTTTCACTTCAAAAAGAGCCGGTTTACAATATGCAAACACATTATATAATTTTAAACATTTATTTCATCCGGAAACCGTGTTCCATTTTCAAGCCAATTTCAAATACTGTTAACATTATAATACAATTTGACGATAATAGTTGCTTTGTCGTTATTTGTTTTTGGGGTGTTATGCCGTGTTGCGCTACCTCCTTCTTTAGCCAACGTTTCGGACATCGTTGCAGTGTCCATCATCAGGGCAGATCCGGCAAATGTGAAATTTTTAGTCGTGAAGTGTGTGCTTATTTACTTCGAAGCGATACCGTGTCGCCAGCACCACTAACTTTCACCAGTACAAAATAATCGTGAAAAGCAGTGGCATCATCGCCGCGGAACGGAATAGAAAGTTCATTAAAACGTGGTATTTATGCTAGCCAGGGGCAAGTCCGTTTGCGAGATGCCGACGGAAGTGACTCCATCTCTTTATGGAATCAAAAAAATAGAAATCACAATGGTACCAACACCCAAAAACAAATAACGAAAATGCTTTTGGCCGTGAAAATCTTAAAACTTATCATAATAGTTGCTGTTTATGTTTTTGATTAAGATGATGCCAGAAGAAACAGGAAGAAGCAGATGGAGGCTAGTAGAAATTAGACGATGCAAGAAGTGGAAAAAAGATACTAAAATAGTCAAAATAGAGCCAATAACCGCCAATTCAAAGCAAGAATAAGCAAGAAGAGACCAGAAGAGGCAAGAAAATTTTGAAAGAGAGAAGTCGGAAGCGAAAAGAATATCGAGAAACCATCGTCTTTATTCCTGCCCATTCAGAGTTCCAATATTGGTTTATTCATTTGACATGTTTACATACTGGTCAATAAAATTACGCAAGAAGATCCAAGAAAAGCCAAGAAAAGCCAAGAATATGCGAGAAGATGTAAGAAGTTGCAAGAAGAACCAAGGCGAATCAAGGCGATCCAAGAAGAGCCAAGAAGAGCCAAAAGGGGTGAGAAGATTAATTATTATTTTTAATTTATAAACTAACGTTTAGACAAGATTTTTATGCATAGCACAAAGGGTAACAATTATTATAAGCAATAATTATCAGATGTTGATGAGAGTTTCAGGCTGATAATAATTATTAGCACAAAGGGTAACAATTATTATAAGCAATAATTATCAGATGTTGATGAGTGTTTCAGGCTGATAATTATTGCTTATAATAATTGTTACCCTTTGTGCTATGCATAAAAATCTTGTCTAAACGTTAGTTTATAAATTAAAAATAATAATTAATATTTGACAAGTTTAAGTATTTCCCCAATAAATGTAGTCATAATTTGTCTCGACGCCACCTAGTGAGGGATTTAAGACTTACAATGTCTCTCTCACAAAAATAAAGTTGGTTGTTTTCAGGTGGAAAAAATATAATAAGCAGTAATTGTTGAATGAAACACTAGTATATATTGAATTATTTGGCGGGTATTTGATAAGCCCCCATAGCTCAGTCGTCAAGAGCAGCTGACCGGCAATCAGAAGGACACGGGTTCAAGTCCCGTTGGCGGCAAGTATCTTTTCTCGGAAGATTTTTCAATGTTGATGAGTGTTTCAGGTTGATAATTATTGCTTATAATGATTGGGTGAAAAGATGTAAGAAGTTGCAAAAAGAACCAAGGCAAATCAAGGAGAGCCAAGAAGAGCCAAAAGGGGTGAGAAGATGCAATAAGTTGCAAGGTGAGAAGAGGCAAGAAGAAGGAAGTCAAAAAGGAGAAAAAAAAATCACCCAATCAATTCCTTTATTCCTGCCATCCTAAAATCCAATATTGGCTTATTAGGTTGCCATGTATACCGGTCGATTAGATTCCAACCTCCTTCCCATCCTCAGAGTACATGATCTAAGTCATAACAAATCAGTGCCCATTGGTGTATCGGTCGCACCGGAACAGGAGTGCTCCTGGCTGGGCTGGTATATGGTATTCAAATTAACTTTTCAGTCTTGGGAAAACTACGCTATTTGAAGATGGCGCTCCTATTAGTTTTCTGTTAGCAGGTTAGATTAAATAGCGCCTTGCAACTTGCCTCGATTTAATATGGAATACTATGAAGTGCCGTGAAACAATTATTGCAACAAGTAACCAGGATTAAAACTATTTTCTTCAATACCTTTGGTAATAACTATGAAATGGCGTCGAATAACTTTAACTCGGTTACGCCCAGATGTGGGAGCAAATGAAATTAGAAATGTAATGGTGTGATGTTTGAGATGGAATAGATCTGGAAAGGTGGGAATTTTATCGATTCTCCTATCCTTTTCTGGTGTCGAAGAAATCCATTAGGCAGTTACGATTCAGTACTTTGATCGGTTACCATTTTTATTTTTGATGTTTTTCTTGTTGTCAACTACCTATACTGTATTATTCTTTTTTTTACATTAACTCCAATTATTATCTAAGGAAAATATTTTCCTCGGGGCCTATGTCATCTGAGATGCTGTGTGGAGGGTCTTTTGAGGGGAGGAAGGAATGAACATTGATCTTGAAGAGACCCATGTAGTAGGAATGAGGAAACACAAAGGCCCGCAAATCGTTCGACAGCCGAGCTTATTGAATACAAGAACGAGTCGAAGAAGCAATCCGTTTTCATGTGACAAATCGGTACGCATTTGACCTATTTCCCGACAATGCACCGGTGCCGAAGGGATCAATGACGCTAGTTCCTCGGAGCATCTTCCATTGAAATACTAGTAGAACAAGGATAGCATGTCCTCCCGACGCCTGAGCTCTAACGATTGCAATCCGTTTGCTAAATTAAGAGAATCTATCAGACGGACCGACCGTTTCTGCACAGAGTCGAGGGTTATTTTGCAGGTATCAGGCTCCAGACCAGATGTGGCTGCCAAATTCAACCGTGGGGCGTAACTTGTGATTTGTACAGGGTAACAGTTGTGTTTTATTAACCCTTTAAGATCTAAATTAAAACTGGCGGTAATTGGTAGAATGATTTGAAAAAAAAACGTTTGTTTTTTGAGTAAAACTTCTTTACGCACGCTTGACTTGAGGAGTAAGCTGGTGAATGCGTGACGAGAGCGTTATGAAAAGTGTAATCGGGCGAGGCAAACGGTCGGGCGAGGCGAAATGAAGTTTAGAAGGACTTAAAGTATCTATCTGCGGTATTGGACAGTTAGAGGTGGGGCGAGGGTTATAATGGTTACTCGGCGAAAACAAATTAAATTTAAAAAGTCATCTGATATGTCAACAACGACCAAAATTTCATTTACATTTTTTACTCCAAATAATGTCAGGAATCAATGGTTAAAAAGTCAAGTAGGTCCCTTAACACTATGTATATGGGCAATATCTAACAGGGTGCGATGAAATTTGATGTTTATAAAAAAATGGCAACTAATTTTTTGTAAGGAACTTTACAAAATAAATGAGAGGAAGATGCTGTACGTAAGTTGTGATTTAACGTCCTCGGCGAAACAGATTTATCCACCGGCCCCAGGCCCCGCCGGAACAATGTCTCCCAAATTGCAATCTGAAGTGTGAATAATCTGAAGCAAAAGGAGCCTTAATCATCGCGCTGCAGGGCCCTAATTGGATTACTCTTAAATGGCTTTGAAACGCGCAAGCATAATAACACGGGAAGGAACCGTCGCCGTCGCTGCTCGTCGCCCGTTGATCGTTTCGAGTACGACCCTCGCCAAACAAATTGTGGATTGATTTAATTTTCTAACTGTAACTTATCTTTGTTGAATCTTCAGTCTCTTTGTGATATCTTTACCTCTTAACATTTCTATTTTTGAAGTGGCCTACACACGACACTGCATGTAGTGACTGCGGCAGTGACTGCAAAGAGGGTGGAGTTGAGCGAACTAGCGCTTTCTCGTTCTAGCGGCCCTTTAACAAACGAGACGGCGCTAGTTTGCTCAACTCCACGCTCTCTGAAGTCACTGCCGCAGTCACTACATGCAGTGTCGTGTGGAGAGCCCAATATGCTGACAATTCGTGGCGGAATTTTATAATATAATCTACGTATATAATATATGGATGAATGTTGGTTTGCTTGCTAGTTTATTTGTTGTTTATATATTGTTATATTAAGCAAAGAAAATGTTTGAAACTTTCAAAATATATTTTTCCACCTTCGCGAAGCTTTCTAGATTGTTACAACCACATGACAATACATCTGTAAGTTTTTTAATCATTGCAAATACTCTTACAAAACCGTCAAAAATGTCACAATTTGAGAATGACATTATGCAAACCATCGATTGCTCAATTGAAATTCAATTTTCGAATTAACTCTTTAAAATATTGAATTTAATTGAAGTACTCTAATCAAGAATTATAGACATTTTAAGTAGGTACGTCGGTACCTATATTAGGTTCAAAATTTGATTGATCGTTCTTATAATATACAAAAAATTATATTTGTAATATATGAAAACTGAAAATTTGTATGAAAAAAATTGCAATAGGTGGCACGCGAGCTGTTTGAAAACTGAATGTACCGGAACTGAATGTATGGAATGCGGGAGAGGGGAGGGGAACGCTGGAGGGGGTTCGCGGGACGGGGGAACGGGAGATGGGAAGGGGGAAGGCGTGGAAGGTGGAGAAGGAACGCGTGATAGGAATGGGACATGGAAGGAGAAGGGAAGGTGGAAGGGGAACGGAGGAATGGGAAAGGACACGCAGGGAGAAAAAAAACTTTATTAAGTGATATAAATTATAAAAAAAATGTTTTTTTTAGTGATATTAATTTAACGTTTCATCACATTTTTGTAGTAAATAAGCAGACTTTTAACTCACTAATAATTGACAAATTTGCCTTTAAAAACATGAAAATGTAATTCTTTAATGCCCTTTATTTTATATTTTAATTTATGCGTTTTAAAAGAGTATTAATTTAAAATTTAAAATTTAAACAGGTTTAAGTAATTTATATTTCAATGAAGCACAATCATACTAACAACAACAAAGCTTTTTGTCTGAATTGTGCTTCATTGATATTAAACTTATCGATATCCGAAGTGATTCTATTTAACAACAAGACAGCTCTCCCGACTGGCATAACCATTGGCAAGTTAGTTCTGCAAGTAAATAAAGTAGCACATATCCGTACTACATGTTTGCTATTTTATTTTCATTAAAAAATTAGTTTGGTTGGGTATTTTCGTCTCACACAAAATGTTGTTTTGTATGAAAAAGGCGTGTAACCGTTCGTCTTAATTCGCCGTTACCCGAATTTCAACCGATTTCTCACAAACCTCCCTCAAACATTTGAAGTTTTTAAGCTCTTCAAAAAATATATGTTATTTTTTTAGATAATATCTAGACATTCGTCGCACTGAAACGCATATTATATAAAATTTCCAACACAGAAAAAAATCGCAAAGTATGCTCCAAAAATTATTATAAACACAATTATTAGCTATCAGCCTGGAACACTCATCAACATTGAAAAATCTTCCGAGAAACGATACATGACGCCAACGGGACTTGAACCCGTGCCCTTCTGATTGCCGGTCAGCTGCTCTCCCAATTGAGCATTGTGCTATGCATAAAAATCTTGTCTTAAACGTTAGTTTAACAATTAAAAATAATAATTAATATTTGACAAGTTTAAGTATTTCCCCAATAAATTAACACATAATTTGTCTCGACGCCACCTAGCGAGGGATTTAACACTAACAGTGTCTCTCTCGCAAAAATAAAGTTGGTTGTTTTCAGGTGGAAAAAATATAATAAGCGGTAATTGTTGAATGAAACACTAGTATATATTGAATCATTTGGCGGGTATAAGATAAGCCGCCGTAGCTCAATTGGGAGAGCAGCTGACCGGCAATCAGAAGGGCACGGGTTCAAGTCCCGTTGGCGTCATGTATCTTTTCTCGAAGATTTTTCAATATGGATGAGTGTTTCAGGCTGATAATTATTGCTTATAATAATTGTTACCCTTTGTGCTATGCATAAAAATCTTGTCTTAAACGTTAAACAATTAAAAATAATATTATAAACAGGTTTGTTTCAGTTATTTTACAAGTTACATGTATGAAAAAAATCACAGTGTTTCTTTAAAAGCCGTTTAAGACAACACTAGCGAGATTTTTGCTCTATTTTAAACGAGTCGTGTTTTATTAAACATCTCCACAATTTTCGCCTCGATTTTATCTCTTTAAATACTGGCGCTCATCTCTAACATTCGTAATTTCATATCTATCCATTTTTTTTTGTGCGCGGTTGCGGGGCCTTAACGCGTTATTCTTAGAGTGTTTTCAAGTCTGCATTTCAATTGATTCTTCTAAGAATGCATTTCCTTTTGATTTCCTCACACCGTTTTCTGTATACCTATTCACAGTAATATTACTATGTTTTCGTTGCAATATTGGATGCGAAGTGCTCTGCTGCCCTTGCAATATGAATGCACACGAGTGCAGTAAGAGGCGCCTGTAGTTTGTATAGGCTGCAGCCGAGTGCAAGCAATATAGGCAAAACGTCAGATGCTTGGTGCTTGGATTATGTGCAATTTTCGATATCTAAAGTTTGCACAAAACTTGCATTAGCGCATTATGTTATGAAAGTATAATAACGTGTAAATCTGGTTTTCACGTTCATTCTATAAAGCTTTATATTGGTGCCCACTTATTCACTTTTTTTTAAATTTTCTTTATTCATTGAATTGTTTGTTACATGAATTGAGGATTTTTCGACCACCATGCTAGGAACTTGAAATTTGGGAAGCGGGAATGGGTACCGCCGCCCTGGGAACCTTTATTGGATAACCAACACCTCTGCCATAGGTCACTCCAAGTGGTTCGCTACGTTTGGTGATTTAGCAGGGGTGCCCGGGTTCATGGGGTGAGATTTGTCTAGGTCTTGGAGGCGGATACCAGGACACACTGAACCCCAGATTCCTACCCACCCCTTAAACCCTTTTCCTTCCCAGAACTCTCCTCTCCTGCCTTTCCGTAAAAAAACCCTCCACACAGCATCCCTAAAGGTGACCTAGGCCCTGAGGGAAATTATTTTCCTCAGGGCCTCTTGTGTAAAGCTCATGTAAAAAAAATAAATAAAATTTACTCGTTTGACGCCCTCCGTTCCGAGGGGGTAAGGCTCTCGACAAGCAATCCGAAGGTAGCGGTTTGAATCCCGGACATGCACAAGTAAAATTTATTTGATTGGTTCGTGTTATAAATAATTTATTAAATTAAAAATATATATAGTACATTTGCGGCACGTTAAGAGTGGAAGATGCTCTCAGTATCGCCCTGGTGTAAGACCAGCATTCAGAATTGAAACGTTGCTTAAAATGGCTTTAGCCGTATTTGGTAACCAGATCTGAATATCCACCTCACTCTTTCACATCTCCTTCCCCTCCCCACCACCTTCAGCCTCACGAAATACCCCAATTTGGGATGCCATAGTCTCACTAGACGGGAGGGTTGGGACTCTTGTGCATCACATAAAAATGTATACATACTAGTGCAGACCCGTAAAAAAATACGGGATATTATAATTCCAATTAATTTTTTTTCTGATAAAATGTTATTGAATGGTGGGTACAAACTTCATCGTTGTCACAATCAGTTCCAATTTTGAAAATTACGCTAATATTCACTGCAAATTTGAGTTTGTTTTACCAAATTTTATTACAAGGTTTTACATTTGTGTAAGAATAATTTTATGTATTCAATTCACAAGTAAAGAATAAAATTTTAGATTAGAACCGAAAACTGGGATCACGTCCAAGACGATTGCAAAACAAAAAGGTAATATTTCAATTGATTTGTATTTCGATGAAAATTAACAGCTCATTCCAATGAGATTTAGATTTTTAGATTTTCGTGGCCAAATGTATTTTCGTTATTTATTTTTGTGGTGTTATGCTGTTTTGCGTTATCTTCTTATTGAGCCAACGTTTCGGACAGCGTTACAGTGGCCATCATCAGGGCAGATGTGTCATGGGCAGATGTGTAAGAGTACATAATGTTGTAAAGGATTCTTGATATGAAAACTCCTTCACAAAAAGAGTCTTTATTTAGACCAAAAACTCTTATAATCAGGAACGAGTATCAAGAACTGCTTGGAGGTTAACATCCTCTTTTCATGTTATCAAAATCTATGATTCTCGAAACCTCATTGCTCCCTGTACCTTGATACCCACCTTGGAGGGGCGACCCTATGTGGCCTGTAAAGGTACTACCGACATCTATTGGTAAAGTCTATAACCTCTAGGATCTCTCTATAAAAGAGCCATATTATTTATCTTGTGGCTCGAACTATCACACATAAAACATAGTTTATTGTTACTTACAATTAGTAAGGCTCCACTTTACTCATCTTAATATTATGTGGGTATCTGAATTCCCTATTAATCCATATTCGCATATTTTATACGTCGAAGCCGTGAAATTCTATATCGTCTGTAGGTACATAACTTCATTAGCATTACCAATTCACTATAAATTCCTGCATAAATAATCAACATAAAAGGTGTTAGTTTGTTATTTGCCGATACACGTAAATAGACAAACAAATAAAAAACATTTTTGTATAGAAAAGATTCCAACAGTCATCTTCATTCAAAGCAAAACACAAAACCAAACTAAATTTACGACACCTAAATTCCATTTTGTTGACTAATGTTTTATTTTTCACCTCAAACGAGAGCCCTCTTTTTACAATTATGTTTTTTTTATAAAAATGTTTATTTACTTATTTTATGTTTGTTTAAGTAAGTTACCCATTGATTTACCGTAGTTATACATTTAATTTTAGAAGAAGTGTTATGTTTACCGTGTTTAGCCAATGACTAAATAAAATAGCATCGTCCTTACTAATAAACGTGTTGTAAATTTTATGCAATTGATAGACTATCGTGTATGTGAAAACCTTCCTAACAAACCAAAATTGTTTTTTTTTTTAAATTTTTTCTTGAGAATTAACCATGAAAGAATTTCTAGATATTTTGTTTTGGAGGGTTTTACTTACTAAAAAACTTCGTGAAAATTTAATTCTATTAATAAACGACCGTGGAAACATTACTAATTAAAAAATGAAAAAAAAAATGTTCATGGAAAGATATATTACATTGCTTACACAGCCTGAGGGGGTTGTTTATCTCTTGTATGTATGTGCTTGTTTTATTTATAATTTCTGAATGAATTTTGGAATTTTTCCAACGTATTTTAAATGTCATGTACATTTCATATTTTTGAAGATGTCGTAAAACCAAATACATTTATAGAAACTAGATAAAGTTAGTCTTTTAAATTTACGCATTCGAAATATACGTAAGCGTTTAAAAATTGCTTTCTTTTAAGTTTTAATTAACCAAAAAAAAAACAAATTTCAAAAAACAGTCATTTTATTGAATGAATTTGGAAGGAAACTTTTTCATAAGAAATCACTTTTTTTCAGGAAATGACTTTTTTCTCATTCATACAATAAAAAAAATATTGAATTTGCTTTTGATTCCCAAAAAGATAACCTAAAAATAAACTAACATTTTGAAGTGATTTCTTGCATCTTTAAAGACGTTCATTTCTGTAATACGTTTACCAACGCATGCATTAGATATTTATGTTATAAAAAAAATACGACATACAAGAAATAACAAGCCCATATAATTGAATTATTTACGGCTTAACCCCAATTTTGTCAGCATGAAAATTTAATTTTAAAACATGCAATTACTGTATAATTTCTTGAGTAAAACTAACGAAACAAAGCAAGTTTTAAATCTATTAAAACTAAACTAACTAACTAACTAACTAACCATCACGCCGTTTCCCCGCAGGGGTAGGCAGAGAGGACGGACCGCCAAACAACTCGGTCTTGGCACACACTCTTTGCCTCACTCACATTCATACATCGTCTCATACATACTCTTCTATTATTCTGACTTTTGACATGGCCCGTCTCAAGTATCTGATTTACTTGATCGTGCCATGTCTTCCTCGGGCGTCCCCGACTTCTTCTACCATTCACATTTGCATCATATATTCTTTTAACACTACTTTCTTCGTTCATTCGCTCTACGTGCCCAAACCATCTGAGGGTCCCTTTCTTAATTTTGCTCATTATACTTACATCAGCCTTACATTCTTTGCGGATATCCACATTTCTAACACGATCATACATGGTTTTACCACACATACGTCTCAGGGATCTCATTTCAACAGCATTCAGTTTATTTTCATCCTTCCTCTGCCAATTCCATGCCTCACTGCCATACATCAGGGTAGGTACCAGGACTCCATTGTGGACTGCTAGTTTCGCTTTAATTGAAAGTTTTTTATTAGCTCCAACGGCATTCAGTCCTCCATTAATGGAGTTACCGGCATTTACCCTCCTTTCAATATCTCTATCAGCCTTCCCATCTCTCGTAAACATACTACCCAGATAAACAAACTCATCCACCTGCTCCAAGTATTCATCATTCACTACTATATCGCACACTGTTTTCGTACTCTCTCTTTCAAACACCATGACTTTAGACTTACTTACATTCATCATTAACTTATTCTTCATACATACTTCGTTCATCCTAGATACTAGAGACTGTAGATCTTCCATAGTGTTAGAAATCAGCACCGCGTCATCAGCATACAACAGGCAACATACTTTCAGACTATTCAATTTCGCGCCCAATCCCACATCTTTCAATTCTTGCATACAATTATCCATGTATAGATTGAATAACCATGGTGACATTACGCAGCCTTGCTTAACACCTTTTGTGATGTCAAACCACCCCGTAAAATCACCGTTCACCCTAACACATGCAACGCTTCCCTCGTACAGAGACGCAATTGCCCGTATGAGATGTGTATTCACTCCATACTTGGACAACACCTTCCATAGCTTTTTCCTGTCGACTCGGTCGTACGCTTTTTGAAGATCTACAAAGGCGCAGAAAAGTTTCTGGTTTTTCGCCAGAAACTTCTCAGTGAGCATACGCAAGGAGAAAATCTGGTCCATGCATCCCCTTCCACTCATAAAGGCACCTTGCACATCCCATATTTTATCCTTTGTTTCCGTTCTTACCCTTTCAATCAATATTCTTCCATACAGCTTGCCGACAGCACTTAGCAGGCTAATAGCCCTATGATTCCCACATTCCATGCGTGACCCTTTACCTTTGTACAACCGCATGATTACAGCCCTTCTCCAATCTAAACCCTCCTCTAAACATTGGTTAAAAAGTTTGCACAACCATGTGAGAATAATATGGTTATCTCCTTTAAAGTATTCGGCAGCAATATTGTCGAAACCAACAGCCTTACCATTCTTCATGCATTTAATCGATTTTTTTTATTTCATCCATACTGATTTTGATAACATTCACTCCGTCATCGTTCATAACCGATTCGACGCTGGACTCACTATCACCCGGGCTGCTTTCGAAGACTTCCTCAAAATATTTCATCCATCTTTCTTTTATTTCTTCTTCATTCGTCAACATTCTTCCATCTTTCGATTTTATCACTTTCATTCTTCCGTTCTCTGGGCCACTCCGGGACCTTTTGACTTCCTTTCAAAACAGTTTAATGTTTTCTTGGAAGTGTTTTGTCATTTTTATTCCCTCTTTATCTTCCAGGCGTTTCTTTCGTTCTTTCACTCCAACACTTACTCTTTTCTTGCTTTCCTTGTATACTTCTTTCGCTCTATCTCTCTCTTCGCTTGAAGCACTGTCAGTCGCTATCAGACGTAACCAAGCTTTCTTCTTCTCTGAGACCAATGCTTTGATCTCGTCATCCCACCATGCATCACCTTTCTTCCTACCTTGCTTACTTATTCCACACACGTCTCTAGCAGATTCGCACAGACTAACCTTTATGTGGTTCCATGTTTCCTCTATGCTTAGACCATCCATTTCTTTCGCATTCAATCTCATTTCTGCAGAATTCTCATACTCACTTCTCACATAATCGTTTTGCAGTTTTTCTATTTTGACTCTTGTTGGAGCTGATACCGTTTTCACTTTAGAGCGCCATCCGCGAAAGAGGTTTACTCTTGATACCACCAGAAAGTGATCAGTTTCAACCTCAGCCCCTCTGAAAACTCTTGTGTCCTCGGTAACGGCTCTCAACCTAGAGTCAATTACTACAAAATCAATTATTGATCTTTCATTTCCTCTTTCCCACGTATATTGGTGGATACCTTTATGATCGAAAAAGGTATTCGATACAAATAGGTTCCACTCTAAACATACTTTAAGTATTCTGTTCCCATTTTCATTCGTCCTTTTATCCCCGAACTTACCTAAGGCTGAATCAAAATTGACGAATCGTTTTATTATAATACTAGCTGACCGGACGAACTTCGTACCGTCTCAGAATCAATAACTGTTGAATTAAATAAAGTTTTTTTATTAAGTTAAAAATTACACAGTGAAGCAATTATGGATGCGCTACTGTCCGTGTTTTGTTTTTGTCAGTATCAGAGATGGCGTTGTGTACGGATTTATATTTTTGTGATTTTCTTACTTTTACAATTACTTACGGGAATTCGGGAGGCGGATACGGGTGCAGCCGCCCCGGGAACCATTTTTTGAATAACCAACACCTCTGCCATAGATCACCCCAAGTGGTTCGCTACGTTTGGTGATTTAGCAGGGGTGCCCGGGTTCATGAGGTGACTTATGTCCGGGTCTTGGCAGTTGATGTGCCTGCCCACCTGCTGTGTGGCGGGCCGGATCGAGAGAGACTGGTTGAGGGAGGCCTTTTGACCTTTCCAGCTGGACTCTCTTGACCCATTGCCTTGCACCACAGTTGGAGGGATGGATTCATACGTCCGTCACTCCCGGACACACTGACCCCCAGATTTCTACCCACCCCTCATACCTTTTTCCTTCCCACAACTTTCTATCCTCCCCATTCCTTAAAAAGATCCTCCACACAGCATCCCCTAAGATGACATAGGTCCTGAGAGAAATTATTTTCCTCAGGGCCTCCTGTGTGGAGCTTATGTAAAAAATGCGTTTCATTTCAGAGATTTATTATAATTATTGTATTTTTCCTTTGGAGGTGTGCAGACATACATATGTTCACATTTGTCTCATTTTCGACTATTGACATTGAGTGTGTAAGAAAGAAGGGCAGCATTATTTGATTAAAAACAAATGCACAATTATCAACGCATTGACATTTGACGTTTTTGAATGTTTGGAATTCATGCACAGTTCAATATTATACCCCTTACAATATTGCTGCAGTTCTTTCAAAATAGGAGAATTCGTTCCATACAAAATGTATGCGGAAAATAATTTTCTCTATAACTATTTATTTCGTTAATTTTTGTGATGTTTTAATAGTTATTATCCTATCCGGGGCGGAGACAAATCCAACAAATCGAACATCATCAAAATCAGCCCAGCCGTTCTCGAGTTATAAATAGTGTAACTAACCCGACTTTGTTTTATATATTAAGATATTGACGAAGATATTTCGAATTTTAATACAAATTTTTAACGCAAATCTTCAGGGCGCCATTTTAATATTCTTACTGGCGTGAGCGCAAAACACTGTGTTGCTAGTATGAAAAATATATTTTTTTTTTATTGGTAACGGGCGTAATTTTTTATTGCACAGTCGTGGTACAAAAATATATCGTTTAACTATAAAGGCTGATTGTTTGTACAGCGGAAGAAGGTAGTTTATTTGTTGTACAAACTTGAAATTTCTCATCGAATTTCGGGATAGTTCCAAGGTATCTTATATGCGCTATGTATTAATTTCTTCTTTATGGAGATGAAGTGAAAACAATTACCTATCATTTTTAGAAACAAGATAAAATTAACCTTTACATTTTTGTATTTGCAATGTACTTTAATGTTTATAAATCAAAATATTTAAAAGACAATAATGGAATAAGAAAACAAAGACATACATTAAAAAATATTACAAGTATAGATAATAACCAAAAGAAATGCATTTTGTATTAATTATAAGCGCAATATAAATATTTATTTCTTGAGTTTATATTACCCAACACACAAATAAGTTACCAATTTGAGTCAACGTTTATTTCGATTCAGCTAACATTATACTCTTAAAAACGTTTTATTCAAGTTTGCCTATGATTTCTTCTTACATTTACAAAGTTTCAAAACGTCAGCACTTTATTTCTGTGAAAAACACAAACTTTTATATCTTTTGTATCGCGGGTGCAACAAGTTAACAGTGACTTCTTATAGTCAATGATGCTTAAAAAATAACAACAAGTACTTACATCTTTCGGCATATAAGAATAAATTAATATTGTTACTACACGTTTAGCAGTAAAATATAACTTCAAACTATCGGTAACAGCTGTTTCGCGCCAGTGTTACACGGTGTGATTTTGCAGTTATATACCGATTCTTCGAATGATAATGTTTCCAAGCGCGCCAAAATTTCAATATGAAGTAAAATCCAAATTTTTTTTTTATTAAATATTGACCTTCTTCTTTGCACTGATATAAAAAAGTAACAAATACTGCGATTTAAAAATTACTGTCGAGAATCGTCTATAGCGGAATCGCCCATCTGGAAGTTGGTGGAGGGGACTGCAAAAATGGCGGTCTGCTTTTTTTCTTCGTAATATTTACTGCGACAGCTAAACACAGGCAGCCTTACTATTAAAAAAACACTTCCTAACCGTTAAACTGTGTTTTATTTGCACATTAAATAAAGATTGTTAAATTTCGGTTTCGAGCTCTTACTAAAAAAAATGGCTGCGAAAGAGCGGGCGACATTGAATTTTGGAAGACAGACACATAACTTTCACGTCTTGAAAATTTTAAGTTATTTCTGACACATTATTTTTTAATTGACTGTTACCTACTGCATGAATTTAACAAGAACTCAATTAATATTATTATATGCCTTATTTGTGTGTTGGGTAATATAAACTCAAGAAATAAATATTTATATTGCGCTTATAATTAATACAAAATGCATTTCTTTTGGTTATTATCTATACTTGTAATATTTTTTAATGTATGTCTTTGTTTTCTTATTCCATTATTGTCTTTTAAATATTTTGATTTATAAACATTAAAGTACATTGCAAATACAAAAATGTAACAACACAATCGCGGGTGCAACTCTTTGACATCTACCCTTATTGTGTGATTTATCATTTTTTTTATTGTTTTTTATGCCTTCAATAATAATATATGCTGTGTATTACTAGTGATTTATATTTAATAGGTGTATTTATATTATATTCAGCTTTTTGTATAGAAATTCTATGATTTGGCACGCAGTCTCTCTGAAACATCTTCTTTATATTAAAAAAAAGCAGTTAAAAAAAAGATGGTCACGTTTGATGATAAATAGGAAGATCTGAAAAATAAATCGGGCATTCAATCAAAACATTTCTATCAATCTGAAGACGGCGATAGCATTTCCGTGGCGCAAACCTCACTGTCTCGTCTCAAATGTACATTGGTTTTGAAATTTCCGAAAACCACCACTGAAACAGAAAGTGATTGGGGTGTTAACAATCTGAAACCTCTTACAAATTACAAAATATAAAAAAGGAAATCTACAAAATAAGAAAAAAAAATTGTTTTCGAAAAGGATTGATGGATGTAATATGTTCATAGAATTTTCGGCGAATTTTGACGTAACCGAAAAGAAATAATTAACATAAATGACCAAGAAGTGTACTGATTAGTAATAAGCTAATAAGCATTGTTCGATTTCTTATTTCGTTCCTCTATCAGGGTTTCTCTCTCTCTGGTTTCAATCCTGGGATTGGTTTGCAGCAATGTCATCTATTCGTTTCAAGGGTTTATTGATGTTTATATACACTTAAACTAGACGAGTTGCACCCGCGATTGTTTGAAAAGCTAATAATTCATTGCTTGTTTTTGTTTTCTATATATTTGTTTATTTTTTTAGTTGATTAATTTAACGCTTTACGAAATATCAAGGCATAACATAATAAATGTATCACAATTAACATACTTTTATGTTTTTGTCTTATGATCTGGAAACGGTGGGCCAAATTGTTGCAGCCGCTGTTGATCGCACTTTGAACCTCCCTCCTGTCTATTTATTTAAATATTTCAATAAAATTCTTATAAACTAATAAAAAGTAAACATGTTAAAATGTAGTTCTTCCAATAATAATTTCATTAAAAATGTTTTTTGTTTTATTATTAAGAAGCTTTATATGCGTCTAAATGTTGCACCTGCGATAGTGGAATCACCCACATGCAAATAAGAAATTCTTCTATACCATTTTAAGTTTCAATCAATCAGGATTTTAAAATTTTATTCAGCTGCTTTCAAGGCTATGCGTGTATACGGTATTGTCTTATCTACTATCCCTTTACGCGAGCAATTTTAAATTCAATTTTGAGCAAAATGCTTTGCAGACAAGTTCCGAATGCGCACGGACCTCCAGATACGGGACTATAAAAGGCGCAATGATACTGAGTAGTATCTGCAAAAATGTTCTAGCCTATCTTTGTTTTTGTTTCTGCTATTTTTACCGAAGGCGAAGTAAAGAAAAGAACGAACCCGCCAGTACTTTCATTTAATTTGATGATGGCTCAATTTTCAAAAGATCTTTAGTGGAAAAAATATAGTGTTAACACAATTGTATATACCTAATTGGATACACGTATTATCTACGTAAAAAGTTTTCTATCTGTATTAATGGTTAAAATTTACTATATGGCGTGAATTTGTTCAATCACTAGGCATGTCCTGTCTAAGTTAAACATCTCCAACTTATTTGGAGATAATATAGGAAGAACGCTCCAAGAAAATTTGGGCTCCATTGAAAAACTCCATTACACCCTATTCTATTCACAGATTTGTCAAAAGTTGGAAATATTTCCAGACCTTTTAAGATTTTTACGTGATGCCCCACTAGAGTCGCATGGTTCGGAGCAATTGTAACTATGATAACCCGAATTTGTGGAAGTTGTAAGACTAAAAGTGGGGTGGGGAAGGAGGAATGTGGAAGTTTCAAGCTGTTCGGTTCTGGTAAAAATTGTCGAAGCCCTGTCAAGCAATGTTTGATTCTGATTTACGGTGTCTGTAAAAATAAATGAAAACAAGTGGTGTATTTAGATGAATTAAAAATGTATTAATTCAGTTGAAGAATTGGAAGAAGCTGAAATGGCTAAATGGCCCTGATAAGAATGTATGTTTTATAAAACATTAAATGTTCTCAAAAGAAGCGAGAAATATTCTGCACCATAAGATATGGTTTGGCATGAACAGAGAGAGACCCTTTTCTACTCAGTAATGAGTAGATCAAGACTAAAAAAGTAAAAGGAAATGAATATGTTGCAAAACCCGACCAAATTAGGCATGCAACTTTCTGTGAAGTTGTAAGCTCTCGTTATTTGGGGCTTATTTCTGTAAATAATTATTTTTAGGCCTTACCACCAATTACGTGCGGCGCATTCAGCATTTCGCATTCTGCGCCGCATTCCCGAGGCGAGAGAAAATTAATTATTTAAAAATATTTTGCTGTGCACAAATGCAGCTGGGCCGGTTTGTGGAACACCAAAGTAATAATTACACAACCGTTATGGTAATTTTTATAATTATCGTGTTCATTCATTCATAAATCAATGATCCCTTGTACTTACAGTTATAATGATTAGTAAAATTTATTCATTTTCAATGTTATACAAAATGAAACTTAACTGCTTAATGCACACGCGTGGGCTGTTAGCAAGCCAAAAGTTATTATAAGCACAACAATAGATTAATAGGCAACAGCCTTGCGTAACGATATAATCTGTTTACAGGGGTACATTTCCATCACATCACACAATTCACAAGATTTCCAAAAATTGTGAGTACTATAATCTCACTGGCCACAGGAAGTTGGGCTAAATCACAATCATCCCCTAAAATTAAGGCTCGACCGAGTTCTCGGTCTCGGTCTCGGCATTCTCAGCTACAAATTCTACCGAGAACTCTGTATCGGTTCTCGGTAAAAAAATCGCCGTTGTAAGTAGATACGGTATAGGATAATGGGATTCAAATCTACCGCGCGCGTTCACATTCGTCACTTGGTGTCAGTGCATGAGAGAGCTGTCGATTTAGTTCATGAGAGAAGTTTTTATCAGCACCGCCTACTAGTGTAGCAAGTGAACAGCTCTTTAGCAGAGCTGGTCAATTATACAACATGAAAAATTGCTTTTTATGTGCTAAAACATCAAGTTGTTCAATTTTAATTATTAAAACTATTTAAAACAAATTATTATTACATTCTTAAATATACTATATTATGCAAAAATAGCGCATTTTAATGTTTTTTCTCAGTTTATCTACTCTCGGTCTCTGCTTTCGGTCTCGGCCGAGATTTTAATTTTTCTTGGTCTCGGTCTCGGTCTCGGCCGAGAACGAAAACCTATCTCGGTCGACCCTTACCTAAAATACTCGGAAGGTTTTTTTAAAATACGACATCTTGTATATTGCCTTGAGCGTCTTGTTATTAAGATTAAAGTAAGCAGATAATCGTCGGTGGTTATTAGAAGGTAAATAAATGGTTAACTTTGGTATTTAATCCAAGCGTCTAGATTAAATGCTGTCTCTGCGAAGCCAACAAGAAGTATCGAAAGTTTAATAATTTATGGTATTAATGCTACAGGAAACTCCGATGAACGAAATAGTGACTAGGTATGTTTTAGTGTATGTATATCTATATTACTTTTTTATATTGTACACAACATACAGAGGGTTAACATAAAAACTACAGAGAGGTAACATTGGCAATAAGTACAAACCATCTAATAACGGTGAAAAACAATATGAACGGAGGTGTTCAAGAGCAAATAAAGTTTGAGACAAGTGATAACAAAAAATGATTAAGGTTTTCTTTGAAAGAGAGACAGAAATACTAAATTACAAGAGATTCGAGAAATTTTGAAAAGTTGTGGGGGCTATTGGTATGTATTTTATATTTCAATATTCTTGCAGTGCGTAGTGGATACTATGTAGTCGACCCATTCGCATAAGAGGCAGGGAAATGGTTAAATTGATTCTTTGGAAATGAACATGGAAAGTTTCGGGGTTTCTTAGTAGATGTGATCGACATTGACCTTGGTCTAGGGAAGGAAGATTATTCGTTGTTATTTATAATTTCAAATCATCAAAATGAAGCAAAAATCACCATTGTACAGATTTAAGAATAAAAGCCCATTGTTATAATATTGATCATCCACACTACAAGAGCTTTCCAAGAAATTATTGGTTTTGCGTTCGTAAAACTGCGTGAATAATGGCCGGGATCGGAACTTATGATTACCTTTCATTTGCCAGCGAACACCCACTAAACTTCGCAGACTAATTCGATAATAAGCAAGGAGATTTTGGCACACCGCTTCGCAAATCGGCCATAGTGGGCTACTTGAACTGCGCTGGAACTATCAATTACCGAAAACAATTAAGACAAAGAGCCATCGTTTCAATAGATTTAACGATCCCGCACTTGTCGGCCGGGAATACAGGTAGCAGGGAGACTGTAGCTGAGTGGGTATTATAGTTTAATCCTACTCTGCATGAACTTTGTGGAAGCGTTCATAAAATAAAACATTTGCTAGTTGGGAAATCTCTAATTCCTACAATCGTCAAATTAAAATATGTACTAATAATCATCATTGTTATCTGTATACTTTATTTACGCTCTTAGCAAACCGAATTTCTTGATGTCATTCTATAAACTCCGGCTTATCTATTAGCAATCCGTTCCATTAATTTACTTTTTACTTTGTCTGCTTGATGTGATTCTTCCACCCTTCAGGATTGTTTTAAAAACTTATAAGGCCACTTTTTTCTATGCATCTTTCCTGTGCTCTGCAGTTTACTTCAGTTAAAGGAAATCGGTTACCAAGGTAGTTCTCTTTTATACAGTTTCACTTGTCAAATTCTTTGAATTAACTTGTTCCTTTTAGGACCTAATATTACATATATTTCAAGTACTCGAAATTACGCCATCGCAAGGAAACTCGTAACCAAACCATTATGATTATCTTCTTAGCTTAGATGAGAAACAACCAAGTAAACGAATCAACCTGAAGTGAAACACTATTTCACGGGTACGTAGGTGCTTATAACTTGTAAACGAATTAACATTTCATAAAAGGCTTTCCTTTATATTAATATCGAATCATTGTTACCTGTATTTTTTATTTTATCCTTTTTCTGTTTTTTTTTCCACTTTGTTAAATTTTCTTTATTGTTTTAATATTTATTTTTATTATTTACAATGATGTGATTACTCTGATGCAAACAATGAAAACTTATAAAATAGAATGTAAAGCCCATTAGGGCGTGAACAAATATATGTACATGCTTACATTTGAGCCCTTCACTACCCTTTCAATACTCAATTTGTTTACCAAATATTATAACGAATGCCCATTTCCATATGTGTTACGTTATAATATGACCTATTCCAGGTCTTTCAAACACTTAGAGACTTCTGAGAAAATGTACCAAGTTTTCCGATCTCATTTAGTATTTTCAGCCAGATACTTCTATTCAATATCAACAAGAAGTTACATCCTAATGGTACAATTTAACCAATATTTAGGAATATTGGTATTGGAACTACCTAAAAGTTGTTTTTTCTTTGAAGTTACAAGGCAAGTTTACCGCATCGTGTAAGTTTGGTTTATTTCTCTTGTACTCCTAAAACCCTGAGCCCTGTTTTACTTTTTGTGTTTAAACTTAACGTGCCGCACTTTATTTATTTCTTTTCGTGGTTTTATGCGTTTTTTATTTACCCGATTTAAAATGTCATAAATCAGAGGGAGCTTTAATCACCATTTTATTAGCCATCCTTACTTCACCCTTTTCGGAACTACCGGAGATTACTAATTTATTGTTTTATACGCAATAAAAATTGAAGGGCTCTTAAATTTACATAAATGCTCTCCACAGATAAACATAATGCTACCATTGCATTTATTCGAAAATGTACATCGGAGTCCATTCAACGGTCGTTATTTTCAGTAATTAATTTGCTGGTTTATTGTTGGGTGTGGTTGTTTGTTTGTTTTTATGGTTGCTAAGTTGTGTTATGGTTACCCTTCCTCAATGAGCTACAGTTTTGAATTGCCTGACCTTTTCCATAATATATTTATACTACTGGCCTAATATTGGGCAATGCAAGGTTTAAATTATGTCCTTCAGAAACATCAACACAAATGTTCATGATGGTTTCTTCTTTAGTGCAAAGTTCTTCTATTTTAGATTGTCTTTAAATACTACGTAAGTAAATAATTACCTTCCAAAAAACTATGGCAATTTTCATAAGACGATGGCAATCATTTTTCGAAATAACGAGATTAAAAATTTTAGTTTAAAACACCCTAAAATTTATTTGAAGGTTAGAACTACTCGCATCTCATACTAAGCATCTCCGCCCATAAGAGACTTCTCAGGTTGAGATGGGCTGGGCATGAATAGAGAATGCCGGATACAAGCGTCCCAAAAAGAATTTTGACTAGACTCCCAGGTGGAAAGAGAAAAGTGGGAAGACCCAGACTGAGGTGGGAAGACGAGGTAAGAGGGGATGCAGCACAGCTTCTCCTGGTAGCAAACTGGAAGTCAGCCGCTGAGGACAGGAGGAGTTGGAGGCGAATGTTGCAGGAGGCCAAAGCTCGACATGGGCTGTAGTTTAATCGAAGAAGAAGTAAAAAAATAGTTACGAACGCATTCGATAATAATATTAATAATAATTTCGTCTTCTTCAACACATTAAAGCATATTATTTTATGAAGATTTATTGATTAGAAATATGAACTTAAAGCTCCTTTGTATTACAAGCAATTCAGTATTAGTATTATACAAAACGACTATATGTCTCGAGTAGCATTCAAATATAAATGTATTAATTATTTTGATGGGAGTTGGAAATTTTATATAAAAAATCTAACAATACCGTAACATACACAAACGTCACTGATTTCTGATATATTTTTAGGAAGCTCCTACACGTGCCAACGAACCCAACAAAAGATCCGAATATGATTTATCAGAGTCATTATTTACTGCTCTAATTTTTTGGGACCAAGGATTGAAACGTTTTAGGTGAAAAGGCCTCGGTTGTGAGTTAAGACAAATCCTCGGCGTTCGCAGTGCCCCTTTCGATCTCCCGCCCTGTAATCTGAGGGCGCCGCCATCTAATTAGGCTTCATTATCCGCCACGCAGCCTCTGCCGCACTAAAGCCTTCGCCATCGACATATTATACACAGGATTGGAACTTTAGAAATCTAATTTTACTTACTTATGAATCAAAATCTTACAACCAGAACTGATTAAGACTCGACACAAAGTGCACGATACCATGAAGACATTATGTGATGCTCTAACAATGACTTTCTGTGGCATTCCTATCCTCTTTTTACGCCATGATGAATATTATATTATAATATAATTGTAATGTTGTTTAATCCCAGTGATTGAGATTACTTGAAATATTTTCGGGAAAACTCTAATAAAGATCGAGGTTCGTCGAGATTACAAGTTGCTTTATTTATGTCATCGTACGGTTTACAACATTGATTTTCAAAGTGGGGGGCGCGGGCGTGGGCGGCGGTTATCACTCCGGTCGCCCGCCCGCGCCCGCGCTACCGCATACACCTCACTTCCCGCACCGCACGCACCTCACTTCCCTCACCGCACGCGCTTTGCGAACACGTTTGTTAGAGTAGTGAGTGGCAGGTTATTACTTCTATTTCGCCATGAGCTCGACGAAAAAACGCAAATATAATAATAATTATATGAAATACGGTTTTGCTTCTATGAATAAAAGTGGTATCGACCAGCCGCAGTGTGTTATTTGTTATGAAGTATTGAGCAATGATGCCATGAGACCTTCGCGCATGGAACGCATTTGTCAACAAAACACAGCGCTTTAAAAGACAATCCAAAGGATTTTTTTTCTTTCAAAATCTGCATGTTTGAAGCTCATGAAATTGGATAGTACTGGATTTTTGCTCAGTCATCTGAGAAAGTGCTCCAAGCGTCAGATGAATTATCGCTACTCATTGCAAAGGCCAAAAAAGCCATGCTATCGGAGAAACGCTCGTTAAACCCAGGTTACTGAAAGCAGCGGATATCGTTCTTTGACCAGAAAGTACACAAAATTTTTCACAAAAACCTCTTTCTGAAAATACCGCGAAACGTCGCATTGATGATATTGCTGAAGATATAAAAAAATCAGGTAGTGGAGGCCGTGAATAAATCAAGTTTTTTTGCAATACAGTTGGATGAGAGTACCGATTTTGCGCAATGTTGTCAACTGCTAGTTTTCGTATATACAAAATGAAACAATCAAAGACGAGTTGCTGTTTTTAACAGAGTTAACGATGACTTCGCAATTGACATAATGACAGCCATCTCTGAATTCTTTGATAAACATGAACTGTCATGGAAAAAAGTTGATAGACATATGCACAGAAGACGCTCCGGCAATGCTTGGATCTCGTTCAGAAAAAAATCTCAACGTAATTACTATTCACCGTTGTATACACCGTCAAGCCTTGGCAGCTAAAACACTCTCAAACTAACTCTATGACGTCTTGAAATTATGCATTAAAATTGTAAATTATGTTAAAAAGAGTGCATTAAATACTCGGCATTTTACGGTTCTCTGTGAAGATTTGAGCACAGAACACAAGACATTGTTATTTCATACAGAAGTCCGTTGGCTCACGAAAGGAAATATGTTGGCAAGATTATTTGAACTGCGAGATGAAGTAATTCAGTTTTTAGAAATTCAAAAACAAAGTGAATTGATTTTGGAATTAAAGAAACCATGGGTCCAAGAAATTACGGAGACTCGAACATAATTTACCATCGGGATGCTATCACAGAATCCACTGAGAAGTTGCAACTGTGGAAACGCAAAATTTTGACGTCCAATTATTCCTGCTTTCCTAAACTATTTGCGATCACAGAAGAAGCGTGCTCTAAGGAGATTTTGGATGAAAATGATACCAAGAATAAAATATCAAACCATTTGCAGCACCTCACGGACGAATTCAAGCGCTACTTTCCCGACTCGTGCGTTAATATTATTTATCGATTAGCGATCGATCCTTTTTACGTCGACATAGACATGCTGCCAGATACTTTACAAGAGCAAGCTTTGGAAATTAAAAATAATTCTGCTGCCCATATGATTTTGAGAAGATGGTTAAGGCAAAATTTTGGGTTAAGTATCTCAAAGTTTCTCCCAGCACAGCAGAGCAAGCACTAAAATTGTTTTTGCCTTTTTCAAGCACTTATGTGCGAAAAAACGTTTTCAGCAGTAGTTGTAGCAATAAAAACAAAGTATAGAAGCGAACTAGATATATAGATGTGATCTACGTTGTGCACTTTTTTCAATTGAACCCAGAATTGTAAATCTTGGTCTTGTCTTGGGAAACATGCAAGCTCATCCGTAACATTGACTCTTCTTATAATAAGTGTGTAAAAGCAATATTTTTGTAATAAAACATCTGAAAATTTATTTTTAGACTTTATTACCTACCCTTATTTTACTTATTGCTTGGCGAGCCCACTTGCTGGGCCCTGGGCCGAGGGGGGGGGGGGGGGGGGGGGCATATTAATTTTAAGCAGTAGGGAGGCGTGATACTTAAAAGTTTGGGAACCCCTGGTTTACAATGAATATTTAACTGGATCAGACATCCGTACTATAGGAGGCTCTAAGTTATTCTGACTGACCCAAACACTGTGGGAACCCAACGGTCTATCATACACCATTGGCTATTTCCGTCACCGTTCTTGCATTAGGCGCGGAGACTATCCTCTTCTAAGGACTTATATATCTGACATCAGATGTAACAGTTAAGTAACAGATTCTGTTGAGACACCTAAAAACTACATATAACGGCATCTATTAAAGGATGTTTAAACTACACGTAAAACCTATGTACCACAATTATACTCGTGTATCAACTGTGCACCAGTCTTATATTTTCGTTGTACCTACGACCGTTTCCGTTTGCCTCTGGGAGTCAAAGAGATCTCGTTTCTTCTGTATTCAATCATCTCTTACATCCTTACATCAATGCTCTTACATTTTTATTTTTTATTAGTTTTTATATACATACACATGTAACATAACCAGATATATACGTGCATAAATAAAAAAATAATAATATTTATATATATTTATTAACATGCTTCCTGACTACCATTCTTATCCTATGTAAACACGTAGAATAGTAGACAAATTCGATTTAATATCAGAATGTGTCGTTAGATCATAATAGACACCTTTGGAAAACCTAGCACAAAAGTCTAGCTGATACAAATTATTTTTGAACTATTTTCGTTCATAAGTTTAATAGAGCCTATCCAGGGTAATCTTTACCGCTGCCTTTCCCACGCGTAAACCTTAAAACCCCATGCCTTACGAGATCCGCGGCAACCCTGCCGTGCCGGAACCTCGGGATCGCAGTCCGCAGACAAGGCTCGCCGGCTATTTGGAGTATCGAGGTATTCGGGGCTGGTGATTGTGGATGGTGGTTGGTGGATGGTGGATTGTGGATTGCGTGCGATGTGGAGCACGAATCAATCACCAGCTAGAGACATTCGAGTGAATTCGGATACCGCAAATGCTTGTACGATTGATAATATGGATTGATTGGTTGATATGCTTATTCGTTGTGTGTTTGTGTCAGTTAGTGCCAATTTTGAATTTGAGGACTTAGTTTTGGATTGACGTTATATGTTCAAACTCAAGAATTTCGGTGTGTTACCTATTTAATATCAGCTGGATCACAATTTGCACAAAAAATAACCTAATGTACAATAACACATTTTCTAAAATATTCAAAAACCTTGACACAGGTTCTCCCAGTTGTTCGGTGTTCACAAAACATTACTGTACAGTTACTGATTATTTTATACTCTCTTCTACCATGTTTATACATATAAAAGGAACATTTTTTGTACTACTTGCACATATCATCTGTTTACCTGTAAACTGCATGTATGTGCATAGAAATAAATAAATATAAAAATGTGGAGGGTTAAGTTTTTTTTACAAAATATCCGAATGCGACAAAATTTTCGGAAGGTCAAATATGTTTGATTATTCTTAAGCTTTTGGCAAAGGAGCAATGCGCATTTGGATGTTTAATGACCTTTAATTAAAGAAACATGCAATAAAACTAATAACGTAATTTTATCAATATACCAGTAATACCTTTATGTCTTCAGGACAGAAGGAACAACAAAATTGAGTGAGCACTTTGACAAGATTCAGTACCAGTATCCATGTTTTCAAGATATATGTGTAGTTGATTTTTTGACGTAATATTTATACAGCGCAGTTTTGCGATATTTCACTTATAGTGCGTTTAATTACAATAAACTTAAAAATAATCCTTCAGTGATCCTCACTAGTCCTAACAAAATATTGATCAAATAATACGAAACAAAAAATCTATGCAGAATTGCAATGCCAAGAGAACAAAATTAACAATAACAGTGCTATTTATAACACAGAACAAAAATAATGCACAAAAATGAGCTGGAGCAGAGTACAAAACAAGAATATCAAAACTAAAATATTATATAAAAGAGGAGGCAATTTATGTCCAGAAATAAGAAATATTCCGAGTGGACATTAAACAAAAGTAGAATAAGGAGGAAACCGAAACCAAATAATAATTACCGGATACTTGAGAACATGGCTTATTAGTATACTGAAAAGAAGTTCAAATTCATGAATGGTATGCTTTTTTTAAATAATTTTATTTTCAAAGACCATTTAAATTCAACCTAATTCTGGATATTAGTAAGAGCTGAGGGAAGTTTATTCCAAGTGAGAGGGCCAGTTACACGAACAGAGCGATCATGGTAAACAGCTCGACTTGATCTAGAAAGTTCGATTGAACGATTAATAAAATATACATATTATAAATATACATACCTTAGGGAACGTACCCATACTACGTGACCTCTTCGGGGGGGGGGGGTCTTCAAAATATCACGCTTGGTACAAATGAGCGGCGGTTTTCTTAGGATTTTGGTCACCGGAGGGGGGGGGGGGGGGTTAAAAATTGCAAAAAATTGGTCACGTAGTATGGGTACGTTCCCTTAGCTGTCTGTGTCAGAATGATGTTTTACATTACGCTGTATCTTTGCTTTTTTTTACATTAACTCCACACAGGAGGCCTTGAGGAAAATAATTTCCCTCAGGGCCTATGTCATCTGGGATGCTGTGTGGAGGGTCTTTTTGAGGAGAGGAAGGAATGAACATTGGTCTTGAAGAGACCCATGTTGTAGGAAGGAGGAAACACAGAGGCCGACAAATCATTCCACAGCCGAGCTGTTGAACATAAGAACGAGTCGAAGAAACGACCCGTTCTCATGTGACTAATGTCAACCGTGTACAAATGTTGGGCACGCGTTTGGCATGTTTCCCGACTATGCACCGGTGCCGAAGGGATCAATGATGCTAGTTCCTCGGAGCATCTTCCATTGTAATACCGGTAGAACAAGGATAGCATTCCCACCCGACGCCTGTGCTCTAAAGATTGCAATCCGTCTGTTAAGATGGGAGAATCTATCAAACGGACCGCCCGATTCTGCACAGAGTCGAGGGTATTTTTCAGGTATTTTGGAGCTCCAGACCAGAGGTGGCTGCCAAATTCAGCCGTGGGGTGCACTTGCGATTTGTACAGGGTTAGCAGTTGTGCACTATTTAAGTATCTGCGGGCCCTATACAGTACGCCCAGTTACATTTAGATGATACAGTTATACTTAGATAAAGCACTTCGGTACCTATGAATCTGTAGTTACTTTGAAAGTATCTTAGCTTTAAGTTAGTTCAATCATTAGTTATGATTTTTAAGCAAACATGGCATTTCCTGTTAGAATTTAACATTTTTATTTTTTCTTTAGGTTTTACCGAAACCTCCTCATGTGAGATGAATGTTTCAATTAACACAATTTGAGTTGAATTTACACATTACATTTAATTATCATATATTATATCAGGTACGTGCCTATGATATGTAGGGTAATTACTACAACTAGTAACTCCGAATTTAACATTATTGAGACACACAAAAAACCATAACTTTATATCCTGCATGCTACTATATACATTGTTTTTTTTTGCATACATGGGTGAGGGAATAAAGAAATGGTTTTTATGAGTAACTCGAAAACGCTGATTCGGAGTTTAGTTGTAATGTACCCCGTAAAATGTGATTTACATCAATATTACCAAAATTCAAATGTGAACAATATATTGTTATTTTTAATATTTCAACAGCTACCATAGAATCGTGAGAAGTTTACGCTTTCTACATTAATTATTATCTCCCAGTAAAGTTATTTAGCACCTACCGGGCGTGGTTACCAAACCGCTCCGGGCATTTTCTGGAAGACAAACTATGATTTAACATCTCTTAAAATCAATATACCGCCTTGTGAACTTAACCACAGTTTCTTGGTGCTCATAACTTCTCCCGAAACAACATATTTAATTGAAGATGGTCATTGAATATTACATTATGCACATTTCGAAATATGTTAACCCCTCTCGCTTCCCGCACATTTTGTCAGAAAGTTAAAGTATTGCTTTTATTTGTAATAAAATCCAAATAAACGGAATGATAAACTAAAATCTGTTTTTGAAAGGCAGTGAAGTACGCCTTCAAATTTTGAATGCAAACCTTTCAAAAATTTAAGAAATGGCTCACCTAACTTTTTTCTAATTAAAATTACTGATTACCGAAAAAAATCAATAAAAACACCCACATTTATAAGTAATGAAAATTCACGAAGTTTCAATTTTTTTTCATATTGTAGTCAGTGGTTTTATAGAAATGTAAATTTTAGATACGTTTTTTAGATTTTAACGGCCAAAAGTATTTTCGTTATTTGTTTTTGGGGTGTAATGCCGTGTTGCGCTACCTCCTTCTTTAGCCAACGTTTCGGACAGCGTTGCAGTGTCCATCATCAGGGCAGATCCGGCAGATCTGGTAGATGTGTCTCACATATCTACCGGATAACACCTCAAAAACAAATAACGAAAAAATGTTAATTTTAATTATTCGGTGGATAACTTTTGATTTGATTGTGAAGCGTGGTATTTTTTCTCTTTATAATACCGTTTAAGTCATCTTTCTTTCCATGACAATGAGTAAGGAAACCACTACGATTTCATTTAGACCTATATGAGCTGTTCCAAATAGCGAACAAATTAGCCATTAGTATTATAACATGTATCGTAATTATGTGCATTGCAAAATATATTAATGATACTTAAATACTTGTTAATCAATAAAAACAAATTCTTGAAATCAACGGAATTTAATAATCACATAACAGGAATGTTGTGTAAAAATATTTCAGGTTTATTCGGCTACATAAATTTGAAGATTTTGATTCTTTATTTAGAATTAGATGAATGAAAAATTTCATACAAGTAGGAAAAAGACAAAACGCACACACGTGAAATTTGTATAAAAGTATCAAATCATAAGTTTTTGATATACAAGTACGAGTATATCAATATCCTAAGAAAAGTGCTAAAACCTGTGGCTTCCTTTAATGCTTTTGGTAGGTTTTTATAAAGTTTTTATCCTTTATAAAACAAGCTGTTTTGTGTCCACGAAAGTTTAGATTTGTAAGGTCTAAAATCTCGGCAACTCGGGAAATTGTGATGATTTTATATGCGAACATTTGATTGGAGAATTGCACCATTTTTTCAAAGCAAACATTTTGAACAGCTTGACAATATTTAAATTCCTTCAACTAACATCACTGTAAGCGAATTTTTTAGCTTGTGCAATGATGGGGAATCAGTTATGCAGGGGTTTAACCCGCGATACCTGGATAGGAACCCGCAATCTTAGACCACTCGACCAACTAGCCGATCCCAAACTATTCTAAAAATGCATTGGAATCCATGCTGAATATTTCAATTCACATGTATTTTTGAAAGAGTGAACAAACTTGGAGTATTTCCATTTTTTAAGCGATAGTTGTAAGTTGGAGGATTTCCATTTTTTAAGCGATAGTTGTAAGTTGGAGGATTTCCGTTTTTTAAGCGATAGTTGTAAGTTGCAGGATTTCCATTTTTTAAGCGATAGTTGTAAGTTGGAGGATTTTCATTTTTTAAGCGATAGTTGTAATTTGGAGGATTTCCATTTTTTAAGCGATAGTTGTAAGTTGGAGGATTTTAATTTTTTAAGCGATAGTTGTAAGTTGGAGGATTTCCATTTTTTAAGCGATAGTTGTAAGTTGGAGGATTTCCATTTTTAAGCGATAGTTGTAAGTTGGAGGATTTCCGTTTATTAAGCGATAGTTGTAAGTTGGAGGATTTCCATTTTTTAAGCGATAGTTGTAAGTTGGAGGATTTCAATTTTTTAAGCGATAGTTGTAAGTTGGAGGATTTCCATTTTTAAGCGATAGTTGTAAGTTGGAGGATTTCCGTTTATTAAGCGATAGTTGTAAGTTGGAGGATTTCCATTTTTTAAGCGATAGTTGCAAGTTGGAGGATTTTCATTTTTTAAGCGATAGTTGTAAGTTGGAGGATTTCTATTTTTTAAGCGATAGTTGTAAGTTGGAGGATATCCATTTTTTAAGCGATAGTTGTAAGTTGGAGGATTTCTATTTTTTAAGCGATAGTTGTAAGTTGGAGGATTTTCATTTTTTAAGCGATAGTTGTAAGTTGGAGGATTTCCATTTTTTAAGCGATAGTTGTAAGTTGGAGGATTTCTATTTTTTAAGCGATAGTTGTAAGTTGGAGGATTTCTATTTTTTAAGCGATAGTTGTAAGTTGGAGGATTTCCATTTTTAAGCGATAGTTGTAAGTTGGAGGATTTCTATTTTTTAAGCGATAGTTGTAAGTTGGAGGATATCCATTTTTTAAGCGATAGTTGTAAGTTGGAGGATTTCTATTTTTTAAGCGATAGTTGTAAGTTGGAGGATTTCCATTTTTTAAGCGATAGTTGTAAGTTGGAGGATTTCCGTTTATTAAGCGATAGTTGTAAGTTGGAGGATTTCTATTTTTTAAGCGATAGTTGTAAGTTGGAGGATTTCCATTTTTAAGCGATAGTTGTAAGTTGGAGGATTTCTATTTTTTAAGCGATAGTTGTAAGTTGGAGGATTTTCATTTTTTAAGTGATAGTCGTAAGTTGGAGGATTTCTATTTTTTAAGCGATATTTGTAAGTTGTAAGTTGGAGGATTTTAATTTTTTAGCGATAGCTGTAAGTTTGAGGATTTCTATTTTTTAAGCGATAGTGGTAAGGTATACGGAGGCCCATTTGTTCATTTATTTATAACTAACGGACCCGGAGAACTTCGTACCGCCTGAGATTCAATAACTGTAGTGTTTGTTAACTTATGGCTGAATTAAATTCAGTTTTTTTATTAAGCTAAAAATTACACAATGAAGCAATTATCGTTGCGCAACTGTCCATGTTTTGTTTTTGTCAGTATCAGAGATGGCGTTGTGTACACATTTATATTTTTTGTGATTTTCTTACTTTTCAACGTACTTAATTATTTTTATTTTTTATTTTGAATTTCTCCTTTGGAGGGATGCAGACACACATTCACCGTTTGTCTCATTTTCGACTGTTGACATTTAGTGTATAAGAAAAAGGGGCAGAATTAAACGTCTAAGAACAAAAGCAAAACAACCAGCGCATTGACATTTGACGTTTTTGAATTTTTGGAATTCACTCACTATTCAATATTAACTATCACAATATTTCTGCAGCTCTTTCAAAATATGAGAATTCATTCCATACAATCTGTATGAGGAAAGGAATTTTCTTCATATTTTTTTTCGTTAAGTTTTCCGATGTTTTAATAGCTATTCTGTTATTCGGGGCGGAGACAAATCCAACAAATTAAATATTATAAAAATCGGTCCAGCCGTTCTTGAGTTATAAATTGTGTAAATAACTAACTTTGTTTTATATATTAGGATATGTATTAGTTTTACGTCACTAGATATAAATCTGAATAGTTGTAAACATTTAATAGTTGTACAATTTGTAATAGTTAAGTAAAGTTTGAGTAGCTAGTCACTAACAATAAGTCTTAGTTTTAAGTCACTAGTTACAAATAGTTATTTCTCATACATTATACGTCTAACTCAATAAGTTACGATGTACAGTGCCCTTGAGCTAATTTTCCGTCAATCCAATCCAATTTTTGTATTGAAATCATCAATACTGTATTAAAATACTTTTTAAATCTACTTATTTTCACTCCTGTTAATGTTGAATGGACTATTTTACTCGGCGTTATGTTCGGTATTTTGCCTTCGCTTACGATCCACGAATTTGGAAATTTACGAGTCAACGCGGTTAAATTTAAGTATGATTACAGTAAAATGGAGTAGTTTAATTGCAAAGTCTACCAAAAGTAGTATATAAAACTGTCATTTGCCAGAGAACTATGATGGTCGAGTTATATAAAATAACTAGCTGGTTCCCGGCGTGCATTGCTATGTCATTTAATGAAGAAATTGTTTCTCCCTGCGTGTCCTTTCCCATTCGTCCCGTTCCCCTTCCGCCTCCCCTTCCTCTCCCTCGTCCCCTTCCCCTCTCGTGTTCCCACTCCGCCTCCTCCACCTTCCCTCTCCCCACTCCACTCCCCCCCCTTTCCACGTCCTGCGAACACCCCTCCCGAGTTCCCCTTCCCCTTCCAGGTTCCCCTCTCCACTCCCGCATTCCATACATTCAGTCCAGGTACATTCAGTTTTCAAACAGCTCGCGTGCCACCGTTGCAATTTTTTTATACACATTTTATAATACCAGAGCTTACCAGTAGTTTTATACAAACCTTGTCTGATAATAATGAACACAATTTTTTTTTATCCAATTTGGTGCAGTCGTTCAGATGTTATACGCGTAGATACATTTCAGTGATTCATTTTTATTTATATAGATTATAGATAGATAGATATAATATCGCTTCCCCAATAAATACTAATTATACAATAAACTCAATTTGGGAGGCGGGTATGGGTAGCACGGCGAAGGGAACCATTTATTGGATAACGAACACCCCCGTCGTAGGTAACCCCAAGTGGTTCGATACGTTTGGTGACTTAGCAGAGACCCAAATTCATGGGTGAGATTTGTCCTAGAGGTCTTCGTGCGAATTGGTTGGATCGGGAGAGAGTGGTTGAGGGAGACCTAACCTAGACCTCTCCAGCCGTGTTATCTCAACCCATCGCCTTGCACCGCAGTGGGAGGGATGGATTCATGGTCCGTCACTCCTGGACTCATACTTTTTTCTTCCCAGAACTTCAACTCCTTCTTGGGGGTAAAAGACCTTCCACACAGCATCCCCAAAGATGAAATAAACCTTTAGGGATTTTTTCCTCAGGGCCTCTTGTGTGAAGCTAATTTTAAAAAAATCAATCTGACAAAAAATTTTTTGTTCATTTTATCACATGCTGAATCAACGTTCGAAAAATATCCCCGATAACTAAGGTATTTATTTTTGGTTTTTATACGCCCTTAGGGGCTTTTACATAGATTATAAAATAATATTTAAGTTATCGAGGATTACACATACCTACATAGAATTTATACCAAAAGTTATAAAAGTGAAAAAATTTTAAGAATATACATGTAGTTTTTGAAGAATATAGCGTAAAACCGTGAAATATTTTAAACAATATAAAATTTGACATAACATAGAACAAAATATAATATAAAACATTACAATAACACATCAAATCATTAAATATAATAATATTATACCCACGTTACAATAATTTGTAGGATTCAACAAAGTATTGGTTTAAATTACATTTTAGATTATAAAGGGAATCAGCGAATATATCTACAATACCACCAAACTTGTTGCCTAAATCATGCATCCCATTGGTATTGCTACCAAATATGGTGAATAATTTTGATATCTACTTAAAAAAAATATACATTTATGAGCTAAAATTCCCTTGAAAATCTGATAACAGGGAAAAAGGGCCTGCTCGTTCAACATGTGAGTGGGTACCGGGGTTCAAATCATGCAGCAGACAAGCATTCTCTTACAAATTAAAATGCCACACACACAACGACACGATAAAAACTCTCTTAAAAAAACAGGTCGTTATGTCAAACCTACGCTCGGACTCGAAAGGGGCACCCTTAAATTTTAATAAATATCATTTCTGGCCGGTCATCCATTGTGGATGTGGGGCCCGCTTTTACCATTGGCCCATTGGTATAAATATACTAGGAAGGACATCAAAACTCTCAGATGTATTATAAATTTCTGGACCCAATATTTTCTTGAGTATAGCTGAAAAATTGTGTTTATTGGTCACTATTTATAAATATTACAAGAGAATTTCAATGAAAGATACTCTTTCTCGAAAAAATTAAGAAAAATATTACGTTAATGAAGGTATTTTTATTTAATTATGTTTACGAATAAATTATATATTATAATTTTAATTTTTCCATTTTTGATTTTTCGTCAAAATGACTTATCGACTGCCGGCGTGGTCAAGGGGTAAAGCTATTTACTCGCAATCCGAATGTCGCGGTATCGAGTTCCGGCACGGGCAAAATTTTTTTATTTATTTAATTTGTGTTGTTTCACAATTAATTTAAAATATTATATAGTTTACTAGCTGATCCGCAAAACTTTGTTCTGCCATGTAAATTATTTCTGGTGAATATTTTGGTTGTTAAATAAAAAATAACGAATATATTGTAAGAAAAAGGAATGGAGCGGTGTAGACGATGACCGCCGATAAAAACAAAAAACACCGACTATTCATTTTCTCAATTCAATATTTTTCATTAAAGTAACAGAATTATTTATTGCTTGATCTCTTATGGATGCATGAATTGAATGTGCGAATGGACTTAAGGAAAAGGTTTGAATCTGGATCCGAGCCGATGAACAAGCCGTTCAATGGTTTTGGTGGTGTCTCAATTTCTGGTAGTTGCACTTTTCCTAATCCCGGACTAACACATCCCGGCTGACTCATGTTTGAATTTGAGCACAGGACAATGGAGACATTCTTTGTCCATAGCACCAATCATCACTTTCGGATGAGCGGAACAATCAATATCTGGCTCGTACTGGAATGCGAGACGAAGGAACGAACGGATGAAATGCTCGATGTACTTATTGGCGTTGTCGGTCATTTGCTCTGCGTGTGTGAACTACCAACCGACGCGCTTGTCTCCATTCCATTTGTCGTTGCTAATTTTGTTCAGCTCGTGCCTATTGTGATTGAGAAGCACGCAATTGTGACATGCTCATAAGTCATGCAAGCTCCTTGCACATGCCAGCTACTATCATGTGTATACGCTAACTTGCATGCCTGTAACTGCCATGCAAGTAGATAGCACAACATTTGATTCTTAGGCAGCTACTGGCATGCAACATGAGGGAGAGGGACGTGGGGGGCTACGAAACTGGCATGTGTGAACGTCGCGACAGGTACAAGCATGCCAGTAGCTGACTTTACTCTTCTTTTACTTGACATATTTTACTTAATTATTATTTTTTAATTTATAAGCTAACGTTTAGACAAGATTTTTATGCATAGCACAAAGGGTAACAATTATTATAAGCAATAATTATCAGCCTGAAACACTCATCTACATTGAAAAATCTTCCTAGAAAAGATACTTGCCGCCAACGGGACTTGAACCCGTGTCCTTCTGATTGCCGGTCAGCTGCTCTTGACCACTGAGCTATGGCGGCTTATCAAATGCCCGCCAAATAATTCAATATATACTAGTGTTTCATTCAAACAATTACTGCTTATTATATTTTTTCCACCTGAAAACGATTCCACTGATTTCCCCAATAAATGCAGACATAATTTGTCTCGACGCCACCTAGCGAGGGATTTAACACTAACAATGTCTCTCTCGCAAAAATAAAGTTGGTTGTTTTCAGGTGGAAAAAATATAATAAGCAGTAATTGTTGAATGAAACACTAGTATATATTGAATTATTTGGCGGGTATTTGATAAGCCGCCATAGGTCAGTGGTCAAGAGCAGCTGACCGGCAATCAGAAGGACACGGGTTCAAGTCCCGTTGGCGGCAAGTATCTTTTCTAGGAATATTTTTCAATGTAGATGAGTGTTTCAGGCTGATAATTATTGCTTATAATAATTGTTATCATATTTTACTCTTCTTTTTTTCTCTCATTAAATTAGCCACACATTGTACTGCCAATTGCAAAACGATGATATTTAATTCACTTCGAATGTTTTCCATTGCTAAAAAGCTTGAGAACTGAATGACTTGAGACACTTACTGTCACGTGACTAGCTTATGTATACGTCTTGCAAGTTACAGGCATGCAAGGACGCAAATTGCATGCAAGTTTAACTTGCATATGTATCCACATTGTGCCAGTAACTTGTACATGCCATTAACAGGCATGGAAGCTACTGTCCCATTTTACAGGCATGTGTATTCTCGCCTATAAGCACATTTTCTATATCTTGTTGGATTTGTTCGTCTGTTCTTTCTGCTCTACTACTTTGCATGTTTGTTGCTTTATTCATTCGACGGCCCAAATGGGCCCCTTGCGTCTTGCTGGCATTATTCACTGTAATACACGCACACAAATAGATTAATTAAAATAAATCCTACAAAATTTTGCACGCACTACGTTGTGATATATAACGAATGCCGAATAAAATGTTAAAATGAAGCGACGCTTCTCGTGAATGACTTGCGCATGTGTGGATGAAAGTTCGATGAGGCGGACGTAGCGCCATCTGTCAATCAACAACATAAATAATTTCGTTATGTTTGAAATACGAATAATATTTAGAAGATGATAAAAAAAAACAAACAAATTATACCGCAGCCAAAATGTGCAATCAATACCTTTGTAAAATAAAATTGATTCATATTTACAAAATCCCTAAAAATAACAAATATATAGGGTGTAACAGGACGTGCCCGAGGGATTTTTCCTGGACATATTTGGAGAAAAAAATTTATATGTCATTTTGCTGTCCGATGACATTTTTTTTCATTTAGCAGTCATTTCATAAGCGTTGCGTCTCGTTTTAACAGCGCATTAATACACGAAACAGCGGGCGTATCGCTCAAACTCATCGCGACGGGATATATTTCATAGCGATGGGAACAGTAGCGACATGTGATTGAAACATTTTTTTTTGTTTTTAATAGAAAAAAAAGTCATCGGACAGCAAAATTACGTGTACATTTTTTACTCCAAACATGCTCAGGAATCGCTGGTTAAAATCCCTCGGGTACGTATTGTTACACCCTGTAGATATATATTTTTTGTCATTTCACATAAAGAGTAAATTGAACATGGCAGTGATACGATGCAATTGTTGCAAAACAAAGACAATGGTGGAAGTGCATAAAAAAGTGCATGAAGAAGAAAATCTATTTCGGCTACATTATAAATATGTTACAAAATCTGGACAGACGATTTTCACTTCGTGATATATTGTACAGAATATGGAATTTAGAGAATAATTTGTATAAAGTTACCATATTATATCTTTCCTGCGTAAATTTTGTCAATGCTTTTAGTACAACTACCTATCTAGTGAAACAGCTTCCACCCAGCTTGCAGAGGGGAGTGGGAGTGAGGGGTTAAGGGTGTAGAGGGCGCGGGGTGGGGTTGTTTCCTTATTGTTATCTGACATCCAAAGGCCATGACTCGACGTTCTTCAATCTGTTCCCTTTATTCGGCCGCAAATTATTACCTCTGCTGAATAGAGACGCCCCTCACACAAAAGAGGTGTAGACACATAACCGAGATGTGACTTCCTAAGAACCCCCGGAATAATAGGCCCCGAGGAGAAGAAGAGGTATCTCCTCGAGTAATCTAATTAGGCACCACTTCTCCAATTGGATTTTGATTTCAATCATGCAAATAGAATGTCTTCTTGTTGAGAAATTGACTTGGCGAAACTTCAAATCTTCATCACCAGTATTTATCTTCTTTATAAATAAACTACATTCTCCCAATTTATGAACTTCAAACTTTCCCATCTTCTTCCCCTCTCTTTTCAATCTTATGACACTCCAAAATTCATAGAATAGAGAAGAAAGTTGGAAGTGCCTTGCTTTCAAATTTGAATGGAAAGAAATACATATATACACGTATATTTTTAAAATTTAATTTACTTAAATTAAATTTAATAATGTTATTATCTAGTTCTGCAAATATTTAAGTTTTTATTTTTGTTACAGCTGTTTCGGCTTACAAGGCCATTTTAAAACTTTCTATTAGTTAAATATTTTAGTTTTTATTTTTGTTACAGTTGTTTCGGCTTACAAGGCTATTTTAAAACTTTTTATTGGTTAAATATTTTAGTTTTTATTTTTGTTACAGCTCTTTCGGCTTACAAGGCCATTTTCAAACTTTTTATTGATTAAACCGCTTTTGAGTTTAACCATAGTTTGAAAATGGCATTACAAGCCGAAACAGCTGTAACAAAAATAAAAACTAAAATATTTGCAGAACTTCCATCCTCCTGCAACATATTATGTTAGTAAAAATAGAGTATAAAGATGAGCAATACTTTCTCGGAAGTAGTAGTTGTATTTAACTGCACGGAATATATTGTTATAAGAAGGCTGTTATAACATACCTAATAAATAATAATAATTTATGTTAAAGCGTAATACCTACTATTCTTCTACATAGGTTCTGTGTCTGTTTAAAAAGCATATTTGACTTCATGATTACAAAATTGACAAATAATAATAAAGATAAATAGAGGGGAAATGTGAAATACTGAAGATCGAAATTATTTCGAAGATCGAACATAAACGTACACGGTTCACATTTGTCACATGAGAACGGGTCGTTTCTACGACTCGTTCTTGTGTTCAACGGCTCGGCTGTGGAACAATTTGCTGGTCTCTGTGTTTCCTCTCTCCTAAAACATGGGTCTCTTCAAGACACATGTTCACTCCTTCCTCTCCTCAAAAAGACCCTCCACATAGCATCTTCAAATATGAGATAGGCCCTGAAGGAAATTATTTTCCTGTGGAGAGTTAATTTATTTATTTATTTTTACACGCCCAATTAGGGCTTTTACACATGATAAAATTAATAATACATTCTATATAATCAATGAATTACGAGATATAACAATTAAAATAAGTACCAAGTGTAAAAATTTCAACTTAAAAACACCAAACAGAGTAAGATATAGGATGCACATTCATATAAATTTCGATACATATTGAAAGTTTATAAACATCAAGATGGACATACAGATTTAATAACAATGTTTTTATAGGCTGATAGACATTCAGTACCGTTGGTTTTCATGTAATATTTATTCCCTGCAACTGTGCAGTCGGTTAATTACTGGGTTTATTTATGCATTGGTACCTGAATTGTTACAAAGGTAAGATATCTTCTGACGAACCGTTCTACTAGGCACATGAAAGTTAATCAGCCTAAGGAGTTCAGGGGAGTCAAACATGTTATTAACAATTTTATAGAGAAAAAATAGATCAGTACATTCACATTTCTTTTAATGTGGCAAGGCCCATAATTTTTTAACAGTGACATGTAGCTAATGTTTTCAATAGGAATTACTAATCTATAATTTATGTTGGATTCGCTCGATAGATTTTTCATGAATATTGTAAAATGGATTCCAAATGGTTGAGTTGAATTCTAAATGGCTTCTGACAATGGATGAATACAGTATTTTTTAAGTTTTAAAATTTTTTAAATCTTTTGAAGTTCTTAATTATGATGTAAACAACTTTAATAAGTCAGGTTTTATTAAATAAACCCCAAAACAATAATACTGTAAACACAACATAAATATTATTGATCTGTGTAATTTTAATAATTGTAAATCAATCTACATTTTCAAATAGCATATTAATGTTATTATAAATATAGAATATCTTAAATAAAACGAATTTTAAAATAATTAATTCAATTGTAAATGTAATATAAATAAGTTTTGAACGTATAACTTTACTATTAAATTCATCGAGGAAAATAAAGGAGATAAAATTTTTACCGGGTGGAAGATACTTTTATTTGGAAGTCTTTATAATTTCCTGGAATAAGTGACATTTAATATTTCATTCGATTAGAAACGAAACTCTGCGTAGCTTCAATTATTTTTAACCAGAAGTTTATAAAAAAATGGTTGCTAAAACCTTTCAACCTTTAAGCCACCTCATGCCCTTCCCTTATTTCTCTCGCCGAAAATAGAAAAGTTACGCGTTTTTTTTCATATAATTTAATAATATAATTTAATATAATTTAATATAATTTCCTGGAATAAGTGACATTTAATATTTCATTCGATTAGAAACGAAACTCTGCGTAGCTTCAATTATTTTTAACCAGAAGTTTATAAAAAAATGGTTGCTAAAACCTTTCAACCTTTAAGCCACCTCATGCCCTTCCCTTATTTCTCTCGCCGAAAATAGAAAAGTTACGCGTTTTTTTTCATTAGCTCCACACAGGAGATCCTGAGGAAAATTAATTTCCTCAGGGCCCATGTCATTTTTGGGGATACCGTGTGGAGGGTATTTTTAAAAGAAGGAAAGAAGGAGAGGAAGTTATGGGAAGGAAAAGGTATGAGGGATGGTAGGAATTTAGGGGTCAGTGTGTCTGGGAGTGGCTGACGTATGAATCCATCCCCTCCACGGCGGTGCAAGATGATGAGTCGAGAGAGTCAAGCTGGAGAAGTCTAGATAGGTCTGCCTCAACCAATCTCTCTCGATCCGATCCGCCTCGCAGAAGGTGGGCAAACGCATTCGCCACCAAGACCTTGAAAAACAATCTGGGCAATCCTTTTTAATCAGCAAACGTAGCGAACTACTTGGGGTGACCTATGGTAGGGGTGTTGGTTATCCAATAAATGATTCCCTGGGCGGCAGTACCCTCCCAAATTGAGATGCGCGGTTGGGACCGTTGGATATTTTCTGACCTTATATATACTAGCATACCCGGCCACACGTTGCTGTGGCTAACGAAACACAACGCCATCCCGTTGCCCAATCTTTATAACCAATGCCATCTGTTATTTTACATACATATCAAATCCACACCGCCCCCTTCCCATCCCGCTGTCCACTAGATATATATTGTATATTTCAACTAATTTACACAAAACCTTTTCAAATTATATACATAAACCTTCCTCATGAATCACTCTAAAATCCGTTGCATAGTTTAAAAGACCTAAGCGTACAGACAGCGGGAGCGACTTTGCTTTATACTATGTAAAGATTTACATCCATTAAAAATGAAACTAAAATACAGACAAAAGACAAATTTTCTTTAAATCAGGTAGCCTTGTAAAAGTAGTTTGTTTTAAAGCATTTCTACTATCAATCAAATTATTTTTTACTATTTGGAATTAATAGTTCAAGGATAGATCGAACGAATTGTGCTAAATATATCACGAATGATAATGCTGGCACATTTTTTGCACTATAATATTTGAAGTTCATTTTTTTATGAATTTCACCTTTACGCCCACTCGCAGGTACTAAGAACGACGAATATTAAATATTTTTTTCTGATAATTTGTTATGATTGATGATATGCGTTACAAAGGATGATCATAAAAATTATCATATTTTTACTATTTTCAAAGATACGAAGATAATATTTTACTCTCGCTTTCAGTCGTAGACACACAATGTTAAAAAGGGAACCCTTCAAGCTTTTAAAAATAGGTTTTGGTATAGACAAAGGGCTTTTACTTTTTTGTGAAACGTATATTGTATTATATTATGTTATGAATGTGTGCGCCGCTTCGTATTTTACGAATAGGAAAAATGATTTATTTGTTCGTGTAGAAGTTCATTCAATTTCTTTATTCATTCGTTGGACATCCCACAAACAAGATTGCCTTTGTTGTATCAGGACTGTCAAACAAACCCGCTGAGAAGAGAAAACATGGGACCAATGCAGTGGAAATGCAATTACTTACCCAGAAAGATATAGTTGTAGCTCTAACGTAAGGAAAAATACTTCCAACAAAAATGACAATGTAAACAAATATTTGTAGGCTTTTATTTCCTCACGTTAGGCGCTTAAGAGGAATATAAACGCAAGAAATATTTCGATTCTCATACCCGCAAAATTTTAAATCGAGCGTCTTATTTGCACGAGGCAAGTAATATTTTATTTTGTGCATAATTTTATAAGAACAAAAAAAAGTTAGAACATAGAAAACCTCAAAAATAGCCTTAGCCATAAAGGGGTATTTAAAAAAAAAAGTTTCTTGTATTGCTTCATAGTTAAGTCATGAAAAAAAAAATTTATTAGTGGTTTGTGCTTATATTTTTTGTTACTTAAATAATAATTTTATTGTAATTCCAATACAAAGAAAAGCTAGTAAAAGCTTCAGTGTATCTGAAACATATTTTTTGAAGTTAATACTCTAAGCCGATTCGTCGTAAAGATTAATGTAAATAGTATCTAAATAGGATCTCACGTATTACTTCATCTTTAGGTGAAACGTAAGGTACGTTATAATCTACGTATTCACAGATGGCGCCAATTAAATTATTTTAGGTTTTTAATACTTTTTGCACGTTTTACTTTAAATTATTGAGGTGATTTAATTGTTTGCGCCCGTACATGTTACGAATATAAATAAATACTTTTGTCCATGAACAAACCCAAATCTTTCAAGAAAGGCTGAAAAATACTCTCTTGAAAGAATAAATAAACTCTTGAAAGATTTGGGTTTGTTTATTGACAAAACTATTTATTTATATTTATATTAAATATGCACGGGCGCAAATAATTAATTTAACCAAATATTTTAAAACGTAAGGTCCGAAAAGTATTAAAAACCTAAAATAATTTAATTGGTGCCATCTATGAATGCGTAGATTATAACGTCCGTGACGTTTAAAGATCTTTTCATCAATCAAACTTATAGATCAATTAAAAATTTAGCTCCAAAGTACATTTTCAGCGTCACCAACAGCGTTGAATTAACGTGATTTGTTTTTGGGTTGTTATTCCGTGTTGCGCTACCTCCTTCTTTAGCCAAGAACGGAGCATCTCCAAAAGGATATCAGAACACTTTTCACCCTAATGGTACCGGGGTCGATTTTGATCCCTGGGTAGAAAGGGTTCAAATATAAGTAAAAAAAAAAAAAAAAGTTTTAAAAGACATTTGAGAATAGAGTTGGTAGCGCGGTTGATTCCGATCACTGATTAGGAAGGTTTAAACCTCAGTCTAACCATTTTTATTAAGTTTTAAAAGAGATTTGAAAATAGTGTGATAGTAAAATACCGCGTTTTTTCGGGGTGGTTCTTTTTATGGTTAGATCACGACATTGTAATTAATCTTTGATTAATAGTCAATATATATACTCATACATATAGTTTAAACCTAAAATACATGTTTCCTGAAATTTTTAATGTTTCCGAATGAGATACAAGTTCTGGTAAACACCGATTTGTTAAGCTTCTAAATAAAAATAAATATTATATCTACTTTATAAAACTATCCCTCTTACGACCAAAGCGAGTGCGGGGTGGGGGACAATTGTCAGAGGCGTGCCATTCATAGAGAGTGATTATTTTGCAATTACTAAAACCTAATATTTTTCATTTTTTTTCATAAGAAGCAATTACTTTGTGATTAGACATTATATTAAAAAAAATAAAACAAACACTTTGTATTTAACCACGAATTTATTATTTTACATATCGACCGGTTTCGCTTCGACTAAGCTTATTATTATATCTTGAGGAAGCTTGGTCGAAGCGAAACCGGTCGATATATAAAATAATAATTTCGTGGTTAAATACAAAGTGTTTGTTTTATTTTATATAATCTAATATTTTTCGTCTAAGTCCTTGTATAAAATTATCTCAGATAAACGTAAACTAAGTACTTCTGGGTTAGTAAGACTAAGGAAGCTATTTTGATGTAATTTTTCATCATATTTTTTTACGTAGGTAAGCACATCCGTAAAAAAATTATTCTAAATTTATTTAGTTTTTTTTTCTAATCATTCAGGTACATTCGATTAGATTATTTAAAAATCTAAGATTGCAAGTGAAAAGTTTGTTAGTTAAACGTCGACTTTTTCCAAACCAGTAAAAACTAGGGTAGTTCGCGTTATGAACATACTGGCGGTAGGGTAGATTACCTGTAGAAAATGTCTCGGCACGCCTCTGCTAGGTACATATTCCCCTTTTGTGCTGAACCGCGGATAGCTGAAGCCTCCTGTCAGCGGGGAGGCTGACGCCACAAGAAAGTTTCACAGGAATGCGGGAAAAGTCTATCAAATTATATTTTTATAAAGAGAGAATATATATGTAGGCATCTTTAATTGATCATTTTTAACGATAGCTACTTAATGCCCTGTTTTGTATCTTCAAAAAAAAATACTCAAACTCAATTCGTCCGTGTTTACAACTTACGTTTGAAATGTATGGTATAAGTATTTTTAAATTCATATAAGTAAGGATATATTTAGAAATAGCAATTCTGAGAAATCAGTTTCCTCAAATACTTAAGAACCGACAAACAGCTTTATGAAAAATGTAAAGAAATAGAGAAATAAATCGTTAGAATCTAAGAGATGCCTACTTTTTCAACATATACAAGGAAGATCCTTGTTCTACAAATTTCCTAGAAATTGTTTTATTTTATTTTTACCAATTGATTTTATTTACCTGTACTTACAATAGGTGTTTTTTCACGTTTTTATGTTATTCTCAAAATAAATAAAATCATTACGATGATGAACGTATTTTTATTTTTTACGATTTTAAATGTGCCATAAAACATGATCGTTTTTATTGGTAAATTGGGCTGCGTTGACGTCACATGTGCAATATTGATGACAGCCGTCGATCAGCCATGTCATAATGAAATTGTAGCCAGCTTGAACAGATTAGAATGTGCGGTTTTTAAATCATTAATTTTTAAAGAAATTATTAAAATTCCACATTTTCAGTAAAATGATCAGAATCAAAAAAATTAACTTAACAGTTTGTAAAAATACCCCATTGGATATTAAAGATTGGAAATAGTCATAAAAAGTGCAAATCAAAATCAAATAAAAAAATTCTCATGCATTTTAAATTTTGTAAATGAATAAATTTTATATTGTTATTCCGTACTATGTAAATCGTGTAAATTATATTACAATAAATGTAACACAACATAGACTTTGAAATTTTTTTACTTCAACCTTTTACTTGCTACTTACGTCCCTATCATCCACAACTTTTAGTGTCCGTGCCGCTCGCTGTGAACCCAAGTAGAGATCTTTGGCCCGATTCTTATAGTAAATGCCCGAATTGTGAAATATGTGGCACCTATGTTTTGATGGTCGGCTCTTTATCGGCTATTTTTCTCCTCCACAATACAAGGCGGCGGGAGGGACGATGTCAATTTATTACTATTTTATCTAAGGGTAGCCGATACAGAAGTGCGCAGTATGGGGGAAGAAGTAAGGCAGACGAAAGCTTGAGGAATTCAAAAAAGCATGTTTTTTTAATAGCCATGATTCTACAACCAGGAATTGATTCGGATGAAAGCGATCAGTTTTCAATGATTAACAAAAAATCATGATATTAAAAAAAAACGGTTTAACTTATCCATAAGCAGCACATACGAGTAGAGCCTACTATAATACGAAATAATTATTTGATTCTGTTCAGCAAGAAGGAATTATTATTACAAAAATCGTACTTTCTTACAACTACAGCAGGGGTGCCCGGGTTCACGGGGGAGGTACGTCTAGGTCTCAGCGGTACATGCGTTTGCCTACGTAATACGTGGCGGGCCGGATCGGGAGAGACTGGTTGGGGGAGACCTTTTTTATCTCTCCAGCCGGACTCTCTTGATCCATCGCCTTGTACCGCAGTGGAATGGACGGATTTATACGGCTGTCACTGCTGCACACATTGATCCCCTGATTCCTACATTTTTTCTTCCCGGAACTTCCTATCCTTCCTTTCCTTAAATATACCCCACACAGTATCCCCAAAGATGACACAATAATTTTCCTCAGGGCCTCCAGTGTGGAGCTAATGTAAAAAAGGAACCAATTAAAAAGTGAAATAATAATAACTTCGTAAATTAATTTTCAAAATCATTCGTAATGAGTAATGAGCAGTTTTGGCCCCGAAATAAGGCAATTATACGGACAAATCAGTATGGACTGATAAAAACTGATATAGACATTTTGACATCATGAAAGCCTGAACATAATGCCTAATACGGAATCACATTGCTTACTGACGTCCGCTGTACACAGAATTTGGGTAATGATTATATGAATGTTGTTGATATATTTATCATATCAATCACCAAATACAAAGAGCTTTTATTAGAATTACTAACGGAAAGTAGAACAACAAATCTAATAAAAGAAACTACCTAGCTCTCTGCTTCGAGTTATTTCATTTATTTATTTTACTATTTTCAATCTACTATTTTTCATCTGGCTTTGTGGGGTATTTGGTTTTTGTGAGGTTATGCTCATTTGTTTGTTTAAAAAATATATATAAACCCGTAAAAGCCCAGCTGTGCAAGAAATTCCAAATCAATATTGTTTGTTCATCTTAGTAGGTGATACACCACATAATTTTTTAGACGGGATTTTTTCTCCGTTTTCTTTTAATGTTTTATTTTTTGTTATTGTTTTTTTTTTCACATTAGGTATTATTTTTTTTCATTTCATTATTATCAACCCACGTTTTTTTAACCCTTTCAGAATCGAATTAAAATTGCCAGTGGTAGAACATATATAATGTATTTGATGCTTGATGACAATTAATAGAAATATTTTAACAAAATTGTGTTTTTTTTCTTCATAATTTTGAGCAGTGGTTGCCAAAGTGGTCCGTACGGACCCCCAGGGGTCCCCAGGATCAATCAGGGGTCTGTGGAAAATAAAAATTGATTTGGAGTTCCCTGGATGACGTCAGGGGGTCCGCGGCAAGGTTTTGACAATTTTTTATTCATATGGAAGTTTCGTCGGGGAAGGGGCGTAATGGGATGGGATAGGGCGGGATGTTACGCCCCACCCCATCCTAACCCGTTCCAAATACGCGCCCAGCCTGCCACCACTTACTTCAATGCCATCTATGGGCAGAATAAAGCATTAGTATGATGTGATTCGTTGGTTAATTTGAAGCTGTTTAGTTAGATGTCACTAACAGGTAATTTTTTTTTCAATCATATCAAACTATTAACAAACAGTTTACTAGTATATTATCATAGTTGATGATATTTTTTAAGGTAGGGCACAGGTATTTTTAGGTAGGGCATTGCCCCATAATGCCTCCACCCCCCTTAGCTACGGCTCTGTGTAGTTGTAATAAGGAATCAGATATTATCATAATATAAGGACATAATGTAAGGTATCTCACAAAGACCTTAATGCTAACAATATATATTTTAATTCCTTAGTTTTCAAAACAAAGCACTAAATTATTACTTTCTCGTCAGCCAACATATCATAATAGATTTATTAAGACGTTTTTATGGTCGCTATCTTCGCTAGAATCCCGTGCGCCTAAAAAGCTTTGCTGATCAAAGCTCACTTGGTATTCTCACCTAAGTCTCAAGAATCCACGTGTTTATTTTAACAGACCAGCTAGCTGTTTTCGTCCTAAAATTCTCCAAATAGCCCTTTCATCGCTTAGATCAAACAAATTGACCGCGCTGGGGTATTTTCCCACTATGCATCCAAGGTACGTTTAAGGACGAAGCGTTTTTTAGTTGTAGGTGTTTTAAACCAGGATACATCTTGTTTTTTTATTATTTTTATTGGGTTTGTGTTGTTTCCTGTGTTGTTTTCTTTCGTTGAGATCATTTTGTTTTTAACAGTTTATGTGATTAAAATGTTATGTCGTGTTACAAATTTAGGATATTCTTCCTTTGGACGTAATTTCTATTTGATACCATCGTAAAAAGGAGAACAAGGCTTGAAACCTTTTTGAACCTATAATACTGAACATTGAGAATTCATTAGGAGTAGGTATAGAGGAAAATGGGGATATTTTCAGTCATCTTACCGACGTGCTCTACGAACAGTAAAGCAATCTAGAAATAGCAATGTTTATGTAAACACCAAACAATAATCCCGTCGCTTTGAGCCGGTGGGATTATTGCCCTCGCAATTAGGGAATGTTGTGAAGCGAAAGTTATTTGGAGAGGGGACGATATACAAGGTCCGGAGGTAAAGTGCACAAACTTCGGGAGGTGATTATGCATGATTATTTGAATATCTTTTTTTTAAATATTTTTTTTTTCGAAATTCCAACGTTTTAAGGTAGTTTTCTGGTAAAAAGGGCTGAATTATTTGTTAGGAAAGTGTTCCACGAAAAAAAAAATTGGAAAAAAGTTTTCTATTTTTTACTTCTACTATCACCATCATCTAAAATAAGTACCTACACACCACGAAAAAAAAACATAGATCTTTGTAAAAGGCTTTGAGAACGCCCTCGAGTTGATTTCATAACCAAACTGCGCTATAAAGTTGACAGTTTATAATATAAAGTACCAGGCCGTACAGATCCAGTAACTGGATATTTCAGTGGTTTCGATCTATGTGAAAGCAATTGATTGGCAGTCCGTTGTTATCATCGTTACCATCTCTAATGCAAAGACTCAATGTAGGCATGCTGAGTCTGTTATACAGGTATCTCAATAGAGTCTGCTCGAAGCATTGATCCCCTATGAGCCGATACACGCACACGAAACTCGGGTTCAGTAGAAAGTATTGTATCTTTGACTCGTTTTTATATGGAAAGAGTTACCAAAAAAAAAGTTAAGTTAGCCTCTCAAAAACTAGGTGTACAGGGTTCGAAGATAGTAACTGCTAACCCTGTACAAATCGCAAGTGCGCCCCACGATACAATTTGACAGCCACCTCTGGTCTGGAACCCCAAAATACCTGAAAAAACCCTCGACTCTGTGCAGAAACGGGCGGTCCGTTTGATTGATTCTCCCATCTTAACAGACGGATTGCAATCTTTAGAGCACTGGCGTCAGGTGGGAATGCTGTCCTTGTTCTTCCGGTATTACAATGGAATATGCACCGAGGAAATAGCGTAATTGATCACCTCGGCACCGGTGCATAGTTGGGAAACACGCCAAACACGCGTCCAACATTTGTACACGGTTGACATTAGTCACATGAAAACGGGTCGTTTCTAGGACTCGTTCTTGAGTTCAACAGCTTGAACGATTTGTGTCCCCTTCTTCCTACAATACGGGTCTCTTCACGACCCATTTTCACTCCTTCCTCTCCTCAAAAAGACCCTCCAAACAGCATCTTGACAGATGACACAGGCCTTGAAGGAAATTATTTTACTCCGGTTCTCCTGTGTGGAGTTTCTGCTAAAAAATAAGAAAAAAAATGGCCACCGAAAACAAAATCATGGCTCTCCTCCAATGTTTCATATTTGCATGAACATTTGGTTCAATGCTTGAGAAAAAGGCAATCTTTAAAATTCCTATTTATATTCATGATTTAGTAGATAGATACCTACCCTAAAATGATTCAATATGGTAAAATTATTACTAAACTGATGCCAAGATTAACTGATCTTATTGCGCCGACAGCCCATTTAAGAATATCTTCAAGCTTCAGTCGTTTTTTACCGTCCACCCGATACGATGCATTACTAATTACTATCCCACGGTATGATTTTTTGGGCCATCCCGCCGTTATCAAGGCGCACCCGAACCCCCAGTAATAAGATGTCAGGATGTTATCTCAGAACCATACATCATCACCTTATCAGTATCAGCTGCGCCACCGAACACTTTCCTTGCAGTCATCCCCGATAGGCAGAATGTGAGAAATGACATATTAAAGCTTTTTTAAACTGCCTAATGGCTGTGGGTAATTAGAACACTTAATAGTACCTAACTTAGCTGAAAAAAATATGTACATAAATGGAGGCTTATCGTTGCTCTTGTCAAAGTTGGGTAGGTTATTTATTATGTGAATGCCACACAGAATTTGAACTTCTTGGAGACAATGAGGCAATGGTAGCCTCAAATTAGTTACGTTGAGGACAGAAAATTAAAAAAAAGTTTTTGTGTGCTTTGTATTTTATTCAAGATTATAAATTCATTAGTTTATAAGATAACTAGCTGACCCAACAAACGTTTTTCTGCCGTATAAATTATTTCTAGTGAATATTTTGGTTGTTAAATAAAAAATAACGAATTTATTGTATGTGTGTGGGGATGGGATCTATATGACAGAAAGAGGAATGGAGCGTTGTAGACGATGACCGCCGATAAAAACAAAAAAACACCAAATAAAGTAGGAAAATGATATAAAAGAAAATTAATATGAATTTCGAAGAGCAATTGAGTGTACGATATTTTTTGTCAGTTCGTCTTTAGCCAACACAAATAAGCTCGATGGTTTGCTCACGCGAAAACATGATGCCGAATGAAATATCAAAATGACGCGACGCTTCTCGTGAATGTCTTGCGCATGTGTGGACGAAAGTTCGATGAGGCGGACGTAGCGCCATCTATCATTCAACGGCATAAATAATTTCGTTCTGTTTTAAATGCGAAAGACGATTAAATTTGTTCGTACAAAAATACTAATCGCGATTAAAAAATGGGAGGGTGGGGGTAGGAGGGTTAAAATTTGGGGTTATAGGTATTTTTTGATGCCAAATAAAAAAAATAAAAAAATAAAACAAAAAAACTGCCAAAAAAATTGGGTTTTTTTCTGGTTAGGGACACCCCAATCACCTAGCGGTATGAAAAATACTTTAAAACTATTCTCATACCAAATATATCTACATAAAAAAATTCATAAAAATCGGTCAAGCCGTTTCGGAGGAGTGCGACCACAAACTCCATGACACGAGATTTATATATATATATATATATATATATATATAAAAAAAAAAATATATATATATATATATATATTTTTTTTTTTTTTTAAGTTAATAGCGAAAACAACTGCTCCCAAACGTCTGGAGCCAGTGAGACTATTGCATTCTAATTGGGATATGTTGCGTAACTGGAGGTTGTGTGGTGGGGTGGGAAATGGGGAAGAGGAGAATGGGGAAGTATGTGGCTATTCAGATCAGGTCAGCAAAAGCAGGTAAAGCCATTTCAAACAAAGTTTCCATTCTGAATGGTGATCGTACACCAGGGCGATACTGAGAGTATCTTGCACTCTGGAACGTTCCATAGTGGTAAATACTTTCAGTATCACTCTGGTAAAAGACTACCTTTTAGAATAGAAACGTTGCTGAAATTTCGTTTGCCGTGTTTGGTGACCATTTCTGAATAGCCAAATACTTCCCCCTTCCCCTTGTCCTTACCATCCACACTGCCTTCAGTCTTGCAACATATCCCAACTCCATAGTCTCACTAGATCCAGAAGCTGGGGAGCAGTTGATACTCTTGTGCGGTATTTTCATTAAAAAACATTTTTCCTAATCAATAGTGTTATCCTTTTTCCTTGTTTGTTTTTGAATTTTGACGAATTATGATACCGTGATCTCTGTTCCCAGAGCATAAGAAATATTACAATTTCTTTGGAGGGGTAGGCGGAGGGCATGAAACGCTATACAGCTTTGTCTTAGCACATACTCCTGACTTTATTCACATTTAAAATGCACTCTTTTATTCTAACCCTTAACAAGATTTTAATTCATTTGTCATATCAAGAAGTCCCTAACATCTTCCGATCTTTCGAAGATAGTATGTACTTTCCTGCCACCCAAAGATGTCCGATTCCATTTTAAAATTACGAAAAATCCCCTATTAATTTGTAAAATCATAAAATCAAAAATGTGCTGAAAGCATGTTAAAAAAGCATACGAGCCAGAGCCCTGATTTGTGATAATGATTGATTGAACAAATCCATAAAATGGTCATTTGATTCCCGACAACCAATAATTACAAACGAATTTATCTCTTGTAATTCACCGCACCGTGTCCACTAATTCCCGTTGATCACAATTTAAGCACAATTCTTCCGTAAACCGAGTGTAATTAAATGCTGGTTAAACAGATTTTTTGTCAGCAGATTTCTTCGAAAGGGTTATAATTGAAGCTCTTCCTTCAATTTGGTCACAAGCTTTGTCATGTTACTTTTTGCGTATTCAAATTGGAGCTGTAATCTGCCCAATTATTTAATCAAGATTGAACTGGTAATAAATAATATCGAATCAATATTATTACAGTTGTCAGATTAGTAATATTGTTTCGTATTTCCAAATAAAAAACGTGTTATTGACCTCGTTAATGCCTAATTGAAAAGATATTTTCTTGTTGTTTTTGTTTTTACGAAATTTTGATATCTTAACTACCTGCTACACCTTGTAGAAGGTATAATGATATAAGTACATAATACATTACTTACACACTGATATTTTTTTATGAAATTTTACACAACTGATTAACAATCGTTACCATACAACCATGGTTGTTTATCTGTTGTGTAAAATTTAAAACCCGTTTATTAGTAAGGGGAATAGAAATTATGTGAGGCATAATGTTCTTCCTTTCATCATTCTCATAACTGATGCATGCAACAGGAAAACAAGTAACAACGGACCTCTCAGTGGCAGGATCATATACATTAATGAAACTATAAAATACTTATAGAAGATTATATTTTTAACATTAGCTCCATACAGGAGGCTCCAAGGAAAATAATTCCCCTCAGAGGGTCTTTTGAAGAAAAGATGAAGTTCTGGGATGGAAAAAGGTACGAGGGGTGGTTAAGAATCAAGAGGTCTTGAATATCGAAAAGGTCTGTATTGACAGTTCTATGAAATTGCGCTAGTGGTCAGTGATAGTCAATAAATAGTTAGTGCTATGGTTGTCACATTCGAAAAGACGGTGGAGCCGAGTAGTTTTAACAGGGACACGCAAATTTATAACACTAAACATTTGAGGACAGTCTATGAAGTTATTCAGTAATTCGAAAAGTACCTATGAGAATGTCATTAATATACTTATTACCTATTCCTAATTATTAAGGGTATGCCATACTTTATTATTGAGGAACCAGAAAATTAGTTTTTCTGAATTGATTTTTTAACAACTCGCGGTGTTAATTTTGTGAAAACCCTCACTCTAAAACATTTATTTCCATGTAAAATTTTAAGGCGCGCAAAAATATATTCACAAGAGTCAAAACAATACCAGATTCAAATGCAGTAATAGTGACAATAATATAGTAATTTTTTACAGGAATCCCGAAAGATCTTTGAGCATTGTTGAATGTTAATATTTCTCTGACTAAAACACTAAACTAAACATAAAAGAGAGCAATTTATTTAAATATTGATGTTATTTATAATTATTATATACTGTTATTTACTGCCGTATATTTTGTTGTTTGACTGTTTACTGTATTATGTTTCTTTAAATCCAAATAACTGATAACTAATTTTGTCTTCTTCTTCTTTTAGCACGTCGCTTCCCCATCAGCAACCCCAGCAATGTGAGGACGGGTGCGGCCACCAGCCCCGGGCTAGGCGGCTCTTGGCCCAGCGTCTTTAATTTGGCCACCAAGGCGCGCATCGAAGCCAATGCTACCTGCGGAGAGAACGGCCGCGAGGAGTACTGCAGGGATCAGCCAAGGTGACGATGCTAATAATACTTTTGGTTTTTCAATTCTGTACCATGTAGGTAATATATTATTCCATCCTAATGGGTATCTTCAGTGCTTTGATCAATCGGAATTGGTATTTTACTGTTATCAATATTACCTTCATCAAATAATAAAATTTACTCTTTCTTACAAGTACCTACTCAGTGGCTAACTAAAAAAACAATAATTCTTTGGGTATCTCAGAAAAAATTAATAGATACTTGTTTAGGATTTGGAACACTAATTCTACTAGAGTTAATTGTCACCCTTTGTTTTGAGAAAACGCTTAATTTCAAGCTCACTATTCTCGCACATTCTGGCATTAGCTAACTAAAAAAACAATAATTATTTGGGTAGCTCAGAAAAAATGAATAGATACTTGTTTACGATTTGGAACACTAATTCTACTAGAGTTAATTGTCACCCTTTTTTTTGAGAAAATGCTTAATTTCAAGCTCACTATTCTCGCACATTCTCGATCTTCTTCTGGTGAGCAAGGTGGAATACGATCGATAACAAACATAGACGAATTTGACGATTTCACGTTCATACACGCACTTAAAAGCCAAATGGTTTTAAATAAATTGAAGAAATCACGAAAGGAGTTGACGAAATTCCTCCAAAAGCTCAACCAATTAACTTTTTTATAATATCACAGAACACTTCAATATCGTTAAACTTGTAAACATTACTCATCTCAATTTGGGAGGCGGAAATGGGTACCGCCGCCCCTCTGCCATAGGTCACCCCAAGTGGTTCGCTAGGTTTGGCGATGTAGCAGGGGTGCCCGGGTTCATGGGATGAGGTTTGTCTAGGTCTTGGAGGTGGATTAGCAGGACACACTGAACCCCAGATTCCTACCCACCTCTTAAACCCTTTTCCTTCCCAAAACTCTCCTCTCCTTCCTTTCCCAAAAAAAAATCCTCCACACCGCATCCCCAAAGATGACATAGGCTCAAAGGGAAATTATTTTCCTCGGGGCCTCCTGTGTGGAGCTCATGTAAAAAAAACATTACTACATAGCTCGTAAACATTAGGTAAGTTCCTTCTAGAGATTTTTGGCAGTTTTGTCGGGACCTCTTTTTCCATTCGCTAGATACGCTTTTCTAGACGGTAACACAAATTGTAAGAACGACATCAACCTCTATTTAAAAGCTATGTTTGCATCCAGAAGTCGTGCGGCCCACTGCGCGGTTTGCGACGCGCACAGTCCGGACCCCGCCAAGCGACACCCCGTGCAGAACGCCATAGACGGCAACACCAACCACTGGTGGCAAAGTCCCTCCCTGGCCGAGGGCGAGGACTTCCAGTACATCACCGTGACGCTGGACCTGGGACAGGTGAGTGTCTTTTCCCTTACCGCATTCTGATATTTGCATCGTGTTTAGTGGTCGAGGAAACAATGTAACTTCTTAATTATTGTCATTATCTCACACGCACTTATTATACATCATGAAATGTGTCTTAGTAAATTACAACAATGTCTTAATAATTATATCCAGCACCATCGCCATTATCATTTCCTTTATCATAATTTTTCCCTCTGTCATCAACGCTGTTGTAACTCCGGGTTGTCTCAAAACTTTTAAATAAAAACTCCGGGGTCAACAGAACACTTTTGATTTTTATTGGGTATGGATTATATTGAGCTCGGATGGCTTTATTGTCAGGCGGTAGGAATGATTCTAAGCCTCGACCTTCGGCTTGCAAACGTATTATTTATCTTAGTCTCAATCCCTGCATCAATTTTATTTTTACCAGTGCCACTTACTTTAATTAGTTACTTCAATAATAATACTTGGATGATTTATATAGTGCCGTTTTGTGAAAAATCACTTCAAGTGCGCTGTACAAACTTATAATCCATTTCTAAAATCAAAAAAAACTACAAGCTAGGCAAACAATTAAAAACAACTTAGGGCTAAAAATTGCATACACCGGTTCATTGATCACCGATACGAAAATATATGTACAATATTTTGACTAATGAACGCGATGCTGCCTAAAAATTAATGAAAACAGGACCATACTTACCTGGGAGGTCGCTTCAAATTAACGCTGTATATTGTTCAGAGGACATAATTGTGAACACATATTATTTAACCCTGAAAAATATTTTAATATTAATATGTAATGTATTCTTTGACGAGTGTATTTTGGAAAGTAAAAGCAACATTTAATGGTGGGTGGTGCAGTAGTACCTATGTCACCATCATAATTATCATCACTCTCGTCATCATCAGCAGCATTTTCACTGCCATCAGTAATAACACCTTCATCATTAACATCATCGCCGTCATAATAAATTTTTTTTATCAACATTATCGTCACGTCATCATTTTCATCGATTTCGTTGTTGTCATAATTGTCACCGTTATAATGGACATATATTAATATTTAACTAATTTTAATATTTTTTGTTAAATATCAGCATCATCGTTGTCATAATTGTCATCGTAATAATTGTTATTAATTAACATTGTTTTTGAACATTTGACAAATTTTAATATTGTTTCTAAAATATCAGCATCAGCGTCATCGTTGTTATCAATACCATGATTATCAACGTTATAATATTAGTCTTCATACGTATCATCGTCACTGTCATCAGTCATCACTAACATCTTTAATATTAGCTTAGTTTATGCCATCGCACAGACTGCTGTTTCTCCCAGCTTTCACGGCGGCAACTCGATAGTTGAAAGGGCTTGGACAAATGCTCAGAATACCATTCCAAATGCTATACGAATAATTTCCACACAGAATTCTGCGGGTATCTTCTGAGGGGAGGTGTTCGCACGTAAAGTTAGGTGTAAATTTCAATTCTGATACACATCCGAGTACCATAAATCAGTTTCACGGATATTAAAAAAAAATGTTACCTTAAATTGTGTTGTGCAGAAGAATAATTATTGCTCTAGTGACGTGTGATTCTTGACAAAAGTATACTCCAATTCGTTCTCCGATCCAATTAAATAGAGAGAAATAATAAACTATATAAATACGCATTGTTGATATACATGAATACCTAATTACGTTTTACAAACAATGTTTACCTGTGTCTACCTGTGTTTTGTAAAGATGAGCTTAACTAACGTGAACAAACTTCCACCGTTAACTGCTGTATGGTGCAGAGATAGAATTTAATTTATTTGAATTTCAATCACGAATGCCTATAAATAATACCTTAATGGACATTTACGACAACTGTCAATATTTCTCACATGATTTATGCATTTTGGCGTCCGCGGGCCGCACACTAATCAATTTTATCCCGCTCCATCAAATGAATGATTATGTTCCTTCGCATCTGAATTTAATAAATATAATTACATCGAATGCATAAGGAAATTAATGCTCATTCAGTACTTTCTCGAAAAGGAAAATGTGACACATTGTTATAATTATTTTCAAAAAATTTAAAACATTAGAATAACTTTTTAGAATAAAAATAAACATTAAAAAAATTATTTTTAAACTGTCTTTTTGGTCCAGGGGCAAGGCTCTCGACTATCAATCCGGAGGACGCGATTTCAAATCCCTGTGGGCTAAAATAAATTTTATTTGATAAATTTGTGTTATTTATTAAAAATGTCTAAAATGAAGGATATTTGCGGCACGTTCCCGAGTGGAAGATACTTTAAATATCGCCCTGGTGTAAGACCACCATTCAGAATTGAAAAGTTGCTTGAAATGACTTTAGCCGTGTTTGGTGTCCAGATCTAAATATCCAGGTACTTCCCCAGCTTCCTCTTACCCGCCTCATTCTCCTCCCCACTACGTTCAGCCTCACTTGGGGATGCCAAGTTGTCACTGGCTCCAGACGTTGAAAAAAGGGGCCACCAGGATTCGAACTCATAATTTCCAAATGGCAAGCTAACTTTCCATTTTTCTCATGAATTTCATTTGTGCAATGTAGATTTACCGTTTTTCCGGGTTTACTAGGTGTTTCCGGTATATACATTTAAACATTATATTTTTATCTACCTGGTTAATACACTAACTAACTAACCATCACGCCGTTTCCCCGCAGAGGTAGGCAGAGAGGACGGACCGCCAAACAATTCGGTCTTGGCACATACTCTTTGCCTCACTCACATTCATACATCGTCTCATACATACTCTTCTATTATTCTGACTTTTGACATGACTTGACTCTATTATCTGATTCACTTGATCGTGCCATGTCTTCCATTCATATTTGCGTCATAAATTCTTCTCACACTATTTTCTTCTTTCATTCGCTCTACATGCCCAAACCATCTGAGGGTCCATTTTTTAATCTTACTCATTATGATTACATCAGCCTTATATTCTTTGCGGATATCCACATTTCTCACTCGATCAAACATGGTTTTACCACACATTCGCCTCAAGGATATCATTACAACAGAATTCAGTTTGTTTTCATCCTCCCTCTGCCAGTTCCATGCCTCAATGCCATACATCAGGGTAGGTACCAGTACTCCATTGTGGACTGCTAACTTCGCTTCTTTTGACAGTTTTTTATTAGCGCCAACGCCATCCAGTCCTACATTAATGGAGGTACCTGCATTTACCCTTCTTTCGTATAAATGATTTGTAAAGCGCCCTTGAGGTGATTTTCTCACGAAAATGGCGCTATAAAAATCATCCAATAATAATAATTATTATTATTTCAATATCTCTTTCAGCCTTCTCATCTCTCGTAATAATACATATTAATACAGATCTCCGTAAAATCGAGAGATAGATATTTTTATTTATTTTTTATTAATAAAATTCCTTTATTATTTATTTACATTTTTAAATTAAACCCCGTTAAACTGATTGATATCAGTTTGTCAACGAGTTCTTTTGACAATTACTTTTTTTTAAATTGAGACAGGTCTTCGACCAAGTCGAAGAGACAGGTACATAAAATATACAGGTACATGAAAATAAAAATTGTTAATAAAATTTATAAGAAATACAGAACAGAGAAAATTAAAGAAATAAAAGAAAAGACAAGAGAAAATAATAATGGAAAAAAAAAACATTAAAACGAAAAGCGGAAATAACAGAAATTAGTACAAAAAGTTCTTTCACTTAACTCAATTCACGGCTTTTTTATTGCGTTGGGTAACATGTTGTAAATTATTGGAACAAGGTATTCTAGAGTTCTTTGACCACTAGTTTATTATATTCAGATTGAGATGTATGCTGACTCGCAATTTTAAGCCACAATATAGCACGAACAGATAATACATTTACAGAGTTGTATAGTAATGATTTTGGTATATCATGTCTTTGTTCGTATTCAGTTTTTTTTAATAATAATTTTACCAAAGAATATTGTACGTTTTGCACTGAAAGAATATTTGTTTTTGTTGAATGTCCCCATGTGGTTATTCCATATCTTATTAGGGATTCCGCCAATGACAGATATACTAATCTAAGAGTATTTAGTGGAACAAAAAACTTCAGTCTATAAAGTTTGCTCACTATAGCTCTAAGCCGTGTGCAAACTTTTTGTATGTGTATATCCCATTTAAAATTACAATCAATTGTTAAGCGTAGATATACGTATTTAGAGACTAGTTCAATATTTTTACATGAGCATGGTTGTATCACAGAATTATTTTATTAATTGAGGAGTTATTGTTCAAATAAATGAGTATTTACCTAATGCCATGTAACCGATCGATTTTTAAATAATGGAATATTATCAGTTTCTTGAATACTCAAGTTACCCCGTTCCCATGACAGGATTCAATAAATAAGAAAAGTCCCCATGCTGCTTACAGTAGGTAGTGGTTCTGTACTAATTTCTGGTGGTTAACCGTTACAAACTAATAAATACGTCAGTAATCAAGACATTCATCCCGCCTTCTGCGTCCTGCCCCCTAATCGATCTTCAAATTCAATCACCACTGGAACAAACTGGATTTATTGTTCTGTGTTACGCCTAATGGTATGAACGTCCTGGTCTAACGCAGGGGTCCACAACATTTCTATATGGGCTAGGAGCACTGACCTCACACAAAGGGCTCAAATAAAATTTCAATTGCAAAGTTATGATCAATTATTGCCAGTAGAATATGTAAGTCGGCAATAAAATTTGCTTGAATTCTTACAGATTCTGAGTAACTAAAAGCGAAACTTATCCCCAATCTACGATCACTAGAAAACATTATTTAAAATTACGATTGAAGGTGTTGTGATTTTTCTAAAGTGAGTTTGTGCAGTATATCCACATAAAAAGATTAGAAAATAAGATAAACTTGTATTATGATTTTACCACTCTTTTGGCACCGCGCTATTCAAATTCCACGCCAACGAGTGCGAAATTAATATCGTGCATTTCAAAATCAGCGACTGTGGGACTTTCTGTTCTAAGAACTAGTTCATAAAAAAACATATTCGTGGCGCTTCAGCGGTGAACCATGCAAGTGAGCAAATCCTAGAAATCTGTTAGCTACAAGGGAGGGATGCGACTATGAGATTTGTAAGGATAGTATTTTGCAAAAATCTTTTTTTTTAACCATTGAAGAAAATATTAACGACTCTCAATCGAACATTTGAAACAGAAAAATCAGAAAAAGTCACATATCGTAACACGAGAAAGATGGTGGACTGTAAATCTATATTTTGTTAAACAAAACAATTGACTGCGTTTTGAAACTTCAATCACAGGATTTGGCGATGGAAGGAAAAAGTCACTACCTTTTGATGGGTTCATCCGCTGTTTCTGGTTGATGATAATGCTGGCTGCACTCCACAATCACAGCACTACTATAGGTCACAATTACCGAGACTTTGGGGTTATATTGATGAGTGTTTTGTGATTAATTAGCGAGATTTCGAAAGCAAGATGTGAATGATGTCACTGCGATTTTTCAATTTATTAATGTAGGTAGTCTTAGAGTTTTGTGCGATATTGTTTGTGGTCCATGTAGGTATGTAACATCTTCTCCTTTTGTAGTAACTAAGTAGGGTCTTTCAAGGAAAGGAGGAAGACAAAGGGATAATGAATGCAAGAAGGACTTGCCAACATGGGTTTAGTTTTTAAACTGTTTCAGAACTAAACACGGTCGTATCTTGGAATTGAACCCAGCCTTGCCGGGACGCGTATTTACAAAACCTATACCGATTCAGTCGCGGTAGCGACAATTTACATTTTAAATATACCTCTATATTGGTTATTTTTTATCACATTGCAAAAACGAAAACCTTTCTAAAATTTAGATAAAATAATCTTTCTGATGTGGATATTCGAAATTCATAATTTTATTTCTAAATATTTAAATTTTAATATTATTCCCGTATATTGTAAATACACCTCTATATTGATAATTTTTTATCACTTTGAAAAACAAAAATTGTTCTAAAATCTAGATAAAATAATCTTTCCAATGTGTATATTAGAAATTAATAATTTTATTTCTAAATATTTAAATTTTAATATTGAAAATGTAAAGCGACTGAAACGGTATAGGTTTTGGAAATACGCTGCCGGGACTCTGCTCTAATAGACGCACGCCGATGGGTCTCCGGAGAACATGCAAGCTTTCTAATGTTATCCTTGATAGAATTATTTGTCGTACCATTTTTCACTTATGCTTTGAAAATGTATAAAGAACAAAATCAGAATTGCTTTCGCTGATAAAACTATAGATTCCATTGTTGATTTTTTGAATGGAGCCTCTTTGACGTTTAAAAAAATAATTACTGTTTTCTGAACAGGAAAGTTTTCGTATCAGTTTCTTGCATGAATTGTAATCTTATATATAAAAATGAATCTCTAAATGTGTTGCTAAGCGCAAATCTCGAGAGCAGCTGAACCGATTTAGCTAATTCTTTTTTAGAATATTCGTTGAAATACGAGGATGGTTCTTACGGAGAGAAAAATTAAGAAAATTGGATAATTCCAGAAAACCTAACGACTATCGCACGTTTGACAGTTCGCGTGTTTGAGAATGACATTTTGCAAAACAATGATTATTAAATCAGGATAATATTTTTGAAAATCCTTAAGTTGATAAATTTATTTAAAGTAGGTACTCCCTTAATAGTTTGAATCGAATCAAGAATTTTAGATATTTTAAATAGGTACCTATGTTAGGTACCAAATTCAATATACATGAAAAATGGAAATTTGAATAAAAATTGTAAAAGGTGGCACGCGGGCTGCTTAAAAACTGAATGCACTGGGATTGAATATACCTATGGAACGCGGGAGGAGAGTTGGCGGGACGAGGGAGCGGGAAAGGGAAGAAGAAAGGCGGGGAAGGTAGAAGGGGAACGCGGGAGGGGAAGGGGACGTGTGAGGGGGGAGGGGGGTTCGCGGGACAGGGGAGTGGAGTGGGGAGAGGGAAGGTGAAGGTGACGGATTGGGAACGCGAGTGGGGAAGAGGACGCAGGAGAAGAAGGGGAGGCGGAAGAGGAACGGGACGAATGGGAAAGGACACTCATGGAGAAACAATTTCTTTATTAAATGGCATAGCCACGCATGCCGGGACCAGCTAGTGTTTTAATAAAATTTAAACAACTTTTTATAACATACGAAATTATGTTCATCACCCACGCGTTATTGAATTGCCAAATTGTATCTTGCTGCTGGGTCGCTATTCTCTGTTGCCATAATGACATAATTCCTTTAGAAGAATTTTCTTTTTCATAGAATTATTGAAAATACCTGCTTTGGATTTATTGATGAATGAATTTTTGTCTCCTTTTTTAATTGTTGACTTAATTGATTGAAATAATTACCACCGATTGAAATAATTACTTGAATTGAACCCAATGAGACAGGTCAAAAACCGACACAATTTGAAGGCGTTTTCATTTCTAAAATATCGGGATTTTTTCACGATAGGTGTAAATTTACATGAATTTTTTTTCGGGTCTCCATAAAAAAGTTATATACTAATATGTATTATGGAGAAGATTATAAATTTAACTTTTAACTTATCAACACTATAATTTGAAATGAGGTGGTCTAAAATATATGTATGTTTTAATTTATTCCACGCCACTGAGGGTAATAGAAGTATCTTGAAAACTATGCTGCCCTAAATTTAAAACACACCAAGAAGTTGAACTGATTTTTAAAAATGTGAATACCGTCATCCCCATAATGGCATTCCCAATTAGCGTATGTTGTGAGAAGGTATTGGAGGGGAAAGATATTGGGAAAAGGAAGGTGGGAAAGTACCTGACTATTCAGATCTGGTCACCAAACGCGACTAAAGACTTTTCAAGCAACGTTTCAATTCACAATGGTGGTCTTGCGCAAGAGCGATATTAAAAGAATCTTACTCTGGATTGAAGTAAAGGACCTAAAAAATCAAAGCTTCTTCTCCTGTGAACAGTTTGGCGTCCTTTGCTGTTTTTTAATCCTGCAGTGAATCAGCCGCATCCACCATACCTCAATTTATTTCCTTTCCCTAAAATTAATTATTAAATAAATCCAGATTCGTTGGAAAAAAACTGCTACCAAGTTGTTAGCCCACCTTTACACAAACAATAAAATGCATTCACAAAATACATGTTAGGGAACGTACCCATACTACGTGACCAACTTTTTGCACTTTTTAACCCCCCCCCCCCCCCCACCGTGACCAAAAACCTAAGCAACCCGCCGCTCATTTGTACCAAGCGTGGTATTTTGAAGATCCCCCCCCCCCCAGAACGTGTCACGTAGCATGGGTACGTTCCCTTAAGTACAACACAACAAAACAAGCTAGCCGCGGTAATTGGTGCCCACAAGCTGCGGGTTCGGGACCTCTGGCTTTATGTCTAATGGTATAAATACCTCATGGTCGGTAATGGTTTCTCTGTAGAATTAGAATCTAGTCATTGTAAGTCCCACAAAGAACAAGTCCATGACTAAAACCCCCCAATTACTGGCCAAAGGATTCCGTTTAGTGCCGACGAGCCCGCATTAGGTATTAGACACATTATAATACACATTGATATAATCTACATGTGAGAGGCCTCTGAACTATTGGATGCAACTCCTGTGGAAATATAGGAAGGATTGGTAAACGGGTTTTAAACAGTCGTGGTATTATGATGTTCGTGTTTATCTTTTTTAAGTTTATTTTATTTATAACCGCCACTGTTATATATATGTATATTGTCTTGATAAGTCCAAAGTGCTGGTGTTTGATAGAGAGAGCACGAAAATCGTGTGCAATATAGTTGTGAATGATGAATACATGGAGCAGGTGGTTGGGTTTGTGCATTTGGGAATTATTTTTACGAGAGACGGGAAGGCTGATAGAGATATTAAAAGAAGTGTAAATGTGGAGCTGGAGGACCAAACGCCGTTGGCGCTAGCAAAGAATAAAGAAGCGAAGCTGTCCTACCTTGTGTGTGCTGGTTCCTATCTTGATTTATGGCAGTGAGGCATTAAAATGGCAGAGGAATGATGAAAGTAGACTGAATGCTGTGAAAATGAGATCCGTGAGGTGTATTTGTGGTAAAACCATAAATGTCCACAACATGACTTAGATGTGCGGTATTTGGTTAATACCTTCCCACCATAGACATCCAAATTCAATAGACCAGTAGATACAGATAAGGGGTAAAACCAAACTATGGGGGGCGAAGAGGGGAAAGATACTGTGATTCGTTAAAAAATCAATCTGACAGTATGTAGGCATCTCGCATTATAATATCACCATTTAGTTCTTAAAATCAATATCTGCTTTGAATGAATAGACCTTTTTACATGGGAGCGCGAATTGCTTGCCACGTTAATAACATATTTGCGAAGGACAAATGCTTGCCCCGAAAAGGTTCGCTAATATTCACATAGCAATATTTTGTTGCCGTGTTTAGTTAAGACACTTTTACAAATGTTTCATAATTTACTTACTCCTGTAACCTGCGACGAGCTCACTAGAGAAACGCCCACATTCACTATGTTCTAGGTAGGTCTATAGCACAAGCTCTCATATTTTGCCGTATTATTTCGTAAAATGTATGATGTTACCTCTGCGCTGGTCAGGACAAGAATGATGACATCACATTTTTTTGATTCAAGCGAGGCTCTCGTAAAGCCCAGCTAGGTCCAAGGAAGAGCTCCAGCTGGCTTCATGGGGAGGGGGAAATTATACGTTTGTATCACTTAGGGCATGTCCAGATATATTCACAAGTCCGTGCTCCCCACTAACAAAATTATTGTTATCTTAAATTATTACTGGGCCACCAAGGGGTTAATCTTTTTACGTACAAAATGTTACAGTTGTTTTCGTACTTTTCATTTATCTGCGGTGACATTTTACCTTCCTTTGCTGAAAGGAGACGATATGACTTTTATATGGATTAAAACACCTTTGTAACTTTCTTCCATTCGTGTATTGATGATCGAACCTTTCACCTTATGACGGGCATCTTCAGACCAGTTTGTGGGCTGAAGATGTCCGCCATAAGGTGAAACCGGCCCAGGTAGGGCATACCGGTAAGGTGAGTCCAGATTCAGAATCGAAATGTTGATTGAACTTTAAAATTGATGATCAGTTCGATACAGCCAGATACTTCTACTTCCCATCTCCTTCCCATCCCCACCATCTCACAACATATAGGGGATGATATAGGCTCACTAGCTCAAAACTACTGGAAGCAGACTGTTCACGCTTTTATTGTTGCATGTTACTTTTGGCAACTACCTAGTGTGTGCTCTTCAGATCAAAAGCTCAGTTTAAGTAAAACCGCCGTTTGGGACAGAAGTCCAAATAAACCGCAACTATTCGCAAGTTTAAAAAGTACCGCCGCGCCGCCTCATCTCACTCGTCATTATTCTGCGCTCAAACGCTTATTCCCGTTCACTATTCCTTTCCCAAAAATCTCTCCAACTAACATATACCTTCCCGGTGAACACCAATAAAGTGAGAAGCAGTTTTGGTAAGTGAGATTTAAACAAATTTGAACGGCGTACAGTCCACGCATGATCCCTCGAGCCGGAGCATCTGATCCCTCGAGCCGGAGCATTTAACCCCGCCGCAAAACAGACTCTTGTGGTAGGTACTCATCAGATTAAATTCATCAGAAGTGAAGAAAAAATGGACAAACCGGGCATACGGACATGTCTACACAACACAAATCAATTTTTTTTTTATCTCTTTAATGGTATTTCTGTTATTGTCCATTGCTGCTAAAGAGTTTTCGTTCTTCCAGTAATTTCTGTTTGCGGCTAGGGTCTGCCATGTTCAATGTTCACCATCTGCATCATAATATGAACTATCTCTGCTGTGGTCTTACCGAAGTCCTTTTACTCATGGTCTCCAGTCTCAAGGATGGTAATATCGTGGTCTACCCATTCCCGTTTAAGTTGCGCCGTTCAAATAGAAATGTCTGCGATGTGAGAATGTTCTTAAAGCCAGTTATGTGTTCTGTGGTTTAGTTGATTCACTTATATTATCTTTCTCTCCACGGCGAGTTAGCAATGTTCATTTAGTCGACAGCACTTTAATTAAATTCTCACAGTTCCTTCGCCGTACGTCAAGATTATTATTATTTTTCTCCTACACCAAAACATCAATCAATAATTATTAATAACAATATATAAATAGTTAGGTTGGTACAACCATTTATTTATTTAGTACGTATAACAGTTGTAGGTGTACAATAATATATTACAGAGATACTGCGTGGTAGGTCATTTTAGGGAAAGAAAGGAGAGGATGTTCTGGAAGGGAAAAAGGTATGAAGGGTCGGTAGGAATCTGAAGGTCAGTGTGTCTAGGAGTGACGAACGTATGAGGGGACAAAAGGTCTCCCTCAACCAGTGCTCCTCAACTCACGTTGTAGGATGGAGGAAACACAGAGGCCGACAGATCGTTCCACAGCCGAGATGTTGAAATCAAGTACTAGTCGTAGAAACAATCCGTTCTCATGTGACAAAGTCAACCGTCCACAAATGTTGGGCACGCATTTAGCGTTTTTCCCAACAATGCAACGGTGCAGAAGGGATCAATGACGCTAGTTCTTGACCATCTTCCATTGAAATACCGGTAGAAAAAGAACATCTTACCACTACTTGTGATTTACAATTTGGTAGGCGGGAATGGGAACCGCCGCCCCGGAAAGAAGACCCCTGCCATAGATCGCCCAAGTGGTTTGCTGGGTTCACGGGGTGAGGTTTTTCTAGGCATCTATAGCTTCCCCAAAGATGTCGTAGGCCCTGAGGAAATATCGAGGAGCTAATGTAAAAAAAAGATACACCGACAGATTTAGTGGGCGTATCTGTGTGTCCTAAATTGCTTCTGAAATTTGGCGACATTAGTACTTTCAAATCGTTATAAATAACACTTCGACCACTAAATTCGTCGGAAAGATTTTTAAAATATAGAAAATCCTCACAGGAATTTCGCTAAAAAAAATAAACTTTCCCGTCTTATTTATTTAGTCTCCACAGAAACAAGCTACCAAGTTCTACATTAATTCGTCAGTTGATAAATGAAGTAAATACATTTATGTAGAATCTTAAACACTATGGAAGAAAAAAGAGTAAATAGGTAAAGATATTCAGTTGGTAATACAAACAATTCAACATTAATGATAAAACAAATCTATATCTAACTGTCACGTCCTTAGGTTGTACTTGACAGTAGAATATGTGGTATTTTATGTTATTTGATGGATGGTTTTTTAAATGTATTATATGTACTAATACACGCTATAGGTATTAGGTAAAACCGGCACAACACATACGAGTAATATAGCCCTTGTAATACTAAAGTTCACAATACACCGCCTTTCAGGGTGGTAACGAGAAGCTTCTGGCGATGATTATACAACGATATTTTATTTTTAAAAATCAGTAATAGTTTCCAAAAAAAAAAAACTTTTTCAAAGATGTAGAAAACTTGTATTGGGTTTGGTTTTACCCGCGTATTCGCTTAGGTTAAAAAGTGCGTAGCTAATCAGTCGTCAGAATATAAAAAGACTTCTCATTTTGCCATCCAGTAGCGGTATATATGCTATGTTAATAAGGCATACGGCTGATGGTTACGTTAAACAAACCCTTTATAGGTATGCAAATACAAAACATATTATCTAAAAATATATATTTTGGCCTTGATGACAAAAAATCTTATTTATAAAATACAATGATATTTAATTGACATTTACACAGAGTAGACACATTAAATCGCAATACTTGGAGGATGCTTGTTTGATGGTGACCAGTGGAATATAATTATTTTGTATGAAGTGTAATGTAAACATATAGATTTAATATACTTACTCGTATAAATAAGTTAAAAACTGTAAAAATTATAATAGAAAGCCAAAAGAGAAAATAGAACAAGTCATGCATGAAAATTCGATACCAATCTGTTTTTTTTATAAAGATACTTGCATACATACATGTAAATATATATCACATACATCTTCACACATGTAAACAATGTATGCGCCTCTACTGAATACAAAAAAAATTGCAGTTCACACGCGGTGAAAGTTTACAGAAGTAAAACTTTCAGAAAACTGAAGTAGACAAGAGTGGGGAGGCTCTCATTCTCTCGCGGGCTAAGTCCTACAGACGTATGTGTTTGTCTCGTTTTATTTCTTTTTTTGTTTCTTTCGTTTCATCGAGTTTCAAATCACAACGGCGCTAAAGAAGTTTTCATTTAAAAAAACAGGCTGCTAACAATATCACATTCACTCATCAAAAAGTCCCTAAGCGCCTTTCTGAAACGGTGTTATTTGGCTATTGACATTATTTCAATTGTTAAATTATTCAAGATTTTAGGATCAAGAAAGGTGACTGTGCCATTGGGGTTTTCGTTGTTGAAATAATATAATTGGATCGGTTAGAATATCTTGTTTTGTAATTTGGTTCAAAAATATATTTTTTCATAAATTTGAATTTAAAATCATTAAAACATTTTCCTTTGAATCATTATAAAATATTTTCGTTTGATTTTCAGAATATAATAAAAACCCTCTTGAATTTCACGGTGCTACCCTGAAATAGTGTGTACGTGAATGCCAATAATACAATACGAAGGAAGTTTTTCATTTGAGCTTGCCATGATGCGGTTTTGCAAAGCTGGTATTGAAATTTTCCGTACACGAGGAAGTTTTTTCATTTCCATGCACTTCTTCCATGAATTATAGAATTCAACTGCCGTCAAACTTGTAATACTAGGTACTGCTCGTCGCAGAGTTTAAATGTTGAACTGAAACTTTCCGATATGAATTTCTCTGATTTTTACGCTTACATAATTTTACACGCTGTATAAAATAAGTTATTAGATCGTTCTTTTGTTTCGTTTGTATAAATGGATTTCAAAGTTCCGGTAGGGATAAAATTGGACGTACTTTTATCGTAAAAAGTGATTATTTTTCAATATTTCTGTCAGACTTTCACCCTTCAAGAATGAAGTTATGCAACTGAAAACGGTTTTTGATATTCTGAGTAAATTTTATATTGTAAGTCAGTTGGATATTAATGTATCTCGTCTCTCTCACATTTTTTTAATAATGGTCAGTGTTAAAGAAAACGTAACATTATCACACATTTTAAATAATGAACTAAATGATGTATCAAGATGGCTAAAAAAATAAATAAGCTTAAATTAAATACAAAAAAAAAACAAAATGTATGGTGATTGGATACAAGAAGACATCCAGTGAAAGCAAAATTAAAATTGATGGTGAAATTATTGAAAATGTTACTGAAATGAAATACTTAGGAGTTATATTAGATTCCAAACTAAACTTCAATAGACATGCTGAATACACCCAAAAGAAAATTGGCAAAAAGATATCTTTTTTTGGAAGAATTTGGCCAAAAATTTCTAGAAAAACTGCAATCACCATATACAATTCAATTATTGCTCCACGCTTCAACTACTGCTCAAGTATACTTTTCCTATGTAACGAAAGAGAACAAAATAAGTTACAAATTCTCCAAAACAGGGCAATGAGAATAATTCTTCGACGAAACAGATTTTCAAAAATTATTAAAATGTTAAAGGAACTATATTGGTTGACCGTGAAACAGATGCTGACCTTGAACACGATGGTATTTATCCACAAAATATTGAACAACACGTTACCAAAATACTTCTCAAATAAAATTTTATACAATAAAGACATTCACATATATAACACAAGGACGTGCAAGGAAATTAGGCTACAAAAAAGGACAAAGCGAATACGCAGAACAGTCTACTGTACAAGGGAATGAAGTTGTATAACACACTACCAGAAACTTTAAAGTCCACACCAATTGGAAAGTTCAAGATGTATTGTAGGAGCTACATAAAACTTAAAAAAATATAGTGAATATGAAATATTATTATCAATTAGAAATTTGAAAACTTAAATGTACAAATTACTAAAATAAAAATTATTATTATCAATCCGCTAAATTAAATCTCTATTTTAACAAAGTAAAACAAACAAATTAATGTAATACAATAAAAAATTACACGAAATTCCAATTTTGTAATAATTTTTTTTTTATATTAGCTCCACACAGGTAGCCCTGAGGAAAAAAAATATCCTCAGGGCCTATGTCATCTTTGGAGATACTGTGTGAGGGGTCTTTATTGGGAAAGAAAGTAGCAAAAGTTCTGGGAAGTAAAAGGATAAGAGCGGTGGGTAGGAATCTGGGGATCAATCTGTCCAAGAGTTACGAACGTTTTAATCCATCCCCCCTACTGCGGTGCAAGGCGATGGGTCGAAAAATTCCGGCTGGGGAGGTCAAAAGGTCTCCCTCAACCAGTCTCTCCCAAGCCGTCCCGCCACACATTAGGTAGGCATCCACTGCCAAGATTTAGGACAAACCACACCCCATGAACCTGCTAAGTCAACAAACGGAGCGAACCACTTAGGGCAACCTACAGCAGGGGTGTTGGTTATGCAACAAATGGTTCCTGGCGAGGGGTCCCAACTGTTTTTTTTACTGCTTTTTTTTCAAATGTTTATCGTTCATCCTTCAAGGGTATTCTAGGATTTTAGGCCATCGATTCAAATTACGGAGAGAGGGAAAGTGAATTTATATATTACATTTTTGAATGCATCCAACATTATTATGCGATTTAATTTTTTTTTGTAAACCAAAATAATAATAGTGTTATTAAGTCCTGCAAGTATTTCAGTTTATTTTCATTTGGACCACAGTTTGCAAATTGCCCTGAACGCCTCCACAACAGCTGTCACAATAATAAAAAACTAAAATATTTACAAAATTTAATAATAACATTATTAAATCTGATCTACATTAAATTTTAAATAAATGAGTTCTTCGAATTAAACACAAAACAATTAAAAATAATGTAAGTCTATCGGTTTTCTTCCTAAAGTTGCCAAGATATTTCGAAATGTAATAAAATATTCACATAAACATGACCATTTTCAAATCAAAGACATTTCAGAAGAATAAATTTTATATATAAAAATCTCGTTTCACGGTGTTTGTGGTCGCACTCGTTCGAAAAGGCTAGACCGATTTTTATAAATTTTGTAGGTATGAGAATAGGTTTTAAAGTATATTTCATACCGCTAGAGGGTGTCCCTATCCAGAAAAAAAATCAATTTAATTTTTTGGCATCAAAAAATACCTATAACCCCAAATTTTAATCCCCCCACCCCCACCCTCCCATTTTTTATTAGCGATTTTAGTATTTTTGTATGAACAAATTTAACCGTCTATCGTATTTCAAACATAACGAAATTATTTATGTTGTTGAATGATAGATGGCGCTACGTCCGCCTCATCGAACTTTCATCCACACATGCGCAAGACATTCACGGGAAGCGTCGTGTCATTTTGATATTTCATTCGGCATCATGTTCTCGCGTGGGCACACCATCGAGCTTATTTGTTTTAACAACCAAAATATTCACTAGAAATAATTTATATGGCAGAACAATGTTGGGGGGGTCAGCTAGTAATAAATAAAAATAAACATTTTTGTGACATACCTAACTTCTGCGGAACAAGTCCCGCGTATCCTAGCGAATTCCACAGAGATTATCGCCAAGTGAGCGAATTTTACGTAAATGCATAAACAATAGCACCCCCCGGTCCAAGTGGTCGATACGTACAGCGAACAAGTTGTGTTTGTAGCATCATATTAATGCGGCTTTTGTGGTCACCATATCCATTGTTTGCGAGGAATTTCGCTAAAACGCAATGGCTTTATTGTTTCATTCAATATCACAACGCCCAACACCCACAAGCTTTGTTCATTTCAAGGTAAATAGCAATAAAAGCTACATAAATAAAGGCGAACGTTAAAAGCACATAAAACACACATTGAAATTATTTGCATTTTTTGGTACTTGGCCGTTTTTTCTCTTGACGATATAGCCCTGGCAAACTAAAGCATGTAGATAAATTTTAAAATTTTCACGAGCAGTTTTTCTAACTACCCGTGAATGGTGTTGAAACCGCACTTTGTAAACGAATTTACTAAGATATATTATAATATTATTTTCACAAAGCATTATTATGATATTGATTAGTAGTAATATAATTAATTCTGTGCCTAAAGAAACCAATCGCAGACATTTTTGGAGGTTAGGACTTGAAAGAGGCGAGTACTCCCCAGATATTGCAGCGCTTCCCGGATGTTCACGGAGGGGCGAGTTCCTGGCTTTGCAGCCCTTATTAGATCCAGGGTGGCAGGAATTAGGGAAAGGATAACCAGCTCTGGAAACATCCTCGTCATGGAAGCCCGCCTCAGTCCATCATCCAGTATTGATGCACACTGGAGAAAAATACTGGCTCCTTACGTGCTCACAGAATCCTGAAAGCTTAATATTATTATTTCTTTTGTTTTTCCTTTTACTACTATTAGCTTATTATCTTTTTTTGTTTCGTGTACATTCATATCCACCTTCTTTTTCTTTTTTTCCTTTCAAATACTTTGTACATGTACGTGTATATTATACCCTTATGGAATGTGTGGGATTGCACTCTCCTCCCCACATACTGGAATAAACACTTATTTATTTATTTTATTTTAAACATTTCTTTTTTAGAAAAAACGTAGAAAGGACTCTGATATAATATATGCATTTTGCAAAATTATCAACAGTATTACTGACACCTGCTTTATTACAACTCATCCAGTTCAACGTCCCTTCCCGTAGATTCCGAAATAATTAATTGCTGTTCCTCAATCAACATTCTACTAATTATGGATATCATTCTCCTTTATCCAGAATATCAAGACTAACTTGTCAACGCAAATCAAAGCATTGAATTTTTTAGTGTAAGCCTAAATGACTTTCGGCAGTCGATACGCAATATGAATTTTTAAAGTCTTTTAACCCCTCCGAATTTTCGAGAATATTAGCTTTTGGTGTCTTAAACGAAATGACATTTTACGAAAACTTTTAGTTATAACCGCTTCACAATTAAAGCTCTATAAATTAAACATTTCTGAACGTAGCCGAATAGTTAAAACTGTTTTAGAAATGTTACAAAATAGGCTTTCAAATTATTATATTACAAATAAATATTAGCATTTGTAAATATTAAAATTTAGAACGCAAACATTAAAAATAAAACGGTACTAAAATCACAGATTATGCAAACAACAATACTTATTCTATTGTATACATGTGTAATAAACACTTTCGTCACCTCACTTTTTTATCATTTCATATAAAAATATTTAATCAAAATTTAAAATGTGGAGCGCGGTGGAGCTGCCGGTAGCAAATTTGCGTGGGTAAATATTTTTGTCAACTACACGATTGACAGCTGATTCCTGTTATGTATTTCCATAGACAACTTGATAGAAATGTGCAGCTTGATCTACTATCGACCTTTGACTTTTTGTTTTAGGGATGTAACTAAAACAATAACGGAGTTATAACGATTTCTACGGAAACACACGCGCTGACGTATAAACACGCTTATTGTACTTGACTGCTGTCCTATTTTTAACGCTTATATCTGCTTACGTTGCGGAGGGGAATTCATATTCAAGCTACTTCTAGTTATCTTCTATATGTACTTTTATATTGTATGTATTTTAACAATGCTCTTCATCTATATGTACTCTTCTTTCATTGTCATCTCTCTTTTTTTATTCGTGTTATTGTTGTATTGATAATGGAATATTTGTCCGTAAATAAATAAATAAATAAATTTTGTTCAATTCTATCACTCAACAGCTACTTATTACAAACATTTTAACATTTAAAACGGAATTACAGGACATTTGAATTAGTCATTGCGTTTTAACAACATTGCTTATCTAAAGTTGATAATATCGATGGAGGACACATTTTTTCCTCACGTTTTCTGGAAACATAGAATTTTTACAAGCTTTGTACCGTTAAATTAAATAGTACAATAATACACTTATTTTTTTATTATTTTGTTTTTTGTTGCTTTTTTTACTTTTTCGAGTACCAATATTGGCTTTTCTTCTGTCTTTAAATTTGTTTGTGTGTTCCGGTTCCGTAGTGGATACGTTAGGTTAAGACAAGATATCCTGTTCGAGTGGATACGTTAGGTTAAGACAAGATATCCTGTTCGAGTGTTCGAGTGTCAGTTGCGACCCTTACCTTTTTTTTTATTTTTCTGTGAATTGTTCTTCTTCACATTTTCATTTATATTTATTAGTATCTATTATCTTCTTCTAAGTGATTTTACCTATATTAAATAAATGAAGACAATATAAGCGAAACTCAATCGAAAATCTGGAAACAGAAAAATCAGAAAAACATATTGACACCTCTGGGACTCGAACCCAGGACCTCTTGCTTATTTATTACCTCTCATTTATTTAAATATTACAATTTGAGGTTTTACTCATAAAGTTAAAAATAAAAAATAAAAAATAAAAAATTACCTATATTAGTTTAAAGGGTATAACTTTCAATAATCATTACAACAAGAGTTATTCTAATAAAAAAAATATAATAGTGTTGTAATTATTTACACAATTTACATTATATTAGTTTAATTCCAATCCCTGCCATTTTTCAATTATTTTATAATATTTGGACAAGCTTTGTTTAAAGTATTTGGGGTAAAGTGGTAAACGTTTTGTCCCTAACTCCTAAGTAAACAAAAAGAGCTTCCCTGATCCCTAATAGATAGCTTTCAAATACAATTCAATAGATATCGAAATATAGTGAGTCGTGTCTTTGTTTTTTTTTCACCCTTCGATGACTCCCTTCACACTTGACTCAGCCCTCGGAAGTAACTCCCCAAGTTTCACTCGTGGCACGGATTCCCTACAATCTTGGCACGTGTTAAAACAACTACACACGTTGTATGTTCGCTGTCCCGTTTCCTTCATCATACCTGAAAGGGGATGTTCTTGCAAGAAAGTTTATCTTAGATCTATAATTAGTACCTGCCTGGCTAAGTCTGGGCTCGTTTCTACGTCTCTGCTTTGTGAACTATGGACATACCTAAGAATGTTTTCGATGGCTGAATGCGGTGACGTAGAAGCGAATGCTGTCACCCTGTCGACAAGCCCTATAACAGACGACCATACGGAGATCTTAACCCATATTCATATTCTGTCGGAAGGAAGAATATTTCCGCTTTGACAATGACATATTTCTGAACGTATCCGAAAACTAAAAACTGTTTTTGAATGAAGATGAAATATGCTTTAACATTTTAGTATCATCATTACATAGTATAAAATGAAGTCGCTCAAAATGTATGTACGCGTTAATCTTTTAAACTACGCAACGGATTTTCATACGGTTTTCACAAATAGATAGAGTGATTGAAGAGGAATGTTTATATGTATAATACATGTAAATTATATTAGAGAAAAGCCGAGAAATTCAAAGAAAACATATTTTTGTGCGATTTAAAACGGCTGGCGGGCCGTACTATATATACGTATATATATAGTACGGCCCGCCGGCCGTATATACGTCAATTTTGAAATTTGTTCTACGGAATAAATTGGAAAATAGATGTCCCAGAGTAAGTAGGTATTTGATTTTCCCTTTTCAAATATCCAGTGTTGCATTGCAAGCATTGTATAATTATTGGCGAGTTAATTAGTTTATATGTATAACTAGCTGACCCGACGAACTTCGTACCGCCTCAGAATCAAAAGCTGTTGAATTAAATTCAGTTTTTTTATTAAGTTAAAAATTACGCAATGAAGCAATTATCAATGCGCAACTGTTCGTGTTTTGTTTTTGTCAGTATCAGAGATGGTGTTGTGTACGGATTTATATTTTTGTGATTTTCTTACTTTTACAATTACTTACGGGAATTCGGGAGGCGGATACGGGTGCCGCCGCCCCGGGAACCATTTATTGAATAACCAACACCCCTGCCATAGATGACCCCAAATGGTTCGCTACGTTTAGTGATTTAGCAGGAATGCCCGGGTTCATGCGGTGACTTATATCCGGGTCTTGGCAGTTGATGCGCCTGCCCACCTGCTGCGTGGCGGGCCGGATCGAGAGAGACTGGTTGAGGGAGGCCTTTTGACCTTTCCAGCCGGACTCTCTTGACCCATTGCCTTGCACCACAGTTGGAGGGATGGATTCATACGTCTGTCACTCCCGGACACACTGACCCCCAGATTCCTACCCACCCCTCATACCTTTTTCCTTCCCAGAACTTTCTATCCTCCCCATTCCTTAAAAAGATCCTCCACACAGCATCCCCTAAGATGACATAGGTCCTGAGAGAAATTATTTTCCTCAGGGCCTCCTGTGTGGAGCTTATGTAAAAAATGCGTTTCATTTCAGAGATTTATTATAATTATTGTATTTTTCCTTTGGAGGTGTGCAGACATACGTTCACCATTTGTCTCATTTTCGACTATTGACATTGAGTGTATAAGAAAGAAGGGCAGCATTATATGATTAAAAACAAATGCATAACAATCAACGCATTGACATTTGACTGCATGTTTGGAATGCATGCACAGTTCAATATTATACCCCTCACAATATTGCTGCAGTTCTTTCAAAATAGGAGAATTCGTTCCATACAAAATGTATGGGAAAAATAATTTTCTTTATAACTATTTATGTCGTTAACTTTTGTGATGTTTTAATAGTTATTATCCTATCCGGGGCGGAGACAAATCCAACAAATCAAAGATCATCAAAATCAGCCCAGCCGTTCTCGAGTTATAAATAGTGTAACTAACCCGACTTTGTTTTATATATTAAGATTATATATTAAGATACATGCTTATTATAGTAGAAAAAAGCCGATAAATTCAAATATTCAATTCAGGCAGCGGACAGCGGGCAGCTGGCAAGCGGGTGGTGTGGATTTTATAAAGATTGGGTAATGGCGTTGTGTTTCGTTAGCCACAGCAACGTGTAATAAGCAATATTTTTTTTTCTTCTTCAAATACAGCAAACTTATTTTGTGGCACCATTTTAATTCAAAATTAAAAGAATACTTAGTTTTAACCATGTTTATTGTTTAAAAAACCCACATATTTAAATTATGAAATTAATCCATATAACGCCCCATGACCCCCTTCCTTTGTTCATTGCCGCCTGTCCACTGACACCTTTAAATCTATGTTTTTTGTTGTAATTAGCTTTGAGCAAACTTTGATGAAGTATGCATTGCTTACGAAACTTGCTGATTTTTTAAACAATAAACGTCGTTAAAATTAATTAGTCTATTAATTTTGAATATATATATTTTTTAAATAAATTTTTTGATTGCAAATATAAAAAGTTTTGAAAATGACCCACCTTTAGTGTCCGACCGAAACTAGTTTTTAAGGCCGAAACCCAAACCGAAACCGAAATTTCCATATAAGGTCATGTTTTCGTGGAAAAAAAATAGTCAATCTTAATCAATCGGCCTTTATTTGTAAATCATATATTAATCATTCAGTCTCTGATATTTGAACTAAAAATAAACGTAACATAATTATCACTCCTTATTTCAAATAAATTATTTATGCTTTTTGAAATCGTTATCGTAAATCGCTTGGTAAATAATACTAAAACAAGAAATAGTAAGTATTACCTATTTGAACATTATTAACAAATAACATAAAATAAAAGGTAGAAAACAAAATGACTATTTTTAAGCCTAATTTGTTTCGGCACACTAAACAAAAAAATACTCCTTCAACTTAAGAACAAAATAATTTGTTATAAAATTAAAACAAACACTTTTATTTAACCACATAACCAAATAATTCCTTCTAAACTTTGGTCATACTGTATGGCAATCTTTTTAATAAACCACAATATAATTCAAATTAAAAAGTTCCTACTTATCTAAAACAACAAAATATTTTTAATGAACATAATACACTTTTTAATGAACTACAATAATACAATTAAAATTTAAAAAGTACCTACCTACCTACAATAACAAAATATTTTTAATACAAAAATGTATGAAAAAAATAAGCGTTTTCTCTCTAACTAAATGAAGAGCTTTCATCTTAAGAACAAAATAATTTCTTTTAAACTTTGGTCATATTGAGCACAGAACATGTCCGATCGCAGAACGTAACCTCCCGAATTCAGTTTCGGTTTCGGCCGTAGTTTCGGCTAGATGGCGGCCGAAACCGAAACTAAGCCGAAACTCGTTTTTTGGCCGAAACTAGGCCGAAACCGAAACCGAAAGTTCGGTCGGACACTACCCACCTTACGTTTTTTCTAACTTATATTACTGATAGCGAAAAATTACGCTCACATATTTTACTAGTCAAATGTTAAAAAGTCAAATAAACGTTATCAATACCTCACTTTTTGTCATTTTATGAAAAAAATAAATAGTAAATTATTCACAAATAAAAAAAAATCATAAATTATATAAAATTGCGGTCGGAAACTTTGGTTTCATAAATGTGTACATTTTAATTATTTTGTACTTATAAATCGTTGTGTTTTCTCTTTCTAACACCGTTTAGATCGTATTTCGCTCTATGATAGCAAGGGAGACACTGCGATTTCTATGAGACCTATTTTTATTTATTTTTTTTTATTTGAAATATACAAACATATAACAGATTTACATAAGGAAAATATATGGTTCTTAAAATAATAACAAATAAAGTAATTTCTTGTTAATGAGTGTACCCAATCTAAGAGAGAAAAACATTTCTCGTGTTTAAATTGGGGAGTCGTGTCATTACAGAAAAAGATAAAGAAATAAGATATACTTTTTTTTGAATTAAGAAACAAATAAACTTAAGAATGATAACAAAATATTGATAATGAAATATACTAACGTAGCAGTTACTAAATTAGATATACGTATAGTATAAATATTTTGAAGTAATAAATATACATAGATGTAGTAAAAAAAAATATATATATTATTGCATTTCTCTTAACGGGTAGGTGTTAGATGGTAAGTACAAATACATAGTTGATTCTAACAATTGGATTAGGTGATAATATTGCAGGAGTAGGAACATAATGTTATTTTACGACAATAATCGCTTCATTTCAGTTCAAATGCTGATGAAATATTTTAAGAGGATATGTTTTTATTATTTATTTATAAAAAACATGTTACATATATTAGACATTTAAGTAGATTAGATTTTTAAATCACCATACTAGGCGGCTGCCTGTTTCATGGTGATAAATTAAACATAGTTACTTTGAGTGAAGTCTAGTGGTCAACACATGGTAAAATTGGAAAAGTTATAATAAAAAAAGAAAAGAAAAAAATAAGTGCGTAAGGATAAGATTGTGAAAATAAACATAACAATATCAAAAATTTTGTATTTATTTGTATGTGTGTGTTTTTATATGTGTGCTTACGTACGTGCACGTATATACAGGTGCACACATCCATATACACATAAACACACACACACACATATGCACCTACGTACATGAATACAAACATACATATATACAGGCATAAATGCAATACCAACACGTACATATATATATACATACATACATACTTGCACGCAAACACACATATATTCTTCTTCCTCACACATGTAAACAATATATACACATATACATACATCTACATACACGTACATATACACATATATACGTACACATCCCTATATGTCTTCTTCCTCACACATGTAAACAATATATTTAGGTACACAGAATAAAAAACCTTAACTCTGCCAAATAATATCAGTTATCTTCTATTTTGTTTATTAAATAACCAACCAAGCTGTGTGTATAGATACCTGATAAAAATAGAAAAACCACCCTCTCACAACAACATTGTGTAGCTATTGAATATTTATAATTATGTCCATCGAATATACAAGTTATCAAATTTGATGGCAGAAACTAGCTTTCAGCAAATAGTGACAAAAACAAGATCATCTAAAGGATGCTGGATACTTCAGCATAATATATACACATACATATATATGCCTGTGTTATAAAGCTATAATATACGCATGCTGTGTTTGCACGTCTCGTTTTTAAATAAAATAAAAAAGAATAAAGAGAATAAATAATAAAATTATATCACTATCTGAGTATGTGAAACAAGTTGTAAACACTGTCATAGTTACTCATCAGAAGGTCAGCAAGCGCCTTTCTGAAAGTGAGATATTTGACTTTAGACTTTATTTCAATTGATAAGTTATTAAAAAATTTAGGTGCAAGAAAGTTAAAATGGGACTGTGCCATTGAAGTTTTTGTTGTTGGAATAACATAATTGGATTGGTTGGAATATCTTGTGTTATATTTTGAATCTGTAATATATTTTTTTGTAAATTTGGATTTAAAATAAGAGGTAATATTTTTTTCATATATGGATTTTCTATTAAGAACTTTGAAGTCTTTAAATAGGTCTTTCGTGGGGTGTATATAATGTACTTTGTAAATAGTCCGTATTATCAATTTTTGGGCTTTTATTAATGGATCTGATGTGAAATCAATAAGAGTACATTAATTTATAATTTATTTTTTTGTTAATTAATGATGGAGTTAAATGATTAATTTTGAAATAAAGTACATAATACCTGTATGAGTTGTTCCCAAAAGCGAACATATTAGCCTGAGAAGATAAGCGCAAAATTCACATACGGATATGCTCGGCGTATACGAGTACATATAGGGTAAAGGGGGGCAAAGTGGAAGGGGCGGGCAAAGTGGAAAGTTCACATAAAACAAAAAATAGCGACCTCCCCCCCCGTTGCGCTCACTTACCGCAAGTCGCATGTCGCCTTTATGCCCCTGATGAAATTTAGCACGGCTGCGGCGACCTAGCGCGGTGCACGTGTAAGTTGAGTGATTTGTGCAGATTCCTTACGGAAACATTCAAACTTCAAAGATTGATTTTTCATTGAAAGGTGAGGATTTAGTTACATGCTATTTATTATTGCATTGCATATAAGTATTGTCCAACGTTATTTTAATACGTCTGTGATATTTTTTTACGACTTTTCGATAAATATTTTTTTTGTTCCTTTCACACCATTTGCGCAAAGTGGAAAGTTGTATGTGAGGGCAGACCTCTCCAAAAAACCTTTCCACTTTGCCCGCGCTCGTGAGTTGTCCAGTTTTACTCTAATATAACAAAAACCAATTGGAAGAAAAATTAGCCAAAAAATGAAAATTATCAAGGAAAGAGAGCAGAGAGTAAAAAATACAAAAGAAAATAAAAATTGAGAAAATGGAACAGAAAAAGAAAATTTCAAAAAAACAAAAAATCTGCAAAAAAAGATGAGAAACCATTTTCTCGAAGAGAAACAAAGTTACAGAGAAAATTAATTTTCAACCTCAGCCTGGCACATCAAAACAACAACATTTTACAGTTTGCATGTTTTGCAAAGAAATTTACATTGATCCTCCAACTGAAGAATGGATTCAATGTAATGTCTGTCAAAAATGGGCACACGAACTGTGTGTCGATATTGACAATGGTGGAAAATTTACCTGCTTTAATTGCCAATTCCATTAGAGGAATCATGCTATCGTATTCTGTATTTTATTGTTCTACATTATATGTTTCCACTTTACCCTTTCCACGTTTCCACTTTGCCCGCATAGCAGGGCAAAGTGGAAAAAAGTTAAGTTTTCAAAACTGGGTCTCCATTACCAAAACTGTTCTTTTTTAGTATTATTTTTTTTTTGAATTAACAAAAATATGTAAGTTTCTTGTTTTAATAAACTTTTAAAAACTAAAAAAAATTACATTTTCTTGATTAATCTGTATACTGAAGTTAAGTTTTCCACTTTGCCCCCCCCTTCCCCTATATTACGTCCGTTGTATCTGTCCGTCGCGCGTCGGTCGCAGGAATACACAGAGAGATCCGCCGAGCATATTCGTGTGTGAATTTTGCGCGAGTTTGTTTAGTGTGATTAAAATGTTTTTATTATTTACCGAAGAATACTAATGGCCGGTTTCACCAAAGCAAAACAAGCGAACTTAATTTTATCTAAATGCGCCCGCTGACGAGAGACTTTGGTTGCGGACTTAAAAATCCAATACGGTATATGGAGGTGCGCACACGAGAGACTTTTTAGGAGATTTTTTGAATTTGTATGAATTTTGGAATAGTATTTCATTTGTCCCCGCGAATAAAGTCTAGTCTTCGGGCGCTCTAATCTAATCATCTATGGTAAAGTTATGTCACTATTCAAAGTGTGCATCTGCATTTTGATGAAGTAAAATGTGCTTTGTCATCAAATAATATGCGATAAAAAGTTCAGAATTTGTTCAAAACATACTTGTTCAACCTTTTCTAATATTTATTAAGCAGTGGCGTGAAATACGCCATTGCTGTTTTCAGGCGGCAATAACAGAAAGCAAGTCGTAATAATAACAATAAATCGTAAAACCTGATTTTTTTTTTAAATTTCTTTTATGTACTCAATAATATTTTTATTTAATCTATAAAACAGTTTATTACAAACAAGTTCTGCTATGTAATTATTATTACGCGTGACAGCTGTTTCGCTCTCTGGAGACAATGAATAGATTGGGGAAACTTTAAAAGGATAATAACCATAAATATTTTCAGTCATATTAAAAAGATAATTAAAATAAAAGCAATAATTTTTTTCATCATGAGTATCTATTTATCTAAAAAAATATATAAATAAATCGTCTGTGAGTGGTATGACCACAGTTTGATAATGCCTTCAGAGGGTGAATTAGCTGTCACACGTGATAATTACTACATAGCAGAACTTGTTTAAAATAAACTATTTTTATAGATTAAATAATATTATTGAATACATAACATAAATCAAAATTAAAATGGAATTCTGCAAACTAAACTTGATAACAATAAATAAACTGAAAAAAATCTTTTAACCAGAGAAAAATTTTGGGTTTTCAAATACATCGTGTCATATCATCGCTTCAAATAATATATTCAGCGATACGCTCCAGGTCACATAAAAAAGACACAATCTTTTATAAAAGCAACCACCCAACAGTAAAAATAAAAAGAGCAAGTGACTTAAAGTGATCTTAAAAACTAGTTTCATTTTCCCCCCGCTTCATTTGCATCCATCGCCCAACTAAATCCTCGTGTAAATATTGATCTGGTATTCAAGGTTCGGCAGACGACGTTGGGCTTGAATGTTCTGTTTGATTTGTGCCCCAGTCTCCTCAAGTGCCTTGAGCCCATAGCCTTGTATCCTGAGCCCGCCCTAGAAGAATATGCTACCCTGTTCACCTCTTTATCCTGCCTTTCCACCGCCCCATATTATTTGTTTTTGTGACGAACAGGGAAAGACTCTTTAATTATTTTGTTATGCCTTCCCTCTGAGAGACCTTGGGTTTCAAGTATTTGAAATATTCTAATGTACCTAGACAGGAATTTAAATTTTTGGCGTTACTTTTTGCCAGCTGAATCTTTTCGTAGGAATTCAATCTTTGGATCCCCTTTCAAGGCTTGTAAATAAGTAAAGGCTCTCAGGGTATGGGTTTATTTATTAATATTAAGTTAGCTCACATCGTCGAGTGTGCTAATAATCTAAGAAAGATTTATATTAATAAAAAATAACATTATTTGGCATCCATACATAATGCATCGTTAAATATTTTTTAAATTTAAGTGATGACAATTCAAAAACTAAATGTCCATATTTGTGATAGACAAGTTTTCTTAATTTTCCTTTAAAATGAGTCATATTTTTAATCTTAGAACTTCGGGATTTTGTTTTAAAGTTGAACGGCCTGGTACATAAGAGAATTCTGGGTGCTTTATTTATTCCTTGTTGGCAATCTAATTCCCTTTGAATTTTTCGTCCCGTGCCCGTGCATCTCGCAATTTATTTTTCTTTTCAGTTCCTTAGACAACATCGTTACGTTTTATTTGACGTTAATTCACACAGGAGGCTCTAAGGCGACTAATTTCCCTCATAGCCCGTGTCATCTTTGAGAATGCTGTGTGGGAGGTCTTTTTATGGAAAGGAAGGAAAGGAAATTCAGGAAAAGAAAAAAATATTAGGGTTAGAGCGTGTCCATGAGCGACGTACGTATGTCTTTTAGATGCTCGTATGTAGGTAAATGTTGCGCCAATTATTATTCGCATTGCTATTTTTTTAACTTTTTGAATTTTTTGTTTGCTTATCTTTTTTGTGTGGTCGGTATCTACTAATTTCGTGTATCTAATTAACGCTTTAATAACAATGAATTTATAACAATAATATTGTAGCTCTAACATTTCGCAATAGTTTTTTCCATGATTCCGTTCGTTTAACCGAACATAACAAAACTTAAATTTTATCACTTTTACAAATATCATCGCTTATTTTCCTATCAGTAACCTAGATCCATAATTATTCACCCAATTTTTCAATATTTATAAATTCTTATTAAAAAAAATCACTGTTTTGGTTTCATAAAATGCAGGCATTTCACGACAACTCTCTCACACCTGGTCATAAATAAAATGCACAAGGACTGTAAAAAGTAATTTGAAATCATTTCTCAAGCTACGTAAAAAAGTCATTATTATTTCTGTTATTTTTGGTGCCTTCAACGAATGTTTGCACATTAGCTACAAGCATTAGTTTTACACTGCCGAGCCAATTATATCCAGCGCCTGTGACATCTGAAAAATCACTTCAATTGTAAAAAACCCACGCACCCGAGGTAGGATGGAGTAGGTAGGTACCATCTCTCATCATAAAGCGGGCTGTACACGAGCACCTTCCTCAGCCGAACGAGGATGTTTTGTGCGGGTTGATTGATTGATTGAGCCTTTCAGCAATCGCGTTGCGGGTTGTGGGGAGCAGCGGATGGATTTGCCTGCGCGGGTCACGGGTTGATTCGCGTCGAATGTAAAAAGTTTCCAGGGCTCTTTCGCCTTTGATGGATTGGATCGACGGCGGTTGTTTGCGGCGATCTATTATTTTTACGATTGTAGAAAAACCTGCGATAGTTGCTCGAAAAATAATTGAATAAAACGGACTAAAATATTATGCCACCATCACCGTCAGAGGCGGCATTTCATACATGCACATAAGCACTGCCTATCACATAAACATATAAATAATGTCATAGAATAAATTATAACTAATGTTTTATATAAAATTATTGCAAGAAATCAATCTACACTTTCAAAAATACGTGCGATATTCCAGATACGAATCGCAACGCTGCACGTACCTTTAGGACCGCCCTGGTAAAATGTGTCAAAAGCAGGAACTAAATATGCAAAATGACGCAAATGACATATTCGAATGTTGACTGGATTCTATGTTGATGTCAGCGCTATATTCTATCTAGGGAAGAAGACTCGTTAGTGTTAGTGTCAAAAAGGTCGTGTTTTTCGTTCAAATTACAAATGTGGCATCAGTGTCATCTTTAGATACCTCTCTTAATTTGTACAACTTTACTTACTAAACAAAAAATTACTTTCTTTCCTTGTGTGGTAGAAAAAATATTTATTTTTGTATATATCCAGTATTTGGCTTGTAATATCAATAAATGAAGCGGTTATACGGATATTTTTTGGTGATCCAAACCAAGAACGGCTAAAGCCTGCTGCTTACCACGTCGGTAGTAGTAAGATGGTAAATTTAAATCAATTAATTCGCTGTTTTGTTCTACTGTTCATCCCATTGACGTAATATTTGGTCGAAGGCCCATCCTCATTAAAAACTCTGTGCACGCCACTGATCACCATCGATCATTTCCCATAAAAATGTAGATACATAACTATCTAAGATCTTAATCGGGATATATATATATATATATTGGGTTCATGGGATGAGGTTTTTCTAGTTCTTGGTGGCGGATACGTTTGCCAAACCACTGCGTGGCGGGCTAGATCGGAGGAGACTGATTGAGGGAGGTCTTTTGACCTCTCCAGCCGGATTCTCCTGACCCTTCGCCTTGCACCGCAGTGTGAGCCACACTGATCCCCAGATTCCTACCCACCCCTCATACCTTTTTCCTTCCCATATCTTCTTCTCCTTCCTTTCCCTTAAAAAATCCTCCACACAGCATCCTCAAAGATGACATAGGAACCTAGGGAAATTGTTTTCCTCGGTGCCTCCTGTGTGGAGCTAATGTAAAAAAACATAAAAATTCGAATAAGATCAGCTAATTCTGGTATTCGTCCATCCTGTCCTATCTGTGCTTTTTCTTCATTGTACCAAAAATGTTTGGTATCAAACACTAGGACAAAAAATGCATTCGTCCTTTTATATTTTTCAGAAGCTCTCTTCCTTATATTTGATATATTTGAAGTTGCTAAATACGGGGAAATTATCTCATATGCAGATGACACAGTGCTTCTTCCAAAAGCAAACACATGGTTAGAACTGAATAAAAAGGCTAACATAGACATAAATGAATTAAAAACATGGTTTTACAATAACCTACTAACATTAAACTCTAAAAAAAAACACATTACATACCATTTTTCATTAAAAAACCAAACACGCCGTATGAAATAAACATAAGGATCCATTCTGCACCACACACTCAACAACACCACTGTAACTTACTGTGTACTAGTATTGAAATGAAAACTTCAACCAAATATCTAGGAATCACTATTGACCAATGTCTAAAATGGATACCGCATATAACCATTCTTAAAAACAGAGTACGAAAATTAGAGAACTACTGAGAATGACGTACTTCGCATTCTGTCAATCCATAATCCAATATGGTATAATAGGATGGGGTGGCGCCTATAAAACTCACACACAATCTCTTTGCATTGCGCAAAAACTAATAATTAAAATAATATTAAAAAAACCTTTTCTATATCCATCTGAACTCATATTCAAAGAATTTAAAGTCAGAAAATTAAATACTCTCTTCCTGTATCATTCAACCTTACAAGTTTACAAAGAGGATATCCTAAACAAATCCATACCCTTCAAAAACACAGTAAATCTCAGGCAAAAATACATGTTACCAATTCCCATTTGTAAAAAAACTTTGGGTCAAAAAAACTATAAATACTTAGGAACAAATTTCTTTAATAAATTACCAGAAAATATAAGATCTCTTAAGGACAGTTTCAAAAATTTCAAAACACAATTAAAAAAATATACTGAAAACCTTAACTAAAAAAAAAAAATAATAATTAAAAAAATATATACATATACACACATATGTTTCTCTTATTCTTAATATAAACTAAATTTAAAAAAAAATATATATCAAAATAACGTAACAAATAATACTTCCTCCCGTACACACAAGCATTTGCTTATTATGGGAGAACATTTAAAAAAAATATGTATATTTGTATTTAAAATATTGTATTAAGTTTTTTCTTTTTTATATACTTTCATTATATTTATGTATCTATTGTATGTACTGTACCAAAAAAAAAAATAAAAATAAAAATTTCCTTCTTATCGTAACGTCTTGTTCCCCACGACTTATTCAAGATACCGCACGACAGAACAGAAGATGCTCTAGCACAGCATTATGATAAGTGGAATATTGTTATTTAATGAGATTTCTAAAAATAGTAGATTTATTTAATTGTTCTGGAACATTACAACTGTTTGGTATATCCACCTTTGAAACATTTGCAATCCAAGATATATATTTAAGCTTTTATTTTCTCTCATTTTACGGCCACATTTGTGTCATGCATGCATGTCAAACTTGTCATTACGTCGGTGTTCACCTAGACGACCACTAGACCAGGTCACCTGTTCTAATTAACAAGTAATGCCTCCCAACGCACACCAACTAGACAACCCAACGCCAACGTGGCGGACACAATTTGCACCTGAGACTGCTCACCTACGATCGTGTGTACACCAGTTTATATTTAGCTCACCAGACGACCTTTGCTATAGCAGACAGCAGAGAACAGACTGCAGACTGCGAGGGCGGAGTGGTGTCGTGAATGCTCCGGTACAATAATAAACATACGATATTACGCCCGACACCGTCCATATAGCACTAGAGTCACATGGCACTTGACAGCTAAGTCATATTATTATTGTATTATGTGTCTACGGTGAACCAGACGCTAAACAAATATTGTGGTGATTGGGTAAGCTTTATCTAAATATTAGGTTACAGATGATATTTATCGTGGATAGACGACCTTCGAAACTGAGAGGCATAACTTAATTTGTGGCATGATATGGTCGTGGCTTAAATGACTTGTCAGAAGGTTGTGAAAATGTGGAATCAGCGCAAAAATTCTAAAGATGTGGAGAGTAAAATAATTATTTTTCTTTAAATTAAGGAAGAGCCTGCACGCAAGCAGGTACATTTATGGCAGCTTTGCAAGACGACCCTTGTTTACGAAATCTATGTCATCTATGAATGAATATAATGGCTAGATACTTAGAAAATTGTTTTTCATTTTGTCGAATATTGTTTCTACTTTTCTGAAAAGTTGTCGAATCGATCCTCATCCTACCTAACTAGTAACTAACTAACTAACCATCACGCAGCTTCTCCGCAGGGGTAGGCAGAGACGACGGACCATCAAACAACTCTGTCTTGGCACAAAAAAAAACGCTTGCCTTGTTTACATTCATACATCGTCTCATACATGCTCTTCAATTATTCGGACTCTTGACATGGCCCGACTCAAGTATCTGATTCACTTGGTCGTGCCATGTCTTTCTTGGGCGTTCTCGACTTCTTCTACCAATTACATTTGCATCATATATTCTCCTTACACTCCTTTCCTCGTTCATTCACTCTACATGCCCAAGCGTCTGAGCGTCCCTTTCTTCATTCATCAGCCTTGCATTCTTTGCGGATCTCCACATTTCTCACACGATCGTACATGGTTTTATCACACAATCGCCTCAGGGATCTCATTTCTACAGCATTCAGTCTACTTTCATCCTTCCTCTGCCAGTTCCATGCCTCACTGCCATACATCAGGGTAAGTACCAGTACTCCATTATGGACGACTAGCTTCGCTTCTTTGGACAGTTTTTTGTTAGCGCCAACGGCGTTCAGCCCTCCATTAATGAAGTTACCTGCATTTACGCTTCTTTCAATATCTCTATCAGCCTTCCAATCTCTCGTAAACATACTTCCCAAATACTGGTAATTTGATTATTCTGATTTGACGGCTCGTGCGTTAGAGAATGGCGGGAAAACAGAGTACTATCAAACACGGCTGACATCTGACAGGATTGACTAGACCCGGAATCCACAAACAAATTTACAGGCAGAGGAAACGCAAGATGATCGAGTTGAATCAGAACTTCGCCACACTCAAGTCAAATATTTCATTTCTAGACCTATTTCCATATCTAGGCATATCCAAAATATAATGTCTTAATTGAGACATTCGGAAATGCGAGTCAATTAAACGGTTAATCGAGACGATCCACCCATCGTATAAACTGCTAGTCAATGGTTCTACCCCGTCTAGCACGTAGCACCTATCTACCCTAAGCCTCGCGATATCACGTGCCCGCGGGTAGGCGCGACCTCTTTGGGCTAAGGTCAACTCCGTATTATGACTTATGACCTATGAACTGGCACGAGTGTGCCCGCGACTTCGCGTGGTACCTTCTTTTGATACTCGATGTTATGTAAACTTGATACATTTGGGAAGGTAATAATTGTTCTGGAAACCACGTGAAACCAAATGCACAGGTATTTTAACATTTTCTATTTTAAGTGAGCTTCTCACAAACAGGATAGAACCTTAAAACTCTAAGCATCGCTCAGTTTGCCAGGATTTGTAGAAATAATGGAGAACAATATATTTTGTTAGTTGTCGTTCCCACTTCGTTGTTTCATTCGCAATGATGCATCGTCTCGTAGGTAGGTACCTACATGAATAATATTGTAAAATCAATTGGCTAATTTGCTATTGTATCACGTGTTCTTGGACGTTACTATTAGTTACGTTAGTTTCTACTTTAACAATATCTTAATTCGTTACAGTTTAATATTGGTTATAATAACAAACAGCTTGCAGGACCTTCATAGACTTACATCATTAAAAATTAGAAGAGACTCCGCAGATATAATATATCTTCATAAAATTATCAATAGTTTTATTGATTTGTTCGCCCCTTTTGGCTGAGATTAATTTTAGAGTCCCCTCCGTTAGAACTATAGAAAAATCACCATTTCATCTTCAAAAATGTTCTACTAATCTCAGACAAAATGCTTTTATATTCAGAACATGCATTGTATTTGATAAGAATTTTAATAATACAGACTTATTCTCATGTAATATAAGTACCTTAAAAAAGTATGTCTTAGCAAACATTAAATAATTTTTTGACCGCATTGCAAGTTACCATGTTATTGCTGTGAATCCTTTCCAGTTGCATAATTGTTATTCGACTTACTATTGTATTCACTCTTGAGTTGTAGGTATGTACAATGTACATAGTATTATTATTGCTGTTGTGGAGTGAGAATAGATTTCTGACTCTGACTACTTCATGTTTGAAAATTTGTAAGCAGATTATTACTGTATATTGTGTTCTTATATATTTTTTTGAATAATTTTCAGGGTTATATTTTTGTTAAGTTCTTACGGGTACAGGACCCTTACATTTTTGTTTTACTTTTTAATTATGTGAAAATCTGTCATTGGATATTATGTATATTATTAATGTTATTATTATAAGTGTAAAATATCTGTTGATTTTCCATAATAAATAAAATAAAAAATAAAAACAACAATTTTGAGAATCCACCATTCATAATCTAAACTCTCTTTGAAATGTTTGTTGTGATTAACTTTTGGGTTATTATGCCGTTTTGCACTTCCTCTTTCTTTAGACAACGTTTCGGACAGCGTTACAGTGTTATCAACTACCATAATACGAGCCACCGACCACCGTACCACGGCCATGTGCCTAGCATGGTGGTCGAAAAATCCACAAATTATGTAACCATCAAAAAAATGAATAAAGAATTTTTTTTTAAATCGGATATGTCGAAGTGGTAAAGTACGTGTTTATGTATGTTTATATATTAATCCTCTTGGGGACGATATTTCAATACAATAATTAGTGAAATGAATGTGGTTTAGTTTTGGTGTAGCCATTAACTTCCGCATACAGAGAACTCCCATCGCGTCGTCTCTGTTAATATGAATGGGGTATTTGTGGATTACAATATTGCATCCATAATTAAAAGACGTGCTGAAATGGCTTTAGATACCAATAGTTAGTGACTAGATATGAATATTCAGATACCCTTCCATCTTCTTCATCTACTTTCTTCAGCCCCATTCATTCAACAACATTTCCCACACGAGGATGCCATCATCATTGTAATATTTGGTCGATGTTTTAAACTCAAATAATATCAAATTCATCAAAACACATTATTACGACTCTTGTCCCAGGATTGCACCATGTATGTATTTTTTTGGGGACTTTCTCGACTCATTCTTTCATCAGATTCTGTTACTTCGTAAATAGGTTTTTTTTAATGTGAATATCGGAGAGTCCCAACTGCTCATAAGCATCTGGAGCTAATGAGAGACTATGGCATCCCCAATTTATTTAATTACTTAGGGGTCGTCCATTAATCACGTGAGACTCGAAAGGGGGGGGGGGGAGGGGGTATGGAAAAAATCACGAAATATCACAAGGGGGGGGGGGTATAATGAGATATCACGTGTATTTATTTTTCGTGATAATATTCTGAAAATTTCAAAATTCTTTGTACTTAAAAAAATACACGTGATTTGGGGGGGGGGGGGGGGGATGAAAATTCACAATTTAAATACATTTTTTAGTATATTATTATTAACCCCACTAGGATTCGCCTTTATCGGGGTAATTGCAATTGTAATTGGGTACGTTGTGAGGCTCAAGGCAGCGGGAAGAGGAAGCAGATGGAGAAGAGTAGGGTGGGGAATACCAGGCGGTCCAGATCTGATAAAAAACACAGCTAAAGCCATTTCAAGCAAGGTTTGAATTCTGAATGGTGGTCTCATACCAGGGGGATATCTTCCTCACTGGAATGTGCCTTATATTATTTTAAATGATTGAATTGTGAAATAACACAAATCAATCAAATAAAATTTACTTTGCCGGGATTTGAACCAACGACCCTCGGATTGCTAATCGACAGCCTTACCCCTCAACCACGGAGCTATTAATAAGAAAAGTATTATTCATAAATTAAAAATTATTAACTGAAGCATCTCTATCTACCTACAGATCTATGACGACATTTTTTCCATCGGCATATATACCTATATACTACCGATGTTATATGTTTTAATTTCGTATAACATAATGTTACCTGTATGAGAGTTGTATGTCTGGGGCGGCAAGGCGCATGGGCGGCTGTTTTGGGCGGGTCGGCTAGGGCGGGACACGGGACACGGAGCGGGCGCGCTGCCAGAACTCTTGTCGGGAAAGTTGCAACCGAGGTATTACCATGTCGCGTATCCGACAGACAGCAGTATTTGCATTCTTATTGGATCCTCCGTACGCATTAGCGTCTCTGCCTATTTCTCTGTAGGACAAATAATAAATGGATGGTGCTTCGTTGCTGAGACAAATCAGTTGATATTTTGTTATTATTTTACAGTATGTAGCGAAAATAGAGACATTGCAATAACGCGTGCCAATTATTATTTACTTGATAAATTTTATATATTTCATTCAAGTCTTGAAAAACCGAGTACCCAGTTAGTTTGTTCTTTCAAGATGAGGTAACCGTATTCAGGGCTGGGCAGTATTTGAATTACTTGTAATTGAAATACATTTTTAAAAATTACTCTCTGAAAATGTATTTTGTAATTGGTATTTCAATTACCTGATGCTGAGGTATTTTGTAATTTGTATTTCAATTACTTTCTAAAAATTTATTTTGTAATTGGTATTTTAATTTCCTGATGCTGAGGTATTTATATGATAATGATTGAAATATGATTGGTCAATTTTTGCACGTCTCTGTTTCACTCTGCTCGGCTTTGCTTCTATGGAAATGCACCCTTATACGCATTATACACGACAATTTTTTTCAGCCCGATTCCAACTAGAGACAAAAGTCAACATTTTTCGCCTTACGCGATCGCTATTTTTATCTCTATTTTCGTATCTAAGATTTCAATTGCCATCACTGCAAACAACACATGAATCATGTTATTTGCTGTGATGGCAACTGAAATTGTAGAGATGAAAATAGCGATTGCGTACAGCGAAAAATGTTGACTTTTGTCTCTAATTGGAATTGGGCTGAAAAAAGATGTCGTGTATAACGGCCATTAGATAAGGGCACTTACGAAAATTTATTGCAACCAAAGGCTCTACCAAAAGCAAAACAATGATTTGTATTTTGTATTTGAGATTAAAAAAATGGTTAAAATACTGTATTTTGTTTTTCAAATACACGACCTGAAAGTATTTTGTATTTAGTATTTTAAATACATGCGAAAAGTATTTTGTATTTTAATTACAGCAAAGCGTGTGTTTTGCCCAGCCCTGACCGTATTGAACAGATTTATTGAAACTCTCTCACATGGCAGTGGGATATGTTTTTTCTTAGCTCTACACACACCTATATCATCTTCGGGGATGCTGTGTGTAGGGTATTTTTTGAGGAAAGGATGGAGTGAACCTGGGCTTTAAAGATACCCATGTTATGGTAGAGAGAAAACACAGAAGTTTCTCCATAGCCGAGCGGTGGAAGACGAAACGACCCGTTCTCGTGTGGCAAATGATTGTATACAAATTGGTTGGGTGGTTATAAGGCAGAGTGAAATGTAAAGAAGTCAACAAGATTCAACTTGAGAGGCTTGTATGGATACCGCTACCCCAGGTACCATTTATTGGATATTATGACTTAGCAGGGGTTCATGGTGTGAGGTTTGTCGTGGTTTTGGCGATTAATGCGTTTATCCAACTATTGCGTGGCGGGCCGGATCGGGAGAGACTGGTTGAGGGAGACATTTTGACCTAACCAGCCTAACTCTCTAGACCCATCGCCTTGCACCGCAGTGGCAGGGGTGGATTCGTACTTCCGTCACACCTGGACACATTGACCCCCAGATACTCAACCCTCATACCTTTTTCCTTTCTAGAACTTACTCTCCTTTCTTTCTCTGAAAAGACCCTCCACACAGCATCCCCAAACATGACATAGGTCCTGAGGGATTTTTTCCTCAAGATCTCCTGTGTGGTGCTATTATAAAAAAGTGGGAAATGGGGTCTTAGAAGTAGGTTCCTCGGTATTCATATCTATAATATCTAAATATAGATTATATTATCATTTAATATACCTTGATGCATCGAATGAACCGTAAAGCGATTTTTAGTGCACACGAAAAACTGTTATCAATTTATTTATATGAATCACAGAAATAATAATTGCAATTTATCAGAGCACATAACAATGTTGCGTATGCATCCTTCAGGGTGGAACTTTGACAATAGAATTGGGGATCCAATTAAAACCAGTTATTGGGCCCACAGATTAATAATAATTGAAAACAAAATTACTTTCCTGCGATGAGAATATATTAAGATACAAACATGGAATAATAAGGTATATATACATTTCCTCCATAATATTTTTTTAAGATGATGGAATCCAAATGACTTTTTCTTTTTCTTTTCTTTAGTTTTTATTTTATATGTATCTTAAATAAAAATAAAAAAAATAAATAAATCATAACAAACTGTAAAATGAGGTCCTCATCACGGGTAAAGCACCCAGTGAGGCCCACATTAGTCAAATATGTAACACACATGCAATAAATCAGGTGAATCAAATAAAAAAAACAAAAAAAAAATAAAAAAAAAACAAAAAAAAATTTACCCACATATTAAAGATTAAGGCTTGAATGGGGTACCTAAGTGACTAACTATTACACATTTTCCGAGTAGGGGTAAGCAGAGATATTTTTTCACATATTTTTTTATGAAAATATTCTTCAACCATTCACTTTCGGGTCACACACATGTATTACATTCTCCTTAACCACACGAGCATTCGAGTTAATAATTGAAATACCTACGTGTCCAGCGTCCGGAATTTCTGCGCCCTCATTAAAAAAAAACATACCTTCTATTTTCCATATGGAGATGTAAACTGCTTAGTGCTAGAGGACCCTTAAATATACCTATATTTAAACGTTCATTCCATATTTTTAGGATAATTAAAGAATTATTTTAAAAATCGTTAAGTTCATTATTAGATACGTAAAATACATATTGTAACGTTTTGTATTATTTATTTTATAATTTGTATACATTAATTGGTGTATTTGAAGAATATTAAATTTTATAACTATATGATAATCACAGATATAAATTTAAATTGAAATATGCATTTTTTTAATATGTAACACGATTTATAAGAAAAAATATTTTAATTATTTGTACAAAAATGTGTACAAAATGTTAAGACACATTTGCCTCAGGATCTCATTTCAACAGCATTCAGTCTACTATCATCCTTCCTCTGCCAGTTCCATATATTAGGGTTGGTATCAGCATTCCATTGTGAATGCTAGCCTCACGAAAATGATTGGTAGAAGAAGTTGGGGACGCCTGTGAAAAACGTGGCACGATCAAGTGAATTGTAAACTTGAGTTTGGTCATGTCAAAGTCAGGAGTCATTATAACAGAATAGTAAATCTTGCATCCAAAATTGCTTATGAATTGTCGATTCAGATGCTTTTATAATGGAATGTAAATGCTAAAAACGAAACGAAATGGTGTTCACTGGAATTGGGTGATAGTATGTGTAGGAAAAAACAAGTTATGCAAGGGAAAATAAATGGCTAATCACTTACCACTGTATCTCTACGAAGGAGCACACGACACAACTACAAATAGTTATATATTTCCACGGCGATATCCCTAGGCAATTATCGCCACAACAAAACGAATGAGTACAATATGATATGAGACAGTCAAATTCCAACAACTTGCTTCTAAAGTAGTTCCAAATCTTCTTCTGTTTTTTCAAACTAATACACTCGAATTTGCATTATTTTTCTTGCCATTCTTCCAAATTTCAAATACTCTTTTAGAAGTGTGATGGTTGAGGAGAGGTAGGAACTGGATAAATGAAGTCCTGGTAGGAACTAAGCATATTCTTATTTCAAAACCAAATGTATATATGAATGTTAATGAAACAAGGAATGTGTGGTGGTCCTCTGCGGGGATATGCTCGGATGGTTATCTAATTAGATAGACGCTCATTCACTCTTTCCTTTATTTGCTTACATAAGTTTCTCTTATTAAAAAAAAATTACTTTTTCGGCAAAATAATTTCAGTATTATTTTTACATAAGAGTGCAGCGGTGTTTTGCATTATATTTAAATGCGGTTCTGCAATGCGAATTTTCTCTTTCCATCCAATTTATCTGACTCTGTGATAACGCCGGATTTATCATTATTCCAAATCTTCCTGCAGGGACTAGATTACAAAGATATACGAGTTCCATTACAGATAAGCGACCAGGACTTGCACTCTTATTACATATTATATACCAACTCTAATATTTTAAACATATTATTACGAGAACGAATTTAGATGCCAAGAACAAAATTTCATATCTGAGAAGAAATATTGTTGAAAAATATTTTTTTAATAAGGCGAAAGGACTCGTTTCTTAAAACATTTGCATGCGTGGTTAAGAACGGTTCCATGTAAACCCAATAAAATGCCATTTATACCTCTTTGAAAAATCATGAAAAAAATTATTTTTTTTATCCAACACCATTAATGACTTTTCAAATGGGTGATGAAGAGCCACTTTGTTAAGTTTTCCGGTCACCGTTAAAAATCCTGAAAACAATTGCGTCTGTCATTTGGAATCCTCAATACCGAACTTATATTAACCGAATTGAAAACATTCAAAAAAAATTTTTGAAACACCTGTCGTATCGTTTTCAAAATCATCAGTGTAACCCTATTGCTCTTTGCAAAAGGAGGAAAATTTTTGATGTACTGTTTCTATTCAAAATTGTGAACTGCCTCATTGACTCGCTAGCCTTGTTAGAAAGAATTGCATTTCATTGCCCTGAACGCAATACCAGGGTATCTAGCATGGTCGATCGATATAGGTTTTATCGAAAATGTCGGTAACTTCTCAACGCTCCCGAGCACGACTGCAGGCCGCTAACGAATAAATAACAGTTCACAACGACTAAGGGTTCCTAATTTATTTGACGTGAACTATTATGTGTTCGTTAGCGGCCTGCAGTCGTGCTCAGGAGCGATTACAAGTTACCGACATTTTCGATAAAACCTATATCGATCGACCATGCTAGGTACCCAGATCGAACACCTTATTTCATATACAACATTTTAAATCGAAATACGCACAAAACTCCTTGCTCGGGCATATCTGCCAAACTTATAATGCCCTAAGAGATATTGACATTTTCCATTGTACCCTTAAATCATTTAAAATCAAACTAACCGTACAATGTACTTAAATGAAAACTATTATTTCTTGTGCATTATTTTCTTTTTAATAACTTTTTACTTAACACTATGTACTATTATTTTAAACAACTACTGAAAACTATTATTTCTGTTTTGATTATTATCACCTTTTTGATAATATTTTACAAATTGCTCACACCATATATACCTACAATAATTGTTTAATTACCACTTGATTCATAATCACATAATCATTAACCATTAACAACTAAGTATTATAAACGGAACTTAACTGGTTTAAATTATGTTCACTATTTTATGTTCAACCACTTTATTCACAACTGTATGCTTCCTAAATAAACATAAATAATAAAAAATTGTGTTACTGAACAAAAGATACACGCCAATTCTATTTTGTGTTACCGCACAGGAGATGCACTATGTTATCTTGTGCTGCTGCACAATAGTTGCACTATGTCATTTTGTGTTACCGCACATCAGATTGACTGTGTTGTTTTGTGTTACCGCACAATAGGTGCACTATGTCATTCTGTGTTGCCGTGTAAATAGGTGCACTATGCATATTATGTTACCGCAAAATAGGTGCACTATGTCATTTTGTGTTGCCGTATAATAGGCGTGTCATCTTGTGTTACCGCACAATAGGTGCACATGTTATTCTGTGTTGCCGTATAATTGGTGCACTGTGACATTTTGTGTGGGATGCACTCTATTATTTTGTGTTACCGCACAATAGAAGCACCATGTTTGTTTTGTGTTGTACGAATATAGAAACTAATTTGTGCACCTGAAGTAATTGGGCAAGTGAAGGTGATGGGAAAGAAGAAGTGCACTATGTCATTCTGTGTTGCCGTATAATTGGTGCACTGTGACATTTTGTGTTACCGCACTTCCAGAATAAAGCCATACGTATAGCCCTAGGCGCCCCCAGATGGATGAGGGTAGCCCAACTTCACAAAGACTCTGAAATCCCCTTATTGAAAAAACACATCTTAAGTCTATCGGAAACTTTTTATGCGGGAATTCCCACCCATGAAAACGCGTCCATATACTGCCTCGCCCGGTACGACGAAAACGTACGTACCACACATAAAAAACCAAAACAAATCCTCCGTAAATTCTAACCTCCCCATATTGCAGCCATGTATATTTGCAAAAAAATTTTAACAAACAACTAAGTAAATCAATTTTCAAATACAACCATTAACATAAATTCATGATGAAAGAGAAAGGGGCCTTTTTGGCCCAGAGCTCTGTATGCCAATATTTCAAAAAGTCAAAAAGTGTTACCGCATAATAGGTGCACTATGTCATTCTGTGTTGCCGTGTAATAGGTGCACTATGTCATTTTGTGTTACTGCACAATAGGTGCACTATGTCATTCTGTGTTGCCGTATATTAGGTGCATTATGTCATTTCGTGTTACCGCACAATAGTTGCAAGTTTAGGGTTAATACCGCAAGTGGGATTCACTCTATTGTTTTGTGTTACCGCACAATAGAAGCACCATGTTTGTTTTGTGTTGTACGAATATAGAAACTAAGTTGTGCAGCTGAAGTGATTGGGCAAGTGAAGGTGATGGGAAAGAAGAAGTTTGGAAGTATCTAGCTATTCAGATCTGGTCACCAAACATGGCTCATGACATTTTAAACAATGATGGTCTCTCAGCAGGGCTATACCGTGAGTTTTTGCCACTCAAGGGGTCAAATTAAAGACTTTTTTTTTTAATAATCATAATTTTTCTTTATTAATTAGGATTTACAATGAACTTTAAAACATGCAATCTTTATTTTAAAGTCTTAGTTGCTCATACCGTGTTTTACCAGGCATTTCCTAATCTACCTACAGCGGGAAGCCGTTGAACGTAATATTTTAAAGGCTTTCAGACATTCAGTGTACTAAGTAGTAGTGGGTAGATAATAGATACTGGGTTCTACTACTTGCACATTATGTATATCGAATTACATTTCATTGTATTCCGAGGCTGGTGAGTACTTTCTTAGGTAGGTATTCAGATATGGACTCATAGGTAACTGTCAGTCTAACATAGGAGATAAGTCAAGTGATGATTTCTTTTGTACAAAAATCAATTACCCACTTGTTTTACATATCGCACAACCCTTAGGGAAGGGTCGTAAGTCAAAAAAGTAAATTTTGAGAAAACAAATGATGATTGATGAAACAAGCGGTCCTGTCGAAAAGAGACACAAGCGACGTCTTGCGGAGATAGAGCGATCCAACTTAAATACGGTTTTCGAGGGGCACTATTCAGAAATACAAAATAAAATTTTATAAAACCGAAAATTTTGACTTACGACCCTTTTCTACGAGATGTGCGATTTACGAGTATATTTAGGTATTATTATTACTTAGGAATATTACCAACCATTTATAATAGGCGTTATTATTAAAAAAATCAGAAGGTCTAGCACGGTCGATCGATGAACCCCTATGTAAATATGATATTTAATAAATAAATTCGTCATCTGTGGTCAGTTGGCTTTATTTGCGAGCACGGTTAACATAGTGATTTCAGCAGTTGGTTGACAAAAGCCGCCAATTTTTGCGCGACTTCCTGAATGTCAAATAAGCTGTCATTATTGCTACACAACAATTTGAATAATGTCGTTCGTTATGCAAAATAACTGGCTTATTAATGAATGGAGGTGACCTACCGAAGCTCTTAGAATTGAAAGAAATCGTAAATAATTCACCTCAGACGCGATTAATTTATTCCGTTCGATCTGCTGTTCGAAATGTGAGACGTAGGTGGTTCAAATATTTCTAAAGACCTGATTAACTAATTGATTTCCGTTTAGTGCGAAGTTAGTTTTCATGTGAAGTGGCAATGTTTATTGAAGTTATTTCAATTCGAAATTGTCAATTTATTAGTATTTTTATTTTTTCTTAGCGGTTTAACGTTTTGTAATGTAAATATCAAAGTATAAGGATATCTTATTTATTCCCTATCAATATCGGTTCGGCTGTCATTGCAACCGTGCTCGAGATGTCGATATAAAATCGTCGATCGGATCGATAGGCGCAACTCGGGGAAGTTACGCCTATCGATCCGATATTGTAAAGCTATCGATATCAGTGTCCTGGTAGAAAATGTAAATAAAATGGCCTATATAAAAAAATTGGACTACGCTTTGCAACGTCAATGGTTGTAAGTTGTAATCTTGTATGCTAGAGGAAGCAGATCCTCACACGATACGTAGCTTAAGATATTTGTTTAAATATTTGCGATCGATTGAAATCTATTAGATAAAAAATGCACTAAATTTGTATATTTCGAAGAAGATATCACCGACGCGACGTAGCAAATGATTATCGCAATCACTTAAACTAAACTTGGGAATAATGAAATTGCAATTATTATTTCTGAGACTTAAAAAAATATTTAATCAGATTTAAAATTAACGTTTTTGTTACAGCTATGTGTCATCACTAAATCGGCGAACAATGCATACTTATTGTGTATTAGTGCGTATATGTACCTACACTTCCGACAAAGACGTTCTTGAGCAATATAACTGAGATACTGCCTTTTACCTTGCTTAGACCTGCTTATTGATATTAATGACAAAGGAACAAAATGTGTCATTTCTGTTAAATATTCGAAGAGTAAAAATAAAAGTTGTGAGCAAAAGTGTGTTCTTAAATTATATTAGTTCAAAAAACCGTCACTCCGGTTCAATGATATAACTTTGATTTGCATTGAATTTAATTTTCTGTAATGTATCATAATTAGTCTGATTAGTTCTCTCATTGCTTTAGTTGTCTATGGGCTCTTCGGGTCATAAGGTCTCTTTTACAAGATTTGCCGAAGGTAACCGAAGGCAGGTGTGCAGAGTCGTTATAATGCCAAAATTCTACAGACAAAACCTATCTTCGAGTTATATAGGACATTAGTCCTCCTAAACTATATTAATAATAAATTACGATACGTCAATAAACAGTCACTGAATCTCAAGAAACTAAGTGTAATTGTTAAAATTTAGTAACGGATTTCATTTGAAAAGAAAATTTCTGAACGTCTCTGAAATTGAACATGTCTGCGCTAGATTCCTTCATAAAATTGAATTGTTTTTTTTTATTTCAATAGAATTTTCTTCTCTGAAGTAAAAAATTATACTGTTTGCAAGCTTCACATATGTACATTAGATTGTTATATTAGCAGATACATACGTAATGTTAATGTAGGTATATTTTTATTAGCTCACCAATACTTATGATTGTAAGTATCCCCACCTTGTTAATAAAGTCCCGCTGTTCGGTGATATTCGATACTAATTCGTTATTAACTCCAACTATTAATAATTAGTCGTCAGGTTACACACGTTCCGTTTGATCTAGTATCAAAGCCTATTGATTAGTGTTAGTTTACAACGATGGCATCTTGTCACACTCGAGCGTTACCTGATATCTGAGATGGGATTAGGGGTGCTACGAGTCATCGGCATTCCGAAAACATCGATTACGCGTTTAAATTCAAAGTATCCAGTTTAAAACAACGATGTTTTATTGATATCTTAGGGATTCGTTTGATTAAATAAATAAAAAAGTTTTTTTTTAATAAAACCACATTATGATTAGGTGTAGCAATCCCTCGACCAACATTATTTGAGCGATGAATTCGTTCCTTTGTACTTTCGTTTCATTTTGAATCGGTGAGTTGGATTTATTCTGCATTAAAAATGCAAATCACTAGCTGGTTACCGGCATGCGGTGCAATGCCATATTCAAAGTAATAAATTGTTTCTCCCTGCATGTGCTTTGCCGTGCGTCCCCGTTCACCTCCCTTGTCCCGCCAACCCCCCTCCCACGTTCCATATTTTTAGTCCTAGTACATTCAGTTTTCAAACACCTCGCGTGCCACCTATTACGATTTTTTTATTCAAATTCTCATTTTTCATATAGCACAAATCATCATTTTTGTATATTATAAGAACAATCAATCAAATTTGGTACCTAACATAGGTACCTATTTAAAAATTTTAATTCTTGTTTCGATTATTATCTTCAAAAAAATTCATTAATTTAAATAGTTTAGAAAATTAAATTTTCATTTAACAATCATTGTTTTGCAAAATGTCATTCTCAAATGTTGACATTTTCAACAGTTTTGCAAGAGTTTTTAAAATGAAAAAAAAAAAAACTTTTCAGATGTATTGTCATGTGGTTGCAATAATACAGAAACCTTCGCGGGGGTTTAAGAAAGTTTCAAACATTTACTTTGCTTAATATAGCAATATATAGACATCTCGTTAACACCCAAGCAAACATATTTTGATTTTTATATGTCTAGATTTCACAAATCAGTCGTTTTATCGCTGATTTACGAGTACGATCAGTTTTGTTGTTTGCTTACAAATTTTTGAATCGTTCAAACTCAAATTTCAATGGTTATTAGATATAATTCAAAAAATTATTTGCTGTGGGAAATTGTTGAGAGGTTCTTTTTCAAAAATCTCCAGGAAACGAATGATATTCCACGTTTCCTCTTCGAAAGCAAAATTCTCCCCACTTTTCCGATGGTATAGGAATTATTTTCATTTTCCGGAAACCCGCATTTTGCCTAAAATGCTTAAAAAACTTTCACAACAGAATTTTCCTTCGAAATCTGTCAGTAATCATTTTACAAAATCTGATTTTATTTCAGAAAAATCTCCAAACATGCTAATGATGATTAATACTTACAAATCAATAACAGGAAACAGTACAAGTCCCCTACATCTGCAATCTGCATCTGTTTTTGATTAATTAATCAGTTGTTTTTTTCGGCAAGAATGAATAATACCAAAATACAGAATGCTTATTTCATTTTGCATCTTTAAATTTTCATGTGGGAACATTTACAATCTCACGAATGTAAACATGAATGTCGTCATTTCCGTATATAGGTATATTTGTATTCTTATCACATACTTATCACATATCAGAAAATATAATTACGCGCATATACCGAACTTTCGGCATAATAATTATTTTATCCTTTTTGTTTTTTCAATACCGCGAATAAAGATAATCTGTGACTTTTTAATTGATTTATCCAATTTTAACATTTTGTCCCAAAAATTGAAACCTTTTAACAAACCTGTCTTTGTCTTCTGGGGCCCTTTCCTGTAGAAAGTTGGCTATAATCTTCCACAAGCCATGGAGGTTTCCTTTATCACAATTTCCACCAATCTTCCCCTGGATCGGTGGAAATAATAAATAAAACCCTTGAAATAATTTGGTTAATTTTCACACCTTACGATGAAACCAAGCTATTGCAGTTTTCTTAAGTCCTTACTTGCAGCATTTCGCAACGCATAACCATTGTAGATCCACAATTCAAAGCTTTCACTGTAGTTCTCAACTTTTTTCAAGCTTTGTAAAGCGTCATTCAGCTGAAGTGTAACTATATTCCCAAGGGTTTCATACTATTTATTATACAGCTTTTTAGTCAGCCTTCAGGTGAGAGGTATAACTATTTTCAGTACGGATACTTTTTATTTTCTAGCTGTGGAAAACTACCTTCAAATGTAGTATACATATATTCACTACTGTTTCATAGTATTTTCCAGCTCTGTAAAGCATCCTTCAGATAAAGTATAACTATTTTCTCTTTAGTTTAATACTATTTTTCAGCTTTCATATGAGGTATGTATAACTATTTTCACTAAAGTTTCAAATTATTTTCCAGCTTTGTAAAACATCCTTCAGTCCGTATTACATTATATTCTCGATGTTTTCAATCAGCGCCTATAATAATAATTATTATTATTGGATGATTTTCATAGCGCCATTTTCGTGAGATAATCACCTCAAGGGCGCTTAAAACCTCGCATCACATCGGTGGATACGCATCGATGTTCAAAACATCACCATCCCTAATGGAGACATACCGAAAGGTCACGTGTCACGTGAGGTGGGAGGGGTATGACCCCCTCTCTCCTGCCTCCCGCCCATCCATCGGAACACGGGAATGATCCTTATCCTTTGTTGTACCGGAGCCCCTCATTGGGCCGACACTTGAGAATTTAGGCATTCAGGATCCAGTTGAGTGGATCCGCCAACATCCGCACACTCAATCTGCCAGTGTCAGATTGGTTGTTGGCTATTGTTGGTCGGAGCAATGCGTCACAGTCTTATTATTATTATTATTATCTATGTAGGTAGGCACTTACTCAGGTAGCTTGCTCCAGTCTCTTCTCTCTTGTCCACAAGGCCGTCAAATCGTTTTAGCCCTAAATTGAATCTCGTTAGTATCGTATGGGAAACAACTAGGAACATAAATAAATAAAAAATTGTAAAATAGCAACAACTGCAATTTTAGTTTGTTGTCAGTGTACCTAATAAACAAATTTGGCTAATTCATTAAAAATAATGGCTAAAGCTACATATTGAATAGCCGAAGGAAAATAATCTTAAAAACAGTTAAAAATTTCAGTTTTCAACTCGGCCGAGTGATTCTCCATCTTTCGTGAGATCGAGACAGATATTGGGCGAGATCTCCTGTCAGATTTGTGTGATTTTTTAAGGCTGTTAAGTGAATAAATAATCATGCATACTTGCATGAATTCGTGTTTAAAACGACCTAAACTAAAATACGTGGCAGCTCACAACTGAAATTCTGAAGTCCATAAAAAAAGCAAATAACAGCCAAAGAAAATCACACAAATCTGACAGGAAATCTCACCCGATGTCTATCTCGATCTCACAAAACATAGAGAATCGGTCGGCAGGTAAGTTTTCAGTGAGTTTTCGTACCTCGGTCAATCTTTTGGTAAGCCAAAATAAGCTTAGCTATCAGATTGTCTCAAAACATACATCATTTTTACTGTCAAAATATTAATTCAATTTCTTCAGATGATTTATCGTACAGGAAGAAGTAAGTAATAATTTAGTACATTTTTACCACCAGATAAATCTGTCACCCAGAATTTCAATTTTTGTCTCCCGTTAAAATATGTTTGTGTTTATGATATCTTTTAGGGTGAACCACGATAGAGATGCACAATTTATTTAGCATGATTAATTATAAAACTACCTCGTACGAAAATAAATGAACTTCATAACAGAAGTATAGAGATGAGTTTTCGTGTCTCAACTCTCCCACAAGTAATGACTTCGTTGAAACTTGCTTTTGCATTACAGAAAACTTCGTTTCGAGGTGATGAATATTCTGAAGCAAATAATGTGCACGACCTCCCGTTCCTAGTTCATACAGAGGAAGGACATTCATGTTACTTGCACCTCGTGCATTGTACTCCCTGCTAAGTTTTACTTTCATTCAAGTTCACTGTGTTCACCTTGCATAACACATGTTAATGAACATTTTGTAACTTAATACCTGGCACACAATACATACCTACATAATATGGCCACTGTGGTTTACAGTTTGGAGGAACTCTATAAACGATTTGTTTTTTTTTTGTAAATATCACACTAAAACCTATCTGCTTGGAGCCGATGTGACTATGGCACCCCAATTGGATATTTTTGTTGGAAAGAACTGAGAAGGGAAGAAGAAACGAAATAAAGTGTTAAGATATACGATGTTTTCGGAACTGGTCAATAAATACTAAATAATAAACCATTTCAAATTATGTATCGAAACATAATGGTTTAATAAACAGTCAAGCAAATAAGGAAATTAGCAAACATAGTAAAAAAACATGAAGATGAGATGAGGAATTTTGCAAATATAGTCAACAAACATGAAGATGAGGAAATCATGATGAATTTCCAACACAGCAATCTGCAATCCGCCTCGGAACAAGAATCCCTTGAGAGGTGGACTGTGAATAAAATAAATTACTTAGTATTTTGTTTTTTTGAAGAGTTTTATTAAATGTACATTTGTTACTTAAATTAAATAATTGACCGCTTAGTTAATAAGAAACAAGCAATTTTTTTAACAAAAAAGTACATTTACAGTGGTAATAATATGAGCAAACCTGGTAACTACCTAATATATAAAAAAACTCCTTTTTACAGGCGATTTATCCTTAAAAATATCCCGTTTATTACCAGATCATATTTCTCCAGCTTTCTATACTAATTCTAAAATAAAAAAAATTGATAAATAATAAGGATGTTTCTAATAAATTTGAAAAAAACGGGATATACACTTTAGAATGTAACGATTGTGACGCACAGTATGTAGGTATGACAACTAGAAATTTCAAAACTAGAATCAGGGAACATGAACTTTGTTTAAGAAATAATAATTATTCCGAATTTGCGAATCATTTAATAGAGTCAGGCCATAGCTTTAATAAAGAAAAAACAAAATTTAAACATTGCAATATAAATTCATACTTTAATCTTTGCGCTTTAGAAACGCTCGAAATAAACAAAATAACTAAATCTAAAATTAATTTAGTGAATAAAATAATAGCGCCTTGCAAATCTCCTTTACTAACCATGTTTCCGTATAATATTGACTCCTCCCACCGCTTTCCCCCTCCCCCCAAAATCATCCCTCCCACTACTCCCACCTAATTAATCTTTGGTACTTGCATTTATTTTTTAAGTTAGTTTTAATTCTGCTCGTGAATGATACGGTTGTATCGAAACCGGTCGCGGAAAAATTTAATTTAAGTAACAAATGTACATTTAATAAAACTCTTCAAAAAAACAAAATGTCTAGAAATTGTTACATAGTTAATGCCCAAGAAATATAAAAAATTTTGAATACTTAGTATTTTTTTTAACTATTGTATGATAACAATAAACATAAAAAACTACAATCTTTTACATACATCGCTTTTTCCGAATTCCAGAGAATAAATATCAGCTGTTAAAATTTAAAAAAATTACTGAATTTTAATTATTTTTCGTTACAAATTTTAAATGGAAAATTAATTTCTCAGAAGATAGCATCCAAATATTTATTTTTCAATATTTCAAGTAAATATGTTAACTTTAAAGTTTTTCGATGATAGGGTTTTGTCCTAGTTTCACAAACATTTTATATTATGTGTCAAAATAATAATTAATTTAAGTAGGAACTTAGTTGAATATGCTTTGTGTAATTACTATTTTAAACTAATTTTTTAACACTTTTCGCTCTACTGAGTAGAGATTTGTCACTTACCTCATATTTGCTTAAAGATGATGCTGCCATCGTCATCGTGTAAAAGACAACTTGCGTAGGTCAGTCTACTTGCTGTACACTTCCCACGCAAAGGAAGAAACTAAAATAAACGAACTCAAGCAGTTTCATTCAACAAATAATGTCTAACACGAACCACGCTCTGCTTTGCCAGATTCTACTTTGCACGCTCTTGAAGTTCATCCACATCCGGTTAAATGATTCATTTTAAGGGGTTAACATAACCATTAGACGTTTGCATTTATTAACCCTAGAACCGTACCCATACTTCCATAGTCCACAAACAGTATCCAGGGGTACAAGCGTACCTGTGAAATAAAACTCAAATAAACATTTGTGTATTTATTTACAAAATTAAACAGGAAGACATGGCACGATCAAGTGAATCAGATACTTGAGTCGGGTCATGTCAAAAGTCAGAATAATAGAAGAGAATGTATGAGACGATGTATGAATGTGAGTGAGGCAAAGAGTGTGTGCCAAGACCGAGTTGTTTGGCGGTCCGTCCTCTCTGCCTACCCCTGCGGGGAAACGGCGTGATGGTTAGTTAGTTAGTTAGTTAGTTTACAAAATTCTATTTGGACCATTTTATAGTTATAGTTAGCCTTCCAAAATGATATTTTGTATGTCAGTTTCCCTCGGTGAACACGAAGTTTAGGCCATGGAGTGTGGAGGGTGGAGGGTGGAGGGGTGTGGAGGTTGGCGGGAGTGGAAGGTTTTTTAAAGAAAGGAAGAAGAAGAAGTTCTGAGAAGAAAATAGATATGGAGACTGGGTAGGAATCTGAGGGTCAGTGCGTCCAGGAGTGACTTATGAATCCATCCCCTCAAGTGCTGTACAAGGCGACGCGACGCTGGCTGGAGAGGTCAAATAAAAGTTTAATAAACCATGAACCAAACAAAAAAGCTTACGCTAACCTTATCCAGGGGTGCGGGCATACCCCACATACATATTTTTTTCTAATTGTGTCCCAGGTTACGATTCTAGGGTTAAGTAGCATGTAGGTAAGACATGTGTTTTGCGCGATAAAATATCTAATTTACACAAATCATTTTTTTCTAAATTATAATTTTGATTAGTAGGTAGAGGTACTAGTTTTTAGTTGTCGGATATACGGGTGACATTAACATTGTCGGAAGATCAATTTCGGAAACCTACCTATTATAAAACTAATATTCGAAAAATAATAATATTAGAACATTTAAGATGATAACATAACCGTATTTAATTGTCTAATATTTTACATGTAAATCCATTGTATTAAATAAATAGTTCATTAATTGTTCCCAATTCTTTGTCAATCGAGATATGACATTACTCACATAATATCATCTCCTATCTTATAATGGCTAAAGCAAATAAAAAGATGTTAGAAACTTTGGCCAAAAAGTTGAATGTAACTTATAATATTCTATCGTAAGTTAGTTTAGAAATTTTCGGCACCATGGAAAAAAGTTAGGTACCATATCAAGATCTCGGGAAAGGTTGTGACCAGAATAATGGTTTTCATAAACCAGAAAATTTCATCATGATCTCATCTCGATAATATTCTATTTAGTTACGTCAATTTAATTATGTTTTTTTTTAAACATTGTGTTTATTTAAGTTTATTATTTTACGTTCAAAAATATTTGCAGCCAATTATAAAAACCTTTTATCCATTTCAAAGAAAACTCCCAGACATGAAATTGTAAAACATCTTAGCAAATTCACTTTCGTGAAAGTAACGTGTCAATATTTACCGACACAAATTATTCATCGCCCGTTTTATTAATTTATGGGACACAAATCAGAGCGGTAAATATAACAAATTTGAATCCACCTTGAAAGATAACTTCTCAGTTAATTTGAATCCACCTTGAAAGATAACTTCTCAGTTAAAGGTAATAAAAAAAATACGAAACATTGCGAAATAGGTACCTATACACAAAGCCTTTTATTTTTATTTCTACTGTTCCAATTTACTTGCTTTTTCTATGGTTACTTCTTAATATTCTGAACTAGGGGAGCTAATGATGATTTTTCCGCCGGTTTTCATTATTCTACTTAAATTTTTAAATTGCGCCGTTTTTACTGAATAAAAATAACTAATAACAATGCCGATGCTGGAATAATCCAGTGACGACCTCCGTAGTCCAGTGGGTAAGACTCTTGACTCACAATCCGGAGGTCGCGGGTTCGAACCCGGCATGCGCAAATAAATTTTATTTGATTAATTTGTGTTATTTCACAATTAATTCATTTAAAATAATATATAGTATATTTGCGGCATGTTCCAGAGTGGAAGATACTATCAGTATCGCCCTGGTGTAAGACCACCATTCTGAATTGAAACGTTGCTTGAAAATGGCTTTAGCCGTGTTTAGTGACCAGATCTGAATAGCCAGGTACTTCCCAACCTTCCTCTTCCCCACCTCCTTCCCCTCCCCACTACCTTCAGCCGCACAACATACCCCAATTGGGGATGCCATAGTCTCACTGGCTCCAGACGGGAGCAGTTGAGATTCTTGTGCGGTATTCACTGTAAAAAAAAAGAAAATTAATTAAATATTATAATTTGAGATTTTACTCATAAGGTTAAAAATTACAAAAAAAATATTTTTTTATTTATTTATTTCAAGATTTTTGTTTATACATTACAATGATAATATATGCAAGATTACAAAATAATTCATGTTTTATTCTACTACTCCCATGGACATATGAATATACATGGACCTGCCCTAAGTGATAAAAACGTATTATTTCCCCCTCCACATGGCGCCGGCTGGAGCTCCTCCTTGGAACCGGCTCGCTCCATGGGGAGGGGATAGAGCCTCGCTTGAATCTAAAATGTGTGACGTCATCATTCTTGCCGTGAACAGCTAGAAGGTAACATCCATACATTTAACGAAATACAACGCCAAAACAGTAGCGTATTCTATACAATATATCTACATATCAATGTGCACATAGCGAATGTGGGCGGTTCTCCAGTGTGCTCATCGGTGGTTACAGGGGAAAGTAAATTATGAAACATTTGTAATAGTGTTTTAACTAAACACGGCAACAAAATATTGCTATGTGTATTGGGGCGAGTCTTTTTGAGGCGAGCATTTGACCTTAGCAAATATGTTATTATCGTGGCAAGCAATTCGCGCTCCCATGTAAAAAGGTCTATTCATTCAAAGCAGATTTTGCTTTTAAGAACTAAATGGTGATATTGTAATGCGAGATGCCTATTTACTGTCAGATTGATTGTATAACGAATCACAGTCATCTTTCCCCTCTTCCCCCTCCATGGTTTGGTTTGACCCCTCACCCGTAACTGCTTGTCTAGTCATTTGGATGTCTATGACTACTCCATAAGTTGAGCTCTAGGAGTTCGTGTTTATGGGAGGAGTATTTTACATGCAAAAAAATTATAATAATGTTCATTATGTAAACAATTTTCAAAGAACTAATGAAATAAATATCTTAGGTAGGTACACAATTTAGACAATTTAGACAATATCAATACAATTTTTTTAAATATTAAATATTGCTGTTTAAGTAATGGTAAATTAATTAATATATTATAATAAAACGAATATAAAACTTTATTCCACTTAATTTTATTGGACCGTAACCGGTTACAGCTCGTCAAAGCCATCTTCAGACTGGTACAAATATTTCCTAGTCTACGGTTTATATACACAACATATTGGGGAGGGGGAGGGGGGTGGTCTACAAGGATTTTAATCAATTACAGTAATTATATTTGTTGCTAAGTCATTTTAGACTATCGAATTTCTAAATATTTTGGTTATTCCAGTAAGCTAATTACATTGGGTTTGCAGCTCACTACAATGATGATTAGGGAAAAACCTTACAAGTAATATGAGTTACTAATGACCTAATTTTATTGTCAAATCGTTATTATATTTATCGTCAAAAATTAGGTCATTAGTAACTCATATTACTTGTAAGGTTTTTCCCTAATCATCATTGAAGTGAGCTGCAAACCCAATGTAATTAGCTTACTGGAATAACCAAAATATTTAGAAATTCGATAGTCTAAAATGACTTAGCAACAAATATAATTATTGTAATTGATTAAAATCCTTGTAGACCACCCCCCTCCCCCTCCCCAATATGTTGTGTATATAAACCGTAGACTAGGAAATATTTGTACCAGTCTGAAGATGGCTTTGACGAGCTGAAACCGGTTACGGTCCAATAAAATTAAGTGGAATAAAGTTTTATATTCATTTTATTATAATATATTATAATGGAATTCCACCATTAAATATCACTCTCAAAAATAGAAATAGTAAATTAATTAATTACATAAAGGGTAAACATTAAGGGTACAATATGTCTCTATCCAATTTAAGGGACTTAATTTGTTTTTTGAATAATTCATATTTCAGTGTATCTGTTATATTAATTTTATTATTGGATAATAATATATTGTACCATCTTACACCTAAATACAAATATACATCCTAGACTTGCATAAAAGTCAATTGATGACGCATATTAAAAATAAAATGGATAAAAATTTATGCAAACACTATCTAGATAGCATTTAGGTCGGGTTGAATCTTGCAATCATATATAAAGATAGCAGTCAATAATACGTGCGTTAAGAAAATGAAGATAATGTTGGTATTTCTCAGTCGAAGTATGATACAGTTAAAAGTGACCGAATTTGATATCGACACCTTAGCTCAGTTGGTAGAGCACTTGCCATGTAAGCAAAGGGTCCTGGGTTCGAGTCCCAGAGGTGCCAATATCTTTTTCTGATTTTTCTGTCTCCACATTTTCGATTGAGTTTCGTTAATATTGTCTTCGTTATATTGATAATATAATATATTCTCGTGTGACGATCTATTTCGAAAAGTCTAGACAGTATTTTTACAGATCATTAATTCATTTAATTTTTAGATTTTGTCACAACAATATAGCTTATTCACATCTTGTTTGTTTAGTAACGAATGAAATAGCATATAATTATGCTGATTGTGAAATGTTTACACCACGATCTTGGGTCGAAATCATAATAAATTTTAAACAAATTGCTTTTATTAGTGTTTGATTAGTGTTAAATCGACCCAATAATAGGGAAGTCGAAAGTGAAAAAAAAAATCGATATATCGATGTATCGATATTTATTAAAATATCAATATCGACGTCGATATATCGAGGAAAAAATATCGATATATGGGTCAAATTTTCAAGAGATTTTGCGTTTTTAAAATAATAGTGTATTCAGCTCAATATTATCAATAGTAATTTTTGTACACAATTTGCTTTTTTAATGTACAAAAATCTCAATAAAAATGAAGGTATTTTTATAACTATTCATTTTTATTACGTAATAATTACAAAAATATCAAAAACTAAAAAGCTGTCTTCTAACTTATATGTACATATACTGAGACGCATACAAAGTTTGTATGCGTCTCAGTAACATTCTATTGGCGTATTAATCTGTCAAAAAGGACTTCGTGTTTGGAACAAGGTATAGTCAATAATCACAGACAATTGGGAACCAACACATAGGAGTGGCTTAGAAAAAAATGGCGAAAAATAGCATACATTTCTATATATGTACCTACACACATGAGATAGTATTGGTGATCACAAATACTAATGCAAAGACAATAGATTTGTAAGCTATTAATAGTTAAAATTTCAACCGCCAGATGTCATGACCCAATACAGTTACTTTTTTCCGTTCGTTCCTATAAGGTTTTGGATTCTAGTGACTTTAAATACATAAATTTAAAAAAATATCGTTTTTGATACAATTTTCGATATTGGATATTTTGTATCGATATATCGGATCAAAATATATCGGCTAAAAATATCGATATTTTGAATTAAAAATATCGATATTTCGATATATCGATATTTTTTCAACAAGCCTACCCAATAATTTTTTATCACCATAGGGAACACGCATTTCCATCCATAACGACAAAATTAACTAATTCTGGGAGTAAAGTGAGTAATGGGCGCTTTATACGATGCTTTTTTCCGAGGAAATAAGAACGTGTTTTTTGGTACCGATTTCCGTACATTTAAGACGAAAATAATTTCGGTGACCAGACAACTCAGAATGAAACCAACTCAGAAGCACCTCAGAAAGGTCATTAAGAGTGATGATAAAAAAATATTAAAAAAATGGTTAAATAGGTTAAGTTAGGTTAGGGTTACCGGCTATTTTAAAATTATTTTTTCGTAACTTTTAATGAACTTTCTGAGGTGTTTCTGAGTTGGTTTCATTCTGAGTTGCCATGGTACCAATAATTTCATATCCTTCATCTGTCGTTTTACAATATTATAACTACATTTATTTCAATAAATGAAGACAATATAAGCAGAGGTCCCAGAGGTGTCAATATGTTTTTCTGATTTTTCTGTTTCCAGATTTTCGATTGAGTTTCGCTTATATTGTCTTCATTTATTAAAATATTACAATTTGAGGTTTTACTCATAAAGTTAAAATAAAAATAAAATGCGTTTATTTCGTTTTACATTTAAAATATTGATAAAAAGGCGATACGTTTATTACAAATTGTTAACGTTTTATTACTATTCGGTATTGTGAATTTTTGATGATTTGCCGACGACGGCAACCGCAAAGGCAAATGACAGATGCTTTCATGCTGAGATCTATGGTTTTTTTCAAGGTGTTGCCATTTTTGTCGATTAAGTACCGTCCCATAATATTACTTCTTCTCTAATCCATACGAAAATATTGATCGTGTAAAGAAAAGACTCTTCATACTGGGATTGGTAAAAATCTGGAAAAAGCATCGTTTAAAACTCCCATTAAACGAGTTTAACTTGCAGCAGTCAATTTGCAGAACGTTGGAATAAAAGTATCTACCTACCTGCTCTGGTTTATTTTAAACTAGAAGAGTCACGGCGTCTGGCTTCCCCCTACTCCCTTCCTCCATCCCCTCCGCAGCGTCTCTGGTCCACCAAAGACAAGATCATCACTTCATTAATAGCAGGCCAGACTGGGCGGCGGACGAATTCTAACAATCCGATATACCTTGTCTTCAGAGAAATTCAGTTGTCGAAGGTGAAGTTATACTGCCTGCTCCTTGTTGCCTGCTTGCCTGAGCCAGCCCATGTGGTCATGCCCACACTCGGTCATTTGCATATTAGGATAGGCAGCTGAGATAGGTCGTTGATCTATAATGATTTATTATTTATGAATACATATATAACGGTGCATCGGATATGGATGACCTTGATAGTTCATAAAAAGTTGACCCAAAAGCCAACCATAAAAATGAATACATCTAAAGGGAATAACAATAGTCTTCTTCGTTTTAAAAAAATATTGCTGCAGTACTTAATCTTGGTTTTATTCTATTTTGTCCACTCTTATATTAGATTATCTCATTTCAACAAATTTGTCCCTTTTCATAGAGCCTGCTCACCAAATCTCACTAAATACTTATGCTACATACTCGTAACGCCAAATTCAATAAAGACTATTTTGTTTTGAAGAGTTTGAATTTTCAATGTACATTTGTACCTACTTTAATGTCAAGCTTTCTATTCGGGAACATACAAATCCGATTGTTAATAGATCTCTCAAACTACTTGGTTTCATCACTAGTATCACTTCTGACTTCAAAAACATAAATCCCCTAAGAACTCTTTACTGCTACTTAGTTCGCCCCAATCTTGAATATGCTTGTGTTATATGGTCTCCTTTTTATGCTGTCCATATTCGTCATATTGAGTCCGTTCAACATCGATTCCTAAAAGGGTTTGCTAGGAGGCTATGATTAGAGCGAGGCAATTACTCGTATGTTGAAATTAAACAAACTCTAAACCTTTCTCCTTTAGAAGACCGTCGGAAAAAAATCTGATCTCATTTGTTTCTTCAAAATTATTAACTGTATAATCAATTCACCTACAATACTACAACTCATCACCAATTCAATATACCTTTACGTAGACTCAGAAATAAAGACCTACTCTTCCTCAATCAGCACTCGACTAATTATGGTTATAACTCACCACTGTCCAGAATGTGTAGAATGGTCAACTCACGTCAAGAACTTGATTTTTTTTTTGGTATAAGATTAATAGATTTCTGTCGCTCTTTAAACAATTGAAGTTATTTTATATTAATTCTAATTTTTGCATAGTCTTGACTTGACTTGACACTTCTATTTTATCTGTTTGTCTTTGCTTTCATGTACCATCCTTTATCCTAACAATGTACATTTCCAAATTTCGTGATACTATGTTGTAAATTGGGCGTACGTCCGTTAATAAATAAATACATGTGTTACTTTAAATTTAGAGTAACAAATGTACATTGAAAATTAAAACTCTTCAAAATAAAATGTTTAGAAATTGTTGCACAGTTAATGCCCAAGAAATACAAAAAATCAATAAAGACTAGTTTAAGAAAAATGTATATGGATAATCCAGATCAAATGTCACATCAAGTCATTCGCTACGTTTGGCGGGGGTGCCGAGTCACTGAACAGGTTCTTGAGGTGTTTGTCTGGGTTTGGTGGCGGATGCACCTGCTCCACCATGCGTGACGGGCCGGATAGGGAGAGGCCGGTTTTGAGACCGATTGGCCGAAACCGATAGAATTCATTGCGCAGACCCCTGAAAAACACAAATTTTAAAAAATAAAAGTAAAAAATTTAATTTGAAAAAAAAAAATTATCACAGCCGAGAATAGAACCACCATTAACTGCTCAGAAAGAAACTTTGCTGAAACCACCAATTATTTTCAGAACGGCGGCATAAATTCATAATAATAATATTTTTTACTGCTTTGTAGCAATTTCAAATACCGTCCGGTTTTTCGTAATTTGAGAATGTTTGTCTTTCCTTTTAAAAAATGTCAGATTGTGTGTTTCTCTGAACAAACGAATGAACACAAAATCAAGATTATGTCCCAGTCGGTTTAACTAATTACCGGCGTGGAATTTCCCTAACATTTCGTCGCATACTTAAATAGAGCGATTCATTTGGTGTTAGTTATCTGCTCCTCGCGTACACTGTTTGCTGACACTGTAGAGGTTGCCAGCCCATACTGGTGAACTGGAGAATTGGAGTAGGGAGTGTGCTGCTCTGTGCAAGCTCCTTGGCTAAGGAGGTGCTGTCAAACATGATCAATGAAGTCAAATTTTAACTTAAAACGCACTTCCTTCAGACTTCAGTGGTGCAAATGGAAGGTTTCCTAGAATAAGGTAATATCGTTCAGCTACTACGTTTTTACTTTCTTTTAACTTTTTTTTTTACATTGACTTCACACAAGAGTCCTTCAGCAAAATAATTTTCTTCGGGACCTATGTCATCTTGGAGGATGCTGTGTGGAGGGTCTTTTTAAGTAAATAAATGAGAGGACTTCCTAAGAAAATAAAAAGGTACGTGGAATATGGGGGCAAAACGTCCACGGGTGAAGTGTGAATTCATCCCTCCTACACATACTGGTACAAGTTATTAGGTCGAGAGAGTCCGGCTGGAGACGTCAGTCGGTCTCAAAACCGGCCTCTCCCGATTCGACCCGCCAAGTATCTTGTGAGCAGGCACATCCGCCACCAGGACCCAGGCACACCAGGCCCACATCCGCAATGGACGCAACTCATTAAAACTTCTGGACAACTTACAATCCATACATTTTCTAAGAAAATAGATGCTTTAGAAAAACATTTGTTATAAATAAGCAATGCAATCCTACGCTACGCACGCAACGCCGATCTGCGCAGTCTAGCCGAGCGATTCTCGATATATTTTGTGGGATCGTTATTAGATAACGGACGTGATCTCTTGTCAGATTTGTGTAATTTTTATTACTGTTATTTGCTTTTTCTATTTACAAGGTACATTAAATGAAAAAAAACGAGTGTACTTTAGACCACACGACTGAAGTAAAACTTCACAACTTATATCTCCCTCTTAACTTCCGTTCGCCTCGCCTGATCACACTTTTCGTAAAGCTCTCGTCACACATTCACCAGCTTATTCCCCAAGTCAAGTTACTTCAATAAATAATCATGCGTACTTGCAGGGATTCGTGTTGAAAACGGTCTAAACTAAAATATGAGACAGTAAATATACAAAAATCACACAAATCTGACGGGATATAACGTCCTTTATCTAATAACGACCCCATAAAACATGTACGAGTATTATAGATCGGCGGGTCGGTATGGGATATGTCTTTCGACGAGTTTTTCAACCTATTCAAACGTGAAAGTCACTCAGTTTCACCCTGGTGAGAGAATACCGGTTAGAAAATATCTTTCAATATGTTTTTTTTTTTTTTTAATTTGAGTTTAATGTAACGTCATTATAATGATGTGTGTTCCCTTGAAGCACTGGTCCTTATATCGCCAGCCGGGCCAGCCATACACGAGTAAATTTGTCGCGGGTATCGGCGCCATTTCGCGACACCGCCTGTCAAACTTCCTGAGTAATGGAACCGCTAATGGAGAGCGCGCCCGGGTGCACCCCTCGCCCCGCCCCGCCCCGGAACAGCTCCTGCGGACAGTGCGCCACTGCTGCCGCCAGCCACTGTGCTTTTGGGCCGCGCAGGGGTTGACAGTGCTGACACTAGCGCCAGTGTTTGTGAAAGTCAGTGGCGTAGGGAAAGATTGGACGGCTTGGTCCAGAGCAGTAATCCTAATCGCTCGGAACCCAGACTCAGAGGCCGCGGGTTTGAAACTGGATACCACCTACTACGTTTGTACTTTCTTTTAACTTTTTTTTTAACATTAACTTCACACAAGAGTCCTTCAGCAAAATAATTTTCTTCGGGACCTATGTCATCTTGGAGGATGCTGTGTGGAGGGTCTTTTTAACTAAATAAATGAGAGGACTTTCTAAGAAAAGAAAAAGGTACGTGGAATATGGGGGTCAAAACGTCCACGGGTGAATTGCGAATTCATTCATCCTGCACATACTGGTACAAGTTATTAGGTCGAGAGAGTCCGGCTGGAGACGTCAGTCGGTCTCAAAACCGGCCTCTCCCGATTCGACCCGCCAAGTATCTTGTGAGCAGGCACATCCGCCAACAGGACCCAGGCAAACCTCACCCAATGAACCCGTAACCTAAACTTAGCAAACCACTTGATATGACTTTTGAATTGGTTATCCAATGATTGGTTGGTACAAACCCGTTTCCCAAATTTAAGTTTGTTGAAATTTAACGATTTAACTGTATTAAAAAATATAAGTGTGTATAATTTTATTTTGAATATTTGTTCCTTGTTAATTTCTTATGAATGACATGTTTTTTTAATTATTATTTTTAATTGTTAAAATAACGTTTAAGACAAGATTTTTATGCATAGCACAAAGGGTAACAATTATTATAAGCAATAATTATCAGCCTGACACACTCATCCACATTGAAAAATCTTCCGAGAAGAATAAGCCGCCATAGCTCAATTGGGAGAGCAGCTGACCGGCAATCAGAAGGGCACGGGTTCAAGTCCCGTTGGCGTCATGTATCTTTTCTCGGAAGATTTTTCAATGTGGATGAGTGTTTCAGGCTGATAATTATTGCTTATAATGTTTTTTTAGGTTCTAGTACCTATCAAATTAGCTTCATTGCCGTATCATGACGACGTCGTATTATATGTCTACGTCAAGTTAGTGAGTTTTTCAAAAAGGCGATTTCTTGTCGTAAAAAATGCTGAAACATTTATTTTGACATGGTTTATTTGAAATGGAGCACTGGACAGCTAATCTAGGTATTAACAAAAATAAAATTAAAGACATTTATACTAGTTTCTGGAATAAAAATACAAAATTTAGACAAGAAACTTCCAGCACTAACCTTTTAGATTCGTATTAAAATTACCATGTAGAGACTAACAATACTGCACGTGACAAAATTGTATAATTGCCTACTAAATAAAATCAAAAACATCAGATAATTAAGAAAACGACATCAAAATATAGTTAAGTAAACTTGAAGATGTGGAAATCATTGAAATTATGATGTAACACTAACACAATATAAGGAAATCATGATTTAACACCAATACACTACAGACCACCTCGCAACAGTAATTAATTCCTAGTGAGGAGGACTGTGAATAAACCAGTTTACTTTGTGTATTTCAAAAAGTCGTTCATTAAAAAAATGGTAGACAGCTCATCAACTTAGCAGATGTAGCTCTATATAAAAAGTAGAAAGTTGCAAGTGTTAAATATTATCGAAATCATCGTTTCGGCAACGATTCGATTATGAGAATATTTGGATAATGTCTATCAATGTGTTTTCTTTGAAGTTCCTCTTTATAATTTGGTTCTGTCGGCGGTGTAATTACATATTCCACATGGGAGGATCATTTATCAATCTTTAGAGAAGCGAGGGCGAAGTTTTTTTTCTTTCCGGGGTTAATATCCACGAATACATCCGCCTCGACAGCATATTATATTATGTATTATTACTTATCAGTTCTGCAAAGAGGCTTTGATCAAGGGGTGGGTACCTACCCGCCGATATGTAGTTCCTGCCGATGCGATGGCTTGATTGATGGCGATGGTATTTTTATGAAATTCAGTATTTCACTCTGTTTTAGTTTTTAATCGAACTAATATTATAAATGCGAAAGTTATAGGGATGTACGTGTGTATGTTACTCTTTCACGCAAAAATTACTGAATGGTTTTAATGAAACTTTACAATAAGATAGCTCATACATTAGAATAACATATAGGCTATAATTTATGTTGCTAGCTAGGAAGGGGACGCGGGAGGGGAACGGGGACGCACGGGAAAGGTGATTCAGGGAGAAACAATGTGTTTCTTTGAATATGGCATTGCAACGCGTGCAGGGAACTAGCTAGTGTGTTATATATATACATATACCCGATAGTGACGGGTAATAATGTAACCTTTCAAAATGTTTCCAGTAAAAATGTCCCCATCAGTTAAAATGTTGTCTAAGAGAGTATCTGGTAACCTAACCTAATGCCCCGTTCTGATTGGGCAAGTATTTTAGCCGAGTAGCGAGTATTTTAGTAACTAAATGTGTCCGAACACCATACAGTTAGTAGCAAGAAGGAGTATTTTGGTCAGTCAAGTGGTGAGTTACTCGCTACTCGACCAAATTATTTGCCCAATCAGAACGGGGCTTGACTGACTCACAGTCGCCGAGTCAGTTAGGTTAGGACATGCTCAGTCTGCTGACTGATTTTGTCAATAAGATGACATTTTACCAGTTTCTAATTGGGAACATTTTGGCATGGAAATTTATTACCGGAAACATTTTGACCGGCAAAATTTTAACTGGTCACATTTTTACTGGGAATATTTTTACCAGGAACATTATTACATAGAGCCATGTCCGACTTACTTATGAGAGCTGTACATTACTGGAAATTCTAACTGTCGGTAATCAATTTTAAGATCAATGACGTCATCAGCGATCAGAAGGATGAAGGAACCAAAGGGCACACCAGACACTGTGTTTGGTGAGCGTGCTTTCGCAGTGCCAAGACCTGAAATAAATTGCTACACGACTTAAGAATTATTAAAGGCTCTTCAGAATTTAGAGTGAAATTGCGAAGCTCATTCTGACATAATATGTAGATTAGGGTGGTCACAAGGCATAAGATGAAAAAATATTTTCGTCCTAATGCCGGCGGGACTCCCCTCGTATTTTCTATTTGTTTAGATAAGTTTTGGAAAGTTTTAGCTCAATTGGATAATGTTAACCCGTGCCTCATCCAGGTTAAATTTGAAAAAAAGGTTTTTTCCTCATAAAATGAAAACAATTTGTCCTAGAAATTTGATTCTTATTTCATTTCATAGGAAATGTTGCTATCTTCCAGTTTTACTCTAATAACTTTTTTGTTAAAACTTTATATTTGAAGATATCTATTATTTTCTAAGACTGGACATGATCCGAATCTTTAAGTCGTCTATCCATTAAAAGGTCGGATTTGTTACAAAAGAGCTATTGCCAAGGACTCTTTCTTCAGAGAATCCCTACCTGGAGTGTCATAAACCACACTCTTCCTTTTGTGTTCCTTGTCTGGGGTTCCTGGGGTTTTCCCACTCTTTCGAAGTGAGGGAGAGGTCAGAGGGCTTTAGTTAACGTTTGCTTTTCAAACAGTGAACAAGTGAACATTCTGAATATTATTGAACAACGTTCTTATAGTGAGTTTTTTCTTGTGAGATTTGTGGGACTATGTCTTCTACAGCATTAACGAGCCATGCTCGTGCAGGTTCGAGTTCAAGGCAGAAAGAAATGGTGTATTTAATTGGCCACATGTCTCACCAAATCACTGACAGTAAATTACCATCTAATTGTCAAGTTTTACGCAGCTTATTTTAAAATATAAGACAAGTGAAATTGAACACCAGAGAAGCTGCAAGACTTACAATACAGGAAGTTGTAATTTTTTGGGAGAAAGCTAAGATATCAACCAGACACTTTAAAGATTGTGTTGCAAAGCTTGAAAAACTGTACGAAGAGTGGAGAAAACTACAAAAAAACGCTAACAGATCTAAAAGCACCGCTCAAAATAAATAAAAAAGTAGAAGCTTTCAAGTTAGCCCTTGATGACCTTTCTGATATTGCTCATCAGGATGCATTAAAAAACACTGTTGAAGAAGACAAGCAGTTTTTGTTACTCCAGTTTTTGATTTTTAAAAAGTTTCAGACTGGATGGTCGAAGATAGACAAGACAAAATACAAAACTGGTATTGAAGATAAAAATATTAGACATAAAAAGGGAATTCAGATGACATCATTTTTCTTACAGAACAATTAAAAAACCAACAGCCAAGGGATGATTACAAAGAATTTTCTTTACACTTTTTTCAAAGAACCTGGAGCCATTCATTACGCTAGATCGGCTAGATGGATGGCAGAGGCAATTTATTGTATCAATTTTCAGGGATCAATTTACATTAACAAATTTAGAAAAAACGCTATCACTGACATTTGTTTATTTTTAATAAACATTTATGTAAAAGCGTGGTTTAACGCCCCCAAACCCACTTTGCCCCCCAACAAAGACTTACAATTTTTAAATCTCTTGTAAAATATAGAGAAATCGATAAAGAACTTGCAGACAAGACACTGTCTAAAATGATAAATCATCTGTGGTACCTCAATTCTGAGCAAGTCGCATTTTCTTTCTTCGATGAAAATTTAGAAAAAAGTGTCAAAACAAGATTGGCTGTAAAAAGTCTACAATTCATTCCAATTGTAGAAAAAACATGTGATGATAGGGATGTGAAAGCAAAATTCAGTCTCCCTCAAGTGGATAATTTATTGGATAAAGATATTGGATTTTTTGTTTCTCTCTAAATTTTTTCAAAGGATTTGAAATTGATACAGAATTTTTAAATACGGATCCTGATATATGGTGTGAAAATGCATATCATTTAAAAGCAAAAAAATAGTGAACGGTTTCAAGGTTGTCAATGACACAGCTGAAAGAGGGGTAAAATTAATCCAAGACTTCAATTCCTGTTTGACAACGACAGTTTCTGTTACAAGTTGTATCGGAATGTTGAAATTATTTTCCTGACTCTTCAAAAGCCACGTTATCTAGGCCGTTACCACCTTATTCTGATAATTAAATGTAAATAATAATAATAATAACTTCTTTCTTTTATAATGCTTTCTTTTTTATATTTTAAATAATAAAATTTTGAAATTTATTTCTTCTTTTTTCGTTATTTGTTTTTGGGGTGTTATGCCGTGTTGCGCTACCTCCTTCATTAGCCAACGTTTCGGACATCGTTGCAGTGTCCATCATCAGGGCAGATCCGGCAGATCCGGTAGATGTTCGATTTCCGATACGATTTCTTCTTGTTTTTTATACCTTTTTGCTTTTCTTTTCTCCTAAATCCATTATTTTCAATTTGGATTGTGCTGTATTTTCTTTGAAAACAGTTTTAACTACACCATTTTTTATATACCAAATGAGAAAATAAATGAAGCAAAATCTGGACAGCATATGTAATTAAATCTTGCAATACTGTGAGGTATTTTATAAAAATAAAAAAATAAATTATAGAGAGTTAAAACTTCAACCTTGATGAGGCACGGGTTAACCTTATCCAATTGAGCTGAAACTTCACCAATCTCATTTCTTAGCCAATTGACAACTTTTAGGGGGGTCCCCCCAAAAAAATCCAACATTGATTTCTTGTGACCACCCTAATGTAGGTGCTTTATAATAGATAGGTACTATAGATTTAGATTGCACCAATCGGAAGAAGTCCATCATAAGGTGAAACCAGCCCGTCCATAAAAAAGTGGAAGAAGGTTATGAAGGTGTTTTAATACATAAAAAAGTCAATATTATTATTCACATAAAAAAAAATCGGAGTTTCTAATTCACACGCGGTAGAAGTGAAACTAGAAAGTCGCTAGGTGTCGTTTTAATTTCTTTTGACTGTTTATTTAAATTGGTTTGAAGATTGATTTCACAAAAATAAAAATGTTTATTTTTTTTAATTTCGTAGGATTCGAACCTCCGTTCGCTTGATGTCTGTCTCTTTGGTCGTTGAGATATGTCAGGCGCCCTGCCCACTGCGCTATAGGAGGCACGCGCCGAGGTGCGAATTTACAGCATTATATTAGAACCGACGACTGCCAAATAATAAATTTGTGATGCATTTCCGTTTCAACCTAATTTCAAATCACTAACGGCGCTAAATAAGTTTCACTTCAAAAATGGTTAATCATGTTAAGGTGACTTAGATAGGGCTGGTAGGTTCGTTTAGAAATGCATATAAAATTAAGTTAAAAAGTATAATATTATTAGTTTATGATAAGAGTAGCCTTCAAATGACAAGTAAATGTCTGTCTCATTTATTTTTTCGTAACATAACAATATAGAATATATGTATTGTCGACAGATCCTTTACGTAACATTTATGTGCGTACAATTAAAATAGTTTGAATGAGTTACAAGCCGCATCTCGCGTGTTCTGAGCACTGTACGGAAGATTTTGGCCCTGAGATATCTCCACGGGCCTGTCCATAGGAAACAGACAACAGTCAACAGTCAACTGGTATTCAAGGATACATTAGACATTAGACATTGAAACTCTGACAGTACGTCGAAACTCGGAACTCTGGGACCGAAGTGCACTGAACCAAATCCATCGTACCACATAATCACGCCGGCATTGTGTCATAGAGAGATCACAAACGCATTCACTGAATTATATTCAACTCAATTTACAATAATTATCTCTTCTTCTAATACAGCAAACTTATTTTGCGGCACCATTTTGATTAAAATTAAGAAAATACTTATATCAATAAAAAACCCTGAAGAAGTGAGCGGTGCTCACGAAACATGTTGGTTTTGTAAACAATAAAAGTGGTAAAAACGAAGTATTTTCTTAATTTTAATAATTGTCTGGTTTTCTAACTAATAATCATCATTTGTTTAACATAGGTTTTTAGATTTTCACGGCCAAAAGTATTTTCGTTATTTGTTTTTGGGGTGTTATGCCGTATTGCGCTACCTCCTTCTTTAGCCAACGTTTCGGAAAGGGCAAAATCATCAGGGCAAATCCGGTGATAAAGATAAGGAGATAAAGAAGGAGGTAAACACCCTAAAAACAAATAACGAAAAATTCAGTTATGGGTCTGTCCGTCTGTATTCTGTATACGATCGTAACTCCAGCTCAATGAATTCGGATTTGTTCTGGATATAATTGTAATTTTCAAAATTGGAACTGATTGTGTCAAGAATTCAGATGAGCGATAAAAAGTACCTACCCGTAACACAACATTTTAATCGAAAATTAATGCATATACTGACGCATGCGACAAAAAATTTCCAAAAATCTTTTGTTAGCTCCATACAGGAGGAGGCCCGGAAAAAATATTTCTCATCAGGGCCTATGTCATCTTTGATGATGCTGTGTGGAGTGTCTTTTTAGGAAAGGAAGGAAGGGAAGTTTTAACTATAAGATTAATAGTATTAACTATTTGAAGAAATACCTTTTCAGTAGCTGCAAATCACTATTTTGATGAGCTCTGGTGTCACGAAATTTCCACAGCATATTCGGTACGTATGAGTCATCATCTAAGTATTTGTTTTTTACATTTTGAAAATTTATCCCCATCTTGAGCCACAAAGCTTTCAAATATCTATTTGATTAAAAAATAAGTAGATATGTGGTTATTATAAGGTTTATATCATCTTTCTTGCAATTATTTATCCGGTCGGCCTCGTTTTGTAGTTAATGACCTACACATTGGTTTTTCGGATCGAGGGTTTCGTTCTCGATTCCTATTGAAGTTCAAAACGGAACATATCCGAAATTCATGCATCACGTGGAACTGCTAAAGGAGACAAATTATCAAAGCCTAGTGACCAGGCGTAATGCCAGACTCATGGTATTCGAATTAAAGTTAATAAAAAACCTTATTGATTGTCCATATCTCCTGTCATGCTAGGGCTTATTCGCTCCTGACAAATACTGTCGAACTCGTAGCCACGCCCTATTCTACATACCGCAGGGTCGGACAGATGTCATGGCTCAACACAGCAATAATTAATTAATGAATTAATCATTGCTTAATGCCCTACCAGCGGATATAGATGTGTTTGATATAACCGTACCATGTTTTAAAAAAACTATATACATGTATTGTTAGTTATAAGAAAATTAAAATTGTACCGTAATTGAACTCACCTGTCTGTCGTAGAATAAAAAAAAAATTATAGAAACAATTTTTTTTTTCTTCAAATTTTAATCAAATTCAATCATTGATAAATAACCCTTAGGTAGGAAAAAATTGTGATAGTTCGAACTACGAGACATAAATAGCTTTGGAGTAGATTTAGAGAAGAAATTTGTTGGAAAATTTGCTGCTAAGGAAAACGAAATTATGGAACATAGACCACTTGCATCACATTTTTTCCGGTGTAGGCAACTCTGCTTTTTTTAAAAATTATTATTCGTATTTTTGAAACCCTGGGGATTTTTTGAAAATTTCAATCCGAAAAATCAGACCATTTTTTATGAACCGGAAAGACGGGACATAATTTTATAGGTGCGAAAAAACGATAATTATATAGCCGAAAATCATTTAAAAAAAAAAACGTTTTCCACACAAATGGCACAGGGAATAACGAGGCATACCAAAAATATTACATCTCATAAATATTTTTTTCCTTGATCCATCTTATTGATCATAAATCATTATAATGTACAACCTCTATCTTACTAAATCCAATTTAATATACTTGTACTTGTAAATTATAATAATAATAAGAATGTTATAAAATTTGATTTTGTTAAAATCAGCACCTTAACCATTATACCCCTAAAACACGTACTGACATCTAAAATGTACGGGGTTCTCGTCATAACATCTGTCAAAAAGTGAAACCAAATGATAAGTTCGCAGAGAACAAACAATAAATCTAGTGACGTTAAATGTCAAATTCAAAAATTCGCCTGAAATCAAAGTGTTGTCATATTAAAAAAATAAATCGGTGTGGAATTTTACAAATTTAATAGGAACATTTTCGGAGACGGGACATTTTCATGTAGTGACGTCACGGGCCCAAATAATGGATTTATTAAAAAAAAAAAACTGTACATTTCTAAAAAAAATTACTGACATTTTCGTAATCTTTGTAAAAAAAACTATCCACACAATTTTTTCCAAGTCGTTATGAAATCCATGCAAGAGGCCTATTATTTTAAACTCTCGTATTATTTTTCACTTTGGTTGCATAATCAAGAAATGCCTAGAACCCCGCATTTTCATCACTAAAACTTTCACCCTGCAAAATATGTAAAAGCCCCAAAAAATGGCAGTAATAAATAAATAAAATATCCAATTCCTGAAAAATCTTAGAAATTCCAGAGGACGTTAGCCTCCAGGCCGTCCTACCCAATCGTTCCTGATTACGAGAGTTTTTTTTTAATATAAATAAAGACAGTATTTTATGTTGAAGAAAGCTTTATTATTTCAACAACCATTTACGAAAAACTTCATTATTATGAATCTAAAGAATACGTATTTTTCACTTAGGTAATTTTCTAAAATATTTTACGTTTATATTATAATGCCTGTCATAACACTCTGCTCTTATCGGCCAATCAATAATAAACCATTTCCTATCGTTATAACCTTGAACCCATGTGGGTGTGACCAAACCACTTTCCGTTACGTCAACACAGTTTATCAGTTAGCTAACAGAATGGGAGCGAACAGAAATATTAGTTAGGAACACCTTTATGATATTATAATTTACAACACAGATTTCATACTTAACTTATGACTATGACCCATCCCATGAAACGTGAACCTTTAGAAATACGGCTTAAATATCCTGAGTGAGTTGAACAGATGTTAAGGCGTGTGATCAATTAGCAGAAACTAACGGTCATTGTAGCAAAATTACATTTTTGGGGAAGTTCTGTGGAGGGTATTTTTAAGGAAAGAAAGGAGAGGAAGTTCTGTGAATGAAAGAGATATGAGGGATGGGTAGGAATCTTGGGGTCCATCCCTCTCACTGCGGTGCAAAGCAATGGGTCGACGAGAGAGTCTGGCTAGAGAGGTGAAAAAGTCTCCCGCAACCAGTCTCTCCTGATCTGGCCCGCCACACAATAGGAAGGCACGCCTCCAAGATCTCGACAAACCTTACCCTAAACCTTACCGGTGACCCGACGCTCATCTTTTCCTCAAGGTCTTCAAAAACTTCCCCTTCTCTCCCAAGTAGGTACATTTCTTCGAGGCAAAATCGGGGAACCGGCTAAAGGGCGCGTACTTCGATCATCGTCTGCGGTTGGGCCGATAGCTATACGCATTCTCATTGGGACTGCCCGGTGGTCTATGGAATACTTTCTCTGGCTTTTCTTTTTATATATTTTATTTTCTTTCCGCTATTATAGTAATTACTTACATTATAACATAATCGTTTAACTGTTTTTTCCTCATTACTTATTTTATTTACAGAAGGTTTCTTCGACTGGACATAGCCGTTATTTTTATTTTTCTTTTCCTTGTACTTTGTGTTAACTACTTTCTCTTTTTGATGTTACCTATTTCAGAAGAATTATTCCACGGTCTGCCACTTCTATTTATCTTTTGTATAATGTTAATGTAAGTACTTGCATACTGCTTTCTAACCCCGTATGCATGGACATTGGAGGGTGCGGTGAAGGAGGAAACCATATGTTTCCTTATAACGCCGTTGGGAAAGTGGTGGGGTCCCCTCCAAAACCTTACCCTATGAGCCCGGGCACCCCCGCTTTGACTTACTGCAATGGTGTTGGTTATCCAATGAATTATTCCCGGGCGGCGCGGTGGTACCCATACCCGCCTCCCAAATTGTCTTCCAATTGTGATATATTATACGTAGTGGGTATAAATTTTATTATGACACCCCAGTTACCATTCGACTAAAGGCTTGGGTTGCCATAGAAGAGCTTTGCAGGCACAGCGTTTTATCGATAAAGCTTTTATTTTCCGATATTCATACCTATTTACTTGACGAAATCTCTCATAAGATAGAGAAGACTTAATATGAACCAGGCAAATGCCCGTATTATTTTGTTTAAATTTTAAAATATTGTGATTTTGTTTTTAATTACTTATTTGTAGCAATATATTCCCAGCGCAGTATCATTAACGGGTTATGTGACCTCTGGTGGGCATGGGTTCGGTGGGAACAATGATATGCCCCTCAGAAACAAACAACGCCGGGTTGACGGAAGCTTTTAAAAAGCAATTAAGATCCCTAGCAGATTGTTTGTGTTGCTACTTACGCACGTCAAACGACATTATTTTATTGGGTGCACTGCTTAAACTGTGTTTCGTTGAGATTTATTTGAATTTATTAAAAAAATAAATAAAATACAACGGATACAATTTTAGAAATTATAAGTGCCCGTTGACCTCAGAGTTTATAATTTCCCCGTAGGAACCGTTCAATATCAACCACAGGGTGAGGAAAATAAGATAACAGAGAGGAATGGGGGAATTTTTATTTCATTTTGTAGCGATAACTCGAAGGCCAACCACCGCGCGCATGTTCAGATCCCCACTTTTTATCAGCACATCCCATTTTAAACCTGAAATTCTTTGAAGTAAAACTTTTTTAATCACGCTCGACCTGGGGGGTAGGCTGGTGAATGCGTTACGAAAAGTGTGATGCGAACGGTAATCGATGCGAACGGTGATCGGGCGAGGCGAACGGTCGGGCCTTTACTCACGCTTGACCTGGGGAGTAAGCTGGTGAATGCGTTCAACAGTGATATTACTGTAGGGGCAAGAGAGAGAGGTGCATTAGAGCACAAGGAATCATTTATTGAATTACCATGCTGTATGTCACCCCTTAGGTCGTAGGTCACCCCAAGGTCGTAGGTCACCCCAATGTCGTAGGTCACCTAACGGTCGTAGGTCAATTTTAATGTCAATGTCAACGTAAATGACAATGTCATATGTCACACCAATGTCATAGTTTACCCCAAGGTCATAGGTCACTCCAAGTTCATAGGTCATCCCAAGGTCGTAGAGTACCCCAAGGTCGTAGGTCACCCCAAGGTCATAGGTCACTCCAAGGTCATAGGCCACCCCACGGTCGTAGGTCACCCCACAATCGTAGGTCACACCAAGGTCATAGGTCACCCCATGCTCATATGTCACCCCAATGTCATATGTCACCTCAATTTCATATGTTGTTTTATAAGTTAGTCAAGTTTTACTTCTACTTCAAGTGGTAATACGTACGTACCCATACTACGTGACCAACTTCTTGCAATTTTTACTCAAGACCAATGTTCATTCCTTCCTCTCCTCAAAATACCCTCCACATAGCATCTCAGATAACATAGCGTGTGAAGTTAATGTAAAAAAAGAAAAAGGATCAGAGCTACCACTGACGATATTTTTGTTGCACATGAACGATATCTTCGAATGTGCACCAATTCATTGCTGCGCTGACGACAGCACTGTTCACGAGGGTTATCTTTTTTACAAGCCCCTTCCACTTATGATATCCGAACAGCTTGGGAAGTTTTGAGACAAAAACTTGACCACAACCATGGATAATGGTTTGAAACATTTAGTTCGAGTCCATGAACACAAAATGTCTCATGGGTTTCAATGGGCAACAAAATTAAAGAAAAACGTGTGAAAAACACGACCGACAATGTTCAATGTTTACCGCCTACGCAGTAACTACTTACCCAGTTGAGCACAATACACGAGTTTTCGGTAAAGTCTTTCTAAAGGATAATGAAAAAGTTTAGGATTTTCCTTGCGCAGAGGATGCTTTATTTTCGAGTATATTTCAGTTTAGTAGGTTATTCGAGTTTCAAAAGGTTTTGTAAACCGTGTCATGCCAAAATTACTCAGAAATGTGTACATTCTGTAGATATTTTAGACGTGCGTAATAACTTACTTAAGATTTTTGTGATTTACGAATAAGGTGAATGAATCTACATTTATATTGAAGAAACTTTTAACTTTTACTCGAATTTAATTAGAAAACCGATTAGATCAACCGTTCGTAATCCATTTTTCTTAACGTTTTTTATTCAGTCAACTTCCTACGTGAAAATATTAATATTCGCACCTAATATTATTTTTTGACATATTTATTTATTTATTTATTTATAATTTCTCACCATACATGTGTTCTTATTTTTTTTTTACATACAAAAATATTAACCTCACTAGGACTAGCAGCCTGTATTGAGGTTAAATTCATAAATTTGAGTGATGCATTTACACACAAATCACTAAAATACAAAAAAAATCACTAAAATACAAAACACTACATCCAAAACACTAAAATATTATATGCGGAAAGTAAGAAATAACAATATTATATTGGTGACCAGATGGGTAATTTGTAACAATATAGACCATAAAACAAATCCTTAATTACTATACCCACCAAGAAAGTAGTTCAAAACAACTAGACAACTAACAACCGATTTTGACAAATGGAACTCAAATAAAATCTAATTATTTATGGATGGATATTTCACGGACCTATCAATTTATCTCAAGATAATTCGAGATGAAAGCTTTATAAATGTCATGAATAATACCGCTACATGCATGCAGTCAAATTCGTGGATAATTGAGTGGTAAAATGTTTATAATTTAATTTTTTGGTTATCATTTATGTGTATTTTTACGTTTTCGTGGTATGTGCTCCCTCACTTCGGCCATACCCCAATGGTAATTGGGAATGCCGTAGACTCTCCGGCCCCGACAAGAAGACTCGCATGTGGAGTTCCTAAAATATTTGTGGAAAGAGGAAAAATGTTAACATTTATACGCTCTCCGAAACGTTGGCTAAAGAAGAAGGTCGCACAACACGGCACAAAACACCAAAAATAAATCACGAAAGAAATCATTATGAAATCATTATTACCTGACAGCATATGATTTTATTCTCATTCTATGATTTACATAATAGGTACTTATAATGAGATGTATTAATTGAAATCGTATTATGATATGATTGCATTAAGTTAATCGTAAAATATATATCTAGATATATGTACATAAAAATTAATTTACTTATTTCTTTATTTGACGGAGTTCTAAACTAGTCCATATTTAAATTTAAATTTATGAATCTTTTGCTCTATTTTTTAATCCTTGTAAAATAACGACTGTTTTTTTATTCTTGTAAAATAACGACTAGCCATTTCAAAATTTAAGTTTTGAAATTCTCTATTTTAATACATTGGAAATTAATATGTCATATATTCTGGTTTATAAATGTCTAATTTCTATTACTTGGGAAATTCTAAAAAATTGCAAAAAGTTGGTCACTCTGAATGCAATTATTAAAGTTCTCCAAAATGACCTTGAAAAAATCACGTGTTTGCGATTCTTTCAAAGACACAAAGAAATCATCCCTTCTTTCATAATACAATTATTAATGTTCTCAAAAGTTATCTTGACAGAAGCTCATTTCTGTGATCTCTTGATCGAAACCATTCCTTTGTTAAGAATATTATTAATTAAATATACAATTTGGCTGTTCTGAAACGGGAATCTTTCCCAGTTGGACAGACAAAGTATCATTTTGTATTATACATATATAAATAAATAAAACTTCGGGAAAGAACAGCCGAGCTAAGGACGCAGGAATGAAGCACAATATAGAATTTATTATATTATCGGATGATTGCAGGTAAAAGTTACAACCTACAACTGCAAGTTTCACGCGTGTCAATCCTGTATAACCAGTTCCCTGTCATCGCGGCCCGTGTCACTCCGCTCTCCTGATATTTTTTACACTTTACCGTTTTTGATCTGGTAAAGGCCGCATTACAGGCATTTTAGCAACCGATGAAAGTCGTTAATTTATAAGTTTTTCTTGCAATTATCGGGAACATTAGCAATATCTGTGTTGATTTGATTGCATCGACTACCGGGGAAATATGATACTTTGATGGTACTCGGTTGCTTTGATGGGAAAGTTCACAACTTCAGATTTGAGATAAGACGTAATTTAACACGCCTTAAAGTTGAAAAATCACTTAAAATTATTACACGTTAATGGTAAAGATACTAAGAATACTTCTAAGTGACCAGCGTAGCAATTCTTCAGTCTTAATGGCTCTTATTTTCACAGAGACTGCTGGTAAAATATGTCTGAAGGTACGAAAGAGACATGCGTATATGAGTGAGACACCACGAGTAACGTATAAAATGGTGTGATTGTTGTCCATTCGTCCTCTTTTTCTCATCCGTTTTGATTTTATCATCATTGACTAGGATGAACTGCTCTTACTGTAAGACGAATGTCTCCAGCTTGTCCCTCAAATGACAACACCTGGGCAGCTCTACTTCTTCCATCTTCACACAGATGCAATCAATAAAAAAACAGAAAAAACAAACAGCACTCAACTCACGAATCTGATGAACTTGATGCTGCCCGCCGATCTCGCCCTTCCGGGGACCGTCCTCTGGCTCCAGAACCCTGGTCGTCCTTCTAATACCCCGGCACGCCTTCCGTGAGGTCTACACCTGGTCCCTGCTCTTCTCTTGAAGACCCGGACTTCTCCATCCACGCCTTACGCGAATGCTGCTTTCAGGTTCTCGGCACTGAATACCCTGATCCAGCGCCTTGGTGTTCTTAAGATGCCGATTCTGCTGCTCTTGCGTCCTTGCTACGCAATGATATGGAGTCGTGATCTGGCCCTTTTTCTATCTGATCACAGGTTTCCCACTGTAGCCTTTATCTCGGTTGCTGCTGCGTAAATTTATTCCTTTTAGGCTGCGCCAATGTGATAACCGTGTGCGACAATCTGATACTCTGGACTCCAATCTGTGATGAATCCAGATTCTTTGATGATGATCTCAGTACAGAATGCAGTTACAATAATAAGTTACGACTAGTTACGTTTATTCCGAGATTGTACAATATGGTTCTTCTAGGAAGCTTATGGGTAAAGAGGACGAATGGACAAAAATCACACCATTTTATACGTTACTCATGCTGTCTCACTCATACACGCATGTCTCTTTCATACCCTAATACATACGTTCACCACAAATAGTATTTTCAATTTTTACATACCCGTTTGACGTTGAATGGTTGAATGTAAATCAATCCACAGATCCGCCAGTGTTGCCAGCGTATATCGATTTCTTATTTATTCCCTGTCAATATCCTTTCGGCTGTCAACGGTGAAACCATGCACGGCTCATCGATATAAAATCGTCGGCAGTTACGCCTATGAACCCGATATTTTAAAGTTATCGATTTCAATGCTTTAGGCCACCAGGGGGTCGATATAGGAGAAACATAATATTGATAAATGTTTCTAAAATGCGACGATATGCTCAGTTTGTGTATAACTACAACGTAAAATTAATAAGCCATGATAACCATCTAACCACTGGAAGAAGCGCCTGTACTTCTTGTAGATTAAGTACCTACTTATAATAATATGTGGTCTTCAAAATATTCTGTAAGCCATAAGATTCCAATTATGTAAGTATATATAAAGAATACGCGTGTGTCTGGGCATGTTAAAAGCTGGGAAATAATGAAATCGTTGTCGGTTATAATAAATACGAGAGAATTATTTGAAGTCATAACACGGTCAAGTACCATCCGATAAAATGCATAGAGGCGTTTATTGCCATGTTTCCAATGTGTGTAGATATAAGTATGATGGTCTGGTATTGAAAATAAACCACTTGTATAAAGATGCTTTCTGATCAGAGTCATAAATTTACGATCTATGGTTATTCATTTATATGGGTGCATTCCACCATTGGAAGACAATTAAAAATAGATTTAAATTGTTATAGTTGTAGGTATTATTGATCTTAATAATTCATCATCTATCTATATACATAAAAATCTCGTGTCACGGTGTTTGTGGTCGTACTCCTCCGAAACGGCTCAATCGATTTGTATGATTTTTTTGTGTATATTTGGTAGGTATGAGAATAGGTCGTAAAGTATATTTCATACCGCTAGGTGATTAGGGTGTCCCGATCCAGAAAAAGAACTCCATTTTTTTTAAATATAAAAAAAAAATTGACGTAAAAAATACCTATATCTAGCCCAAAATTTTCACACTCCTACCCTCCCATTTTTCAATTTTTATATTTTTAATCGCGATTTTGGTATTTTTGTTTGAATCAATTTTACCGTCGTTCGTATTGTTGAGTGACAGATGGCGCTACGTCCGCCTCATCGAACTTTAATCCACACATAGAAATAATTTATAATATAAGGCAGAACAACGTTTGCCGGTACAGGTATAGATTCTTGAGCTTGATTATTATGGATACTGCCGCTTGAGGAACCATTTATAGGAAAACCAACAACTCTGCCGTAGGTCACCCTTGGTGGTTCACTACGTTTGGTGATTTAGCAGGGGTGCCCGGGTTGTGGGGTGAGGTTTGTCCGGGTCTTGGTGGCGGATGTACCTACCAACTGCGTGGCAGGCAGGAGCGGGACAGATTAGATGAGGGAGATCTTTTGATCTATCCAGCAAGGCTCTAGCGGAACATCACCTTGTACCGCAGAAGAGGGATGGATGCATTTGTTCGTCACTCCTGACCCCCAAATTCCTACCCACCCTTCATATCTAAGAAATAAAAGACCCTCCACGAAGCATCCCCAAAGATGACGTAGGCCTTGAGGGGAATTATTTTCTTCAGGGCCTCCTGCTAAAAATAAATATACATAAAAATTATACCTATTACCTTCTTTTTAAGCCTCCTGGCGACGAGTTTTACATTGATTCGCCAAATTCATCCAATTTGTAGAATCTTGGTTAATTCTTAAATAACCTCCTGCTGACAAGCTACTTGCAGTGGCTTAGCGGGTAATAAATTCCAATTGTATTTTTTTTTTTTTACATGAGCTCCACACAGGAGGCCCTGAGGAACATAATTTCCCTCAGGGCCTATGTCATCTTTATGCTCACCTATGATGCTGTGTGGAGGGTTTTTTAAGGAAAGGAAGGAGAGGAGAGTTCTGGGAAGGAAAAGGGTTTAAGGGGTGGGTAGGAATCTTGGGTTCAGTATGTCCTGGTCATCCGCCTCCAAGACCTAGACAAACCTCACCCCATGAACCCGGGCACCCCTGCTAAATCACCAAACGTAGCGAACCACTTGGGGTGACCTATGGCAGAGGTGTTGGTTATCCAATAAAGGTTCCCGGGGCGGCGGTACCCATTCCCGCCTCCCAAAATTGTAATTATATGCAATTTTGTAATAATAATTGTATGCAATTTTTATATAATAATAATAAAAATAAATAAATAATAAAAATGATTCTGCTGTGTCTCGACCTCATTCTTCAAAGGCAGCGATTTTTTTTCCATTTTATTAGATAGGTTATCTGTTTCTATTCCCCAACCTTGATCTTTGATAAATGATTTTTCAACTTCGCTTGTCAATCATTAGGCCTGATAATTAATTGTTTCTTCTAGTAGCATGACTGAAATCACCCATTTCTATCGACCCACTTGATTATTTCAAAAAGAAAAATACCCACGGTTAATGACAATTTTTGTAAGCGCAATCAATACAGATATTGTCATCCGTGAAAATCACGGACATACACGTAGTCTTGTTTCATTATGAATTCTTTTCAAATCGAAGGTGTATGACATGATATAAAAAATGACTGAATATGCCACGAGACACTTCAATTTTTTTAATCCACAACATTATGAACCGCACTACCCATATAATAATAAAATATTTAGAAACTGGATTTATCAGCAAACACATGTCGCTAAACATGGCTTAATAAACATAATAAGCAGTTAAAGTCTTTTGTTATCTTAATAATACAAAACTTTGTTTCAACTTTAACGCAAACATTGAAATATAATGCATTAGACTGGTTCTCTTACTATGTTTAGTGTGCAGGTACTCTGCTATATTCTGACGTCGTAAAATTCGCATTTGAGTTAAATGGAAAGCCGATAAATAGACCAACTCTAAACCATTTTAAATAAGTCTTTTAGCACGATGCAGTTTTCGCCATTCTAATTTCGTATGGAACCAGAAAGTAGTTTGCCCTTGAGAACAGTTTTATCATGCGGTTTTTTAAATGTGTCTCCTAAATGCTCTAGAGCAGTGGTTCTTAACCTGTATTCGACCGAACTCCAGGGGTTCGGTGAGTCAGTATCAGGGGTTCGGCAGAACAAGACACAGCCCGAAAAAAAAATTACGAAGAATATTGTCACTATCCATACCCCATCCCGCCCCATCCTTTCCCATTGCGCCCCCTCTCCCCCGTTGTAGTATATATAGTCGTGACAATAGCCCATCCTATCCCATTAAGCACCCCCCCCCCTCCCCTTGTGATAATCTGCCGCCACCGATGACACGCCCCGCTTTCCAATTACATAAGAACGATTCGGTGAATGCATAGGGGGTTCATTCGGGTTATAGGGGGGTTGGTAGAGGGTTCAGTACCTCCAAAAAATTTAAGAACCACTGCTCTAAAGACTTAAGGATCCTACAGACATAGCTATAGGTTTAACCTATTTCAGCATATCGCTTCCCGATGGGAATGTATGGCGAGCGATATTGAAATAGGACAAGCCAAAAAACGCCGGCGCTTTTATACCTAAGTGTGACGGACCCATTAAGTTAGCAACAAGCGTAGCGATGACCCGACGACGGTTTTAAAAAGACAAAGTTATAATTATTATAAAATTATAATTTTTTGTGCATTATTTATCAATTTCAAACCAAAATTCGGCTTCAAAAATAGCTTTAATAATAAGTTGATATGGGTATCAAACGAATACATTTAAAGTGTCTATTTTTTGTACTTTACGCTGGTATGTACATTATATAGACAAATAGTTTTCCCTTGATGCAATTGAACGAATTCTGTGGTTCGTCCTCGCTCACCCCCTTCGGGTCACTTAATTACATTTAGTGTGAGATTTTCCCTAAAACGACTGAGTATTGTATCTACGTATGCCGGAGGAGGGCGGGTATCAACATGTAACCATGAAGAGCATGCCTCAGTTTCCATTACTCATTATTTAAAATTTACATAACATTTTCGTTATTTGTTTTTGGGATGTTATGCCGTATTGCGCTACCTCCTTCTTTAGCCAACGTTTCGGACAGCGTTGCAGTGTTCATATTCAGGGCAGATCACATCTACCGGATCTGCCTAATCTGCCCTGATGATGGACACTGCAACGATGTCCGAAACGTTGGCTAAAGAAGGAGGTAGCGCAACACGGCATAACACCCCAAAAACAAATAACGAAAATACTTTTGGCCGTGATAATCTTAAAATGTATCTTACTAAAAGTTTTTTTGTCAAACACCCGAACTGCATGATTTTTCCTAGAGAAGTATATTACGTGTATGGCTAATCTAGTATATTCTGTAACAATGCTGATACGTTGTAATTGTAGAGAAACTTCACGTTAGCGTTGACAACTTAATTCTCGTAAAACCTTAAAAGAGGGTAGACTTAAAGGGAAATTTTTCTAAAATTCTCACAAGTGTCAGAGAAGACAGCTTGAAGCAAGGCTCAGAGTGAACCATATCCTCGCCAATCAGCCAATAGTGAGTTGGATTTCCCCTCTTCCATATGTTTTGTTTTGCACTTGTTTCGGGATGTGGTACAGCATAATCGGTTTTAGTGGTTTCGGTCAACCTTTTTTCCATTTTTTTTTTCTCAGTGATCCTACAAAAAGTATCGGAAAACAATGCTTCGTACAGATGTATTCATTTGTATCAGTTCATTGATCACATGATCTACTCGATGTTATCTGATGTAGATCGGCATCGACTCATAATATATGACGCAGAATCCATTGATTTTCAAACATGAAGATTATATTGATTAAATAGTAATATATACAAAGTGGTTTATTTTCGCTAATGAAGACTTGCGAAATAATGCAAAATCATGTATTTTTGCTTTGAAAATTTGATCACTTAGAAGTATTATTGATGTTTCAATTAAATACTGTGTGCAGAACATATCTTGGCCTTTAAAAATGTCGTAGAGTGAATGCTGTAGAAATGAGATCCCTGAGGCGCATGTGTAGTAAAACCATGTATGTTATTGTGGGAAATGTGGAGATCCGCAAAGAATGCAAGGCTGATGTAAGCGTAATGAGTAAGATCAAGAAAGTTTGTGTTTGCGTAATGAGTAAGATCAAGAAATGTTTTGGGCATGTAGAGCGAATGAACGAGGAAAGGAGTGTAAGAAGAATATATGACGCAGATGTGAATGGTAGAAGAAGTCGGGGACGCCCGAGAAAGACATGGCACGACCAAGTGAATCAGATACCTGAGTCGGGCCATGTCAAGAATCAGAATAATAGAAGAGCATGTATGAGACGATGTAAAAATGTTTTTTTTTTACATGAGCTCCACACAGGAGGCCCCGAGGAAAATAATTTCCCTCAGGGCCTATGTCGTCTTTGGGGATGCTGTGTGGAAGGTTTTTTAAAGGAAATTACGTAGAGGAGAGTTTTGGGAAGGAAAAGGGTTTAAAGGGTCGGTAGGAATCTGGGATTCAGTGTGTCCTGGTCATCCGCCTCCAAGACCTAGATAAACCTCACCCCATGAACCCGGGCAACCCTGCTAAATCACTAAATGTAGCACGTGAACGAGGCAAGAAGTGTGTGCCAAGACCGAGTTGTTTGGCGGTCCGTCCTCTCTGCCTACCCCTGCGGGGAAACAGCGTTATGGTTAGTTAGTTAGTTAAAAATGTCTGTCTTTTTTTTCAAGTCTTTTAATAATCCTAGAGAAAAATAAAGTATTAGGTCTGTAAAAAAAAAATACCAAGTGCAAACTCTCCTATTTATAAACCCCTTTTAGGATATGGTTTTATTGTTTAATGTGGCAAATTCAGTTTCTTTTATAACAATCGCAAAAAAAATTATATTTCGCACGAACTTCACAAAATACGGCCGGCAGTCGACGAATTTGGATTTTCAAAGTGAACGTTATGCCACTATGTCCACCTAAGGACTACAGACTTGCCATACCCATTTTGTATCAGTTCGGCCCCGACTACGATGGGGAATAGATGTCTTAGACTTCGCTTGGTTCCGTGATCAATTTTAAATTTCCTTGTTATTACAATAAACAATGCGTAAAATAGGAGTTAATGTTTTTAAATGCGTTTACGAAATCAACATCTAAAAAAATTCTCAAATGCTCACCTTTTCCAACCTTGCCAACAGCTTTTTTTCAAGTATTTTCAAACACCTCTCGAAAAGGGGCGTGAATTCCGATTTCGATTTTTTCCTGGACTATTGGATCACCTTAAGACAAATTTAAAATACAAATTTATCCGATAAAGCTAGGCAAAGCTTTTGACAAAATAAGTTGTTACAATTTAATTTATTTAAATAATTTTCATTGACTTTTTACAATACCTAGTACCTGCCTACGACGAGAATATCGAATTATGTTTTATTTTATTTATTTATTTAAATGCCCATGGGGCTTTTACAAAACATTTTTTTTTAAATTACAGTGAAAATAATGAGTTGACAAAATACAGGTAACATAAAATATAATAAACAAAATATAGGTTGTATAATATATCGGAGTAAACACAAAGTAGGTAATGTTTAAAATTCTTCACATTAGTTTATACATAGTTAGTAGGTAGGTCACATTAGGTAGAAATACATAGTTGGCACATATATATGGCGTTTGAAGTTTGCTAAGTTCAAATTATTGTCAAATACATCCATATTGTTTAAGGCGATCCAATAGTCCAGGAAAAAAATCGAAATCGGAATTCACGCCCTTTTATGGGAGGAGTTTAAAAATACTTGAGAAAAAGCTTTCGGAAAGGTTGGAGAATGTATTTGACAATTTTTTTTTACAGGTTGATTTCGTAAAGGCCTGTTAAAAACATTAACTCATTTTTTACGCATTGTTTATTGTAATAAAACAGAATTTTAAAATTGATTTCACGGAACAAAGCGACGTGGAGCCTAGCGTCCGTTTTCCGCTCCGTTCGGGGGCGAACTGATAAAAAAAACTGGCGTGTCTAGTTATGTAGCCCTTCAGTGGACGGCATAGAGTTCATTTTGAAAATCCAAATTCGTCTACTGCCGGCCGTATTGTAAAATAACAAAGTGAAAATGCATATTTTATTTTATTTTGTGAACTTGGGCGTAAAAACCATTTTTTTGCGATTATTATAAAAGAAAATTGAATTCGCTACATTAAACAATAAAACCATATCCGAAAAGGGGTTTATAAATAGGAGAATTTGGGCTTAAAAGTGTTTTTTACAGACTTTACATTTTATTTTTTTATAGGCTTATTAAAAGACTTCTAAAAAAACTGACCGATAATTTTAAGGGCCAAGGTATGTTCTACATGCAGTATTTAATTGAAGCATCTATAATACTTCTAAGCGATCAAATTTTCAAAACAAAAACATACGATTTTTTGTGATTTTGCATTTTTTACTATGCCTTCATCTTAAGTATTTGTTACCAAGTATATGTAAACGTTGTATTGGAGAATGAAAATTATAGAATGAGATGAACGTACATATATAAAATGGTAATGGAGTTATAATTAATGAATCACCGTCACAACCTCCCAAGTTCAACGACCTCCGTGAAGAACAGCTGACAAGACAGCAAGTCCCTACATGGACTCCACATAACGTCTTATTAGTATCAACTGCCTCTTCGTGACTATTTTGATTGCCAGACTGTTTCTTCGCTGTCGATTTCTGGAACCCTGGCCTAGCACGACAACTTCATGAATTTATATCGTGTATTATACCTACAAACATATAAGGACTCGTGTTAGTTACATGATTCTTTGAGAGTAAAAAATATCCATTGAGCTGGGCACGACGTGAGTTTGGTGAGGGGTTTGGACAACATGAGAGGGTTGTGGGGTGGACCCAATAAATATTATGATTGGTAGAAACCAATATCTTTGCAACCAAAAAATATTTACACTGCAGTCTCATAACATAGATCGTCCAGTTGACTTGTCAGACATCTCCTTTGATAAATCTAAATTTGCAGTTATATGTAAAAGTGTATCCTCTATCTGGTACAATACTTTTTACAAAATACAAGTTTTTTTTATCTTTGATTCTATTGATGAAAAGGTCACTGCTCAGCTACAATTCAGGATTTCTCCTGGAAAGCAGCTGGTTTTCAGCAGTACCTCCATTATAAAGCAGAAAATAAAGTAAAATAAAAATGAATTAAAAAATTAAAACAAAATAAATACAATTAAATTAAATTCCATACAAAATAATTAAATCAAATGTCTATTTCAACGCACACAAAATAAAACAATATAAATTTAAGAAATTAAAATAAAAAATTAAATATTTTATCAAAAAATAAAAATAAATTAATAATGTAAATAGGAAATATATGTTGATGTTTTCTGGGACACTAGTAGGATATTTCAAAATGTCACACTGATGTACCGGACCGCTTTGCCTCCCGATGTTATTTTATAGCATATGTAATTTGTAAAATATAGTGAAATCTGATTTTGGGCGAGCATTCGAATATTGCTTTCCACATTATCTTAAAACTTAGTATTTGGAGATGTTTGACCAATCAACTGGGCCAGGGGTCGGCAAACTTATTAGCCAAAGAGCCAAATATGTACATTACAACGATTTAAAAAAAAATTGAGAACCAAATCTGTTTATTACTTAGCTAACAACCCTACATCTCTTCTCTACATATTATAAATTAAAGTCCTCCGCGTCGTCTGTCTGTCTGTCGATTTGCGATAAACTCTAAAATTACTGAATGGATTTTCATGCGGTTTTCACCAATAGATAGAGTGATTCGTGAGGAGGGTTTAGGTATATAATTTGTCAAGGTTTTGTAAATTAGTTGAAACATAACGATAATTGTTAATCGGAAAAAGTCAAGCCGCCTGGGAGCTTTCATCGAAAACACTATCGAATACACCCTTTGAGATAATTATAACAAAACAATGCATAGTGGAATATTCCTCTTTGTCTGTCGATAAATTCAAAAATGGCGGTGATTATACAGATTGGATAACTATCCAGTTGATGGCGTTGGGTTTAGTTAACGACAGCAACGCGTGGCCGGGTCAGCTAGTTTATTATAATTTTAGCACTTCATTAAATTACGGGTACGCTAAAGAAAACTTGTTTTTATACTTAACCAAGATTTTATTCATTGATAAAAAACAATATGTAATTAAGGAATTCATATATTTAAATCATGACATTGACTGACAAACACTTAATGCGCGCAATGTCCTTGTATCTCCTTGGATAGTTTGAGTAAGTCAGGTTTGTATGTTATTATTTTTCATTTTAGGCACAATTCCGGGTTCTCATCAATAAGAGGACTACACAGTTAACTCTTGATAAAGTTAATGATTGAAAAAGATAGTTCGCATGAATATGTAGAACCGAAAAGGAAAAGAACAGCAAACACGATTTTTTTCAGAGTCAGGCATATTGTTCCAGGCGTTGAAGATGATCATGTCTTCCTTCTTTATGTCTTTCAAAGCAGACCACTTGTGTTGTGAACTAATAAATCAACAAAAAGACGTTCAAGTTTAGAGTTCCTCATTGCCCTGTTTTTTTTTTGTTTTTTAATTAAGCAATTGTATTTCAAAGATACTTGAGGGGCCAAAGAGCCGCATGCGACTCCGGAGCCGCACTTTGCCGACCTCTGAACTGGGCGATCGACATATCCCAATTGGGGATGCCATTATCCCTCTCGTTTGGGAGCAGTTAGAGTTAGAATGTGTTCTCGCGCGCTATTCACATTTAAAAAACGTTGGAAAATGCGTGTAGTATAATACTGCTGTGGTTATACATTGACTTTCTTCATCTCTTTAAAAAAAAAAAAAATATCGCTTTGGGTATCAAAACTTTCTGCTCTTTATAATTATGTACGTACCAATGTTTACTTGCAAAGTGACATCATCTGTTTATTTGAAAGGGGTAAAAGGTTTGCTTTATTCAAATCTTACATCTTACATACCATTACGTATTGCATTGTTAAAAGTTATATTTATTTACACATTTTTCTTGACATTCTGTATGGTGTATGGTCCATCAAATGTAACAATCAACAATACGATACCCGGACTGACAACCCCTATGCACAAGAAATTAATAAATCATTGTAAATATGTGGATTTATAATTTTTCCCTTCGACTAGAAGTAAATGCAATAAGAAGTGTGTAATATAGTTGTAAATTATGAATATTTGAAGCAGGTGGATGGGTTTGTGGATTTGGGAAGTACATATTATGTTTACGAGAGATGGGGAGGCTGATAGAGATATTGAAAGAAGGGTAAATGCAGGCACAGAACGCCGTTGGCGCTAATAAAAAAACTGTCGAAAGAAGCGAAGCTAGCAGTTCACATTGGAATGCTGGTACCTACCCTGACGTACGGCAGTGAAGCATGGAACTGGCAGAGGAAGAGTGAAAAAAAGATGAGTCGTATGTATGGTAAAACCGTGGACGATCGGACATATGGTAAAACCATGGACACTTGAGAAATGTGGAGATCCGAAAGTAATGCAAGGCTGATGTAAGCGTAATAAGTAAGATTAATAATAATCATATATATCTTTATTGAACAAAAATTTAAAGATTTATAACCTCAAAAAAAAGTACGCCATACAATAGTTTAAAAGTTGTATAAGTACAAAAGTTAATAACAGGAAACAATTTTTTTTTTTAAATTTATTTATTACAATCATAAAGGTACTTAAATTAACATGATAATATTTATTTCAAATTATAAACTAGTTAAAAACTTGTGTGTAATATAAACAGTAGGTACTTAAAGAATAGAGATTTATAATTATAAATTTAGGTTTCTCGTAACCTGCCTCACTAGGATAGCCTGTGTTGAGACAGTAATTTTACAATTTATAATACTGTGAACATACCTATTAAGAAAGGGACGCTTGGACGGTTTGGGCATTAGAGAGAGTGAGTTAAGAAAGGAGTGTAAAGAGAATATATGAATATATGGCCCCCCGAGGAAGACATGTCACGATCAAGTGGATCAGTTACTTGAGTCGGGCCATGTCAAAAGTCAGAATAATATAAGAGTATGTATGAGACGATGAATGAATGTGAATGAGGCAAAGTGTGTTGCAAAGTTTTTAGACCAGAAGCAAACGGGAAGAATAAACCGTTTTAGAATAAGTTAAATTAAATTTTCGATACCAACTCTACTGATAACCTTCATTACGATACGATTTGTTTATGTATGAGTAAATGGATGCCAGGTAACTTTATAATCAAGCTTCTTTTACGGTGCTAGAATTTTGCAATTCCGTTGAATAATATATATTTTTTAAATCTATGACGATTCCGTTAATAAATTAATAAATAAATTATCTCTGAGATGAGAAAAAAATCTCTTCGATACATATTTTTTTTCTGCAGTTCTTACGACTATTTTACGGGTATGGTTCAAGTTTGGTAATCGCTGGAGGTCAAAAACTATATTACGTGTAAAAAAAGAGACAATGATTCGAAATTATTATTAATGACTTACAAATGAGACTGGAAATCAACACATGCCCAATTGGTTCTTAATACAATATAATACCACTACATGACTAACAAATATCTTAAAACTAGATACTTATAAATAATAAAATGAAACAATGTAACTTTGTATAAACCACTTATAAAATGTGCAAATCCGACCGGTTTCGGAACAAACGTTCCTTCGTCAGGGAAAGCTTATACTAATTTGACAGTTTAGAACAATGTTTTATTAGGGTAGGGGTGGAGCCGTTGTTAGTTAATAATATAGATTGGGTGGGTAGGTATTAGTGTAGAGTGGATGGGTAGGGGAACAAATCCATGATTGGGCTATATGACAATATTTTTTTTTTAAATAATGAATCTATTATCAACAAACAACAAAATATTGTCATATAGCCCAATCATGGATTTGTTCCCCTACCCACCCACTCTACACTAATACCTACCCACCCAATCTACATTATTAACTAACAACGGCTCCACCCCTACCCTAATAAAACATTGTTCTAAACTGTCAAATTAGTATAAGCTTTCCCTGACGAAGGAACGTTTGTTCCGAAACCGGTCGGATTTGCACATTTTATAAGTGGTTTATACAAAGTTGCATTGTTTCATTTTAATATAATGGATAACCACAAAGTAATAGCTACATTCAAAAATCTATATACTTATAAATAACATTACCAGATTTATAAATAACTAAAATACATACATATTTACATTTACAGATAAGTGTCATGAGTCATGAGTCATGATTATTCCTCTACTACGCCTCCCACCAGTCACTCTGGTTAAATTCATAATTATTGTATAATATAATGAACCACATAAGAAACGTGCGTAAAACGTAAGACATAAGACCCTACCGGAATGCACAGAATACAGCCTCTATAAAACACCACTTTGTCATTCACCTAATATTACGTTTAGTTTATTCTTCTCTCACGGGCAGCCCATTAGCCTCTTACGCATTTCACAATTTGTTTTTAAAACGCGCCCTTCGGGTTCCATTCTTTTTATTGAGCGGTCGGGTCCGTTCAGGTCCTTTGTACACAATACACATCTCGCCCGTAAGTGGAAGATTTTTATTTTATTTTGTTTTTATAACCGAATTCTTTACTGCGTCCATTTAGAGTTTAGACTTCTTTAGATCGGGGCATTGAAATAAAATATCCAAGTTGAACCGTAGTCTAATAAACTCCATAAATAATGAGTGTAGGACCCTTTTGGCTCTCTGTGAATAGTGTTAGTTTCCCTGATAACAAAATATTTTCTTTAGCTATTTTTGTGAAAACCATCAATTAATTATTTGTCTACAAAAATCTAAGCAGTTTTCCTAAGTTCATTACCCCTCCGCAACGTAAGCAGATATAAGCGTTAAAAATAGGACTGCAGTCAAGTACAATAAGCGTGTTTATACCTCAGCGCGTGTGTTTCCATAGAAATCGTTATAACTCCGTTATTATTTTAGTTACATCCCTAAAACAAAAAGTCAAAGGTCGATAGTAGATCAAGCTGCACATTTCTATCAAGTTGTCTATGGAAATACATAACAGGAATCAGCTGTCAATCGTGTAGTTGACAAAAATATTTACCCGCGCAAATTTGCTACCGGCAGCTCCACCGCGCTCCAAATTTTAAATTTTTATTAAATATTTTTATATGAAATGATAAATAATTGAGGTGACAAAAGTGTTTATTACACATAAATACAATAGAATAAGTGTTGTTGTTTGCATAATCTGTGATTTTAGTAACGTTTTCACATAAAAACATCACGTGAGTCATTTTTACCTATTTTTAATGTTTGCGTTCTAAATTTTAATATTTACAAATGCTATTATTTATTTGTAATACAATAATTTGAAAGCCTATTTTGTAACCTTTCTAAAAGAGTTTTTACTATTCGGCTACGTTCAGAAATGTTTCATTTATAGAGCTTTAATTGTGAAGCGGTTATAACTAAAAGTTTTCGTAAAATGTCATTTCGTTTAAGACACCAAAATCTAATATTCTCGAAAATTCGGAGGGGTTGAATAGTTTTAATTTGCAATGTATCTACATTTGTTACATAAACTTTTAAATTTTCTGCTACCGGTTTCGTCACATCCATGTCATACTCCATATGTCCATACCATGTCCATGGCAAACTTAAAAACAAACAAACTGAAAAATTAAACTCTTCAATACAAAATGTCTACAAATTGTTACATTTTTAATGCTCAAGAAATATAAAAAGCTTGGTATGTGAATTGGTTAATATATTATATTATTGAGTCTAGTTTTTGAACTGTTAATGCGTGGTGGAATTCCATTGTATTAGAATTTGAAATTAAAACACTTTTGTACTTTCTTCCACTTATTTATATTTTACCAGGACCGGTTTCATCCCATTACGAACATTTTCAGACTGGTCAACCAGTCTGAAAATGTTCGTAATGGGATGAAACCGGTCCTGGTAAAATATAAATAAGTGGAAGAAAGTACAAAAGTGTTTTAATTTCAAATTCTAATATCATATTATTAGTTTTTTGTATACATACACATGTAACATAATCATGAGTAATTAAACATGCAGCAGTGATTAAAAAACTGTAAAAACACAACATATATGTATACAATACATAACCTTTACGAGAGTGCAATTACTCGTGTGTAAAGGCAAGAACATAAAGAAGTTTATTAAAAATTAAAATTAAAAATTATAACACGAATATATACGTGCATAAATAAAAAATAATAATATTTATTTTTAATATAAAACTTTTTAGCCAATCCCGGTAATCTTCAGATTCTCGAGAGTATAAATTTTGAAAAAATTATTGCAATGATAACAATATACCGGAATTATTCTACTGTGAAATGTCAGTATCAAAAAAATGAATATTTAAACGCGAATTAAATGTCTTTAAATTTATAGGATACCTACCTACTAGGTACATCAATAACCCAACCCTTATAATCACGTTTTTCTACAACCATACTTATTGTTAGTTTTAACCGTCAAAAACTGTAGCAAATAAATAAAATTGAGTAACAAATGTATATTTTCAAAACAAACTGTCTAGAAATTGTTTCTTAGTCTCTTAATGGCCAAGAAACACAAAAAATAATGATAGTATTTCTCAGTAAATTCATTATACTAGCTTTATGTATTTGGAGCAGGAGACACGAACTGAAGTTTCTGCAGTCTGATATCTTCACGAATAACACAATTTTTGTGTTCGGTCAATATTTGTCCTTACTGGCCAAACTCGGGCCTTTTTTTATAAATATTTTAGAAGTGACAAAAGACATCTGGCGGTTTATATACGTATATTATTTAGTTTACTTACGTATTCAATGTTTGTATTAAATTATATTCCAATGTTCAACAACGTAATTTTAAAGGTGCAAATAAAAGGGCTGTGTAATATTTTCCTCTATTTACTAACAAACATACATTCAATATAAATTTCCTTTTTTTTAAATCGTAGAATATTTTAGTTTGGAATCTTTATTAGCCTTTTGGTTAAAGTTATACCTCTTCATTACTCGTCCGTAAGTTTCCTATCCCGATGTAGTCATACCCACCTCTCTACTCTTCAGGTTTATCCATCCTGTTTTACTTTTATTTCAGTCTCTGCATTTAATACGTTTTCACCGGGGTGCCTACTTGATCATGACATAGTGCTCTATATTTAATACGTTTTCACCGGTGTGTTTACTTGGTCATGTCATAGTACTCTGAATGTAATACGTTTTCACCGGGGTGCCTACTTGGTCATGACATAGTACTCTGTATTTAATAAGATATTCACCGGGGTGAATAGTAGTAGGTACTCTGTATGTAATACGTTTTCACCGAGGTGCCTACTTGGTCAAGTCATAGTACTCAGTATGTAAAACGTTTTCACCGGGGTGCCTGCTTAGTCATGACGTAGTACTCTGTATGTAAAAAACTGCTCCCAACAGTCTGGAACCAGTGAGACTGAAGATAGTGGGGAGGGGGTTGATATTTGAGAGAGGAAAGTGGTGAAGTACCTGGCAAATCAGACCAGGTCACTCAAATATAGCTAAAGCCATTTTCAGAAACGTTTTTCACCAGGGCGATCCTGGAAGTATCTAGTTCTACCACTTTTAAATGTGCCGCAAATGCGCCTACTGTACATTGTTTTAAATGTTAAGTGTAAAACAATAATATTGCTTTTCATTTTTAACTTAAAGAATCAAACCTCAAATTGAATTATGTAATTAATGACGACAATATTAACGAAAATCAATCGATAATCTGAAACAGAAAAATCAGAAAAAGATACGGTCACACCTGGGACTCGAACCCAGGACCTATGACTTGCCGGGTCAGTGCTCTACCAACTGAGCTAATGTGTCCCCATCCGATTCGGTCATATTTAACTGTATCATTCTCCGACAAGAACTATCAGTAGAGCACTGAACCGGCAAGTCATAAGTTTTGGGTTCGAGTCCCAGATGTTTTTTTCTGATTTTTCTGTTTCAGATTTTCGATTTCTTCATTAATTAAATAATATTGCTTGCTGAGAGTCTTACACCTCTACCCCAGAGACCTTAACAAATATTATCTCTTATAATTTCAACAAATTGACTAAATAAATAGATACCTACCTACTCATGTTTCAAATACCACCGTGCACTTGAACCTTTAAATTTCGATGCACTTAAAAATTAAAGAAAATTGCATGAACCAAATAAACATCCGATAACCAAGTAAACATTATCATGCCTGTTAAAAATCCCTGCATTCTTTACCGCGTCAAAGTAATGAATAAATTATTTATTATGGAATACCAATTTAAGATTACTCGGTATTATGGCCGGGACCGCCCCGAGATGCGTTAGGCCACTTGATGCCCGATTATAAAATTGTGTCTTTTTCTTTTCTTGTTCATTTAAATACATATTGGATAACTTTGTTCGAGAACATCGGCCCTGATTCAGTGTTATTGGATACCATTATTATGGTAAAGTTTTAACGCTGGGGTCAATATTTTTTCATATTCTCGGTCTTGCCTTGCTTTTTGTGGTCAGATCATTTTTTAAGATCTGGAGTAGGTACTTATTTGCTTTTTTATAATTATTTTATAATATTTTTTTTTATTGGTGCCCTTTTTTACTCATTTAAAGTACGCTCTAGCGTGTTTAAATCGCACTTTATGGAACGCGCGTTTTTTAAAGTTACCATGGCAACATCAACAAATCAACAAAATGTGAAGTCTGAATGTCAACTTTTAACTATAAATCTGACAGGAATATTTTAAACGTCAAATAAAACAAACACTTTGAATACATACGCCTTCTTAGCAACGTCATCCTTGCTAATTGCCTTCATGAATGCATGCACTTTCACAAATGATTTTAAATCAACCCCTTTATTTATCCTCAACAGACATTGCAATTTCGAATGTATGGCCCACATAGTCGATACTTTGTACTGTTCCGACATTTTCTGAAGGTAAGCAAGCACAACTCGTTCATCTTTATCTACTACGTTTTGCTCCTCCATCCATGTTATGAACCTTTCATATTCTTTTTTATAAACGTCTTTGGATTTTTCAGGTATTAACCGCGATTCTGCTTTGGTATTTAAATTATCAATGTTTGAACTCATTTTAAAACACACAATAACTAGTAAAAACTGTGATGTCAACTATTAATCTTATGTGACAGATTGCAAATTAATGTTTGTGTTTTTCATTTCCATGACAACAAGATATTGTGATGTCACGTCACGAATTCATTAATAGTTCTTATTTCCAAATTTTTAATAATAATATCAATATTTATGTTTTCAAAGTGTACCAATAAAAAAAAATTGCGTAAAGTATTCGTGGATAACTGGTCTTTAAAACACTTGCTTTATTTCGAGCTACGCCGTCGTGCTCGAAAAATCGCGCGTGTTTTAAAGACATGTTTATCCACTTATATTTTAATATACTATTTAATGACTATTTAAGATATATATGAATAATAATAATGAATTCGCACTCTTCCTTCTCTAGATATTTATTACAGCTTTTTTTACATGATCTCCACACAGGAGACCCTGAGGAAAATAATTTCCCTCAGGCCTTATGTCATCTTTGGGGATGCTGTGTGTAGGTTTTTTTAAGGAAGGGAAGGAGAGGAGAGTTCTGGGAAGGAAAAGGGTTTAAGGGGTGGGTAAGAATCTGGGGTTCAGTGTGTACTGGTCATCCGCCTCCAAGATATACACAAACCTCACCCCATGAACCCTTGTTGTGTTGGTGTTAAATCATAATTTTTATGATTTCCTTTTCTTTATTTATAAAGACTTCATCTTCATGTTTGTAGACCTCATCGTCAGTTATTGATTTCCTCACCTTGTTGTTGACTGTGTTTATTGATTTCCTCAAATTCAAGTTCGTAGATTTCATCTGCATATTTGTTGACTGTGTTGGTGTTACTGGTGTTGACAAGTTGGTTTATTTTAAAAATACACCAAAAAGGGTATTTTTGAAAAAAAAAACTAATAGCTTTCATTCGAGTTTCATCATTCGTTTATCGAAGACTGGAAAAGATTTAAATATTAACCTTGACTGGACTTGCAATAATTTTTATTTTGTCTTATTTTTACCATTTATTTATTTATTTATTTTATTTATTATAGATACAAAAGTACAAATTACAATTAGGAAGCTTTGCCTGTCCAACTAGGAAAGTTTCCCGTTCCAGGATAGGCAAATTGACATGTTTAGTTCATATTATACCTGAAATGTACATAAATTACATAACCAAAAACAAAACCAAAAAAAAAAAACAGAAAATTTCATTTTTTTCTGAAGCTAAGGTGTGTAATAAAGAAAATGTATATAAAATATATAAATATAAGTACACATACATTTTTTTGTGACAAAGTAGAAAAGGTAATCCTGGTAGCATATATTATAATCGGATTTACCGAATTAACCTGGTAACATATGTATAATACATTCAGATTTACAAGATGGAGGAATTACAAGAACAAGATGGAGGAATTACAAAAGATTTACAACATAAAGAAATGAAATTATGTTAAGCTATGTGTTTAGGAGTTTGAACTTTTAATACATAGTACACTTATAGGAGAAACTATATTAAAATTTACAATAATAGATATAATAATGAACGTAATAATCTATATGATTTTATTTTTTTAGCGATGTAACTACTTACAATGATTTTTGTAACTACAAATTATTTTCACTGATTTAAAACATGTTTTAAGAATAGTATTATATTATTAGTACGACAGTATGAATATACACTCTCTTGAACTACTCCTGCTAAAATATAAAAACAATAACTATAAATGTAGATAGAAATATAAACTATGAATAATAATAAAATAGTACCAAATTTAGTGCTACTTTGGTGAAATTGGTGCATTACTTCGTACGCCATACATGCTGTGTTATGTAGGTATTATTTATTTATCATAAATCATTACCATTGTAAGGTACCAAGTTTCACACAGAGTTAGCGACGTGCATGTCAACGCTTTACAGCGGTGATATACCTACACCAACACGGAGCAGACAGGCTTCAGGGGCGCATAACCATCAATCCCATGTATAAAAAACATCAGAAAGGATGTCGAAACATTGAACTCAATGAAGTGTGGTAGGAATTTTGGTCTAGTGATCAGGAAAAATGAGTGATTTTGTTTACCAGTTATACAGCATACGTTCACTTTCGACTCTCCCTAAGTTCAGAATCCAATCATTGACTAATTTACGCAGGACGCTTGCACTTTTCAATTTCCAAGAACCGGGTATAAGGTTGAACATTTTTGGACCTAGGTAAGAATATTGTCTTTGAGCAAGGGATGTCATAGTAGCAAGTGGAACTATTGGATTCCTCCCTGCATGTCGGGTGTTGTGATAATGTTCTACGGAGGGGAAGAGGTGACGATATTTGTGTGTGTATAATATAACTTTTCTTATAAATAGTTGCCTCACATCCAGAACTCCTATCTCTTTGAATAAATCATTGCTGGGGTATCTAAATGGTTTTTTAAGTATGACCCTTAGTAGTGATTTCTGTGCTTTGGCTAAGGGGTCCAGTATTGATTTGGTACATCCTCCCCATCCTAAAGATGCATATTCAAGTAATGAGTTGCACATGGCATAGTACATTAGTTTTAGATCTTTTGCGCATAGAATATTTCTAATAGCCATGAAAAGATGCGTGAGTTTTCTGACCTTTGTGGAGATTGAATCGATATGTTCATTCCATCTCAGATTCTTGTCTACGATAATTCCTAGATATTTTATGCTATCCACATATTCTAAGGTATTGCAATTGCAAGTGTTTGGGTCATTGCAATGGTGTATAATAATTTTTTGAGTTTCTTTTGGTTGTCCCGCTTGAGTTGCACTGAAGCGAATGAATTTAGTTTTGTCAGTGTTGAGAGTGAGAAGATTATTATCTAGCCATAGTTTTACCTTGTTGATACCAATTTCTGAATTATTATGAACTTCATTCCAATTTTTGCCTTCAAATAATAATACTATGTCATCGGCAAAGGTGATAATATGGTCGGCAAATGAACTGTTACATAATTCATTTATATAGATATTGAATAAAAGAGGTCCTAGAGTGCTTCCTTGAGGTACACCAAAGTTAATATCAGCCGGATCGCTTAGAGTATCGTTAATATTCACTCTTTGGCTCCTATTTTCTATATAACTACCTAACCACTTAAGTAGCTGACCCTGAATGCCGATGCGCTGTAGTTTTTTGAAGAGAATTTTGTGTGAGATAGTGTCGAACGCTTTGGCTAGATCCAAGAAGAGCGCAATGCATTTTCTTCCTCTATCGAGATTGTTGGAGATGATTTTCGTCAGGTTTGTAATTGCATTTTCAGTGCTCAATCCTGGTCTGAAGCCATACTGTCTATTGGAAAGGATATTGTTTTTTTCAAGGTAATGACTGAGACGATTCTTTACAATTTTCTCAATAATTTTCGAAATAGAATTGAGCAAAGAAATTGGCCGGTAATTGTGTATCTGCGATTTATCTCCATTTATCTCCATTAAAAGTATATTTCAAGAATCTCTAACTCATGATGGAATTGAGAGAAACAAATAGTTGCGGTGACTTAGAAATTCACGAAAGAAGTTGCTGCATATGACGATGAAGCTCACTGTTCGAGAGGTTATTTAGCTTCAGAAACAAGCCTGAGTTTTGCTCGTTATATACCTGGTTTAGATAATAAAACTTACTGGTGGTCGAAGCATTGCATTCTCATCCTCCGTATCGCGGGTTCAATCGTCCGTAAGCTATGTCTATTTTTAAATATTTAAATAAATGAAGACAATATAAGCGAGAGTCAATCGAAAATCTGGAAACAGAAAAATCAGAAAACCATATTGACACCTCTGGGACTGGAACCCAGGACCTCTTGCTTTCCGGGCAAACGCGCTAACCACTGCGCCACGGCGTCGATATGAAATTCGGTCATGTTTAACTGTACCATACTTCGACTAAGAACCACCTACATTATCTTCATTTTCTTTAACGCATATATTATTGGCAACTATCTTTATGTATGATTGCAAGATTCAAACCCGAACTAAATGCTCTCTAGATAGTGTCTGGATAAATCTTTATCCATTTTATTTAATATGCGACATCTGTCGACTTTTCTGCAAGTCTAGGATGAATATTTTTTATTTTTTTATTTTAACTTTATGTGTAAAACCTCAAATTGTAATATTTAAATAAATGAAGTCAATATAAGCGAAACTCAATCGAAAATCTGGAAACAGAAAAATCAGAAAACCATAACACCTCTGGGACTCGAACCCAGGGTTTGAATCTTGCAATCATACATAAAGATAGTTGCTAATAATATATGCGTTAAAGAAAATGAAGATAATGTAGGTGGTTCTTAGTCGAAGTATGGTACAGTTAAACATGACCGAATTTCATATCGACACCGTGGCGCAGTGGTTAGCGCGTTTGCCCGGAAAGCAAGAGGTCCTGGGTTCGAGACCCAGAGGTGTCAATATGGTTTTCTGATTTTTCTGTTTACAGATTTTCGATTGAGTTTCGCTTATATTGTCTTCATTTATTTAAATATTACAATTTGAGGTTTTACTCATAAAGTTAAAATAAAAAATAAAAAAATATGTCTATTTTCATCACATCCACAGCTCAAGTTTTTTTACACATAAAAACATTTAAAATTGTTAAGAATTGTCAAAAAAAATGTCAGCTGTCTGAAACGTGTAATATTTAATCGTATATCAGAGCTGTCGTCATTAAGTACCTGCGCAATTATTAAAAGCTCCATATCTTGAATAATTGTATACATGTTTACAATTTTTATGTTGAAATATCAATCTACGTTCCCTTACAATATTGCTACAATTTATAATAATTATTATCTAGCCACTCGTTATCGGCCAGGTAGGTACTGCTACAGGCCTGTCCCCGTGTAGGCTCCTAGTCATGTATCGCAGGTGTTTTCTATCATAATAATTGTTATTATCTAGTAGTTATCATTTTATCTCTGTAATCACAAAAAATGTGACTGCTATCAGGTATTTTACTGTCTTATCTTTTTACGAATTTGAAAAAAAATAAATTACTTTTTACAATCAAGAGTCCATAGCAATATTACTCGTATTATTGTTTTGAAAAGATGAATATTTATTATAATGAACACTCCCATTTTCTAATTTTCCTTATTTTAAGTACCTAACTCTTTAATTTGGGACACGGGTATGGGAATCGCCGCCCTGGGAATCATTTATTGGGTAACCAACACCTACCTCCACGACAGGTTCCTACCGTTCGCTACGTTTGTTGACTTAACAGGGGTGCTCAGGTTCATGGGGTGAGGATTTTTAGGTCTTGGCGGTTGATGCGTCTGCCCACCGACTTTGTGGCGAGACGGATTTTGAGAGACTGTTGAGGGAGACCTTTTCACCTATCCAGCTGGACTCTCTCGGCACATCATCTTGCACCGCAGTGAGAGAGATAGATTTACAAATCCTTCTCTCGTGGACGCCCTGGTTTCTTTCCATCCTTCATGCCTTTTTCCTTCCCAGATCTTCATCTCCTTCCTTTCCTAAAAAAAAAAACCCTCCCTAAACATGACATACGCGCGAGGGTAAGGGAACGTACCCATACCACGTGACCTATTCAGGAGGGGGAGGGGGTCTTCAAAATAGTACTCTTGGTCACAATGAGGGGCGGGGGGCTTAGCTTTTTATCACGTAGTCAATCTAGAAATCAAAATTTTGACATAAGTTTTTACTTTTTGTTAGTAAGAAATGATTGAAAACCATATTTATGAATTGCTACGTGAAAACTGTAGGGGCGGGGGGGGGGGGTCTTGGAATATACTAGACGTGGTCACCGAGGGGGGGGGGTTTCAATTATTTCTGGCTTTCACCCTTCACGGGTGTTCTAGGCCATCATTTATAATTACAGAGAAAAGAAAGGTGAATTTATATATTAATTTTATTTAAATGTGCAAATTTCAGAATTTTATGGAAGATTGGAGTAGAGTTCAGACTTAGAAGAGATGAAATGTTGAATGGAGGAGAGGCAATTTTTGATAACGCTTGATAGAAGAGAGAATATTTATTTAGAGAGGGACAATCAAAAAATATGTGATCTAAAGTTCCCACATCTAGACCACAGAACGTACAATGTGGGGAGTCAAGCACATGAATTTTATAAAGGTGAGAAGGAACGGAACAATGTCTGATTCTCATACGAATAAGTAAGGAAATTTCTTTTTTGGAAAAATGGGGGAATTTTTGAAACCACGGTTTTGATGGGATAGTCCTTTGTATTGAGGCGTAACGGGCACCCTTGGATTGACTAGCAATGTTCCAATACTCTGTCCAAACATTGCGGGATCTATCTTTGATGATGGAAAATATATCAGACAGGGGAATATGGTTTACGAGGGTAACGGTAGGGTTAGACGCTCCTTGTTTTGCCAAGGAATCAGCAATATCGTTACCCACTATGCCAACATGTCCAGGAATCCAAATCAGAGTGACAGTTTTTCCAGAGCTTTGAATGATGGTTATCAATACTCGAATGAGACATACAAAGTGATCATCAGGATGAAGAAGACGACTGGTTTTAAGTTTTTGGAGGGAACTGTGAGAGTCAGAGAGAACAAGAGAATGTTCAAAATTATTTTCCCGTGTGGAGCTAAAGTAAAAAAATAAAAATCTACTGAATCGTACTTTGTTAGGTATACTTTTTCAGGTGTTTCAAAGTCAATAAAACAGTTCATAAATTCTTTTGCTCTTTGAACTAACCTAACCTAGCTTAACCCTTTTATTATAAATATATCTAAAGGAGGGTGTCCCGGGGTGGGTATGTTTTTAAATAAAATCTACAGTTTTATTCCGAGATTGATGAAATTTTGCACACATGACCCTTGGAACATGATGAAGTTCATTGTCTTCAGAAGATTTCAAAAAACTTCCCCACCCCCTTTTCGCCTTTTTTAGAATTTCGATACTTCTTGATGAAATTATTCACACCTGACGATCAAAATAAAAGGGTAATTATTACTGGCTACACCTGATATCGAAAAATACTGTGTAAAGCCCAGGCAACGCCGGGGCCTCCAGCTAGAGAAAAAATATAGTTTGTGACAATGTGTGTAACGCTAAATTTTCCATTTAGCGTACTTTGCACCTTTTGCCAGACATCCATTAAAATAAAACTCAATGATGTTTTAGTAATATTATCTTGATTATAACAAAGTCCCACTAAGCCCTGTTTTAATAAAATGTAGCTATTAACCATTCTGAGTTTTCACAGCTGATATTTATAAAGAATGAAATATGAATTAGATTATTGAAGTGATTATTTCAGTGTGATGAAAATGTTAATTTAATTTTTTAATTTTTTATTTATTTAACGCCCAGAGGGCTTTTACTTTTATGTTTGTTAGTACAATTATTTTTTTATGTTTGATAGTACACTTAATTTATGACAGATATTTTTGAAACAAATAAATAAATAATGAAAATACAATTAGATAAAAAATACACACAAGTCATATAAATACAAAAATACAGATGTGTTTAGGAATAGTGGAATATATTTATTACAAGATCCACAAAAGTCGCCAAGTTGATATTAAATATATCAACATCATCTAAGTATTTCCCATTTTTTTTTTTTTACAGTGAATACCGCACAAGAATCTCAACTGCTCCCGTCTGGAGCCAGTGAGACTATGGCATCCCCAATTGGGGTATGTTGTGAGGCTGAAGGTAGTGGGGAGGGGAAGGAGGTGGGGAAGAGGAAGGTTGGGAAGTACCTGGCTATTCAGATCTGGTCACCAAACACGGCTAAAGCCATTTTCAAGCAACGTTTCAATTCTGAATGGTGGTCTTACACCAGGGCGATACTAATAGTATCTTCCACTCTGGAACATGCCGCAAATATACTGTTTATTATTTTAAATGAATTAATTGTGAAATAACACAAATTAACCAAATAAAATTTATTTGCGCATGCCGGGTTCGAACCCGCGACCTCCGGATTGTGAGTCAAGAGTCTTACCCACTAGACTACGGAGGTCGTCTGTGAAATCGTTGTATCGGAGAGTGGGCAATGTAGTTCCGCTTATGAATGCTGCAGTAGAAAAGTGTATTTTGTCGTGTTGTTACTGTGGGTATCCGTAAATTTATGAGTTGCGAATGTTAAGATGCGAAGTTCATACTATGGCCAATGCTTCCAGTCAGGTGATACCCTTTTGAGGCGATTGAACCCTTTATAATCTTATTAACACTATCATTTTACTAAATTATTAAATATACCTAAGCCAGTAATTAATTTGCAGGTGGTATTTTTATCAGTCCTTTGTTCTATTTTTAGCTAGTTTGAATTCTGATGTCTGTGTGTAGATATAAATTCAAAAGGCGTAACAAAGAATAAAACAGAAATAAGGTAAACCAAATCAAAAATAGATTTATTTTAAAATATTTACAAATGAACAAAAAAAATTGCTTTCATGCGATAAACTGCATGCAAACAACAAGCACGCTTCAAATACATAATATATTACATGTTATTTATTAATTACACTAAAATACACATTTAGATTTCCTCCAAAATACGTGAATATGAAAAAGAAAATTAGTTTGTATTAATAAAAATCGATTTCCTTCTAAAGATGCAGGCTACAATAAAACACTTTCCAGGGGATACCCATTTCCCACCTTGTTTTCGTAATAATTATATTATATCAGTCTTTACAGATATAGGCACAGTAAATGGGTACCTAGTCATCACAGGAAGAGTTATAAAAAACGGTTCCATGACAGTTGATTCACCGACAGTTCACCCCCGGTACACTTATATTCAAATATGCAGTCGGTTTAGGGAAAATACGGTTTACTTACTTGCACAAAACATAACTAAGTGTCCCTGAAGGGGTGTGCGGAGAGGATGTACCGCCGAATAACTAAGCATAAAACATATTTTCTAACTACTTGTCTATATATACAGTGACAAGCTCATAAGTACAAATAATTGATGGAAATAAATTCGCTTGATATCCATACCAACTTTCTAGTAAATGTATTTTTAGGTTTGAAATTGATAAATAATGCACAAAAAAATTATGATGAATATCATTTTGGGGGGTCAACTGTCGGGGGATCAACTGCCGGGTCACCAAAAAATCTTCATATTATGGTGCCTTGAGCTTTCGCAAAAACGGCGCTGTATAAATTTACAATTAATAGGCCACTTGTATGGATTTCATAACGACTTAAAAAAATTGTGTGAATAGATTTGTTTTACAAAGATTACGAAAATGTTAGTGAAAATTTTTAGAAATGCACAGTTTTTTTTTAATAAATAAAACCATTATTTGGGCTCGTGACGTCAATACATGAAAATGTCCCGTCTCCGATAATGTTCTATTAATTTTATAAAATTCCACACTGATTTATTTTTTTATATGGCAACACTTTGATTTCAGGCGAAATTTTTTAATTTGATATTTAACATTCACTAGATTTATTGTTAGTTCTCTGCGAACTTATCATTTTGTTTGACGTTTTGACACATGTTACGAAGAGAACCCCGTACATTTTATGCCTTCTGTACCTGTTTTAGAAGTGTATCTAATGGTAACGGTGCTGATTTCAACAAAATCAAATTTAATAATATTCTTATTATTATTATAATCTACAAGTACAAGTATATTACATTGGATTTAGTCAGACGTTGAACATTATAATGAGTAATGATCAATAAGATGGATCAAGAAAAAAAATATTTATGAGATGTAATATTTTTGGTATGCCTCGTTATTCTCCTGTGCCATTCGTGTGGAAACATTCTTTTTTTTAAAATGATTTGCGGCTATCTTATTATCGTTTTTTCGCACCCATAAAATTATGTCCCATCTTTCCGGTTTATAAAAAATGGTCTGATTTTTCGGATTGAAATTTTCACAAAATCTTCTGGGTTTCAAAAATACGATAAAGGAATGTCTTAGAAATTTAAAAAAAATGCAAGTGGCCTATTATAATCATTATTATTAACACCCACTTCCTACTTGAAACAATTCACGTAGTGAATTGTAGTCTTTAAAAATACAAAGTTTATGTCGCAGTTGTAAATATGTAGGTATGTCATTAAGTCACTTGTTTTAAGTAGTTTAAATAAGTCTCAGTCGTAAGTGACTAGCTATACGCTAAACATAAGTCTTGCATAGATGTAAGTCACTAGTTATAATAAATAATATACCTTATAGGTGTACGTCACTATCTACAAATCTTACATAGATATAATTAACTAGTTATAATTATAAATCTTAGTTGTAAGTCACTAGCTATAAGTCTTACAAGGATGTAAGTCACTAGTTATAATTATTAATCTTAGTTGTAAGCTAGTTAGGTATATTAATTTTATTATGTATTTATTTGTTCAGCACCCTTGAGGTGATGTTTCACGGCGCTATGTAAATCAGCCAAATATATAATTTATTACATTATATTGAATATAGCACTAGAAGTGCCCTCGATCGGTGGGGTTAAGGAAATATTTGGGTATCATACGAACCTGACAAGAGTGGGAAGAAGATTTTAGAAAAATTAATTAAATTAGTTATATTAGGCTTCATACAACATTAAAAAATATACCCCGCTAACCTTGCTAGATATTAAAAAGGTTGCTTATTTTGTGTAGTTTTTGAAAAGGTGTAATAGGTGTGTGTTGTTTTACTTTAGAAAAAAAGATATTATTGCTTTCTTACTGAAATTATTTGAATAATCATGAAAATTACTGAAAAAACTTGTTTAATTAAAGAGACAGAACCAAACAAACACAAAATAATTCTAAGGTGTTCTTTTCTATATTTCTGCAGAAAAAAAAACTCGAGCCCTTTTTGAAGCGAAGTAGCGATATATTATTTTCCAAAGTGAAACGTAGGTATAACATACCATTTCAAAAACCACAATAAATAAGATTTTTTTAAATAACTTGTCAGATTAGTGTGATACATTTTTTAACAGTATTATTACTATTATGAGTCGAAATAAACTAATTTTAAAAAATTATTCAACAGTCGGGCAAAAATATGTTTTTGTTCAAAGTAGTTCATAAAGTAGGCACTGTTAGTTTAATTTTGGAATTTAAATAACAGCAACCCTGAATAGCCCATTCAGGGTTGCGTAAAAAGATTAGATTTTTAGAATATGGAAATTTTACGAAATTCATAAAAGTGCCAATATCTCGAAAACTAAGTACATTTTACTAAAGTCATATTATGATGATTTGGTCTATCATTTGTTGGCCTATCAGCCCTCAAGGAATAACGTTGACTTTTGCGATACCCTGTATATTATAATTCAATATGTGTTATTTTTTTTAAATAAAATTTATTTTATATTTAGTTGTTATCCTGCCCTGAAAAAAGCGCAGTAGTTGTATTTGAACATCAGCTCAAATAAGTGATACCTAATCTACAAGACCATTTTTCATAACAATTTCATGTTTCATTCATTTCATGCACCACAAGTTTTGGAATTTACAAAAAATAATATTTTTCTTACTGTTTTTAAATTTCATAGATTACTTATAATGGCTTCTACAATAAAAAATATTTTTAATTTTTCTAACTTTCTAGGTTGGTGACGGATAAAAAATCTGCCATACTCGCATTCTTAATACACATTTAATATATAATTGTAAAAATATTTATATAAATGCACTGTCACATTTATTTATTATGTAAACTTAAACGATACAAACGAAAAATCATAATACAAAAATTCCTCTCTAACTCACCGAAGTAAGCGGTCAGAGTTGTCAGTGAGGGTAAGTGTCTTTTTATATTTATATTTATTTCCAAATCTTCAGGGGTAGTCAAGCGCGGCGATCTGCAAACAGGAAAGAAGAATCAGTAGATCTTCATTATTTTCATTTTACTTCTCTGGTTCCGTCTCTGCACATCTACCGAAATATAAATTTGGCAGGCTGCAACAAAAATAAAGACAGTTATAAGTACATACATTTAAAATTAAAAATACCAACAGATATTTTTTGTAAGGTCGTTTACGTCAAATCCGATGGTATTTCCTCCTTGATCCGATTTCAGTCATGTAAAAAGAAACTTCATCTCTAAAATAGCGCTCACTATATAATATGCAGTTGGTTTAGGGAAAATTAAGGGTCGACTGAGACAGGTTTTTCGTTCTCGGCCGAGACAGCCCGGGTTCATGGGGTGAGGTTTGTCTAGGTCTTGGAGGCGGATGACCAGGACATACTGAACCCCAGATTCCTACCCACCCCTTAAACCCTTTTCCTTCTCAGAACTCTCCCCTCCTCCCTTTCCTTAAAAAAAACCCTCCACACAGCATCCCCAAATATGACATAGGCCCTGAGGGAAATTATTTTCCTCAGGGCCTCCTGTGTGGAGCTCATGTAAAAAAAAGAGAATATATTAAAATCTCGGCCGAGACCGAGAATAGATAAATTAAGAAAAAAAATGAAAATGCGCTATTTTTGCATAATATACTTTATTTAAGAATGTAATAATAATTTATTTTAAATAGTTATAGTAATCAAAATTGAACATGATGATTTTGTAGCACATAAAAGCAATTTTTATTTTGTTTTCGCCCTTCAAAGAGCGTCGCCTCATGTCGTATAATTGAACAGCTCTGCTAAAGAGCTGTTCACTTTGCACCACTCTAGTAGGCGGTGCTGATAAAAACTTTTTTGCTGCAGGCTTAAGTACTTGATATGGTGACGAATACCAATTCTCAAAAAATATTTGCATTTCTTTGCAGTCTTGGCTCTCTAAGAAACTGACACCAAGTGAAAAATGTGGACGCGACCATTATCCTATACCGTACCTACTTACAACTGTCTCGGTTATGGCCCAGAATCTCGGCGATTCTTCGCCGAGAACCGAGACAGAGTTCTCGGTAGAATTTGTTGCTGAGAACGCCGAGACCGAGACCGAGATCTCGGTCGACCTTTAGGGAAAATACGGTATATTTTCTTACACAAAATATAGCTAAATAACAAACATACAAATTATAGTTTCTTTCAAGAGCATCAAGGACAAAACTACTTATCAACATACTGTATTCACCAGCGTATATGTAATTGCAAAAATATCGACACTGTAAATAAATTCTTTTGATGTCCATACTAAGTTAACAAAAGGTATTTTTGAAGTTGATTGTTTGAAATTGGTAAAATTAACAAAAAACTATAATTTTAGGTTTATTGTGTTTTAATCGAGGTCTGCCAGTATTTTAGTTTTTTTATGCCATTTTCAAACTGTCTGAAAATGGCCGTGTAAGCCGAAACAGCTGTCACAATAATAAAAAACTAAAATACTTGCAGAACTCAATAACAACACAATATATATATATATTGTGTTGTTAAATTAAATTAAATTAAGTTCTACGAATTAAACACAAAAACGACTGAAATATAATATTTTTTAACAATTATGATTTCGGGGGTCAACGGTCGGATCACCTTCAAAACCTAAATTGTCCTTTACAATAAATTTAAGATTCTCACGGCCAAAACAATTATTGTGCTTTAGGATATTATGTCGTGTTTCTGCTCGTTATCTCAGATCTTCCCAATGATGGACAGTGCAAGACTGTATCTGAAGCTTTGGCTAAAATAGGAGAAGCCCACCACGGCATAACAACCCAAAAATGCATTAAGATAATATTAATATGTAGGTTTCATCATACAATTAAGATGATTTTTAATAGCATCTCATCTCTTTCTGTTCACAGAAAAATCGCTTAAACTGCTGTAGTGCCGATAGTGTATTAATTCGAGAAAGGGGACATGTATTTTTTGAAAAACAAAAATCTTTCTTTAAGGATTCAATGTTGCCTTGGATTATGCTTCGTAGCTCTAATGATAAGATTATATTAAAAAAATAAAACAATAAGGCCAAATACTTGTATTATTGTAAACATATATTTTATCTGTCATAATCACAATGCCTGTTTCATTGATAGGATTTATTGTTGCTTGCACATCATTCGTTTATAAAAATTGTTGTTATTCTCGTATCAATCTTCTCGTTTTAGGGGGCTTCATCGTGATATTTAAAATCTTATCTGAAAAGCAAGTGACTAAACCGAGCATGATGTTAACACAAATAATAGAGAAATTCGCACGTAGTCTCATAAAAAGTCGTTGGATACAATGTTGTCAAATTAAGAAGATATCAAATAGATACTAAGCAAAACAATTCAAATCGGGCGATCTTCAAGAGAAGAAAATTATTAATTATTATTATTATATAATCTAATGAAGATTGAATGGTATTCAATCATCACTTCTTCAATGGTATTCAATCAATTGCAACGGCGGATTTAGGGGGGGGGGGGGCACGGGGGCCCGGGCCCCCCCCCCCCCCCCCCCCCCCCCCCCCAGACGGTATTTTTGTGTACTGTGGAGATTCCATCATAGTACAGAAAACTGTCTTTATTAAACATTTAATTTTTCTATTGTTTTGACACTTTCATAAACCTTCCTATACATACTTGAACTTGTCATAATTGTTGATTTTTTTGCGTTTACGCCCCTTGTGCCCCCCCCCTACCCCCAAAAAAAATCCTAACGGTAATTGTTGATTTTTTTGCCCGTCCGCCCCTTGTGCTCCCCCCCCCCCCAGAAAATTATCCTGGATCCGCCCCTGATCAATTAATAATAATAATATCTTTATTGAACAAAAATTTTAAGATTTATAACAAACAAGAAAAAAGTACATCTTACAATATTTTAAAAGTAACATTAGTACAAAAGTTAATAACAAAAAACAATATACATATAAACAGTAGTTACTTAGTGAGTAGAGATTTGTAATTATAAATTTAGGTTTCTCGTAACCTGCCTCACTAGGCTAGCCTGTGTTGAATTGAATTGTGTAACAAACTTTAAGAACGGAGCAAAACTCTGATTTATGTCGGCCAAAAATGATCAATTTATGTTTTATTAGAATAACTTTTTGTAACTTTTGAAGGCTATGCCCAACAATGATATATTATATATCATTGAATAAAAAGATAACACTAATGAATCAGAACAAGGCAGAGAAAAATATAAAGGTAACGGTCGCAATGATTTGGGAGGCAGGTATGGGTACCGCAGCCTCAGGAACCATAACCAACACCCCTATTATAGGTCATCTTACATGTTTCGCTACGTTTAGTGACTTAACAGGAGTGCCCGAGTACATGGGGAGATGTTTGTCTAGGTCCAATCCTTGATGCTCCTTAACACATTTTCCACCAAATTCCTATCCACCCCTCAGATCTTTTTCCTTCCCAGAACTTTCTCCGCTTCCTTTCTCTAAAAGTTCCTCCACACAGCATCCCCAAAGATGACATAGGCCCTGAGGGATCCTGTTTTCATCAGGGTCTCCTGTATGGAGATAATGTAAAAGCAAACCGGAAATATTGCGAAAATTAATTAAATAATATTTTTAATTCTGAATTTCGACAAAAATGACAGAAAAAAATATAGATCCCAATGTCCGAGTTGGTTAAGGCGCTGTATCCCGTTAAGACCAGATACCTGGGTTTCAAGCCCCAGTTGCTACCGTTACATTTTAATTTTTCTGTGTTTTGTTCTGTTTCGTGTTTCGTTTAGATTTATTAGTATTACCTTCTTCAATTATATCAATTTAGTTTACCTTCAGAAGAAAAAATAATCAGAGTGTGCAATTCACACGCGGTAGAAGTGAAACCTTCAGAAAACTAAAGTAGACAAGAGTGGGGAGGCTATGAAACATCGCACAAAAGGAGACCGATAAGCTACGAAGTACCGAAGTACATAAAGAGGAGACCGATTAGTCTGCCTCATTCTATCTGCAGGCTAAATCCTATAGATGCATGCGTTTGTCTCTTTTTGCTCTTATTCGTGATTATTTTTCGGGTTACTATGCCGTTACTATTCCTCTTTCTTTAACCAACGTTTCGGACAGCGTTAGAGTTCCATCGTTGACCAAAAAAGGAGGAAGATAATACGGCGTAATATCCAAAAACTTAATCACGATAATACGAAGGCTGACCGTAAAATAAGGTCTCGAAGTTGCTGCGGTCGCGAAAAACAATTTTACGCGCAATCCTGCAAAATTGGCTTGTAGCCTGATTTCCCCTTGCCAAATCCCCACCACGTTGCTGCCTCTGTTACGCTTAGTCTCGGCGTGGCAGCCGCCGCACCCGCCAGTTGTGAGTTACGCTCTGTAATTCGTTTTTAAACTTTGCTTCGGCGAATCTGAATGACACCACTTGGATTATTCCTTTGTCTCTGGTATCGTGTAGTATATCCGGGTCTCATCCCCAGTCACAATTAAGTCCAAGAATTCTTCGCCATCGATGTCGTAGCACTCAAGGAATTCGCGGGCTGCTTCAACCCGTTGTTGTTTGTCATCTTCGGTAAGCATTTTGGGACCCACCTTGGGCAGACTTTGTGATCTCCCAAATATTCTGTCAAAATCTTGTCAATAATGGTCTTTCTGATATCAGGGATCATATCACAGAGCTCCAGAACAGTCACCCGTCATAATCAATCCCGTGTTATCATTGTTTTTTCCACTTTGGCAATTATTTCATCTGAAACCAATGTCCGTCCGGCATGCTTTTCAATTCTCTGCACCGTTGGCTCACGTTTTTACACTGTTTTTCGTACAATTCAAAAAGCTGAGAATGAATTTCTACCGGGGTTTTGTTCTTTGCAAAAAAACTATAGAGCGAAATTCACACCTGGCGGGTGCGGCGAGCGAAGCTCCATCACGAACTGCTGCCACGCCGAGACTAAGTGTCGCAGAGAGTGCAGTTTGATGGGGATTTGACGTAAGGAAACCAGGCCAGTGTTACCAGATCTCGCGTAAAATTGTTCCTCGCGACCGCAGCACCTTGGAGACCTTATTTTACGGAGAGTATTTTACTCGCTATTTTGAAACAAATTTTAGTCCCGTCGAGGGATCACAAAATGTGGGTTTGTCTAACGTCTAACACATAAACAAAGAATAAGTTTACGATCACATTATAACGTTTTTACAATGGTTTCGATTCGAGATATCTTTTCAAAAAGTTTTTGAGGAATCAGTTCTAAACAGCCCTGATTTTCTTGGGTTTAAGAAGTAATTATAGAATGATTTTTACTTTACGAGTATATTGATCAGATTTCAGGTAGACTAAATAAATAATACTTACCAAATTGGTTTGTCTTCGTTATTGATTCCCAAGAGACTGCCCACAGTGACCAGGAGACATAAGACAGCGAAGCCGAGGATCCCTATGATAGCGAAGAGCATTCTTTCTCTCCTGGTCCACCGAGCCCAACAACAATACTGTTCTCGTATTATTCTGAAAACAAAAAAACCATATTGAGAACATTTTCTTATTTCCGTTTTCTTCATATTGTTGTTCAGCGGGATCGTATTAATCATTCCCTACCCTTTGTATTTTACGAGTAAATTTACTATTTACTCGTGAAATACCTACTAATTTACATTGTAGGTACTAAACTATAAACCGTGTAATATTGTGTGTGCTACGTGCACAGTTTAACATTTTTTTTACATTAGATCCACATGAGGAGGCCCTGAGGAAAATTATTCCCCTGACGGCCTATCTCATCTTAGGGGACGGTTTGTGGAGGGTCTTTTTATGAAAGGAAGGAGAGGAAGTTCTGGGAAGGAAAAGGGTATTAGGGATTTCCTCTCTGGGAGATTCTTACTTGTTTAATAGATTTTGACATTGTATCTTCTATATGGGTAAAACTTTCTGTTATGAACAATGTTAACGCATTAATATAAGCTTTTTTTAACGATTTTTTACCAATCCTGTCTTTTATTTAATTACTAGCTGGTACTCGGTAAGCGTTGCTATGCCATTTAATATATAAATTGTTTGTGATTTAATAAATAAATCCCTGCGTGTCCTTTCCCGTGCGTCCCCGTTCCCCTCCCGCATCCCCTATCCTCCCGCGTTCCACTTCCACCTTCCCCGTCCACCCACTCCCCTCTCCCGCTTCCCCGTCCCGCAAACCCCCTTCCCGCATTCCATATATTCAGTCCCAATACATTCAGTTTTCAAACAGCTCGCGTGCCACCTATTACAATTTTTTAATTAAAATTTTCAATTTTCGTATATTAAAAATATTCATTTTTGTTTAATATTATAAGAACAGTCTATCAAATTTGGTACCTACCTAACATAGGTACCTATTTAAAAATTCATAGACAATTCTTTTAATAAAAAAAAAATAAAACAGCTGCCTCCAAAATTCAATTTCATCAAACGCGCAAACTGTCAAACGTGCGAAGTTAAAATAGTCGTTAAGATTTCTGAAATTGTTCAATTTTCTTAATTTTTCTTTCCGTAAGAACCTTCTACAAAGTATTAGAAAACAAAAACAAAAAAGATGGATGAAATAGGTAAAGTCGTTCTGAAGTTATGGCGTGACCAAGGGAAACAGGAATTCATTTTTATATATAGATATAGATTAAAATTTATTGAGTTAGGTCATATTACGTACAAGGTATTTATACAAATATGTGGCTGGTTATTTTACATGTTGATAATGTTTTTTTACAGTGTACGTTTATTTTTAAATGAACTCATATATTCTTAACTTTTCACGATTTCGGACATCTCATCATCCTTGTTCAGTCATCAGAGATTACACAAAATGTAATATGCAAGTAGTCCCAATGTCAAATTAACAAATTGCAAACTGTTTTCAACAATGCGATAAGGCTTAACACTGGCATGTATAAATATTCCCACATTTAAGAGCGTCTGTATCCTGGTTCAAATGTCCTGAAAGAATCGAGTTCAAGCTCTGCTGGGTGGGATTTAAATATCTTAACGGAATGGCTCCGGCATACTTATCGAAACTGTGTAATCCTGAAAACGCAAATTCACGAAATTCAACCCCTAAGTCAGCAGCGTCATCAGCTATCGAAAGGTTGAACGCGCACCAGGTACTAAGTTCGGTGAGCTTTTGAAGAATCAGGAGTCTGGCCCTAAAGACTGGAATAATCTTCCACGTGATTTAAGAATGATCACAGATACGACAGAATTTTGAGCTTAAAAATGATCTTAGACAGGAAGAATATCTGATATCTCTAAAGAATTTCGTTACACGTATTATCAGATTAAACTGGTATATATAATCAAAATGCGTATGTCTTTAATCTTAACTAAGAGCCATCGTACAGTCGTAATTGATACCAATCAAAATGGAAGGTGTAATTATAAGCAACGGTACTACTAACGGTAGGCTTCCCAAGCTTCCTCCGTACATTGAAGATCCTCTGCTTGTAGAAAATCCTGGATTGTCCGCTCCCAAACTCGTTGATAGCGGCCTTTCCATTTTGCTAGTCTTTCTGTAAGGATTGTGATTAGCGCTGTTCTGTGCAGTGGCATTTCTTTCGAACACCCCAAATTCCATTGTACCACTTCTCTGAACTTCAAACACTTTACTTTCATCTTTCTTTCCTCTCAAGGTTCCCATACCCGTTGATAGCGGCCTTTCCGTTTTGCTAGTCTTTCTGTGAGGATCGTGATTAGCGCTGTTCTGTGCAGTAGCATTTCTTTCAAACCCTCCAGATTGCATTGTACCACTTTTCTGAACTTCAAACACTTTATTTTCTTCTATTATGGATACGGATATCCTTGGAGGAGGTGGTGTTCTAGTATTTCCTGCTCCAAAGGACTGAGTCTTCCTGGTATGGATATCCAACTTTTCTGGGCTTGCTTCTGTCTCCGCATAACTTCGTCGGTCTCTTTTTTGAGTAGTCACGGTTGTCGGAATTTCATCTAGTCTATCCAATTTGGGACGCAGATGGATTGATCTGTTTGACATTTTGATTTTGTTATCAATCAATACACTTTTGCACAATTATCTTTAAAACTTTGTGATTTCCTTTAACTACAATTGTGACATTGTGAACTGCACATGAACGCATGTTTCATTGGCATTTTAAAGTAGGCTTCTGATTTAGCGGGGTGACAGCATCCTTGTTGTTGGAGTGTTTACACAAAGCAAAACTTTAAAACACATTGTGCAAAGTGCGTTAGCATTTACACGAGCGCGGAAAGATAACGATCACTTCACTCGAACGGTTGACAGCTACCGATCCGACATTAATAGCACAAGTTGGCTTTTATAAAGTTAACAACGTTTTATTTATGTTTCTAGGTATTCGGAATCTGTGTAAGCCGTTGACTCTCTGAAGGAGGTCATATTATTATGATCAGCCGGCTCGCTAGGGACTGTATTGTATAACTACTATGGTATCTTTTAACGTCACTCAAATGTTCTGATAAAGGCGGATATCAGCGCCAATTCTACTGATAAAGTGGCTCTGTAATATCGCCTCACGTACTTTTTTTAGCAAGCAAATATTGATTCTCAAAATAGGAAGAACCGTATTTTTCTGATAATACTTTTATTGCAGCGCGATGCGTTGTCAGCCATTTATTGCGACACAAAATGTTTGTGTCGTCTAGTATCTAGTACCACGCGATAACCATCTGTTTACCAGACACCATTTCTTAAAAGCGGTAGTAATTGCAACATCGAAAAAAAAATTTGAAGTACTTAGATGTAAGTATTAGTGATTTCGCTTTGAAAGATTTGCTGTCTAGTTAATTTTAAGTCTTAATTTTGATTTTGTGTAAATCGAATCGTGATTCGTTCTCATATCGGGTTTCACTGATTTTGTCGTGTTGCGATATATTATATCTGTCATGTACGTAGTTATACCATTCTTCTCCTCTCTTTCCCCCTTAAAATCAATATCCACTCTAAAGCTTTTTCTGAACAATTTCTCCTTCCATTTCGAAAACATGTAAAGAACCTAACGATGAAAAGTTCTGCAGGAGGGCAGCAATAATATTTTAGATTTTTGTTGTTTATTTTTGGGGTGCTATGCCGTGTTGCGCTACCTCCTCCTTTAGCCAACATTTCGGACAGCGTTAGTGTCCATCGTCAGGGCAGATGTATTCAGTGTCCATCATCAGGGCAGATGTGTCCTGATTATGGACACTGAATACATCTGCCCTGATGATGGACACTGTAACGCTGTCCGAAACGTTGGCTAAAGGAGGATGTAGCGCAACACGACATAACACCCCAAAAATAAATAACAAAAATAATATTTTAAATCCTTTTAATTCACTTTGAACGTTTTCTAATCAAAACAATTATATTTATATAAATACCTATACAAATCATTTTATTATTTAAACGCCCGTAGGGCTTTTACATAAAATGCAGTATCTACATTTTTTTTAAATTACAGATAGATAACATAAAATACAAGAAAAAATATTGGTTACATAAATTATAAGATTTGACACAAAGTATGTAACATAGAATTCAAGTTAAGCAAAAATAGATAATCTGCAAAAATCCTCCAAATCAACAATAATATTAATAAAAATGATTAAAATTGGTGTTCACCATAGTTTATGAAATAGGTAGAAATAGTTGGCACATCCGACCTTTGAAGTTTGCCAAGTTCAAATTGTTGTCAAATACATCCATATTCTTTAAGTATTTATTACCACGACTATGTAAACGTTGTATTGGGGAAAGCAAACAACAGGTGGAATGAGATGTATGTATATAATGAATTATATATATATATATTTTAAAGTGTCTATTAATTCTGGAGCTTCTTCTTATAAAGCACTAAATAAATGAGAAGTAAACACTCGGTAAAGCTTTACCCCATGAAAGTTCCTAAAAAGTCCAAAGGTGAGATCATAATATAATGAAAAGATTTATTCATCGATTGACTTTTACAATTTTAAACTTTTGTTCAGTTATCATTGATTCTATTGACAAAAGGGTCACTACTCAGCTATACATTCAGGATTTCTCCTGGAATGCAGCTGGTTTTCAGCAGTGTCTCGTATTCAACATTTTTCTCTAATTTCGTTACCAAAAATTTAAATGAAATAGATTCAATGAAAAGGCTCTCAATCTTCATTTATAAGTCTTCCAAAAGTAGCTACGAGATGAACCTTTACTATCTGGGAGATGATTTGTTACAGTAAAATCAGTCCCAATTACACCTTTAATTTTACTGAATCACAGGATTCATTTAAATGTGGGATGATCCGGTCCTTTGATGTTTGATAGATCGAGATAAGAGTTGATTGGATTCATCTCCTGGATAATTAACACGGCTCTGTTATTAAAAAAATCTTTCGTATTGAGCATTCAAATACAAACTCCAATCTCTTTTTAATTTACTAATGATGTTGATGGTACATTTCTAACTTATGCCTACTCATAATTAACACCTTTAGAAAGGGAAAAAATGATGAAATCCTTCTTGTTCTTTCGTCAGCTTTGACGCTCTGTTTTTGGTACATTCAAAAAATTTCTTATTATAATTTACAAAAAGTTTAGCTTACCTAAAAAGTTATAAAATATAACATCTTTCTAAGTACCTAGTTTTGTTTCTTTGCCAGGACACAATATTTAACGTCAAACGACAAAGGACGTGTAAAGTATATAAGTAGTACATGTTAGGTTAAGTGTTGATAGTAGTTAGTTGTAAGCCATGTTTAAGCCATAGCGACACTTCTTACGTAACTTCTTACAGCCTTACTAAAAAACGCAGTGAAAATTTTATTCAATTGACAAACGGCCGCGGATGTGAAAACATTACAAATTAAAAATTTGTTCTTTGAAAGAAATACACATGGTTTCCACGGCCTGAGAGGGTAGTTTATCTCTGTTTTAACCATTGATGTCCGAACGATATTTGTAATTTTTCCATAGTATTTTGAATATTCTATATATTTCTTATTTTTGAATGTGTCGTAAAAACAAATACCATTTATGAAAACTAGATAAAATTACCTTTTAGATTTGTGTATTTGAAATACACTTTAGCTTTCAAAAACTGCCATATTTTAAGATTCAAACTCGGAAAAAAATTTTCTCCCACAAAATTTTTGACCAAAATGTAGAGAAATTTAAACACAGTCCTTTTATGTAATAAATTTGGAAGGAAACTATCACCTCACTTTTTCATCGTGTATACAATAAAAAAATTTCAAAGTTTTTTTTATTGCCAAAAAAATAACTTAGAAATAATACCGAAATTTAAAACAGATTTCTTGCATCTCTAAAGACGTTAATTATTTTGATACGTTTACGAACACATGTATTAGATTTTAATATTATAAAAAATTATCACTTTTAAGAAATTCTCTTAAAATAAAGATCTTAAAATGAAAATTTTATCTTTTAAGTAACCTATAAAAAACAATATTCTGACAGTTCAACTTTGAAAGTACGGCGTTTGTACAATAACTTGATTAAACTGATGTAAACCACACAAATAACATGGTAAATATTATATCAATTATGTGAACAGAAAAGCAAATTCGTCACTACAATAGAAATTATTAAGTAAAATCACAAAATTTTCGATATCCCGCCATAAAACACACCGAGCTGTTTTGTCATCGCGGGCTGTCGCGGGCCGAAGAACGAATTCATAGGCGCGCCAATAATGCCCCTTGCGGAGAAAAATTAAAACAACATTGTTTCCTAGTAAATTAAAACCATATACAACGTTGTCACATCTTCAATGCGTTTTAACAGCGTGACCACGTAAGAAACGTTATTGGTAATAAAACGTGTTTTAGTGTATACGAGGTTTATTTATCTTATTGCAATAACACAGTTTATCGGTCGCGCTGTGGTTTTTTTTTAGTAAGGCTTGATGTTTTTATTTGTATTTTAATTATTATTACCATTTCTATTGTGTTTTAACTTCTGGAATCCAAATGCTTGTCAATACAAGCAATTGTAGACTATCAAATTAATGCTTTATTTAGTATTTTATATGTGAAAAGATACCAAGACAGTGAAAATCCATATGTCTGATAATTATCTTCCAGATCATTCCCCAATATAGCGATTTCACAGTATTGGTTTTCCAATACTTCGGTGGCAATGCATATTTAACGTTAATTTGGATTTGGATCATATGAAATTCTCAAGCCAACCCTAATTCCCAAACCTTCTGTTGTTTCCTATAAACCTACCAGATTGTTATTATTTTTGTTTCTTGTACTTTTAATTATTGTAATTTTATTTTTATTGTTTTCATTAATATTTCAAGTTAATTATTTTTTATATTTCTCATGTTAAATAAGTGTATTGTATAAAAGCCTTCTGAGGTTTAGTACTTAGATAAATAAATAAAAATAAATCATACAAACCTTCAAGATATTCATTTTCTTCGAGCTCTGTAAAATTTTCACTTTGTGTCTTACAGTGTTAACCTCTTTGCAGTTGATATCGATATAAAATCAATTAATTTAAATTATCATGTTAATTATTGTGCCTTCTATATCTTCCCTTGATTTATAAAAACTCTTTGGTTTAAAAACGACATCTTCTCCAAATGATGAATTGAAAACACCAAAGAAGCCGAGGTTTTTTCTTCGGTTGGAAGAACTGGTAGAACTTCTGACTATCGAATTTCCAATAATTTGACTCTCGGCTGCCTACAATATAATCTCCTTCGGCCAGTTTTTCCCTGCCGGCTCCCAGACGGACCATAAAACATCTCGGACTATACAATGTAGAAAAACGATATAATTCCCTTGGATCGCGAACGCGCCGATCAGGTCTTACATATTTTTAAACCAAAATCATTATTACTGCATCGCGTTGGTCAACCTCTCCTTATAGAGGCTGCCGTCAGTCACTCGGCTTCTCCATATAAAGCTCGCCGTACAATACAGCTTTCCGTCGCCGAGTCACTTCTCGGAGAAACTCCCAAATACTATTACAATGGCAGCAACGTGTATCGGCCGCTAACGAGCTTGAAGAAGTCCGCCGAGCCGAAAGCTCTATATTATTTCTTGCTCTTAGTGGCTTGATGCGATGGATGAGTCACAAGCATGAGGTATTCAAGGCCATTCTGGCTTCAGGTTATATTCAATTTGTTTTCTAAACCTCTTCAAACGCAATATGCGTATCACTCGTGAGTTTACCCGACGGTGAACCAACGAAATTATAATTATTATAAAATTATTTTATTTTATTTATTTATTTACGCCCTAGTGGGCTTTTACATAGATAGATAATAATAGTTAGGCAGGTACGTAGTACACAATTATAATGATTAAAATAATAATAAAAAATAATAAATTTTTAATTAAAATCAAAATCATACATTTCATTAAAGTAATTATAAAGACTTATTTTTATAACTAATACAGAATCTGCAAACATGTATACAATATTCCCAAATTTATTACCAAAATGATGTAATCTATTTATAGGTGTATGAGCCTCATAATTTGTTTTAAAATTGTCACAGAAGGGGGTAGCACATTGCTTCGTATTTCTGGTCTGTACGTAAAATTTTTATTTTGGCGAGAATTTCAGGGTTGTCAATGCAATTATTAATGATTTTATTTAATAGTAAATGGTCAGAGATGATCCGCCTATCTGACAGCGTAATTAAGTTTAGTTGTTTCATCAAAAGGACATACCTAGTTAATATTTTGAATTGGAATATTCATCGTAAAGTTAACAAATCTTAAAAATTTGTGCTGCACCCTTTCAATATTGTCGGAATGTATTTTATACAATGGGGACCAAATGGGCGAATTATACTCTACCTGGCTTCTTACTAAAGAAGTGTACAATATTTTCAAACATTTTAGTGAGTTAAAATCACTTGCTATTCTGCATATAAAACCAAACATTTTTATAGCTCTATTTGTTATTTCATTTACGTGCAAAGTAAATGTTAACTTTTCATCAAATATAATCCCTGATCTGAGTGACCGATGTCAATATTACATTATTTAAAGAGTATTCATAAGTTACGTGACTTTGGATTTTATAAAAACGAATAACTTGGCACTTTTGAATATTAAGAAATAACGAGTTGATCACACACCAGTGAAACAATTTATCTAAATTAAAATTAAAAAATATGGCAATCCTCTATACTACGTATCATTTTATATATTTTTAAATCATAAGCGAAGAGTAAAACTTGTACATCTTTAAATATACTAACAATGTCATTTATAAATAATAAAAAAAGAATTGGTCCGAGGTGAGATCCTTGGGGAACCCCACTTGTGGCTTCGAAGATATAGGATTCTACAGAATTTATTTTAACACAAAGCTTTCTTTTACTAAGATAACTATTAAACTATTTCAATAAGGTTCATTTAATGCCCAACATTTTTAGTTTATGTACAAGAAAATGTCACCTAACTTTATCAAAAGCTTTGGAAAAATCAGTGTATCTAGAATCCACCTGATGCTTAAGGACAAGGGAATCAGTTATATAATTTTCATAAATGATTAAGTTACTTAAAGTATTTCTACCTGTGATAAAACCGTGCTGATTGGGGACAATTATATTATTGATAAAATAAAATTATAATTGTTTGTTCATTATTTACCAATTTCAAATATAAAATTCCCTCCAAAACCTTTATTGATAAGTTGGATATCTAACGAATGTATTATTACTGTGTCGATTTTTTGTAATATACCTACTAGTTTTTTTTTACATGATCTCCACATAGGAGGCCCGGAGGAAAATAAGTTCCATTAGGGCCTAAGTCGTATTTGGGGATGCTGTGTGCTGTGTGGAGGAAAGGAAGGAAAGGGGAGTTCAGGGAAGGAAAAGAGTTTAAGGGGTGGGTATGAATCTGGGGTTCAGTGTGTCCTGGTCATCCGCCTCCTAGACCTAGACAAACCTCACCCCATGAAGTAGTAGTTTTATCCTTGAATTTTTAAGATGTTTTATCCTTTTGTTATTTGGCGGTACATCCTCTCTGCACACCCCTTCGAGGACTTTTAGTTGTATTTTATGTAAGTGTGCAAATAAACTTCAATTTGGGAGGCGGTTAAGCGTACCGGCGCCGCCCCGGAAACCATTTATTGAATAGCCAACACCCTTGCCATAGGTCACCACATGTGGTTCGCTACCTTTGGTGACTTAGCAGGGGTGCCCGGGTCCACGGGTGTGGTTTGTCTAAGTATTGGCGGCGAATGCGTTTGACCATCTACTGCGTGGCGGGCCGGATCGGGAGAGACTGGTTGAGGGAGTCCTAAGCTAGACCTCTACGGCCGAACTCGCTCGACCATGCGATCTTGCACCGCAGTGGGAGGGATGGATTCATTCATCCGTCACTCTTGAAAACACTGACCCCGAGATTCCTACCCACCTCTCATACGTTTTTCCTTCCAGAACTTCCTCTCCTTCCTTTCTCGAATGTAAAAAATGTATACCGGGGGTCAACTGTCAGGGGATCAACTGTCACGAACTGTACGAATGCTATTCACCCAATTCGGTCGTTTGCAAAAATAGCACAGTAGTAGGTAGTAGGGGCCTCTATATGTATATCCTAATTGACTTCATATGCATGGTTCTCGCACAAAGCCTCTTCCCTTAGTTCGGTAGTTCGCATTGTTTGTTTGTGAAGATGGCACATGTGTATATTTTAGATATAAGTAGGTACTTGCGAAGTTAAAGAAAACAAGAAACGCTAAACACTTTGAAAACGCCAAACAACTAAACTAGGTCAATTAATGAGGCTTTCGTCTCCGTAATTTCAACTCCAGCATTTGAAGGTATTCTTCGAATTAACTAAATAAATAGCTTCTTATTTAGAGTTGATTAAAAAATTCAAACCACTAAAATTGTATATGTAAATGATGCTTCCTTTTTGGGAGACTGGAAAATTTCCTTATAAGCAACCACTGGAGCGATTATGGTCGAAAAATGGACCACTTTTATTTTTCTGCTATTGATAGCGGTCCAAAATGGGACCAAACTTTCCTATCGTTCGTAAAACATTTATTGTAATTATTTAAAACAATTCTCCGGCCAGCCATTTATTTTAAAACGAATCTAATGAAATGTTTTATCGATTATGACCATAGATGTCGCAAATCTGAACTTCGTAGACTATTTTAGAACGATGTTAAAAATAAATTTTTGAAATATTTTTTCACCTCGAATTTTTAATCTGCTATTTATGGTTAAAATTAAGTCCCTTTTCCATAGCTATGCACCTTTCATTATCAAGTATACCACAGACAACATACAGAAATCGAAAATATTCTATGTTGACTCGAATAAGTAACCCTCGCGGCAGTTTCAAAGTAACAACACGCAGTATTCTTTCTTCACTATTATTTTTTTTTATATCCGTGAATCCTACAAATATGAGATAAACGGTAAAATACAGGTTAATTCATTGGCTATATATATATATGGCACTATAATAAATTTTTATGTTTCCATGTTAAAATTCGGTATAATTTTTTTAATGTTGGCGAAAAATTTTTAAAATGGTCTTCTGGGAAATCGCGAACAATCGAGGCAAATATCGAGGCAAATCGCTCCAGTGGCAATTCCAGTGGTGAGTGTCTTAATTTGTTGAACATACTGCAGATTTAAAAAAAATTATGTTATATTATATCATCACCTATTTTTACGCTATCTCAACACAAGAGGCCCTAAATAAATAAAAAAATATATAAAATATCTTCAGGGCCTATGTCGTCTTTGGGGATGCTGTGTGCTGGCTCTTTTCAGGGAAAGGAGAGGAAGTTTTGGAAGGTAAAGATATGAGGGGTGGGTAGGAAACTTGGGGTCAATGTGTGAACGAACGAATGAATCCATCCGTCTCACTGCGGTGCAAGGCGATGGGTCGAGAGAGTTCTAATGAAGAGGTCGACAGGTCTCCCTCAATCAATTTTTTCGTAATCCGGCCCATGCGGTAGGCGGGCAAAATCATCCGCCGCCAACACTCAAACAAACCTCACCCCATGAGCCTGCTAAGTCACCAAACGTAGCAAATCATTTGGGGTGACCTACGGCAGGAGGGTCGGTTATCCAATAAATCGTTCCCGGAGCCGCGGTACCCAAACCCGCCAAATTGAAATTGAAAAAAATGAAGGCATTCGTTTTCGTTTTTCACGTTATTTTAAAAAAAATACTCGTTTGTAAGCCGCTAAAAATCGTTTTCAGCACAAATGTAGATACATTTCTAAGTAAGTCAATAGTCTTAGCAACCTTTGGGTTCAAAGGGGGGCTTAAAACTCTACGACGGAGTTCGTCAATAATAGAAACAAAATTGAATATTTAGCGATTCTTAGTACTTTATAATAACTAAGACCTGCTTAATAGATTGTTCCAAAAACTTTCACAAAGAACACAACAGATATCAAAAATCTTTGTACAAATCTTGCATGAATTATTTTTGTGCTGAATTAAAAAAATACACACACACACACAAATTGATTCTTTCATCTCAATGTGTATTTCTTATTATTATTTTTATTTCCATCTGCCTTTTCCCAGTCGAAATCAGAATTCTAAAGATTCAAACTATTGCAAAGATATCGAAAACATCGCAGAAATCTTTTCATAAGTCCTTACAATATGTTCCCCGTAATTCGTAATATGAGCTTCATCCTTATCTCAATAATCTTCGATTTAGTCGTGTACTTATCGGATTGGAGCACGGAGCTTTCCTTGACCGAGCAGGCGATATAACTATCTCTCCGGAGTCTGGGGTCTAGCGACTAGTCTAGTCTAGACCACACAGCATCCAGCAGACTTTACGTCCCATGGGGTCTGGGAAGATTAAGCCAATTATCGGTAAAGCCGTATGAATTATGACCTGTAGATAAAGCTATTTTACAATATATTTTTAATGAGAAATTTTTATGATTTACTATCCTGTGTGTAGGTTTTTAATTCAAGTAGGTAATTATCGAGCCATCTTCGTAGAAAATTCTTCAATTTATTTTTATTATAGGGTGACTGGTATTTGATCCCACATCATGTGAATGATTTAATCGAGGAGACATGTGCAATTGAAAAATCTGGAACACTTTAATACAATTTGAGAGGCGGGTATGGATCCTGCCGCTCGGGAACCTTTTATTGGATACCCAACACCTCTGCCGCAGGTCACCCCAAGTGGTTCGCTACTTTTGGTGACGAACATATAAATCCATCCCTTCCACTGCGGTGTAAGGCGATGTTTCATCCATTCTCTCTCGATCCGGCGTGACATGCACCTTGTGGGCGGAAGCATCCGCCGCCAAGACCCGGACAAACCTCACCCCGTGAGCACCTCTGCTAAGTCACCAAAGCGAACCACTTGGGGTGACTTATGACAGAAGTATTGGTTATTCAATAAAAGGTTCCGGGACAGCGCGGTGGTACCTATACCCGCCTCCGAAATTGATGTTGAGATTTAATGTTTGAGATTTGACTCTGCTCTGTTCAAGTGAACTTTTTTGCCAGATAAAGTATTTTTTATCAAGCCCTTAAATATTTCATATCAAGTATCGGATGCCCAGCATATACATAGTTAAGGTACGGTCTCACGCAGCGTTAAAAGCGCGAGCACTTTTACATGTTGAACCGCGAGCGCTTATGTGTTGTACCGATACACTACGCTACAAAATATTTCTTTTTATGTTAGGAGAGGGGTCATTTGAATTAGAGAGCTGCCGCGAAATGTCATTTCTTTGTACAGGATCTGTCAACATGACAGCTGTCATCCGCACGTTTATGCAGCTCCGTTAGTAAAATTACCCCGTCTCCTGTTTACGACGGAGAAGGGGTCGCATAACTTTACGCATGTCGCCTCAGCAGTGGTTACCGCGTATAACTTTGAGCTTCGAGCACATCATTTGCTTAGGTGTGACAGGTCTGTACGGAATTGTATGGCGAGCGATATTGTCCGTCCGGTGATCTTTTATATTTGCGTGTGAAAACATTATTGTCATTTTGTTTGCCTTTTATCAATAGACCTCTTATCACTTGGATATATAAATATAATAATCCATTAAGATAACTTTGTTTATAGCTCTGCCAATATTTAAGCCTTTTAAGACAGGTGCTGCTGTGTTGATTGCATGTAATGCTGTGTTTTGAAAGATACACGTCACCCATAAATGAAAATGAATTATATGTTTACGAATCAGTGGCGTAGCGAAAAACACTCTGGCCCTGGCCTAAGCTTATAAAGATAATAAGCCATGTTCCTCAAGTTTCTGGTAATTGTTTGGTTTCGATTACCTCCTTACTAGTTTTATGTGCATTCTGTTATTATACTTCTAAACGTAATCTGTCTCTTATTCTTTATTATAATTTAGTTTTAATGATTCTTTTTGTTAATATTGTTCTTTAGGAATTGCTTTGTATATACTGTATATTATTTAATTAAATGAAGACAATATAAGCGAAACTCAATCGAAAATCTGAAAACAGAAAAATCAGAAAAAGATATTGACACATCTGGGACACGAACCCAGGACCTCTCGCTTACCGGGCGAACGCGCTAACCACTGCGCCACCGTGTCGATATCCAATTCGGTCACTTTTAACTGTATCATACTTCGACTAAGAACCACCCACACTATCTTCAAGATATTGAAGATAGTGTGCCTAGCTAATTAGCCACCTGATTGTGTAACACTAATCCTGTTATATGTTAATTAATATGATTAATTAATTGGGAAGATATCGGAATTTGGTAAATGTACTTATAATACTGTGCTTTTCCAAATAAAACACTTTTTGCTACGTGAAATAATAATTTAAAAGTACGAATACACCACTGAATTCCAAATTAAAAAAAAACACTTTGCACAGTAAAAATCAACCGCAATCACCGATAAAACGAAACTTAAAAAATTTTTTTTTTTTTTTTAGAGGTCCAATTTATCTTTTTAAATACATAATATCATTTTGAGTTGTCAGTGTTAAAAATAACATTGCGTGTAAGTACATGAACAATAATTAGATTCATAGGAATTCCAAAATATATATATATATACGTATATAAAAAAAATATATATATAAAAAAATATAAATAATACCAGTAATATTGTCATATGTAATAAAGAATTTGCCAGAGTTCGAAATTTCCCTAGATTTTGTCCTGATTTCCCTTTTCCCTAAAAAATATTTTTCTCCCCTAGATCTAGGTAAATTTCCCTAGACATAACATCACTGATTCATAATGACAACTTGAAAATAAATAAACTATCGGTGGGTGAAGACGTCACACAATCCACCATAGATACGGTGCTTTTCGTGGGGTCTTGGAAAATTAAAACTTTGACAATTATTTTAACTATTAAAACTAACTATAAAAATAAATGTGCAGTTATTTAAGTTTGAAGGTCTTTATTCATAAAAAAATATATAAAAAATTGGACTGGAGTTCTCTATTGTCGGGGGATCAACTGCCGGGGGACCCCTTATCATATATGGTTAGTTTTTAAGGACGGGATGTTTCACAGAATTTGAACAATTCGTCGAATTTCAACGTTAAAATTCAAGTTCCGTTAGCATTCCATCATGGACCGGTTGCTCCACGGTACTTCGATTGCAATAGAACTTGAATAAGACTTTCACGGAATCATCAATCAGAATCGAATTATGGGATAATTGTTCCACAGATTTTGTGCAATTCAGCAAATTTCAAAGGGAATTTTCAAGTTCTGTCTAATCAAGTAATGTTATTATTTTATTTTGCGTAACAGCTGGTCCATAATGCCTTAATAACAGAAATTGAAAAGAACTTCCACAGAACTTGAAAACTAACTTTCTATTCTACTAGAATTCTCTGAAACAGTCCGTCTTAAATGTTTCTATTTTGAACGCTGCTGATACCAAAACGAGGTTATTTATTATGATTATGAAAGTTTATTAAAATTTTCTTCTTCAAACCTAAAATGAACCCGTCTGAAGATGCCCTTAGCGGGGTAAACTAATCGTATATCAGACGTTAAATAAAGTATTTTAATCGGTGAATTAATACCTACCTCGTAAAACCATTTAAAAAAAAAAACATGTATCTTCGTGTTTATGATCCTTGAAATTCCATGACCAGATAATAATTATTGTTAACCACTCCGACCCCTAAGCTTGTTTACACGCAAATACAACAATAGCAGTCAAATACAATAAGCTTGTTTCAAGCTAACGCGTGTGTTCCCACAGAAATCGTTATAACTCCGTTATTGTTCTAGTGACAACCTTAAAACAAAAAGTAGAAGATTTATATTGAACTAAGCTTTACAACTCTATTCAAAGTTTTCCATAAAAATACATTAAAAAAACTTATTTTGTAGAAACAGTTTTCACCCGCCAAATCGCCTAAGCGCGGTTATACATTGTTAATTTTTTATTAAATATTCTTGTGGTTAAAATGTGGTGACATAATTGTTTATTTATACATTTATACGATATAATAGATGTTTTTTTACAAAATCCGTGATTTTAGTACCGTTTTCACTTAAAAAAATTAAGTGAGTCATTTTTACATTTTTTTTTGTGTTTGCATTAAAAAAAATTATACTTACATTATACAATTAGAAAGCTTATTTCAAAACCTTTCAAAAGCAGTTTTTAGTATTCGGCTACGTTCAGAAATATTTAATTTATCGAACCTTAATTGCGGAAATAACACAAAGTTTTTATAAATCTGACAGTTCGTTTAAGACCAAAAACTTACACAATGGCAAAATACCTGAGTGGTTAATATCCTTATACAAATATAAGGCATCTCGTAATATTTTGTTTACGAGATCCTCCCCATAGAAGTAAATAATAAAATGAGTCGGGCCGCTTTGGGGTGATCCGATAGAGCATAGAAGCCTTCGATATAATAAGGGACCGCGGGTTATTCCGCTGATAAAATCACTCCTTGTGTATATAGCCTTTAATAATAAAGTCTTCTACTCAGTGGACCAATAAATACTAACACATATAATAATTTTCGGTTAGTCATTGTTTTGTTTATTGTCAAAACAAATAACGCATTATTGTCAAAGAAAATCCTCACATTAAAAACAATTTTTTATAATACGTTAATTCAGCATGCAGGTACATTAAAGACTTTATCTCTATATTCATAACCTAACTTGACTCCCAATTTACAATAATAATAATATATCTTTATTGAATGAAATTTTGCAAAATTATTACTAAAAAAGTAGATATTCAGTGTTAATGTTTACAGTGGTTTATAAGTTACATAAGTACAAAAGGTTAACAACTGAAAATAATATAAATATGAACAGCAGATACATGTAGAATAGAAAATAGTTATAAATGTTCCTCATAAAATCCGCCGCACTAGGCTAGCCTGTGTCGAGGCAGTAATTTTCTAAGTCAATTTATAATACTTGTAAACATATCTATCTACACCTGTATTAAAATTAAAATATAATGGTTATTTGGCGGTTATTTGATAAGCCCCCATAGCTCAGTGGTCAGAGCATCCGACCGGCAATCAGAAGGACACGGGTTCAAGTCCCGTTGGCGGCAAGTATCTTTTCTCGGAAGATTTTTCAATATAAATGAGTGTTTCAGGCTGACAATTATTGCTTATAATAATTGTTACCCTTTGTGCTATGCATAAAAATCTTGTCTAAACCTTAGTTTATAAATTAAAAAATAATAATTAATATTTAACAAGTTTAAGTATTTCCCCAATAAATGCAGACATAATTTGTCTCGACGCCACCTAGCGAGGGATTTAACACTAACAATGTCTCTCTCGTAAAAATAAAGTTGGTTGTTTTCAGGTGGAAAAAATATAACAAGCAGTAATTGTTGAATGAAACACTAGTATATATTGAATTATTTGGCGGGTATTTGATAAGCCCCCATAGCTCAGTGGTCAGAGCATCCGACCGGCAATCAGAAGGACACGGGTTCAAATCCCATTGACGGCAAGTATCTTTTCTCGGAAGATTTTTCAATATAAATGAGTGTTTCAGGCTGACAATTATTGCTTATAATAATTGTTACCCTTTGTGCTATGCATAAAAATCTTGTCTAAACGTTAGTTTATAAATTAAAAAATAATAATTAATATTTAACAAGTTTAACTATTTCACCAATAAATGCAGACATAATTTGTCTCGACGCCACCTAGCGAGGGATTTAACACTAACAATGTCTCTCTCGTAAAAATAAAGTTGGTTGTTTTCAGGTGGAAAAAATATAACAAGCAGTAATTGTTGAATGAAACACTAGTATATATTGAATTATTTGGCGGGTATTTGATAAGCCCCCATAGCTCAGTGGTCAGAGCATCCGACCGGCAATCAGAAGGACACGGGTTCAAGTCCCGTTGGCGGCAAGTATCTTTTCTCGGAAGATTTTTCAATATAAATGAGTGTTTCAGGCTGACAATTATTGCTTATAATAATAATGGTTGCATTAATAATAAGTTTGAATAATACCAACCAGTGCATCATTAGTAATTTCGGATTTGGGTGATGTACCAGTAAAGGCTGTTTCATTTATTTTAATCCAAATTTTTATATTTTCTTTGAAATTTTTTTGTGAGTCACATTTTTTTATTAAGCCTGGATAAATGTTGTAAAGTCTTGTTGAAACGTGTCTGAAGCTTCGTTGACCAAAATTAGTATGCATTATGGGAATTTGTAGTAAGACTTTGTTATTGTTTCAAGTATTTAAACTAGTATTTATCAGTGCCTCCTAGTACGAGTATCAGGGCCTCCTGTGTATAGCTGTGAGCATCCGCGCTCAAAAAGAAGATGGAGAGATAGGTATGTAATTATTAATGTAATGCGAAAATTGTGAAAATGTTTAATAAAACACGACTCGTTTAAAATAGAGCAAAAATCTCGAAGGCATCTTAAGTATCATTTAAAGAAACATAGAGCGTTTTTTTTCCCAAGAACTTGTAAAATTACTGAAACAAACGTGTTTATAATAATTTTCGGACGATCATTTGCGATTTTTTTAGTCTAGATATTATCTTAAAAAATAACGTATATTTTTAAGAGCTTACAAACTTCAAATGTTTAAGGGAGATACCTATGTAAGAAATCGGTAGAAATTCGGGTAGCGGCGGCTTAAGTACATTATTTATATTATCGAAAAAGGTTTTCGTTTTAGGCATTGTAGACAGTTTTCTGTAGAATTAACCCTATTTTAATATTATTATTAATCACGTGATGAACTCTCGCAAAAGTTACAAAAAAATTATTGTTTACCAAATTCGCCACCGTAAAATATCAATTAATTACAACACCTATCTAGGTGTGCTGCCCTATTCTATACTCACGAGTATTAAAATCGGTTCACATTTTATTGGTCCATTGTGTACAAGGAGATTTTAACGAGTATGTAGGCTTAATCGAGCTCCATTCTTTAGACCGCTTATTATAGAGTATGGCCGGTGCATACCTTTGGCCGTACTTTGTATAGGCAACATTGAATTAAGTGCATATTTCCGACAAACACGGTGGATCGAAATGGTAACGATAGCAAGCTGTAAGGAATCCTTCTAAAGGTCTAACGATTATTTATAAACAAAGTCTTGGATTCCAGAGAAGTCTTTCGTTCCGAAAATTCTCTGGATAGGCGGGCATTACTTTATTCATATAATGACATTATGCACCTTTTTAAGTTATCTTTGATCTGAATATTTTAATCTTAATCAGTAGCACAGAGACAAGCTCTCGGGTCTTGGGAAAGGTAAAAAAACCGTCCCTGCAACTCTTCACCGTCACTAATATTTTTATATAAAATACTCGCGTCACGATATTTGTTCGAGATAAACTCCGAAACTACTTAACCAATTTTGATTAAATTTAGCTTACTGTTTGTAATTTGGTCCAACTTAAAAAAAAGGATAGTTTTTATCTCGATTATAGACGTCAATATTTATAATTGCGAATTATATTTTAATTAAATGTTTGTTACAGGACAATGTTTTGTAATTATTTGTAAGTTTCTAACAGATAGCGGGGTGAGTTATTTTATCGACATAAAATAGGTTGTCTAGGTTGGATAACCATCCATTAGATGGCGTTGTGTTTCATTAGCCACAGCAACGCGTGGCCGAGTCAACTAGTATTATTATATATTAATATTTATGAAATACCTCGATTAAAAAAACTAAAAAAAGAAATATACAGATTTTTCCCAAAATCTGCTTAAAATTTACTTATGTACCTCATTTTGTGAAAAAATTTACTGAGATGAGAGACTTTAGTAGCGGCGACAGTTGTAAAACAATTCGAAATTTCATACAATTTAAAAAAAAATTCTTAACCAAAAAGTATCTCGTGTGCGCACCCCCATATACCATAATGGATTTTTATGGCCGCAATTGTTGCAATACAACTGTCCCCGCAACTTAATTCTCTCTTCTGTCCAATGTATTTTCTACAATAATATTAATTATTATTTAAACTTAAACGAACTGGTGCACGGTATTACGTATTTCTGAAATAATGTCTTGTTAAGAGGGTATTACCAGAGAAAACCAGAAATATGACATTTTTAAATCAGATTTTAGACGTATTGACTCTTTTCCACAAAAAATTAAAAATTGATTTAGAAAGATTGTTCTTTTATCTAGCATTCGCATGTTTTAAATTTTGAGAAAAAATGTTTATTTTTAGTTTAATAAGGTTGTACCACAGGTCGTTGACAGATTTGTTAAATTTTCAAAAAAGATTTTGTATTATACCACACCCATTTCCAATCATATAATCATGCATTAAAATAAATCAATACATTATCTGGGTATCGCATGTTTTAGAATTTAAATTTAAATAAAATCATTAAAAAATATATACGTATATGTGTTTCTTGACGAAAATTGGTCGGTTTGTGTATTTATTTGCGTACTTACAAACTAATATATGTCAGATTTTTTCAACATTCTTATTTAACTTGGACATTATTGAAAAATGATAAATACTTAAAGAATTACAAAAAGTACATTATTTTATAGTTTTATCATCACGCCTTTCAGCATTTTTGGATGTAGGTATAAATTAAAGCAAAATTGGAATGACATAAAATCGATTTTGAGTTATAATTTTAAAAAGCTGGTACCCAGAATAATTAATCTTTCACATTGTAACCGCCCTGTACGATCGTAAGAACAACGCTCCTAACTAGCAATAATTTTGCAAGTGATGGTAATATTATACATAATGACAGTTGATTTCCCGACAGTTAGCTCCCGGGCATATTTATTTAAAAAATCTTATTTCCACTTAATTTATTTGTGACCGTAACCGGTTTCAGCCTGTTAAAACTATTGGTACAAATGTTTCTTAATCTACAATTTATGTAAAGTTGGCTGCCCGACATATTTTTGAACAAAACTTTTTTCCACTTGATTTATTTGTGACCGTAATCGGTTTCAGCCTGTTAAAACCACCTTTCAGACTGGCACAAATGTTTCTTATCCTACAGTTTATATACATAACATATGGGGGAGAGGCACGGGGGTAGTCTACGAGGATTTTATTCAATTTAGATGGTTTTTCCATATTTGTTGCTATGTCGTCTTTGAGGATTGGATTCTGGAGTCTCTGGGGAATACTTTACTTATATTTCCCGGACAACATTAAAGATATCTATACACCCGAGATAATCATGTATACTGCTAATAGCCATAACTAGAAATCCAATTGAAATTCAATTGCAACAAATATGAAAAAAATTAGAAACATTTTTACCAGTCTGAAGATGCCTTTAACAGACTGAAACCGGGTACGTTCACAAATAAATTAAGTGGAAATAAGTTTTATATGTGTTTTATTATTTATTAAAATGAAATTCCACCACGAATACTTGTGTACAATATGCAGGTAGGGAAAATACGGTATACACCTGTTTACACAAAATATAACTATAACACCTACTGTATCAGTATCCAGCATATTAGTACACAAAAATCGACACAGTACACAAATAAAAAGTTTGTTAAATTCCATTCCAACTCATTATTTAAAGATCGATTAATCGATTTTAAGATTGACAAATAATGACAAATAATGCAAAAAAAAAAATTTATAATTATTATAATTTCGGGGGGCGAGTACAAAAATAATAAACGTGTTTATTGATTTATATATATATAATTTGTACATTTACAATTACAGGCAATATAGCCTAAGACGTTATAATTGCATGCATACTATATGCATTTATGTACGCCTGCCTCGACACAGGTATAACCTAGTGAGACAGGCATACAAATAAAACCATTGTTAATATATTTTATTATAGATAAATAAATAAAAAAAATTGCACCATTTATGCAGTGTATATGCAATGCCAAAAATCTTACAAATGCGCTATAGGACACAAAAAATAAATCTATTTTTCGTGTCCTATAGTGTTGCGTATATTAATAAAGAAACGATAGGTAAGTGTACCTACAAATTAATGGCACTTCTCCATTACCTACCTTACACTGATGTATCATTTTGTTTTTGAGGTTATTGTGTTTTAATTTATTTATTTAAATCTTAAATACGTAACTTTATCCCTGCGACTGCCCAGATTGTCATTACGCCACAGAATCTATTAATTCAAACCACTAAGATTATTTTTATACTTATAATAATGATTGTAAATCATCTCTTATCGATATTATTAGAAATTAATTTAGTAATAACATTCGTATTAGCTATTCAATAAAACTTAATAGAGCACACATCTGTTTTGATAGTTTTATCAAACGTGTTCTTATAATCGCAAAAATGTATTGTTATCTACCAGGCGACCAGAAGTGATCAGGGATCACGATTTGCCTATTCGCTTTATTGTCCTGCGTTCGCCTCCCTCTTATTTCTGTTTAACCTAACAATAAGACTAATGGAAGATAAACGTTTGACAAGATCATCACAGGATTATCATTCCGACCACGTAGGCAGAGCTGCCATCCACTCATTTGTCATTAACGTCATTTCACAATGGAGGATCATCCGTAATTGGTGTTTTACTATTCAAAACACGGAGTCGACTGGAATATTTAGCGAATTATGCAGTAATTGCAGATAGGGTTAGAGAATATAAATTATTACGGAAGCTCGTCCGTAAAAGCTCAGAGAAAATTGGGTCATAAATCCATGGAAAAAAAGTCATTAAACAAGTTGCGGAAGCTCAAATATCGTCATAGAAAACTGCAAATGTTACAAATATCTCCCTGGGATGAAAATGCATATTCGGATTTCGATGCACGTTTTCCGGGATTAACGTTCAGGTTGCATTGTTTTGATTCTACATGCCTTCTTTTTTTTTTTTTTTTTTACATTAACTCCACACAGGAGGCCCTGAGGAAAATAATTTCCCTCAGGGCCTATGTCATCTGGGATGCTGTGTGGAGGGTCTTTTTGAGGAGAGGAAGGAATGAACATTGGTCTTGAAGAGACCCATGTTGTAGGAAGGAGGAAACACAGAGGCCGGCAAATCATTCCACAGCCGAGCTGTTGAACATAAGAACGAGTCGAAGAAACGACCCGTTCTCATGTGACTAATGTCAACTGTGTACAAATGTTGGGCACGCGTTTGGCGTGTTTCCCGACTATGCACCGGTGCCGAAGGGATCAATGATGCTAGTTCCTCGGAGCATCTTCCATTGTAATACCGGTAGAACAAGGATAGCATTCCCACCCGACGCCTGTGCTCTAAAGATTGCAATCCGTCTGTTAAGATGGGAGAATCTATCAAACGGACCGCCCGTTTCTGCACAGAGTCGAGGGTATTTTTCAGGTATTTTGGAGCTCCAGACCAGAGGTGGCTGCCAAATTCAACCGTGGGGCGCACTTGCGATTTGTACAGGGTTAGCAGTTGTGTACTTTTAAAGTATCTGCGGGCCCTGTACAGTACGCCCAGTTTTTGGGAGGCTAACTTTACTCTGGCTTCGATGGAGCCCCCATACCTGAGCTGGTCACTTAGGATTACACCAAGCAAATCAATGGAGGGCCTGTTCGGAAGATTGCTTCCGTTGAAAGAGACTAGATTTTCATTGCGATCCCTTTTAGACGTAATCAGACAAGATTGGGTCTTTGAAACATTAAATTCAACGAGATTATTTTTACCCCAAGAGAAAACACTCTCGAGGTAACCGTCCATTCTTTGCTTCAAAGCCTTACGAGCTGTTGGAGTTTGTGAGCCCTTTGGGGGCTTGTCAAACAAAAAGCTATCATGAACTGTACTGTCATCCGCGTAGCAGTGAATTGGTGCACATGACAAAAGGTCGTTGATGTGCAACAAAAACAGAGTTGGAGACAGAACCGATCCCTGCGGGACGCCAGCATTTATCGAGTGAGAGGAAGAGGTGAAACCATCGACTACCGTCTGAATCGACCTCTCCCTCAAGAAGTCGGCAATCCACGTACACAAGGATGCGGGAAGTCCGTAAGAATGCAGTTTGTTGACAAGTCCTCGGTGCCAAACCCGGTCAAAGGCCTTGGATATGTCCAGTGCAACCGTTTGGGTCTCACCGAAACGTTCCAGGCATCGCCCCCAAACATGCGTCACATACGCGAGAAGATCACCGCACGAGCGGTTCCGCCGGAATCCGTATTGACGGTCGTTAATAATTTTGTTCTTCTCGAGGTATGTGAGCAGTTTGTCGTTGATCACACGTTCCATCACCTTAGACAGAACTGATGTGATCGCTATGGGGCGGTAGTTGGCCGGGTTGGAGCGGTCACCCTTCTTTGGAATAGGATGGATAACCGCTTTTTTCCAACCAGAGGGCACAGAGCCAGTCTTCAGGGACAGTTTAAAAAGCTTCGTCAAAATTGGAGCTATTTCTGCAGCGCACCTTTGCAGTACCAGGGCAGGTATTCCGTCAGGCCCACTAGCTTTATTAACATCAAGCCCTCGTAAAACATGGAGTACTTCCCGATGCCGGATCCTCAGCTTTTTCATACGAAAACCGCAGTGAGGAACCGACGTCGGGACAGCACCTTGGTCATCGAGGGTTGAGTTATCCGCAAACATTTTACCTAGTAAGTTAGCCTTTTCGGTGGCGGTGTTTGCTAGTGAGCCGTCAGGTCTGGTAAGAGGTGGCAGACTGGATTTGCAGAAATTGCGACCTATTGAGCCCGCAAGCGACCAGAATTGCCTGCTGCCATGCGGGCATGCAGTCAGCTTTCTGCTGATCTGCTGGTCGTGCTCGAATTTTGACCTATTTATGATTCTCTTGGTTTCCTTTGCCATTTTGTTGTAAGCTGTTCTGTCTTCGGATGTTCTAGATGTGTTGTAGGCTCGGTAAGCCGCGTTTTTTCGTCGCACTGCTTCAGCGCATTGTCGACTGAACCACGGCTTTGAGCCTACACCAGTTTCCTTAACAGTAGATTGGATGAAGCCATCCATCGCGGATGTGATGACCTCACCAATTTCCTGGGCACATCTTGAGGGATCCGAAGTCCGAAAACAGACAGCTGACCATGGGAAAGCATTAAAATGTGCCCGCAGACCGAACCAATCTGCTGACCTATAGTGCCACACTTTTCTCTTCAGCCTCTCGTTTGGTGGTCTGAAGTTTACAGGGATTGATGTCGTCACCAGGCAGTGGTCGGACGATCCTAAAGGCGCTGTGACTTCAATACTGTAACCGTGTGGCACAGTAGTTAAAAAAGGTCTAACAGATTGGAACGGTGAGTCTGGACATCAGGAACCCTTGTAGGCTCCTGAACCATTTGCTCCAATCTGTAGCAAAGGGCAAAGGATTCCGCTTGGCGTCCAGCCGAGTCTGTTAATCCTGAGAACTTCAACCAAGGTTCGTTATGAACATTGAAGTCCCCCAGGACCACAAACTCTGCCATAGGGTAGCGGGGCAAGAGGTCATCAATAGTGACGCTTAAATGTTTGAAGAGCTCGGACGTGTCTGATTCGCTAAGGTTCGGTGAGCGGTATAAACACGCGTAGATTCTATTTAGATATTGTAAATAATTCGGTTGGATGTTTCTGAATATATTGATTGGTCAGTTCATCATATCAATTAACTTTCAGTTGATTGGGAATTGGGTTGAAAATATCGGACGGAAAATTATTATATTTTTTAATTAAAATATCACACATGTGCAGATAGCTACCCCCGATCTACAAAGTGGCTTGATTTAGTATCCGATTTTCGCCAAACAGATTATTTACAAACTTATCCATACATATTTTTAAGGAAACAGCTGTCCAGAATTAATTCTTTCAGAATAGAGATGTTAAAAAAAATTAATTTTTTTGTCAAGTGTTATTATAGTATGCACGAACACGTATATAGTTTCAATGTCTTCCGATAGATTTGGTTAGTGTGGGTGGTTGTAAGTAGTTTTGATGTGTCTCAACAGAGGTCAGTTATTCTATGTGAGAGGGTCAACTGTCGCCCGTTCGGATCTAATAACCGGACGATTACGGAGAAAGCCGATGATATCCGATCGATAGGCAGGCACTTCTAGTGACCAGTTCCCCTACCGCAGATCAACACAGAGTATTCATTACAACTAACTTTTGCCAGTTGCAGGCAACTAATCGGTTGAACTACTAAACGATTTGTCGTATGAACGTGGATAAAGCGAGGAGTGTGTGTTAAATTTAATATTTGAAGAAAAAAAACCATGTTTGAATTTTTGAATATAGACGAAGCGTGGAGTGTGTGCCTACAAACGGTACAGTAGTTGACCGCTCAATTTTGTACAACTGCTCTTGGGCCACTTCGGTCGCTCGGGTCAAAGCATTCAGTACGAGCCTTTTCTCACAAAATAGGGCCTAGTTCATTAGGATAAACGTCAAGTCCCCTTAAATATTCATTGTAAATAAAACAGATAATAATTTTAAATGTCTTTTTCGAAATTGTAATTACATCATCCCGTGATTTTTTCACTGGTCTTTTCCATTTTATGGGTCTACGCCGTATGAATTTTCCGAATAATATCTCAGGTATTTTTTTTTAAAGATTTTTTAAAGAAATTTTGAAGATAGGATTACATTTTCAAAGTTGTATTATACAAATAAGTCAAAAGAACGATTCGTACGCAATTGTTTTTTTAAAAGAGAATCTTATTAAAAAAAAATCCCTTCTCGGTTATATAATGTGATAAAATCACACGACAGATTTCTTGACTTGCCCTGTAAGATGTTTCCATGAATAAGTAAGAGGTGGCGTTCGGGTGACTCTATTCCCTAACTGGATCGCCAGCACATGTGGCCGCATACCGACATTGCCTGCATTGCCAACATTCTGCCGAGTTATTATTTATATACCAGTAATTGATTACCTCTCTGTGTATTTACATAAATTTTCCGATATTATAGAACACGCTCCGCTAGAAACAAGCGAGTGAAGATACTATATACGTAAGTCCCAGTACTAGAAAATGATAGAAAATGTGATAGAAAATGATAAACCAAATAAGAAAATGTGATAGAAAATGATGAACCAGTGATAGAAAATGGTATTTAAATTTTGATTGCCTCACCCCAACGTACAGAACACACTGATTTTTAAGAGGAAATTACAAACCAAAAATGTATGTATTCTTAGTATGCCTTGTGTACATAGGTAATAAGCATAAAAATCGCTTGGCAAACGGAGTGTAGAGGTCGCGTTCAATTTTTTTTTTTTATGAATAATTTTATAAGAAAGAAAAAAGTTAAACAATGGAAACTAACACAATTAAAAAGGTAAAGAAACAATAAATAAATAAATATATTTGGGTTATCGTATCCCATAACTTTGTCAAAACTAAAAGATCACACGGATGGCATTTCTAAGGTGTCACTTACACTATAAAATACAATCATATTTTAATGAAAACGGTCACTTAAATGGAATGAAAACAATAATGTTGTGATCAAAACGGTTTCTTTCATATTTATTTCATAATTATTTGATAGTCACTTTAATATTGCATAAGAAAGATTCGCTCTAATGTAATCGCTTATAAATCATTGTTTTCTTTCATTTTTTATTTTTTACACATATTTAAAAAAAAACCTAAGGCCATATATTTTTTTAAATTTTATCTATTGTTGAAAATGGTATGAATTAATGATATAATGAATGAGAACATTTTGTCTGATCTCTCGACACTTTGTTATTAATTCATATATTTATCACTTTTTATTTTCTCTGTTTATCATTTTATTTTTAAATTTTATTATTTTGCTTTTACTTAACTGTTTTGCATGACCGATATTTGCGTGTGTTATTTTTATTAAATTGTGAAATTATTAACCCCGATACAGGCGAACCCTAGTGGGGTTAATAATTACATGCAAAAAATATATGTACATAAATTGTGAAGAAGCAATAAATAAATAAATAAAACACAGACAATTTTAGCCATAAAACTGTAATTTTAAAATTTTTTATTGTTATTGTATGCGTATTATATATTTCTAATGAAAAAGTATGTTTTTAGTATTTTACTCATATTTTTTATAAAGTAATTAATAATCTTATTTTAATTCTACTCGGTGAAAACAGTAGGAAAGCTTCAATTTATCCAAATCATATGAGTTTTTTTGTTATTTGTTTTCGGGGTGTTACGCCGTGTTGCGCTACCTCCTTCTTTAGCCGACAAGTTTCGGACAGCGTTGCAGTGTCCATCATCAGGGCAGATCCGGTAGATGTGTAAGTGTTATTGGTAAAATGTGTGCCTATTTACTTCTCCTACGCGGCTATGATGCCTCTGCTTGTCTCGGTATTTTGTACAGGTGACTAGCGATCACTAAATGAAAGTGGATTCGAGAAAGAGGCTATTTTGGAACCGATTCCTACGCCATTGCCTATCTCGGTTACTTTGTACCGGTGACTAGCGATCACTGAACGACAGTGGATTTGAGGAACAGTTTTTTGGAACCAGTTTTTATTGTAGCACGCCTGATTACGGAGGCATTTGAAATCTACAACCATTTTTGAAGAATACTATAATACCAGCTCGTAGTGTAGTGGAGCTGCAACTAAATAAGCACACATTTTACCACTAACAATTAAACATCTACCGGATCTGCCCTGATGATGGACATTGCAAACTGCAACGCTGTCCGAAACGTTGGCTAAAGAAGGAGGTAGCGCAACACGGCATAACACCCCAAAAACAAATAACAAAAATAATTTTTGCCGTGAAAATCTAAAATCGTATCATATTATTTTTATTTATAATTATATTATATTTATAGTGATTTAGCGTTAAGATTTTCCTTAATTGGAATAAACATTTTTGTTTGTTGTTTAATTTGTAGAACTCCATTTTAATTATAAGTTTTTTTAATACAAATTCAATAATATTAATATTTTATTTATGAAGAAATTTTGTTGTGTAATTATTATTATGCCTGATGGTTATTTCGCCGTCTGAAGGTACTATCAAACTTTGGTGAGGCCATGTCACAGATTAATGATTTCCGACATTTTATTCGGAAATCAATATGGGCATGGTTTAAAAAAATAAAAGCAATTTGTTTTTCATTTGCAAGTATCTATGCGGAAAAAATGTAAGGATGTGGCATGTAAAGTGTAAAGTATGTTTTACAAAAACATATATTAAAAATTGTATAACTAATATAAAAAATATATGGCAAAAGCCTATGATCTTGCGTGTTCAAACTTACGCAAAAGGGTACCGACTGATTATTAATTAGAAAATTTAATCGTGATATTTTCATATACTGTTGTGATCGATTTTTTTCTTTCACAGCCGAGCTGTTTTTTTTATTTTTTCATTCCTGTAAAAAAGAAAATGACTTTTTTTACTTATTTGACTAGAAATAATTAAACACATTACTGAACTAAATATTTTCATAGGTACAGCGCTATTCTATTTCATTATTTTATTTATCAATTTATAATTTTTTTTTAATTTACCCAGCATTTTTTCGAATGTCGTTTGGGAGGTAATTATATAAGTTGCTTCCCTCGTAACAAATTGATTGTTTACCATAGTTTGTGTGGATAGTGTTTAAATGTATGTTATCGTGTTGTCGAGTAAAGTGTTTGTGTACTTGGGACGTTTTAATAAATTCTGTGTTTGTATGTACGAATTTATTGTTTATTTTGTATACAAGCATACATGTTTGTATTCATATAGCTTTCTTGATGTTAATATTTTTGTTTCCAGATTTAATTATTTTTGTGGATGTTCTGGGCTTTTACTTAAATAGTTTTATAATTACCTTGTTTTGTATTACCTGTAATTCATTTATGTATGTTTCACACGTTTCCCCAGATTTCGTTTAAATAATTTAAATGTGAGTGTACGAGGCTATAACATAAACCTTTTTTAGTTTATTTGGCAACAGATATGATAGTCGGCTATATACACTAATTAAGGGGATTATTTTGTCTTTTATAACTTGTAAATGTTTTAAAACTAGGTTCCTAAATATTTCCACGAATTGAAATACTAGATTTATTCACAAAAAATCAAATGGGGTAGATACCTACCCTGCCTATCTACCTACACCTTCTACCTATTTAACTATAATATTATGTTTATTACAAATTAAGACTTACTACTTATAACTTAACCGGCTTACTTTGCTTTGCTTAGTTCAAAAGATCAGGAAATATTAATAATGCCAGCTTAGACCATTAATACTACTCCAAGAATTTGTGATTTAAGATCTAAGCAACACGAACAAGAAATGGAATAAAGAGAGATTCAAATCTCCATTTAAAATCGAGACAATAATTTTAAGTTGTACGGCTTAAATAACCGAAGAGACTGGACCGATCAAATTAATACATCATTTAATTGGTGATAGATACGAGTAATTAGACATCAAATTATTATCATATTTGTACATATTTGTAACACATATTTCAGCCTTTTGATCGTTAGTGCATATTTGAGTCTTTTTGGTCGTTAGTGCAGATTGAAGGCTTTTTGTTAATTAGTGTATATTTGAGCCCTTTCGATAGTTAGCGAATATTTGACCCATTTTGTTCATTAGTGCATATTTAAGACCTTTTGGTTGTTAATGCATATTTAAGACTTTTCGGCCGTTAATGCTATGCTTTTCTGAGTCTTTTTATTATTAGTGTATATATTTGAGCCTCTTTGGTCGTTGGTGCATATATGAGTCTTTTTTTTCGTTTGTGCATATTTGAGAATTTTTCCGCCATTAATGTCAATTTTAATCATAAAATTCTTCAAAAGAAGAATGAAATATGTTTGAGAAACCTATTATTTTCCTACAAAATCCCCCCCCCCCCCCTGAAATAAAAAAAAAAACACCAAATAGCCGGATCTATAATAAATGTTCGTTTTTTCTTATATCTACTTTAGGCATATGATGTAGTGTATATTTCGAACGTGTAAGTGCATTTGTGCATATATTTTATTTTACTATTTTATTTTACCATATCATCGGAAGTCCACTAATAATCATTTGTTCGTGTCCTGTCAGTTCAAGATTCCGAATAGCAAAATGGGTTGCATGAATTTAAGTAGTAGTAGTTAGAAAGGCAAATAATAAAAACGGATTATTCTGTTAAAAACCTTTCAGTGGGGCTTTTTCTAATAACCCGCGGGCGCCTGAATGCCTCATCCCGGCTCTACTAAAATGACTGTTCGTCGCCCGAGTTCTTAATTGTCCAAACTACCATTTGCGTATTTTACAGGAGGAGGTTTTCTTTGATTATTTCAATGAAACATTATGATAGGTGTGTAAAACGAAGCTATTTACGTAAAGGTAAAGGTCTCATAAGTTGAAATAATTCTTAGTAAGGTGACTTATTATCGTTTTTGATACTTTATTTTTAATTTTAAAATGGAGATTGAGCAAGAATGCAAAATCAAAATTATTCTTAAGGAGATTGACCACACTAAAATGGAGATAGAGCAAATTCTGCATAAATATTTTCCGTGCTTAATTGTGCAAACGACCATCTCAAGTTATATACAGGATGAGTTTATTTTCAATATATCTCTTTGTGATATCGACAATTGTGGTGGGATATATATATAAAAACTTAATAATTATGTAGCTTGTCTGTCCGTCATTATTTTCTCTTCCATTTAACCGGTTGTGATGAAACTTTGGGTAGTTATTGTGCGCTTGCACGCTAAAACTTCTATGTATAATGGTGAGCTCTGACTTTATGAAATTTGCACACATATTCCCTTATTATTTTCTGTACCATTCATCCGATTCCGATGATACTTTCGTGAGATGTTTTACGCATGCCCGCGAAGGTTTCAATATATAATGGTGAGTTCTGGTGTTATCAAATTTGCAATTAAGTGAGTTCTGGTGTTATTAAATTTTCCTTAATTATTTTCTAAACTATTCATCCGATTGCGATGAAACTTTGGTGAGGTATTGTGCGCACGCCTGCGAAAATATCTATATATAATGATGAGCTCTGGCGTTATGTGATTTTCATAAAAATTACCTTATAATTTTCTGCGCTTCCGGTGAAACTTTGGTGAGTTTTTTTACGAACGGCAGCGAAGGTCTCTGTTAAGATTTCAGGTACTGAAATATACATTTTTTGTGATTGTCACCCTAATGGTTGTGGCAACATTTTTTTTTGTGTTGGCGATTGCCAGGGCGATTTCGTATTGCCACGGATTTTTTAATGTCTTCTTATCTTGTTACCATCCGTCTTGGGCGGGTCGTTTTTGGCAAAACGTCTGCTGCCAGGTTTTTACTTCATGTGGGTTATAAAAACCGCGGAGAGAGATAGCATTATTGGGCGCACAGTACATGAGCTACCCTACGGGTCTTTTTATTGTTTGAATAAAGACCAATATTCAAGAGCTGGAGTTATTATTGAAGAGTTACTCCAGCCAAACTTCCTTCGGAATCAGGTGTTACCACGCCGGATTGCTCTGTCAGGAGAGCGGAAGTTGAGTTCCTGAACATATTTAATGGTCAGATCTGGGGTTATGAAATTTGCTTAAAATTATCTTATTATTTCGTACACAATTTAACCGATTGTGGTGAAACTTTGGTCAGTTGTTGTGCTGAAACCGCGAAGGTTTCTATGCATAATGGTGAGCTCTGACTTAATGATATTTATTTTTAAAAAAATACATTAGACGGCTCTCGAGTTGTTTGAAAAATGTGTGTATTTTACAAAGTTAAGCGGTAGTGGGGAAGGGGGGGTGGGGAATCTGGGAGGGAGGAAGGAAGGAACGAAGCCGAGGGAGTCGAAGGAGTGAAACAAGGGAGGGGCGATGGGTAAAGTGGAAGCGGGAGGGGGGAGGGGTTGGAAGGTGAAAGGGGAACGCGGAAGGGACCGTGGAAGGGGGACGGGGCGGGAACGGGAACGCATGGGAATGGACGTGCAGCGATAATTATTTTAAAAAATACCATAGCTATATTTGAAACACATTAAAATTGGTTAAAAATTTATTGAAATGCGTTTTCGTGAGAAAAATACAAACAATCTGAGAATAAGGCAGAGGGGACGCCTGAGGGGAACAGGGCGGGAACGGGAACGCTTTGAAAAGGTCATGCAAAGATAATAAAAAAATAAATAAAAAAAAACTATATTTGAAACACATTAAAATATTTTTTGAATTTTTTTTTATGAGGAAAATAAAAACCATATGAGAATAATGAATTAAAACATTTTTATACCGATTTCAATAATCTTAATCTTGAATACATATGAAAATGGCGTTACCGCGTAAATGAATTAATTTAATCATAATTAATATACGTTGAATGCCAATTTTTTGCATGTTTTTTGTCTCCCCCGACATAAATACTCACTTTGCGTGATAATAAAGATAAATCTAACTGTTTGAATAAGAAATATTGCGTATTACCGGACGGCCGGCGTAGTGCAGCGGTAAGGCGCCTGACTAGCATTCCGAAGGTCGCGGGATCGAATCCCGTCGTGGCAAATAAATTTTATTTGATTAATTTGTGTAATTCACAAATTATTCATTTAAAATAATATATAGTATATTTGCGGCACGTTCCAGAGTGGAAGATACTCTCAGTATCGCCCTGGTGTAAGACCACCATTCAGAATTGAAACGTTGCTTGAAATGGCTTCTGCCGTGTTTGGTGACCAGATCTGAATAGCCAGGTACTTCCCCACCTTCCTATTCCCTATCTCCTTCCCCTCCCCACTACCTACAGCTTCACAACATACCCCAATTGGGGATGCCATAGTCCCACTGGCTCCAGACGGGAGCAGTTGGGACTCTTGTGCGGTATTCATGTAAAAAAAAGCGGCGTAATTCATAAATAATAAAATATTTTTCACAGAGTCAATAGTTATTGAGTTATAATTAAAATCCAGGAAAAAATCTTTTTTTCATGTTCTTTAGCTAAAACTCAAATCCCAACCATATTTTTGTTGGCGAAACTCGGATCACCCCACAACACATGAATGAGGAAAAAATCAGAACTGTACCAGAATTTATATCTACAAACTGCCTAATGACGGGACTTATTCTTAAATGTCAAACAAAGGCTTCATACAAATACGGATAAACTGATAATTTCGAATCGAACTTCTAACTTTAATATGAAATGATAATCAACAAAACTGATTTCGACAATAAAAACTCTCGGAAAGGAGAACTGTGTTAAAACCGAAAAATGAACACGCTGTATTACAAAGTTCCTTGCCATTTATAAAACAAAACTGAAACGTCATTGATAAAGATACTTAAAACTAATACTAACCGCTCTATTTCAGCACTGCTGCCTATGTATGATCTTTTGTCAATAGTTTTAGACATTTTGTTGTAATTTCGTTATTCAAAAACTCACTTGTAATACAATTAAATGCCTTTTGCTTCCTCGTAACACACCACAATAACAAAAACAATGTGAAGTAAACAAACAACATGGCGGCGCGGTATCGTGGATCGGCGTGCTGTGATTGGTCGATTGGTGGAGTTTGACTAATCTAGCCCGCAAATTTTATTTCGCGGCAACTGAGATTGAACTAAGAAGGAGTTTAACTAATTAAGAACTCACTTTTAGAATATTGTTGTGGACATTGACATTTTAAAAAGCTTTTAATTAATTGTATATTGCTCGTAAAACTATTTTTTATTTATCTAACGATGCGAAATTTTATCCTTAACATGATTGCATTTAAAACTCATTTTCGATAAAATGGTAGTTTGCACAATTAAGAACTCGGGCGACGTGTTTACATGTTAACGACATAAAAGCTCGTGGGTGGGGATTAAAGAAAATTCAGATCATTACAGTCCTGATAATCAATAAACCCTCTACGGGAGGAGATTTAATTTTCCAGGAAAAAGATAATCGTTTTGCCAGATTCTTGAAATACCTTTTAATGTAAATATTTTCTGACAGATTCATTTTATTCGATTAAATATGTTAGATATACAAATTGCTGCCTTCTTTTGAATCCATATATATGAAGCGAAGCGAGAGGTCTTGGGTTCAAGTCCCAGAGGTGCCAATATCTTTTTCTGATTTTTCTGTTTCCAAATTTTCGATTGAGTTTCGCTCACAGTGTCTTCATTTAATTAAGTTTTTTTTTTTGTTGTCTTTTCAAAGTGTTTTAATTTTTGGTTAATAAATAGTAACATCACATTAAATGTGTCTAGAATAATTAATTACTACAAATTAAACGTAACTTCCCTGTGATGGCGATATAAAATCACCAAAAATTAAAACTAATTTAAAATTTAAAATAAAAAATTGTTAAATTTTTCTGGGTAAATTGGAAAATGATAAACAAAATTGTTTGGAAAATTAGTCTAAATTTTGGTTTGGAAATTGTATAAAAGTTTTTGAAAGTTTCGTAAATTTTCTTTTCGACATTTCTCATTCAGGATGCTGTTTGAAAACTTAATGTTTCTTTTTGAAAATAACAGTTGACTTAACTTTACTAAAAATATACTCCAGTCATAAGTGGGCACCAATGCGATCGAAAAAAAACAAACTGGAAAGGTTATTTGGATTTCCGATTTTATTATCAACCATCACCAGAAATGAATACTTTCAAAACTAGAAATACCCAAATAAATAGTCGATGCCAAGACGAATCAACAAGTCTCTAACTGCGTTATTACACACCGGATTATCGATATTAAAGATCGTTCACATGGCCCTAAAGATCTCTTATAAAAGGTATAAAGGCAATTTATCTAAAAAGGGGGAGTAACCCACTAACTCGAGTTGGGCGTTCTGAGTCGGCCTCTCTCATCAAGAGACAGCACAGACCCTCGACGGACCTAAGTACACTAACTCACCTAACACAGAGTCGCAGTCGGTGATTGAGAATGGAGACCCAATTTGCCCGTAAAGCTTTTGTTACATCAGCTCAAACTTAATTATAAAGTTTAGTTTCACCATTATACTAGTGATTTCATGATTGTCAATATTGACATTAATTATAAACAAACTAGCGAGTTCTCGGTATGCGTTGCAATGCCACTAATAAAGAAATTGTTTCTCCCTTTTTTTTTTTTTTTTACAGTGAATACCGCACAAGAATCTCAACTGCTCCCGTCTGGAGCCAGTGAGACTATGGCATCCCCAATTGGGGTATGTTGTGAGGCTGAAGGTAGTGGGGAGAGGAAGGAGGTGGGAAGGAGGAAGGTTGGGAAGTACCTGGCTATTCAGATCTGGTCACCAAACACGGCTAAAGCCATTTTCAAGCAACGTTTCAACTCTGAATGGTGGTCTTACACCAGGGCGATACTAATAGTATCTTCCACTCTGGAACATGCCGCAAATATACTATATATTATTTTAAATGAATTAATTGTGAAATAACACAAATTAATCAAATAAAATTTATTTGCGCATGCCGGGTTCGAACCCGCGACCTCCGGATTATGAGTCAAGAGTCTTATCCACTGGACTACGGAGGTCCCTCCCTGCGTGTCTTTTCCCATTTTCATTTTTCGTATATTACAAACATTCATTTTTGTATATTATAAGAACAGTCAATCAAATTTGGTACCTAACATGGGTACCTATTTAAAATATTTTTTTTTATTAGAATCAAAGTACCTATTCGATTTTGGTTAGTACCATAAGAGTACTTCGATTAAATTCATTAATTTACAAAGTTTATTCAAAAATTGAATTTTGATTGAACAATCGATGTTTGCGAAATGTGACATTTTTGTCAGTTTGGCAAGTGTCTTTTTAATGATTAAAAAACTTTTCAGATGTTTTTTCACGTGGTTGTGATAATCTAGAAACCTTCGCGAGGATGGAAAAAAAGGTATTTTGAAAGTTTCAAACATTTCCTATGCTTAATATAGCAATGCATAGGCAACTTTTATATACGTGTATATTTATGAGCAAGTATATTTATATATAGATTGGTGAAGTCACCACATAAATTCATACATAAAATGTGCAGGTAAGTGCTAACTCGACAACGCACTGTTTTACTGCACTACTCTTACATCAAATTCAAATTACAGCGCGCACTCTCCCATAACTCGATTCCATATTATTATGGGAAGCAAGTACCAAAACGAAATCGGTTTTTCAATGTGAAATTGGTTCAGTTTAAACGAAATTGATTTCTCTCTACCCAGGTAAATTCAAACATACCAAAATTACTCGTGACATTACAGTGCCGCTGTAAAAATGACGCTCTTCCTTTAATTCTGCACAACGCTGTATTCGTGCGAACTCTGGGAAAACTACAAGAAGAATAGTATAGAAAGACTCCGGATTCAGTACAACAACGCCTTCCGCATAATGTTTGGTCTCCCCAGATATTGCAGCGCTTCCCAGATGTTCACGGAGAGGCGAGTTCCCGGCTATGCAGCCCTTATCCAGGGTGGCAGGAATGAGGGAAAGGATATGCAGCTCTGGTAATATCCTAGTCATGGAAGCCCACCTCAGTCCATCATCCAGCATTGATGCACACTGAATTCTAAAAGCCAATAATATTAATATCTTCTTATTTTCTTTTATTATTAATTATTACCTTTGTTTCATGCATTTATAATCATATTTTCCTGCTTTTCTTATTTATTTTTTCTCTTTAAATATTTTGTATATTATGCATTAGAACCCTTATGGAATGTGTGGGATTGCACTATTCTCCCCACATAACTGATTTATTATTATTATTATTACAAAATAACAATTTTTTTAAGTTGAGTCATATGTATATAGGTACAGTTTTGTTCTGAGGTTGATGATTTTTTTTTTTGGTTTTTGATTTCGAAAAACCCTGCATAAAGACCGGACAACGCGGGGGACTTCAGCTAGTAATAAAAATTTGTATTTAGTTTAATATATATTTAGTTTAATTATTAAAATATATTTGTCAAAGGGACGAGCGGCGCGCCCATTGCTTGATAAATATTATTCCCCTATAATCTTTTCGTACGCATTCATTTTGAAACAAATTTTCAATCAGGAAAAATCAAACTATTAGAATTTGAACAATTTATCAATTTTAGATGATAATTTTCAGGTTCTGTGAACGTTCTATTAAAGTTCTGATATTATTTAAGTTCTATTAAGTAACTGTCTCACAATTATATAATAACGAAACTTGAATAGAACCTTCACAGAAATTGAAAATTAATTTGCAGAATTGTTCAAAATTCTGTGAAACAACCCCGACCTTAACATTTTATTATATTTACGCTTACTTATTAGTGGCAATTTGAGTGCTAGGTTATTTGCACAGCTCAGTAATAAGGATATCAGAAATCATTATCAAAACAAAGTCTTTTCATTAGATTTCAGTCCTTCCCACAAAAGGTATAAAATTTCTTAAGTTCTAAACGAGATAGTACAAAAATTCAGGTTACCGAAGTGAGATTCTTGGGAGACGTGGTAGTGTTTTATTCACACCGTATTATGGGATCGATTTAATTACTCGACTCTTGGAGAAGCGCCTTGCATCGAACCCTTGCCACTTACTACCTTCAATGGAAGATTAAAAAAAATATATATTTATTTTTTTCAATGCAAAGTTTGTATGTAATGTAATTTTAAATCATAATATTTTTTTAAATAATCAAATTTTTCACAGTCCTCCTTACACTAGCAATTCCTTTTGTTTATATTTTTTATTTAAATTCAAAATTAGGCTCTTCTGTATTTGCAACCATTAACTGAATTTCTAGATTAAAAAAACATATTTGTATTGATACTATGAGAGTCGATCCCGGGGCAGTTGGCACCCCGACATATACATTATTTGAGAAATACGGTATACCTGCTTACATAAAATACAACCGTGTCCTTGGAGGGGTATACTGATAGGATCTACCACTGAATAACAAAAGTGTATCATGTATTCATTCCAACTAATCAAGGATAAAACAAATTATTTATTTAATGTACATACATGTGGACATTAATTCGTTAAAAGATATTCTTAAAGCCGATTTTAAGTTTGAAAATGGTAAAAAATAATATTTTTTTATCACAATTATAATTTAGGGGGAGAGGGGGGGACACTATCGAAGGATCAACTAACAGTGATACAAATTAAAGAAAAAAATCAGAGAATAATTTCAAGAAGTGTCATAAAATTCATAATTTATTTGTAAAACATTTTATTAGTTATAAAAAAAATAAAAGATTTGAAGACTCGCTGGCACGAAAAAAACTTTAAAAGGGTTTCGAAAAATTTTATAATAATTCGACAAATGACATAAAAGGGTAATTAAATAATTTTACAATACGTATTTAAAATGATGTTTTTTTTGGTCCCTGGTTACATATATATATTTTAATGCAAACAAATACGTGAATGACAAAATGGTTTGTTTTATCTGCGATAAAACAAATGCTAACAGAACTGCTTCCCAAGAGAATTACGTCGGGAATCCCAGAGGATAAATATAACGTCAGGCACCCAATACGACCAAGGACACTGAAGTAACGTAAGAAAGGGACGCCTGGAGGCGCCACGTCCAACCAATGAATCTTCACCGGTACAAATAATGATGATTAATGACAAAAACTTGGAGAAAACCGCTCTACGATAAAATAATATAGAACGAAAATTGTTTGCTCATTCTCGTCTTTTTTCCAATTATATTCTTTAAGCTCATATTATATCCGAACATAAAATAATATGTTCCCTATTATCCTTTACGATATACCCCCGTACAGCCTTATAGCGTACGGCGCACAGCATACAGGGAGCAGGTTACTACTAAAGACAGCCTATAGAGTATAGAGCCTATGTTGTGAGGCTGTATTTGGAGAGACTGCATTCAATATTGGGGCGAGCTTTTTGCAGCGGCGCGAACGTTAAGGGCGTACGGCAGAGAGCTTCCACGTAGTGAGGCGAAGGACTGAGCAAAACGACGTAACCAGTTTTACAGAAAATAAAATGCATTATTTTTTATCTTTTTTCTAAATGAGTTTAGAATGTTTTTTCCTTCTTCCCCTTAAGCTTTGCAACTTCCTCTGAAGTAAAAACAATATTAATCCATTATATTTTTTTAAAACATTAAATTAATGCAGAGTTAGCAAGTGTATTGACTCATGTGAAAAAACAGTAGCGTGGTCATCATGGGTTGTGCTTATGGCCACCACAGCGGTCACGCTGGGGCCCTGGGTGATGTAGGAGCAGCACAATTATTAGTTCCTCGAACGGGTCGTGCCGAGAACACACTTCAAGCCGGTAGACTCCATTTTGGGGTCCGCACGCCGTTAGTATTGGCGTGTAATGCACTCGGGAACTGTACTCGCGTGCAGTGTTGCCAACTCGAAATCTCTGTTCCCGCTAAATCGTGACGGATCAACGGTCAGAAATCCGTCAGATACACAAATTTTCGTCCATTCTGGGGGGGGGGGGGTGGCTAGAGAATTTCAGGGATCAAAATTCCTCCATAAATCCTTAAATATAGGCGACTTTCGCCTATAAAAATATGTAATTTGTCACTTTTTTCGAATCCGCCAGAAAATCCGTCTCAATCAGATATGACGGGAAATCCGTTAAGTTCGCAACACTGCTCGCGTGTCGCTAGGAACGCTCCCTAAATTCAAGTGTGGGAGCGCAGCCGGAGTGGTCAGTGGAGTTCCTCGTTCATTGCTGCGCTTTTCGTACGACTTCGGCTATATTCGCCGTATTTCGGTGCGCAAGAAATGTCCGCATCGTTCCGCGCTGGTTGCCCTGCGTCTAAAGTTAAATTCGCGGGAAGTTTGAACTGTAAGGCCGTTCGTAACGTAACAATATTTATATTTATTATTACCCGGCTTCGCTCAGGACAACATTCGAGAATGTTCTGGAACATTCCACATTGATGTTCCCGATTCCCTATTCCCGAACATTCCACAATTTTCCAGAATGTTCCTGAATGTTCTGGAATGTTGTGGAATGCTCTCAAATACTCCGCCACCCCTTCCAGAACTTTCTAGAGTTTTATCGAACCTTCTAGAACTTTTTTTAGAGGGCGAAACTTCGAGCCCTTTTAACTTCAAAAGCACGCTGTTTAGGTAAAAATGGGAACACTCATCCCGGAGGGGGGATAGAAATCTACCACATCATATAACTCCCTTGATCATACCGAGACTCGTTTCTGAGTTTTTGCGGGCCGCGCGTGTTTTTGGACTTTCTTTTATAATGTATATATTGATTATTATTATTTGAAAGATATTATTTAAAAGCTATTCACTCCTCTTTTTTTACAAAATAACGGGCTCGCTATCAATAATAATTCGTGTTTACACTTGGTTTCGTTACACGCCATTGAAATGGGATTTTTTAAAATAAGATCGCTTCATGACCCGAGGGGTTAAAAACGAATCTGGTACGTTACCCGGTTGTTGCTGTGCACCCTCGTGACGCGCAATGTCCCGTGCCGGTGCCGTTGCCGATGCCCGCGCCCGCACAACAATGCGGGTATACCTCGCGCGCAGCCAGAACCACATAACCGTGAGAAAGCTGCAAGCAAGCAAGCCATTATTATTACAAGTAAAGGTACTACCTACTACCTCCTGCATGGTGCCTACCTCTACTTAAACTGGTTTGACGCACAACTCTGATATAGGGCGCGTGAGATGGGAGTTGAGCTGCCGAAAATGACATCAGCCTTACTAATAAGAAAACCCTTCCCAACTGTCAAACCATGTTTTAGTTACACGCTGGATAAAGACTGTACAATTTCTTTTTCGGATTATCTTATATATAAAAATGAATCGCTAAATGTGTTGCTAAGCGCAAATCTCGAAATCAGCTGAACCGATTTCGCTAATTCTTTTTTTAGAATATTCCTTGAAGTACGAAGATGGTTCTTACGGAAAGAAAAATGGGATAATTTCAGAAAACCTAAGGACTATCGCACGTTTCAGTTCGCGTGTTTGAGAATGACATTGTTAAATCAGGATTCTATTTTTGAAAATCTTTCAAGTTGATAAATTTATTTAAAGTAGGTACTCCCCTAATAGTTTGAATCGAATCAAGAATTTTAGATATTTTAAATAAGTACCTTTGTTAGGTATCAAATGAAATATACAGAAAAAATGGAAGTTTGAATAAAAATTGTAAAAGGTGGCACGCGGGCTGTTTAAAAACTGAATGTACTGGGATTGAATATATGGAAAGCGGGAGGGAGGGAGAGATGGGTGAGGGGGGGAAGGGGGGGGTGAGGGGGGGGGGCGAAGGGGGGAGGGGGAGGGGGAGGAGGGAGGGGGAAGGGAGGGCGGTGAGAGGGGGGAGGTGGAGGAGGCGTAGTGGGAACCCCCCTTACACCATGCGAGCGAAGCCGCGGAAAAAGCTAGTTACTAATAAAAATGTATTTAACTTGCTGCGATAGAACTGGCAACATCGCATTTTGGAAGATTGACGCATGCACACATACGCCATGCGCGGCAGTTTCCCAGAAAAATTAGTGTTTTGATTAATTTGTGATATTTGATGCGATTCAGATCACATTTTTGGCCACAATTTCTTTTCTTATGACCAATTCGCTATTATGTTAGTATAATAATTATACCTCGTATATACTTAGTTAATCGTGTCATTTTTCGTCAGTTTTAATCTATTAATAATGTAATGTTGTGGATTTAATTTTGTTATCAGAAAAAGCTAGGTTATTTCTGAAACGTTGATTTTTCTTGATCCGAAACCGGAACGTAACAAAAACATTTTCGGAGAGATGAAATTACGTACCTACAGCTTCATTCTGTCTTGAAACCATATTCCTACATTCGTACTTGCACAGCTGTCAGCTTTGCAGATCAATTAGCTCCCTGGCTCTGAATCTAGGGGTCGCAGTTTCAGTAAAAAATTCTTTGGGTTGGATAGGTCCCTATCTGCTTACCATATTTTGGAATTTACGCATTATAAAATTTAAGATACTGTAGTGCAGCGGTCGGCAATTGGTTTTTGTTGCGGGCTATACGAACATGAACATTTTTTTGGGAGGCCACGCGACTCTTGACGTCACTCGTGTGCGAACGAGCTTGCTCAATCAATGCCTGTCTGATCATCCTTCGTCATCGTGCTTCGTTTTGCGCCTAGCAGCATCGTAAAGCGCAAATGTTCCCAACCTTATTTGAAGGATATTTTTCTTCCTCACACCCCCCCCCCCCCTCCCCCCACATTAAAAAGTAACACAGAAATCACGGAAAAAGCACCGCAGGCGAATTTTTTTTTAATATTACATGTTTTGAAATATCACGGTTTTATTGGTTCCCATTCGGGCGTTACCCTCCAGTCGATTTGCCCTCTAGCATTGCAGAAGCCATACTTTCCACTTATTTTCAACATTCTGAGATTTTTTGTTTATTTATTTGTACACGCCCAATTAGGGTTTTTACATGTGATAAAATTAAAAATACATTTGATATAATCAAAGAATTAAAGAGGTATAACAATTAAAATAAGTACAAAGTATAAACATTTTAGTTTAAAAACAACAAACAGAGTAAAATATAGGATGCACATTCATATAAATTTCGATACACATTGAAAATTTATAAACACTTCAAAGATATCAAGATAGACCTACAGATTTAATAACAATGTTTTTATAGATATTTTTTTAGATTTTCACGGTCAAAAGTATTTTTGTTATTTGTTTTGGGGGTGTTATGCCATGTTGCGCTACCTCCTCCGAAAGAAAATGAAAATTAAATAACAAACGGTTTTTATAGGCTTATAGTCATTCAGTACCGTTGATGTTCGTGTAATATTTATTCACTGCACTGTGCAGTTCATTGCTGAGTTTATTTCTGCATTGGTACCTGTATTGTTGCAATGGTAAGGTACCTTCTGACGAACCGTTCTACCAGGCACATGAAAGTTAATCAGCCTAAAGAGTTCAGGGGAGTCAATTATGTTATTAACAATTTTGTAGAGAAAATATTATCTGTTTATATGTATGACAGCACATATGGAAAAACGAAATTATTTTGCGGTGGTCATTGAATGTTTTGAAATATCACGACCAACTAGTTGGTAGCGTTGTACGGTGACCGGCCAACTCAGAATGAAACCAACTCAGAAGCACCTCAGAAAGATCGTTAAGAGTGATGATAAAAAACAAAAACAAAAAACTGGTTAAATAGGTTAAGTTAGGTTAGGGTTAGGGGCTACGTTAAAATTATTTTTTCGTAGCTTTTAATGACCTTTCTGAGGTGGGTCTGAGTTGGTTTTGTTCTGAGTTGGCATGGAACCGCGTTGTACATAGTTATTGAATCTCACTCACGCGCTGCTCGTTCTTAAAAACTTGTATTTAAATAATGAAATAAAACAGTTTCTTTGTTCATAACTACAATTTACTTTTATATTTTTTTTAAATTCCGACGGGTTTCGCTTAACACAAGCATCATCCGGATATAAACTCATACCTTGATGTTTAATTTTATACCCTGATGATGCTTCTGTTAAGAATTAGTAACTGAATTAACTGTATTAAAAAAAAGAAGAAAAAAAATCGTGGTTATAAACAAAGTAATTGTTTTATTTCATTAAATATGACAAACCACAAAGTGACTGCTTTCTACTAAAATATTACTCTAGAAAAAATATACCCTGCCGGCCAGAAGGGAGAACTTCTATACAAGCAACATACTTGTTACGTAATTACCTCACAATATTAACGCAATAAATTCATAGCCGTCATTAGAAAACTCTCCTAGTGTATTCGTCGCCAATGCAAAAGCACATAATATCTACCCTACAAAGTAGTAACTCGTAGGTTGTAGGAAGCCTTAATAATTTCCCTTCAAATTCTACGTAAAACCTTTTAAACAATTTTTATTTTCACGTTTTCTTGGCGGGTATGATTATTTAACGAAGCTATTTTAAAATTCTCCCTTTATACAATATACAGGGGTAATGTGAAATGTGAGTGGTTAATTAATTACATTTCTGTGTTCAAGGCATAAAAACATACGTTCGATGATTCTGTACCAATATCTACTCATTTTGTGAAAATCTCACAAGAGTACCAACTGCCCGGAGCCAATAGAACTATGACATCCGAATTAGGCGGAATGTTGTGAGGTTAAAGAGAATGGGGAGTGAAAGGAGATAAGAAAGGGGAAGGAAGGAGGGAAAATAAAGGTAAGAAAGTACCTGGCTATTTAGACCTGGTCACCATTAAAAATAGCATCACACAAAAAATGTACATAATTGCAATATCTCGATATCCGTGGTTACGATCCCTGGTTACGAATCGGTAATCTATATTTTGTCATACTAACACATATTGTATTCTTGTATTTCCCGCTAAGCACTTGCATACTGCTTACTAACAACGTATGCAGGGACATTGGAGGTCTAAATTCGTTCTAAACAAAATGTAGCTTAGTTCTTTCAAAGAAATTAGAGTCCTTGCGAGAGCTTTGAAGGAATAACCATCTGTTACTTATACCATGGCGGGTAAGTGATGGATAACCTCCAATGGTTACGAATCCGGAGGTTGCAGGTATAAATTTTATTTTATAAAGTTATAATTTATTTATTTAAAATAATAAATGTTACCTATATTTTCTGTACGTTACTGAGTGGTAGATTCTTTCGGAATCGCCCTGGTGAAAGACCACCATCCAGAATCGAAACGTTGCTTGAAATGGCTTTAGTCGTGTTTGATGACCAGATCTGAACTGCCAGGTAATTTCCCACCTTCCTCTCCCCCATTCGCTTCCACTCCCACTAAAACCAGCCTCACAACGTACCCCAATTGGGGATGCTATAGTCTCACTGGCTCCAGACTGTTGGGAGCAGTTGAAATTCTTTTGCGGTACCTAACCACATAAATTTTTTTTTTTAAGAAACACGTAGTGAAACTTTTTACATACAGATACTGAATATTAACATTAACATTTATATAGTTACTGATTATTAACATTTTTTGTATTACTGAATCTTTTTATCTATGTAAACCACTGTATTAATTTGTAAAATGTTTTGTTCGAGAATCGAAATAAAATAAAATGATAACAAAGTGGTCACATTAGTGCAAGATACATTAGAAGAAGATTCCATATCTCACGACTTCATAACTTCGGTGGCTGGTGCGAGAACAGATCCGTTGTTTCACTGTCAACAAGCACTTCAGAGAAAAGGTGTACTTGATGACAGCCAAACTCCGTTAAGAGATGGCGTAAAAGAAGAAGCAATTATTAATTACAATTAAGAAACTCTAAAGGATTCTTTGGCAAACAGTTTATATTTAGAATGGGATTGTATCCTTGCGTCGGCGATGTGCGGCGCCTTGGACAATGCAATACCACATACCCCGAGGTGACTCACGGCATTTTCCTTTTTTGTCAATTGGTCACCGAGGCCCTTTAAAATAATTACAGGCCCTGTCTGTCCTAATTTGGAGTACAATACAAATGTTTACATATTATATATTTTGAATCTTTTCAGTTCAAATCAATGATTGAGCCCCTGTCCGGAAAAATGTTGTATCCAACAATATTCTTGTTCCGAGAAAAATGTAAAAAACGAAATCAGTTATGTTTCATAACATTTAATATTTAAATTACAATAAACGTATAATTCCTAAGAGTTTTAAATGAAAAGTCGAGAAGAAAGGCAATTGAATCTGAGTTTATTACTAGAATTTAAGCTGAATAGTGGAAAAATGTCACAAAATGTTTTTTCTTTACCCTTTGTACCTTACGGAAAGCAACATGCTCTTCTAACATAAATTTACACATGTCATTATATGATGTATTTGAGCTTAAATGGCAAAAAAACGATATGAATAAATGAAACCATTTACGTTGGAGATATTGTCTTAAGATCAACTTACAACATTATCCCACAAAACTGTTTCAACGGTTAAAGAGCAGCCTTAATATATATTTTTTTCTGTACAAATTCTGCTTTCCTGCATTCTTCAGATTCTTAGCTTCGAAATCTTTCTAGTTGAAGCCGTAAGACGTTGGTTTTCTCCATTTATTCCCATGAATTAAACCATGCTCCGTGATTTCGATGACCGGCATTATACAACGTACTTCCACAAACCAAACTTCAAAATGCTGCCACAGGCCTAGAAAATTTTCTTTACCAAAATCCGTAACTTAAAAGATAAAACACCTGTCGTTTTTGCATTTATTTTCACTTTTAAAAACGTCACAAAATAACGTAGAGAAGCTTTTGTTATTTTCATATATGACCTCTTGATATGCCTAATATAACTATAAGAACACTGACTTTGTGCAATTTATATAAAATTGTCACTTCAGCAAGGTGCACTGTTAATTTTAGCTGGTCCACACTAAATTATACGCTTGCCTAATTAAGTTTAGACTTCAACAAGTTAATAATGCAGGTCTTGCACCATGTTTATTGCGTAACAATTAAATGCAATTGCATCTCTGGCTTATTTAGTTAGATGTAAAAATATATATTAGACTGTCTTAACTGATTGGTAAGGAAACTTTACCAACATTTTTTTATTAGTTGTTTTTGTGTTTAATTTGTAGAACTTCAGTTAATTTTAAAAAAAAATAATTTAAATTTAATTTAATACTGTTGTTATCAAGTTCTGCAAGTATTTTAGTTATTATTTTTGTTACAGCTATTTCGGCTTACAAGGCCATTTTCAAACTGTGTGCATTATAAATATGAGTTTGAGATGTATAAATAATCTCAAACCCTCTGAGCCTAATACTCACAGATATGAATGTGAAAACTCTACTTGCGCGAACAAATATATCACAAAGAAATGGCACGAAGAAAAAAACTCCAGGGAAAATATCAGATCCACCAACCTTGTTTTTGTAGTTTTGGTAGCTTGGAGGCCTCCGTAATATCATCCAATCAATAGTTAAATTCCATCAATTCAATCCGTAGGGTGACTTCAAAATTTGCACAAGAGATGAACTTTGTCAATCAATACACAAATTCATTAGTTTTCACAAAGATGAAAATTTTCCAAGAAACAGACAGTGTCAGTTATTTTCTTGTTTTAGATTCTATTTTTAAAAACAATCCATTTAGGTGTCTCTGTTAAATCCAAGGAGTGAGTAAGTACCATATTTGTGATATATATTTATTTAAATTTTCGAACAAACAAAACATATTGCAATGCGTAACCACTGTGGTTAAACCACTTTGAAACGACTTATGTATAGGATTCTAAATGTCAATTTTTGAAGATATCTAAATTGATTTATTATCGGTTAAACCAATTTTCTGATAAACTAATTGAGACAGTTAACACTCGATTATATGGGGTATTTCGGAATCTGTTTTCCCTGGACTAAATGTTAAGGTTATCTTAATTGTTTATTAATGACATTACTGCTATGCTATGACTCATTTGAGGGCGTTATATTGTTTAGGTTTTGTAAACATACTAAGAAGTGTGGGAATAAATAATTTCCTTTCTTTATTAATTAGCATTACACTGGGGTCATTCGTTAGTTTATTGATTTCTAATTGTTCAATCAAAATTAATCTAAGACCCTTTCTTTCTGTATGTAATGGTTAAGGCTTGTTGTTTTTAAGTGGAATGTGATTATTAAAAACGTTTTTGAAGTGAAATTTCTTTAGCCCCGTTAGCGATTTGAAATTCGGATGAAACGGAAATGCGTCACAAAAATTATTATTTGACGATCCTCGGTTCTAATATAATGCGGTAAATTCACGGCTACGCACGGGCCTCCAATAGCGCGGCGGTATGAAGCGCCCGACTCTCAGCGCCCAGAGAGACATCCAGCGAACGGAAGTTCGAAACCTACCAAATCCAAAAAAAAATAAACATTTTTCTTTTTGTCAAATTAATATTAAATCTTCAAACGACTTTTAAATACTCAGGCAAAAGAAAAGAAAGCGACACCTAGCGACTTTCTAGTTTCACTTCTACTGCGTGTGAATTGCACACTCTGATATATATGTTTTTAATTGGCATTTTTTAAGACAAATCCTCAAAATGATAGCCTTTTTGAACAGCAGGTAAGGGTAATTCAATTTGGAAATTGATTGGTTCAGAAATATATTCTGTTCTGTCCATACCGCTCCAAATATAGAAGCAATTCCAAGATCGCATTAGGCTCCACACTATATTCACTAAACACACTACTTACTACCCACTACACACTGCAGTAACTAAAATTCACAGTGCACAGTAAATACTAGTAGGTAGATAGTATAGATATACGCTATAATATCTGGGTGCACCACAACTGCGAGCTAGACGCTGGAATTCTGGTCTACGTCCCACGTTTGAATCCTTGAGATGTCTGATATATCATAGCTGATCGCTCAAATCAATAAGATGTGAATCCAGTGGGATCTCTAAGCCAAGAGCTTGAAACTAACTGACTAACGATCGGGCAAGTTCCCAAACGGGTAAGCAGATAGGACAACGCACAACTATGCACACTTGTTCTTTCTCGTTTTAAATATATTATTACTATTTGATTCCATAAATTAACATTTTTATAACATTTTTTGACAATGTTGGCCTCACCGGGTGCTTTACCCGTGCTGAGACCCCCATTTTACTAATTAGTCCCCAATTTAATAAAATTCAATAAATATCTACACATATAAAATCTAAAAATGTTTGTATGTACGCTATGCGTTGCTAAACCATTCATCCGATTGCGATGATACTTTGGGGATTTGATGTGAGCATGCCCGCGAGGCTTTCTGTATACAATAGTGAGCTCTGGCGTCATGAAATTACGCATTGCTAAACCGTTCATCCGATTGCGATGAAACTTTGAGGATTTTTAGGGAGGATTGGGGAGGGGAACGGGAGGGTGGAGTGGTCCGGGGGGAGGTGGGAGGGGGAGGAGGAGGGAGGGTGGAAGGGGTTGGGGGTAGGGGTGTGAGAAGGGGGAGGGTGGTGGGGGTGGAGAGAAAGGGGGGAGGGGAAGGGGAAAAGGGGAACTCGGAAGGGTGCGGAGGGGAGGGGTAGGAGGGGAACGTAGGAGCGGGGAGGGGAACTAAAAGCCGCCCGCAGGGCCTAGCAGCAAAAACCTGCGGAGCGGGTTTTTAACTGCTTGCATAAAATAAAATAATTCATTGAAATAAAATAAAATACAATGGCGGTAATGCAAAAAAATACAAAAATTTTAAAAATCGGCAAATATTATTAGGGACGGTTGAATATAATCAAGTATGTAATGTAATGGTATTTTGTATTACGTATGTATATTTTATTATTTTACGTTATATGTATTATTTTTTATTATAATATTGCCCTTTTTGTTCAATTGAATTCATTTTACTATATCAAAAACATTACACAATTTTAAATAAATTTGTGAAGGAGAATTACACAAATATTAAAAAAACGGGTATCAACATCAACTATACTAGTAGCAACAGAGTTTGTCTTTTGAAGGCGATTTCATTGGAGCTAAATATGTCGATATTAGCAAGTTAATCCAGCACGCTAGGATATTGAATTTATTATGTAGTCTATGCTGTCGGTGACAGAGATAATCATCGGGACCATAGTAATGAATTCTCTCACGCACGAATTAGTCTGTAGAAATGTCTGCAGCAATTTGAACATCTCTTCTGGCCCATAGGTGGTCCATTCCGAGTAAATCCTAAGAAAGTCGGTAAGATAGGAACTTGTTTTGTATTGTTGCAATCTTATTCTTTGCACTTTCTTTTGGACGCTCATCTCATTTCTTCCGCATACACATACAGTCTACTTTCGTGCCTTGTACGAGTGCCTGCATTACCATCAGAATTCGATTGTCAAACAAAATACGTATTCGAAATACTGTAGTTTTATAAAACGCAATGTTAAGTGAACAAGACAGCAGGACTTTATTGCATGCGCAACGGCCCTGGCTTTGAAAAAAAAGTATTTTTGACACCAACTTTAACGTTGAGGAAAGACAAAACATCTTGTTATCGCTTTATCATAGGATGTGATTAAGATTTGTTAATCAATTACTAGATAAAAGAATATGTGGTTATTAAATATTTCGAATCTTACTGCGTTTTGTTCACCATAATCAATCGAATGTCGGATAAGAATTGCCCCTTACAGTCGTAAAACCTTTAGTTTCTAGAAATTCCAATGTCGTACCCACCAATTCTGAACCGTCCAGGATATTTCTGCTTTTTTTCGCAATCTCTTGTCTGCAGCGTGTAGACTCTTCTTCGTTCTTCTTGCAGGCGTTAAGAACTACTTCGCATTATTGTTAATAGTAATCTATAATCACATATTTTTTTATGCCTACATATCGGTATCTCTTTGATTCTTTTTTTACAGAAAATCACAGAATGTTTTTCAATGTGTTAAATGCCCAAAAAAAAACTGATAACCATCTATTTTACAACCCACCACATATTCAATATAAGTAAGGTATAACTGGTGGAGCGCAAGTAATGATTTGTTACTTATAATTATTATAACTAATGACTGAGACTTTTAGTTGGGCATATTCCCAAAAGTAATACCCCAGCAAGGCTGAGGTCCTGGGTTCAATTCCTAGATTCATAGACTTTTTCTAATCTTTCTATTTTGCACTTTTTCGTTTGAGAGTTGTTACATTGTCTTCAATTAATATTTATTAATTTACTCACTGGAGATATGTAGGTGTTAGGCCTCTGTATCATAGCTCCCATATTAAAAGGTTTCGTAAAAACCCAGCCGATTTTACTCAAAATTTAATCAATATCGAATCAAAGTTGCCTTTTTTAACGAACAAAAAATTGCCGGGACACATGGTCGGGATGACGCATGCCTCATCCAAACCTGTCCGCAGAATTCACATCAAGTTGACGGGAACCGTTCGTGAAATTATTCCGTCCTGCAATCCAATTTAATTCCTTCGGAAACGGAATGCAGCAGTGTGTACGCAAGGAACCGCTTGTACCTTGAACCTACTATAACTTATAGTAGATTGCGATACGTGTGTAGTGTGTACTAACTGTGTGCCATGTATAGTGGTCTGTGTGTAGTGTATAGCCTTTCTGGTCCTACTCAACAAGATGTCGATTTGTCTCGAGTCTTGTGGCTTCGTAGTAAACTTTTCTACTTCGCTTTCGCTGATTGATGTGAACTGGGGTCTGTAGTTATGGACATCTTGTGATCTGGGAGTATAGATAAAAAGTTATTTAATATATATTATTTGATGATTAATTTCAGCGGTAGTACTTTCAGACTATAATCAAAAATGTAAATTCTTCCTTAGTTAATACCTACACTGTTCGGTAGCCATTTTTTGGACAAGAAATTTATTTGTAGGAAAAAATAAAAATTATTGGTAACAGAATTAGTTTTTAAGTATAACATGTACAAAATATTTAATTTTTATTTGTTAAATCACTCTAACTGGGCTAAGGAAGTTTCAATTCAAAAAAATCATATTTATGAATTTGTACGGTGGCGTCAATTATAGCAATATTAATCGTAGTTTGAAAACAGAAATGATATTTTTTAATCATTGAAGATAATATTGGCGACTCTTCAAGGAATGTTTGAAACAGAAAAATCATTAAAAAGATTCGGTCAATTTAGGAATTGAACCCAGGACCTCAACCTTGCCTGGGTTTTGCTCATAGTTGGTGCTCTTGATTAGAGCAAAACGCCGGTAATGCTGAATTCCTGGGTTCATTTCCTATTTATGAATTCAATTACAATTTTTCTGTTTCAAATTTTCGTTTCAGTCGTTAAAGATTAACTCATATTGGATTCAATGATTTAATAATAGAATTTGAGGTTTTAGTCTTCATTCCAAAAAAAAAATGATATTATTATTTTTACTCTAATTCCCTTAACTTATGTAGCCTGTACAGCTGTGCAGTATACGGGGTACTTCCCTATCGTGTTTTTATGAATGCTAGATAAATATTTTATTATTTATTTATTGCTTGATCTTGATCTTCAAACACCTGTTGAAATATCTAACAAAAGATTTATATAAACAAGATAAAACATCGAATGTTCGGAGGCCTTGTATCGTTACGAGAAAATTAACAAATAATACGTGAAATAATGTCAAAAATACTCTCATAATTAGTGGAATCACTTGAAGGATCGTAGTGGGAATTGACGAATTGGGGCATTGTATTAATTTTCGTATTGTGACACATTATTCTTCCGTTATTTCAATGAAAGTTCCTCCTAACTACTACATGATTGATCCCTTGGCAATGGTACGCAGCCGGATGACACTCCAAACGCGTGCACAACATCTCCACACGGATGACACACCTGCAACGGGGTTGTCTTTATATTCAACATCTGGGCTATCGAAATATTTGCCGGCTTTTGTAAATCAATCCTTCTACAACTAGGTTCAATCCTTCCTTTTCACGGAAACGCCTCGACGCAGCTTCCCCGATGATGATATTATGCTCTGAGATTACAGAATCAAATTTGAGTGGGCACCACTGAATAGACAATCGCAAGAAGTACGATCTATGCGAATTAAAAGAAAACGGCGGTTCCCAATTTAAGACCTTCCGATTTTTAGAAAGAATTTTGACGTTTGAAAATGTTGCTTGAAAAAAGACTTTGTAATTCACTACTTTTAATTTTAATTAACAAATGACAGCCAACCAACCAGGTTTCGCTAATCTCAAGCTTCGTCTGGGCTTATTATATTAACTAAAGATATGTTATTAATAAAAAGTAGCGAATTACACGGTGTGTTTTTTCATTTAATTTTTTTTTTCGTTAGCTCTACACAGGAGGCCGTAAGGAACATTCTTTCTCTGAAGTATCATCTTTGGGGATGCTGTGTGGGGTTTCTTTTTAGGAAGGGAAGGGGAGAAAGGTCTGGGAAAAAAGGTGTGAAAAATGGGTAGGAATCTGGGTGTCAGTGTGTCCAGGAGTGACGGACGAATCAATTCCTCTCATTGCAGTGCAGGGCGATGTTCCAAGAGAGTCCTGCTGAAGAGGTCAAAAGGTCTCCCTTCATCAATCTCTCCAGATCCTGCCTGCCACACATTTGGTGGACAGACGCATCCGCCACCATGTTCCGAACAAGCCTCACTCCATCAACCCGGGCACCCCTGCTAAGTCACCAAACGTATCGAACCACTTGGGGTGACCTATGGCAAAGATGATGGTTAAGAAATTTAATATATATAAAATTACACCTCAAAGTATTTAAACGAGTAAATCATTTTCAAAAAAATTAAGGAAAAATTGTTCTTACTTCGGATACACGGAGACGCCCACAATACAATTCCATCAGCTTAAAACTTCAGTGGCAGGCAGTACGCACTGCCTTTATTCGTTTTGCTTATGAGCCTTGCTGCACGAGGAACTCTTCATTTGATAGTGCATTTATTCCTCACTTAAATGCGCCGATAGTGAGCACGTAGCCTGCATGAAGCACCGCGTCTTATGGGATCCAAAAAGCAATATATAATATTCCCGTGCTTTGTGTTCCGCCTTCACAAAGGCATAGCTGCGAGCCTTAATACGAGTGTGACATTTCCCCCGCGACGACGCAGTGCAAGATGCAATATTGCCGCCTATACGTGCATAGGCCATGGGTGCTTTGAGCATGTGTGCATCCATCCACTGTACAGTGCGCAGTATGCATCTGGATGACGAGGACTGAGGACAATGTGAAAGGAATATTTCAGATTCTTCTCTTATTCCTGGAACTTGAGAATGCAAAAGAGATGAACGATGTTTATTAACTTCCATTTATTATGAAATGCAATTATTTCATTTTTTATCAAAAGCGAGTGAGTTATTTAATTTCACCGACTCAAATGCATCCTTGATGTAGCGGTACAGCGTAGGTTAAGAACTCATTTAACGTATCTATATATATGTACAAAAATTACAAAGATGTCAACGTGAATGTGAATGGGCCGTATTTTCAGCACATAAAGCGGCTAGAATGTTGTCCTAAAAAAATACCAACAGAGACTACAAATGCTAAATTTCAAAGTTATATAATTTGTAGATATCGGTGGAATCCGTAGAATACCTACATAATACTTTCTGTACTATATATAATTTTATCGAAAAATATAGTAGCATATCTTACTTATAACATAATGTTTTAGTTTACCGCTTTGGTTGTGTCGAACTTCATATTATTATACTAGTTGAAGTCCCCGGCGATACCGGGCTTTACACAGAGTTTTCGAAATCAAATGTAGACAGTGACCTTCCTCTCGTTTTGAAGGTCACATGTACATAATTTTGTCAACCTTGGCATAAAACTGTAGAATTGCAAACAAACCAAATCCACACAGCCCACTTACCAGCCCGCTTGTCCACCACATGCAGACATTCTCCTTTATGTATTATATATTTCAACCAATTTACCTAAACCTTCCCCATGAATCACTCTATCTATTGGTGAAAACCGCATAAAAATCCGTTCAGCAGTTTTTTGAGATTATCGCGAACAGAAAACGCATAGGAGAACTTTAATTTGAAATATGTAGAGATATGTAGAGATCACTGGTTTCGATAGTGCCAGCCACTTAACCACTGGGACCCACAAGCTTATTTTCTTGATAATTTATTGTTAATAATAATAATACTTGGATGATTTATATAACGCCGTTTTTGTGAAAAATCACCTCAAGGGCGCTGTACAAACATATAATACATTTCTAAAACCTATTTAATTGTGAACAACTTATGGCTAAAAATTGCATACACCGGTTCATTGATCACCGATAAAATATATGTAACATGTTTTGACCAATGAACGCGATGCTGCCTTAAAATGAATGAAAACAGGACCAAACTTACCTGGGAGGTCGCTTGAAATTAACACTGTATATTGTCCATTTAAAGAAATTTACATAGAGTTCGCACGCAGAGGACATAATTGTGAACACATGTTATTTAATCCTGAAATTTTTTTATTTTTAATGTGTAATATATTCTTTGATGAGTGTATTTTGGAAAGGTGGGTGGTGCAGTAGTACCTAGACATATTAATATATGACGTACGAGGCGTACCCGACTTTTAAGATGATTCTTTAAAAAAAATGATAATCGGCTATTTCATGGATGGCGCGAGTTAATTATTTTATGAAAAAACACTTTTTGCAAGTTATGCTTTATAATATTGCGATGAATTATTTGTTTGCGTTCGTACGAATATGAATAAATAGTTGTCTATAAAAAACTGACATTTTTCAAAAAAGGCTTACAAGAACAAATTTTTTTATTTACTCTTTCTTACGCCCATAGGGCTTTTACATAATGTTTATATTGTTTTAGACAAGGTTTAGTAATAATTTTAATTAATAACCAATAGGTACTTAAGTAGAAATAATTGATTTAATTTAGTGGGACAATTCTATAAATTTGAAGATAATAAAATTATAATAAGATTTAATTGAAATTATCAGAAATCGTACGTTGGCATAAAAAAATATTTAAATATGTTTTAAACATAGAAATTGCTACATTAAAAATGTCGATATTATTTGTATATTTGTTTGCTAAACTACGTAAGCAAGGAATTTGCTAGTTTGCAACATAATTTGTTTATGAACTTGACATTGAAACAGGTCAATAGGTGAATTGTATCAGTGATTCAATCCAATATTGTATAATAAATTCACTCCACTTTTTACGCACAAAACAACGATTGAATACAATAGTAATTCCCACATAATAAAAATGAATTGACCAGATGATCATTTGGGAAGTGTGTGAAAGGGTTTAGTTTTTCCTGTGGGGAAAATTAAACCCGGACATTTAAATCTGGTGCGTAAAAAATAATAATCAATATTATAAGTAAATATTTATTATCATCAATGTAGGTAGGTACCTACTTTGGATTCCATAAATATTCCATAAATTCGTGATGGCGAGGAATTGTTACAGTGGAGATACATTTTCTGTTTTCATCTTTTGTTAGTTTGATTGAGGTTGAACGAAATGTCTAATATTGTTTTGATGTTTTCAGCGTGGACAATGAAAATTTTCTATATCTGTTAGTTCAATTTGTCAAATATTAATGACGTACGTACCTATAGCCTAAATATTTGTATAACCAACTATGTTCGTGATTTATAACTAATGTTTTACGAATCATTTTATTACTGGCGCATGAAATCGTATGTTTTTTATGAGGTGTGTATTCATTTTTTTAAATCCGTATTTAATAAAATTCTTCCATCTATCCAGATAAGATTGAGAATCGTCAGTTGGGATGGAAATAACAAAAGGGCCTAAAAATACAATGGTACTTAGTGATTACAATCACAAGAAAATTAGTCAAAATCGTTTTCTCAGAGCTCTCACTTTTCGAGAGCTTTACTTCGAGCACACTTTTTTTAAATTATTAATATTTAAAATTTAGTTTATGGCAACACTCAATTCCAATGGAATACAGGCGCCTATGCAATACAGCAGATGATAATATAAGTAGGCACTCAGATTAATGTAGACTTTGTAATAATATTTTTAATGCAACGTGTGCGCATTAATGTGGTATTATAGGCAACCCTGATTTATTAAGTTCAATAACCTTTCATACACCAGCTAGAACTACTCGATCTAAATTAATTTTTAATTGCAATTATCAGGACTGAGTCACGTAGATACTCGCTTGTATCTAGATTGCATGCAGTTGGCAATACTTTCTCAGAAGTAGAAGATGTCAACTGCACGGAATGTAGTTAGTTACGAACAGGCTAAAATAACATTCCTCAAAAATAATCATCATTTTAGCCTACTATTCTAAACCTATTATTCTTCTGCACGGTTTCAATATAACTTAATTAGCATAATTTACATCGTGATCACTGTTCTATAAAATTATTATGAATATCACATGTTTGTGAAAGCCCATATAGGCGTGTATGAATATAAATAAATAAATTATAAATTTCATATTCTGTCTGAATACAATATTCGCACTATTATATGAATATATCTGGACCTACCCTAAGTGATAAAAGCATATTATTTCCCCCTCCCCATAACGGTTCCATGGAGCCAGCTGGGATCGACGAGAGCCTCGCTTGAATCTAAAAAATGTGACGTCATCATTCTTCTCCTGACCAGCGCCAAGCACGCATCATACATTTTACGAACAAAAATGAGAACCTGTGCTATACATTATACCCTAATATATGTGAATATAGCGAATGTGGGCGTTTCTCCAGTGAGCTCGTCGCTGGTTACAGGGGTAAGTAAATTATGAAACATTTGTAAAAGTGTCTTAACTAAATACGGCAACAAAATATTCCTCTGTGAAAAGGGTAACGAACTTTCCTTTCCCGCCTTTGGACTACGCAAATATGTTAATAACGTGGCGGGCAATTCGCGCTCCCATGTAAAAAGGTCTATTCATTCAAAAGCAGATTTTGCTTTTAAGAACTAAATGGTGATATTATAATGCAAGATGCCTATATACTGTCAGATTGATTTTTTAACGAATCACAGTCATCTTTCCCTCTTCGCCCTTCCATAGTTTGGTTTTACCCTTCATCTGAATCTTCTTGTCTATCTATTTGGATGTCTATGATTCAGACAGAATATGAAATTGCTTGTTTTGTTTAAATGAACATTTTTTGTTTATTTTCGGGGAACGGTGGAAATGGGTACCCAGTAGGTACCGTTTGTTGATTTACTATTATTTATTTTATTTTATATCTGTTTCTTGATTTTTAATTATTATTTTGTACAATTACATAATAGTTTATTAATTACTAAACCATTATTTGTTTCTTTTGATCTAAATCTGTTTCATTACGGAACTAATGTTAGTGTTAATAATCATGACCAAATCCGATTCATCGTTTTGTTCAAATCTTGCACCCTAGCTACTTATCCGATAGGGAACCATACGTGTGTATTTTATTATAGTCCAATTCGAGTTATGGAACGTGATCCATTTTTTAAGCTCGATCCTTACACATCATTTTAACCACTTGATTGGATATTGGAATGTAGTGGTATATCAATACTTTTCAGCTTGGACATAGAAAACTTGAATATAGTGTGGATAGTGGAAATCCTTTCGACGAACTAAAAGCTATGCTTGTAAATTTCTGCTCACTCTTGCGAGTCTGCAAAAAACTATGAAAAATTATAGGATAGTGAACCTTATATCAAAAATGGTTTTCCTTCGTTCGTATGAAAAACTGTTAATAGTGTTAGATTCATAACCCTTTTTATGAATACACTTCTTTTCCTTAGTAAATCGTTGAAATGCAGTTTTCGGAATATTAGCAGTGGCGTTTCTAGCAGATATCGACATTTAAGCACGAAAAACTTCACCTTCCAGTTTCAAATTAATTTTCATATTATCAGATACCTTATTTCCGAATGGAATGCAATGGCATCCACGGTTCACCGACATACGTTTATTTGAAATTTTACTATTTACGAGTATATGGCGTTAAAATGAATTAGTATTCACTGTATAATAAGTTGACTTTGGAAAATTCAAGGGTGAAATTAATAGATAAATACTAACGATATCTATGGAGGGTAGTGATGTAAAAAAATCTGCATCGACTGACTACTCCTTTTTATGTGATTATTACGAATTAACGACTGAAAAATCAGTAACACAAAATTGGTCCACCATTTAACACCAATTGGAGACGAACCTAAAATCTTATTCTTCTATTGCACCCTTACATTGAAGTTTGGGAGTCCAACCACAGTTAAGAATACAATTCCAATAACTCCAAAATTATTGTTATTGCAGAACATATTATACATATGAAATAATGCCCAATACTCAATTACCCAAGCGTTTTACTTATATCATTATAAATTTTAGATGTAAACGATCTTCTGCTATTACTTATCATACCTGCAGTTATAAATAAGTAATATTAATATAGATATATTACATACATCATTAAATATATTTTTCAATTATTCAGGTGAATATATCACTCATGTCAATGCCTATTAGTGACCGACCGAAACTTGATTTCAGCCGAAACCGAAACCAAAATTTATTTAAAAAAACACTCTACATCCCTAATTATTAGACGTTATTATTGTTAAACTTAGAATTAATATATTTTAGTGTTATATAAAATGCACAGTGAAACAAAACCGCTTTTTGGTTCGTTGTTATGTAGAAGTTCTTCAATGTACGCATAGATACCTACTTTAACTTTAGAGAAATTACAAAAAAATCTAAAATCTTTTGTACTAATTAAAGTACTAATTATTATTGTTAACAAATCTAAGGATGTTTGGTTTAAAAAAAAATTAAAATTAATTTTCTCGCTCTGTGAAAGGTCTATTCAAGTTCTGTGATTATTTCAGTTGTATGGAGCAACTCGCCCAAAATTTGAACAACCCCAACTAATAGTATTTCCGTTAGACGATAGATATAAATTAACAAATTATTATTCGAACAAACACCTTTGACAAAAACCAATAATATTTAAGAATTAAACCGCTTTATATGTTGACCTTTAATGTCGACCTTTTATGTCGAAGAAATTTGGCTATGACTATTCTTACAAAAAATAGCTACCTCTATGATATATTGCCCAGAATTACTAGAAAGAATTCAACGAAGAGTGCCCATCAGATAAACCAGATAAAACCACGCATTAAACATTCCTCAATGCAACACTAACTCTAAACAAAATACATTCATTCACCGCGCTTCACACACCTTTAACATTTCATACAGTGAATTCGACTTATTTAACACAGTACCTAACGTTTTCAAAACTAAAATCAATAAATAACATTCACACATACATACTATTATTTATACAGAAAAGATCCATCCCTTTCCACTCCCTTCCACCATCCCATCCACATAACATAATTTAACTATTTTTATCGATTTCTCTTTATACCTACTCACTAAATAATTAATATACTTCAGTGAAAACCTATTATTGGTTAAATTTTTGTACATATTTCATCAAACAGTATTAATAATTGTAACTGTTGGTTTTCCAAATAAAATAAAATAAAATAACGCTTATTTTAAAAGACATTATCAATTTGGGAGGCAGTTATGGGTACCATTGCTCCCTGGAATCATTTCTTGGATAACCAACACCCTTGCCATTGGTCACCCCGAGCTATTCGCTATGTTCAGTGATTTTTCGGTCCCCAGGTTGATGGGGTGAGGATTGTCTGGGTTTTGGCAGCGGATGTTTTTTCCCATCTACTGCGTGGCGGGCCGGATCAGGAAAGACCATTCGGAGACCTTTTTAACTCTCCAGCTGGACTCTACCGACTCATCGCCTTGCATCGCATTGGGGGAATGGATTGTACGTCCGTCACTCCTGGACAAACGGATTCCTACCCACTCCTCATACATTTTTCCTAATAAGAACTTCCTCCCCATCCGTTCCATAAAAATACCATCCCAAACAGCATCCCCAAAGATGACATATTCTCCGAAGGAAATTATTTTCCTCAAACTAGTCTCCTGTGTAGAGCTAATGTAAAAATAAAGCCGAACATACAATGGTTTCGACTGAACCGAATTTTAGGCAATTTTTTTGCCGTAACCGAAACCGCGGCCGAAACTCTTCTATTGGCCGAAACCAAAACCGAAACTTGTTCAAATCACTCACTGGTGACTATGGTGACTGGTGATGTGAAAAGCCCATCAAGATATAGACACACATATTTCCAAAGTTTTCACAGGACATTTACCAAATTCTCAGGGCATATGTACGCCACTGCACCCGCCATAACAGTTAAGTAAGTATGCCATAAATCATAGAACATTAAATGTAATTGGAGCCAAGTTTTCAAGTGGTTTTACGCGAACGTGATTTGTAACTTGTGAATATTTTTTGTTTATTTTTCAGCGCATTCCGTGTGATCTTTATTCCGCCGACGTAAATCTGATATGTACTCGTACAGTGTGACTTGTACTTAATACGGAATGAGAAAGGACGTATTGGAGAAAGCATTATAATATAATAGCAGAAAGAGTTATTTCAAGCATTGTATAAAGGATTCATATTATGTCCAAATTCGAGTGGAAAATGAAAATTTTCATCGATTAACTGCTTCGTTTCTGTTTCCAACTGTTGATCTGTCTATCACTGTTGAGATTTGATCCAATTTAAAATATCAAAAGCTGACGGTTATTGCTCTAACAAAAAGTTGTATTTTTTTTTTTAATTTTTATGAAGTCGCGCAGACCATTTGAAAACTCCGTGAAAGAGGTAACTTAAAATAATTTTCTGTTAATCTATATAAAAGTGAATCCCTGTTTCCCTTGGTCACGCTATAACTTCAGAACGACGTTAGCTATTTAATTAATCTTTTTTTTAAGTTTTGTAATACTTTGTAGAATATTCTTACGGAAAGAAAAATTAAGAAAATTGAATAATTTCAGAAAACATAACGACGATTTTCACTTCGCACGTTTGACAGTTCGCGCGTTTGATGATATTGAATTTAGCAGGCAGCTGTTTTTTTTTTGTAATAAAAGAATTGTCTATGGATTTTTCAAATTGCAGATATTTTAGCCTAACGTAGGTACCAAATTAGATTGTGAAAAAATAAATATTTGTAATTATGAAAAATGAAAATTTGAATTAAAAAAATTGAAATAGGTGGCACGCGAGCTGTTTGAAAACTGAATGTAATGGGACTGAATATAAGAAACGCGGGAGTGGTGGAGAGGGTAGACGGGGAAGGGGAACGCCGGAGGGGAAGGGGATGCGAGAGGGAAAAGGACATGCGGGGAGAAACTTTTTTTTTTCTTAAATATGGCCTTGCAACGCATGCCGGGAACCAGCTAGTAAATAATAAGTAGTACAAGTAGGTACCTACATTATCGCTTGTCTGAATTATTCTTCACATGAGCAGTTTCAAAATTCCAAAAGCAGTTTAAATTCAATTCAAATTTCGGTTCTTTGAACGTTAATAATTTTTCTCAAGAATATTTCACATTTCACGCACATACAACCAAAATTAGTATATTTGATTGATGAAGTGTTTTACAGTTTATGTATTTATTTTTAAATCCTTAGATTAATGGTACGATATTTTCGCTAATCTTAACTTGTGTTATAAAGGTATTGTGATAACCTAAGTCAGTTACCTACTTTGATCATTGAATTTGAGATAGCGATCGACTGCCCTTATTAAACAGTGTCCTAAGTTTTGCTAAGACTTCCAGAGCTGCTAAAATATAATACCAACAATGTACGAGTACATGTAAAAAGAAACACATACCGATTCACTGCAACGTAATTTTTTAAAATTGTTTTGATGTTTCCGTAAATTCTATTGGGAAAAATAATTGTTGCTTTTTCAGGTGGCACCCAAGTGAATTCCCCATCGCATTATTATACTTTAATTACAAAATCTCTGGCGATAATGACACAATCTTCTTTATAGGAGATCGCCGCCTGAAAACGGTGGCGAATTCTCAGCACGTCTGCGAGCTTTATGGAGTCCCGCAGGGTCGTGTCCTGGGCCCTCTGGCTTTACTATGGAAATGCATTGCACAAGGAACACGCAGATTTTCTCCCATTATTTACTCCTTGTTTGCACTTCCTTCTATGGCGTCGGGCGCATGCACCTATACCCTATAATACGTAGGTACCAACCAACAGTTCGCTGCTCTGCACAATGCACTTATGCGCTTATTTTCGTATTTAGCCTGCAGAAAGTACAGGACTCTTTGTGAGGAATAATATAATATGCGGGCGAAAATAATTTCAAAACATTGCGCTGGAGCCGTTTAGAAATTCTATGAATAATTTGTTTGAACGCCTTCATTTGCTCAGCGTAGTTTGCTGATTATTATAAAAGCGTGTCGGAGTTTAATTAAAAAATTGTGATTATAATTTCTTTTGCTGTTTTCATATGAATATATTTGCGATATAAGATTTTTTTAGTTAGAACCAGGTGCTGGATCTGCAGACACTTACGACCGTAGTGTGAAGCGTATTTTTCTTATAATTTGAAATGATGTGAATACAAATGATTAATCTTCCCGATCGAGTAATCCAAAATATTACATTATAAAACTACGAAAAATTACTATACATCGACATTTTTCACGGTCTTTGCTAATTTACAAAATTTACAAATTCATAATGTTTGGTACCTTGTTATACATATTTTAAAAACGCTTTTTTCATTTAACTTTTATTAACAATCAATATTACAATTCGTCAGCATAAATTAACTTAATATTAAAATTTCTCTCAGCACACTTCCATTTCGTTTTTATTTTATTATTTTATTGCTCATTTATTCATTTTAGTTAAGAACCGTTCTCATCCCAGGCGAAATTACTAAGATATTATATGGAAATAGGTAATTTTAGTATGTAATTTATATACTTCATCCCCAAACGTGTAACATAATATACTGTTCATCTTTAAACAAATAAATAAAAGTGCGAAACCATTTTTTACTTCTACATATTTATCAATAATTATCTTTTTTCACGATTTATTACAGAGCACGGGGAGTTGTTCCTTGATCTCCCTAACATTCCATATTATGCACTATTTGAAGAATGTCATTGTTCTCAGGGTTCGAGTCTCCGCTAAGGCGCGACCCATATAAGGCACGATGCCCCATCTGTGGGCAAGAAGTGTAGAATATGGTTGAAGCCATTAGAACTGTGGAGTAGTAAGTTGTATCTAAGTTCCGGCCCTTATTGACATCGAGCTTGGAGGTGATACAACATTAAAATGCATATATTCAAATTTGAATGGGATAAGTCCTAAAATGTTTTGTGCATAACCTAATTTGCACCTGAATTATTGTTATGTTAATATTATGAAGTTGCACATTGCAGGATAGTAATTAATCTTATATTAAATAAAACAAAGTCGGGTTAGTTACACTATTTATAACTCGAGAACGGCTGGGCTGATTTTGATGATCTTTGATTTGTTGGATTTGTCTCCGCCCCGGATAGGATAATAACTATTAAAACATCACAAAAGTTAACGACATAAATAGTTATAAAGAAAATTATTTTCCCCATACATTTTGTATGGAACGAATTCTCCTATTTTGAAAGAACTGCAGCAATATTGTGAGGGGTATAATATTGAACTGTGCATGAATTCCAAACATTCAAAAACGTTAAATGTCAATGCGTTGATTGTTGTGCATTTGTTTTTAATCATATAATGCTGCCCTTCTTTTTTACACACTCAATGTCAATAGTCGAAAATGAGACAAATGGTGAACGTATGTCTGCACACCTCCAAAGGAAAAATACAATAATTATAATAAATCTCTGAAATGAAACGCATTTTTTTACATAAGCTCCACACAGGAGGCCCTGAGGAAAATAATTTCTCTCAGGACCTATGTCATCTTAGGGGATGCTGTGTGGAGGATCTTTTTAAGGAATGGGGAGGATAGAAAGTTCTGGGAAGGAAAAAGGTATGAGGGGTGGGTATGAATCTGGGGTTCAGTGTGTCCGGGAGTGACGGACGTATGAATCCATCCCTCCAACTGTGGTGCAAGGCAATGGGTCGAGAGAGTCCGGCTGGAAAGGTCAAAAGGCCTCCCTCAACCAGTCTCTCTCGATCCGGCCCGCCACGCAGCAGGTGGGCAAGCGCATCAACTGCCAAGACCCGGACATAAGTCACCTCATGAACCCGGGCACCCCTGCTAAATCACCAAACGTAGCGAACCACTTGGGGTGATCTATGGCAGAGGTGTTGGTTATTCAATAAATGGTTCCCGGGGCGGCGGCACCCGTATCCGCCTACCGAATTCCCGTAAGTAATTGTAAAAGTAATAAAATCACAAAAATATAAATCCGTACACAACGCCATCTCTAATAATGACAAAAACAAAACACGGACAGTTGCGCATTGATAATTGCTTCATTGCGTAATTTTAACTTAATAAAAAAAACTTAATTTAATTCAACAGCTTTTGATTCTGAGGCGGTACGAAGTTCGTCGGGTCAGCTAGTGCTACATAAAATAGAAAATCAAATGTTTAGTTTTAATATAATTCTGTTTATCGTTTTCTGCTTCACACGACTGTAATACCTATGTATTATGTAGGTTGCTATTGACTAGTCATAGACTTTTATGGGTATTCATTAAATGCTCGTTCATAGATGCCGCGAATTTAATTATTTTAGGAAAAAAGCTTTTAGAAAGATGTGCAAAAAAATAATAAGATGAATGGTTTGTTTGCATTTCTACATGCGGTGTATATGAACAAATAGTTTTGTCCGTGTTAAAATTCAGTTCTTTCAAAAAAGGTATAAAAATACAATGCTGGATAGAATCACCAATGCAATATTGTGTTTATAAGCCTGGTTAAATTAAAAATATATAACAATTATTATAAGCAATAATTATCAGCCTGAAACACTCATCATGCATAAAAATCTTGGCTTTAAACGTTAGTTTAACAATTAAAAATAATAATTAAAAATATATAATTATAAATATTTAATGTACGCTAAAAAATGAATGAATTTATTTTGTTTCGCTATCTATTTTATACCAGAATGGTGTAACCCCTCTACGGACATCTTCAGACAGTTCTGTCAGAAATGGGAACAAAGGTATTCCCGATAAATTATTAGTTTAAAGGTAAAAACATTTAATTAAAATTAAGAAAATACTTAGTTTTTACCACTTTTATTGTTTACAAAACCAACATGTTTCGTGAGCAACGCTCACTTCTTCAGGGTTTTTTATTGATACTTATAATAAATAATAGACATAGACAATGGTGTCAATTGAAAAAGAATGGACCTAGACAATGGTGTCAATTAGACATGGGCAGATTTATTCCCAGGAGTGAATCGATTCATTATGATTCTTCTGGCTTTTTGAATTGATTCCTTCTATTCATTCCTTTAATTCAATTAATTCCAAAACAAAAAAAAATTAAAAACATATATATTCTCTAATTCAGAAAAAAAGAAGACATGAGTGGGGAGGTTACGAAGCACCGCACTAAGAGGAGACCAGCTACGAAGCACCGCACAAATAAGATACCGATTAGACTAAATCCAATAGATGTAGGTGTGTGCCTCATTTTAATGTCGTTATTTTTCGTTTCATCGAGTTTCAAAACATAACGGTGCTAAAGAAGTTTTCACTACACAAAGCACTCTTCCTAGGGTGAATTTACCTATTTCACTTAAAAAAAAAAAAAACGAATTATGTCGTTCTGAAAAATTGTACTACGGGGATACTGTAATATTTTAACAAAAAAAAATTGACAAGAAAAATGTATTTACATTAGACTAGAAATAAAATCTTAAAATTAAACAGTGTTTTGTTTCACCCCTAAAGTTCGACTAATTTTATTTTATTTATTAAACTTAAAGTTGTTCCACTTCACGCGATCTAATATAAACAAACATTTTATCATATAAAGTTAAATAGACCTTATTTTATGATAACTGACCACAGCCGATTGCCGAAGTTCTGCGTCTCAAAGTAGATAGGTACTTGTATTCCAATAGCTTTGATACGTACCAAAAAATAACGATAATAAATCATTCCCGGATTTCTAGCTAAGTTCGGATTCAAAGTCGGAAGTTTTCAATTTTCCATGTAATGAAATTGACGACTTGGCCAACGGAGAGGAATGAGTGAACCGCACGGACAGATTCGCGGCGAGCATTGAGGAATGAATTAGTAACTTTTGACTAGCGTCTTGCCTCTTGCCTCGCAGTGACTTGAAAACTCGCGAGCTGCGGACCTAGCAGGAACTGCGTTTCGGTCCTGTTGGGATCTGAGATTGACGAGTCATAGGGACGATGACGTCACAAGTGAATTGAGATTTAATTCCTGAATAAGTGAAAAAGACACCGCGCTCTGCACAAACTTGTTAGCGACAGACTATAAACTAGATACTATGTACTATGCACGCGGGACGGACGGGGACGGGACTGGGACGGCGCGGCGGGACTATGACTGGATCATATACTGAATAGAACCAATGTATTAATTCCTGCGTTGTGAAAAAGACAGATTCAGAACTAGTAACTCGGCCGATTCACGATCGTATTTCGCTTGGGCTGACCACGATGAATTTGGTACCTACGGGTGTTTTACGAACGGGATAGTTTACGTGTTTTGCACTATTATTTAAATATTTTCGAATCATTATAATATTTAAATCGTTTACGGTACACATCACTCATTGAAATAATTTAACAGTAAAATAAATGGAAAATAAAAACTTATGGTGCCGTTAAAAATCGTAGGATGCAAGGTCAAAGATGAGGAATGAAGAATCAATTTCTTTTGAAATTGAGAATCAGATTGAGTGTGTCACAAGATTGAATTTATTCATTTAATTCAGTCATTCAATTTTGCCCACGTCTAGTGTCAATAGAAATAAGAGAGTGGGTAGAGGAGAGAGGGGCAATGGTAGACAATTTACAAACGGAACAGGTTTAATATTGGGTCATTTAAGAACCATTTTTGGTTATTAATAATATTCAAATTTGCATTAACACTCTTTCGGATTTCTAAAATTTCTAGTTTATCCAACTGAATGCCATTGACATTACAATGCATTAATTCTATTCCACTATTGAAGTCAAAGATGTGACTAGTTTCCAACAAATGGTTGGCAAACTCCGAGAAACTGCTATTGGTTAAAGATTTCATATGTTCTTTAATCCTTATTTCGAAGTTTCTCGAAGTTTTACCAATATAAAAGAAACCACAATCGTTACACTTCAATTTATAGATTCCCGATTTTTTCATTTTTGAATCTCTATCTTAATTATTTACAATGTAATTTTTAAGTTTGTTATTTGCATAAAATACAGGAAGAATTTCATTTGGTACATTTTTTGTCAAGGAATTAGAAATTTTATTATTAAAATACATGATTTTCCTCCATTTTTTCTTTTCCTGATCCTTTTGTACAGGATAGATATTGTCTATGTCTATTATTTATTATTAGTATCAATAAAAAACCCTAAGAAGTGAGCGTTGCTCACGAAACATGTTGGTTTTGTAAACAATAAAAGTGGTAAAAACAAAGTATTTTCTTAATTTTAATCAAAATGGTGCCACAAAATAAGTTTGCTGTGTTAGAAGAAGTAAAAACATTTATTGAAAAAAAAATCTAGTGCAGTTTACACGCGGTAGAAGCGAAACTTTACCAAAACAATCTCAACCAATACTTGAATAGTGAGGTCATAATCAAAGCGACCAATGAGCGCAGACCTCGCGTAATTTCCGTTTCATATCTCAACCAATAGGAGCCTTTAAAAGTTATATCATTATCAAAGCGGCCAATGAGCGCAGCTGATGCGTCGCAGGTGCAGTAATCGTCCGAAATCCAAAACACTTCAATCATGTTAAATTTTAGGTAATACTAGGTAGTTTGACGGCCGGCGTAGTGCAGCGGTAAGGCGCTTGACTAGCATGCCGAAGGTCGCGGGATTGAATCCCGGCGTGGCAAATAAATTTTATTTGATTAATTTGATCAATTTATTCGTTTAAAATAATATATAGTGTATTTGCGGCACGTTCCAGAGTGGAAGATACTCTCAGTATCGCCCTGGTGCAAGACCACCATTCAGAATTGAAACGTTGCTTGAAATGGCTTCTGCCGTATTTGGTGACCATATTTGAATAGCCAGGTACTTCCCCACCTTCCTCTTCCCTATCTCCTTTCCCTCCCCACTACCTTCAGCCTCACAACATACCCCAATCGGGGATGCCATAGTCCCACTGGCTCCAGACGGAAGCAGTTGGGACTCTTATGCGGTTTTCATGTAAAAAAAAAAAAAATCTAATCTTTTAGAAATAAATAGAGTTTTCATGATTAGTGACCATAAGTTATATTTTAAAAGGAACCGTTTCGTTCTGAGAGACGTTTATAGGAAAGCGTTGGAACGCGAAATGTCTCGTTTTCAGTAAGCGGGCCACTCGCTTCATTAAATTGAGAGCGATTTCCACCATTTTATCTCTTCAAAGTGTTCTGTTTCAAAAGAAAATTCAGAATTTTCATCCCCCCCCCCCCCCCCCCCGCGTCACTACCAATGATTATTTTTACGACCGAACAAATCTGGCCACCTTAACCCTTTTAGAACGTGTGTATATTAGAAAATACATTTTACAATTTGAGGCGGGTGTGGGTGTCCAAGTGGTTCTCGAAGTTTGTTGACTTAACAAGGAGGTTTGCCCAGGTTTGGGTAGAGGATGCATCTGCCCACCAACTACATGGCAGGTCGGATTTTGACCTCTCCAGCAGGGTGCTGCGGTCTAAGTCCAGGTGTGTCTAGGTTGGTTTGTCCAGGAGTGACGGACTTATGTATCCATCCCCCCACCTACGGTTCAAGGTGTTGGGTCGAGAGAGTCTGGCCAGAGATATCAAAGGGCCTCCCTCAAGTCTCTCTCGACCCGATTCCAGTCACCAAACATATCGAACCACTTGGGGTGACCTATGGCAGAGGTTATCTAATAAATATTTCTCGGGGAGGCGGAACCCATACCCGTCTCCCAAATGTCTTATTACCATGTACAGTGGTATTTATTTAACTTTTTAGAGAACATTTCTGTTTCAGGAAAGATCTGTGGATGTTTTATTCGTTCAAACTCCCCGGCATTACTAACCGCGGGATCGTTAGGGTCGAAACGACCAGATGCCAAATAAAGTAACCATATTTATTGTGCCGCCATCCTATTAATGTGTTTTTAATGTTCTGTTTAACGGTCTTAATTACAACATCATTATAGTCCGCCATATTTACTGAAAAGTCAATGGTGAACAAAGGATGAACGCTCCTGTCAAGAAGAAAGTAAATCAATTAATATCACTTTTATTGCTTGAAAGCCGTCAGTCATTAATATTAAAGTTGAACCTTGTGAAGATTCTCGTAAGAGCGCGGTCTAGAAATATTGGTCTGATCTTGCGAAAGCTTGTGGTCTTGGAAATTTAAATTCCTTGTGACGTCAGTAAAGATTTGACATCGGCAGTCTTTACCTGTAACCTGTAACAACACTTTCGTGTGTTGTATTCGTCTGTTTTGTGTGTGTGTGTGTGTGTGTGTGTGTGTGTGTGTGTGTGTGTGTGTGTGTGTGTGTGTGTGTGTGTGTGTGTGTGTGTGTGTGTGTGTGTGTAATGATAAACCGTTTTCAGAAAATAGTTAATTTGATGAAATTTTATTCTTAATTTCTCAGTCATTATTAAAGAATCCTAGTTTCAATTAAAAGGGCTAAAACCTATGGCATATATCGATAATTCAAGGTGTCCGGAAACTCGTGGTACACGCGGGAAACTGAATGAATCTACATCACATCCGTCAGATTTACCATACAGATACACCGGACATTCTACATTCTCTGACTGCCTCCGTGGTTGAGAGATAAGGCTCTCGACTAGCAATCCGGAAGTCGCGGGTACTAATCCCGGCGTGCGCAAGTAAATTTAATTTGATTAATTTTCGTTATTTCGCAATTTATTAATTTAAAATAGGTATGTTTGCGGTACATTCCGGAGTGAAAGATACTCTCGGTGTCACCACGGTATAAGACCATCTTCTGAATTGAAACGTTGCGTTGCTTGAAATGACTTTATTAAAAAAATGTATTTTATTTTAACATTATATTTTACATTTTATAATTTAATTTAATAATGTTAGCCTCACCCGTGCTTTAGCCGTGTTTTGTGGCCAGATCTGAATAGCCAGGAACTTTTCCACCTTCTTCTTTCCCATCTCCTTCCCCTTCCCACTAAAACATCACATTCAAAATCGACTCGAAATGTGATACCTATGGTTCACCAGTTTCCCGCTTGGACACCATTTATAATTATTATTATAAATATCCAAAAGAAAGCACCATTCACGAAAAGTTTTTTTTTTAATTTACAATTAACTCCAACCTTTTAAAAAACCGTCTTTATTATTTCAGTAAATTCTATACAGATATCAACAATAACACAATAAAATTTCAATTAGAAGTCACTTTCCTCTCAGAAATAACTACGATAACTCACGTTCTAAATCAAAGATTACAAACTATTTCAAAGTCAAAGACGACATGCCAACAAATATGCGAAAAAAACATATAATGGAAAAAAATCTTTGTAAACCACCCATCTCCCCCTTCCCCATATGTTATGTACATAAACTGTAGATTAAAAAACAATTGTACCAGTCTGAAGACGGCCTTAACAGGCTGAAACCGGTTATGGTCACAAATAAATTAAGTAGAAACAGGTTTCATGTTTTGTTTTTATATATAATTATACTTTTATTTTTTCAGTACTTGAAATAAAATTTTATGTGCATATTTACAAAAAAAAAATAATCATCGAGTTGACCACTGCCTTTGATCCATGGTAAGAACGTAGTATTTCGTAGTTTTCCGTGCAAACGACTTTCGTAGGAATTGCGCTGGAAAGTTTAACACCATTGTACGAACTCAAATCCCGAAAATGGGCACTCTCACGAAAAACTATGATACTAATTCAACAACTTTTTATATGGCTGCACGTGTCGAGTGGTAAAATGTGTTTTCTGGTTCGGCCACTGCTTTGACAAAAATATTAAATAATAGATGCTAATTTGTAATGGTTCACCTGTTTCGAAGTTAGGCCTTTGTTAAGAAAATTTGAATTACAACGTTTCACCTCCCTCCGATATAAAAGGCCCAAATTCTGATAGACAAGATGGGAGGAAATAAATAATTCTCACTTTAATATATCATTGAAGAAAAATATATCACTGATAATCTAAAATCTAAACGAACATATTTATGAAAGAGAAGAAGACACAGAAAAATGAAAAAGATAACGATTGCAACTGGGATTCGAACCGCGACGAGCACCTCTACCAATTCGGTTATTGCCACCTTCCATCAAACCGTCATATTTATCCGATATTTATCCTACACGCTATCTAGGTTACAAACCAGTTCTTAGAACGATTGTTTCCAATGAAAATGGTAGTTGCCTGTAATATGGAAAAAAATAGTCGAAGATAATATTGTTAATTCTAAAATTTTAAATATGAGATTGAATATATGACGGTTTGATGGAAGGTGGCAATATATGTCAATATTTGTCAATCTCATATTTAAAATTTTAGAATTACTTAACAATATTATCTTTGAATAATTTTTCCATATAACAGGCTCGTTCTAAGTACTGGTTTGTAACCGTTTATTAATTTATTAATTAAAGATAGCGTCTAGGATAAATATATCCGATAAATATCGGATAAATGTGACGGTTTGATGGAAGGTGGCAATGGTCGAGTTGGTAGAGGTGTCCCGGTTAGACGAGAGGTTTTGGGTCCGATTAGATTTTAGATTATTAGTGGTAGATATCTTCTTCTTTAATGATATATTACATTGATGGGAATAACCTTCAAAAGTTATAAAAAGAGAGTTGTTCTTATAAAAAATTGAATTCTAACTTTTTTTATAACTGTCCTGGATTACGATATTTACATCGTTACCTAACTAAAAATCTACGCACTAAGATATTTGAATTACGCACAACGGGCAGTTGAGACTATGATATCCCCAATTAAATGTACATTGTGAGACTGTGGCTGCGGAAGGTCACAAATATGCTGGAGTCCATTACAGAATCACTGGAGTCCTTGACTGTCTGTGTCCTTGACTCTTCACGCAGCGCAGAACCACGAGGAGTGAAGGAACCTTGTCGACCATGGAAATTGGAGTAGGGTTACGATCCTCAGCAATAATGAACTGACTTAAGAAGAAGTTAGGCTAAATGGGTGGGGAGGCGGAAGAGAATTGTAAAAGGAAGGTGGGGTTGTTTGGGGTCGGGCAAATGAATATTCATAAAAAAATATACGTAGAAACAAACCTAACATGAAAAAATATATTAGAAAAAACTTAACGAAAAAGTTGTGAACCCACAACCTCTAGTTTCAGAGGTCGTCGAAATTACCCCACTAAATAAACATTGTGAAGGATATTTCCTTTTGCTAAAAGGAGTGTTACAGAAAAAAGGGCAGGTAATCCTTTTAATCCAATCCAATCTAAATTTTTGAAGTGAAGCACCGTTGTGATTTGAAACTCAATGAAAACTAAAAATGGCGGCACTAAAAAGAGACAAACACAAGCATTTAAAGATTTAGCCTGCGAGAGAATGAGATAGTTTAATCGGTCTCGTGCGGTGCTTCGTCGCCTCCCCACTCTTGCCTACTTTGGTTTTCTGAAAGTTTCACTTCTACCGCGTATTAATTGCACACTTTGATTTTTTTTTGTATTTCTTGGGCATTAACTAGGTAACAATTTCTAGACATTTTGTTTTCAAGATTTTCTTTCACTTGTACATTTTTTATTTAATTTTTATTGGTTTGCTACTGGTTTCGGTACATCCGTGTCATTCACTAGAAAACTTAAAACTAACTTACTAAAATTATACTAACTAAAATTATACAAGTACAGAAATTATTAGATTTTATTTGGTGGGTGGTGATGTTGGGGGGGGGGGGGGAGAACGGTGGGAGAAGTCAACAAAAGGAAGCATTATTAATAAAGGTGATTTAAAGGGGTATAATTGTAATAAAATACATATAAAACAAAATAATCCATCGTAAATTGCCCGTTTCGAACACGTCAGGCGATCCATCAGGTAGATACATTTTTAATAAGAAATATTCAGATTTTTTTTAAATGTGGCTTGTTTCCTGCTTAATTACAATTTACCCCCTTTATTCCGTATAATAAATGGTTCTACGTCAAGCTAACGTTTAATGTTCCCATTAACCATCCACATTCCCTGATGTGATTTAGGCCGCGATAACCCGAATGATGCCATCGCAAAAATCAATTATGATCCTCATTGTGCCGCTCGGTCCACGAGAGGTGGGATCCTTATCCGATAAAGGGGATCTAATTTATTGTGTCCTTATTTGTTACGTGCCGGGCCGGCCCTTTGTTCCAAACGATTCCCGTTTAGGAGGAGAATGGAGACGGGAGCAGAGAGAAAGGCGCCCGTGAGATTAAAAGGCGCCCAGCGCGCCAGGCGCCCGTTGCACTGCTACGCCGGCTTAGGTTAATGCTCTTGTAGAGAATATTGTGGTTGTACACAAATTGAAAGAATGATTTATAACTTGAAACTGTATATAACTTATTCTGAGATTTATAATGTGGGTTTACTCTTCCCGGCATGGATCCAGCAGAATATCTAAATAACTCAATACGTGGATTTTTCAATGCTGAAGTAGTGGATTCTCTCAGTATTGCTCTGGTGAATGGTTTTGGTAACCAGATCTGAAAAGTCAGAGATATTTCTCAACCGTCCTATCAACTATATCCCCCCCCCCCCCATGTTTACAAGTATTTCATTTAACAGAATTAAATACTTGTTAATATGGGTAGAAGACGAAAAGAAGGTAGAATTGTGGCCAAAAATACCGAAGTTTGGGAATGCCTTCAATAGGCGAAACACCTGACGGAAGAAAAACTAATTAACAAAACATTGTACTAAGCATCGGTTTGAGGAATAATCTAACTTTTTTTCGTCAAACATGCTAATTTCGGTAGCATAGCTGCACACAGGAGACCCTGAGGAAAATAATTCTCCTCAGGGCCTATGTCATCTTTTGGGAAGGAGAGGAAGTTTTGGAAAAGGAAGGGTATGAGGGGTGGGTAGGAATCTGGGGGTCAGTATGTCCAGGAGTGACGTATATGAATCCAACCCTCCCACTGCGGTACAAGGCGATGTTTTGAGAAAGTACGGCTGGAGAAGTCAAGGGGACCCCCTCAACCAATTTCTTCCGATTGGGCTAGCCATACAGCTGGTAGGCATCCGCTGCCAAGACCCGGACAAGGCACTCCTGCTAAGTCACCAAACGTAGCGAACTGCTTACCGGTGACATATGCCAGAGATGTTGGTTATCCAATAAATGCCTCCCTGGGCGGCGGTACCCATATCTGCCTCCAAAATTAAAATACAATGTGAAATATTTCTGTTATAATATTCAAAATTGGAAGTGATATTTATATTTCAACAATAAAATATAATTAAGTTGTAAAGAAAATTGACAATTTTTTTTGATAGACAATGATCCTGCGGTATAATATTTTATAAATACTTTCAGGTTTTCAAATCCTATAATTTTTATATCCTGTGATTTTTCACGGGTCCGGCTAGTGAAAACAAGATTTTGATTTAAATACATCGATTGTTCGTAGATCGTATCAGTTTCAGACAATCACATTTTTAGATTAGCTCCACGCAGGGGGACCTGGGTAATACAATTTGCCTCAGGCCTGTGTGATATTTTGGAATGCTGTGTGGAGGGTCTTTTTAGTGAAAGGAAGGAGAGGAGATTCTGGGAAGGAAAAGGTTTGAGGGGTCAGTAAGATTCTAAGGGTCAGTGTGTCCAGTAGTGACGGACTTACCAAGGCGATGGGTTGAGATCAAGGTCAAAAGGTATCTCTCCACCGATCTCTCCCAATCCGGCCCGTCCGCAAAGTGGGCAAACGCCTTCACCACCAAGACTTGACAAACCTCACCCCATGAATCCGGGCTCCCAAATGTAGCGAAACGCTTCGGTTGATCTAAGCCTTTAAAGGAATGGGTCTTGGTTATCCAATAAATGATTCCCATACCTCATACCTGCCTCCCAATTTGTTAAATGCTACAAACGTTACTTAAACTACGATATTTATTCATTTTAGCTGACCACCATGTGTGTATCTCTTAATAAAAAAAACATTTATTATAAGCAATAATTATCAGCCTGAAACATTTATCTACATTGAAAAAATCTTCCGAGAAAAGATACTTGCCGTCCCGTTGGCGGCAAGTATCTTTTCTCGGAAGTAATTGTTACCCTTTGTGCTATTCATAAAAATATTGTCTTAAACGTTAGTTTATCAATTAAAAAATAATAATTAATATTTGACAAGTTAAAGTATTTCCCCTTGTAGACATAATTTGTCTCGACGCCACCTAGCGAGAGATTTTGCACTAACAATGCCTCTCTCACAAAAATAAAGTTTGTTATTTTCAGGTGGAAAAATGTAAAAAACAGTAATTGTTGAATGAAACACTAGTATGTATTGAATTAATTGGCGGTTATTAGAAAAGCCGCCATAGCTCAGTGGGAGAGCACTGACCGGCAATCAGAAGGACACGGGTTCATGTCCCGTTGGCGGCAAGTATCTTTTCTCGGAAGAATTTTTTAATGTAGATGGGTGTTTCAGGCTGATAATTATTGCTTATAATAATTGTTACCCTTTGTGCTATGCATAAAAATCTTGTCTTAAACGTTAGTTTATAAATTAAAAAATAATAATTCTTAATAAAAACCTTGGGCTATTTTGTAAATTGCAATATTCAAAATCTTGAAGGCGTTATAGGTACCTACGTACACATTAACTGTTACCGATTTGATATAAATTTTTATTTATTACTTTAGATTAAATTTTATGGTAAACTTATTTAAAAATAATATTTTGCAAGTAGGAGTGACCCAATTTATTAATATACGATGAGTGATTACTTTGATTAGTGTCGGTTGGATACCTATCTGCATTCATAACGCAACTCTCTTTGAAAAGATGATATCTGCAGATATGTTTTGACAACTTCCCCATTTAGTGCATTTCAGTGACGACCTTTCCGTGAGTCACTTATCAATAATTGATTGATAAGCGGGTATCGGCGCTTGCTGATTAATTGATTGCAGGCACCTCAATTTACTAACTGGTTGTTACCTGCTCACTGCATGGAATGATGACGAATATATAGCATATAAAATCTACGGAATTGATAAGAAAATGTCCCCTTTTCTATGAATCATCGTTTATTGTAGTTATAATAATTATTAGAAGGCATTACGGTATGGCGAAAATATACTCGTGCACATTCATTGCGTAAAGATAAAAATTTAAAAAATTCTAAACCTAAAAGGTTGTGACCTGAAATTTTTATTTGATAATCTCCATTCGTTCCACTCATTTTCAAAAGAGTACGGCCATGGTTTGAGTTGGAAATCTCATTCCAAATTACTTATTTCTCGGTCACCGAATTTTACTGAGCGACTAAAGTTTTAACGAAAACGCGCGCGCATCCACAGCGTTTCTTCAAGCACTCTCGCGTTTGCTCTCTAGCATACCGCCGCGCGCCGAAAAGGCTAACTTATTAAGCAAAATGTTCGCGGAAAACTCGACCCTCGATGATCAAGGTGCTACCTCGCCGTCGGTTCATCATTGCGGTTTTCATATGAAAATGCTGAGGATCCGGCATCGGGATGTACTTTTGACTTTTGACTTTTTTTTTTACTTTTGAATTTATGACATACAGAGCTCCGGGCCAATAAGGCCCCTTTCTCTTTCATCATGATTTTATAATGGTTGTTGAAAGTTAGATTAATTAGTTTTTTGTGAAAAAATTTTTGCAAGGGAACATGGCTGCAATATGGGGAGGTTTATGACTTACAAAGGATTTGTTTAGGTTTTTTATGAAGTGTTTTAATATTTTCATCATACTGGGTGAGGCAGTTGATTGACGCGTTTTCATGGGTGGGAATGCCCGCATAGAATTTTTCCGCGAGACTTAAGATATGGTCTTTAAGGAGGGGAACTTCAGAGTCACGGTGAATTTGATTAACCCTCATCCATTTTGGAGCTCCCAGGGCTATACGAATGGCTCTATTTTGAAATGTTTGTAGTCTTTTCATTTGGGTCTCTGAAGCGTGGGCCCAGATAGGGCTTGCGTAGGTTAGTTTAGGTCTTATTGTTGTTTTGTAAATTAGTAGTTTGTTTTTTTTGGATAGTTTTTTATTTTTTTTGCATATCATGGGATAAAGGGATGCAAGATTTTTGTTGGCTGAATTTAGAACTTCGGTGATATGCTTTCTCCAAGTTAATCTACTGTCAAGGGTTACTCCGAGATATTTAATGTTTTTTTTCCAAGGGACGTTTTCGCCGAACAGGTGGATGTTAGGGGGTCTTTTGAGGCGTCTACGGGAGAAAACACAAGCTGCGCTTTTGGAAGGGTTTACACTAATTCGCCATTGTTTAAAGAAAGATTCTACTTCTGAGGCGTGGCTTTGGACGCGTCGTGTGGCGGTTATTTCACTTACTGAAGTCGACATGACTTCAGTATCGTCTGCAAATTTTCCTATTTTTGTTTTTTTTGTGCGATGGTTGTATGTACTAGGACGGGGGATATCGCTTAGGTAAATGTTGAAGAGAGCTGGCGAGAGAATTGAGCCTTGAGGGACACCTGCTCTTAGCATTCTCACTGAGGAATAAATTCCATCTAATTTTATTCTGAATTTACGATTTTTAATAAAGTGTGCTATAAGTTGAAGCATTGATAGGGGGATACCGAGGAGGAACATTTTATAAATGAGACCTCTGTGCCTGACTTTGTCGAATGCTTTGCAGACGTCTAGGGAGAGGACTACTGTGTGTTGGCGAAGGTTGAAACCGTTTGTTATTTGATCGACGACCCGCAGAAGTTGGTGGAGAGTAGAGTGGCCCGATCGAAAGCCGTGTTGAAAGTCGGGAATGAGTTTAAGTTCGTCGACAATTTTTTTCAGTCTGGCGAGGATTAATTTTTCAAGTATTTTTCCTGCACTGGGAAGCAGGCTAATCGGTCTGTGGTTTATGGCCTGAAGGGGGTCTTTTCCAGGTTTGGGGATGAGTATAACGTCTGCTAATTTGTAGTCTTGTGGAAATAAACGAAGTCTGAAGGATGCGTTACATATGGCTGTAAGAGCGCAGATGGCTTTGGAGGGGAGGTATTTTAACATTTTATTTGAGATTAAGTCAGGACCAGGAGATTTTTTTGTCTTGAGGGTTTTTATGATTTTAGAGATTTCCTGAGGGGTTGTAAACGGGATTGGATTGTCTGTTGGTATTTCGGTCAGAAGGGATGAGACTTTTGATTCTACCGTTGAAACGAATTGGGGGTCATCGTAGGTCGTGGTCGGGGAAAATTGTTCTTCGAGACTGTCTGCAAAAGTCTCGGCCTTGTCTCTAGAGGAATAAACTGTGCCTTTTGGGCCCGTAAGGGGACTTATTTTGGTCGGGGGTTTTCTAAGGGCTTTAGAGAGTTTCCAAAAGGCTGATCTGTCGTCGTCTAGAGTGGAGATAAAGTCGTGCCACTGCTCATCTCTGTATTTTTGGAGTTCGACTTTTACCTGGTGAGAGAGGCGATTCATACGTATACGATCGATCGGGTTTGAGAATCTTTGCCATTCCTTTCGGGCGAAGTTTTTCTCTCTTATTAGTTCTTTTAATTCTGCGGGAAGGTCAGGTCTGTGTTTATCATTCGCGATTTCGACGGTGGCAAGATCTACGGCTGATTTAATGTCGTTGGTGAAATTTTTTGTTGCTAAATTGAGGCTATCTTCGTTTTTAATTGATGTTTGGATTCTTACTGATTCTAAGAGTTTGGGGAGCTTTTGCCATTGAATTTTTTTACGCGTGGGTCTGTGAGATGGTACTGAGGGTAGGGAGCCGTCGGATAGAAATAAAAGAACTGGGTCGTGGTCGGATGATAATTTTTTAACGGTTTGGAGGGTGTACAGAAGAGGGCAGTTTTTCATAATAATTATATCTAAGACGTCGGGGTTGTGATTTGCGTTTTTGGGGAAAAAAGTAGGAATATCAGGGGCGGATACGATTAGAGATTTTTCGGCGACGTAATTTGCAAGGAACGTACCCTTGATGTTAGTGTTCCTTGACGACCAGGAACCATGTTTAGAATTTAAATCGCCTGCAATTATTGTTGGTAAAGGGCTGTCTAAAAGTTTATCAAGGTCCGGAGCAGTAAATTTTCTTTTGGGGGGGGAGTAGGCCGATATGAGTTTAATTGGACCGTTATTAAGAGTATTTATGACGATTGAAGTAGTTTCGATGTTTTCATTTGAAGGGCTATTTGTAATGCAGTGATCTATGGAGTATTTTACGATAATCGCGGTGCCACCGCCAGAGGTATGGGTGCGGTCGGTGCGGTAAGTTATATAGTTCGGAAATTTAATACTTACGCTGGGTTTTAGCCAGGTTTCATTAATTAGGAGAACATCGAGGTTAAAATCCATTAGAAATTGATGGATTTCACCTCGGAAATCTTTTATTTTACCGTCTGCATTCCAGTATGCAGCTTGAAGGTTTGCTGGTTTTCTAGTTATTCTGGACATTTTAAATGATTTTAAAGGTTGTTGGAAAGATTTGACTAGTTAATATAAATTTTTGTTTTAAATCTATTGGGGGATGGAGTTTAGGAGAGTCTCGACGTAGGTGAGCAGTCTGGAGTTCATCTTCATAGCTGTTTTGAGTTGAGCGGCTGCGCTTTTAAGCGCTGAGATAAGTTCGATTGGGAGAGTTTGGGTCGAGGGTGGGGGTGGGAGTGGGGGTGGGAGGGTGTTTTGTGACCTTGTGGGTATTTCAGTGGGTTGGGGTAGAGGTGGGTAGGTGACGTGGGAGACGGGAGGGGGGGTAGGAACTGCTGTTGAGGCGATGGGGGAGTTTGTTTGGAGTTGTGGTTCGTTGGTTTGGGTGATGATGGGCCTTTCTAGGCGGTATTGTTGGGAGTTAAAGTTTGTGAAGTTGGGGCGAGGCCAGGCGTTTGGTTTGTTAATGGGATTTTGCATCAGGGGGCGGATGTATTGGGAATTTACAAATCTGAAACGGTTTGAAAAACGGGGGGCTGGGCGTTCGGGACAACCCTGGTAATTTGCCGGGTGGGGGCCTGCACAAAGTGCGCATTTGGCTGGGGTATTGGGCGTTTTTATGCAGGTGCTGGTCGCGTGATTTTCACCGCATTTGACGCAGCGCGGAGATGCGTTGCAGCACGATGATGAATGGCCGTGGGATTGACACCGGTGGCACTGTCCTACTGTCAGTCTTCTACGTTGGGGTTCGACGGTAATTTTAAGATGAAGGATTTGAGTAAGTTCGGTAAATATTTTTTTAGCTTCTTCTGTTTTTTTTAAATTTACGAGCATTAATGGAATCTCACGGCGATTTGGGCCCGTTCGCATTCGGTGGACTGAAAGGACGGGGTATGAAAGGCCTAGGACGTCGCTTATTTCCTGACTTGTGATTTGTTCAGGAATTCCCCTGAGAACGACCCTCAGCGGCTTGTCCTCGGGGAGTTTGTAGGAGTGATGGTTGATATTTTTTTCAATAAGGATATTTGTGATGCGGTGGTGATCTCTGGGAGTTTTGGGATGGATATTTAGGTATTTGGATTGATTTTTTGCGTAGTAATCAATCCCCTTGTCTGACAATATTTTGTCCAGTGCTGCCCATCCGTTTTTCGAGTGGAGCACCACTGGAGGAATTCTGTGAGTCGTGACAACTACTTGGGGCGTAGATTGGGGGATGGGAGAGCTCGGGGGAGGGGTGGAGGGTCGGGGAGTTGATGGATTGGTAGTTTGGGGGGAGGGAGGGGTGGTTTTGACAGCCTCAACATTTGAGCTGAGGGTCTGTCTTTTTTTGGAGGGGGAAGATGGGTCGGGATTTTTCGACGGTGATGAGTTTGGTGACTTCCTGTCACGGGTACGTTTACGGGAGATTTTCACATCCTCCCATGCCATATCTTCAGCACTTTCTGCGGCTGATTCGGAGGTCGAGTACTCAGAATTTGAGTCCTCGGCCTCCGAAGTATCCGAGTAGTCGCTTGGGTGGGAGGAGAAGGAAGTGAGTCTCTTGCGGCCGCTATTAATGGGGGAAACTTGAGGTCTGCCAGAGGTTGAGGGTGTGGTAAAGATTGGGTGGGGTGGGGGAATGACGCAGTTGGTGGGGGTGACGTTGCCTGGTTGCGGCGAGTTACTAGGGGAGGTTTGAGCGGGAGGAGAATTGCGTACATTTGAAAATTGACGATGTGTCAAATTACACACGTGAATTTTTTCTTCTACGGACATATCGGCAAGTACAGGACGTACTGCGAGGTAAGAAGTTAGTTCTAGATCTAACAATTCGGTTTCTTCGATGGGGCTGGGTGCCTTGGGGTTTGGGCTGGCCATGATTTAGTATTTAAGACGGGTAGGAGAGAGAGTTGTTCAAAGGTTGGAAAATAAAATTTAAATGAAATAAGAAAGAAGGTATGATAATTTAGAAAAAAGACGGTGGTAAATGATTGGAGGATAAAATTGAATAAATGATTTTAACACTTGGAGGAATCTGTATGCCAATTCAACAAAAAGTCAAGAGAACTTACAGTTTTGGGGTGCGTTGCTGGTCGGGTGGTGAAATTTTTCAGCGCTGGTTTCGTGGGACGCAGGTGTCTGGTGGCGAGTGATGGCTGTACTCTTCTTTCGAGCGGAATGCACTCTGGTAACAAACACTGGGGTCACGGCACGAAAGTTCAAAGTCACTGAATAAATAGTCAATAAAACTAAACACTTAAATTGTCTGTGATCGGTTATTAGTTAAAAATGTTTTAAATGCAAGAATGCACTGAGCGAAGTTTAAACACTTAATGATGGGGTTAGTAGCGGGCACTAGCGATGAATTCTGCGAACTGTTGCTAAGCACAAAACACTGGGTATTTCACTGGTCAGGAGAGCGAGTGGGCTGTAGGTGTTGCTGGTAGCAGTGTCGGCGAGAGAATGGGAATATTTTTTTGCATCGGGATGTACTCCAAGTCTTACAAGGGCTTGATATTAATAAAGCTAGTGGGCCTGACGGAATACCTGCCCTGGTATTACAGAGGTGCGCTGCAGAAATAGCTCCAGTTTTGACGAAGCTTTTCAAAATGTCCCTGAAGTCTGGCTCTGTGCCCTCTGGTTGAAAAAAAGCGATCATTCACCCTATTCCAAAGAAGGGTGACCGCTCCAACCCAGCCAACTACCGCCCCATAGCGATCACATCAGTTCTGTCTAAGGTGATGGAACGTGTGATCAACGACAAACTGCTCACATACCTTGAGAAGAACAAAATTATTAACGACCGTCAATACGGATTCCGGCGGAACCGCTCTTGCGGTGATCTTCTCGCGTATGTGACGCATGTTTGAGGGCGGTGCCTGGAACGTTTCGGTGACACCCAAACGGTTGCACTGGATATTTCCAAGGCCTTTGACCGGGTTTGGCACCGAGGGCTTGTCAACAAACTGTCTTCTTACGGACTTCCCGCATCCTTGTGTACGTGGATTGCCGACTTTTGAGGGAGAGGTCGATTCAGGCGGTTGCTGACGGTTTCACCTCTTCCTGGCATTCGATAAATGCTGGCGTCCCACAGGGATCGGTTCTGTCACCGACTCTGTTTCTGTTGCACATCAATGACCTCTTGTCGTGTGCACCGATTCATTGTTACGCGGATGACAGTACAGTCCATGATAGCTTTTTGTTTGACAAGCGGTTACCTCGAGAGTGTTTTCTCTTGGGGTAAGAATAACCTCGTCGAATTTAATGTTTCAAAGACCCAATCATGTTTGATAACGTCTAAAAGGGATCGAAATGAAAATCTAGTCTCCTTCAACGGAAGCAATCTTCCGAACAGGACCTCCATCGATATGCTTGGACGGGGGCTCCATTGAAATTAGAGTTAAGTTAGCCTCTCAGAAACTGGGCATACTGTACAGGGCCCGCAGATACTTTAATAGTACACAACTGCTAACCCTGTACAAATCGCAAATGCGCCCCACGGTTGAATTTGGCAGCCACCTCTGGTCTGGAGCTCCAAAATACCTAAAAAAAACCCTTGACTCTGTGCAGAAACGGGCGGTTCGTTTGATAGATTCTCCCATCTTAACAGACGGACTGTAATCTTTAGAGCACAGGCGTCAGGTGGGAATGCTGTTCTTGTTCTACCGGTATTAAAATGGAAGATGCTCCGAGGAACTAGCGTCATTGATCCTCTCGGCATCGGTGCATAGTCGGGAAACACGCCAAACACGCGCCCAACATTTGTACACGGTTGAAATTAGTCACATGAGAACGGGTCGTTTCTATGACTCGTTCTTGAGTTCAACGGCTCGGCTGTGGAACGATTTGCTGGCCTCTGTGTTTCCTCCCTCCTACAACATGGGTCTCTTCAAGACCCGTGTTCACTCCTTCCTTTCCTCAAAAAGACCCTCCACACAGCATCTTCAAAGATGACATAGGCCCTGAGGGAAGTTATTTTCCTCAGGGCCTCCTGTGTGGAGTTAATGTCAAAAAAAAAAGTTGGGCACGCGTTTGGCGTGTTTCCCGACTATGCACCCGGTGCCGAAGGGATCAATGACGCTAATTCCTCGGAGCATCTTCCATTGTAACACCGCATCGGTAGCATTCCCACCCGACGCCTACGCCCTAAGGATTGCAATCCGTCTGTTAAGATGGGAGAATCTATCAAACGGACCGCCCGTTTCTGCACAGAGTCGAGGGTATTTTTCAGGTATTTTGGAGCTCCAGACCAGAAGTAGCTGAAAAATTAAAATAAAACAAATAATACAATTTTAATAATACAAATAATCGGAAAAAATTGTACAAAAAGCCATGTCATTATTTAATGACACCTATTTATTACGCTATATTACTTAAAATTATCTACCTTCGGCAAGCTTGAACATGAAAAAAACCTCAAAAAAATTTAATTAAAATCTATTATACTTAGGCGTGTGCAAGTAATTTGTGTGAGATTATAATTTTTGTTTATCACAATTTATTAATTTTAAAAAAGTATTTGCGGACTTTGCAGAGTGGAAGATGCTTTCAGTATCGTCCTTGTGTAAGACCATCATTCAGAATTGAAATATCGCTTGGAGTGGTTTTATCCGTATTTTGTGAACAGATCTGAATAGCTAGATACATCCACGCCTACCTCTTTCCCACCTCCTTCCCCTCTCCATTGCCATTCAACCTCACAAAATAACCCAATCGGAGGTACCTAACATAGTCTCACTGACTCCACACGGTTGTGAGCAGTTGGGACTCTTGAGTGGTATTGACATTGAGATATATATTTTTTTAATTAAAAAAATTTAATTTATTTATTTATATTTTAAGTCAATGCTTTCTTCAAATCGCGAGGGTCATGAACTTTTCTAAACAATTTTAATAGTAAACTCTAGGTGTTCATTTTCATTTCCCAAGAGATAAATATTAAATTAACTGAGCAAAAGTAATTTGGCATCCGCTTTCATAGGGAAGTAATTCAGTTTGACCAATCGCATTAACCGCGGTTCCTACTACCTACTCCTGTAGAGATTTTCGCCACAAACGTTGGTTTAGCGACTACAACGCTGAGTATTTTTGTTCAATATTAAATGCCCAATTTATTCGCTCAATGTTTTGCGGTTGCTGGGCTCGTGTCCGCGGTTATATATAAACGAGCTTTAGGATACTGTGCGGTATTTGCTAATATTATATTGCTTTGGTTATCGCCGGTGACGTGAAAGTTTAATGCACAAATAAAATACAGGGAAATGCACTCTACCCAGTGAGCAAATAAATAATCCTCCTTTGATGGGCTGTGCATGTTTGTGCAAAATTTCACATAAAATAGAGAACAAAAGGTGGTAGGATTTTTTAAATTTTAAAATAGCTGCACTGTGGCTTGTTGTCGACCGGTTTCGGAAGAAATTTTCCTTCGTCAGGAAAAAAGTTAAATAAAAAAAACACACTGAAAATGTAAACTGAATAAATACTCTAACATATCAATAAACAAAACGTTAATATTCTAACTCACCCCCCATTCACATAAGCGCAGCTTATAAATATATACATATAAATATAATTATGGTGGCTGAGATGAAATCATAAGATTTGTAAGTAGGTACTTAAATACCTAAGTAATTAATAAATAAACAAGACGGTTCGACGATGAATCACATTAGAAAAAATAATATTTACTGAACCATTAAAACGGCCACCATCTTTGACCGGAACCGGAACGTAACTGAAAAAATTACAGAAGGACGAATTGTAATACGCTTGAGATACAGGACTTCGCTAAGCTTAGTCAATAATTTTATTTTAGAAAGAAAAATAAGAGTTAGGGAATAGAAGATGTAGGTAAAGGGTGCGGTGGAGAATCGGGGAACACGTGAAGAATGGGATAATATTTCAAATTTAATTACTTTTAAATACATATAGCATAAAGCAACAAGCGAATTGTAGTGAGTTTTTGGTAGCATCCATCATCATCATTGCAGATGTGTAGATTGTGGTACAGTGTGGTTTTACGCATGTAAACGTGAAACCGTGTTGTAAGCGTTAATCCTCTTCATGTGGTTTTCTGTCTTTAATTTTGATATAGCCGTCTAATTCCAGGTATCAAGAATTATTAATCTTAGCCCCGTCACGCGTCGTCCCTATTAATATTTACGGGGTTTGGTGGATTTCAATTGCCTACGTAATTAGACGCGAGCGATGCGTTTTTAATCTATGCACCTGATGATGGACACTGTAGCGCTGTCTAAAACGTCGACTAAAGAGGGAGGAAGCGCAACACGGCATAATGACCCAAAAATGAATCACTATAATTAAAAAGTTTGTTTGCACTAAATTAAGTATGTTGCGATACATAATTAGTGTTAAGTTTCCAGTGCAATAGATAGATCCTATGTAACTACTCTCAGTACTGCCAAGGTAAGAGACAATAATGTAGAAATTAAAAGCTGCTTGATATAAAGACCACATTATTACTACCACGTGTTTTCAAACCTTCCTCTTTCCCATCTTCTCCCCTTCTGCAAATCCTTAAGCCAGACAACATTCCTCAATTGGCAGTTGAGACTCTTGTGCGGTACCAAATTAGATTTGTTGTTACCAAACGTCATGCTGTTTCAGACATCAAAATGCTAGAAAGATATTTCGCCGAGAAGTCTCTTAGTTGTGGTATAAATAATGTACGTATGGAAATATGTCATAAATTCTCCGAGAGTTATGTCTGCAAGGGCTTCTTGTTAAAGATCAAATGATCTGTGACCATTGCAGATAACAAGATCAAAGTTCATCGACATTCCTTCGATCTGAATCATAAATGGATTATGGAGAACTGAGATTGCGAAGAATGCAGAAGTCTGCTAACTTTTATGAATAAAAAAACTCATTTCAATTTTAGGTGTGGTTTATAGGATTGCGTGAGTAGGTATGTAGTTTGAATATCTTCAGCAGATGTCGTTGGTACAGGTAGTTGTTTGTAGTTTTGAGGTGTCTCAACAGACAAAGTAGTAGTAGTTTGACCAGTCGCCATTCGTATTTAACGCACAAATGGTTACGGAAATAACCGATGATATACGATCGACAGCTGGCCACATTAAGTGTCGAATTCACTGGAATCATAATTACTCACAGCATCGAATCTAATGGACGTTTGATGCAGTTAAATATTCATTGCAAACCACGCAATAATGTAAATAAAGTAACTTGTAATCTCGAAGAACCTCGAGCTTTGTTGGAGATATCCGAACACGAATCAAGTAATCCAAATCCCATGGATTGAAGAACATAACTATAGGTAAGAACTAAGAACGGTTATGGGGCCAAACGCCAATCAAATTAACATTGATTGTAGCAAAAATTACCTTTTTGTTACAGTCGATGTCATATTATCTTTTTTTATTATTATTATTATATATTCAAACATATTTTGTAAATTACAGAGTAGAGTGAAAGATGCACCATTTGTCAGATCTGGTGAGAGGCCATAATTTGTTTATTTATTTAAAGACTGGGGACCTCCAAGCAAATGGAGCTGGTGAGGTATGATATTATTTGAATGACATGAAAGTTATATGATTCGGTTTTTATATAGATATTATTTTAAGGATTTAAAGGCATTTTTAAAACAATGATTGATAAAAAAAAATATGATCGTCGGATTGTCAAAAAGTTATTTAAAAATTATTTGTATTTGATTTGTAAAAATAAATACAGTGAAGAACCCTAAGCCATATTGTACAAAAATATTTAATAAACCACCAACGGCAAATCAAAATAGTACCATTTATACTGCTTAAGTCAAAACATATAATCTGATAAAATGGCTATTAGAAACAGATGGTTTGGCTAGTTGGAAATCACAATACGACATTTTAAATTTTAAAATATAGGAAGTGTAACTTTTAATTCATGTATTCTTTTAAAAAAATCTCGCCCCCTTTCAAATATTTAATGTTCAACGCGGATAGTAAAACGAATCGTTTATCACATAATATATCGATCAAGGATAATTGAAATGCTGTAAATTAAAAATTATTCATTATTTTTCAGGAGAGCCAATAGAAAGTTATTTATTTTTTCAAAAAATCATATCTCCTGTTTTTGTAGACCTATAATTATGATTTTTTATTATCTACAATGTAACACTAAATAGATCTTTCAGAATACTTTAAAAAAAATGTAAATTTCCTTATTTATTTAACAGTATTTTATTTATTTTTAATGTTTCACAAAAATAATATTTCGACGACGCAGGTCGAAAGAGAAAAAAAACGGAGAAAAATGACATATTTAACTAATTTATTTGTCCTTTACTGCATTTCAAATTTCCGCTAGAGATGGTTTTTTTATTTGAATGGAGCCAGTGAGACCGTGGCATCCTCAATAGCGGTATGTTATGAGGTTGAAAGTAGCTGTTGGGGGAAGGAGATGGGAAAGAGGAAGAGTGGAAGTAAAAGCGTTCAAGTCTCTCCGCCTACCTCTTTTGAAAAATTATGTGTTAGTTAGTTGTTTCGAATGAATTGAACAATTATTCTGAGATTTGAATTCCAGAATTAAGCAAAGCGAATAAATTTCAAGAAATTCATTTTGTCTAAAAATAATTATGACATCATTAATATTATACAAATATTTATTTATAAGAGAACAATAAGTTAATCAAAATGATCCGATAACCTTATCTCATGTAATCTGACCAAAGTTCAACACATTATCGAAGTTTTTCCAACTAAACAACACCTGAGATATTATTGTTCTCAGATCCCATTAAAAGTCCAGGCATTTTCCAAAGTCCGATGGATGGTACATGGCGCGAAATCAACAACTGACCTAAATCACCGCACGTACGATCGTAGAATACAGAAATAAGATTACCTGGATAGGAACAGGAGGAAAACAAAGAAAAGAAAGTTATTTTATTAGAAATTCGAGTATTCTTTCACCCCTCTGAAAATTCGAAGAAATCAATGATTTCGAGATATAGAACTTTATTAATTGACCCTACTACAAAAATAACACGATTTTATAGGAAAAATCGGTGACCTGACAGTTGATCGCCCGACAATTGCCCCCCGAAATGATAATTATCATATAATAATTTTCATATATTTATATATATATATATATGTATGTATATATATTTTTTTTTTAATTAATTACCAATTTCAAACCTAAACCCAGGCACTCCTGCTAAGTCACCAAACAACTTGGGGTAAACTTTGGCAGAGGTGTTGGTTATCCAATAAATGGTCGCCGGGGCAGCGGTACACATACTCGCCCCCCAAATTCATATCTGTATGCTTTTAAATTTTCGCCGCATTTCGTATTAACGTAAATCTAATATGTAGGTACATAATTTAGAGTATAATACGTGTAGACTTCAAAATACCTTTAGTAATACCTTTATTAAATGTTGCCTTTACTTTCCAAAATACACTAATTAAAGAATGTATTACATTTAATATTAAAATATTTTTCAGGATTAAATAACATGTGCTAACATTAATTACGTCCTCTGCGTGCGAACTCTATCTAAATTTCTTTAGATAGACAATACATAGTGTTAATTTTAAGCGAGGGGTAAGTATGGTCCTGTATTCATTCATTTTTATATAGGCAGCATCGCGTTCATTGGTCAAAACATTGTACATATATTTTCGTATCGGTGAACAATGAACCGTATGCAATTTTTAGCCATAAGTTGTTATTAATTGTTTGTCTAGCTTGTAGTTTTTCTAGATTTTAGAAATGTACTAAAAGTTTGTACAGAGCCCTTGAGGTGATTTTTCACAAAAACGGCGCTATATAAATCATCGAAATATTATTATTATTATTAGTAATAAGTTGAAATGAATATCAAACGATTTTTTGTACGTATAGGTTGGGTACTACATTTTATATGATTAACTTATGGTAAATTTCGGAACCACCAATCCTATTTTGAGTGAATCTTGTATTATAGGTACAAATAATAAATAAGTAACTTAATCGTACTTCTGAGGCGTCCCCGACTTATACCTTTATCATCTTGCATATCGTACAGGTACCTAATCTTATTGTAAAACTGCATAGGTATTTCGTTGGACCTACGAATATATATTTGTTTATTTTACTTATGTAAAAATATCTTGTTTTAATCGATTTTTTTGTTCCCAGGTCTACGAAGTCGCCTACGTCATAGTCCGAGCTGGCCCCTCCTCCAGACCTGCCACCTGGGTCCTGGAGCGCTCCATAGACTCCCTGGAGGATTACAGTCCTTGGCAGTTCTTTGCCCGGTCTCCTTCGGAGTGCCAGGACGTGCACGGAGTCCCGGCCGTGATGGGCAAACCCAAGCCGCTGGCCGGACCGGAGGCCACCTGCACCCCATTCTACTCCAAGACGCAACCGCTGGAAAATGGAGAGGTGAATTATTTTAAATCTGCAGCCAATTACTAATCATTTAATACTAAGCCACATCTATCGGAGGTTGACTATCATAATCGTCGATGTATGTTCTTATTAATACTACACCTTTACTATATTTTTTCTTGTCTTATATCAGGGGAAGTAATTAATAAGTCCAGATCCGATTTACAAAATATATTTGAACTGAACATTTTATACAATTGTGTTAACTCAATAAACGACACACACCCGACCTGTATATGTTACCTTTCTTATAACCCGAAATTAGCAATGGCCGGCTGTTAAAACAGATGAACACATTTGCGCGCTCTCATTCTTTAAACTCACATAAATATGCTAAGGTGGGTGGACCATGGAAGACCACCATAACAAATAAACATTTATTATCCATGTATTTGCTGGAAAAATAAAACAAAAAAATATTAAGTAACACTTTGTTTTATTGTGTAGGTTATAAAACTTTTTTTTCATTGCAGAGTTAATGATTCTTTATTAAAATTTAAGATTTATTAAATTCTTCCAAACGCTCTTGAATGGAACAAGGCTCCATACAAACCCGATATAATAAATCAGTCGTTTAACTTAAAATTAATGTTGTGACAATCAAAATACCTGCTTATATTTAAACAACATAAAAAGATCTTTCATTAAAATGAAACATTAAACACTTAACATATTATTAAATTCACACCCAAAATGCTTAACGAACATTATTTGAACACTATCGTAAAACTAATAATGTATTCTTGAAAGTGTTTTAAAAATAATTTTAATGAGTATCATATCGAAATCTTTTGTCCTTTTGTTAGTTTTGGTCCTTTCCTTGTAAGGCCAAAATGTTCCTAAAATAAAATTATTCAAAGCATAATTATAATCAAAAATATTAGGAACTTATGCATTGTTTTACCTTTTCTGGTACGTATTTACTACTAAAAACTAACTATTAATCTTTTCATGATTCCTAGATGTTTGGCATGGGTGTTAGTGTGAGTAGAAGGAATTTGTCATCGCATGGCAATAACTACGACTTTTTAATAATTGGCCTTATAAAGAACATGGCCTTCCATGGTCCACCCACCTTACATTTATAAAAGTTAAAATAGATCCATTTCGTGCGGTCTAATATACACATACATGTTAATTTATTCTTTACTTATTTCTAATATATATATTACGCACATAATTTTAAATTTTTCTTTAAATGGGCGTAATCTAGGCACATCTTTAATTTCACTGGGAACTAATGTAACTGTCCCTGGAATTGTCTAACTACGTATTTATAAGTAAACAATTCTGTATTTTTGATTTGTGCAGTCTTTTTAGTCTATTATTTCCATTCTGTCTTGCGTGGTGTATGTGGAAGTCTTCGTTGTATTTTTTTCTGAAGTACGTTGGTAGTAAATTGTTAAAAACTTTATAGATAAAAATTAAAGCATTATGGAAAGTCCTTTGTTTAACAACCAATATATCTAATTATTTAAGCATTTTCTGCGTTGCTTTGTATTTATTGCAAAAACTGGAGCTAATCCACGAGCTAAGTAAGTATGAAATCATCTTCTAAAAATTGCCATTTAAAAATTTATTAAAGATAGCTTGCAGAAAAAAATCCAATGTTTGTGCCATAACATCCATTAATGAACCCAAAGATATTGAAATACAATAATGAAACACATATTTCAATATCTTTGAATGAACCCCGCAGCACCACTGCAGGCAGCATTTCTTACTGAAACTGTACTTATAATATTAAAAAATAAACCTCACATATCTACCAATTCAAAAAAATAATCCAGACACCATCCTCTAAAGTAGGTAACAATATATATTATAAAAAGGAAAAATATTCAAGCCCTTGTGGATGAAATTCTTGTTTGATAAATCGGAAACCTGAAAAGACCCGAAAATTAATTCTGTAAATAAACAAAAAATATTATTCGCTCGTTACTCCTAGATATTTTTAAAACAACTTTAATTATTTGAGATTACAAAAATACTACCTGGAAAAAGAGAAAAGTCATAATTTAGGAACACCTTACTTGGTCAAATTTCAACTATGCTATAATTGGGGAAACTTTAAAGGGTTCTTCTTCTTCTTTCGTATGGTGAATAAAAGTTGAAAATACTTTAAAGGGCAATTGTTAATTTCCGTCATTTTACTCGGAAATAAGGGCGTAGGTAGTAAAAATAAAAACAACTAGTTTTTCATTGTTGCTAATCTAAAAAGATCGTCTTCACCACAATTTGATAAAGGCAAAATGCGAAAGCTGTCATGTAGAATAATAATTGTGTATAGATAACTTGTGTATAGATGAAGTGTTTTTTTATAAAATTTTTAATGTTTAAATGTTAATTTTTTTTTTAAATATTTTGATTAGTTAGAAGTACACTGGAATATGCCTCGCCAATTTGGAACCCGAAGTACAAAGTATAGATTGATAGCATAGAACATATTTGAAACAAATTTATAAAATATCTTACCTTCAAATTCAACAGTAACTTTGAATGCACATTTCAAACTTTACAACAAAGGCGAGCAATAGCTAATTTGACATTTATACACAAAATTTTAAAAAATAACATTGATTGTACTAAACTTCTTTACCTTGTTAATTTTAACATAACCTTAAGACGTTCACCCCATTCAGAATTATTCCACATGTTTATTTACAAGATAAATGCAGCAAGTACCTAATTCGCCAATCAATCGTGCTCTTCATATGTTCAATAATATTGGTCTAAATTCTAACATCGACATTTTCTCCGATTCACTGCCTAAATTTTAAAAGAGCATTATGTCAATTATATGCATAATTTGTTCAATGCACATACATACATACTCACACTCACACACACACACCCTCACCCTTGTTTGTCCAATCCCGATTTCGAGGACTTCAACTGGCTACCCGAATTCGAGGTCCTGTTATATTATATAAAGTAGACATGTATTCTACACTTATGCGTATACTCAAGTTAATCGTGATGGTTGCTGACTATTCGGTTTCATCATACATCCGGTAAGCACCTAGAAAACGGTCCTCAAAAAACCGGAATACACACCCGGTAACTGAGGACTTCCCATATCCGAGGCCTGTCCACGTATTCAGGATTACACATACGTAAAATACACGGATCTCGGAAGGTCCTCGTTTTAGTGGCCTGTAGTTTTTGGAGGTCTTGGGTCCTCTAAATAGTGTGGAACGAATTTCTTACACGTACCTTGGAAGCAGGCGCGGCTCGTCCTAACGTTCACTCGTGCGGTGAACAGTCAAAAAAATTATACGCCTCATCGTATTCCTAAATATTTTATTTAAAATATAAATTTGCACAAAACTTAAAAAAAGGTTCAAAATAAAATTGAATTGCCTATCTTAATATATAAATTTGGTAAGAGATCATTACGGCTGACACCCGACAGGCAGTGCACCCCTCCACCAGCGCGCCCGGTGCAACAGCAGATCGGCTAGTGATCGGCGATCGTAATACGGAAAGTACCGAAAACTTCCGAACTGTTCCGACCACACGTCTCCAGCGAAATAGTATTCTTACTTAGGGTTTGAACAAGATACCATAATATGTCTCTCGCAAAATGCAACCATTAGTCAACGGGTTTTACGTGCGATATTATTGTATTATATTATAAAAAGCTTATGATTGTCAAGGAAGAAGGTGTAGAGTGCGTGAGCAGGGACCTAAGCGATTCCTTCAGAAACTTGTTTAGGGTGCTTAGGGTGTGAACATACTAAAAGTCCTGACGTCTTGGTGGTGAGCTAGGGGGGGAGGGGGGGGGATGGAAGGTCCCAATTTTCGGGTTTCCGCTTGTATCTCAAAAACGGTGCGTCGCAGAGGAAATAAGCTTATAAAATTCTCTACAACTTTTATTCTATATGTAATTTTCTAAATCCCGGCCGATTTTTAGTTACACGCTTCACAAATGTGGATATTTTCGGAAAAAATCATTTTACTTCACATTTTAATCACAAATTGTGGCAACGGACGCATCTTTTTGCCAAATTACTCTGTGTACTAGAAATCCTCCGTCCACAACTATGTTCATCTGAGACAGTAGACCAGTTTTTTGGTAGTTTCAAATAAGCTGTACAGGACCGATTTAGTTGTCTTTCGCATCCCACTTTCATTCAACAGTGCCAAGGAAAATGGGGCCAATTTATACTGCAAAAATGTCTTCAAATCCTCATCTGATCGTTTGCCTATCAGTTTGCTTGACCGTTTGCTTATCCGCTGAAACAGATACGTTGGATCAACTGCAACCTTTTCATCGTGAATTTTTATCGACGAGCTGACGGGAGACATTGGGAATTGACATTATTTCACTGGTTTGTGGGAAGGGAGGATGTGCATCAAACTACTGACTGAGTTAGAAAATGTCTGTTGTATCTCTACTTCGGCGGGCTTGTCCGAGGTCCTTGTGCTGTTCACTTGACGTGAAGAAGACTCCACAAAACTCTTCAAGGGAAGTGCAGATCTCATGAGTTGCGCTCATACCAACTAACCACTTGTTGACTACATTGTGCGAAACACCTCTGCCTCCTGATATGCCTCCTCGACTTTTGAATGATCGCATCAATGTGGTTTCAATGTGGTTTCAGCTGACCATACGCCTGACTAAAAGCGATCAGAGCATCGCATAATCGTCGTCACGCGTCGGTGTGTCAGTAGTAAGATAAAAACAGCTTTTTCTGAAAATGGGGATATTTTACGAAAAAAAATTAAATTGCTGTAAATATTTACTGGTTGGAGATTTATGTATATACGTATTCTAAAAGGAAATTAATTTTTTTACAACTTTTTCAAAATAAATATCTATGTGTGATGAATATTTTAGACGATATGAAGTAATGTTTGATGAAAAATGTGAGGTAAAATGATTGTTTTCGAAAATATCCACATTTGTGGAGCGTGTAACTCAAAAACGGCAGAGATTTAGAAAATTACATAAATTATAAAAGTTGTAGAGAATTTTATAAGCTTTTATTTATTTCTAAAATAAATTCCTCTGCGACGCACCGTTTTTGAGATACAAGCGGTAACCCGAAAATTGGGGCCTTACCTCCCCCCCCCCTCTCCCCCCCAGCTCACCACCTAGACGTCAGGACTTTTAGTATGTTTACACCCTAAGCACCCTAAACAAGTTTCTGAAGGAATGTCGTCACTGGTCACTCAGCCGGGTGTCCGACGAACCCCTTACCCCGCCTCCAACTGTTCAACAAGTACCATTTTTTTATGTTTTTGTAGGAAAAAAAAACTTCTAAAATGTCACCGGAGACCAAAATTTCATTTACATTTTTTACTCCAAATAATGTCAGGAATCGCTGGTTAAAGTAAGTCAAGTACGTCCCTTAACACCCTGTGTAAGATCATGCCTGGAAGGAAAGAATATTGGTTCAATAATTTTTATTATAAACGACTTTGTTGTCTTAATTTTTTTGTCAGACTACCTAAAAAACTAATAATAGTAATTTTTTCAGTATTTTTTTCCGACTCTTCAAGATCCGCATTAATAAAACCCTTCCTACAGCTCCTCGTTAACCCGCTTGACAACATCACCTATCCAGGTGGCGATATTCTTCCCTTGTCCTTAATTCAGACAGAGGCGTTTTTGTGAGGTGTAGGTAATAGGGTCGTATTAACGAAGAATGGAGTGAAAGAAGAATATATGACGCGGATTAATAAAATACTTGAGCAGGTGTCCTAATTACTTATTAAATATTACAATACCGTACAGCGAATTAAACAGTATTACAGAACATAGTTCACAATACGAACTAAACGCAATAATTAATTTTGTTTCAACTGTCAAAAACTGAATTCCTTGTCGGCACAATCTTAATAGTGCAATACTTATTATATTCACATGCACGTAGGAATTTCGAACGACGGGTCCTCGGTTTAGGGCGTAGGAGAGATTTCTTGACACTCGAGCTTGCAGCGCCTCCTGGTGTTCACATTCCTGCACCTTCAAAACCGAGGACTTTGAGAGAGTCCTCGGTTTAGGGTCTGTGTGTGATTTCCAGCATTAGCGGCGCCGCCCTGGTGGTCACACACCCGTACTAATGAAACACTAGCCAAATTAAACACGATATTTTTCACCACGAAAATGAGGACTCTCTCCGATTGGCCCAAAATTTTGACAGTTGACCAATCAGAACGCATAGATTATAGGTACATATTCAGTTTTTCGCATTTCGAATCCGAGGACGTCCTCGGATTCGTGTGAGTCCTCGGATTCTGGGTCTAAAGGCCTGTGAAGGTCCTCGAATAAAGGTGCAGACCAACTCACCCTCACCCTCACTCTCACACACACACACACACACATACACACCTTCCCACCACGCACATCACCCGGTAATTACTTAATTTTTTTTTTTTTACAGTGAATACCGCACAAGAATCTCAACTGCTCCCGTCTGGAGCCAGTGAGACTATAGCATCCCCAATTGGGGTATGTTGTGAGGCTTAAGGTAGTGGGAAGGAAGGAGGTGGGGAAGAGGAAGGTTGGGAAGCACCTGGCTATTCAGATCTGGTCACTAAACACGGCTAAAGCCATTTTCAAGCAACGTTTCAATTCTGAATGGTGGTCTTACACCAGGGCGATACTGATAGTATCTTCCACTCTGGAACATGCCGCAAATATACTATATATTATTTTAAATGAATTAATTGTGAAATAACACAAATTAATCAAATAAAATTTATTTGCGCATGCCGGGTTCGAACTCGCGACCTCCGGATTGTGAGTCAAGAGTCTTACCCACTGGACTACGGAGGTCGTCAATATACACTAAATAAGACACTACAAAGAAACACATCATAGGTACCCACCATGAATAATTGTTAATTGTTTTCATCATTCTAACTAATGAACTGTTTGTTTCTGTGTATAAATAAATATATTTAATAATTATAATGTTGAATATATATATAGAAGAAAGACAAATTAAAATGGAGTTCTACAAATGAAACTTGTTAACAATAAAAAAAAATCCTAATAAGGCAGTTCAAAGTGACCATAAGTATAAAATGATTACTGCCTTTTTTGAGCTGTGGCAACAAGTAAAACGTGCGATCTCATCACGTCTCTTCATTATCCAATTAACCGAGGAGTTGCTCAAGTTCACGGGTACACTCTACCAAATAAAGTCTACCATCGAGCGTTTACTACTTTTGCCTTCTGCTCTTCTGGTAGGTAATTCACTCACAAACCCATAAGAGTCCGCCCGCCCATTACAATAAGCAATAAGATTACTCCGAGTTTGGCCTGTAATTACGGCAATGAATTGTCTTGAAGAATTGAATCGGATGAGATCTGCTACGAGACAGCTCTAATTGGACTGAAATTATATGGTCAATCAAGCAATCAAACTTTCGCGTTATTAATTAAATTATAATTTAAAAACGATTTAATTTAAGAAAGGCCGAATGGTTGTGCAATATTGTGTGGGAAACCACACGAGAAGAATTTCGTCCGGATAAAAGCTCAACATTTTTTTCGTTCGTTCTTGCAACATTCGCCAAGCTTGAACGACTTTTTAATAAAGGGTGCATTTGTAATATATTCATCGGAATAACATCTCATTTCGTCGTCCAGAGTTGACGATACTATAAATATCTGAATTTTGAAAGATCTCCTCTTCATTGTCGAAACGGTGTTGTGCTTGGAATAATGCTATATTTTATACCTGCTTTCTAGATCTAATCAAAGCGCTTGATCGTGTATGTCACAATAAACTCTCGGAAAAGAGCAGTTTTGGAAGATGGAATAGCGATTGTTTCAATTTTCCACGTGCAGCTAGAGAATATTGTGAAATGTTCTGGGGAGTTATTCAACCCATTTTATTTGAAAAGTGGCGTAAGGCAAGGAGGAAGCATGTCTCCGGTTCTCTTCAATCCATGCACTGATGAACTAATTCAAAGGCTCAATGACACAAATAGGTTGCCATGTACATGGAGTATGAGTAAATAATACTAATTACTCAAATGACATGGTTCTTCTAGGACCGTAGCACTAAAGAAATTAATACAATTACCAACGTGAAGACTTTGCAAAAAATATACAAATTTCTATATAAATCGTCCTAATCAAACGTTATGGTTTTCAAAAGCAAAAACGAACTCATACAAACACGGTACGGTACGGTAATCATAGTACGGCTATACGAAAGGAAAATGGAAGTTAGTTATAGCGTAAAGTACCTGGCACATGTCATCACAGACAACCTGGAAGACAACATCAAGAATATGGAAAGGCAAAGAAGAGCCATATACGTTAGAGCAGGTACCTACGCCATCAAGACGTTTTTACTTCTGCAGTCCAAACGTAAAAAGATACTTGAGCCGGGCCATGTCTAGAGTCAGAATAATAGAAGAGTTTATATGAGACGATGGATAAATGAGAATGAAGCAAGGAGCCAGTTCCAAGACCGAGTTTAAAATTTTAAAAAAAATGATGTTAAATTACCAGGTTCCCATAATAGTGTACAGGTATGTGGTATGTAGTTATGCGGCCGAGTGTTCAAACTGTTGAGTAGGCAAGAGCCACGTGGTATTATGTTACCAGGCGTCACGCACGGAGGCTTCCACTCACGATTAGTTCACACATCATTTACCCCGGATAATTCCATTTAAACACAGACAAACAAAACGCCACCAGAAAGTAGGTGTTGGCTGTTGCATGACTTAGTAAATACGTTTTATTTGCTCGTTCCCGGTTCCCACTATGTGCTCCCGGCCTCTACAGATAATGGCTGTGATTTATCTATGTCATGATGCTATTTTGCCGATCCTTACGCAACTAGAAATCCTTATAGTAATTTACAGACCGCAGCATTTAGATTCTCAGAAGCTTTACAATATTCAGAATATCGTAATAAGTAATAAGTAATAACCTAACAACATGTGTTTAAACCTTCGATCAATAGTTTAAACTAATTATGATGTTCCAACCTGCTCAGTTTTCTTTTTAATTTTAATAATTTGAAAGTAGACATAAAGTGTGTAAAAAATATCTGTAACACTATTTTCCTATCACTACTATTGCTGTTTTATTTGGAAAACAAAATTGGGTTACATAAACCAGTGAATTTTCCGCATAAAATTCGTTTTTACAATAAAAAAGATATAAAATAGATATAAAAAGATAGAAAATCAATAAAAAACGGATCAATATGCACGGTGTTAAGACTGTTAAGGGACGTACTTTACTTACTTTAAGCAGTGATTCCTGTACATTGTTTGGAGTACAATATAATACAAATGAAAATTTGGTCTCCGGTGACATTTTTTTCAACTTAAAACATTAAAGAAATACTATTTGTTGGACAGTTAGGGTCGAGGTGAGGTCGGGGAACATATATTTTACGTGAGCAGTTTTTCTTCTTATCTAGACCCCCCCCCCCCCCTGGTGAGATAAATTTGGGCCACTTCGTATAGTCTTTTCAAGTAACGTGAGATTTTGATGGACCCCCCCCCCCTTTTGAGCTCACATAATTAATGTATGCCCCCTTGGGCGGTTACTCGGCTGAGGGACCAGTGATGTGGAAGAATTTTTTTTGAAGAAGAAGAAGAAAAAATCAAAGTAGACCAAAATTTCATTGGCTATTTTTACTCCAAATAATGTCGGGAATCACTGATTAAAGTAAGTCAAGCATGTCCGATAAAATAGCAAATGTATAATCCCTGGAATGTCCAGAATTTTTGTGCGCAAAGTCGTATCTTCTCAAAGCTCTAATAAAAATATGTTTTTTGGAAGTAAGTTACTTAAATCTCATTCTGGCATATATAAACTTAAATGTAATGACTGTTCGGCCTTTTACATCGGTAAAACGGCTAGAAACATTCAAACAAGAGTGGTCGAACACTTGAGATGTCTAAACAGTGTAGGTTTTTCAGAATTCGCCTCCCACCTAATAGATAAAAATCACTCATTTAATAAAGCTTCCGGGATAGATGTATTGAATAGAAATGGGATAGGTCTACGCCTTAATAATCTTGAAGCCCTTGAAATAAAAAAGTCATTAAAAATAAATAAAACCAATTTACTTAATAAACAATTAGATTTGTCTAACACCCCGATTTTTAAAATATTTCCATTACCCCCACCCACGTTCACCCCTCCCTCTTAGACACCTCCCTCATCGCCCCCACCTAAGTTGATATTCTGTCTCCCTCTTCTAATTTTACTTATAAATACCATGTTTTTCTGTATTATGTTCAATATATTTTTATTCACCCCTGAGGAAGGTTCAGTACGAACCGAAACCGGTTGGATTAAAAAATAATAAAGTGGAATTGAAACAAAGTTATTTAATTGTGTTTATTGTAAGTTACTTACCTTACCAGGAAAGTATGATGATGTGGCAGGTAAGTATGCTTTCTGTACCTGTTTATAAATAACAAATAATAAAAATGGATAGAACCTAGGATCCCGTATTAAATTGTACAGCGCCCTTGAGGTGATTTTTCACAAAAAAAGATGCTTTAAAAATTATCCAACGATGTTCATTATTTTTATTATAGAGAAAATAAAAATCAACTACGAGTATATAAACATAATACATACAATATACCTACCTTAAAATAATGTGAACACAATTATAAAAGAAACAAAAAAGAAAGAAAAAAGACATTTCAACAAAATAAAGAAAGAAAAACATAATGAAAATGAATGCGGCAGGAGTAGAAGGGTAGACTTTTCGAATTATTTGTTTCTAGTGTGTATTTAGTAAATTGACCTGAGGATACTTGGAAAATATCAGCGCCTGAAAAGATATTATTGACTGTGCGTAGTCCTGTTTTAACTCGACTATTTCATATTTCATCTGTCTGTAATTTTTTTGTTACGTTCTGGTTCCGGTTGAAGTTGGTGGCCGTTTTAATGGCTCAGCACAGATGTTTTGAAGTAAAACTTCTTTACACATGCTTGACTTGGGGAGTAAGCTGGTGAATACGTGACGAGAGCGTTACGAAAAGTGTGATCGGGTGAGGCGAATGGTCGGGCGAGGCGAACGGAAGTTGAGAGGGAGATAGAAGTTTGTGAAGTTTTACTTCAGTCGTGTGGTCTAAAGCAGTGGTCCCCAACCTTTTTGTCACCGCGGACCGGTATATTTACCGATAATAATTTTTTGATAATTTTACCGCGGCCCACTGGGGGGGGGGGGGGGCACACATTGAATGTGGTTTTTTTTTAATAACAAAATATTTGAACAAGCCCTTGCGCGGCCCATGGTTTTGGGACCACTGGTCTAAAGCACACTCCTTTTTGTTTTTCAAATATGATATCGTTGTGTTTATTAAATAAGTAGAGAGGTCATAGTCAAGTAGGTACATAGATTTCTGTTATTTTTAGAATCAAAAAATCACCCAAGTAAACGGTTATCGATCATTTCCCAGATTGCAACCAACCTGTCTCTTTGCCACATTATATTCTCACCAACAATGCTCATTTTGATCATTCCAAAACTGCCAGCAGCTGTTTCTAGGAATACTATCTATCTTATTTTGGTAGTATAAAACACATGATAAAAAATTATAAAACGGTCATCAACAAATTAACCAAACTATTCCCTAAGTGAGCATATTTAAATACAATTTTTAAAAAATGTTAAGGAATGTACTTGACTTACTCAGTGATTCCTGACGTTATTTGAAGTAAAAATAGTAAATGAAATTTTGATCTTCGGCTACTTTTTTTGACATATTTTTTTTAAATTTTATTTTCTTCAAAACCCAACAAAAAAAATTCTTCCTCATGTCATCACTGATCACTCTGATGTTTTGAGTTTGTTTACAGACAAAACTATTTATTCATATTCATATTGCGTATGTGCGGGCACAAACAATTAATTAATCTAAATATTTTAAAGCATATCTTTTAAGCATTTTCCCTAAAATAATTATACTCGCGCCATCTATGAAAGAGAAGATTATGAATACTCTTAAGAAAAGTCCCTTTAAGAAATTCCCTTAGGAAAAAGAACAACTTAAGAATGAATCAGGTTGTCAGGAAACCTGCCTGTAGTGTATAGGAATATGTATGTAGTTTCAATATCTATCAACAGATATCATTAGCATAGAAAGTTATACATAGTTTTAAGGTGTATCAACAGATGTCAGTGAAGTTGTATTCTTGGGGCTCACTATCGCTCGTTCGTGTCTAATACCCAAACGGTTATGGAAATAGCCAATGTTATCCAAATGACAGCTCTGCTGGGTACCTTCAGTGCCCAGTTCCCTTGCATCGGAAGTGCACAGAGCATCTGTTAGAACTGACATTTAGTCCAGTTAAACAAAACCTGATGAACCGAGTATCGTTGAAACTCCCGATCATTTGAGAAGTATTGTGCATCAAAGAAAACCACAATACATCACACTACTCGGTAGTAACTTGACGAACTTAAATATCTCAAGCCGAGCTTAAAAACCAACCGAAATACCGATCTCTAGACTTTCCACCGAGTGATCTGTTGTATGTTCTCTTTATATTACATTCGCCATTTTTTGTGAAAAAAAAGAGAGAAGAGCTCTTAGTGGCAGGGCAATAGTAAAATACATGGTATGCATTACTGTGGAGTGTGAGGTAAGCGAGGGAGTGAAATACCTACTGTAAACGTGTACCTATTTATTTACATTGTGACGTTTCTTGAAAGCCTCTTCTAGAACCTGTGATGTCGCCCCTGAACGCCCGAAGTGATGTTTGGGTGTCTATTTTAAAAGATTCTAGTTGTTGTATTTTCTTCCAAAGTAAATTTTATTCAATATACCTAAGCAAATAAAATGTACCTTTCTTTATAAACCTCAAACTAAATGAATATTTCCATTCCAGGTCCACATCTCCCTGTTATCGGACGGCAATGGGGACTGGAGCCGTGCTCGGTACGTGAGGCTGCGACTCCTGGGTGCCCAGGGGGCGGGGCGGGCCGACCGGCGCTACTACACTGTGCGAGACATCACCATCGGGGGCCGATGCGCTTGCTCGGGGCACGCACACAGCTGCAGGCATAATGTGGCACACGGGGTAAGATTACCCCGTTATTTCAGCAACCCCATGAACACAACAAGGTTTCTTCTGATACAGCAATGTTATGCAATGTTGAATTCTAAAGTAGCTTTCTCCAGAGCCCATTATTGCATGAGATTTCTGTGTCAGATGGAACCAAAATAAAATAATACTATGTAGTACATTTGCACCTCGTTCCAGATCACCATTCAGAATCTAGCCATTGCTTGAAATTGCTTAAACCATGTTTAATCAGGAGATCCAAACAGCTAGATGCTTCCCAAACTCTTCTTACCGCATTTCTATTCCCTCCTCACGTCATCAAGCCTCACAACATACCTCAAATTGTAGTTATCATTGACTTACTAGCTCCAGACACTCTAGACAGTTGAAGCGGCCTACACACGACACTGCATGTAGTGACTGCGGCAGTGACTGCAGAGAGTTGGAGTTGAGCAAACTAGCGCTGTCTCGTTTGTTAAAGGGCCGCTAGAACGAGACAGCGCTAGTTCGCTCAAACCCACACTCTCTGCAGTGTCGTGAGGAGAGCGCTTAAGATTCTTGTTTGGAATTCACAATAAAAAAAAAATTGTAATAATCCTTGCCTATTCTGTTCACCCTTAGTGAATATTTTATGTTATTTTATTTGGGAATACATACAGTTTCGTACACATTATGACATATTGAATGTTTGTTTGATTGCATCAACTAGTGAAGTTTCCACTGATATTTTATTTGAGAAAAATATGGAAAATGTGAACAATAAAATGGTTACAACAATATTATACTGGGACGAGAGATCATACGTTGTATTATTTGTACGCATATTATACAAATATTATTAAAAATAGCATTTCATGTAACTTTCTTCATTGTTCTGAAAGTTTTGCAATTTCTGAAAGTTCTATTTAGGTTCAACTATATTTTTTAATTATTCCAGCATCCCGAGTGCGAGTGCATCCATCACACGTGTGGGCCAAACTGCGACCACTGCTGCCCGCTGTTCAACCAGCTGCCCTTCTTCCCGGGCACGAGCTCCGAGGCCAACGTGTGCCAGCCGTGTCAGTGCCACGGGCACGCCACGGAGTGTGTGTTCAACGCTGAAGTCAACAGCTTGGCCAAGAGCATTGACACTCATGGGCGATACAAAGGTGGCGGTGTGTGTGTCAACTGTCAGGTGAGAATTACAAGCAATATGATTTCTAATTTGGGTGGCGGTTATGGGCACCGCCGTCCTGGGAACCATTTATTGGATAACAGTTTATCTTTTAAATAAGTTTGGTGACTTAGCAGGGGTGCCCGGGTTCATGGGGTGAGGTTTGTCCGGGTCTTGGCGGCGGATGCGTCTGCCCACCAGCTTCGTGGCAGGCCGGATCAGGAGAGAATGGTTGAGGGAGTCCCTCTGAATTCTCCAGCCGTACTTTCATGGAACATCGCCTTGCACCGCAGTGGGAGGGATGGATGCATACGTCCGTCACTCCTGTACACACTGACCCCCCGATTCCTACCCACCCGTCATACCCTTTTCCTTCCCAGAACTTCCTCTCCTTCCTTTCCTAAAAAGACCCTCCACACATCATCGCATAAGATGACATAGTCTTGAGGGGAATTATTTTCCTCAGGGCCTCCTGTGTAATGAAAAAAATATTGGAGCTAATGTAAAAAATAAAGTAAAAAATATGATTATAATGTCATATGCGACATATGCGATACATTCAAATTCAAAAAACATTTTTTGCACAAATATACAGAATGTACAAAAGGTATAACTAGCACATCCTATTTTTTACATCTTTCTTTACATCCATCATTTATGAATAAATGCATGTTTGAAAATGGATGTTATTGGTCAGAAAAATTAAAAAATGATATAAATTTTACAATTAGTTTTATTATGCTTATTTGTAAATAAGTGATCTAAATTCTAATAAATGAATATTCAATTTTTGTATGAAAAACTCTCTTTTTATAACTTTTAAAGGTTATTCCCATCAATGTGATATATCATTGAAGAAGAAGATAATAATAAAAATCTAAACGAAGATATGAAAGAGAACAAGACACATAAAAACACAAAAAGATAACGGTCGCAACTCTTTCATATTTTCGTTTAGATTATTATTAATATCTTCTTTCTTCAATGATCTAATAAATGAGTTTGCTCTGGTACTATTCTTCAACGTGTAATTACACTGATTCACTAAAACTCCTTTTTTTTTTTTTTTTTCGACTCATTATCCCCTCTTGCATTACTTAGCATCTTGTTAAAACGATTCATGATTCATGCTTTCGCGTATTACATAAATTTATTCAATTTGTGTACAAATTCAGGCATTTTATTTATCATATTCATTAAAATATTACGCAATTAGGTGAATATAATATGTAGTGATGGCTACAAAGATAAATTTTTCTTATATCGACTACATACTTACTAAGGCAAACATTTCGTCATATGAATCATAAATGTAGTTTGCTTTAGGTCATGTCAACAGTCAAATCGACGAAGGAAAGGATAAATGGCCAAAATGCCGTACTGCTAAATGGCGTTTTAACTATTTATCCTTTCCAGCGCCAATATTATTAGATGAATACAACCTATGTATTGTTGTGGAGGAAGAGAAGAGTGCTTTCCAGAATGTAGAATTGTTATATACATTTTTTTTAAATCAGAGAAAAAAATTGATGCTTACAGAGTTGTTTATTAAATAATATTCTTATTTTTTATTAATTTCTCTTTGTAGAAACACACAACCGGAATAAATTGCGAACAATGTAATTTCGGATATTATCGACCATTTGGAATCTTGCCGGATGATGAAAAACCGTGCCATAAATGTGAATGTGATTTCTATGGATCAACAGGTAAATAATTTTGCTGATTATTTTTTTTTTTTTACATGAATACCGCACAAGAGTCCCAACTGCTTCCGTCTGGAGCCAGTTGGACTATGGCATCCCCAATTGGGGTATGTTGTGAGGCTGATGGTAGTGAGGAGGGGGAGGAGATAGGGAAGAGGAAGGTGAGGAAGTACCTGGCTATTCAGATCTGGTCACCAAACACGGCTAAAGCCATTTCAAGCAACGTTTCAATTCTGAATGGTGGTCTCACACCAGGGCGATACTGAGAGTATCTTCCACTCTGGAACGTGCAGCAAATATACTATATTATTTTTTAAATGAATAATTGTGAAATAACACAAATTAATCAAATAAAATTTATTTGCCATGCTGGGATTCGATCCCGCGACCTTCGGAGTGTCAGTCAAGAACCTTACCACTGGACTACGCCGGCCGTCAAATATAAGTTTATTAGATGTTTATAAGATTTACAGTATTTATACCATTACAAAAAATAACCAAAACATTATCTTCTTTCAGGAAATTGCAAGTACGACGATTTGGACGTGGGTCTTGAATGTGAATGCAAGGAGGGTTACTCGGGGTACAAATGTGACCAGTGCTCTGCGGGGTATAAAGGTTACCCCGAGTGCCAACTGTGCCCCTGTAACCGGGCGGGAACTGTATCTATGACTGATTGTTCTGGAGTCTGCCACTGCAAAGTAAGTCGCATAAAAATACTATCTTTTCCAAGTTTGTCATTATCACACAGAGCGATTTCAACACTGCTATTTAAATAGAAGCATTGAAATCGCTTTGTGTGACAAAGTATTCGGTGGATGTTACTAAATTATCAGCTTTTACACATTCTCATGATTCAATTAGAAAATGTTCAATTCTGATTGCGCAATTTTGCTAAACTTGTCATTTTGGCGGTCATGTTCTAGTTGCCAGTCTTCATCACTTCTAAGTGCTGTTGTCGCTTCGTCTCATGTTCAGTGTTGAATGCTTTTTAAGTGTATTTTTTGGCACGTAGGACATTCACTTGCTGTAACCTTCGCAGTTTTAGTAGCTAGATATAACAAGTGGCAGATCCATGGCAAACTTAGCAGCGTAGAAATCGTTCGGTGTGACTAAAGTTTTTTTTGCATTGTTTTTTTTTTTATTTATTTATTTTATTTTAAATACACTTCTACAGTTATACATAACCAAAAATAAACATATATTTTATTTTATTAAGTAATAATAGCATTTTTGAATATTTATTTGAAAAATATCTATATTCGGGGATAGGTAATGTATTAATTAACAGAATCGTTTTTCCGAGCGGCATTACTAATGGTAAGTTAGTTCTGCATATCAGAACAACAAAAGTTCTGTGTTTGCGCGCTCTTGTGAAGTTTTCGGGGACATAAAACTCAAATGTTTGTATTATATCGGGAATACAGATGTTACCGTATATATCAAGGACCTTGGGGTTACTCTAGACTGCAAACTTTCTTTCCGTGATCACATTAATAATATCGTAAATAAATCACTTAAACTACTCGGCTTCATTCATAGAATTACCTCTGACTTCAAACATATAAGTACACTTAAAACTCTTTACTATTCGCTGGTTCGCCCTCACCTTGAATATGCTAGTGTCATTTGGTCTCCTTTCTACCGTTTCCTAAGAGGAATTGCTTTGGAGGTTGGGTCTTCAAAGAGGCAAGTACTCATATGATGAAATTAAACACATTTTAAACATGTCTTCTTTATAAAAACGTAGAAAGGACTCTGATCAAATTTGCATATTTAAAATTATCAACAGTATTACTGATACACCTGCTTTGTTACAACTCATCCAGTTTAACATCCCTTCCCGTAGGCTTCGAAATAATGAATTTCTGTTCCTCAATCAACATTCTACTAATTACGGATACCATTCTCCCTTATCCAGAATGTTTAGACTACTAACTTGTCAACGCAAGTCAAAGCATTGATTTTTTTGGTGTAAAACTAAATGACTTTCGGCAGTCGATTTGCAATATTTAAATGCTTCTTCATGCTTTGACTTGTAGTGTCTCTATGTGTACTTTTTATATTTTATATTGTCATTGCTATTAATTTTTATGTGCTCTCCCTTCACTGTCATCTCTGTTTTTTTTATTCGTGTTATTACTATGTTTTTAATGGACTGTTGTCCGTAAATTAACAAATAAACAAATGGTAACCGGGTTTACAAATAATTTAATCCGCAAATCTGAAGAAATGCGTAACAATATGTACATCCCTTCTGACCCGTAAATGGTGCATTCCGAGAACACCCAAATTTGTATGCTGTTGTCAGCTAAGTATTTTTCCTTCTATCAGCAAGGCTATTAATACCAAGCATGCCGGATAAAAAGACTGATGGATATAACCAGGGATAATATCCGAAGTCTCTAAGATATAAATATCTCAGAAACTTCTTTTGTACTTTCTCTATCATGTGAGAGTAAATTAAATCTACAGTGAAATTACTTATCATATCATCTAAAGAGTCGGAAAGGGTAATAATATATATGTAAATATGACATAAACTTTAAGACCCTGAAGTTCTATAATGGCTGTGCAGCAAACCGTAGGAAACCTTGCTGTTCTGCGAAAGTTGTTACAGCACTTGGTTTATCTCGATTGCTTACTGGACCATGGACAGCGGACTCAATAAATACAAAATATATTCACACTTACTTTTAATGTCAAAGCCCTTTGAGCATATACAGAAATGGATTTATTTATAAGCTGTATAAGCTAAGCTTGTAGACCCCGGTTTAAAATAGAGTCCATCTTACAGAAACCTAACTTACTACAGGCAGCCTGGGAATGGATCCATAGACCCAGGTGTAATTAGTAGGTCGAAGCTAAAATGAATCTTATTCAAAATGTGTTTCATTGTTAAATATAATTGTTGTCACATTATCCTGTGTTTTATTTTTCAGTTGAATGTCGAAGGCCAGTTTTGTGACACTTGCAGAGACGGGTACTTTTCTTTAGACTCAAATAATCCAGATGGCTGCATTCCTTGCTATTGTTCTGGAGTCAGTGAAGCTTGTCAAATTACATACATCGAAAACCATGTCGTGAGTACTAACACCTTCATAATATTCAGCTCTTTATTGCCTGACCGATTCTGTTCCTATTTTACTGATCATATGTAACATTTATTTCAGTTTCAAACATTAGCAGAATGGACGGTAACGGATATGAGTGTATCAAACTCAGTCATCCCTACTCTCGATACCGATACTGGCTGGCTCACTGTCGGAAATTACGAACTTCCTGGAATAGAATCTTATTACTGGAATGCTCCAGATTTATACTTGGGAAACAAACTTAAAGCTTACGGTTCTAGGCTCATTTTCCGAGTAGGTTGGGTCGTGATGAGAGGAGATACAAGTGGAAAACCAACAACTGGTCCTAATGTTATCATAATTGGACACAATGGAATGAAGATAGCATTTGACGACATAGCGTTCCCCCAAATAGGCGACGAATTAGAAATCATGGTACCACTGCGAGAGAACTTTTGGTATCACATCCCGCCTACGGTCAAAGACATCGTAACAAGACTGCGAAGAACAGAATACAAAGGAGAGCTGGTTACAAGATCACAGTTCATGAGTGTAATGTCAAATATAAAACACATTCTGTTACGGGCAAAGTTTCACACTGACCAAGTAGAAGGAAGTCTTGAAGAGGTTTTGATATTAATAGGAGACGGGAAATCGGAAATGACTGTCTCTTATGTGGAGAAATGTTCCTGTGCTCCGGGTTACACAGGTTTATCTTGCGAACTCTGCGCTTTTGGTTATGTGCGAGTTTTCACAAACACCAGCACACACATCGAGCAGTTTGAATGCCTGAAGTGTGATTGTAATGGACATGCTGAGACCTGCGATCTCGGTATGGGTAAATGTTCATCCTGTGAACACAACACAATGGGAGTGAAGTGTGAGAGGTGTGTCAGCGGTTACTATGGGAACCCACTGCTGGGCAATGTGAACGACTGCAAAAAATGTGCCTGCCCTCTGTTGGAAGATGGCAATAACTTCAGCCCGAGCTGTGCTTTAGATGGAACCCACGGGGATAAGTATTTCTGTACTCAATGTCCCGAGGGTTACACAGGGGATCACTGTGAAATGTAAGTAAAACTTATCTTTATAATAGTTTATTTTCTATATTTGTTTCAATAACCCATCCACTAACCTCATGATTATGAGCTAATAGAGTATCTCTTCAACGATATGTGCATAATAAATTTCATATAACATTATCTGTAAATGTTTGGCTGACAAAAATCGGGGGCATTCTCCCTTATATATTATTTATCATTTCATTTTAATGCGTATAAACTAGGCTTTTGTTAATTTATTTATTACATTAATTAAATATTTATTTAGGTACCTATGTCACCGGCCTCTTTAGATAATGTCTATTCTAAGATAGGTATTTGGAAACTACGCATATGCACCAAAAATATACGAAAAATAAGGGAAAAGCATACAAAACATTGAATAATTACCAAACTCCATGCAACGATGAGTAGCCATACTTACATTACCTACTCCCTTGTTTGCTAAAATTTACATTTTAATAAAAAATTAAGGATAAATTTATTTTAAAATATTGTTGTTCTCTCTGTGTTTTATATTTTATAACAAACAACTCCAAACTCGAACAATCGATACGCAGGTACCTAGGTTCTCTAGGCTCATCATCTTATGGATCAGTATGGATAAGGAATCGTCAAAAACTACAAGACCCTGCGCAGAAAAGTTATTTAGATTTGTGTCTGTCAGTATGCTTTTCATTTTTCGACATTATAAAATGACCGCAGAAGGGTGCATCGAAATGAAAGTGCTACATAAACCTAACGTGATTAATGTTTCTTTCAGTTGTGACTATGGATTCTTTGGAGAACCATCGAGACCTGGATCTAGATGTGAAGAATGTTCTTGCAATGGCGCTCCTTGTGATAATATAACCGGACAATGTCTTTCCTGCCCTGGAAACACTCAAGGTTTCAAATGTGACAGGTACAAAAATATCACAATCTGAAATATTATCCGTATTTTTTAAATATTATTACAATCTTACTAAAAGAAAAATCTACAGAATTTTCGTTTTAATGCCATCTATTGTGAAAAGTCAACACTCGAATTTAATGTTGCTTCGTTTTTTCACCGATAGATGTCTCTAGTCGGCATATTTTAATGTTTTTCTTTCTAAACAATTTGTTTTATTGTATGTAGATTTTACTCAAATAATGTTATATTTACTTATATTTAATGAAATATGCATTTTCATAATTTTAGTTGCAAAGAAGACCACTATGGAATAGCTTCGGAAAAGGACTGCAAGCCCTGCGACTGTGATAAAATTGGATCTGAAAGTTCTTACTGTGATCCTAACAATGGACATTGCATTTGCAAGAAACGTTATACAGGACGATCATGTAATGCATGCAAGGTAATATTAACATAAAATACAAGATAAATGGTGCACATTTATATTAACAAGTTTATTTATGCAGACCGCTAAAGGAGGAACCAGCAAAGTATGAAAACTAATTCTTCAACCACTTCCACAATATCCACAGTAGTCATGCCACCTTCTGCAGATCTTAGCTGGTATATTTAAAAATATATTATGTGCTATAGTACAATTCTAATTTTTTAATTTTTAATAGGTAAATCTTCGAGTTAAGAAGTTTGATTTAACGCAACGCAACAAAATAATATGTGGGCATTATAACTATTGTGCACACAATCATATACTTCGCCGGTCTGTGTATTGTAATATCTTACTAAATCCTACTAATATTATAAAGGCCAAAGTTTGTATGGATATACGTACGTTTGTTACTATTTCATGCAAAAACTACTGAATGGATTTTAATGAAACTTTACAATAATATAACTCATACATCAGAATAACATGTAAGCTATAATTTTTAAAGCTAGCTAGGAAGGGAAGGCGAACGGGGACGCATGGGATAGGTGATTCAGGGAGAAACAATGTATTTCTTTGAATATGGCATTGCAACGCATGCCGGGAACCAGCTAGTCATTTATATTAATCTCATCCGGATTAAAAAAATGATTAGCTGTTTTTCTGACAGGTAAATAATGTTAAAAACATGCAAATTATTTGAATGGTGAAAAAAGTACAGAGGGAAAATGAAGAGTTTTTCCAAATGATTTTTTGGTTCTGTTCCACAGGAGGGTTTCGGCAATGTGACGGCAGGTTGCCTCCCTTGTTCTTGCAGCAAGGGAGCCTCCTCCGGGGTGTGTGACCCCATTAGCGGCCACTGTGACTGCCTGCCTGGAGTGGAGGGCTTCCACTGCGAGGACTGCCAGTACCTGCACTACGGGTTCTCCTCCAAAGGCTGCATGGGTAAGTGCTTTCACTCTAAACTAATATGATATTATCGATGTTTAAACAGATGTAAGTACACACTTATTAGATTTTATGCGCCGGTTCAGCATTGATATAGCTAGGCAGGCCGTAAGCCTTGTTTAAGGCTGTTTTATCCTAGGCTGTGGTAATCAGTCATGTTTTTAGCTATTGCGACCCTATGCGCCGGCAATATTTACATCGTGATTATAAGAGTAGGGGATTAAGTCCGCGTTTGAGTGCAACGTCTATCTGACCATTATCTTGTTATGATCTCTATTTTCTTCATCTTCGTTTAGTGGAGGTTAAAGTGAGATGTTGAGATTAATCAGCCAGTCTACGGCATCGGGAGTCACTTGGTTCCACACACTCGGAAACTTGTGGAGGGAACTTTCTTCTACAGTTTGTCCACATCATACTTTTATGTAATTGTGACCATTGTTATAAAAGGCTCCGTGTGATAACCAGGCCACATGTGTCCATCTTCTGATTGAAATGTGTTTGGTTGTTGATATGGCTGCAGTGTGGGATTTGGCACTTGCACATTACACTTTGTGTCACACTTAGCTATAAAAGATCATTTGGCTTGGCCTATTTCAGCACATCGCTCACCATATATTGCCGAAATACGCCGAGCCAAATGATCTTTTATCTTTACGTGTGATGACCCCATTAGAAAGCGCTTATTTGTGATAATTGAACAACAAATATCTAACTAACTTTGTGTCATTATCTTTATCATCAGAGTTTATAGCTGCTTACCGTATGCCTAACCAGTGGCGACTCGAGCACTCTTTTGGTGGTGGGGATCAACATTTTTTACGTACTGTACCGTAATCTCAGCACCCGTAGAATATTATATAAAATTTTCCAAAAATGTGGTGGCGCAGGGAGTAAGCGAGGCGCGGGGCGGCGAGATATTATTGCGTAGGTTTTGTAAACTGCGCGTCATTCTAACTGGACGAATTATCATTAAGGTCGCTTTAAGCGGTTGGTCGCTTAAAACGGAGTCGTACTAAATGAATACGTTTTCGTACTAAAAGCTATGAAACCTAATTTGAGTTTACATTGTCGTTGCTAAAAATGGTAGGCCGTTATATGCGAAGTCGTTATATCTGAATTCTACTGTATTTGTACTAGACGTTTGTACATAAACTAAATATAATAGGGAGCTGGCCACAATGACACGCCAATGGAGTTTGGTACGCCAGTGGATTTTGGAATGCCACTGGTCTTTTAAATGAATTTACTACTTTGACAAAAAATGCTTCTAGGTATAATGGCAAAACTGATTTGAGTACTGGATTAAAATAAATATTTTTCACTTTGGAGACTGTGGGAGACTGGGGTTTTTAGGATTTTAGGTTACTGGGATACTGGGAGAGGTAAACTGAATCTAAGACTGATTAAAACACTTGAAAAGAGGTTTGAACTTGGAGACTGTTGGTATCTTGAGTAGGTATTGTTTCTTCTTGGCTGATAGTTTTGAACTGACTTCCTACCGGTTTGACTTCTATTTTTATAGGGCAAACTCAGGTCGGATGTTTGGGGGACAGAACCTCCTTAATTTTTCTAAGGTACTTGTTTTAGGTAATTTCCCTGGTCGCTACGATTGGAAGTCAGCTGTGTTAAAATTATGTGTGATAGTTTTTGCCAAGATTTTACCAACTCAGGATCCCAAAGCTTCACATCATTTTTATTGTGTTTACAAGAAAAGGTACAAGTATACATATGTGATATAAGGTACAATTTTAAACAGTAAATATTTTTCTTAAAGTGCAACAATCACTGATAGACGTCAGTTTTTGGGTTGTTTTTGTAGTACATACTCATTTTTAGGTGATGATGTTTATTTCTTGATCCAAATTATTCCCAATTTCTCGAAATTGAGCTCCAAATTTTTCGGAAGATGAATTCGCTGTCGTAAATATTTACGATTCCGATTTTTCCTTTGTTCAGAATTGACCAATAGTGGCTCGGCTGGTCGCATGGTGGGGGTGACGTAAATAGTCAGCCATTTCCTTGGCGTTGATCATTGCTGTCTGGAGTCCCTTGTGGAAGCATTAGGTGGTTATTCAGATGTGTTTTCCAGTCCAATGAGGCTGCTGCATGTATTCATTATCAATTTCATTTATGTTTTCAATTGATTAGTTAGTTAAAGGACATAATAGCGTTGTAGACAAGTCATTTGGAAGGGGAACCACATGCACATAATTCCGCTAGCCAATAGCAGCTCTCAGATTGTCGTGCTGGCGGCATGGTACTCTGTGGGAGCGTAAATTCCATTCTTGAATTTCCATGGTTGTCAAAAGCTTTCGCGCACTCGTTAGATGCACACGGATTCCTACGACACGTTCCATACACTCCCCTCAGTGCAGTCTCGACTGTGCTCAGCTACTTCGTGGGGCGTGTCCTTTTCCGATGTCTGAGTTTTGAGTCGGGTGTCTTCGCAGAGTGTACAGTTTCATCAGTTGCTGGCGTGGCAGGCAGAATGACGGCGATTTTGACTGCCGGCCTTACGTATATCCCAGTGCTGGTTTGGATCCGGGCAGTTCTGACTTGTCCATCAGCTGCAGGTATTGCTTCGATGATACGGCCACGTGGCCAACTGTTTCGAGGCAGTGCTGGGTCCATGATGATCACTAGGTCATCCTTCTTAATTGGTGTAGTTGGATGGTGCCATTTTTGCCGGACAGCCATGGTAGGTAGGTATTCCCGCAGCCATCGCCTCCAGAAGGTGTCTGCAAGTTGTTGTCCGATGCGCCACTGGCGGCGTAGGCATGTTTCCTCTTCTTTTTTGTCGTAGAAGGATAATTGAGGGCGCTTCCCGGCTGACCCTAGCAAAAAGTGGTTGGGTGTTAGAGGTTCTTCATCACGTGGGTCAACTGAAATGTGGGTGAGTGGACGATTATTTACCACAAACTCAGCTTCTGCAAGTGCGGTGCGTAGCGTTTCTTCTTTTGGTGCTCTTTCCTTTAGTGTAGCGCTTAGGGCTTTCTTTACTGATCGTACTAATCTTTCCCAAGCTCCCCCCATGTGCGGACTTAGTGGTGGTATGAAGTGCCACTCGATGCCCTGGGTAGCTATTGCGTCAATCATTCTGGCGTCTTGACTTATTGACAGCAGGGCGTCCCTCATCTCGGTGTCAGCTCCGTGAAAGTTTGTCCCGTTGTCCGAGTACATGGCTGCTGGTTGTCCTCTGCGGGCGGTCATTCTTTGTAGGGCCATGATGGCCGAGTCAGCAGTTAGTGAAGCGGCTAGTTCTAGGTGAATGGCGCGTGTCGAGAGGCAGGTGAAGATGGCTCCATATCGTTTTTCTCGATGCCTACCGACCGTGATAGCCATAGGGCCGAAATAGTCAAGCCCACAGTGTGTGAATGGGCGGACGTGATGCATCAGGCGGGGTGGTGGTAATGCGCCCATCAGAGGTGGAGTCGGTTTGCTGCGTCGTATGAAGCAAGTGGGGCAGGCGTGCGTTATCTTCCTGCTTGTTGTGCGTAGTCGTATTATGAAGAAATGATTGCGTATTTCTGCTACTGTTTTCTCAGTACTAGGATGATCCGCCTTTTTGTGGTAGTGACTGATAAGAAGTCGAGTGTAGGGTTCGTCGCCGTCCAGTATTATGGGAGTTCGGGCCACACTCTTTGTTCTTTCCAAGGCTTGTAGTCGGGTCCCCATTCGTAGTAGGTCATCTGGTCCAAAGAATGGGTTCAGGGAGTTGAGGCGGCTGCCAGCAGGCAGTTTTTGACCTTGTCGGATGATGTGTAGATCAGTTGTGAAAGCGTCTTCCTGGGACCTTTTGATCCATCTGTGTTCTGCTGCTTTTATCTCATCGGCTAGTAGTGGGCCTTCTACTGGTTTATTGGGCCCCATCTTGCATCGTCTGATAAATCGGAGGATCCAAGCTGTGGAGCGAATCAGCCGGTGCCATGAGGAGAACCGCTCTACTGATGGGAGTGCTTCGCCCCTGGTGGACACAAGGCCAACGTAGTGAGGTTTGACTTCTAGTGTCAGGTCGTCAGGCCTGTGGGCGGGTGCCCGTTCTTTTGGCCACGCACCCTCCGGGGAAGTGAGAAAGGCTGGGCCAGTAAACCATCTTCCTTCTGGTGTTAAGTCTGGTACCTCTAAGTCTCGTGTTCCTATGTCAGCGGGATTGAGTTTTGTGGGTACCCATTTCCAGTCGGGTATGTTGGTTAGTTCGTCTATTTCCCCCAATCGGTTTGCCACAAAGGTTGAGTAGGCGCGTGGGTCGGTGCGTAACCAGCATAGTACAGTTGTGGAGTCTGTCCAGAAGCAGGTGCGGGATATCAGGGCTTTGCTTTCTTTTTGGATCGTCTGGGCTAGTCTCGCTGCTATGAGGGCGGCTTGAAGCTCGAGGCGTGGAATGGAGAGAGGCTTCAGTGGCGCTACCTTGCATTTACTTGCAAGGAATGTTACTCGTAAGGATCCATCTACTTTTTCGGTGAAGTAGGCCACGGCACAGCAAGCTTGCTCCGATGCATCGCAGAAAAGGTGTAGTGTTACGTTGTTTAGTTTGTTGTAGAGGCAACGTCTCGGGATTGAGATGCTGTTCGTGTGCAACAGATTTAGCCAGTCTGTCCATCTCTGGGCGTGTTCAGGGGCAATGGGTTCATCCCAGCCGACGCTTGAGCGCCACACTGCTTGCAGTAGCATCTTAGATCTGATGGTAAGGCAGGCAACGAAGCCGACTGGGTCGAAGATCTTCATTACTATAGATAATAGTTGCCGCTTGGTAGGTTGTGTGGCCATGTCGTGGGAGATTGCCTCACGAAATGAGTACAGGAAGCGGTCTGTGGTGGGGTCCCAGATTAAACCAAGCACTCGCTCTGTTTCCGGACCTCCGCTGCTGATTTGTATCGTGGAGCTGGCACGGTCTTCTATAGGTACGCTAGCTAGGGCCGCCGGGCTGTTGGACGCCCAATTTGTCAAGTGGAACCCTCCTTTCGCGAGCAGGGCACTTACACTTTGGGCGAGTGCAGCAGCTTCATTGGGTGTGTCTGCTGCATCTAGGTAATCGTCCATGTAGAACTTGGTGCGTACGGCTTTTGCGGCGGCCGGGTACTCGTGCTCGTATGTTTCAGCCACTTTATTTCGGACGAATTGGGCACTGCTTGGGGAACAGGTGGCTCCGAACATCATCGATGACATTTGATAGGTGTCTGGTTCGTGATGGGGTGATGTCCTCCACAGGAATAGCTGGGACGACTGATCTTCTCGCCTTATTTTTATTTGCAGGAACATTTCTTTGATGTCTGCAGCAATAGCGATGTTTCCTTCCCGGAAGCGTATTATATTCCCCAGGAGGGAGGACAGCAGGTCAGGACCAGTAAGCAGCTGGTCGTTGAGGGAGGTTCCTCGGCATCGGCTTGCGGCATCGAACACCACTCTGATTTTTCCTGGCTTATTTGGGTTGATTACTGCAAAGTGGGGCAGGTACCATTTGCGAGGTGTGGTGGTGGAAGCTTCATGGCTTGATAACTTCTTGGCATAGCCTTTGTTGATAAGTTGATTTATTTTGTCGTTGTAGGCCACTGCTAGATTTTTGTCTTTTTCGAGCTTTTTCTCCAGGGACAGAAGTCGTTTCAGCGCACACTGCCGATTGTCAGGTAACGTGGCTTCTGGTTTGCGCCATAGTAGACCGGTTTCCCACCTTCCTACAGGAAGAGGACGGGTAGTTGCATTCATAAGTGCAATTGCCTGTTGTTCGCTTGCATTGACTCTGGTGGCTGATGTTACTCCGAGGGAGTCGATGGCGAAGTTGGTTTTTACTAGCTCCCTCAACTGTATGTCTGCGGCCGTTTCTGGTTGTAGTGCCAAAGTGGTGGTCGTGTTATTATCTTTGGGGTTGACTCCCCCATGAGCGATCCATCCTAGTGCGGTGCGTGATGCTATTCGCGTAGTATCATTGCATTCACGAACTTCCCTTGACACGATCAGGTGAGCGTTATCTTGGCCTATTAGCAGCTTCGGGACGACCGACCTTCCTTGGGTCTGTTGCTCCGGCAGGTTGAGGTTGCTTATTGTGCTGGCAGATATGTGGAATGTATTACTGTTGCCTGCACCTCGTATTCTTAGTCTCACTCGTTGGGAGAGATTGTCGGAGGTGCACATTCCTTTCGCGCCGTGGATTCGCAGTCCGTGAACTGGGCCGTTTGCTCCGACTTGTATTGCGGTGTCAGCGTCGACAAGTGTTACTGTGGATCCTTCATCCAGGAGAGCGAACACTGACACTTCTTCTTTGTTTGGAGCGCTTAATATGACTGGCGCAATTTTTAATAGTACTCTCTGTCCGGAGTCCTGGCGTCACAAATTGACATTTTCCACGGCGCTTTTTCGTACGAACTCGGGATTATGTAGCAGGGGGTGGTGTGGGGATCTGCAATCTCCTACTTTGCACCATTGGTTTATTTTGCAGCTTCGTGAGTGGTGTTTTTCTAAGCACTTGCGGCATAATCTTCCCGTGCGTACAGTTTCCCATCGGAGTTCAACATCTTTGGCTGCGAATTCTTTGCATTCGCGGGTTTTATGATCGCCGCCACATTGGGCGCAGCTTTCATCAGCAGTTTTTCTTTTTCGGCTTGGTCCAGGGTAAGTATGTTCCTCGTTTACTTTGCGTTTTATGGGGGCAATCTTTTCTTTTGGGCCATCCCTGACTTCTTCTTGATGTCCGGCATGTATTTGCTCATGGCTCGGTAGAAGTCGCATGCGATCACTCTCTTCTTCCTCCTGGTACCCGGCATGTATTTGTTCACGGCGTGGTCGAGATCGTATGTGGTCCACCATCCCACTGTTTGGAATTGCGTTTGACACCTCTTTCAGAAAGGCAGCGAGCTGGGTTATGGTGGCCGGAGCGTGTTGTTTGCGGATCTCGATTAGCCATGCCAGACGCAGGGAACTTGGCATTTTGTCAGTGACGTCATTCATTAATGCAGGATTGGTGAGATAACCTTCGGTTTTCAGGATCCGGAGAGATGCCACCAGGTTTTGTACCGTTCCGGAGAAATCTGCCAGGTCCTCGAGTGATACCTCGGTCGTGAGGTAAGGTAGTTTTTTAACCTTGTCTAGCATAAATTTTGCTATGGAGTTAGCGCTGCCGTATCGCTGCTCGAGGACGCTGATGATCTCTGGGACTTGCGCAGGATCCATTAGTAGGGGACCCACGGTATCTCGTGCCTTGCCTTTGAGGGCGCGCTGCAGCCGAATGAGATTTTCGCTCGGAGTCATTTGGCAGGTGGCGGTGGATTGAGCGTACTGTGCCTTCCAGGTGGGCCACTCAAGGGGGTCTCCGGAGAAGGTAGGCAAATCTTTTGCTGTGGATTGCCTGGCAATGAGGGCAGCCATTCTTGAATCATCTTCTAATGTGCGGGGGCTATCTTGCGTTCTGGAAGAGCGAAGGGCCTCTGCCATCACAGAGGCGATCTGGGCCAGTGGGTCGTTGCCATGCTGCAACCATTCTCGGGTGTGCCGTGCTGTCTGATTGGCTGTGTGCGGTGGTGTAAATAATGGGGAATCCTGGCCGGAGGAGGCTGGCTGATGCTGGTACCCTGCTGTGTTGTAAAGTGGGCGCTCGGGTCCGATATGGCTGTATTCGGCCGTAGGGATGTTCTTCGCAGGGCCCGTCAGTAGTGTGTACTCTTGGGTGGCGGCGGCGGCGTATCCGGTTGGATCGGTTAAAGCAAATTCATTGGTAGGCTGACCGGCTGGTGTGTCCATTTGAGTAGTTGCATATCTCGTTGCAAACTCTTCGGCCGGCTTGTGAACTTGAGTGGCATATCTCGTTGCAAACTCATTAGTAGAAGGGCCGGTTGGTGCATGCACTTGAGTAGTTGCATATCTCGTTGCAAACTCTTCGGCTGGCTTGTGTACTTGAGTGGCATATCTCGTTGCGAACTCATTAGTAGAAGAGCCGGTTGGTGCGTGCACTTGAGTTGTTGCATATCTCGTTGCAAACTCTCCGGTAGACGGGCCGTCTGACGTGTGTACTCGAGTGGCATATCTCGTTGCGAACTCGTTCGTAGACGGGCCGGTTGGTGCCTGGGTTTGAATTACTGCCTGACCGAGGTTGGCTCGCAGGGTCGGGCTGGTTGGTGCGGGCTCCTGGGTAGGTTGGCTGACTGCTTGGCGTGTTGCAGCGTTCAGGGCTGCGAGCAGATTGGCTGTCTGCTTGGCGTGACGTCTGTCCCGGATGCGCATCTCTCGGCGCAGCAATCGCAGGGAGTCTTCAGTTGATTCAGAAGTTGTTTCACTGCTTTTACTGTTGGATCCGTGGAGGCTCTTGGCGACACATTCTGGAGCAGGTTGGTCAAGAGTGATGAGGTCAGGGTTCCTGGCAGGGTTCGCACCAGATAGATCGTGGCGGGTTCCGCTGGATGGCGTCTCATCGATGTCTACGGTGCGTGGGCCCGGGGTCCGACGGGGTGCCACTGGCATGTTTCGGCTTGTTCCCGGGGCGTTAGGTTTAGACAGCGATGTTTCGGAAGATGTCGGGGTCTTACGGCCACTGCGAAGAGACGGCATTTCCACTGGGTAAGACTGAAGGCGTGTTATGTGTAGATCCGGCTCGAAGGACCAAATGTACTAGACGTTTGTACATAAACTAAATATAATAGGGAGCTGGCCACAATGACACGCCAATGGAGTTTGGTACGCCAGTGGATTTTGGAATGCCACTGGTTTTTTAAATGAATTTACTACTTTGACAAAAAATGCTTCTAGGTATAATGGCAAAACTGATTTGAGTACTGGATTAAAATAAATATTTTTCACTTTGGAGACTGTGGGAGACTGGGGTTTTTAGGATTTTAGGTTACTGGGATACTGGGAGAGGTAAACTGAATCTAAGACTGATTAAAACACTTGAAAAGAGGTTTGAACTTGGAGACTGTTGGTATCTTGAGTAGGTATTGTTTCTTCTTGGCTGATAGTTTTGAACTGACTTCCTACCGGTTTGACTTCTATTTTTATAGGGCAAACTCAGGTCGGATGTTTGGGGGACAGAACCTCCTTAATTTTTCTAAGGTACTTGTTTTAGGTAATTTCCCTGGTCGCTACGATTGGAAGTCAGCTGTGTTAAAATTATGTGTGATAGTTTTTGCCAAGATTTTACCAACTCAGGATCCCAAAGCTTCACATCATTTTTATTGTGTTTACAAGAAAAGGTACAAGTATACATATGTGATATAAGGTACAATTTTAAACAGTAAATATTTTTCTTAAAGTGCAACAATCACTGATAGACGTCAGTTTTTGGGTTGTTTTTGTAGTACATACTCATTTTTAGGTGATGATGTTTATTTCTTGATCCAAATTATTCCCAATTTCTCGAAATTGAGCTCCAAATTTTTCGGAAGATGAATTCGCTGTCGTAAATATTTACGATTCCGATTTTTCCTTTGTTCAGAATTGACCAATAGTGGCTCGGCTGGTCGCATGGTGGGGGTGACGTAAATAGTCAGCCATTTCCTTGGCGTTGATCATTGCTGTCTGGAGTCCCTTGTGGAAGCATTAGGTGGTTATTCAGATGTGTTTTCCAGTCCAATGAGGCTGCTGCATGTATTCATTATCAATTTCATTTATGTTTTCAATTGATTAGTTAGTTAAAGGACATAATAGCGTTGTAGACAAGTCATTTGGAAGGGGAACCACATGCACATAATTCCGCTAGCCAATAGCAGCTCTCAGATTGTCGTGCTGGCGGCATGGTACTCTGTGGGAGCGTAAATTCCATTCTTGAATTTCCATGGTTGTCAAAAGCTTTCGCGCACTCGTTAGATGCACACGGATTCCTACGACACGTTCCATACAGTATTATTTGCTGAAATATTTTTTTATAAATTATTTTATGTATGTAATATGAACAACAATAGTCCAGACCTAGGTTTTAATATCAATTTTTTTACTGTTTGCCAAAAGTCACAAACATGCAATATTATTGAAATGAGCATTTTATCATGTTGTATTTAACAATATATGTACATATACAGAGGCGGCTCTAGGGGTCCAGAAGTGGAAGTTCATTTAAAAAAAATAATATTATGATACAATATCAAATCAAATATGATAATATTCATTTTTAGGTACCTCATGAGTTTGAGAGTCAAATTACATTTAATATAGTAAATTTTTCATGCGACAAGCGAACAATTTGCAAAATCAACTTACGTTTATCAAAACATTGTAGCGAGGCAGCGAATAGCCATAAAATATCATTTTTGTTAGATTTTGCACTGTGGTATCACCGGTCACCACTCGCCAGCTAGGTATGTGACAACGCATTTTGTTTCGCAAAACCATTCCGGTTCTAGTGTTCGCCCTCTCTACCTGCTTTACCTCAAAGCAAGAATAATATTAAACTTGTACAAATTATTGTAACATAAAGTTTCTGTTGTAAATACGTTGTGACTCGCGTTAATATCAAGAGTTATTATTTAAATATGCGTGTTTAAATATGTGCGGTAAACACGGGAAGGTCTGTAAGCTGATCTGGATAAAACATATAAACAATATTCACCAAACTGGTGACACGACAGCCCATACCATCTATTTCATAAGCATAATATTCATTATGCTTTCTCCCTCACTCAATAACCCAAACTGTCTTCAGATTTTCAGAATCCGAATTTTTTTTACTAGGCGACATAGTGCCATCTTGTTTATTTTATTGTGCGAAAAGAGACAGAAGACGTGATATCGGGACATTTGATAAATTGACCCAGCCAATCAAAGTGTGTGGGAAAGAAAGCTTCCATTTTCCATTTAAGACGTTAGATGTCACTGCTTGCCGCTGCCTGCAATCTCGCGGTGCATTTTAGGAACTTGAAAAATTACGAATTCAGTAAAACATTAACAATAAAATACGCATTTTGAATAAAGAATTATTAAATAATAAAATAATGTTGGTTTCTACTTTATCGCCTGTCAGAAACGATTTATAAAATTATTATTTTTAATTGTTAAACTGACGTTTAAGACAAGATTTTTATGCATAGCACAAATTGTAACAATTATTATAAGGAATAATTATCAGCCTGAAACACTCATCCACATTGAAAAATCTTCCGAGAAAAGATACATGACTGAGTATTTGACAAGTTTAAGTATTTCCCCAATAAATGAAGACATAATTTATCTCGACGCCACCTAGCGACGGATTTAACACTAACGGTGTCTCTCTCGCAAAAATAAAGATGGTTGTTTTCAGGTGGAAAAAATATAATAAGCAGTAATTGTTGAATGAAACACTAGTATATATTGAATCATTTGGCGGGTATAAGATAAGCCGCCATAGCTCAATTGGGAGAGCAGCTGACCGGCAATCAGAAGGGCACGGGATCAAGTCCCGTTGGCGTCATGTATCTTTTCTCGGAAGATTTTTCAATGTGGATGAGTGTTTCAGGCTGATAATTATTGCTTATAATAATTGTTACGATTTATAATTTTGTATCGTTTCCAATAAAAGTTCATTGAACTTGAATAATTTTACGTATTTCGCAGGAATATGTATTTTAATTCTTTATGCTTACCAAAATTCTTCTCATCAGTACATGAAAAAATTAACATTTAAATTAAATTTTGATAAAAATTAGAAACTAGTTTATGGAACACGACCGAGGAAACCATAAGGCTTTTATGAAAGGGGGTTCGTGAGAGCAATGAATGCTTTGTTGCCAAGATTACTAAATATGTCTTGAAAAAAATCATGAAGTTTCCACCGGTTACGGCCGCCATTTAAATTTGTTCAATGCCGGGATAGAGAGCTCATCAAACTCGGCGCATTTTTTTGGTATTTTAGCCAATGACGTTATATAAATAGACTCGCCATAGTCTCACATGCTCTTAAAATAATGTGGCAAGTAAGCAACACTCTTTTGTTTTCAGTAATTTCTTAATTCAAAAGTTATTCATATATTAAAAAGTTATGCTACATTTACACTGAAGCCAAACTTCCAACGCATGAACTACCCTTCTACGCAATCGTCCGAATGTTTGAAGTTGACCTCAGTGTGACTTGACAGTGTGTGTGTTTTTTCTCAAATGACGTACAAAATTGTCGGACGGGGAACATGAAAATTAATTGCATTGCTTATAATAATCGATAATAATAAGTAATTTGTGTGTACATATAAATTAAATGTTATTTCTTCACTTTTACTAATGTTTGCCGTGCAATGGAAACATTTTCTCATCATACAGGAGGGCATTTTGGCGCTTTTTAAATGCAATTTTCCTACTGGTAAGACATGACCTTACTTGACGAGTGACAGTTTAGTACTAAAGTACTAGAAATCGAGAACAGTACAATTGTCTTGCGTTTGGCTTCCCACTTTGAGATTTCTACCCCGCGTCTAAAGTATGTAACGTCTTTGATTTTAGCCATTTATAGAAAATATATTTTTATAGTAGGTAATAATAGATTAAGGTTACTTTTAATGAAGGGGAGGAAGTTCTGTGAAAAAAAGGGTATGAGAGGTGAGTGGGAATCTGGTGGTCAATGTGTCCAAGAGTGACGGAGAATCGGGTTGAAGAGGTAAAAAGGCCTCCTTCAACCAGTCTGCCACGGTTGAATTTGGCAGCCACCTCTGGTCTGGAGCTCCAAAATACCTGAAAAATACCCTCGACTCTGTGCAGAAACGGGCGGTCCGTTTGATAGATTCTCCCATCTTAACAGACGGATTGCAATCTTTAGAGCACGGGCGTCGGGTGGGAATGCTATCCTTGTTCTACCGGTATTACAATGGTAGATGCTCCGAGGAACTAGCATCATTGATCCCTTCGGCACCGTTGCATAGTCGGGAAACACGCCAAACGCGTGCCCAACATTTGTACACAGTTGACATTTGTCACATGAGAACGGGTCGTTTCTTCAACTCGTTCTTGTGTTCAACAGCTCGGCTGTGGAATGATTTGCCAGCCTTTGTGTTTCCTCCTTCCTACAACATGGGTCTCTTCAAGACCAATGTTCATTCCTTCCTCTCCTCGAAAAGACCCTCCACACAGCATCCCAGATGACATAGGCCCTGAGGGAAATTATTTTCCTCAGGGCCTCCTGTGTGGAGTTAATGTAAAAAAAAAAAAAAAAATCCCGACCCGGTTCGCCACGCAGTAGATGGGCAAACGCATCCGCCGCCAAAATCTAGACAAACCTCACCCCATGAACCCGGGCACCCTCGCTAAAACCAAACACAGCTAACCGCTCAGGGCGACCTATGGCAGGGGTGTTGGGTGGTTCCCGTGGCGGAGTACCCATACCCGCCTCTCGAATTACGACAGATGTAAAGCCATTTTTGTAAGGTTCATCAAACCATCATCGCAGCTGACAGATCTGCGGGGGCTACATAAAAAAAGTTATCAGTATCTTGTTTGGAAAAAACATTATTTACTGCTCAGCAATGCCTTTAGAACCAAGTCCATCGTTTTTTAAATGTTATTAATATAACAGTTGCGAGTGTTGTCTTGTCTCTTGTTATATCCATTGCCCATAAATGGTATTTAATTGTTTTTACGACTAAACGCAGAAGACAATACGTATTAGCTTTTTCAAACAGCATAACAACTAGTTGTTCTAACAGTATTGTTTACCTTTTATGGTCAAATATCTAGAAGTAGTCACTAACGATAATAATAATCATTTTTACCGCATTCATTTTTTATACAGAAATTTAATTAAATTTCTATAAATAATTGTAGACATTATACACCGATTTATTGCTGGATACATTATTTTCTAACGATTGAAATATGTACGAGTATATTATTATAAATACAATTACATATTATATACCGTGTTAGGAAACTTGTTGTACAAGCAGACGACTGGTGAAGTCATAGAGAACCCAAAAGAAAACTTATTTTTGTCGGTCTGGGAAACAGATAAAAAAACTTAGGAACTATAATTATGACTTTATTTATGGTTCTCTTATACGTGGTGGAATTATATTGTATTAAAATTGAAATTAAAACACTTTTTAACTTATTTCCACTTATTTATTTCACCAGTATCGGTTTCATCCTATTATGGACATCTTCAGGCTGGCAATTGACATTTTTTTGTTACTATAGTGATATAAATATCAAATGAAATAATAATATAACAATGGTCACTATATATATACTATAGTGACCATTGTTATATGTACCTACCTACCTAATTTTGTATAAATTCTGTAACAAAAGAATGTCAATTGCCAGCCTGAAGATGTACATAATAGGATGAAACCGGTACTGGTGAAATAAATAAGTTAAAAAGTGTTTTAATTTCAATTTTAACTATAATTATATAAATAAAAGTCAATAAACTACTGATATTAATCCCTCTGCCACCGATTTTTTTTTCAATTTAACTGTAAAAAAATCAATATCGTACTCGATTTATTCGAAAACGAAAGCTCAAAACAAAAAATTTATTGACAACATGTATAATATTTTGTAATGGGTCTATGTGACTCCTGGAGGGACAAATGACGCATTTTTTTATATTAGATAGTATCGTTATAAACCACAGAAGAGATGAACCTATAGTTTGTGGTCTTTGTCTGTTAAAAAAACATCTACAAACACGAAATTCTTTCTGGATAAAGATGGGGTCGAGGAGTCTAACGGTCTTGTCTCTTGGTGACAACTGTTTTCTTTCAAATCAGAAGTTATAGTTCACACGTCTAGGGATTATCTCTATTTAAGGTCATAAGATTTTCAATTTGGGAGGCGGGAATGGGTACCGCCGCCCCGGGAACCTTTATTGAATAACCAACACCTCTGCCATAGGTCACCCCAAGTGGTTCGCTACGTTTGGTGATTTAGCAGGTGTGCCCGGGTTCATGGGGTGAGGTTTGTCTAGGTCTTGGAGGCGGATGATCAGGACATACTGAACCCCAGATTCCTACCCACCCCTTAAACCCCTTTCCTTCCCAGAACTCTCATCTCCTTCCTTTCCTTAAAAAAAACCTCCACACAGCATTCTCAAAGATGACATAGGCCCTGAGGGAAATTATTTTCCTCAGGGCCTCCTGTGTGGAGCTCATGTAATAAAAAATAAAAAAATAAGACGAGTGTATTGCTCGTGAACGAATTCGAAAAAAAGACATATTTTGCGTCTTTATGAGAGATTTAAAAGAAAAAATCTATTGATTCTTGAAAGAACCTCACTTCATTGACTCGATTTCCATCACTGTCTGCAGTTTTTTCTTCTTAAATTTGGTAAATCTTGGAATTTATTTCTTTGCATCTTACAAAGTACTTAAGTAATGTTAATTTTAATGATAATAATAATGTGATAGTAATAATAATGTGATAATAATAATACGTTTTTGCGAAAAATTACCGCTGTGCAATTGTAATTACCTAGGCTCTATCTATTTTTATTGTTTACAAACAGATACCAAGAACATATGTACCTACTTACCTGACAGGTCTCTTCAGATTAACACATTTTAATTAGAAAGTTTAACTTTAATTAAAGTTCACTTGCGTTGCATTATTTAACATTAGCTATTAATTTTACTCCCCATTACTACTGATATTATGTTTGTTAGAAGATTAGTGGCAAAAGAAGAATTTATTTTAAATATTAAAATGATTTTAAATCATTTTTAGGACTGACGAATTTTTATGGTAATTATGCGAAATTATTGTCAATAGTTACTTTCATTTTTACTTACTTTGAAGTTGAAAGGTTTCTAACTTTATGGATTTGACTGTCTGAAATATAAGTTTAGCTCTAAATTCTCATGTCGCAGTTCATTCCAGGTTTTAAATCCTGACTCCAGCACGCTCACCGAACTTTTGTAGTACCTATTTAGTGTGCCCTTTCGTTCCTTCGATCTTCCGATAGATAGCCTGCTGATGAATATGATATGATATTATGTATTAAATGTATTTTGTTTTTAATTAAGCTATAAGGAATTAAAACATAATTGTTGTTATATTTTCCGGCCAATATCTCGTACCTGGCACATTTTTGTGTGCCCGGGCGTGTTTACCTTCGCGCCTTTGACATATCCAAAAGCTACAGCACTTTTGTATGAAACGAATCTCCTTTCAAATGGTTGTAATGTAAAGATCGTGAGTTGATACTTGAATACACCAATAAATCCCGCGTGTTGAACCAAAACACCTGCCATAAACTATACTCGTAAAGCCAAGGTCAACATCAAAATGTCCAGATTACGGATTCTCATCACAGAGCTAAGCACGGCCATGTATGGGAGATTGCCTATAACATTTCTTATCGTCGATCTCTAGGCGGCGCCACCATACAAACTTACAAACGCCTTCTAGGAATTTAGACCACGCAACATCCGCGTTGTCTTTTGTTCTACTAGGATTCTTAGGAAGAACTCGCAGGATTAATATTATAAAAAGATACAAGTGTTGACTTATGAACAAAAAATTAAAGGTTTAGCTAATCTGTTACTAGAAAACATAAGCTTTATGTTATAATGTGTTTGGTCTATTCACCGAGAAGAAAGCCTTTAGAAATAAATTCTCTATAATATTTATATACAAACTTCGTAACTATTTTACAAGACTACCTAAAGGTACAGGATTTATACCCAAATGACTTGTTATTAACTTTGGTATCTGGAAACCAGCGGTAGGTACAAGTGGGAAGCTGTGGAAACGATTTTGTAGCATAACGTTTTTGATTTGAGGTTTCGTTTTAGAGTAAATCGAGTCCATAACTGGATTTTTTAAATAATATAATAAAACTTTTTTTTTCTTAAATTGCACCTACGCTATGAGTTAACATTCAGCTGTGTATTGGCTTTGAAGATAGTAGGTAGAAGCACCCAGCTCGAAATGTTTTTTAAATCTTTAGATGCCAAAAAAAAGGAAAAAAAGTATTTTAAAAACTTAAGAGCGCAGATCGAAAAAAATAAGTTTTTTGGGTTTTCTGTGACTCAACAGTTTCCCACTTGTACCACTAATTTCCGGATACCGACGATATTGTCATAAATTACATGTACCTATGTATTTTGATTTTGTATCTTGTCTTATTAGAAATCATAAAGAGGAAATCCATAATTATTTTGGTAGGTATACATACGTATACTACACATGTAAAAATATGATCAGATAATGTTTCAAAAATGATAAAAAAAATATGATGAAAAAAAATTTGATTTCCCGAAAATGACAAAGTCTAGCCGTTTTCAGATAAAACAAATAAAAGTTCGCCGGCGAAAAACGTAATTTTTCATATATATTGTAAACATGAGAATCCAACTAGATGCTTTCATTATTATAAACTCGTTGAAAGTGTACTCCCTCTATCCTTAGTACCTATTGTGTCCAATGTCTTCATTTATAGTGTAATTTCAATTAGACCCTTAGAGAACATATACATTTTAGGAATACGCAAAAAAAGTCACTTCACCATCTTAAAAAACATGGTTGCATATTTTTAATATCCAATAAGAAAGTTTGATTTATTTTTGCCTGCCCGAAGATTGTGGCATATTTTTATTATCCAATAAGATAAGTTTTGTTTTTTTTTTTAAAGAAAAGACAAACAACTTTGTTTACATCACTTTTATTTGTACACAATCTACATGTTTCGTGAACGATGTTCACATCATCAGGATCCAATACAAATGTATACTATGATATTTTGTTTTTTTATCAGCCAATGAAAATGTTCATTTAAACCATGGGTGGCCAACCTTTTCAGCAGCCGGGCCAGATTTTAGAAATTTAATTTCCTACCGGGCCGCACATCAAAATTTCTTTGATTAGTCAAAGATAAGAAGAAATATATATTTTTTTTAAGATGATATAACCAAAATGAGAATCAAACATATTTATTAGATTAGAGTTGGGCAATACAAAAAAAAAATAAACAAAATATAATAAATTTTAGTGAGACGTGTGATTTTGTTTGTCAGAACTAAGTGCATCAATGTTGATAAGATAACCATTGCTGTTGTTGCTACAGTACGCAAACAGTTTTCGAAATGCTCATCAGTGATAGTGTTCTCATTTGAGATTTAATATTCTTCATTCGACTAAAAATCTGTTCACACGTTAAGTCTTCAAATAGCGAAATCATCGATAGAGAGCATGTTTGTAAAATGCAGGATATTTCTCCTTGTCCAAATATGTTTTGTAAAACGCTTCCAAACCAACCTTCTCCTTTAACAGTGATTGTTTGTTAACACGTATATACCATAGAAGAACTTGTCACGATAGTCGAATCAGTGTACAGAAATACTTACATTTATGAGATATGATACAAATTACGCACGTTGGAATGTTCTTGTGGTGGTTTTATGAACACTAAAAGAAAAAAAAAATGTGTGCATATGCTCCGCGGGCCACAAGTAGACACCCAGCGGGCCGCATGCGGCCCGTGAGCCGCGGTTTGGCCACCCTTGATTTAAACGGTTCATGTTTCGTCCTTGAATTCGCGTGTATATTTATTTTTCCAATGTAGGTATTATAAATGGCATTTTAATGATTAACAAAGAAAAAATAACACCTGCGCAACATAACGCAGTGTGATTTTTTTAATATCCTCTTTGAATGCTTCAAAACCTGAGATTAAACAGTGAATCACGCAGAAAATATTAAGTTAGATTCGAATTTGGAAACTGCGCAACTTTTTGTTCACTTACGGAATATTGACAGTAATAATTACGTTTTTCGATTCCATTATAATTATCTTATTGTAAAAGCCAGTGTATTGGTTAAAATATTCTTTCCCACTTCCCCACTGAGCGAAATGACATGATATTGGAAGATAGTTAGTTACCACGGACATATGAATATATCTGGACCTGCCCTAAGTGATAAAAACGTAATATTTCCCCCTCCCCATGGAACCGGCTATAAGCTCCGCCTTGGCGCCAGCTCGCTCCATGGGGAGGGGAGAGAATCTAAAATATGTGACGTCATCATTCTTGTTGTGACCAGCGCGAAAGTAACGTCTATACGTTTTACGAAATATCACGCCAAAAACGGCAGCTTGCGCTATACATTATAGGTACATATTATTTAAACATAGCGAATGTGGGCGGTTCTCCAGTGTTCGCGTCGCTGGTTACAGGGGTAAGTAAATTATGAAACATTTGTAATAGTGTTTTAACTAAACACGGCAACAAAATATTGCTATGTGTATTGGGGCGAGTCTTTTTGCGGCGAGCATTTGGCCTTAGCAAATATGTTATTATCGTGGCAAGCAATTCGCGCTCCCATGTAAAAAGGTCTATTCATTCAAAGCAGATTTTGCTTTTAAGAACTAAATGGTGATATTGTAATGCGAGATGCCTATTTACTGTCAGATTGATTGTATAACGAATCACAGTCATCTTTCCCCTCTTCCCCCTTCATAGTTTGGTTTTACCCCCTCGTCTATATCTTCTGGTCTATTGAATTCTGATGTCTATGTTAGTTACTCAATTAACAATTCCACACACGGATGGAATATGTCGCTTCTATTTAACCTTTACACCGTCTCGGTCATAGAACAGTAGCGATCACCGTATCCCGCAAATATTTTATGGCACGTTCAAGTTCCTCCTCCATATAAGGTGAGGCGGGACTCTATAATTCCCCTGTTCTAGTTGTGTGTGGAACAACACTTTGTGCCGTCAATCAGCTGAGCGATGCAATTGAAATAGTGCTAAAAGATATTCTGGCAGTGCTGAATAAGGACGATTTAAGGCCCATCGAAGAAATGTAAAAAAAAACATGTGCTTTAATCTCTCTATACTCTATAATGAAGTAGGTATTTTTCCTGCACGCATAAGTTTAAACAGACATTGATATCCTTCAAATTTGGTGTTTGTCCTGCAATACGAGATTAGATGTTTGTATTTTGTGTAAAATCTATCCTTTAGGAATTCGTAACGTCTCGTTTAAACTTACGAACTAAGCTAGAAATTTGCTGAACAACAGTTTTGCCGTATCCAGTCAAATTTTACATAAATTAATTATTTGCAAATGGTCTTCCTAGTAGGGTGTCATAACAAAATTACACAGACGTAAATTTCAGTAAACGTAGGTAACAATATTAACATTACAGAATTTCACAATGATAAAATTACATGCACGATATTACACATGGAGAAAGTTACAAATAAGCTGTATGGGCAGGATTACGAATGAAGATGTTATGGTTCGTATGAATAAAGAAAAAGAAGTTATTAAAACTATAAAAATCCTGGACATGTGATGAGACATCCAAAAAAGTATGAGATTTTGCATCTTATAACGCAGGGAAAGATTGCCGGTGACGGGGCCCTGGAAGAAGGAGAAGCTCATGGCTGAAAAAGCCAAGACAGTGGTTTGGCCAGTCTACTAGTGTAGAGCTGTTCCCGGCCGCAGTAAACAAAGTCCGCATAGCCAACATGATAGCCAAAGTCCGTTGAACGGACATGGCACAAGAAGAAGAAAAAGAAGAAAGTTACACGTACTGGGATTACAAAAAGGTTTATATGTGGTTACGAAAGTTAGTTTTGAGGGAAAAATACTAACCTGCTTAGTTTAGTATTTTGGGGCTTATTTGAAAATAATAAAATTGAGACAATTTTTGTCACTTGTGTACTTTTCAAGTTAGTTTCAAAGGTAGCTAAGTCTACCGTAGTATTCACGGGCGATTATGACGTCCAAGTAGGTAGGTACCGCTAGCTAGCCTTGCCGGACGTCTAGCATTTCTATAAGCATTTCTGCCGTATTTCAAATAAAAGAAAATTATATTTCATCCGAACGTAGAGAAATGCTCGGCCGGACGCCCGACATGTCCGTACCTACGTGTATACTGGGTTTTTGATAAGTTTTTTTTAAACTGATTTTTTTATAATTTTTTTGTTTTTAAACAGATATTGCGATGGTAATAATTTTGCCCAAAATCTGGTGAATCTGCTGATCTGCCTCTGGCAAACGCGATAATACGGTCAATACAATGCCAATAGTCTTCTGTAGTCTGGAGTCTGGAGCCCGGACAGTGGAGTCTAGCTGTGCCTGGTGACGCGTTTGACAAGTCCCATTTCTTCCGCATTGTCTCTGCAAGTCACGATCCACTGAAATCCTGGATTTATAGATCTTATCAAGATGGCAATTTTCAAATGAGACATTTTATATCATTTATTGCGGTTTTACGACAATGCAAGGTAACTGTTAAATCAAAGCGGTCATTTTTAATTGGGATAAACTGTACATCAAAATATTGTGAAACACGAAATCCGTTGAAGAGATAAAACGATAGAAATGGGTAATGGGCATGTCTGTATGCCCAAAATTATCTTAAATTTTGGCGAAATTTTTCAATTGTAATAATTATTTCTTAAACTAATAATCAATATCATTGGCATACACGGGGATAGTAGTGGACATCTATCTATCTTCTAAGTAAATAAAAATGAATCGCCGAAATGTATGTACGCGCACTTCCGAACGACTCCACCAAATTGGATAATTCTTTTTTTTGTGTTCGTTATTGTCAGGACAAGGTTTGTATAAAACTACTGGTGAGCTCTGACATTATCAAATTTGAATAAAAAAATGGCAATAGGTGGCACGCGAGCTGTTTGAAAACTGAATATACCGGGACTGAATGCATAGAATGTGGGAGTGGGGAGGGGAACCAGGGAGGGGGGTGGGGAACCTGGGAGGGTAGAGAGGAACTTGGGAGGGGGTTCGCGGGACGGGGGAAGAGGGGAGTGGAGTGGGGAGAGGGAAACGCGAGAGGGGAAGGGGACGCGGGAGAGGAAGAGGAGGTGGAAGAGGAACGGGACGAATGGGAAAGGACACGCAGGGAGAAACAATTTCTTTATTCAATGGCATTTCAACGCATGCCGGGTACCAGCTAGTTTCTGACATAAAAAGCATACGTGGAGTAGTAATACCACACTTATTGGAAATATTGAAATCATTAACAAAATTATGTGACGATTAACAATATCAGTATTAAATTCATAGATTTACGCACAGATGTTTCGCAGAAATTCGCGTGTGAAAAAGTAAAAAAAAATATCATTTAGCCTTATTTTTTTTGCATTTTAAAGGTCCAGTTACACGTCGATTCTAGGTGCGTTTCAGCTATCGATCAAAATGTAATAAGCTGACAAACTTAACAATATGATGGTGTCCTCTTCTGCTGTTCACAATTTGTTCGAAAATTGAAACGGACTTAGATCGGCATTTAATGGGGCCCTTTCAAATGTAAAAAAAATAAAATGACTTCCGTGTAACCCGTCCTTATTATCCATAGCTTGAAAATCTCAGATGAAATTATTATTTGTGGCAATCATCTTCAAAACCAACGTGTTAAAATTTCACATAAAAATCGATGTTTTTCTCACATTAAAAATGAATATTTTCTCACATCAGAAATAGAATCGTTACATCCGCGATCAAACAGACTTTGATGTATTTTTCAGATGCTTCAGTGAATACGTTGAAAAAATATTTATATTATCCGATTGTTAGGATACTGTATTACAAGCCGAATGACGTAGACTTCACCATAATATTTGCAATGAAAGGTTATTAAATCCATCAGCAATCTAATTATATAGTCTAACCTTGTTGTCTGTAATCTGCTGCATGTAAAGGTTTATAATTTGTTCCAGAAATATGCCAGTCGGCATCGTTAACATATATCTGTTTTATGTTTAATTTCTGGTGCAAATTTAGATTTTCTTTATATTTTGTTATTCTTGAAAGTATCCCAGACTGTATCTTACACTTAGGTGAAATTTCACCATTTTCCTGATAGCTTTATCCACACGACAACGATTATTAATAATTAACGAATAAATACTCACAACAGATTAAAAAGTCGGCTAACTTATCCTATACATAGAGGGCATAAGTTCAATTACCGAACAGTAAATTCAGACTTTTTAAATAAATAAATTGTATTCAAATTAATAGATAACTTTGTATTAACCACTTAATTATTTACAAAAACCGACATGTTTCGTCAGCAAAGCTGACTTCTTCAGGGTTTTGACAACTAATTTTAAAAATAGACATACATAGGTAATACAGAAAAATAATAGACATAAACAATAATAAAATTTGAAAGAAAATAATGTGTAGGAGACAAGGGGCAATATAGAACAATTAAAAATTTAGAAGAAGTGATTAAATAAATTGTGTTAATAATCTTTGAGGAGGATGGTGAAATACCCCCTTAGTTATGTACTGTTAATTCCTCTGATTAGTATTACAACTGTGATAGTGGGAAGTTTTCAATTCAGTTCGGTTCGTCGAGATTACTAATTTGTTTATTATTTATCAGTATCTTATTTTATTAATATCGTATACTTCCACTCAGGTATTTTGCGATTGTGCAAGTTTTTTGTCTTTCCTTTTTGTCCTCTTTTTGTCTTGTCCGCTTCGAAATTAAAGCTCCATACATGAAACATTTCTGAATGTAGACGAATACTAAAAACTGTTTTTGAAAGGTTATGAAATAAGCTTTCAAAATCTCCTGTGTGGAGTTAATGTAAAAAAAACAGACAAAACCGGAAATATGTCATTTTTAATCAAATTTTAGACGTATTGACTCTAGTACAATAAGGTTTTACCGTAGGTCGTTGGCAGATTTGTTAAATTTTCAAACAAAATTTTGTATTATACAACACACATTTCAAATCATATAATCATGCAGTAAAATAAATCAATAAATTATCCGGGAAAGCTATGTATCAGAATTTTTATTTTACTTTAAATAGAATCATTTAAAAAAAGATCCGCACACGTGTTTTATGACTAAAATAATTCAGTTTTTCTATTATTTATTTATGGTCTTACAAACTAATACATTTAAGATTTTTTCACATTCTTATTTTGCTTAGACATTATGGAAAAATTATAAATACTTATGATAAAAAAATAAATACAAAAAGTACATAATTTTAATAGTTTTATCATCACGCCTTTCAGCCTTTTTGAATGTAGTTATAAATTTTAAATAAAATAAAATCGGTATTGAGTTAATATTTAAAAAAGCTGGTACGGAGAATAATCAATCTTTCTCATTGGAACCGCCCTGTACGATCGTAAGAACACCTTTTGATGAAATGTGAATTCTCGGCCGCTGGCTGGTTAATGGCCCCTAAGCACTACTTAACTTTTAGTGAAATTTCACAAATGTGGTTTTTTGTTGCTTTCATATATAATACAAATTTACATGACATTATAATATTTCCTATCCTTATGACAAATTACTTAATAATAAGGCATTACATTTCCGTCCCAATCCTTTGAAAGGTAAAATATCCATTATGTATAAATATTTTGAATTCAAATGGGGGTTGAATTCAGAGTCATAATCAGAGCATTAAAAGCTGCATTTAACACAATGACTCCATCTTTGAGGTATGCCCAGGGCCGCCGAGAGGGCACGTTGGCCAAGTCTGAAACTTGGGGCCCGGGACGGGCTCACGGGCCCCGGATTTTGACTAATAAAAGCCAATGACACTCGGAGCGGACGCGAGCTGGGCCCGCATGCTCCGTAGGGGCCTACACAACTGTCACTGTGTATTTCATTTTGAGTACCTATTCACCATAACTTTTTAAACATTTCCATTGAATAATTATGCTAAATTCGAATGAATGTATAAGATACTAGAAAATAAGAAAAGGTAATGAAATAGTATTCCTAGCAGTAGCAGGTCAGCATGACATTTTTAATTGTTTTCTCTCTCCCCTCCCCCAGTAAGTTGGGGGGAGGGAGCCCGGTATAGTCTACTAGACTTGGGGCCCAGATTGGCTGTCAGCGGCCCTGTACGCCTGTAAATCCTTCGAGCAATTAGACTATCATCACCCAGGTATCGAATAATGCATGTAATCCAGGTCACCCATCTCTGAGCTTGATGTGTTCGCACCGAAACCCGTCGCGTCATCCTCCTCATCATCAAGATTCTTCCCCTTTCCTTTCATTAAACTAATCTCTGAGCTTTCTCCGAATGGTTTCCTGTCCCATTCGGATCCATGAGAAACGCAATAATGGTGCTTAAAAGGCATTGCTTGTAAATTAGTGGAAGATAATTACTATAGGTGTCGTGCTTGGGAGAAACCGGTGATTTATTCGCTCTAAATGAGCTTCTACTTTTTTATGTAATCGCTTTTTAAATTAATGTTTTATGACGTTATAATAATAATTCTTGACCTACACTATTTAATAAATCAAAAACAAAATTCCCTCTGAAATCAAAAGATTTGTAAGTAGGTACTTAAAAACCTTCCAACATAATTATAAAATTTTCATATTTAAAATAAGGAATTATATAATTTGTCCAAAGAAACGTCACTACCACCCATGACAATTATTTTTTTTAAACTTTCTTCGTGCAAGCAATTGGGGTTTGTTGCGAGGCTGAAGATAGTAATAATAATAATAATTCTTTTTATTTTTATTTTAGTAATTTGTACATTTAAGTTTACAAATTTCTAATTAATTATTATATTTCATATTCACTATATTTTTTCAAGTTTTATGTAGCTCCTACAATACATCTTGAACTTTCCAATTGGTGTGGACTTTAAAGTTTCTGGTAGCTTGTTATACAACTTCATTCCCTTGTACAGTAAACTGTTCTGCGTATTCTTTGTCCTTTTTTTGTAGACTAATTTTCCTTGCACGTCCTTGTGTTATATCTGTGAATGTCCTTGTTGTATACAATTTTATTTGAGAAGTATTTTGGTAACGTGTTGTTCAATATTTTGTAGATAAATACCATCGTGTTCAAGGTCAGCATCTGTTTCACGGTTAACCAATTTAGTTCCTTTAACATTTTAATTATTTTTGAAAATCTGTTTCGTCGAAGAATTATTCTCATTGCCCTGTTTTGGAGAATTTGTAACTGATTTTGTTCTATTTCGTTACATAGGAAAAGTATACTTGAGCAGTAGTTGAAGTGTGGAGCAATAATTGAATTGTAAATGGTGATTGCAGTTTTTCTAGAAATTTTTGGCCGAATTCTTCCAAAAAAAGATATCTTCTTGCCAATTTTCTTATGGGTATATTCAGCATGTGTATTGAAGTTTAGTTTGGAATCTAATATAACTCCTAAGTATTTAATTTCAGTAACATTTTCATAGTGAGAGTGGGAAGGGAAGAAGATGGGGCAGAAGAAGGAAGAGAAGTATCTGGCTATTCAGATCTAGTCACTAAACACGGCTATAGCCTTTTCTAGAAAGTATCTTCCACTCTAGAACGCGTCGCGCGACGGTATTATGCATTATTTTATAATGAATTGTGAAAAACACAAATTGATCAAATAAAACTTATTTGCCCGCCCCAACAACTAAATCGAAAAGTCACCGATGTGTTTTGAACGTCAACTTTTATTGCTACGCCTTTGCTGCTAATTCTGTCACTTACGTGTTATGCAATTACGAGTACATCATATCTGTGGAATAGGGCAGAGGTTCTCAAACAAAGGGTATTTTATTTTCGTTATTTGTTTTTGGGGTGTTATGCCGTGTTGCGCTACCTCCTTCTTTAGCCAACGTTTCGGACATCGTTGCAGTGTCCATCATCAGGGCAGATCCGGCAGATCCGGTAGATCCTCACATCTACCGGATCTGCCGGATCTGCCCTGATGATGGACACTGCAACGATGTCCGAAACGTTGGCTAAAGAAGGAGGTAGCGCAACACGGCATAACACCCCAAAAACAAATAACGAAAATGCTTTTGGCCGTGAAAATCTTAAAACTTATCAAAGGGTATTTTATTTCCACTATCCACTTTCCAAAACCACTAAGATAATTGTTATTGGATAACAATTTGTTTAAATATTAATTGAAAATCCTTGTACTGTATCCAGTATTGTAATTAGATAACATTTACTATATGTATTTCATCACCTTAGACATGTGCAATAAACATGATATAAAAAATTTCTACGCAAACGCTTTAAACAAAAAGTTTTATAATTTGAAAATTGATAAAGTCACTGCGTTTCACAGTACCTATTGTGAGAAGAAAAATATATTGTGGAAAAAATAACGGTGGCATATATGAATTAAAATGTGACCACGCCGACTCTAACGCCACTTACATCGGACAAACGGGTAGAACATTCTCAACTAGATTCAATGAACATATACCATATTATAATAAATTGACTTTTTGCCTACTGTAAATTAAACAAATTAGTCCTAAACATTTCTAAGTGCAACAAATTATCTTTTACGCGTAAAAAAAATAAAATTTCTTTTAATTATAACTTTTGTGATACACAAATCCATGAAATAGAATCAATCCGTGACCTTGGGGTAGTACTGGATGTAAAACTAAATTTTATCAAACACATTAACGAAGTAATCAACAAAGCCAATAAAATGTTGGAATTTATAATTCGCATATCTAAACCTTTTCGCAATATTAAAACTCTGTATTCCCTTTACACCACGTATATCCGCCCCCACTTAGAATACTGCACACTAATTTGGGCACCGTTCTACCAATGCCATATTGACAGAATCGAAAGTGTACAAAATAAATTTTTTTAAATTCAAATTACTCTTTGCAAATAATACCGAATCCTTAAAATTGCACAACTTTACTCCACTTCAAACACGAAGATTAATATCTGATCAAATATTTTTACACAAAATTCTGAATAACGGCCTGGACTCCTCTGAACTCGTAAATTATTTAAGAATTCACATACCTACAAGGCCAACCAGACTAAACCATTTTTTTCATTTGCCAGCGTGCAGAACCAACCTTAGAAAAAATTCTCCAATCCCCCGTATATGCGCGCAATATAACACGCAATTTAACAATATAGATATTCTTAATAATACTTTTGTGAAATACCGAAACGAAGTCAAACGTACGACCACAAATGTTAATTAAATTAATGCACAACTATAGAAAAGGTACAGCATGAGCATCTCCTGTCCCCATCCCACCTTCCTCTGCCTCTTGCCCTTTCCTATTCCTTCTTCCTTCTAATATACTTATATATTTTTTTTGTTGTTGTTATTTTCATTTTCATTTAATGGTTATTACCAATTACAATTGTATATTATATCATAATAACCAACATTAGCATATGAAACTGTTTTGGCTTACCTCATGTTTAACCTCTTGTATAACTCATCCTGTATATAAATTGCTGTTTGTTTCTTACAATAAATAATTAATTAAATGATAATAATAAAAACACTTCTTGAAAATTTGCAGAACATCTCTAAGTGAATAATCACGTTCCACTTAAAAACAACAAGCCTAAACCATTACACATTGAAAGAAGGGGTCTTAGATTAAATTTGCTTGAACAATTATATTATTAGAAATCAATAAACGAACGAATGACCCCAATGTAACGCTAATTAATAAGGTAAGGAAAATTATTTATCCCCCACTCGTTATTATAGTACAAAACCAAAACAACTTAACTTAAATGAGTCGTAGCAGTAACGTCATTATTAACCAATTAAGAAAACCTAACATTTAGTGAGGAGAAAACAGATTCCGAAGTACCTATCATTATAGTGTCTACTTAGTTTCTCAGCACAATGATATAACCGATAATAAATCAATTTAGATACCTTAAAAAATTGACATTTAAAATCGTGCAATAAGTCGTCTCAAAGTGATTTAACCACATTTTGAAAGTGGCCCTGCAAACCGAAACAGCTGTAACAAAAATACTTGCAGAACTTGATAATATCATTATTAAATTTAATTTTTAATGTGTTTGGGAATCTCTGGGCTAGAAACAAACTAATTTTAATAATTTATTATAAAAATCTGTTTTGTGGGTTACCGCATTTCTCGGGTATGAAACCTATTACAGCTTGGGCAGATGCCAAAAATGATTTGAAAAACCAATAAACTAAGCAATTTGGGTCGTATGGATGAAAATACTATTCGAAATTCGCAGACAATGTTGCCATTATTTATTTTTGAAATTTTCAAATTAGCGCTACCGATATACACAGGATTATTTCATTCAATGAAAGTTGACAATGAAGACTACTGTCATTTAAACTACGGGAATGTTTTCATAAAATAATGTGTTCATGAAAGCATATATTGTCAGTCCATCATCCGTGCCTATGTCTTCATTACTATAATAAATAATATGTACGATGACAAATTTATATTTCAAATGATTATCACCCAATTTTTCAAAATATCTTTTTCTTTATATATATAAATACTCGTATATATTCTTTAATTTTCTAGTCTTTTCGAACGAAAACGTTCTTCGTTCGCACTTTGCAGCTAAAACTTTTCTCGATTTTTTTAGTAATATTTTCTTTCGAACAACGGTATAAACAACGGCATTTTTTATAAATGTCGAAACATATTTGTTAATAGATTTTTAAAAATCCCACCAAACGATCGTAGTCTGGCGGGGCATGCGTGACGTCACACTTACCTCGGTTTTGCGGTAATACCAGCGTAGGTATACGCAGCATACCTACGCAGTAGGATACATCTGCGTATACATTTGCGAACCGAAAAGCGAGCCGAGCCTCGAATTATTGTAAAGAAACGAAGCTGCCGCAAACGGTCGCTTGCGGTTGTTTCGGTCCTTTCCCATGATTCTTGGTTCGAATCGCGTCTCGATTCGTAAATGTTCGTGATTTTGGACCACGAAGAATTAGATGTTGAAATTTGTTCTGCTAAATTTACGCGTTGAGTATGTTCATAGAACTAACTATGTATGACGTTTACCATAAACGTTAGACCATTCGAGAATAACTCGACGGAATTTAATATCCCCATTGAGGTTGAACGTTCTAACAATAAAATGCATTGTTTATAATATTGAAAATAAACGACACTTAGTAGATATTTGAATGCAAATTCAGGTTACAAGGTATTACAATATCGCGACCACCAGTGGAGTGACGTGACTTTTCCTTTTTTTGCGATTTTCTAGAATAAAAAGTTTTTCTCTTGTCTTTGGAATATTAATTTTTATTACATTATTTTGGATCTCAATTCATCAACAAGATGGATTTTTTTTTTAGAATAGCAAATTCAAGAAGTCATGCCCCTAGTATAGATTACCTACGACCTGTAAAGGTTCTTAGTAATTTAAAAAAAAATGATTAGGAGTCAAAAATTACCAAACTGATATTGCAAAAATCAAAATCCTTTTGCGGTTACAAGAGTCTCAACATGACATCCCTAATGGGGTTATATTGTGAGGCTGGAGGTAGTGGGGAGGGGAAGAAGATGTGGAAGAGGAAGGTTTGGAAGGTCTTGTAACCAAACACGGCTAAAGCCATTCAAGCAATGTTTCAATCCCGAATGGTGAACTCTCACTAAGCGATACTAAAAGTAGGTAGATATCTACCGTTCTTGGTCGATACCCGGGGGGTGGGACGCTCGATTATCAGAAAGATCGATTTCGAACCCGATGAATTTCCAGAAAATGCTAATTTACCTTTTTTTAAATTAGCTTTCTTTTCCCTATTTCCCTCACAAATTTCGTCATCGTTAAAACTATTTCTGGAACAGAAATACGCTAAATATAAGGGGTACCTACTTGACTATTTTTTACAGCGATTCCTGACTTTAAATAATAACAATAATAATAACTTTTATTCAGACAGTAAATAACATTACACTATTTATAATAAACTTTTCACATTTATAACATCTTATCATGCGTCGACTCCCTGCCTGTATGTCACTAGTTGATAAAACCTCCTCCAACTGTCGCCATTTCTCTCTATCATTAGCTACTCTTGTCCATGTACCACCTGCTATCCTGCCTGTATGTCACTAGTTGACAAAGGCCTCCTCCAACTGTCGCCATTTCTCTCTATCATTAGCTACTCCTGTCCATGTACCACCTGCTATCCTGCCTGTATGTCACTAGTTGACAAAGGCCTCCTCCAACTGTCGCCATTTCTCTCTATCATTAGCTACTCTTGTCCATGTACCACCTGCTATCCTGCCTGTATGTCACTAGTTGACAAAGGCCTCCTCCAACTGTCGCCATTTCTCTCTATCATTAGCTACTCTTGTCCATGTACCACATGCTATCCTGCCTGTATGTCACTAGTTGACAAAGGCCTCCTCCAACTGTCGCCATTTCTCTCTATCATTAGCTACTCTTGTCCATGTACCACCTGCTATCCTGCCTGTATGTCACTAGTTGACAAAGGCCTCCTCCAACTGTCGCCATTTCTCTCTATCATTAGCTACTCTTGTCCATGTACCACCTGCTATCCTGCCTGTATGTCACTAGTTGACAAAGGCCTCCTCCAACTGTCGCCATTTCTCTCTATCATTAGCTACTCTTGTCCATGTACCACCTACTATCCTGCCTGTATGTCACTAGTTGACAAAGGCCTTCTCCAACTGTCGCCATTTCTCTCTATCATTAGCTACTCTTGTCCATGTACCACATGCTATGGCTTTGATGTCGTCAACCCACCGTCTAAATGGTCTACCTCGTTTTCTTTTCTTGTCACTTGTGAACCAATTCATGACTAATTTTGACCATTTCTCACTTCCTCTAATTGTGTGGCCTGACCACTTCCACTTTAGCTTTTTTATTGTTTTTATGACATCTTTTGTTCTTGTTTATTTCTTAATGGTTGCAATTTGTATTCTATCGGACTGTCTTTTCCCAATCATACTTCTTTCCAATGAGTTTTGACATGTTTCGAGCTTCTCATTGTGAATTTTTGAGAGTGCCCAAGTTTGGCAACCATAAGTAAGTTTACAGCAAGTATGCAGGTATCAAAAAGTTTCCGTTTGATAGTTATCCTGGTTTCACTGTTTTTCATTATTTCTTTCAAACTCCAATATTTTTTCCAAGTGTTTCCAATACGTCTGTCTATATTTCTTTTGTGGTTAAATCTAAAAGACTTTAAATGGAATAAAAAATTATAATTAAATTTTGGTCTTCGGTTACATTTCAGATGAACTAAAACATAAAAAAATAGTAGGTATTGGACAGTTAGCCTAGGGTTCAGGGATCGGGCGGTCACTTGGCTGAGTGACCAGTGACATGTGATAGTTTTTTTTTTGTTTTGTTGTAAACAATTAAACATAAAAAAAGTCACCGTAGACCAATATTTCATTTACATTTTTTACTCCAAATAGCGCAGCGTCAGGAATCACTTGTTTTAAGTGAGTTAAGTACGTTCCAAAACCTTTTTTGTACATTTTATGATACATAGATTTATTTTAAAATTTTGACTCCTTCATTTTTTTCTTACTCTCAGCCTATGCATAAAACCAGGATCTGCAAGAATTCACACATTATTGGTAGGAAACTACCCGAAGGATATACTGTGATACGTATCGCTTGCAAGAGCGTTGTATACAAGCGTCTATGGTCGATAGCTGGAGCTATTTAATAATGCTGTTAGATGTAAAGTGTGTGATAGGAAATACACAGAAATTCTGTAATGGGTAGACACTAGGTATCTAGTACCTACCTCCGTGAGTTGCTGGCTAAATCCCCAGGAATGTGGACCTCGTGTTGGATAAGAATTGATGCAATTATACTTCCAGGCAAGAGGTGAAAATAACTTGCAATATGGACTATGAGGCTGATTTTACAAAACTGAACTGAAATGCATTACTTTATGAATTGAAACTTCTAAAGTCCCGCTATGATTTGGATTTCGGATGAGGAAATGACGATTACTGCACCTGCAACGCATCAAATGCGCTCATTTACCGCTTTGATTATGATGTCACTTTTAAAAGCTCCTATTAGTTGAGATATGAAACGGAAATTACGCTGGTCTGCGCTCATTGGTCGCTTTGATTATGACCACCCTTTTCAAGAATTGTTGAGATTGTTTTGGTAAACTGCATTCGAATTTTTGTTACGTGATTTCAAAAACGTCGAGCTTTACTAATGCCTTTTTTACGTTAATCCCTCACAGGAGGCCTTGAGAAAAAAATCTCTCAGGATCTATGTCATCTTTGGGGATGCTGTGTGGAGAATCTTTTTAGGAAAATGAATGAATGGGAGTTGTGGGAAGGAAAAAGGTATATGGGGTGGGTAGGAGTCTGGGGATCAATGTGTCCAGATGTGACGGACGTATGATAGGTCGTGAGCATGGGCCAACCAGATTTTGATTTAGGGTGGGGCAAAACATAAAAATCCAGAGTAGATACCTAAAAAGGAGACTTTTACAACATATTCATGCTTTGGGCTCTATAAATACAAATAACATGACCGGAAGAAGGAAAACCCAAAATTTGAAGGGCTGTAAATTTAAAAACGCGGCTCGGCCGACAATCCCAGATGTCGTGCATCGGCCAGCCAGGATGCCCAACCGTGCCTACGCCCATGGTCGAGAGTCCGGCTGCAGAAGCCAAATAGACAAGCAGTAGGGGAGCAAACGGATTCACCGCCAAGACCTGGACAAACCTCACCCTATGAACCCTGGCACCCCTCTAAGTCGCCAAAAGTCTTATGGCAGGGTGGTTGGTTCTCCAATAAATGCTTCCCGTGGCAGCGGTACCCATTCCATCCTCCGAAATTGTTTGATCCCTTCTTGCTTTTATAAAAATTTAAACGAAATCAAAATTAAAACAAACCTTTCACTGCTTTAGTGCCATTAGTAGGTAAAGGTAAAAGTTCGTTTATTAAATTGAATCGATTCATCAGTTACGAGTAATTTCTTGTCCATTTGTAAAAAATTACTCAAAACAGAAAAAAAACGTATGAAGGTAAATTATTTTTAATAGAAAATGTTCTATTCGGGTCTTGAAATTCGAGCTCGAGCCTGTTCCAGTATTGTAGTCCAATACAATCGCATCGTTTTATGTGATCTTCATGTCTTAATAATGGCCAAGTGCAATGCTTTGCAATCGGGATGTGGGCTTGGGAAATAAGACAGTAGGTACTTAAGCAAACGGGATGCATAATTTTATAGAATCTACATACATTAACTGTGAAATTATTTCCCCTGTTCTGTTTCCCCAATCACCCTGTTACATTTTACAAACATTTCTAGATCTTACGATAACCAAACTATGAAAATTAGTATGGTACTTTTTTTTTAATTAACTCCACACCGGAGGCCCTGAGGAAAATAATTTCCCTCGGGGCCTATGTCATCTGAGATGCTGTGTGGAGGGTCTTTTCGAGGAGAGGAATGAATGAATATTGGTCTTGAAGAGAAGACCCATGTTGTAGGAAGGATGAAACACAAAGGTAAGAAAATCGTTGCACAGCCGAGCTGTTGAACACAAGAACGAGGCGAAGAAGCGACCCGTTCTCATGTGACAAATGTCAACCGTGTACATATGTTAGGCATGCGTTTGGCGTGTTTCCCTACTATGCACCGGTGCCGAAAGGATCAATGACGCTAGTTCCTCAGAGCATCTCCGATTGAAATACCGGTAGAACAAGGATAGCATTCTTACCCGACGCCTATGCTCTAAAGTTTGCAATCCGTTTGTTAAATTGGGAGAATCTATCAGACGGACCGTCCGTTGCTGCCGAGGGTTTTTTTCTGGTATTTTGGGACTCCAGACCAGAGGTGGCTGCCAAATTCAACCGTGGGGCGCACTTGTGATTTGTACAGGGTTAGCAGTTGTGTACTATGAAAGTATCTGCGGGCCCTGTACAGTTCGCCCAGTTTTTGAGAGGCTAACTTTACTCTGGCTTCGATGGAGCCCCGTACCTGAGCTGGTCACTTAGAGTTACACCAAGCATATCAATGGAGGGGCTGTTCTGAAGATTGCTTCCTTTGAAGGAGACTAAATTTTCATTTCCATCGGTATTAGCGCAGATCCGTATTATAAATCAAATTATTAAAATGAAACTTAAATTTAAAGCATATTTGAGTTCATTGGACCAGATTTCAAGCTTTCGGACAGAAGACTTTTTCTCCATTTGTATTAAAGTTTTCTTTAGTTTTTATAGTTTATATATACAAGTTGTTAAGGGACGTACTTGACTTACTTTAACCAATGATTCCTAACATTATTTGATTAAAAAATGTGAATGAAATTTTGGTCACCGGTGACATTTTTTATGTCGTTTTTTAATTTCTGCAAAAATATGAAAAATAGTACCTGTGTGTTGGACAGTTGGGAGCGGGATAAGAGGTTTGGGGTTTACTCGGCTGAGTGGCCAGTGACAAGTGGAAAAAAATTGATTTCAAGAAAAAAAATGAAAAAAAAGTCATTGAAAAAGTCACCGGAGGCCAAAATTTTATTTACATTTTTTACTCCAAATAGTATCAGGAATCACTGGTTAAATTAAGTCAAGTACAACCTTCCCAACCTTCCTCTTCCCCACCTCCTTTCCCTCCCCACTACCTTCAGCCTCACAACAAACCCCAATTGGGGATGCCATAGTCTCACTGGCTCCAGACGGGAGCAGTTGAGATTCTTGTACGGTATTCGCTGTAAAAAAAAAAAAGTACGTCCCTTAACACCCTATATAAATATGTACGTATTGAGTGAGTTGACTAAAAAATTATTATTGCTCCACCATTGTTGGTGATCTATTGTTTAGTCAAAATTTTGAATTTGATTAAAAATATTGAATTGTCTTGATTTTCGGGTATATATTATATATTTTCGTCGCAATGTATTTGATTTTTTTCCAAATCGTTTAAATGTTTTTTTTTGTCGTATGCTTCGTATTGTTTTGTCCAATAATCTAGTACCTACTCAATAATTGTACGTAGATACATACTCATCTTTTAACCATTAACGCTCAAAGAAAATACACCTTTAGTAGTTTTGCTCCTCATTCCTGAATTTTTAAAGAATGTTAACAATAATTAGACCGACTAGACTATCTTCAAAAGAATAAACATTTAGATTTATGCTTGCCTCATACTAGACTCGTATGTTATTACCTTAAATACCGCCTACGGTGAGTAGGTACACCATCCGATTCAGCACTGATTCTGTTGGAAGTTCTGTGTGGCTTTATGACTGCATTAAGAAGTTGAATTCATTTTGATTTAATCTGTGACGAAGTAGTTTTATTATCGCACTAAATATTATTAGTTGGCCATTCCGCACCAACACTCGCTCGCTCGTATTCAATTTGTGGGCGGAGGCGGTACTCCCAAACAATGGAACCTTTCCTCTGACGGCTGCTATTCAGATCAGTGATAAAACCTGACGCCCAGGTGTGCCAATTTATAAACATATTCCCGCCGGATGTTATGCTGAATTGTGCACAGTGAATTCTGCAAATATAATATCAACTTTACTCATTAATCGATAAGGAGGGAAGGTGCAGGACTCGTGATTTTGCAATAATGTTTTTCAACACCATTCAATTGATTGAATTTGGATAATGGGCGTCGTTAATTTGTTATTGCAACAAAAGAAACACCATTATTATTTATCGCAGTGAGTATTTTCGACTTTAATTAATTGACTCTTTATCACGAAGGTTCTTTAGTAAGGCGTTGTTTTTGATACCTTTGAGTGCTGATTTATGTTTAGGCGTTTTCAGCAGGCGCATGTACTCATTTTTTAATTCTTTTTCTATACCTTTTTTAACTTCATAGTATCTTGACCACATACACAGAAATAAAAATGCCACTTGTGATTATTCGCTAAAATTGCACAATAGAGAAAGAATAAAACGTCACACATCTCTGTCCTGATATCTGACTGAGTGCATCAAAGATATTGAAATCAGTGCACCCTCCAACATACACCGTCGTATACATCTTGGTATCTGTTTTTTATATCTTCTTTTTTAAGGTAATCTCCATTCATTACCAAGGTTGTAAGAGTAAATATATTAAATTTCCTTGATATAAAAAAAAATCGCAAAGTATGCTCCGAAAATTATTAAAGACACGTTTTTTCTGTTATGTGTATGAAAAAATTGTTTTTTTTTTTTAAATGCTACTTACTTAATACATCTTCCACAGATTTTTGCTCTAATTTAAACGAGTGGTGTTTTATTAAACATTTTCACAATTTTCACTTAATTATCATCGTTTTTCATATTAACGCGCTCCCTCTAACATTCATGTTTACATATCTCCCCTTCTTCTTCTTTTTGAACGCTAACTACCGGGCCTCAAGGTCGAACCAAAAAAAAATTTTTTTTCTAATATGTGAGAAAAATTATATTATTTAGGGCGGCTGATTGAAGTCTGAAGTATTCCGTTAAATACTTTTGCAAAACAGCACTTAAATCATAGAATATTCTGTACTGCAATTTTTTAAATATTTTATTTAGTCAAGTGAGCAGTTGGAAAAGGCTCGCGGGCCAAAAGAAAGACGCTCGCGGACCGCATTCGACCCGAGGGCCGCAGGTTCGTCATCATCACGGTTTATTACGTGAATCTACATCACGTAGAGAACCCAAAAAACTTATTTTTTTCGATCTGAGAATTTCGATTTTAATATTATTTTTTTAATATTTTTCCATTTTTTCGGCAACTAAAGGGTTAAAAAAAATATTTGAGCCCGATTTACCCTTCGATGCATTTTATAAGACATTAAACAGCGGAAATCAACCCCCTAGTGAAATTTTTTTTTCAAATTTAACCAAAAAAATTCCAACTTCGGACCCGATTTACTCGAAAACGAAAGCTCAAATCAAAAAAGTTATATCACAAATCGATTCCGAATGTGATGTAGATTTACCAGTTTCCCGCTTGTATTACGAGTTTCCGGACACCATGTATACCTAAACAACTCTATATAAATTTGTGTCGTTAATTTTTTTTAATCAGATGTTTTCTTTCTGTCTTGTATTGTATCTGTGGAAGTACTTTATGAAAGGTAGTCTGTCTCTAAAATAGGTTGGTAGTAAATTGTTAAAAACTTTGTAGATAAAAATTATACCTTATAGAAAATTCTTTGTGTAACACTCATTGCATCTAACTCCTTAAACATTTTCTGTTTTGATTTATATTTACGAGTATTACACATAAAATTCCACATCTCTTTCCTCTATTCCTGATTATTTGGAGTTTTTTGAATGCCATTTTTTTCTTATCAGTCCAACCAAAATTCACATCTCAAACACCTCCACAAACTCTTCCACTTGGTCCAAGGATCCAGCTTGCAGAACCAGCCTATACAATTTTCTTCACACCTAATATAAAGTTAATCCACTTTATCCCTGCCATTTTAAAATCGTAAAATACGTTTAAAATGCAATCTAACTCCTTGCTACAATTCTAAGAGATTATCTCGTTTTATCTTAACATGTTAATGTAATCTTGTTTGAGATTTTTAGAACCTTATTTTAGACGTGTTCATATTCTCTGCGGGAGATATCGTTAAGTATTATGTAACCACTTTATACTTTATGAACCAGTTGAATTAAGTACCATGCAAAACGTTAATTGACGGTAAACTTTACATATTGAAATGATACTCTCCCGGCAGAGCCCGGCGCGGCGTGCGTGTTTTTTTACCGATATTTTATACCTAAAGGACATATCTAATACCAGTCGTGCTCCATGCGTTGGACGCTGTTAAAGTTATGATCCCACACGACGCAAGATGTCTCGGTTTCTAGGTGACACTCGGCGGACACCTTTCAAAATTTTTGTCTTAGTTTTGTCATAAATCATTGCGAAAAACTTGACTCTCCACGATTTGAATGCTATCCTGCGTCGGGTCGGAATATTGTCCTTATTTTAGAGGTATTTCAATGGAAGATATTCCGAGTAACCAGCGTTATTGAATGCTTCGGTGCACAGACGGGAAATGCGTCTAACGCGTGCCCAACATTTGAATTCGTCACATGAGAACAGGTCGTTTCATGTTCTTGAGTTCGACAGTTCGACCTATGACATAGGCCCATGAGGCAATTTATTTTTCTACTGATCGGATTTATTTAAAAAAAAATCATATTTTATCCTGAAAAATTGTGAGTTTTAGAAATTGCGAGAATAGATTAACCTCCGTGATACGATAATGCTAATAATAATAATAATAATTGGCTAATTTATATAGCGCCGTTTTCGTGGAAAATCGTGATAAATATATAAAATAATTAATATTACTGGATTATAACTAAGATTTACAATTACAACTAGTGACTTAAATCTAAGACTTGTAGCTACTTATATTACTGGCTTACAACTAAGATTTACAATTATAACTAGTGACTTACATCTAAGACTTATAGCTAGTGACTTATGACTAAGACATATAGAGTGTCACACCTAGCTTTAAAAGAGCTATATTTTATGTACGCTGAAATAGGCTAAGCTAAAAATCACTAGTATAATTATTTTTAATAAATTTTTACTTCCTCCGGAAGGCATTGTGAAGCCACTGTTTTATTCAGCACATAGTAGTTTGGCGTATATAAAAAGCGCACTTTGCTTTAGCCGTATTTAGTGACCAGATCTGAAGAGCCAGGTACTATTTTCCAACCCTCGTCTTTCTCTTTTCGTCCAGTTTAAGAAAATTCCACATTTTTTCACACACCCCCTTCCCTTGCCGGTTCACTATTGTGCGGAATCACATAAAAAGTAACTTCACTGCAAAAAGGTCCCTTTATCATCAACTGTTTAAGATAAAGCCATTCTAAATAATGAAAAATCATACAAAATCATATGTTTTTGTTTTGAAAATTTGATTGCTTAGAAGTATTATAGATGCTTCAATTAAATACTGCGTGTAGAACATACCTTTGCCCTTAAAAATGTCTTTCAGTTTCTTTATTAGTCTTTTAATAAGTCTAGAAAAAAATAAAGTATACGGTCTATAAAAAACACTTTCACGTCCAAATTCTCCTATTTATACACCCCTTTTCGGATATGGTTTTATTGTTTAATGTGGCAAATTCAGTTATTTTTATAATAATCGCAATAAAAATTGATATTTACGCCCGAAGTTCACAAAATATGCATATTTCGCGTTGTTATTTTACAATACGGCCGGCAGTAGACGAATTTGGATTTTCAAAGTGAACTCTATGCCGTCCACCAAAGGGCTACATAACTTGTCACACCCGTTTTTTTATCGCCCCGGGACGGAGTGGGGAACGGTCGTTGGGCTACGCGTCGCTTTGTTCCGTGAAATCAATTTTAAAATTCTGTTTTATTACAATAAACAATGCATAAAATATGAGTTAATGTTTTTTACAGGCCTTTACAAAATCAACCGTAAAAAAAACTCAAATACCTTTTCCAACCTTTCCAAAATCTTTTTCTCAAGTATTTTTAAACTCCTCCCATAAAGGGGCGTGAATTACGATTGAGATTTTTTCCTAAACGATTGGATCGCCTTAAAAATAAATAGTCATTGATGCAGGTTCTTGTTGTTTTACCAGTGTCCGCTGTAAGGGATCTGCGCACGCACTGGCCGTATTGCTTACACAGATAACGATCTCAGATCGGTGAATTTGCATGCGTTCATCGGTCGAGATTAATCCCATCTTCTACACACAAACAGCATCCCGATTGATATATTTATAGTCGGTGTTTAGACACCGTCCTTCCCTACCGAGACTGTTTACGCCAGCCCCGTGCTTTAGCCAGATTTATGCTACTATTTGTGTATTGATTGCTTATTGAAAAACTTGTACTGGATACACGATACGTGATGTGAATTCGAGAGATTAAGACTTGGGTGTAGTCGATCGAGTGTATTTTTAGTACTGTAATTTAGTTCAATACGATGAGTTGATAAAAACATTACTTATTATTTTTTAATTTATAAACTAACGTTTAGACAAGATTTTTATGCACAGCACAAAGGGTAACAATTATTACAAGCAATAATTGTCAGCCTGAAACACTCATTTACATTGAAAAATCTTCCGAGAAAAGATACTTAAGTATTTCCCCAATAAATGCAGACATAATTTGTCTCGACGCCACCTAGCGAGGGATTTAACACTAACAATGTCTTCCTCGCAAAAATAAAGTTGGTTGTTTTCAGGTGGAAAAAAAATATAACAAGCAGTAATTGTTGAATGAAACACTAGTATATATTGAATTATTTGGCGGGTATTTGATAAGCCGCCATAGCTCAGTGGTCAAAGCATTCGACCGGCAATCGGAAGGACACGGGTTCAAGTCCCGTTGGCGGCAAGTATCTTTTCTCGGAAGATTTTTCAATGTAAATGAGTGTTTCAGGCTGACAATTATTGCTTGTAATAAAAACATTACCTAATCAACCAACCAACCTGTACTTGATCAATGTGTTTTGATAAATCATCATCATATTTTCCGTCCTTTATGCACCTTTTTTTAAACGTAAGACTAGGGGTAGTTTTTAACCCTACATGCTAATTTGTTCGCCCTTGGGAACAGCTCACATACATTTCACAGAACTCGTTGTGTCTCCCGGTGTGAAATAAGATCCAATTAATGTTAGAAAGAGAAAACACAACGCTTTATATTCAATTCTACCAGAAGAATTAAAATGTAGACCTTTATGAAACTTTATCAATTATTTTTGCACAAAACGATAAAAAAGGAAGGTGACAATAAAGTTTATTTATTTACGACTTTATGTCGGGTTAAATCTTCCCCACAGGAAAAACTAAACCCTTCCACTCACTTTTCCACAAATGATCATCTAGTCAATCCACGCTATACAAGTGTACTACGTAAGTATAATAAATTCAAGAACAAAATGTTAACCTACCAGAGACCAATGGAAAAATAAATCACCGACTCCAGATATTTTCATATCAGAGGGTTCGGCTCGGCAGAACTCCTAGTTGGACCGATAAATCCTTCTGATCCCTCAATATAATTTTTTTTTAAATCTTTTGTAATCCTAAATGCATTTAAAATAATCGATTTTTGCATTTTTATGTATAAATTCTTTGTCAAATCTAATAAGCCTAAATTTTGAATGAGAGAGCTAGGTATAATGCCAGTAGCCGATATAACAAATGGTAATATTTTTATAGTTCGAGAATGCCAAATTATTTTATTTATTTATTTATTTATAATTTCTCACTATACATGTGTTCTTATTTTTTTTTACATGCAAAAATTATTAAGCTCACTAGGACTAGCAGCCTGTATTTAGGTTAAATTCATAAATTTGAGTGATGCATTTACACACAAATCACTAAAATACAAAACACTAAAATATTATATGCGGAAAGTAAGAAATAACAATATTATATTGTTGACCAGATGGGTAATTTGTAACAATATAGACCATAAAACAAATCCTTAATTACTATACCCACCAAGAAACAAAGGTAGTTCAAAACAACTAGGGTGACACTCTGATTTTGACAAATGGAACTCAAATAAAATCTACTTATTTAAAATATATATATATACCTTTTTATTTAAAAAAACAAATATTATTAAAATTTTAATTTCATTAATCTACTAAGCAATTTTTATAACTTTTTTATGTTAGCATTCAAACATTTTGTATTTCAAAAACTACACATTTATGTGTAACAATAATTTTTTTAACTGTATTTCATAACCTTACGATAATAGTTTTTAATTTTCAGATACGTTCAGAAATATTCCATTTATTTAGATTTTATTGCGAAACGTAAACATTCTACCTTTTGACAGAATATGCCTGAGGGTTGCGGGGTTAAGAGCTTTTGAGTAAAATGACTTTCCGGCATTTATGTTACATTTCTAGTAAAATATGGGTATTTTCAAGACTCAGACTCAGACTACTCGCTTCCTCTTCTTCAAAATACTCTTCCCAAAGACATCCACCAAGGTGACTTCAATTATCTGCACTACCTCCTGGTGTCCTCAGTTTACTTAAGAGCCCGCAACCCGGATTTGTACCGATTTATTACATATTTCCCTTAAACACGGTAAGTTTTAAAGCTCTTAAAAAAATATATGTTATTCTTGAAGATAATATCTAGACTTTGCCCGCGCCGAAACGTAAATTATATAAAATTCAATCAATTAAAAAAAATCGCAAAGTATGCTCCAAAAATTATTATTAACACGTTTGTTTCAGTTATTTTACAAGTGATATGTATGAAAAAATTCACAGTGTTTCTTATGTTGTTTAAGATAATGCCCGCGAGATTTTTGCTCTATTTTAAACGAGTCGTGTTTTATTAAGCATTTTCACATCGATTTTGTCGCTGTAAATGTTCGCGCTCTCCTCTAACATTCGTAATTTCGTATCTCCCCATCTTCTTCTTTTCGGGCCCGGTTGCAGAGCCTTAAATACTAGTTAATTTAAATACATTCAGTATACGTGTTGTCCGCAGATTGCAAATAAAACTTGTCTTTTGATTAAATTATAAATATTAAATTATAAATATTTCATCTCATTTTCATGGACGAATTCCGGAATCATAATTTCATCCCTAATGGTACAGGCAATGTTCGCACAGCTTTTCACCGCTTTGTCTTGAATGAAAAACTGGAATTCTTCCTTGTGAACTAAAGAGAAACGCAAGCGCGATCTTTTTTACACCAAGCTTAATTATAGGTTTGAAGATAAAATACTCCACCAAACTGAATAGGTACCTATAGGTATATTTTTTTAAATCAAAAGGTATAGCAATTATCTACTACTGACGTACGCATTTTTTTTTAATTGCGTTTTTAATTATAAAATATACACAGTCCATGAAAAAATTAGATTTGTCATGATTTTGAGAAAACTTTGGCAATTTGTGCATGTTAATTTTAATGATTTATTTTTGGGGTATGATGCCGTGTTGCGCTACCCGATTTTTTAGTGTTACAATGTCCATCATCAGGGCAGATGTGTGCTTTGGAAATTATTTGTGAGTTAACGATAATAATTATTATAGTAAAACAATTTAGCCCTTCCACTACTGGTATTACAAGTATATTATTAATACGATAAAATATAAAATAAAATAATGAAAATGTAAAAAAAACATTTTAAACGACTTAAAATTAAATTAAAAACATTTACCTTGGAACTCAAATGTTCAGTTAACACCAATGAAATTCCTTTCTGACGAATTATTTAAATCTTATATATAAAAATCTCGTGTCACGGTGTTTGTGGTCGCACTCCTCCGAAACAGCTTGACCGATTTTTATGAAATTTTTTATGTACATTTGGTAGGTATGAGAATAGGTTTTAAAATATATTTCATACCGCTAGGTGTCCCTACCCAGAAAAAAATCACTTTCTTTAAGAATTTTTTTATTTTTATTTGGCATCAAAAAATACTTATAACCCTAAATTTTAACCCTCCTACCCCCAACCTCCCTTTTTTTAATCGCGATTTTAGGATTTTTGTATGAACAAATTTAACCGTCTTTCGTATTTCAAACAGAACGAAATTATTTATGTTGTTGAATGACAGATGGCGCCACGTCCGCCTCATAGAACTTTCATCCACACATGCGCAAGACATTCACGAGAAGCGTCTCGTCATTTTGATATTTCATTCAGCATCATGTTCTCGCGTGGGCAAACCATCGAACTTATTTGTGTTGACTAAAGACGGACTAACAAAAAATATCGTACACTCAATTGCTCTTCAAAATTCATAAAATTAAATTAAAAAATTAATTAATGTAAATTTTAAATTTTAAAAATGTATAAATATGTAACTAAAATATAAGCACCTGTTGACAAGCCGATTCAATTGGCTTAGCAGGACTTGTTTGTTGATTATATTATGTATTATCTATTATTTCAATAAAAAAAAAAATAATAATAATAAATAAAATATATTGATTTTCTTTATTTCATTTTCTCACTTTAGTTAGGGTTTTTTTGTTTTTATCGGCGGTCATCGTCTACAGCGCTCCATTCCTCTTTCTGTCATAGATCCAACAATATATTCGTTATTTTTAATTTAACAACCAAATATTCACTAGAAATAATTCATATGGCTAAACAACGTTTGTCGGGTCAGCTAGTATTTTATATTTCTTTATTTTAACGTAGGGGTTTGAACAAGATAATTTTTTAATAATTACTGTTAACTCGTTTGGTTGGGTGTTTTGGCATCAAATCCAAAATGAAGTTCTGTGTGAGAAGACTGATATCCTAAGCACAATATTTCTAAGTCAGCTCACTATCGATTAAATTATAACATAACAAGAATCTCATTTAGACAGCCGAAACCATCATGTTAATCGCCCAAATATGGTCACATATTATTTTAGAAGAGCATCACAACTAATCAATTCAATACGACCAATTTAATTAAATTCGTTGATAAAATCTAAGAAAAGTTGGACAAAGATTTATGTACGACTCTAAACGGAGAGGCAGCCAAGATTTACAGCGGTCAGTAAAAAAACTACGAGTAGTATCACGTTAATGTCATTAAACACTGACTTTGCGTACAGATAAACAGATACCTCGGATAGATGTGATCGCTCTGGGCCTTATAACTCCCAGTGACATGATTATAATTCATGGCATCGGGTCTAATATTACTCGGATCTGCCATTTATCATCGCGCTTGTCTCCCGTGGACATGCCCGCAATATCTTCAACGGGATCATTTCTCAAAGACAGAACCCCCGCGTTACTTTCAAGGGAAAAACGGCCACTTCCTGCATTCAGACTAATGCAAAGTGTATCAAAGGCTGCACGATTTAATATGCTCCAGCTGATATAGGACGACAGAGATTGGCCGATGGGGAACCGAAAATGATCCCATTGTTATTTATTATTGCGGACCGACGATGGTGCACAATACTCAAAAAATATTAACTTAACCATTAATATGCGTCATCATTAACATTGTAGATATTGTTGGCCGCGTAAAACACAAATACTGGACCAACATTGCTTAATTATGAAAAATTTGCGACATTTCATTATTATTATTTAAAATCATTAAACAACACTAGACATCCCTCCCCAGGTGAATATGATTAATTTTCAATTTGGGGACGGGTTTGGGTAAAGCCGCTCCGAGAACCATTTATTGGATAACCAACAGCTCTGCCACAGGGTAACCGACGAGTTCATCGAAAATCAATTCATCGAAAGCTAATTCATCGAAAACGAGTTTATCGAAAATTAATTCATCGAAAATCAATTCATCGAATGATCAATTCGTCGAATCGCCAATTCATCGAAAATATATTTTTTTTGTAGATATTAGAGCTGTCAAAATTAAATACCCAAAAAGGTCTGTTTAACTGAGCCAAATGTGTTTAGCAACTCTCAGTTTCGTAGTGACAATGTAAAATTTATAGGTTATCTCTTCGATTTCCGATTGTCTGATACTGCAAAAAAGGGATATCTAAGGAACGGTGACCAGACAACTCATAATGAAACCAACTCATAAACAACTCAGAGAGGTCATTAAGAGTGATGATAAAAAAATATTTAAAAATTGGTTAAATAGGTTAAGTTAGGTTAGGTTAGATTAGGTTAGGTTAGGTTAGGTTAGGTTAGGTTAGGTTAGGTTAGGTTAGTTTAGGTTGACCAATGCTTTTTTAACTTTTCGGTCCGCTCGGCATTTCTCTCAAATATCAACAAAATATATTTTTTTCGATGAATTGGCGATTCGATGGATTGATCATTCGATGAATTGGTTTTCGATGAATTGATTTTCGATGAATTGGCGATTCGATGGATTGATCATTCGATGAATTGGTTTTCGATGAATTGATTTTCGATGAATTGGTTTTCGATGAACTCGTTTTCGATGAATTTGCTTTCGACGAATTGATTTTCAATGAATTGATTTTCGATGAATTCGTTTTCGATGAACTCGTCGTGAACCCTCGACGTAGCCAGGTTTTGATTTAGGTAGGTACCGAAAAAAATAGGCTTCTACAACATATTCATGCTCTAGGTTCTGTGAATACAAATAATATGAACGAAAGAAGGAAAACCATCCTATGAAGTGCTGTAAATTTGAAAACCTGACTCGGGCGACAATCCCAGAGGTCTTCCAACGGCCAGCCAACGCCCCACCGTGCCTACGCCCATGCACTGCTGAATACACTGACTCTCAGATTACTACCCATCCTTCATACCTGTTTCCTTCCTCTCCTTCCTTTCCTTAAAAAGACCCTCCCCACAGCATCTCCAAATTACGTTAAATTAATAAATGCAACACTACTCCATTTAATGTTGTTGCTTTTGGCATTAACTTCATTTACAATTCTTGTCCACAGAGATTGGGTCCGGTGGGGAATAGAACTTGCTCTGACGACTTATTTAATTATAATAAGATTGCTTCCTTTAAAGGGCAAATATATAAACATATATGCAATACTCCTTAATGGCACTAGAAACTATGTTATTGTTTTTATGATTAATAAGATTAATATAACTGTACGTAAAAGCCCAATGGGCGTTTAAATAAAGTAAATAAAGTCAGAGACCAAAGACTGTACATTTTAACTCCTCATTTCCGTGACATCAAACGATTAAACGTACATTTTGACCATTCTCATATATTAGACACGTCAAATTATGCAGTCAATGCCAACGGTAACTCGTGTTAAATAGATAGACAGATACTTAGGCCCCAGGACAGAAATAAAGTCAGTCGTTTCCCACCAACTAAGTAATTATTCCTACACTAAACGTGAGTAGACGGTGATTTAAATGTATTTTTATACTTTCTTAAGCTGAGTTCAGATTAGGAGGTTAGTGGAGCCAGAAAAAAAATTCTATGCAAATGCCAGCCACTAAAACGATTGTAGTTACAGTAAAGTTCAACATCAAAATAGAGGGATTATTTGATTTTAAAAATCAAAAATGGATAAGGAATTTGGGGGTCAGTGTATCTAGGAGTGGCGGACCTTTAAATTAATCCCTCCTACTGTGGTGCAAGGCGCTGGGTCGAGAGAGTCCTGCTGGAGAGATAAAAAGATCTCCTTCAACCAGTCTCTCCAGCCCGCCACACAGGTGAACCACCTCACTCAACTCACTTTAATTACCAAATGTAGCGAATTATTTCGGGTGGTCTATGACAGGTGTTATGATTATGCAATGAATGGTGGTTCCCAGTGCGGCGGTACCCATACCCTCCTCCCACATCAAACAAATATATTATACAAGGTGTCCGGGGTTAAAGTGCACAAACTGGAGGCGTCTACTAATATCTACAGGAATTCCAAAATCTGAAAAAATCGAAGTATTATCTATGAGAACCAAAGTGTTGACGAATATCTACACCTCAAACTGTTGACTAATATCTATGAGAACCAAAGTGTTGACGAATATCTACAGCTCAAACTGCTGACTAATATCTATGAGAACCAAAGTGTTGACGAATATCTACAGCACTGGCAGAGGTTGGATTTGCAATTATATATAGCATATTGGAATAACGTAATATGGCGTATGCAGTTTAAAAAACTTAATTTATGTAAGTATGTATGTAAAAATCCCTAATATCGTACTATTGGACACATTTAGCTGATTAGTCCAACCTAAGCTCTATAGATATTAGTCAACACTGGGACCGTCATAGATATTCGTCCGACCTTAGCTATGTAGATATAAGTCAACACTCTGAAGTTCGTAGATATTAGTTCAACATATGAGCTGTAGATATTCGTCCGACATACAGGCTGTAGATATTAGTAGATATCTGGAGTCGCACAAACTTCGGCAGGTGGTTCTACACGATAGTATTTCGAAATTCCAACGTTTTAAGGTAGTTTTCGGATAAAAAAGTTAAATGGTTTGTATGGAAAAAATAACATATGTGTGGAAAAATAATTTCCTACGACAAAAAACATTAGAATTTCGAAAAAAGTTATTTATCTTTTTTACTTCTACCATCATGTAAAATCACCTCCCGAAGTTTGTGCACTCTTCCCCCGACACCCTGTGCGAGTATATGTCATGAAATATTTATATATTATTTTTAGTCTAATTAACCCAAATTTAATTAGATTCTCTTTTTCTTTTAATTAATTAAAGTATTTTTTTCATTAAAAGCGGATACTGACCGCTTTCAGGGTCAATTAATTTAAACATTTTTTTGATAACCCCATTTAACATGCTACTGCTTTTTGCTTGATACTTGACTGATCCATGCTGTATCGCACGCCTCTGAGAGTCTGATGAGTTTCATTTGGATTTTTTTTCTTGTGGAGGACACACCTAGCAATTCTGTTACAATGGCATGTTCTGGAATGGGATCAATTGCTTTCCTGGATGTAAAATCAATTTACATGATAGAGACATTTGAAACTAAACGGGACATTGGTATGCTAAATGCTAAGGCCACGATGAACATAATAAGTCTACCTACAACTCTTAACTCCCATACATTGTTATTGGGCCAATTTGGTTAACCAATTCTGAGATCATATATTATATATTAAAATATATACAATGTAATGTAAACTAGGCCGCCCAGAAAATATAATAAGGAACTCCGGTGAAAAATATTATGGCTTTAAAAAAATATGTTTATATAGACCGATAAACGCTGATTCTGAATATATAAGTTTTATTTAATAATATTAAACGCAGAATTTTTAAAAAATTATTAATCGAGTGGTAAAAATACGACGTCAAGTTGGCATTATTGAAATTTTAGTGGTGACGTCACTTTTGTTCGACGTGTCGTGACGTCACCGTAAAGCAATTGAATGGGAATGTATGATATCACACAAGCCATCGTATTAATTTATGCTCTTATTTACATACTCTTTATAGAAATTTAGTTGTTGTGTTTGTTTAAAAAATAAAGGTATATCTTATTAGTTTATCTCTATTATTGAAAATATTCAAAAACTACTGCACAAAAAAAATAGTAATGCTTCTTTTAGGGAAATACTTCGAACAACGGAATTCAAAATGGCGGTAGTTGATCAGCTGATTTCCCGATTCTATAGTATTTTTTCAGGAGCGATGACATCACACGATTCACCATACATACGGTGGTTTTCGGAGGATCTTGAAAAATTAAAACTTTGACAATTATTTTAACTATTAAAACTAACTCTAAAAATAAAAATAAAAATTCAGTTACTTAAGTTAGAAGATCATTATTCATAAAAAAATAAAGAATTGGATGGAGATCTCTATTCTTTCGATAAATTTAATGATAATAATTTATGCGGGTATTTTGCCATAAATTCCTGCATAGGCTTGGTGTCGATTCCAGTTTTCCCTGTGATCGTTTGATTGAAATGCCACGAAAGTCTTATGTGCTATCGGAGACATTTAATTTGTTTAATGACTGCTATCAAATATTTTCTGGTTTTGGAATGCTGATTTATTGTTTTGGAATGTGTGGTAAAACGAATTTATTAGAAACCTCAGGAAAGTTACTACAACCTATTAGAGATGTTATGATTGCAGGTATTTCCCTAAAACAGTTAAACGTTTACAACATCTGTCTCGAATTACTTTTAATAGTTTCCGGAAGACATATTTCCTTTATTTCCTTTTAGAGTATTTTCATTTCATTATTTGGCTTCAGGAATTTGTGAATAGGTAGGTACTTCATCATTACATAGTATAAAATGAAGTCGCTCAAAATGTATGTGCGCTTTAATCTTTTAAACTACGCAACTTATTTTCATACGGTTTTCACCAATAGATAGAGTGATTGAAGAGGAATGTTTATATGTATAATAAATGTTAATTATATTAGAGAAAAGCCGAGAAATTCAAAGAAAACATATTTTTGTGCGATTTAAAACGGCTGGCGGGCGCACTATACCTAGTCACGTTAAATTGGATCAAATTGGAAAATAGATTTCATAGAGTAAGTAGATATTTGATTTTCCCTTTTCAAATATCCATTGCAAATAAATGTTGCAAGCATTGTGTAATTACTGGCGAGTTAATTATTTAATATGTATAATACATGCTTATTATAGTAGAGAAAAGCCGATAAATTCAAATATTCAATTCAGGCAGTGGGCAGCGGACAGCTGGCAAGCGGGTGGTGTGGATGTTATAAAGATTGGGTAATGGCGTTGTGTTTCGTTAGCCACAGCAACGTGTGGCCGGGTCTGCTAGTTATAAATAAAAAGCATTTGACAAGTCAAGTCGTTTAAATTTCAGAAAATACTAAGTAGGTACACTAGGTAGGTACCTGTGTGGTTTTGAAAGAGCGCTCAGCTACGAAAGTTTTCTGAGATTACTTATATTTTTTTTATGTGTATGTTTTAATTTTATATTTAAAGGATTTACGATTCTTTTATGGTAGGTAAAAGCCTAACTAAAATGACGTTGTGCGGTTAAAAATATTAGTACATTGTATTTTTTTATTACAACATTTTTAACCGCACAAGAGCCCCAGCTGCTCCTAACCATCTGGAGCCCAATATTAAGAGACTACGGCGAACGTATAAAGACCGAATTCTACACTATAAACTACACTCTCTGACAGGAAGACGGAAACTTTCTGATTTATTGCTTCTGCACAAAATTATACATGCATCAGTTGATACACGAAACATTTTATCCCAAATTAACATTAACACACCGTCAAGAAATTCAAAAAGGAGGATGCAATATATTTTCTATATATCTACCTACCACACAAATACAGGATATTTCTCCCCTTTACCACGAACATTAAGACATTATAACACTATACACTGCTCTAATAATGAAATTGACATTTTTAATAACCCATTCAATCACTTCAAAAAATATATTTTACAATCAATCGTATAAAGCTGATATTGTGATGAAGCCCTTTATTCAAAGACAGGAAATATTGTACCTACTAAATCATTGTCCCATCAGCACAGGTGCCAATAATAAATTGTTGGTGATTCTTTCGTATTCTACTTTTACTCATTCTTGTTCGTCATTCACTTTTGCATATTTACGAGTAGCTAATTATTACTGATATTATCTTTGTTATAATTTTTGTAATTTAAATCATCCATGTTTATAAATTTTTGGGCATAATGCCTGTTTTATGTACTTAAATAAAAATAAATAAATAAATAAATACCCAATTGGGGTATGTTGTGAGGCTGAAGGTAGTGGAGAGGGGAAGGAGATGCGGAGGAGGAAGTAGGGAAAATCCCTGGCTATTATAAACAACACAAAATTAATTCAATAAAATTTGCACACGCCAGGATTTGAACCTGTGATCACCGGTTCTTAGCAGAGTCTTACCCATCGACCTCTTAATATATTAACATGGTTGAGACAGTATATATTGTAATTTTATACCGCAGACCACACCAAAAAGCATTGTCAGACCACAAAAGACGGCTGCCCATAATTTTCAAGCGATTCCTCAAAATCACTGTAATTTTTCAGTTGCTTTTTCTTTTAATGCAGAGTTTTTGTATGGGAGCCCTTGGGCCCGACACGCAGCTCCTGGGGCCTTCACTAGGTGGTCCTTCCCCGTCCCTTCGCCTCCCAGGACCTTTTATCCTGGATACCGTGTAAAGCCAGTCCTTAGTTCATAGCATGATCCTGGGAATTAGCAGAGAGGGAGGTTAGGCTTACTCAGGATATGTCTTCGTTTTGCTCTTAACAGAAGGTACCTATTTGAACAACGGTCATATGAATTTTATGTTCAAAAATTGTTCTGATGTGTTCAGGGCAGGGTTGCCAGGTGTTCGGTATTCTACCGAAGCGTTCGGTATTTTTGCACCGTGTTCGGTGTTCGGTATAACAAAAATACCGAAGTATGAGCGGTTCGGTATATTTTTCTGATCAATTTTTCTCCCTAATAAACGATTCAACTATCAGATTTGACGCAATCGGCAATCGATGTGGCGTAGCATCCTTACTTAGTTTGTGCGATGTTGCCGCTTCGTGCTCGCGCTCACTGTTTTCGAGCCATTTCGAGGATTAGTGTTACACATCGGGTGACTACGTACTTGTATATATGTGATTTTTGGAATAATTTGACTGCTTACATTGTTTCAAAGTCCGACACCCCCCCCCCCCCCCTTCCCGACGAGTTGCCAAGGTACCACCGAAATCTAGGGAAATTTCACCTCAAAAATTTTATTTGTTCGCTGTTCGGTATTTATTTGGAAAAGACCTGACAACCCTGGTTCAGGGTTGTGTGATTTTTTGTTTGTAATCCAATGGACTTTTTCTAACAAAGAAGCAACTACGGAAAATGTTCAAACGCGTCCCTTTTGACGATGATGACTTCCATGAATAATGAAATTAAATATATGTATGTAACATTTTTTTATGTGAATACCGCACAAGAGTACCAACTGCCCCCACCTGCGAGCCAATAGATTACTACCAATTGGGATATGTCTGAAGGTATTAGGGAGAGGAATAAGGTGGGGAAGAAAAAGGTGGTTAATTACCTGGTCATTCGGTCACCAAACATGGCTAAAAATATTTCAAGCAAAGTTTCAATTCTTAGTGGTGATCTTATACCAGGGCAATACTGAGAATAACTTCCACTCTGGAACGTGACGCAAATAGACTATATTTTATGTTTTGTTTAGTTTTTTTTTTTTTTAATAAAGACAAATATTCCAGGGTTACGAACAACCTGACAATATTTTTAAATCTCCTACAACCATCACGTTTACTACAGTAATGATGCTTGTGCATTGAGGACTTAGCCAGTAGAGGAATAGAACACGCGACGCCTGGGTGGGATCCTAACGCGATGTCAACTCAGCCATTTTTTTTTAAAATATGAATAGGTATCTCACAAGAGTCCCAGCTGCTCCCGTCTGGAGCCAGTGAGACTATGGCATCCCCAATGAGGTTTGTTGTGAGGCTGAAGGTAGTGGGGAGGGGCAGGAGATTGGAAGATGAAGGTGAAGAGTACCTGGCTGTGCAGATCTGGTCACCAAACGCGGCTAATGCCATTTCAGGCAACGTTTCAATTCTGAATGGTGGTTTTATACCAGGGCGATATTGAGAGTATCTTCCACTCTGGAACGTGCCGCAAATATACTATACATTATTTTAAATTAATTAATTGTGAAATAACACAAATTATTCTAATAAAATTTGTTTGCCCACGCCCTTTTTTTTACAGTGAATACCGCACAAGAATCTCAACTGCTTCCGTCTGGAGCCAGTGAGACTATGGCATCCCATATTGAGGTATGTTGTGAGGCTGAAGGTAGCGGGGAGGGGAAGGAGGTAGGGAAGAGGAAGGTTGGGAAGTACCTGGCTATTCAGATCTGATCACCAAACACGGCTAAAGCCATTTTCAAGCAACGTTTCAATTCTGAATGGTAGTCTTACACCAGGGCGATACCAATAGTATCTTCCACTCTGGAACATGCCGCAAATATACTATATATTATTTTAAATGAATTAATTGTGAAATAACACAAATTAATCAAATAAAAATTGTTTGCCCACGCCTGGATTCGATCCCGCGACCTTCGGATTGCGAGTCAAGAGCCTTACCCCTAGAACACGGAGGCCATCCAATGTTTTGATTTCACACCAACTCTTCTTTTGATTAACTGGACTCACCGAAAGTTTGTTCAAATTCGTGACCAATAAATAAAACTTTATTAAATTTAGATACCATTGAAAATTCTCTTTGTCAAAAGAATGATAAATGATTTTTGCGATAATAAGTAGTAACCAGCCGCAATTTACTTCCTCATCCTTTTTGGGCCTCTTTTTTATGAAATTTGTACATCATTTAGAAATAGATAATAGAACATCATGTACCTAAATTGTGGCTCACACCAAAAATACTAACCCTTTACCTGTTTTTATCTTAAAAATTTATTTGTTTCAACATTAAAAATTAAGTCATTGTTTGATTTCACAAAATATTACGTTTATAATACTGATTTATTTTTGGGTTATTATACCGTGCTGTACTTCCACTTTCGTAGCCAACGTTTTGGAGAGCTTTATAATATGTCCATCATCAGAATGTGTGATTGTGTAGATTCTGGTGAAATGTGTGTTTATGTAAGTATGTAGAAGTGGTACCCGTTGCGCACGCACGTTTAGTTTTAGTGTACCAAAAACTATTAATCTTAACCCCGTCATCGCTTTCAATTTGAACGGAGTTTTTGAGAATAATTTCAATTGCCTATGTAAAGTCTCAATTACATTGAGCGAGTTTACAAGCTACTATCTGGGAAATTCACTATCTGTTAGTAAAGTCGCTCAGTGTAATCGTATTACTTGCTTACTAGCAGATTGTTGACTATCTACGAAAAAAGTTGAAAGATCGTCAACTTTACTTGCTACCCGCTTACTCGTGATTGGTTTATTTATGTATTCAATATGGCGGCCAATAAACAGCTGATTTCTACTGTCAAACATCTGACGGAATTAGTTCACGCAGGCATCGTTAGGGCGTTACTGGGCAAGTGGACAGTTTTGTGTGTCATCATGAAAATCTCACTCGCCGATTCACCCGCTTTTAAACTTAGTAGATAGTAGCTTGTAAACTCGCTCAATGTAATTGAGGCTTAATCAAATCCCTATAATACTTTTGGCCGTAAAAACAGCAAAGCACACACACAAATATATATAATCACACACACACCTCTTTCGTCAATTTTTAAGTTAACCTAAATCGTTTTTAATTAAAGAAGTCAAATCACATTTTATTGAATATGTCGCAGGCCAATAGTAAAATAAGGCAAATCATGATGCACCTAAGGCACATCGTGATCTGCCACCATTTCACGATGCGGCAGATCATGATGTGGCTAGGCGCCTTGCCACATCATGGATCTGCCTGAATTTACGATCGGCCTACGACATATTAATTAAATAAATAAAAATACTTATTTAGATCGTTTTTTTTGTCCATCCTTGCTTCATCGGAATTTCTCCGCCCTTTGCCCTTAACCCGAAGGTGCATAGGGTGCACATTATCATAATAGACCGGTGGGCGGGCCCCACCCATCTCATGCAAATATGATGACGGGCTCCTCTCACCTCCCCCCCTCACTCCGTAGCTCCAACAATCTCTCCGGTTCAGCCAGCAGCCGAAGCACCCGGCGTAACCGGCAATTCACTCGATTACTCCGCACCCACGCTGATCGCCGGGTTGTATCTTGTATCAGCAATGAATACTGTATACAGATACTGGATTTAGTCATCATAGTGGAATGGCAGTTAAAAATTGGATTTTATAATTTTTACAATCCGTCAGTTCTGTTTGTACCGCAGTGGGTTATTTAACGGCTTTAAATTGTATGAAAAAAACCCTTCTTTCCTCGTTTTTTCCAAGTTTTTCAAGTTTTTGAAGTAAAACTTCTTTACGAACGCTTGACTTAGGGAGTAAGCTGGCGAATGCGTGACGAGAGCGTTACGAAAAGCGAGGCGAATGGTAGTTGAGAGGGAGTACGCTTCGTATATCACATTTTCTTTCTCCCTTTCTCTCATAGCCAGTTAAGTTACACAGTGCAGGCCTATTGTCTGTATCACACTGTAGGAACAAGAGAGAGCAGTGCGCGCGCACATTTTCTTTCTCTCTTCCTATCGTATAGATGGAGCAGAAGTTTTAGTTCAATTGTGTGGTCTAAAGCACATTCGTTTTTTTTACATTCGTATTTTATTTTTATTGTTTTTGTGTGAATACCGCACAAGAGTCTCAACTTCTTCCAAGCATCTGGAGCCAGTAAGATTATGGCATACCCAATTGGGGTATTTTGTGAGGCTGGAGGTAGTGGGGAGGGGAAGGATATCAGTAAGACGAAGGTAAGGGAGTATTTGGCTGTTCAAACTTGGTCACAAAACACGGCTGAAGCCATTTCAAGCAACGTTTCAATTCTGAATGGTGGTCTTACACCAGGGGGATACTGAGGGTATCTTCCAGTCTGGAATGTGCCTCAAATTTACATTATATTATTTAAACCGAAAAAATTGTGTGAAAAAAACTGAAATAACATAAATTAAACAAATAAAATGAATCATTTGCTGTGGATTTTGCGAGTCGGGAGCCCTACCCCTAGACCACGTATGTACAAACACAGGCACAATAATTCTTCTTCTACTTCCTTGCGCTGTCCCAAGTCATTGCCCAGGTAGGCTGTTGGGGTCGGCTCTTCTCGTTCTCAGCTTGTAATATCTTCTGTTCTGGGTATCGCCTTCATCCAGGCCGTTTCTCTGAAGAATTTTGGAGCATTGAGTCATCCAGGAGTTCTTCGGTCTTCCTCTGGATGACTGTCGATGAAGCTCCATAGACATTGCCTGCCTCACTGTGTGGTCTGATGGTCTCCGTCTTATGTGTCCATACAATCTCAACTGTCGTTCCTCCAGCTTACTATTTATGTCTGTGACACCCAGGCTACCACGAATGCGTGAACTTTTGATCTTATATTTTAGTGATACTCCTGCCGACCATCTAAGCATTCGCATTTCTGCTGTTTCAAGTTGCCTAGTGTAGGAGTTGTACATAGTCCAGCATTCGGAGCCATACATTATTGCGGGTCTTACAATAGTCTGGTATATCTTTCCTTTCAGTTTTATAGGCATTTTGGAGTCACACAATATCCCTGTTACGGATCTAAATTTAATCCATCCCACACCTATTCTATGGATGACATCCGCTGCACATCCTCCGTCTCTGTGGATTAGTGAGCCCAGATACTTAAATGAATCACAGTTGGCTAATGTTACTCCATCCAGTTGCATCGAAGGAGTTACAGCATTTGTGTCTTCAAATGGTAAATACAAATATTCAGTCTTTTTCCTGCTAATTTTTAGGCCATTATCCAAATACTGGCACAATAATTATATCAAAGGAATATTGGCCTGCATCCAAATTATCTCACAGATTAATATGAACTGTAAATATAAATAAACATTTACATTTTGTATCACAAATTTAGGAAAGTGGAGAAAATTAATTTTTATAATTGTGTTTTACTGAAAAATGTTTGTTTATGAAACCTAAACCTGTGTTACTGCTTATTAGCTTTTTTAATTGGTTAGGCATCTAATGATCTTTCGACCACCAAACTGGGTAAATGTCCGAATTACGGTAGTTGAATTTTTTCCCTTCTTCACCATCCGATTTTCCTTCATCTACACAACATCCACATAGTCTCACTGGCTTCTGGCTACCGTTTAATTTTACTCTTGTAAATATAGAACTCCCTCTCCTCTATGGGTAGGAATTTAAATAATGCACGATATCGCAATTCGCAATTATCGTGTCCAATTTCGCACGTACTAAACCATAGCTGGAATTTAAACTCGAATATCTTCACGATTCATGGCGTTGGAGATTCAGATCTCCCGAGTTCAACGTTCCACCGTAATTTCCATCATTGAGATGCCCCATTATTGTCATCGGTCGGAATTTGGCAATCGTGCCAAACGCATTTCATTTTGTATCAAAATCTCGATTTAATCTGATGTATTCTGACACGATTTGGGCTTTTTGTATTGACGTATTTTTTGTATCTGCAAAATCAAAGATTGTGTTTTTGGATAGCAATTGTGTTTTTCACGCCTTCGCATCGGTATGACGATATTATTTGGCTTTATTCGTGTCACGACTCAACGACACGCTTGGCTAAAGAAACCAAAAAATGATAACGTTCTTCGTCACCTTTTGGTCAAACTTGATTCGAAAAAGTAAGGGATGTGCGCGAAATGGGGATGTGATCCATCCTCCTTCCGAATTCTCATGATTGTTTAGTTTGTAATGCAAAATGCAAACTTAATAATAGAAAGCGCTCAAAAGCACCGGGGATAAATAAATTACGTGACCCAAAGTGTTTACTAAAATAGACTACGTATCATCACAAAAATTACGAGTGGTCCATTCAGCCGATATTTTAAGTATGTCATTTTAAAAATAGGTAATCCTTTTCGGTGTATAAATTAAAACTCTGTATCTAGTACCTACATACCCATCTTAATTTTTTTAAAGACTTGCTTTCCCGGGTTACGAATAACCTGAAAATATTTGAAAATATCCTATAACTGTTGCTTTTACCAAACGTACCAAACGAGGAATTGAACCCACGATGCCTGGGTCGGAACCATTGACCGGTCTGATTAGTACTGTTCTGATTTGAAACAAATAAATAATTTATAACGTATCCGACCAACTGTATGGATTAATTCGCCAAGTCAGAAAAAATAATTGCTGAAGCGTTCTGTGAGATATCATCTGCGGTTTGATCTACTGGACGGTGCATTACGGCGAAGCTTAATTCTACATCACTATTTATTACGAATCGGTTTACATTAAAAATACAAAAAATACGCTTTTCCTACGTTTCTATTGAATAAACTAAATGAACGAATAATTAACGAATAAACTAAACGAACGTTAAACTAAATGAACAAATTCTTTCCGCATTCAAACTATATTGTTCCAATACACACCTTCAAAAAATCAACGAAATGAACAATTCTTTTCGTATGCAAACTACTCCAATTAGGTAGGTCCGCTGACAGTCGCGCGGTCATCATGGCATATCTCTTTTGTATTTCAACATCTTTGGTATGAATACATATAAGAAACTTTGATGGCTAAAATTTTCTGTGACAGTTTCCCCTAATAATTTTTTGTGTATTATAAAATTCTCTCTAGACTCCGTTTACCAATCATTTTTATGCCCTCATTCGTGGCGATAAAGGTACACTAAGAATACATCGATTTTTGACTTGTGACCTTCTTATGGGTGAAAATTTTGTTCCGTCGATCTCGGTCGAATGAATCGGTGAATGTTAGCATTAATACATAAGACATTAATATATATATATATATATATATATATATATATATAATACCTACAGTTGCACAAAGCAATCTTTTTAGGGTGGATTGCCTATTTCAAAAAAAAAACCTACAGTTAAAGATTTTATATATACCTACATGTGTTTTACCATTATTCAACCTGTGCAAATAGCGATAAGTTCTATTCGCATCACACTATTTTGCGATAATTATATAGATCTTTCAGCATGTCCAATTAATCCTTTAAGATGGGCGTGCAAAGTACTCCAATCTGTCTTAAAACTACCTCCGTCTGCAGCGCATTAATCTATAAATATGTTCTGTTAGTTACCATTAGGTTTATAAGATAGACATGGAACCATTATTTTTCTTGCCAGCTTTCGTTAGCCATGGTGTCGAGGCAATCACAAATACCGTCCCATCCAATTATACCATCGTTAAGCGTGTTATTGGAAGCGTGGAGGTGGGGAAAGAGATTAGAGTGTGTCAGTGAAGTTACAGAATGCTAAATTATGCAGACGTAGACAAGTTTTACATAATAATAATAATGGGAATAAGATTAATTTAAAGAATAACATTTATAATTTTCCTGAGCTTTGGTGTGTTGTTGAACCAGTTGGTGAAATGGAAAACTGATTTCTAAGAGATGTCTAATGATTCTTTAAATATGAACACTCTAAAAAGAACTTGGTGGACCTCAATAAATTCTGACACCGAGTTGGTGGTAGATCTGCTCCGAATGACCATCCGACTAATTAGTTCAAGAATGATGGAAAAGCACAATTCCGATCAACACCCCAAAAGTAAACTGAAGCAACACCACTTGTCGTGAGAATCTTAAATCATATCCAATTATAGTCATTTTGTTGGTGCGAGATAGTGAGTAGAGATATATTATATATTAGCTGGTACCCGGCATGCGTTGCAATGCCATTCAAAGAAATAAATTGATTCTCCCTGTCCCCTGTCCCCGTTCCATTCCACCTTCCCCGCTTACCCCCTCCCTCGTCTCTTCCATCTCCGCGAACCCCACCTTCCCCCTGCCTTTCCTCCCTGCTGCTAAAAATATATGAAATACACACATTTTCAAATATACAAATTTCATAACGCCAGAGCTTACCATTATATACAGCCTATGTTACTCGCTGATAATGTAGCTTTCTATTGGTGAAAGAATTTTTAAAATCGGTTTAGTGGTTTAGGCGTGAAAGGGTTACAAACAAACACACGCACTTTCGCATTTATAATTTTAGTATTGATAGCAATTAGGACAGCGATAGGTCAGAGGAAGGTAATCGAAAGACAACAAATAGATCTGCAATAAAAATTGGGCAAGACAGGTTTTCTAGGAGAACTTTCGGGATTTTATGAGTAAGGGGTACCTACCACCTACTTTAGTACTATTTACATTGTCAGTTTCTTTAACGGGTTCTTTCTAAGAGTAACTTGTCCAGCTTATATTGCAGATTTAATCGTCGCCTCAGGGACGAAGAAGAAGAAAAACGCGAGAGAACTTACAGCGAACAGTTTTGTGTGTGGGGCCAGTATTCAAGCTACAGTACCTACTGATACAATAAAAATGAGATTGATTTATCAATGTTTCGAGGTTCAAATTCAAATATAATCCGAGCATTTCTGTCAAAATTGTGGTTTGTTAATGATTGCTGATATGTTATGAGATTCTGCCCTAAAAAATCTCACACATTACTGACTTGACTACCTTTGTCTCTAACTGGCTGGAATGCATAGTTCAATTTGATTCAGTGTTCATATACATTGTGGTGACAGTTATTATATGAGATTTGCATCAGCATTGGACAGTGTGGGAAGACTATTGATGTTTGTTTGTCGTCATATTTCGTGGTAATACTTTTATGTTAGTTAGAGTGCCAGTACGTGGTGGTAACTGGTAACACTCCGTGATTGATTGCCCGTGATGTGTACAGTATCCCGTGTCGGTTTATTGGTCGGTAAACCGCCGGTATTTGAAGTTTATTTACCCTTCATGTGGCTAGACTTTGCCTATTATTTTACTGGACTAACTTCTGTACTAACTAGCTATGGTATCATGAAAATTGCAGTGTTTTTATTTATAGAATTTCTAAGTCAACGCAACTATTTTCAGTTCACTAAGTCACTTTCTTCATGAGATGTTGATCAATGAAATATCCGTTAAAAATAACTGTGAAAGAAGACATCATTGATACCGACTGACTATTGTTCAATATTTCACAATCGTGTGAAAGAAAATTCAGGGGTTTGTAGCTTTAGTAAACTAGTATTGAATAAACCAATAGATGTTGGGATACAAAAGGGGAGGATTTATTTAAGTAGTAAGGCACCCGCACATGTACCGGCAGATAAACAACATTTTGAACCTGTGGAACCAGCAACCAAAGCAGACGTTTGTTCAGTTCACCTGACCGGGTTTGTTAAAGTCAACAGTTTGAGCTTTGCGCGTGACGGGTTAAGATTAAGATTAAGTCAGTGCGTTTGCGGTGGGATCTATTTTGGTTACATAATGATCACCTATGATGGGGAGAGCGTCGAATAATAAACAGCAAGTCAAGTGTGAACTAAATGCTCAAACGAAGTGTTCAAAGTAATCCACGGGATATGGTGTGCCCGATGTTCATACCTCGTACACTCTCTGTTTGGGTTAAGTCCTGGCCGTATGGGCTGTGAGATTCCAGTTATGAACTATTCACGTATTTTGCTCTGGGATGTAGTTTCGTCGAAGTGTACATAAAATTTGTTTTGACCAGATTTCCACAAGGTTCGTACGAGATACCACTGTTAGTTAACTTATTTTTATTATTTGAAGTTATTTTTACGCTTATGCGTGGCTTGAAATAAAATGAAGTGGAATACTCAGAAAAATCCAAATGCACTTCCCTGTCTAGTAAATTGTAATGTAAACAAAAGAACACTGATTTCATTGGAGTTATTCTGTGAAATTTCCTTCCACTAAATCTTGTGCCGTTGGACTTCGGTGGCATTCCTGACATTGTGTGTCCAATTTATTGGGTTGTTTTAATGATTTCATGACAGGGTTAGAGTAATTAACTACATGCAAATGAGCTTGGAGCCTTAATTTTTCTTATTCTAGTGAGCTTGAGTTTTTCTTGTGTTGTTTCACGGATGTTATATGCTATTTTTATGTCGGTAAACTAAGGACGGATTGAACGAAGTGTGATCGGCAGAAAAGAACAACTATCATATTAAGCTTGTCAGCTTATTGCAATTTGATAGGAAACTGAAACAGCATTTCACCTTTCAAATATCAAACAAATAAAATTGCGCAGAATGGCTATTTGTTGACAATGTTATATTTTAATTTCTGTTAAACAATTGGCCCTGAAGATTAGACATGAAACAAATACAACATTTGGTCAAAGAAATTTCAAATACATTGCGCCTAAAATATACAATAACCTACCTGACAAAACAAGACAATCGAATAATATTAACGAATTCAAAATCCTGATCAAACGATGGATCATCGAAAAAGGTCGTGCAATAATTAGTCACCTCACCCAAATATAATCCTCTATCTCATTATTGTTACCACTGACCAACCTGAAAATTTTTGTCAAATATTTTTGCTGTATTGAAAAGTGTACTTTAATTAATATTTATAAAATATTTGTAAACTTTTTATATAGATGCACATAATAAATAAATAAAATAGTAAATTGAATTATACAGAATCAATAATTAATTCCCTTTAAAAGAAAAAGCTTGTGAAAAAAATTTTATGGCGTGTTGAAACTAAAGGCGTAAATATAACAATTACGATGCTGATTTTATAGTTAGCCATTTCAAACAGCTTTATGGTCCTTATTTTATAGTGGATGGCGGCTGATTAATGCTCCAATCCCATGCTGCGGGGTCATTACAATCTGTCAGGATAATGCCCGACAGTTTATTTGATCATCACTTCAATGGTCTGTGCATAAGTATGATATTTATTAGAATTATTAGAAATTACTTGATTGCCTGGAGGAACTAATGAAATATTAAAGTAATTGCACACCCACACGTGATTTAAGGTGAATGCGCATTAAATGGGAGTGATTTGACCAATAAACAATACGTAGGTTCTAATCTAAATTCAAATGATACTAATTATTGTTGGTACTTCTAACAGCATTTTTTTCTCCTAGGTTGCAACTTGCAAGTAGCGTCAGGCGTGAAGGTGTGAACCAAAACTTAGTAGGTAGTCAACTTTAACGCATTATACGAATATAATACCACCACGTTTTTTATTTTTTATTTATTTATTTTATTTGTTATAAAATGCATTCAGTATAAGGAAGCTTTGACTGTCCAACTAGGAAGGTCTCCCGTTCTAGGACAGTCAAATTGACATATTCATATTAGGTTGGTAGGTACATTATCATTCATTAAGTATTAAATCCCTTGTTTGCCGCTCGTGCACCGGTGTGTCATGAGATTTTTCTCGCGATTTTGACCCTTATGTATAAAGAAAGTGTATGAAGAACACGGTCAGAATCGCTTGCTCTATTATCGCCCTTTACCATAGCGAAACCTGCAATGCGCCTAGTCACTCCAAATAATTTATATTAATAATTTACCGGAGCGCGGGAATGTGCGCAGTTCTTGCGCATGCGCGGGAAAAATATGTTTACCTACGATTTTAACCCTTCTATGTACAAAATTTGTAAAGAACAGTGTCAGAATCGCTGGACACGAAGTGTCATTTCTGCCGCCGGGAGCCGCGTCGTAATTGGTGGTGCTTTTTATCTTTTTGTACCCTGGCAAACAAGAGGAAGTCAAGTTAAGCTTCATAATTGGCATTTACATAATTAAACAGTGGAACAATAGGTTCTAGAATCAATTAATTAACAAGAAAAAATGTATTCGAAAAACAGTAAGTAAAAGAAAAATAAAAGAAAAGAAAAATTTTGGAAACAATAGTATATTAAAATATAAGTGGATAAACCGGTCTTTAAAACACGCGCGATTTTTCGAGCACGACGGCGCAGCCGTATGCTCGAAATAAAGCAAGTGTTTTAAAGACCAGTTATCCACGAATACTTTACGCTATTTTTTTTATTGGTACACTTTGAAAACATAAATATTGATATTATTATTAAAAATTTGGAAATAAGAACTATTAATGAATTCGTGATGTGACATCACAATATCTTGTTGTCATGGAAATGAAAAACACAAACATTAATTTGCAATCTGTCACATAAGATTAATAGTTGACATCACAGTTTTTACTAGTTATTGTGTGTTGTAAAATGAGCTCTAACATTGATTATTTAAATACCAAAGCAGAATCGCCGTTAATACCTGAAAAATCCATAGACGTTTATAAAAAAGAATATGAAAGGTTCATAACATGGATGGAGGAGCAAAACGTAGTAGATGTAGCTGAACGAGTTGTGCTTGCTTACCTTCAGAAAATGTCGGAAAAGTACAAAGCATCGACTATGTGGGCCATACATTCGAAATTGCAATGTCTGTTGAGGATAAATAAAGGGGTTGATTTAAAATCATTTGTGAAAGTGCATGCATTCATGAAGGCAATTAGCAAGGATGACGTTGCTAAGAAGGCGTATGTATTCAAAGTGTTTGTTTTATTTGACGTTTAAAATATTCCTGTCAGATTTATAGTTAAAAGTTGACATTTAGACTTCACATTTTGTTGATTTGTTGATATTGCCATGGTAACTTTAAAAAACGCGCGTTCCATAAAGTGCGATTTAAACACGCTAGAGCGTACTTTAAATGAGTAAAAAAGGGCACCAATAAAAAAAAGAAATATATAAGGTTCTCGTAATACATAATTATCAAATAACATTTTTTAATAATATTTCTGACTCTGTCCTGCCTAAATCTTGTAACCATTTTGATATTTTTTTACCGAAGGATGACACTTCACACAGTTTTAGTTGTGAAGGGATTTTGATATATAATTTCGGTCCCAGGTATGAGAATATCATTTGATAAGCTGCTGTGTTGCTTGTTGGAATAGAAAGGTACTTTACGTTACTTCTGGTTTGATGTTTGTGTTCGACTTTTTTCATTTTATATTTATTTTTATGAGCATAAATTATTATCTTTCTAATGTAACACTGTCGAACATCTAGTATATTAAATTCCCTGTAACATTTAGTGTAGGACCACCAAGAAAACATTCCATGTAGATGGCGATTAGGTTTAAATACCCTCTTAACACCAGTAGCCTATTTTTATTTATGCAAGAAAAAAACATCGCAAAAAGTGTTTTATTTTATTTTGCGAATTTCCTACACACATTTAATTTTTTTTTTATTATTTACAATCATTTCTAAATAACTTAGTTTACACATTATACAACAAAACTATATTAAAAAAATGGTTCGTAAGTAGGAGATTTTGAACTTGAGGGTAGTTTTTATGGACCTGATACTTTATTTTTATCCAGGTTTATAAAAGGAATTATCAAAAAAATGCTCGATTATTTCAAAGGCCAACTGACCTGGCAGTATCTTAATTAAAGCATCCAGATAAAATTTTCAAACGAACACCAACATGATTTTGCCTTACTTCGTAGTGCTTTGCCTTAAACAATTTGTTGCTTTTGACAGATTTTCATTTACCAGTGTTTCTAGTTAATCATTAAAACAATTTACTTAAATCAGATTTTTGACGACTTAAAAATTCACGCAATCAAAAGGTACTTAAATTAATTTTTTTTAACTAACCTTACCTACCTGCGGTTGTTTATAATGGCTGCATGATAACGAGTCGATTTTCCGACTCGCGTGAGGAACAAGTTCTTGGTATAATTTTGTTTTTCTTTTATAATTTTATCCCGGTCTTACCAAGACATGAGATAGTTATTACGTTATTAATTTTACTGTACGTCGAACCATTCATTGATGCCAATGATTCCTACGTGAACGAAAGCAAGGAAAGGTTTAAAAAAAACGCTTGAAATTGAACTATTTTTCTTGCCATTGTTTCAAATTTAAAAATTCTTGTGCATAAAAATGTGATGTGGTTAGGGAGAGGTAGGAATCGAATCGAATCAATGACATACCGGTAGGAACTAAGCATATTCTCATGTCAAAATAAACGCTCTTTGATTTTTTTGTGAAATATGTATGTTAAATCGTAACGCTAAAGCGTTTATGGTTAACCGTAAAATAAAAGATAAATCACGTAAATGGAATAAATAAATGGAAATAAAAAAAAATATATACATTTTTACTTCGAATGGCGCAGAATAGGGTCATAAATTACTTTTAGAAATGGGAGCAGAATTTCTTTCTAATGATGAACCTAATGAGAAGTCAAGTGCCGCGGGTGAAATCTTGCAGAACACTTCTGTCGTGGATGGAAATATATATTTTGTATGGAGAGAGAGGCAACCAATGGCTATCTCTGAGAATAGGCGCTGAGCAAGATGAATTATTATTATTTATTATCAATAGAAAAGTTATGATTAATGTTCGAAAGCTTTTAATAAATTCTTACAATATTAACCTGAAAACCTTCTTGCTGAAAATACTTTATATAGGTATGCGTATTGCATCGAATAATCAAATAAGTAACACCATTACACAGATTCCATTGGTAGTTGGTAGCAGAGAGGATTTGACACGGTTATTGCTTTAGGACTAAAGTTTAGTCTATTATTCCGGTTCTTGACATGATGATGATTTATAAGTATTCATTATTTTTTACAAATAATCGATCATACCACACTCAAAAACAATCTACACACAACATTCAGTTTGCAGATGGCGTGCACAAATGCAATAACACCTTTTCAGATGCATACTAGTAAAAACTAAACCAAAATGTTAATTATGAACTTCATAACCCCACTGTATGTAAAATCTTAAATAATTTTTTCAACACTATTTTGTGATATTATTTTGTTAGTATGCAGATACCTATTATTTTAATATGTATAGTTTAATTTTACCTTATCTTTAAGTTTTGAATGATTTTTTTTTTATTTTCCCTCAATTCCACTATGAATAATAATATTTTCATAATCATTTAAAAATATACGTACAAGGTATTAAGGGACGTACTTGACTTACTTTAACCAGAGATTCCTGACATTATTTGGAGTATAAATTTTTTTTTTAAAACTTAAAGCATTAAAAATCAGCAGGTATTGGACAAGTAGGGTTAAAAAACACACAAAAAGTCACCGGAGACCAAAATTTCATTACCTTTTTAACTCATAAAGATTTTTTCCTAAATAAAGCAAAATAAAATAAAAATCATCAGCCACCATTTACCTGCCGCTCGGCGAAGGTCTCGAATGGTGTTTATGGTATTTCCCGTCTCCTGATTTGCCCTGCCACATCGTGCTTCCGCGGAACTTGCTTAATCTGTCTCTGCGGTAATTAATTGTTCCTCGATTTTCCTTGAAATCTCCGACATCGTTTCCATCTTTTATCAAATAAAATATTCTATAAAATATAAAATGTTTTGACATTTATTTATTTCTTATTTGGTCGTACATGGTTCTAACACGTGTTAAAATAGAATACATATTTTTTATTAAACATTCATAAGCCGTAATGGAGTAATAACGAATCTATCTTTTCTTAGTGGAATAAAATTTCATTGACATTGCTCATTCTTTCGGCAGCAATTATTGGAAAAATAATGCCGTCTCTATCTTTTATGGCAATTTACACGAAATTAGGCCGTTAATTCTTTGTCATGATGACAAAAATTTACGTAATTTTTTCGACATGAAAATCACATCAATGTTTTTTTGCCTAAATATGTCTAAATTTATACTTAATATGTAAATTACTCGTGAAGGAGTGGTGAATAACCAATATGACTGAGATAGTATTAAATTTCAAACCAGCTTGATAACTTACTTACAGCATCGCAGGTGTCCTGTATAAATATATCTGGAAGCATGTAATTATTAAAATTTCATGAAGATAAAATAAATCGGTGTTAATTTAAGACCATCGTTGGTAAAATACATTTTCAACAAGGACATCAGTGAAGAATTTGAATGGATTTTAAAAAAATGTTGTGATTATTTTGTTGTTGATCGTGTTATTAGTTTTTTTGATCAATATCGCTCTGGTACTCCCCACCGTCCTCTTCCCATCTGCTCCCCCTCTCCACAACCTTCAGCCTCACAACATACCCCAATTGTAGCTGCCATAGACGCACTGGTTCCAAATGCTTGGTAGTAACTTGGAACTCTTGTGCGGCAACATAAGAAAAGGATGATGCGGGTGTAATATTATAAGACTTTATAATTATTTCGATATTGAAACAAACGATTAAGTTAAATTGTTACAAGTTCAAGAAACAGTACAACAGTCATCTCTTTTGATAATGTTATGTGTGCACGTCGTCCCACTGGTCCCGCAAAAGCCTCACAATTCTAGCCCTGCAAAACCGTAGCGAACTTTACGTAGTGGCTTCGGTTTTTGTAGATTTCTGCTGCTGTACATTTGCGAACATTCACGCCGTTTGCGGTTACTTCGTTCCTTTTCCATCCATATTTACGCAGCCTAACCGTTACCGAGCCAGTTGCAGTGGGCCGTAAGGCGCCGTAACCGAGCTCAAAAAGAAGAAAATATGAAATTACGAATGTTGCATGCAAAAATTATGAAAATGTTTAATAAAACACGACTCGTTTAAAATAGAGCAAAAATCTCGTGGGGGTTGTCATAAGGGGCCGTTCAAGTATTACGTATAGGTAAAACATTTTAAGTTGGAAGCAATAAAAATGCTTAGTATTGATGTCTATTGATGTATATTTATTGGTCTATCTGTGTGAATGTCAAGCGACGCCCACAAACCCGATAAGGCTCTCTGTCTTGCTTACGCCCACTTATTGCAACTAGTTAGAAGAGAGGCAAATTTTACGACACCCTTTTGAGGCTGTACTTACAGGGTGTTCTATTCTCTTCATTCGGTTCGTAATTTGATTTAAATATACCTACATTTCGCAAGTGACAAAATCAAATTTTTAAATTTGAAATAATAAATAGTTTGCATTATTTTTAATTCCAATCTTTATTAGTAGATTTACAGAGTATTTGTAAAGTGTTTGTAATATTTATTACGATATCATGGAGTCCTGTTATGAAACGGAACGTGGCAAATCACTGAATGGACCAACTCGTGAAATTTTATTCCGTATATTTAATTATTTTACTTATATTTTACTTATAAATAACGGTGGTCGACTTTTAAGCATTAATGACTTGTATGATTTGACGTCTAAGGCAACTGGAGTATCACAGACCTATTCAACCGTTAATCTTTTGTACCTTGGTGTTAGTAATCTGTTATATTTTAGATAATATACGTATAGATAGTTGCTGATGATGACTGATACATAATTAAATATTTACTGTTGCTGATGATTGCTAACACATAATTATAAAAAATAAATAATCCATAAGCAGCAAAAATTTTAAGCACAGATTTTGGAAATCACACTTCATTTCAACATTAGGTTCTTGGTTTAGGTAAACCAAGTAATTCATGCGTATTGAGTTTTAAACGAAACTTTACAAATGTCAAATTCGTACAAAAAAATGGCGGCAATGGAGATGTTTTATATGGGAAATTTATAACTTTGAAAACCGAATTTTAATGCATGTTTTTCCATCTATCCCTACCGAGACCGATGTTTCTTTTGGCAATTAAGTTTAACAGTCGTTTACTTTTCAAAATCTATGCCTATAACGTGTAACTGCATGTGGCGGCTTGTAGATTATTTACTTTATAAAATATTATCTATATGTATAAGTATGAATATTATAATAATGTAATCTTTTTAAATAACACAATATTTTTTGAAAGTTATGAATACCCATTTGAATTCAATCCTAAAGATTATCACATTTAGTTAATAAACTTATTTTTCTTCCTAAACCTTCAGTGTTTCTATAAAAATGTTGTAAAACAACATTAGTTTCATGTTACCGATTTAAACACGCTTTGGATTCGGTTTCTCAATTGTGAAATAATTATTAATTGCTTTTTTGTTAAAAGCCTAAAACGAAACACGCTGTATGAAAGTTTTGCATCTGTGTGAGTACTGTGATGAAGTCAACTTAACTTGCGAGACAACGCACTTGGAGGGGGGGGTCTTGTGAAACGTTACTGTGCGTTACGAGAGGGGGGGGGGGGGGGTTCGAACGACGCGTTACGTAACACGTTTTTCTTTATTTAGATAAAAAACTAGGGAATTAAAATCTTCCAACTTGGCAATCCTTTTCGTTCTCGAAAACTCTTGTTTTATTTACTATCGCAAACGCGATTTAAACAAGAAAAAAGGGTGATTAAGCGACTTTCCAGTACTTTGCGCAACTTAATTGTGACTTTCAGGTAAAAATTGTCACTTGGGCGTTACGTAACGTTTAGGGGGGGGGGGGGGGGTGGTACGGAAAAACGTTACGGCGCGTTACATGGGGGGGGAGGGGGGGTCAAAAATCTTCAAAAATTGCGTTACGTAATACTTGAACGCCCCCTAAACAGCATTTAAAAAAACACTGTGAATTTTTTCATACATATAACTTGTAAAATAACTGAAATAAACGTGTTTATAATAATTTTTGGAGCATACTTTGCGATTTTTTTCTATGGAGAGAATTTTATATAATTTGCGTTTCGGCGCGGGGAATGTCGATATATTATCCTCAAAAATAACTTTATTTTTTAAGAGCTTTAAAACTTAACGTGTTTAAGGGAGATATGTAAGAAATCGGTAGAAATTCGGGTACGGCGGTTTAAACTGAAAAAAACTCAAGTTAGATAGGTGAATTTTAACGCTGTGTGGGAATCGAATCCGCAACCTTGCATCCCAAAATTAAATGTGCTACGGAGGTCGTCATAGGGATGTCGAAAGTGAAAAAAATATCGATATATCGATGTATCGATATTTATTAAAATATCAATATCGACGTCGATATATCAAGGAAAAAATATCGATATATCGGTCAAATTTTGAAGAGATTTTGCGTTCTTAAAATAATAGTATATTCAGCTCAATATTATCTATATTAATTTTTGTACACAATTTGCTTTTTTTAATGTACAAAAATCTCAATAAAAATGAAGGTATTTTTATCACTATTAATTTTTATTACGTAATAATTACAAAAATATCAAAAACTAAAAAGCTGTCTTCTAACTTATATGTAAACTGAGACGCGCGTCTCAGTAACATTCTATTGGCGTATTAATCTGTCAAAAAGGACTTCGTGTTTGGAACAAGGTATAGTCAATAATCATAGACAATTGGGAACCAACACATAAGAGTATCTTAGAAAAAATGGCGAAAAATAGCATACATTTCGATGTATGGACCTACACACATGAGATAGTATTGGTGATCACAAATACTAATGCAAAGACAATAGATTTGTAAGCTATTAATAGTTCAAATTTCAACCGCCAGATGTCATGACCCATTACAGTTACTTTTTTTCCGTTCGTTCCTATACGGTTTTGGATTCTAGTGACTTTAAATTGAAAAAAGATTGCTGCTTGGGAAAATTGCTGCTTCCCTCATCACCACATGAATGTCACACTAAAAATTATACCTATTTTACTTATTACTGAATACATGTGGATGATTTTATCTTTTAGGATCTTGATTGCGATATGATTAAACTGTGTTTTAACGGTGTATGTATATTAACTGTGAATCTGTGCATATATTATGTGAAACACCTGACTGTATAAATTGTAAATATTTAAAATGTATCCACAAGCTCCTCCATCCATAAGCAAATGCTTTTAATAGAGGAAAAGTAACACTGTAACATGTTCCATTTTTTAAGATAAATAAAAAATTATAATTATAATTATAAAAAAATTATACATACATAAATTTAAAAAAATATCGTTTTTGATACAATTTTCGATATTGGATATTTTGTATCGATATATCGATATATCGGATCAAAATATATCGGATAAAAATATCGATATATTGAATAAAAAAAATCGATATATCGATACTTTTTCAACAAGCCTAGGTCGTTATAATTAAGGAGGTATACGTAAAATTCTTAAAAACGATTTCACATAGTCTTTACGCAAATGCCTGTTTCGATTTAGGCAAAAAAACATAATTTTTATTTAGCAAATTTAGCTTCTATAGATTTAGCAAAGGAGCAAGAAGAATGTCCAATGCAAAGGCTAAGATGTGTTTTACTGGCAGTATTTAATTAGATATATGTAAAGTACCCTCTAACCAGTATAATACTCAGTTACACATAAACACCACCAAATCAATTATAGTACAGAAAAACGTATAGTGAATTAAATCCCAAGTGGTTCGCTGCGATTGGTGACTTAGCAGGGGTGCCCGAGTTCATGGGGTGAAGTTTGTCCGGGTCTTGGCGGTGGATACATCTGTCCTCTAGCTGCGAGATGAGTGGGAGGGAAACCTTTTGACCTATTCAGCAGGATTCACTCAGATCGCTTCTGGAGACACTGACTCTCCTGATTCCTACCCACCCCTCATATATTTTTCGCTCTTGGAACTTCATCTTTTTTTTTTTGCATTAACTCCACACAGGAGGCCCTGAGGAAAATAACTTCCCTCAGGGCCTATGTCATCTTTGAAGATGCTGTGTGGAGGGTCTTTTTGAGGAAATGAAGGAGTGAACACGGGTCTTGAAGAGACCCATGTTGTAGGAGGGAGGAAACACAGAGGCCGGCAAATCGTTCCACAGCCGAGCCGTTGAACTCAAGAACGAGTCATAGAAACGACCCGTTCTCATGTGACTAATGTCAACCGTGTACAAATGTTGGGCGCGTGTTTGGCGTGTTTCCCGACTATGCACCGGTGCCGAGGGGTTTAATGACGCTAGTTCCTCGGAGCATCTTCCATTGTAATACCGGTAGAACAAGGACAGCATTCCCACCTGACGCCTGTGCTCTAAAGATTGCAGTCCGTCTGTTAAGATGGGAGAATCTATCAAACGGACCGCCCGTTTCTGCACAGAGTCAAGGTTTTTTTTTGGTATTTTGGAGCTCCAGACCAGAGGTGGCTGCCAAATTTAACCGTGAGGCGCACTTGCGATTTGTACAGGGTTAGCAGTTGTGTACTATTAAAGTATCTGCGGGCCCTGTACAGTACGCCCAGTTTCTGAGAGGCTAACTTAACTCTGGTTCCTTCCTTTCCTTAAGAGACCCTCCACATATCATTCCCAAAAATGTCACATGCCCTGAGAGGGATTATTTTCCCCAGGGCCAACGGAGCCAATCTAAAAAAACATTAAAAAAAAATTCACTATTTTTTTATTTTTTTATTATTATTATATTTTTTATTGTACATATTGGTATGCCATCCGTTGACGTGGTATATCAAGGACAACAAATGATATCAATATTTAAAATATACAAAATACAGTCCTTTATTTTTACAAACAGGAATACATTTTGAAATGCATTCACAACCAAATCATAGCACGAGAGATGTTGCACCGATCAAACATAGAAGAGGTACATATTATATCAATACCAAACAAAGAGCAGCTTTATGTGTGGAATTCTTGTAGAATTCTTGATGCAGTTGGTGCTGAACACTTCACCTTGCCGGAGATTACCATTTACCATTCCTCAAAGGGCCGTTGTTTTCCCATGGCATAGCGGCCGCCCCGCGCCCGTCAGCAACACTTGAAAGATATTCGGGATGGGAACCTGAACACTGAGCAGAACAATCCAACAGTGGAAGAGTGTTGCAAGTATTGTATTTCGCGTGTGAATAACCACTGCCTGGTCTCGAAATGAAATTTTGAACTTTGATTTGGTACCTAGTACCTATCCATTTGTTTAAGTTTCTAAAGTTTGTTTATTTGGATCATTTACTTATTTTGTTCATTGAGGTGACTACATCAGTCACACAGCAGCACTTCACAGCAAAATAGATCGTCTATAAGTGTGTCCTCCATCACAACACAAGCAACATTTACCGCTTTCTGTGGTGGTAGTAGAAGATTTTTAAATATTGTCAGATTCGTAACCCGGGAATGTTTGCGTTATTTAGAAAAAATAATAATAAGTGGCCTCACCACAGTTAGATAATGCCTTCAGAAGGCTAAACGGCTGTCGCGCGTAATAATAACTACACAGCATAACTTATATATAAAGCAACTGTTATTTTGTGTACTGTTGGGCACTTCAAAATAATATCATTAGTGATTTTTTTAACGTGAGTGGGTACCGCACAAGAGCCCAACTGCTCCCAACCAGGTAGTGGGAGGGGAAGGACACATGGAAGAAGAAGGTGGGAAAGTAACTGGCTATTCAGATCTGATTAGAAAACAAGGCTAAAGCCATTTCAAGCAAAGCTTCAATTCTGCATGGTGGTCTCACACCAAGGCGATACCAAGAGTGTCTTCCACCCTGGAACTGTGAAATAACACACAAATAAAATTTAAATAAATAAAAAGAAAACACTTTGTTTCAAGTATAATACACGTATACATATATATTCAAATTGTTAAGAAAGAAAGAGACAGCAAATTAGAGTGGGACAATGCGGAAATATTTAAGAAAGAAAGAGACAGTAAATTAGAGTGGGACAGTGCGTCAGTTGTGGGAGGGAAGTGCAGGAGGAGACAGTGGGATAACGGGAAACATACTTATAATAAGGCTGGATGTTAAATTTAGTTGATTATTAATGATTTCAGCCTTTGTATTAACTGATTTTATCCTGTATTTTTTAGTATTTTTATATTCAGTCCTGATAATGGTACGGAGGTACCGAAACCGGTAGACTAAAAAATAACAATAAAGTGACTTAAAACAAAGTATTTTCTTTTATTTATTTAAAATTTCACAATGTGTTTGCTTCTTTTGAAAAGCAAATAAAATTTATTTGTGCACGCCGGGATTTGAACGCGCGACCTTCGGATTGCTGGTTCCTCGACCATGGAGGTCGTCAATATATAGAAGCAGGTATGTCAGCCACTTTTAATTCATCTTTATACTTGACTACAGTTGGACAATGGCAAGATTGTTAGTGGGTTATGTAAGATGCGAGGGTCAGTTTGTATGATGCAATGTAATGCAATGCAATGCATTTGTATTTTTAAAGTTATTATGCATTCTCTGCAGTACTTCCTTATGCACTCTTATTATGCTTGAATGTTGTGACGTTATTTGATTGAAAACATCGATTACGCGCAACCACTGAAAGTTGAGTAGGTTGAAGAAGAATTATTTAACAAATATTATTGCAGTCTCGATGGTGCAGAAAAGAGTTTCGGACAAGTAATAAACTTCTGAAGGATTATCACCAGTGACGTAGCGACTATAGCACCAGACTACGTTTGGTGACTTAGCTGGGGTACCCGGGTGCATGGGTTCATGAGGTTTGTCTAGGTCTGTACAGCGAATGCTTTTGCCCACCTCACGTGGTGGGCCGAATCGGGTTCAAATCCCAACTTGTTACAACAATTATGTGAGCAGTTTCAAAATTAATTCATACGAAATAATAAACAATATATTTACGGCACGTTCTAGAGTGGAAGATATTCTCAGTATCAAAGGTGAAATACCACTATTCATAAATGAAACGTTGCTTGAAATGGCTTTAGCCGTGCTTGTTGACCAGATCTGAATAGCCAGGTATTTCGCACTTTCCTCTTTGCCCAATATCTTCATCATCCAATGGGGATGCAGTTGGGATTCTTTTGGGATAATCACAAAATATGGAATTTAAAAAAAAAGTCTGTTGTCTTTAGATAAAGAAAAATAATATACCTAATGGGAATTCGAAATAGGCGTTATATACATTTTTTTTACATGACCTCCTCAAAGGAGGCCATGAGGAAAATAATTTCCCTCAGGGCCTATGCCATCTTTGGGGATGCTGTGTGGAGGATTTTTAAGGAAAGGAAGGAGAGGAGAGTTCTGGGAAGGAAAAGGGTTGTGGGTAGGAATCTGGGGTTCAGTGTGTCCCGGTCATCCGCCTCCAAGACCTAGACAAAACTCACCCCATGAATTCGGGCACCCCTGCTAAGTCACCAAACGTAGCGAACCACTTGGGGTGACCGATGGCAGAAGTGTTGGTCATCCAATAAAGGTTCCCGGGGCGGCGGTACCCATTCCCGCCTCCCAAATTGAAGAATAGAGTATAATGCGATTTTTATGTCAATCGAATACCAATATAACTTTATCGTCCATAGTGTCCGAATTTCACACAAAAGCATCGGCCTGCTGCACTAATAATTTACTTACTGGCCGGGTACCTTGGCTGACACCGACTCCAAAAATAACAATCATACCTACATATTGATGAGTAGAAAAAGTAAGTTGATTATGAAGTTGTAGAAGAATACGAAATTATTTTTTTACTTTTTAGTGCATTTTTTTAAGTCGTTTTTTAGTTTTGTTAAAATTTTTGTTTATTTATTATTAAGTAATTAAAATCAAATTACATTTGAAAAATAGTCGAAACCTTAAATCTTATTTTGTATTTTTTGGTTTGCCCGGGGTCCGAGAATTTGTCGCTTCGCCCCTGAAAATTATTATAGGCTGAATCAAGAAAATATTATGACCATCTTTGATTTAATACTGATTGTGCAAATAACGAACATTGATGAGGACTCGGAACGGGATATTATGCCGCCGTCGTACATCAATGGATTGACGGACAAAATTATATGATTAAAGATAACGACATTATAATGCCAAGGAAAATTACGACGGAAGTTAATCGATCAGACTTCTGCTGGGAACCTATCACGCTGGAAATCTAACATTTATTAATAATTTGCAATGATTTCAATATAATATATACTTTTCATCGCGTTGGTATTGACATTGAAAACATGTGCTTCTATTATTTATTATAACTTGTGGTTTTTAGCTTTGCTTTTCAAAATATACTAGCTGACCCGAAAAACGTTTTTCTACCATGTCAATTATTTCTAATGAATATTTTGATTGTTAAATAAAAAATAACGAATGTATTGAAAGTGTGTGGGGGTGGGATCTATGACAGAGAGAGGAATTTAGCGCTGTAGTGTAGACGATGACCACCGATAAAAACAAAAACCAACCAAAGTGGGAAAATGAAATAAAGAAAATCAATATGAATTTCGAAGAGCAATTGAGTGTACGATATTTTTTGTCAGTCTGTCTTTAGCCATCACAAATAAGCTCGATGGTTAGCCCACGCCAGAACATGATGCCGAATAAAATATCAAAATGACGCGACCCTTCATGTGTGGATGAAAGTTCGATGAGGCGGATGTAGTGCCATCTGTCATTCAACAACATAAATGATTTCATTCTGTTTGAAATACGGTTAAATTTGTTCATACAAAAGTACTAAAATCGCGATTAAAAAATGGAAGGAGGATTAAAATTTGAGTTTATAGGTATTTTGAGGTTATAAAAATTTGTCAAAAAATTTTTTTTTTTTTTTCTGGATAGGGACACCCTAATCACCTAGTGCTATGAAATATACTTTAAAACCTATTCTCATACCTAAAAAATATAGATACAAAATTTCATAAAAATCGGACAAGCCGTTTCGGAGGAGTGCGACCACAAACACCTTGACGCGAGGTTTTTATATAAAAGAAGAAGATTACCGCAGTTCACTAGTTATCTAGTCATTACATAATATAAAATGAAGTCGCTCAAAATGTATGTGCGCGTTAATCTTTTAAACTACGCAACGGACTTTCATGCGGTTTCACCAATAGATAGAGTGGTTGAAGAGGAATGTTTATATGTATAATAAATGTAAATTATATTAGAGAAAATCCGAGAAATTCAAAGAAAACATATTTTTGTGTGATTTAAAACGGCTGGCAGGCCGTACTATAGTCACTCGTTTCTACAAAATAAATTTGAAAATAGATGTCCTAGAGTAAGTAGGTATTTGATTTTATCTTTTAAAATATCCAGTGTTGCATTGCAAGCATTGCATAATTAGTGGCGATCGCTCGAATTGCATTACATAGTATAAAATGAAGTCGTTCAAAATGTATGTGCGCATAGATCTTTTAAACTACGAAACAGATTTTCATGCGGTTTTCACCAATAGATAGAGTGATTCAAGGGGAAGGTTTATATGTATAATACATGCTTATTATAGTAGAGAAAAGCCGAGAAATTCAAGTATTCAATTCAGGCAGCGGGCAGCTGGCAAGCGGGTGGTGTGGATTTTATAAAGGTTGGGTAATGGCGTTGTGTTTCGTTAGCCACAGCAACGTGTGGACGGGTCTGCTAGTTATTTATAAAATAATGCTTTCTTGAAAATGGAAAAATCGCGAAAACTGACTTTACTTTTCAAAATTAAACCTAGATGAAATTTAACCCAAAAATATACATTATATTATATCACTCGTCTGAATTAATTCAAATAAAATAAATTATGTAAAAAGTATTTTATTGTAGTTAGGTAGGTATTTTATCACAAAAATAACGGGATTGTCTCAATTCTTGAAAAATCAGTTCCAATTTCTAAATAGACATAAGTATACCTACTTTGTCACTTATCTGAATTCTTGAATGATCATTTCTAATTTTGAAAATGACACTTACGGGTGTATCCTAGTCTAGAAACATGAATTGTAGGTATTTTTGAAGGTGCAATAAAAAATATTATATATATTTTAGTTGCCATTATTTTACCAAATATTTATTGAATATTAAAGAATACATTAAAAAATACAAAATTCAAAAAGTTACAGGGTGTTGAAGTGGGGGGTCTCAAAAAAATTGCGCGCCCTGGTTGACACGATTGCAACCCTCCTAGTAATTACTTCATGCGATAGAGTAGTGTATATAGAAGGCTCACACCAAATTTCAAATAAATTGGTTTAGTAGAACTTGAGACATCGTGTCAACTGTCTCGAAAAAAGTAGTTTCGAGGAAAATAAAAGCCTTTAAAGTTTTGTTCTATGTAGATTCTAACCGCGTCACTAAGGGAACGTACCCATACTACGTGACCCACTTTTTGCAATTTTTAACTCCCCGGTGACTAAAAACCTAAGCCCCCCGCCGCTCATTGTGACCAAGCGATCCTCAAGATCCCCCCCCCCTGAGCGGGTCACGTACCACGGGTACGATCCCTAAAATGTTTTTAACTTTTAAAATAATTTGAATTTCGAAAAATTCTTTTAAGGAGATTTTTGAATATCTAAATTATGGAAATATGAGAAGGGATTTTTTTTTCTAGACTAGAAAACCCCCTAAGTTAAAAAAAATCAGAGTTCATTGAACCAGAGTTACAATCATTCACAGACAGACCCATAACCGAAATTCGTCCTGGTGAAAATAAATAAGTGGAACAAAGTGCTAAAGTGTTTAAATTTCAATTTTAACGAAATTCTTATGTTTGGTGAATTGGCAGATTGGCACTAGGGTGGGCGACGCCTAAGCTTTAAAAACCAAACAAATAAAAGCACAATAAAACAATCTCGCGCCTTCATATTCTTCACGATAACAGTGTTTACGTAACGTTTAGAAATCATGTTTTTTGGTTTGTTTTATTGGTTCTGTGTGTATAAACTTTAGAATTTTTTATGCGATTGCTGATTTTTCTTTCTCAGAACCATCGCCGTTTTAAATCTAATTAGGTTCAGTAAGCAACTCTGCCCATTCCAATTCGAATTTAAAGATATTAATAAATGAGAGAAGTAAGTTATTTGGTTCTCTAGTAACTGTAAGGCATGTTCCTGTTAGTACTTACAGATATTATAAAGCCATTAACAATGTAATGAACATATAATAATATAATTCCAGCCATTTATTACAACATTTGTCCGAATGCAGAGTGGAACGTAAAAACGAATTATTGTTACTCTGAAAGTTGCGAGTATACTCGTATATCCACATATCTTTTGAATCGTGTAGTACCTACCTACTCATTCACCTGTGTAGTAATTTAACGCGATACAATTTTCTATTTGGAATATAGTAAATAGGAAGCCCGGTGTCTTTTCCTAATCATGACAAAAATAACTACAATTTAGGGCGAATCGCTATTTTCGATTAACTTTACTACGAATCGGTTTACATTATAAATACAAAAAATATAGTTAGGATAAACTGAAGCTTTCCTACTGTTTCCATTGAGTAGAATTAAAATAAAATGATTAATTACTTTATAATAAAATATAAGCGAAAACTACTAAAAAATGTCATTTTCACAAGAAATGTAAATGTTAATAAGGAAGCGATATAAAAATAACGCAAACAAGAAAACACTTTTAAAAAATATAATTTGATGACTATAGTTATCTGTGACAATTTTCATTGACCTTTTTAAAAAAAAAATTATTCACAAAATAAATTTATTTATTTATTTATTGTTTCTTTACACTGCAGGTAAAAATGTTTACAATGCAATTTGTTACCTCACTAGGACAAGCCTGTGTTGAGGTTAACAATAATTATACAAGTTAACAAAATAACACAAAATTATACAGACTTTGAAAGAACAATATTGTTGTATTTCTTACAGATTGAGATTAGATTATGGGTACCTACTGGTACCTACTAAACTGATGGCGCTAGGTAGTACATTAATGTAGACTTTTAGGGTGACCATAGTTTTGAGATCTGATTTAAAATAAAATAAAATAAAGTTTTGTTTTTTTGTTTTTGTTTTTAAGGATTTAGTTGTGAATAATAAATTAAAACCACTTTTTCGTAAATACGTACATCTTTGGCTTGTGGTTTTCTCATTTTGGCAACAAGTTTAGTGCCGGTCCTGTGCTAGCGCAATTTGAGTAGTTTGCTTCGGGTGCCGACTTCCACGGCGCCAAGGAGTCAAAGAGCTGATAAACCTTAAAACCTAATGCTGCGTACAGACAGAAAAAAAAGTGCGAATGGAACCACGAATTGTAAGAAAAAGTCGAATCAGCCGCGAACGCGAGAAACGCTGCTTGCTCTTGCTTCGTGGTTCGGCTCGTTCTTTTGTTTCGTCTGTTTGTCTATATGCTGCATTACACAGCGCTCTTGAGATTTTTACTAGCGCCAGGTGACGTTAGTCTCAGGGCCGGCCCTGAGTAAGCTACTACTAGCAACTCTACAGACTGAAGCAGATATCAGCTATTCAGATTAGATGTCTGTCATTGTGTTGGTAATCCAACACTTCTTGCCTGAAAATCCAAGGTAAATAAACATCGTTTATTCTAAGAGCGGGAACATTAGTCAAAATGACGCGCGAGTTTAAAATAAACTTTTTGCCCCGCGTAAAGATTCAGCTTTGAGAATGAAACTTTTAAGGAATTTTATAATGATTAAGTTATTAAGTCTGAATAAAAATAATTTCAGATCTCGTATTTTGCCATATTACCTACTTGTTATAATTGCTGCTGCCGACAAACAACGTGCTTGCATAGTTTTCCTTCAGTAAATTGCCGGTGACAAACACGCTTAAAAGAGAACAGTCCGTTTCCTACTTTGCAAGGAAAAAGGTTTAAAAAAAGGTAACGGTACGCAGACAGGAATCATTTAAGGAGAAACGGAAAACTTTCGCATTCATGTAGGTAGGTAGGTACTTACTGAGAAGATTTACAATCTTTGTACGTACGGGATCTCGAAAGTAAACTTCCTGGTTCCGTGGGAACAGTCACGCGCTCAAATATTTGGCTTCCCAAACACCTGAGCAGTTCAAATATCGCCGCCTTTATCGTGAATGCTTATCACGCTGTGATTCTTTGAAGTCAGACCTTGACATTCCACACAATGGAACTGGTCCGAAATAATGTGGACTGGGTAAAGTAAAACAATTTGAAATAAGGTTTTTTTTACCTATTACAACTCAAATCAGTTCGAAGAAACCTTCCTACAGAGGTAACAAAACTACTGGTCAACTCACATTTCAAATTACATCCCGATTACTGTAATGGAATTTATGCCAACCTTTCAAAATATCAAACTAACAAACTTTAATTCATTTTTAACACTGCGGCAAGACTTAACGCCGGGGTCTCTAAATATTAGCACATTTTAGAAACTCTTCGTAACCTTCCCTGGCTCCGAAAGAATCCAATACAAATTGTGCTGCATTGTGTTTATCCACCGTTGAAATGCCCCACCTTACAACTCTGAACTATGCATTCTGGAAAATACTAGTCTAAGGCAGTCAACTATCGAACTATCGGAAGGCTGATAGAATCGAAACGCAAGTTTGGAGATCGTGCTTTCGGAGCATCAAGGCCAAATGCTTGGGATAAACTACCTCCGGAAGTAAGATGCACGACGAGCCCAACGAAATTTCAGTCCATATTAAAAACTTGCTTTTTAAACTTCCGATACAATATTCTTAAATTCGATATTCACGAGAGTTCCTTTTCTGATTATATGTACATATATTAGTGTATAACCGTTTTACGGAGAAGATGAAAAATAAATAAATTGATTAATTACTGATAATTACACTTCATCTTATTTGACTAATATTACCTACAAATTTGAAGCTTTTCGCTTCAATCGGTTTCTTATTGAATGACAAATCAGATTTAGGAAGATACAAACGGACAATAAAGAATAAAAATATTTGAAATACTTAATTTTTAATTTTATAGGTATTCCATGATTAAAAAATAGCATTTCTAATGACATTAATATTTTGACCTCTGCGTTGAAAACTGTAATCACATAAAATTATCTACCTAATAAACAGTATTGATCTAAAGATTCTAAAGTGATCGGCCAGGTATGTGTAAATAGTCCTGTATAAATAATATCTGCCTGGATAGAATTTAAATAATATGCACATTTTACAACACCAAGACTGCTACCATTACAAAAACCAGTGAAACTATAGCAGCCAAATCACCATTAGAAAATTTTACGAAAGAAGTTTTTCTTTCATTATTTCAATGAAACATCATGGTAGGTGTTTAAGATAAAGCTATTTCCGTAAAGGTAAAGGTCTCATTAGTTTAAATAATTTTTAGTTAAGTGATTAACTTTCGTTTTTTATACTTTATTTTTAATTTTAAAGTGGAGATTGAAAAAAAACTAAAATTGTCGCTTGGACATTTAAGAACTAAGGCGACGAATTGTTACCAATGTTGTCGTTTCAAATGTTGTTAGAATAGAAGATGTTGGAGGAAGCAAAGATAATGTTCTAAGCGAGAGCTGGTTTTGGAAATCATATCAAAGCACTTCCATCCTCGGCTCCTTGTATAGCTCTATCAGTTCATGTTTTCTGTTTTTATCCTACAATCGTCACGATAAGAAATTTTCTTTAGTATTGACGCTGCTCTTTAAAGTTGGTTGATGACTTCCTCCCCTCCAAACTACCGGATTCCCTGAAAAAAAAATTAATATTACCGCCATAAAACTCCGCCAAACTCTCTTGGGGTCCAATCCTAATGGCTGCGCCAATGTAGAGTTCGTAGGTTCTTTAAATTGACGAGAGTAAGTATAACTGTTAGGCTGGGATTAGACTCGTAAGTTTTTTCCTATAAATCGCTCTTGTAAGCGATTTATGGCCAATTTCCAATGTAAACGACACCAAAAGTCACTTAACGTAATTTATAGCAAGTTACAGAACTTATTCTTTCAGAAGTTTTTTGACAGGTCTAATCGCGCCCGCGCAAATTTCCAGCCTTCTTACAGCTTATAAAATCAGTCTGATAAGCTAAGAGGCTTACCGCAAGAAATAGTTCCGAAATGCGCCGCGCACCGTTGCGAAATGTAAAAAATTAAAAGACAATTGTTTTCATAGGGTTTTTTTCCTACAATACTAGTATTTATTTCCACTTATTTAAGTTTTCTGGAAAATGAGCATCCTTCTATTCAATTATCGGTCCAATCCTTTCCAATCTTAATGCTTTTGTTTTTAACATTTACGTACTTATTTTGAAATTTTGAATTCGAAGTCGGTTGCTGTCAGCAGATGTCAGGTAGCTGTCATTCGGATAAAACGAAACTAATTGCCGCCTTTGACGGCATAAAAGCGCGTGGAGAATTGTTTAATTAAAGCCAAAATCTATTTCAAAACTTTATTGGGGCCTTTTCGTCTTTATTGACAAAATCGCGTAAATTTAACAGTAGCAGGCCGTTGTTGACAGGAAGCCATCTTACCGCAAATAAATTTACAGATATAAACGGTCGCATGAGCGTTTAAACAGGTCGAACTTCCGAACAACTTCCGTGATCATTAATTACCAAAAGTGGGATGCATATGTGAACGCTCCTGTGAGTGACCTGTCAAAATCTTATCTAATCCGTACATTTTAATTACGAGTCTAACTAACCCCAGCCTTACAATGTTTAAATGTGGATGGAAGCTGTATGACAAGAAGCCCTAACCAAACATGTACACGCTTGCACACATCAATCCATCATTCACACAACACCTTACCCTAAATCATACATATATTTGTTCCTCTGAAAATAATCTCTTCCCTGTGGCTTGAACTAACGACAATGCAAAGCAATACACAATAGTAATGGGTACCTGTGGGTGTGAATGCAGAAGAATCGGCACGGTGTTGATATTAAATAATCGTTTTTTTTCTCTTAATACGTCATGCAGTAAACATTGACCGCTCGAATACATTAGCATCATTATCTGCCGATAGCTTCTCAAATGAACTGGCTCGTAAAATCTTCGTAAGTGCCACTTCCTTAGGTCAGGATAATTGAAAGATTATTATATAATTAAGTCTTCGTTTAAATCATGATGAGGTGTTAAACATTTTAAGTGGTTTAATAATCCCTGATCGAAGGGTTTAATAATTGAATATCGCCTTACTGTTGAGATTCTTTTAATCTTGGCACTGGGCGCCTATATTGTTTGCTGATGGCCTGTTAGTCTATTAAACTGTCAAAAAATAATACAAATACCATTATTTTACTGTTTGTTCAATATTTATGAATTGTTCATTTGTTCAATAGATTTAAATATGTGCAAAAGCTATTTAAATTCAAATTGGTAGTAATACTTCTGTGAGTATTAAATTTCAATGGTCTATGCAAATTCGGTCGTGATAGTATAATTCACATCCTGTGTATATATTTTCAAAATATCGTAAAATACTAATAAGATATTGGAAAACACTTACCGCAGTCCGGTTTATTGCCAATTAATCGATGTTTTATTGCATTTAGCATGTCAACTCAATGGTATCGTGAAAAGCTTAGATTGACCGATAAACAATCAATACCACTACGTTAGATTATTTTACCACTATGTTAAATTTTTTTTTTTAAGTAATGCCGCACAAGAGGTACAACTAAAGCCAGCAGAACTATGGCAGCCACATAATGCGGAATGTTGTCAATAAAATGTTGGTGAAAGCTAAAGACAATGCGTAGGAGTACATGTCTTTTCAGTCAGACTTGGTCACCAAATCCAGCGAAAACAATTTTAAGCAAAGTTTCAATTAACACGACCGATTTTGAATTCTTACAATCTGGAATGAGGTGCAAGTTGCCAATAAACCTACTTATTATTATTTGAACTCTATTGGTACGTGAAAAATCCGTCTAAATTTACAAAACATCTCGAATTTTGGCTAATTACCGCAGAACTTCGAGTCAGTAGGGGTTAGATAGATTAGACAAGGTTGTGCTAGTGAATCTCTTCATAACAGGTAGTCGAAAGTGGAAAGCCCAGTGGGCAAGACGTGGAAAGGTCAAAAGGTCACGTATTTAATATTATGAGTTATAATACCCTACGTTAATTACTTACGGGTAAAACGGCTTGGCTTTTTATTAAACCCATAATATTAGATACCTTTGTTTTTTACTAAATCATTTTAAACTCGATTTTTTCATGAGAGTTTAATGACACTAAATCAAAAATACAATGCGTCCTTTTTTGGCATAGACTTTTTTAGCATTTCAAAAGATTTAATTTAGTAATTTATTATTATAATAAATACTTGTTTTTCTATCAAATGTGTTATCTATCACATTTTAAATCGTCCGTTGAATCATATTTAATAATTCATTATTGTAAAATACCCAATGGGAACATTCCAGATCATATTTTTTTCTTATTTAAATAAAAGCTTATCTTTGAAGTTTAAATGGATATTTGTATACTAGACTGGGTGATTTCATCGTTATATAAAAAAAATACACGCCCAGAAATACCAGTTTAACTACATAACAAACGATCCACATAAAAAAATGAGTAATAGTTTTGTTGTATTTTAGATTAAAAGCCTCACGGTTTTTTATTCTTCGACATCATCAGAAACTGCCTTTTCTGATAATGTCGCTATATATATGTCGATGAGGGCTGTACAAACCTGAGAATTTGGTTAATCTCGGACGCCAATGATAGTAAGATTTATTTTGTCGGTAGACAACCCTTCGTACACCGTCGTGATTTATTTTTGGGATATTATGCCGTGCTGCAGTTCCCTCTTTTGTAATCAAAGTTTCAGACAGCATTACAGTGTCCATCATCAGGGCAGATGTTGGGCACTGTAAATATGACGGACATTTTAAGGCAGTCCGATATCGGACTGCCTTAAAATAATGCAAAGTAACTAAAAAAATAACGATAATCTTTTGGCCGTGAAAATCTCGTGACTCTTTTTTTTACATGAGCTCCACACAGGAGGCCCTGTGTGAAGCTGTTTTTTAGCTGGAGCAGTTTTTTAGGGAAAGGAAGGAGAGGAGAGTTCTGGACAGGAAAAGGGTTTAAGGGGTGAATAGGAATCTAGGGTTCAGTGTATCCTGGTCATCCGCCTACAAGACCTAGATAAACCTCACCCCATTAACCCGGGCACCCCTGCTAAATCACCAAACGTAGCGAACCACTTGGGGTGACCTATGGCAGAGGTGTTGGTTATCCGATAAAGGTTCCCGGGGCGGCGGTACCCATTCCGCCTCCCAAATTGATTTTTCTGTCTTTTGTGGGCATTTATCTCAGTTTTTCGTCACTAAATTAAGGTTCTATCGATTGCTGAAACTGCGCACGTCACCTTTGTCCTTTATTTATTTATTTATTAATTTACGGACAACAGTCCATTAAAAACATAATAAAAACACGAATAAAAAAACAGAGATGACAGTGAACGGAGAGCACATAAAAATTAATAGCAATGACAATATAAAATATAAAAAGTACATATAGAGACACTACAAGTCAAAGCATGAAGAAGCATTTAAATATTGCGTATCGACTGCCGAAAGTCATTTCGTTTTACACCAAAAAAATCAATGCTTTGACTTGCGTTGACAAGTCTCGACATTCTGGATAAGGGAGAATGGTATCCGTAATTAGTAGAATGTTGATTGAGGAACAGCAATTCATTATTTCGAAGCCTACGGGAAGGGATGTTAAACTGGATGAGTTGTAACAATGCAGGTGTATCTGTAATACTGTTGATAATTTTAAATATGCAAATTAGATCAGAGTCCTTTCTACGTTTTTCTAAAGAAGGCATGTTTAAAATGTGTTCAATTTCATCATATGAGTACTTGCCTCTTTCAAGACCCAACCTCCAAGCAATTCCTCTTAGGAAACGATGTTGTACGGATTCGATGTGACAAATGTGGACAGCGTAGAAAGGAGACCAAATGACACTAGCATATTCAAGGTGAGGGCGAACCAGCGAACAGTAAAGAGTTTTAAGTGTACTTATATGTTTGAAGTCAGAGGTAATTCTATGAATGAAGCCGAGTAGTTTAAGTGATTTATTTACGATATTATTAATGTGATCACGGAAAGAAAGTTTGCAGTCTAGAGTGACCCCAAGGTCCTTGATAGATGTGACAGTAGATAGACAAACACTTTTTAGTTTATAATCAAACTGAACAGGTTTTTTGGTTCCATAAAAGGACAAAATTTTGCATTTATCAACATTGAGTTCCATGCAGTTAATTTTGCACCAACCGTTAAATGAATCAATATCAAGTTGAAATAGTAAACAGTCAAGGTGGGGTTTAATAATCTTAAGAATCTTATTATCATTAGCAAATAGCCAGAAACGTGTGTGAGAAAAAACTTTAATGATATCATTAATAAAAAGGTTAAAAAGAAGCGGGGCCAAATGGGCTCCTTGGGGAACGCCGGAAGTTACATCAATGTCAAAGGATTCAAAGTTATTTATTTTAACCCTTTGTTTTCTATCTGTCAATTAAGAGTGAAAGAATGAAAACAGAGGGTTTTTAATGCCTATAGCATAAAGTTTGGCCATGAGAATACGGTGATTAACTTTGTCGAAGGCTTTGGAGAAGTCAGTGTATAGGACATCAACCTGAGTGTTATCTTCTAAGGCTTTCACAATGGTACTTGTAAAGGAAAGTAAATTTGTTGTTGTACTGATTATAATATGCTCGTATCCATGACCAGTCAGTGGCTGATTGGGCATCGCGTTTGGGTCCCTCCCGGTGCGTGTTCAATTCCTGGGCTAGCTAAGTCCTCCATCACAACACAAGCAACATTTTCCCCTTACTGTAGTGGTAGTAGGAGATTTTAAAACGTTGTTGGGTTATTCGGAATGCTAGTATTTCTTTAAAAAAAAATTACATCATACTTCTTAACAAACGGATTTCTCAATAATTGACAAAACTTTAGGGCACAGTCGTCAGGTGGGAATGTCGTCCTTTTTCTATCTGCATTTCAATGGAAGATGCTCAGGCGAATAAGCGTCAGTGATCCCTTCGGCACCTGTGCATGGTCGGGAAACATGTCAAACGCGCGCACAATATTTGTACACGGTTATCATTTGTCACGGTTATCAGGTCGTTATTAAGATTATGGAACGATTGTCCGGTTTCTGGGTTTCATCCCTCCTACAAAATGGGTCTCTTCAAGATCCATGCTCACTCATTCCTCTCTTCAAAAAAACCCTATACACAGTATCCCCTGTAGGAAATTATTTTCCAATTTATAAGTTCAACACAATTTTGCAAATCTGCACAGCGTTTGTACAGAAGTTCTTTACTTACCAAAATCTGTTTTTCCAATAATTCTTCAAATATGGTGGCTTCGTAATGTTTGCTTTTATAAGAGCTTCTTAGTCATCGTCATGGTTAAACCAAAATTCACATGTAGTTCAATATATATTATGTATTACCGCGATTTATCGTGAAGATCTAAACAACCTATTGTTTGACAGGCAAAGCATTATCGAGTTACTTGTACGTTGTAAGTACCTAAATAAATACTTATCGGTTCGCTTAAGTGTATCAAAAATATTTACGAACATAATACAAACTAAGGTCGATACTCCCCAAACAAACAACGTAATTGATTGAATTGTCTATTTGATGCATAAAGGGGCATTGTTTGGGTTCACAAATAGCCCTAAGTGGCTTGTCATTCAAAGGGCCCAGACTGGGGGTCTCGCCAGCAATCGAACCAGTATTTCTTAGTATTGATGCACGATATTTATTAGCTAGCTGAGTGGGCTAACGGACTTTGATATTGATCAAATTTGTTTGGTTCTATGCCAGTAATTGAATGAATGTTTTAACAAATTAATGTTTGTATTAAACCATTGTTAAACTTACTGCTGTTATTAATATTGTATTTAGGAGGTTAGCCCTCCCTAAGAATTTATAAAATGTTGAAGGGTACATGTAAATCATTGTAAACAGAGTCTTACTTGTGTAGTGGGATATTGGATGGATCGAAATATATTTTTATTTAATAATAATTTTGCTTTCGTTTGGAAATTGAAGAATAAAATTATCGAAACAAATTGTCGAATTGAATCGCGGATTGAAATTTAAACGGAATTGATGAACGTCGTTATGCACCAGTTATCTTTGGGCTAAAAACCTTTTTTTTAATTTTTGATATTATTGGTGTGCGCTAATGCATTCAAACAAGTCCCCTGTACAATGATTTTCCTGTAGGACCTATTTACTTATAATAATGACTTTATTTTTTAAATGAAATACAAATTTCACTCGAATATTTCAGTTTTGTCTACTTTTAAAATATTCCCACGTAAAATCTTTATGACAGAAAGCTGAACTTATAAAAAAATAATCTAAAATTCGTAACTTTTGTACACCATATTTTATAGTGATTTAGTTAAACATATACTATCATTTTCTATTAGAGTGATGATGATCTCTGTTTAGCTTCCTTCTTCCTACTGCCAAATGTTTGGGCTCTCTGCAAGGCTTTCTTTCAAATGGCCCGTAAAAGAACGCTGGAAGCTGAAAGGGTACCCGAAACCCTGGCTCTCTAGAAGTTGTCAAACAACATAGTCCCTCAAAAGTCAATTAACAATTTTATTTGTCTCATTAGTTTGTAGCCAATTAGAATACCTATAATTTCGCCATTTGGTCACCTCACTATAAATTTTTTATAAATTTTATTTCAATTTTCTTTTGTTTATTGTTTTTTATTGTTCTTATTTCAAAAGCATACAACGAGTAATTAAGTAAAAATTAATGTGTTTTGATTATTTTTAATGTTTTTTTTGCTCGTAGGTATACGAAGGTACATACGAGTTCTCTAAAGTCATCCATGTTGAATTAGAATTAGAATTCCTATTATTTTACATTGAGTTTATACTTTATTTGTGTATTTTGTAAAAGATTAATAAAATAAAATAAAAATCAATAAATAGATCAAGGGTCAAAACAATGCTTCCTTCATCGAAGTTTTCGGTTATAATGTATCATTTTTTACAACAAAAAATCTAGAAAAACCTTACCTATTTTTAAATGTGTCTTATTTTAACGGATGCAATAAATTAAAGCTAATCATATTATGTGAAATCTTTCGACATTTAAAATTAATTCGTTATAAAACTAGTTTAGGTAAATAATGTCAGATCTGGCTTTCGTGTCAGAAAAATGTAACAGGTGTAGAAGTGATCACGCAACATGCAACATGGCCACAGCCACCATGGTGGCTGTGGCTGATCTCCTCGTGTGTGGGACTAGAGTTATGGTCCAGAGAGTCGTGTCCAGCAAGGCTCCAAATGATTAACGATTGCTGACTAACAACGATCAGGAAATCTTGATAATTTTGTGAAGCAAATCGAATTCAATGTATTCGCTTGTTAGTTTTTTAACATATCCAATAAAGCCATGTTGTATGGCGTATGGAAATGGGGGTAATAATTAAATTGTTAGGAACGTTTTAAAGGATCCAGTTTTTATTTTGTATTTATTTAACTTACGCGTATGTGCAATATCTAGTAACCTAAAATATAAAACAACAAACAAAAAACATCGACAAAAATTTTTCTCAACATTTTTTTTAACCAGTGACACAATCTATCTCTAACTATAATATATCTTTCTTAATGTATTTATAAATAATTTATTATATATGTTAAGTCTGTCGACTCTGTTTTAAAATCTGTGTAGGCTCTTCATTAAACGTTCGTTATATTTTGTGAAAATCATTTTCTTTGAACTCCAGTGAAAAATATTATGGCTTTAAAAAAATATGTTCATATAGACCAATAAACGCTGATTCTGAATATATAATATTAAACGCAGAGTTTTTAAAAAATTATTAAAAAGTCCATTTTTAATCGGGTCGTAGAAACACGCCGTCAAGTTGGCATTATTGAAACGTTTAGTCGTGACGTCACTGTTCGACGTGTCGTGACGTGACCGTAAAGTCATTGTATGGGAATGTATGATACGACACAAGCCATCGTATTAATTTATTCGTTTATTTACATACTGTTTATAGAGATTTGGTTGTTGTGTTTATTGAAACATTATTTAGGCCTAAATAATGTTTCAAAAATAAAATTAGTTTATCTCTTTTATTGAAAATTTTCAAAAACTACTGCACAAAAAAATAGTAATGCTACCTCTACGGAGAATACTTCGAACAACGGAATTAAAAATGGCGGCAGTTGATCAACTGATTGCCCGATCCTATAGTAATTTTTCAGGAGTGATTAAGCGTCACATGATTCACCATACATACGGTGGTTTTTGAGGGGTCTTGAAAAATTTTAACTTTGACAACTATTTTAACTATTAAAACTAACTCTAAAAATAAAAGTAAAAATGCAGTTATTTAAGTTAGAGGGTCATTATTCATTTAAAAATTAAAAAATTGGACTGGAGTTCTCTATTGATTGTTAATTAATGATTACCTTAGCAATCGTTCACATGCGAAGCGCTTGTAAAATAAAATAGTACTGCCAGGGAATCCGAAAAATGCAATTAGTAATGACCGGCGCCAGCAAACCCATTGCAGTAAATAGAAATTAGCTAAATAACTTCTCAGTTTTCCAAAAACTAACATAATTAGATACTGTTTTAGGCGCTGATGTGTGCCGCATCTATGGTTGGTTCAATTAGAGGCAATATTTGAATTCATATTTGATCTAAGTTAATGCCAAACTAGCTGGAGTTGTAAACATATACCAACGTGTTGAGCAGGCCATCAAATATACAATCCTAACAACTTCCACCACACCGCCGAGTCCATTCTGTGCGAACCAGTTTAAAATTTGTACACTCAGTCATTCAGAGTCCAGTGCGTTAATCTCACTATCAGGGCACATTTGCCGCAGCTTTCCACGCGATAACCATCAGATAGATGGACACCATCGATTGAATTAAGAGCTCCATTAAATTATATCAACATTTTAATATCACACGCTGCGCAGCTTGCAGTTGGCTGTTCCCTCTGCCAGAAGTCCGCTTTCTGAACGACATTTTCATGTGAAACACGCAGAGGTATAATAAATGGTATTTATTTAACATTATTCATCTTTTTTACTGATGGCAGAAGATAATTCAATTACTTACTAATCTTGTCAATCGTGGCACTCTCCTTTATTTATTAGAAGAAAGTTGTTTGGGATTGTGCGTTTATTTGATAATGATTAAGTGATAAAAATATGTCTTGGCTCTTGGGAAAAATGATACACAACACTAAACTAATTAAATTTTGGATTGAATCACCGATACAATTTTTAAGCCTTTCTTGAAAGATTTGAGCTCGTTTATGGACAAAACTATATTTTCTTATTGTATATGTATGGGCCCAAACAATTAAATCGTCTTACTAGTTGTGAAGGGTCTTTGTGGAGAAAGGAGGAAGTTCTGGGAAGGAAAAGAGTATGAGGGGTGGAAAGGAATCTGGGGATCAGTTTGCCCAGCAGTGACATTCCACCTACTGCAAAGCAATGGGTCGAGAGAGTCCCGATAGAGGTCAAAAGTACTCCCTGAACCAGTCTCTTCCGGTCCGGTCCGCCACGCAATGTGGGCAAACGTATCCGCCGCCAAAACCTAGACAAACCTCACCTCATTAGCAACCCTACTTAGTCACCAAACGTAGCGAACCACATATTTTATTCTATTTTTTTATTTATGTTTATTTAGGAAGCATACAGTGGTGTATAAAGTAATTATACATAAAATAGTGATTATAATTTAAACCAGTTTAGTACCATTTAGTTTTTAATGGTTAATGATTATGTGATTATGAATCAAGTGGTAATTAAACAATTATAGTAGGTATATGGTGTAAGCACGTCGTAAAAAAATATCAAAAGGGTGATAATAATCAATACAGAAATAATAGTTTCCAGTAGTTGTTTAAAATCCTACATAGTTTTAAGTAAAAAGTTATTAAAAAGAAAATAATAAACAAGAAATAATCATCATCATCATCACAATTGGCTGTACAACCCCTGGTGGGTCTTGGCCTCCTCAAGAATCTTCCTCCACTCATCTCGGTTTTGTGCCAGCTCTCTCCAGTTTAGAAGCTCCAAGATAGATATGTCTTTGAGTACGTTGTCGCTCCATTTAGTCTTGGTCTTCCCAGGCTCCTTCGCCCTATTGGTCTTAAGTTCAGCAGGGACTTTGTACTTGATGCTCGGTCATTCTCTCCACATGACCCAGCCACCGAAGTCTTCCAAGTTTTATAAATTTTGCGACGTTTAGCTCCTTACACAAAGTATAGAGCTCATTGTTAGAACGTCTGCACCAAAATCCATTTTCTAGAACCGATCCGAAGATGCGCCTCAAAATTTTTCTTTCGAAAACGTCCAGTGCTCGCTCATTCCTCTTAGTGAGGACCCAAGTCTCTACAAGAAATAATAGTTTTCATTTAAGTACATCGTACGGTTAGTTTATGGAAAATGTCAATATCTCTTAGGGCATTATAAGTTTGGCAGATACGCCCGAGCAAGGAGTTTTGTGCGTATTTCGATTTAAACATATTATATGGCAGGGGTGTTGGTTATCCAATAAATGGTTCACTGGGCGGCAGTATGCATGCCCGCCTATTAAATAGTAAATTGTCCATTTGAAATAATCACGTGCATTTATTTTAACGTAGTGTAAATTAAAGACCCTATCGTTGTTTACAACTTGGAGGAATATGAATATAATATTTCCTTCGTAATAAATTTTATGTCATACTTCATCGTGTTCATTAACATTTTTAATTAGAATCCTATTACAAATTACAAGCAGTCATTTATTTGTTCAATTTAATTAGACATTCGATGTTAAGTATAACTATTATTAATTCAGTCAGATAATCTTTTAATTAATTCGGATTTTTTTTCATGTGAGCGGTACCTTATTTAGGTTTGTCCAAATCGTATATTCTGAACTCGGAACAAGATCGTTATCGGAAAGCTATCAATTTGATATCTATACATTCCATTTAAATAAAATAATTTAGACGGGTTTATAACGTAGAAACGTGGTCAGATGAATGATTTTAATAGAATTGTATTTATTTATTTTGATTTAGAACCTGATTATTTTGTAAATTTTCTATTTACTGCTGATTCACTCAGAACGTTTTATTTGCTACCCAATGATGCGTTGTTGTATTTTTTTAAATTTTCCATTATTTTTTTATATTTTTTTGTTTATTAGGGAATTACATAAACCAGCGAAGTTTCCGCAAAAATTCATAGTATGTTTATAGAAAAGGGGGGCCTTCAAGTATTACTTAACGCAATTTTTGAAGATTTTTGACCCCCCACCCCCCTTTGTAACGCGCCGTAACGTTTTTCTCTACCCTCCCCCCCTCTAAACGTTACGTAACGCCCAAGTGACAATTTTTACCTGAAAATCACAATAAAGTTGCGCAAAGTACTAGAAAATTCCCTTTTTCTTGTTTTAATCGCGTTTGCGGTAATAAATAAAACAAGAGATTTCGAGAACGAAAAGGGTTGCCAACTTGGAATGTTTTTTTTATCTAAATAAAGAAAAACATGTTACGTAACGCGTTGTTCGAACCCCCCCCCCCCTCACCCCGGTAACGCACAGTAACATTTCACAAGACCCCCCCCCCCCCAAGTGCGTTACGTAATACTTGAACGGCCCCAAACGTAGGTGATTATAGGAAACATAAAGTGCTAGAAAAAGACGAAATATAAATTTTAAAACACAGTTTAAATTACGTAGGATAGATAATTAAACCAATATAAAAATAATACATTTTCACAACATAAGATAATGTTCAAATAAAAACATGATTAAAAAATAAGCAACATTACGAGAATGAGAAAATAACACTTAGCAGGGGTAGAGGGTTCGTAATTAACAATTTGTTTTAATTTTTTCTATTATGCATTTGGTAAATTGACCCCGAGGACAAATGGAAAATATCAGCACCTGAAAAGATATTATTGTATTTTGTGCACGTCCTTCTGAGAAATGAATGTTGTGTGTAATAATAAGTATATTATAATTTCATTATCTAGAAAAGATAAAGGGAGCTGTTTTACTCCTAACAACGCTTGTTAGATCATATTCCAAAAGATTTTATGGAACCAAGCTATAGAATAATTTTGGTTTCCGATCATTTTGACGGCCTCCGTGGTCGAGGGGTAAGGCTCTGGACACGCAATCTGTAGGACACGGGATCGAATCCCGTTGTGCGTAAATAAATTTTAATTGATTTATTTGTGTTATTTCACACTTAATTCATTAAAACTAGTTCCAGAGTGGAAGATATTCTCAGTATCGCCCTAGTGTAAGACCACTATTCAGAATTGAAATGGCTTTAGCCGTGTTTGGTGACCAGATCTGATTAGCCAGGTACTTCCCCCACTATCCTCTTCGCCATATCCTTCCCCTCCCCTTTACTTCAACATCATCACGTATCCCAATTGGGGATGACAGTGTTTCACTGGCTCTTGAGTGGTATTCATATAAAAAAGCTTCCGAATTTCTACATATTAAATTTCATACTTAATGTAATCCATACACCGGACACCAACTTTTGAGTTATTCAATCGAGTATAAATTTTCTCGTCAAATATAATATTTTATGTGATTTTTTACAAAAATGGCGCTATTTAAATTAACCAATTATTATTAAATTACTTTGATTTATTTTTAAACTGAGGTCAGTTCTAAAAATTCTCTAAATTTATATTGGAATGTTAAATTACGTTTTTTTTTAACTGAGTCAGTTCTAAAAATGAGCCTAGACATTCTAACACTTTGACTATTCTATAAATAATTACATTGCTTAGTCAGACTAAACTTTTTGCAAATAGCTGCATGATAAAAGCTCGCTGATTTGCGGGGGCGTATTACTGGCCACAAGCATTATTATAACACACATGCATTTCAGACTTTCACACCAGTTGTGCCAAATCTAAAATAAATAAATTCATTACTTCAACTTAACGAGTTAAACCTCAAATTGTAATATTTAATCATGGGATTATTAGCCACTCTCAATCGAAAATTTGAAACAGAAAAATGAGAAAAGATACGGTCGCATCTATGTAGGAATTGAACCCAGGGCCTTAGCCTAAGTTAAAATAAAAATAAATATTCATCCTAGACTTGCAGAGAGGTCATGAGATGACGCACATTAAATTAAAATAGATAAATTTATCCAATTAGTTCGTGAAGAATCTTGCAATCATACACAAAGATAGCAGCCAATTAAAATGTGCTTTAAGAAAATGAAGATAATGTTGGTAGTTGTTAATCGAAATATGATGCAGTTAAATGTGATTGAAGGGGGAGCGAAAGTCTAAGGTCCTGAGTTCAATTCCTAAATGCGACCGTATCTTTATCTGATTTTTCTGTTAAAAATTATGGATTGAGTCGCTAATATTGTCTTCAGTGATTAGATACATTCTTTTTTTAATGATTGAACATTGGTGTTGATACAGGTGACCTATTTAACCACTTGTGTACGAAAATACTATAAAAATACTCATACTACTGTTTAATTTTTAGTTAACCTCGCCGCACTGTGGGATTAGTAGTAACTGTGGGATTTAACCCACTGATTACGGATCACTGTGCAACTTGAAGAATTATAACACCTCAATAGAGCTGGGCTCTACGTTTGATCATCGATGGGCCAGAAAAGACTGACCTGTCACTTCTTTCAATAGAGATTGTAAATATTAAAAAAAAATATTGACTGTCAGAGGATAGTGCTATAGAAATTTCCTTTCAACAAACTCACGGAGGCACCTGTAACTGTTATTTGATTGATTCTGCACTATAAATCTTTTGCAAAGCATTGAATAAAATTTCCTATCACTCTTGCTAGTACTTCTTTAGAGAAGCTATGACCCACATCAATTGTGTTAATTGATGCTTTTAATTGTTCGTATAATTAATTAAAGTGGTTTATAATACGACTCCTCAAGAGTTTGACCTCTCTCAAAAACGTGGTATACAACCTAATCAAAGATCCCATTGAACACACATGAAGTTAGTGGCACATCGGCTATAATTTAAACAATACCACTCTAGAACAAGGCCAGCACGCATTACTCCATGGCAGTAGCTTGGAGAGGCTTGAATCCAGCAACAAATTGAGACCGATGATGATCAATGATAACATCAAATCCACTTAATCTCAAAACTTTTTGAATTACGATATTTTTTATATCCATATCCAATCTGCATAACATCATTATTCATACTGGTTTCGTCTAGGCATTAATTGGACCAAAACGCAAACACCACAACCAATTTTGGAAGTAATTCAACCACCTTGCTTGATAGAATAATTCATGGCGGTTGATGTACCAAAAGCGTACATATTAATAATTATTGAATGCGGACTATCGGGAGTGATTTACGGCCTCTTTAATGATAGGCCCGGTGCATAGAGACCGCCATACAAATATTGATTGCCACATGAAGAGTCAGGAGTGCGTATAAATGATTAAAATGCTTAATACGCGTTCAGTATCCGAATATGAAATATGAAACTGCCAGTTTTGATTCTATGGCCAACTCTATTACTGTCGATCAAAAAGTGATGGCTTCAAACCAAATACAAATCGCTTATGAAATCGGGCAAGTGTTTTCTCAATGTAGGTATAATTATCACATTGTCGTCCGATTCCATTACGCAACGTTCCCAATTGAAAATCTTCCAATACATAATATTAAAGTAATTCTATTGTTGAACTGAATTTAGATATTTATTTAGAACAAAAGACTTATGGATTTTTTAATATAATACATTGCTTTTGTAAATGTAAAGTGGAAGCCCAGTGTTCAATAAAGAGTTTCTGTGTTTTTTTTAAAACTTTTTTTTTTACTATTGTACTTGATTTCTTTCCATATATGAACGAGTTGTACCTACTTTGCAAACCAATATATCCGTTTTGATTTTCTCAACTCCAAACTCCAACACGAAATCACAATTGTATACTCCCGTTCGCGGTACACAAAATTAGATAAGGATTATAAGGATTTTGTACAATTTTGAAATATTTAACATGTCAATCAAATATAAACAGTAGAATTTATATCGGAAGCACAACAACAAATATAATCAAACAAGTTAGTTCTCACCAAACACAAGAGCATTGCCTCTTTATGGTGAGGAAAGGCAATTTTTTGTTTCTTTGTTAAAACCTTATGTAACTATGTAACCGATGTATTTTTAATCAGTTTTGCCAGAAAAAAATATTTAAAAAAAAACTAATTGAAAAATATTCATAATTTGATATTGTGAACCCCACTGTTCTATCAAAAATTATATTAAAATACGAATTGTAATTTTGCACACTATTAATTTCTTAGAATAAGCACTTCTTAGTTAGAAACTTATATTGACTGGGTTATAATTTATTTTCTTTATCTGTAATCCAGTTTATCCTCGACATTTAGTCGTAATACTTATCCATTTTATTATGCATTGTGCATATGAACAGGTCTACTTATGATTTTGTAGTGCCGAATGTGGGTAATCAATATAAAATAAATAAATAAATTTGTAAAATAAATTGTGGATAAATTGATGGATTGCAAAAAAAAAATAAAAGTTGCCTAGCTCTGCTTCGACATATTTCATTTATTTATTGTACTATTCCTGATGTACTATTTTTCTTTTTTGCATGGTGGAGTATTTTATTTTTGTGATGTTATGCTCACTTAGACGTTATTTGTGTTAATAATAAACATTTAAAAGCCCAGCTGGGCGTGAAATAAAAAAAATACACCTTAATTACCAGTTTCTACACTTATATATACGTACTTTTGCAGGTGAATCTTTATTTTCCTTCACTTCACAACACGGTGCCACTCTTTTCTCTCACCAAAGGGGGGGTCTAGACTGGAAGAAAAACTGCTCACGTAATTAATGTATGCCCCCAAAGACCATTTGCACAGCATAGGTATTAAGAGTTAATGCATACCTCAGAGCATCGTTTTCGAAAAAAAATCAGAGTGTGTAATTTACACGCGCTAGAAGTGAAACTATAAAGTCGCTAGATGTCGCTTTCTTCTCTTTTGCTTGTTTTTTTTAAAGTGGTTTTGAATATGGGATATTGATTTCACCAAATAAAACTGTATTTTTTGATTTTCATAAGATTTGAACCCCCGTTCACTTGATGTCTGTCTCTCTGGCCGCTGAGACTTGTCACGCACGCACTTGGAAGGCACGCGCCGAGGTGCGAATATACCGCATTATATTAGAACCGAGTATTAGTGTAGAACTGAGTTGTGACGCATTTCCGTTTCATCCAAATTTCAAGTCACTAACGGCGCTAAAGAAGTTTCACTTAACGAGAAAAATCTATATAAAATCGCAAAGCATTTAATTACACTTTCAAACCACGGAGTTTTTTGAACTAATGAAAGTTATTCCAAATCATGTTTTTTTTTTTTTTTTAAAGAAAGACAAACATTCCCGGGTTACGAATAACCCAACAATGTTTGAAAATCTCCTACTACCACCATAGAAAGCCGAAAATGTTGCTTGTGTTGTGATGGAGGACTTAGCCAGCCGAGGAATCGAACACGCGACGCTCGGGTGGGACCCAAGCGCTATGCCCACTCAACCACTGACCGGTCTTAGGTTGTGCTTAGGTTCTCGCTCTCCACCGCAGTAATACGGTTGAAAAACGACAAAAATTGTACCCGATTACTGAAAGAGGCCATCATATTTTTGGCCGACAGTAAATCCAAGTGGGATAAACCGCGGTTCAATTAATCTGATCTATAATTAAAACTTAGTATTAAAGGCTATTTTTGCCGAATTACTTCATTTAATGGCCCGCCTAGCTGGTCCATGGCCGCCCGAGCCATGGGCCATTGCCCATTGGGCCGTTTCCGTCCCAATTCTGCGCTCTGATGCTAGCTTATTGAGCTATTTCTAGCCCCATCAAGGCTAATAGCAATGGTTAGCCTACCAGATCAATCCATCAGCTATCCGACGTGGAACCTACCACACATGTTACAAGCAGACAAAATTTACATAATACTAAAAAAGGTGCTTTTTGTGTTTTAAATGAGCTACACGCGTAAGTAGTTTTTTAATCGATGCAACGTTCGAGGGATTGGCCTTGGTACTTTTGCAAGTTTCGAAAAAACCCATATCGGCTTGTGACTTTTTTATGCTGGAGGCAAAAGATTTATATAAAAAACAAATACGTTGTACAATATTGTTATTGTGTAAGTAGGTGTACAGGTAAACGATAATATTATTATACAGTGTATATCTATACCTGAGATGTATATAAGTCCAAAAAGGTAAATGTTCAGGAGAGCCAAAAAACTATTTTTTCTGTAACAATGGTCTCATAACTTCTTCGGATATCCATGCTGATATATAACAAAAAAGGAATTATTAAATCAATTAGTTTTTTTTTTAAAAACGAGCAAATAAAACGAAATATTTTATATGTAAAGCCTTTAAAAATATTGTTTAAAAAAAACGCAGACTTGAGTCAAACAAAAACACGGACTTAGTCCTTCTGCTTCAAAATGAAGTGGAATATTTTGTTATGACATGTGGTGTATTATGAAAGGATCAATGTTTGAACATTGTTTACTTCCATAGAAAGCATAGTAATGTATAATTTGAGTCATTTTACTACATAATACGTAGGATTTGAGCCATAATACTCAATTTGCAATAAAATCATAAAGATGCAAGTCCATGTACATCTTTCTGCTTCTAAGATAATGGTTGCATCAAAGGTAGTTGGATCCATATACATTTTTGAATGTACCTGTATCTTTCTACCACTTACAAATAAGATTATTTACCTCAAGTCTGCATCAAAAAGTCATTTCTTCAAATTTTGGACGTGCATCCGTATGCTTCTCGGGTACAGATATTAAAAGTACTATTTTTGTCAGTTTAGTCAATATCAAGATTTCCTAGTAGACATATTATTACGAGGGGAGGTTCTTGAATACCTACATTACTCCGATTTGTTTAAATAATAAAGCAATTTTGTCACTATAACGCTTTTATTTGAAAGCTATTTTTAATTTATGTGATAGGGCGTGCGAAATGTTTTTCCCTCGATTTAAAAGTTTTTCCAAGTATGAAATACTAATTTATGCTGTTTTAGAGCTTTGCACGTAGAATAAAGAGGAACACAAGAAACGCCTTTCGTGATCCAAATAGTTGGCCAATCAGGCCATAAATTTTGTTTCACTATTATTTCACACAAATATTTAGCCAATCGAGCCAAAAACTTTGTTACCCTATTGCTACGAAATTTAAATGGGAAGGAGTTCTACAATTTCAAGTAAGACGGCCTACATGGTCGAGGGGTAAGACTCTCGCCTAGTGATCCGAAGGTCGCGGATGCAAATAAATTTTATTTAACAAAATTTGTGTTATTTCACCATTAATTAATTCAAATTAATAATAGTACACTAGCGGCACGTTCCGCAATGGAAGATACTCTCAGTATCGCCATGGTGTAAGACCACCATTCAGAATCGATATTTTGCTCAAATTACTTTAATCGTGTTTTGTGACCAGATATGAATAGCTAGGTACTTCCCCATCTTCCTATTTCCCATCCCCTTCCCCTCCCCACTACCTTCAGCCTCACAACGTATCCCAATTGGAGATGCCATAGTCTCACTCGTTTGAAATCTTGCTTCACATAAAAAATATTAAAAAAGTGTAAAGGCATGACCAAACCGGCGCGTTCAGTTTGCGTCCGCGGTGGCGTGCGCGGTGGCGATCAGTTGTTGTGTACGAACTTGTAGCGACCTGTTCAAACCGCGGCGGCCGCGGCCAGATCGCGGCGTCCTGTGCAGCGTCTGCACGCGGCGGTGGCGATCAGATCGCGCATGTTGCGTTCGGACGCTGCACGCAGCTATTATCTATGTGCAAAAACTGTGTTGTTAAATATAAAGAATGGGGGAAACAGAACAAATTTTAAATGAGGTTCACAAATACCCATTGCTGCATGATACGTCTCATTTTTATTATAAGAATAATAGAAAAAAGGACCTGGTTTGGGACGAAATAGGATGGAGACTCGGAATAAGTGGTAGGTTCCATGTTTATTTGATCGCTAGTTTGGTGTGAACGGTTTCTGCACGCACATAGGACGCCACCGTGCACGCCACCGCGGACGCAAAATGACCGCGCCCGTTTGGCCTTCGCTTGAGTGAGACAGAGCGCCTGCCAAATGGAACATTTGTTTCCATAAAAATTTTTGATGGAAGACACTTAAAGATGGAAGACAATAAAACTAGAAGACACTTCTAGTTTTATTTTTTATTCTTTAATGAGATAATACGCATTTGTTTTATGTGCCATTAAAACACCATTACTATTAGGGGTTCTGCAAGTTAATAAAAAAATAAGGATAATTTTTATAATTTGTTGTTCTTCAAAGAGTTTGTGTCACTGTTTAAACTTTTGCATGAAAACCTCACGCTCAATTCGACGAAATCTGAATAAATGATGATTATATCACCCATTTGATTATTTTGTAAGAATTTATAACATCTAATCTGTTTTGTAACCAGAAAAATAAGTAAATTTTGTCAAATTGTCTTGTACACTTTGTACCAATGCTCATTTTTCAATTCGCGTGGTAATAAATCTTGTCAAGTTAAATAACCCCCAGCTTTCCAATGTCCCCTCGTTCACTAGGTGTGCTACCAAACCTCTCAGTCCGGTCGTATCAGTTTATAGCTGTGTGAAGTGAGATGATAGATGCGCAGAGCTGTGTGTTGGTTGATGGATGCTCCTTCACGCCTTTATACCCCTCGGCCAAATGAGGTGATGATAAATAAATAAATAAATTTTCAATCAGACGCTCATGAATTACCAATGATTTGTGTGTTTGAGTTTGCCATCAATCCCGGCTGTCCACAGGTGAGCGAAACGAATAGAGTGCCACGTTTTTACCTTGCGTTCTATTCAATTTCAGTGCCGGCAACCCGGGCGTTTATTTTATTTTCATTTATGTACATTGTTTTCTTTTAACCACCTCACTAGACTGAGTCTGTTCCGAGGCGGGTAAATAACATATTATATTTATTAAAAAGATATGTATCAACAAAGATATGTATGTATATAATAAGATAAAAATATATGCACATATGTACACATACAAGCACATACGTATTGTTGTTATATTAAATATTTACATGCTGTTTTCATTATTTGATAAATTTGCATTAAGAAGATTGCATACGTAATATAAGATTTCACATGGAGATAAAAAAAAATGTAAATACAGTAGGTACATGATTATACGATGAATGTTGCTAGCAAGCAGTATCCTGCATATTTTATTATATTTGAATATTATATAATTTAGTGAGTAATTATATGAAAAATGAATGTCTATAAAATGTACTTATGTTAGTTCTTTGTGATATTTCGAATGTCTGTTCTTTCCTTTTCAGTCAACCATATTACAAAACTTTTGAATAGCCAGTTCAGATTATTTGGGGTGATGTAAGTTTTTGTTTGTGTTAGGAAGATATTGAAAATGTGTGGAGCTAGGTACGATTCATGTTTGATTCGTTGGTAAAACTATTTCAAAATTTGACACCATTCCAGAATTTCGTTGGTGCTTTTCTTGATATTTCTGTTCGTTCTTATAAATATGTATGTGTGTATAACAAATAATTCAAAATTCGAATCATGGACGCAGATTGTATCTTTTGTTTTTGTTGCTTTGACGAAGTTGATAAAATTGGCTAAAATGTCTTTATAAAAAAAATATTCCGTAATCTTCACTTCTAATTTGTCTTGCATTTTCCGTTTCCTCGACAAGTTTTTTGAGAAATCTCACAAGAGAGCCGCTGTCTGAACAGTGTAATACATGGGAACGATGTCGCCAGCTAGTTGGACAACGTTGTGAGGTGGGTTAAAGTACGGATTGTAGGAAGGGATTTATTACTGCAGGTCTTAAAGAGGCCCGGATAATATGAAGGAGGAAAACAGATACCGGTAACTCGTCGGCAATTTTCATAAAGTTTTTATTTATTAACACCCCTTTTCTGGGCTTTTACATATGAATAGTAAGAAATATACAGATTTATTTTACATAACTGAACTGCTCAGTAACAATATTTTATATTTGTTTAAAGATAAATTAAAGATGTCTACTGACATCTTTAATTAAAGAGGAATACATATTACGGTAGTTTATTAATTTATTTATATTCATCCAATACATACATATATATTTTTTAGCATTTCGAATGTGAAAATTATTAATGAAATAACGTCTAAAATCGTCAACTGTGAACGGGCGTTGCACTCGTGTGCGTTGAGTTTGGCTAGCTCCTTAGAGCAGGCACCATTAAAATATATATAGAACAGACTCAGCATGCCTACATTGCGTCTATTCTGTGCATTAGAGGTGCAATCGGTCTGTTAACAACCGTTTTACAATCATACGGACCGCCTTCCTGTAAAATGTCGTATTTTTTTCATAGCTTTTAATGACTTTTCAAAGAGGTGTTGAGTTGACTTGAATCTGAGTTAGCATAGAACCCTTTATATGCTTATACTAACTTCACCGTGAACCTTTTGATGATTTTTGCTATATTGATTAAATGAGTGATATAAAAAAACACAAATTTTGGTAGGTACCACTTTCCTGTCAGTTAATTTGACAACAACTTGAGAGATGTGTCATGTTTTCTTCCGTCTTGCGTCAGAACCAAGAGACACGTGATGCATTTGACCGTCGTAAACGAATACTTATCACAAACTTAACATCAAGAGATGTAGGTACTCTTTTGATGTCATTTCTCTTTTAACATTTGCCGTAAAGCAGTTAAATTTGCGTTGTTAATTTACATTTAAATTATATTTATTTATTTTAGCTGTTAGAAATGCGAAAATCCTAAAGCTAAACCCTTTCTTTGTACGTGGTATAGAAAGAAATTAAATTTTGATTATTTTTATATTACTATTTCTTTTAACTGTTTACATATTTTTAAAAAATTATTACAGCATATTAGAATAGTACAGTATATTAGGTAGGTAAGTACATACTTTAATGTAGATAATCATTTTTGATTTTAAATGAAAAAACACACTTTGTAAACACCACTTTTTATTTGAATTAATACTTAACAGCCAACCAGGTTTCGCTTAGCTCAAGCTTCATCAGGGCTTATTATATCAACCAAAGATAATTACACACAGACATATATATAAAAGAAATTAAAGGAATGAGTGAAAGAGATAGCAATAGAATAGGCGACACCCTATTGGTGCTAGAAAGAGATACAAATAGAAAAGAGGGAGACAAAATTATTACAGGCTGGTTAAGTAGGGTGGGAGGAGGGAGGGAACTGTTTCAGAAGAGGTTAACCGAATAAATTTTTGAGATTTATTTGTCCTTTCTGATTGTGTATTTTGCTACAAAAAAATAAAGAGAAAACATATTTTTTTCACAAATGTGATCTTAGACATTTCATTTTAAAGATTTATTCACAACGTACAAAAAAAATGACAAAAAACGAGTATAGTTTAGACCACACGATTGAACTAAAACTTCACTAACTTATATCTCCCTCTCAACTTCCGTTCGCCTCGCCCGATCACATTTTTCATAACGCTCTCGTCACGCATTCACCAGCTTACTCCCCAAGTCAAGCGTACGTAAAGAAGTTTTACTTCAAAAATAATTTAATTAACATAGGTAATAATTTATTTATTAACGCCCTTTTTCGGGGCTTTTACATATGAATAGTAAGAAATATACAGTATTTATTGTACGTAACTGAACTGCCTTCGTAACAATATTTTATATTTGTTTAAAGATAAATTGAAGATGCGCACTGACTTGGTATAATTGTTTCCCTCCATTAGTATTCTGGGTAAAGAGGAATACATATGGTAGTTAGTTCCAGAATTACTGCACAGAAATAAATCCTGACTTCTAGTATTACGTAGTGGAATCCGGAAGCTTATCAATTCGAGCAATACCGGACTGTCAACTAAATCATTTAGAATTTTATACAGAAATACCAAGTCAGTGAAAGTTCTTCTGTCTGACAATTTGAGCATATTCATATCATTCAAAATAGTATTGTAGTTCAACATAATGTATACTCCGTAATACCTTCCTTTTATTTATTATATATTTTTTTTTAAATTTTGGTTATCTTCAATATTTGGCTCCTAAGAGCATTTCTTACTGTTTACTTATCATACTTTTTTATATTTATAACTTTTGTACTTTATATTATTTACAGAGGTAACTTATAGTTTATATTATTTCCTGCCTTTCAACTTTTTATCTTAACTTTAAACTTTTACATTATACTTTATATTTTATAGTTTAAACTTTTACTTTATACTTTCATTTTATACATCATAATTCTATTTACTACTCATTACCTTAACTCCTTTCTTTTACCCTTTGTTTTTATATTTAACTTTACATTTATATGTCACTTTCTTATGTTATTGTATAATAATATATATAAATATTATTATGTCAATGGCACATGTTGTGCCGTATGTTTTGAAATAAATAAATAAATAAATAATTGCTGGAATACCCGTTTTAAAATTAAGAAAACGTAAGAATTTGTTTTGTATTCTTTCAACAGCTTGGACATGTATATTGTAATATGGGTTCCAGACGGGAGAATTGTTTTCAAGTTGACTTCTAACATATGCAAAATATAACAGTTTTATACACTTAATATTGTTAACATTTCTAGTTAGCCTAATACCACCATGTAAGTCACCTCTGTTGATCTGACCATGTTTCCTTGTTATTTTGAATCCTCCCACCATTCTCCTCCCAATATCATCACCCCAACTACCCTCACCAAATAATATCCAATCATTTCCATCTTTATTTTCACATTCGATTTGCTAAAAAGTGTACATATGCAGGCACACTTTACGGGAACTGCGGAATCTTGAGGTATTTTTAAATAAACCTGCTTTTGAAATATTTTATTAAATTTGTGAAGTAGAGTCTGATAGACCCATCAATGATGGGCCTACGTACCTATCAATCGAAACAAAAGTCGTAAAACTTTATCCATTATCATAGCCATATTATAGCTACATTTACCACACGTCTTTCAAAAACAGGGATTGATACCATGTCGTAAATCCCGTAGTGGTTAACGATTTATCATTTTGTTTAAGTTTAAAATAAGTTTGAAAGTGGAACTGTGAACTGTAAAAAAAAATTAAAAATACAATTAACTAACCATCACGCCTTTTCCCCCGCAGGGGTAGGCAGAGAGGACGGACCACCAAACAACCCGGTCTTGGTACACACTCCTTGCCTCGTTCACATTCATAGATCGTCTCATACATGTTCTTCTATTATTCTGACTCTTGACATGTCCAGAATCAAGTATCTGATTCACTTGGTCGTGCCATGTCTATCTCGGGCGTCCCCGACTTCTTCTACCATTGACATTTGGCTCAAATATTCTCCTTATACTCCTTTCCTCGTTCAAACTACCGGAGCATTCCTTTCTTAATCTTACTCATTACGCTTACGTCAGCCTTGCATTCTTTGCGGATCTCTACGTTTCTCACACGATCGTACATGGTTTTACCACACATGCGCCTCAGGGATCTCATTTCTACAGCATTCAGTCTACTTTCATCCTTCCTCTGCCAGTTCTATACCTCACTGCCATACATCAGGGTAGGTACCAGTACTCCATTATGGACGGCTAACTTCGCTTCTTTGGACAGTTTTTTGTTGGTGCCAACGGCGTTCAGTCCGAGTTACCTGCATTTACCCTTCTTTCAATATCCCTATCAGCCTTCCCATCTCTCGTAAACATACTCTCCAAATAAACAAACTCACCCACCTGCTCTAAGTATTCATTATTCACAACTATGTTCCACATTGTTTTCGTACTCTTTCTTTCAAATACCATGACTTTAGACTTACTTACATTCATCATTAACTCATTCTTCAAAAACATATATTTTCTTTAAGAGTGTTACCAAACACTTTGCTCCTGAAGAAGATGTGCTCTTTATCATTAACACTGTTTCGTTGAAAAAAAGAATTAGAACCGTCAAAGTTAAATGTTTTTTAAAATAAAAGATAGCTCTAGGGTTCTCTCCGACTGTAAAAAAATCACTTGCCATTAATTAGAAATGTTCACGCCATCAACAAGTTAAGTATGAATAGAAGAAATTACATGATTAATGTCGTACATTTCAGGTTTCATTATTTCTTCTTTTCAATAGATAATACTTATATGTTTTCCCAGTTTAAAAAATAAATAAATGGTGAACCTAATTACACTTATCATAATAACTGAAGTTAATTGGGTAACTTTTATGTTCGGCTGTAAATTTAAAACATTCTCTCAGAGGTTTCACAATTTATGCCATCAATTCTATAAGATGACATTTACGAGCTATCAAATAATGATGATATCAAACAGTTGAGGTTCTTACTTTCCATCAACGATCACATACAACAAAATATTATCAGTTTGTTTCGATCTGATCGGATCAACGGTTTTGGTAAGGCTCTGCAACCGGGCCCGAAAAGAAGAAGATGGAGAGATACGAAATTACGAATGTTAGAGGAGAAAGCTAACATTTACAGCTACAAAATCGATGCGAAAATTGCGAAAATGTTTAATAAAACACGACTCATTTAAAATAGAGCAAAAGTCTCGCGGGCATTATCTTAAACAGCATTTAAAGAAACACTGTGAATTTTTTCATACATATAACTTGTAAAATAACTGAAACTGATAACTGATTTTTTTCTATCGAGGGAATTTTATATAATTTGCGTTTCGGCGCGGGCAAAGTCTAGATATTATCTTCAAGAATAACATATAATTTTTAAGGGCTTTAAAACTTACCGTGTTTAAGGGAAATATGTAATAAAGCGGTACAAATCCGGGTTGCGGGCACTTGAGCTTTCGAGAGGAATCAAGATATACGCGGTGTCTGGAAACTAGTACTACTATTAGGAAACTGGAGAATTTAAACACTAGAAAACTTTAAAAAAACATTCAAATCCGAGCTTTCGATTTTATTAATTTTCATTATTTTCGGCAACTAAAGGAGGAAATAACTTTTGAAACCATCTCCACGGTTCAAAGCATTTTATGTATTAAATTAAAATAACCAGAAAACCCCGAAAAGACCGGTTTTTTCCTATTTGACTAAAAATTTCAACTTGCCCTTGCAGTAACGGCGTTCAAAATCATTAATAATTTAAAAGATAACCCATACTAGGCTTGTTGAAAAAGTATCGATATATCGATATTTTTAATTCAATATTTCGATATTTTTAGCCGATATGTCGATATATCGATACAAAATATCCAATATCGAAAATTGAATCAAAAACGATATTTTTTTAAATTTTTGTATTTAAAGTCACTAGAATCCAAACCCGTATAGGAACGAACGGAAAAAATAACTGTATTGGGTCATGACTTCTGGCGGTTGAAATTTTTACTATTAATAGCTTACAAATCTATTGTCTTTGCATTAGTATTTGTGATCACCAATACTATCTCATGTGTGTAGGTACATACATAGAAATGTATGCTATTTTTCGCCATTTTTTTCTAAGCCACTCCTATATGTTGGTTCCCAATTGTCTATGATTATTGACTATACCTTGTTCCAAACCAATACTAAATTATTGCAGACACATAGCAGTTTCATTGGTCCTCGTACATTTAACCTTCTACCACTACAAACTCAAATGATAAATAAAATGATAAAATATGTAAAAGAGGTAAAATTATGGTTGAATAATGTAGATATTGAAACGCTTTTTCTATAAATTTATCCATCATTCTACAACTCATTTGCTGTAACTTCTTAACTGTAGTACAATATGTTTTCTGTTTATTTTATTATTTTTATTTTATAATAACTAAAAAAAAAAAAAAAAAATTGTATGTTTTTCTCCATATTTTTATAATAGCTGAAAAAACCCTTTTCACTTATTCTACCTATGTAATACTTATTTTTTATACTATCTTTATATTTAATATGTTTTTTTAAGTCTAATTTATACTTTGGGTACTTAGAAATATAGTATTTTGTTTTAATATTACCCACACTCAGGCAGTGCCTTAGTGGGTTTTCATTTCATGTTCATAATTGTTATTATATATTATGTTATTATATAATATTTGCTTTTATACATTATATGTACAAAGAAATGGGAATAAATAAAGTTAAAAAAAAAAATAAAAAATAAAAAAACACGAAGTCTTTTTTGACAGATTAATACGCTAATAGAATGATACTGAGACGCATACAAACTTTGTGTGCGTCTCAGTTTACATATAAGTTAGAAGACAGCTTTTTAGTTTTTGATATTTTTGTAATTATTACGTAATAAAAATGAATAGTGATAAAATACCTTCATTTTTATTGAGATTTTTGTACGTTAAAAAAGCCAATTGTGTACAAAAATTACGATTGATAATATTGAGCTGAATACACTATTATTTTAAAAACTCAAAATCTCTTGAAAATTTGACCGATATATCGATATTTTTTCCTCGATATATCGACGTCGATATTGATATTTTGGTAAATTTTGGGGATCGTTGACAACGGTTAATACGCACTTTTTTTGAAAAAATCTTTTGATTCACCTTAATTACATTAAAAGACAACTATTTGCATTGGGGGAAGTGGAAAATATTTTTGTGTAACATGGTTTGTGATACAAAAGAAAGTGCCCCTTTATAACGCCTACTCGCGTCAAGGCAAGAAAAACATCCCAGTTTTCAAGTAGTTTAGCGGCTACGCTAGGTTTGTGTAACATGGTTTGTGATTCTGGCGAACAATCTCACAAGACGAAAGCTAATTTTAATTTTATGTAATGAAATTTAGAATGAAATATTTTCCACTTCCCCCAATGCAAATAGTTGCCTTTTAATGTAATTAAGGTGAATCAAAAGGTTTTTTTTTAAAAAAGTGCATATTAACCGTTGCCAGCGATCCCCAAATTAATAATATTTTAATAAATATCGATTTTTTTTCACTTTCGACATCCCTAGCCCATACCTCCTGAAATGTTATAAGTTGTATGTGCCGAACAACTACCTACAGCCAGGGACGGCATCACAATCTTCTATGTATCCAACATAGCAGAACGGACTTACTGGCTCGGCATGGCATGACACGCGGTAGGTTGTTAAATAACCCTTTGACATCTTTAACAGTAGCCTTGAAGAATTCAATTTAATTGCCACTCATTACCCGCTATAATATATACGTATCTTATGTTACTATTTAACGTTTCTTTTATTTACCCATAAATGTGTAGTTTCTGTCACATGTGTATTGTAAATGGACACACATTCTGTAATACACATTGATTTAAATAAAATAAAAACTTTACTCGAAAATAAAAGTTCGACCCAAAAAAAGTTATACGGGTGTAACTTCACGTCCCCGAAGGATTTTAACCAGCGATTCCTGAGCATATTTTGGGTAAAAATGCATACCAATATAATTTTGCTCGGCGATGATATATATTTTTTCTATTAAAAACAAAAAAAAAATTTCAATCACACATCGGTACTGATCCCATTCCTATGGGATATATCCCGTCGCGATAGGTTTGAGCGATAAGTTTACTATTTCGTGTGTTACCGTGCTGCTAGAACAAGACGCAACGCTCAAAACAAGTTGCGCTATAAATGCGCTACTCCACAGCTGCAACTCCCATCTACTCAGTTGCAACGTGTGATGGAAAAATATTTTTCATGTTCTTAATAGAAAAAAATGTCATCGAACAGCAAAACGACATCAACATTTTTTTACTCCGCTCACCACTGCTATGCTCAGGAATCGCTGGTTAAAATAGTTCGGGTTTGTGCTGTTACACCCTGTATAACAAAATCGGCTCCAAATGTAATGTAGATTCATCGGTTTTCTACTTGCACTACTTGTTTCCGGGCACCATGTAAAATAAAACTGTTTTTTCCGATATTTAGAAAGATTTTTTTGCAAATCTACAATGTCGATAAAAATGGTAGTCACGGTAGGTATCTATATGAAAAAGTTTTAATTTTCTTAAATTTCGTCTTTTGGTTTTGTAAACGAATTTACGCAATTTTTGCTTAAATTTCGCGAATTTTTCAATAAATTCTTCGGATTCGTTCAAATTTACGCATTACTTTTTGTACGAATACTTTTTTTATATTATTAAGTATAACTGATACGTATATGTTGGAACATTCATGCATACGAATGCGATCAAATAAGGCAAGGCCGATGAAACATGATTAGGAAAGGGATGCTCACAATGGATTGGACATGCGTAACAAATGGGCGAAGTGTTAAAATTCCTTATATTATATTGACGTTATGCAAGTGAATAGAAGAAGGAGTCGAAGATATTAAAACCGGTCAGCAACGTAAGCAGATATAAGCGTTAAAAATAGGACAGCAGTCAATTACAATAAGCGTGTTTATACATCAACGCGTGTGTTTCCATAGAAATCGTTATAACTCCGTTATTGTTTTAGTTACATCCCTAAAACAAAAAATCAAAGGTCGATAGTAGATCAAGCTGCAAATTTCTATCAAGTTGTTTATGGAAATACATAACAGGAATCAGCTGTCAATCGTGTAGTTGACAAAAATATTTACCCGCGCAAATTTGCTACCGGCAGCTCCACCGCGCTCCACATTTTAAATTTTTATTAAATATTTTTATATGAAATGATAAAAAAGCGAGGTGACAAAAGTGTTTATTACACATATATACAATAGAAAAAGTATTGTTGTTTGCATAATCTGTGATTTTAGTACCGTTTTAACATAAAAACATCACGTGAGTCAATTTTTACCTATTTTTAATGTTTTCATTCTAAATTTTAATATTTACAAATGCTAATATTTATTTGTAATATAATAATTTGAAAGCCTATTTTGTAACCTTTTTAAAACAGTTTTTACTATTCGGCTACGTTCAGAAATGTTTCATTTATAGAGCTTTAATTGTGAAGCGGTAATAACTAAAAGTTTTCGTAAAATGTCATTTCGTTAAAGACACCGAAAGCTAATATTCTCGAAAATTCGGAGGGGTTAAGAAATAGCAAGATCAAGTCAATTGATTACTTCACTCGGACCATGTCAAGAGTCTGAATCAAATAGCTTTTGAAACGATTTACGAATATGAATGAAGTTAAGAGATGTGCATGTGGCATGCCAAGAAATAGTTGTGCGGAGTTCCATCACGTGTGTCTCTTCCTTCAGAGAAATTACTGAATAGGTCGTCAGTTCAAAACAATCGTTTGAATCGTTGAGTTCGATTCATGTCGTGTTTCATTCTTAAAAGGTTATCATTTCAACTCGACTCATAACCGAGTATTTTGAATCGGCTAGTTCGAACTGGAATGTAAACCAGTCATAACTCTTTCCCAGAAGTATACACCTGTTATTTTGAACGAGTTTTCTGCTGGCAACTCGCATATCTCCATTCATCACTCCATTTCTCTAGAAATGGTTCGTTGTAAGTGACCCCACCCACGCGAATTTCACCCATAAATCCACGTGTTAAACTAATCGTTTATAATCTAAAATTTCCTGTAAACACATACATTTTTTGACATCCATTAATCGTTTGTCGTCTCCCTGGATTAGTAAAAGCATGTTTGTTTTTGAAAATGTTAAAAATATTTTTAGTGTTGCATATTAGTGTGGAGATTTCAAGAAAATTCTTGTTGACAATGTAATAAAATTAATTATTAATATTTTGTTTTGCTTCAAGAATGCTCGTTTCGTAAGAACGTGTTTAAAATTTTCTCACATTTTATTATTTATTTTTATTTTTTCAGTTCGTAAATTATTTATGTATTTTTGAGGCAGTTGTCTTTATTTCAGATCCATTACAGACCAGGAAATAAAAATAAAAAAATAAATGTACCTACCTTTAAAAAAGGTATAATATCACACATCTCGTAGAAAAGGGTCGTAAGCAGGGTTGCCCGGTGTTCGGTATTTTAGCACCGTGTTCGGTGTTCGGTATGACAAAAATACCGAAGTATGGGCGGTTCGGTATTTTTTTCAGATTAATTTTTCTTCCTAACAAGCGATTCAACTATCAGATTTGACGCAATCGGCAATCTATGTTGCGTAGCATCCTTACTTAGTTTGTGCGATGTTGCCGCTTCGTGCACGCGCTCACTGTTTTCAAGCCATTTCGCGGATAGTGTTACACATACGTACTTGCGTAAATGTGATTATTCGAAATAATTCGACAGCTTACATTGTTTCAAAGTCCACCCCCCCCCTCCACCCCCGACGCAGGCTTTGCCAAGGTACCACTGGTACCACTGTGAAATCTAGGGAAATTTCACCTCGAAATTTTTTTTTGCTCACTGTTCGGTATATTTTTGGAAAAGACCTGGCAACCCTGGTCGTAAGTCAAAATTGTCTGCTCTATAAAATATTATGGAAGTGTAAACTTCTTTAGCACCGTTGTGATTTGAAACTCGATGAAACGAAAAAAAACGACACTAAAAAGAGACAAACACTTACATTACAAAGGACTTAGCCTGCGAGATAATGAGATAGTATAATAGGTTTCCTCTTTGTGCGGTGCTTCGTAGCCTCCCCAGTCTTGTCTACTTTAGTTTTCTGAAGGTTTCACTTCTACCGCGTGTAAATAGCACACTGTTTTTATTTTTATCTCCGATTGTAATTTGATTGTGATTAATTATCATTTGTTTTCGCTCTCTTGTAAAATTAACTTTTTAAAATTAGAATAGAATTCAATAGAATGTTCGATGTATCAATTCGTAAGTAATAACAAAAGCTTTCGGGAAAATTATTCTATCATTCATAGTAAGATATCAGTTCACGGTATAATAGGCTTGCTTAGCTCCGATAAATTATCACAAGCTCAGCTCGTAAGTACATAAGTACCACTGTTTAAATACCACTTATTTCAGTCATAATGTAGAAATTAACTGTAATACAACACAAAGCGTGTTCATGCTTACTTACTATACATGACTTTAACCCGGCGAGATGGGGTGAAAAATTGTTACACGGAGGTGGGGGCCGGGTAATTGTTACCGGAATAGGCAATGTCACACATTTCAGTTTAAGGAAATTAATATTTTTCGTTACGAGCATTATGCTACTGTTATTAATGTAATAAAACACCAAAAAATCTTAGAAATAAACTTTAAAATAAATAAAAATAAAATACTTTGTTTTAAGTCACTGTATTGTTATTTTTTCCGTCTACCGGTTTCGGTACCTCCGTACCATCATCAGTACTAAATATAAAATTATTTAAAATATCAAGTCACAATGTGTTTGCTTCTTTAGAAAAATTAATAAACTGTTAATCAACAAATTTTGGCTTCTTCTAACAAAATTAAAGTTAAATATAACAATTATCAGTCTTCAATTATTTCAATGTTTTATGAATCTACTGACATAAACAATTACGGAAACAGTCGAAAACAGTAATTAACTTCATCATTAATGCCACAATCTTCACAGAAAGAAAAGTTACACCGAATACGGGCATGGGTAATAAAATTACCTTTTTCGAGTTTTGGCACGTGTAGCTCACAACGCGGCTAATGCCCGTCTGATTTCGCGCCATAAACTTGTCGAAGCACTCTATAACTCCAGCTTCTGAGAAAAGCGGCAACGTCGCATAAATAGTTTTAAAATTATAGGCAAACTTAAAAGGCGCGGGTAATCTTGACCCAGCCCCCATCTCGCCGGGTTAAATAGTAATGTAAATTAGAGGTCGATTTATTTATTATGAATAATACGTACAGGGGATGGACAAAGAAAACGCATCTGAAATTAAGGTCCCATAGGTAGATACAATCAAACGATTGAAATATTTGATTTGAGTCATTTCCACGGTTGAAATAATAGGCGACTATGAATGAAGAAATTGGAATAGATGAATGTCGATGAAGCAATTAATATATACCTACATACTCACGGTATCCGTAAACTCTTAGTACAAGCGGGAAACTTGCGAATCCGCAACACATTATCGAAAATCCAAAAAAAAAACTATTTTTAATTAAGCCGGGTCTACAACTCGACGCATTTTAAAATACATTAAACAACTGCTATTATCCCTTAGTGACCGATTTATAATTTAGACTAAAAATGTTCAACTTCGGAATAAGGTTTTTAGATTTTCACGGCCAAAAATATTTTTGTTATAGGTTTTTGGGGTATTATGCCGTGTTGCGCTACCTCCTTCTTTAGCCAACGTTTCGGACAGCGTTGCAGTGTCCATCATCAGGGCAGATGTGTGTTCCAAAAACCTATAAAAAAAAAAAACTTCGGATTTGATTTAGGTACTCGAAAACGAAGGCGCAAATCAAAAAAATCGCGAATAATTCGACTCCAAATGTGATGTACTTAGATTCACCAGTTTTCCGGTTATACTACGAATTTCCGGACATCATATATAATATCAAGATTTAGGTGTGTGATGTTCTATTCTCCGTGACTATCGCAGCGAAATTGCTATTTAGTTAATTGTTTACAATTTATTTGGTGAGAAAACGTTTTTATCATAAAAAGTGTTATCATTCCACAAAATGAGGACCACCTTTTTTGCAGCCAAATTCTCTCTAACGACATATTATGTATTTTTATTCCCGAACGAATGTTTTTCACTGTATCTGATTATCTGCCCACAATCCTTTGGAAATAATATAGTTATAAAATTATCTTATTTATCATGCAAATCTCTAACATTTATAAAAACGTATTAGGCACTTACAACATTATTTAACAGCCAAACGTACTGAAAAGGAAGATACTTTACTGTTTTTTAGGTCTCAGCACAGCTCACTTACTAAATCATGCCATAAGAATGCCCACCACATGCACTAAAAACAGTAAGTTCATCTACGAATTTAGAATTTTCAAGACATCTTTATTGAAACTAGTAGTTCTGTGACCAGTAAACCTCGCGTCCAAAATTAATGTTTCTAATATTCTACTAATTTAATAAATCAATTTCAAAATTTCCTCTGAAATCATTTGATTCGAAAGTAGGTACTTAAATACTTACCTATTTAATTATAAACCACATATTATGTATATGTAACGTAAATGAGGAATTCCACAATCACAATTCTTTTTTCAGTCTTTCTTCAGACAGGTAGGTACCATATATTACAAAAATGCGAAATAAAATAGTCCAAATAAACACGATCATTTCACGTTTGAAAAAAAAGTCTTTGCCGAAGTATTATAACGGCCACCATCTTGAATTGGAAACGGAATGTACAAAAAAATTGACAGACAAAACAAATGAAAAACGATTGAGTTAATCATTGATTGCGTGGCATTTCTAAGGTGTCACTCACACTATAAAATACAATCATATTTTAAAGAAAACGAGCACTTAAATGGAATGAAAACAAAGATATTCAAATACAGAAGAGATATGCCATGGTGTCCGCGCAACTGTCGCCGGACTACGCGCTAATTAGCGTAGTTTTCATACAAAAAGAATTTTTTCATTTCGTCGATTTTTTGAAAATGTGCATTAATATTGGTTAACAATATATTTTGAATAATCAAAGAATTCGTTTAACGTTCGTTTGGTTTATTCGTTAATTATTTGTTCTTTTAGTTTATTTGTTAATTGGTAAACAATATCGGCGACACCCGGAAGCGCAGACCCACATAGTAAAACAGCAGATAGCACATCTACTTATATTTCAATATCTTTGAATGAAAACAATAATGATGTGATCAAAACGGTTTCTTTAATATTTATTTCATAATTATTTGATGTCACTTTAATATTGTATAAGAAAGATTCGCTTGTAATCGCTTATAAATCTTTGTTTTCTCATTAAGTTATTTTTTACAGTTTTTATTTTTTAAAACCTTAAGGATATATATTTTTTTAATTTTCTGTAATGTTGAAAATGGTATGAACTAATGATATAATGAATGATAACATTTTGTTTGATCTCTCAACACTTTGTTGTTAATTCATATATTTTTATCATTTTTAATTTTATCCGTTTATTATTTTATTTTAAAATGTTATTATTTTGCTTTTACTTAACTGTTTGGTAATACCGATATTTTCGACTGTTATTTTTATTAAACTGTGAAATTATTAACCCCGAAACAGGCGAACCCTAGTGGGGTTAATAATTACATGCTAAAAAATGTATTTAAATTATGAAGAAGCAATAAATAAAAATAAATTGATTCCTGACAGCATTTGTAGTAAAAAATTTAAAAGAAATATTTTACTCCGGTGACATTTTCAATGTTTTTTTCACCTTAAAACCTAAACGGTGTGAGGGGTTGGGCGGTTACTTGGCAGAGTTACCAGTGATGACTTGTGGAAGATTTTTTGTTTGATTTTAAGAAAAAAAAATTGAAAAAAAAAATCAAAAATTACCGGAGAACAATTTAAAAAAAAAATAACTTATCATTTTTTTTTTTTAGTATCTATATTCCATTGGTCACCATGAAACACGCAGCCGCCTAGTATGGTGATGAAATCTATCATTTTATATGAAAATGTTTTAATGTGTTAACATGTAATTTATAAATAAATAAATAAAGTAATAAGTCAACCATGTCTCTTAACACCCTGCATATCCGATTTGTGTTATTATCCATAAAAATAATTTTATTTATTTACCGCCTGTGTTAAGCACATACAAAGATGATTTCCCTTGTGGAGTGCCAAATAGGATTCTCTTCAGTCCTTTATTTGAGTCTTCCATCGCTTCTCAACTCCCACAGCATCCGAATAGCCCATATGTAGGGACCTAAAAATTCGCTTTATTTTTATTTGAAATTTGCGTTATCCATTATCAGGGTAGATCTGTAGAAATGAGATCTCTGAGACGAATGTGTGGTAAAACCATATCGTGTTAAAAACGTGGAAATCCGCAAAGAATGCAAGGTTGATGTAAGCGTGATGTGTAAGATTAAGAAAGGGACGCTGCGATGGTTTGGACATGTAGAGCGAATAAACGAGGAAAGGAGAGTAGGGAGATTACATGAAGCAAATGTGAATGGTAGAAGAAGTTGAGGACGCCCAAGAAAGACATGGCACGACCAAGTGAATCAGATACTTGAGTCGGGCTATGTCAAGAGTCAGAATAATAGAAGAGCATGTATGAGACGTTGTATGAATGTAAACGAGGCAAGGAATGTGTGCCAAGACCGGGATGTTTGGCGGTCCGTCCTCTCTGCCTACCACGGGAAACGGCGTGATGGTTAGTTAGTTAGTTAGGGTAGATCTGGCAGTTCCGGCAGATGTGTCTGCCGGATCTGCCCTGATGATGGACACTGCAACGCTGTCCGAAACGTTGGCTATAGAAGGAGGTAGCGCAACTCGGCATAACACCCCAAAAACAAATAAACAAAGTACTTTTGGCCGTGAAAATCTAAGAACTTGAAAATCGTGTTATTTGCCGAAAATATAAAATTGTGTTATTCTCGTGAAAATGGCAAAATTCGCGTTTTACGCATAAAAAACGATTTTCGCTTAAAAATTTTGCGTTATCGCTGTCGCGAAATTTTCAGGTATCTATCTACCTATAAGCTATGTATTTTTCTATAAGCTATGTATTTTTCTCTAAGCTATGTATTTTTCTATAAGCTATGTATTTTTCTATAAGCTATGTATTTTTCTATAAGCTATGTATTTTTCTATAAGCTATGTATTTTTTCCGTACTGTTGGTCCTGTTCTCCTGTTGCTACTGTCTTATACCAGCCTCCGCCGTTATCCTCGCTATCCATTCTACTAGGCTCCACTTGGCTCGCGCGTGTCTTCCGCGGTACGGAGGCCACTCGACACCGGCACCGGCAGTTGTGCACAAGGTACGGGCCCTGCAGCACGCGTGCCAGCCAGAACACGTGGCGTGCCGGCGTGCTAAACCAAAACATTACGATAACAAAAAAAATCGAAGTTAATTTTTTTTCAAATTCTCCGAATTCGGTGCAAAATGTGATTATTTTAGTTCCGTGTGAAAAACGTGTTTTTCGTAAAATGAGCGTTTCCTAAAATTAATTTTGTATCCAATCAAATAATTTTTAATAATGTGAAACAGGTGCTGATTTTTTCGCAGAATAAATAATGTGTTTGTTAATAATGTGTCAGTTTTGCTTGTTTATTGTTTAATATTAATTTTTGGTCGTTAGTGTCAGAAAAACGTGCGTAAAATATTGTTTTAATCATACCAATGCCAAAGTTTATTAATCACCACGAAAGCTTTGTCTATGATTTAATTTATTTATTAGAATGGTTGCCGCTAATTAAGCGTGAAAAATTGGTTTAGTATAGTGAGTTTGGAAACTTACGAATCGGAATTTCATCACGTATTATTGATAAATGATACACAGAGTTAACACATAAAAAATAGCGTCAAGTGGGTATTGGCGGTATATATTTCATTTTAATTAAAAGTGGGGGACAACGGAGAAATGATGCCATAGCACGATACGGTCGCTTTTGTTAGTTCTCATTCCGTGCAGTGGCGCCCTAAATATCACAATCGAGTGCTTAAAATCGATTAAATCTACAGCGTTTTTTAATTGAAGTGTACACCTACCTAAGGTGAGTTTATTAAGTGAATAACATGTCAGTTCGAGATTAGTCGAATTCAGTTGAATATGGGTTAAACGTTAAACGATACTTTGGATTTGGATTGATTATGCGATGGCGACAAAAAGGCCTCGCAGCGAAGTGGGTTCCTCCTCTCGCAGCCCCGCGGGGCTCCCCGGTTTGGCCCTCGCCCTCACCCTGCTACTCGCCACGGGAGGCCTCGTCTGCCCGGTCTGCCGGGCAGTGGAGACACCTCCGCCCCGCCCAACTGTCCTGCACAGCCTGAACAAGGGCCCCATTGATGGAACTCAGCCCAACACACGCCCCAATACTGATGGCCTCACCCGAGAGTCGGTCCACATCCAACCATCCTCACACAATGGTGCAGATTTAGAAACACTATCCAAGCAAAAACACAAACAAAACAAACCCGAGAACTCAATCAACCGATCTAATTCAAAAAGTTCAAAACACTTAGATGATTCATCAACTTTACTAGTGAATGACAATGTATCTATCGGAGGTAAAGCACCTACGAGTGTACTCTCCGAAGAATCGGGTCATCGTGCGTCAATTGATTCAATTTCACCAACGGATTTGGCAGATCAGACCGGCGCAGTTAAATATAGCAAGTCTGCTCGAGGACAGAGAGACACTATCACCAGACAGAATAGAAATAGGATTCTCTCTAATAATGCGAAGAGACGCAACTATAGAAATCGAATAAATCATCCCAGAAGACACTCCAAGTACAGAGCCAGCAACTTGGTTGACAGACTGCATGTGATAACAAAGGATAACGGTGCTGTTAACGATAAAGTGCAAATCATAAATATTAAGAATACGAACGAATTAGTTGTTAAACTTCCCCCAGTGAGAGCTGGCAGCAAAGTGGATAAACAGTCCACAGGCAATGTGAACATCCTCGCAGAAAGGCCAAAGAGGTACTCTTACGTGGATAGCAATGGGGTGCTCCAATACACATACCTCCCCCTCGTGGATTGTTGCGACTACCCTCCCCCAGGCTGTCACTACAACACTCCTCTCCGCCCCATCGTAAGGCCATCCTATGGGCCTTGGAGTCGTCAATGGAAAGGACTCCGCTATGGTAAGAAAACATCGCAAAACCATTCTGTTAAACTGTAAACCACCAAAGATTGTAATAAACGTGACGGATAAATTACTTTAAGATGAATTTATGAAGATAACTTTTTCGTAACCGCGATAATAATTTATTTTTGATAGTTTATGTATACAGTGTAATTTCTCGAGGTCGTCCTCTTCGTTGGTCAAAACACTTCCGACAGAATAATACGGCTGATTTATGATAATATTCTTTTCAGGCGTGTCACATTCTCGTTATTATTTGCATGCGAAAATTCGATCGATATTAAAGTTGCCGTGTTAAAGTAACAACCCCAATTATATTTTTAATTCCTACAATTAAGTCGATGGCAAACAATATCGCGAAATTGGGCTAACTCGATAAGGCGGCTCGAGCTTCCGCGAGCGGGTCTTTTATCTGCACACTTCAAAGAGAAAATGTGTTAAGTTACATTTTAAAACAAATAACATGGTATTCCTACTGTTTTCATAGTATTTTTGGTATTTTCGACATACTTTCCTAGTTCCTAATCCGATTGTGATTTTTAGATTATGTTTTGTGTCATTCACACCTAGTTTTGTTCATACAAACAAGGAGATTTACTTAATTCAGGTTTATATGTAATAATTAAATTGATTTAATGAGGTAGGTAGGTACCTTAAATTTTTTTATTATTTTCATTGACTGAATACTACAGAAATGAGATCCCTGAAGTATATGTGTACTAAAACCATGTATGGTCGTGTGAAGAAGTGTGGAGATCCGCTAAGAATACAGGGCTGATTTAAGCGTGATGGATAAGATAAAGAAACTATTTACGATGCTTGATGATTAGATTAAAATCTGATGATTTGAGCATGTAGAGCGAATGAGCGAAGAAAGGAGTATAAGGAGAATAAACGACACGAATTATAACGGTAGAAGTCGGGGACGCTCGAGGAAGACGTGGCACAATCAAGTGAACCGAATACTTGAGTCAGGCCATGTCAAGAATCAGAATAATAGAAGGGTTTGTATGAGACGATGTATGAATGCGAATGGAGTAAGGAGTGTTGAGGACCGAGTAGTTTGGCGGTCAGTCCTCTCTGCCTACCCCTGCATACATTTCGCCTGATGGTTAGTTATTATTTTCATTATTTCTTAAGGACATTTGTCTAGTTTGTCGAAAAATCTTTAGAGGTTTTGTATTAATTTGGATTAGAAAATGAATTCAACAACTTCTTATTTTCTGTTTTTCTTTGATATAACTTAGGGTTGCCATCTCCAAACTTTGAAATTCAGGATTTAAAGATAGAAATACCAGGACATTTCGGTTTAAAGCCAAGACTATATATGTATTAGAGCAGTACCTAATTGTTATAGTTATATTGCCCTGAAAACAGGATCAATAAAACAACTAATAGAAATCACATTTTTTATTAAAGTGTTCAACTAACATTTAGTTACTAAATTAGCGAATCAAATGGAGGAATTATGTTTTAATCATTAAGTAATCAAATCTAAGTAAGTAATGTAATAGGACAAATTCTTAGGTCTTATTTTAATTTTTTATTATTTATTAAATTAAAAAACACACTTTGTAAAGCACCACTTTTTATTAGAATTGATATTTAACAGCCAACCAGGTTTCGCTCATCTCGAGCTTCATCGGGGCTTATTATAACAACTAAAGATAATTATCTACAGACATACATATATAAAAGAAATTAAGAGAATGAGTGAAAGAGATAGCAACAGAATAGGCAACACCCTATTGGTGCCAGAAAGCGATACAATTAGAAAAGAGGGAGACAAAAATAATTACAGGATGGGTAAGTAAGGGGGGGAGGGAGAGGGAGGGAATTGTTTAAGAAGATGTTAACGGAATAAATTAAAAATGGGACTATCAGATAAATTGATTTGGTTATGAATAATGTTTGATTTATTTTTGACGGCTTTTTTGATTTCGAGAGCTTCTAGATTGTTTAACCGAATTCCAATTCCATTTTTATGTAATATTTTAGTCCCGGAGGTTTTATCGAATGAGTGGTTAGTTTCTATTAGATGGTTTGCGATTTCTGAAAAAGCGTTACTATTTAAACATCTTAGATGTTCTTTAATTCTTATGTTTATGTTCCGGGCCGTTTTTCCGATATAAAATGCAGAACAATCATTACAATTTAGTTTATATACGCCAGAGTGGCTAAATTTATCGTCAATATCTTTAGTGTTAATTAAGTGTTTACCTAAGTTATTATTAGTGTAAAAGGCGGGTTTTATTTCCGGAGGGAATTTTTTTACGCTCAAAGAAGAAAAGTTATTCGTATACAGTACTTACGCCATTGGAATTGGTGAATTTATTATTTATTTTAATTTTTTATTTTAATTTATATTATTATTAGAATTATTAAAAAGAAATTTATTTGATGCTGCTTGTTTCAATTTTTTATTAAGAATATTGTCTACTAGTTTTGTCTCATGAGATGAGATGAGCGAAACCTGGTTGGCTGTTAAATATCAATTCTAATAAAAAGTGGTGCTTTACAAAGTGTGTTTTTTAATTTAATATATAATGTCACACCACAAAGTATTTGCTTCCTTCGATAATATTTTTATTATTTATTTATTTAGTCTTTTATTATTTTACTAGCTGACCCGACGAACTTCGTACCGCCTCAGAATCAATAATTGAATTAAATAAAATTTTTTAATTAAGTTAAAAATTACACAATGAAGCAATTATCGATGCCCAACTCTCCGTTTTATGTTTTTGTCAGTATCAGAGATGGCGTTCTGTACGGATTTATATATTTTGTGATTTTCTTACTTTTCCACTTACTTACGGGAATTTTTGAAAGGAAGCGGGTACGTGTGCCGCCGCCCCGGGAACCATTTATTGGATAACAAACACCTCTGCCATAGGTCACTCCAAGTTGTTCGCCACGTTTGGTGATTTAGCAGGAATGCCCGGCGGTCTTGGCGGCGGATGCGTCTGCCCACATGCTGCGTGGCAGGCCGGATCGAGATAGACTGGTTGAGGGAGGCCTTTTGACCTTTCCAGCCGGATTCTCTCGACCAATGGGTGGAAAGAGTCCGGCACCACACAGCATCCCCTAAGATGACATAGGTCCTGAGTGGAGCTTACGTAAAAAATAATGCGTTTCATTTCAGAGATTTATTGTTATTGTATTTTTCCTTTGGGGGTGCAGAGACATACGTTCACCGTTTGTCTCATTTTCTACTATTGACATTTAGTGTGTAAGAAAGAGGGGCAGCATTATATGATTAAGAACAAAAACAAAACAATCAGCGCATTGACATTTGACGTTTTTGAATTTTAGGAATTCACGCACAGTTAAATATTATACCTATCACAATATTGCTGCAGTTCTTTCAAAATATGAGAATTCCTTCAATACAAAATGCATGAAAAAATTATTTTTCTTCATAACTTTCGTTTTCGTGAATTTTTGCGATGTTTTAATAGTTATTCTGTTATCCGAGGCGGAGACAAATCCAAAAAATCAAAGATCTTCAAAATTGGTCCAGCCGTTTTCGAGTTATAAATAGTGTAACTAACCCGAATTTGTTTTATATATTAAGATTCTTTATTTTTATTGTATTTTTCAATCCACAAATGTTGAGGGACATTTGCGCGCGAATTTTAAAACAAAGGTCTTTAACAGGACTCTTTAAAAACTCATGACGATGCTTAAAAACTATCCAGGAGACCCCAAAAAGCAGGACATGTCCTGGGAAAACGGGACGGTTGGCAAACCTAATATAAGTAAACGTTTTATTGGTCAGAAGATTTACCACAACCAGCTTTTCCACTGAAGGTACGAGTGCAGGTACTTTATTTTTCATCGAAGGTATACGTCCAGAATAAAACGTATAGTTCAGAATTTTTAGGGCCAGATTTCTTTTCATGCATTGTTCAAAACAATCCTGCCTTCTGCGTATTATTAATCAATTTTGTCAAATAAATGCAACAATTTCCATAAAAAATTGTTTTAATTAAGTATACTAAAAAAACCTTGCGGTATACCTATATTTTTCCAATCACATTAGACACCGTTCAATATTTTCTAAAATATTACTTACTCCTTATAACATCTGAACAATAAAGCATGTCGGTTTACTTCACAATAAGTAAACTTTTTTATAATATTTCATTATTATATCTACATTCATTATAAAGATCGCGTGTGTATTGTGAATGAAATAACAGTTTCCGCAAATGACGTAATTCTCTTATCAATACAAACCTCGCAAAATCCTGTATCCCCACGGTTCATTGTACCACCAGATAATAAACCTTTTTATTATATTTTATTCAAGGCTATTTTTTAATAAATTGTTTTTTTCTGATAATTATTTGAGAAAACATGCATTCTGTAAGAAACTACGAACCACGATCTGTGTTTATCAAAACACGTTTGTCGCTATTGTAATAGTACCTCATGTGTATGTAATATATTAATCAATATTCGTGACACGCTAATGTTAACTAATAATGTCTAATTTTTTAAGTAAATATTAGATACTTTGTGTGTAAAAATGACTACATTAGAATTACGTTTTTTTACACACCATGTGTTTTTATGTGATGTAAATCCGAGTGGGTGGGCAGATTTGATAATCAAAAAATTGGTAATCAAATTGATAAAACATTAACATTGACAAATACGAGTATTGTTTCTAATTACGCAGACCCGTGAAAAATCACGTGACGTTGTAATTGTAGGATTTTTTAAACTTTTTTTTTACATTAACTCCACACCACACTCCGGACCTCTTTGATATACGGTGCTACGTGGAGGGTCTTTTTAGGGAAATGATGGAGAGGATAGGAAATGATTGAAATTATGGAGAGGAGGGGGAAGGTAAATATAACGTCGCACGTTTGACAGTTCGCGCGCTTGATGAATGTGAATTTAGCAGGCAGCTGTTTTTTTTTCGAAACAAAAGAATTGTCTATGGATTTTTAAATCAGAGATATTTGAAATAGGTACCTATGTTAGTTACCAAATTGGGTAAATATGCAGTTAGTCCACCTCACGGATAATACGGAACGTTCGTGTTGTCGAAGTTTGATGCACGGATAATACGGAATGTTCCTTTTTTAGCTAATAGACAATCAAATATGACATTTGTCGGAAGTACCAATCTTATAAAATAAATTCTCTAAAATAAACTCGCTTTTCATCATACTTTTAAAAAACATCCCAGGTTTTGAATGGTTTGATGGCTACGCAGGGTTTGTCTAGCGGGTTTGTGTAATTATTTTAATACATTTCTTTCCATGTTCTACTATTACAAATACTTGTCAATGATGCATTCACTTTGTTTTACGCAAAAATATTTTTCTATGATTGGCAGCATTGATGAAATGTTAAAATAAAAACGATGAATGAACATGGCGTTACCGTGCGAGTGAATTAATTTTAACAAAATTAAAATGTTGAATGCATATTTTTTTGCATGTTTTTTGGTCTCCACCGGCATAAATACTCACTTTTCGTAATAATAAAGCTAAATATAACTGTTTGGATAAAAAGTTTTCCGTATTAACGAGTAAGCGGTTTAATGCATAAATAATGATTGTTCTTACAATACACAAAAATGAATATTTGTAATTTATGAAAAATGAAAATTTTAATAAAAAAAATTGTAATAGGTGGCATGCGAGGTGTTAGTAAACTGATTGTACTGGAACTGAATATATGGAACGCGGGAGGAGGGTTGGTTGGCGGGAGGGAGAGGGGACGCACGGGAAAGGAGATGTGGGGAGAAACAATTTATTTATTTGAATATGGTATTGCAACGAATGCCGGGAGCCGGCTAGTGTTTGTTTAAAAATAAGCTTTTGGTTTGTAGTTCCTTTTATTTTCATTCATTTGGATTTTTGGCGTTCAGCATTATGAAACAAATCGGACGTTGAGAGTTGTCAGAGTGAACACGTCGTCGTACCCAAAAGGTTTATTATGTGCGAATCCTTTAATTCGTTTATCATTTTTTCCTGGATGAGACTTGATGTATTTGAAAATGTCATATTATGATTTCAATATAAGTTATTTTGTTGCCTTGCCGTAAAATGTATTTTTTTTTAGAAAGTGAAATACGTAACGTAGATATTTTTGTGATCTGTATACGTGTGACAGCCAATTCAGCTTTCGAAAGCATCACAATAAACTGCGGCTTTGCAACGGTTCCATGCCAACTCATCAAGTCAACTCAACACCTCTTTGAAAAGTCATTAAAAGCTACGAAAAAAATAATTAAAATAGCCTTTAACTAACCCTAACCTAACGTAACCTATTTAACCATTTTTTTTATGTAATAAATCATATTTTATTTTTATTTATACACGGTTTGTTTTCCTGAAAGCTAGTCTTTATACCCGATACATGCGAACCCTAGTGGGGTTAATAATTATATGCTAAAAATGTATTTAAACTGTGAAGAAGCAATAAATAAATAAATACATACTCGTTTATAAAAATCCATGTATATTTGCTTGCATGCATGTACGTACTCGTATGTATGTTTGTTTGAACCTTATGCGTTGCTATACCATTCATCCAATTGCGATGAATCTTTGGAGATTTGATGTGCGCATACCCGCGATGGTATTTCCGTATGTAATAGTGAGCTCTGACGTCATTAAATTATGCGATGCTAAACCATTCATTCAAAATTTTGGGGGTTTGATATACGCGTGCCCGCGATGGTTTCTATACAATATAATAGTGAGCTCTGGCGTCACGAAATTGCTAAACCATTCATTCGATTGCGATAAATTATTTAAAAAATATATATATTTCACCCTCACTTTGCCACTGATCGCACTACCACATGTCGCAACGTATCACGTGATACGCATTCTGTCTCGTCTGTTCGTTGCTGCTTGAACGAAAAGGAATGCATATTATCACCTCACCCGCTAGCCCCAGTGTTTGGCGTGTGAGAGAAAAATATATATTTATCGCAATATGCTGAGGAATCGTTGTTTAAAATCCTTCCTTTCCTTGCTGGTGAACCCCGTATATTAAAACAAAAACACAAAGAAACAAAAAGACATTTTTATGAGATATTATTCCGCTGCTTTACGAAAATAAAAATAAAAACATACAAATAGGTACCGGAAACGGTAAACTTTTACTTCAAAGGTTACCACAACATAATTAACATTATTTAAATACCTACCGCCTACTCAACAAAGAATATTAATATGTTTTCGATTTCCCAATAACTTGGCTGAGTGTATTGGGTCTTTATTGGTCGTGGTCCAACCATCAGTTTGTTTTGTTTATCGAATACCCATTGTTTGTTCCCATTTAATTGATTGTTATTTTATCATTTTATTTCTCGGCGGCTATTAGCGATTCATTGTTTGATGTAGAGGTATTCGGTTCGGTGCTGGAAACTTAAAAGGCTCCGGGCGCCTAGCACGTGGATGGGCCAAACCAATAAATGATTTTAATTTAATTAAATAATCGGTTGAAGATTTTATGATGGCCGCTAGAACGTGGGAGATCCAGATAAGGATCTACTGTGAGTAAATGGAGATAATCTGAAGACAATTTATTTAATTTTATCATTATCTCTTACTCATCATCGATGGTTTTCTGTATCTTTGATGTGGAAATGTTAGTGATGCAACGAGTACATTGCGTCTTCACCGCCGCTGGTAAGAATCATTATCGCAAGCTCGTGAAATTAGTTTTGCACGTATATCGATATGCGTACACGATATACGACGTCCGTATATACGTATTCGATATACGGCGTCCGTATATACGTATTCGATATACGACGTCCGTATATACGTATTCGATATACGACACCACTTGATTAGTCAGACATCTCCGAAAAATCAAGATTTGAGTTGAGTATGCAGTTACATTTATGTAAAAGTGTACTCTCCAACTGGTACAATACTCAAATTACCTACTCATAAAAGCAACCAAATTAATTATAATGCAGAAACACTTGTTGTGAATTAAACAAATTATTAATGTTTTCTGGGTCACTAGTAGGATATTTAAAAAAATTATACTAATATTCCGAACCGTTGTGCCTGCGGTGTTATTTTATAGCATAATTAATATGTAAAATACAGAAACGTGTAAATGATATTTGATTTATGGCGAGCATTTGAATATTGCTTTCCTCGTTATCTCAAAACTTATATTAGTACTCGTATTTGGAGATGTCTGACTAATCAACTGGACGTTCGAATTTTACAAACCGAAAGCACTATTTTAAAAATACAACTGTGTAATGGTAAGGTGGTGGAAAGCCCTAGAAACACATAGTTGTTTATGCACATCACGTGTTTGTAAAAGCCCAAATGGGTGTAAATAAATAGTTATTTATTTGTAATTTTTTTATGTATTCATTGGAAAGTTTTTTTTTATGATTATAAGCATGTACATAATAATATACAATATGAGACAGTAACAACAGTATTAATTCGCTTGATTTTAGAAATGTTTTGTAATCTTTATTATAATTACATAGTATAAAATGAAACTCCCGCTGTATGTGCGCTTAGATCAATTCTTAGAATGATTGTTTCCAATAAAAAGGGTAGTTGCCCATAATACGGAAAAAGAATTAGTTGAAGATAATATTTTTAAATTCTGAAATTTTAAATATGAGATTGACAAATATGATGGTTTGACAGAAGGTGGCAATAGCGAAATTGGTTAACGCGAACGACCCGGTTAGATGACAGGTCTGGGTTCGAGTCCTAGTTGCGACCATTGTCTTTTGCTGTTTTTCTGAGTCTTGTTTTCTTTTATATTTTCGTTTAGATTATTATTGTTATCTTCTTTTTCAATGATAAATTACATTGATGGGAATAACCTTCAAGTGTTTTTTTCAAAAGAGAGTTTTTCTTATAAAAAAATGGATATATTTACTAATTTTTTTACTGTTTCGGGTGGCGACCCCAGAAAAAACCCCATTTGGGGTCGCGATCCATTTGTTGGGAAAAGGTGCTTTTGGAAATGTATTTTACATCTTTGATTTACAACGTAGTAGGAACCAAACGCCCTATTAAGTAGTCGATGGTCTCATTTCCCTACAAGATCAACATGGTAGATCTGCGTTTGATCAAAGGAAGAGACGTTTTGAAGTCACATTTTATAGAGACGTTTAGTTTTACGGTTTTGTTCTTGTGGTTTTACACCGCTATATATCATTATGTCACGGCGTTCTGTGAAAAACAAAAGATTATCACATTATCTGAACACAAATAGATCCGAGGCGGTCCCGACACTAAATCAACATTGATGGCTTGAGGATCGGCTACAACCAGCCTACTAACTATGGACAGCCTACGTGGATGGAAATTACTCTGAACAATCGATACCTACGTGTGCAACCATTTCAGTGGGACAAATAATCTAGCTTTGGTTTCATGGCACTCGTCTAGCCTTTGTTTATACTTATCTAAATTAAAGACCCGTAAGTATATGTTGTCAGTGTTGCCACCCTATTGTTAAAGTACAAAGCTAACATGCTTTTTAAAACAATACCTTCAGCTGTTATGCAATATCAAGTATTGTCGATGATGTATTGTCCACTTTGTAGAGTTGCATTACATGTGCAAATTCTCGACGAAATTACTTGCCCAGGTTCCATGACAACCAAACAAAGTGGCATTTCAACACCCCTTCGAAAGGCCGAAATTGATGAAAAAAATATCTCGTAACCTAACCTAACCTAAAGCTATTTAACCTCGTTTTTTCTCATTATTTTTAATGTTTTTTTGAAAGGAGTGATGAAGCGGCACTTTGTTGAGTTGTCCGATCACCACTTGTTGTCACGAACCTTTATGTAACGTACTTTAACTTTACGTCTGTTCAATGAGAAGAAATTGTTTAAAACAATTAATCTGATGGCCATCTTGATTGAGTTGTTACCAACCTTGTCTATGAATTCGGAAGACGCCGGTCAAATTTAATTTGGTTTTTTTATTATTTCACAATAATTTATTCCGACCCGTTCCAGAGTGGGATAAATACTTTCAGTATCGCCTTCATGAAAGACTACCATTCAGAAACGAAACGTTCCTTGAAATGGCTTTAGCTGACCAGATCTGAATAGCCAGGTACTTCCTCATTATCTTTAGCTTCACAGCGCACCCATAATTGACCGACGGTTCTAAACGGAATTCCAGACGGTTGGTAGTAGTTGGTACTCGCGGACTTCACACTTCAAAAAAAATATAAAAATGTTAACGAAAGGGAATTAGGAATATTTCAGTTGTTGACAATAATTTATGACTAAATTACGAAGAAAAAAGCTATAAATTCGCTATAACTGCAAAGTAACAGATTATCGTACATCATTAAACTTCATAATACATTTCGTCTAAAATCTTATACTAAATTTAATATGTCTACCAAACGTTAGCTGATTTGTTGTTTGTTAAATAAATCACTGATACTTCCCACTAGAAGCATTCATTAAGAGCCCATTTAGAAAAAAATATATATTACTTTTCGTACAAGTCACCTTATAAAAGTTTTTTTTGCCGAGCTTTTTAACGCGTCATAAATTCACGCCTGTTCCAAATGACTTATGATCCCTGTTGTGAAACAGGCTTCACCCACTTTGGGCCAATTCATCTGTATCCATAACAAACATTTTTTATAGTCAATTGGTATTGTCGGTTTGGTATTCGGTATGCAAACCGATGCGGAAGACATGTAAACAAAAGAAATTCCGTCCGTTATTGACCTATTGAGAGACCGCCTTATCGATCCACGCTGAGATAATTCTTTTGTGCGATCATCTGATCGTCGTTGAATTTTATTTTCCGTATCAAATACGACTTGATAAGCCATTTATTTTACGAGTTTCGAGTGACATATGGTTTACTTTTTCTATGATGTTTTTATCTATGATTTTTTTTTAAATCTCTCTCACCTGGTGTCCGAAAACCAGCGCTAAAAGTTTAAAGCTTGTGAATCTGCATTCCATTTCGAATTGACTTTGTCTTGTGACTTTTTTATTTGAGCTTTAATTTTCGAGCAAATTGCGTCAGAAGTTGGAAAAACACCACGCTTTATATTCAAATCAAAAATAACCACCACAAAAGTAAAACGTACACCTTTATGAAACCAAAATTTTGAATCGCAATTCGAAAAAAAAATTGAATCTTTGGGAATTTTTTATTAATTATTTTCATTTGGAAAGACAAACAATGACAATAATACATTTGTCTAATAAAATATGTACGTTTAAAAAAAAAAATCGCTGTTTTACTTTTAGTTGGAAAAAACGTAAGGTGAGCCATTTTTAAAACTTTTTTAAGTTTGCATTAAAAAAATATATATTTTAAAAATTGTATGTTTAATTCGAATTACAACATTTGAAAGCATAATTCATAACCTTTCAAAAACAGTTTTTAGTTTTCGAATATGTTCTGAAATTTTCCGTTCATTTGCATTTTATTATAAAGCGGAAATATTTCGAACTTTTGAAAAATACGCCATAATTTCTTAAGGGAAGGTCAAATATGAAAATAAAATCGGTCACTACGGGGCTGCTATCAGCCGGTTACTGTCTTTTAAAATGCCTCGATGCGTAGACATCGCTCCAAAAGTTTATTTAATCATTTATTTGCCGAAAAACAAAGGTAATTAAAAAATCTAAAATCAGGATTCTCTGTTCAAAATTTTTTTTTTGGATTACGTACATGTTGAAAAAAATATAGATTCATCAGTTTACTGCGTTTACCACTAGTTTCCGGACACCGTGTATTGTGGTAATAAGGTTTTTCTTAACCAAAGGTACCTACGTAATGCAGCATTCTTTATTGTTATTGAAAATAATTATATTTATTTTTTACATTAACTCCACACAAAAGGCCGTTAGGAAAAAAATTTCCCTTAGGGCCTGTGTCATCTTTGGGGTTGCTGTGTGGAGGGTCTTTTTGTGCAAAGGACGGAGTGAACCTGGGTTTTGAAGATACATGTTGTAGGAGGGAGGAAACTCAAAGGCCGGCAACTATGTTTTGGAAAAAAACCAGAACTACTTCTGGTTTTTTTTCTAATAAATCTTCGGCAATGGGCTGATCAAAGTTATAGGTTTAATAAAATGCCCATATTGTTCATACAAATCTAACACAAACATAATATAATATTAAGAATAATTAACAATGTTGTTTAATCCCTAATACCAATGTCAAAGTCGAATGCTCGCGGATTCTTCCTAATAGTTAGATCAGATTAAATGATTTCATAAAGGTTAGTTATGTGACGTAGACATGTTACATGCTTTTTTTATCAGGATGCCCGTGGTTTTACTTCCTTTAAGATTATAAATAAATAAAAGTGATAATAGGAAATAAGGAAAAAAAACAGTTCATTCTTCCGTTGTTTATGTAATCAACTGGAAAGGTTGGATATTACATCATGGTCAACTTTATATTTATAATTACATTTAAAATACATACAACACATTTAAAAAGTTATGTACGACAATCATAACCTATCTATCAAAACTGTGATTGACAGCTCGCAACAGTTGCAATACTCATGCGTTCTGGCGGAATAACAAGGTAGTGTCAAACACGGCTACCATCTTGACATGATTGACCGGACACGAAACACACAAATTTACAGACAGACGAAAGTTAGGGGTCGAGCACAGACATCCAGATATATTCATATGTCCATGGGGTCGAGTCAAATTAGGACCACGGGGAGATGCTCCGAGAAACTGGCATCATTGATTCCTTCAGCACCGGTGCGCATTCGGGAAACACGCCAAACGCGCGCCAACATTTGTATACAGTTGACATTTGTCACACGAGAACGGGTCATTTGTAAGTCTTGAGCTCCAAAATACCTGAAAAACACCCTTGACTCTGCGCAGAAACGGTCGGTCCGTTTGATGGATTCTCCCATCTTAACAGACGGATTGCAATCTTTAGAGCACAGGCAATGCAATGGGTGGGAGTGCTATCCTTGTTCTACCGGTATTTCAATGTAAGATGCTCCGAGGAACTAGCGTCATTGATCCTTCCGGCACCGGTGCATAGTCGGGAAACATGCCAAACGCGCGCCCAACATATGTACACGGTTGACATTTGTCACATGAGAACTGGTCGCTTCTTCGACTCGTTCTTGTGTTCAACAGCTCGGCTGTGGAACGATTTGCCGGCCTTTGTGTTTCCTCCTTCCTACAACATGGGTCTCCTCAAGACCAATGTTCATTCCTTCCTCTCCTCAAAAAGACATTCCACACAGCATTTCAGATGACATAGGCCCTGAGGGAAATTATTTCCCTCAGGGCCTCCTTTGTGGAGTTTAGACTACATTACAGCCAAGTAGTCAATTAAATAAATAGGTAAATCGATGAAACGAAACTTAAATATACAATAGAGGTTTTACGTTAAAATCGGTGGCCGCCATTTTCGTTCCTCGTACAACTGCGCTTTCTTACCCATGCATTCCCAAAGATGATCTCCTGTGCGGAGTTAATGCAAAAAAAGGAGTTTTATTCGACATTTCAGTCAATAATATTATTATCCTTGTAGGCTCCCGTAGGATTATAACCGTACATACATATATGAATTTAGTGTAGGAATTTAATAATGCTTATAATTTTGCGTTGGTAGCGTGGTAATGTGGGTTGAGTTTCTGTGGGTGTGATTCCCTAGTGCTGATTCCGCACGTGGGTGGGTTAGGAGAAATACGCGTTCTTTTCGCAGATGAGTTGAGCCTCATTCGCAAAAGGAATCTTCTAAGTGTAATTGTTGCAACTCTGATTCTGTCAGGAATCTTATAGATGAAGATCCCACACGAAAGTTTTTTTGTGCCTACACACAGGGGTGGACTACCATTTTGACTATTTACATGAAAATGCTACGTACTGTCCCTATTCCAATATCACAACGCCAAGGTGATGCAATAGAAACGTATCTGCACTTATCATGTTTTGGGAAAACGGCGTCCGAGGATTATTTTGAACGAATTTTCAATTATTTGACGAAAATCTCAAAGATCTGCAGTTTTATTATTTTTTCAATTAATTTATTTCTATATATCACAGGGTTTACCCAATTATTAACATTTTTACATAATATATTTTGAACACTTACATATTATTTTGGATGTAAGGTAGGTTTGAAAAGGTATAAGTATTATAAAGTATAAATAGTATTTTTTTTTCTGAAATCAGTTCCATAAAATAGTTTATAATCTTAATATATAAAACAAAGTCGGGTTAGTTACACCATTTATAACTCAAGAAAGGCTGAATCGATTTTTATGATGTTTGATTTGTTGGATTTGTCTCCACCCTGAAAAGCAGAATAGCTATTAAAACATAGGAAAAATTCATGAAAAAAAAATTGTGAAGAAAAAAAGATTCTTTTCCACATAAGAACATTTTGTATGGAACGAATTTTAATCTTCTGAAAGATCTGCAGCAATATTGTGGTAAGTATAATATTGAGTAGTGAGTGAATTCCAAAAATTCAAAAACGTCAAATTTCAATGCAGTGATTGTTGTGATTTTGTTCTTAAACATATTATAATGCTGCCCCTCTTTTTTACACACTAAATGTCATCAGTCGAAAATGGAAAAAACAGTGAACGTATGTCTGCACCCCTCCAAAGGAAAAATACGATAATTATAATAAATCTCCCTCACACGTATAAAGAAAACGAAATGCAATTCCGGTAAATAAGTGGAAATGGAAGAATATCACAAAAAAAGGAAATATAAATACACAACACCATCTCTGATACTGACAAAAACAAAACACGGACAGTTGCGCATTGATAATTGCATCATTGCGTAATTTTTAACTTAATAAAAAAAATGGATTTAATTCAGCTAATAAGTTAACAACAGTTATTGATTCGCCGGGTCAGCTAGTTTTTAATGAAATCATTTTTAAATTAAAAATTCGTTTCACGTTATAGCGATATTATATTTGCTTGAAGTTATTTTGTCATACTTAGATTTGCCTACTACAACTGATCCTGAAAAATTCAAATGCATTACTCTCAAAATACTTATTAATGTCGGAACTTCTTATAAATATCATTGTTTCATAACGACGATGTATTTGTAATGTCATTGATAAAAATAGTATAACTGACAGTAAAAGCTTTTCCTGAATTGCTTACCTTAAGTATCAGATTAAAAATATAATATATTTTTGGTTGATGCGTCAAATTTTGGAATGTGATCCATGCCAACTTTAACACTTCAACTCTAAAATCCACGATAAAATTTTAAGCTCCGTGTACTCTTGAGATATAAACGTCAAACTGACAGCTCGTTTATAGCGCAAGCGCTTAGCGGTCGTGTGATTGCGTTAAATTTCGAGACGCTAAACATTTTACTACCTGTCTGAATGGGGTTTATATTTATATCTTTATCTTATTTAAAATATGAAAAATCAGGTTGGCACTTTCCGGATTCACTGCAATTTCGCTTTAGAATCGAAATTAAACCAACTCAACAAGAAGGATGAAGGAAAATCAGATGAGGAAGAGGAAGGTATCAAATGTCTGTGTCTTTTTACCAGGGCAATACTAAGAGTATCTAATCTAACTATCTCTCTGGAATGTGTCGCAAATATTCAATATATTATTTTATATTCAGTGGTTCGCAACTTTTGGTGACTTTGGCCGGGTCAATGGGGTGAGGTTTGTCTAGGTCTTGGCGATGAATCATGCGTTTGCCCACGTGGCGGGCCAGATTGGGAGAGACTGGTTGAGGGAGACCTAACTTAGACCTCTCCGGCTGGACTCTTTCGACCCTACGCCTTACACCGCAGTGGTAGGGGTGGATTCATATTTCCGTCACTCCTGGACAAATTGACCCCCAGATTCCTTCCCACCCCTCATACATTTTTTTTCCCAAAACTTCGTCTTCTTCCTTAAAAGACCCTCTACACAGCATCCCCAAAGATGATTTGATGATTTTAATACAAATATAATTTATTTTTAACTTTGTGAGTAAAACCTCAAATTGTTATATTTATTTAAATGACAATATTAGCGAAACTCAATCTAAAATCTGGAGACAGAAAAATTAGAAAAAATCTTTTTTCTGATTTTTCCGTCTCCAGATTTTCGATCGATTTTCGCTAATATTGTCTTCATTTAATTAAATATGATTTACTTGCGCACGCCGGGTTTCAAATAACTCTCTGTCTGATCTGAAGCCTCTGGATGTGAAGCCAATGATTTTATCCACTCAGCCACGAATATGCCAGGTCACTACGAATGGTTTTGCGGTAAATGAGTGATGTATTGCCAGTAGTTCTAAAATTATAATCTCAAATTTCAACAATCGACAATGTAACATCCTTTCATCGGTTTCTCTCTTCCCATCGGACACAGACAGATCGCTGGATCACAAGGCATATATAATGATGATGAATATGTCAGGATAAACGTCTTTCAATACATATAATTTGTTAAAATATTCAAATTTGCCCTCTCGAGCCGAACATTTTGAGCGGCGATTAGTCTACCGGCTTGAGAATCGATCACGGATTAGTAACGGACCGTCAGCTTTGACGTTTAGTGTAAATCGACCTTTATTTACGAATTATTGATGGTATGTTATAATATTGTATAAGTTGTTTAAATGGTCCTTTTTAATACTCGCTGATGATGGTTAGCTGGCGTTAAATATTGACCGTACGAAGTACGAATGATGTCCGATTTGTATGGAAGATGATTTTTTTTGTGGATAAAGATGATACCGCTAATGGTAGGATTTAAAGTTATTACCTTATTAGGCAAGAGGCCGTGATCGGGCGCGTGTTGCCGGTAACATAAGATCGATTAAATTATCATTTCGACTGAAATATGTGACAGAAAATTATTGAACATGAAACTAATTTCTTGTCACAACATATTTTTATATCTAATTTTGAAACAGCTAATATTCATCATGGATTTTCAAGGTTCGTAGAAAATATATTTAACATTGATTTCCAATTTTATGATTTTTTTATTAAGGGCCATTAACCAGCCAGCGGCCGAGAATTCAAATTTCGTCGAAAGATGTTCTTACGATCGTACAGGGCGGTTCCAATGAGAAAGATTAATTATTCTCCGTACTAGCTTTTTAAAAATAATAACCCAATATCGATTTTATTTCATTCAAAATTTGCTTTAATTTATACCTACATTTAAAAATGCTGAAAGAGGTGATGATAAAATTTTTAAAATTATGTACTTTTTGTAATTATTTTTTGATCATAAGTATTTATAATTTTTCTATTTTCTTTTTGTAAGACCATAAATAAATAGACAACTTGAAGTATATAAATGAGACAATGTTACTTTGTTTGAACCACTTACATTTATTATATATAATATATAAGTGGTTCAAATAAGTGACATTGTCTCATTTATTTATAATGGGTAACCACAAAGTTATAGCTACATTCAAAAGTATAAATTGAAGTATTTTCGTCACAAAACACTTGCGTGGATCTTTTTTTAATGATTTTATTTAAACTATAATTAAAATTCTGAAAATTGGCTTTCCCAGATAATTTATTGATTTATTTAACTGCATGATTATAAGATTTGTAATGCGTGTTGTATAATACAAAATTTTGTTTGAAAATTTAAGAAATCTGCCAACGACCTACGGTAAAACCTTATTATACTTAAAATAAACATATTTTCTCAAAATTTAAAACATAGCTTTACTAGATAAAATCTCTTTAATAAAAGAAAATTATTTTTTCTTATCGAATTAACAGTACCTCAGCAAGAGGTAGAACACCATTACATATTTTACTACCCTGCTTAGGTTACTTTACTACCCGGCCGAGGAAACACACTGTACGAAGTATTTCTGTTCATTCACTAATTGAAAACTCTCTATAGTACAAACTATATTCTCTTTTTCTCCAGACCCAAAGAAAAGCTATATAACGATTAAGCCATGAAGTTCGTTTCGATTAAAATGCATTTACAATTTATACTTTAAGTTTTAGATCACTAATGCTCCAAATAAGGTAATCTCGATCAACGGTAGTCTTGATTTGGAGGCGAGTTGGATTAGCCCAACTGAGTTTACAATATTATCAAGTGCGCGGGCTGCCTCCCACGCTATAAAGTTATAATATTACGGGAAATGATTCCGTGGAAGTCTTTAGCTTTGACCACGCTCGAGAATATCGTAGTCTGTTTTTTCTAATACACTATCTGCTTTTGCCTCTGCGGGTTCTAACTTCGAGCTTGGGAAAAACGATGGCAAGTTCTAGCGTTAGCTTGCTTGCTAAAATCAAAGATATCCCCTTTGATACTGGACGCCTGTGGTATACCCTCATAAATCTTTAAATCCATCATTTTTTGGTTCAAATGTTACTACTATTAAACAATTCTGCAGGTTGTAACAGCACGTACCCGAAGGGATTTCTAGGCATATTTCGAGTTAATAATGTAAATGTCATTTTTCTGTCCGCTGATATTTTTTCCAATTAAAATCAATAAAAATAATTTTCCATCACACGTCGTCGTCTATTATCTTGATTTTTTTCATTTTCTCACAAGCGTAAGATGAAAGAGGACGATCATCGATGACGTATATACGAACTCTTTCTTGGATTACATTATTATGCGATTTAACGCAGTACCTACACAGTGAAGACTTTTACATTGTGACTACTTACTGTTTTATCGTCTACCTGCATAAGCATGGATATTTTTGTGCATACATTGTATATGGGCATGTAACATTGTTTCGATTTCTTCATTGTGCGATACTGTAGCTGTAATTCAATTTTTGTGAGTTGTCATTATTTCAGATGTACATATATGATGTTAGTAATATTCTTTGGACACCATTTTTTCACAAATATTGAAAAATTTAACAACGTCTTGCTATACATTTACTTTACCTGGAGGTGGTCAATCAATTTCACTCAAACCGAGTAAATTGATCATTGCACGTGCATTATTACATCTCACAATTACATAAAATAAAATTAATAGGGAATTCAGGTTTTGATGACATGATTTACTTTTAGTGGCATCCTCTGTCCTTCTGACATCTCTCCCAGACCTGCTTTATTAGTCACAAATAAATTAATTTTTTTTTTTATTGGTTATTAAATCGGACAGATCAATCAGAACTCCTACTCGGATTATCGTCTTTCTGAATGATTTATTGCCAAGTCTATTGAAATCGAGTTCTGCTTGGATAGCTGAATCCCATTTTTGGTTAACTGGAATATCTTTTTGATTATCCTATTAGAATATATTATAAAACCTTATAATTATAAACATTTTTGATGTATTGAGTGCGTCAGAGCGCTTTTGGGCAACGAATGTCTCAGAAAATCTGTCTCACAAATCTGGAAACATTTTTCTATCTCTTTCAATATCAGTGTTCTTTCTTATGTGCGTGAAAAAAAAATTATATCTCTCAATTTTGTGAAACAAATAGCCCATTTATTTTGCGTATCGCTTGTGAAGGATACTCCTTTTGACGTAATTTTTTTTTGCTAGGTTGCAAATTAATATAGTGATAAATCATTGAAGACGAAAATAATACTAATAAATGTGATCCTTAACCAACTCGGCCACTGAATAACAATTTATTGTCTTAACAGGATGTCTGTATTAATATGAGATTGACAAAAGCCATTTTTGTCAATCTCGCATTTCAAATTCAGAATTAACAATATTATTTTCGATTTTTTCCCATTTTTTGGCTGCGACCTTTTTAAATGATCACAAAGTTCTAAAGAATTGGTTTGTGACCTAGATAGTTTAACACAACCGATTTTATTGATATGGGAACCTGTTGATCTTTTCTAAAAACCTAAATGAACATAAAATTATTATTGAAATCACAATTTTTATAGTAAGTTTTGCAGGTTATGCTCATCAATCTAATACATAATATAACAGCGATATACCCCGTTTTGGCGGACTTGCTTGATTTGGGATACATTACTATTTTTTTATATTATATTTATCTGTATTCATGTTAAACTGGATACTTATAGTAGAGTTATGATAAACCATAACACCACTTTTTAACATATTCATTCGAATTTCGTAAAAAAACGACTTGAATCATCTCCGCAACAAATATGTGTAATGGTCCCCTCTTTGTATAAAACCGTGTACAGGTATTAGTGATTCTTTAAGCGTGCCAAATTAAGCAAAAAAAAATCTTGGCCACCGCCTCTTTTATCCAACCTATTCGCCGAATAACTTCCCCGCGGCTTCGGTATTATTAAGAACACCTACGTTATTATTTAATAACATTGTTCCCACGCGTTTTCAACTCTAAATTTGCCCTTTTATCAATGGTCTTTGATTATAACTTGATGCCATTTATCCATGATTGGATTAAATCTCGATTCGTTTTAGGGTAACCACAATAAATGTTATGCATGAATAGCAGGTACGTGGGTGAATTGGTGATTATAGAATCATTTCATTTCCTTTTGCCATGATTTCAGACAGTTCAACTAAAAACGGTGTACCTTTATGGTATACCAATATTTTGTCACGTTCTTAACTACGTGGAGGTAGCTTAACTACTTTTATTTTTGTGCATTAGAGATTTCCTGGTACTTTATTTCATTATTGTTGGCAATCTAATTTGCTTTGCATTTCACGTCCCATGTCTGTGTATCTCGTAATTGAAATTTATTTTTCTTTACGGTTCCTTAGACATCATCCCTTTTTAATTATGTTATCTCTTAATCAAAATGACCTCATCTCCGGCAGAAGTTCACAGAGCCGAAACAAGGTGTTTTAATGGGTTGAATATGCCCAAAAAATCTAGATGAAATAATCTTTCCAATGTTTATATTAGAAGTTATTAATTTTATTTCCAAATATTAAATTTTTTATATTATTACCATATATTGTAAATACAGCTCTATATTGGTTATTTTTTATCACTTTTCAAAAACAAAAATTGTTCTAAAATCTAGATAAAATAATCTGCATATTAGAAATTAACAATTTTATTTCTAAACATTTAAATTTTGATATTGAAAATGTAATTAACTGAATCGGTACAGGTTTTGGAAATACGCCACCCGGACCGCCCTCCTTCGCACAGAATCAAATAAAAACAAATATGTCGTCGTTTTGATCCATCGTATCCAGGAATTACGTACCTCTCCCCACATGCTAGTATATGTGTTATTTAGTTGTTTTATTTACTCGTGTTTGCCATTTAAAACATTTTTTTTCATTTAAAGCTTGTAATTGTCTATAAAATATTGTGTACAATCCTAAAACGGGCTTAAGTAAATAAACAGCAACATTTTTGTATTAACCAAAAAAGGGTCTCTACGTAGTTTTAATGCTCGCTAGTCTCGGATACGGCCTAGTGCACTGTGCTAGTGCACTGTTTACCTTACCAATCCAGCTCTGATATTTCACACAGATAATAAATGCATCTCCACAGCTAATATTACATGATGCTAAGTAGTGAGTAGTGGGCACCATCGGGCATAAACAAACCATACACCGACGAGCAATTAGCGGTTAAATCATCACCACATTTATGGTCCGCACCTACAGGCAGACTAAACTCAAGAATTCATTAAGAACCTGCGACAGAGCTATTAAACCTGCCGATGTTATACAAACCACACAAGTAAATTTATTGCTTTTCAATCCATAATTTATGTCATGACTCCTCCTATATTTTGTGGGCAGTTTGATTTCAGTATTTAGTCATTGAGATTGGCATGATTAAGCAAATAAACGTTGCCCATATTTAAGGTATTAAATTCATAATATAAATCATGTTTTCGAGTGCCATTACGTAATGTAAAATCTTGGAAGTTGAAGTTAGGTACATTACAGAAGTCTCAAATGATATCGAAATGTCAATCATTTTGCAAGGTTTTTTTTTTAAATTTGAAATGTCTGTAACAGGTGCTGGATTGATAAAATTGTTGCATTTTTTATGTAGAATCAAAGTATTGATAAAGCGTTTTTGACGCCAAGAAATCGATAAACAATCGTCATTCCGAACGATTCGCAAATTTGACACAGGAAATTCTGGCATTAAGTCCCAGATATAAAATACCCACATATGTTATTATCGACCACTTGAGCGACAGACCAATTTAAAACTTTTCCCTCGGATTGCTCGTCATTTTTTGTAATAATTTTGAATATTTTCCACCCACATTAAAAAAATCATAACTTAACTCAATAATTCAGAAAGTACAAATGCATCTAGGGAAATTTTGCCTAAAACTGGCAGCAAAGCAATCCGAGGTATTTTAAATAGTGCCATATTGTGGCAAAAAGCGCTCCAGTGGATAAAATTATTACTTGCATAACATTACTTTCAACAACGTTATCATTAAAGGCTCTCAGTGATTAGACATTTTCCTGTAATATTTCACGGACAGATGCTAGTTACTAGTGATAATACTATAATGGTGCGAAAATATTAACGTACACGAGAGAAGCTACATTGTCCGATGAGGTTTCGTAATCAACAACAGATTGTGAGAGTCACTCTTGAGAGTATAAAAAATAGACGAATGCTTTGACAGTAATATATTATTGATATTAAAGCTGCATTAATGCTTATAGAGTGTCATCAGTACTCTCTGAGAAAAAGCGATAGAAGCGTGTTGTGGGCGAGTTCGTGTGCTATGAGTAAGCTCAATTTTTCCTTACTTCTAGTGAAATTTATGAAATTTTGATGGCCTCAGTGGTTGAGTGTTTACATTGCTTGGCTTCTAATCCAGAAGACGAGGGTTCAAATCCCGATGCGCGCAAATAATTTTAAAACAATAATAATATACATTATTTGCGGCACGTGCCAAAGTGGTATACATCTACAATTGCTGTTGTGAAATACCACCATGCGGAATTGAAACGTTGTTTAATAAAAAACTATTGCCTTGTTTGGTGACCGGAATCTTACTCACTGGTTAGCCAGGTACTTCCCCACTTTTCCTCTTCTCATCTCCTTCCACTCCCCATGACCTTCAGCCTCACACATATTGGGGTTACCATATTATCACTGGCTCCAAACGGTTGGGAGCAGCTGAGACTCTTAAACAGAAAATCAATTTCCTCTGGAACCTAGGAGTCGGTTTTCTTTCAAACCGTTAAACGAGTATATCACTTCTTGAGATAAACTTCTCAAAATCAACCTACCTAATCTAACTTTATTTTAAGAAAAATAACAATTATCTTGCATGTTCAGTTGACTGAGCGTAGTGAAGACCTGCTTTAACTCGTCTGTCTTTAAATTTGTTTGTAAATCCCGTTTCCGTTTTAAGCTTGTTGCCATTTGGATGGTTCAGTTCAAATTATTTTTTTCAAACTTGTTTAGTTTTTGTGTTTATTTGGACTTTCTTATTTGCCTTTTTATTTTTCAATATTATGCTACCTACCTGCCTTAAGAAAATGTATATTAACATTACATTTCTTTGGTTAAAATTGTATAATATAATTGTGTACAATATTTATTGAGAGTAGGTATCTACCATTTCACGATTGCCTCTCACCATCTCATTAAAAGCTACACGTCAGAAAGGAAACAGTTAGTCAGTATTCAAAAATCAAGTCAATCAATACAAATCCAATACAGAGTTTCACAAGGCAGTGTCTTAGGTCCGATTTTATTCCTGAAATATATTAATGAACCAAAAAATGGGCGTACTGTACAGGGCCCGCAGATACTTTAATAGTACACAACTGCTAACCCTGTACGAATCACAAGTGCGCCCCACGGTTGAATTTGGCAGCCACCTCTGGTCTGGAGCTCCAAAATACCTGATAAATACCCTCGAATCTGTGCAGAAACGGGCGGTCCGTTTGATAGATTCTCCCATCTTAACAGACGAATTGCAATCTTTAGAGCACAGGCGTCGGGTGGGAATGCTATCCTTGTTCTACCGGTATTACAATGGAAGATGCTCCGAGGAACTAGCATTATTGATCCCTTCGGCACCGGTGCGTAGTCGGGAAACACGCCAACATACACGGTTGACATTTGTCATATGAGAACGGGTCGTTTCTTCGACTCGTTCTTGTGTTCAACAGCTCGGCTGTGGAATGATTTGCCGGCCTCTATGTTTCCTCCTTCCTACAACATGGGTCTCTTCAAGACCAATGTTCGTTCCTTCCTCTCCTCAAAAAGATCTTCCACACAGCATGCCAGATGACATAGGCCCTGAGGGAAATTATTTTCCTCAGGGCCTCCTGTGTGGAGTTAATATTTAAAAAAAAATGACCTATGTAATATAGAAAAAAAAATGTTCATAATTAAGTAGGTAAATATTTAAGTTAGTACCTTCTTAAAAAGCTTATGCTTTCAGAGGAATTTTATTTTCAAGAGAAAATTAGAAACACACTTTTTTGGACGTGAGGTCTTCTGTTCACAGAAGGAATTATATTTTTTTCTTATTTTTCCTTCAAGTTAAATTGGAGATGGTTTCTGATTTTTTGTATCAGATACGCACAGTTTGATGACCTGAAAGGTTTTATCCAATTTTAAGGCTTCAGCTTTTGCTAATGGATTACCAGTCTGACGGATTCCTTCACGTTCCAACACTTATATCCCAACCTTCTCGTTCCTTGTTACAAAACATATTTCGCCTGTATAACGCCGTTGCAGCAAATTGAATTAACATTTTTGCTGTATTATAATTTTCGTGTTTCGTAGAAACGTGTCTGTAAGAACACCTGCGATATTTCGAGGGAATAATCCACTTATGTTGTAAAATTCAAAATACCGATGGGGAAATTCGGAAGATATTTTGAAAATAACCTTTTTATTTAATTATTTTGTGTGTGAATAATGAATACCGTGCCAAAGTGTCCCAACTGCTCCTGACAGTGGTACTATGGCATCCCCTGTTGGGGAATCTTGCCAGGCTGAACGAACTGCGGAAGTGGAAATGGGGACAATGAGGTTTTGAAAGTACCTGGCTATTCAGATCTGGCCACCAAACACGGATACGTATTTCTAGCACCGTTTTCGATTAGGAATGGTGGTCTTTCACCAGGATCATACTTTGAATAAGTATCTACCATTCCAGGAATGTGCAATGAAAGTCATTATTTCACCTCTCAACATCTCATTAAAAGCTACATGTCAGAAAGTTCACAGTTAGTCAGGATTCAAAAATCAAGTCAGCCAATACAAAAATCCAATACGGAGTTCCACAAGGCAGTTTCTTAGGCCCGATTTTATTCCTGAAATATATAATATGCTGCCATATGATTTGAAAAAATGTTGCTCGACACCTAAATTTGCACTATTGTATAGAACATGGCTATTGGAATCAGATTTTATGTATTGACTTGACTCCTCGTGCATTTTTAATTATTAATATTTAATTTTTTTTTTTAGACAAATTATGTTTATTATTTTTTTTTCTTATTTATGTTTTATTATCTTTTTTATTAAATTGCAATATTTTTTTCTTCTATTGTAAAACATTGTATATTGTATCATGTTTTTGTCCACACTATTTTCCTGCCGACAAGCTACTTGCAGTAGCTTTGCAGGTGCAATGTAAACAAGAAAAAAAACTATTTTCTGTTAATAAAAAAAAAAAGTATCGACCCGTATAAGACCACCATTCAGAATTGAAACGTTGCTAGAAGTGGCTTTTAGCCGTGTTTGATAACCAGTTTTGAATTGCCCGAAACTTCCCCACCATTCTCCTCCCCATCACTTCCCACTACTCACTACTTTCGGGCTGTATTGAATTGAATTTTTATGTTTGTGTTGAGGTTTTATTGTTGTTGTGGATTTCGAATTTAATATATTTAGTTTTTGTGATCATAATAGATCATTAGATCTATGTAATCTAAACTGTCACTGCTCAGTCATTGGTTACGCAGATGACACAATCCTTATCTTCTATCATAAAGTCGTGGGAGACTATCTTTGAAAAAGTTGAAAAAGGGATTAATCGGGTAAAACAGTGGCTTTATTCAAATTCACGTTAAAGTACACAAAAACTAAATATATTAAATTCGAAATCCACAACAACAATAAAACCTCAACACAAACATAAAAATTCAATTCAATACAGCCCGAAAGTAGTGAGTAGTGGGAAGTGATGGGGAGGAGAATGGTGGGGAAGTTTCGGGCAATTCAAAACTGGTTATCAAACACGGCTAAAAGCCACTTCTAGCAACGTTTCAATTCTGAATGGTGGTCTTATACGGGTCGATACTTTTTTTTTTATTAACAGAAAATAGTTTTTTTTCTTGTTTACATTGCACCTGCAAAGCTACTGCAAGTAGCTTGTCGGCAGGAAAATAGTGTGGACAAAAACATGATACAATATACAATGTTTTACAATAGAAGAAAAAAATATTGCAATTTAATAAAAAAGATAATAAAAACATAAATAAGAAAAAAAATAATAAACATAATTTGTCTAAAAAAAAAAAAATTAAATATTAATAATTAAAAATTAAAAATGCACGAGGAGTCAAGTCAATACATAAAATCTGATTCCAATAGCCATGTTCTATACAATAGTGCAAATTTAGGTGTCGAGCAACATTTTTTCAAATCATATGGCAGCATATTAAAAATAAGTGGTACAATGTATTCAAGAGTTCGCTGGCCATGTTTATTAGAAAATCTAGGTACTATCATCCCTTCATTTTGTGTAAGCCTAGTATTGTACACGTGATCCACCATTGTTTTGTATGGGCTATCTAAGATATGTTTCATACAGATTTTATGCCAAAAAAGAGCTCTAATAGGTAACACATTTATGGATTTATACATAATTGTGATATTTTGCCGCTGGTCATAAACTGCTTTGCTGACGAGTAATTTGACCATGGCGTTTTGAATTGACTGTACATGTTGGATGTTTGTTTTACATGAGTGCCCCCAAGAAGTTATACCATATCTCACATTAGATTCAGCCAGGGACAAATAGATTAGTTTCATGGTTTTGATGGGTACATAATATTTAAGTATATACAGTTTGCCTACAATCGCTCGAAGGCGCTTACATAGCTTAACAATATGGATATCCCATTTCATATTACAATCCACCGTCACCCCTAAGTAGACTTATTCTTTGAGTAGGTCAATACTTCCACAGGCGCAGGGCTGTATACAGTTATTGTGTATGCAGTCAAAGTTATGGGACACTATTGAAGGTGCTATTGCATATCTGGCATGAGGCGATCTTATGTGCATTAGTTTTGTTTTTTGTGCATTTATATCTTATATTATTTTAAATGATCAAATTGTGAAATAACACAATTCATTAAAATAAAATTTATTTGAACCCGCGACCTTCGGATTACTAGTCGAAGGCCTACCCTTTGACTATGGAGGCCGTATTATTGATTCTTACGATTCTTACACTATTTGTGCCTGAAGCCTAAATTATCAATTATTTTGTTTCTACCCATTCATTTACTTTTCCAGGCATATTCTTTTTTGCACTTCCAATCATTTTGTTAGTTTATAACCGCTTATATGTTTATGTGCTCATTAATTTTTCCATAGAATTTGCTCTTGAAATTATAGAGCCATGGGGGCGTAATCGTTGGGTAGGTACTGTAACAAGTGGTTTACTTATGGGTATTATGTACACGCTTTTCTATGAATTATTTATGCCTCGTTATAATAATATGTGAATATCTTTAGTGACGGAAGGTTGTATGTACATTGTACATATATAGTTGAGTCACGACCGTGATGAATAAACTCGGTGCGCAAAAGAATATGGAAGCGAATAAAATTAAATTGACATTTTTTCATATACGCATAAAATGATAGTACGTAGGTGAAAATACTAGAAGTGTAATCCATATCGATCTCCGTGGTCGAGGGGTAACGTTCTCAACTAGCAATCCGAAGGTGTCGGGTTCAAATCCCGGCGAGAGCAAATAAATTTTATTTGAATAATTTCTGTTATTTTACAATTAATCGTTTTAAAATAATTTACAGTAGGTATATTTGCGACACTTTTCAGAGTGGAAGATATAAGAAGTATCACACCCTGGTGAAAGACCACCATTTGGAATTGAAATGTTGCTTGATATGGCTTTTTTCCGTATTTGTTGATCAGATCTGAATAGCCAGGTAATTTACAACTTTTCCTCTTTTCATCTGGGGGATGCCATCGGCTTTAGATGGGAATAGTTGGGACTCTTGTGCGGTGTTCACATAAAAAAACAACGGACCCACCCAGCGTCACACAAATTAAATCAAGTTCACAAAACCCGCAAATCTTGGCGGAATTTTCAGAATAAGAACTGAAGAAAATAGTTTATATCTTTTTTTATTCGTAATACTAGCTGGTCCCGGCATGCGTTGCTATGCCATTTAATAAAGAAATTGTTTCTCCCTGAGTGACCTTTCCCATTCGTCCCGTTCCTCTTCCGCCTCTCCTTCTTCTCCCGCGTCCTCTTCCCCTCTCGCGTTCCCACTCCGTCACCCCCACCTTCCCTCTCCCCACTCCTCTCCCTCCCCCCCTTCCCCCGTCCCGCGAACCGCCCTCCCGAGTTCCCCTCCCCCCTCACACGTCCTCTTCCCCTCCCGCGTTCCCCTTCCACCTTCCCTGCCTTCCCTCTTCCCTTTCCCGCTCCCTTGTCCCGTCAACCCTCCTACCGCGTTCCATATATTCAATCCCAAATCCCAAATTTCCATTTTTCATGTATATTAAATTTGGTACCTAACATAGGTACCTATTTAAAATATCTAAAATTCTTGATTCGATTCAAACTATTAGGGGAGTAGCTACTTTAAATAAATTTATCAACTTAAAGATTTTCAAAAATAGAATTGTTTTGCAAAATGTCATTCCGAAACAAGCGAACTGTCAAACGTGCGATAGTCGTTAGGTTTTCTGAAATTATCCAATTTTCTGCGCAATTTTCTTAATTTTTCTCTCCGTAAGAACCATCCTCGTACTTCAAGGAATATTTTAAAAAAGAAATAGAGAAATCGTTTCAGCTGCTCTCGAGATTTGCGCTTAGCAACACATTTAGCGATTCATTTTTATATATAAGATTATCTACTTAAAATATCCAAATTATGTACGTAGTAATTAATTATAAATTTAAAATTAAGAAAAAATTCAAATGTAACGGGCATGACTTGAATCTGTCATACATAATACATTATACATTATAAAAAAACCGTTGTCTTCGCTAGAGACACAAAATGCGACCATTGACTGCCGGAGGGAGGCGATATAATGTTAGACACCTCTGGGGGTGGGAGGAGATTAACTTTTTTCTCTTTTGATGTGTGCCGATCGAAAGGAAAATTGAATACTAATAACTTCTAGAAACATGGTTCAACCTTCTCCATTATATTTCTCGCGGCAGAGTGGCCTTTTCATACTACTTGCGCAAAAGTGATCTAAACCTTACTTTCTGAGAAATCGAGATATTAATTTTTATCTTTCCCTATCTGTTTGAAAAACATTCTCATGATTTCATGAAAATTATCAAGGAAAAAATATCGCTCTGTAAACACTGTTTTTTATTGCAGAAAGAAGAGTTATAAAATTATTATACTAATCATTTCGAGGGATATAATGGTTTAAAATTCTATGCCAAAACCTACTGTCGGACGCAATACACAAAGTCGGACTCAATACATAGCACAAAGAAAAAGTAGATCATACACCGGGCACAAGTTTTATAAAAAATGAGGATATGTTCATTCCGAAAATTAAAAAATAATACGGGCAACCGACATTTACTATCTTGTCCCTACTCCCTACCATATTTAATAATTAGATGTCAATGAACATAAAAATCGAATCCATTTGCACCATCGATCTCACAAAATATAATTTAAAATTTAGAGATGAGAAATTGAGATAATTTTTTTTTAATAAATACATTTTAAGATATTCACCAAAAAACTATGTTAACTACTTTTTTTAAGTTGGCTCCACGCTATTCTCTGAGGACAATATTTTCCATCGGGGCCTTCATCATCTTTTGTAATGCTGTATGGATGGTATTTTAAGGAAATAAAGGAGAGGAGATTCTAAAAAGGAAAATAGTACGGTGGAACGGAAAATCCAAACCTTCACCCATCGACAGAGTATACCTTCACTGATAAGAACATTATTTTTTCAATCGCATTATTCATCACCATTTTTCAAATAGGAGGTTAGACCATATTGCACAAGTACCTAGCCTCATACATATTAGCGATTAGTAATAAAGTAGATATTAGAATAAAATTAATTTAGACAACCAATTACGTACCTTCGCATTCAAAGAAATAAGTTAACCAAACCAACTATTATAATCCAGTTAGAATAGATTTGAACCGATCGATAAATCGAATCAAATATATCTATCTACTCATCTTCTGTGGGTTTAGTTGTTTTTTAGTGGTAGATATTCATTGTCAACTAGCAAGTTCGGGCGGCTTTTGGTTCGGCTTCGCCATGTCAGTTTGTTGGTGATCATTTTGTAAATACAATAGGAACTGGTTCCAAAATTAGCCCGTTCCTCGTATCCACTGTCAACGTGTCAACCAGTGATGGCAGTGATGGCTAGTCACAGCGAAAAAGTAACTTGGACGGTCGATGACGTCATAATGTAATATACAGCCGCTTGATACAACTGAGTATTACCGTCAATCTTTCGAAATCAGGGAGATACTCCAGGTTCACAAATTCGTAGAACTTATACCTAGGAAGGGCACGTCCTTTTGCGTCTTGCCGATGAAAGTTGCGTCATCTTGTGACGAATTCTAGAATTAGAAACTGAACTACAATGATAGCTTTGTCTGAAAATCCACGTACACTGATGTTTATTTATATGGTGCGACGTGTAAGGCGCGACGGCAGACATTTGTTGGAAGTCGGATTCTTGAATTCAACCACGCAGATGCAAGCCTATTAATACTGTTTGATTACTCTACAGTACTCTGTGTTAAATGGTACATGGGAAGACATTACTAAAATAACACATCTATTACATTAACTACAGCTTTTCTTATGATTGCTACCATTTAACGTCTCCAATAATCATAAACCTTCCACATTAACATAATTCCAATAATCTTTAATGCTGATTGAATTTCTGAAAGCCGCTGACTGCAGCAAATGGTTTATTTGCCAAAGTAAGTCCTAGCGCAATAGCATCCCTCATAAACTATCTTTACGACCAGCTTCTTCGGATATTTTACTACTTGTTGAATCTTATCTTTGCTTTATGGTTTTCCTTCCCATTAGTCAAACCTGCACTATCGTTTATCAATAAAATTAGCATTTGAAAAAGATTAAATCAGCATATTATTTATAACCATTAATTTGGATCATAGATTATTCTAATGAACTACTTTATTTTTTGATAAACATTAAAGAGGTGGCCCGCTGTCTATAATAAATCAGCAAATATTTCCGCCTTTGAATATAAATAATACAGCATGAATTTGTGATTTTTAAAATTTCTTTAAATCACTGATTTTAGATTATGAAATGAAATAAAATGCCGGTCGAAAGGTTAGTTCCATTCAAATTTGCCGACAAGGAACGAAAAATCCTTCATACAACCCATGAAGTATAAAGAAAGTGTTTCAAAGTAGATATCGACATTTATTTATTTGTAAACGGACTTACGTCCAATTTACAACAAAGTAACACGAAATTTGGAAATGTACATTGTAAGGATAAAGGATGGTACATGAAAGCAAAGACAAACAGAAAAAATATAAGAAAACAAAAGCAAATAGAAGTGTCAAGTCAAGCAAAAATTAGAATTAATATCTTCGTTGTATAAAGAGCGACAGAAATCATTTAAGCTTATACCAAAAAAATCAACGTCTTGACGTGAGTTGACCAGACATTCTGGAAGTGGCGAATTATAACCATAATTAGTAGAGTGCTGATTGAGGAAGAGCAGGTCTTTATTTCTGAGTCTACGAGAAGGTATATTGAATGTGATGAGTTATAGTAATTTAGGTGAATCGATTATACAGTTAATAATTTTGAAGAAACAAATGAGATCAGATTTTTTTCGACGGTCTTCTAAAGGAGAAAGGCCTAGTTAGAGTTTGTTCAATTTCAGCATACGAGTATTTGCCTCTCTCTAATTTTAGCCTCCTAGCAATCCCTTTTACATGCCATGATACTTGAATCTTGTTATCCTGGAATCCATATTGTGATCCGTCAATACACTAGCCTAAACGTTCAATAAGCATTGACAGATCACAGTAAATATTGAACGTGTAGGGTAGCACTCTGATCCATATTGATGAATCACGATCCATCAACATGGATCTTGAACGCCTTAAATTTTTTTTCGATTTTTATCGAATTCCTCTATAAAAGTTCGATAAAGACTATCTATTAGTAGTCGTACAAACTCAAGTTTTAAGCGGCCTACACACGACACTGCATGTAGTGACTGCGGCAGTGACTGCAAAGAGGGTGGAGTTGAGCGAACTGGGAGAGATGGGCTCGAGAGATAAAATGGGCTCTCCACACGTCTTGTGGAGAGCCCATTAATTATGAAACAAAAAACAACAAATTCGATATCTTCTATGTTTTTAGACAGTCAAAAATCGCTGTCGTCATTTTTTAAAGATAGGTTGTCAATGTTGTCATTTTCGAATGATTAAATCAAGAGAGCATTCAACATCACTCACTCGTCACTTTTATTCCTTTTCCAAGTCAGGCCAGTACTCATTGTTTCGATAATCTATTATCTTGCGCTATTGCCCTAGTCCAATCCAATTTGCAATCCAATATCTCATAGAGCAGCCTCGTTTGAAATCGTTTTTCCCTTGTAACTTGAGAAGTAATAATTTCGATAACAAACAGCGTTTTCAAAACAAGTTATCTACTCTGTTTGGCGAACCACTTTATCTACTTTGATTTGAGATTAACAAAGGTGACTCTGAAATGATCGTAAATCATAAACGTAAATCATAAATACCGTAAATCATGAATACTGTTAATCAGTGATTAACGGGCTTTGGTGAATGAAGCCTTCATAAAATAATTTCTTTGCCACCATCTTACGCATTATTAATGGGAATGTATTAAATGGCTTACTTATAAGTTAAATTAATGTATTATTATTTTTTCACTGCGCGTCATTTTATAATCTTTTAAAAAAGAGCCAATTAATGGAATCAAGTGAATAATGCACGTAATTAGTAATAAATTAATAAAATGTTTCATATCCGCTCAGATGAATAAGTACAGCACAAATGGATGAATCGTTTTTGTCCATACAAACTTATTCTCCAATTTTCTCTCAGGATTTTGATTCTAGTGCAAACATTTTTTTTGTATAATGTAGATATCGACTACTAGGGTGTCGGTATGTTTTGCTTTTTTTTGATAAGTTACTTCTTAAAGACCCTCCAAAAATCTTCAAAATTGATTGTAAAGCCGTTAACAAACGCTCATAAATCGATATACATTTGTCTCATGTTTCCAAATTTATTTTCGAAACTTTTTCCGATTCCTCTTAAAAATCCGGAATAGACTATTAGTAATCGTTTTAGATGTATCAAGTTTTAAAAAACAAACAAAATCGAAATACTCAAAAATTGCTGTCGTAATTTTTTCAGACAGGTTGTTAACGTCGTCCTTAGACGAATGTTTAAATCAAAAGATCATTCATCATCGCCACTTTCATCCCCTTTCTACTGACTTAGTCAGTTGCAAGCCAATCTTTTATGGACCAGCCTCGTTTAAAATTGATTTCGTTGGTTTAGTCTTCCCTCTAGAATTGAATTGATACAAATAGCACAACTTACCTTATGTTGTATACATTACTATTACTATATAACTTACCTTATGTTGTATAAAGTCATTAAATTGTTCAATTCATCGACACCAATTTGAACCACGAAGTAAATATTAGCCACAAAAGTCTCAATAATGAAAAGTGTGCATTTATTGAATATTTACGCAATAGATGCAAAGATTCATAAATTCATTACGTACTCTTCAATGTTGGTTCTTATGCTCCATGGTGCAACATCAACTACCTGTGTACATCTTGGTTGCCGGCAAAACAGCCGTCCACAGTTGTTTATGTGTGGTTAGTTTGACATTATTTACTCTCAGTCATGTCTATAAGCCTTTCCCTTGTACGGCAGGTCAAAAGAAACACGCTTATTGATAGTGGATAAATTACTCACTCCTGGCAGTGATTGCTGTTTGAGTGTTATCTTGATCTAACTAGGCATTAGTAAATTGGTCATGGGTCAATTTACGTACTCTTCAATGTTGAAAAGCCATTTCTATCTCTTGTCTTCACCTATCTATTCATTTCTAATTTACTTAAATCTTTATTTATCATTTTACCGCCTCGTCCTCCTTCATTCCTAACGCTTGTTTGGATCTTTTCCTTTTTCAATTTTAACAAGTAGATCGTTAAATCACTTTTAAATAATATTTATTCAGTAACCTCCGACTTCATTAGGCATAGACGATTATTTTAACCAGTGACCAGTGATTTGACACTGCGCTCTGCCGACTGACGTTTAAGGCATTTGACTCTGGGACGGTGGTGGTATCATGTTCGATTGCTGACAAAAAAGTATTTTGCATACCTCTCTCAATTACAATAATATGTATCGTTTCTTACGCCCAGATTTTGGACGTAAAATGAGCAGTCGTGCGGCAATTTGTCGGCGACTAATCGCTGAATGAATCGCTGAATGTGTTGCTAAGCGCAAATCTCGAGAGCAGCTGAACCGATTTCGCTAATTCTTTTTTTAGAATATTCCTCGAAGTACGAGGATGGTTTTTACGGAGAGAAAAATTAAGAAAATTGAAATTGGATAATTTCAGAAAACCTAACGACTATCGCACGTTTGACAGTTCGCATGTTTGAGAATGACATTTTGCAAAACAATGATTGTTAAATCAGGTTTCTATTTTTGAAAATCTTTTAGTTGATAAATTTATTTAAAGTAGGTACTCCCCTAATAGTTTGAATCGAATCAAGAAGTTTAGATATTTTAAATAGGTACCTATGTTAGGTACCAAATTTAACATACATGAAAAATGGAAATTTGAATAAAAATTGTAAAAGGTGGCACGCGGGCTGTTTAAAAACTGAATGTACTGGGATTGAATATAAGGAAAGCGGGAGGGAGAGAGAGATGGGGGAGGGGGAGAGAGAGGGAGGGGGGAGGGGGATGGGCGGAGGGGGGAGGGAGGGCGGTCAGAGAGGGGGGGAGGTGGAGAATGCGGAGTATGCGGAGAAAGGGAACCCCCCTTACACCAAGCGAGCGAAGCCGCGGGAAAAAGCTAGTAAACAAATAAATCTGTAAGTTTATATTAATTTAGTCTTGGCATAATCGAATCCTATTCATTAATTAGCAATAAAATTACCACTGATTGATAACCATGGAAAGATATCCAAATCCAAAATCTTGTCAAAGAATTGTAAAAGAATATCTTGAGATAAAATAAAAAAAAAAAACTAAGGCTTTATTTGTGCTACCTAAACATGAAGTCATCGGTGGCAAATAATTTATTATTGTCATGTGTTGAGGCTTGATAAAAGGAGGCTCGTTACTCCATAAAATAATTTACATAAGTCTGATATACTTGGTACGCTTACCATTTTTAAAGTAGTATTAATAATATTGTTATAGGCTTCAGTCGCCGTCCTTGTGGAACGCCGTGCTATGTTTGATAAATCAATAGAGCATGATCTCACACGGTTGTTGTTTAAGATGTAGCTATTTGAGTTAACGTGAGTCATGATGTATTACATGAGTTACATCTATGATCTACGCCGGGAAAACAAAACATTGAGTAAGAAACACTACTTGTAGAATATGCTATTCATAATATTATGCATCGAGACCCCCATTCCTTATTTCAGTTAGTGTGAATATGATTTATATGTACAGCATGTTTGCTATTATGTTACAATCATCGACCAACTCGATGGTTACCATAACAAATTAATTCATTTTGTGCGTTACTAATTCTAATAACGTTTCTATAGATTGATTTCCATTCTGTTTTATGGGGAAATATTATTCATATTCCTACATAATCCTAATAACGTTACTGCAAGTTAATTTCCAGCCTGTTTTAAAGGACAATATTATTCATCAGATGAAAGATTGATTATCTCTATTCAGTTATCTGATTCTGTCTTTGAAAATGGCTTTATAATGGAATAATGGAATCTCCAGTCTTCAATATCTGCAATTAATTTGAAGACAGCCAAGTATTCGGAGTCATTCAAGATATATCAATCTATCAACCTATTTTTTGGGAGTTACAAACGATTTTCACGCCTCAAAGAAAACACTCTAAATACCATGGAAAACAGGGCTAAAAATGAATAAACAGACTTTTCATTTTTTGTTTCGTTTTTTATTCTCAACTGAGAATAGTTGGTGTTGCGAGCTTTCGGGATTAAATTCAGCTGGCATTTGTTTTTTTACATAACTGGCATTTGTTTTTCCTCCTTCATATAATCTCTAATAAATCCACTCCTACAGCCCTTACCTTAAGACGCCGTTACCCGAATTTCTACCGATTTCTTGCAAACCTCCCTTAATCATTTGAAGTTTTTAAGCTCTTAAAAAAATTATAAATTATTTTTTAAGATAATATCTAAACATTCGTCCCGCCGAAACGCAAATTATATAAAATTCCCTCGATAGAAAAAAATCTCAAAGTATGCTCGAAAAATTATTATAAACACTTTTGTTTCGGTTATTTTACAAGTTATGTGTACGAAAAAATTCACAGTGTTTCTTTGAATGCTGTTTAAGACAACCCTCGCGAGATTTTTGCTCTATTTTAAACGAGTCGTGTTTTATTAAACATTTTCACAATTTTCGCATCGATTTTGTCACTTTCAATTTTAAATACTAGCGCTCTCCTCTAACATTCGTAATTTCATATCTCTCCATCTTCTTCTTTTTGTGCGCGATTGCGGGGCCTTAACCCGCCTCATAACGCTATCCAACCTGGATAGGGACATAGTTCTCGCGTCTTTACACTGTACATACACGAGCGCTCTTGTGATGATGGTAAAATAAAAATATAAGATATGTTTTGAAATTTTGAAGTCCAAAAGTATTAGTATCGTTATTTATTTTTGGGGTATTATGCCTATGCTACCTCCTTTTAAGCCTATTTGTAATAATTACACATCGGCCTGTAATAATTACACACTGCAATACTGTCCGAAACGTTGACTAAAGATTGCAGTGTCCATAATAAGGGCAGATGCATAATCGTTACACATTTGTCCTGATGGTGGACACTGCAATGCTGTCCGAAACGTTAGCTAAAGAAGGAGGTCGCGCAACATGGCATAATACCCCAAAATAAATCACGATAAAAAAATGTGTTTGAAAACCAGTCTTAAGATTTCATAAATACTAAAATGATGATTGATTAACATTGGTATACTACGATATAGATACTCGTAAGTTAGAAGAAAACGTTATTTATTTTAAGTCACTGGACTTCGGGAATGCCCGTTAGGTTGAAAAATCAAAGATTCCATTTCACACATTAAAAGAAAATAATGATTTTAAAATGTATATCGATATCTGTCACTCTTCAGATCTCACCGCATCAACCATCAACAGTTTCCCCATAAACAGTTTACCGTTTATTAGTAACATCACACTCTTCAGAAGTCGCCATGCCGTGCATGCGCGGCGCAAGTAGTGATGACATCGCCAGTGTAAACAAATCCGGGCCCGCGGCCGCGGTCGGTGGGGAATGTTATGACGGGACGGGCCCACATGCGGCCCGCACCGGGTACGTGCCGGGGCTTTGAGCTGGAGCCGCCGCGCCGAGGTCTCCACTCGCTAATGACCCCCGACACGACCTCCGAGGGGTCAGAACATAACCAATTAATTACTGGTCATTGTTCGATAGAAAAGTACAGATTGAATTGTGGCGGTGATTGAGCATGATAAAGAGTCGAAATACACTTACTGCCTTTCACTTATTTTTATTAATCGTCTACTCCTAGTCCCCTGACTTTTCATTTCTTCGTAGGGGAAGAAAGGCTTTGTTTTTATATTAACTCCGCGGGAGATCATCTGTTTTGAAGCTGCGTGGGTGGTTTTTTTTAGTAGGGTATACTTGTGGTACATTACAAGAACGATTTTTAAAAATGTCCCAATCTTATTCCGTAAATTGTCAAGGTCAAGTGAGTCCAAAAGATCAACGACGTTCTTAGCACTTTCCATTGAAATTCCAAGAGAACAAACACAGCATTCCTAATTGACGTCTGAGTTTTAAAGATTGCATTCCAATCGTGAGATTTAAAGCCGTTCCAAGCATTTACCCACACTGATAATCGGCCACCTCACACTAAAATTGACAATAATGACTTAATTAATCAACAATAATGACTTAATTAATCAACAATGCCTAAAAATCTGGAGACAGAAAAATCGGAAGAAGGTTTTGGCACCTCTAGGACTCAAATCCAGGACCTTTGGCTTTCCGGGCCACAGCTCTTACCACTGAGCTAAGGTGTCTCTACTCTTTCGGTCATTTTTAACAGTATCCATACTTCGACTAAGAACATCAACATTTTCTTCATTTTTTTAATGCATATTTTATTGGCTGCTATCTTTATTTATGATTGCAAGATTCAAACCCAAACTAAAAGCTATATAGAAAGTGTCTGGATAAATTTGCATCCATTTTATTTTTAATATGCGACAACTATTAACTTTTCTGCATGTATAGGATGAATATTTATTTTTATAACAATTATTATAAGCAATAATTATCAGCCTGAAACACTCATCAACATTGAAAAATCTTCCGAGAAAAGATACTTGCCGCCAACGGGACTTGAAGCCGTGTCCTTCTGATTGCCGGTCAGCTACTCTTGATCACTGAGCTATGGGGGCTTATCAAATACCCGCCAAATAATTCAATATATACTAGTGTTTCATTCAACAATTACTGCTTATTATATTTTTTCCACCTGAAAACAACCAACTTTATTTTTGCGAGAGAGACATTGTAAGTGTTAAATCCCTCGCTAGGTGGCGTCAAGACAAATTATGACTACATGTATTGGGGAAATACTTAAACTTGTCAAATATTAATTATTATTTTTTAATTTATAAACTAACGTTTAGACAAGATTTTTATGCATAGCACAAAGGGTAACAATTATTATAAGCAATAATTATCAGCCTGAAACACTTGTGAAATACCAAGTGTTTCAGGCTGATAATTATTGCTTATAATAATTGTTACCCTTTGTGCTATGCATAAAAATCTTGTCTAAACGTTAGTTTATAAATTAAAAAATAATTATTTATTTTTATTTTTAACTTTTTGAGTAAAAACTCGAATTGGAATATTTAATTAAATGAAGACAATATTAATAATATTGTCTTATAATATACATGTATATCAATAAACAAACATTACATGTATATCAATAAGCCGTGTTTGGTGACCAGATCTGAATAGCCAGGTACTTCCCAACCTTCCTCTTCCCCACCTCCTTCCTCTCCCCACTACCTTCAGCCTCACAACATACCCCAATTGGGGATGCCATAGTCTCACTGGCTCCAGACGGGAGCAGTTGAGATTCTTGTGCGGTATTAACTGTAAAAAAAAAAAAAAAAATTCGTTACCACTTCGTCCACTCACTTTATGCACTTGTACAATATCGAACAACAAATTTTCATACTTGATCATTAAATTTCCTTATTTCGGCAGGTAGGTACTACTCTTATTAATCAGGGTGCCGCATACCGCCTGAAAACCGTTTTAAACTTCAGTAACGGGGAAATTGAAATGACCTCTACAGTATCATACAGGATGTAACAGCACGTACCCGAAGGATTTTAACCAGCGATTCCTGAGCATATTTGGAGTACGATGTATACTTGTCATTTTGCTGTCCGATGATATTTTTTTCCATTAAAAACAAACAAAAAAATATTTTTCAATCACACGTCGACAAAATTCTATATGTCCTAAATCCTAAACGCAACCGAATCTTTTTCTTGATTTTCTCTTTCATATTTTCATTTGAGAGTCGCTAATATTGTCTTCATTGATTAAATACTACAATAGTTATATCGTGTAAACTATAATTTACCTAAGAACTCATAAGTTACATACATACGTCATGAGAAAGCTGAAAAGAGAAGCTATCATCGGTTCAAACGATCAAATGTCGAGAGCATCGCCACAAAGCGTATTCAGAGTATCTAACTGAAAAGTGGTGTAAAAAGTGGAGAATATCAATAAATCTAACTAAAAGTGCCGCGACCATTTTCTCAAAGGCACGAATAATATAAGTTATAACTACGTACATAAAAATATACCTAGTTATTAAATCAATCAATGACTGCATTAAACTCCAAGAAGACCAATCGTCTTTTTATCTATTTCGAATTAAACAAACTTGTTATTAACATCTCAAAATGCAATAAATTAACATTTACACGTAATAAAAATAAAGTTTCCTTTGTATACACATTGAACGGCACACCTATCAATGAAGTAGGGATCTTGGGGCAACACTGGATGTTAAATTAAACTTTATCCAACACACTGATGAAGTCATTAACAAAGCCAATAAAATGCTGGGATTTATAATTCGTGTAGCAAAACCCCTTCCACAACATAAACATTCTATACTCCCTCTACACCTCATATATTCGCCCGCACTTGGAACACTGTTCACCGATCTGGACTCCTTTATACCATGCCCACATTGAAAGACTAGAACTAAGCTAAAAAGGCTGTATCAACCTTACTAAAAAAAACACAGCAACACCGATAACCTGTGTTGCAGCCGCAACACGAATAAAACAAAAACACGAAATATTACCAATAACATTTGTTCTTAAAATGTATTTTAAATCTGGCAACAATGTAATGTTTTATAGTGTAAGTACTAAATTGTTTGTTCCCTTCATAACCGTCTAGGTGGCGGCGCCTGCGCATTTGTCGTTCGCGCTCATGTGAGTGGTTTGGTATATTTATGTAAATGAACTTTCGCGCTGAAACGCTGATGTGTGTGAAGTATTATTTATACGTAACGGTAATTTCTATAAATATGACTAATTCACTCCTATTTGATAAAATTGATATATTTACCGTGTTTTTGTGGTTTTTCATAAGTTTTAGACAAGTCATAATAGCAAATATTACTTTTAAAATTGAAATGTCAAAAACTATTTTATATGATACATGAAATTTCAAATTTACATTTAAAGGATTTTATTTTATGAGAATTTCATAAAAGTGGTGTTTTTTTTAAATATTAATATCTATTACATGTGTTCCTAAACGTATCAAAGAAATTAACGTCTTTAGAGATGCAAGAAATCTGTTATAAAAGTCAGAATCATTTTTTAGGTTAGTTTTTTGGCAATAAAAAAACTTGGAAAATTTTTTATTATTTTTTTATTGTATGCACGAGGAAAAAGTGAGGTGACAGTTTCGTTCCAAATTCATTATGTAAAAGGTCTGCATTTTTTAAATTTTGTTTTTTTATAAATTTCTGTACACTTTCATCAAATATGTATTGGTAAAAAAAAAACCTTTTTTTTTCGCGTTTGAATCTTAATATATGGCAGTTTTTAAAAACTAAAGTGTATTTCAATTACACAAATCTAAAAGGTATTTATAAATGGTATTTGTTTTTACGACACCTTCAAAAATAAGAAATATATAGAACATTCAAAATACTTTGGAAAAATTCCAAATTTCGTTCAGACATCATTACTAAAACAGAGATAAACTACCCTCTCAGGCCGTGTAAACCAAGTGTATTTTTTTCCATGAACAATATTTTAATTAGTAATGTTTTCACATCGGCGGCCGTTTGTCAATTGAATAAAATTTTCACTGGGTTTTTTAGTAAGGCTGATAATTATAAACTAAACTTACCCTTCTCAAATAATACTGAATCCATTAAATTTCACATTTTCAAATCCCTCCAAACACGAAGTCTAATTTTTGATCAAATCCTATTGTTTAAAATTCTAAATAATGGCCTGGACTCACCAGAACTTACCAATTTAATAAATTTTCATATTCCGTCGTTATCAACCCGACAATCCGATTTATTTTATTTAGAACAAATATTAGAAATATTTCCCCAATTTCTCGTGCACAATATAATAAAAAATTTCACAGCATTGACATTTTTAGTAATAACCTAAAGAAATATCGATACGAAGTAACACGTAGGACCGATTATTAATATGAGAGTATAAAATGTATCGGGAGCATCTCCTATCCTTTTCCTATATTCCCCTTCCTCTCCCCTTCCAATAACCCAAAATTAATTTTAAGATATTAAAACTTCATTTCCGATGTACTTTAGCATAAGAAACTTATGTCGCTTGATTTCAGTTCACTTTAATATTTATCACTGTATATTATGTAAAAGCTGTCTGTTTCTTACAAATAAATAAATAAGCTTGCTTACTTACTATTTAATGTTCTACTGCTGAGAGTTCCATTGTAAACACTCCTTCCATTACGTATGTCGTTTATAATGCGAGAGAATATAGCTATTATGGTGGAATAGAGCTATTGGTGGAATGCCTTTATGTAGGCTGGTAAAATTATTATCGCTAGCATGTCTAATAACAATCCGTTAATATTGGCAAATTTACTGAAATTTGTCGGCGCGCTTTAGTGTAGTTATTGGGGCTAATGACTGGGTTAAATATGGTCACATTGTCTCACTCATAATACGTTTGACCTTATATGGCAAACTGTGAAAACTAAGTCGTGCTTCGGGCGGCGTGGTCGGCAATCCACTAGCTACTGCAGCGAGGTGATAACGAGGCGGTGTAACTTAGAGCAGAAGATCGCCTGTTTATTAAGTCAATATTAATCTGGCATCATTGTATAAGTCAATATTATTTCATCAACGTAAGTCATATTGATAAGTCAACTTATTATGCCAATCCGTCAGCGTAGGTCAGATTTAATTCGCAAACATAAGTCATTCGTCAACAAACGTAAATACAAATAATTTAACGACATTTTTTTGTCTAAATCGATTTACGACAAGTTTTATCTATACATACTCGTAGTATAAAGCAAAGTCACTCCTGCTGTCTGTGCGCTTAGATATTTTAAACTACGCAACAGATTTTCATGCGGTTTTCACCAATATATAGCGTGATTCATGAGGAAGGTTTAGATATATAATTTGTCAAGGTTTTGTGTAAATTGGTTGAAATATATAATATATAAAGGAAGCGGGCGGTGTGGATTTGATATGTATGCATATAATAAATGGCGTTGGTAATAAAGGTTGGGTAATGTCGTTGTCAGTAGATGGCGTTGTGTTTCGTTAGCCACAGCAATGCGTGATCGGGTCTGCTAGTAATACATAAAATGACAAAATGATGTTATTTCTCAATAATTCTGAATCCTGAATTTGAGAGTTCTTTTTCTATTGAGAGTTCTGTTTCTATTGGTAATTCTATTTTTATTGGAAGTTATATTCCTATTAGTACCTAGTTCTATTTATATTTTCTTTTTTACGCACCAGACTCAAATGTCCGGGTTTAATTTTCCCCACAGGAAAAACTAAACCCTTTCACACACTTCCCAAATGATCATCTGGTCAATCCACGTTATGCAATTGCACTATATAAGTATTATAATTACAAAACAATGCAAGAACAACATGTCAACCTACCAGAGACCAGATGGGAAAATAATTCACCGACTCCAGATATTTTCATATCAGAGGGTTCGGCTCTGTGGAATTCCTAATTGAACCTATAAATCTTACTGATCCCTCAATATAAATATTAAAAAAATCTTTTGTAATCCTACATGTATTTAAAATTATATTATATTAAAATTATATGAAGTTATATTCCTATTAGTAGTTCTATTTATATTAGAAGTTTTATTCCTATTGGGAATTCTTTCCCTGTGCTGGGAAATACTTTGCTTTTAGTGGAATTAGAAAGAAAAAGCTTGGATTCAAATACCTGTACACACTTTGCTTCGTTTCTATTAAGTCCATTGTTTGAGTACGTATCGCATACAATTTCATTATTTGTTACTAAACATATTTCTAGAGAATTTTTTCTCATTAATTAGGTAGCCACGCACCTTGCTGATATTTCCTGTATAGATTGATAAAGTAGATATTATTTAGTTGCGAATTTAAGTCGTGGTGGGCGGTTGCCTTGCTTTATCTGGTCTAATCAACACCACGACCAAAGCAACATAACTAAACTACATTACATCGTAACTCCACACAGCCTGTGGAAGATAGAAGCGCCCAAGGGTAAGGAAGCAATAGCTGGTGAGAGGAAATCTCAAATTATGTTCTTCATCAGCATAAAGACATTATGGCCAACATCCCACGTGGGCTAGGAAATGTTGATTATTTGAGATTTGTTACACCTGTAAACGTTTCGCATTAATAATTTTATGATCTGATTTACGTGGTAAACATTTTATAGGCATTTATATCTTGAATTATTAAGAACGCATATACACGTCTCAGCGAGAGATCGTGCGTGACGTCATCGTTCTAGTATCTTCTGTCTTTTTCGTTTTCAAATGGACGTCGATGACGTCCGTTGCCAACTTAGTGGATTTTTCACTAAAACTGGTGGTCTTAATACTTCATTTAGTGGCAAAATATTTCTTTTAGTGGCTGGTGGATTTTTCTAGCGGTTTCGAAAAATTTTGGAACGAAGTATTAAATTTTTAAGATGCTCAAGGAGGGCCGAGGTTTAAGGAATTAGCGACTTTTGAGATTAGTCTCCTAACACTGCCTCATTCTAATGCAGATGTTGAGAGACTATTTAGCAGTATGAATATAATAAAAAAACAAACAGAGGAATAGAATGAAGATACATCTTTTAACTGCTATATTGAAAGTACGCTGTGGTTTGAGTTTGGGGGGAAAATACTGCAATGATTATGAAATTCCAGTAGCCGTTGTCAATCAAATCGGTACCAAAGAGTCATATCAATCTGAAACCGACGATTATGGTGCAGGCAAAAATGATTCGTCTGAAGAATACGAATTAATTTAGAATTAGTCGTTATTGAATAATTTTTATGTTGATTTTACCTACAAATGGTGTGTTGGTTACTAATTATTATTTAATATTTTCTAAACTTATTTTATTTCATTAAACTTTATTTTAGTGGAAAATTTTGCGAGTGTGAGTGTAGTACTATATTTTTAGTGGTTTTCCGGTGGATTTAATGGTTGAATCTGGTGGAAAGCTGGTATAACTGTTGGCAACACTTCCATACGTGCTTTTACTGGGACTAGTTTATATGGGTACCTGCATCTTGGTGCGTAACAAGTTTTATGAAAGGGGGAACTGGGCAGGTTATTTCGTATAGGTGCCTATCCTTCAGGTAAGATTTTAAACAATTTAAAAATATTGTAGGTGTTTATTTCAATGGGAAAGATACTCTCAGAATAGCACTGATAATAATGTACCGCAATACTTTACTGAAATGATTGTAACATTTTTATCATTTATCCGCACAAGAGTCCCAAATGCTCCAAGCCGTCTGCAATCAATGAGCCTACGGCATCCCCAATTGGAGTATGTTATTAGGCCGAATGTAATGTGTAGGGGAAGGAAATGAGTGAGAGGAAGGTTGGGAAATACCTGGCTATTCAAATCTGGTCACTAAACATGGTTAAACTCATTTCAAGCAACGTATCAATTCTGAATTGTGCTTTTTCACATAGAAAATATTCTGTGTAGGATGGATGTTATTTTTTGTAAATGAATTAATTGGATACGACGCTTAAATAAATAAAAATAAAATTTACATGCGCACGCCGGGATTTGAACCTGCGACCACCGGATTGCTAGTCAGGAGTATTTCCCCTCGACGCGACGACGGGGGCCATTCAGGTTTGAATATCTAGGTACTTTGCAACCTCCCTTCTCACAATTGAAAATATTGTCTATTTTCCCATCGTTCCAGAGTAGATTGTACTCTCAGTATCGTCCTTACAAAAATTCCACTTTACTAAACGTGGTTAAACTTAAAATTAAGAATCTTCACATGTAGCAAACACTTTGTGGGAATACATAATTATAATAAACACAATTAAATAACTTTGTTTCAATTCCACTTTATTATTTCTTACTCCAACCGGTTTCGGTTCGTCCTGAACCTTCCTCAGGGGTGAATAAAAATATACTAAGTATATATGAATAAAAATATACTTAGTATATTTTTATTCACCCCTGAGGGAGGTTCAGGACGAACCGAAACCGGGTGGAGTAAGAAATAATAAAGTGGAATTGAAACAAAGTTATTTAATTGTGTTCTCCTCTCTCCCTTTCTCTTCTTTCAACTCTATTAAAATATTAACATAAAATAATTCACCGTCACCAAATGCATTTAAAAATAATATCGCCTATTTTAGCCCTCTGATCCAAATGTGCCAACTACATACAATAAGAGAGTGTGAGTGTGCTGAAGTAGACATTTTCGTCGGTAATTTATAAGGATTCAGAAAAAATGTTCTGCTGTTGCATTGTTCTTCTTGCCTCTCTTTGTATTTTGTCATTTGGGTGAGTTTTTTTTAATATAAATAGATAGAGTGTGCTGAAGTAGGCATTTTCGTCGATAATTTATTTATTTAATACTGATTCAGAAAAAACTGTTCTGCTCTTGCTAAAAAATATATTGAGTTATTAAAATTATGTATCTCGTGTGTTTCTCTTTTGGTCTCTTGTGCTTCTTGTGTCTTTTGCCTCTCTTTGTATTATTTGTCATTTGAGTGAGCTTTTAATAATAATTATTATTATAATTATAACGTTTATTCATCAATTGATTTTTTAACAGTATTACTTACATATTTTGTTATTTTTTCATTGATTCTATTGATGAAAAGCTCAGCTACAATAGACAATTCCATTCCATTTTTTTTATTTATTTTTGTTATTGAATAATGACCTTCTAACTTAAATAACTGCATTTTTATTTTTATTTTTAGAGTTAGTTTTAATAGTTAAAATAATTGTCAAAGTTTTAATTTTTCAAGATCCCCGTAAGACCACCGTATGTACGGTGAATCTTATCACGTCATCACTCCTGAAAAATTACTATAGGATTGGGCAATCAGCTGATCAAGTGCCGCCATTTTGAATAGCGTTATTCGAAGCATTCTCCTTAGAAGTAGCATTACTATTTTTTTGTGCAGTTGTTTTTCAATATTTTAAATAATAGAGATAAACTAATAGAGATACCTCTATTTTTGATACTGAATTATTTAGGCTTAAATATTGTTTCAATAAACACAACGACTAAATCTCTATAAACAGTATGAAATAACGAATAACATGAAATGTTGTTAATGCTGATGGCTTATGTCATACCTACGTAATCAAAGATTTCAATACAATGACTGGTGACGCGTGACGTCAGCACTAACCATTCAGTAATACCAACTTTACAGTGTGTTTTGACGAGAGGTTTAAAAATGCACTTTTTAATATTTTTTTAAGAATTCTACGTTTATGTTATGAAATTAAACTTATATGTTCAGAATCAGCGTTTATTGGTCTATATGAACATATTTTTTTAAAGCCATAATATTTTTCACTGGAGTTCCTTATTCAGAATTTCTCCTAGAATGAAGCTGGTTTTCAGCTGTGCCTTCAATTAAATTCCTTGTATATAATTTTGTATTTTTATGTAGATATTATGAATCCGTTGAATGAGCAGGTTTTTGTAATTTTATGAACCTACCTGTTTGAATGTTAACTTATTTTTTATAACTGGATTGTATCTGTAAGAACCCTGTATAAATAAAATCCTACCACAGAAGAAGAAAATAAATATTGAGCCATTTTTCCACCACTGAAGTTTTTTCTTCATGTGCGTTGATCTCTCCCGCCTTTTCGCAGTCGTTAAATGCCGTGGGAACTTTTTACTTCCAATCGGTTAAATCGTAATCCATCTTTGAAAAAATGAACTCCGCCTGAACACTCAATTCGAGCATAATCCCCACGACTTTATTAATGGTTTAATCTTTAATCTCGTTATTTCCAATCGACTCGGTGCGAAATATGCGGATATAAATTCTCTCCACAATGGCCATTCGGACTGTACTGAACTCATCTCCAGCCGTATCCAATTACTCGGGGCTTAAAAATGAAACTTATTTAAAGTTGACTAGTTGACTTATATAATACTGTGTTATAACGTGGGACGCCCTGTATAACAGGTTCCCAGCTTTTCGTCGATATTAAATCCCGCTGTTTCACGCGTGTATGGCTGATGGTAGTGTATCTTCACATCTTTTATATTATAATATTATTGTGTTCATCTCAAATGAACGCTTGCTTTTATGTGCGGCAGCAAACTACTTAAACTTGGCGAAGCGTTAATGGAAGTGTTTTATTTATTTATTTATTTTATTTTATTTAAACGCCCATAGGGCTTTTACATAGAATGCAGTACTTTTTTTTTAATTACAGTGTAAAGAATGGGTTTACAAAATACAATACACAATACAAGCAACATAATATTTGTTAAAAACAAAATATAGGTTAGAAAAAATATAAGGGTTAAAAAAAAATTAAATTTAGGTTACATAAAATATAAGCGTTAGCAAAATACAGGTAACATAAAACATAAGAAACAAAATATAGTCCATAAAATAAAAGTAGTTGACATAAAGTAGGTAATGTTTAAAATTGTTGTTTTCATTAGTTTATGGGATAGGTAGAAATAAATAGTTGGCACATATGGCGTTTGAAGTTTGCTAAGTTCAAATTATTGTCAAATACATCCAGATTGTTTAAGTATTTGTTACCAAGGCTATGCAAACGTTGTATTGGAGAATGTAAATCATAGTTCGAATGAGATGTACGTACATAAAATGTCGATGTTTGTCTAGTTGTTCGTGTAGGTATATGTAGATTTATTAATTGCAGGAGTTCACAACTGTCGAATTTAGAGTTTAATAATTTTAATAAAAAAGTTAGGTCGTTTATTTTTCGTCGGTTTTCTAATGTTACAATATTTAAAGTATTCATTAACGACGGGTAATTTATGTGCTCTAAAGGGATGTGAAGTTTAAAATTTACAAAACGTAGAAATTTTCTTTGAATTCTTTCAATAGTATGAATATGAATTTTGTAGAAGGGCGACCAACGGTTTTAAACGGTTTTATTTTTTTAACGATGAAATGGCGTAATTATCGTGAGATAAAAGATGTGAAAATCTGTAATTATGCTAGCTATTTAGGTATTTACCTGCTTACCTTGATAAGTACCTCTGAAAAGGAAAACTCTTTAAAAAAATAAAGAAAAATCAGCGCATTACGAAAGAACCACCGAGAACCCCAACTTTACTTTAAATTATTAATAACCTTTTCCTGAAGCCGCCGCTACCCCAATTTCTACCGATTTCTTACATATCTCCCTTAAACATTTGAAGTTTTTAAGCTCTTAAAAAAATTTATGTTATTTTTTAAGATAATATTTAGACGCGTTCCACGCCGAAACGCAAATTATATAAAATACCCTCGATAGAAAAAAATGGCATGCTCCGAAAATTATTATAAACACGTTGGTTTCAGTTATTTTACAAGTTATAATTGTGAAAAAATTCCAATGTCTCTTTAAATGATACTCAAAATGCCTTCCACGAGATTTTTGCTTTACGTAACGTACCTTAAATTTACGTCTGTTCAACGAGAAGATATTATTTAAGGGCCCACAACGCGGATTTCTACCGATTTATTACATATTTCCCGTAAACACGGTAAGTTTTGAAGCTCTTAAAAAAAACATGTTATTCTTGAAGATAATATCTAGACTTTGCCCACGCCGAAACGCAAATTATATAAAATTCTTATAAACACGTTTGCTTCAGTTATTTTACAAGTTATATGTATGAAAAAATTCACAGTGTTTCTTTAAATGCTGTTTAAGATAATGTCCGCGAGATTGTTGCCTTATTATAAACGAGTCGTGTTTTATTAAACATTTTCACAATTTTCCCATCGATTTTATTGCTTTAAATATTAGCGTGCTCCTCTAACATTCGTAATTACATATCTCTCCATCTTCTTCTTTTTGAGCGCGGATGCGGCGCCTTAATTAGCTGAATGTCACGCATTACACATTTTCGAAAAAAAAATTACATTACAATATAAATAAATAATCTTACTACTTTTCTTGAATGTTTTTTGCCCTTTATCATTAATTTCTGTTTTATATTTTAATGAAAAGCATGATTTTTATGAAAAATAGCAAATGACGGGTCAGTGACTGAGCATCGCGTTTGGGTCCCTCCCGGGCGTCGCTTGTCTGATTCCTCGACTGGCTAAGTCCACCATCACGACACAAGCAACATTTTCCGCTTAGTGTGGTGGTAGTAGAAGATTTTCAAACATTGTTGGGTTTTCGTTAGTTGTTTTTCAGTTGTTATGCCATGTTGCGCTACCTCTTTCTTTAGCCATTGTTAGGTTATTCATAAACCGGGAATGTTTGTCTTTCTTTAAAAAAAAGAGGTTATCGCGATTTTTTTAATTATTTTTTCTTTCATCTGAAAAAACATGATTAATAAAATCAATATTTTTTTAAATCTAAAAGTCATGCATACGAGTATTAAGGTTAATAAAAAACCAACCACAAAATATTATAAACAAATCGATTTCGGATTTTTACTCTTATTTATTCAGTTGTTCATTACAATTGGACGATAATATAATGGCTATTTTCAAATTAAACACCTAAAGCACATTTTTTAACTGAAAATGAAAAGCTACACACAACCTACCTTTGGTTACACGGAAACCCACGCCACTGATGTTTAATTACCCGATCTGAATAGTAAGATGCATTCCAATTCTCATTTTTATCTTTTCCTTTCACTCCCTGACTTTTTTCAGCAAAAAAAACATTTCTCAAAACTTAGCAATAGCCATTAGCCAGTAGCTCCTAGCGGTTGGGACTAATGTGCGTTCAACTCTTATCTCATTCATATAATCTTCGTGCTAATCAATAATAATAATGTACAACGTGAATTATGAATACTTGGAGCAGGTTGATGAATTCGTGTATTTGGGAAGTATGTTTACGAGAGATGGGAAGGCTGATAGAGATATTAAAAGAAAGGTGAATGAAGGTAACTCGCCGTTGGCACCAACAAAAAACTGTCCAAAGAAGCGAAGCTACCCGTCCATAATGGAGTGCTGGTACTTACCCAGATGTACGGCAGTGAGGCATGGAACTAGCAGAGAAAGGATGAAAGTAGACTGAATGCTGTAGAAATGAGATCCCTGAGGCGTATGTGTGGTAAAACCATGTACGATCGTGTGAGAAATGTGGAGATCCGCAAAGAATGCAAGGCTGATGTAAGCGTAATGCGAATGAACAAGGAAAGGGGTATAAGGAGAATATATGACGCAAATGTGAATGGTAGAAGTCGGGAGACGCCTGAGAAATACATGGCACGACCAAGTGAATCAGATACTTGAATCGGGCCATGTCAAGAATCAGAATAATAGAAGAGCATGTATGAGACGATGTATGAATGTGAGCGAGTGTGTGCTAAGACCGAGTTGTTTGGCGGTCCGTCCTCTCTGCCTACCCCGGTGAAACGGCGTGATGGTTAGTTAGTTAGTTCCTCGTCGTTATATGTAGATACTAGGTACTTATTCTACAGGAAGTGATTTCAACCTTCTAGGAAAATGGTGTAACCGTATTAACCGTTAGCACATAGCTATGTACCTATTTAATCGCGTGATATAAACGCATTTGTAATATTTGGCATTTATCAAAGCGAAACCCATAAATGTTATGTTCTCCAATTTAATCTGGTTTCATAATGTTTACAACATCTATCGTAAATAAGTACATGATCTTAGTTATTTTATTAAACCAATTAAATGCTTTATTTCATGAAACTCACAATATGGTAGTAAAATTAGCACAGGATGAGGTAGAAATATAACATTAATTTGTACTTATTTTACCGTAAAATAATATTATGTTATTTATTATCGTTATAAAATACTCGTATAAAAGTTCCTGTCAGGGACGACTTTTTTTTAGATTTGTACCACTTCGAATTCAAATGTCACATGGTACGGTGACCACCCAATTTAGAATTTTGGAATTGTTAAAATACTTTTCAGAAATACATCTTGTTTTATTTTTGTGAAAATATTATTTAACGAAAATTTTTGTTGAAATTTTTAAAATGTAACTAATTCAATTTTATTTTGATACGATTTCAGGTTTATATCCTATTATAAAGGCGAAAGTTTGTATGGGTGTATGTTTGTTACTCTTTCACGCAAAAACTACTGAATGGAGTTTAAAAATTCTTTCACTAATAGAAAGCTACATCATTTGCAAATAATATAGGCTGTATAATATTGGTAAGCTCTGGCGTTATGAAATTATTTATCAATTTTTTTTCTGTCCGTAACAAAATCGATATTACTGTAGGAGCAAGAGAGAGCAGTGCGCGCGCACATTTTCTTTCTCTCTTCCTATCATAAAGATGGAGCTTAAGAGGTTTTACTTCAGTTGTGTGGTCTAAAGCACAATCGTTTTTTTAACACATAGTGCTGCGTACACACTAAATAACAATAGTGGAAAATGAGACAAAAGGTGAACATATGTCTGCATCCCCCCCCCCTATCAAATAAACATACAATTATTATCATACATCTCCCTCACACATATAAAGAAAATGAAACGAATGCCGTAATAAGATATATCATTCACATATTTTGTGTGTCTCATTTTTTGTCTCACCATTATTTTGTGAAAGAAAGAGCGGCAGCATTATAGTGATAAGGAACGTTTGTTTATTGCCTTTTTTGCCGCCACGTTACCGTAAACGTGGGTCGTAACGATAATAATAAAAGCGCTCATTGAATAATAACAACTAATGCGCAAAAATAAAATGCCTGCTGATTCATCAATCGGATTAAGAGTTGCAAAACAAATTATTTAATATACGACTTCCTTCTTATCATTTCCATTTAATACAGAACTTCCTTCTTACCACTTATAGTGTTTTATTTTATTTTATCTTGTATTTAAAGCTTTTTCCTTGTATTATGTTACAAAGATTTCCAATACAATAATGTCCCACAAATGTTTAAGCACAGAAAACATAATTAAGTCCTTATTTCAAACCGATATACTTAGATTGCTTGAATACATCATGCATGGTAGAGATTAATACATTTGTATGTATAGTTCTGAAATATTATTGGCTAGTTCAATTTGAGGTTTTTTGAAGATTTTAGGACTAGATGGCAGTTTACAACCGTTTTTTAGCGATAAATGGCAATTTTTCAGCATTTTGAGGTTTAATCTTTATTTGTTAATAATTCACTCTCCGCATTGCAATATTGTTATAAATTTTACGATTTTTTTTTAATAAATCCTATGAATATGAGATGAACGGAAAAAACACAGGTTAATTCATTGGCTATATAGCACTATAATAAGTTTTTTTATATTTCCATGTTAAAATTCGAAGGCATGATTTTTTTTAATGTTAGCGAAAAATTTAAAAAAAATGATCTTCTGGGAAATCGCGATAAATCCAGGAAAAAACTATTTATTTCGCGTGGTCGCTCCAGTATGACCCAAGATAGTATAACCCAAAAATAAATTTCGATATTATCTCTCTATTGATTAGAAAGTTGTTGTGACTGGCTTTTACACATAGAACAAAAGCAACTAATATAATAACATCGTAGCAACAATTAATAAATAAGAGAGCCCATGCATCACAGATGACTTATATTGATAATGCTGTAACCTTCCGTAGAGCAACAAGTAATAATAACCTAATAATGCATTCCCTCCGGAGCCTAGCCCATGGCCCTCATCCAGACTAGATTACTTTATTAAATTACCATCGGAAGGCGAGATTCTTATCTTGATTGCTTAATAGACGTGTGCACTATATTTATAATTATAATATCGAAATTTCATTCATCAGCATGCAAAGCGTGTGCCCGACTCGCCGCCATACCTACTACTTCTCCAAAACCGGTTTGCCCTGATCGCACCAACGTCCATTCATACTGCTCATACTATTCGATACTTATTACATTATTATGTGGTGACTTGGTACTCTCTTGCTGGCCGGGGGTTATTACAAGACAATATCCGTGACGATATTTCAATTATTTTTATTGTAATTAGAATTATTAAGGTTCCAGCGATGCAGCAATCCCGATGCGTCGAACAGCGGGTTAGGAGAGTATTTGAAGCGATCGTAAGCATCGATCAACGAACTAATTAACTAAGCATCAAGGGTGGGTGGTTTGTAGCTATGGTGGAACGTCAAACAACTCTTCAAGAGCTTGATCGATTTATCTTGATTCATTTGTTGGTTTATTATGCCGTGTTGCGCTTTCTCCTTATTTACCTAACGTTTCGGACGGCGTTACAGCGTCAATCACTAGAGCGGATGTGTGTTTATGACTTTAGCATTTTACGCACCAAGGCTGGGAGGGCCCAAAACAATTCGTAAAAAATCCATAAATATTAATAGGGACAACGGGGCTAAGCTTGGTGATTTCTTAGGTGAGTATCGGGTATTGACGGTTACATCAAAACTAAACTTCGAAAACCATATTACGACGATTAACGCATGCAACATGTTAATTAATCCATCCATTCACGTTTTTCTGGGATGTCTCCGTCTTCTTCTTTCTTCCGCTTTCGCATTATGGCGTATTATTCTCCAAAATTCCTTTCATGCCCGTGTAAACTGAAGTAAAAAAATAATAACTATGCATCTCGTTATTCTCAATATTAATATGAGGTTTTAGACACATACGCCTCAGAGATACTTACATTTTTTTAAAGAAAGACAAGCATTCCCGGGTTAAGAATAAATTGACAATATTCAAAAATTTCCCATTACCACCACATGAGATCCGACAGTTGATCCCCCGACGCTTGGCCCCCGAAATTATAATTCTTGTAAAAAAAATTTTTTTTGTGCATTATTTACCAATTTACTAACTTAGTAAGTTAGTTTTTACCAATTTCAAACTTAAAATCGACTTCAAAAATACCCTATAAGTTGATAAAACAAATTTATTTGTCGATTTTTGTACTTATATGATATATATATTTTTTTTTTAATTGAAAGACAAACATTCCCGGGTTATGAATAACCTAACAATGTTTAAAAATCTCCCACTACCACCACAGAAAGCCGAAAAAGTTGCTTGTGTTGTGATGGAGGACTTAGCCAGCCGAGGAATCGAACTCGCGACGCCCAGGTGGGGCCCAAGCGCTATGCCCACTCAACCACTGACCGGTACACAGACAATTAGTTTTATCCTTGGTGCATTTGAATGTATATGTGTTTTCTTTTGTCATTTGACGGTACATCTAATCTGCACACCGCTTCGGGGACAGTTATATTTTGCGTTCGTAGGTATACCTTATTTACTTAAATCGACTGCATATTGTATGTAAGTATGCCTGGGTGCCAACTGTCAGGGGACTAACTTTGATGGAAGCACCACCATAGTTAGCGGAATATGTTGCTTGTAGCGTGACGGAGGACTTAGGAGTTAGGGGTTAAGGCTAGCCGAGGATACCTACTTTAGTTCTTTATCTTCCAGTTCCATACCTTACCATATTTTCTTTTTTTGAGTACCACACAATAGTCCTGGTATGGTAACTGCTCCCAACCTCCCGGATCGAATGGTACTATGACATTTCAAATTGTGTGTTGTGAGAGGCTAAAGGTAGTGTAGAGGGAAAGGAATTGAGAGAGAGGAATGTGGGCAAGTACACGGTTATTCAGATCTGGTTAGCAAACAGCGGCTAAAGTCATTTCAAGGATTTTTTGATTCTTAACCCGGCGAGATGTGGGTGGAAAATTGTTACACGGAGGTGGGGGCCGGGTAATTGTTACCGGAATAGACAATGTCACACATTTCAGTATCTATTTAAGGAAATGAATAGTATTCGTTACGAGCCTTATGTTACTGTTATCAATGTAATAAAACACCAAAAAAATCTTTGAAATAAACTTTTAATCATAGGAACAAGGCTTTGAAACTTAATGTCTAAAAAAATCAACAAATTTTGGCTTCTTCTAGCAAAATCAAAGTTAAATATAACAATTATCGGTCTTCAATTGTTTAAATGTTCCTTTTATGAATCTACTAACATAAACAGTCGAAAACACTAATTAACAACAAAAACAACAATAATTAACATAAACCACGCATAAAAAATTTGGTGAAAAATTGTTACACCGAATACGGGCATGGGTAATAATGACCTTTTTCAAGTTTTGGCACGTGTAGCTCACAACGCGGCTAATGCCCGACTGATCTCAGCGCCAGAAACTTTCGGGGCACTCGATAACTCCGGCTATTGAGAAAAGCGGCAACGTCGCATAAATAGTCGCCTGTCTCGACACAGGTATATCCTAGTGAAACAGGCATAAAAACCCAATTTACATATACTCTTTTATAGATAAATAGTAAAAAAAATAAAAGTTTTAAAATCATAGGCAAACTTAAATGGCGCGGGTAATCTTGACCCAGCCCCCATCTCGCCGGGTTTGGTAGTCTTTCACCAGCGAGATACTAAAAGTATCTACCACTCTGAAACGTGAATTCATATATTAAATTGAATTTAATAAAAGTGGCGGGATTGGATGCCAAGGACCGCAACCTCTCAACCATGTAGGCCGTCCTACCCCAAGATTGGTATCAGAACTTCGTTGTAGACTTGTTTCCAAGTTGTTATTAGCGATATCTGCATTTTAAGTCTTCCATTAATCTGTATTAAGTCTTTCATCTGTCAATTTGTTAAAAGTATATATCGTTCTGTAATAACAGCTTCACTGAAAAGTTGGTAATTGCGTGGGTGCAAGTAATCCATACGCACAAATCTATATCAACGTTATACACCATTCATACATTACTTACGGATGTCTGCTATCCTTCAACCTGCCACCACGATTGCACAGTGCTTCATAGCATCCGCCTTTTGGACATAAATCTTAATTAATATTAATTAGTATAATAGGTAAAGCAATTTACCTACCTACCAAAACTAAATAACACACAGTAAAAGTGATCCGTAAGAAACATCGCATAATTGTGTATAATTAGTAAACAATACAATCCGAAACACTGCGAGATTCACCCAAGTGTCCACTACATTAATGGTGATATAAATTTTGTACATTACAATTAGATTATTCAAGTGAATTTCGAATAATTAATTTCGGAAAATAGTGACAGTGGAATTGAAATATATTTGACAGTTGGTGGAGCTCTTGTGATTGGCCAAAACCGTCGCCATCTTTCTTACACTGACCGTACAGCTTGCTCGCTTTACTGCTCAGTCAGTACTTACGCATACTAGGTATTTCTGCCAATATACAATACAAACTACTGCTAGTGTGACCATGAGTTCAAGCAAAAAAACCGGCTCCCAACAACAGGAAAATTTATACACAACCACAAGATCCAAAAACAAAATGAATACACTACCTGAAGACATTAACACAGAAGAAGATGGCTTTTCAAAATTTGCGTCTTACATAGATGTAAAATTAGAGAAAATAAAAACCCAAATTCTCGAAAACATTGACAAAAAATTGTTAGAATTTCAAAAAACAACCGAATTTATTTGTCAAAAATATGACGACATCATTACCCGCTTAGACTCCATGAATGAGGTTAAAGGAGAAGTTGAACGTTTGAAAAATGATTTGGCAATTAAAAATAAAACTATTAAGCATCTGGAAACCAGAGTGGCTTGCTTGGAACAGTCGAACCTTGATGACTGTATTGAAATTACAGGCATTGAGGAAAAGACTGAAGAACATCCCAAAATAACCGCTATAAAACTGATAGAAAGTGCTAATATCAAAATTAATTCAGAGGATATTGCCTCGGCAATGAGGCAATATGACAGAAGACCAGGACATCCAAAAAAAATTATCCTAAAAATGAAAAACCCAGAAACCAGATTAAAATTATTAGCAAATAAGAAGATAATTTCTAATCGTGAAAACATGATATTCCTAGGAGAGTCATTATCTCCTTACTATAAGGAACTACTTTGGAAAGCCAAAACAAAGGGAAAAGAATTAAAATATAAGTATATTTGGTACAAAAATGGAGCAATTCTAATGAAAGAAGAAGAAGGCAAAAAAATCAGGGAAATCAAACACGAAGATGACCTCAATAGGTTATAATAGAAGTTTAATAGTGAAAGGAACCGAAAAATATTTTCATCATTAAAATGGATATCGATTTTGGAAAATACATTGACTTGATTGATAATACAGAATCTAATTTAACCATTACAGATTCATTAACTTGCAAAAACTTTTTAAAACATTCCAAATTTTCATTACTTTGTTTAAACGTCAGAAGTTTAAACAAAAACTTTGATGAAACCATAACCATGCTGGATAGTATTGAGCATCGTCCTGAGGTACTTGTTTTTACAGAAGCTTGGCTGAAAAATTTTACCAATATACCTAACATCCCCGGATACGCAGTTTACAACACAAATAATAACTATTTGCAAAATGATGGTGTAGTTGCCTATGTAAAGCAAAATGTTCACGTGACTGTTGAGGAAGTTGTTTTCCCTGGAGCAAACTGCTTAAAAATGCAGATATCGAGTACCTTGTGTGTAATAGCTGTTTATAGATCTCCGTCCCTGGCTCATATAGATAATTTCCTTGAATCACTGAGTGCACTGCTTGACTCTACATCTATAAAAAATAAGGAGATCATTTTATGTGGCGACATAAATATTAATACTTTGGATTTGAGCGATATGAAAACTCAAAAATACCTCTCGCTTTTGGGTTTTCATGGCTTGAAGCCAATCATAATTTCACCTACCAGAGTTTCTTCTACCATTTCAAGCTGCATCGATCACATTATGGTAAAATCTAAATTTGAACCAGAGGGAGCTGTCTTCACTACTGCCATAACAGATCATGATGTGATATTGCTGAGATTTATGAGCTTTACACTAAATAAAATAGCAAAAGATAATGATAACTTGAAAACCGTCATCGATAACAATCTTTTGAAAGTCAAATTAAAGAAAGAATCATGGCAGTCAGTTCTGTCATCAAAAGATGTTAATTTAGCGACTGAAAATTTCATAAAATGTTTAAAAATGCATGTGGAAAGTTGTTCGTCTGTACGAAGTGTAAAGCATAATATGAAATATTTAAAACCTTGGATAAATAATGGAATTATTAAATGTCTCAGAACCCGAGACAAATTACACAACAAATGTCGAGCAGATTCAAATAATATTCAACTGCTGGATTATTACAAAAGATATAGAAACTGGTGTACAAAAATTATAAAATATACAAAGCAAGCATATTACAAAAGGAAACTGGATAACGTCAATGGAAATACCAAGCAACAGTGGAAGATTATAAAGGAGGCTGTAAATATACAAAAGGAGCAAGTGTCTATAAAAAAATTAAAAATCAATAACAATATCATCTCAATGGAAGAGAATCCAAATATAATCACTAATCACGTAAATAGCTTCTTCAGTGATATTGGTCCTAGATTCGCAAAACAATTGTGCAGTGCAAATAAAACTACCGAAATGTGTCTTGTTAACAATTTTATACCTTGTACTCAATTTTCAGGAGAGAGCTTTGAATTTAAAACTACTAGCATTTATGAAGTTTCAAAAGTGATAAATGAATTAAAAATGTCTTTTTCCTGTGGTATTGATGGCTTAAGTATCATGGTATACAAACAGCATGTTTCTGTATTGGCTGGTCCCATATCTCACATTGTTAACCTTAGTTTTAAGAGTGGCATATTTCCTACTCATTGTAAGAATGCTAAGGTTGTACCTCTTTTCAAAAGTGGGGATCACCTAGAGGTTAACAATTACAGACCCATATCTTTACTCAATACTCTCTCAAAATTGATAGAAAGATTGGCCAAGTCAAGATTAGTTTCATTCTTAGAAAAATACAAATTACTCTCTGACAATCAATTCGGTTTCAGAGCAAATAAAGGTACGAGTGATGCTGTTTTAAAGGTATTGACCAAAGTTACAAGAGCGCTGGACTATGGCAACAAAGCCATAGCGGTGTTCTTGGATTTATCAAAAGCATTTGACACTGTTTCCCACGAATTGCTACTTAAAAAATTATCATCTTTAGGCATTAATAATACAGCAATGGGCTGGTTCAGATCTTATCTTAGTGACAGAACACAACAAGTGGAAATAAATAAGATGTTAAGCGAGGGTAAATCAATCTCCTTTGGAGTCCCGCAAGGAAGTGTGCTTGGGCCAATATTGTTTCTTATTTATATAAATGATTTATGTAGTCTGAATATTCCTGGTAACATTGTTAGTTTTGCAGATGACACTGCCTTAATATTTGAGGGTAAAACTTGGAATGAAACTTTCAACAAAAGTAATATAGGTTTAAAAGTGGTAAATAGTTGGTTAAACAATAATATATTAACTTTGAATGCACAAAAAACCAAATTTATCACTTTTAGCATTTCAAGTAAAAGTCAGCCTTCTGAAACTCACAACTTGATTATTCACAATTGTTTTCAAACATGTAACTGCAACCCTTTAGAAAATGTAGTCAGCATCAAATACCTTGGTGTAAAAATAGATAAATTTTTGAGATGGAATGATCATATTAATATGTTAGTAAATAGTACTAGGAGACTTACCTATATCTTTAAAGAACTGAGACATATACTAGACAAAGAAAAATTAAAAACTGTTTATTTTGCAATAATCCAGTCTCTGCTTTCTTATAATATTGTGTGCTGGGGATCCTGCCCAAAGACTTATATAGAACCACTTAATATTGCCCAAAAAATGATTCTTAAAGTTATGTTTAAGAAAAAAATTAAATATCCAACTCATTTACTTTTTAAGGAATGTAATGTAATGAACGTAAAACAGTTATATATTACACAAACGCTTTGTAGATTTTTTAATAATATTAATTTTGCAGAAAGAACACAGCAAATTCGTACTACGAGAATTGGCTCTGGTCTGAACTTTATGGCAATTCAAACTAAATCTTCTTTTGGTCAAAGAAATTATTTTTATCAAGCTCCACTCATATTTAATAGCCTTCCAGAACATATAAAGTCATCTAATTCCTTGTACACTTTTAAGAAGGATCTTAAATTATTTGTGTTAGTCGAGGATTGCCAATTGATTTTCTCTACTTTGTCCTTTCTAAATTATTAGCTAAATGAGTATGTTTATAATAATAAGCTAAAATAATATTATTTTTGTTTGAACCGTTTTTGTTCATCTTCCTCTTGCCAAATCTACAGCATGTTAAATTATATACATATATTTATTATTCACAACTTAATCCTTAAAAAAAAAAAAAAACTTTATTTTATTTTATTTTAAATCAGATCTCAAAACTGTGGTCACCCTAAAAGTCTACATTAATGTAGTACCTAGCGCCATCAGTTTAGTAGGTACCAGTAGGTACCCATAATCTAATCTCAATCTGTAAGAAATACAACAATATTGTTCTTTCAAAATCTGTATAATTTTGTGTTATTTTGTTAACTTGTATAATTATTGTTAACCTCAACACAGGCTTGTCCTAGTGAGGTAACAAATTGTATTGTAAACATTTTTACCTACAGTGTAAAGAAACAATAAATAAATAAATAAATAAATAAAATGAATTTTAAAATTTTGTATTTATTATACTTATATAGTGCACTTGCATAGCGTGGATTGCCTAGATGATAATTTGTGGAAGGGTTTAGTTTTTCCTGTGGGAAAGATTTAACCCGGACATAGAGTCGTAAGAATTATAATAAGTGTAATATTTTTAAGTATAATTTAATTATTTGTAAAATCGACGTAATTAAGCGATTCAGTAAAAAAAATTAAAGGTAAACCGTTTTCAAGAAATTCTTGCTGCAACCCTACACGTGTACTGGACGGATAAAAATAATTATTATTTCATTTACTTTTTAAAGTTTGGATGCAAATTCACAATTAAATTTTTTTTAAACTTTCTACTAGTTAAAATAAATAAAGCATAAATGGCATATTTAGCTTTTACGTACATATTATTTCCTAAAGTTAATCCAATAAATAGTAAGCAAAAATACATATAATATATTAATGTGGACATTATAAAGTGTGGCCACGATGTGGCCAGGCATATCAAGATCTGCCTGATTTTACGATCGGCCCACGACATATACAAGATGATGTGTTTTAATTTAATTGAGTAATTAATGTTCGTGATTTCCATTTGTCTCACTCTCTTTTTGGGGTGCGAGCTTTTCAAGCTTAATTAAATAAGAGTTTTTATTATCTCTTTTTTTTAAATTTTTATTTGATTCACCTGATTTATAGATGTGTGTTACATATTTGACTAATGTGGGCCTCACTGGGTGCTTTACCCGTGCTGAGGACCTCATTTTACAGTTTGATATGATTTATTTATTTATTTATTTTTTAAATTTAAGATACAAATAAAATAAAAACTAAAGAAAAAAGAAACTCAATAATGCAATTCAACTCTTTATCGTTTTGTGATTCCATGATAAAACACGCCACGTACAAAGTTAAATTTAAAAAAAAAACGTTGAAATGACAATATACTTATTTCTTTCGTAGAACGAATTTCAAAAGTGACTGTAAACATGTACTCTCGTGCAGAAGAATACTTTTATAACCAATTTTTATTTCAATCTTCTTTAAAATATCTTTTTATTCTTTATTTTTCAGCTTACTTTTAATTTTTATTTGTTTTTGGTTTTATTTGTCCCTAAATATGTTTTTTTATTCTGTCCCCTTCTTATATTTTATTATCTGTTTCTATAGAGTAATATTTCATGTATGACTACCACAACACGGGCATTAGCCTAGTATATTAGTTAAAAAATGGCAAAAACTGTAACATGTAAACATTTATAAAATAATAAAAAATAAAAATAAAAACTTACGTCAAAAAGCTCTCTGTCAGATTCTTTTTAACTCCCGTTCTGGATGAAGCAAAAGTCATTTCAATTACGCCTTTGTCAGAAATATTATAAAGTCCAAACAGATACATTATTTTGCATGTGATTCTGTTTACGCCCGCGCTCTTTTACGACCACTCCACAGCGACCAAAAATGGGCATACAATAATACTGCAATTTATCTCCCACTTTGGTTATTTCGCGGAAGAGTTCCATTCACCATCCAGTGCTCGGGCACTCGGCACTTGCCGGGCACTTTACTCGAGCACCGAGCCCGGGCACGTGACCCGGGCGGTGCTAGGTGCTCGTGCAGCGGGCTGCGGGCAGTGGGCGGGCCGCCCACGCCAGGGTAGGCGGAACACACAATACTTCTCCCGAAGTAGTCTTAAAAGTCTCTCGTATGATCTAAGGCCTGAAGTACCTTGTCGTGTTTCCCATTGATAATACCCTCACACCTCAGTCAATAACACGAAATACGAGTATCGACTAATTTATTGTTTGTTTATGTGGACATGGAATGTTATAATAATATATTTATAGATGTGATTTTCTATCTGTTTCATATCATTGCTGAAAAGAAGGCGGAGATATCTGGAAACAATTTTCATGAAAAAAAACTCTAGTTCTCAATACTAATGAGTGAAAGGATCCTTTCAAAAAATTGTTTTCTCCTCGTTTATTAATTGTATTGCACTAATAATTTTTACAACACCAAATGCGTAAAAAAACCCACGTTAATTTCATTCTTAACCAATGCAATTTATTTTTTCTTTTATTAAAAGACAAATAACTTTGTTTACATCACTTTATTTTATACACAATCTACATGTTTCGTGAACAATGTTCACACTATCGTGAGTAAATGAAGACTGAAGTCTCAAATTAAATATACAGATTACAAATTAAACATCTCAAATTAAGTATACAGATTACAAATTAAACATCTCAAATTAAGTATACAGATTAAAAATTAAACATCTCAAATTAAATATACAGATTACAAATTAAACATCTTAAATTAAATATACAGATTAATACAAATTAAACATCTTTAATTAAATATACAGATTACAAATTAAATAACAGGGGAAGGGGTGGAAGGAAGGGGGAGGGGTAAGAGTGGGGGAAGTTTATTGGAATTAGGGATTACAATATCATTAGCAGGGACCTACGACCTCCGTAGTCCAGTGGGTAAGACTCTTGACTCACAATCCGGAGGTCGCGGGTTCGAACCCGGCATGCGCAAATAAATTTTATTTGATTAATTTGTGTTATTTCACAATTAATTCATTTAAATAATATATAGTATATTTGCGGCATGTTCCAGAGTGGAAGATACTATTAGTATCGCCCTGGTGTAAGACCACCATTCAGAATTGAAACGTTGCTTGAAAATGGCTTTAGCCGTGTTTGGTGACCAGATCTGAATAGCCAGGTACTTCCCAACCTTCCTCTTCCCCACCTCCTTCCCCTCCCCACTACCTTCAGCCTCACAACATACCCCAATTGGGGATGCAATAGTCTCACTGGCTCCAGACGGGAGCAGTTGAGATTCTTGTGCGGTATTCACTGTAAAAAAAAAGGGAAAGACCGGTTAAGTGGGAAAATATTCCAAAGAGGGTTCATAATTTTTTTTTACTTATTAATTATATCTGTTTTGGTTCCTCATTTCTAATATTTCAAAACTATTATGTAGGATTGTAAGTCCTAAGTTTGTATCAGATCATTTATTAAAAAATGATCATAAATTTGATACAAAGCTGTGCTTTTCTAGTAAATATCCACTTACAATGCAATAATTCTTAGGTATTATTTTAGGGTCACTTGACAAGTGGTTCTTCCTACACATTTGCATGAATCCGTGATGAATGTGTTGTAACCCAAGGTGGCGTACTACAGTACATGTGGGTTTACGCCTCATTACTACATAACCGTATTAAATGGGGATCATGCCACTTACTCCGGTGGTGGTCTTTGACAAGCTCTATCTTAGATTGACTCTTAGGTTACCTCAAAGCAAAATAATATTTATTTTAAATTGTTTGAAAACTTAAGTATTATAATTGTACGATTTGTGTAGCTGAAAGTATTTATAAAATACTAGCTGACGCGACCCACGTTGTTCTGCCATACACTTAAATTATTTCTAGTGAATATTTTGGTTTTTAAAAAAAAAATAACGAATGTATTGTAAGTGTGTGGGGATCTATGGCAGAAAGAGGAATGGAGCGCTGTAGACGATGACCGACGATAAAAACAAAAAAAAACACTAACTAAAAAAGTAGGAAAATTAAATAAAGAAAATCAATATGAATTTCGAAGAGCAATCGTGTGAACGATATTTTTTATCAGTCCGTCTTTAGCCAACACAAAAAGCTCGATGGTTTGCCCACGCGAGAACATGATGCCGAAATATCAAAATGACGCGACGCTTTTCGTGAATGCCTTGCGCATGTGTGGATGAAAGTTCGATAAGGCGGGCCTAGCGCCATCTGTCATTCAACAACATAAATAAATTCGATCTGTTTGAAATACGAAAGACGGTTAAATTTGTTCATATAAAAATACTAAAAACGCGATTAAAAAATTGGAGGGTTGAGGTGGTAGGGTTAAAATTTGAGTTATAGGTATGTTTTATTGCCAAATAAAAAAAAAAACACAAAAAAAAAATGGTCTAAAAATTTTTTTTTTTCTGGATAAGGACACCCTGATCACCTAGCGGTATGAAATATTCTGCAAAACCTAATCTCATAATCTATACATAAAAAAAAAATTATAAAAATCGGTCAAGCCGTTTCGGAGGAGTGCGACCACAAACACCGTGACACGAGATTTTTATATATAAGATTTACATAACTACGATGGCCTTAACAGGAAGAAACCGGTAACGGTCAAAAATAAAATAAATGGAAAAATAATAAAATGTTATAATATATGGTCCGTGGAAGACATGGCACGATCAAGTGAATCAGATACTTGAGTCGGGTCATGTCAAAAGTCAGAATAATAGAAGAGAATGTATGAGACGATGTATGAATGTGAGTGAGGCAAAGAGTGTGTGCCAAGACCGAGTAGTTTGGCGGTCCGTCCTCTCTGCCTACTCCTGCGGGGAAACGGCGTGATGGTTAGTTAGTTATAATATATTACTGATTTAATTAACCTCATTGATGGGTGGTTTGGTATATTTATGCCTCATTGCATTGCGTGTACCTACGAAAGCTGCTCGTTCTAAAATCCTGTTTAAATGTAACAATACCAGAACCGAGCATTTCTAACATTGCTTGTACCAAGGTTTCATGAAGATAGCGACAGGAAAGTAGATGTGGCGGATCTTTATAACTGCACGCACGGAAGGTACGTACATGCCATCAAATCTTTTCAATCAATATTAATTTAATCTAAGTCTATTTTCAAATTCGAATACAAATACTAACTTTTTATACAGCCACATAAATTTTGTCGTGACTTTTTTTCACTTTAAATCTAGCTTTTTAAAATAACTTATAAACGATTTCTGACATGAAGAAATAAAATGCAAATCGATGTTTTTCGACTTCTGGATACGTCGTTGTTCTCCAATTTTACCCTCATAAAGAGATGAAGTGGATACTTTTTACGACGTTTCTATTGCAAAATAATTTGAATTTCCTGTGTTAAAACTATAATGGCTTCCCGTTATTTCTTCGTATTCTGACTTCTGGAGTGCTTTTTCGTTTCGGCCGCGCATGCGTTCCCTACTTAGGCTTGTGTTTTTTTACAAAACAATAAATAATTTTATTTTACTTATACTTAATGGAAACGTTCGGAAAAGCTTCAATGTATCCAAACATATATTTTTTTGTATTATTATGTATCATAATGCAAACTAATTCGTAGTAAAGATTAATCTAAAATAGTGATTTCGCTCTATGCCTTGAAAAGGACACTTTTGAAAGTATTTTTGTATTGTCATTTCTAAATTAATAGCATATTGATTATTTATTACAGTATATTTACTGTTAATACATTATTTTTTTATTTTCTTATTAACTCACCATTACATATTAATTTTCTAACCGAACCTAATTTTAAATATTATAGATTAAACAACTTGCAAAAAAAATGTTATTTCAAAGCTAATTTCAACATATGGTCACTCTACATGTTTTACGTTATAATGTATTTGTTCCTATAGTGCAGTAGAGGCCCATTCTGTGATAAATATTATTGTAACAGTATTGTCTTTCAACACATTATTTTGTGTACTCTATAAAATTGTTAATCTCAAGTCAAAATGAAGTTCAAAATTTCAATTTAAACAATAACACCTAAATTAAAAAGGTAAAGAAACAATAAATATATATGGGTTATCGTATCCCATAACTTTGTCAAAACTAAAAGATCACACGGATGGCATTTCTAAGGTGTCACTTACACTATAAAATACAATCATATTTTAATGAAAACGGTCACTTAAATGGAATGAAAACAATAATGTTGTGATCAAAACGGTTTCTTTCATATTTATTTCATAATTATTTGATAGTCACTTTAATATTGCATAAGAAAGATTCGCTCTAATGTAATCGCTTATAAATCATTGTTTTTTTCATTTTTTATTTTTTACACATATTTAAAAAAAAACCTAAGGACATATATTTTTTTTTAATTTTATCTATTCTTGAAAATGGTATGAACTAATGATATAATGAATGAGAACATTTTGTCTGATCTCTTAACACTTTGTTATTAATTCATATATTTTTATCACTTATTATTTTCTCTGTTTATCATTTTATTTTTAAATTTTATTATTTTGCTTTTACTTAACTGTTTTGCATGACCGATATTTGCGTGTGTTATTTTTATTAAATTGTGAAATTATTAACCCCGATACAGGCGAACCCTAGTGGGGTTAATAATTACATGCTAAAAATATATGTATATAAATTGTGAAGAAGCAATAAATAAATAAATAAATAAATTTTTGCGCACCGATAATATCGAATGTTTCAAAAAAAAAAATCGAACACCCGCCGCAGTCTCCTCTTACCCCGCAAATGCCCAAAGACACTAGGTGCGTAGCAAAATTTTTGATCCATCCAGTACCCTCCACAAGTACGCGTCTCTTAATGATTTACCTATACATACACGGTTTCTCACAATAATAATTTTAATAATGTATTTATTCACCTTGTTCCGTGGAGAAAGACGCTATCGAAACGTAAAGGTTACTTTGTTTAGCTCGATACCAGAGGCCCTTAAAAACATAATTTTCTTCAAGGCCTAGGTCATCTTAGGGGATGCGTGTGGAGGGTCTTTTTAAGGAAATGAAGGAGAGAAAGTCCTAGGAAGGAAAAGGCATGAGGGGTGGAGTAGAAACATAAGGGTCAGTGTGTCCTGGAATGACGTACGAATCCATCCTTTCATCTGCAGTGCAAGGCGATCGGTCGAGAAAGGCCAGCTGTCAAAGGGTATTTCCAAACCGGCCTCTCCCGATCTGGCCCTCCACGCAACTGATTTTTTTTGCTAAATCACCATTTTCCTGCTAAGTCAACAAACGAAGCGAACAACTCGGGGTGACTTATGGCAGGGTGTTGGTTATCCAATAAATGGTTCCAATGATTAGAGCTATATTTAGTAGGTACCAAACCAGGTACTTCCCAACCTCTTCCTCCTTCTCTTCTCGAAATAAATTAAACCTCACAACATTCTCTAAGATGTTTTGTTTTGGATTTTTGTGTATCACAAAAAAACATAAGCATAAACGTTGCTCTTGGTAATTGAAGTTCTTTACGCTTTGGCTTTAAAAAAGCATGTTTATTGAGACGTCTGCGCACGAAATTATTGCGATTAAACAGAAACAACGCAGAAGTAATACAAATAACATCTCTGTACTTTTGTTATTTTTAAACTCTGCAGCTGCAACTTAAACTGTTGCAACGGTAGCCACTTTGATTGTGTTTATTACTTTGTTTGGTTTATTTACGCATACGGGCATGAATAACCTTCAACAATTTGCATATTTCTTTTCGGATATACTCGTACCTACACACTGCTCTTCCCGACGTCGTTCTTCATTCTTCTAATTTATAATTCGCAATCACTGTGTACTTTCCGTGTCACATCGTAACAGGACGAGAATGGAGTTGTAAAGCAATCTGAATATTATTTTTTATGCAAAAATTCCTTAACCCACAATTATTTAAGAAAACGGACCAATGCTTGCACTATGATTTTATATTTTAAAGCGGGCAGCAAGCATGATGTGCATTGTGCAGCAATCCTGTAAGATCTCTAAATTAGATTTTTCAAGGGTGCCTGCAAGGATTCAAATGGGTACCTGTGTTATCTTTTATCCCTTTTAAAATTTTAAATACTGTAGTGAATTTGAGTATTATATATACCCTTCCCCCGCAGCATCCTTAAAGATTGCACAGGCTCCGAGGGGATTTATTAATTGCACAAGTACGTTTGGGTTTAGCCAGTGTCAAGTATTTATTTATTTTATCTTAATATTGTGTTCAACCAACACCAACGTTATCTTTTGTTCCTTTTAAATGTTAAATGCTGAATCGAATTGAAGTATTATATCATATACCCTTTACACAGCATCCCCAAAGATAACATAGGCCCTGAAGAAAATTATTAATATTATAAGCTTACGTTTGAGTTTAGCATTTGTCACATGACGTTCGTTCGTACGACTCGTTCTTGAGTTCAACAGCTCGGCTGTGGAACTATTTGCCGCCTTTGTGTTTTCTCCCTCTTACAGCATGGTTCTCTTCAAGACCCATGTTCACTACTTTCTCTCCTCCTTTCTCTTTGTTTTTCTCCAACAGACCCTCCACCCAGCATCTACAACCATGACATAGGCCCCGAAGAAAATAATTTCCCTAATGAGAGGAGTTAATATGTAAAAAAAGGCGGTGTCAAATATTTATTTATTTTAACTTCATATTGTGTTCAACCAACACCAACGTCCATATTGTGGGTTAAGTGAGTATTGCATATCACGATCCATGTATTGTGGAAATAGCGGAAGTAATTTATCCCATCCTCGTGCCGTGGGCCGACTCCTGCCAGCCGAGTGAGCCGAGTCTGCCGTTCCTCGCGGACTTTATGGCAGTCAGGCCTACCTCTACTCTACCTACGTCGGCAATTTGCTGGACACTGGACAACGGTGACTGGACCCAATCAACGGTCAGCGGTAGACCCAAGGGCATGGCTGCGTATTCATATATTTGATCTCTTCAGCAGCCTATAATGTGTCAATTTTTTCGTTGTTTATCTACGTTGTATCTTTTTAAGATGAAAATCTTTCCATATTATGAACGCTCTTTCACGATTTATGCAAGTTAACCACACCAAAAACACTAGATACATACTTTAACATTTTCGTCAGTCTTTCTATTATTTTCGTCAGCTTTCCCAACATACATATTACTTATTCCTCGTGAATCACCTTTTTCCGGTGTCAGGATGAAATGCACAGGCGTGAATTTCACATTCCAATTTGACCAACACTTTTTTTCAGAATTACCTACAATGCGACGAATTTACACATGGAGAGTTACAATTACAACCACTTAAATTATACCTACCGGAAATACGCACTTAAAAAAAAAATGTTTTTGAGAGAGACTGGTTGAGGGAGACCTTTTGACCTCTCCAGCCGGACTCTCTCGACCCATCTCCTCGCACCTTAGTGAGAGGGATGGATTGATACATTTGTCGCTCCTAGACACATTGACCCCAGATTCCGAAATCATCTGTCCGGTGTCCATCATCTGCCCTCATGATGGACACCGTAACTATGTCCGAAACCTTGGCTAAAGAAGGAAGAAGAATTCTCTATGTCCATGTGTAATTGTAGCAGAGTTTTTTTTTATAATTTCGTCACGTAACCCTTTATCCATGTCTTCTATGTTCCCAAATTATTCTTTCGTCGACATTCGAATCATCAATTACACCTCTCTTTAACAGTTGGCTGTAAAAGATCAATCCATCAAAACGTCCCTTTTAGATTTGTATTAATTACGCTTTCATCTACCCTCCATTAATTTGGGATTTCCTCATTCATTTTTCAGCAATGTTTTGTTTTCCTACATACAAACGGCACAGGAATCTAAATCCGACTGCATTCAGTCAACTTTCGCCCTTACTCTGTTGGTCCTGCCTCACTGCCAAACGTCAAGTTTACTATCAGAACTCCTCTATAGACCGTCAGTCTCGTTTATTTTGACAAATCCTTATCTATCATAACAATGTGATATTTATTTATGTCAGGATAGGCCGTTGTCATCAGATTTCAATCATTATAACTGCGGCCTACTTGCTAGACCGCACTATAGAATAAAAACCAATGTGGAGTTTACAGTGTTACGAATGCCTAAATAAACCAGCTAATTCTCAATGACCTTATTAAAATTATGGTTTTAAAGTACCCACCTTCCTACTACAACAAGAATTATTTTTTTTTTATTTATTAGAAAAGCTCTGTCCACACACTCAAGTATTCGTGTTCCTATAGCAAACATCTTCCGGCTTGCGCTAAAAAAATAAAACCCCCATACACTTGAGTGAAGTTCTATTGTTACAACACATGCCTGTTGCTGTAACCTACCTGTTATTTATGACCTGCTGTATAGCACCTGATTTAGAATGCCTACGTTCCTACTTCCTACCAATCTATGAGGTAGTGAGAGTAAATTACAGAACTGTGGTAACATAACCACCAGATGATCAGGCTATAAAAGGATGCGCATAAATTTCCCTATGATGCCTTGATCGAGATCGTGTAATTTGAACTGCATTGTTGCCTGAGCTGCAACGTGCTTGCAACACATTGCACTTATAGTACCGTAGGCGTGAGTATGTTCGTATGCAAATATGTGTATATATATTCAATGGGTATATTGAATTACGAAGATGCTTTGAAGAAACAGTTTCTTCTCTGTCAAACAACTGAATAGTTTATTATTCAATTATACACTGTCGACAAATGTCAACGCTTACCTATTCATTTGATATCATTGGGTTTTTGTTTGATAAATGATTTAAATACGAGTTGTTGATTTTAAAAGCTGTTTATTTATCGCAGGTCGGGAGCAATTAAAATTCTTATTTCCCATCTTCTAATCATATCGAATTTTTGATCGGAAAGGCGTTATACTCGTCAGTAAGATAAATATGATTTCCACACGATCGATGAGTGCGTGTCTACCTCCTTTTCTTTATTATTATATTTGGTAAAATATCGTGTTCCGCTTCAATCTTATTTAATTAACACTTCGTTTCATCTATAATAATCCATCGAATAACCTTTTAATATTAGAATTCCTATTACTACCTTCTTTGTAAGGGATATCGTTGATTTTGGAGTGATGGAGATGGACGAGTGAGTTTACCGACAACTAATTAAAAAAAATGATTAACCGAACAATAAACGATTCTTTGAGAAATAATAACTATTCCTAGTTTTGCATTGCTTCAATAAAGAAAAATCTAATTTTAAACCTATAAATTTTAATACGTATTTTAATTTGAGCGCCTTATAAACCTTAGAAATAAACAAAAAATTAAAACAAAAATTTATTTAGTAAACAAAGTAATAGCACCCTGTAAGTCTTGAATAAGGTAGTTAGCATTGTTAACTACGTTTTCTTGTTATTTTGTCTCTTCCACCTCCCACCACTCCCACTACCTTCATCCAATAATACGTAATCATTTCTGTACTTGTATAGTTTTAAAGTCAGTTTTAAAAACGCTAGTGATTGACACTAATGCGTCGAAACCGGTAGCAAAAATATAAAATTGAGTAACAAATGAACATCTATCTTCTTTTTTTTTTCGTTATTTGTTTTTGGGGTGTTATGCCGTGTTACGCTACCTCCTCCTTGTTGGCTAAAGAAGGAGGTAGCATAACATAACACCCCAAAAACAAATAACGAAAATACTTTTGGCCGTGAGAATCTTAAAACGTAGGTAATCTATCTTCTTCCATATAAATAAAAATGAATCGCCGAAACGTACGAGTTGATATGTATGCGCGTAACTTCCGAACGACTGCACCAAATTGGATAATTCTTTTTTTTTTGTGTTCGTTAATGTGAGGACAAGGTTTGTATAAAACCACTGGTGAGCGCTGGCATTATGAAATTTGTTTAAAAAAATTGCAATATGTGGCACGCGAGCTGTTTGAAAATTAAATGTACCGGGATTGAATAAATGGGATGCGGGAGGGGGGAAGGGAACTCGAGTAGTGGGTTCGCGGGAGGGGGGAGGGGAACTAGGGAGGGGGATGGGAACCTGGGAGGGGGGAGAGGAATTCGGGAGGGGGATTTGCAGGAATGGGGAAGGGGGGAGTGGAGTGGGGAGAGAAGGGGAAGCGAAAGGGGAACGGGACTGGGAAACAATTTGATGATTAAAACCAACATTCATTTATTGCTATTTTATATCTAGCCATCATTGAACGTTTGGTATTTAGTTGCGTGGTGGGTTCTACGTGGAACTCATTATTAAAAAAAAATTCAATAATAATTTACTTGGTCATGCTTGAAACTTAATTGCCAAAATATAAATTGATACCCACAAAGAGATTCCTATTTCGACTGCCTGTCCGATTTTGCGCCGGCATTCAATTTTTCCATTAGGTTTGACAAGCGTCAAATTAAAACCTGTCACACACGGCATGAGCCTTGAATGTGTTACGACAAAATTATTTATTCTCTAGTTACGACATGGCGTTTATTTCCTCTTAAATTCTGTACACCCGAGAGTGATTCCATTATATTCCATTATAATCAATTAGATGCGCGGGATTTGAACTTTATACAACTAGAATCGTCTGGGCGTACCGCTGATAGGTCCGTTGCCACATCTCTGTCTTTCCCATAGACGATTCTTGCAGCAGAAAGAGAGGGTAGAACGGAGTTCTGAATGGTATTCCATATCCAATGGAGAATCTCATTCGTTTTGATGGACTGAAACAGAATCTGATTAAAATCTACTTTGCAGTAATAATTTTAATGTTTGCTTGTCATTCAATTTGTAGGTATGTAGATGTGTACTATTTTTTTACGATAAATACAAGTAAGTCATTATGATTCTACCTCAAATTATTATTTTTTTAAATTCCAACACTAACTTGTCTTCATTTCTAGCTATAACGTGATGATTTATACGACACAATTAGATGTTAATTTCTGTACTCGAGAAGCATACGGATGCAAGTCCAAAAAGGTAAATGATCAGGAGAGCCAAAAACTATTTTTTCTCTAACTAAGGTCTCATAACTTCTTCGGATATCTATGCTGACAGATAATTTTTTTTTGCTATTAAATCAATTAGTTTTGTTTTAAAAACGAGCAAATAAAACGAAATATTTTATATATAAAGCCTTTAAAAATATTGTTTAAAATAAAACGCTGACTTGAGTCAAAATAAAATATGGACTTGAGTCCTTCTGCTTCTAAATGAAGTGGAATATTTTGTTATGACATGTGGTGTATTATGAAAGGATCAAGGTTTAAGAATTGTTTATTTTAATAGAAAGGGTATAATTTGAGTCATAATATGTAGGAATGAGTCATATACTCAAAATGCAACTAAATCATAAAGATGCAAGTCCATGGTACATCCTTCTGCTTCTAAGAAAGTTGTTGCAACATGGTAGTTGCATCCATATGCAATTTTGAAAATCCTGTATTTTCTTCATGATAGGACCTGTATCTTTATGCCACTAATAAACATTATTATTTACTTCAAGTCTGCATCAAAAACTCATTTCTTCAAATTTTGGACTTGTATCCGTATGCTTCTCGGGTACAGATTTATTGGTACTTATTATTTTTACGTCTTGCAAGCCATATCTAAAGTTTATGTCAAAATGCAACAGCATCAGTTTTATCAGCCGAGCTCATCGTAAAATTTGATATGAAAACTCCAACATAATTATTTTTAAACTATTTATAATAGGTACCTACATCTACAGGCTAGCCTGTAGGTACGTGAAAACTACCTTAAAGAGCACGGTTAACTTTGTAGTCACTGATGTAGATTTTGTGTATAAAAAACTCCAGAATTTAAATTTTAAAATGATAATTCTTTCTTTCATTAGTTTCTATTTTTATTTATTCAACGTGATCGCGTAAACATAATTATTAACAAACATACTAGTTTCGTATCCATGCATTCCTTCGTTAACTAATTTTGCTCTTAATTTAAGTGTCAATTTAAAAATTGGAACTGATTTTGTGAAAAATAATAATTCATTCAAGCGATAAAGTAGGTACCTACCAGTGACAGGCAGTCCGTGAGTTTTCAGTGAGCTAGAGTGCTAAGATTGAAAAATGCGACATTACTGATGTTGTAGCTGAAAACGATTTTTTTTTAATTTCAGCTTTTTGTGTGAAGATCTTTCAGTATGTGGATGCAGCGCATCCCTTGACTGAAATAATCCTGAAGATTTTCACACAAAAATTTGAAATATTTAAAAAATAAAAATAATTTTCAGCTATAACAACGTCAATAACGTCATATTTATCAATCTTAGCGCTCTAGCTCACTGAAAACTCACGGACCGCCACTGGTACCTACCTATAATGAAAACATTATTTTTTTTAACTAACTAACTAACTAACAATCACGCCGTTTCCCCGCAGGGGTAGGCAGAGAGGACGGACCGCCAAACAACTCGGTCTTGGCACACACTCTTTGCCTCACTCACATTCATACATCGTCTCATACATTCTCATCTATTATTCTGACTTTTGACATGACCTGACTCAAGTATCTGATTCACTTGATCGTGCCATGTCTTCCTCGGGCGTCCCCGACTTCTTCTACCATTCACATTCGCGTCGTATATTCTTCTTACACTACTTCCTTATTTTTTTTAATGACTTTATTTATCTAATTATTTTTATGTGTATTTCTTTAATTTTAATTTTTGATAGATTTCGCGTTTTTTTATGTTTATTGACGGTGTTCATCCGAATGGTCTGATGTTTTTTCTGATTTTTCAATAAAACTATTACTTCGTTGTAAAGAAAATTGACAATATTTGTTTTTGAAATGTTAATATTTAAGTACAATTATTAAGTAAACAAATCCTAAATATATTATAATATCACATGATTTTTCACCGAAATTCGCTGGTTCAATTATAATTTCAAAACTGGGTAATTTGACAATAGGCCAACCTTTACACAGCCATGAACATGAATAATGTGTAAAAATAATTATTTAATGTTAACTTGTGGTCCTCTTTTTATTTATCCCACTTTTTAAGTATATCAGTGCATTATCTTAAATTCAATTCCGTCATTACATATCTTACTGACACTTCAGTTTCCAGTATAAACTCCGTACTTTTAATGCCCACCGCAGTGGAGCTGGCGAAAAGTGTTGAAAGCACTTAGCACTTATCCGGTACAGTCATCTCAATAATAAGTATTCGCTTGCGTGGGTAGAAATATGGATTGACCCACAATGACTAGGACTGAGATGAATGGACACCAGCCTTCCAATACTAACAATTAAATGTTAGTTTGCATAATATTACGCGATGGTTATGTTTATAACAACGTGGGTTCATTAAGATATGGCATTGGCATCTCATTTTGAAGGGCGATTTGGCTGAACACCAAAATGTTTGTCCCGTTTGTTAAAATTTATACTAAAGACAATTTCGCTCTATAAGTACCTACACTTTGATTCATCAATCAATTAATTTACAATTTTATGATGTATTGATTCCTAAAGCTCAAAACCGAATAAGTCGTCAAAACAGTATCATGCCTAAAAACAAAGCTTGATGACAGTGAAAACTCTGACGTAGTTCTTTCTTTTATAAAATAAAACACTCTTGGCAACCGTTTTTGTGAATATGTTTTGCCAAAATGATTGTAAGTTGGAAATCTACAAACCTACAGTCAGATCGAGAACGTCAGGGAAGACCAGGGAAGGGGGATTAAGTTAATTTAGAATAGGAGAGGGATATAAAAGAGGGATTAGATTAATTTGATATAGATTAGGTTATGCAATTTTCGCAAAAGGAGTAAAAAAGATTCCGGTATAATTCTCTAGTCCCAAAAAGCATTGCCAATTCATTCCACAGCAGCATTACATGCAATGTACGCCGAGGGCCTTTTGACTTGCCAGTATAAACAGGACATTGTGTGTTATTAATTAAATGCCTTAATTGAACTTAAAATCTTAAAACTCAACACTTCAGAAAATCGTATCTGTAAACAGTTGGGTACAGTTGCAAACCTAATTTACATAAAACTAAAGTAGCCACGAAATTGTGGGCAAATGCGTTGATCTACTGCTATATAAATTGTGTGAAATTCTACAAAAGCCACGACATTGTACATAAGCTATTAAATAATATGCAAATATAAGTAATTATTGACACTCATTTCAGGTTCTGTAACTTTGGTATTAAGTGTATTTCTGTGTCTGTTTGTACATCATTATACATAGCCTAAATTTTATAAATCACCCTCGAGGTGATTTTCCACAAATCATCCATTCTGCGATTATAAATTTATCCAATTATTATTATTCATACACAAATAAAACTCATTTCATACCTTTGGTTCCCCATTCATACGAATATATTTTAGTTCGTTTGACGTCCATATCTGGAAGTATAACACACGATTACTATATCCATCTACTTAAATTATTTATCTCCATTGTTTCATCTTCCATTATTATTCTAAATCTAAATCATTGTGACATTTATGGATGTTTTGTCAGGTAAAATTATCAATTTCAATTATTTCTTTAGTATATTTCATGGCGCTATTATAATATTTTAATCACTTGCCATAACTCACTGTGCGTAATGTCTTGCATTATTTTGAACATCTTTATTGCTTTTCCATTAAAATCCAGCCATAAATCGGTGTAACTAGTTTTCAAATTAGTTCTGGTGATAGGGTCAGTTTTTTCAGTCATATAAATCAAGTTCTTGAATAACAATATGCCTGAGATGCAAATTATAATTAATTGCTTTCTGACGTGAAGAGAAAACATTTAGAAACTCGAAGATGCTTTCCAGATTGTAAATTGTTTACGTCGTTTCTCATTATTATAATATATCGTATAAGTTTCCTGTAAATTTATTTCTGCTGAATTTTGTACTTCTATGTTTGCGACTGAACATGATTAGTCTTACAATTGAATTTTGTGGCGGGGTATTAATATAAGAGATAGTCGACATTCACAATGGCAATTTATTTCACTTATACAGGGTTCATAACTTATAATTTTAGTAAAGAGTAGGTACAGAACAGTAGGTACACACTCCAACATAGGACCCGTGGTCTCTTAGTTGGGCAAACGGTGCCCGGTAAGTAATGTCCACTAGGGCACTGTTACTGTGATTCCCAAGGAGGACCCAGCGGGATCTCTCGACTTGGTACCGGTTGGTTAACTTAGCACTGACCACTAGGATGCTGTTGCTTGGTTTACCCGGAGTCCGGCTACACTGACTTGAGATCGGTCAGTACGCCCTTATATACCCCTTAGTGCCGGGGCTGCAGCGTCCGGCTGGAGGGGGGATGGGGGTGGCTACGGCCGATGGGGTGTCCTTTCGGTTAGGTAGCAAACAAAATACTGGGCGCTACAATTTTTTTTTTTAAATTGTAATAATTTTTATTTGTTCGGAGAAAGAAGCTCATAGTTCAGGACTCAGGAAAGCAAAAACAAATTTTTCAGTTGAAAATTGATTTGACCAAGAAGCTTACCTACCATACAATGTTCTGTTCAAATCTTGGAGGAATATGTATATATATTTCAATAATGGTTCAAATCCTTAATTTGTAGTATTTATTTTGCGAATTTTGTATCGGATAGAGAGTTTAGGTATGTAAAAACATAATAATAATAACAAACTTATTACAGATAATGTAAACATTGTAAACGAACAGAAGTTCTAATTTACTAGATATATTACAAATCACGGGATATTATAGTTGCAGGATTTGGGAAGCTGAAAGTAATTATAAAATTATTTGTCTCAATTTTTCAAAATTTCAAAAACAAATATTATCAATTTTCTTTATAACGTAATTATATTTTTTTTACAAAGGATTAGAGGGACGATCAGAAACTTATCTTTGGAATGAACAACGTTAATAAATTTGAAAAATCACGAAATATGTCACAAAGTTAAACAAAAGAAACGTAATTTCTTTATATTTTTTAATGTAGCTATAACGTCGAGGTTATCCGTTATAAATAAATGAAACAATTTTCCTTTGTTAGAAACACTATATATTTTATTTACGCCGACCGGTTTCATAACGACCGTTCCTTCATCAGCGCAAACTTGTAATTTATAATTAGATATAACATATTATTATATGTTTGAAGGAAAGGTCGTTCTGAAACCAGTCGACGTATATGTATAAAATACAAAGTGGTTCCAACAAAGAAATAATGTTTAATTTATTTATTACTAGCAGACCCGACCACACGTTGCTGTGGCTAACGAAACACAACGCTATACCCAATCTTTATAAAATCCACACCACCCGCTTGCCAGCTGCCCGCTGCCCGCTGCCTGAATTGAATATTTGAATTTATCGGCTTTTCTCTACTATAATAAGCATGTATTATACATACAAACTAATTAACTCGCCACTAATTATACAATGCTTGCAATGCAACACTGGATATTTGAAAAGGGAAAGTCAAATACCTTCTTACTCTAGGACATCTATTTTCCAATTTCTTCCGTAGAACGAATTTCAAAAGTGACTATAGTACGGCCCGCCAGCCGTTTTAAGTCGCACAAAAATATGTTTTCTTTGAATTTCTCGGCCTTTCTCTAATATAATTTACATGTATTATACATATAAACATTCCTCTTCAATCACTCTATCTATTGGTGAAAACCGTATGAAAATCCGTTGCGTAGTTTAAAAGAGTAACGCGCACATACATTTTGAGCGACTTCATTTTATACTATCTAATGATTCTTTCAAAATTAAAATAAAATATTTTTCTGGTACCTGCCATACATCTTGTTTGAATTCATACAATCAGTTGAGAGAAATAAAAGTCAACACGCAAGAATTATATATATTCACACAGTCCAATTAATTACAATTTTGAAAATCACAGTCCATTAAATGAATTTCACAAATTTGAGTTTATTGAAAGTGAATAATTTCTCGCGGGAATATTTCACTTCACAAACCGACACCGAAATCAAATTATTTTTTGATAAGAACTGCTTTTATTTTATCTTAATTATAACGAATAATTATTGTTAATTACCGCTTTCAGCCATGGACTAGAGTAGCATACTGCGCAGATTTGTTGCAAGTCTTTGAAAGAGCTTAATTTATCTTCATACGAGGAATCAAGACCGATTTTCAAAGAATTCATTTGAACCGTCACACAGCCATGTTCAAAAGTCCGCCGTAATCGTGGCGTGATTAAATGGCGAATGCCACCAACTTTATCTTCAACATTTTCTATTAATTAGACAAATATGCACTGACTGCGTTTCAATTATCTTTGTGCACATAAAATACCATAAATATTTCTTCCAAGCGCAATCATTATGATTTTCTCGTTGTATGATTTAATCCTCCTTCCCCAACAAACATGAAAATTGATTTAATGCATTTAATTTTCTCTTTTAAAAGCTTTGGAATTTTTACGGAAAATGGGTTGTCGTTATTTATCCTCTTAAATGTAATTGAAAAATTGTCGAAATATTATTAATTTTCACATCATTTTATTACATTAAATTATGTGAGCAGTTTTTTTTCCAATCTAGACCCCCCCCCTCCCCATGGTGAGATAAATTTAGGCCTCTATGAATATTCTTTTCAAGTAACGTGAGATTTTACTGGACCCCCCCCCCCCTCTTTCGAGCTCACGTAATTAATGTATGCCCCCATAGATAATAAACGATAATCAGGGTAGGAGCTACCACCCACTTTTATTTCCTTTCAACTAAGTTAATTTTGGAGTGCATACCTTCTGCTAATTATTAAACATATTTGACCACAAACTCTGATATGAAACTCGTCTCCTGGTCTCGGCCTTCTTGCACGAGGGGCAAGGATCTCGACTAGCGATCCGGAGGTCGCGGGTTCAAATCCCGCGTTAGCAAGTAAATATTATTTGATTGATTAGTGTTTTCACAATTTAATTATTTAAAATAGTGTAAGGTATATTTGCGGATAGTTTCCAGAGTGGAAGATACTCTCATTATCGCCCTGGTGTAAGATCACCATTCAGAATTGAAACGTTTCTTTAAATGGTTTAGCCGTGTTTAATAACTATATCTGAATAGCCGGATACATCACAACTCTCTCCTCCCCATCTCCTACCCCTCTTCACTTACCTTGTGCCTCACAATACAAATGCCACTGTCTGACTGGCTCCAGGCCGTTGGTAGCAGTTGGTACTCTTGTGCGGTATTCACATTTAAAAAAATCCGAGTGTGCAATTCACACGCGGTAGACGTGAAATCTTCAGAAAACTAAAATAGACAAGAGTGGAGAGACTACGAAGCGCCGCACTAAGAGGAGATCGCTTATATTATCTCATTCTCTCGCAGGCTAAATCCGTTAGATGTATGTGCTTGTATCTTTTCAGCGTCGCTATTTTTTGTTTCATCGAGTTTCAAATTACAACGGTGCTAAAAAGTTTTCAATTCAAAAATTTAAAATTACAAAAGTTTTCAGAGCCACGAAAATTAATACATTATTTTATTTTTATCAGTATTTTCTACAACTTGCCCACTAGACAATCTTTCGTAACTTTATTAAATTAATGGTGGTCATAATAATTTTAATCACATTTAATTTAAGATTAAATCTTATAAACCAACCAACTACCTACAGTGTAAATAAGTCTTCGTAATTAAAATAGTCTTTTACATTTACAATCTACACTACAGCCTCCACACTCCACTGTGGCCGTCATTCATTAAAACATTTCCCAGAAAGTATTAAGTAATAATACAGCCCAGTCTGTCTGTTCACTGATTTGATAACATCAATCACAGGCGTAGTTGAAGTTGTCCACTCCTTAAAACTTATTCCTAATTATTAATTATTGTTGTTCATACAAATGTGTACCTTAAAAACAAGATTTCTCACCAGTTGAAAGCAAGACAGCGTAAGCGCCAATTTTTTTTTCTTCAATAACCAGTGCGAAACACGTTTTTTTTAAATGTACTTGTGTGGGAAAAATTGAATGGAATTCAAATAAATAAATAAATTATAAAGTACTGAAACTTTAAAAAGTCGATTTATTATTTAAAGATTCATTTGAATTTGCTTTTATAATTTTTAGGCGATCTGGATTTATTCGTCATTCGTTACAAATGAGCACTGATTATTATCTAAACGTATTCATATTCGACACTGTATGGCGTTCTTATAAAATAGCCTCGAGACGAAACTGCCTCTACAAAAAAATAGAGTGTGTAATTCACACGCGATAGAAGTAAAACTAGAAAGTCGCTTTCTTTGCCTGTTTATTTTAAAGTGGTTTGAAGATTGGATATTGATTTACAAAAATGTTTATTTTTTGGATTTCGTAGGATTCGAACCTCCGTCCGCTGGATTTCTCTGGCCGCTGAGTTTCGCGACGCACTATACCGCTGCGCTATGGGACGCGCTCGGCGTGACGCGAATTTACGCATTATATTCCGGCGACCCGTAAAAAAACAAAGCGGCCAATGAGCGCAGACCTATCGTCGTTTCCGTTTTACATCTCAATCAATAGGAGCCTTGAGCGCAGTTCGATGCTTCGCAGGTGCAGTAGTGCGTCATGGGGCTAAGGAAGATTCACTTCAAAATCTGATAATATCAGAAATGAGCGCTCAGTGCCTAATAAATGCAAGTCCAATAAAATTGTGAATTATAACAACTTTAAGTAAATTATGCAGCAAAATAGCACAATAAAATTGATAACAAATGGACGTTACAAAGTAGCCTTAGCCAGAAATGAGGGGAATAAATAATAATTTTATGAAAATAGCCATGCAAAACCCTGATAAAAATGTCCGCTACGGAAAACCGAGGCACAATAAAATAGTAGTTTAATGAATCGTTGCACGAAATAGTCTGATAAGTGATTAGGAATGGGCCTTACAAAGTAGACGACATACTTCATAGTTGCAAAATAGCCTTAGACGAAATAATTTTCGCTTAAAAATAATGTGAGTCAATATTTTCGCTTCTGAACAGGCTGTACGACAAAAGCACAGAATTCAGTTTTTCTTTTTTAAAAATCAAAGCATCTTTAACCGGTCAGTGGTTGAGTTAGAATCACGACTGGTTCCCACCCAAGCGTCGTGAGTTTAATTATTCAGCTGGCTAAGTTCTGCATCACGACACAAGCAACGTTTTCCGCTTACTGTGACGGTAGTTGGAGATTTTCAAATATTGTCACGTTATACGTAGCCAGGGAATGTTTGTCTTTCTTTTTTTTGTAAAGTAATAAAGAAAACCCGCCAGGAAACAAGAGGAGTCAAAAAGATAGAAGAATAAACATAGAAGAGTCAAAAAGAGACGAGAAGGGGCAAGAACAGTCAATAAAAGCCGGAACTAGATAAGAAGATCCGAGAAGAGCCGAGAATAGGCAAGAAGGAAGACACAAAAGTATTAAAAAAATCATAATGCTCAATCCATTCCTTTATTCCTGCCCATCCTAAATTCCAATATTGGCTTATTAGGTTGCCATGTATACCGGTCGATTAAACTCCAACCTCCTTCCCATCCTCAGAGCACGTGTTCCAAGTCCTAACAAATCAGTGCCCCTCGATGTACCGGTCTCACCGAGACAGGAGTGCTTCTGTCTGGGGGGGTACAACCGTATCGTATGTTGACGAAAAGGCATATTCATGTAAAGACCATAGTTTTTGGTTAGAATCCACAATTTCAATCGGTTTGGTGGCGTAGGGTCTACGAAAACCACTATTAAAGCCTAACGATATTTTGTGTGGTTTTGTTGTACACGTTTCGAAGTGCCAGAAGTAATCTCAATTTTGCCTTGCTTCTGGTGGCACTGAATAAACATTATCATCATGGAAATTCTTTCTTGAACAGACAATCAATTTAATTGGCCTTAATGGAACCTTAGAATTGAAATGTCTTGTTTAAAGTGGTGACATTATTTTCTCTCAAATTGGCATGGAACACACTTCTACAGATTATCGGTTCAGTGGCTTCGTCACTTTACCAGGCGTTGATGTTTTTTCTACGATGTTTTATTACTGAAGTATTTTTTCCAAAAGCTATTTTGTCAACAGATTTTACTAACGGCTATTTAATCAAACATCCAATTTGCATATAAATCACGTATGAACAAAATAATAATTAACGGCCAAGTAAATTTCTATGAAAAATTAATTCTAATCGTTTCCGGGTGACTAATATGTTTTTTTATAAAAAAAACCACATGGTTTTTTAAAGTTGAATGATGACCATTTTTGGATATAGAGTTGAATGATAACTATTATGGTATTATCTCGCTGGCAATTAATTATTACTTGATATATGAATTAGGCATACTAACTTTGCTTCTGAGAAAAGGAGGTCAATGTCACTGAAAAAATTAATATGGAGATAATATTTTCTGATAAAGGTATTTGCGGCTATATTTGCAACCTAATGGTTGCGTAGTTTTTTGGGTTCTTGCGACTATTAATTCGAAGCTTAAAGCTAAATCATCACTTTCGATTAATCTTTACTAAGAATTGGTTGACATTATAAATACCAAAAAATATTTCAAATGTGAGGGTAAACTACTAAAAGTGTGTTTTATTCATTTGAAATGTATGAACGCGTTTAAGAAACCGTTTATTTTAAATATAATTTTATGGCTAAAATTATCCGCGACAGTTTTCCTTGATTATTTTTTTCGGTCTTAATTATTATAAGCAATAATTATCAGCCTGAAACACTCATCAACATTGAAAAATCTTCCGAGAAAAGATACTTGCCGCCAACGGGACTTGAACCCGTGTCCTTCTGATTGCCGGTCAGCTGCTCTTGACCACTGAGCTATGGGGGCTTATCAAATACCTACCCGCCAAATAATTCAATATATACTAGTGTTTCATTCAACAATTACGGCTTATTATATTTTTTCCACCTGAAAACAACCAATTTTATTTTTGCCCATAGCTCAGTGGTCAAGAGCAGCTGACCGGCAATCAGAAGGACACGGGTTCAAGTCCCGTTGGCGGCAAGTATCTTTTCTCGGAAGATTTTTCAATGTTGATGAGTGTTTCAGGCTGATAATTATTGCTTATAATAATTGTTACCCTTTGTGCTATGCATAAAAATCTTGTCTAAACGTTAGGTTTATAAATTAAACATAATAATTTTTCGGTCTTATAAAATTATTCACAAAATAAATAATAACCTCTTGTGTTCTTAAAATCGTGACTTCTGAACTCCGTTTGCCAATTTTATTCCTATTATCTACATTCGTGGTAATATAAGGCACACTAAGAATGCATACATTTTTGGCTTTTGACTTCCTCTTAAGCCGCCGCTACCCGAATTTCTACTGATTTCTTGCATGTCTCCCTTAAATATTTGAAGTTTTTAAGCTCTTAACAAAATATATGTTATTTTTTATGATAATATCAACACATTCCCCACGCCGAAACGCAAATTATATGAAATTCCCTCGATGCAAAAAAATTGCAAAGTATGCTCTGAAAATTATTATAAACACGTTTGTTTGAGTATTTTACAAGTTATACGTATGAAAAAATTCACAGTGTTTCTTTAATTGCTGTTTTAGACAACCCCCAAGAGATTTTTCATATATTTTGTTGTGTTTTATTAAACATTTTCACAATTTTTGCTTGAATTTTATCGTTTTAAATATTAGCGTGCTCTGTCCAACATTCGCAATTACACATCTCTCTATTTTCTTCTTTTTGAGCGGGGATACGATTACCCGTTCCGCCACTTTTTTGCTGGAAAATACCAGAAAGTTTACATAACACCCACCTTTGTTCAAAAATACCACCGCTTTTGCAAAAAATAACACCGCTTTACCTAATTCCACCAAAAAATAACGCGAATATAGACAAAATAACGCTAATTTAGAATTTTTCAGGTCCCTACTTATCACTCATTAATTTCAATCATCTCTACTGAGTTTAAAAAAAAAATTAAATTGTGGGCGTTCTATAATATTTAAAGTGGCATTCAAGGAGCATGTTCATTTGAGTAAACCAAACATTCAAGAATATTTATTTACCTCTCCGATAAACACAGATTAATCAAGACCTATCTACCTAATGATATGCAGGCTGGATGCTGGATGGAGAGATGAAATAATAATTGTCTTAGTGGGAGCGAGTTCTGTTTACTGTACGCGATGTTACTAGGCGTGCCGAGTAGCCCAGTAATTTATTTAGGTATCTGCGATTGATTGCAAATATCACTCCTTATGGCAGTAGGTACACAAGTGCTAGAATCTTGTCCCATCATTCTCAACCACTTGATAATCTCTGCAATTTCACACTTCAATTGTTGTATAAATCATTTCGCAAGTCTCGCCAAAAACTGTCGAACTACGAACTCTGTCGTCATGATATTTTCACAAGCATTTTCTTTTTTTAATTTTGCAGAATCATATCCAATATGAGCTATTTCAATGTCACAAAAATGGTACGCCATATTTATTCCATGATTTTTAATTGTCTAGTGAGAAAGTAGCTAACTATGCCGAAATTCAAATAGTGATCCCATTATTACTAAGAATGATTCCACAATTACTGAGAGTGATCCCACTATTACTAAGAATGATTCCACTATTACTTAGTGTGTGCCCACAATTGCTGGGAGTGATCCCACTATTACTTTTTTTGTTATTTACCTACTCCAAAAAGTTGTTAACTATAAATTTTTGTCTTATGATTAATAAAGTACACTTAGTTTTACTCGTTACTTCTGCGAATAATAAATAGTATTTTTATTTTTTTTACAAATATTTATTTTTTATTTTAATTTCTGTTAAATTTTTGTTTAATTTAATTTTTTATTTTAGCTTAATTTTTTTGTCATTTATGTTCGAATTTTATTTTCTTTTATTGTTTTCATTAGGTACCTACCTAATACGTATTACGTTATCATATTTTATTTCTTTTAGATTTTTATTTACTCTCTAAAATATTATTGTACTATAGTTTAAGTAATATGGCAGACTGGGATTGCACTATCCTCCCAGTCCTGCTGGAATAAAAATTTAAATAAATAAAACTTCATTATTCGCAATGTTAGTCAGATCGCTTCGACACAAACTCTTGTCATAAGAGTTCGTTTCGGTTGATTGCCCCTCGACGGCTGAAATATCCCTCATCTCGCCATGACTCGCATCTGGTTCTCGGGCTTTATTTACCCAGCCACCCACAGGAGCCGCCGGGCCGCCAAGAGAGCGGTGAGCAGTCAGTGCCTAAGCAGTAAGGAAGAACAATAAACACGGCCTCGCCTGCAGAGTTCCGCCACGCGCCTACCTAAGTCAATTGCTGCCATTCCAAGCCGTATCGAAATTGCACTTATTTGACGAAAGCATCTATTAAATAATAATATACAATCCTAGACACTAGAGATATGCCGATACAAATGTGGTGTGGGCGTATTCATGTGCCCGTCGTAACCGAAAAATTTCCTTCGTAACATTCATCAAACATTTTCAAAAGTCTCCTTTTTGAACATTGGAGGACCCACCACTTACCCGCCCTGGTATAGGTAACAGATGGTTACCCCTTCAAGGCTCTTGCAAGGACTCCAATTTTTTGGTAAAAACGACTCTTCATTTGATAACGAAACTAGACCTCCAATGTCCCTGCATACGTTGTTAGTAAGCAGTATGCAATCATTTTTGAACAGTTAAGCCATTACATAGAGATTTACAAGCGACTCAAGTTTAATGCGCGTAGGACACGCGCCGCTCGTTAATACCCGCTGGTACCCGCCATACTATTTTGCTAATGTTCGTACATGACGCTACGCTTCGACTACGGGTTTGAAATCAGTTGCACGCTACTGAGTGTTGGTAGCATGCTAAGCGAGTTGCATTCTCATCTACTATTCATTTGACATAAATGACCTCCGAATATGATTCGAATGTTAAATTTGTTCTGGAGGTGGAAAAATATTTATATATATGTCACTATAATTTACCGGAATATGTAAGAAATTTGAGATTGAAATTGGAAAAACAATTTGACATAACTCTCATCTAGTTCCTTGGCGGTGATCACTGCAATTAATATTTATTTCGTCGTTTTTTATGCTTATATTAAAGATAAAGAAGAACAATATAGTCTTCATCGCTAGAGTCACTTGACATCATATTAACTCAAGGCCGCAAATGAAAAAAATGATCAAGTTCGGTCTATTTCGGGTAGTGCCGTTTACGGAAACCAGCATTAAAGAATAGATAGGTATCACTCGAGCAGTTATTTCACTTTTTTGCATTCAACCGAATCGATTGAATTATTATTACTAGCGATCAGTGAAATTTAACATACAATAGTATCTTCATTTATTTTTAATATTAAATTCCGATCAATAATATCAGCTAGGCCCCATAATATTGTGTATCTAAAATGTTTTATTATTACGTAGGTAGAACCGCTTAGACAGGGTCAACAACCTTAAGTGCTTTTTTATTACTATTTCTAATAGCCTTATAAACTCTATTAACATACATAGTAAATTAAATAATGTTAATATGGAATCAATCCTTAATGATGCAATAATTAATAGGTTCTTATTTTTGTTCGCAAACCTTCTGGTGATCATCAACAAAAAATGCTTAAAATTTTGCCGATTCTTGACGATTTTTTCTCTTAACCTTCTGAAGCAGAGCTCTCATTAGGTCGTCAACCCACCTCATAATTTAAAAATTCTGCTAGGTTTGTATTAATTGTGCTCAACACAGTCAGTTTGCTATATCATGCAAAATAATAATGTCACACAAGATTCACGTAGGAATTAAAATAGTAATATATATTTTTTAAATCGGTTATTTGGTGAAGCGGTCGTGAGCATCGGCCTTCCACCTAGCTAATCCATCATTGCACGAGAAAAATTTCCGCTTATATTGATGGTAATAGTAGAAATTCAAATACTGTTAGGTTATTCGTAACTTGGGCATTCTAAAAGGTTCACATTTCATTATGTTAAAATCTATACATACATATATACGAATGAATCCCTGTTTCCCTTGGTCACGGCATAACTTCAGAACGACTTTACCTATTTCTTTCATCTTTTTAAAAAGTATTCTAATACTTTGTAGAAGATTCTTACGGAAAGAAAAACTAAGAAAATTGGAAAAAGGGGGAAGGTGGGGGAGGTGGAAGGGAAACGCAGGACGGGAGGGAACTCGGGAGGTGAACGGGGACGCACGGGAAAGGACATGCAGGGAGAATCAATTTATTTCTTTGAATGGCATTGCAATGTATGCCGGGTACCAGCTAGTATTAAATATTTTCAAACTTTGACTTCGATCAACAAACGCTTCACTTCTTCGCCTTCTATTTGAAATCTAGATGCCAATATGTGTTTATAAATGGATATGAATGCAAACAATTTCTAGCATTATCAGGTGTTCCTCAGGGCACTAACCTTGGTCCTCTATTGTTTCAACTACTTGTAGACAATATTCGAGTCTCTGTAAAATATGGCAGGTGTCTTCTATTTAAGGATGACCTCAAACTTTTGATGAAAATATTATTTTACGCTTACTAATAATCCGTTTACAAGAATAATCTGACCTTACTCTCTAAATAACCTTAACACTTTTTTGTATAGCTATCTTCCCAAATGGTAAGAATATCAAAATAAAAAAAAACCCTGTACTGTAACTGGATAAATAATTTGTAGTACTTTTTAATATATATACATCACGAAAAATAAAAAGCCTTGTACCAACTTAATTAAGTGCAAGACGATTCACGTAGGAATAAAAACAGTAATCAAAATAACCGTAGCAATAATGTGCCTAGTTTTTTCTGGTAATAGTTAGTAGATAAGTAGGTACTATCGTCCCTACTTTGTAAATTGATGTATTTTGGTGTTGGTCATTCTGCGACTTCCGCCTCCGTATGCTGAAATGTGTCAGCATTTTAAGTTTAAGATTAGATCCTGAACACTGCACATTGGTCGTGTGTTTACTTCCGTGTCTGCAGCATTGCGTATTACCCGTCGTGAATATATTCATAAATCTCTCCCTACCCGCAGTTCAAAGCTCCACACTCCATACACATAGTAGCCAGTACCTTACTTTAGTAGCCACGTTTCTTTGAAGCCTAGGAAACCGTTTCCTTCGCATAATAGCAGACATATTGGCTTATTATGCGATATATATTTTTCTCAATGACATCTGAATTGCATCGCAAAGGGGCAATCATGGATTTACTACGCATTGTAGATGAACCAGTTTGTGTGTGAATGAAGAAGTTATGAAATAAAGGCAATTTCGTCTCTATTTTCATTGTCCATCCGATTGAATGAATAACACAAGATACTAAAGAAAAATCAGCATTTTTAGTTTTTAAAGGCAGAGGATTTTCGCAGAAAAGAGAGCGGGGAAACGAAAAAGGACCAATTTTCGCTGAAGATCTTTTTAGTAACTGCTCTTCGATAGTTACCCACCCAGTCTGACCTACACTGACATCCCAAGAAATTAGAAATATTTATTTTTTAGTAGTAAAAGTCTGTACAGGAATGGATGGTGGCTTATAAAGTATTGGTCCTTAGCTGCTCATAGCTATTCTGATACCGTCATCACAGCGGGCTGATAATGTTACAGGTATATATGCAAACTTTTACTCGTCTATATTAAAAGCTCATTTAATATTAGTCAGAACTTCACAGATTATTTTTGTTTCTTATTATTAAAAAGTTCGTAGATGCAGGTAAAACATTTTAAAGGAATTCTTACATATGTAGTGGTGTACTGATTGGATAAAAAATATTTATTTATCCTTTGTTGGATGCAATTCAAATTTAAAAAATCTTTTTGCACAAATAAAATAAAAAAATATATTTTTTAAACTTGGCAAGTCTAAATACTTGAGTACAGATGGTAGGTGACTAAAATTATTTTAATTCAATTATTATATTTTAATAACTAAACATAATTGATAAACATTGCTATGTAAACTAGTCCAAGTGAGATCTCGTGTTGACGTCATCGACGTTCGTTCTCTTCCTTCTCATGCGTCTTATTTGAAAACGAAAAAGACAGAAGAAACTTAAACTATGATGTCACATATGATCTCTCGTTCGAACTAGGATATCTAGTATCTTTGGGCATTAGCGGCGTAAGAGGGGACTGCGCGCGGGTGTACCAAAATACATATGTAGTGAGAAAAACTTTTTAGAAATTTTCGTGACTGTGCACAAATACATTTAAACGTGTGCTTTTTAATATTTTGCCTACACGTACTTGTGCTGTACTTGTACTGCTGATTGTACAAGGCAGCGCAAAATTAATCACCCTATTGTACGTCCATCATATTTGACATTTGTGAACTAGACAGCTGCAGAATACAAACAGACAAGTAATGGAGCGCTAAACTCCGCAAGAGCGTGGAATAATTGTGTCGATTTAAGCTTTAACGGTTTTAGCGATTTTGTGTCGAAAGTCATCATCAGCGACGAGGTGCATTTCCACTTAAGCGGTTACGTCAGTAAGCAAAATCTTTGTTTCTGGGGCACTGAAAATCCTCGTTTGATGCATGAAGAGCCATTACATCCACTCAAAGCGACTGTGTGGTGCGGCGTTCACGCGGGAGGAGCGATTGGGCCGTATTTTTTTAGGACGCCATTGGCAATACGGGCACTGTTACTGGCGAACGCTACAGGGCCATGATAAACGACTTCTTACTGCCGGAATTGGATGAGCGGGGCTTGGTGAACATGTGGTTTCAACATGACGGTGCAACCGCGCACACAGCACTAGCCACAATGGATATTATGAAGGAAGCGTTTCCTGGTCGCGTAATCTCTCGTTTTGGTGATTTGGTATGGCCAGCAAGATCGCCCGATTTAACCATCCCAGACTTCTTTCTTTGGGGCTATTTGAAGGTTTTGCGGGTTTATGCCAACAAGCCTCAGACAATCGCAGCCCTTAAGGAGAATATTCGATAGGAATACTAACAGTTATCACCGGAAATCTTGCGGCAAAGTCATGAAAAATGCGTTAAAAAGGGCACAAATGTGTATCAATACTAGCGGCCACTTGACGGATATCATCTTTTCCACTTAACAGAAAAAATTGTAAAAGTCCAAATAAATTTTTTTATTACTCAAAATCATTTTTTTTATTTAGTAAAAAAATTATTCAAAAACATAATTGGATGATTAATTTTAAACCCGTACTTGTACTTACCACTATAATTATATAACTATTATTTCGTTATTGATTTCGTGAATAAGAAATCGTACTGATTTTGACATTTGAGATTTGTGCAATAAACGCAATTTTTTTTAAATTTTTCCACGGAAACTTGGTAAAGGTTCATGAATAAATAACTTACTGATAGATGATACATGGCTGATACAATGGAGTAAATCATCAAATGATAAATCGTCAGAGCATGTTAAATTACCAGATCGTTAACACGAGTTAGAGTGATTGTGATCTGCGTGGAAGGGAGGAGTCGTGTCTGGATATCGAGTATCGATCCCCGGGCATTTTGTTTACAAATTGAACCCATCTTACCATACCTCCATTTGCCATACTTCAATACCTGCCCACACTCACTCTGAAGCAAAGTGCTCAATAACAATCTGTAGCTTGTAGAATTCCAGTCAACTAACCACTCATTCAATCATTCTTTTAACATCGCAGAATGATTAAAATTGTCAAATCTTTTGGTGTTCTTCTGAATCTAAAATGCCCGGAAAACCTTTCATACCTAATAATTACACAACCTGCTGACCCTGTGCAGATCACAAGTGCGACCAATTGTTGAATTTGGCAGTCAAATCGAGTCTGGAGACCCAAAATACTTTTAAAACAACTCTTAAATCTGTGCAAAACGGGTGGTTCGTTTAATAGATTTCCCCATCTTAACAAACAGATTTCTATTAGTTGGGAATGCTATTCATGTTCTACCGATATTTAAATAGCAGAATGTCCGAAGAACTAGCATTATTGATCCTTTCGGTACCGGTGCTTAGTCGGTGTACACGCCAATCGCGTGCCCATCACTTCACATCACAGAACGGGTAGCTTCTACAACTCGTTCTTGAGTTCTATGTGTTTCCTCCCTCCTACAACATGGATCTCTTCAAGACGGGTTCACTCCTTCCTCTAAAAAAAACCCTCCACAGATTTCTCTGGCCGCTGAGATTTGCGACGCACTATAGCGCTGCGCTATGTGACGCGCTCGGCGAGGCACGAATTGACGCATTATATTGGGCTCTCCACACGACACTGCATGTAGTGACTGCGGCAGTAACTGCAGAGAGCGTGGAGTTGAGCAAACTAGCGCTGTCTCGTTTGTTAAAGGGCCGCTAGAACGAGACAGCGCTAGTTCGCTTAACTCCACCCTCTCTGCAGTCACTGCCGCAGTCACTAAATGCAGTGTCGTGTGTAGGCCGCTTATTCCGACGACCCGTAAAAAAACAAAGCGGCCAATGAGCGCAGACCTATCGTCGTTTCCGCTTTATATCTCAACCAATAGCAGCGTTGAGCGCAGTTTGATGCTTCGCAGGTGCCGTAGTGGGTCATTTCCGTTTTATCCGAATTTCAAATCATTCTAACGGGGCTAAGGAAGTTTCACTTCAAAATACCTTCATTATCCACTCCATACTTCCCAATTATACCTGTCCATTCTGACTCTGGAACAAAGTGGTCAGTAACAAAATTTAGCTTGTTGAAATCTGGCGAACTTTGAAATGAATAATAATAATTGTTCAAAACCAGTGAATGAAAATAACAAAACACAAAAAATTCTGAATATGTTAGTGTTCTGCGGAATCTAAATCGTCCGGGATAACCTTTGATAAGTCGCCGCGTTTTCCCGCCGGAGAATAAATAACACTGTTGATTCTTATTATTACTTTACCGGTGTTCAGTGCTCAGGTCCAAGAGGAAATTACCCAGCGGCCGGCAGTGGTCCGCTACCGGTTTCGCCGCCGCTCACTTAGCATCATCAATCAAGGCTTTATATTTGTTCTGATAAGGCCGGAATGTTAGCGGACATCCCGGGCAATCCCTGCAGAATCCTGGCCAGATGGCTGGACTCTGGACGGACCGGAAAAACCAAAACACCATTAAATTATCCCGGCACTGTTGAGTTGAACGGGTAGCGGGATTACTCTTTGCATATTGAGTGTTGCGTTTATTGTTGGGGTATTTTTACTTTGTGGCATCGGTAGTTAGAATGTTGTTGCTTCAACTCTGGTTGAAATTTGAATGTGTTGAAGTACAGCGCGTGTTATCTTGTTCCACTTATCAATGTTGAATTTAACTCTGACGTTTTTGATTACTTTCGTAAATCTTACGAAAGATTTTTATTTGCGAACGAATTGTTGGAATACTCTGAAAGCGTAATAGACGTGATGGGAGTTTTATTTTATTTATTTATTTGTACACGCCCAATTAGGGCTTTTACATATAATAAAATTAAAAATACTTTTGATATAATCAAAGAATTAAACATTTAAACAATTATAACAATTAAACAATAAAACAATTAAATAAGTACCAAGTATAAAAAAAATTGATTTAAAAACAATAAACAGAGTAAAATATAGGATGCACATTCATATAAATTTTGATACATATTGAAAATTTATAAATATTTCAAAGCTATCAAGATAGACATACACATTTAATAACAATGTTTTTATAGGCTGATAAATATTCAGTACCGTTGGTGTTCATGTAATATTTATTCCCTGCACTCTGCACTCGGTTCATTACTGAGTTTATTTCTGCATTGGTACCTGAATTGTTACAATGGTAAGGTAACTTCTGACGAAGTGTTCTACTATGCACAAGAAAGTTAATCAGCCTAAGGAGTTCAGGGGAGTCTAAAATGTTATTAACAATTTCATAGAGAAAAAAATAGATTAGTATATATTCTTCTAAGTTGAAGGCATACTGCGGATAACTCCGTTGAAACCTCTTCCTGCCATCTAATAAACGGCTCATGTAACAGAAAGAGGCGTTACAACAGAGCTTTTAGCTGCAGAATAATACATTGTTGTGCAAATTGTTATTTCTGGCCAACTAAACACTGTAGAGAAAGCTAGTGTTTATAATAATATGCATGTACTTACCAAACGGAATTGCATTCGCTTCACGCGCTCTGTGAATGTGTTGAGTACATTCCATTGCAGCTTTCAACCGAATGGTTATGCTTATAACCAAGTATAATTTCATTGAAATTATACGACAAGCCATCCGATACATAAAGCGTATTTCTGTTTTCCTTAAGGGCCTTTAACCAACTAGCGGCCGAGAATCCAAATTTCGTCGAAACCTGTTCTTACGATCGTACAGGGCGGTTCCAATGAGAAAGGTTAAGTATTCTGCGAACCAAATTTTAAAAATTATAACTCAATATCGATTTTATTTCATTCAAAATTTGCTTTAATGTATACCTACATCCAAAAATGCTGAAAGGCGTTATGATAAAACTGTTAAAATTAGGTGCTTTTTGTAATTATTTTTTGATCATAAGTATTTATAATTTTTCAATAATGTCTAAGCAAAATAAATGTCCAAAAAAATCTGAAATGTATTAATTTGTAAGACCGTAAATAGAGAGACAAAACAGAAAAATTTAAGTCATTAATAAGTGTTTGTATATATATTTTTAAATGATTTTATTTGAATTAAAATTAAAATTTTGAAACATGCGTTTTCTAGATAACGTATTGATTTACAATAATGTATGATTACATGTTTTTGTTATTTATTTTGGGTTGTTATGCCGTGTGCGCGACCTCCTCTATTAGCCAACGTTTCGGACAGCGTTACAGTGTCCATCATCAGGGCAGATTTGTGATGATGGACACTGTAACGCTGTCCGAAACGTTGGCTAAAGGAGGAGGTAGCGCTACACGGCATAACACCCCAAAATAAATAACAAAAATACTTTTGGCCGTGAAAATATAAAATCATATCTATGATTACATGGAATGAAATATGTCTTGTAAAATAAGATTTTTCATTTGAAAATTTAACAAACCTGCCAACGACCTATGGTATAACTTTATTATACTAAAAATAAACATTTTTTCTCAAAAATTTAAAACGTGCGTTTACTAGATAAAAAATCAATCTTTCGAAACCAATTTATAATTTTTTGTGGAAAAGAGTCAATTCGTCTAAAATTTGATATAAAAATGACATATTTCCGGTTTTAATAATACGTGAATTTCAATCGGAAGCGATGACGGTCGTTAACTTTACAATTTTTTTGTTTGTTTAAAGTTTAAACGCTAAGATTTACGAAATTAACACAATTATAATTTTTTTATAATTTCCTTCTTTTCTGGTAAATAATAATTGTTCTACCTTACCGTTATTCTAAACGTGTAAGAAAATGCCACGTATTCGCCGTGGTCATTATTTTCTTCCCTCCGTCAATAACTCACGGTATATAACGGTGACTGATACTTCAACTGCTCATTCCTATAAAACACATTATATTATTTAATTGGATCGAAAACGTCCGCCAAGTATCGGATTTTTTACGCTGCATTTCAGCCCAAATAAATTTAGCCTTCCACCCACAATCGTCTACAATGTTCGTGTTCGATAAACTTTGTGCAATTTCCCCTGTTCACGAATGCTATAAACATAAATAATATGGATGCAATTTAAAAGATGAACCGTTAGAGATGATTTCAATTATGTTGCATAATGTATAAAATACATCACGTGTCTGGCCCTGGGACCCAGGGCTTCATCACAGGTCTTCAGGGGCGGACCTATTAGGGGGCCCTGCGGGATACCGCGACCAATGGCGGTTCGTTGACTATCCCATCGAGAGTTCAATGGGAGTTTAAAAAAGAGGAAAAATTTCCCTCAAATATATATAAATATATATTTAATCCTATTTTGGTCTTTTCTATATTAATGGTCAATTTCATCACATCATTGCACCAGTTCTCCATTTTTTTGTACTCCTTATTTTTTTAAATGGGAAAGTATTTACATATTTAAATTTATCTTTTAAAGTAAGTCTAAAAATATGTAAATTTAAAACAAAAGCAATTTATGGAAACCCACTAAGATGCTGTTGTGCGTGGGTGATAAACCAAAAATTAGCTTGAGGTATATAGGTTCAAATATATTTAAAAAAATGTATAATATACTATCTTTAATGTATCTGTTAGAAGAGATAAAGTAAGCTAGGCTATAACATAAATTACACTAATTTACTAGTACGTAATATATGTAGAAATCATGAAATTCGTGAAACATAAAAGTTTATACACAATTTATACGAAAAATGTATAAAACCTCTGAATAGGCCACTTGCATTACACTTTTTTTTTTAAATTTCCGGTTTAGGCAAATATTCTAAGACACTCTGTATTTTTTTTAATCGTATTTTTGAAACCCTGGCAATTTTTTGAAAATTTCAATCCGAAAAATCAGACCATTTTTTATAAACCGGAAAGACGGGACATAATTTTATAGGTGCGAAAAAACGATAATTACATAGCTGAAAATCATTTTAAAAAAAAGGAACGTTTTCCACACGAATGGCACAGGAGAATAACGAGGCGTACCAAAAATATTAAATCTCGTAAATATTTTTTTCCTTGATCCATCTTATTGATCATAAATCATTATAATGTTCAACGTCTATATTACTGAATCAAATGCAATATATTTGTACTTGTAAATTATAATAATATTAAGAATATTATTAAATTTGATTTTGTTAAAATCCGCTCCATTATCAATATACCTCCAAAACACGTACGGATAACGTAAAATGTACGGGGTTCTCTTCATAACATCTGTCAAAAAATCAAACTAAATGATACGTTCGCAGAGAACAAACAATAATTCTAGTGAACGTTAAATGTCAAATTCTAAAATTCGCCTGAAATCTAAGTGATGCTATATAAAAAAAAAAAATCAGTGTGGAATTTTATACAATTAATAGGAACATTTTCGGAGACGGGACATTTTCATGTAGTGACGTCAACGAGCACATATGGGGTAAGTGTACGCAATCGACATGCATGTAAACTATTTTATATAACTTTTTGATTTATGAACCGTATAAGGTTTTTATGTTTGTTTGAGATGCCTAAATAATCAATCATATTAATGAAGAAAGAATTTGGGTAAAATACCTTAAGCTTTTTAATACAAAAATCCCCATGTAAAAATAGCGTACATTTACCCCACGTGACTCTACGACTTTTTCCAAGTCGTTATGAAGTCCATGCAGGTGGCCTATTATTAACAACATCTAACTATATTTTTTAACGTACGACATTATACTTTATTCTTTTCACAGAAATTTTAATGAATCATAAAATAAATTGTATCTTGTTGCTTGGTGGCTAATATTTGGTGATATGATGAAATTCCTTTAGAACTAGGAAATATACATTTAAAATGAAAAAAATGGACATAGGACTTTTAAAATATATTTGAAGGAATTTTTTTCGTCCATTTTTAATCTCAGATTGAACTCGTAATTTGTTGAGCCATGAACCGCCACTAACACTAGGCAATGGAACTAGTCTGTTGTATTCACAAAAAAAAATTAAGTAGGGACCTAAAAATGATCCTTGAAGTAGGCCGTTTTCATTTCAAAACTTTCGTGTTTTGCAAGTTAGGCCCTGTCTTCTTCTAGGCCTAGCCATCGGTCTCTCCTTTTCAAGTAAATAGGCTCCGATAAGCCTCTTCTCCCCGTCATGGGAGGTCTTTAATTACTCCATTAATAGAGCCTGCAGACCGTACCTCATCTACCTAACAACTAACAGGCTATCGACACAACGGGTTTTCAGTCTTGCCTACATGCCTACATTGCCTACCCCCGTTTTCCATGACAGTCGCTGAATTTCTGCTCTGGGCCAAATTATAATTACCGTCATAAAATTACTACCGAATAATTTGTAGTCGCCGAAACTATTAAACGCGGTTACTTAATGACTTGTTATAATAAGATATACAACGTTTTTTTGCTCTCTAAATTGCAACTGCTGTTGGCTAATATTCAATTTTAACACTAGACATGGGTTCATTTTATTCTTCTTACTTAATTTAGTAATAGAAATCTTAGTAAAGAGTATTTTATAATTGTATTTTGTAATTGAAATCTTAGTAAAGAGTTTAAAAAAGAGCTTGGAATCGTATAACTATTACTTCATTTTAGTACTGGACATCTGTACAATGTGAATGCTTCAGCAATATTTAGTTCTTGTTAAAATAACATGTCTAACAACTCCTCAAATTTTTCATTTTCTAATAATTCTCTAACTTCTTCATCTTCTTCTTGTAACCAAATCTAACAATAAGTATATCATTTTGTTATTATAGAAGATCTGTGAGCATAGTATTAAGAGCAGGCAAAACTTAATACATCTTTATTTAGTATCTAAGCAGCATTATATGTATAAGACTGTTTACTGTGAACTATATATCAATAATTCCTTAATATACTAATAATAACTTATCTTTTCCAATAATTCTTTAACTTCTTCACCTTATTCTTGTAATCCAATATAACTACATAAACTCTCTTATTGTAGAAGAATTTGTGTGCATAGTATCAATTAGTGAAAAATTTCAACCTATACTAATGAATGTATATTCGCAAACTGTAAACTTTACCCGCCATAACACACCCTCCATCCCTAGCACGGAGGGTGAAATATCCCAAAAAAAACTACATGTATTAAATAAATAATCTTATGTAAAAAGCTGTAAACGTGTTTTATTTGTTCAAGCAAAATATCTTTTACGGAGCACTGATACAACAAAATTACAATTGTTCGGTAAGAAAAATATCGAAAGGGTGTTAAATCGAGGAAACCAGCTGGCGTTTTGTCCATACAAGCGTATCCCCCTATTCCCACTTTGGATTTTGAATCTAGTGCAAATATTTTTAATGTAATATAGATATCAACCACTGACATGTTCCTACATATTGCTTTTCTTGATAAGTTATTTCTTAAGGAGATAGTTCCATCCAAATATCCTTAAAATTGCCTAATTTGAACGCTATCAACAGACGTTCAGTATACAAATTTGTCAATGTATTTAAAAAAAAGCAAAATGCATTGACCTAGAATTTTCTTCTTTTGTAAATTATTTGGAGGAGAAACAGGGGACCAAAAATGTTCGATTTTGACCATTTTATTTAGGTAAGTTTTAAGATTTTCACGGCCAAAAGCATTTTCGTTATTTGTTTTTGTGGTGTTATGCCGTGTTGCGCTACCTCCTTCTTTAGCCAACGTTTCGGACATCGTTGCAGTGTCCATCATCAGGGCAGATCCGGCAGATCCGGTAGATGTGACACATCTACCGCATCTGCCGGATCTGCCCTGATGATGGACACTGCAACGATGTCCGAAACGTTGGCTAAAGAAGGAGGTAGCGCAACACGGCATAACACCCCAAAAACAAATAACGAAAAAAACATTTTATTTAGGTATAATTAGCCTGTGGTGCTGTTGTCCCTTTCGCTCAGTATTTGGGGGGTAACAGCGACAGTAGTTTTGTAAAATATCTATTATTAGCTGACCCGGAGAGCTTCGTACCGCCTCAGAATCATTAACTGTCTTGTTAACTTATTAGCTGAATTAAATTGTTTTTTTTTTTATTTAGTTAAAAATTACACAATGAAGCAATTATCGATGCGCAACTGCCCTGTTTTGTTTTTGTCAGTATCAGAGATGGCGTTGTGTGCGGATTTATAATGTTTGTGATTTTCTTACTTTTCCACTTACTTACGGGAATTGCGTTTAATTTTCTTTATACGTGTGAGGGAGATTTGAGACTTTGGAGGTGTGCAGACATACGTTCTCTGTTTGTTCCATTTTCGGCTGTTGACATTAGGTGTGTAAGAAAGAGGTGCAGCATTATATGTTTAAGAACAAAAGCTCAGGGCATTGACATTTTTGACGGTTTTGAATTTTTGGAATTCACTCACCACTCAATATTATACTTATCACAATGTTCCTGCAGCTCTTTCAATAGATGAGAATTCGTTCCATACAAAATGTATGAGGAAAAGAATTTTCTTCATAATTTATTTTTCGTGAATTTTTCCGATGTTTTAACAGCTATTCTGCTATTCGGGCGGAGACAAATCCAACAAATCAAAGATCATAAAAATCGGTTCAGCCGTTCTCGAGTTATAAATGGTGTAACTAACCCGACTTTGTTTTATATATTATGATTTAATTTTCTCGCCGTTCTTGTTACCTCTTAAAACTCGGGTGTAATCCTAAGCTAGTAAATAAATTAAACTGCATTATTGAAATCCAATCAATTATTTATTAAGTGCCTATACCTAGTTGTAAGATGTAACCTTTTACGTGTTGAATTTTCCCGTATAATCTCGAACGCTCTCACGGAAAACCACTAATAAATTATGTATGTAACTTGAATCGTGTGAGATAATTGTAAACGATCAGAGATATGGAAAACTGCGTTATTCAGTAGACAGTCGAAGATTGTAAGATTCGTATTGAGAATTACTATCCCTTGCCGATTCTTGCATTGGTTCACAGGTGCTTGGTGCAAAATGTGTGGGTACTTAATGTAATTCGCCTGTCTCCTAAAAATAATAATTTATTTACTAAATTATAATATTATTTGCCCAACCTAATGCCTTGACAGAAGTCGGAACCAATTTATTTCTAATATAAATTACTACCATAGTAAGAAATCAAAGTTTTTGGTTGCCGAGAATTCACATTTCGTCGAAAGATGTTCTTACGATCATACAGGGCGGTTCCAATGAGAATGATTAATTATTCTCCGTACCAGCTTTTTAGAAATAATAACTCAATATCGATTTTATTTCATTCACAATTTGCTTTAATTTACACCTATATTCGTAAATGCTGAAAGACGTGATGTTAAACTATTAAATTTATGTACTTTTTGTAATTATTTTTTGATCATAAGTATTTATAATTTTTCAATAATGTCTAAGCAAAATAAGAATGTAAAATTTTTTTTTTAAATATACAGTTCAGTTTCAGTTTCAGTGCCGGTAACTGAGTAAACCGGATTTCTTTTACCCACCTCACTAGACAAAGTCTGTTCCGAGGCGGGCATATAACAATTTTTATTTAGTGAAAAAGATATGTATCGAAGTAGACATGGATATAAAAAGATAAAAAATGTAAAAAATAATAATATTGTAAGTCCGTAAATAAATAGACAAACTGAAGTATTTTGGACACAAAGCACGTGTGCGGATCTTTTTTTTAGGTGATTTTATTTAAATTAAAATTAAAATTCTGGAACATAGCTTTCCCAGATAATTTATTGATTTATTTTACTGCATGATTATATGATTTGAAATGTGTGTTGTATAATACCAAATTTTGTTTGAAAATTTAACAAATCTGCCAACGACCTACGGTAAAACCTTTTTGTACTAAAAATAAACATATTTTCTCAAAATTTAAAATATAGCTTTACCAGATAAAAGAACAGTCTTTCGAAATCAATACATTTTTTTTTTGTGAAAAAGAGTCAAAACGTCTAAAATTTGATTTAAAAATGACACACTTCTGGTTTTGTCCCTCTTTCTAGTATTTTACAAACCTTTGTTCACAGTTTGTCTTGACTAGGAAATTTCCTATTCAAAGGAAATTGGCACCGGTAATGCGCATTTTCATCCCCCGACAAAATATCCTACGGACAAAATATCCCCCAGCAATATATCTGCTAAAACCTAACCTAACTTAATAACAATAATTTATTGTCTTTACAGGGTCTATTATTATTGTCCCATTTTATTATTTTTGAACAATAATTTATTGGCTTTACAGAATGTCTGTATTATTTTTGTCCCATGTTTTCGTTAGGTTAGGTTAAGTTAGGTTGGGTTTTAGTAGATATTTTCTCGCGGGATGAAAACGCACGGAACCTTGACCCACTACACTAAATCACTCTCAGATGACAGCACCACACTCTGCTTTCAAATTTGTCTAATTTATTTAATTAAATGAAGACAATATTAGCGAAACTCATTCGAAAATCTGGAGACAGAAAAATCAGAAAAGGATATTGGCTCCGCTGGGACTCGAACCCAGGACCCTTTGCTTACTTGGCAAGAGCTCTACCGATTGAGCTACGTAACCCATATCAAATTCGGTCACTTTTAACTGTATCTAAAAACTACCAACATTATCTTCATTTTTCTTAACGCACATATTATTGGCTGCTATCTTTTTTTATATATCATTGCAAGATTCAACTCGAACTAAATGCAATCTAGATAGTGTCTGGATAAATTTTTATTCATTTTATTTTTAATACACGACATCTATAGATTTTTTCTGCAAGTCTAGGATGAACTGCGTTCGAGCCCCAGTGGAGCCAATATCTTTTTCTGATTTTTCTGTCTCCAGATTTTCGATTGAGTTTCGCTAATATAGTCTTCATTTAATTAAATATTATAATTTGAGATTTTACTCATAAAGTTTAAAAAGAAATTAAAAATAAATATTGTCTAATTTAGTCTATGTAAAACTTGTTAAAACATTACCTAGTAGTTTGACGTAAATTCGTGCACCGCACTCCATCTTTGGATAGTAGATACTTACTAGAAACTGTGAGTTTTTATTATAATATGAAAATAGTATTAAAGTATATCTCATTCTTGTGCATATTTCGCATTGGCTTAACGTTTGTTTTATTGCAGGTTGCAATTGCAATGAACGAGGTTCGGAGATCAGGAGCTGTGATATTAAAACCGGTCAATGCCGGTGTCTGCCGCACGTGGTCGGATTGACCTGTGATCGCTGCGAGGTAAATAATACACACATACAACCTTTTAAAGGCCCTTACATATGAGGAATATAATATTATACAAATATACGTGGGCGTGGTCTATCACACGATATCGCTCGCCATTCAATCTCGTACAGATGTCACCGACGGGTAATATATATAATTTATATGTTGGCGCAGCCTAGATTATATTGCTTGATCTGCGAGGCGAGCGTTATGTTATAATTTATATTTCCCCTCTTCTGTCGCACCGTGCCCCTCCCCCTTACTTTAAACACATTCGTCGCCCAGTCGCAGTCGCGTAGTCACAGTCGCCCAGTCGCGGTCGCCCAGTTGTCGTTTGAATTTTGAACATAAATATAATTTGCTTATTATTATTTTACAACCTTGCATGAAAAATTGTATCCTGGTCGTAGGGCAACGGATTTTGCTAGATTCGCGCTAATAATATGTTTGCAGCGGTTTTATTTAAGTTTTGAAAATCCGCAAAAATTTTTGTAAAATTATTTTTTAAAATCGATCCCCATGAAAACTAGGTTAAAATTAATTGCCAACCTCGAAAATATTTGGAGCTACTTGAATGGTGCAATAAAATATATTATATCTCCATACGGCTTCCGTAAGTATCGTGAAAATTATAATCTATATTGTACACGCCCAAGTATCTCTTCTCTACATCTCTACATATCATAAATTAAAGTCCCCCGCGTCGTCTGTCTGTCTGTCTAATAAACTATCTCGCGATAAACTCGAAAACTACTTAACGGATTTTCATGCGGTTTTCACCAATAGTTTTCACCAATAGAGTGTTTCGTGAGGAAGGTTTAGGTATGTTATTTGTCAAGGATTTGTGTAAATTGGTTGAAACATAACGATAATTATTAGAAGTGTCGGAAAAAGTCAAGCCGCCTTGTAGCTATCATCGAAAACGCTGCCTAATCCTTTTGGGATATAACAAAACAATGCGTGGCGGGATATTCCTCTTTTATAGATCTACAAAAAAGTCCGCGAAGGCATATATCTATATTTTACGGATAGCTTACTATACCCATTCTATCTTCTAAAAAAATGGTCACGTACATTGCGGTAATTGAAAAGTTATTTAGACGGATACAAAATTAATCCTTATTAACTTAAATACGTTAGTTACCCCAAGCATTTCATGCACATTATTATAATCGTTCACACCATCTCTACGTATTATAAATTAAAGTCCTCCGCGGCATACGTCTGTCTCTTCGCGATAAACTCAAAGACGGCGGTGGTTATAAAGGTTGGATAACCATCCAGTAGATGATGTTGTGTTTTATTAGCCACAGCAATGCGTGGCTCAGCTAGTATTTATATATTATATTCCTCGTGTGTAACGAGCTTAATTCTCTTGTAACCTATTTTTCCGTTCTGTATTAAATTTGCTCTTAATGACATCAACCATTTTCGGTCACAGTACTTTTGGCTGCATTATGAATGAATTACCCTGACAAAAATGTATTGACGACTTTCATGACATAATAGTTTAAGCATTTGTTCTGCGCATGAGTTCTGAGATTTAGGGTTCGATTCCCTTGAAAAGTAATTTGATTCATTTTTTCAAAATATACGGGTATACACAGAAATGTACTTATTACACGTTGTAAAAACAAGATAATTATTTTAAATATTTTTTTTTTAATATAAAATCCACATTTGGTTTTACATCTCTTTGAACCTAAAAATCTCCATTATAAACAAACATTCGAAACATTTTTGTTTAAATTATTGGTAGTCAAGGATTATCGGAAAATGTTGAGTAAATTTCTGTAAAGTTCCAAATCCTTTAGAAAAATTGTTATATATTACAAGACTAGCTAAAGTCCCCGGCGGCGTTGTCTGGGATTTGCACAGGATTTTTCGAAATCATATGTAGACAGTAATTTTCGTCTTACTTTGAATTTGGGAGGTGGGTGTGGGTACCGCCGCCCCAGGAACCATTTATTGGATAACCAACACCTCTGATAAAGGTCACCCCAAGTGGTTCTCTACGTTTTCTGACTTAACAGGGGTGCCCGGGTTCATGGGATGAGGTTTGTCTAGGTCTTGGCGACGATTGAGTCTGCCCATCTTCTGCGTGGCGGGACGAATCGAAAGTCACCGGTTGAGGGAGGCCTTGTGACTCCTCCAGCCGGATGCTCTCGATCCATCGCCTTGCACCGCAGTTGAAGGGATGAATTCATACGTCCTTCACTCCTGGACACACTGACCATCAGATTCTTACCCACCATATACCCATCATATCTTTTTCCATCTGAGAACTTCCTCTCCTTCTTTTCCTTAAAAATACCCTTCACACGGCATCCCCTAAGATGACATAGGCTCTAAAGGAAATTATTTTCCTTAAGGCCTCCTGTGTGGAGCTAACTAAAAAAATGTTAAGTGTGCAAAATATCATCAAAATTCTGCTATGGGTGAGGAAGGAATGGGAGTGATTTTTCGAAATCTCACGTAAACAGCGACCTTCCTCTTGTTTTGAAGGTCAAGTGGGCAATATTTAATTAATTTCGCAATAAAACTGGAAAATTGAATAAACAAAATAAACACACCGGCTACAGACACTCTTCTTTATTACATAGATATATTTCGGTTAAGTTTATTGTTCAAAATTGAGCTATTAATATGTGATTTTTCCAGCCTGGTCATTGGGGAATAAACTCGGGCTACGGTTGCTCGCGCTGCGTGTGCGACCCCGTGGGGGCGGAGCGCGCCGGCGAAGGAGGCCTCTGCGATCAGCTGACGGGGCGCTGCCTCTGCAAGGCCGGAATCACCGGCGCGGCATGCGACGTCTGTTTGCCGGGGCACTATGGCTTCGGAGACAGGGGCTGCATCAGTGAGTCTTTATCCCAACCTAACCTAACGAACATAACCTAATCTTTATCCTTACCTAACCTTACAAACATAACCTAATCTTTATCCTAACCTAACCCTACAAACATAACCTAATCTTTATCCTATCCTAGCCTAACAACGTTTCCTAATCTTTATCCTATCCTAACCTAACAAACATTACCTAATCTTTATCCTATCCTAGCCTAACAAATATAACCTAATCTTTATCCTAACCTAACCCTACAAACATAACCTAATCTTTATTCAATCCTAGCCTAATAAACATAACCTAATCTTTATCCTAACCTAACCCTACAAACATAACCTAATCTTTATTCAATCCTAGCCTAACAAACATAACCTAATCTTTATCCTAACCTAACCCTACAAACATAACCTAATCTTTATTCAATCCTAGCCTAACAAACATAACCTAATCTTTATCCTAACCTTACCCTACAAACATAACCTAATCTGTATTCAATCCTAGCCTAACAAACATAACCTAATCTTTATCCTAACCTAACCCTACAAACCTAACCTAATCTTTATTCAATCCTAGCCTAACAAACATTACCTAATCTTTATTCTAACCTAACCTTAAAAACATTACCTAATATTTATCCTAACCTAACCCAACAAACATTACCTAATCTTTATTCTAACCTAACCTTAAAAACATTACCTAATATTTATCCTAACCTAACCCAACAAACATTACCTAATCTTTATCCTAACCTAACCTAACAAACATTTCCTAATCTTTAGAATGTAAGGTAAGCAGCTCACGGAGCGCTGTCTCTCAATTATATCCCGATCTAACCAAACATGTAAAATGTGTGCAGTACGGAGGCGTCGCGCGTGGGGACGGGGGGAGGGTGTTATCAGCTGTCAAGTCACTATCTCTGCAAGTCTACGAGAAGTATCTGATGAGTTGAGAAAAGAATTCAAATAAATTCAGTGCTAATTAATAAGTTACAAAACCCAATAAATTGTTGAATTTGAAATCCCATCCATTAAAAAATAGCTTGTCATCAAATCGGGTAATTCAAGATCATTTTTTGGACTTTTAGCCATTTGCACACCTCAAATAACGGCCGCCGATACTCTGTCCGCCAGGATTTGATCAGTTTAAAGTGGGTTGGTTGATGAGTCGTCAAACATAACAGTAATAAAAAAATCGATCAAACCCTGATGGGCCAAGTTTACGGAAACCGACATATGAAGTAAAAATAGTAATTGAACTAGAAAATGTGTTTATTGTACAATCTTTTATCGCATAAAATAAACTAAAAATTTTAATAATTTAAAGTTGTGAATGCACATTTGAACTTTGAACGATATAGTATACCCAATATTGTTGTTGATTAATTGTTATTTTTACCTTACAGAATGTGATAACTGCTCCCAGGGCAGAGTGTGTGATCCCGACACGGGGCGCTGCGTTTGCCCCCCACTGTCCCAGGGCCCCGCCTGCAGGGACTGCCGCCCTGGCTCCTGGGGACTAGTGCCCAACAAGGGTTGTAAGGTAAGAAAACCTTCAGTCTCGTGTACAACTTCTCCCAGGATTGTGTGTCCAACGCTACTCAGATTACAGACACTGCAAGGATGTGTCAAAACTTTGACTCAAGAAGAAGAAGAAAGCATTAAAACAGCTTTTGTTATAAATAAATGGTTAAAAAAAATTGGATCCATGTTTTCTCTTCGACGCATTTTAAAATAAATAGCTGATAGTAAACCTCTAGCGACTGATTTTTTTTTCAAATTTGGTCTAAGAAAAGCAAACTTCGAACATGATTTACTCGAAAACGAAAGCCCAAATCAAAAACAATTACACCACAAAGTCCACTCCAAATTTGGAGTCCAAATGTAATGTAAATTTGTCAGTTTCCCGCTTGCACCACTAATTTTCGTGTATACATACTTTTGCCGCTAAGTCCTAGTTGTTTGAACCGACAAATATTTGACGCCCTCAAAAATCAGGGCTTTCTTAATATTTTATCACTTCAAGTAAGGTCTCGTTAACCCTCGCCTCGGCATGTGTCAGGGTTGTATCAAATCGTTTTGATCAGCCGTCAAATATAACAGAATGAATGTCGAATGGTGTCAAATGTGATTGGGATCATCTGGAACTACTATTCATTCGAATTCATTCATTCTTATAATCCATAAATTCTAATTCATTAATATTCATTCTTTCAATCTAATAAATTCAATCATTCTAATTCTTGCATTCACTATAATTCAATCATTCATTCTAATTCATTCATTTATTTATAATAATTCATTCATTCTAATTCATATCTTCATTCTAATTCATTAATTCATTCACTCTAATTAATTCATTCATACTAATTCGTTCGTTCATTCTAATTCACTTGTTCATTCTAATTTATTCTAATTATTTTATTGTTTTCACATTTTCAGTACTGCAACTGTTCCACGGCAGGGTCTGTGACTCCTCAATGCGAGCCCACCTCCGGCACTTGCAGGTGCAACAAGGGCTACGCAGGGCCGCATTGCGACACGTGCGCGCCCAACCATCACGGCTACCCTCGCTGCCGGCCTTGCGCGTGCCACGTGGCGGGCACCCGCGATGAGGCGTGCGGTGATAAGGGATGCAGCTGCGATCAGAGTGGACAGTGCCCTTGCAAGGTGAGAATACGATATCTCCACCACTATTTTAGCATTGTCTGCAACTTTCAGCTTTCAATATTAATTCCTACTTCACTCATTTACTGGGTCATTCATAGTCAACAAGCCTGCCATCTATTGTTGATTTCTTGTAACATTATCATAGAATTGCACCACCCACCTTCCATGTGCAGATGTTTTTAAATGTAACTTTTTTTTTCAACGGGTGTTAAATATTTGTATTAATAATTTGATAGAATTCCCTCAAATCAAATCATCAATAATATAATTTGTAGAGTGTAAAAAATTTCATAAATAATTATTATCGAAAATCATGCTGGGGTGAAAAATGAGGGTGGTTTTCCAAAATCTCATGTAGGCATTGGGTTTCTCTTGTTTTGAAGGGCAGTTGTGCAAAATTTCATGAATCTCGGAATAAATCTCGGAATCGGATGAATTTATATAAAAAAAATTAAGAATATTAAAATCGAATCCATGCCGCCCGCCAGACACTTCGCTTTACATAAATAGATTAAACTCAAAATATATATCTACATATTTACAATCATACTGCAAAACTCTTTTTTTTCAGTTATTTCTGGCTTTCACCCTTCAAGGGTGTTCTAGGCCATCATTTAAAATTACAATGGGCATTTAAATGGGCAAATTTCAAAATTATGTGGAATATTGGAGTCGAGTTCAGACTTAGAAGAGATGAGATGTTGAATGGAGGGGAGGCAATTTTAGATAACAGTTGATAGAAGAGAGGATATTTATTTAGAGAGGGACAGTCAAAAAATATGTGATCTAAAGTTCCCACATCTAGACCACAGAACGTACAATCTGGAGAGTCAAGGACATGAATTTTAAAAAGGTGAGAAGGAACGGAACAATGTCCGATTCTCATTCGAATGAGGAAATTTCTTTTTTGGAAAAATGGGGGAATTTTTGAAACCAGGGTTTTGATGGGATAGTCCTTTGAATTGAGGCGTAGCGGGCATCCTTGGATTGACTAGCAATGTTCCAATACTCTAAACTTTATATTGTGATTATTTAAGATAATCCAAGAAATAAACCTAAAAATGCTTAAAAAAAAAAAAAACTCGTAATTTTGAAATCAGAATCAAAGAACATTTAAGGTGTCTTAATAATAATAATTTTTTGAGTTCGCTAACCATATCATTGAAAATAACCATAGTTTTGAAAAAAACACAGGGATAAATATTCTTCATATTAATCATAAAGGAAAACGTTTAGATAACTTAGAAGCTTTGGAAATTAAAAAATCCCTTAAAAATAATGAATCTATTATCAACAAACAAAAAATATTGTCATATAGCCCAATCATGGATTTGTTCCCCTACCCACCCACTCTACACTAATACCTACCCACCCAATCTACATTATTAAATAACAACGGCTCCACCCCTACCCTAATAAAACATTGTTCTAAACTGTCAAATTAGTATAAGCTTTCCCTGACGAAGGAACGTTTGTTCCGAAACCGGTCGGATTTGCACATTTTATAAGTGGTTTATACAAAGTTGCATTGTTTCATTTTATTATAATGGATAACCACAAAGTAATAGCTACATTCAAAAATCTAAAAATGCTTATTTAAATTTTTTTAAATCAATATTTTTTTGTTTTCAATGTACTAGCTAACCAGTTTAACCTTATTTCAATGTACTAGGTAGCGCAACACGGCATAACACCCCAAAAACAAATAACGATAATGCTTTTGGCCGTGAAAATCTTAAAACTTATCCTACTAGTTAACAGTTTAACCAGCTAACCTTCAATTTGGGAGGCGGGAATGGGCACCGCCGCCCCGGGAACCTTTATTGGATAACCAACACCTCTGCCATAGGTCACCCCAAGTGGTTTGCTACGTTTGGTGATTTAGTAGGGGTGCCCGGGTTCATGGGGTGAGGTTTGTCTAGGTCTTGGAGGCGGATGACTGGGACATACTGAACCCCAGATTCCTATCCACCCCATAAACCCTTTTCCTTCCCAGAACTCTCCTCTCCTTCCCTTTTCCTTAAAAAAAACCCTCCACACAGTTTCCTCAAAGATGACATAGGCCCTGAGGGAAATTATTTTCCTCAGGGCCTCCTGTGTGGAGCTCATGTAAAAAAAAATAAAAATTAAAATTAAAAAAATAACCAGCTAAGTGAGCCGAGCTTTACTTTTTACTATTGTAAAGTTATACGCCTTCTTATTCGTACAAATTTGCAAAATATCTTCAAGGCGAAGGTAAGGGAACGTACCCATACTACGTGACCTGTTCAGAGGGGGGGGTCTTCAAAATACCACGCTTGGTACAAATGAGCGGCGAGTTGCTTAGGTTTTTGGTCACGTTAGAAATTGCAAAAAGTTGGTCACATAGTATGGGTACGTTCCCTAAATTTTTATACTAATTGATGAAAAACAATATTTTCATTTTCACATAGGTACAATGAAAATCTAAACTACCCAATGAGATATGAGAAAAACTATGTAAGTAAATGGATCATTATTGTTATCTTAATAAATTCCTTTATTCTAGATCAACGTTGTCGGCCAAAAGTGTGACCAGTGCAAGGACGGAACTTTTGGCTTATCTCCGGAGAGTCCCTCTGGCTGCACCCAGTGCTTCTGCTTTGGCAGGAGTTCCCACTGCACCCAGGCGGGGCTCACCTGGGGACTACTCCGGCTGAACACGGCCAGGCTGCTGCAGATCAGGCCCAGTGCAGACCCCGACCAGTTTGATTCTGCCATCAGTTTTATTTCGGTGAGTGCCTACCTAGACAATTTTAATATGATTGATATTCCAAGGCTAATTATCAATATTTAAAGTTTTGTTTTAAATTTAAATATAAAACCTGCAGCACAAACACTCACATGAGAGGAGGAAAATAAATTTAATAAGATTCCCCTTAAAAAAAATCCGTAGTCAAAAGTCGTTGATGTACGGAATAATTAGATATTTATGGCAAATTAACAAAGGAAATTAAATTAGAAGAAAATAACAACCAATTTAAATTATTATTTTTATAAAATGACAATTTTTAATATGAAAAAATGCAAATAATTTATTTTTAAAATTTATTTATAAAATCTAAAAATACAAAATGAACGATATCTAGTTGGATTTTATTGGGACATAGGTAATTATGTATCTATTTAAAAATCATAAATAAATTAATCAGAAGACCTTTTCAGCCAGTGATAGTGGAATGTCTGTGATAGTTATGGCAACTATTTTCAATTAGCTATGCCATTTTCATCGAAAATGAGCTTTGAAATACATATTATCATGTCAAAATAAGTCAAGTTCTTAATTCCATATTTTTCAAATATTAGTGCTGAATCTCGGGCAAACTCAAGTAGGTAATAAAATTAGTTAAATGATAAAATAAAGATTTTTTTATTGTAAAATAATTTATACAACTTTTAAATAATATTTATGCTATCAAATATTTTACAACATACATCGATTTGTTAAAATATTGTTGTAAATAATATCTATTTTCAATTTGGGAGGCGTGAGTATGGTTACCGCCACCCCGGGAACCATTTATTGTGTAACCATCACCCCTGCCATAGATCACCCCAAAGGGTCCATTATGTTTGGTGATTTAACAGGGGTGCCCGGATTTATGAGGTCCGGATTGTCTAAGTTTTGGCAGCGAATGCGTTTGCCCACCTGTCGCATAACGGAATAGATCTAGAGAGACTGGTTGAGGGAGACCTAACCTAGACCTCTCCTGCCATATTCTCTCGACCCATCGCCAGCACCGCAGTGGGAGGGATGGATTCATACGCACATCACTGGTAGACACATTGACCCCCAGATTCATACTCACCCCTCATACATTTTTCCTTACCAAACTTTTCTCTCCTTTTTTTCCCCAAAAATACCCTTCATGCACCATCCCCATGATGACATAGGCCCTGAGAGATTTTTTTTCTTCAGGGCCTCCTGTATGGAGCTAAGGTAAAAAATCTTAATTTGCTTATTTTTTTTAAATATTTCTTACAGATTTCTAATGTTGGAGAAGCCCCGATTGACTTATATTCGGAGGATCAAGAATTAGAACTAAATGTCACAAGTGGCATTACAATAATACCGGATACAACGGGAAACATCACCATCGGTACAAACTATGATCTTGCCTATCCCCTCTACTGGAAGCTGCCCCACAAATTCAACGGAGACAGAGTGACATCTTACGGGGGATTCTTGAAGTTCTACGTTGAAAGTGACGGAATCACTGAGAAGATTTCCAACTCTATTTTGAGACAATACCCTCTGGTCCAGCTACATGCTCAAGGATTACTTGTTTTGGAGTACTATGAGGTAATTCCATATATGTATTTTAAATAAATTTCTTTAACATGCTGACTTTTAAGATTTACGACACATTTGAAAGATAACTCAATCATCTCTTTTTATGTTTTCTTAGAGTAAGCGTTTTCAAAAACTAAGATTGATATTCTTTCCCTGGGCACTCCTAACAAAATTAACCCACTTACTTTAATCTGAAGGCAAATTTTCTGGTTCCATGCCAACTCAGAATGAAACCAACTCAGAACCATCTCAGAAAGGTCGTTTAAAGCTATAAAAAAATAATTTAAAAATAGCCAGTATTTGACCAATTTTTTAATATTTTTTTATCATCACTCAGTTAAACGTCACGTACGTTACAATCTACGCATTTACAGATGGCGCCAATTAAATTATTTTATGTTTTTAATACTTTTTGCAAGTTTTGCTTTAAAATATTGAGGTGATTTAATGGTTTGCGCCCATACATATTTAATACGAATATAAATAAATAGTTTTGTTCATAAACAAACCCCAATCTTTCAAGAAAGGCTGAAAAATACGATATTGGATTGAGTCACTGATACAACACCGGTTATAATCTACGCATTCACAGATGGCGCCAATTAAATAATTTTAGGATTTTAATCCTTTTTGCACGTTACACTTTAAAATATTAAGGTAAATTAATTTTTTGCGCCCATATATATTTAGTAACTACTCCTGAAAATGCAGAACTTGTGAGAAGGGAAATTTTACAAAATCCTTTTTTTTCAGTAGAAGTGAAACCGTTAACGCACAACGGTACCGCACAATGCTGGTCAATTTTTTTGTACCGGAGCTACATCGTCATGTTGGTTACAATAACAGAACCCATTTTACACACCGCTAGGGACTCAAAGACTAAAGTGAGAGAACTTTTTCCTGGAAAATTGATTAGTAGCTTCGGCGACATAGCCTGATCCCCTAGATTATCCGATCTGACCCCTTGTGACTTTTTCTTGTGGGGATATCTCAAATCTCGCGTATACAGCAATTCGCCATCAACAATAGAGGCCCTACAAGAAAATATCCGACAACAGATTGTAGCTATCAGTCCAGAACTTTGCAAGTGAGTTATCGCCAACTTAATGGAAAGATTGAATGAATGTTTGCGGCTAGAAGGACGCCATTTGAGTGGAGATATTTTTAAAAACTAAAATCCGCATTATCCGCATTATAATAAATAAATAACTTTCATTGTATTAATATTTTTATTATATTTTATTTTTTGAAGTATAAAATCTGCCGGCGGACACCCTGTACATCTGCCTAATCTTATGTTCTCTCTCTCTTTGCTCACATGCTAAGAGAACACGTAATCTCCCGATCCAGTATTTTCTCCTCTTTTATAAACACAATATTTTTAACCTAAACCTAACCTAACAAAATTAACCCACTTACTTTGATCTAAATTTTCGACATCTACCTAATCTTAGGCTGGGGTTAGACTCGTAATTAAAATTTACGTATTACATAAGATTTTGACAGGTCACTCACAGGAGCGTTTACATACGCATCCGACTTGTGGTAATTAGACGTGGGCAGAATGATTCCTAGGAGTGAATCGATTCAGTCTGATTCCCCTATCCTTTTGAATTGATTCCTTTTATTCATTCCTTTAATTCAATTAAATCCCCAAAAAAAAAAAAAAAAAGAAAAAACTAGAGTGGGGAGGCTAACACCGCCCAGCAGGAGACCGGGAGGCTACGGAGCACCGCACAAAGAGGAGACTGATATGCTACGAAGCACCGCACAAAGAGGAGAACGATTATTCTATCTCATTATCTCGCAGGCTAAAACCTATAGATTAATGTGTTTGTCCCTTTTAGTGTCGCTTTTTCACTTCATCGAATTTCAAATCACAATGAGTGGGGAGGCTACGAAGCACCGCACAAAGAGGAGACCAATAGGCTACAAAGCGCCGCACAAAGAGGAGACCAAGAGGCTACGAAGCACCACACAAAGAGACCGATTATTCTATCTCATTATCTCGCAGATGTATGTGGTTGTCTTTTTTTAGACTATCCACTACTGTTCCAAATTTATATCAATGATATTTTGCAATTAAAATTAAACGGTGAAATTTTCTTATATGCAGATGATACTGCAATATTCTACTGGGGTAAAGATCTAAACATACTACTAGAAAATGCACAAAGTGACCTAGAAAGAATTTGCGGTTGGCTTCAATCAAATATCCTAACAATGAATATAAAAAAAACAGGATACATGATTTTAAGTTCAAACCGTAAAATAATTCCTCCACATGTACCATTAAAAATTGAAAATAACGATTTGCAAATCCTGAAACAGGAAAAATATCTTGGGCTATGCATCGATAAGCATTTAACTTTTAAACAACACATTCAAAATGTAAAAGATAAAATCACACCCTTAATTAGCGTTTTTAGCCGGTTATCATATCTATTACCAATTAGATTAAAAAAAAAAGTTTATACTATAGTCTCGTACACTCACACCTAAATTACCTGATTGAATTCTGGGGAAATATACGTATGAAACATACATCAATGAATTACAGGTAATTCAAAATAAGATAATCAAAAAACTATTTCACTACGAATCCAAAACATCCACAAAAAAATTATATTTGGAAACAAAACTGCTAACATTAACAAAACTATATGAGTACAATATATGTGTCCTTATATACAAAATAAATAATAAACTCATACATACAAACACAGAATTCATTAAAACGTCCCAAGTACACAAACATTTTACACGACAACACGATAACATACGTTTAAACACCATTCATACTAACTACGGTAAACAATCAATTAGTACGTTACGCCTGTCTCGACACAGGTATACCCTAGTGAGACAGGCATACAAATAAAACCATTGTAAACATATTTTATTATAGATAAATAAATAAAAAAAAAATAAAAAGTTACGAGGGGGCAATTTATATACATAATTGCCTTCCAGATGATATCAAAAACGAAAAAAGTGTGTGCAAATTCAAAAAAAAATTGTTCATGTTCACAAAAAACAAAGTAGTGATAGTGAATAATATCGTATGGTAATATAATATCATGTAAATGTTAGTATTGCAATCTAATGTAATCTAAGGTTATGAAATGTAAAAACTATGTAATGTAAAAACTATGTAATACAATGTAAAAAGTACATAATTCAATATTCTAGTTACATAAGTAAGTGAAAATGTTATTTTCTTTTTTACTGGAATAAAAACTTATGAAAAAAAAAAGTGACGTTATTTTTCGTATGTAAAATGCATTTATAGCAATTAAATCTTAAAATTTAACAGGTTTTTGTTTCACCCTTAAAGTTTTATTAATTTTATTTTATTTATTAAAATTAAAAAATTTTCCACTTCACGTTATCTAATATAATCATGCATTTTAACATAAGATGAGTATTTAGCTAAAGAGTATTTGTCTAAAGAGTAGACAGCTAACCACAGCTGATTGGCCTTATAATATCTGCAAATTTACATATTATATCTACCCAAGATCTACGTATAAAAGTAGGTAGGTACTTGTATTCCGATATCTTTCGTACGTACCAAAAAACCGATAAGTGCATCATTTTAGCTTCTCACTTTTCTAGCTGATGTTCGGATTGAAAGTTGAAAGTTTTCGACTAGCTATGTAATGAAATTGACGGCTTGGCGCGCGGAGGAATAGATGAACCGCACGGACGGATTAAGGGCTGGCATTGAGGAATGAATTAGTAATTTTTGACTACTGTTTTGTGTCTTACCCCGCAGTGACTTGATTAACTCGCGAGCTGCGGACCTAGGACAGAGTTGCGTTTCGGATTCGGACAGATCTGAGATTTGACTCGAACGATGACATCTGTCGTCATTTCTGGGTCTGTGAATTACGTGGGACGACAACGTCACAAGTGAAAAAGACTTTTGTTTTAATTCCTGAATAAAACACTTCGGACATACTCTCGATAGCGATAGACTAGATACCTGGGACGCGGACATGGAACCGGACCTGGGACGGCGGGAACCTTAGGACCATCTCAGGACTATTGATTACGACAAATGATTAATTCCTTGCGTAAAAGAGATGCTCGGACAACTCAGCTGAATCGCGGCCGCGTTTTGGGATGATTTTTATGATGTTCGGTGTTTTTAGAATGACGGCGCGGCGTTAGCGGAATACGAGTCGTTCACAATATCTACCGTCCGTCGACCACTTCGCGGCGCGCCGCAAATTGAATAATATTTAAATACCTATGAAACATTATAATATTTAAATCGTTTACGGAACACATTATTCATTGAAATAATTTAACAGTAAAATAAATGGAAATAAAAAATGTATGGTATCGTTAAAAATTGTAGGAGGCCAAAAGTAAGGAATGAAGAATCAATTCCTTTTGAAATTGAGAATCAGATCGAGTGTGTCACAATATTGAATTTATTCATTTAATTCGGTCATTCAATTTTGCCCACGTCTAGTGGTAATTAATGATCACGGAAGTTCGACCTGTGTAAATGACCATGCGACCATTTACATCTGTAAATTTATTTGCGGTAAGATGGCTTCCTGTCAACAACGATCTGCTACTGTCAAATTTACGCGATTTTGTCAATTAAGACGAAAAGGCCCCAATAAAGCGTTGAAATAGATTTTGGCTGTAATTAAACAATTCTCCACGCGCTTTTATGCCGTTAAAAGTGGTTAAAAGGCGGCAATTAATTTCGTTTTATCCGAATGACAGCTACTCGTACCTGACATCTGCTGACAGCAACCGACTTCGAATTCAAAATTTCAAGTACGTACATAAAATTTCAAGTACGTTACGATTGGAAAGGATTGGACCGATCATTGAATAGAAGGATGATCATTTTCCAGAAAACTTAAGTAAGTGGAAATAAATACTAGTTTTGTAGGAAAAAAATCCTATGAAAACAATTGTCTTAATTTTTGACATTTCGCAACGGTGCGCGGCGCATTTCGGAACTATTTCTTGCAGTAAGTCTCTTAGCTTATCAAACTGATTTTATAAGCTGTAAGAAGGCTGGAAATTTGCGCGGGCGCGATTAGACCTGTCAAAAAACTTCCAAAAAAATAAGTTCTGTAATGTGCTATAAATTACGTTAAGTGACTTTTGGTGTCATTTACATTGGTAATTTGGCCATAAATCGCTTACAAGAGCGATTTACAGGAAAAATCTTACGAGTCTAATCCCAGCCTTATGTTCTCTCTCTCTTTGCTCACATGATAATAGAACACTTAGTCTCCCAATTCACCACTTTCTCCCCTTTTAAAAAAGAAACCATCATATTTTTATCTCCATTTTACTCGTAAATTGGGTATATTGAAAGAAATAATTATCAACCGGAAATTTTCTCAATAAAGTAACAGAAAAATATTTTTATTAATACATGCATTTATTTCAGCACTACTCCAATGAAAATTCTGGATTCTACGAAGTGCGGTTCCATGAGTCTCTCTGGACCATGAGGAACCCCCTGACACCATCTTCACAAGCGCTGACTTCAGCACTGGAGGTCAACAGAGCAACTATGATGATTGCCCTTCAGCACGTGGATGCCATTTACATCAGAGGAACGCATTACTCCAGTCCTATCGAAGCAATGTAAGATACAAATCGAAAATTTTATAGAGATTTTTTCCTGTGAAAGAACTTAACATAATATTATTACGTACATTTGGGTGGCACATTCAACTCAAGACCGCCATTTTGGGATTTAGTGATTTTCGCTTAATGGGGTGAATGGTTGCATATACGAATACTCCCTTTTGACATTAAGAAGCCAAAATGTATGATTTTCACCTCACTTAATAATGTTAACATCTAATTCCAGTTTATCTCACGTTGTAATGGACACTGCGATTCCTATCGAAGGACACCCGTCCTACCTGGCTTCAAGCGTGGAGCTCTGCTCCTGCCCTCGAGAGTACAATTCCACTTCCTGCCAGGATGCCTCCATAGGCTTCTTCATTCCCAAGTACCAGAATATCGGAAAGCCTGAAGTATCTCCGACGCAGCTGATAGGCAAAGCAGAACCTTGCCAGTGCAATGGGAGATCAGAAACATGTGATAAAGATACCGGATATTGTACCGTAAGTTATAATTTTTTTAAAATACTAGTTCCTACGATGTCATTCACATAACTTAACACTTATAAAGTCATATAATTTGTACATAGAGAAATGGCAGAAACCTACTCTTATTATCGCCCTGAAGAAATACCACTATTCAGAGTCATAACTTTTCTTAAAATGGCGTTAGCCATGTTTGGTCACCAGATTTAAATAGCCGGGTACTTCCCAATCTTCCTCTCCACATCTCCTTCTCCTCCCACTCTCCTAAGTACGCTAAAACGGTGACCGATAACTCAGAATCATGCAACTTCAACACCTCCTTTGAAAAGTCATTAAAAGTGATGAAAAAAATTGGTTGAACAGGTTACGTTGGGCTAGGTTATGGGCGACGTTTCAATTTTTTTTTTCATAACTTTTAATGACTTTTCAAAGACGTGTTGAAATTGTATGATTTGGAGTTGGCATGGAACTGCTAAAACATACCCGAATTGGGGATACCACAGTCCCATTATTTCTGGTCAGTTCGGATTCTTGCGGTTTGGATTAATTCAAACTGTCTTTCATTCGTGAACTGAATAATAATATTAAATTGTTTTCGCAGGGTTGTCGAGAGTTCACCGGGGGCCCCAAGTGCGAGCGTTGTGGTGAGGGCTACTATGGCCAGCCGCAGGAAGAGAGGGGCTGCCTCGCTTGCCCGTGTCCCCACACGGCCAGGAACAATGCCATCGCCTGCAACGTCCACCCCAACAGGGTGCAGTGCCATTGCAGAGAAGGTTAGTTGTACTTCCGTTTATTGTCTGGGGTTTTTAATTATCCAGTTAAGACATTTTCCCCATAAATATACTTAACCTAACTTAAATTCAGTCAATTAAATAAATCCATTAGAGGGGGATACATAGTAATGAGATGCAGTACTAGTTAAATGGAGAATAAATATAGAGGGTGTATGAATCACGAACAAACCCTAGCTTTTTTTTTAAATTTTGTCTTAGGATGTTATTTTACATATGCTTCTCCTATTTTTATTGCTACTGTTACTCCTGTTACTACTAATTTTACTCCTAAACCCAAATCCATAACCAAAAGTTTTGTAGATTTGTACACCAGGCAAACATTTTCTGTACATATTGTTTTACCTCTTTATCTTATTGTGCTCCTGGTAGATTTTTAATAAATATTCATGGGAGTGGTTAGTTCTTTTGAAGTCTTTTGAAGAAGAATTTTGCTCACCTTTCCAACACTATGCGCTCCTGCTGGATTTTTTTTGGTAATATACATTTTATATACATTTTTTGCTAATTTGCTTTCGCAATAAGATGTTTTTTAATGATTTTTTGGCATTTTGCTATAGTCCATCCTGTCTTGCCTACACACACCTCGTTACATAGGGAGCAGCTTAGTTTGCAAACTCCATCTGTCTCAAGAGAAAATTTGGTTTTTGCAGGCCTCGGAAAGTCTTGGGTTTTAGTTTAAGTTCCGAACATAAACACATACTTGACCACAGTCCAAGCTATCCGAAATGTTGGCTAAATAAGGAGGAAGTGCAACACGACAAAATACCCCAAAAATAAATCGCAATGATTTTTATTAACATTTGGAAACTATTGGTTTGCCATTCAAGCACACAACTGAACCAAATTGAAAAAATCAAGGATGATAATTTACAAATTACAACCATTCTGAAGAAAATAGACAACAATATAGAACCAAATTCCATCAACACATTCCGTCTTGGAGCAGTGAGGCCTGATAAATCGAGGCCCATTAAAGTTATCTTAAGAAACTCAACTGAAGTAATGAATATTCTCAGAAAAAAAAACTTTTATCTTAACAACTCCCCTGTCAAAATTTTTTCCGACCAAACTCCGAACCAAAGAAAATATTTATCAGACCTACGTCAATCAATGGAAAGTAGGATACAGGGAGGTGAAGTTGGACTAACAATCAAATATATCAACAGCAAGCCGACAATAGTTAAGAAAAATCCAAAAAACTCAAACACATCAATGGATACGGCCAAAACATCCGCGGCTGCCGAACCAAACTCTTAGAGTTGCAAACTTCTATTCCTTTACTTCAAAACGTCGATGTATTTCTCCTTACTGAAACCTGGCTTGATCCTGATATTCACACCGAGGAACTTGGATTCTCATCTTATAACACCTACCGCCTTGACAGGAATCCAGCCACCAGCAATAAAACCAGAGGAGGAGGAGTTCTCATATCCGTCAAAAAATCACTGCCATCCACTCGATTAATTTGCAAACATCTAGACGTAGAACAGGTATTTGTATTACTAAAAACTAAATCAAGTAAAATTTTACTGGGATGTGTCTACATTCCTCCTGGATCCAACATCACAGTCTACCGAAACCACATTGATGACCTCGAAACCTTTAAAAATAAATACCCTGATGCCAGAACAATTTTATTTGGTGACTATAATACTCCTAGCATTGATTGGATGAATAAAACCTCTTATAACAACTTAAGCCTACCAGAAAATGCTCGTGAAATAATAGATATGACGAACTTACTCGCTCTACATCAAGTAAATCAAGTCTACAATACCAATAACCGGCTGCTGGATTTAGTGTTCTGTAGTGATCTCTCAATTCACATTGTTAAATCAGTTGACGAGCTCCTCCCCCTAGACTGCCACCACCCCGCTTTAAGCATAACTATCTTGTTGAATAACTCACCAGACGACACAACTATTCTTCCTAACTTTACTTATAATTTTTCCAAAGCTGACTATCCTAATATGAACCAATATCTTAAAAATGAAGACTGGTCATTTCTTCACCCCAACAATAATATTAACTACAATCTTGAAATTTTTTACACAATTATCAACAGGGCCATTGAAAACTATGTACCACTTTCACATTTCAAAGAAGCGAAGTTCCCGAAATGGTTCAACAGTGAGTTAATCAACCTGATTATTTGCAAAAAAACTGCACACAAAAACTTTAAAGAATCTAAATCCCTTAACGACTATAAGTTATTTCACAATTACAGAACTCTATGTAAAAAACTGTCAAAAAAATCATATTATAATTATATAAATGGAATCGAAAAATCTATACCCTCTAATATACAAAACTTTTTCACACATGTAAACTCTCTTAGAAAAAACAAACAAGGTTTACCCATTTCAATGCACTTCAAAGATAAGAGTAGCACTGATATGAAAGTTAAGGTTAACTATTTTGCTGATTACTTCAAAAGTGTATATGACGAAGATATCCCAGAAAATTACATACCACCACCTTCCCTTATTGAGAGCATGCATATTCCTGCTGTACACATCAATATAAACGACGTTAAATCTAAAATTAAATCTCTAGACAAAAACAAAAAGGCCGGACCTGATAATGTGCACCCCAATATTCTCATAAATTGCATTGCTTCACTGGCTGAGCCGATTTGTCTATTGTTTAATCAATCGCTTGATACAGGTTGCTTCCCGGACATTTGGAAACGTTGTTATCTAACACCTATACTAAAAAAGGGTAATAAAAGTGATGTCACTAACTATAGACCTATATGTAAGCTATCTATAATTCCGAAACTTTTTGAAAAATTACTTCTTGATAAAATTTCCCCATATATTAACCATCTCATTGTTCCAAATCAACATGGATTTTTGTCTGGCAGGTCAACTCTGACAAATCTCTCATTATATGAAAACTTTATATCAAATGCATTAGCTAACAAAACTCAAGTCGATTCCATATACACAGATTTTATCAAGGCCTTTGACAAAGTGTGCCATAAAATTCTACTGGTTAAACTACGTAAGCTCGGTATTGACGGAAAACTTTTAGAATGGTTTGCAAGCTATCTATCTGATAGAGTTCTACTTGTAAAAATTAATTTGTTCTATTCCAATCAATTTATAGCTACCAGTGGTGTACCTCAAGGGTCCCATTTAGGCCCAATTTTGTTTTTATTGTTCATAAATGATATTGTTGACATATTTGATAAAGATGTAGATGTATTGCTTTTTGCAGATGATTTAAAAATATTTAAAATCATCAAAACCGCTGAAGATTGTGCCTGTCTACAAAATAATTTAAACAAATTAATTAGTTGGTGCTCTATTAACAAACTTTATCTGAACATAAATAAGTGTTATTCAATAAGTTTTTACAGAATAAGTCAACCAATTATTCATCCTTATGAACTTAACAACTCTACCCTTACCTCTGTCGAAGAAATTAGTGACTTGGGCATAACTTTCGACTCTAAATTAAACTTCATATCCCATATAAACTCAATCTATAATAAAGGTATCAAAATGCTTGGCTTCGTTCTTAGAAATTCCAGAGGTTTCAAGAATATTTCAACTTTAAAAATTTTGTATACATCCTTAGTACGTAGTCAAGTCGAATATAACTCCTCGATCTGGTCCCCCCATTTTAAAATACATTCAGATTCAATCGAAAAAATTCAACACAAATTCTTAAGATATATTAATTTTAACCTCGGTATTCCCATTGAAAACATAAATTATAATTACTTGATGAAAGAATTAAATTTACTAAGACTGTCAGATCGAAGAATTATATCAGACTTAATATTAATGTTCAAAATTGTAAATGGTAGAATAGACAGTCCTGATCTAACTAAGCTCATTGAATTTCATATTCCCACGAGAACCACTCGTTCTAAAACCCTTTTTAAATGTAACAATAATCGGACTGAGTATACGAAACACTCACTTTTACCTAGGTTGCATGAAGTTACTAATAGATATGCAGATGTGATAGATCTATTTAACTGCACGGAACAGAGGTACAAGACGGCTATGCTATCATATTTTTTTAGTCACTATTAATTTTATTTCTATTATAGATTTTTGCATGTAAATGTATCTCTGGTGCCACTTCCCAATGTATCGTCACAATTAACTGTTATACATACACTGTTTTACCATTACTAATATTTTGAATATGAATTTGTGACATGTAATTAATGTTTATGGCATACTTATGCCGTTTGTATTAAATAAATAAATAAATAAATAAATAAATAAATAAAAGTTTATTTTCTGTATGTGAAAAAAAATTTGTGTGTTTTTTTTTAAATAAATCCAATTTGAAAAATTTGCAGGTTACTCGGGGGCAGACTGCTCATCCTGTGCCGTGGGCTGGTGGCTGGGCGACGACGGCAGGTGCCGGCGCTGCGAGTGCTCCCCGGGAGGCGTAGTGGGCCCCCGTCCGGGAGGGGCACCGCATCCCTGTCACCCCACCACAGGGCAGTGTCCCTGTCTGCCGCACGTCACTGGTATGCGATGTGACACTTGCGTCACGCCTCGACACTTCTTAGAAGTTTCCACTTGTATACGTAAGTTTGTAATGTTTATTTTTATTAATTATTTGGAAAAACGGTGAAGCCCAGATATTGGCTTCAAAGTTTTCAAATGACCCTGCAGTCCGTTACCGTTTACTACAGTGGAAAATTTTTATGACTCTTCAGATCTAATTTTAGGCATACATTATACAGAACATTATTTTTTACTTGACTATAGTTTTATTCAAGTATATATTATTTATACATCAAGGGTAGGTCGTTTCACAGAATTTGAACAATTCATTTTCAAAGTTAAAATTCAAATTCTGTAAAAGTTCTATTCTTGTTTAGTTATTATTTCATCATAGGCCAGTAGTTTCACAGTACTTATATTAGAACTTGAATAGGACTTTCACAGAACTTGAAAATTAACTTAGAAATTTGATAAATTGTTCAAAATCTGTTGAACAACCCGTCCTAAGATTTTAATAATTGGCACTGATACAGTTAATAAAACAACTTAAACAAAGTATCATTACAACTTCTCCTCATTAATATTGATGTGAATTGATATCCCAAGTGGATTAAAAATATTACGCATAATAATAATGTAAAATGACTTCTTGTGATGTTAACCATTTCTTCGTTCTTCCATTAGCTTGCGACAACTGCAGTCAAACGCTAATGGACACCATCGAGCTGATGTCGTACGAACTTTCAAGGGATACCGACCACATCCAGAATGCTTCCATTCCCAAACCTTGGCACGCCCTCTACAAACTGACAAACAAAACATACGACTTAAAACTCCAGCTTGATGTTATGATGTCTGGAATCCAAAAAGTACTGGCCCTGCCTGAAAACTCTTTCCAAGATATGAAGACACAAAGTGAAGACTTGGAATACCAAAGTTCTTCATTAGGCCAACAATGGAATAGAACTGCAATGGAGGCTTGCACATTGCGGCAAGATGCGAACCTGTTGTTCGATAATCTGATGAGCCTACGGAAGAAGCTTGAAAATAAAATAGGAGAGTTGGATTATTTCACCCGTTCTGATTCCCACATCAATGTTAATAAGGCCGTGAAAGAAGCTAGACACATGCTCAAGAAGATTAAGGAATTGGATTTGTCAGATTTAATGCAGAGCGCTGATGATATATTTGATAAGGTAACATTCTATTTTTCTTTCCCAACACAGTCAATCATCTTCTTCTTACTTTGGTCTCCCTTTGTCCGGGTTAAGTCCTTTCAGGATGTAGCATGGTCAATTGATAAAACCTTCTATCAATACTACAGTGAAACCCTCTTAAGAAGTTTCGTGGCTTAATAAGTTTGGTTTTTTCGGTCCCTCAGCCCAAAATTGGCCTAATTTTTTCCACATATAAGGTTTTTCTGCTTAAGAAGTTCGTTTTTTCCGGTTCCTTGGAAAACTTCTTAAAAGGGTTTCACTGTATATTGAATATTGACTAAATCAGTCATCTATGGTTAGTTGGTGATATTTGCGAGCACGGTCAACAATTGTTAAGAAATGTTCCGACGGCCGATAGACAAATTTTAGCAAGGCCTCAAAGGTGTCAGATAACTTTGGTTAGCCGTGAATATACACATCTTTTTTAATAATGTATTTTAGTGTTAAAAAGTATATGCGGACTGCAAATACTTAAGTCAGTATTTCAATTCGACATTGTCGATTATTCATATTTTTATGTAGCCATTTTATGTTTTGACATTAGGGAATATTGAACCACAATAATACCCGCCAGTGAAATGATTTCTTATTTATTTTGTGTCAATATCAGTTTATCGACAGCCGAATCGTGCTCGGGATATCTTTATAACTTCGTCGGAAGTTAAGCCTATCGATAGCAGCCAGGTGACCAAAATTTTTCTATTTTAAATTTTTTTTTTGTTGTTTCAGGCTAACCTCCAGTCTGCAATACTTTCCGAACATATTTACAAATTGAGAGATCACGAGAACAAGATCATTGCAATCAAAGAAAGATTTGACGTTTGGCACAACAAAACTGATAACATCCTTGAGTTCAAGGAGAATGCCTGGGATGTCATCGATGATGTGGAATTCGCCATTAAAAGATTCAAGAACACCCATAAAAATATTCTCAATAAAAACGAACAGAGCCAAGCGATATTGGCCGAAATTGCCAAGGTGCAGAATCAACACTTGAACCAGGAGTCAACCGTACTTCTGCAAGAATGCGATGATGATATTCTGAACCTTAAAACTCTCGGACCTCTCCTGGAATACCTGACTAATCAGACTGATGAAAAGGAAGGCATTTTAAGCCGAGTTAACCCGGAATACCAAGAGAAATATTTAGAGCCAGCTATGAAGCATGCTAATCAGCTCACTAAGCTGGCTGAATCTTTGAAAAGGTAAGTTGTAATATATAGTATTTATAAAAATACTGTGGTCCATTTATATTTTTTATAACAATAATAACTAGTAGTTAAAACTGTGAAAATATGTGCATCCAAAAAAGTATATTTCTAATTAAAATTTCCTCTAAAAGCATAAAATTTGTAAGTAAGTACTTAAATACCTACTTAATAATAGGCCATAAATATTTTAAGCAAATTTTTAAAAATTTCTTATTAAGAATTAATAAAACCGGTCAGTAGTTGAGTTGGAATCGCGTTTGGGTCTCACCCGGACATCGCATGCTCGATTCCTCGGCTGGCTAAGTCCTCCATTACGACTCAATTCACAATTTGTCCAAAGAAAATTTCACCATCTCAATGACAATTCTTTTTTCAGTCTTTCTTCAGACCGGTAGGTACCATAATATTGATTATTCTGATTTGACAGCTCATAGTAGAAACCTCGATCATGCAAACTCTGACAGGATGAAAAGGTAGTATTCAACCTTTGATTATATAAATGTCTAGATATAGCGCTCGAGTGACGAAGCGCCAAAAAAAATATCTGCCAAAGGTTGGCAGATAAGCTCGGCCTGTCCGCTTAGTGGCGACACTATCGTTGTACGGTGAACACGTGTTGTGTGACATTTGAAAATGACGATTTGCGCTATATCAGTGTGCAGGAATTACATAAGACGATTGAAAACAACTAAAAATGTTACCTATCATCGGTTAGTTACCTTTAAATAACCATTTAGTTAAAGAAACAATTCAGTTTTAATAGTATAATTTGGTCTTAGGACAACGCCATTTGACGCCATGTTTACAGGGTTGCCTGTTTTTCAAATTAAACTTTCCCGAGAATTATTTCGAAGTAAAAACCGATCATATTTACGGTCTTCTGCATCAAGGTAATTTGATAAAATATTTGGCCTTAAGATATCACTATAAGACAAAATTGGATAATATTAACCGGGATGTAAAATCTACACGAAAACTGTTTAAAAAACAAATTCAAGGGGAAGGTCATTAAGAATAAATAATAATTATCGATAGCTTTAGTTTTAAAAAGTTGCATCGTCTTTTTTAGTGTGACATGTTTAGTGTGACATGTTAGTGTGACCCGGCGATGTACTGTGTTCTGATTGGTGGACAACAGTTCTGCATCGAATACAGAGGTTTGCAACCATGTTTCAGTTAGACTGTTAGAGCAATAACTTCAGTATTTTGTGAAATAACATTGTTCGAAAACTCACCTATTTTCGTTTTTAAACCACGAACATTTCGGTATTTTAAAGATAATTTTGCCATTTTTAGGTAGGTATAGATTTACCTGGATGTGGGCCACCTTCTTAATGATTATTTAATGATGATAAAAATTTAAATTTAGGCACAGCGATACCTGCCGGCTAGTTGGCAGCGTCTTGGAATGTATCTTTCTTATTTTCCGTATTTCTTATTTATTTGTTAAAAATAATCAAATAAAAATTAATCTCTTTTAACAATGATTTTCTTTTCATTTATATCATTATATGTAGAAAACTATCTTACTTAAATTAATTCAAAATTAAACGAATTATTGGTCCCGCTAAATCGAAACATATTTTTTACCCACTTTTATGGGAAATACTCGGGAGCTGGTATCACTCGACACGCCTACAGTGACGTTAAGCGCTTCGTCAACAATATAAGTTACGCATACTTGTGTGCGTGTCACGCACACAAGTGTTTCAAATTTGGCCTGTTCTTTTTGCCGGAATTACAGCGCAACACTCTATCTAGACATTTATATAATCAAAGTATTCAACAAAGCCACCATCTGAAACCAGAACGTAACATTCAAATTTACAGACCGGTGAAATACCAAATGGTCGAGTTAAGTGTTGGTTAAATTGGTTTGCTACGTTGGATCAAAAAGAGTCAGATTATTGATATAGTGCTGTGATTTATATAGCATTATATGATTTATGTTTACAGCATTTTTGAGGAAAAATCACCTGATAGATTTTTTGATGGTCGTTTATGGAATTGTCGATGGTTTGTTGATTATTTATTTATATTCTAGCCTCTTCACTGAAACAAGAGACAGTGCCGATTCAGCTGTGACTGCTTCTACTGCTTTCAAAGACATAGTCCAAGGAATCAATGCAGCTCGCGAGGCCTCTCTTCAAGCTGTGGAAGCAGCGGAACTTGCTAAAAAGGCTGCTGCAGGTGAAAATTTACCACAGGATGTACAGAAGACTCTACTAGAAATGTCGGAAATGTCTAAAGAAAGTTCTTTGGAACACCGGAAGTCAGGCATTAAACACACCCTACGAGTTAAAGGTACGAAAAACAGATCATAGTGTTGCATGCGCTTAAAATTTTTATCCTGTCCTTTCACTTCAAAAGCTTGCGTAGGTCTTATCAGAGATGGATTTGAATGGGCAATATGAGGGGTTTAAAAGCAAAACCGCCATTATCCACTAATGCAAAATATTCAGCATTTAAAAAAAAACGAATTGAAAATGTAATATTCTTGTTGATTTTTAATACATGTTTTTTTAAATTTGCATTTTCAAATCAACCATTTTTAGATTTTTTCTGTTCTAAAAACAAATGTATCTTGAATAGTTGAGGTTTTGCAGTTCAACTCAGCTTGGTGGTGTTTTTGAACCTGAACATTTTTTGTTGGAGTGGTGATTTTGCACTTCAACCAGCACGGCGACCATATTGGATTTGTGAAATACTTATGTTTTCTGGCTCGTGATTGGTGCATTTCGAGACTGGCGCTTTTGAACCTCACTAAAAGTGGAAGAGAGGCAATTTGGCATTTGATCACCATTTAAAATTCTCAATATGTAACCTGTTTTTGTTAATTATTGTATATTTTTTCAGAAATGGCTGCAGAGTTAGAAAAATCAAATCAAAAGGTTGATAGAATAAGAGTAGCGATCAGGGCTATTGCCTGGATAGATAAAGGACTCAATGTCTTGACAAGCAACCTAAGTGCTATCAGTGTCGACGAACAACTGGCTGTGGCAAACAATAAATCTGATCGGGTCTATGAGAACATGCGAGTGCTGTACAAGGAAGCCGACAGTATTCACAAAGATGTTCTTTACAAGTTGAGGATGAAATTACAAGACCTGCAGAGCAATGGAGATGATAAGATCGGAGGGGCAGAGGAAAAAGGTAAAGAAACCAAACAACACTAATCTCATCTTTTTCCCCTTGTCCTAGTTAGGTAAATTCAGTAGCCTCCTCCTCTCCTCGCACAGCCACTGGAGTTGCTTTCCACAGATTTATTTGGAGTGGCAAACTAGACATCTTCTCTCTGGAACTTCCACCAGTATTTTGTGCCGGTCTTCTGAAATATAAAATTAATTATTCAAATTAAAAAAGTAACCAAAAACCTCACAATGTTTTAGATATTATTGCAATTAAAGAGTTTGACGACCTCCGTAGTCCAGTGGGTAAGACTCTTGACTCACAATCCGGAGGTCGCGGGTTCGAACCCAGCATGCGCAAATAAATTTTATTTGATTAATTTGTGTTATTTCACAATTAATTCATTTAAAATAATATATAGTATATTTGCGGCATGTTCCAGAGTGGAAGATACTATCAGTATCGCCCTGGTGTAAGACCACCATTCAGAATTGAAACGTTGCTTGAAAATGGCTTTAGCCGTATTTAGTGACCAGATCTGAATAGCCAGGTACTTCCCAACCTTCCTCTTCCCCACCTCCTTCCCCTCCCCACTACCTTCAGCCTCACAACATACCCCTATTGGGGATGCCATAGTCTCACTGGCTCCAGACGGGAGCAGTTGAGATTCTTGTGCGGTATTCACTGTAAAAAAAAAAAAAAAATATGATGTCAGCTTTTTGACGTAGCCAAATATTTTTAGTAGTGAATCACACGTCGTATAACATTTGGAATCAGGTCGCTAACAATAACGCTCTTTATGTACAAATGTACAAGGCGATAAGCTTTAAATTCCCGCTTAACACCAGCCGCCTGTTATGATTTATGCAAGAAAAAACATTGCCAGAAAGCATGTTTTATTTTATTTTGAGAAGTTCTTGCTCAAATATTTACATGTTTTACAATAATTTTCTAAATAACTTAATTTGCCATAATATACCATAAAACCATAACCGAAAAGTAAGTAGGAGATCTTGAACATTAAAACAGTTTTAATAATAGGCCTGATACTTTTTTCTGGGCTTATATATAAAGACTTTAAAAATGCTCGAAAACACTTAATTTTGCATTACTAAGAACGGGTTGTTTTACAAAATTAAAACAATTCTGTATTATTTCATCATCAACTGATTGTTTCATAGAATGTGAATAGTAACGGAACTTTAATAAGACTTTCACAGAACTTTAATAACATGTTATTTTCGCTGTATCAATTTTGAAATCCCTCCATTTTCAGTGTCACTCCTAAGAGGAAATATAAGAAGGGCAAGTGAACTGGCATCGAGTCTCATGGATGCAAAACAACTGAGAGAGGCAGAAGTGAGGAAATCTAATTCCACACTAGCCGAAAAGCTGCAAAAACTAAGAGATCAAATACAAAGGGCTAAACATGCAGCGGATGGGGTATGTACAAACATAACATTATCTTTAAAAATAAAAAAGTTAATATCAAGCTTACTAATTTCGATTGTCTGTGATGTACATTATTCCAGCATAAAAATTTTCACAATCCATGAACTCAAATTAGCTTTGAATTTAAGTGTCACTTTCGAAATTGGAATGGATTGTGTGAAGAGTAATTCAGACAATTGATAAAGTAGTAGTAAAGTATATGTTGTATATTACATTTTAACCAAAAATGAATAAAATTGTCTTTTTAAAATTGTAATTATAATATCCCATGATTTTTCATGGGTATGTGCTAGTGTAATTCTAACTATAAAATATATTGAATTATGTATGTTCAATAATAACAATTTCTTCTAGGAATAATGTTTTGGGTTTTTTTTTCAGATTCGTGTTTCACTGAAGTCTTCAATGGAGCAAGGCTGCCTCCGCTCTTACCGATTAACCAACCTGGCACCTTCTACTACAACTCATTTGTCTGCGTCCATTTCCCTGACTCCAGATAATGCCCAGGACTCGGTCCTCTTCCATTTGCCGAGCACCATAAACGGAGACTTCGTAAAACTGGAACTTGTCAACAAAAAGATTAGGTTTTCTTGGAATCTCGGAGGAAATACAGCTTATATTACTCACCCAGAGATTCTCGAGACTTTCAGTGACTCTACTTCTGATTATAGCTGGTACAGAGTGGATGCTGATAGGTAATTATTAATTAAAGGGTAACAATTATTATAAGCAATAATTATCAGCCTGAAACACTCATCCACATTGAAAAAATCTTCCGAGAAAAGATACATGACGCCAACGCTAAAGTTGGTTTTTTCAGGTGGAAAAAATATAATAAGCAATAATTGTTGAATGAAACACTAGTATGTATTGAATCATTTGGCGGGTATAAGATAAGCCGCCATAGCTCAATTGGGAGAGCAGCTGACCGGCAATCAGAAGGGCACGGGTTCAAGTCCCGTTGAGTGTTTCAGGCTGATAATTATTGCTTATAATAATTGTTACCCTTTGTGCTATGCATAAAAATCTTGTCTTAAACGTTAGTTTAAAAATTAAAAATAATAATTAAATATTAATTAAACTCTCTGCAAATTCATTCGGCCATGTTGTGCTAATTTTCTCCTTTTATCAATTGTTCTTTCATATTCATGTTACATATGAGGCTATAAAATTGTTAAATTATGTATAACACTTCATCCATTTTCTTAGTAGCTTAGCGGTCTAAACTAGTTGTTATGAGTCAAGGAACTGCAGGTTCAATTGCCACACATCGCTAAAATATGTAAACTTGTTTTTTTTTCCCCATAATTTTCCAGGTCTGAGTGTTTTGACGTTGATTGTTACGTAGCTGTATTGTTAGGAATATTAATAAATAAAGTTAAAGTAAAAAATTGTAACTCAACAGCAATCTACTTATATTTTTCAGAGTATGGAATATAGGAAAACTGTGGGTTCGAAAGGTTGTCACATCTCCCGAATCAGCTTTTATGGCTCAAGTGCCCGCCTCCAACACCAGCAATCCGGCTTTCGGGATCTTGGATGTGAAGGCCGGTGACTTGGCCTGGATTGGAAGTCTGGCAGCCCAGGTGCAGAAGAATGCCGGCCTAGCTGGCTGCTTGCACCAGATGTCTTACAATGGAAAACAGATTGGACTGTGGAACTTCCATTCGCAGCCTAATAGGAATGCTTGCACGGGTTGTATTGAAGGGTAAATATTATTTAATTGTATTTCATAACTATCTTCATGACTTAACCACTGGAGAGCTAGACAAAATGGGTAGATAGCTTTCACACTTAACCTCTCGGACCCATAAGCTTATTTCCACAATAATTTATTGTTGCCAGACATATGTATGACGTAGGAGGCGTATCTGACTTATTAAAGTCTACTTTTCAAAACTAATTCTAATATATTCTAACCTTCCCACGATCCAAATTTTTGTGAGTTGCAAGCTAAAATAATGCTTTCACTGATAATCAATAGATGGCAGTCAAAATTTTCCGTATAACTTATATTAACCTTATTGTATTGTGTACCCTCCGCCCGTTGCGTCTTTTTTTAAGTCGCCTAGGACCCCAAAAATAAATATTAAATTGTTGTTAAAGCATACATTTTGTGTTATTTTGTCAGGTGACAATGGCTACATTGAAATAAAAAGAAATACCTATTAAAAATTAGATATTTATTTTCAATGTAAAAGCTTAAAAATCAACAAGGAACATTTTCTATAATTTTGAATCATACTTTTTTAATAGTAAACTTTAAAAAAAAATCTAACCAATTTATATCAAACTTATACAATTGAAATTGGTACAGACTTATCGTTATTACAAACAAAAAAATCACCAAATACAATGAAAAACTAATAAGCTTGGTTTTTCATGGTATTTTGTTGATTTTTTTGAGCCTCACGCCGAAACACAAGTCTGTATCTCACAGCGCACTTGCGCAGACTGAATGTTGGCGGCGATAGTGTCAAGTATAGTCCCTTTTAGGAAGCTACCTAAAGTAAGGAATCAGTGGGAACATTTAAAATGTACATAATGAGCATTTCTAAACCTAGGCTTTTAAAGATCCCACGCGACGGGTCGAGGGTTAACTATATTGTATATTAACCTATACTTATATAACTTATATCGTATAATAAAAAATTTAACTTATTTTTTATAATATTGCCACAGAGCTGAAGAAATCAAGGTATCAGAACAGAACATGTACTACTGGAATGGAGCAGGTTATTCCGTCCTAAAGAGATCTGGCCTCCGCCCCTTCAACAAGAATCAATTCAGCATTCTCCTGACCTTCAGAACATTTGATGAAAACGCCTTATTGTTCTTGGCAGTCGATGAAGCCAATGTAAGTTACTTTTACTCATTGATGTATTATATTTCGATGAGACATGAAGAGAAATAATTACACAGTTCCACTTTTTGACCTCCAATTGTCCTGCCAACACTCTGTGAACTAATGGCGTCCATGCGCACCGCTTCTCGTGTGCTAATTTTTAAATACGTTTTGATGAGATAATAGCGTCTTTAATTATACCAAAAAACAGCGTTATGAGAAAAAGCGAATTGGCTGTTCAACATTTCATTTGACTTTAGTGAGCATATACACATTTTAAAGTCAAATAAATGTGTAGATATGTATTAGGTTATTTCAATTAATAGAAGTCAGGTTCTAAATATTTTAATCAGTTATGTAATTTTTGAGTACACATATGTAAAAAAAACACTGCTATTTTTCCATAAATCAATATTTTTTTTGTTTAACTGACAAAAATTTCCAGAAAATTTTAAAATTAAATATTCTAGACATGATCCATACATACCACATAATAAATAACACAATGCAGAAATAAAACTTCATCACCATAATAATGACAAATATGCCAAATGCGGATCGGACAAACCGTCAACTTCAATTAAGTAACAGCCTACTTGTCTGAGCGCACTACCGGCTATCACCATAAGCCTTGTATTGTCATCAGTATCATGTGTGGTTAAAATTTTACAACGATTTTTGCTCTGAATGTAGATGGATGTTTTTCCCGCATAAGAGCTCTAAGCTTTTTCATCAGTAATTAATATCACTCTAAAAATGAAGACTAATAATTGTTTTGTTTTTTATTCACAGAATAGGTCAGTTTCTCTCCAGTTGCGGGAAGGTCGAGTTGTATTCAGAATAGATTATGCAGGAGACTCCCGACTCGAAATAAATACCACCGAAAAGTTTAACACGGGCAAATTTGTACAAGTGCAAGCCGCTAGAGTATTTATCAAGAGAAAGATAGAGAAAGGTAAGTGCAGTAAAGCATACCTCATAAATGTTTTTGTACTTAGATGGTTTTATCTTCTTCCACCATTGATTTTGACTGAAATGCTAGTAGAATAAATACCCTCATTCAAGAGAGGACTATGTTATTATAATAATAAATCATAATACAAATAAACCCATGAAAAATCACAGGATATTCGAATAATTGAAGGATTCATGAAGCTGAAAGTGTTTCCAAAAATATATATTTATCTCAGGATCATTGTCTTTTAATCCCTTGTTTGCCGCTCGGGCACCGGTGTGTCATGAGATTTTACACGCGATTTTGACCCTTATGTATAAAGAAAGTGTATGAAGAACACGGTCAGAATCGCTTGCTCTATTATCGCCCTTTACCATAGCGAAACCTGAAATGCGCCTAGTCACTCCAAATGATTTATATTAATAATTTACCGGAGCGCGGGAATGTGCGCAGTTCTTGCGCATGCGCGGGAAAAATATGTTTATCTACGATTTTGACCCTTCTATGTACAAAATTTGTAAAGGACAGTGTTAGAATCGCTGGACACGAAGTGTCATTTCTGCCGCCGGGTGCCGCGTCGTAATTGGTGGTGCTTTTGGCTGGCCTACCCTGGCAAACAAGAGGTTAAAAGATGATATATAGTCTGTCAAAAAAGAGTAGAAAATATAAAAACTGGAACTACTAAATTTGTAGACCGGCAACACCAATTTAACTGTCAAATATTTTTTTGAAGTGCAATGACACTGAATGTATAGAACACAGTAAACCACATTTTAAAAAAACATTTTTTCTTCATGACATAAAGATGATTTATAAATCGATTTGCTTTAATTTAATTTAACATAAATTTGAATTTAACAATAGATAGAAAGGAAGAATCACTAATGGTGAGTTTAGTTATACTACTTTTAGATCTGAATGAGTTAAATATATTCAGATCTAAAATTAGACATGATCTAAAGCCCAGGCAACGCTAGGTAATTTATCTAGTATTAAATAAATATGAGCAATTTCTAAACTGTGCTTTATATTTTATTACATTATAGTTATTCTTCATTATCTTAACACAAAATTTCAAAGGTATAATAATAATATACCTATATGCAATTCTAATTTTGAGATCGGCGAGTATCTATACTGCAATAAAAAAATATTTTTTCCACTATTATGCCTTTTTAATTTTCTATAAAAATGTAGGTTACACAGCTTTACTTTAACACCGTGAGTTATGTGTTTAGTATTGCCATTTGATCAACAGTGGCGCCCTCATATATTTTCTACTCTTATTTGACAAACTGACATATTGCTTTTGAATGTTAGTACCTAAACACGAAAAATTATAACATCTATCTAATGACATTTAGCACCGCTTGTGGGTCGCATATGTCCACCAATAAGTACTCGTAATTCAATGAAACCGTATCTCAGTGTCTAACAGTAATTTATATTCACTCAAAATTCATTTAAGCATCTGTCAAACATTTAAAAAAATTAAATACAGATTTCGAATAAAGAATTATTAATTCATACATAACTTTGGTACCTACTTTATCGCTTGTCTGATACATGATAAGTAATTCCAATTTTGAAAATTAAACATTCATTAAAACCTTGTTTGCCGCTCGTGCACCGGTGTGTCATGAGATTTTACACGCGATTTTGACCCTTATGTATAAAGAAAGTGTATGAAGAACACGGTCAGAATCGCTTGCTCTATTATCGCCCTTTACCATAGCGAAACCTGCAATGCGCCTAGTCACTCCAAATAATTTATATTAATAATTTACCGGAGCGCGGGAATGTGTGCAGTTCTTGCGCATGCGCGGTAAAAATATGTTTATCTACGATTTTGACCCTTTGACCCTACGAATTTGTAAAGGACAGTGTCAGAATCGCTGGACACGAGTGTCATTTCTGCCGCCGGGTGCCGCGTCACAATTGGTGGAGCTTTTTGCTGGCCTACCCCGGCAAACAAGAGGTTAACCCTTAGGCACCGAGAAAGATTTTACTGAATTGGCTGCCTGGAACGGCATGAATTTCTGTTGTGTTTTTTATTTTGGGTTTTTGTTTAAAAAATCATACAGCTGCACAAACCAAGTTTTCAGTTAAAAATTTTGTTTTAATGCATTCTTAAATGTTGAATTGTTATATTTATAAATCTAATATTAGGTTTTTGGTTTCTGATTAGGTGTTATGTGAAATATAAACGAAAATTTACCTTAAAAATGCAGCCACCCGAATTATAATCACTCGCAGTTTATTTATTCATTGTAATATCGAAGAATTTTTTGTTTTTACATAAATAATATACTTTTGGCAATCACATTATCAAGATTTCTCTGGAGGTTTATTTACACATTGATTACAATTATTGATTTCTTACTACGCAGTCATTTTTTTCCGGTGATCACACATACACTTACGCGACACCATGTCTATATTAGATAGGGTCACCATAAGATTGTTAGGCGCGGCGGACACTTTTAATAATTAAAACTTCTGTACAGTATGATATATTTTAAAACAGGTAGTGGGGCATAACGCAATTTCGCAGTGTGAACACCAATAACGTGTCTGAACTCGACGCTTTGGATTTCGCATTGAGTGTTTGCAAACATAACACTCCCGGTAAACTGTTTTTCTCTTCGAATTCGCAGACTGTGGAACATCCGACAGAAAATGTCTGGCAGTTAGCCTTAGCGGATATTCACCAACTCGATTAACTCTTTTTGTTGAGCCGGGAATGTGATGTTTTTGAATTAGTTGCCTTATGACTTCTAAATGAAAATCTGTTAGGCTTACTTCTTTTTTAGTTGTGTATTTATACATCGCGTGGGCATTTATTAAAACTACATCGATTGTCCGAAACGCAATTTTTTTATACCATTTAACGGTTTTACGAACACATTGCACAAATGTTATCAACATATCCGACCTATCTACACCCCCCATATTCTTATTATAATTTACAACACAATTGGGTTTTATTATTGGATCCTTTGTTTTCCAATTCACTTTTCCTGTTTCTACCATTGAATCATTGTGTGATGTAGTGAGCATATGAACATCCCTCTTATCGTGCCATTTTATTGCAAGTAGGCATCCAGATTTCTTCCTTTCCACATCTCCTTTTTTTACATCTCCAAATGATGGTAAACATTTTCGCGTTTTTTTAACAGTGCCACACGCATTAGTGTATTTATTGTGTAAATAACTAAATAAAAAAGGGCTCGTGTACCAGTTGTCCGTGTATACTGTGTGTCCCTTTCCTAAATAATCGGCTAATAACGAAACCACAACTTTTCCAGAAACCAACAATTGCTTTGATATGCCTTCATCCATATTTGGTATGTCTATGTTTGTTTTGGCGCCACAATAAATAACAAATTGTAAAACAAAACCGGTTTTGCAATCACATAAAACAAATAGTTTTACGCCAAATCTATGTCTTTTTGCTGGAAGATATTGTTTGATCGATAATCTTCCTTTGAATAGCACCAGCGATTCGTCAATACACAAATTCTCGAACGGATAAAAGTACTTTTTAAATTGGCCGCATACCATATCTACAAAATTTCTTATTTTGAAGGTCGTATCGCCCTTTTTTTGTTTTTCGTTATCTGAAAAATGGAGCATGCTCAGAATTGACATATAGCGATCTCTTGACATGGTTTCTCCAAATATTGGGGATGAAATCAACTTGTCCAGTGTCCAATATTGACGAATTTTCCCTTTTTTGCTTCTTGCCATAAGCATAGTAAGGGCAATAAATACGTACATCTCCTCTGTATCAACATCTTTCCATTTGTGTAAACTTGAATTTGGAGCAAATACTTTTTGTGACTTTACAGTGGTAAAATATCTATTGGTTTCGGTTGTAATGCAACCCACGATATTTGTATTTAGGAAAAGCTCAAAAAAGTCAATTTCACTACTCTCCGGATTGAGTTCACAATCTCGTAAACCAGATTGTTGGTTGAAATTGTGTACATCGGGTTGGAAGTTTATTGCACTTTCCCATACTGGCGAGAAATTCATAAAATTTATATCTGAGGATAAATGGTCGTCCAATCCAGAATTATTAATTTCATTATCTTCGTTTTCTGATTCATCGGAACTCTCCAAATTTTCTGGAATGTAGTCTTCTTCATCACTCATGGAGAACTCCGAATCGCAATCTAACACATAGTTTTCGATATCTTCGTTATCCATTTTTAAGAATTATAAACCCACTGTACACTGATATACTTGTCTGAAATTATTTAAAATAATAAAACATGGGCCACGAAAGAATATGCACCGCAATGAGATATTTTTAAAGTTACCGAAATAATAAATGTTCATAAATAAAATCGTAGGTTTAAAATTTCACGTAAATATCTACACGGATCTCATGAAGCCGACAAAGGACATAACTCATCTCAATCAGTTTATTATCAGCCATAAAAAGATAAGACCTCGCGAAATAATGTGCACCGCAATAAACGATATCAATGTAAGCACGCTTGCTCGGTACCGGCACGCACTAACACATCGACGCGCAAGACGAGACTGTATGCGGTCCAAAAAAAACTTCGACGTAATTTGAAAGGTTCGCTATGATGAAAAAATTAATTTAAAAAATAACTGTAAGTAAAAAGGTCTTTCTCTTTAAAGGACATGGTACAAAACACTTGGTTTTATAATATGAATCTTTTACTACGAACATTTACTAGTAAATTATCTCAATATTTAGAGATGAACATGACGAATTCTCCAAACTACTAATACAGTGGGTCGGCCCACATGAGAATTTCCTTTCAACTACGTATACAGTTGGTCGGATCCTTCGGGTTAAATATGAATAATGTTTCGCATTACTCAGGAATATTTTACATTACTTACCCACGTACTTACAATCGAAATTAGTGTGGTTATAACAACTTTTTTTTAAAATTTTCTTTCCACAGGAAGTCTGAAAGTGGACGGATACGAACAGCTTGGCTCCCCCAACCCGCCCGTTATCCACTCCACGTCCATCCCCGACCTCACCAACAGTGAATACTTGCTGGGGGGCACCCCGCCCCTCTGGAGGGCCCCCTCCATCATCCGCTCCCTGCCGCCCCCATTCCTGGGATGTCTGGGGGACCTGACCATTGACCAGGAGGGATACAACCCTCTGGATACCACTGTGCATTACGGGGTCGAGAGTACTTGTTCAGATAAGGTAAACATCTCATGCAAATTAGCCACTGGATTGTTTTTAGTCATATTTTGGACAATTCATGTGTTCAATTTGAAGAGATATTTTAAAACATTTATTGGGATTATTTCAAAAGTTTCCACGAGTTGTATACTTCGATAATCACAAAGTATTTTTAGTATTTACACTTTTCAACAAGAGATGTCTCGCATCTCTTCTGCTTGCGTATTAACATAATTAATAAGGAACTCCGGTGAAAAATATTATGGCTTTAAAAAAATATGTTCATATATACTAATAAACACTGATTCTGAAAATATAAGTTTTATATAATAATATTAAACGCAGAGTTAGTCTATTTTTAATCAGATCGTAAAAACACGCCGTCAAGTTGGCATTATTGAAAATTTAGTGATGACGTCACTAAAATCAATCTTTAGTTAAAACCTGCCTTGTGTTCTGCACTCAATGCAAAAATTCGAGATCCGATAGCAAGTCAAGGGATGCCAATCTCGCTTTCCGAGAGCAGAGTTATAAATGTCTAATTGCAAAATTTATGTACATGTTAATTTTTTGTTCGACGTGTCGTGATGTCACCGTAAAGTCATTGTTTGGGAATGCACGATATGACACAAGCCATCGTATTAATTTATTTGTTTATTTACATACTGTTTATAGAGATTTAGTTGTTGTGTTTATTGAAACATTATTTAGGCCTAAATAATGTTTAAAAAATAAATGTATCTCTTATTAGTTTATCTCTATTATTGAAAATATTTAAAAACTACTGCACAAAAAAAATAGTAATGCTACTTCTAAGGAGAATACTTCGAACAACGGAATTCAAAATGGCGTCAGTTGATCAGCTGATTGCCCGATCCTATAGTAATTTTTCAGGAGTGATGACGTCACAAGATTCACCATAAATACGGTGGTTTACGGGGGGGTCTTGAAAAATTAAAACTTTGACAATTATTTTAACTATTAAAACTAACTCTAAAAATAAAAATAAAAATGCAGTTATTTAAGTTAGAAGGTCATTATTTATTAAAAAAATTTAAAAAATTGGACTAGAGTTATTCTTGCTAAATTTTAAAATGTTAAATTTGTTGTTAGTAGGTTTTAAACATTTATATCATCGGTTCAGTTAATTAAAAATATATTGTTATCTTCTTTCAGCCACTCACTTCCGTAGGTTTCTATGGAGACGGATTCCTGGAGTTACCGGGCCATACCCTCCGCAGAAAGAGCCACCTCGGCTTCATGTTCCGAACGCTGCAGCCCAACGCCTTCCTGCTCCTTTCCGCACCGAGGCACTACCACATCATGAGGACCAACGAGGTCATTCCAGAGTACACCTACACTACGGAGTCTGAGCTCATCAGTGTTGAAGAGAATGTTCATAATAATGATGGTTTCTATTCATTTTCTCTTGTCGATGGTGAGTTTATGAAAATCTGAAATGTCTAAGAAAACTATGTTTTCTCCCTGACCTAGCATCTCTTCCTCATCAGAACTCATCTTGACATTTACATAAACATCAAACCTCAAGTGTTCAGTGCATAGATACGTCTTCACCACAGACTACAAGACAAAATGTGTGGGGCCACTACCACTTCGCCCCAATGTTTCAACCAAGTTTCAACAAACGGAGGAGACGGAAAACAAAAAATGTATACAATAATGTGTAAGCAAATGTTCATTTCGGAGGTCGCAAGAAACGTGGCTTAACCACTCCGGTATTTTGAGATTATGCAATATTTGTCTACGAACTGTCAGATTTATAAAAACTTTTTGTTTTTTTCGCTTTGCAATTAAAGCTATGAAACATTTCTGAATGTAGCCGAATACTAAAAGCTGTTTTTGAAAGGTTATGAAATAAGCTAAGCGATCGATCTAGTAAATAGTACGAAAAATGCGTGCTTGAAAATTTTTTGTACTAAATTAATTCGGGACTGGAAGAAATAAACAAAAAATATCGGAAAACGATCAAGATTTCACTAGTTTGACCATTTTTAATAAATTTCTTACATTTTTTCTGATATTTATCTTCATAAATTGTAATAAATCAGGTTTTAATATTTGGCATAACCCTGCTTAACGTCTAGAAGATGGGTAGTATTTTGTAAATATCTGAAAACCAAACATAATATTGAAAATTATATTTGAAATAATTGACAGGTTTCTTCAATATCAATTTTTTTGCTTTTGAATTTTCATGGACAGGAAGAAAATGTATTAAAAACTTCTAAAATCTAGCTCTACACCCACACACTGCAGTTCATTTATGGATGTAGTCATGATTTCACTGAACTGCTATTGTAGTGTGTCGTATCCTAGGGGTTAAAAACTTGTTTGGCTTTAGCCGTGAGTAATAAGACAAAGATTTTATTTTACTAATTTAGTCTATGGGAGCATACTTGAGCACAAAATGGAGGGGGGGGGGTCTTGCAAAATCTCACCAAATCTTATTTAAACCGGGGGGGGGGGGGTCAATAAAAATCTCACGTCTGCTTAAAAAGAATGTACGAAGTGGCCCAAAATAACACCCCCCCTTAGCTACACCAATGATCTCACGTTAGAGGGGGGGGGAGTCGCTTCAAATCTCACTATATCTCACCAACGGGGGGGGGTCTAGATTGGAAGAAAATATGCTCACGTAATTAATGTATGACCCCCTATCCTCTCTTTGATTTGGCTTTATTACAGCAAATTTTAATTACATATTCTCTTCAGGTCAAATACATCTACTAATGAACGCCGGCAAAGGAGACCTCAAGCTCGTATCGAACGGCACCGCTTTAAATGACGGTCAGTTCCACGCACTGAGTGTCATCAAGAAGAACCGGCGTATCGAAATGTTCATCGATGATGTAGCCCAGGCCGTTGGGACGCTGCCTCCCGGTTCGGTGGTGGTGCACGCGATACCGCAGTCCGTAGATGGAAATGCCAGTGGAGGGATGTTCCTGGGAGGGGTGCCCGAGCATCTCAATGAGACGGATGTGACAGATCAACACATAGCGTCAACTATATCACTGCGCGGTGCGATTAAGGACATTGTGTTTGATGGATCGTAAGTTATTATATTACCTTATTCATTGCATGTAATACTATTTTACATTCAAATAAAGGATTATTGAAGTTATAATTCTATTACCCAGTTAGAATCAAACAGTTACATAATTGAAATCTGGAAGATTTGATTCGTGTCATGTCAAGAGTTCGTTTAAAAATAAAGTGTTTACGAGAAAATAACTAAGGAAGATGAAGCAAGGAAGTGTGCTTGGGCAGAGTGGTGTACTATATTACCTCTCTCTCTACTTTTATGGCGAAATTGCATGATGGTGGTTAGGTTCAGATTAATATTTTCATTAGGAATTTTTTTAACAAATTTTCTTATTTTTTCAGTCTAATTTCAATCCAAGATGTGGTTTCTATGAATCACGCTTTGATTGGACACCTTGGACCACCAATGGGTGAAGAATATGAAGTGGGAGCAAATTTACTCAACACTCAGCAGTCAGAGTCGGATATAAATAAAACATCAAAGGGATGTCACAAGGTTTGCTTTTAAAAATAATCTTATGTAAAATTATTTATGAATGTTTGTTTTTTAAGTGATTTTAATTTTAAACATTTTTTTCTAGGTGTACAGTTATACTTTAGAACCTGGAGCGGTTAAATTTGGAGACGTTTCAAACAGTTATGCACAAGTTCATCTCGTGAGGAGAAATATATGGCATCAAGATTTTGTTTTGGAATTCGATTTCAGAACATTCTATCCCAACGGATTACTGTTCCTAACTCCTGTAAGTACACCTCTAACAAAATTGTTTTTATTTTATACTAACGAGTTCCCGGCATGTGTTGCTATGCCACTTCATAAAGAAATTGTTTCTCCCTGCGTGTCCTTTCCCATTCGTCCCGTTCCCCTTCCACCTCCCCTTCCGCTCCCGCATTACCTCACGTGTTCCCACTCCGCCTTCTCTGCCTTCCCTCTCCCCACTCCCCTCTCCCGCTTCCCTCACCCAGCAAACCCCCCTCTCGAGTTCCCCTCTCCCCTCCCACATTCCATTCATTCAGTCCCGGTACATTCAGTTTTCAAACAGCTCACGTGCCGCCACTTATTGAAATTTTTTTATACAAATTTCATTATGCCAGAGCTCACGGCTTCTTTTATACAAACCTTGTCCTGACAATAACGAACACAAAAAAAAGAATTATTGTATTTGGTGCAGGTGTTCGGAAGTTATGCGCGTGCATACATTTCGATGATTCATTTTTATTTATATATAATAATATATAGATTACACTTCTCCTAGGTACAAATTTGTTCCAAAACTATAAAAATATCATCAAATCTATGCTCTGTCAGTTAATGTGTAATCTGTTCACTAGATGTCACTCATGTTTTAAATACCAATTGTTTTTCATATGCATGGGTGTTTTGACCATAGTTGTGTGGAATTACGGTATTGAAATTCACCAAGCTAAATCTTATTTTAATCTAAAATAAATAAATAATATTTTTTTCCAGGGTACCAAAGAGAAGCAACGTCATCTGATAGCCGTTTACTTGAAGGATGGAAAAGTGACAATGACGATGAAGGGTCGAAGAAAGTTGGAGCTCTCGATACCGATGGTCACCAATGATGGACAGTGGCACCACGTGCTGGTGAGGTCAACCCAAAGGCGGCTGTCCATCACTGTTGGACCCAGAAGCGCCCTGGCCAGGATGCCTAAAGTCCTATTCCTAAGCAACATGCTCTATGTTGGAGGACTTCCAGATAAAACAGTCTCTATTAATATACCTGATCATGTAAGTTAAAATATTTTTAACCTTTTCCCCGTATTGAACTACCCGTTTTTTCAATACCCATACGCGGTAAATGTATATGTCATATTTCAAATACCTATCCATCCAATTTTATGTCAAATTACAACATATTATGGCATGATTTATCATACTATATAAACAGATGAGATTATTATCTACAATTTGAAACCAAATCGTCGTCTGTAAACACTCCTAGATGATTATAAAAACAAAAACATTAAATTCCATACAAAAACATCCCCTTGTTATCTTAAAGACGGCGCCATTTATCCGCGTGCTTGTACTCCGGACACTGCGTTGTTAGACACAAGTGGTACCTCAATCACTTATTATTATTAATTCGAATAAACAAGTTCTAAAACTTCTGATGACACTAAAATTAATAAAATTTTTATGTAAATTCAAAATCACAGTTTCACAACATAAACAAACGTGTGCGAATATGCGCGATCTCGACAATAAATGTTATCGACGCTTGTCCAATTTGGTCAGTCGGAATCGAATGCCTGCGCGTGCGCAAACTACTAGCGCCATCTGTGGAGTAAATTGTGAAATTTGTAAATTTAATAAGTAAATTTGCACTCAAAGGCACGAGGACACATTCACTTGATTATAGATGTTTTTTACGTAATACAATTTTACTTTCGAAATATGCCTGAAGATGTCAGCATCGTGATAGTTACACGAATGTCCTAGCGAGCGGGAAAAAATACTGTGACATAGTAGCGCTGTGATATCGGCAGTCGAAGTTAGCGTAACAAGGGCTGATACGGGCGCGTGTGAGGCATGGCTTTTGCCGTATCAACTGTTGTTACGATCGCGTGGAAAAAGTTAATGCTTTCTATCAAAGGTCTTCAGGATATTTATATGTTTTATTTAAATTTAATCACTATTTCTACTATGAAAATCTTTCCTCTATCATCTATCCATCTAAATCTATTCTTAAATTTACATAAAGAATATTGTGTCTGTTGTGGGCTGCTTGGAATTGATTTTTATACACATCTATATTTTTTTTCCTCGATTGATGAAATTTGTCAAATCGTAAGAAAAATACCTCACAGTGAACACAAATAATTTGTCAAAAATTTATGAAAATTAATTATTTTGCTTCTCTGTATATTGAGAGAGTTGTTCCTCATTGTAATTAACTGAAACATAGTGTTTTTTTTTTAAATAATAATATGTTACGCCTATGCTTATCTACCAATATTACTAGCGTAGGAGAACTTAAAGAGAAAAGAACTTACTAGACACCTGTGAAGGAGATTGATATAAAATAATAATATATACATTTCTCTCTTTCCAGATGTTAAAGATGGAAGGCTTCAAGGGCTGCATCCGCCGACTGACAGTGAACGGCAAGTCAGAGGACCTGGTGAAGGATGCCGCCCTGCACCAGAATGTGGGCCAGTGCTTCCCTACCATCGAGCGCGGCTCCTACTTCCCGGGAGACGCCTACGCCATCTACAAGCGACAGTTCGTCATCGGCTCGCACCTCGAGCTGCAGCTGGAGTTCAGGACTGTGGAGATGAACGGAGTACTGCTGAGCATTGCGCACACTATTCATAATGCACCGGCTTTATCTTTGGAACTGAATAACGCTAAGGTTTGTAGTGCAGTTCATGCATTTACACAGGCAAACAATGTTTATAGTAAAATAAGTAGCGAAATATAATGCATTTACATTATGTTTGAAGTATATAGGTAGTGAAAAATAGTGCATAAATTTACATAAAATTGCAAATAAAAATAAATAGAATAAATTTCTTCATGAAGAAGATAAATATTCAGTTTATCCATAGAAAACCAAGAAATAGCAAAGTTATTCAGTGTTGCCATTATTGTTTTCTTCTTAGAATTATTAACTTTAACTGTGCCTGCTCGCAATATTGGATTTCCCATAGAGACAGGCCTTGGTACATCACCAATATAATGTAATGATTTTTATAATTTTTATGTTTTTATAATTTTTAAATTTATAAAATCATAACATCAATATTTTAAGGGAAAAAAGAGGTTGGGTTGGGATGGGATGTCATAAATACAGATAATACTTGTATGAATAAATTTCTTTGAATTAGGTACCTAGTCAAATTGTTGTCAAAACATTGTTTTTTCTTCTGTAAAATTGTTTGAAAATCAAATAACCTGTTGCCGTCTCAAACTGAAAGAATCAACAATGAATTATTTATTTTAGGGAACAAATCAGTCTTCATTTTGTCTACTTCTGACAAATTTTGCCTTTTTATTTATGATTTTTTATTTTCTTTTCTAAACGATATTGGTAAATGGAGCACATGGCTGCTCAATATTATAAGTCATGTAATATCAAAACAAGTCCCCCCCCCCCCCTAAACGTGTCACGTAGTATGGGTACGTTCCCTAAACTGTATATAATACATAATAATCCTATTAGTTCTGTGAACAGTAGACCTTGCGTCCAAAAAAGTATGTTTCTAATTTTCTCTTATTTGATAAACCAAAATCAAAATTTCCTCAAAAATCATAAGTTTGTAAGTTGGTACTTAACCCGGCGTCAATGACGTGAAAATAATTACGCGGTCAATGACGCCGGGTAACCGTGACCCGAATTTTATCGATGGGTTGTACCAAAACTGAAAGGGTTATCTTGATTTTGAAAATTATTTATTTTTTATGGGTTCTTTGCTCATAAAAAAAATATAAAGAATACCATTACATTTTATAAATCAACTTTTTATTACCTTAGTAAGAAACACATGCAAAATCAACTATGAAAAAATAGCTATAGAAAATAATTTCAACTATAGGAAATATGTACCCGTTTTAACTTGACGCACGTGTATCTCCTTCCGCAAGCGGCGTCGCACTGAGCACACCGGCGGTGCGGGTAGAAGGGGGTTGTATCTCCAGCTACTGAAGCGCTCGAGTCAAACGGTTGACGGGAAAAAATAATATGGCCGTTTTAAATCGCCTCGGGTCATTATGACCCAGCGTCATCGACGCCGGGTTAAATACCTACCTACTTAATTATAAACCATATATTTTATGTAACTTTAAAAAAAAATTCAAATAAGGAATTATACAATTCACTACCTCAATGGCAACACTTTTTTCAAACTTCCTTCAGGCAGGTAAGTACCACCACATTGAAAAAATGTGAATAAGGAAGACCAAAAAACGTGAGTCTCACATTTGAAAAAATAATCTTTACTGAACCATTAAAATGGCCACCATCTTGAAATGGAAACGGAATGTACAGACAGATTTACAGATGAAATGCAAAACCGTTGAGTTAAAACAGGACTAGCTACCTTCAGTCAATGTAGTTATCTAATACTCACTATATTTCCAGGTTGTACTGTCAGTCCTGACAATCTCAGGGCGTCGCTTTAGCGTGGAGACCTCCCTGCCCACCCAGTTCGGCCTGTGCGACAACACCTGGCACAACATCTCGGCACTGTTCTCAGCCGGCGAGCTCACCGTCAGGGTGGACCAGCTCCCCGAGGAGACGGACGTAGGCGGGGGCCCGGGCAGCTCACCCACCACACCGCCCAGCATCAACCAGCCTTTGCAGCAGAGCCCGCTGTATATTGGGGGGCTGCCAGGTATGGAAACATTTATGTCAATCAAGAGATATTGACAATACCATTAGAAATTCAAAAGAATCATTTGACGATTCGACCTGTTGGTATTCTATCATTTTGTCATAATTTCAATGTTAATTTGTAACAAACCAAAAGTGGTATGTAGCCTCTTTAGTGACAGTAGAAATATTTTAACAAAATTGGGGTAGGTACTTTCTTGAAATAATTTCCTATTTAAAGGTGGTTGGATGTGTTCCATTTTATTGTACCAAAATTATAAATAGGCAGGAAAACACAGAATGGAGTAAAAATAGTACAGAAAGTTTCGAGTGGTGTATCAGGGTATAAGTTGGAGATCACCGTTTTGTAAATACATAATATAATAAAATGAATATATTTTTATTACCAAACATTTATTGGTACATCTTTTCAAAGATAATGTTGTTTGACAACGTAGTGAAGAAATAGGTACCTCCATTATAAAAGAACTGGTGAATAGCCAAAAAATAAAAAAAACCTTAATAAAATTATTTTCTCGCAACGTTTGGAATGAATCAAGTAGAGATAATCAACTGTATTCAATTTCATAAAAATGATTAATTGTAAACATAAAACCAGAATAATATCAGAATGACTAATTACTAGATATTTTATGGACTTACGTAATAGGTACTATATAACCATGTAATAAATTTTTAATATACTTAAGTACCTATAACTTGTTTCGTAATGTACTGTGTAATGTCTTAATAAACAAATAAACAAACCTCGAAATACATCTACCGCTCTTGTGTCTTTTGCAGATGGAGCCCCAACAGGCACTCTGACGACCAAAGAGAACTTCAAGGGCTGCATCAGGAATGTGTCCATCCGGGGGCACCGCAAGGACTGGACCGACATGGACTACTTACACAACCTGCTTCTCACCTCGTGTCCAGTGCAGTGAACATAGTACAAAGCTGAATGCAACAATGCTGCAAATATACAAAAGAGTTTACTAAATTCTTGATATTACCTGTGTAGAGTGCATTTTTGGTGACATATGATGACACAGTTTAAGTAAATTTGATCTATTTTGACGCAGAACACCTTGCGATTAAAGAGAAGTTCTGCAGAAAAGATCTTGTTAAAACGGAGAGAAAATAATTTAATTCACTGTTATCGCTAAACTGTTCTTCAAAGAATATAAAGTTAATGATTTGTCAGAAAATTGCCTTAGATTCCAATAACACCTTCTCGTAAAGGTGGCATACACTTGAAAATTATTTATTTTGCAGTCTGTCAATCCATTATTTTATGGTATCATAGCACGGGGAGACGGCACTGCATCTTTGATGAAAATCTATGAAAAAATAAAATTGTCTAAGTATAACCTTATTCATTTCATGAAGATTTTATTTTATGTTTACCTGCATTTGAAATTGAATTAATTTCCAGCTCTTTATTATTTTTACCCCTGATATCTAACTTTCGAAATATATTAAGTTCATTAGAAAATACCTCAATTAAAATCAGGTGGAATGATTGAACTTTTTATGAAAAAAATTAATAAAGTATTGTTGTGTTTCTTGGATCGTTAAATTGGCTTATTTTTTAAACAAATTTTGTTGTTAATCAATATCCACTTTCAATCAAATGTTCTCTTGTTTGAAAATAGCAATAATGTGTAACGCAAAACATTCTGAAGCTGTTGTTGTCATAGTTGCCAGTTGAAGTTGAAAATGCACTCTAGGATTTTTGATGGGGAGAAAAGGATAAAGTGCATTTAATTTGCCAAGTGCCATAAAGACGATCCGCATTAGAAATATATAACATAAGTGATAGTTTTTTGCATTTAAAGTTTTTAACAATTCTGAATGTTATATATATGTCACAGGCAAATCGTAAAATCAAGCCGATCATGATGTGCCTGTGGCACTTCATGATCTGCCGCCAGGCACTTCACAAAGTAGCTGGGCGCATCATGATCTGCCTGGTTTTACGATCGGCCGCCGACATATACATATATATCACACCCCAAGCGTTTTACAGTGCTACGAATACTTAAACATAAAACAAATTTAACCCAAGGTTTGTTTCAACTTTTTCAAAAAAATCAAAAAGAATTTTTGGAAAATTGTAGTGAAAACCTGTACATAGTATTTTTGTATATTCATATTATTTTAAAGGTATTATCACAAAGCAAAGAAAATTAATAAGCCTTTAGATATTCTATATAAGTGGGTAGACAATGATCACATTTTAGATGAAACAAGGAGAAGTATTATATATAAAAATTGAGATACGACAGTTGATTCCCAGACAGTTGGCCCTTATTAGTTGGTAATTATTGATTTTTTACAAAATTATAATTTTTGTTCAATAATTACCATTTTCAAACTTAAAATTGACTTAAAAATATGTTTAGTAAAATGGTATCTGATATAAAGCGAATTTATTTAGGCACATTGTCGATTTTTTGTACTTATACGCTTAGTATATTACGTGGTATGTACATGACAGTGGCGGTCCGTGAGTTTTCATTGAGCTAGAGTGCTAAGATTGAAAAATACAACGTTATTGATGTTGTTTTATCATCAATAACGTCGTATTTTTCAATTTTAGCACTCTAGCTCAATGAAAACTCACGGACCGCCACTGTGATATGCTTATGAACTTGATATAATGCCATATAATTTTCAATTTGGGAGGCGGAAATGGGTACCGCTGCCCCGGGAACCTTTATTGGATAACCAACACCTCTGCCATAGGTCACCCCAAGTGGTTCGCCACGATTGGTGATTTAGCAGGGGTGCCCGGGTTCATGGGGTGAGGTTTGTCTAGGTCTAGGAGGCGGATGACCAGGACACACTGAACCCCAGATTCCTACCCACCCCTTAAACCCTTTACCTTCCCAGAACTCTCCTCTCCTTCCTTTCCTTTAAAAAACCCTCCACACAGTATCCCCAAAGATGACAAAGGCCCTGTTGGAAATTATTTTCCTCAGGGCCTCCTGTGTGGAGCTCATGTAAAAAAATATATATATATAAGTAATTTTATCCTTGCATTTGAATGAAAATATGTTTTATACTTTGTTATTCGGTGGTACATCATCTCTGCACACCCCTTCGGAACTTAATTATATTTTGTGTAAGTAGGTGTACTTACTGTATTTTCTCTAAAACCACCGCGCATTGTATATAATTACGCCAGGGGGCCAACTGTCAGGGATCAACTGTCATGGAATCATAAAAATATATTTTATCACTGCAAATTCATCCCTGCATTTAACATCAACAAAAATCCTAAATTAAATTTCTTTGCACATATATACATGGGAATATGTGTATAGTTCTGTGATGAAAATACATAATAGTATCTGTGATTGAAGTGGGTGAAATACCTGCTTACCGCAGCGGCACTAAATTGGTATTAAATTGTACCACATAAAAACCAGCTTAAGTCCTTTATATTTAATGGATCAGTAAAAATGAGTGTTTCTTTTTTATAGTGTTTAATTTTTCTCTCATGGAAAATTGCTAAATTAATATTTGATGGGCCATAAACAATCGCACTTTTGAAATAATCATGAAAAAAAAATACAGATCGTATTTAAATAAATATGGATAAGAACAAAAATATGCTGGAAAATCATTTCATAAAAATAATTTCGCCAAAATGGCCGCAATCCCGCCGCAGGCATTCCTCAAATCAGGCTCGTAAATTTTTAAAAACTTTTAGACACAAATCTCGGGGTATTTTGACCATTTCTCCTTTATTTGGACTATAGTCGCTGGTTTATTTACGTAGACTCGACTTGTAAGATAATATATCACATGAAAAAAAACAGCTAGGGTTAGATCTGGGTTGCTGGGAGGCCATGGAATATCTCCTCTGTGCGAGATCAGTTTGTTAGGGAAAATTTCTTTTGCTCCATGGCCGCCGCCCTGTTCGTTTTCCTGCCAGTTTTTTCGAAATTTTTAAACCTTGAATTAATTAAATTAACACTTGGGCACTGATTAATTTTCTGTAATTTGTGATGCAAACGAAATAGGCGTCGTGCATTATTGTTTTGTAAAACAAAATAGAATCATTGTTGAACAGAAAAGAACAAAATCATTGTTTTTGTAAAAATATTTTACCCAGAAAGCGCGTTGCTCTCCCGTAAAGCGATCCATTGTGACTAAATTTACAAGAAGCGAGGAGCCACGCATAAGCGAGAAACCCGCTCTCCTCTCCCGTTCAACCCACCCTATACAACAGCAGAGTTGAATTTGCAGCGATGATAAAAGATAAAACAATATATTTTCACAAAAGAAACTAATCACTGCCATAATAATAGAGCTTAGTAATTAGTGTAAAGGTATGTAATATTATTATTGTGAAGCGAGTGTGTACATTATGGATGATTCATTATTATTTATACCGTGTATAATTATTTAAATAATTTATTTATTTTCAAATGTGATTATTAATTTCATGACATGTGCCAAAACATAACTTTACATTATTTAGTGATTATTTATAATAAATTAATTTAAGCTACATTTTTAAATTGTGGTTTTATTATGTACTAGCACCACCCGGCATGCATCGCAATGCCATTCAAAGAAATCTGCATGTTCTTCCCGTGCGTCCCCGTTCCCTTCCACCTTCCCCGCCTTCCCCCTCCCTAGTCTCTTCCCTCTCCGTAAACCCCACCTTCCCCCTGCCTATCGTCCCTGCCACTAAAATATATGAAATACACACATTTTCATACAAATTTCATAAAACCAGAGCTTACCACACTATATACAGCCTATGTTACTCGCTGATAATGTAGCTTTCTATTCGTGAAAGAATTTTTAAAATCGGTTTAGTGGTTTAGGCATGAAAGCTTAACAAACAAACACACGCACTTTCGCATTTATAATGATTAGTATGGATAATTTCCTAAGAAAACCTTCAACATAACCCACATGTATAAAGGTCTTGTTGAGTGATTCCATTTATTGTAATGATTGTTTATTTCAGTCACATGATGCTCCTCTCAGACGGCATGGTCTGGTTCTAGAAAAAAACTGCTATCCATAAAAAGCTGCAGGAAGTGACTGAATCTGGGTTCTTCAGTTATGAATATTATTTATAGTATGCACTGCAGTAGAATCATGCCCATGGTATTTTTTTTATTCGAAAACAGTTACATGGGAAGACAGGCGGCGACTTTGTCCATCCCAGATATCTGCATAACACTACCACTCAAAAATTACTCGTTTCTTTTAACCCTTAGCGGAATTGTGATATCCCAGTGACAACACATACGAAATAATTATAACCTAGTGGGGCAGTGAGTTTTTTAAAATAACACATATATATATTGAAGTAACTAATACTGTCAAACATTTGCTGTTGTGGTAAACTTTACAAAAAATTTTAATAACATCATAATTACTAACATATTCAGTTCAAAATTTTGAAGTAAAAAAAAGGCAAAAATTCCGCTAAGGGTTAACAGGTTCCACTGAGCGGCCTTAGAAAACTCAAATGATTTTTTTGTCAAAATAAATCCAAAATATTGTCATTTTTCTTTTGTTCAAGCACAAGGCCAGCATAAAAAAAATCGCAAGTTGCCGGATGAACACTGAGCAATGTCATATTGACTCACAATGCCAATTGGCAGATGCGGAGCTTCTTGATTCATTCAAACTCTGCCAAATGGCAGAGTCGGCAGTGAACCGGTTAAATGTTTTATTTTTCATGCAACACGACACTTCACAGTCAAATTAATTGGTTAGTCAGTTATAGATTGGCGTATTGTTGTAATAAGCGTATAAAAACATTGTACATACATCAGTCGCCCCACTCTGAAAGGTGACTGGCAAACACATAGACAATATTTTATAACATGTATTTCAATAATCTAAATGTGATTTTAAAAATTATATATATTTACATTGTTTCAAAGCTGAATAGTGGAAAATTCACCCCATTTTACCCTACTTTTATTTAGTATGGTTAACCCTTTCCACTCCAAGCTTTTTTTTTGAAGCGTAGTCCAAAATGATAATTCGTTTTCATTTAGATTTATATTTTGGCGTTTCGACGGTTTAGATTTATATTTTGGAGTTTTGCGTCATGACGGGATCGAGGATTATTTCGCTAATACACAATCAAGTTATAGAAAATATAAATAATCCATTCAACGAGTATTTGCACAAAAACGAACACGATAATTGCACAGTTGATAAGATGTCGACGACAGCACGATGCGATGATTACTAGTGTACTTTTGTAACATCGATGCCTGCGCCTCTACCTGCAGTGAGGAGCATCCCAACAAAACTCATCCATCCCTCGACCATAGTACTAAAGTATCGTGCGATTGTAGAATGTGTCTTTCAATCATGATTCAAAAATTTTTGTATAATAAATTTCTCCTATCTCAAAATTGTCCATAAAAAGAAGTATTACACCATGTCGAGTGTCACTTGACATTGGAGCTTGTGGAACAAAATCAACGTCGAGTGACACTCGACATTGGAGTGGAAAGGGTTAAGGTGGGTATTTATTTGCATTTGATTCATGGGATTGGAATCTCCCAAAAAAAGGAGAAAATATTACAAATTGTGCTACTTCACATCATGTTGAGATAGCCGAGATATTAATTTAGAAAATAAAAAAAAGTGTGGAAGGAAAGATCTGTAAATAAAAAATGTCAATTTCTGTTTAAACCTTTATTTTGTAAAATTTATAATTACAACATTCAAATCACATATCAAGTCTTATCATTCATTTAGGTTTATGGACCATTCCTTTACACATTTATTGGGACAATCCGGCTTGCCAAGCTCTAACAGGGTATAAGGGTAGCACACTATGACATCCTAAGCAACTTTGAATCAAGAAAACTTAAGGTTAAAAAATATACAAGTTCAAGCTTAATTTTACACTCAATAACTGCGCTCGCTGCAAGTCAATAGCCGCACCCGACGCGAATCAAAAACCAAACCAAAGCGCGGGGCGGGCAATTTAGGCCAATCAGTAAAAAAAATACACTTGTTTATATATATTTAAGTTTTCTTAAGTATAAAAGTTCTTCAAACCGCAGGGATTACGTACAACAGGGGACAGCTATTACTCTCCGGAGAGAAATCCTTCTTACCAAACAGTTACTTAGCGCCACAAATGCATTTCTGCTACTGACAAACCACAACTTTGAGAGCTACGGCATTAATTAATAATTATTAGACATTGGATTATACATATTTGCAAAACACAATACATAAGTGTGCCTATTTGGTCATATTCAAACCATTTTCACCATTAATGCATATTTTAGTCATTTTACTCTGTAAAAAATGAGCTGTTCAAATTAGAAACTGAGTTATTTTAGGAATCAGTTAGTTCCTTTTGGAAATTTTGAAAAACAAGATTTGTAGCAGAGTTGAGACAGTGTTTGTTGAATATTGCTGTTTTCCACCCCCATTTTTTTGAGGAACCGGTTTTCTTTGAGAATTTTACTGACCACCCCGATTCCTCACCCATGAAGTGAAAAAATTTCTAAAGAATTGGATTCCAAAAAAAAACAAATTTCTATTTTTATTGTTTAATTTAGGCTCATAATTTGGCACTGACGGTATATTTGATTGTTAGCGCGCATATTTCACCACTTTGAAAGTGCATAAAATCCGATGTCTAAAAATTAATAACCACGTCTTTTCTAACAAGATGTTTTCAATAAATACAGAGAGACACTTTGACAACATTCACATTCACGCTTGCACTGCCCTGACTCTGTAATAATATTTATTATTGTTATGTTTTTTCTTTACCGTATTCATATGGGAAGATTGATAAAAGGTATTGTTAACATAATGTAACAAATAATGTAAAATATAATGGCAATATCGATGGAAAAATACAACATAAAAACATACTACACTATATTATCGGAGAAATTACTGGATTGACTTATATCTTAAAACAAAACATTCTCAAAATATTATACTATATATATAAGACAATTAGATCTTACTTTCACCTAAACAGAATAAGATAAATATAACATAGAATTTTAATGAATTTAAAACAAGTGACACAATATTCGCCAATAAGTCTTTTTGAAAATTATGAAATTCAAAATAATAAAAATAGAATGATAAAAAAATAACCTAGCTAAAAAGAAATCACGTGCTATTTAGTGTGAACCAAAATAAGTAATTAAGAAAAATCTGTGAAGAGTAATATTCTCTAATTTGTAATCAACAAGAGCTCGCCTCTCTCCTTGCAGAAAAGGTAACAATTTGTCTAGAATTTTAAGAATAGCATCAAAAATCGGTTGAAAATGTTACATTAAAGAAGTATAACTGCAATAATAGATTGGGACAAATTTCTATCACAAATAAAAAAATTTAAAAGCATTCTGAATGCGCATTGAAATTTATTTCCTGGTGTCAATACCTGGACTGTTAAAATAAAATTGTAGGCTGATTGATTAAAATAAAAACTGTGGCCGGTGAACAGCGCCAAATGTAATATTAAATAGGGGCCTGCAATCAGCTCTTGTGGGGTTTGTTGGCCGTCTGGAAGTTAGCCGGCAGCGGTGTGTTTACATGGAGAGGTATCCCTGCGCGCGCGACCTCCTGCGCCCCACCAAGTAGGCGATGAGCACGATGAGCACCAGGGCCCCGAGGGCGCAGCCCACGGCGATGGGGACAATGTCGGGCACGTCCACGTAGTCGCAGTCATTGGCTGGAAACACAAAACATAATAAAGAATTAACACAAACTTCAAAATATTTAAGTGAGCAATCAATCTCCATGTTCTGATAATAACGGCTGTTGTTCCCAACTTTTTGATCGACCAATCTGAGACTGCAATCAACTAAGCGATTTGTAAGTATTTTAAAGGTAACGCTCGATTCGCATTGCTCCAAAATTGTTAAATTAATATTAAAAAGTTAATTATTGTATTTATTATTTATTAGCACACACAAATTCTTTTAAATACTGTTATCCATAAATAGACATTTTATATATTTTAAATAAACGTATAAAATATATTAAACGTAAAGTGCCAGCTGGATCTTTGTCGCCCGTTACGTCGGTACCTCGTGGCGTTGGCGCCACTCTGTCGACACTTTTTATAACTTTGCTTTGCTGAGACGAGCTTAACCCTTCGAATAATAAGAAAATAATTTTCTGTCAAATTTTGCCTATCAAGGTTTGCGCGCAAAATTGCTGGTTCTTCCCATGCATTTTAAATGTTCCTATTTATGGTTGTTTTTGTAACGTTTTTGCAAAAACAAAAATTGTTCTAAAATTTAGATAAAATAATCTTTCCGACGTGTTTATTAGAAATGAACATTTTTGTTTCTAAATATTAAAATTTTAATATTGGAAATTTAAATTGGCTAAAAAATGCATACCTGCGAATATTCGAATTAAAGTAATTAAAATAGAAAAAACTTATAATTTAAAATACAGACTCCTTTTCTAAATAAAATTTTTAATAAAACTGTCACCTCACTTTTTATCACTTTCATACAATTTTATTTTAAAATTAAATGTGTGATACGTCACAAATTGGCGAAAAATTAAACCGTCACTTTTGATCGGGTTTGTAAAATATCTGAAAAACCTAGCTCATATAATTCTAAGACAATAAGAAGCATTATTTTATTCCGTTTCTTACATAAAAGAAATCACAAATATTCGCATGACAGGAAGAGAGATATCTAACTTTTAGTAATGCACTGTCGCTCTGGGACAATCTGGGTCTCCTGTTATTATAACGGCATATGATGTTTTGGGACAACTTGGGTCTCCTGTGATTAGACGGGTTAATCAACTAGTACAGCTTTCTTAGATTGAGCAATGCTTGTGTGTTGGAAAGAGTAGTTGTGCAATTGAGCACTGTTGAACCTTAGTTTCATCTTAGCAGTTGATTAGTAGGATTGGGAACAGCAGCTCTAACTATAAAGGTCTATGCCCACTACACCGTTCCATACCATGACCGTAACCATAGCGGCGCATGCAAAAAATATTCTTTGTATCGATCAGTATGAAACGCTGCCCACTAGCCCGTTCCGTCACCGACCAACACCGTCGCATACCATGACCGGACTGACAGCATGACAATATTTTGTTTCTATTTCTCGATGACAATTGTTATTATTTCTCGATGACAATATTTTGCAGGTGCCGGTCCGCTCTATGCATGGCACGCGACAGTGTTAGAACGGGGATCATACGCGTTGCCACTCCGTCAGTTCGTGATTTGTGTTCATTTTTCGTGTTTATATCCAGGTACTTTAACCTCTTGGAGCGCGGAGGAACAACACGGAAATTTCACAACCTTCAATTTGAATCGAATGTTTTGTGGATTAATTTTTACCTATCGTATATTTTATTGACCGAAACACATTCCTAGAACAATAAACTATCTACCAAAATAACATTACTTGCGTTAATTACGTAAATTGATAGGTTTTGCGATGTTTTAGTCGAGGAACTCATAAATGTGACGCAGCCAAAATGACATTTCGAGATGCCCACAGATAAAAATTATTTTAAAATAATCTGTGGTTACAAGGTGAATGAAATCTTTACCCATCCCATAGGGAATGTTGGCGCAAGCGATTCTGACACTTCCTTTACAAATTTTGTAGATAGAAGGGTCAAAATAATAGAAAAAACGTATTTTTTTCCCGTGCATGCGCATGAAACTGTTCACATCCCGCACTATGGAAAAATTATTCCGAGTGACTAGACGCATTGCGGGTTTCGCTATGGTAAAGGACGATAATAGAGCAAGCGTTTCTGACTTTGTTCTTCATACACTTTCTTTATACATAAGGGTCAAAATTGCATTTCAAAGTGCCGCGGCCACCGGGTGACAAACGGCAAACAACCGGTTAATGATATGACACTATGCTTCTCCTGACGCGTCAGTCTGATACGAAAACACAGGCAAAATGATATAACGGGCACCGTACACCTATTGAACGGGGATGGTACGGACACTAACCGCGGTGTATACGGTCACTATACCCGTTACGTACGGGTATAATACAGTGTTAGCACGTTCTAGTGGGCATAGTAGGGCGTAGCGTGTTTATTTCGTGGCTGATACGTTCATAGTACGGTCATGGTATGGAACGGTGTAGTGGGCAGAGACCATAAAGCAGAAATTTGTTTATCCGAAGCAGGAAATACTCAGCCAAACAGCGCTATGAAATGTTCACAGATTTTTCTGTCTGGAATTTCTAGTTGAATGCAACTATTTTCAGCTCACAGTCATTCCCACCATGAGCTTTGAAATACCCTTCTAACTTTATAAAAATCAAACAAGATGCCACATATCATAAAACATAGTCTTGATTTCTGAAACCAAATTTCAAAACAAATAAAACTTGAACCTATTGATTTTATGTCAATACCACACAAGAGTCCCAACTACTCCCAATCGTCTGGAGCCAGTGAGAGTATGGCATCCCCAATTGGGGTATGTTATGAGTGTTGTGGTTGTGAATGTAGTGTGCGGAGGGGAAGGAGTTAAAGACGAGGAAGGCGGGAAAGTACCTGGCTAGATCTGGTCACCAAACACGGCTAAAGCAATTTCAAGCAATGTTTTAATTCTGATTGGTGGTATTTAACCAGGGCGACACTGAGAGTATCTTCCACCCTGGAATGATTAATATTTTGTTATCCCTTTTGACTCAAACGTATTTGAATCAAAAGGGATAACAAAATCACCAGTGCTGTAGGCCTCATTATGATTAGGCCTACAACACTGGTGTTGATTCAAAAGGGATAACAAAATCACCAGTGCTGTAGGCCTCATTATGATTAGGCCTACAACACTGGTGTTGATTCAAAAGGGATAACAAAATCACCAGTGCTGTAGGCCTCATTATGATTAGGCCTACAACACTGGTGTTGATTCAAAAGGGATAACAAAATCACCAGTGCTGTAGGCCTCATTATGATGAGGCCTACAACACTGGTGTTGATTCAAAAGGGATAACAAAATCACCAGTGCTGTATGCCTCATTATGATTAGGCCTACAACACTGGTGTTGATTCAAAAGGGATAACAAAATCACCAGTGCTGTAGGCCTCATTATGATTAGGCCTACAACACTGGTGTTGATTCAAAAGGGATAACAAAATCACCAGTGCTGTAGGCCTCATTATGATTAGGCCTACAACACTGGTGTTGATTCAAAAGGGATAACAAAATCACCAGTGCTGTAGGCCTCATTATGATGAGGCCTACAATGAGGCCTACAACACTGGTGTTGATTTCTGGGAGTTGCGGCAACTTTAAGACGTCCCCACACTAACAAGACAGATGTTGGGTTGCTTTCAAAGGCCAGTGTGCATCATCAAAGAGTCATTATGTTAATTATTTAACAGAATGATACAGTGAAACCATGAATAATACATTATGTAATTTAAAACATCAATAAGATGAGGAAATAAACTCAAGTGCTGTGCTTGATAACATTCGGAAGTCATTGGGTTATCTACTTAATAATGATGCTGCTAATTATTATCTGCTTAGAATTCAATAGAAAACATTAGCAGGAGTTTAATGAGAAATAATAATAAAGTGGTACTTCGAGATACGAATGCCCTAACATACGAGATATTTGAGATACGAGCCGTCGAGCGAGCGAAGTTTTGCTTTGAAATACGAGCAACATTTGAGGTACAAGGAATGGCCGGCTGCACACGTTTGACCAGTTTGTGTCTCTGGGAAAATCCATTAGCCTGGATGAGAGAGACGTGAGAAGCACTCTCAGGAACTGACGACCGAGGAGTTCAAGAGTTACAGTTGCAACAGCAGAAGCAGCAAGAAATTGGTTTCGAGGAGGAGCCAGAGGTGGGGGAGGTTATCTCTACAAGTGAGATGAAGGAGATCTTGGGAATGCGGGAGAGAGTTTCACAGTTCGTGGAAAAGAAACACCCCGTGGAAGTTGCAACTGGTCGTGCATCGGAGCTATTTAATGATACTTGCCTAACTCATTTCCGCAATATTCCGAAAGGGAGGAAGTAACAAACCTCCTTGGACAGGAAAAAGGCAAAAGACCAGTGAAAATAAAAGCAGTGACTAAAATTAAGCATACAGTATAGTATTTAACCTGTCGAGAGCCATGCCTGAAACTTCTTCTTTTTCTTTTATTGCATACTGGAAATTACGGAATGCATCTCTTTGAAGTAATATTTTGTGGATTTATTTTTTTTATATTTTATTTACTGAAGCACATTCCTTGAACAATAAACTATCTATAAAAACAACATTACTTGCATTTGTTTGATAAATTTATAGGTTTTTCGATGTGACTTTTCGACAGTTCAAATCGCGGCAAAATCTGACACCCAGATTCTATAGATAAGTCATTTAAAAATATTCTGGTGTTGCTAGGTGAATGAAACTTTTGGCAACATCAAGAATGATTTTGGCACAAGCGATTCTGACCTTGTCATTCATAAAGTTTCTTGATACATAAGAGTTAAAAGCGCGAATTTCAAACAAAGCTACTGTTGTAATTTGGTTTCGAATTCAAGAATCCATCACAAGATGTCGCCACTTCCGTCAGCAGGTCAGATAGGGACGTGTCCCCCCTACGTATAACTGCTACGAATTTGTGAATATATAGTATCTCTCCAGATATGGAAAGATTGACGATAATACATAGTTGTGTCAAACGGCTATGTATTACATATGATGTCATTGCCTGTCTCGGTTACTTTGTCTGATGACTAAATACAGTGGATGACAGTGGATCCGAGGAACGGGCTATTTTTGGAACCAGCCTAGCAGCAAAAACCTGCAGAGCGGGTTTTTAACGGCTAGTTATTCTTTAATATGGCAATAATATTTTTTATATGATTGGCATCATTGATTGTCTATGAAATGTAGTATATACAGGTTGTCCGGGGGTAAAGTGCATTAACTTCAGGAGGTGATTCTACATGATGGTAGGAGTAAAAAAAGATTAACAACTTTTTCCAAAATTCCAACTTTTTTTTTCCCATACGAAAGACGTACCTACTAAAAATCCTTAGTGTAAGGTATGATCTTACTTGCTGAGAGCCTGCCGGGCGCCCGACTCGATTGTGATTGGCCCGTATCGTAACAGCGGAAAATAATAAATCTGGCCGCACACGCCGGACTAATTTCATCTTTTTACCTCAAAACTACCTCTAAAAAGTTGGAATTTCGAAAAAAGTTATTTACATACCTTTTTTACTTGTACTATCATGTAGAATCACCTCCCGAAGTTAATGCACTTTACCCCCAGACACCCTGTATATGAAGCATGGCATCGAACTTCATTTATTGCTTCGTATAAGTGAATTAATTTTAACAAAATTAAAATTGAAAATACATATATTATCTTCTTTCCAGACTACTCCATTTTCGTAATAATAAAGCTAAATGTTTAAATAAGAAATATTCCATTTTAACCGTGAGGCGGACTTCGACAAGTTTATAAAACTCTCTTATGATTGAATTTCTCTCGGAACTGTAGAAAAAACCTTTATCTGTGAAAACTGTTTAATCTTAAGCCCTCCGCAACGTAAGCAGATATAAGCGTTAAAAATAGGACAGCAGTCAAGTACAATAAGCGTGTTTATACGTCAGCACTTGTGTTTCCATAGAAATCGTTCTAACTTCGTTAATTGTGAAGCGGTAATAACAAAAAGTTTTCGTAAAATGTCATTTTGTTAAAGACACCAAAAGTGAATATTCTCGAAAATTCGGAGGGGTTAAGCAATAATTTTGAATTTCTAGTTTTAACCACTCCGATCTATCGCGAATATTCACTTTTTATGAAACGAAATGTCAGATTTACGAAAACTTTGTGTTATTTCAGCTTCACAATTAAAGCTCTATAAATAAACTCTATACATATTCTGAACATAGCCGAATACTAAAAACTGTTTGTGAAAGGTTACGAAATAAGCTTTCAAATTGTTATATTACAAATAAATATTAACATTTGTAAATATTAAAATTTAGAATGCAAACATAAAAAAAAATGTAAAAATGACTCACATGATGTTTTTATGTGAAAACGGTACCAAAATCACAGATTATGTAAAAAAAACAATACTTATTCTATTGTATAAATATATAATAAACAATTTAGTCATCTCACTTTTTTATCATTTCATACAAGAATATTTAATAAAAATTAACAATGTCTAGTGGCCCATAGGCGATTTAGCGGGTAAAATATGTGTCAACCGTGTATCTGACAGAATAGGGCTTTTTATGTATTTCTATGGGCAACTTGAATAGGGATGTGCAGTTTGATTTACTATCGAACTATCGACCTTTTACTTTTTGTTTTAGGGATGTCACTAGAACAATATAATAATGGAGCTATAACGATTTCTGTGGAAACATACGCGTTGACATGAAAACACGTTTATTGTACTTGACTGCTATTGTCATATTAACGTGTATATCTGCTTACGTTTCTGAGCGGTTAAGGGACAAAAAAAAAACTTATATGGGGTTTTGACTGTATATTTTCGACTAACTTTTATCTTAATATGTATATAAAAATGAATGTTTCTTTGTTTATTCATGATGAGTTCCTAAACCATTCAACCGATTTCGATGAAACTTTGGTGATTTGTTGTATGCATGCATGCCAAAAGATTCTATGTATACTGGTGAGCTCTGGCACATGAAATTTGTATAAAAATATTACAATGGGCGGCATGTGAGTTGATTGAAAAATGTGTGTACATATCATTTAGTTAAGTAGCAGGGAGGAAAGGTGGGGGGAAGGGGGATGCGGGAGGAGGGAAGGGGAACAAAGGAGAAGGGGGTTGTGTGGAGGCAGAAGCAGGGAGGGGGAAGGCAGAGAAGATGGAGGGGGACGCGGAAGGGAATGCGGGGAGAAACATTAATTTCGTATTTCTTATTAATTTATTTATTTACACTAGTTATTAATAAAATAATGATTTCTTACCACTGCCGAAAGCGGTTCCCTTCTCGATGTGGAAAGCCTGGAACTGGACATCGTTGACGGCCACGGTAGAGTTGGAATCCTTGGACTCCAGCACTATGTCCTGCATCTTCACGCAGCGGTAGCTCCAGCCCAAGGACGTGGAGAACTGGTCACCCACGTGACTTAGACTGAGGGTCTTGTCGACGTCTGGAGAACAATAAGTAAGGATTTAGTCAGGTCGCAAGATATTGTAATAGTCAAGAAATGGACAAATACACTTCTGACAGGAAGGGTAGTTCTACCTTTTACTAAATTTAATATTATTATACAGGCATTGAAACTTTTCTACTGCAGTGATGAGTAGTTAGGTGTCAATACTCATTTGCCACCAGTCAATTTGTAAGAAAAAATCAGATCGGTAATTGGACGGCCGACCCGTAAGGGCGTGGCCTATTTTACACCGATCCGATAGTCGGATCGGACGTGCGGGCTTTCTCAACAAATGTATGGCGCGAAGCCGATTCCGATTTCTGATATCAAACTATTGGATGGAAAAATTGGACATGTGCGGCCGGCCTAAGACTCCAAGCTAACTACATTGTTCATTAAAAATGTGATGTTTACAAGTTTTCCCCACTTTCTTATCTTGTGTGGAAAGATTTTATCAAATGTACACTATATTACCCTCGGAACGTGTAATAAATCCTTACACTTATGCTACTGGAGATGCAGAAATTGTTGTTTTTGTAAAGATTTGTGACAAACAGAAAAAAAAGTTGTAGTTTTTTTTTCAGCAAAACACATTACATTTTTTTACAGGCAAAAAAAAAACAAAATGGCCCAACACTGATGGTCCAACTTCAGTTTATGTAGTCATATTACTTTCAGACAATATTTTTATATTTGGGATGTGGGGAGTGATGTGTTAAATTTTTTATTCAAATACATGTATTATTTTCAAATATGGCAGTTTGTTTTCGCCCATGTGAAGAGTGTCAAGTTAATAAAGTGTTGGAGTCAGGTCTATGCTTTGACACATTTTAAAAGATAGTAAAAAGCTAACTGACAAAAAAAATTCCAACTTTGAATTCAAATTACTCAACAAAATTGATCCCGAATGTGGTGTAAATTTACCAATATCTTTCTTGTACCACTATTTTCTGAATACCTTGCATAATAAAACTATCCCACTTTTAAACATGAAAGTCGAAGTTTATTAAAAATATTTTAACTCTTTCATGGAGTGTCCTAACAATTTATTTTTAACAATGCTAAATTTGTGATGGATTGCAGTTTCAATGAAATCAAGAATCTCCTCAAATCTGGGATTTTGCTATCCCAAATATGTGAATCGTTCAGGAAAGATGAATCTTTGAAGATTTCTTGGGAGTACTGAAACATTTTCATTTCCACATTAGATAGGTCAAAATTTCATTTCATTGAGCAAGGAAGTTTTGGAAGACTTTTCGACTCAATAGGGTATATTCAAAAAACTGTGAGCACCTAGTGTTAAAAATGAGTGGAAGATTATTTTTTTAATATTTTTTTCCAATTCTTATCATTGTAGGTACCAAACACATATTTTATTTTTATTTTCATTCATAATATTATTAATTTAAAAAATGATCTAAAACCACACATTCCTAAACGGTACGAACTGGCTACACCGTCATTATGATGTAGATAACGCTACTGGCTGATAAGACGGCTGTCACCGGTGTAGGTCGGCGCGACATCAACAACGCCATAATCACGAAAATGAACACGCCAAATGCCAAATCAAAAATGGGACAATTAAATTTTTATAGAAAATTTATTCATCACCTTAAAATACCATAAAAAATAGTGTAATATTTTTCTTAATTTTTTCCACATAAAAAAAAAATATTGTGAAAATATCCTATTATCAAAATTGCATTGAAAGCATTGACCCTCAGAAATAATGTTGACTGCTATTGTTGAAAGTTAGTTGGCAGTGTGATAAATTCCAGCCAATATTCTTACTATCCTGATTAGATTAGACCAAGCATGTGCAGCGGCTGATTGGAAAAACTAGTGCAACAAGTACATTGTACAATCTAAGTACATAGCATTAATTTGCTCTTCCAATTTATTAGTGTTATTAGTTGAATGGCAAAGAAGAAAATATTATTTACAATTTCTTTAGATAAAAATAATATATCACAACATACTTATTTTATAAATTGATTTGTTGTCAATCAAATAAATGTAATCAAAGTAAATAGGACACGGATTAAAAATATTGATAAGAAATAAAACCAGATAAAAATGCTTGACTGTCAGAACAAAAAAAAATATATTGCATACTGTATGCAATATATTAAGGTTACTAATATTTTATTAAAAAAAAAAATTATTGTTACAATTAAATAAATTGCTTGGTCAATTCTCTTACTTTATATTATTATTATTAGAACAGTCAATAAATAGCGACACTTCAAATAGATTATAAGTGTACTTGAGGTGAAATATTACTAAATTGCGTAATTTAAATTTAATGTTATTATTAAATTATTATTATGTATTACTGTTGACAGACAATAAATACTATATGATTAAAGAAACTATAATCACAAGATGGAACAGAAAATGTTACAAAAACATTGTCAAGCATAAAATTAAATTTCTAAATATGCCTATCAACTTTACCTATAGAATAAAGATAATCACAGGCCTTCCAAAATTTAAAAATGAACTAATTTGTAGATAATGATCGTAGGTAAGTGAGTTTAGAGTAAAAGTTCAACATAATATATTAATTTAGGAAGTAAATATGTAACCCAAAAAATAGTGTTATAGCGGGGCAATTAAATAAAATCCACACTTTTCTTCTATAAACACAATTAGTCATTTATTGGGTGGGTACAATCAATTACACAAGTAGCCAGTTCAATAAACGTAAAAACAGTAGTAACTTAAATGTACCAACTACAACAGTAGCTTTATGGTTATTATTACTATAATAACTCCAAAGGACCCTAATTATCCTTAATTATCTACTCGTCACTTTATACAAAAGGTTCACGAGTGCCTTGAAGCCACGCGAGCTGATCTTGGAAGGCAGACTTCGACTTTTACTATTTTCTTGGAGCTCAGCGCGGGACTCCCCGGCAGGCCAAAACTCAAAACTCTAAGGTTTCGCTTGTCTTTATATTATGGTATAGCGGTAGTAAGGGACAACCAATGCAAGACAGAGAAAGTATTTTCACGCTTGAACACTTCTCAAAATGCGCTCGAAATAACTATATTTGTTACAGTGTGATGAAAGTTATTTTGCATATCTGAACAGTGGATGAGGACCATTCATAAAAATTATCCATTGAATAATTATTTTAGTTTTTATTTTTTTTTAATTTTTTATTTTAACTTTATGAGTAAAACCTCAAATTGTAATATTTAATTAAATGAAGACAATATAAGCGAAAATCAATAATCGAGTCTGGGACTTCAGTCCCAGAGGTGTCAATATCTTTTTCTGATTTTTCTGATTCCAGATTTTCGATTGATTTTCGCTTATATTGTCTTCATTTAATTAAAAATTATTTTAGTGGTGATAAAATGGCAGCTCAATTGACGAGTATGTTTATATTTAAATTAAAATACATATCTTGAAGGTATGTTTTGAATGAGTAATAGAAAAAGAACAGACTATTCTTCTCACAATATTCATGGCATATTTTAACACCTGTATTTACATAGCATGATGAGAAATGACGCAAGATAAAAGAGGGGTTAGAGTGGAGCTCTCAGCAGCAGGACTACATTGTGATTGCTTATAAGGAAAATTTCTACAAGCTTAAAGTTAGGTTAGGTTAGGTTGATTTCTTTATACAGCTTGACACATTTAACTTTAGCAGAAAGAGGAGTTAAAGAAAGAATGGACACTTCAAATTAAGCATGCCAAACTGTATGTGGTTAACCCTTAGATAGCTGGCATTTTTAACACAATCAATTCCATCAAGGCACAATAATATAATTCGCAAAGTGTTTTAAATCAAAATTTTCTATTTTACATTTCATCTCTGAAAAGTAAAGTGATTGTGATTACCTATGCCTCACGAAAACCATATTTAAGTTAGATTACTCCAGCTCCGAAAGATGTCGCTAGTATCTCTATTCGACGGAACCGCTTGTTCATCATTCATTAATTTATTTTGGCTCTCCTGTAAAATTAACTTTTTTGACTTACGACACTTTTCTACGGGATATCCAATATGTGATTAAATGAATCATAAACAGCAACATCTTCATATAATCACAAATAAGTAAACTGCGTAAATCAGGTAAAGTTAATATTTACCATTAGAATCGGGGAAGTGCTCAGCATCCTGAACAATGAAGACGACCAGCTTCTGCAGGCTGAAGCGGCTGGTGGTGGTGTTCTTGTCGAAGGTGAGCGTGAAGTTGTTGGTGAAGTTGACGGCGGGGTCGCTGCTGACGGGCCACACCAGCGTGATGGACTGCGTCGTGTTGCCGCATGACCCGGCCGCCACCTTGGTTGTGTTCTCGGGCAGGTCAAACACGGCCTGGTTCACGCTACCGTCTGGAAATATACCAAGTCAATAGGGATGTCAAGTTTGAAAAAAAAAACAGGGTACATAGGACATACAGAATCATTTTGAAACAGACCTAAAATATTTTCGAGTAGCCCACTTAACCTGTAATCGGCCGAAGCCGCTCATATGCGCGCAGCTTTTGTCAGAAAAAATTTTTTTCAGAAAAAAATATTTTGAAATAAAAGTGTTTGTCTGCGATTTTGACCCTTCTATGTACAGAATTTGTATGAAAACAAGGTCAGAATCGCTTGCGCCAACATCATTGATGATATAGCCACTAGTTTCATTCGCCTGGCGACACCAGAATATTTTTAAATGATTTTTATCTGTGGAATCGAAATGTCATTTATGCCGCGGAATTTTAGCTGTCAATATTGACGCATGTTCCTCGACTAAAACATCGTAAAACCTATTAATTTACGTAATTAACGTAAGTAAATTTGTTTTGGTACATAGTTTATTGTTCTAGGAACGTGTTTCAGTCAATGAAATATACGATAGCTCAAAATTAATCAACAAAACATTCAATTCAAAATCGTGTTTTGTTACGAAAATTCCGTATTTTTCCTGGAATTTGCAGGCCTTTGACAGGTTAAGGGGGGAAGTACCTTTAGGACTAGGTTTTTTTAATGATTTTCATGATTTTTTTTGGCATGGAAGAAATGTATATAATTTATTTAAACTTTGAGACCATTTTACACATCTATTTAAGAAAATATTGTGAAATTTTTGAAGCATTTCCTCGGAAAATATAAAAATTATCAGCTGCTACCCATCGAACGTTATTTATGTGCATTCAGAGGCTACAGTTTTCATCTCAAATCAATAGGGTTTTGAATTTAGTTTAAGAACATATATGTCCTTCTATATGAACCTAACTTTCCCCCAAAAAATTAAAAATTTAATTTTTACAGGCGTGTAAATAGGAAACTTTGTTTTTTTGCCATTTTTTAACTTTGTTTTTGCAATTAAAAAATACTTTGGGCAACGATATTTACTAAGAACTTAGGTTTGTATAGAGCGTAATTATATAAAGAAATTTAGCAAATTTTTAAAATGATTGGTTAAAAACTTTTTGAGCACAAATGCACACAAATTCAAAAAAAGTTGTTTTGAGAAAAACGCGTTTCAAGTTTACCAAAGGGTTCGGCTCATAACATCGGAACGAATTGATTTTTTTATTTAAAACCTTGGGAACATATTCTTAAATAGTTATTTATACTAACAATTTATGAAATAATTTTTTTTTTAAAATATTGAGTCATCTAAAGGTATTTCCCCCCTTAACTTTCTTCATTTAACTGATTTCAAAATGCAGAAAAGGTGCAGTTTTTGTAAAAATGGTAAAAAAAGATTTGTGAATCTAATTCAATTTGGGAGGCGGGAGTGGGTACTGCCGCCCTGGGGACCTTTATTGGATAACCAACACCTCTGCCATAGGTCACCCCAAGTGATGGTGATTTAGCAGGGGTGCCCGGGTTCATAGGGTGAGGTTTGTCTCGGTCTTGGAGGCGGATGACCAAGACACACTGAACCCCAGATTCCTACCCACCTCTTAAACCCTTTTCCTTCCCAGAACTCTCCTCTCCTTCCTTTCCTTAAAAAACCCTCCACACAGCATCCCCAAAGATGACATAGGCCCCGAGGGAAATTATTTTCCTCGGGGCCTCCTGTGTGGAGCTCATGTAAAAAAAAAATAATGATAATAATTATGTCGACAGTCCCGAAGAACAATGTCGGATTTTGTTGTTTTGCAGTAGAGCTATTTAACCTCTCCGCGAGTGAGTTTTGGCAAACAAAACTGTACGTGAGGAGTGAGTTTTTTTTTTTGGTTCATTTTATTAATATATTTTTTTAAATTATCATAGATTAACTAAAAATAATATTATATTTTGAATTAAAACGTCATCAACATCAATCAACGAAAATAAACCAACATCGAAAAAAACATCTCCAAACAAAAAAACTGCTTCCTTCCTCTGACGACCTGACGAAAAAGAATTTTTAAACTAAAACTGTGAAGTCGGTTTTGTAGGTATGTCTTCCAAAACATCAACAAACTACAAGCAGATGTCTATAGATGCCACTACATGTCAAATAGTTTCTTTAAATATGATGGTATTTGAATAATAGCCGCGGATGAAATGTTTCGGCCATACTCTTCTGGGCATTCTTTCGCTTCGCCGAACCGTTTCGCCCATACTCGTGGAGAGGTTAAAGTCTCATTTCTTCATTTTTACTGTGTTTGAGATCAAGAAAGTGTTGTTTTGATATTTGACATTTCATTTAATTTAGAAAGTAGTTTAAAAAGAATATATGATGCAAATGTGAATGGTAGAAGTCGGGGACGCCCGAGGAAGATATGGCACCATCAAGAGAATCAGATACTTGAGACGGGCCATGTCAAAAGTGAGAATAATAAAAGAGTATGTATGAGACGATGTATGAATGTGAGTGAGGCAAAGAGTGTGTGCCAAGACGGAGTTGTTTGGCGGTCCGTCCTCTCTGCCTACCCCCGCGGTAAACGGCGTGATGGTTTGTTAGTTAGTTCATTTAATTTCATTAAAAATTTCGAAAATTCAGACTTGTAAATCAACAAAATAAGCCAATAAATAAGCCAACACAACAATTTTCAATTTTTAGCAGATCCGACATTGTTCTTCGGACCGTTGATATGTTTGTGATAATTATAATACACAATAATCTCATTTAAACGGAAAAAAAATAGTCGTCTATAGTTGTTAGTTGCAGGGTGGTTTTTCCATACATTTCAAGCTCGTCACCTCAGAAAACATACCTACTACCTATGTAATTAATTAATTAGTATACATTCAACTTTGAACTATAATTAGAATCCATGTCCATTGAGATGTATGTTTAATTACAATTATTATTATTTTTGAATAAACATTTAAATTTAGGTACCTATTTACAGTATATCGCTAGCACAGATCTGTCATATTAAAATCATATACAGTGTTACCTCGAGATATGAGTGCCCATATGAGATATTTGAGATACGAGCCGTCGAGCGAGCGAAATTTTGCTTTGAAATACGAGCAAAAATTTGAGATACGATGAACACGACCCGGGATTTTACCACCCCAGTGTGGGGATCTCCAGTGTGCTTGTTTACCCTCTGTCGAAGCATCTTTGATAAGTTTTTTTAGGGCTTTGTGCTTTTTGTGCATTTACATACTTTATCACATTTCTTTTTATAACCATGCGTCTGAAAAAAGTTAGTGGAAATGTCAGTGCTCAGAAGATGACGATGTCTATTGAACTAAAACGTGAAATCATAGAAAAAAACGAGTGTGCTTTAGACAAACTTCTTTAGCTCCATCTATATGGTAGGAAAAGAGAAAGAAAATGTGTGCGCGCACTGCTCTCTTGTGCTCCTACAGTGTGATATGGACAATAGGCCTGCACTGTGTCTTAGATATACGAAACATAACTGGCTATGAGAGAAAGAAAATGTGTGCTCGCACCTCTCTCTCTTGCCCCTACAATAATATACGAGACGTAACTCTCTCTCTTTCTATCTTCACTAACTTATATCTCCCTCTCAACTACCGTTCGCCTTGCTTTTCGTAACGCTTTCGTCACGCATTCACCAGCTTACTCCCCAAGTCAAGAAGTTTTACTTCAAAAATGTGAAAGACCAGTGAAGAGAAAAGCAGTAACTAAAATTAAGCATACATTTAAGTTGTGTGTAAGTTACATTTAAATGACCAACATAAAAATACACTTTATAAAACCCGTTTGTTTCTTTACATTCTCTTTTATTATGTCTTTATACAATATTTGTCATTTAAAAATACATTTTTCTTATTCAAACACACGTAACAAGAACAACTGGGGTGGCATTTTGGGGGCTGGAACGCATCAATGGCATTTCAATAGATTTCAATGGGGAAAATTGCTTTGAGATACGAGCAAATTGACATACTTGAATTAAACTAGTATCTCGAGGTACCACTGTACATCAGTTTTTACATAGTATAAAATGAAGTTGCTCAAAATGTATGTGCGCATAGATCTTTTAAACTACGCAACGGATTTTCATGCGGTTTTCACCAATAGATAGAGTGATTCAAGGGGAAGGTTTATATGTGTATCATCATTACATAGTATAAAATGAAGTCGCTCAAAATGTATGTGCGCATAGATCTTTTAAACTACGCAACGGATTTTCATGCGGTTTTCACCAATAGATACAGTGATTCAAGGGGAAGGTTTATATGTATAATACATGCTTATTATAGTAGAGAAAGGCCGAGAAATTCAAATATTCAATTCAGGCAGCGGGCAGCTGGCAAGCGGGTAGTGTGGATTTTATAAAGGTCGGGTAATGGCGTTGTGTTTCGTTAGCCACAGCAACGTGTGACCGGGTCTGCTAGTATATTATAAATGAAGGATTTGTTAAGCTGAAAATATTTAATGAAAACATATTTGCATCACAATCATTCATTGCCCGTCAAAATAAGAAATTCACCTTTCGAATGTTAATAAAATCAAACAAAAGTAATACACACCAAATAAAGAATTATTAGTAAACACCTAATTTTGGTATCTACTTATCCCCCCCCCCCCCCCCCCCCCGTCTGATAATAAGATTTATTTATCAGTACCAACATTGAAAATGAAAAGTTCTTTGAACTCAAATAATTTTACAGATTACGCGTGCACAGATAACGGAAATTAGTACTTTTAACCACTCAGGTATTTTGCCATTGTGCAAGTTTTTTTACTTAAATGAACTGTCAGATTTATAAAAACTTTGTGTTACTTCCACTTCACAATTAAAGCTCTATAAATGAAATATTTATGAACATAGCCAAATGTGTAACCCTAAGTGGCCAGCTCAGGTATGGGGGCTCCATCGAAGCTAGAGTAAAGTTAGCCTCCCAAAAACTGGGCGTACTGTACAGGGCAAACAGATACTTTAATAGTACACAACTGCTAACCCTGTACAAATCACAAGTGCGCCCCACGGTTGAATTTGCAAGCCACCTCTGGTCTGGAGCTCCAAAATACCTGAAAAATACCCTCGACTCTGTGCAGAAACGGGCGGTCCGTTTAATAGATTCTCCCATATTAACAGACGGATTGCAATCTTTAGAGCACAGGCGTCGGGTGGGAATGCTATCCTTGTTCTACCGGTATTACAATGGAAGATGCTCTGAGGAACTAGCATCATTGATCCCTTCGGCACCGGTGCATAGTCGGGAAACACGCCAAACGCGTGCCCAACATTTGTACACGGTTGACATTTGTCACATAAAAACGGGTCGTTTCTTAAAAAAAAAAATACTAAAAACTGTTTTTGAAAGGTTATGAAATAAGCTTTCAAATTTTATTTATCAAAAATAAACATTAACATTTGTAAATATTAAAATTTAGAATGCAAACATAAAAAAAAATGGAAAAATGACCTCACATGTTTTTATGTGAAAACGGTACTAAAATGACAGATTATGTAAAAAAAAAAAAAAAACTAATTCTTTCGTATAAATGTACAAAAAAAACAATTTTGTCACCTCACTTTTATACTATTTCATAAAAAATATTTAATAAAAAATTAACAATGTCTAACGACTTGTATGCGATTTGGCGGGTGAAAACTGTTTCTACAAAATTAGTGTTTTTTATGTATTGCTATGGACAACTTTGAATAGAAATGTGAAGCTTGATTTAACCTGTCAAAGGCCCGCAAATTCCAGGAAAAATACGGAAATTTCGTAACAAAACACGATTTTGAATTTTGAATTAAATGTTTTGTTGATTAATTTTGAGCTATCGTATATTTCATTGACTGAAACACGTTCCTAGAACAATAAACTATGCACCAAAACAACATTACTTGCGTTAATTACGTAAATTAATAGGTTTTATGATGTTTTAGTCGAGGAACACGCGTAAAATATAAACAGCTTCAATTTGCGCCAAAAATGACATTTCGATTCCACATATAAAAATCATTAAAAAATAATCTGGTGTTGTCAGGTGAATGAAACTAGTGGCTATATCATCAATGATGTTGGCGCAAGCGATTCTGACCTTGTTTTCATACAAATTCTGTACATAGAAGGGTCAAAATCGCAGACAAACTTTTTTATTTCGAAATATTTTTTTCGCGCATGCGCAAAAGCTGCGCGCAAATGAGCGTGTCCGGCCGATTACAGGTTAATATAGATCTTCTACTTTTTGTTTTAGGGTTGTCAATAACAATAACGGGAGTTATAACGATTTCTGTGGGAACACAAGTGTTAGCTTGAAAACAAGCTTATTGTAGCTATTGTTATATTGTCGTGTAAACAAGCTTAGGGGTCGGAGTTGTTAATAAGAATCTTATTCCAAAACCTGATATCTCTTGACCACAACATGGCAGTAGTGAGATTATGAACAATTATTATTATTATTACTGGCAGAATTCGTGACAGCAGATTACTTTCGAAATATCATTTGCATTCCATAACCATCTCATCCACATTAATATAATTTAAAAGTTAATCTTCACATCTGATCACAGAATAATAATTCGAGAGATTTTTTTATATTTAAAATTTATTGTTTCAATGGCAATTAAAAGAATGATTTTATTAATGAAACATAAACACGTGTAATTTGGGAGGCTGGATACCGCCGCCCCGGGAACCATTTATTGGATAACCAACATGTCTGCCACAGAGGTCACCCCAAGTGGTTCGCTAAGCTTGGAGACTTAGATTGCTACGCCCGGATTCATGGTTTGAGGTTTGTCCGGATCTTGGCAGCAAATGCATCTGCCCACAAACCGGATCAGGAGAGACAGGTTGAGCAGGACTCTAGGAACATCGCATTGCACCCCAGTAGGAAGGTTGAATTCATACACCCCATTACTCCTGGACACACTCACCCCCAGATTCCTATCTAACCACCCCTCACACCTTTTTCCTTCCCAGAACTTCCTCTCCTCCCTTTTAAAAAGACCCTCCACACAGCATCCCCAAAGATCACATAGGATCTGAGGGTAATTATTTTCCTCAGGCCTCCTGTGTGGAGCTAATGTAAAAAAATCAAGTTAATGACGCTAATAATGAGGAAAAAATCAATAAAAATCGATCTGCACTGTAAAAAACAGTTTTAATTTCTTATTATAAAGTAAGTTGATCGATTAAATGCATGATTATTGTATTTATTTATCGTTTTCAATGATAAGTTTAAAGCAAAAACAGCTCAGGCATTTTAATAATTTGTTTATGTGAGTACTACCGCACAAGAGTCCCAATTGCTCCTAACCCTCTGGAGCTGGTGAGATTATGGCATCCCCAATTGGGGTATATTGTGAGGCTGAAGCTCCCTGGGGAGGGGATGGAGATGACAAAGAGGAAGGTGGGGGAGGAACCTGGCTATTCAGATCTGGTCACCAAACATGACCAAAGTCATTTAACCTCTAATTGGAAGGAGACGCGCGGGCGCGCCCATAGGATGCTCATGCGCGAGAAAATAATTCGAAAATTTGAATAAAATTATCGAACAAAAACTGTTTGCGATTTTGGCCCTTCTATGTACAGAATTTGTATGAAGAACAGGGTCAGAATCGCTTGCGCCAACATTACTCTATGAGACGCGTAAAAGTTTCATTCACCTTGCAACACCAGAATATTTTTAAACGATTTTATTTGTGACTTAGAAATGTCAGATTTTGCCGCGAATTTACCTGTCACGATTTATGCGTGTTCCTCGACTAAAACATCGGAAAACCTATTAATTTATGTAAATAATGCAAGTAATGTTGTTTTGGTACATAGTTTATTGTTCTAGGAACGTGTTTCAGTCAATATAATATACGATAGCTCAAAATTAATCCACAAAACATTCAATTCAAAATTCAAAGTGGTGCTTTTTTAGTGAATTTTCGTGAAATGGCCTGGCCTTTGAGAGGCTAAATCAACGGTCTTTCACCAGGGCGAGTGACTGGAAGTACCTACCACTCTGGAATAGTATAATTAGCAATTTGAGTTTAAAATATGTAGCTGCATTGTAATAAGTAAATTAGCTGCAGAACTTTCTGAAAAACTATGAGAATCTGTACCTTTAAAACTATGATAATCTGTACCTTTAAAACTGTGAGAATCTGTACCTTTAAAACTGTGAGAATCTGTACCTGTAAAACTATGACAATCTGTACCTGTAAAACTATGAGTATCTGTACCTATAAAACTATGAGAATCTGTATCTGTAAATCTATGAGAATCTGTACCTTTAAATCTATGAGAATCTGTACCTTTAAATCTATGAGAATCTGTACCTTTAAAACTATGAGAATCTGTACCTGTAAAACTATGAGAATCTGTACCTTTAAAGCTATGAGAATCTGTACCTGTAAAACCATGAGAATCTGTACCTGTAAAACTATGAGAATCTGTACCTTTAAAGCTATGAGAATCTGTACCTGTAAAACCATGAGAATCTGTACCTGTAAAACTATGAGAATCTGTACCTGTAAAACCATGAGAATCTGTACCTGTAAAACTATGAGAATCTGTACCTGTAAAACTATGAGAATCTGTACCTGTAAAACCATGAGAATCTGTACCTGTAAAACTATGAGAATCTCTACCTTTAAAACTATGAGAACCTGTGGCTTGTGTTCCGGGGTTCTTGTTGAATATTAATAATAATAATATTTGGATGATTTGAAAAATCACCTCAAGGGCGCTGTACAAACTTATAATACATTTCTAAAATCTAAAAAACTACAAGCTAGGCAAACAATTATAAACAACTTATGGCTAAAAATTGCCTACATCGGTTCATTGATCACCGATACGAAAATATGTGTACAATATTTTGACCAATGAACGCGATGCTGCCTAAAATTTAATGAAAACAGGACCATACTTACCTGGGAGGTCGCTTGATTACAAAATTGATTACAAAGTTTTTATTGAATCGGACAAACCGAATTAAAAAAAACTTTAAATATTATTAAGCACTAGACCAGACCCCTAGAAAAATCATGGGATATTATAATTGTAGGATTGGTGAAGCTGAAAGTATATATAACAAAAAAATATTTGCCTCAGGATCTTTTTGCCTTTGAAAAGACAATCACAAATTTACATTTCGAATCAACACCGTTAGCAAACTTGCAAAATTACGACATCTCTCAAAAATTTAAACAAAAGAAATACCCACACATTTCAAATGTAGAATTATTAATCAATAAATCCCAGTTTAAGAGGCCATTGAACAGGAGTTTCACAGAGACACACCACCCAAATTATTGCAAGACTACACTAGCATAGAAAATTGTGAGCGCCTTTGAGGTGATTTTTCACAAAACGGCGCTGTACAAATCATCCCGATATTATTATTATATTAAGGACTGAACGAATTAATATATATTACTTTACCTCCTGGGCACAGTAATTTCAAAGTGCAAACATTACATTGTAAATAATATAAATAAAGGACAGCTTCTAACCGTAAAACATAAATTCAGGAAATGTTTATCAATGTTTGCTTGCATTTGTAATTATTTCAAGAGGATATTGTAACTATGTACATATTGTACATATAGAATATTATCAAGCCATTATTATTTGATTTTAAATATTCATTTCAAAGGTATTACATGTTTTCCTGCTAAATTCAAATATATAAAACCTCCATTGAATAACAATATTGCTGCCCAACAATAAATTGTGAAGCGGAGATAATAAATAGCACATGAATGTTTGCAGATTAAAAAATTGATTACATCGCAGTGATAAATGGTAGAAGTTGGATTTTAAAAATATTACTATAAAGAATCATTGTTTCTGTGTTTCCTATTCAAAAATCTTAATTATTTTCAATAAGTCTAAGGTTACAGTTCCTACTTCCTACAGGTATATTGTAAATCAGCTCTCTTTTCTCAAAGCTTTTGCATGGTTTGGATAGTTTCAGCGAAAAAAAAATTTAAGTGAAAACTTCTTCAACACCTTTGTGATTTGAAACTTGATGAAACAAAAAAGCGACACTAAAAAGAGACAAACACATGAATCTGTAGGATTTAGCCTGCGAGAGAATGAGATAGAATAATCGGTCTCCTCTTTGTGCGGTGCTTCGTAGCCTCCCCACTCTTGTCTACTTTAGCTTTCTAAAGGTTTCACTTCTACCTCATGTGAACTGTACATTTGTATTTTTTCTTCTAGAATCTAGATCAAAGTCGAGCACATCCGAAGCACAAGGATTTTTTCTGTAATATTTTAAGTATGAAAATAATTTTTATGTGAAAAATGCTGAAAACTGTCAAACCTTGTTAACCGGGTGTGTCATTGGTATTTTGAAAAAGTCACTATTGATGAAGCAGGATTCACAAATGTGTGTTTATAGCTAGATTCACAAAAATGTGTGTTAAGGCGAGTGTATATCTAGCATAACTTACTAATACCGAAAGCTAACATTTATTATTTTATCAAAGTTTGGGGTAAAACAAATTATGAATATTATTACCTTTGGCTTGGTAGGTGATGTTGAACTGCACAGCCATCTGGACAATAACGCAGGTCTTGTTGTTCTTGTTATCAAAGTAGGCCCACTTTCCCTTGGCAGGGGGGGGCAGGGGGGTAGTAGGCACAGGCGGTGCTGGCGTTGTGATGGGGGCAACAGTTGTGTTAGGTGACAGCGTTGTGGTAGGTGCAACCGTTGTTGTCTTAGGGTCCACTGTTGTGGTAGGCGCGACTGTTGTAGTTTTTGGATCAGGATTGGCTGGTACGATGTAGGTAGAGACAAAATCTCGGGGGATGTTTTCTTTGCTATTCGCTAGATTCTTCTTGTGGGAGCTTTCGTTGGAGTCTTCAGGGAGAGCCATTGTGGATTCGCCGGGCACCACATCTTGGGGATTTTCTCTGCTTGACTGCTTCTTCTTATGAAAACTATCATTTTTTGAGCCTTGACCTGAAAGAAAAATATCATTATTGTTGTGAAATTAACTTTATGCAGATACAATTAAAATTTAAGTAAACTTATGGTGTATTTTTACACATAAATGCCACAATCCAGGCCCGTGGTCGTCAAACTGCGGCCCGCACAAATATCTGCCGTTTTCTTTTTAACCTCTGGGCGGCCGCTTGTCACCCGGTGGCCGCGGCATCTGCGCATGCGCGAGAAAATAATTCAAATATTTGAATAATATTTCCGACAAAAAACTTTTGGTCTACGATTTTGGCCCTTATATGTACACAATTTGTATGAAGAACAGTGTCAGAATCGCTTGCGCTGTCATTACTCTCGGAGACGCTACAAGTTTCATTCACCTTGTCACCCTGGAATATTTTTAAAACGATTTTTTCTATGACAATCGGCTGTCAGAATTTGCCGCGAATTTAACGGTCGCAATTAATGCGTGTATCGCGAATAAAACGATCATAAAACCTATTAATTTACGTAATAAATGCAAGTAATGTGGTTTTCGTAGATAGTTTATTGTGATGTGAACGTGTTTCAGTTAATAAAATATACAATAGCTCAAAATTTATCAACAAAACATTCAATTCAAAATTCAAAGTGGTGGTTTTTTAGTGTTTTTTTGCAAAGTTCCGCGAATTTCCGCGAAATGGCCTGGCCTCTGACTCGTTAAATATATTTTTTTCGTGTAAAATTCATTATATTATCTGTTTTTTTTTTGCGGCCCGCACAAATTTCTGCCGTTTTCTTTTAACCTTTTAACCGCTAAAAAAATATACCTAAGCAGTCGCCCCCACGCGGCACTTTCTTTTTCGAATGTCATTTTTACATAGACCCTTTTAGAAAACAAAATCATTGTCTGGATTAATCCTAAAAACATTAATAAATCTTGATAACATCATCCTCCAATATCGAAGTATCAATAAACATTAATTTGAGATCAACTGAAATGAAGCTAACGTTATTATTGCGTTAATATAAACACGCCGTGAATATCAACAAACAAAGCAATCTCTAACATGGCCGCTTCTAGCGACGTATGACGTAACATATAGCTACCTACTTGCTCGTGTAGTGAAATACGAGACGCGTCAAGAAGGGCCACTGCGCCGATGCTATATTTTTATTAATTGTTTTTGTGTTTAATTCGTAGAACTCCATTTAATTTTTTGTTTTTTTTTTTAAATTTAATTAAAATTTAATTTGATAATGTTATAATGTTTGCAAAACCATTTTCAAACTGTAAACTGAAACAGCTGTAACAAAAATACACACTAAAATACTTGCAGAGCTTGATAATAACGTTATCAATTTTAATTTTATCGAATTTTAAAAGATGCTGTGGTTTTAGTTTATAGATACTTCTATAGTTAACATTTTATTGATATTTATGTTGTGAAATTATTTTATATTGTTTTCACTGATAAATTTGCATTAATAAGATCGACATTTTACGCCAGTAAATCGCCGTAAAACGTTAATTTATGCGGTTGATATCGACCTAATTCGTATTATTATTTTATAAATCTAAATTGGTTTACACCGGAATGCCGTATTTTTACGAATTTACTTCGATTATATGGATTTAAAGAGTCGGCTGCGGCGGAAATCGGCCGCAAATTTCTATTTTCAAGCAAATTTACCATATTTTTCCAAATTTACTCGAAATATCTGAATTCACAGGGCCGGCCTCTATGGAAACGGCCACAAATGTTTGATTTAAACAGAAATGGTGGGTATTTTTACAAATACTATGAACATCTGAATTAGAATGGACGCCTGCAACGGAAATCTGCCGTGAAATTTCGATTTACGCAGAAATATCGTATTTTCTGTGAATCAAACGGGTATCTAAATTAAGAGGGCCAGCCACGACGTGATTCGGCTGCGAAATTTCGATTTATGCAGAAATATTTTGTATTTTTACGAATTTACTTCTAATTCCCGAATTAAAATGGCCGCCTACAAAGGAAATCCGGTGCGATATTTCGATTTTCGCGGAAATATGGTATTTTTGTGAATTTATTTCAAATAGGTATCTAAATTTGGTGGGGCGGCCGAGATGGAATTCGGTTGCGAAATTTCGATTTACGTGGAAATATATTGTATTTTTACAAATTTACTACGAATATCTAAATTTTAAGAACCGGTCACGGCGGTAATCAACCGCAAAAATTTGGTTTACGCAGAAAATATTCGGTATTTTTGTGAATTTATTACGAATAGGTTTCTGAATTTAGAGGGCCGGCTAGGTTGAGATGGGAAAGTCAAAGGTTCAGCAGAAGAAGTTGTTGGCTGAACTGACGGGTTTGAGACATAACTTTCATAATGCCCAACAAAAACAATATCTGTATCGTCATCAGTCATCACTTACTTCAAAAACACTTTCCGAATCTAATATTGCTTCAATATCAATTTCAGATAAGCCACGTGTCGACAATTTGAGTGTTGTTAAAAAAAAAGTTTTAAAATTCATACGTTAACACACAAAACAAGATGTTTTTAAAATTGAATTAGTGAATTTTTAAATAATACAACAATTAAATAATTATGTACACAAAAATAAAGTAGATTTCAAAGTGGATATCGACGCACAAGTATTATTACTAATACGGTACGGGGTCCGCTCGAAAGAGACAATCAGATTCGCGCGCATTTTCAAAACTGTGACTGGCGGCTGGGGCCGCGCTCTCGGTTTTATTCATTTACCAAGATAAACAATGAAGTAGTTGATAAACATTCTCAGAGAGGTCGCACCACAAATGAATATTCTTATTTTTAATATAAATTTCGATCGTATACGGCGTACATGTGCTTAGAAAACGAAGTCGAAACTTGAAAATGACTGAAGACAGCCGCCGCGCGGTGTGAGCCACTTGATGAAATGACTTAGGTCAGCCGCCGCGGTGAAAAGATTAAATGTATTTTTTCCCATGTACATATTATCCGTTTTTCTTCAAATATTTTGTGTACGTATGATTTTAAAACGTTGATTTTAATTGATTGACATTTGATTTTAAAACGCCCAACTGGTTTTTGAACACATCCTAAGTGGGATACGGTTTTAGATTTTCACGGCCAAAAGTATTTTCCTTATTTGTTTTTGGTGTGTTAAGCCGTGTTGCGCTACCTCCTTCTTTGGCCAACGTTTCGGACAGCGTTGTAGTGTCCATCATCAGATGATGGACACTGCAACGTTGTCCGAAACGTTGGCTAAAGAAGGAGGTAGCGCAACACGGCATAACACACCAAAAAACAAATAACGGACATCCTAAGTCGATTTTGAACGCGCGCATAGTGTACGTCATAGGTTCTCAACGTGGGCGATAACGCTCCCTTGTGGTCGTTTGAGGCTTTCAGGGGGGTAGTAGAAGACGCAGAGAAAATTAGAGGGCGTAGAAATGGCACAGTGAGGGCGTGGGGAAGGTAAAAAAAAATGGTCTAAAAAAATACCAAAAAACACGCTTATCATGTACTAATAAAGCAAATAATATTGGTTAATTTTTGTTTTTGTGTGTATTGTAATCTTTTATCACGTATGCGAAAAGATTCCATTACAGATATACATATTTTTTTTTAATATATTTAATATTATGGTTTTACGTGTATTATTACTATTAAAAAATGACAATATATCATGAACACAAGAAGGAGGGAGGTAGCAACCTGATACTTCAAATACAAAATAATTGCTTTTTTTAACTTGCTAAACAAAAAGGCACAACCCCCCCCCCCCCCCCCCTAAATCATAAGTGTGCGGCCCGCAGTGATACCTCACATTGTCCTATGTGGCCCTTGACCAGAAAAGTGTGACGACCGCTGATCCAGGCCATGGAAAGACTAATAACATGAAATGTCCCCCCAATGTTTCCCGCATATCACACCATGATCACCAAAAGATCATAACCGACAAAAACTAAACTTTACAGAAGATGTTTTTTTACCCTCAGTTTTGAAGGAATATACTTGAAAAGTGCCAATACCATTCACCTTACATTATGAAAACGGTAAAAAAAAATTTAAAGTTTTTTTTTTTAATTTTTTTAAAGTTGCTTTGGAGATAAATGAAGGTTACATTGTTTTGCCAGGCTATTTAATGACAGATTTGTTAATCGTAATTGCTTTGATGTCGTTACGATGTTTTGCAAAATATTATTATTTTTATAGTGTGTTTTGCGATGATAGAATTTTAAATATTTAATGTTCCGTTGTTTGGTAGCAATATTATAATGTTGCACATTTTTTGGATGACCTCACACAATTTAGCATACATCCATATTCATAGATAATTATGTAAACACTTTTGATTATTATACAGCCTCTTGACATGACCCGCCTTACGTACTTGATTCACTCGCCCAGTTTCATGTCTTATAGAAACATGTCTGACTTCCTCCATTCACTTGCGCATTGTTCAAAATTCTGCAGAACCTTGTATTCAATCACTTACCGTTTCCAAGTCATCTAAGCATTACTTTTTTAATCCATCAATTGCAATTTCTAAAAAAAAAGTTGCCCCCCCACATATTAAAATTTACAGTCTTTTTTGTCAGATATTTACAGTTAAATGCAATTGTTATCACTTAGCAACATCATTCCCTTCAAAAGCTATTAATTTAACAGTAAAAAAAAAGAAGACAAGACACCAAATTGTTTGCACACATCTACCCTGATGATGGACACTGTAACGTTGTGCGAAACGTTGGCTAAAGAAGGAGGTAGCGCAACACGGCATAACATCCCAAAAACAAATAACGAAAAAACAAAAAAAAATTGTTTGTTTCATTTACAAGTGTTCAATAAGAAAAACATATTAACTCTTTGGGCAATTTTGGAAGATATTCTTCACAAACAAACAACCATAGAGCCTTTTTGGGAGATATACCTCCCAACATGACTCGGTCACATAAAAGTTATGCTATCTAATTTTGTATGACTTTTATTACGGTGAGGGTATGATTTTAAACAGTGTTAAAAAGATAATACCGTGTTTTCAGTTTGCGTACAAAAGTTTACCTTAGACTCAACTTGGGACACAAAAATCTTCAATTGGGCCGCAGGTTGGACATGCCTGCCTTTAACGCTCCCGAAAAATTAAAAATAATTTTTTGAAACAACATTTAGCATTACAAAAATATTTTTCAAGGGTTGCAAATCTCTACATATTATAAATTAAAGTCCCTCGCGTAGTCTGTCTGTCTGTTCGCGATAAACTCGAAAACTACTGAACGGATTTTCATGCGGTTTGTACCAATAGATAGTGTTTCGTGAGGAAGGTTTAGGTATGTAATTTGTCAAGGATTTGTGTAAATTGGTTGAAACACAACGATAATTGTTAGAAGTGTCTGAAAAAGTCGAGCCGCCTAGTAGTTTTCATCGAAAACGCTGCTTAATCCTTTTGGGATATAACAAAACAATGCATGGTGGGATATTCCTCTTTTATAGATCTACAAAAAAGTCCGCGAAGGCATATATATATCTATCTCTTAAGGATAGTTTACTATACCCATTCTATCTTCTAAAAAAATGTTCACGTACATTGCGGTAATTGAAAAGTTATTTAGACGGATACAGTATTAATCATTATTAACTTAAATACGTTAGTTACCCCAAGCATTCCATGCATATTATTATAATCTTTCACACCATCTCTACTATTATAAATTAAAGTCCTCCGCGGCATCTGTCTGTCTTTTCGCGATAAACTCAAAAACGGCGGTGGTTATAAAGGTTGGATAACCATCCAGTAGATGAGGTTGTGTTTTATTAGCCACAGCAACGCGTGGCCGGGTCAGCTAGTTTTTAAATAAATACATATTTTTATATAAAACGAAAAAAAACGAAGTGACTATAACTTTAATATCACCCTTGTCTAAAACCGGTCAGCAACGTAAGCAGATATACGCGTTAAAATGACAATAGCAGTCAAGTACAATAAGCGTGTTTATACGTCAACGCCTGTGTCTCCACAGAAATCGTTGTACCTCCGTTATTGTTTTAGTGACATCCCTAAAACAAAAAGTATAAGGTCGATAGAGGATCAAGCTGTACATCACTATTCAAGTTGTCCATAGAAATACATAAAAAGACCTATTCTGTCAGACACACTTGACACATATTTTACCCGCCAAATCGCCTACGGGTCGCTCGACATTGTTAATTTTTATTAAATATTTTTATATGAAATGATAAAAAAGTGAGGTGACAAAATTATATATTTACATAATCCGTGATTTTAGTACCGATTTCACATAAAAACATCACGTGAGTCATTTTTACATTTTTTTTATGTTTGCATTCTAAGGGTGGGTTTCTCATTTACCGAGAATGCTAAATGCAATGCTAATTGTAAAAGTAAACGGTAAAATGCATAGAAATGGGTTTTTTCATTTGACATTTACCGTTTACTTTCACCTTACATTTTACAGGCCCACAATGGTGCCGCAAATGCGAAAGGAAAGGTAACCAAAATGGCGGCCGTTGTCTAAATGTCACTTTGGTGACAGTTCAGAGATTTTCTTGCTATCTGTTTTACGGTATTTGCTAGTATTTTATCATTATGTTCGCAACAAGTGATGGTTCATCAGGTTCTGACGATGAACTAATAATTAATTATATGACACGACGTGTAAAGCGACATAATAAACGCAGGAATTTCTATCTAATGGAAGACGTAGATTTCGCGTTAATAAAGAAACTGCTCGACTTTTGACTACATTAATTGCAGATATGATATGATATGTTATTCGAAAGAATTACTCATTGCTAATAATTTTATTACAATTTAAAACGTGATCCCTGAGACGTATGTGTGGTAAAACAATGTATGATCGTGTGAGAAATGTGGATATCCGCAAAGAATGTAAGGCTGATGTAAGCATAATGCGTGGACCCTCAGATGGTTTGGGCATGTAGAGCGAATGAACGAAGAAAGTAGTGTAAGAAGAATATACGACGCGAATGTGAATGGTAGAAGAAGTCGGGGATGCCTGAGAAAGACATGGCACGATCAAGTGAATCAGATACTTGAGTCGGGCATTTCAAAATTCAGAATAATAGAAGAGAATGTATGAGACGATGTATGAATGTGAGTGAGGCAAAGAGTGTGTGCCAAGACCGAGTTGTTTGGCGGTCCGTCCTCTCTGCCTACCCCTGCGTAAACGGCGTGATGGTTAGTTAGTTAGTTAAAACGTGAAACAAATAACAACGCAACCATAGATGAAGCAATTCGCACACAATGTTTGACATTTATTGTGTGGGTTGCCACATGAAAAAAATATATACACAGTTCCCAATACGAAAATGTGGGGATTAGGTTAGTTTTTATGCTGTCATCCCTATTTACTTTTACCTAAGCAGTTGGCATCGTGAAAAAACCCATTTTGCCGTAAATGTCAAATGCACTGCGAAAGGAACTGTAAACTGCTTAGCTAAAGTAGAGTGTAAATGAAGAAACCCACCCTAAATTTTAATATTTACAAATGTTAATATTTATTTGTAATATAACAATTTGAAAGCTTATTTCGTAACCTTTTTAAAACAGTTTTTAGTATTCGGCTACGTTGAGAAATGTTTCATTTATAGAGCTTTAATTGTGAAGCAGTAATAACACAATTTTCGTAAAACTGACATTTCGTTTAAGACATTAAAAGTGAATATTCGCAATAAATCGGAGGGGTTAAATATGATTTTTAGGGTGGGTTTCTTCATTTACCGAGACTGCTAAATGCAATGCTAATTGTAAAAATAAATGATTGAAATTTAAAAATTTCTATGCATTTGACCGTTTACTTTTACAATTAGCATTGCATTTAGCATTCTCGGTAAATGAAGAAACCCACCATTAGTGTGTAAAATGGCTATTACAGTTTACAGGATAAAATAATCAGTACGCAACTTTAAAAAAAAATTGTTTGTGTTCAAAATTTAAATATTTTAAATTTCATATACCATTTTGTAATATTAAAATCTGAAAGAGTCTTCCATCTACTTTCATACACAGTATTTTATTTTGAAATATATTAAAAATTCTGACAGTTCAATTTAACGAAGTGCATTGCAAAATGTCAGAGGCTTTTAGTTAAGCTATATTTGTACTTATTTGTAGGGCGGATTTCATGACAAAAAAAAGTAAAATTTGTACATACAAAGTATGATCGTTAGTGTTCTCTGCTGATAAGGACTTAAGAATTAGTCATCGCATTTGATAGCAAAGTTCACAGTGGTGCCTCGCCATGATGAGAATGACATGATTTTATTTACAGTTATGTATCTACCAATTGACATTGCACGTACATATTATCTCTGGCTTTGGTTATTATTTGATCACGTTGCCTAGATAAACATGGAATATTGTTCAGCCGGATAACTTGCTAATATTATATTTTATATTATCACTAATATAATATATAGAATACACAATATCAGGCGCTGAAGTATCAAAACTGACTTAACATCCTAACATACAAGATCCTAAACCCTTCTGTGTAATATTGAAAGAAGACTACATTGATCTTTATTTATGGGGCGTGACATAGTTGAGATGCGCTACAAGTAATCCAAAATCATGTGTTTTGGTTTGGAACTCAGATCGCTTAGAAATATTTATGGTGCTATAGTTAATCCTTCAGGTTACTAGATATGATTTTAGATTTTCACGGTCAAAAGTATTTTCTTTATTTGTTTTTGGAGTGTTATGCCGTGTTGCGCTACCTCCTCATTTAGCCAACGTTTCGGTCAGCGTTACAGTGTCCATCATCAGGGCAGATCTGTGATGATGGACACTGTAACACTGTCCGAAACGTTGACTAAAGGAGGAGGTAGCGCAACACGGCATAACACCACAAAACCCAATAAAGAAAAAACCCTCAGGCTATTGTTCGTTTTTCGGAACAACTCGTACTGGTCTCCAACAATATAAAAATAATATAAAACAAATAAAAATAGTATAAAACGAAGGTTTCCAACCGCAATTTTAAAAAATTTTATGAAACTTGGAGAATTTTTTATTAATTTTTTTTTACATGAAATGACGAAAAAATGAGTTGATAATAATGTTTATAATACATTTGCCTAATAAAATATGTGTGTTTTAACTTTTTTCGGTAACTAAAATAGTTAGAAAAAAAGTAGGGTCAGCCATTTTAGAAACTTTTTAATGTTTGCAATCATAAATTTTATTTTTTTGTTTAAAAAAATATTTGTTTATTTCGAATTGTAAAATTTAAAAACGTACTTCATCGCCTTCCAAAAGCAATTTTTAGTTTTCGGATGCGTTCAGAAATATTACATTTACTTCTTCAAATTTTGCAAATTCACTTTGTGGCACCATTTTAATAATGAAATAATTAAAAACACTTTGTTTTTACCACAATAATCTTTATATAAAAAATCAACATGTTTCGAGAACGATGTTCTCTTCATCAGGACATTATATGTACTAAAAACTAAATTATCAAGTATAGAAAGACAGGCGTGGGTAGAAATGGAAGTAGTGGGGGGGGAGAGAGGTGGAAACGGGAGGTGCTTAGAAATGGAAGTAGTGGGGGGGGAGAGAGGTGGAAACGGGAGGTGCTTAGAAGATCAACAGGGGGGGGGGGTGGAAAGGGGGGGTGCTTAGAAGATCATAGAAGATCAAAGACAAAAAATTATCATGGAAAAATATGTTTAAGATAGGGTTATTCACAAAATTAATTTGATTATTAATAATATTTAAATTTCTATTGACATTTTTCCTAATTTCTAATATTTCTAAAAGATCTAAGTGAAAACCACTAACATTAGTGTGTAAATGTACTGGTTGTAAAATTTTACACACTAACGTTAGTGGTTTTCACTTAGATCTTTTAGAAATTAGGAAAAATGTCAATAGAAATTTAAATATTATTAATAATCAAATCTTCTGTCGATCTTTTAAGCACCTCCCCTTTCCACCCCCCCCCCCCCCATTACTTCCATTTCTACCCACGCCTGTCTTTCTATACATGATAATTTAGTTTTTAGTACATATAATGTCCTGATGAAGATAACATCGTTCTCGAAACATGTTGATTTTTTAAATAAAGATTATTGTGGTAAAAACAAAGTGTTTTAATTACTTCATTAATATTACATTTATTTTAATTTTATTGCAAAGAGGAAATATTTTGAGCCTTCAGAGAAAATAGGCCTGAGGGGTTAAAAATATTATAATTTTTTGGGATGAAAATTTTGATTTTACCGTACTTTTAAATATTTACGAGCATGAATAATGAAATTATCACCAGAATGATCACCTCCAGAAAGGCTCTCTAGTACGATTCTATTCGAATTTAATTCATGTACAATAATATTGGCAGGAAGCACGGGCACCTTTCTGTCAACAAAATTATTATCACCGAGTCGGCAACCACAGAGGTCAAACATGATTTTGTTAATAGAAGTAATAATTGGTGCAAATAGTCATAATACAGTTGATCCTTCTGAGCTGGTGTCTATGGGACATTAATCGTTCAAAGAGATAAGGGGGGCCTCTATAGCGTAGTTTCCTAAGCCAGTGGTTCCCTAAGTGGGCAATATCACAAGGAGGAGGGTGGTGTAGTCCGGGGTAATAAGGGACATCAAACGGCAGTAAAGACAAAGTCATCTGACAAACCTTTCCAGCACGTTTCAACATTCTATGAGCCAGGGGATTATTTATTATTTATGTCTTATTCCGCTTACTGGTTAATACGCAATATTTCTTATTCAAACAGTTAGATTTAGCTTTATTTTTATGAAAACTGGGTATTTATGTCGAAGGAGACGAAAAAATATGCATGTCACATTTTAATTTTGTTAAAATTATTTCACTTGCACGGTGGTGTACGAACTTCGCCAGGTCATTTTTATTTTCATAATTTTTGTATTAAATTTCATAGACAATCAATCATCAATCAATGCTGCCAATCGTAGAAGAAATATTATTGCCATATAAAACAATAATTTATCTATGTTCTCAAGTGAATGCATTAATGACAAGTTTGTACCTGTATTTATAACAGAAGAACATGGAAAGAAAGGTATTAGAATAATTACACATACCCTTTAGACAAACCCTGCTTTGCCAAACAAACCATTCAAAACCTGGGATGTATATCTAAATTATGATGAGGTGTAGCTTTCGTAGCTTTAATCTCAATCCATATAGTATCTACTAGTGAAGATTCGAAGTAGGTACTTTTTTGTTTTTATTTTGACGAGAATTTATTGTATAAGGTTAGTACTTCCGACAAATGCCATATTTGATTGTCTATTAATTAAAAAAGTAACGCTCCGTATTATCCGTGTATTGAACTTCGACAATATGAACGTTCCGTATTATTTGTGATGTGGGCTTATTACATTTTTAACGATTATTTATTTATTCATGTTCTACATAAAATGATTAATAAGTCAGGTACGCCTCATACGTCATTACATATGTCTGGTAATGTTGTAGTTAGCTTGAAAACAAGCTTATGGGTCCAAGTGATAATCAATATATTATAGAGAAGATTATTATGGGTTTGACCATGTCTTACGTTACTTTTGTGTTTTATCCACAGTTGTAATCAGTGGCGGCCGCTGCCCTGAAAGTGTGGTGGGTTCACTGATAATCCGTACTTATGACAAAATAACTACTAAGCAACATTAGGTAAAAATAATTCCACCAACCTTATTGTAGAGCAGGTCTGTTCTAAGCTGTTTTCAAAGGGCGAAAACTCCTATCATTTTTTTAATTAAAATTTTAAATTGTTTGTACAAATCTTTTTTCAGTAAGTACTAAGAAAAAAAAGTTTTTTTTTCTATTTACGTTGCAACACAAATTTGTTGAATAAATTTTAAATTTCGACGATTGTGCAGGGCAGTTACAATGAGAAAGATTAATTATTCTACGTACCACCTTTTTAAAATTATAACTCAATATCGATTTTATTTCATTCCGAATTTGCTTTAATTTATACCTACATCCAAAACTGCTGAAAGACGTGATGATAAAACTATTAAAATAATGTCTTTTTTGTAATTATTTTTAAATTATAATCTGTCATTTGAAAAAAAAAACTAATAAAAAGTCATGTTTGGAAGCGTATCTTTAAAATTATCTAAAGTTTTCGCAGCGACGCCTGCCGGCAGGAAATATAAGCGCAGCATTTCCGAAGAAAAATTGAAAGGTAGACCGAAATTCAAAATTCGAATGTATGCAAATTGGAGTGTTATAATTTTTGTTCATGTTGGCACTTTTATAAATTGAGTTTCATCATTATATTGCCGGACACACGGTGGTAAAAAAAAGACTGCTCGAAATATATTAATTATTTTATTTTTAATTTTTAACTTTATGAGTAAAACCTCAAATTGTAATATTTAAATAAATGAAGACAATATAAGCGAAACTCAATTGAAAATCTGGAAACAGAAAAATCAGAAAAACATATTGACACCTCTGGGACTCGAACCCAGCAAGAGGTCCTGGGTTCGAGTCCCAGAGGTGTCAATATGTTTTTCTGATTTTTCTGTTTCCAGATTTTCGATTGAGTTTCGCTTATATTGTCTTCATTTATTTAAATATTAATTATTATTTAAAATGATTTTTTTCTTAGTGTGTTTTTTTTTTGAAAATATAGTTGGGTGGTCATGACTAACGTTTGAGCGGTGCAAAAACATTTTTCAAATTACGATGCTAAGAATTTTCGTTTTTTCTATTCATGTATCGTTGTGAATAATCATTTATTACGAAAACAGCATGCGCGTTCGTGAATTGAAAAGTTGGACGCTTGACCGACGTCAATTCCAGAAAAATGTTTTTAAAAAAGACATATTTATTTTTATTTTTTTTAAATTATTATTTTTTAATCAATTTATTTTTGCTAAAAATGAGTAACACAGTTTTGGCAGACCCTGTACATTTACAGTGATCATAGATATAGTCTGTCAAAAAAGAGTAGAAAATATAAAAACTGGAACTACTGAATTTGTAGACTGGCAACACCAATTTAACTGTCAAATATTTTTTTCAAGTGCAATGACACTGAATGTATAGAACACAGTAAACCACATTTTAAAAAACATTTTTTCTTCATGACATAAATTTGATTAAAAGGTGATTTATAAAGCGATTTGCTTTAATTTAATTTAACATAAATTTGAATTTAACAATAGATAGAAAAGAAGAATCACTAATGGTGAGTTTAGTTATACTACTTTTAGATCTGAATGAGTTAAACATATTCAGATCTAAAATTAGAGACATGATCTAAGGCCCAGGCAACGCTAGGTACTTTATCTAGTATTAAATAAATATGAGCAATTTCTAAACTGTGCTTTATATTTTATTGCATTATAGTTATTCTTCATTATGTTAACACAAAATTTCAAAGGTATAATAATAATATACCTATAAGCAATTCTAATTTTGAGATCAGCGAGTATCAATACTGCAATGAAAAAATATTTTTTCCACAATTATGCCTTTTTAATTTTTTATAAAAATGTAGGTTACACAGCTTTACTTTAACACCATGAGTTATGTGTTTAGTATTGCCATTTGATCAACAGTGGCGCCCTCATATATTTTCTACTCTTATTTGACAAACTGTATGTACCATTCTGAAAAGGAAATTAGTGCTTAGGTACCTACCGGTTTATGAGAAACTTCCAAACCATGCATTTTTCTGCGAAAATGAGTAGGTACCTAACGAATACTGTCTACATAACATTGGATGGAATTCTAAGGAAGGGTTGTTTCAATAAAATTGAAGAATTCAACAATTTTTTAAGTTAATTTTAACATTCTGTGAAAGTTCTATTCAAATTATGTTGTTATATCATTTTAGGCCAGTTGCATCACAAAACTGAAATAATTACAGAACTTGAAAAGAACTTTCACAGAACGTGAAAATTAAGTTGAAATTTTTGAAGGATTATTAATTTTATTTTAAACAACCCATCCCAAATAATTAAAGATGGTCCATTTTTTTTGCCAAATGGTGTAGGTACCTACTTGAAAATTGTACTGTAATTAATTGTTCTATAGTTTAATGTTAATACAGCACAAGAGTCCCAACTACTGGAGTCAGTGAAACTATGGCATATACGTATGTTGTGAAGCCGAAGGTAGAGGGGAGGGGAGGGGAAGGAGATGGAGATGGAGAAGAGGAAGGTGGGGAAGTACTCAACTATTCAGATCTGGTCACCAAACATGGTTAAAGCCATTTCAAGCAAAGTTATGAAAATGAATAAATTTAAATAACTAAAGATGGTCCAATTTTTTTTGCCAAATGGTGCAGGTACCTACTTGAATATTGCACTGTAACTAATTGTTCTGTACATTTTTAATTAAATTTCAATGTGAATAAATACCTCACAAGAGTCCTAACTACTCCCGTCTGAAGCCAGTGAGAGTATGGCATACCCAGTTGGGGTATGTTGTGAGGCTGAAGGTAGTAGGAAGGGGAAGGAGATGGGAGTGGAGAGGAAGGTGGGGATGTACCTGGCTTTTCAGATGTGGTAAGCAAACTCGGCTAAATCCATTTCTAGTAACGTTTCAATTCTGAATGGTGGTCTTTTATTAATATGGAAAAATAATTAGTTGAAGATAATATTGTTAATTCTAAAATTTGAAATTTGAGATCAACTATTATGACGGCTTGACAGAAGGTAGCAATGGCGAAATTCGTTAATGCGCACGTCCCGGTTAGGTTAGATTAAATCTTTCTTCAATCATTTGCTCTACATGTCTAAACCATCTAAGCGTCCCTTTCTTAATCTTACTTATCGCTTGCATCAGACTTGCATTCTTTTCACATTTTTCTCACACTGTCGTACATGGCTTTACCACACATACGCTGCAGGGATCTCAATTCTATAGCATTTAGTTCTTCCTCTGCCAGTTTCATGCTTCACTGCCATACATCAGGGACGGTACCAGCACTCCATTGTGGACTGCTAGCTTCGCTTCTTTCGACATTTTTTTGTTAGCGCCAACGGCGTTCTGTCCTCCATAAATGCGGAGTTACCTGCATTTACCCTTCTTTCAATATCTCTATCAACCTTCGCATCTCTCGTAAACATACTTAGAAAGGAAATAATGGAAGGAAAAAGGTATGATAGGTGGTTAGGACTCTCTGGGTTAGTGCGTCCAGGAGAGATGGACGGATGAACCTTTCCCTCCCACTGCGATGCGAGGCAATGGGTCGAGAGATTCCTGCTGGAGAGGTTAAATAGTCTACCTCAACCAGTCCTTTCCAGCTCGCCATGCAGTACGTGGACAAACACATCCGCCGCTGCCTTGAAAAACCACATCACATGAACTCAGACATCCCTGCTAAGTCACCAAACTTAGCGATCCACTTGGGATGACTTATAGCAGAGGTGTTGTTTATCCAATAAATAATTCCCGTGGCGGCGGTACCCACACTCGCCTCCTAAATTGAAACTTTTGCTTCATTCACATTCACACGTCGTTTCATGTAAAGGTACCCTTAACATGGCCCGAATCAAGTATTTGATTCACTTGATCGTGGAATGCAGCTATACTGCTCCCTGTGGCCAGCCAAGTTTTAAATGTGCGGTCCGCCAATCTTTTATGTATTTATTAAAGTGAAAACTTCTTTAGCACCGTTGTGATTTGACAAACACATTCATCTATATGTTTTAGCCTACGAGAGAATGAGATAGTACCTATAGTCGGTCTCCTCTTTGTGCGGTGCTTCGTATTCTACACACTGTTGGCTACTTTTCAGTTTTCTTAGGTATATCTTTAGCGCCCCCCCCCTTGAGTTTTTCTGTATCCGCCAGTGTTTAGCATACCCCTTGCTTCATTCATTTTTATACTCTTCTGTAATAATGACTAACATGATCTGACTCAAATATTTTATTCAATTTACTGTCATACCTTCCTGGCATTTCTATGTGTCATATAATATTCCCCTAACAACTTTTTTCTCCCTACATCTAGTCGTCCAAACCATCCAAGCCAATGACAATATAAAAATGCAATACTATATTTATACTGCCGCCCTAGCAACTGCCGTTATTGGACAAACAACCTCTGCCAAAGTGGTCCGCTACAAATGGTGACTTAACAGTTTACGAGGTGAGGTTTGTCTAGGTCTTGGTAGCGGATGACCTGGATACATTGAACTACAGATTCATCCACCCCTTATAACTTTTTCCTTTCCTTCCTCTCCTTTTCCTTAAAAAGATACCCAAAGATAAAACGGGGAAATTATTTTCCTCTGGGCCCCCAGTGTGGAGCCAATGCAAAAAAAAAATCAAACAAAAAAATATAACACCGCTTATGAAAATGATAGCCATTCAAAGAATATGTGCCTACGAATGAAACAGGCAGCTATACAAACGGCCCGCTTAAAATAAAGTATGCCCACTATACTAAATTCAGTGAAACCGCGCGCATTGTTCAGTTAACATATCTTCCTCTATTAATTCATCTAAGATATAAGTCTCCATTTCTTAATCCTGTTCAGTACACTTACATCGATTATTAATTTTCTTCCAATCTCCATATTCGTATTAACGTTTGAATAAAATTACCGCAAGCCCCCCGCAGGTACCTCATTTCTACATCATTCAAGAAATTAAATCAATCTTTAACTAAATCAAAATTACATCTCCATTGATTACCATAAAAAAACAGGTACGTAGTAGTGCTCTCGTGTCTAGGATGAACGAAGTGTGTATGAAGAATGAGTTAATGATGAATGTAAGTAAGTCTAAAGTCATGGTGTTTGAAAGAGAGAGTACGAAAAATGTGTGCAATATAGTTGTGAATGATGAATACTTGGAGCAGGGGGATGAGTTTGTGTATCTGGGCAGTATGTTTATGAGAGATGGGAAGGTTGACAGAGATATTAAAGAAGGGTAAATGCAGGTAACTCCATTAATAGAGGACTGAATGCCGTTGGCGCTAATAAAAACTGTCAAAAGAAGCGAAGCTAGCAGTCCACAATGGAGTCCTGGTACCTACCTTAATGTATGGCAGTGAGGCATGGAACTGGCAGAGGAAGGATGAAAGTAAACTGAATGCTGTTGAAATGAGATCCCTGAGGCGAATGTGTGGTAAAACCATGTATGATCATGTGAGAAATGTGAATATCCGCAAAGAATGTAAGGCTGATGCAAGCATAATGAGTAAGATTAAGAAAGGGACCCTCAGATGGTTTGGGCATGTAGAGCGAATGAAAGAAGAAAATAGCGTGAGAGGAATATATGACGCAAATGTGAATCGAAGGAGAAGTCGGGGATGCCCGAGGAAGACATGGCACGATCAGGTGAGTCAGATACTTGAGTCGGGCCATGTCAAAAGTCAGAATAATAGAAGAGTGTGTATGAAACGATTTATGAATGTGAGTGAGGCAGAGACTGTGTGCCAAGACCGAGTTGTTTGGCAGTCTGTCCTCTCTGCCTACCCCTGGGGAGAAACTGTGTGATGGTTAGTTAGTTAGTTAGGTAGGTAGTACAGATAAATGGTGCTAGTAATTATTACAACATTATTCCCAGCATATTAATATTATTGTACATATTTTTCCTGGTTGCAACAATAAACATTATAATTTATCACGCAATAGTCACGTTACTAAGAATTTTCTCAAACGTAAAAAAAAGGTGTTACTCATACTCATCACATTGTTGTGGAAGTCTGTTCTGAAAGACTAAATAATAAATCATATTAATATTTAGATACTAAAGCCATGAAACTCATATGAATGTGCACACCACATGCGAATTGTATCACATTGATAAAAAGATGATTGTGACAATATCATTTTGTTGTCACAAGTATTCTGTTTCAACATTGGTGGATAGTTAACTGAATGCTTAAAAATTAGTCGTACAAATCTGGTAGGTAACAAAAACTTAATAGAACTATGGAATAATTTATTATAGCGAAAGATTGTTTGTAAGTAGGTAGGTAGGTAGGTAGGTACCTGGGTAGTTTTTTTTTTATTACTCTCAGATGAGAAAATGTTTTTGGACAGGTTTTTAGTAGTCCCATTGCAACCTTTATAAAGCGATATAGAGAATGTATAAAGACAATTTTGAGTTCTTAAAAGGTTGATAATTCCAAGGATAACGTGTTAAAATGAAAAATAAGGAAAATGTACTTGGCACCAGTATTGAGGCAAAACATGTTACAACATCTGCATAAAAGCGCACAAATGTTGTAAAATATCGTCTTGTGATCTTAAACTTGCAAGAAATTTCGCAATGAATAGTGTTTATTCGATTCAATCTTGTAAACAAAATCGTCGCAATTTGCGGTATTCCCGCAACTCCCGCAAGGTGAGCGGCATTATGGCAGAGAAAACTTAGAAAAAATGACATTTCTTTCATATCTATTACACGCAAAGACAAAACTAGCGCCTCGAGTGAAATATCCTATTAGGAGTATTTAAGCATGTGTTAATTATGCTAAAAATTCAGTAATGCGACATTTCGGATCTATTCATTGTTATTCAATAAAAATCTGTTTGGAAACTACCTACCCACTAGATTGAATTTCAAAATCCAGACAATAACTTCATTCGTTTTATGTAAAAAAACTTGATAACGTTACGCAAAACCGATACATTGAATAGTTTTAAGATTTAAATGTTACAAACGGGTAACAAAGACAAAATGCAGTGATCATTGCATCGTAGGAAAAAATCAAAATGACAATAGAAGACAGATTTTAAGTTTTTTGTAATCCTTACCTTGCACGGATGCCAAAAATACGAACGCGGCTAGCACGAGGAACTTTGCTCGCACCATGATTGTAGTTTTTTCTAAATAATTCTACAAAACTATGGAAAATTTACGACGTCAATGTTCAGAGCACTATTCACCGTGCCGAGAGTTGTGATAACACGAAATAGTAAGTTCAAGTTGTCAAGTTCTCCTATGAACAAACTGTTTCAATTTCAATATGGCGATACATTTCGTCCTCTTCTAACTCGATGGTAAGGCCGGAGAAGAGGGAGCTAGACACATCTCATTTTTTGAAACATGACTGTCAGAAAATATTTGCCAAGTTAACCAACTTAACAAAATATAAAATTGCCGTAGCGGGATTTACGAATATTTCCACTATTTTATATATTTTTTAATTATAATTCGTAAACGTAATCAATATGTACAATAAACACTTTTATAGATAGATACCATAAATACACCAAACCACCCACATAGATACCTTCAAGCTTTTAACACATATACCTTTAATTTATTGTAATATTATTATTTATTTTAAATATCTATATACTAGAAAATAAATGTAATATTTATATTGTAATAATCGTAATAATGACATGTTTATGTTACTGTAAAAGCCCGTCCTACGATAAATCTGAGATTTACCAATTTTATAATAACTAAAGAAAAGATACTGTCAGACTACGCTCTAACGTAGCAAACGTTTTTGGGATTAGCCTATTTCACGAAAGTAAAACTCGCATATAAGGTGGTCTGACATAGGCAAAAATGGAAATGTATGTGTGATGAATGAATTACGGTGTTGTTATATTATTCATTTGTGAAAATAAAAACAATTTTTTCGAAACCATCGGAATTTACTGCAACAGAAAAATGATAACGCGTTGAAATTAATTAAATTTACCTAATAATTATGCTTTTTCTTCTATGTAGGTACCCACTAATCCGATTGTTTTTTTTTTATTATTTCAATCTATTTTCTTCAAGCAAATTAAAATGTTCAAAAATATTAATATCGTTCTAGCGCATAGGTTCTCAGCGTGGGTGATATTGAGACTTTCAGGAGGGGGTAGGACGTAGGACCCAGTGAAAATGAGGGGCGTTGAGATGGTAAAAAAAAGTGGTCTAAAAAGACAAAAAAAAAACGCTAATCACGTACTAATATATATACTATATCATGAATACAAGAAGGAAGGAGGTAGCAACCCAGTACCTAATGTAAATACAAAAGAATTGCATTTTTAACTTGCTAAACAAAAGGTATAACCAATAATTTAATATATTAAATTAATTGTTATATCTTTTTATCATTTTATTTTTTATACCCCCCCCCCCCCCTCCCCCCTGTAATAAAAATTGGGGGCTCTAGAAAAAAAAATCTCAAAGTGGGCGGTGGGCAAAATAAAGTTAAGAATCTATGCCTAGCGTATGTACAAAATTTTATTTTATTTTAGTTTTTAGTAAGTTGGTAAGTTTTACTAAGTTGGTACTTGACATTATTTTTTCAAGTCTCAAGCATAATCGCCACTAACAATCAGTATTTAAAGCGTGGTAATCCAGAAGGCTGTGGTAAAGCCCGATGACGTTACAATATAGGTATATTTATAAATATAGATGCGCTGCAGAAATCTCAAAGTGGAAAGTCAAATACAAGTCAATTGCAGTATTTTCAATTTTCCCGTTTTAGTACTAAACTGCCGGGCATGGCAAAGTGCTACCTCTAAGTAAATTGTGATGCCCTTGTGCATGAAGAGAAAATGTTTTCATTACTCGGCAAAAACTAATGATGTAACAGACGTATCAGCGTCTTCACAAGAACTATAAAAAAGGGACCGGTCTCGTGCACGCCTTCAGAGGTTCACGCTGATGATGATTGTTAGAGTTGGCTGGCCTCCCTACATCCAGTGGTTATGGTCCTGGATGCGCCTAGTTTCTGCCTGAGCGGTGCCTTGGCAGTGCCCAGAGTTAGGGCCGACTGCAGCGGTAGGCACCAGGTACTCGTTCAGGCAGAACTTCAGCAGGAGGCAGCAGGTGGAAGATTTCCAGAGGTAGGTGTTTGGAGGACTTCCGAAGAATAAAGACAAGTTTGTTGAGTAGAGATGTGAACAGGAACTTGAACTGATTTATTAGGAAAAATGTGGGTCCTTTTATACCCAAATTTGGGGTAAAAGGTGCCCACGTGGTACATTTTTATGGTGGGAGGTTAAACCTTGCCCGTATGTATAAATAGGGCGGCGTTTCCGTCACACCTTATTTTGGCGGTGCCGCCCGTAAAAGTGGTCGCTTAAAATTGCGTTTTATACATAATTATGTAGGTTACATTTATAATATATGTGTACATGTTTTAGTGTTTACATATTTGGGGGGGTAATCTTTATCACTAGATTTTTAGTTTGGTGAGTTTAGGGTAATTTTACAGTTTATTCTAGGTTTTTTTTGTTTTGGCTAATTGTGAGAAGTTTGTATAAGGAATCTACTATTTTTCCCAGGTCCCTCGCAAGACTAGCTACTGAAACCTGTTTGTTTCATCGTCTTGCGAGGTCCCTGGATTTTTAAAATGGGAAAAAACGGATTCTGTAAGTTGTTCGGTTCGGTTGAGAGTTTAAGGTTTAGACTCTAAACCTTAAACTCTCAACACTAGGGCATTTTTTAACTCAAACAAAAGACTTAGAAAAATTCCTTACAGAATCCGTTTTTTCTAAACTTTAGAGGCTTAAAATCTCTTTCCCTGAATGCCCGGCAGGACTCTGGAATGAAATGTGTTGATTTCATCGTCCTGCGGGTTGTGAGAGTATAATTAAATGAGAGTATATAAAACATAGTCTGCTTCGCTAGCTTTCCTGTAGGGCCATAACCACAAGGAAGGAAAGGAAGGAACAAGGAAGCATATTTTGCTTCGCTAGCTTTCTGTAGGGCCATAACCACAAGGAAGGAAAGGAAGGAACAAGGAAGCATATGTAAATAATATGAGTTTAAAATGTCTCCCGGTGGCAACCTTAGCATGTAAGCATTTATTTGTTGCACCGGGGCATTGTACATAATAAAAAGGGAAATAAATGATAATATTTTACATAAATATTTCCGGCGAAAAGATCGTCGCTGGCGGCATGGTACTAACGAGCTTAGTGGCCAGAAATTTCGCAGGAAATTCCCAAGAAATGACCACTAAATGTAGAGGATGCCGTCAGCGATGACTTTTGCCGAAAAAACAAACGAGGGTACGTAACACGTCCGTTACACTCCCCTCGTGCAGCTTGGCTGCACTAGTCATCAGGACGTGTTTGAAGGATGAGTAGGCGAAGCTGCATCGGTAGGCGGGAACAACAGGATCCCAGCGAGCTTCACGGCAGGTCGGACGTGGACTGCGGGGCTCGTCTGGATTCGGGCGGTCCTTACTTGGCCATCTGCAGCGGGGGTGTCGTCAAAGACTCGGCCGCGCGGTCGGTTGATGTGGAGCATCACGGGGTCCATGAAAACAAGCAAATTTTCACCTTTGATGGGGTTGAATGACTCCCCCCGTGTGAAGAGCGCCACCCTTTTGATAGGGGCATTGCTGGGGCAGGGCGGGCTCGCCTTCGCTGCGCCGACGAGGAGCACCACTGATGTAACAGGGGTACTGCTGGGGCAGGGCGGGCTCGTCTTCGCTGTGCTGATGATGAGCACTACTGATGTGACAGCGGTACTGCTGGGGCAGGGCGGGCTCGTTGTCGCTGCGCCGATAAGGAGCATCACTAATGTGGTAGTGATACTGCTGGGGCAGGGCGGGCTCGTCTTCGCTACGCCGGTGAGGAGCACCACTAATGTGGTCGCGGAATGCGGTTGGTCATCCATCTGGGCCAGTGCTTGGTACCTTTGTTCGCGCAGAGGTACGGATCCAGCAGGTGCTTTCTGCTGATCGGCTAACTGTGCAGAGCTGGCTGTCCGGTGGAGCCCGGGTGAGGGCGGCCCGGGGCCAGAAGGTCCAGGCGGCAGTGAATACCACTGCTCCGGCAGCGGTGCCGATCCGGCAGGTGCTTTCTGCTGGTCGGCTGGCTGCCTATGATAGAGCAGAGGTAAGGGCGGCACGGGATCAGAAGATCCAGGCGGCAAGAAGTCCCACTGCTCCGGCAGCGGTGCGGATCCGGCAGGTGCTCTCTGCTGGTCGGCTGGCTGCCTCTGATAGAGCAGAGGTAAGGGCGGCACGGGACCAGAAGGTCCAGGCGGCATCGTGATTGGGCCCCCTTGGTTGTAGTAAGGGTCCAGTGGCGCAGGGCCTCCTGGCCCCGGCTTCACCGGTGATGCGTACCTCTGGTCCATCAGAGGTACAGGTCCGACAAGCTCTCTGCGCACGGCTTCTCGGTACTTCGGAGGTACGGGCGGTGCGGGGCTAGATGGGCCAGGCTGCATCCAAATTTCCTGGAGTTGCCAAGGTTCTCCTAGGTCCGGAACTGAGCGTTCGGTTGGCTCCAGGATTGCACCAGCTTGGGCAGGCTCTGCTGCTGCTGGTGGTGCGTACCTCTGGTCCACCAGAGGTACAGGTTCGGCAGGCTCTTCGCGTACGGCTTCTCGGCACCTCTGTTTGAGCGGAGGTACGGGCGGCACGGGGCCGGTAGGACCAGGTTGTGTCCATGTTGGAAATCCTTGGAGTCGCCAAGCTGCTTCTTGGCCCGGGTCTGAGGTGCCGGTTGACTCCAGGATTGCACCAGGTTGGGCAGGAGCTGCTGCTGCTGCTTCTGGTGGTGCGTACCACTGATCCCTCAGAGGTACAGGTCGGTCAGGCTCTTCACTCTTCTGTCGCACCATTTTGTGCCGGCCCTTTTGCTCCATGATGTGTCAGTCCTGTAGGATGAGGTAGAGCGGGCCCTGTCGCACCATTTCGTGCCGGCCCTTTTGCTCCATGCTGTTGTGGTTGCAGGGTTTCCGTCAGCATGTCAATAAGCTTTTGCTGACGGCGCAGCTCTCGTCGTAGTTGTCGCACCATGTCCTCAATAGATGTAGAGGGCAGTGCTTGCTCGTTGTGGCTCTCTTCTGTTGAGCGCGCCATCTCAGTTGTAGAGCTAGGCGTGTCACGAGCGTGGGTATGCATGGCATCAGGCGTGACGTGGCGTCAGGCGTGATGTGGCATCGGGTGTGGCATCAGGCGTGGCGTCAGCCCTGACATGGGGCGTGGCGTCAGTCCTGGCATGAAGCGTGGCGTCAGTCCTGGCATGAGGCGTGGCGTCAGTCCTGGCATGAGGCATGGCATCAGGCGTGGCGTCAGGCGTAGCTTCAGTCATGGCGTGTCAGGCGTGGAATGTCAGGCGTGACGTAGCATCAGGCGTGGCGTCTGGCGTAGCGTCGGGCGTATTGTCCAGCGTAGCGTCAGGCAAGGTATGTCAGGCGTGACGTAGCATCAGGCGTGGCGTCAGGCGTGGAGTCTGGCGTAGCGTCAGGCGTGGCGTAGCATCAGGCGTGACGTTAGGCGTGGTGTCTGGCGTAGCGTCAGGCATGGCGTAGCATCAGGCGTGGCGTCTGGCGTAGCGTCAGGCGTATCGTCCAGCGTGGCGTCAGGCAAGGTATCTCAGACGTGACGTGGCATCAGGCGTGCAGCTGATCCGGCTCGAAGGACCACTTGTAACAGACGTATCAGCGTCTTCACAAGAACTATAAAAAAGGGACCGGTCTCGTGCACGCCTTCAGAGGTTCACGCTGATGATGATTGTTAGAGTTGGCTGGCCTCCCTACATCCAGTGGTTATGGTCCTGGATGCGCCTAGTTTCTGCCTGAGCGGTGCCTTGGCAGTGCCCAGAGTTAGGGCCGACTGCAGCGGTAGGCACCAGGTACTCGTTCAGGCAGAACTTCAGCAGGAGGCAGCAGGTGGAAGATTTCCAGAGGTAGGTGTTTGGAGGACTTCCGAAGAATAAAGACAAGTTTGTTGAGTAGAGATGTGAACAGGAACTTGAACTGATTTATTAGGAAAAATGTGGGTCCTTTTATACCCAAATTTGGGGTAAAAGGTGCCCACGTGGTACATTTTTATGGTGGGAGGTTAAACCTTGCCCGTATGTATAAATAGGGCGGCGTTTCCGTCACACCTTATTTTGGCGGTGCCGCCCGTAAAAGTGGTCGCTTAAAATTGCGTTTTATACATAATTATGTAGGTTACATTTATAATATATGTGTACATGTTTTAGTGTTTACATATTTGGGGGGGTAATCTTTATCCCTAGATTTTTAGTTTGGTGAGTTTAGGGTAATTTTACAGTTTATTCTAGGTTTTTTTTGTTTTGGCTAATTGTGAGAAGTTTGTATAAGGAATCTACTATTTTTCCCAGGTCCCTCGCAAGACTAGCTACTGAAACCTGTTTGTTTCATCGTCTTGCGAGGTCCCTGGATTTTTAAAATGGGAAAAAACGGATTCTGTAAGTTGTTCGGTTCGGTTGAGAGTTTAAGGTTTAGACTCTAAACCTTAAACTCTCAACACTAGGGCATTTTTTAACTCAAACAAAAGACTTAGAAAAATTCCTTACAGAATCCGTTTTTTCTAAACTTTAGAGGCTTAAAATCTCTTTCCCTGAATGCCCGGCAGGACTCTGGAATGAAATGTGTTGATTTCATCGTCCTGCGGGTTGTGAGAGTATAATTAAATGAGAGTATATAAAACATAGTCTGCTTCGCTAGCTTTCCTGTAGGGCCATAACCACAAGGAAGGAAAGGAAGGAACAAGGAAGCATATTTTGCTTCGCTAGCTTTCTGTAGGGCCATAACCACAAGGAAGGAAAGGAAGGAACAAGGAAGCATATGTAAATAATATGAGTTTAAAATGTCTCCCGGTGGCAACCTTAGCATGTAAGCATTTATTTGTTGCACCGGGGCATTGTACATAATAAAAAGGGAAATAAATGATAATATTTTACATAAATATTTCCGGCGAAAAGATCGTCGCTGGCGGCATGGTACTAACGAGCTTAGTGGCCAGAAATTTCGCAGGAAATTCCCAAGAAATGACCACTAAATGTAGAGGATGCCGTCAGCGATGACTTTTGCCGAAAAAACAAACGAGGGTACGTAACACGTCCGTTACAAATGACTTATCATTATTATTACCTAAAACAATTGTTTTCCGCCCGAAGATTTTTGCATCGATAGAGAATGCAATGCCTACTAGGGTCTGGGCGCGCAACAACCAAATTACGAAGTCAATGCCATAACTAAGAAAACTTTACGGTTTAAAATAGTCTAATCACTCAGTTTATTTATGTACTTGAGGTAAAAAAGTATATAAATAACAATGAGTACAACAACAATCGCTACCAAACTGTTGTTGCTCTAAAAGTTTGATAACTTGACATTTCGAAGTCGCCCAGGCCTCCTACTCTAGCTGGTCTTGAGGTAATATTCGACGGAATTTTTGATTACGAAAACGCCACACGGTTCTACCATACATATTTTGGTCATACGCGCACATTCTTTGGATGTCCATCTTTGTCATACACGATCAACGTTTGAATTAAGAATTTACTGGAAACATGAGAGTTTTTCTTACTTGCCACATTAATTTTGAGTTTGTAAGACAAAAGCAAGCATAGATGTACTTAGATCAGACAGTGGCGTACCGTGGGTTTCGGCCGCCCGGGGCGGAGGAAAATTTTTATAATCCCATGTGCCGAATACTCTTTCCGATAAAATCATGCTTATGAATTCTAGTAGAAATTTATATATAACTACTCTCAGAAATTGAGAATGGTATGCCTGTAATAGAATTTCGCATCTTCATCACGCGTACGTATGGAATGCAACTCAAATGCAAAGCTTCACTCGGTACACGATTAATCGGCAACTTATTGTTATATTGATAACAGAAAACTGGTTTAAATTAAACTAAATATGCGGTGTATCAAAACTACCAAAAAAAGGTTTTTATTTGATTCTAGCGGCACTTACATTCTGAATACAAAACTGGTTTTAATTAAATCCGTATGTGGTGAATTGAAACTACACCCAGAACGTGAAAAGGGTTTTTATTTGATTCTGCCGGCACTTACATTCAGAACACAAAACTGGTTTTAATTAAATCTGTATGTGTTGAATTAAAACTGCATTAAAACTAAAACTAATTATTTAAAACTACATTACTATTAACTACTACATTATTCATTACACTCGGGGCGTAGGAAAATTTCGCCGCCCCCTTATTTGGGTACATCAAGCGGCGGCGGGGTGGGGGGAGGGGGGGTTGTATTCGGAAATCCTATACCGCGTTAGAGTCCCCAAATAATAGCTACACAAGCAACAATCACTTTCTCAAAATTTTACAGCATTGTGTAACTCAAATGTAAAACTGCACGATGCACGATGAATCTGCAACTCGTTATTTAATTTATCGTTGTATTCTGAACATAAAACCAGTTGGTATGCGGTGAATTAAAACTACACTCAAAACATGAAAATGGTTTTTCTTTGATTCTGGCATTAAGTAAATAGTCTACAACTAGAATTTTATAACTGCACATCGTATAACAGAATGTTTTCCTTCGAAATGTGTCAGCAGATGAATCCAACTGGAATTTTACATTCTGTACTGGCTTAAATTAAATCTGTACCTGGCGAACTTAAACTACAATCAAAACATGAAAATGGTTTTACTTTGATTCTTGCAGCACATACATATTCTGGAAATAGAATATTATAACTGAACTTCAAATAATAGGATGTTTTCCTAAGAAATGTGTCAACAGATGAAACCACAACTGGAAATTTACATTCTCAACATGAAATTGGTTTGAATTAAGTCTGTAAGCGGCAAATTAAAAGTACACTCAGAACATGATAATGGTTTTTCTTTGATTCTGGCAGCACGTACATGCAACTAGAATTTTATAACTGAACTTCAAATAAAATAATATTTTCCTTTGAATTGTGTCAGCAGATGAATCCTCAAATGGAATTTTACATTTTGAAAACTGGTTTAACCCTTCAAATAATAAGAAAAAATATCCATAAACTTTTGCCTGTCAATGTTTGACACAAAATTTCTGGTTCTTCCCATGCATTTTAAATGTTCCTTTTCATTATTTATTTTTATCCTTTTGCAAGAAACCAAATTGTTCTAAAATATAGATATAGTAATTTTTCCGATGTGCTTATTTGAACATTATTGTCTCTAAATATCAACATTTTGATATTGGTAATGTGAATTAGCTCAATATACGCGCCTGCGAATATTCGAATCAAAGAACCTAAAATAGAATAAACTTAAAATTTTAAATACAGATTCCTTTTCTTTAAAAAAATTAATAAAACTGCACCTTAACTTTTTATCGTAATCACAAATTTATTTTAAATTAAATGTGTGAAAGATAATTTCACAATTTTATTTTAAAATTAAATGTGTGGGACAATTTGCGTCTCCTGTGATTAGGCGGGTTAAATTAAATCTGTATTTGGCGAAATTTAAACTACTCTCGGAACAGGAAAATGGTTTCTCTTTGATTCTGGCCGCACATACATAGTCTGCAACTAGAATTTTATAACTGCACTTCGAATAAAATAATGGTCTCTTTTGAAATGTATCAGCAGATGAATACACAATTGAAATTCATTCGTTAATACATTCTGAACACAATTCTGGTTTTATTTAAGGTAAATCTGTTTGCGAGTTATCAGCTTTAATTAGTATTACTCTTATATGTAATATGCGTACGGTTTTCCTACGAATTGCGAAATTTGCAGCTTAAAAAAGATTATTGATATTTTTAATAAATAATAAAAAAAAGATTTGGATTCGCAAACGAAAGTACCGTTTTTAAATAATGATTTGAAATGGTTTAAATTTTTCCAAGATAATGTTATTATTTATTGTGAAAATTTGCCACCCCCCTTAAAAGTGCCGCCCGGGGCGGGCCAGCACTACTCGAGTTCCCCTCCCCCTTTCCGCATTCCATACATTCATACCCGGTACATTCATTTTTCAAACAGCTCGCGTGCTACCTATTGAATTTTTTTTATATAAATTTCATAATACTAGAGCTCGCTATTAGTTTTATACAAACCAATAACGAACAAAAAAAAATAATTATCCAATTTGGTGCAGTCGTTCGGAAGTTATGCGCGTACATACATGTCTGACGTTAGCAATAACTCGCTTTTGTCAGGAAATTTATTTGGCAATAAACGTATAATAAATATAATTTATTCATATTTTTAATTTCATAACGCCAGAGCTTCCCATTATATACAGCTTATTTTACTCGCATATAATGTAGCTTTCTATTGCTGAAAGAATTTTTAATATCGGTTTATTTTTTTGGCGTGATTGTGTAACAAACAAACTCGCACACTTTCACATTTATAATAAATGTTAGTATAGATATAATGTCATTGACTAAAATATATTTTGTCCCATTAGATAGTGATCTAAAATAAAAGATTAAGAATACTTTTACCTTACGCCACTTAAATTCTGCATAAGAGTGTTGCAGATAAGTGTTGTTCGTCTAGTCTAGAATAAATCGATTTGATATTTCGCATTTCAAAGGTGTTATCTAAATTACGCCTTAAAATGGCGACATGGCCGTCAATATGAATCAAGCATAAATTAATAATTCGATACTTAGATTAGAAAAGTAAATACCGATTAGTTCTGCAAACTAAACACAAAATAGTATTTTTTTATTTTTTTTATTTTTTAACTTTATGAGTAAAACCTCAAATTGTAATATTTAAATAAATGAAGACAATATAAGCGAAACTCAATCGAAAATCTGGAAGCAGAAAAATCAGAAAAACATATTGACACCTCTGGGACTCGAACCCAGGACCTCCAGCAAGAGGTCCTGGGTCCTGGGTTCGAGTCCCAGAGGTGTCAATATGTTTTTCTGATTTCTCTGTTTCCAGATTTTCGATTGAGTTTCGCTTATATTGTCTTCATTTATTTAAATACAAAATAATTAAATTAATTTACATTATAATATCCTGCACAAATCCTAATGTTTCACAATCGCGTATTGCAGACAAAATTTTAAAATACCGATTACTTTTGAAAATGACAATTTCCCTATACTACTACCACCCAGGTATCGAACGAAAAATTGTATTCTCGGGTTTTGCCTTTTTTCAAACAAATGCGTAACATATTGTAATTGTAATACACCGGTTATTTGGGACAAAACACAAGGAACAGAAACGAGATAAATAAACTCTCTCTCTCTGGTTTCAATCCTGGGATTGGTTTGCAGCAATTTCATCTATTCGTTTCTTCCACTCTTCCCTGTCTTGTGCGGCTCTTTTGAAGTCTGCATATGATAAGCAGCGCACGTCCACCAGCAGGTCCTCCAGGTACTCTCGGCGTGGGCGTCCCCTAGCGTTTGTCCCCTCCGTCATACCCTCCATTATGGCATGCAAGAGGCCTTCTTGTCTTATTGCATGGCCGATCCATCTTGCGCGCCTTTCCGACAAGGTCCTGAGCAGGTGCCTTCCTCCTTCGATTCTTTGGAGAACCTCCTCATTTGTGATAAACTATAACGTATTTATTTTGGTTATCTGCGACACCATTCCGTTTTGGGACAAATTTAATTGTATTCTCGGGTTACGCCTTTTTCCTACCAAATGTGTAGCATTTCGTAATACTGTCTATTCCGCTTAAGGCGCCGTACCCGCGCTCAAAAAGAAGATGGAGTGATATGTAATTAAGAATGTTAGAGGAGCGCGCTAATATTTAAAGCGAAAAAATGTTTAATAAAACACGACTCGTCTAAAATAGAGCAAAAATCTCGTGGAAGGCGTCTTAAATGTAAATAAGTATGTTAGTAACTAATTGTAAGACTGTTGCAAGTCGTGATACGATTAGAGCAGTAACAAAACTGCTCTGTTCGTATTATGTCTTCCAAGTTCAAACTTGGTTATAAAAATAGGTACCTATAGTTTTAGTGATATAAGTCTTAGTTGTAAGTCATTAGTTATCAATCTTAGTTGTAAGCCACTTGTAGTATATATGTAGGTATAGATTAAATGTATAAATGAATGTTTAAAGCGCCCTTGAGGTGATTTTCTCACGAAAATGGCGCTATAGAAGTCATCCAATTATTATTATTAAGTCATTTAAAGAAACATTGTGAATTTTTTCACATCTACAACTTGTAAAATAACTGAAACAAACGTGTTTATAATAATTTTCCGAGCGTACTTTGCGATTTTTTTTCTATCGAGGGAATTTTATATAATTTGCGTTTCGGCATGGGGAATGTCTAGATATTATCTTAAAAAATAATATATGTTTTTTTAAGAGCTTGCAAACTTCAAATGTATAAGGGAGATATGTAAGAAATCGGTAGAAATTCGGGTAGCGGCGGCTAAATTGGGACACCGATTTATCGGGACAGCCGGTTATTGGGACAAAATCCAAGAAACAGAAACCAAATAGGTAAATTAACTTATACTTTTTATTTCGGTTATCTGGGACTAGGATTGCCATCCGTCCGGGTTTCCCCGGATTTGTCCTAGTTTAGGGGGCGTCCGGGGAGCGTCCGGGCGGGGTTTCATTTGATGTCCGGGTTTAAAAAAAATTTAAAGTCAAACGTATACGTTTGCCTTGAGGAAAAAACGGTCGTTCTCAAACCGGTCGGCTTTAAACAAATATAAAAGTGGTTCAAACAAAGTAACATTGTTTCATTTATCTTTAATTAAAATTAAATTCAATTTCCAAGAATACAGCGCATTGATTTTTACAAATTACTTTTAAAAAGGGAAGATATTCTAAAAGCTATCGGAAAGAGTGATAAATACAAAAAACTGAAAAGTAAAAAAAGGCGAGAGGCTGAGGAAACAGCTTTAATAGCTAGATAATCAAATAACGTACTTAGGAGTGCAATAATTTCTTTTCATTTTTGTAGTTAAAGTTATGATCGTTTTTATTACCTAAAAGAAATTTCCATTATGGCTGTCAATTAAAACTTTAAGGTGATATAAATGAGTATAGTTTTGGATATTTTATGATAAAAAAATTTATAATGTAACTTACATTACATACTTTAAAAAGGTTCAGTTTTGTTGCTTAATATTTAAGAAGACTGAATTTAGTTCATATTATTATGTTAAGAGATATTTTGTTGTTTAAATGGCTGCGGATAAAAATTTAAAGCTATAATTATTATTGAGTTAAAGAGTTACCTCAAAAATTGTAAAACTGAATACTAAAATTGTCTCAGCACTTTTAAGATTTTTGTTTAAAAATTTAATTTAATTTTGATAGGCTTAATATTTTAATAAGGTTTTGTTTTCATAACAGAGTAATTAGTAATAATTTGTGTTTTATTTTAAGAATAAAAAAAATCTAACTTATTATTAAAACAATTTGTAACAAACTGTAATAAGATTCTATGTTGTTAGGTACATTTATAATGATGATAAAGATGACATTTAATTTGAAAATAAATAAAAAGGTGTTTTATGACATTTTCAACTGTTTTTTATTACATTGACTATGTTTAAAAAAACCTGTTGACATGTCCGGGTTCTGGGCCCTAAAATCCGGGGTTTTTACGCGCCTTGTCCTAGTTGCCAAATTTAAGAGATGGCAACCCTATCTGGGACACCTTCCGTTTTGGGACAAATTTCGATCTGAAGTCGATTCAAAACCTGACTCAGTAAACGAATTTTAGTTAAGACGGCTGGCGTGTCGTTAACTCGTTAATATCAATGACGTTATGTATAATATAGTCATTGGGTTTTATATCTCAATTTTGAGGGAGGGTGGGGTTACCGCCGCCCCAGAAATCGTTTTTGGAAACAACGGTTCGCTATGTTTGGTGACTTAGCAGGGGTGTCCGGGTTCCTGGGGTGGGGTTTGTCTAGGACTTGGCAGCGGATGCTTTTATCCACCAGCAGCGTGGCGGGCCGCATCAGGAGAGACTGGTTGAGGGAGACCTTTTGACCTCTCCAGCCGGACTCTATCAACCCATCACCTTACACCGCAGTTGGAGGGATGAACACATTGACCCTCAGATTCCTACCCAACCCTCATACCTTTTTCCTTCTCGGAACTTCCTTTCCTTTCTTTTTCTAAAAAGACCCTCTACCCAACATCCCCATAGATGACATTGTGTGAAGATTATGTAAAAAAAAGAAATTTTTCGAGGTTACTCTTTTTATAAGATATTGAAGTGAAAACGTCTTTAGCACTTTTGTGATTTTAAACTCGATGAAACGAAAAATAGCGACGCTAAAAGGAGAAAAACACATATATCTACAGGATTTAGCCTGCGAGAGAATGAGATAGACTAATACTTCTGTTAGTTAAACAGAAGATAATATTAATAAATGAAACTAAATTACCTAAATACGAAACAGAAAAAAACAGAGAAAATAAAAAAAGTAACGGTAGCATCTGGGGATAGGACCCAGGATCTCTCTCGAAGGCCAGCCGCAAACATCAGGTTTTTCCATTCGATTGTCTGATCAGACAAAAATCGATTGGACGGCCGGCGCGAAAAGGCGTAACTTATTTTCATTACCGCCGCGCCGGCCGTCCAATTCGGCCCGGCAACGGGCGTGGCCCCGGTATTATAACAAATCCGGTAGTTGAATCGATTTTTGTCATATCAGACAATCGGATGGAAAAACCTGATGTGTGCGGCAAGCCTGACTGGGACAATACTCTATCAACGGCTACTGAGACCATAATAGACTTAATATGATTGTATTGTTATTATATTATGTTGGACAGGATAAGTACAAGGATATGGATTGGTACCCATACCCACCTCCCCTGCCAAAGGTCACCTCAAGTGGTTCGCTACGTTTGGTGATTTAGCGGGGGTCCCGGCTGGTTCATTGGGTGAGGTTTTACTAGGTCTTATTGGCGAAAGCTTTTGCCCATATGCTGCGTGGCGGGCTGGATCGGGAAAGAGGTTGGTGGAGATCTTTAGACCTCTCCAGCCGAACTCTCCCGATCCATCGCATCGATGGATTCATACTCCTAAACACATTGACCCCCAGATTCCTAACCACTTCTCACACCTTTTTCCTCCCCAGCCCTGTCTGATATTTTTTCCATCATCAAAGATAGATCCGCAATGTTTGGACAGAGTATTGGAACATTGCTAGTCAATCCAAGGGTGCCCTTTACGCCTCAATACAAAGGACTATCCCATCAAAACCGTGGTTTCAAAAATTCCCCCATTTTTCCAAAAAAGAAATTTCCTTACTTATTCGTATGAGAATCGGACATTGTTCCGTTCCTTCTCACCTTTATAAAATTCATGTGCTTGACTCCCCAGATTGTACGTTCTGTGGTCTAGATGTGGGAACTTTAGATCACATATTTTTTTAATGTACCTCTCTAAATAAATATCCTCTCTTCTATCAAGCGTTATCAAAAATTGCCTCTCCTCCATTCAACATTTCATCTCTTCTAAGTCTGAACTCTACTCCAATCTTCCATAAAATTCCGAAATTTGCACATTTAAATAAAATTAATATATAAATTCACCTTTCCTTTCTCTGTAATTATAAATAATGGCCTAGAACACCCTTGAAGGGTGAAAGCCAGAAATAATTGAAAAAAAAAACTACCTCTGTCTAAAAAGATACTCCAAACAGCATCCCAAAAGATGACATATGTCCTGAGGGTATTTTTCTTCGGGTCCTCCTGTGTGGAGCTAATGTAAAAAATGATTTATTTATTTATCTTTTCATACTTACAACTCGCCCTTTCAATGAGTTAAATCTGCAGTCAGACCTTTCAACTTTCAATAAGTAATCTTGTTATTTTGTTTTGAAGAGTTTTACTTTCCATGTACATGTGTTACTTAAAAGTTAATTTATCTGCTACCGGTTTCGACACTTTCGACACAAAGTAAAACTCTCTAAAACAAAATGTCGAGAAATTATTACATGTATAATATAATGCCCTTATATGTATATTATAATATAATGGGAACCTTTATTGGATAACCAACACCTCTGCCATAGGTCACCCCAAGTGGTTCGCTACGTTTGGTGATTTAGCAGGGGTGCCCGGGTTCATGGGGTGAGGTTTGTCTAGGTATTGGAGGCGGATGACCAGGACACACTGAACCCCAGATTCCTACCCACCCCTTAAACCCTTTTCCTTCTCAGAACTCTCCTCTCCTTCCTGTCCCCCAAAACCCCTCCACACAGCATCCCTAAAGATGACATAAGCCCTGAGGGAAATTATTTAATCTCATTTTTTTGTTGTTATCCACAATGCTTTTGTACTTTTTGTATAGGATGTAGGTATAGCAACTACCCGAAAAACTTTAACCGGCGATTCCTTGTCGTATTTGGAATAAAAAATGTAGATGTCATATTGCTGTTGACATTTATTCATGACATTTTTATTCAATTAAAAACAAAAATTTTAACAAAACAAAAACGACTTCAAAAAATGCACTAAAAAGTAAAAAAATAATTTCGTATTCCTCTACAACTTCATAATCAACTTACTTTTTCTACTCATCAATATGTAGGTAAGATTGTTATTTTTAGAGTCGGTGTCAGTCAAGGTAGGTTTGTAACTACATACATAGTTATAGGTGAGATGTGCTTGTGTCGCACAAGCGACTTGACGAGGTGAGAGTCGAGAGCGGGGCCGCGGCGTGAGGGGAGGTGTCAAGTGAACACGCCGGGCCGGGTACCTTTGCTGACACCTAAGAGTATGGATATATGGATATGGCAATCCTAGTTCCATGGCTGACACCGACTCCAAAAATAACAATCCTACCTACATATTGATGAGTAGAAAAAGTAAGTTGATTATGAAGTTGTAGAAGAATACGAAATTATTTTTTTAACTTTTTAGTGCATTTTTTTAAGTCTTTTTTTTGTTTTGTTAAAATTTGTGTTTATTTTTTGATTTTTAGTGAATCTGAAGTACACTAACTAATATGTCTGAATATGGGTAGGCCTACTAAACGTGCTGCTCATATGAGACAGACATAATTTGACCATAACGACGAGCTTCGTTAATTTGCTCCTAAGAATTGAAGAGTTCCGTTACTTTGTCATGGATCCCATAATCAGAACCTAACCAAACTCTCATCAAACTACCCTTGAAGTACATCCTTTCCAATAAAAAAAGAATCATTGAAATCGGTTGGCGTGATATTGAGTTATTCGTCCATTTGTCGCGCACATACTTAATGCAAATTTAAGACTTATATGGTTTTCTCGTAGATGCCATTGTCGGAACTGGACCAAATTAAAATGGAACCACACGGGAAGCACTAGCTTTGAAATAAAAAAAGAATCATTAATATCGGTTCACCCAGTCGAAAGTTCTGAGGTAACAAACATAAAAATAAAAATAAAATACTGTCGAATTGAGAACCTCATCCTTTTTGAAGTAGTTTAAAAACAATAACGACATATCCCTGCACACGTCGCCACTGGATTCAACCCATGAATATGCACTCTGCCTTGTTCCAGCAGCATCGTACAGATCCGTTGTGACGTGTGGCAGTGTGATCAGCGGCAACGTGTGATAAAAAAGTATTTATTTTTGTTTTTAACTTTATGAGTAAAACCTCAAATTGTCTTCATTTAATTAAATGAAGACAATATTAGCGAAACTCAATCGAAAATCTGGAAACAGAAAAATCAGAAAAAGATATTTGCACCTCTGGGACCCTAACCCAGGAACTTTCGCTTTCCGGACAAATGGGCTACTACTGTGTACCTACCACCAGATTTTCGATTGAGTTTCGGTAATATTGTCTTAATTTTTTTTATTATAAAAAATAACAACGGACAGCAAAATGACATCTACACTTTTTACTCCAAATTTGTTCAGGAATCGCTGGTTAAAATCTTTCGGGTACAGAGATCAGCTATTAATGCTGATATCAGGATGTAAAGGGATAATAAGGTTACTGAAAGGTGGTGAAATGAAACAAGGCTGTATTTTATAACCACTATGGATGTTTTATTAATTTCTTTTAAAAATGTTTACATTAAGCATAAATGAAATAGTTGAAATGATTAGTTCACTCCTTGAATGCAGTGGTGGTGCGGCCTGCCCGCACGCTATCGACACCTAGCAACTTAGAACTTAACCAAACGTGGTAACGAGATACGAGATACAGTACAGATACGAGATACGAGTGGTGTACGTGATGTATATATGTAGTGAGCCGTGCTGTACGCATGCTGTGCGCATGCTGTACGCCATGCGCCATGCGCCATGCTCCATGCGCCATCTGAACGTCTGAACGCAGGCTTCTTCTCCACGGTGGAACGCTTCAAGACAAGAGACAGTACCGGATTATCGCTGACTAAACGAGATGCGGAAATGATCGTTATACAATAATAGTACAGTACGTAATGTTAAGGTGATAATACTCATTGAACTGACACGAAAAGGGCGCGCGGTGGAGCGCTGCACGCGGCCCGCACGCTGGCGCTGCACGCACGCTGGTGCAGAACGCACGCTGCCCGCACGCCGAGCGCGACTCAAGACTCGACAGACTGCTGGAGAGCTGAGAGCTAAGGATCTGATCTGATCTGATCTGGTTCCGGAGCACGCCCGGCGAGACGGGCACGGCAAGGTGCTCACAAGTATGCGATATTGCGCGGCAGTGCGCGGCAAGCGCGCGGTGCGATTGCCACTAAAATCGCTAATTTAGTTTCAGCGTCAAAATCGTCTGTTATTGTGAAAGATTCAATTAATTTACAATGTTAGTTTTGGTGGATAGTTCCCTAAAAGTATATCTAAACTATATGGAGTACAGATAACACTTAAGTACGTACATACTAACTATTTATAACAATTTTATTAATTTATTAATGGATAGGTAATCTCTTTCTGCTTTTAAAACTAGCGTAACAGTGCTTAACATGTAGTGCGGTCCGCGACAACCCCCGGAGTCTCGGCGTCCTGGTGGGGCAAAGCCCCGAGGGGGCCCGCAGCCCACCGTACACACTATACACCCGGGGGTACACACCAAGACATTATCACTATATAAAACAATACAATTCACATTGACTTTGCAATCAAATCTTTCTATTATTCATATTTTATTTTGAACAACGAAATCTTATTTACACAACGTAAGTTTCATTCGTAAATAATATAAATCGGTTAACACTCTCTCCCATCGGCCATCGCAAGAGTAATAATAATAATAATAATAACATTGAAGGAGCAATAATAAGGAATATGTGGTCGTGCGGCTGTACTGTTGTCTGCGTGTGAGACGCACAGGGCACTAGCACGCCGCGCCGCCCCATAGCAGTGGTAACTGGTAACTGGTAACTGGTAGCCGAAAGCGAACTGTACCGACAGACAAGACTCGTATAGAGCTAGATAAACTAACAAATGGCAGGGCAGAATTTGAATTCATTTAAGATTAGCTAGTGATTACTCTTATTAATGTCAACTAATTAATTATCGATAATGAAATCATTTATTAATTCTTTATTAATATATGAATCTATGATATTACCTAAAAACCGACACCCAGTAGTAGTAAGATCGCCTACTCGCCAAGCGTCAGGAAGCTGCACTCTGCACTGCTTTCCCGAATCAGATTATTTTATTATCGGTATCTTTATATATTTCGTTAATATCCGCACCTTCCGTCGTTTAATCGATTATTATATATTTATTAAATACTTTAACGTACTAAAAGAAAGGCCTAACGAAATGAAGGTCGACACGCGCCACATCCCCGCCCGCCCCACCCCCCCCACTCACCCGACCTGGAACCGAACATTGTGCATAGACTCCGGACGTGTTAATCCGCCAATCCGCCAAGCAGGTGAAGAGGAATTGTTACATCGCATTAAACATATTATTATCGTTCGACTGTCACCCCTAAAGCGATCTACTTAAGCGGCACTGCCTACAGGACGAAGGTCGCCCGCCCCTCACCTCCCCGACACTCTGACCCGACATCCCCCAACATCCCCTACATCCCTCAACATCCCTACAACCCATGCACATATAATAATATTATTATGAATGACACACACACTCGCTGGCCTTGCACTCACACATGCACGCAACACGACACACTCCACAATGAACACGTTTGTACAAGCACATTAATCAATAAGTTGATGAAAGAAAGACGAGAGCGACGAGTCCGCGAAGGGCCGCTTCTCCGGGAAGGTGGTCCTGGTGGTTTGGTGGTTTGGTGGTCACTGGTGGTCACTAGTGGTCTGTGGTCTGTGGTCCGCGGTCTGCGCTAGGCGGCCTGCAGTCTGTGGTCCGTGGCCGGGCGGGAGAAATCCGTCCCTGGTCGGCAGTGTGTAAGTAGTAAGAACGGTGTATCGAGTAACGGGAACAAAACAAACTAAAGTCTCCAAAGGGTGGAACTGAAAAGTGGCCGCCGACTGAACGGCGTGGAGCCAAGCCCGCCCGCTCTAGTCCACCATCAGCTCGAAGTGCACCGAACCGCGCCGGTCGTGACGATCGTGGTGGATGTTCTTGGCCCACGCCTTGCACTCGATGTTGATAAGCACCCCACCTGCAACAATACAGACATATTATATATCATACCTTACACCTCATCAAATGGTAGGTAGTATCGTATATCTATCAGAATCTCAACATTCTCGTTTCAATTTCAATGAAGGACTAATATTGTACCTAAACATACAGGTAAATTACATGAGTCCTAGTTGTTTAAATATGTTTTGCATTCTGAATTTAAAAATTTTCAAAATAAAACAATTATTGAATCTAATGAGAACTTTGCTAGCTGAAAGAAATTGTTAGAAGGTATTAAATTTTCATGAAATATTAAGTTATATTTAATTTTATTATTTATGTCTTACTTCTTTTAAATATAAGTAAAAATAGTTCGATCAATTAATATTAAGGTTGACAAGACTTAATGATATTATTGTGTGCAAGTACTCGAACTGAAAACTAAAAAATATAAATATCAAGATTTCGAAAGAAAAATACCCATTAATCAAACTACTAAAAAGTTGTGTATCGGGACTTTTTGTATTACTTGGTAAATTTGTTTAAATACACAAAACCAAACTTTAAATCTTTCATCGACATCTTCAAGGGAAAATAATAAAGTTGCCAAAACACGTACACGATGTCGATCGCCTACATATCCTAAAATCTGCTCTCTTTTTCGGTTAGTTGAAGCTTTGAATTGCCTGACTAATTGTCTCGCCCTTGCCAAGCATCGCTTCGTCTGCTAATAATATGTTTTGACATCTGTTGTCCAAGTCAAAAAGACACGAGATACATAACCATAAAGGAGGTGAAGGTGTGGCCTAAGCCTCCATTCAAAGTTCTGGAAAAACCTAATATGGATTCTTGGATATGCTGGCATCGTGGCAAAATAGCCTTATATTGCAGATTCCTTGGCAAAACAAGGAGCATCCAACCCTATCGTTACTCTCATAAAACAGATTACCCTCTCTGACCATGTTCTTTGTTTTTCCATCTACACTTTTCTCTCTGTTTTTTCATCCTCAAAGATAATCTGAACTCGATACCAATCATCCATATAATTACGAAATTTGCCCACATGTATTAATTAATATATAAATATGTAAATTTGAAATGATGGCCTAGAACACACCATGAAGGGTGAAGCAGAAACATTGAAGAAAATGTCTGAACGTAGTATTGGCAAAAGCGTACGCAACCAATACACAACCAATAAAAATCTAAGCAACAACAGGATCGAGAAAAGTCTCAAAGATTGTCTCGACGAGACGTCTCGCCTAAATAATAAAGATGGCAAAACATTTTAGAAGTTCAAATTTTGATAAGCTTTTTTGATTAACGCATCTGAGAAGCATTTCACTGTTGTCTAATCCGGTCATAATTTTCTTCTCCTTGAAGCAATGAATCGAATTGGTATTTACTATCCATTAATTGAAATTAGAACACGGATCTGAAAATCGTTACATAATTGAGAAAACATCCCGAAATTATTATTATCTCTTTGAAAATCTTGATCCTTCCGCAGAGTAAGTAGGCAGGCACCTTCATTTGATTAGCATAAACCGTCCGCCGAATTTAACATCTGCTATGAACTTCGGCCTATCAGGGGCGATAACTAAGTAGATTCTCGGACGTGAGGAGGGGTGGTGGGTGGCAGGGTGGATTGGATGGGGTTGCTCGGGTGGCGGCAATCAATAACCACCCGAGTCACGTGCTAGGCCACTGGGTTACTGGGTGCGCATGCGCAGCGGACAAGATGGCGGCGGCGATCAGAGGTTAGGTGTCAAATGTGACTTAGCATGACAAGAAATTGACTGGCGCCCCTGCAATTATTAGGAAACCTTCAGAGGATCACTTCGAGCACAATACAGACATATTATAATATACATATACATAGAAAATGTTGTGTCGTGATTTTTTCGGTTGGAAAATAAGTAGCCATCTATCGAGAAAAACCAAATTCTCATTGCATAATAAAAATGTACGTTTAATCGGTCAATTTTATGTTCTCATTACATTGAAAAGAGAATTAGATGTGTTGTAATAAAAAAATTGTAAAAAAATAAAATTCTGAAATGAAAAAATATTTTTCATCGAAAATTCCAGAGACGGGAAGGAATGTGAAAACTATAAATAGTATGAATTCTTTTCATTGCATATCACATCAGCTATATGTTTGATGTAAATAGGCGTGGAGTAGGTACGTATACATTATGTAAACAATACGTTGAAGATAACTAAATTAGATTTTATAAACTCTGTACCCTAAAGGATAAACTACGTAAGTCCATAGCTAAGTCTAAAGCTATGTGTGGTTTATCCTGGTATAGAACTAATCATTCGACAATCGTTTATTTTAATAAAAATAGAAACATTTTCTATAAATATAACGTCGATAAATTCAACGACCCTGTGAATGTCCATGTGAGAGGCAATAATAATTTTGTCGGTTATGTCAGAAGAATATAATTTGATTATAAATTTAATTTGGAGATATACGATATTGATGGAAATACACTCTATTGACTTGACACAAATATGTTTTCTTAAACTGCTGGATTATGTATATAGCGTTAACAATGACAACAGGAAGGAAGTCTTTATTTTAATTATTATAAGCAATAATTATCAGCCTGAAACACTCATCCACATTGAAAAATCTTCCGAGAAAAGATACATGACGCCAACGGGACTTGAACCCGTGCCCTTCTGATTGCCGGTCAGCTGCTCTCCCAATTGAGCTATGGCGGCTTATCTTATACCCGCCAAATGATTTTTATGCATAGCCCTTTGTGCTATGCATAAAAATATTGTCTTAAACGTTAGTTTAACAATTAAAAATAATAATTAATATTTGACAAGTTTAAGTATTTCCCCAATAAATGAAGACATAATTTGTCTCGACGCCACCTAGCGACGGATTTAACACTAACAGTGTCTCTCTCGCAAAAATAAAGTTGGTTTTTTTCAGGTGGAAAAAATATAATAAGCAGTAATTGTTGAATGAAACACTAGTATATATTGAATCATTTGGCGGGTATAAGATAAGCCGCCATAGCTCAATTGGGAGAGCAGCTGACCGGCAATCAGAAGGGCACGGGTTCAAGTCCCGTTGGCGTCATGTATCTTTTCTCGGAAGATTTTTCAATGTGGATGAGTGTTTCAGGCTGATAATTATTGCTTATAATAATTGTTACCATTTGTGCTATGCATAAAAATCTTGTCTTAAACGTTAGTTTAACAATTGAAAATAATAATTTATTTTAATTAATTATTTTATTGTTTTCAGTGACCCTTCAGTATTCATTTTGGGTTTAATCATTATTTTACTAGAATAACACAATTTTCTCAATTTTAGCCGTGGACGTTTGTTATTATTTTTCTGGAAATCAACACTTCATATTTTATCCTCGTACACATATTGTTCAGTTCACCAAGATATCCTCCTCCTGACGTACCTGTACAAATAATTTAATTGTAATGGTGCTACAATTGTGTTTAGCCAAGATAATGTGCAACCTATTCTTTGTTGACACCCGTTTGTCTGCAAGAGAGGAAATCGTTTAACCAAATCGACCAGACCTCTTCGAAACGTCTCTTCAAGACCCACATGACCAAATCACTTGGTACAGTCCCTTACTTATACAGCTGGGTGGCGATATAGTACCTCTGGTTGCACACAATGAAGGTAATCGAGAGTTTCCCATTAAAAATCCTTGTGTTAAAAGCATTTTCTGGTTTCATCACAAGACATAAATAACTAAATGATAACTAATACGAAAGGGTTGGACATTGGGTTGGTTGATTGCTTGGAGAGTTGATTGACTGGTGGATGGAATTGTTTGATAATTTTTGGTCGTCAGAATGTTGGACAGTTGGTCGTATGGTTGGTTGGATGGTAAGACGGTTGGATGAATGGCTGTTTAGCTAGTTGATACTCACGTTTGGGATGTTCGAAGTAGACAGCCACCAGCGGACTGAGGTAGCCGTCCACGTTCATGAAGGGGAAGTAGAACCCGGGGAATCCGCGCCGGGGGATGTAGTTGATGGGCCCGATGTTTTCTATGTCCGCGGGATTTTCTCCCTCGCACGACACCCACACCGTATCCGACTGCAAAGCATGCCAACATTAATGACAATCCCACTTAAAATTCACTCAATGGTCTATTGTTTGACAACACAAAGTGAAAAAAATCCGTGTCTGTTTCTTCACAGAACCGAAAAGAAAAATAATAATGAATTTAAAAACCGAGATAAAAAACGGCAAGCATTGAAAGCATTAGTTTCACCCACAAAGGGGAAAACAGATATCAAAGTACCCCACAAATTAGAGAATCTATTGTAGATACCTCACCTCCAAAATTGAGATTTAGAATCATATAGCCGTAACAAAGTGGTCTAACAACGGTTTGAAAATTACCTTGTAAGCCGAAACATCTGTCACAAAAATGAAAAACTAGAAGAAATTCATAATGACGTTATTAAGCTTAATTTAAATTATTAAAAAAAATATATATATAACTTTACGAATTAAACAAAAAAAGAATACAATGGGGTGTTTATTTTAACTTATCGTCGATGATATTAGTATCCTAATTTTAAAAAGTCGTTAACTTATCAAGTACTCCAGTTTTCAAATGTAAAACGCTTACCGATGCCAAAGTTTCGATTTGATTTTAGCTTTAATTTTGGACCCAGAGAAAAGTTTAAAACCAAAGCTGTTGAATCACTCGAAAAGCTTAATGGCCCATAAAGTGCCATAAAGTTTCATAGTTTGGTGACCTCGACCTTTGATAAGCCTACCCCAGCCTCTCCCGATCGATAGAAACTTGCTTTAATTTGTTTTTGGTATACCATTTCATTTAATTTGGTACAATGACTACACGATGGATATCATTACCTGCTTGGGATTGGACGACTTTGTCTGCTGAATTTGATTCTTGAGTTCCAAAGGCATATTAGATGGTAACACATCTGACTCGTTGTAAATGGCAGGCTTCCAGTTGTAAATCTGCGGAAAAAATCACGATTTAGATTTTTGAAACTTTTATTATTTGACAATTATTATTTTCAAAGAGCAATGAAAACATTGATCTAAGTAGGTATAGTTTTATATTGTGGAATTCGGCTACAGCAAATATTGAGTAACTTAGTGTGAGTTTATAACGTATTGAAAAACGTTTTCACAAAAACGTCAATAGATAAAAAAATGTTTAATTGAATCAGTCTTTTAGATTTGTTGAAGGGTTGGTGTTCATCAACATCGGTTCCTGTGGCTGTTTACACTGGTTTGGTTCAACTGAATTGCACTGTCCACATTCACAGATTCACACACATCAGAGTCCGTAAAGTCCTCAATTATTGTGCATCATGTACGCACAGCGTCTTTACGGATACTTTAGGAATACAACAGAATACTAGCAGTTTAATACTCTGATACACAATACGATGCTTATTATTCTATGTACATCTAGTTGTCCATCAAACTTTAGAGGAGTATTCCTGCTGTAGTAGAATTGGCCTTAAAGTTCAAAAATGTTTACGGGATGTGCGGCCTGATATTTTCGATCTTGCTTTGTATGTATGAAGGTGTAACTGACCTTATTGAGCTTCAGGAATATGCAGGGCCCGGAGCGTTGGTAATTATAGTGGTTATCGGAGGTGCAGGGGCTGAACGTGTCCACGGGCACGTCGCACGCCTTGCCCTCGGGCGCGGGCTGGCCGTAGTCGCAATGGACTCGGTTCTCGCTGCCCTCTGATGCCTTGCCGTCCTTCCTGTAAACTGTACAACCAACCAACATATCATTAGAACCTGCACAATATGCACCAGAACAATGTCACTCTATCTGCTTCCATCCATACAGTGGAACCATAAAACCCTTAATTTGGAACCATTTATTGGACAACCAATACCCCTGCCATATGAATCCCAAGTGGTTCGCTACGCTTGGTGATATAGCAGGGTTGCCCGGATTCATGAGGTGAGGTTGGTCTAGGTCTTGGCTATTTGCTCACCTACTGCGTGGCGGGCCGGATCGAGAGAGACTGATTGAGGGAGACTTAGACCTCTCCAGCCGGACTCTCTCAACCCATCGATTTGCACCGCAGTGGGAGGGATGGATAGCTCTAGATGGAGGCTAGCTCCACACCGGAAGCCCTGAGGAAAAAATCCCTTAAAGCCTACATCATCTTTGGCGATGCCGTGTGGAGGGTCTTTTTAACGAAAGGAAGAAGTAGAAGTTGGGGGCAGGAAACAGATACTAGGGATGGGTAGAAATCTGGAGGTCAATTATCCAGGAGTTACGGACTTTTAAGTTCATCCGTCACACAGCGGTGCAAGGTGATACGGGTCGAGGGAGTCTGGCTGGAGAGGTCATTAAAGGGTCTCCCTCAACCAACCTCGCCCGCAACGCATTTGGTGTGCAGACGCATCCAACGCCAAGTCATGGAAAAACCTCTCCCCATGAACCCATTATAACAGAGCGGGAAAGAGGTGGGTCCCTCCAACTGTACAACTGTACAGCATTCACTTCAGGTCACAAATCAAGTACACAATTTTTGATATCACAAAACTTCACTAATATTGTAACTAAAATATGAGAAGATTTTACTTCCGCTAAAATGTTATGAAAGTTTATTATTTCCTGCTGTAGCAAGCATTTTTGTTTCGTTGTAAGCCAGTGATAAATTAAGAGTGTCTGTTTAAATCAAAACTTGTTGTCGGATGTCTAAAGTAATAAAAACGAATTTATGTTGAATAAAGCAAAGGTAAGAATTCTGAAGAAACAGAGATTGGAGTGAGTTTCTCTTCCCAAGATTTTCATTCCATACCTTTCAGAGAGCTGTATCGATTTAAGAAAATCCGCTAAGACTAGATTTTTTTTTGTTAAAATATTTGACCGATACAACAAGCTTTCCACATAACGAACCGAAAAGCGTAGAATCGGCAAATATGAACAGGTGAGATATCAAACACACTTTATCGGCTGTCTTCCGATTTCCACAATACCATTAGATGTGTGGCCCTAAGACACTAGAAAAACCACGTTTTTTTTAATTGAACCTAATGCTGCGTATAAACAAGAGAAATAAAGCGCGAGCCGAACCGTCCGAATCGGCATTTTTTACGCAGAAAAACAGACTGTTTTCATTTAATATGTTGCCGTCATGAGCAAAAAGGTAGCTATTTACAAAAGGCATATTCCGAGATACGATAACTTTCATAATTACGATTATCTAATAAAAAATAGACTTATTTAGATGATGGTTTTGGGATAAGATAATTGGTACACATTTCAACAAATAAAATAATTATATAAGATGAACAAAAACATAGTTTGCGATTTAAGATTAAAGATTTAAAACAAACTTCATTGATTCTTACAGAAGCAGAATAATGCCAATTTTGTTAGTCAAAAACTGTTGTTATATTATAAATGGTGTATTGAGTATCAAAAGTAAAAGCACACTATATGGCCTCACCTACACTGTGTTTGCGAAATATGGTATACTGTCTTATTGATTAGCATTTTACTGCAGTTTTTGTGAAAAAAAAATCACTTATTTACGAATTTTTTACACTGAAATACATTTTAAACATCAATTTGCTATTTTACAGGAGCTTAAGAATTCTTCAAAGTACATTCATTTCCTCATATTTAGTTCGATTGTTAATTGTTGTCAAATGCATACCTGCCTTTTTGCTTATGACGGCAGATCACACTGTAGCAAAGCAACGAACAACCATAAAATACCTTTTTTATCCAATTTTACACAATGGTATTACCGGTCACCACACCCCATACTGTCCAAAACACCAAAGGTAGTAAATACAACGATGTATTACTTCAACATAAAATTTAACAAGTGGTAACATGAAGAGAGACAATTTTCCTTGGATAAAATGGATAAATGAAGATGCTAACTATTGAGGAGAACACAGAGATAAATCTTACCTTCTAAGAATGTATCTAATTCATTGGTCCAGTAGTTGACATTTCCCTCATCAGCGGCCTTGTACCAGACGAGTGTACTCTCAACATTGGACTCCGGTGGCATAGGCCGGAATCCAAGACCTGGGGAAGAATGACATTCATTATTATTCAATGCAATTCATTTGGACTCCGGTGGCATAGGCCGGAATCGAAGACCTGTGGAAGAATGACATTCGTTATTATTCAATGTAATTTATTGGACTATGTCAGGGTCATCGAAAGTCATCGAAAGAATCGAAATCTGGGGAAGAACCGTGTCTGTAAATCCGGTTCATCTACCCATATAGAACTTGGATTTGCTTTTTTTCAAAATTCGAACTGATTTTGGGAATAATTGAAAGTAGAAACTAAAATTATATTATTTCAATTAATTAATTAATATTTCCACATTTCAAAGGTGTATTTCTTTTAATTAAAAATAAATCAACATTTAGTTTTAATCATTATCATTGTTTAAAAAACTAACATGTTCGGTGAGCAATGTATGCTTCATCAAGATTTACGTAAGTATATATCGTAAGCAATGGTTCAGGGTTTACTTAACAGTGCTTATAAGTAAACCCTAAAGAAGTAAGCATTGCTTACGAAATATGTTGCTTTTTAAAACAATAAAAGTGATAAAAACTAATTGTTAATTAATTTTTTATTAAAATGGTGCCACAAAATACATTTGCCGTATTTGAAAAAATGATGTTTTTATTAATTTGTGGTTATTTATATTTCTTTAAATGTATTTCTTTTGATAACATTTTTGATCGTAATTTAATGTAATTCATTCGAAGGTAAATTTCTGGTCGTCCCTTAAATTGACAATGTTTTTGAAAGGGAATGATCATGATTTATATATTTTTATAAATACTTTCGCTTCACAAAACCTACAATCATAATATCCTGTAATTTTACATGGGTCTACGCTAGTCGTATTATAAAAGTGAATGTACGTTTTCAGTTTTTTCCCTTCACGCTTATGTACAGGTGCACACTTGGATGTATTTGGATTTCATTTCCATCGTGAAATTAGTTACATAAACCATAAAATGGTGAATTGTAATAAATTAACATAATATTATATAAAGAATAGTAAATTGAACTGCATCTTATTGAACCACTGGATTTACGTGAAGATCTTTTTTGGCGCGATGCAATTTTTATCATTCTGATTTTTTTTTTCTTCATATAAGTTTATGTACAAAGTTTTTTTCTCATGTTTTTCGACTAATATTCTAGGAACATGCAGAGTCAAAGATCTCGGTATCGTCTTTTATTTATTTATTTATTTTCATAAAAAATTATTAGTTACAGATATTTGTTTGTTTTTTTGGCTACCACACTAGTCTAATGCCCGTTTTGTGGTAGTCGTACATTTAATATTTTAAATACGATTTAATAAATACTATTTTATTAAAACAGATGATTAAACATACTAAATAAAAATTAAGAAATATTTAAAAGTAAGTGAAAAATAAAGAGAAAAAAATCATATTTTAAGGAAAAGTAGAAATAAAAATGAAATTTCAAATTTTGAAATACAAAAACTAATAATAAAGATTTTGTGTTAAGAACTCAAGTCTTCCATACAAATATATAAATTAAAACATATAGTATATAAATTTAAATTAAAACATAAATAAAATTATGTGAAAAACTAAGAGAAAAAAAATAATAACATTTTAAAGAAAAATAGAAATAAAAATTAATAATTAAAATGTAGTGTTAAGAACTCATGTACTCTTTGAAGTACGCTCGTCCCCTTTCGAAAATCCAATGTTGTACACGTGTTATAAAAAGAGAATTAGAATTACTTGACTTTATGTCAGTACTCAGAGCATTATATATTTTAGGAGCGATGAACCAGAATTGTCGTTGAGCGAATGAGGTATTAGTTTTTGGGACCACGCAACCCAGGTTTGATGAAAAGCTTGTGCTTGATGTTGTGGAGCGATTAGTAAATTATTTTTTCGTATGTAACAAATGCTTGTTTTAGTAAATAGGTCGAAGACCCTGATTTTGGCAAAGAGTTCATTTGAGTGATGGTTAGGTTGACATTTAAATATAATTCTCAGAATTAGTTTTTGAACTAAAATAATTGGTCTAATAATGTATTCAGCACAACCACCCCATCCTAAACTGACATTCTCGGATCACAGCATGCTACAAACTTCTGGGTTTTATCATCAGAATATGTAAGCAAATTGATGACCCAGATGCAATAATGGATAATATCATAAGAAGTAAGCTGGGTATGCTAGTGGTGTGTGGACTCCGCACCAAACTAAATACGCTAAATATGCTAACAATGCTGGAACCAAAGATATTCAAATACAGAATAGATATACTATGGTGTCCGCGCAACTGTCGCCGGACTACGGTCTAATTAGCGTAGTTTTCATACAAAAAGAATTTGTTCATTTTGTTGATTTTTTGAAAATATGCATTAATATTGGTTAACAATATATTTTGAATAAGGAAAGAATTCGTTCATTTAGTTTAACGTTCGTTTGGTTTATTCGTTAATTATTTGTTCTTTTAGTTTATTTGTTAATTGGTAAACAATATCGGCGACACCCGGAAGCGCAGACCCACATATTTAAAACAGCAGATAGCACATCTACTTATATTTCAATATCTTTGGCTGGAACAAATCCAGAAAAAAATTCTTAATATTTTTATGATTTTCAATTGCCTCTGTAATTGTAAAAATCCTATTAACATTAATAGAGACGACGGAGCTAAGCTCAATAGTCCTTCGTATCTGGTAATTGACGGCTACACCAAATCTAAATGTAGAAAACCATCTTCAAGTTAACTGTAATTCCAGCTCGCAGTGGAGTGGAACACGGTATTGCTTCGAAGTACTTAAGCACAGATTTTACCACTAACATTTACACATCTGCCCTGATGATGGACACTGTAACGCTGTCCGAAACGTTGGCTAAAGAAGGAGGAGGTAGCGTAACACGGCATAACACCCCAAAAACAAAAAACCAAAATACTTTTGGCTTTTTTAAAATGGTGTTTATAAAGTTATTGTTTAATTTTAAATTATAATGTCACATCACAAAGTATCTCTTTCATGTAAACAAAGATATCGTTACATGGATTAACTTTAAAAAATATTCACCTAAAAATATTTTTCGACGAGCTTCTAAAGTGTTGAACAAGGATGGATACAGGAATGGATAGTATGAATATTCCCTCATAAACAGATAACGCATTTTTGTACCCTTTCTATGTCTAGGGTATCGTTTTCTACAAAAGGAGCCCAAATGATGGAGCTATTTTCCAGGTGCTTCATACGTTTGGTAAATTAAACAATTGCTTCATATGTTTGGTAAATTAAACATTAGCTACCAACGATTTAGTCTAGGTGCTACCAAAGGCTAAGGACAAAGAACTGAGGCTGCATAAAAGCTGTACATCTAATGGTAATTGCACACTTTTATTGCCAATTATTTCGCGCTTTGGAAAATTCGTATTGGCCCGATTCAAAATTGGATGTTAGAAGCTTAAACTTTCTAAAATTCGTATGTTTTTTTTATTGTGAGTGTATTGGTGAAAATTGGATTGTACACTAGGACCTGGCCCCCTAGGACGGTTGATTGATAGGATAACTTTCGGTAACTTCTCTTCCCTAGGACAACTGCAGATCGCTAACGTGCAAACGACAGTTGATGTCGAATATTTCAAGAACACAACTGTTTCTTATTCTTTGGCGATTTGCAGTCATGCTAGGGAAAGATGAAAAGTTACCGAAAGTTATCCTATCAAACCTTGGGCTAGGGATGGCATGTTACGATCAACATGGTATATAAACCGCCAATATCCTTTGTAGATTCAAATAGTAAAGTCTTATCATCGGAAAACATGAATAACTCTTTCTCGGTTTATATCTAAGAAATAACATAAAACGTAGTTATTTTTATTTACAAACCCCTTACTAATAAATGCGTTTTAAATTTTAAAGTTGTATAAAGTTAGGCCCTAACGGTGTAAATAAAAAATAAAATAATAAAACTGAAACATAATTGCGTTTGTGTTTGGTAAGAATAGCTACAAAACAGTATCAATGTAAATATTTTGCTTCCCGTATGAACAAGGCTTTCGAATATCAAATTCTATACCCGCAAACTCGTTCATACGCCTTCAGCAAATATTTATTCAGCTTCATAGTTATTAATTAGAGGAAACCTAGTTGTTTATATATTACGTCTGTTAAATCCGGGCTTACAAAGGTTCTGCGCGTACAGCGGGCCCCCGCCACGCATTAAAATACAATGCCAGGGTCGGCGAGAAAACTGAGGAATGTCCGTCCTTTGAGAGGACGATTCCAGACCCGAATTAATTCTGGAAAATTCTAGCGCCATTGTGGAAAACTGGAATTCGAGATTAGTCTAATTCCGTCCCCGGCCGGCAGGCGGCGCCCGAGCTTTTCATTTAGCGAATACCCGAACCCAAAGCACATTAAAGCATATTTCATTCAAGGATTATTAATATTTATATTTTTGTTCAAATATTTCAAGGGGGGAGAGGAATCTGGAAAGATATTATTCCAGTCGTGTTGATGTTGATGGAGGGAATGAAACATAAATAATTTTAGAATATTTGAATAATTTATTGTTGACACGAGTTTACAAAAAGTGAAAAAAAATACAAGTGCGCAGTTCACACGCGGTATAAGTGAAACCTTCAGAAAACCAAAGTAGACAAGTGTGGGGAGGCTACGAATTACCGCACAAAGAGGAGACCGACAGGCTTTGAAGCATCGCATAAAGAGGAGACCGATTATACTACCTCATTCTCTCGCTGGCTAAATTCTATTATAAAACTAAAATAAAGCTTAACACTATTATCTCTTTTTGATGTTACCTATTTCAGAAGAATTATTCCACGGGCTGCTACTTCTATTTATCTTTTGTATAATGTTAATGTAAGTACTTGCATACTGCTTACTAACCCCGTATGCATGGACATTGGAGGGTCTAGAGTCGTTCAAATAAATGTAGCTTCGTTCAAAAAAAGTAGAGTCTTGACGTGTGCGGTGAAGGAGGAAACCATATGTTTCCTTATAACGCCGTTGGGAAAGTGGTGGGTCCCCTCCAATGGCTAAATTCTATAGATGTAAGTGTTTGTCTCTTTTTAGTGTCCCTATTTTTCGTTTCTTCAAGTTTCAAATCACAACGAGCTTTAGAAGTTTTCACTTCAAAAAATTATGTGAATACCGCACAAGAGTCCCAACCGTTCCCAACCGTCTGGAGCCAGTGAGATTGTGTCATTCCCAATGGGGGTATGTTGTGAGGCTGAAGATAGTAGGGAGGGAAAGGAAGTAGGGAAGAGGAAGGAGACATTTCAAGCAACGTTTCGTTTTAACGAAATTATCTTCCACTCTGAAACGTGCCGCAAATGTACCTTATATTATATTAAATAATTAAATAACACAAATTAATCAAATAAAATTAATATTCTAGATTTTGTATATAATGATTAAGTGATGTAAACTTAGTTACTTTTCTTTTTAATAAAATAAATAATACCTTCTAAGTGATATCCGTTTACTAGGAATTTTCTTTAAAAAATATAAAATTTATTTGCTCACGCCGGGATTCGAAACCGCAACTTCCGGATTGCCAGTCGAGAGCATCCGGAACCTCAACCGCAGAGGCCGTCAAATCACTTTTCAATGTACTTATTATGGAAGTGTATACGTAAAATCTCCCCAAGGGAGTATTAACCCTACATAGACTCTAGATAATTTGTTTACACTTCAGAACAGAGTCCGAGTTAACACTAAAATACTTCTTGGTACGTTCTCTCGATTACTCGTCGTGAATGACGTGTTACGACGGTACGTGTGATAATGTTTCGTGTGATGACGTTACGTTTGACGACGTTACTGTGATGAAGTTACGTGTAATGACGTGACGTGCGATGACGTTACGTTTGATGACGTTGCGTGTGATGATGTTTCGTGTGATGTGATGACGTTACGTGTGATAACGTTACGCCTGATGACGTTACGTGTGATGATGTTTCGTGTAATGACGTGACGTGTGACGACGTGACGTGTAATAACGTGATGTGATGACGTGACATACCTGGGTTACTGCCGATGAGAGAGCTGTCCAGTTGCCACTTGGGCGTCCGGTAGTCCAGTGTTTGGAAGAACACCGCCAACATGGCGGCGAAGAATCCCGTCAAGACCGCATAGAATATTAGGTAAAATAATATTATTTTCGCTGAAAAGAAAAGAAAAACCATATTAATATTTACTCAAGTTTAAAACAGTCATAAAAGAGGTGTAATGTGTGTTTTTAAGACTTTATAAAATACTAGCAATTCTGTGGTACAAAATTATATTTCAGCACATAAATAACCCTTTGTATATAAACAGGCTGGAACACAACCATAATACTCGTTTTAACTTTAATGAAGGACTAATTGTACCTAAGCATGCATATACGTAAATATGGACAAACAAAGTTAAATTACACGATTCCCAGTTGTTTAAATATGTTACCTGCTGCAATTAAAAACTGTGCCCAAAACAAACAATTGGTGAATTCACTGAAGACTTGGTTTACTGAAAGAATTAATTTGTGTTACCATACAATGACATATTATTCTAAAGACTTTAAAATTGTTATTTATGTTTTCGTAATTTTTCTTTTCTCTATATTTCGGTAAAATTTTTAATTTTTATTTTATATAATTGTAAAAATGTAACTTTCAACTCACTATAATAAGATCTTTTGTGAAGAACCCGTTAGACAAACTGCTAAAAAGTAGTTTATCGGGACTTTTATGTCTTGTATTTGAAAAGTGTGTAAAAACAAAAAAAAATAGAGATTTAATGAATAGGATCTCAAAAATAGGATTCTAAGAACACATACAAGAAATAAAATACTCTCTTTTAGACATACGTCGGTTTCTAACCTCAGCTCATTATTCTGATAAGAAAACCAACCATTACGATCAAAATCTAAAAGAGTGGTCCCAAATCGTAAAAGCCTAAAACCCATAAAACCCATTCTCTCGCCGAAATTCCAAAATTCTGAAACAGTCTTAAAAAAGAAAATTTTGATAAAATCGCGTAGTATCTGACTTTTAATATTTTTATTTAGGAAAAAATAGGCATTTCGTCGCCTTAGTTCTTAATTGTCCAAACGACCATTTGAAAATTTTATAGGCGGAGAAGGTTTTCTTTAATTATTTCAATGAAACATTATCATAGGTATTTAAGTAAAGATCTTTATGAATAGGTAATGGTTTCATTAGTTTAAATAATTCTTAGTTAAGTGATTTGTTATCATTTTAGATACTTTATTTTTAATTTTAAAGTGGAGATTGAACAAAAACTAAAATGGTCGTTTGGACAATTAAGAACTAAGGCGACGATTTGTATTCTCTTCTACGGAATATCGCGTGATTTTCGAGCCAAAATGCTATCAAGCTTGCAAATTTTTGCTGTAAAATGAGATTTCATCGACAAAAATGTACATTATCATCTGAGATTTCTCACGCCACGTTAATGGCTGTCAACTCAGATTGTGCGGATGCTGGGGAAATCTCCCCTCTCCGCTGTATGAGATTTATCGATGATGTGGCATTTTATAAATCAACTATGGGGGGCGTAGCCAGATTTCTAGCTAGTAAGCCAAAATCAGACAAAAATAAGTGCAGTTCCACTTCAGCTTGCAGGGTTAAGATTTCCCAGATGATAACTAAACTCCCCTAGGAAAGGGCAGCAGAAGAGCAAATTTAAAAATAAGATTACATGTAATAAATGGCTTTATCGCTTACAGTTAATTGTATATTTCGAAAGTACGGAAGCAAAAAATCCGAGAGTCGTAAATAAAATTTCTCAGGAAAGCATTAACAATCCGCAATGATAAGATCTAATGCAGTTTGAATTCCAAAGTATCGATTTTCCAACTGAATAGCGAATGCAGGAATGCATATTTCATAGGACTAACACCATTAATTCTGCTCGCGAGGGAAGCCTCTAGTTCTAGCACTCGTGTTCACTGTTCACTGTCCGCGTGTCCCACATAACCATCAGCACGAACCATCCATAAATAATTCATGGAATCGCTTCTGAATTAAGTATTCTCTATTGAGAGTGGAGCGTGCCACAAGGGCGCTCATTCGGTCCTATCCTAGTTATTACGAGGAAAGTTCCATCTAAACACATCATTTCTGACATTATAACATTACTTGTGGTTGGAGTAACAACCATTGAAATAATCGAATTTGTGAAATCAGAATCCAGAAACCTCTCAAAACATCTTATAGCTTTAATACTCTATCTAATGTTATTATCCTATGCATCCGCCTACTTGCACTTAAGCACAAAACCATTGACTATTTTATAACAGCTTCGAACAGAAACATTATTTAACCAATGAAAAATTCGCATAAAGCTCTGCGAAGCGATTCTTTGAATCTAAAATAAAACACTTTTATAGCCATACTCTAAAAATATCAGTATCTTTGATTTTATTTCGAAAATATTTGTTAACATTTTCATCATTCGTTTTCCACTCGATAAACTAGGTTCAATAAATATTTGCTTTTGACAAATAAATCACAAATCTTCAACCCGTGTATTTCGCCCTGGGACAGTTTTTTGCCTCTTTAAGGTCAAACTACCCCTCGCATAAAGCTTGATGGACGCCTTTATCATTGACAAATGAGTTTTTATGCGAACGCCAAAGCGCCCCTATTCGCCACCCAATCATTCTTCCCGTAGAACCTCGCCGGGGGCTTTCCGGAAGCTTGTCCGCCCTCTGGGAGCGGTTTCCGCCGCTCTGCTGCCTTCACTTCCTCCCCCCTCTACTCTACATCTCTGTCTCCTTCCCCGTCTCCAGATACTGTATTCCACTGTGTTCTTCTATTCTGTGCAAACTGTGTATGGCATACCCGTATCCGTATAAGCGATCTGATAAATATGCCCGCTCACGAAAAACAGAATTCCGAGAAAAACATACAAGATTGATGCGAAGCGAAGAAGTGTTTGAGTATAGAGCTATCACGGAAGTAAAGAAAGACAACACCAAAGCCTTAAGATATTATTTATTCCACGAGACTTTGGAAAGGTCACTTCTGTGAATAGATAAATATGAATTTATTATTTAATGCCACAATGAAAAGGAAAATGTATTTAAAAACATAAAAAGAACATTCAGAAACGGAAAATGTATTTAGAAACATAGAAAGAACATTCAGAAACAGAAAATGTATTTAGAAACATAGAAAGAACATTCAGAAATAGAAAATGTATTTAGAAGCACCAAATTAATGACGCCACCCTCACACTTATAATATTGTGGTTACCCTGTTTTAATGTGCCCGTTTACGAAAGTAATTGAGTTTAATTAATTTGTTTTATTGTACACGTTTACGCAATGTGTAATATTTATGTTTTCTAAAGACAACAACAAACTCCGAATTATTTTTGGTTTCAATATACAATGTAACCTATAATTAATGAATACTTGAAAACATTTAATTGTCAAAATAAATGGTTTAATATCGAAGCGAAAACATTTTAAGGCTTCGATGAATGAATGTACAGAAAGTAATTTAATACTAAACAATTTAATGCTCTGTCCTACAAAATAAATAATAACATAATACTTATTTGTCGCATGATTTCGGTGGAAATGTTTACCATCGTAATATCAAATTGCTTCAATTTTTTTCTCAAAGCAATTTGCCCTAATAGCTTCCACCCTTACTGAATAACAACACACATTTGTATGTTTCTGGTATAATCAAAGAAACACATTATTTCCTTAATAAATATTGATTGTCAAAACGTTGTTCTACAAGTATTACGCTTACAGATAGGTAGGTATACGTTCGGAATACTGTCAAAATAAACCTTTAGTTTAAACTTCTTTGACCGGAAAATCAACAGTTGGTGTCGTTTTATTATGGAAAATGAATGTCACCGTTTGTTGCGTTAACTTTGAGTTAACATCCAAATTACAGGGATCGTGTTATGAAATATATAGTCCCATGAAAGAACTATTGCAACCCCTCCATCTTTATCGTAATAAAAATTGAAATAAAATTCACAATAAACTTTCAGGATATGAATCCTGAAAGTTTATTGTGAATTTTAATTTTTTAATTTTTAATTTTTTAGGAATGATCCTTTTTTAGAGCTATCCATGAAAACACATACAAGGCGCATGTAACAGAAACCCAGATATCAATAGTGCTCTCGGTAGCAGGGTCATATGTGAAATTAATTAGTTGAAAGATAGAGCAAATTTACTATTCATATTTTAAGTTTAAAAAAAGTGCATAGTTAGTTACTTATTGGCTGCATTTTACCCACATGATTTATGTTGGCAAAGTTACGCTGAAAGGCTTTGTTCTACCTCTCGGTGCGCCGCCCACATCCTGGCTCGCCACTGCAGCAGTGGGTGGCTGGGGGCGGGATGGGTGGCGGGGCCAGGATGGGCGGGGGCGGCTATGCAAGGGTGGGGCGACGGGCAGACCCAGTGGCACCGCAGCCCCCGCCCGAGCCAAGGAACGGGTATTTTTACAGAATTCGGAGCGAACTGTAGACGCTATTGATCTATTTTGGAGCAACGTCGAGGTCGTGTGTGGAACGAGGACTGAAATTATGTAAGGTAAACTGAATGTATGCTCGTTGTTCTCAAACCTCAATTTCTGACAAAAATGATCAAACAATTACCTCAAGTAATGTATTCAAGTAAATACAAAAATGTTTTTTTGTAAACCGCTGTTTGATATTTGAAAGTTTGAGTTCAAAGGGCCTCACAGTCAAGTCAGAAATAACTGAATCATTTTATTGGGTCCATTTATATCACTTACATTAAAATCAACATTTTTCATGAGTAAGCGAGTGGCCGAAGTTGGTGGGAAATAATAAATTTCTTACGGAAATGGAGCCTATATAAAAAAAGCGATAAAAACACCCTTCAAAGTTAAGGTCGATTTGCAAACTTTATAAAAAAACACCCATCGTATTCCGAGAAACTGTTCTGTTTTATTATTGTGAATAAAACTGTACAAATTCTGTAGCAGGAGTTACATATTTGATTACTGAATTTGGTTGGGAAAATGATTTTGATCTTCAAATCAAAATAATTTATATATGTTGCTTCATTTAAGTGTAAGTAAAATTAAATACCCTCAATACCGTCAATATTACGCATGATCACGCTTTTGTGTACATCTGAGTATCTTCATTATTATTATATAATGATTATCTTTTTACGGTTAACCAAAACTAAACTAGAAGTCTCTTGGATGTTTCAGATTTCTATATTATCTTTCAAAGAATAAGAAGACAAGTGGAAACCCGATAATACAGCGGTAGTTATTTGTTTCGCGGTTTCTCGGCTCGGATGCATTACATCGTATTTGGCTGAGAAAATCTCCTTAGATGGTTCTACCAAAGAATAGACTGGAATAAATATTACCAACAAAAGCGAAGCAGTAGCACAGCCTTCCGGGAGATTGCTAGTAAGGCAGATAAGGACAGCATTATGCGCCGACTTGAGGCTTTGGTTACATTATGACCTCGTTATACTTTGCCATTCCATTTATCCGCTAGGAAAAATCTCATAATATACTTCCTGGAGTTCCACGAGTGGTTTTATAATGTAGTGAACCGCCTACAGTTCAAGAGATAAAATATTTTATTAGAATATGAAATACGGCACCAATGAAAGGGATGTTCAAATGCGTTTTAATCATGTACTAAGTGGTTGTTATAGCAGTGAAAACAGAATAGATCGTATTCTCTGTAAAATAAAAATACAATTTTTTTTGTGTTTGAGAGTAGAAATATCATTGTAATAACCAAAACTACGAGTCGATGTTACATTTCCAATATAAATTTGAAGAGAAAAGTTTGTCGGACTCCAGAAATAAAATTGGTTTTCTTTGTTGCAATTCAATGGGAGATCTCATCGAAAGTTTTCTGAACGAATATGGGAGTTCGCCTGCACAATGCCAAAGTTACGATAAGTAACGCCATCTCAATATATTATGGTAGATATTTTTCTACCAAATTCTGCAAGACGTATTATAATAAAACGAATATAAAACTTTATTCCACTTAATTTTATTCGACCGTAACCGGTCTCAGCTCGTCAAAGCCATCTTCAGACTGGAACAAATATTTCCTAGTCTACGGTTTATATACACAACATATTGGGGAGGGGGAGAGGGGTGGTCTACAAGGATTTTAATCAATAACAATAATTATATTTGTTGCTAAGTCATTTTAGACTATCGATTTTCTAAATATTTTGGGTATTCCAGTTAGCTAATTACATTGGGTTTGCAGCTCACTTCAATGATGATTAGGGAAAAACCTTACAAGTAATATGAGTTACTAATGACCTAATTTTATTGTCAAATCGTTATTATATTTATGAAGTTTGGTATTTTTTATTGCTTTTTGAAGGGATACATGTTTACATTGGAGTTGGAATGGTCTAAACTAATTACATATTTTAGAAATATTTTTAGAAAAATATAAAATATTTAGAAATTCGATATAAAAATATTTAGAAATTCGATAGTCTAAAATGACTTAGCAACAAATATAATTATTGTAATTTATTAAAATCCTTGTAGACCACCCCTCTCCCCCTCCCCAATATGTTGTGTATATAAACCGTAGACTAGGAAATATTTGTACCAGTCTGAAGATGGCTTTGACGAGCTGAAACCGGTTACGGTCGAATAAAATTAAGTGGAATAAAGTTTTATATTCGTTTTATTATAATATATTATAATGGAATTCCACCATGAAATATCACTCTCAAAAATAGAAATATTAAAAAATCTGCAAGACGTGTTAATTTAATACCCGTAATAGCCATGTCACTCTTTAATGGTATTTAAAAACGATGTTGAAAGATCAAGAGGAAAAATGATATCTAGAGAGAAAAAAAGGAACAATTTTCATTCATTGCAAATCATCATTCTTAAAATAATATTAATAATTTATTTTTTTAAATTTGCTTTACACAAAGCAAGGAAAACATTTATTTAGAATTGTAAATTTTTATACTATTTCAGTGAGATGATACAATTTATTCGTTGCTGTAGAAAATATAATAAACATTCCTTTGCAAAATAAAGTACCAAATAACGACCTTGAGCCAATGTTATTACCAAATGCGGCCATACAAAACTTTCCATAAAACCCCCTGTTTAATTTCCGCCTGAAGCCATAACTGAATCTTATTATGCAATCTACTACTTATATAAACGAAAGAAATACGGTTGCAATTCATTTTGAACTTGAAGTAACATTATTTTTATGCTTCAAACTAGTGGCAATTTAGATTTTCTAATGATGTCAGATTTTCCTCGATCGAACCCAAATGTGACCTATTGACGATTAGCTACTGAATTATTGAGTGCGGACATTTGAGTCAGATAAGCAGCTGCTACGAGGTCGTAGCTCGTAGCTTGTAGCCCGTAGCACACAACGTTAGGTTTAAATATTCTACCTGCACGATATTCTTCAATAGCGTAGCTTACATTGCAGCCTTGTTTTACCATGCCAGGAACACGCGATCACCATTATACTGTCTAGGGCTCCGTACGATTCGTAGGGCGATGGTTGCTCCATCTTAAAATTAAAAACCTTTGCACCTTTGAAATAAAGCTGCCTTCGGCTTCCTGTTCTTAAACATTATCTATATATTATTGTAGGAAGCACTCACTTATTGATTTATTATATTGCCAGAGAGTTTCATCTCTAGTTTAAGGGTTCAATAAATAAGGGTTGGTGTTGAGATGAATGGCTAAAATGGACAGGACAAGATGAAAAATCATTAGTGAAGGGACCAATTGGAAACAGCCTACAGCCTTGTAGTGATATTTTTTAAAGTCAAAGCTCTTTTTCAGTAATAATAATTGAAACTCTCTAACTCACATCTCTTTACAGTTTGGGAGGCGGGTATCTTTTTCGCCGCTCCAGGAACCATTTATCCTCTGCCATAGGTCACCCCAAGTAGTTCGCTTCGATTAGTGACTTAACAGGGGTTTTGGGGTTCATGGGGTGAGATTTGTCCGAGTCTTGGCGGAGGATGCATCGGCCCACCAACAGTGTGGCGGGCCGGATCAGGAAATACTGGTTGAGAGAGACCTTTTGACCTCTCCAGCAGGACTATATCGGAACAACAGAGGAATGGATTCATACATCCATCACTTCTGGAAACTACCCGCATATTCCTTCCCACTCCTCATACATTTTTCCTTTCCAGAACTTTCTCTCTTTACTTTCCTAAAAATACACTCCACGCAGCAAAGATGACGTACGACCTGAGGGGAATTATTTTCCTCAGGGCCTTCTATGTGGAGCTAACATAAGAAAAGCGAAATAGGTGGTTAAAAAAAATCAAGAAGTGCTTTATTGTATGCTTCGAATTTAAGTGTATTAATTTTTAAGTCGTAAATATGTGGGCAAATAAAATATAATTTATTCACGTTTCGCGTATAATAATTGCGATTTACAAACAAAAAATTTTTATCGCGAAATCTTTCTCAAAATAGAAAGCGTTGTACTTAAATTACAGGATCCCGACCTTTTCAAAATACTTTGAGAACATGAAAAAAAAATTCTTTCTTTATAAATCATCAGTCTATACTGATTTCAGCAAAGCATTCGACAGAGTTAACCATGAACTGCTGTTAAAAAAGCTACACAAATTAGGAATAGCAGGGTATTTATACATGTGGTTTAACAGTTATTTAAGTAACAGGCAATTGGCCGTTAAAATTGATGGTTTTATTTCATATAAATTTATTGCTACCAGCGGTGTTCCCCAAGGATCACATTTGGGACCAATTTTATTTTTAATATTTGTGAACGATGTTCTTTCTATTTTCAATGATGTCCAAGTTTTAATGTTTGCGGACGATATGAAAATATTCAAAGCCATAAGAAATATTAATGACTGTTAAACATTGTCAAATAACTTGCTTAAACTTTTTGTTTGGTGCCAAGAGAATTAATTATCTACAACTAAATATAAGTAAATGTCTAATTATGAGATTTCATAGAATAAAAAATCCAATAATTTACGAATACTCCATCAATGATGTAATGCTAACAGCTGTAACCGAGGTGAATGATTTGGGTGTAAACTTTGATCAAAAACTGAATTTTATAAACCATATTGAAATTACATCAAATAAAGCTTTGAAAATGTTGGGCTTTATAATAAGAATTTGCAGTCAATTTAAAAATATTCAAACCTATAAAAATTTGTATATGTCTTTGGTTAGGAGTCAAATTGAGTACAATTCTACACGTATGGGCACCTAGCTACGCGAGTCATTCGCTCACGATAGAAAGAATTCAAAATAAATTCTTAAGATTTATTTATTTTAAAATGGGTATTACAAGGGATTGTGTCAACTATGATTATCTACTATGCCAACTCAATTTATTAAAATTATCTGAACGTAGAATAGTTAATGACCTAACATGTTTATATAAAATCATAAATTCAGTAATTGACAGCCATGAACTATTATACTTGATTTCTTTTCATAAACCTCGCAAACCAACATCGAGGCAATATCTACCGTTCTATTGTGATAACTCCAACACAGAATCACAGTTGTGTACCCCCGCTCGCCGCATACAAAATTTGGGAAATGACTATAAAGATGTTGTTGACATATTCAACACACCATTCACCAAATATAAGCAAGTCATTACCCAATTTATATTGGAAAGAAGAATACATATTACACACAACAATACAACCTTTACATAGTCTTGGTAACAAATACTTATACAATATGGATGTTTTGATAACAATTTTTAACTTGGCAAACTTTAAACGCCGTTATGTGCCAACTATTTCAACTTGTTTCATTAACTATTGTGAAGACCAATTTTATGCACTTTTATTAATATTATTGTTGATATGGAGGATATTAGAAAATTATCTAATACTAGCTGGGTTACCCGGCTTCGCTCGTGACAACATTCGAGATAGTTCTGGAATACTTTGCATCTTGTATTTTATGTAACCTTTATTTTATTTTCTATATTTTATGATATCTGTATTTTGTCAACTCTTTATTTTGTTTGTAATAAAAAAATGTACTGCGTTATATGTAAAAGCCCTTTGGGCGTTTAAATAAATAAATAAATTATGCATTATTTGATATAATTACTTTGGAAGCACAACATGAAGCATTTAAAATAAGAGTTCGTATACATTGCGATATTTTTGGAATGAAATTTAAACGTTAATTATTCTTGTTATTTATTTTTGGGGTGTTATGCCGTGATGCGGATACTGCCGCTGTCCGAAAGGTTGGCTAAAGGAGGAGGTAGCGAAACACGGCAAAACACCCCAAATATAAATAACAAAATTACTTTTGGCCGTGAAAATCCAACACCGTTAATTATTCTGTTATAACCACGTTACAACTGAGAAATAATTTCGTTCTTTGATGTTATGTTATATATATTTTCTTATATTATGGATCCTTGTGTGGTTTATGACCAGCTGTAAAGTAACTGTCGCGAGTTGCAGGGGTTTCGCAACAAGGTAACACAATCTGACAGTTTTCATAACTGTGAGTTTATAACGTGACACAAAAGTATAGGACCAGATATGGAGGAAGGCAACGGATTCTGGCATGCTAACTACTCGCATGCTTATACGTCAGTATACACTTGCTAGACACAGGCATGCTAGCTACACACATCTCTAGTTTTGTGTGCGTAACTGGCTGAGATGGAGGTCCCGGAAGAAATAAGGAACGAACTCCAATTTTACATTTGTTTAGCAACGAACCTGTACTCCACAAGAACTACTGGCTGCGATACTGTGATACGATGAGTATTTTATCTTTGAGTCATTTTATCGCCCCACCGAGCCATTTTTATCGCGAAAATATCAACTTGCTAAAAAGCAAGAAAACAACGCACGTGTCCACTCTACTCTTCTAACTACTGGCATGCGTTTAGACATGCTGCGCGACCCCCACCACTCGGGGTGGGGGTCACACAACGTGCTACAAGCACACGAAAAATCAAACGCCGTGCGATTGAATGGCATGACAAGACACACGCCACTTTTATTTTTTACATGAGCTCCACACAGGAGGCCCTGAGGAAAATAATTTCCCTCAGGGCCTGTCATCTTTGGGTATGCTGTGTGGAGGGGTTTTGGGGAGAAGGAAGGAGAGGAGAGTTCTGGGAAGGAAAAGGGTTTAAGGGGTGGGTAGGAATCTGGGGTTCAGTGTGTCCTGGTCATCCGCCTCCAATACCCAGACAAACCTTACCCCATGAATCCGGGCACCCCCGCTAAATCACCAAACGTAGCGAACCACTTGGGTTGTCCTATGGCAGAGGTGTTGGTTATCCAATAAAGGTTCCCGGGGCGGCTGTACTCAATCCCGCCTCCACTGACACGCTAAAGACCGCTACTGGCGTGGTTTTGGGCGAGTTGCATTTAAATTTCAGAAAATACTTTTACAACTGAAAAGGTTTGCATTCACGTGTCAAATACCTAGGCCAGGAAATATGGTGCTCAAAGAAAGCTCGGGTAGGAAAATAGGACGCCGCATAATAATAGAGTGGACTGCCCGTGCCAAATAAAAGCCTATTATGAGAAAAAAAGCCTGGTGGAAAATTGCACCAGTGATTGGTACTAGTCACGAGTTATTTTTCTGTTTATTTTGCAGTTAAATCAATTCAATTACAATAGATCTTTATTTCTATAATGTTACAGATTACGTATATGTGGTGTAAAGTCAAAACTATGTGTACTGTAAATAATGATTTATGTATTTGGTTTTTTCATAAGAAGCAATTACTTAGTGGTTAGACATTATATTATAAAGAAATAAAACAAACACTTTGTATTTAACCGCGAATTTATTATTTTAATTATCAACCGGTTTCGTTTTGACCAAGCTTCTTCGGGATACAATAATAACCAAACATTAAGGCAGAGTTACCAGTTATATATAAGTTGAGCGACAGAGGGAGAAATAATATGACAAAAGAACATAGTTAGACAGAGACAAATATTTGAAAGTGGTACAATAGATAATCAATTAGAGGGAGGGAGACAACAATACTCATCTAGTCACAAGTAACCAACAGTTAAGGGGATTCCATTAAATAATATAAGTTTGATGAATTCTACATTTATAATATAAAGGACAATATTTAGAGCAATGCTAATTTAATAATAATAATTAAGGACCTCAGAATAACAATATAACATATATATACACATCATGGGCTGGGATGGATTGTAGGAAAAAAGTTAAAGATAGGGCTATAGGGTGTATTTTTTTGATTTGATACATTAATTTGATTATTAAGTTGGAATTCTGACTTATAAGTATTTAATGATTTAATAATTTCTAAAGCTTCTAAGTTATCTAATTTAATTAATAATTTTTCAATTTTTCACATATATTTAACCTTATTCATAATTCTATGAATAAGGTTAAATATATGGTGAAAAATTGGCTATCGGAAAAAAAAGATTTATATTGATTTTGATATGTATGAAAAAATGTTGTATCTGTAGATATAAGATGTAAATTTTAAATATGTATAAATATTTAACTAAAATATAAGCACCTGTTGACAAGCCGATTCAATTGGCTTAGCAGGACTTGTTTGTTGATTATATTATGTATTATCTATTATTTCAATAAAAAAAAAAAAAAAAAAAAAAAAAAAAATACCAATAGTGTTTTTATGTAACATGCGCGTTCCTGAAATTTTATTAAAACTGTGGTCTGCTGAGATTAAGAAACCCTTTCGATTCAAACAGCGCAAATGTTCCTTTACCCTAATATTGACATTTCGTGCTGTTTTTCCAATATATAAAGCAGGGCAATCATTGCAGGTAAGTTTATAGATCCCCGAATGGGTTAAACTATCTTATTTATCTTCAGTATTGATTAAAAAAAAAATCATCCATCCCAGCCCATGATGTGTATATATATATATGTTATATTGTTATTCTGAGGTCCTTAATTATCATTATTAAATTAGCATTGCTCTAAATATTGTCCTTTATGTTATAATTGTAGAATACATCAAATTTTTATTATTTAATTGAATCCCCTTAACTGTTGGTTACTTATGACTAGATGAGTATTGTTGTCTCCCTCCCTCTAATTGATTATCTATTGTACCACTTTCAAGTATTTGTCTCTGTCTAACTATTTTCTTTTGTCATATTCTTTCTCCCTCTGTCGCTCAATTTATATATAACTGGTAACTCTGTCTTAATGTTTAGTTATTATTGTATCCTGAAGAAGCTAGTTCAAAGCGAAACCGGTCGATATATAAAATCATAAATTCGTGGTTAAATACAAAGTGTTTGTTTTATTCTTTATAATATGTATTTGGTGTTTCGTGAACACCCAGGAGAACTTGTGCTGAGGTTTTTATGTGTTTTTGAGTTATGGAACGTAAGTACACGCTTTAACTGAAAAGCAATTTCAACAAAATGGAAATTGCTTAACACGCCATGGAGAGAATGATGGTGGGAGAAAATAAACTAGACTATGAAGAAAATAAATGGCTTAGCTGCCATTCCTGAGTGAAGAATATAATTAAAAAAATAACACAATCTGAATAGGAATATACCGGCCATGAAGCTATGAAAAAATGCTTGATGCAGCATATTGCCCAGCTGGAGATCTGAAGAAAAAAGAAATACCAAAACAAAGATGTCGTAAAAAGAAGCCGAGTGCCAATACGACAGGCCTTGACACAAAAACAAAAATACTGGGAGAACGCCTGTTTCCGCAGTTAATTTTAACGAAATTCAAATGTCAACCCCTTATTTAGATATTAAATGAATATGTCACAACTCAAATGACATTCACGATCGATAGAGATGCGATGATAGACCATTAACGTTGAATTAATGTGCACAATTAACCCAAGCGAAACATGTCATCGATTAAAAGTACGACACGTAGTCCGCGTTCAGACACTGCTTTGGAATATTGTGGCATTGAAGGGCTCCATTAGTCGATATAACTTTATGCGCTTTTAAGCAATGAAATCACCGCTAATGCACTTTGCGTTGAAAAATTCATTCGGTTTTTAGACTAATTAAAAATGGTTGTATCATCTGCATACCGTAGATCCAACGGCAGTTAATGTCCAAGTAAGTTAAAGATAAGACTCGACTTGCAACTAGTCTGATGGACTGTTGAATGCATCAGCCTTAGACATGAGCGAAATTGTCGTAGTTAGTAAGTCTCTACCTTACTCAGAGAATAGCAAAGTATGATGTTGTCAAGTCATACAAAAAGCGTCTTCTACTTTGAATGCAATGGCTTCAGCGAATGTTGCTTTCGTGTCACTTGGCGAGCGCTGCAGAAACATAACACCCGCCAACAATATTAAACTTATTAATTTTAGTTGTTGGTAAGTAAGTAATGTGAAATATTCCTGTGTAATGCGTAACGTTATTTATACTTTTAATTTCCAAAATTGAGACTACTTACTAAATTAAATACTTATCATATCAGACAAGCGTTAAAGTGATCCTCACCAACGTTATTTTATGAATAAATAAAAATAAATTCTTTATTCGAAATGACTATTTGCTTTGTTCAAATGCTTGACAGATTGCAGAGATGAATTAATAAAAAGAAAATACGTTATTGAGACAAGACGTAATTGAGTGGTGAGGGTTTCACTGAACTATGTCTAGTGGACATACTACTAGGTAGGTACTTTAGAGGCCCGTATCTATATATATATACTCTGAAGAGCCTTTTCATAAGGGGTGCTACATTTTTTGTTCAAATGGATATTTTATTTATTTATTTAAAATTTACGGCACAAAGTGCCATTTACAAACATGTGTTGTTTAATTTATTTAAACAGTCATAGTACAGTGAAGAAAGATAGTTTTTTTTTAAATTTCTCATTATAAGAGAAAAAGAGAAAAAAATTCTAACAACTAATGAAAACTTTAAAAGGATACAACGAAATAAAAAGAAAAACTTGTTATGAAGTAACCTCGTTACAATACGTAAGGCTGAAATGTTTGATAAGTAGAGCCTTGTATTTTAATAAGGATATATTAAAAATATCAGCAACATTGGCATAAAAATTACCAATGGTGAGTATTCTATTTATAACAGAATTATATCCTGCGACAGATATATAATTGTCACAATAATACATACCAGGGAACCTTGATCTATTGGCAGGTACATGAAAGTGAATCAACTTTAATATATCAGGGATATCCAACTGATGATTTACAATTTTGTATAAAAATACTAGATCAATTTTTTTTCTTCTGTCACTTATCTTCAACAATTTCAATGAGTGTAATAAAAAGTCATAATTTATTGATTCTAAAGGGATTCCAAGTCGAAAATTAATACACCTCAAAAACTTGCGTTGAACTTTTTCAATGATATTAATGTGATTATTAAACAAAGGTGACCAAATTGTAGAGTTATTTTCTAGAATGCTTCTAACGAGAGATATTTTTAAAATCTTTGGAAATCCTTAAAATAAAACCTAACATTTTCATAGCCCTGTTGGCCCTGTATGAAATTGCAACGAATATAACGTGTCTTGTATTTTTTCAAGTTCAATAACATTCGATAAATAAATTTCTTGCTTTGAAAGGTAAATATTTGTTTTTTTTTTTTTAAATACTTTCAGCTTCAAAAAACCTAGAATTATAATATCCGGCGATTTTCACGGGTCTGAGCTAGTTTATAATAAAACAAAAAATAAAATAGAGAAATTTTCGCTTTATTCGATATTTCTGTGTGATCATTTGAAATGTCCCTACTAGTCTGGAGGCTGTGTGGAGGGTCTCAAAAAGACCCTCCACACAGCATCCCAGATGACATTATTTTCCTCAGGGCCTCCTGTGTGGAGTTAATGTAAAAAAAAAAGTTGCAGTGACGTAGGTATGACTGAAATTGTTGGATGGCATTGGGAAGATAATATAATATATAGGTAGCAATCTTCTGAACAGGCCCTCTATTGATACGCTTGGTGTAACTTTAAATGACCAGCTCAAATATGGGGACTCCATCGAAGTCAGAGTTAGCCCCTCAAAAACTGGGCGTATTGTACAGGGCCCGCAGATACTTTAATAGTACACAACTGCTGATCCTGTACAAATCACAAGTGCGCCCCACAGTTGAATTTGGCAGCCACTTCTAGTCTGAAGCCCCAAAATACCTGAAAAAAACCCTCGACTCTGTGCAGAAACGGGCGGTCCGTTTGATAGATTCTCACTCAACAAACTGATTTCAATCTTTAAAGCAAAGGCATCGGGTGGGAATACTATCCATGTTCTACCGGTATTTCAATGAAAGATGCTCCGAGGAACTAGCGTCATTGATCCCTTCGGTGCATAGTACACAGTACACAGTTAACATTTGTCACGAGTCGCTTCATCGACTCGTTCTTGTGTTCAACAGCTCGGCTGTGGAACGATTTGCCGGTATCTGTGTTTCCCCCTTCCTAAAACATGGGACTCTTCAAGACCAATGTTCATTCCTTCTTCTCCTCAAAAAGACCCTTCACACAGCATCTCAAATGACATAGGCCCCGAGAGAAATTATTTTCCTTAGGGCCTCCTGAAGTTAATGTAAAAATGAAAAAAAATGTGGTTGTGTTATGAGTCCTTCTCGGTGACCAGGGAACAGGTGTCTCACTCTGTAGTCTACCTCATCTCTTAATCTTCTTATTTTTCTTTCTTGTGCCCTATCCGTTCAATAGACGTTGGCTATGAGGACTTTGTTTACTGCGGCCCGGAACAGCTCTACAGTAGACTAGCCAAACCACTGCCTCAGGTTTTTCAGCCACTAGGTACTCCTTCCAGGGCTCTTTCTTCCGGCAATCCTTCCGTGCATTATGAGATGCAAGATCTCGCACTTCTCTGGGTGTCTCATCACATGTCCAAAATATTTAAGTTTTCCGATTTTTATAGTTTTAATAACTTCTTTTTGTTCATCCGAACCTTAACATCTTCATTCGTTACCCTGTCCATCCAGCTTATATTAAGTATTCTTCTGTAGATCCACATCTCGAATGCTTCAAGTTGACTCATTCCATAAAATAATATCGAAAGCACGTAGCATCTGACCATTCACATTCGTAAATGGTTGTGATTATGCCAGTGGATGAACAACTTGCTCTGGGGCTCGTGAGCTTGTCACTACTCCGCTGATAAGATGATTGTATTATTTGTAAATAGTTGAAGCTCCCCCTTAATTTACAATAAAACTGTGCGATAAGGTTCTGATAAAGCACAATGAACTGAGAAGATAAAAATTATTTCCAGTTAGCTGATTTTTTGTAAAATGTTTGAATGATAGTTCTGAGATTATCCGTTTCTTATCATTTTATCTGCAGGAAACAACTTTATTAAAAATACGATGTTTTGAAATGACGACAAAATTAAATACATCATCAAAAATACTAATATTCGTCGTATGCCTGTGATTGTAACACTGTTTCAATGAATCGGATTAATTTTTTGAATGTGTATGTGTGTTTAAAATAGTGAGAAGAATTCACACAAGCGATAAAGTTTATTTTTTCTTTATTAATTACATAACTTTATTTATTTATTTCATTAAATTAGATACATTTATATAGCAAAAATAACATATTAATAATATTGAATAATAACTGAAAATATTTTACGATATTAGTTCCTAGGTAAACTGATTGTCCGTTCTAAGGAACCAGATGCTCGCGAAAATGCCAAAAAATTATTTGAGTACGTACCTACCCACAGTATAATTTTTTTGGTTTAAATGATTAGAGCGCTTTTTAGCTAACATTCAATTATTAATCCTACAATTACATAACATCCTTTGATTTTCGCGGATCTAATTTAATTTAATTTTATCAGAATATCTCATAAGAGTCCCAGTTTCTCCCATCTGGAGCCAGTGAGACTATGGCGTCCCCAATTGGGGTATGTTGTGAGGCTGAAGGTAGTGAGGAGGGGAAGGAGATGGGGAAGTACTATTCTAATCAGATCTGGTCACCAAACACAGCCAAAGCCATCTCAAGCAATGTTTCGATTCTGAATTTATAACAGTTAGCAGCTCGAAATTCAAATATCACACTCTCTTCCAAACATTTCAGGTAATATTTTGTGCATCTACATAGATAGGTTTCTATCTAAAACTGACGATAGTATATCAATAATTACTAATCCGTGAAATTACGATCAACCATTAACCATGTGGGATTCACTGGGGTGTATTCGGCAGGCAGTATCCACTCCCCGATAGCGAATCACTAATAGTCGGATGTTACCGATGCATCAATAATCAGGCTCCGACGGGGCGGGAAATTAAGGCCCTACACGCGATCTAGCGTCCGCTGCCGCCGCCAGAGCGACTATTGCCTTTGATGGCGATCGACACATCAGTACAAATTATTCACAATGCAAAAAAAACCGCAGGAATTGGGTAATTGTTGTACAAAATCCCGATACTAAAGCTTGGCCAATGTAATAAATTATTTCCTTTTTATGAAAATTTTAAACCCCAATTTTATTTGACCTTATTTTACCCTACAGAGAAATTATTCATTCACAAATTGATTACTCGGAAATCCTTGAACTATGAAATGTTTGCTTTACGCAGTAAATAAAGCAAAATAAAGCTACTGTTTCCATGTGATAATATCTGAACAAAAAACATTCAAGCTCAATGAATATTAATGTTCATTTATTGAAAATTAATGATCTATTTTTTTACGAATATTTTTTCCCATCCCCTTTTCACTGTCTATTTTTATTATAACGAGAAACCCGCTTTATGTTTCTGTGTTTTGTCATTCTTTGTGTGTACCATACAGGGAGCTAAAGGACGTACTTGACTTTCTTTAACCAGTGATTCCTGTTATTTGTGAAATGTAAATGGATTATACTGTTTTTCACAATAAATCAATAAATAAATAAATAAATAAATAAATAAATATTATTTGGACTAAAAAATGTTAAGGAAATTTTAGTCTTCGGTGAAGTTTTCGATGCTTTTTTTTTCAACAAAAAACATTAAAAAATCAGTAGGCATTGGAAAGTTATGGGCTGGTTGAGGGGTTGGGCAGTTACTAAGCTGAGTGACCAACGACGACTTGTGGAAGAATTATTTTTTGTTTGATTTTGGAGAAAAAAAAATTGAAAATAAAACGTTGTCAAAAAAGTCACTGGAAACCAAAATTTCATTTACATTTTTTCACTCCAAATAATGTAGGAAACACTAGTTAAAGAAAGCCAATTAGGTCCCTTAATACTCTGTATAGGAAAAGTTATAGAGTGATAGATACTATCAGTATCGCCCTGGTGGAAGACCACCACCCAGATTCGCAAGCGTTGCATTGCTTAAAATGATTTTAAGGGGTGTTTAGTGACGAAATCTGAATAAAAAGGTACTTCTCTATCTTCCTCTTCCCAACTCATTAATTTCCTCAAATCATCATCTCATTTATTTCAAACTCACTGACTTTGAATAGTCGGAAGCAAAAAGTACTTGTAATAAATTGCACGATTTAATAATAATAATTAAACAATTTCAAAATTGTTCGGTGAAGAAATTCGTTCTACGAAATACCAGTTACTCTCAATTTGCTAAGTAAAATGCATAATTTACAATCCATAGTATTCACATTTTACACTCAGAAAGCAACCCCTCTCGGTAAAGCCGGCATTGTTCGACTAAAGTAGGTCAATGGAAACTGAAAATGGCAGCTATATCAGAAAACCCTAAACACGTTCCCACAATAGAATAAAGAACACAATAAATGCGACGTGGGCGCGTTTCACGATCTAAAAGTCTGCCCGATCGGGCCTTAAAACTTCACAGACTGAAATTAGTTTCAACTTCATTTTTAATTTTTCAATTCGATTAAACAGAATGGCGATATTCGATGCAAAGCAGTTCCGCCACTTTTCAACCCACGACAATATATCCTCGATAAAATATCCTACGGACAAAACATCCCCCAAAAAAATATCTACTAAAACCTAACCTAACCTGACCTAACAAAAAAATGGGACAAAAATAATACAAACATTGTGTAAAGACAATAAATTATTTTTATCTGTAATATTTTTGTCCCTTTTTACTATTTTTGAACAATATTTTTTTGTAATACCTAATTAAATGAAGACAGTATTACCGAAACTCAACCAAATATCTTGAGACAGAAAAAGATATTGGCACCTCTGGGACTCGAATCCAGGACCTTCTGGTTTCATGGCAACAGCTCTACCAACTGAGCTAAGGTGTCTACATCCAATTAGGTCACTTTTAACTGTATCATACTTCGAATAAGAACTACCAACATAATCTTCATGGCAATGGTAGAGCTATGAAAGCAGAAGGTCCTGGGTTCGAGTCCCAGAGTTGCCAATATCTTTTTCTAAATTTTCTGTCTCCAGATTTTCGATTGAGTTTCGCTAATATTTCACATTAGCTTATTAGTCTTCATTTAATTAAATATTACAATTTGAGGTTTTGCAAAATTAAAAAAAAATATATAAAAAAATTATTGTCTTTACAGGATGTCTGTACTATTTTTGTCCCATTTTTTGTTAGGTTAAGTTAGGTTAGTGTAGGTTAGGTTAAGTTTTAGTAGATATTTTGTTGGGAGATGTTTTATCGCAGGATGAAAACGCGCAATACCGTCAAACAGTGTAAAAGAAACGGAGCGCGTTCTGCGGTAGAACCAAAAGGTACCAACTATCGGTTTCCATTCAAATCTACATTGAAGGTATTTCTAGCGTGTAGGTATTATATATTTAGTGGTTCCCAATGAGCGAGAGCCGTAATTAATTCTCCGACCAGGATTAAGTTCCGTGACATGAGCCGTGTTTCGGGCGCTTTGTTGCACTATTACCTGAATGTGAAATGTGCATAATATACCAACCAACCACCCTGACAAACAGGGCCATATCAACATTACTGTACCACAATATAATGTCATATGAAAGGCGTTCATTCGTGTAGTATAAAAAGACTCGAAAATAAAATAAAAAGTGTGATTTACAAAAATGGTCCTAATCGACAAGTGCTTTAGGGTAAATATTCGAGTAAAAAAATGAGTTCCAAGAATGCGGTTGATTTAAATAAATTGAATGTCTGACGATTATATCTCTACATTTTGTCGACAGATGTCAATAATAAACATAGAAACTTAATGATAAATTCTATGCTGGATACTCTGAATTGATAAAACAAATTTGAAAAAAAAATGTTGTAGATAACTGTTGTAGATAAAATTATCAACGAGTATTATTAATTGAAAAAAATTATGTTGTAGATAAAATTAACTTCCATGTACACATTTAAAATTGAAATTGATATCAATAAATAATAATAAAAATATTAATACCATATTTTAACTTAATTTTTTACTTTTTTTACACAATACGATATAACTACAAATATAATTAACAGATTCCTTTTGTTTGTGGAATTGAAAGAAAATTCATATGTCTTTCAAACAATAAAAAATAAGAAAATCATTTTAAAAGTTAAAACTAACGTTACATTAATGGAGCAAATTGTGATTTTTTTTATTTATTTCGGCTTTTTTTAGGATTTTGTTCATGGTATCCATTGTATTCGAGACTGAGAAGAATTATTATTATTTAGAAAAAAAAAAAAAATTATTTTATTTTGTGTGGACGTCGCGCCGGGTTATATTTGACCCTAAGAAGCTCGAGGAGTTAAGCAAAGAATAGTCAGACTTTTGGGTTACGAAACACGCCCAGATTGCATTTCTTGCATTGTTCTATATTCTATGGTAAAATGATAATATTATACTATTCTAGTATTGTATTGTTTCATATATATTAATATGACAGCTTATGTAATTATGTAGTTGCCGGCAACACCACTTGGGGCGCCAGTTGGGGATGATAGACATTAGAAGTGCCGGAGCCCGCAGTGAACGCTGTACAATTAACCAGGCCAGATAAAGCTTTTGAAACTAACTTGCCCATTTGAAACAATGCGGCATCAGATTCTAACTGAAACTTATCACGAAGCATATATTTGATAATATCTTGAACACCAAACATTTTATAAATGGGTCATTATTTTTAATGGAAATGTGCAAATTCACGAAAATATAAATAACCAATTTTAATGTAGGATCTAAGATGTGTTTTGGGTTGACTAAAAGTGTTAAAAATGAATATATTTTAACAAATTCATTATTCAACACTGAAAACAAAAGCTTTTACACTCAATATTTGATCTCAATGGTGTATATTATGTGTGTATATGACGAATGACCCAGTTAAGTCAAGAGACTTAAAATAGAACTGTTTTGATGAAGTTAACCAAATATCTGACAAACTGTTTGCCGAGAAATTTTGACTACTGTGCACCTTCAATATTAAAACACGAACTTTCGGATTCGTGTTTTAATATTAAGCATAGTAAGCTCGTAGCCGAGGGTTCCGCACAAGTGGGCTGTATTTATATCATCGGAATGTATAATGTCAAACTATTTGTATTTGTCCCTTTCTACGTGGTTAAAGTAACAAGTTTATAGGAAAATTCATCCCCGCAATTGCTTCGAGCCTTTCAGGTCGATAGCAACTATGAAGGGGCGGGTTTGAGAGGGGTGGAGTAGATTGAGGGGCGGGGGAGGGTTGTGACGCAACCACTGACCTCCCTACTCTTCCTCTTTCCCTTCTCCACGGCTACCCCGACTGCCGGTTATGTAACTCACGTGAAGTATACCGGTAAATCCTCAATTATATAGTCATTAAATGAGTGCTATCGTGGGGTGAACTACTCAAGTATGAATTAAAGGTCAATGGGACTGATTTAGAGATATAATAATAAATCATAGGCCTACTTTCCAAATCACTGTGTGAAGTTGAATACATGGTTTATTACAATTACCATTTCCTGACATTATTATTAGAGTCTAGTTTCATCTTTTAATTCCATAACGACATGAATAATTCATTCCTGAAAATTTCCTGAAATTATCTTGCAAATCAAATTAATTGAAGCGAGTTATCGAGTTAATTACAAAGTTAAATCATTTTTTTATTTTTCCAATTGAACAGGACAGCGACCAAGGATTTCAATAAATCTAGATTTAAAGCAATTTCACAGATATAATTGTTTTACTAAAACCCTAGAATTTTGATCGAATTAAACACTCGTTAACACTGATTCGTTGAATTACTAATTAGTTCTACCATGTGCTGTTATGTTAGCACAAAGATTGCAAACAAAACGTATGGAGCTATACAGTTAATAAATAAATAAGTCGCGCATGCGCAGACAGAGCTGCAACAAAGCGGGAATAGGTATAAAAACAACAGCGCGGGAGCACCCAGCCCTCTTGGTTTCCCCTCGTCCGGCAGTTGAGTCCCACACCTAGTCACGCACGGCTGTCATTCACGAGACGCCGTAGCTCATAACTTCGCGACGCGTGCCGCAAACAAAATGGCTAAGTTCCGCTACAGAAGTTGATATTGTGTAACGATCTATAACTATTGTCGTGAGTAGCCTCCCGCCGTGAATATCGCAAGATATCCAGATGAAACGTGTTATGGCGCATTAAATAGCACCCACGCCGCCGCTAAGTCCCGTCGTGATAATTCATATACCCGACCCGAGTGAAGATAGGCCTTCGGAAGAAGCGTAGCTGTGAGCACGGACCCCCCGGTCGAGCCAGCCTGCCTTGTTAGGCCTCCGCTGCCTCCTGACCCTCCTGAAGAGCACGGACCCCCCGGTCGAGCCAGCCTGCCTTGTTAGGCCTCCGCTGCCTCCTGATCCCGCCCGCCCTACGATACAGGTTTACTTATTCTTTCTCCCTGAGCCATTCGAGTCAAGCTTCAAGATCCGGTTCCTTAAGCCGATCCTTAGGTCTTAAACCGTATTCCTTGTTGTGTATTAACCCCATAAGAAATGTACAATAAACACTTGTTATCTATTCCCCGAGTTTCATTGTATGTCGCAACCTGTTTACCCGAGAAAAGAGAATAGCAATGGCTATATAGCACTGGCGCAAAACACTCGGTTAAACAATTGTGATACGCAATGAAATTATTAATAAAAATGTCTTATGTTATACAGTGAACAGCTTGTGTTTTATAGAAAGATTTTAAATCGTAGAAGTTAGAATCACTTCTTGTCGTATTATAAAATTGTTTGAAAATAGAGTAATTGCAAGTGAAAAGAAGAGTAAAATCATTTAAACCTAATTGAAAGTGGATAAATGTTGAACTAAATACAAATTACTTCACGCGTAGTAAGGAACATTCGAGAAAGTCGTAATAAATTTAAGAGCGTTCCCGACGGAGCGGTTATTTTTTCAAGGAAATAAGCCAAACGAATAAGTAAATAATGCAAAATTTTTGAAATTACATCGTTATTTATGTGATTTAAATTAAATAATGCGAAGAGAGATAGCTTGTTACATTTAAAAGCGTAGTATCATCGTAAAATTATCCCCGAATAAACAAAACCTGAAATTCTCAAGATTTTTAAACGAATTTAAGCGCGAGATAGACGAGGCGGTAAATTTTTTTAGTGGAAATTATCGAAATTAATAGGATTTTAAAGCTACAATTTGAAATTAATAAAATTATTAAGAAATACGATTAAAATAAATAGAAATATTTAGAGAAATTGATATTCTGAAAAAAAAAAAAATAAAATAAAATTCATTAATAAAAGGAATTCAAATTCAAGCTAAAATTGGAAATAAATTATAATACTGACTTGTATAAAATCGTGTATATGATAAAAGTTAATAACTTGACGGTATCACCTGACTAAAGTATCTTGGAATTAGATGTAGTCCAAAAAAAAAAAGAATACAGTCTAACAAGCATACCTACGGCAAGTTATATAAAATCATGATCCTTTAACAGCGACTTTTTTACTTAAAGATCTATTAGACTATGGAAGGCAAATGCGACCCATAGTTTAACCTCTAAGTGATTAAGTATGCTCGCGCAGTCGTATATCTCTGGAATCCAAACTCTGTTGTGGAGACGATTTTAATCTCAGAAACCGCTTAGCCCGGACAAGGAAGATTGCGAACGTAAAAAAAACCCCTCCCTAATACAAGTTAAAGAGAAAAACATATATAAACATATGTATATTTCCAAAATATTGCTTGACGTTATTATTTAGAAGCTAATTTTCCTAGAAAATAAAATAATAGTGGAAAAAAAAAAAAAAAAAAGTTAAGAACAGATTTCAACTAGTAAGATCATGTGGTAGAGAAAAAAAAAATCAAATCAAACTGGTTTTTTAATTGCAATGTTTTTTTTGGTGGAATAAATCAGAAACCACAAAGAGGATTGTAGTTGAAAATACACAAGTTGTAAAATCATTGTCATTTTGAAAGCTAATCTTATATATCATGAAAAAAGATAGTGATGGTAAGTAAGGCGGATGCGAAATTTACTGTCACAATTCAATATATAAGACAAGCCCGGGTGTAATTAATTGAAGAGTAATCTGAGATTGTACATCAGTCAAGTGCCGTAATAGACCCTAAAACAAGTTGAACAATTGCAAAACACATATATGAAAATATATATGTATTCCCACGAATTTTTATTTTAAAAAGAGGAAAAAGTTAAAACAAAATGCTTAAAAGAATTAAAACGATGAAAAAATAAATAAATGCTAGAAAATTTAAATATAACGGAAGTAATAAAAAGAAATAGGAAAAGGTTAAAGTTTTAATTAATTAAAAAAAAATTTTTAAAGATAAATTAGATCAAAAAAAAAATAATAAGAGTTATTGAATTAATGGTGGGATAAATTAATTGATATCTTGACATTAAATCGGACGGTTTTTATTTAATTTAATTTAATTTTTTTTTTCTTTCTCTCCTTTCTTCTCTCTTCCCTTCAAAAATTAAAGATGGCATCTAATCTAATAAATTTAGAGAGAATTGTGGGTTTTGAAAAAGATACAGTAGTGAGACTGAAGAAAATATTATTAGATAGAGGAATTACCCCAAAAAGAAATTTGAAATCTCTAAGAGAACAATGTAGATTATTTAATGAAAATTTGAATAATTCAGAAACCAGAGAATCAATAACTTCACCGGTAAATTCAGAAATAATGATTCAAAGTGAAGACGCAGATTTAACAATCAATCAGAATATGGAAAAAGAAATAACTCACGTTAATAGGAACCAAGGTATACGTTATGTCGAAAGAAAATTAATCAACCTTAGTAATTGGAAAATTACCTTCGATGGCACGACAGACGTTCACGCTTTTTTTGATAGAATTGCAGAATTGCAATACGCGAGAGGTATTGACAATATAGATGTAGCTAAAGGATTCATAGATCTTATTACAGGCACGTCACTAATGTTTTACCGGAAAATCTTTAGAAAGGATATTACTTGGACAGAAATTAAATCTGCTTTTATTAAAAGATTTGAGAATCCTGCGTTCCAAATGACAGAAAAATCTAGACTTTTCAATTTATTTCAAGGGAAAAACGAAATGGCAGCGGATTTTATTCTAGAAGCACTATCAATTAATGCGAAGTTAAACATTCCATTAGCAGAACAGGAACTTCTCTCCTTGATTACAAAAGGATTACTACCAGATTACGCACAATTAAGAATTGGTAAAGAAATTACAAATGTAGCTCAGTTACAAAAATTGTGTGATGAATTAGACAGAATTAAATTTAATACGATAAATAATACACAGAGGAGTTCATCTCAAAATAGTAACGTTAGTACGGAAGATGATCAAATAAAAATTAGATCGAAAATTTACCAATATAGACAGTTACATAACGTCTCAGTAGGTCAGTACATAAACTTGATTTCGTCCTTGAATAACAAATTAAAAATACCAATACCTGAAACAGAGATAGTAATTATTGTCAAAAACGGGTTGCTTCACAGATACAATAAACTATTCTTGTATGATTTACCAAACACCTGCGCAGAGCTAGAGAAAAAATGTTCCGAATCAGACAATACACATAATGCTAACCAGTTTGCAAACTCAAAATATAAAACTTTTAATAAGAATAATATTAGATCCACACAAGTGTCTTCATTATCTCCTTGTCAGGATATAGGCAAAAGTACGAAATTACGATTATGTTTTAGATGTAAACAAGCCGGACACTTTGCAAGGAATTGCAATCAAAATAATAATGTAATAATACCGCGGAGAAGTCCCAGATGGAAAAAACAGGAGTTTAGAAATAATAATTCGATTCCAGACCTTTCAAAACCACCTCCGTTTTATTTTAATAAAAACCAAAAAAACATGTAGACGGTCATTCCAATTTTAAACCGTCAGAAGTAGTAGCGAAGAAAGAATGGAATGACTGGTTAAAATATGTCAAATACTTTTTTGAAACAAAACCTCTTGAAACAATAAATATAAATTATGGTCTAGACGGTCGACCACACGCTAACTTTAAAATTAAAAATAAATATTTCACTGGACTCTTAGATACAGGAGCAGCGATTTCTTGCTTGGGTGGAAATATGTATAAACATTTCCTACCATTAGGTTACGAATTGATTCCTTGTGACATGACAATTAGCACGGCAGACGATAAGTTACAAAAAGTTTTAGGTAAAATTTCGCTTCCCGTGAAATGCAATGAGACGACAGAAATAATAGACTTTGTAATAATCCCGGCAATAGGACCCAGATTTATCTTAGGTATTGATTTTTGGAGAAAATTTAAGGTTGCTCCTAATTTATTTTCAAAAGATGCGAATAGTAAAACAACATCAATCTCGGAAATTAAAGTGTTAAAATCAAAAAACGACCTTTCACCTGCTCAATTACAAGAGTTAAACGAAGTTGTAAACGATTATCAGTCGATATCTTTTGAAAAGCGCGGCTTAGGAAAAACAAATCTTGCTACACATAAAATCGAAACCGAGGGCCCTCCCATAAAACAAAGATATTATCCATTATCACCCGTCAGATTAAAACAATTGGAAAAGGAAGTAGACGAAATGTTATCCCTGGGCGTAATTGTGAAGAGCCGGTCGGCTTGGTCAAACCCCGTGTTGCTGGTACCAAAAAAGGACGGAACGGCAAGGTTCTGTTTGGACAGTAGAAAATTAAACTCAGTCACAAAAGCACAAATTTACCCCATTCCGAATGTACACCGAATTCTAGATAATTTGGGTAATGCAAACTATATAACCTCTCTCGATTTTGTGAAATCATTCTGGCAAATACCCCTAGAAGAAAGTTCGTGTGAAAAAACCAGTTTCGTAGTACCCGGGAGAGGAACCTTCATGTTTGTCAGGTTACCGTTCGGTTTACGTAACGCGCCTAGCGAGTTACAACGCTTGGTTGACACTCTTTTCGGTCCAGAATTCGAGCCGAACCTATTCGCATATTTAGACGACCTAATTATAATATCCAAAACATTCGAAGAACACATAATATTACTCAGGAAGGTACTTGATATATTAAAAAATGCAGGATTAACGTTGAATATTAAAAAATCGGAATTTTGTAAATCACGCCTGAGGTATCTAGGATTTGTAATAGATAAAGATGGTCTCCGTACCGACCCTGGAAAAGTAGAAGCGATAAAAAAATTTCCCCGACCCCAGAACACAAAACAGGTAAAATCATTTCTAGGTTTATGTAGTTACTATAGACGCTTTATAAATAATTTTTCGGATATAGCAGCTCCTCTAACACACATAACAGGAGGTACGAAAGGGAAATCTAATTATACGTGGAACGAAGAAACAGAAAAGGCATTTTCCGCATTAAAACAGGCATTAATAACGGCACCAGTCTTGAGTTGCCCAGATTTTAAATTACCGTTCATAATACAATGTGATAGCTCTAATTTCGCCATCGGGGCGTGTCTCTCTCAAAAATTTCCAGACGCAGAACACCCAGTAGCTTATTACTCGAGAGTACTGTCAAAGGCAGAAAGGAACTATAGTGTGACAGAGCGGGAACTATTAGCAATTCTAGACGCAGTATACAATTTTCGTTCATATGTAGAAGGATCCAGGTTCACAGTTATTACAGATCACTCCAGTTTAAAATGGCTTCTATCTTTAGAAAATCCAAATGGACGCCTTGCACGCTGGGCCACACGCTTATCGCAGTTCGATTTTGATATTGTTCATCGAAAAGGTTCACTACACGTAGTCCCAGATGCATTATCCCGCATAATAATTTCCCTAATAGACGTCAAAACATCGATTCCGAACTCAAAAGATAGTTGGTACGTGAATTTATTTAAAAACTGTATTGAAAATCCAGGTAAATTCCCGAACTATATTATAATAGAGAATAGATTATATAAACATTGTAAAGCCGATTTTTCATTGTTGGAAGATTACGATTGGAAACTGGTTTCTCCATTAGAGGATAGAGAAAAAATAATAGCTGAATGTCACGAAGCCATAACAACAGTTCACCCCGGAACCTTTAAAACATTTAAAAAACTTACTCTAAAAAATTTTTGGAACGGTATGTACCGTGATGTAAGGAAATTTGTTTCAAATTGCTCTGTTTGCAAGGCATATAAACACTCTACGAAACCCCCAGCAGGACTAATGTCACGTCCAAAAAATGCAGATCGCCCCCTTCAAAGTCTAAGTATTGATATAATCGGTCCGTTCCCTAAAGGTTACGATGGTAAATTTTTTATCTTGAGTGTGGTTGACGTATTTACAAAATATTGCTGGTTATTTCCCTTACGGCACGCGAATTCGAAATCAATAATACAAGCGCTTGAAGATAATATTTTTTTAACCGTTTCAGTCCCTAGAACGATAATATGTGATAATGGGAAACAGTTTATTTCCAAAGAATTCAAATCCTTCTTAAAGAAATATGGTGTACCCGATGTTTATTATAATAGTTTTTACACACCTATGAATAATGTAGTAGAACGTTACAACCAAACGATAGGTACCACTCTCGCGATCTTGGTGAAAGATGATCACAGACTATGGTCGGCAAACTTAAAAATAGTCCAAGCAGCAATGAATAATACAGTTAATTTAGCAACAGGCTATACGCCATTTTTCTTATTTCACGGTTTCGAACAGATAGTCCATGGGTCAGCACATTGTCGTATAATACCGGTAGTTAGTAATGTTGACACGCAGGAAACAAACACAGTCAGTGAGTACGCTACAAAATTACAAGAACTAATAGCCATATATGATAAAGTCACAGACTCACTGATGGAGGCTTATAAAACAAGCGCGAAACGTTATAACTCAGGACGAAGATTTATAAGTTATGAATCGGGAAATTTAGTGTGGAGACGGAACTTCGTCCAGTCAAAAGCAGGTGAATATTTTTCTGCTAAATTGGCACCTCGCTTCGTATGCAATAGAATAAGAGAAAAAATTTCTAGTACGGTTTATATATTAGAAGATTTAAACGGAAAACTGACGGGGAAATTCCATGTGAAGGACCTTTTGAAGTCAGAGAATTAATCCAAGAAAAAATAAAATAAAAGAAAGAAAAACCTTATTCCGGTTATGTTTATCTCCATAATTGAAATTCCTTCCTACCGCCCACACTTTACATACACGCGAGAAACGAAAACACCAAGTTATGTTATTTACAAAAGTTTAATTATTAATTTAAATATTCTTGTTAACAATGTTTAAAAAAAAAAAAAAAAAAAAAACGAAAAGTTATCTCATCAATCTTTTGAAAGATAAATAACGATTAATTGATTGAAGAATTAGGAAAGATTAACAGTGAGATTGTAATTGGAATGAAAAATTAGTTTTTTTTCTTCACCGCATTACCTTTTAACCTTCCAATTGCAATTCTCTTCCTCCTTCTCTCTCTCTTTCATTCTCCTCTTCGTTTTCATAAGGGAAGACTCATCTCTTATCTATATTTCTCTATCTTCTTTCTTCTCTCTCTCTTCCACTCTCTCCTTCCTTCTCTTCCCAAACGTGAAATATGTCTGGGTAAGTTAATAGAACATACCGCATTTACTGTTTTCAGAATAAATAGATTATGGTATAAAAAAAAAAAAAGAAGAAAGATTACGGGAAACAGTTACATTAAAGTATGATTTTAAAATAAAAATATACCCTTTGTGAATAGGCTTTCATCTGAATGAAAGAAGAGCAGCTCATATTCAATTGTATTCATTGAATCGCGTTTTTTTGTCAAGTTCAACATTGCCTGAAATTGAATTCAAACGCAGATTGTACGATGTGGACATGCTACTCCACTTCCAGGATCAGGACTCCAGGATCACAGTCACTTAATATACCGAATCTAAGGCCAATGCAACGCCATTTTTAAAAAAAATAAATATAAAGAAAAAAACATTGAACCGAAGAACGAAAACAAAAATATTTATTATGATTGAAAATATTTATGTACAAAAAAAAAAAAACAAAGAATAAAGATACAAAGATTCGTTAGAGGGCGACGTCCAAAAACCTTCTTTTTGGTAAGTAGTTAAAAAAAAAACAACTTACGGGAAGTTATTTTTTATCCTGACCCAGGACTGGAAATCAAACTTCATTTGATTTCCAAGGGATGTCTTGTTGTATAGATTTATGCATCTATATAACAAATAAAATATTTATATTTTTATCTCGTTGACAGGAGACGTTTATAGAAATATTCTGTATTATGATTATGGTGAATTAGGTCCTTCATCATATCATAATTATTAGTAGAAGTTTAATAGGACCCCCCCAACCTTAATTATAATTGTTAAAAAATATTTTGGTAACAGTTCGGAACGTTAAAGGAAGTCAATCTGCTGTAATTTAATATGTTTTGAAACCTTCGGGCATATTTCTTAGTAAATGTTGGAGCCAGTTAATTATGAATTAACGATACCAGGAATAGGGTAAAAACATATTCAAAAAACGTGATCTTTTTTATGTAGTGTTTTTTTTTCATATAGTTAATGGCTTTATTTGTCCATCCTCAGAGCGATAATGAAAATAAATTATTGATTTTCTTTATAGACAAATTTTACGACATGGGAGTCATGAACCTATGTTGTAAAAATAAGCTATTGATTACCTTTTATTGTGATGTGGAGGCTATCTGAGTGCACCAGCTAACTCCTTCTATTCATAATGAATTATAAATATCCTTGAATAAAAAAAAAAATAAATTATTATATTAAAGTATTATTAATTAGGACTACCTGATAACAGATGCAAAATAACAAATTACGCGCCCAAATTATCCGCATTTGGGATAATCACAAAGAAAAGCTGATTTAAAAACAAACAAATTACCCTCAAAAATGATATCACGATAAAAAAAAAAGGCTCAAAGCTTACAAATCATAAAATAATACTTAAAGAAATAATTGAGAGTGTCCTTTTTATGAACGTAAACATAAATTAAAACAATTGAAAAAAGAAATAAATGAAGTACATAGTTTTGGTCTACCTATATAAAAAAAAAAAAGACCATGGCGCCTTAAGTAAATAAATGTTTTTTTTTACAGTATAAGAAATAATTAAACAATAAATATCGATTGAAGAAGTATTGTAAAGCCAAACGGTCCTTGACTTTACAATAGGTAAGAAAATTAATTGGACTAAATACAGCATATTGATAAAATTGTGAGAAATAACCTTTAAATTTTAACAATATTAAATTAAAATAGAAAATTGAATTATGATATAGAAATAAAATGTATATAAATTGTATTTGAAAATTGCAAATAATAGAATAATAAAATGTAAATTATAAACACGTAAATAGTTCAATTGTGAATTTACTTGACAAAGTCAGCGTGAAAATTCCGAAATAAAACGGAAGTAAAATAATCTGTGTTATGAAACTTGTACCGCACCTCGTGAGAGAATAACCCCTTAGAGATAAATATAATCTTTTAATATAATATCTTGAATCTTGATGAAGAATCTGTAGAAATTCTGTTGGTTGGAATAGAGGACGCAATAGGTGTCACCTAATAATCAAAATAAGGAAACCAATCTGTGTGAAGGTGTTCCTTATTGTTTTTTGAAACGTCGAGCGCAATCATTTGGAAATGTAGTGTATACAGAAGTGTTAACTGGTTTTCAAATGGATTGGTCAGTGAGGCAAGATCACTGTTTTTTAACGTGATGATGTATGCGCATACAGGAAGATGACGTTTCGGACGTATCTTTTTTTTTAAAAATTACAGGATGTGTATAGCCTCATAATTATACTGTCACGAGAGGTTCTGGTATGCCTAATAATTATACTTAAAGAAAACCATAAAAAACAGAATCAAAGATTAAGTAAGATAAATAGAAAAGGGTTATGAGGTAAAAAGTCAAAAAATTTTAATAACACAAGAAAAAGATGAAAAAAAAAGTACATGTATTGTATTATCGTTTAATGGAAAGAAATTATAAAATACGAATATGTATCAATCCAATTGATTACATGACAATTGTCAGTTAATTTTTTCTTTCTTTTTCTTAAAATATTAATTTAAATTTTTTTATTAATTCAAAGTTGTGAAATAAATATATATGATAATGAATTGAATTGGCATAAAATGTTATGTAAAATGCGGAAGAATTGACCTCGGTTGTTCAGAAAAAATAAAAACGCATTAAAATATCCATAGAATGGATAAGAGAAAAAAAAAATGTATATAATCAATAAAAATTGGTATAAATACAAAAATGTTATGTAAAATGCGGAAGAATTGACCTCGGTTGTTCAGAAAAAATAAAAACGCATTAAAAATATCCATAAAATGGATAAGAAAAAAAAAAGAAAATGTGTATAATTAGTACGTGTAAAATATGAATAAGTAATTTACCTTTTGTTAAATGAAAAATGATAAAATGAGATGTTCAAGACAAATTGCTTGACATTCAGTCAGCATTAATGATTGGTTTAGTGAATAATTTTTTTTTTCTCTCCCTTTTTATTTTTATTTTTTTTCTCTCTCTTATAACTAAAACTGAATATAGTTAAGAAATCAGGAGAGAATTGATTATCAAATTTTAATACAGAAAGAAGAAATAATACCCTACTGAAATTACATTGCTTTGCTATCTTAGTCTTCTGTTGTTCCGAGAAGGAAGGTGATCGTTTGTTAACAGAGTAAATAATTTCACAAATTATGTTAACAAACGAAGCGTGTTTTGTATCGCAAGAATAGCGTGTTTTGTATCGCAAGAATAGCGTGTTTTGTATCGCAAGAATAGCGTGTTTTGTATCGCAAGAATAGCGTGTTTTGTATCGCAAGAATAGCGTGTTTTGTATCGCAAGAATAGCGTGTTTTGTATCGCAAGAATAGCATGTTTTGTATCGAGAGAAAGGACCGGTACAATTTCTTTAGCAATAGGGTTGTATAGCTTGGCTCACAGGTAGATAAATTCGTTCTTGGCTCAGTAGGTAGGGAGTGCTAAATTAATTACGGTAGTGACAACCCCTTGTCATAAATGGCCTGCAGGACATCCAGAAACACATGCAAAGAACAAGGAAACTCTTCAAGGACACAAGGAGCAATTTTTTAAATCGGAACGCATATTGAAACAGTATGAACACCTATACACGGGAAACACCATTACTCCGTCAAGGTTCTTCAAAGAGGAAGGCACACTCTCCACAAACCTACAAATGCAAGAATGCTGAATTTACAACTTACCCCCACATTTCCTTCATAATGGCACGAGTCAAGCAAGAACAGTCCTGACAACCTTCTCACACTATATTGGACAGAGAAGGCAGTGTTATGTTAGCACAAAGATTGCAAACAAAACGTATGGAGCTATACAGTTAATAAATAAATAAGTCGCGCATGCGCAGACAGAGCTGCAACAAAGCGGGAATAGGTATAAAAACAACAGCGCGGGAGCACCCAGCCCTCTTGGTTTCCCCTCGTCCGGCAGTTGAGTCCCACACCTAGTCACGCACGGCTGTCATTCACGAGACGCCGTAGCTCATAACTTCGCGACGCGTGCCGCAAACAAAATGGCTAAGTTCCGCTACAGAAGTTGATATTGTGTAACGATCTATAACTATTGTCGTGAGTAGCCTCCCGCCGTGAATATCGCAAGATATCCAGATGAAACGTGTTATGGCGCATTAAATAGCACCCACGCCGCCGCTAAGTCCCGTCGTGATAATTCATATACCCGACCCGAGTGAAGATAGGCCTTCGGAAGAAGCGTAGCTGTGAGCACGGACCCCCCGGTCGAGCCAGCCTGCCTTGTTAGGCCTCCGCTGCCTCCTGACCCTCCTGAAGAGCACGGACCCCCCGGTCGAGCCAGCCTGCCTTGTTAGGCCTCCGCTGCCTCCTGATCCCGCCCGCCCTACGATACAGGTTTACTTATTCTTTCTCCCTGAGCCATTCGAGTCAAGCTTCAAGATCCGGTTCCTTAAGCCGATCCTTAGGTCTTAAACCGTATTCCTTGTTGTGTATTAACCCCATAAGAAATGTACAATAAACACTTGTTATCTATTCCCCGAGTTTCATTGTATGTCGCAACCTGTTTACCCGAGAAAAGAGAATAGCAATGGCTATATAGCAGTGCCTATTAAATCAAACGAAAAACTTGTGAATAAAAATGAAACGAGATACATACTGAAATTTTCAGTGGGTGTGGAAAACCGTTTGGAAAAATCCGTAATACTTTTGATGAAATGGATATCGGATACATCCTCAATATATAATATAAAGCAAATAGTGCTGTCAAATAAATTGATGGAGAACTCATTACTTTTGATTTATAACATCACTCCATCTAAGTTATATTTATGGAGTTTCCATTCTCGCTTCTCATGCTCTGGTGGAGAAGGATTTATCAATTTGATGTTATGGATCAATCTCTGCAATATAAACGATGAAAACAATTCAATTATTTTTTATTAAAATTCACGAAACCGTTTAGAATAATTTTGGTTAGTTAAAATTCTTCATTAAATCAAAACGACCTAACCATTTTGATTATCAATCTGAAATTTTTCAGTTTTCAACTCTCCGTTTACAAAGTCTTTGTTCTTATTGAATAATAAATTGAAAATATGAAACGAACCTTAAAAAATATTGTAGCTTTTCTTCTGGAATAAACTGTGCAAGTTACGTCACTCCAATGTTCTTCGTTCGAGTGATTTTAATAGGATAGATAGAGGTTTATTACTTTATTGTATTGTTATAATGTAATACATATGTGATTACTGCACAAATACTGACTAGTAAAAATATTAATCTGAGTTGGTCGCTCTAATCAAACTTTCGTAAAAACTAATGTAGAGGCTGGGCAGTAGATTTCCCTTAAAGTACCTTGTCAAAGCAACGAATCCCTGGTTTGCAGTGCAAGGGATGATGACGCATTCGTATTAATTGTTTGCAAATAGAATTCAACACAGCATCCCCTTTTGCTCTACACGCATCTCGATTCGCCCGCACATAAAGCAGGTTTTGCGAAACCTGAATATAAATTTGAAACTCTCTCGTAATGCGGAATCATTGTTTGGGGAATGTAAAATATGGGTTCGTTAAATTGAAACGTGACACCTCCGCGGCTCGGCGGATGAGATCACATAGAGGAGGGAGCTTTTGCCAAACAGCGGCCAAACATTTAAGCCCAGTTCGATATACATAAACTTTCATCTCTCGTTATAGATCTAAATCCTAAAATATATCCATTCAATAATCGCTGAGCTTTGGTTACAGTTTTCACAAAGTCAACTAATGTACTTTTTTTAGAAGTTATGTACTTAGAATAAGTAGTCAATTCAAATCAATTTGGGAATGTGTACGGCAGCCCGGGAACCATTTTTTGGATAACACCCTTTCATAGATCGCCCCAAGAGGTACGCTACATTTAGCAGGGGTGACCGGGTCCATGGAGCAAGTTTTGTCTAGGTCTTGGCGGCTGATGCATTTGTCCATCTACTGCGTCACAGTCCGGATCGGGAGAGATTGATTAGGATCTTTTGAGCTCTCCAGCCGATTTATCTCGACTATAGCCTTGCGTGATTATTATATCCACTAGTGGGATGGTGGATTCATACGTCCTACACTCCTGGACACATTGACTGCCAAATTTCTACCTATCCTCAATCCTCATACCCTTTTCCTTCCCAAAATTTCCTCTCATTCCCAAAGATGGAAAAAATGTAGGAAAAAAATCCCTCAGGGCCTCCTGTATGGAGCTAATGCAAAAACAAGTAATATAAGACATGAATTTTCATAAACAAAAATAACGGTAGACTATTTAAAAAATAAATCGGAAAGATTCTATCATAAAAATCATTATTCAACTAGTTGATTGTCAAAATCAATCAAAATGTACATACATAAAATAATGTAGAAAACTGCGCTATTTGCAGAAGCGAATGTATAATGTACACTTGTACACCCCCATTCGCATATATGCCAAGCTTTGTTAGTTGAATTTCAAAAGGCGAGAAATTATGCATTTCCGAGACTTCGGAATAGAAGGCAGGCTCTGTACCGTGTATCTATTTATGTTTAGCGTCGATACAAGAGTTTGATTAAAATGTTTACTTTATTTCATAACAATTGAATATAATTTAACATTATTATTCGAGGGTCAAAATATCAAAAGCTCTCCCAGGCATAAAAGGACAAACTTTGCGGCACAGGAGTTTTGGGTAACATAACTGCAAGAGCTTTTCTACAGGATGCAATACATAGTATTACAAAGTGTGGTCAGAATGAAACTGTGTAGCGCAGTGCTAACCAAATTTACTCCCTTGCGGCTTCCACTGCAATCAACGTAATTAAAAAATTCCACACTGAATCCTGAATTAAATTCACAATTATTCACCGACAGCTTTTGCTAACAAACTTCATTGTTTCATTAACCCTCCATTCAAATAAAATATGAATTCATTTGCTGACGTTCAATTTGACCATTTTAAACATCAGAAAAAAATATCAAATTAGTAAAATAACTTTTTGCATTTTTTTCATCTGAAAATGTCTCAACTACAGAGCAGGACTTATTTCGTTAAATACCCACTCACAGAGTATTAACTTTTCCGACTGAAATCTCAAAATCGTTTTTTAAAAGAATTTGATCACTGAAATGAAGAACCTCAAAACTTTTAAAAGCTTTATAAGTACAAAATTCTTACAAAATATTTGTTTGGCCATAACTATTGATACCTTCTAACTAAAACCGCATTTTGAAGTAATAAATCAGACTAGATAGAAGGCTCTATAACTATTTAAAGGAGTAGGTAATGATAAACAAATATGACGTTTCCCTTAAGCGTAATAATAAAATGCTATAGAAATTCAAAAATAGCATATTTATTTTTAGATACAGCTAAAAGGGCTGGTTCTATATTTAAAGCTATCTCTGATTATTCAAAGGTTAAGTTGATTATGTGCTCGATGGCATATTCGTTACCTTTGAAGTATGATAATACTCGTATATTATGATGTGCTGAGATATATTTGAATGTTTTGTACCATAACTTATGAAGGCGCATTAACACAATATTGTCAACGCGTCAAATTTAGCAAAAAATACGAAAATATCAAGAAGACTAAGTTTTCGAGTACCAATTTAAAACATCTAAATTCGTTATAATCAAAGATATTCAAATACAAAAGAGATATGCTATGGTGTCCGCCCAACTGTCGGCGGACTACGCCCAAATTAGAGTAGTTTGCATACAAAAAAATTTGTTCATTTCGTTGATTTCGTGAAGATGTGCATCAGTATTGGTTAACAATAATGTTTGAATACGGAAAGAGTTTGTTCATTTAGTTTAAGGTTCGTTTGGTTTATTCGTTAATTATTCGTTCATGTAGTTTATTTGTTAATTGGTAAACAATATCGGCGACTCCCGGAAGTGCAGTCCAACATAGTAAAAACTGCAGATAGCACATCTACTTATATTTCAATATCTTTGGTTATAATACAAACCTTGATAAACTATTGAAGCTTCTTCTTGCTGCAATAGTTTATCTCGGTTTAAAAATCGTTCGAGTAAAATATATGGTGACAGCTTTTTCTAATTTATCAGCTTGCACAATATGTGCAATGGTGCAGGGGATATTTATTCACCGAGTCTACCTAATTGTCTTTCAAGACCTTTATTGCTTTAAAAATAGCATTGGATAAAAATGTCGACCTACAGAACTGAATTAAACCTTCTATTCGAAGAAAAAATAATATTTATTCAATGAAAGGGTGTTCAGACATCTAATATAACCGCGAGCAGGTATCTGTTGAACCGCGAGCGCTTATGTTTCGTGTCGTTCACACGGCGCAGATAAAATATTTCTTCCTATGGTAGGAGAGGGGGTCAGTTGAATTAGCGAGCGGCCACGGAGTGCGCATTTTTTGTACTGAATCTATCAACTTGACATCTGTCATCCACCGGTCTTGGCAGCTCCGTAATTAAAATGACCCCCTCTCCTGTTTTCGTCGGAGTGGGAGGCGCTTAACTGTTGGCATATCGCTTCAGGAGCGGTTACGGCGTAAGATGTGCATTGTCTATGGTTGATGTGCGCATAAAGCGCTCAGGTGTGAACGGTCTGAAGGGATTGTATGGAGAGCGATATGTGGCGTGCTATGATCTTTTATATTTATATGCTCAATGTGAACGAGCTCTGAATGGTGTTAGCAACTCTCAATCGAAAATTTGAAACAGAAAAAGATACGGTCCCACCTAGAAAAAAATAAAATATGAGGTGTACGATCCCCAAATCAGTTTTTTTTTAATAATTTCATTTATTTCTATTCTTGAACGTACACTTTATAGATTATTACAATGATTTACATAGCTAATAAGTTTAGTACTTAATAAGAAAAAAAGTTAATGATCTTTAACTGTGTGTAAATAGGTTAGTAGTAGTATTTTGTGAACACCTCACTAGGCGAACCTGTGCTGAGGTGTTCCCATGTTTGGAAATCAGTGCTATTCTGTAGGCATAAGTAGAAACACTGTGTCCTTCTTGATGTTGTCAAGAAGAGCGCGGTGGGTCGCCCTGTGGCAGCAGTGTCCAATAAGATTAGTTGCAGTTAGGATCTATATACAGATATTCTTAGCATCTTAAGGTAAATAATTATTGTCCTGATAAACAGGTAGGTACATTTTTCTATGGACACACGCCACTGGTATAAATAATATTTTGGTAATATTTTCTGTCTCGAAACAACGTTTTTTCAATTATTTTTTTTTGTTTGTGCTGGGTTATGTTTGGTTAGGTGTTATAATGTTTTGATTAAATTGAATATCTTGTTGTTTGATCTAGTATTTGATGTGTTTTTTGTGAAGAATTGCACATGATTGAACATGCAGTTATATAGTTTGGTTGCGTAGTACTTAAAGTTTCTTTGCCCGTGTGAAGTATAAGTTATCGGTATGTTTAGTGTTTTTTGTAATAAACTCTAAGAAAGCGTTCATAACTGTTTAAAAAAAACATGTACGTACTCGTGAAACCGACTATACTTTGCGATGCCAGCTTATTGTATATAATAACGCCAGTCATAGAATTAAAAACAAACAAAACACACGTTTCATTGCCAAAATGACAAACTGTCACATCACTGAAAGCTTGTAAAGTCCCCCACAAATGATAATAATGTATCTGTATGAGTACACAAAGAAGCACGATTAATTGTTCTGTCGACCAGAGAAACCGCGCGAGAACATTGGTGAAGAATTTAACGCAACACAAAAGCAGATTACATTTATCATTTCGGGATTTATTTGTCTGATAATAATATTTCAGGTCATCAATCTCAGGGTTGAATTCTATCTCGGTAGGATTACGAAACGGGTTTTCCAATTGTGACGCCAGCCCTTAAATAAATTAAATAATTAAGGGGATGCAAAAAGCCAGGAAAAGTCGTATAAAGAAGCCCTAGCAGTTTTATCGCCACAGAATAAATACGAACCGAGGATGTTGACCCCAGCTATAAGCTGAAATTGTGAAAATAAAACTCCAGGGATTTTTGGTAAGCCTAAGACGCCGGGTAAAGTTTCTTTATAATAGTCGCTAATAAAACACTCGTCTACCAAGCGTACATGTGCACGAAAAATTTATAGACGATGAACGAAAATTTGAGATGTTTAAAGTTTTCTTTCTCCGTTTAATGTGTTTTTCACACCCGCAAAGTTTAGCTTAAAAGGACAGAAACTTCGTTCCTAAGTCGTTTACTTTTTTATAAAGGGAGAAAATGACTTCGATAACACTAAATTATCTCCGATTTTAGATGAAAATGACATGAAATCCTTTTCAAAAACTTTACGGAAAATCAAGCCTACCATTCAAAGATCTTTTTCTCGAATGTTGTTCATTTTCACAAGTTTTTTTGTGATGTTTAAATAAGCAGAGATCCGGGCTAACCGTGTGTCTTATCTATGTTGGACTCTCTTGGGTTTTACGATACAGTTTTACTTGTGACCAATCCCAGGCAAAAAAAAAAAACATTTCGGAGGGAAAACTTTTACAGGAGAGTATGCCGAAATAGCCAGCGGAATTATTTAATACTTCGGAAAAATGTCGACAGCGCCTGCGGTTGTTTGCTGAATTTCATCAATAAAGTAACCCATATTAAAGCCTTGCATTAGAAATTAGCAACTTATGTCGTGCCAACTTCTTTATCCCTTTTAGGTCGTATAATAAAATAATATAAAATATATTGGGGCTGCGCATGCGGAACGTACGTTTATCCAGACAATAATACTTTTTGTGCAATATAATTGTGAATGATGGAGACTTGGAGTAGGTGGATGAGTTTGTTTATCTGGGTAGTGTGTTTACGAGAGATGGGAAGGCTGATAGAGATATTGAAAGAAGGGAAATGCAGGTAACTCCATTAATGATGGAGTAACGTTGACGCTAGTAAAAAACTGTCAAAAGAAGCGAAGCTAGCAGTCCACAATGAAGTCCTGGTATCTACCCTGATGTATGGAAGTGAGGCATGGAACTGGCAGAGGAAGTTTGAAAGTAGACTGAATGCTGTTGAAATGAGATCCCTGAGGCATATGTGTGGTAAAACCATGTGTGATCGTGTGAAAAATATGGAGATCCGCAAAGAATGCAAGGCAGATGTAAGCGTCATGAGTAAGATTAAGAAAGGGATCCTCAGATGGTGATGGAGGGCATGTAGAGGGAATGAACAAAGAAAGCAGTGTTCGAAGAATATATGCAAATGTAAATGGTCGAAGAAGTCGGGGACGCCCGAGGAATCCCCCCACGATCAAGTAAATCAGTTACTTGAGTCAGGCCATGTCAAGAGTCAGAATATTATAAGAGTGTGTATGAGACGATGTATGAATCTGAATAAGGAAAAGAGTGTGCGCCAAGACCGAGTTGTTTGGCGTTCCGTCCTCTCTGTGATGGTTAGTTAGTTAGTTAATACTTTTTAAGTCGACGTTAAAAATATAACAGTCTACGTAAACAAAAGGTCAGCGCAATGCTGAGAGACCCGAAGGCGTCGGAAATAATTCATCGTCATCTCGGGAGGTAGTAATTCATCGTCTTGGAGGCTTTCGCTTCATTAGCGCCTGTCCGGGAGATTTACGTAGCGGCGGCGCATCCTCCTCGGGGTGTTACTTCGCTCGGGGCGGTAAATGACGGGGCAAGGCGCCAACTTGCCTCGGACGCCCGATGGTCTGGGGAATGGCGCCTCGGGGGAATTTACATCGCACGTTCCACGCGAAGGTATTATTTTTAATAAAAGAAAACTTCGATTATGCTATACATTACGAAAACATTTATCACTTCCACACCTCGTAAGAATCCCGATAATAACAGATTGAGAAAATTGAGCTCTTTGTTTGTCAGTTTTCCCAAACAAAATATATTTCAGGCAAGGCATTTGAATTGGTGAAGACAAAAACACGTGAGAATGGTTAACGTAGAATCCATCACAAATACTAATTTCGATAGCGTGTGCATTCTGCGTAACTCTGGTTCAATGAACTTGAATTTGCTTTAAATTTTGTCATTTTCAAAATTGGAACTGTCTTGTGAAGAATTCGGATAAAGTAGCTAATTATATAATATTATTTTTACAGAAAAGTATTTTATTTGTCGTTTTCAAAATTGGAATTTATTTGTGAAGATTTCAGACAATCCCGTGATATTTTTACAAAGTTTTTTTATTTACAGAGAATTTACGTAGATGGTGTTTTTATGACTAAAATATATTTTATTTATTTATCTATATAAGGTATGTTTGCATTACATTATTCGATGCCTGTCTCACTAGGGTATACCTGTGTTGAGACAGGCGTAGAGGTACATAAATGAGTATCATACATAAGAATATTTAATTATAACATAAGAATATTTAAGGTAAGATACATACTAATTTATACAATTCAAACAGAAATATGATTTAAATTGAGGGTTAATATCATAAAGAGAGCATTATATAGGTGAAGGAAGAGATGAATAAAGTAGTAAATCCTGTCGAATCTATATAGGGAGTTATATTATATATATAGGATTTTACTATTTTAAGTTCTTTAATAAGGGTAAGGACATACGTGAGATGGTAATTCTGTCTATTTGTAATCTATTTTACAGATGTTAGCAGTAGTGTGACGTCCAATACTTATAATCCATTTCTTTATATCTTTGATTGATTCCGTTTGTCTAATCGTAGCTGGAAGTGTATTGTGTAGTTTGCAAGCTATGTATTTAAAGTGTTTTTGTCCAAAGGTGGTTTCAGAAAAGGGAGTTTGGAGAAGTTCTTTATTTTTGGCTCGGGTATTGTGTATCATATATATTTTTAAATTGATTATTTGCAATTGAATCACACATCCAATAATATATACAAACGTAGTAGGGTCATATTATATATCCAATAATTAATGACAATATTAGCGACTCCCAAAACACAAATTTTAAACAAAAAAATCAGAAAAAGATAGTCTCATCTAGGAATTGAACCCAGAACCTTAGCCTTGCCGAGGCCTTGCTTTAACCTCTAGTTACGAGCTAATTAAACCCTATCCCCTTCGGTCATATTTCACTGTACCATGCTACGACTAAGAACTACCGACACCATCTTCACTTTCATAACGTATATTTTTATTGGCTACTATCTTTATAATAGAATTCTACCCGAGAAACAAGATTCTAACCGAACTAAATGCAATCTATGTAGTGTCTTGGATAAGCATTAAACATATCCATTATTAATGTGCGACATCTATTAGCTTTTCTACAAGTCTATAACGAATGCTTTATCAGTAAACAAATAAAAAAAATGCATAACACAGTTAGTTTGTTTATGCGAGGTATTATTATTTTATAAAGATAAGAAAAAACTTGTAATTAAAAATTTATATTTAATTCTTAGGTATAAATTAGAATTCTTCTGTGCTGCAGATATTATTTTGCCAAAAACATGCTCGTTGTAGAAACATTGTTCTCTTAATATTAAAAAACACATTAATAATAAAGAGCTCCATTCACACCATTTGTTAAAGGGTGGCATTTTTTAAATTTTTCAACTCATTAGGGAAAACGTCCACGTGACTAAACCAGGGATATTATTTATTCAGCCGGTGTTCGGGCGATAAAGGAGTCTGAAAATTGTATTTTTAATTACAAAATCGTAATTTTGCATCCCCGGGCGCCCTTATCTCTGGGTGATAAAACTGTGTATCTGATCGTCTCTCCTCCCACTTGGTTACCTCCCCCCCTCTCCCTGGGGGCGGAATGCGAGGCCGGGAGATATTGACCGAGAGATGGGTTTATGCGGTTATTTATGTTTGGCGTTCGACGGAAAATTTGATCTTTATTAAATTTCGGGGAATTCGTTTATCGAGGTGAAAATAATAATCCATCTTACATAGGTACATCTGCGTTATAGGTACAAAGGTTCGAAATGGTATGATTATTTGATATTAAGTGACGGTACATATTTTTTAATACAAAAACTAATTCCTCTAAAACAAGATGTTAAATAAATTACCAAACACTAAGAAGAATGTTTTGACAAACATGTTACAATTGTTTGCTATGGTTCAAAATCACGGCATTTTTTTTATTTTGTTGTAATTTCTTAAATGTGCCTTAAAAAGTTTCTTTTCCTAATATTAGATATGTAGGAAGATTGGAAAATGACGATAAAAGCTTTTATTATTTTACACTTTAATGTTTTTGTTATTCTAAAAAAAAAAAAACTAACTAACCATCACGCCGTTTCTCCGCAGGGGTAGGCAGAGAGACGGACCGCCAAACATCCCTATCTTGGCACACATTCCTTGCCTCGTTTACATTCATACAACGTCTCATACATTCTCTTCTATTATTCTGACATGACATGGCCCGACTCAAGTATCTGATTCACTTGTCTTTCTTGGGCGTCCTCGACTTCTTCTACCATTCACATTTGCATCATATATTCTCCTTACACTCCTTGTTATTATATAGTGACCAAATTTTCACTTACATTTGTTACTCCAAATAATGTCAGGAATCACTGGTTAAAGTAAGTCAAGTATGATGTCCCTTCACAGCCTGTGTGTGGGTATTTGGTACATTCTTTTTAAACTTTGGAGTATAGTTATGTCATGATGAACCCTACTATAGTCCATCAAATATTTCCTTTCAAATCGGTAAAGGATCATAATTGGAAGGATGCCAAAGTTAGCAGTTGATGAGGTTATGTGCAATGCGTCATCCACACTGACAGTTGACAAGTAAACAAATATTGCGGACAAAGGGTATTCAAATATTCATAACAATATAATCAAATCTACGCTCCGTCATTTAATGTGTAAACTGTTCACTAGATGTCACTCATGTTTGAAATATCATGTTTCAAATATCGATGTTTTCGAGCGCGTGGTTGTTTGGACCATAGTTATGGCGTAGGACCATAGTTGTGTGAAATTACGGTAATTAGAGCCATGCTAGGAATCTGCTTGCGAACTAGAAATAGGTACTATTATTGCATTGATTAGAAACAAGGTACCTAATGATATTCACATTCTTCATAGTCACTTAGCACGACTGACGAATCACAGCGAGAATTCCGATGTCATCCGTTGGTGCCCTTGTATGTTATACCAAAAAGGAGAGGTCGCACATGAGCGAAACTAGTTGACAGCCTAAAGAGAACCAAGCATTTCAGATAGGTGAAGCAGCGTTGAATCTTTTTTCTTATTAAGTGAATATCGGAAGTAAGTAACTGCTTCTAACCGTCCGAAGCCAGTGAAACTATGCTATCCCAAATGGTGAAGGATGAGGGGAATGCTGGAGGGGAGATGAAAAAAGAAACGTTTGCAAGTGTCTATCTATTATGGCACTATACTTGGGTAAATCCATTTGAACCAACGTCTCTACTATTTTTTTGAAGTGAAACTTCTACAGCCCCGCTGTCATTTGGATTTCGGATGAAACGAAAATGACGATTACCTGCGACCCGTCAACTGCGCACATTGGCCGCTCTGATTATGATGTCACTTTTAAAAGCTCCAATTGGTGGAGATATGAAACGAAAATTAGGCGAGGTCTGCGCTCGTTGGTCTCTTTGATTATGACTTTACTTTTCAAGTATTGGTTGAAATTGTTTTGGTAAAGTTTCGCTTCTACCGCGTGTAAACTGCACTGGATTTTTTAAAAATTATTATTATTTATTTACAGAGATTTTATATTGTCCTCCGCGCTAGGGAGTTACCTGTTCTGAGGGGGACACTTTTGAATGGTATTTTGATAAAGTATACTGGAAAACTTAAAAAAAAATCAAAATTTAGTTAAGAGCGGTACAATGTGAACACAATGCAAATTCTAAATTTATCAAAGATAAGTTGATTCAGAAGAAAACTAAAAAATAATTATACTGGTACAAAAACAATTCAAAATTGAAAATGTTGAAAATAAAATCAATTTATTTTCAACACATAAAAATCGACAATTTTTTTGAAGAAAACGAGGTTTTTACTGTGATGCCATTGTTTAATTTATTAAAAAGACAAATAGCTTGGTTTACATAATTTTATTCAAGTATATGACATGTAAAACAAGTTATTTGTCTTTTTAACAAAATAGATATCGACTTTTTAAATGTAATTCATTTCAGTGAAAGACTTTTAAATTGAGATTTGAATGATGATCTTTCACCAAGGAGATAATGAGAATATTTAACACTTTCAAAGATTATGATTGAAAATACTTTAAAGGGTTCATCATCAAAATATCTGGACTTCAGAAGGCTTATATTTATGAAGAAGGAAAGATAAAAATAATAATAATTAATATTTACCCAAAATTCTAGAAAAATAAAAATATAATGAAAACTTTAAAATGCGTAATAAGTAATAAGTAATAATAACACAGGACAATATCCTTATCTGTTACCGCAGCGACGACTTTTGTTTGTTGCCTCCTAATCTGTGTGGCGAAAGGCGAAGAGTAAATCACGACAACAGTAAGGCGGACAAGTTGCCTGTGAAAGTTCTCCGCCCAAAAGTTTCTTTCTAAGGCTTACCGAGACCATTGTTCCGGGAACTTTTGTTTCTGCAAAAAGTTCCACCGATTGAATCCCGCTCCAGGACCAAGTTTAAAGATTAACGAATTTCAATATACTCAGTTGATTGACAAACACCCAACGCCGTGATTCGATTGAGATTAAATTGAATTGTTGAATATTTTGCTTTCAATCCATTTGCGAACGCAGGTAATGCTATTTTTCTGAGAACAGAAAACCTTTAAGTTAATTGGACAAAGTTAATTGAAATTATTTATTTGTTTATTTAGACATGCACAATATAATATGATACCAATGATAAGATATATTTAATTATACGTGGTTAACTGCCTATTACGTATGTCCATACAATATCTCTGTAATTTCCCTTGGGATGAGAACGGTTTTTAATCTTAACTAATGAATGTATAATATTTACAAAAAGTAAAAGGAAGGTTAATAATTAACAAGAAGTTATTTGACAACCCGGTTTCGGCCGAGACACCCTTCTTCTGCAAATTTATATCTTATGATTGACGATTGAAAAATACTGAACAAAGCTTAAAAATTTCAAACCTCTATGTGATATTATCATGAAAATGTTTGCTTAAAACTATAGAATACTAGCTGACCCGACAAACGTTGTTCTGCCATAAAAATTATTTCTAGTGAATATTTTGGTTGTTAAATAAAAAATAACGAATGTATTATAAGTGTGTGGGGATGGGATCTACGACAGAAAGGGGAATGGAGCGCTGTAGATGATGACCGCCGATAAAAGCAAAAAAAAACAACTAAAGTAGGAAAATGAAATAAAGAAAATCAATATGAATATCGAAGAACAATTGAGTGTACGATATTTTTTGTCAGTTCGTCTTTAGCCAACACAAATAAGCTCGAAGGTTTGCCCACGCGAGAACATGATTCCGAATGAAATATCAAAATGACGCGACGCTTCTCGTGAATGTCTTGCGCATGTGTGGATGAAGGTTCGATGAAACCGACGTAGCGCCATCTGTCATTCAACAACATAAATAATTTCGTTCTGTTTGAAATACGAAAGATGGTTAAATTTGTTCGTACAAAAATACCAAAATCGCGATTAGAAATGGAAGGGGGGGGGGGGGGTAGGAGAGTTAAAATTTGGAGTTGTAGGTATTTTTAATGCCAAATAAAAAAAAATGCAAAAAAAAAGAAATTGTCAAAAATATTGATTTTTTTCTGGGTAGGGACACCCTAATCACCTAGCGGTATGAAATATACTTTAAAACCTATTCTCATATCTATCAAATGTACATAAAAAAATTCATAAAAACAGGTCAAGCCGTTTCGGAGGAGTGCGACCACAAACACCGTGACACAAGATTTTTAGATATAAGATATAAAAGTCCATATAGGCAAAGCTGCGCAAAATTCAAGGAGCCACAGCTTACCGTTCAAAAAATTTTACTAGAGATTTTTACTTTAGGGAGATTTAGAAAGATATTAACTTTTTTTATTGCTAAGATTGCACAGTGCATTCATTTTATTAGATAATAAGCGGGAGAATATCGGTAATTGCTTGAGTTCTTTAAAAATGGTTTTATGTGCCGAAATATTTTTAGAATGTTTACTAACGAGAATAATTAAATGTTATTCAAGTTTGTTTAATTAACTAGGGGTGCTTGATCGAATAATAAATTACTTGGAGAGTTTATGTACGACCATTGTGTCTGGTGTTTACGTGTTACGTGAAAAAATAATTACAAAACTTGGGGCGTAATTAAATAGAGCCTTTGTGTTATTTCCGGAACCGTCATTTCGTGCTTGTATTTTCTCGACTGGAAATAAACTCGTGCATATGGAACTAAAGTTATTAAACAATACTCATTACTGATGTTGAACGTGTAATTATTTAACACAATAACATAACTTCAGCGCAACATAGATCTAAAGGCTGATCAGGTGGCTAATTATTAGACTTAGCTTTTTAAATTACCGTGACAATTCACGGTAACGGTACCGTGACGGCATAAAAAAGGCAATAAAAATAATTTGAAAGTATGGAATAAAATTACAACGATAATATTGAACCGTGAGTGAATTCCAAAAATTCAAAAACGTCAAATGTCAAAGCGCTGATGGTTTTGCTTTTTTTCTTAAACATATTATGCTGCAGTTCTTTTTTACACACTAAATAACAACAGTCAAAAATGAGACAAACGGTGTACGAATGTCTGCACCCCCCAAAGGAAATATACAATCATTATCGTACATCTCCCGCCGTAATAAGACATATCTGTTTCCTCCAAAGGAAAAAAGTAGTACTTTGGAAGAAAAAAATACACGTTTTGTGTGTACCTCATCTTTTGTCTCACCATTATTTAATGTGTAAGGAAAAACTGCAGCATTATAACGATAAGGAACGTATGTTTAGTGCCCTTTTTGCCGTCACGGTACCATAACCGTGAATCGTCGCGGTAATGAAAGCGTCCATTGGGTTGTTTTCAAAGACATCCAAATTGATAGACTTGCCCTAACATAAAATCTGGGTATCACTGATGGAGGCAAACCACATGACCATATTTTTGGCACCGGGAGGGTTAGAGAATGCTTTGAATAAACTACGACAACCATCGTGCCTACGTCGACTGCCGAATAGTGCGCGTTGAAATAACCAGACCCTGCTCAGAAAAGAAAAGTTCGCTAAAGTATGGCAACAGTTTGCAAGGCATTCCATTTTGGGACTTTTCTGCGGAGGGTCTAAATGAACCGCCTACAAATCAGGAGGCGTAGCAACACACAGATAAGTGAGGTGAGTAAATTATAACGCTTTTGTAAAAGTGTCTTAAATCGTGTAACAAGATATTCCATCTTGGAATTTGCAGTTTTGTAAGCAGCCAGCAATTTGCATCACATTATAAAAAGGACTAATAATTAGTAAGCATATTTTATTTTCGAGGACTAAATAAAGATATTACAACTGTCGTTGCTTGGTAGAAATTATTATGCATAATAATGTATTACGAAGTGTAAGTAAGTTTAAGGCAAGTTAAACATTACATACAATTCCATAATTATATTTGAATTTCAAATATCTTTGTGAACATAGTCTTGGAAATGGATGTATTTGACGATAATTTCAACTTGGCAAGAGTCAATCGTATAACTTTTTGATTAAATTTGGAAGATTACACCCATCAATGTTATATATCATTGAAGAAGAAGATAATACTAACAAATGTAAATGAAACATGAAACAGAACAGGACACAAATACAATACCGAAAGCAAGACATGTTATACCGATATTAAGTATTAAATATCCACAATAAAACGCACAATAATAATAATGTGGATCAATAAAAGCACTGTGGTCTATAAAATTGTATTAATTTTGTCGTTTTCGACTAATGCATTACCCTCAATAAAATCCTTTACTGGTAGAATTCTTATATATCATTTTATAGCTTTGTATTTTGGCCGTCGGAATCTAATTATATGGCTGATGGCATTTAGTTTACACCGTAATAAAACGGTAGTATTTTAATCATTTGATTAGTTTTATATGATGACAGAAAATAATATGATACAAACGAAATCATCTAAATGCTATTTTATTGTCTGTTTTTATCAAAACAAGTTTTATAGTATAGAATTTATCGGACTTTTTATACGGCGCTGATTCACATGAACAACAACAACAACAATTAATTTAGTTTGTAGAAAGCAGATAGTTGGCATTTAAGTTAATTTTCTAGTGAAAGTATTTTTTTTTATTTTTGAAATAACTTAATGAGTAAAACTACAAATTGTAATATTTTGAAACAGAAAAATCAGAAAAACGTACGGTCGCATCTAGGACGATATTTTTTTTGTTTCGAACACTGACAGCTGAAACGTGACAAAGAATTTACTTTGTACAAATAAATTGTGCAACAAGAAAAAAAAGAAGTTAAATTTGAAAAGAGCAAATTCAATCTTGTGTTTTAAATAAAGTTTTTCATTCCGATTTCTGAATCATTCCTAAAATATTATCTTATTGAATACGCAGTTATTTAAAAAACATTTTTCCATTTAGGAGGCGGGAATGGGTACCGCCGCTTTAGGAACCATGTATTGGATAACCAACACCTCTGCCATAGGTCACCTAGTGCCCGGTATCGTGGGGTGAGGTTTTTCTCCTAGGTCTTGGCGGCTGATGGGTCTGCTCACCTATAGCGTGGCGGGCCGGATCAGAAGAGACTGGATGAGAGAGACCCTTTGACCTCTCTAGCCGGACTCTCACGTCTCTTCGCATTGCACTTCAGTGGGATTCATACGTTCGTCACTCCTTGATGCGCTGCCTCCCAGATTCCTTGCCACTAATAATACTAGTCTAGTTTTTGGACTTTTAATTGGTGGTGGAATTTCATTGTATTAGAATTGAAATTAAAACACTTTTGCACTTTCTTCCACTTATTTATTTTCACCAGGACGGGTTTCATCCTACTACGGACATTTTCAGGCTGGTTAAGAAAGTGCAAAAGTGTTTTAATTTCAATTCTAACTCCTAATACATTTGTTCTTACCAGAACTTCCTTTCCTTCGTTTTCCAAAAAATAATCTCCACAAAACATCCCTCATTCCTAGCGAATTATTTTCCCCGGAGCCCCCAGTTTGGACCTAATGTACAAAATTATCATTTTAAATCAGCTTTTCTTTCGTTTGTCACTTAAATGGATATTACGAGTTCATAATCTATTCCTCATGATGGAATAAGCTAAGGAGATGGAAATATTGCGATGACCAATAAAACCTAGTCAGGGTAGCAGCCCAAATTTAATGATGCTGGAGCTCTCTGTTTGTGAGTTTTTGCTGATGTTCTGCGTCACAGTATGACGAACATGTTAAAATAACAGCAAACTTTAAACCAGAACTGTGTTCAGTTAGAACCTTTCTGCCGTATTAACGTCTTCAATATGAGCGCCCCCGCTCCACAAATCCCAAACTACCGGCATTATTAGCCGTAACGTCCTAACTTATAATTGGGTTATAATGGCGCATATGCCTTCCGCAGGAGTAGAACCTAACCAACTAAGGGTAGAAACCACACCATCTACAGTTCTACAGTCTCCGCTAGACGTTGACTCCCCCCCCCCCCCCCTGAAAGAGAATTACTTCTGCTTATTAGGGAATTCCCGGGACACTGCCTGGAGACTTGAACCTGTTGGCGCTATAGAATTATTTAAACCATTTTGTACTGCAGCTTATATTTTAATCCCTCCTCGAATAAAGCCATTTATTGTACCTATCTAAATTGTTTTTTTACGCAATAGGATTGCAGTAGAATTATCTCGCACAAGTTTGGAACCATCTTTTTACAAATTGACGATAATATCCTTAAAGATAAATAAGAAAGTTTTAATAATGAAAGAAATTAAAATCTTAGTAAGAATTAAAAAACAATCTGGAACATGTGCTTTAATAAGTATTTACAACAACAAAAAAACATATATAAAGCACAAATACGGTAGTATAGTTTTACTAGAGAAATGACAACACGTCGATTATGCAGAGTGTTTATTGAAATAACAATAAAAACACTCAATTACTTAGTCAATTTCATTAGATGTGCTAATATTACGTTTTGAACTTCAATAATTTTATCAAAACCCCAACGCCTTCTGTTGAACGAGAACGCTTCGTCAGCAGTCTTGGGAAATTCTTTCATTCATGTGGATGGGAGCCGCCGGTCGTCACTCAGTGAATTCTACCAATCAGCACACTGGTGGACAATGGACATTGGCTTCTTGAGTTCTATGAATTCGCTATAAATATAGCAAAAGCATGTGCATCGATATTCGTATTGCATTGACCTTCTCAATAATGGTTTTCGTTATTTTTTATATTCGTAGGCGTAGCATAATAGAAATTTAAAAAATAAGAGTAGGTTGCTTTTGGTTAAATTAAAGCAAACACAGCCTATTTTTTCATTGTTTTAAAGTGCATTAACGCAATACTTCCTCAGCATTCGAGCGCTACTGCAGTTAAAAAATGCAGTTCCTATTTGAGCCTTGCCTCCAGCGGATTGCATAGTAACAGTGCGAAGGGGTGGAGGAAACGGGGGGGGATCCTCTCCCACACTTCCCTTCCACCCTTTACCCGTCCTTGACTCATTTCCGCCGCCAGTTTTATGGCAAGGGGAGAGCGGGGGGAGGGAAAAGGATTCCAGAAGAAAATCTACGTTACTGAGATATGAATCCTCAATCCAATTCGTCTGTAGTGATTGAAACACTTTAGCTATAATTTAATAGAATAGGTTTTTGTGAAGACCTTTCTGATGTATTTTTCGGGTATAAATCGATTCAGGAACAGCTTCCTCGCATTTTTTAAACTATTAGCAACTTGTATCATTTCAGAGTGTTAATATAAAAAGAAACACTCTTCATTTTAGTCTTATGATTGAAACAAGATTATGAAGGAACGTAAAATAGATTGGTATAAAAAGCATGTCAGGGTTTTATAATCAGTTTTATTAGTTAATTCCGCGTATCAATGTACCTTGATCACGACCTACCCTTATACCAAGTCTGGTGCGTGTATTAAGGGAGCCCGTGAAGCTTCCTGCCACGCCTTATTTCCCTCAGAGATTTGTGTAATGGAAAAATGAAAAAAATATCGTCGTTTTCCAGCCGCAGATTTCGTTACGCAACCGTTCACCCGGAAAACTGAAATTTTTTACGAAAAATCTCGAATTACGTGGGGTAGATGATCAAATATTGGAAAACACTTACAAGGACCTAAAATCAAACAATAACAAGCTCTCCCCAAAAGCTGACTTTTAGAGTAAACATCATAAGTTATTCGTTGTGTCCTAGTTACTATGTTAAAATGTTCAGTATCAAATCTGAAAGCTTAGAAAAACCTCTCATTCATCTTGGTAATAGATGTAATTTTAACATGTAAAACCCAAATACCCTGCCCTGAAATTCTGTGTCTGAAATCTGATTATTATAAGTGATAACCTGTCAATTTGTTTACCGCTGACAAATTCATAAAACAGATTGTCATTTTCTAAGTGAGTACTTACTATCTTTATAATCAAGCCGTTGTCGATTAAAATCAAATTAAATCGGTGCCTATTTTCGTTCAATGGAGAATCGACGTGTCAATCTCAAATAAATACATGTCATAATGTAATGGATTAACGTGTCAATCAGATATTAAAAAAATAATCTATAAATAGATAGGAGCGTTCAGATTGTTGTATTAGCATTTGGTGCATAGGAAGTTTCAATTAAAAAATCAAATTAGCTTTCAGTAGTGATTTCTAGTGGGGAACATATCTAGATTGAAACAAAAATATACCTAGTTGAAATGTACAAAACACCTATTGACCTACGTTCGTATGTAACTCACGGGCGCTTTTCCTGGCACATTTCCCCGTCGCTCAGGGGGGGTTGGGAGGTTGGGGGGTTGGATGGGACGGGGCAGTGGGGAGTGGGGGGATGGAGGTGGGAGGTGCGCGCCGCAGTATTGATCCGGACAGAAGGACGCGCCGCGGCACGCTGTGGCACCATTCGCCCCGACACGAATCTCAAACTGTGGCACGAGATATTGCTGAGAATAAGAAACTGCAATGACAAATATAATTTTTTAAAGATACGTATTTATTCGTACAGATCAACGAACGCCAATACTGAATATATAAGTTTTATTAAATATAATATTACCATACGGAATTATAAAATCGTCATTTAAAAGTGAGTAAAATGCTTACACTCCAAATAACCTTAAATTAAATTATTAATTAACCGGCAAAGATCATTCTTGATTTGTATGGATTTTTTTATGTGACGAGTTTGTTTTGATATGAAAAGTGTTTTTTTTTTTTAGATTTGGCGAATTAAAAGTTAATTTAGTTAAGATCCACGATCGGCATTAAATATTTAAAAAAAATGTTATAGTGTTGACGGAAATAGAATATATTCATTTGGAAAACCGACAACCAACCAATAGTCGATATCGAAATTATGATAATCAACCTACTCAATAAAAATATTATTATTGCTGATTTGAGATTTTCACGGCCAAGTTATCGATTAATTAATCATTACAAATCTGCCCTGATGGTGGAAATTGTAAAAAAAACGTTGACTGAAGAAGGAGCTGGCGCAAAACGGCATAATTTCCCAAAAATAAATCACTAAGAAAGATCATAATATTATTAGTTGTAATGTTTAATTTTAGGGTTCACTGTGAATATGTGAAATTATATAATTATGTACGGTAAAGTTCATACTTGTTCTGACATCATAACCTCATAACGCGGATCAAAACATTCAGGAATTCAAAAAAATGGACTGTTGCCTTATTGAGTATTTAAAATTATAATGCGATAAAAAGTAATAATCGTGTACATCTTATAATTATCAGTCTTATTCGTTGATCCTCTGAGGAGTTTTGAATAATAACAGGGGAAATTAATGATTAGAAATTAAGAGGAAGAGGAACATGAGAGAAAAAATGTATTTAATCTGCTTTTGTATAAACCAAGCAATTCGTTAATGTTTTCTATTTTCTTTCGTAATTTATTATACATATTCATTTAATAAAAAAATTATAAATTTAAAATGCGTGATAACGTTCTTTCTATAATATCTTATTTTATTTATTTATTTTATTTTATTTATAAATAGAAACACACAGTACTTTGGTTAAAAATATTACAATTAATAAGTATATTTCATGGTAGGTACCTATTATTTATGTGTTTCATTGTAGTGTCTTATTTATGGTATGCATATTAAGTAATTACCGGGTGAAGTATTTAGTGGGAAGGTGTGTGTGTGTGTGTGTGAGAGAGTATGTGTGTATGTATGTATGCGCCTTGAACAATTTATATTATTGACATGATGCTCTTTTTAAACTTGGGCAGTGAATCGGAGAAAATGTCGATGTTAGAATTTAGACCAATTATATTGAACATGAAGAGCACGATTTATTGGCGAATTAGATGCTGCATTTGTCTTGTAATTAAGCGTGTGGAATAGTTCTGTATGGCGTGTACAACTTAGGGAACGTACCCATACTACGTGACACGTTTAGAGGGGGGGGGGGGTCTTCAAAATGTCACGCTCCATACAAATGAGCGGCGGGTTGCTTAGGTTTTTGGTCACGGGGGGGGGGGGGGCAGGTTAAAAATTGCAAAAAATTGGTCACGTAGTATGGATACGTTCCCTTAATGGTATGTTAAAATTAACTAGGGAAAGAAGTTCGGTTCAGTCAATGTTATTCAGCTATTGCTCGCCTATGTTGCAAAGTTTGAAATGTGCCTTCAAAGTTATTGTTGAATTTGAAGGTAAGATATTTTATAAATTTGTTTTGAATATGTTCTGTGCTATCTATGCGTACTTTGTATTGCGGGTTCCAAATTGGCGAAGCATATTCCAGTGTACTTCTGACTAATGCATAATATAACATTATAAAATGTAAATGTGAAATAAAAATAAAAGTCCCAATTATTAAAAATGCTTATTTATCAGAATTTATATCTGAAAATCTCTTATATTGTACAGCCATTGCATTATACGACACTTTTATTATTGTGTGTCCCCCTCGCACTATAGATCGCATCAAGATACTACAAACCTTGATATGACAGAATGCCATCGATTTTTTTTCACGGCGAAATGTGGAACGGAAAAATGTATCTTAAAATCTCTTATATTGTACAGCCATTGCATTATACGACACTTTTATTATTGTGTGTCCCCCTCGCACTATAGATCGATCAAAGATACTACAAACCTTGATATGACAGAATGCCATCGATTTTCTTTCACGGCGAAATGTGGAACGGACAACTCTGAACGAACTGAAAACTCAATACCAGCCACATTTTAACAATACGGCACTTAATTTTGAAAGAAGAATTATTTTATAAAATACTGACCTTTTTTACAAAGAAGTGTGCCGTTTATTGTACCAGGTCAACAAGTCAAACTTTTCAACAATACAAAACTTCATTATAAAATAAGAACTATTGCTGTGTGCTGTGAAAGCTCTTTTTTACAAAGAAATATATTTATTGTACCAGGATATTGTACATCCTGTGTAATACAATTTGTAATTCTCACCGGCAATGGTGCGGTATCTTCCCAAATCCTTTCCTGTGGGATCTGCCCCCGGATAATGAGATTAAAAAAGGTACACATGTCCCAGCTATTAGTTTTTTCCATCCCGGATCCCCTGCGACAGGGTTGTAAACTCGGAAAGATCATATTTTATCCGGAATTCCAAGGAATTTCCCCGGTTGAACATAATCCCCACATTTTATTCAAAGTTAACCCAAATTACTCTAATTATGTAATAGAATATTTGATCCTGCATAATTCCCAAATATTCAGTCATTGGATGGCAACCCATTTTGAGGAAATTTGTGAAGTTTAAGGTATAGAGGAAAAATGGAAAAGAGAAGCACCAAGTAAATATTGATTAGACCAGCACCATATAATTATTTATTCATAGTTTTCTATTTATACATGGTGACCGTGGAAAACTTTAATAGAACGGAGAAATATTGGCAATTATAATTATTTTTATAGAACCGATAAAGCATATTTTTATAACATTTTTTTTTATTTATTTCGTATTTCAATATTTGTGTTCGTATCAAATATATTTAAATATAAGTAGATGTGCTATCTGCTGTTTTTACTATGTGGGTCTGCGCTTCCGGGTGTCGCCGATATTGTTTATCAATTAACAAATAAACTAAAAGAACAAATAATTAACGAATAAACCAAACGAACGTTAAACTAAATGAACGAATTCTTTCCTTATTCAAAATATATTGTTAACCAATATTAATGTACATTTTCAAAAAATCAACGAAATGAACAAATTCTTTTTGTATGAAAACTACGCTAATTAGCGCGTAGTCCGGCGACAGTTGCGCGGACACCATAGCATATCTCTTCTGTATTTGAATATCTTTGGTTCGTATAAAATAAAGCTCGGCTAATGACAAACACATGAATTTGACATGTTTGTTCAAGTTTGCTGAACCTTGAAGTAAAATATAGTTTAGAAAAATACCTTTTCAACTAAACACCTACGTAATTACCATTCTAAAAATATTATATGTTATTATGTTTTTAAAAAAATTATTAATATTTCTATGTTCTTGATGAAAAGTATGAAATACCTGACTTACGAATCAACGCGCGCCAGTCAAATGAATATTAGGAATAACTAACTAACCATCACGCCGTTTCTCCGCAGAGACGGAGCGCCAAACAACTCGCTCATGGTATACACTCCTTGCATCATTCACATTCATACACTCTCTCGTATATATACTCTTCTGTTTTTCTGATTCTTGACATAGCCCGACTCAAATATTTGGTACACTTGATTTGTGTATAAAATAAATATTGATATTGCCTTTGCGATTATGTTGATTATGAACGAATATTGTCAATGTGACTGTCCTAAAATGGAAATTTCCTAGTTGGACAGTCAAAGTGTATATATTTTGTGAATTTTTAAAATAAGTTTTTAAAGTTTATAAAATAAATAAATTATCTCTTCCTCTGGCATTTACGACTTCTATCGGGATATAATTCTCCTTTATCCAGAATTTCGAGACTTGTCAACGTTGATCAAAGCGTTTAATTTTTTGGTGTAAGCCTAAATGACTTTCGGCAGTCGATTCGCAATGTGATTTTTTAAAGCCTTTTAAATCCATCTTCAAGATACTTGTAGTTATCTTCTATATGTACTTTTATATTATATGTATTTTGTCAATGCTCTTCATCTACATGTACTCTCCTTTCATTGTCATCTCTGTTTTTATTTTTTACTAGCTGACCCGACCACGCGTTGCTGTGGCTAATAAAACACAACGTCATCTACTGGATGGTTATCCAACCTTTATAACCACCGCCGTCTTTGAGTTTATCGCGAAGAGACAGACAGATGCCGTGGAGGACTTTTATTTATAATACGTAGAGATGGTGTGAAAGATTATAATAATGTGCATGAAATGCTTGAGGTAACTAACGTATTTAAATTAATAAGGATTAATACTGTATCCTTCTAAATATCTTTTCAATTACCGCAATGTACGTGACCATTTTTATAGAAGATAGAATGGGTATAGTAAGCTATCCGTAAAAGCTAGATATATGCCTTTGCGGATTTTTTGTAGATCTATAAAAGAGGAATATCCCACCATGCATTGTTTTGTTATATCCCAAATGGATTAGGCAGCGTTTTCGATGAAAGCTACCAGGCGGCTCGATTTTTTCCGACACTTCTAACAATTATCGCGATGTTTCAACCAATTTACACAAATCCTTGACAAATTACATACATAAACCTTCCTCACGACACGAAACACTCTATCTATTGGTGAAAACCGCATGAAAATCCATTCAGTAGTTTTCGAGACAGACGACGCGGGGGACTTTAATTTATAATAATATAGATGTAGAGATTCATGTTATTGTTATATTGTTAATGGACTATTTGTCCGTAATTAAATAAATAAAATGAAATAAAAACATTAAGTATAAGCGAGCTGAAAAGAAGCGCGCAATTTTCATGACACTCAGCTCAGAGTTTGTGCATTTTACTTCTTAAGACATACGCATTATAGATTTCGCTTTACACAAACCATCATAGCTACATACTGTTCGGGAGAAATAGCTTTTTCTAACAAATTGATGTTCCGCTTTACAGTGAAGATTGTATAGATACTTGTATCTCAAAAAATAGTAAAGTTTGGTGTACTAATTAGTTTATTAAAACAAGGTCCGCTGTTCCTGAGCTGTCACCAGTCACAACAGCGGGTATAACGAGCCAGAACATAACACTTTAGGTTAATAGGGGCGGGAGCGGCGCTTGTTTGTATATGAAAAAGTAATTTCGCGTCAGCAAATTAATAAAACATGAAGGTAAAGTATTGCGTACCCTCGTTAATTTGATTAATCATCTAGCCGTGTCAAAACACCGTATTTCAAATTTAAAATGGCGCCGGCAGCACTAAAATGGTGCTTAACTAAGCGAATTCTATTAGAAAAATATAAATTAAGTGTCATTTTATATACACGCCAAATGTGGTAAGTACATGCCAATAATGATGTAGGAATATTGAGGACTTTATTTTTCGACAGGTAAACAACTAACTTAATAACCATCACGCCATTTCCCCGCAGGGTTAGGCAGAGAGGACGGACCGCCAAACAACTCGGTCTTGGCACACACTCTTTGCCTCACTCACATTCATAAATCGTCTCATACGTACTCTTCTATTATTCTGACTTTTCACATGGCCCGACTCAAGTATCTGATTCACTTGATCGTGCCATGTTTTCTTCGGTCGTCCCCGACATCTTCTTCCATTCACATTTGCGTCATATATTTTTCTCACACTATTTTCTTATTTCATTCGCTCCACATGCCCAAACCATCTGAGATCCTTTTCTTAATCTTACTCTTTTTGCTTACATCAGCCTTACATTCTTTGCGGATATCCACATTTCTCACACGATCATGCATAGTTTTACCACACATCCGCCTCAGGGATCTCATTTCAATAGCATTCAGTTTACTTTCATCCTTCCTCTGCCATACGTCAGGTTAGGTACCAGAACTCCATTGTGGACTTATAGCTTCGCTTCTTTTGACAGTTTTTCATTAGCGCCAACGGCATTCAGTCCTCCATTAATGGAGTTACCTGCATTTGCCCTTCATTCAATATCTCTATCAGCCTTCCCATCTCTCGTAAATATACTACCCAGGTACACAAACTCATCCACCTGCTCCAAGTATTCATCATTCACAACTATATTGCACTACGTCACATTTAATCTTATTTTGAAATAACTGATGTTTTTGGAAACCTCAATTGTAAAGTTTCACAAAAAACCATTCTGGTGATGAGACATCCAGAGAAGTACGAGATCTTGCATCTCATAATGGAGGGAAAGATTGCCGGAAGACGGGGCCCTGGAAAAAGTAGAACCTCATGGCTGAAAAACCTAAGACAGTGGTTTGGCTAGTCTACTGTAGAGCTGTTGCGGGCCAGTAAACAAAGTCCGAATAGCCAACTTGATAGCTAACGTCCGTTGAAAGGACAGGGCACGAAAAGAAGAAGGTGTTGTGTGCAAGATCTTCGACAAAATTTCTTGTAATTCTTTCTCATGACTAACAAATCATTGCAAAAGCAACGTTAATATACGATTGGGCTAGGTTTTGTTAGGTTAGGTTAGACCAGGTTTGATTAAGTTATCTTAGGTTGTGTCAGGTTAGGACGGGATACGTGATCGATAATTTAGCTTAAAATTTGCAATACAAAATATCACTTAGCATTTTCTAAAAAATATATACTCTTTTGTACGTTTTGTACCGTTTTGTACTCGTTAGAACTAGCGATTAGCCAAACAAGGAAAATGTTAGGTAAGGTTTGGTAAGATTAGGGTTAGGTCTGCGGTACGACTGGCTCGACGATGCATTTAGTTTTAATCGCACAAGTGTACCGGCATAAATCATTATAAACCTGAAATTTCTCAACGATAAGGTCTCTATCATTAATCTTAAAAACTAAAATTTTATAAAGCAAATTCAGATTGACCGCTATGGGTCAAGTCTGAACATCGACAACTTACATATTAATGATGCCGAGATTTACTCCGGGGCCAAAGAAAATCGCCCAAACTCGCCACAAACGACTGAATAATACATTTTATAGCCCAGACACTATACAATTTATCCCTTTAAGCTCAGACCTACCGAAGCAATTTGCAGAAAGTAATTTCTGGTGTTTTGGTACATAACTACCTGAAATTCTAATGTAAAACCTATCGAAATTTTCGCGAAAATGGTGCTTTAAAAACGATACAATATATTTTTTCGTCCGAATTTAACCAGTCATAGAGTATGTTGTATGAAAGAACGATCTATATTTAAAATAGCCTGTACATGTATATACCGACATACGCCTATTAGTTACATACAGTTAAGAGGAGATTAGTTATAATTTAATGGGTGTTTTATGTTTTATGGCGTAAATTGATGGTGAAATATTGCATGTAGAAGTTGGTTATGGTTGTCGGTGTCGAAACGCTTGGGAACTTATTACATATATAGGCAGGGCTGGGCAGTATTTGAATTACTTGTAATAATTGAAATACGTAGTTGAAATACAAATACAAAATAAAAATGTATTTTGTAAATCTTAAAAATGTATTTTGTAATTGGTATTTCAATTACCCGATGCTGAGGTATTGTGTAATTTGTATTTCAAATACTTATGGCTTCAAAATACATTTTAAAATACATTTAGCGATCTTAATAATGATAATGAAAAATAAACTGACTTAGATAATACATAGCCTAAAAACGCTAGAATCCAGAGCAATATATGTTGATATTAAGAGTCGGCGACACTATTTGTATCATTTTGTATTATTAGTGTCCGACCGGAACATGACTTTCTACCGAAACCGAAACTTTTTATTGAAATTTGGCTTATTTTTACACTTACACAGACAATTAACAAGTGCTAAAAGAAATAAAAATCAATTATTGAAGTACATGTGAAAAAATAATTGTTTATTTTTTTGATATTACTGCTATAAAATAAACAAAAATTAACAAAACGTGTTAACTACTTCTTGGAACAAAAATTTGTCAATGAAATCAGTATGTGAAAAAATAACTATTTATAATTTTTTACATTAGTTCCACAAAGGAGGCCCTGAGGAAAATAAAAAAAATCCCTCAGGGACTATGTCATCTTAGGGGATTCTGTGTAGAGGGTTTTTTAAGGAAAGGGAGGAGAGGCAGTTCTGGGAAGGAAATATGCATGAAGGGTGTGTAGGAATCGGGGGTTCAGTGTATACAGCCATAACAGACGTATGGATCCATCCCTCCAACCGCGGTGTAAGCCGATAGGTCGAGAGATTCTGGCTGGAGAGGATAAAAGACCTCCCTCAACCAGTCTCTCTCGATCCTGCACACCACGGAACAGGCAGGCACACGCATTGGCTGCCAAGACCTGAACAAACCTCACCCCATGAACCCGGGCACCCCTGCAAAGTCGCCAAACATAGCGAACCATTTAAGGTGACCTATGGAAGAAATATTGATTATCCAATAAATGGTTCCTGGGGCGGCGGTACCCTTACCTGCCTCCCAATTTGGGAGGCGGGTATTACTACTGGTATTTTACTGCTATAAAACAAACAAAAAAAAAATTAACAAACATGTTGAACTGCCGAAACTGAAACTGATGCCGAAACTTGCCGAAACCGAAACCGAACCTTCGGCCGGTCACTATATATTATACTTGTCATTGCTTTGTATTGTACATATTTGTGTCATAGTATTAGATCAAGCACTATAGGAATAATTTGCTGAATACTAGATTATTTTTAAGTTTTTTACAGTGGAGCGCATTTGAAGTGAAATAACACAAAACTGTCATATTATTATAATGATTATTATTATTATCTAACACCTGGGTCCTATATCACAAAACTTAGTACAAGTACAGCGGAGATGAGATTGGTTAATTTTTGCACAACTCTATTTCACTCTGCTCAGCTTTGCTTCTATGGAAACACACACTTTGATAAGGGCATTTAAGACAATTTATTGCATCCAAAGGTTCTACCAAAACCGAATGTATTTTGTATTTTGTAATTTGTATTTTGTATTTGAAATAAAAAAATTGTTAAAATACTGTATTTTGTATTTCAAATACACGACCTCAAAGTATTTTGTATTTCGTATTTTAAATACATGCGAAAAAGTATTTCGTAATTTGTATTTCAATTACAGCAAAGCATGTATTTTGCCCATCCCTGTATATAGGTTACCTAACGATCGGTGCTTTCCAATGCCTACTTGTATCAAAAATTGTATTTATAGAATAAAATATTGCTCTCACCCTAAAATTTTCTCTTTACTTTCCGTGGACTTAAACATAAGTATTTAACCCATGAAATTAAGGAAAGTTGTGATTTGTTTGTAGAAAATCATTAGCGACCGACCGAAGGTTCGGTTTTGGCAAGTTTCGGCAAAAAAATTTAGTTTCGGCGTAAGTTTCGGTTTCGGCAGAAAATCTGCCGAACCTTGGCCGCACCGAGACTCTGGTTCGTGAATTATCGTCGTTCGGCTGACTTCGGGTGAGTTCGTGGCTCGTGTATCACCCGCCATCATCAGCTGAGTTCGCCGGCCGGTCCGGCGTGATTGTGTTGTGAGTTATGTTTGTAATATAAATATATTTTTGTTTGTTTGACGGCAGTAATCTCAAAAAAATAAATAATTATTGTTTCGTATATATTTCAATAATTATCTTACTTCAATTATGTTTTTTTTTTATTTCATTTAACACGCGTAATAAAAATGTTGTGATTGAAACGCAATTAAAATTCATCATCATCATCTTCTTCCCCTTATCCTATTCGGGTCGGGGACCCATTGCATCGACAAGGCTCCTCCATACGTCCCTGTCTTGTGCTGATTGTTCGGCCTCTGTCCATGGTAGACCCATCCTCTCCTCACACAGTTTCTGGAGTTTTTCACAGTTGTTTTCGCAATTAAAATTAAAATACTCAATTAATGAGGTCCTTCCTTTACAATGTAAGTGTTGATTATTGACATTTTTTGTTCCCAGAAGTAGTTGTTGTTACATGTTTTCTTAATTTTTATAATTTTTGTTTGTTCTATAGTAATATATATAACGTAATAGGTTTTCAAATACTTCAATTATTGTTTTTTTTATTATTTATTTTAATACGTGCTAACTGTCTGTAAATGTGTGAAAAAGAAGCCAAATTTATATAAACAATAGGTTTTTAACATGTCTAAAAAAGTTTTGAGCCGAAACTGAGACAGATACCAAAATTCGGTTTCGGTTTTGCTTTTGTAAGAAAGTCCTGTTTCGGTCGGACACTAAAAATCATCCTTTATCCACTGGAGCGCTTTTTGCCACAATTTGGCACTATTTAAAATACCTCGGTTTGCTTTGCTGCCAATTTTGGCAAATTTTCCCTTGTTTGTAAGTAATTACAAAGAAGTTTACGATTTTATAATATTTTTTTTATAAATCCTACAAATATGTGATAATCGACAAAAGATAGGTGAATTCATTGGCTTTATATAACAATAATCAGTTTGTATGTCTCCATAATAAAATTCGGAGGTATGATTTTTTTATGTGGGCGGAAAATATTAACCAAAAAATCTCGAACAATTGGAGAAAAAAGTTTAAAATTGTGTCGCTCCAGTGTTTAAAGTCGGTCTATGGTCGATCTAATTTTTGAAAGGCGGAGAAACATGATGAGACGAAAGGAACTGTTGGTAACTATGATATCTAAAGCATGTCATTAGCAATTGAAAGTTTAATTTCGATGCCGAATTTTCGGAGCATTGGCGAGTGTTTTCTCATCGCATAATATCGCTTAAATTCAAAACCTAAATTTGAAGCAAAACCCATCTATATTACATATAAAACTGCTCTTGCACGTTTTGGAACGGCGCGCAGAGCGCGGCTTTGATGTAGAGTTAACGCACCTACCTACAGCTAAATGTACTTATATTTTCAAATATGTAGTAATTCAGAACTGAACCAGCCTCTGCAAATTAGCATATTTAATCTCGCGTCCCATTTTCCATAAATCTCTCGCTAATGTTGGCAGAATTTTAAATTTCTCTCTCTCTTGATTTTTCCGCGCTCAATTTTACGGCATTTTTTTCATTCGCTCTCGATTATTACTCGTTCCTGAGCCAAATGGGCCAGAAATTTATTAATCCGTTATTAGATTTAAAAGGATTTCTGAAGACGGATAGTTCATGAGTTCACTTTGACTCAAGACTATTTTCATACTAATCATGTTAATTATGCAGGAAAACATGTTCATTAAGATAGATTTGTCTTAACTGAAAATTTCTGAATTATTATAGCAGAGACTAGAAGATCCAAGAAGTCACAAGAAGAAACAAGAAGAGACAACAAAAGCAAAAAAGCGGCAAGAAGAGCCAAGAAAATCTAAGAAGAGGCAAGAAGAGACAAGAAAATCTAAGAAGAGGCAAGAAGAGACAAGAAGAAGCAAGAAAAAAGAGAGAAGATCCATGAAGATGCAGGTGACAAGAAGAGTCAAGAAGATCCAAGAAGAGCCGAGAAGAGGCAAGAAGAAGGAAGATACATAGATAGGGGGGAAAAACAACGCTCAATCCGTTCCTTTATTCCTGCCCATCCTTAATTCCAATATTGGCTTATTAGGTTGCCACGTATACCGGTCGATTAAACTCCAACCTCCTTCCCATCCTCAGAGAATGTGTTCCAATCCTAACAAATCAGGTGTACCGGTCTCACCGGGACAGGAGTGCTCCTGGCTGGGGTGGTACAATCATATCGTATCGTATTGTAAGTTACATTTTTTTTTCAAATTGTGGTCGGAAACTTTGGTTCCATAATTTTAATTACTTTGTGGTTAATATTTTGATTTGAATATAAAGCGTGGTGTTTTCTCTTTATAATGCCATTTAGATCTCATTTCTCCCCATGATAGTAAGGAAAACACAACGATTTCTATGAGACCTATATGAGTTGTTCCCGAAGGCGAACAATCAGGGGTTATCCATGCTAATTTGTACAGCGCTCTTGAGGCGATTTTTCGCAAAAACAGCGCTATATAAGTTGTCCAAATTTATTATTATTATTCACATTGAAAGCTATCGTAATTAGCCATTCGTGTAGTAATGTTAGTGCTTATTGTTTGTTTAATGCAGTGATGGGCAGGTATTAAAAAAATTCGATATCTGATGTCAAAAAGAATCAACCGCAGAAACATTAACAATTTTGCAATTCATTGCCCCTTCACAATCAAATTTCAGGAAATGGTGGATTTGATTGTGAGAATATCAAGCATTTTGCAACTACTTAATTGAATGTCCATATTTATTACAACCATAGTGGAATTTGGTTTTTCTTTTTTGACATTAGCTCCCCACAGGAGGCCGTGAGGAAAATAAATCCCCTCAGTGCCCATATCATCTTTGGGATACTGTGTGGAACGTCTTTTTAAGATGGATATATACGTGAAATCCTATTTAGATACTATTTTGATTAATCTTTACGACGAATCGGCTTACAGTATAAACATCAAAAAATATGCTACGGATAAATCAAAGCTTTTACTAGCTTTTCTATGTATTGGAATTACAATAAAATTATTATTTACGTAACAAAAAATATAAGCGTAAACCACCAAAAAAAAGTTTTTTCATGACTTAACTATGAAGTAATACAAGAAACAATTTTTTTTAAATATCCCTTTATGGCTAAGACTATTTTTGAGGTTTTCCATGTTGTAACTTCTTTTCATTCTTATAAAATTATGCACAAAATAAATAAAAACCACTTTTTCGCTTTCTAGCCTTGTGCAAAAAGACGCTCGATTTTAAAATTTTGCAGGCATGAGATTCGAAATATTTCTAGCGTTTATATTCCTCTTAATATAAGTTTTTTGTAGAAAAGGAAGTGAAGGAAAAAGTAATAAGTCTTTTTTTTACATTAGCTCCACGTGGGCCTATGACATCTTTGGGGATGCTGTGTGGAGGGTCTTATTATGGAAAGAAGGAAAGGAAGTTCTGGGAAGGAAAAAGGTATGAGGGGTGGGTAGGAATCTGGGGGTCAGTGTGTCCAGAAGTGACAGACGAATGAGTTCATCCCCTCCAGAGAGGTCAAAATATCTCCCTCAACCAGTCTCTCTCGATCCGGGCTGCCACGCAGTTGGTGAGCCAAGCATCCGCCGCCAAGTTACGAACAAAACTGACCCCCATGAACCCGGGCACCCTTGCTAAGTCACCAATGGTCACCACTTAGGGTGACCTATGGGCCCTACGGCAGAAGTGTTGGTTATCCAATAAATGGTTCCCGAGGCGGAGGTACCCATACCCGCCTACCAAATTGGTAATCCGACCCTCCCACTGTGAGACAAGGCGATGTTCCGAGAGAGTCGTGCTGGAGTGATCAAAAGCTTTCCCTCATCGGTCTCAACCAGTCTCTCCCGATCCGGCCTGCCACGTAATTGGTGGGCAGACGCATCCGCCGCCTAGACCCGGACAAATCTCATCACCTGAACCCGGGCACCCCTCCAAAAGTCACCAAACGTAGCGAATCACTTGGGGTCCTTGTGGCAGAGGTGTTGGTTATTCAATAAACGGTTCCTGGAGCTGCGGTACTCATACCCGCTTCCTAAATTGATTATTTTATTTAGTTTCGCCATAGTTCCAACACTGTTTTTTTTTTAGAATAGACAAATAAACGATTTTTTTTATATGTTTTTGGCGTGTTTTGCCGTGTTGCGCTACCTCCTTCTTTAGCTTTAGTTTTTCTTAGTCTTTAGTTTCGGACAGCGTTGCAGCGTTGAAAATACTTTTGGCCGTGAAAGTCTAAAAACTTATCCAAATAAACAGCTGTTTTATCTACGGTTAAGATTGCTTAAAATGTACGGAAATATGCACTAATGCGTGGAACTTTCAATCAAAAATAATTGCAGTCGGTAAAACATGCCTAACACTGGTATAGTTACTTCTCCAGTATATTCAAATCACGTGACGAGGTTAAACGACCAGACGCCATTCAATCACACGAGCAATTGACATCAAATTGAACTGCATCACTGAATTAACATTCGCTATCCATTCTGGTCTTATAGCTTCCACACGAAAGATTATCAGTGAACAAACAATGGTTAATGAGACTTCAATTATTTCATTTGAGCGAGAGTGTTATTATATGAAAACGTTTTTTATTAAAATCATAACTTAATGTATACCAAACTTATATTCCTACTAAATGAATTAAAGAGATTAAAGTTGTAACAACATACACTTCAAAAAAAGTTATACGTTGGTGAAACGAGTACGTTTTAATGAGCACACTTTTACTCTGAATACACTCAGAACAAAATGGTATGGAAAGTTATGAGAAAAAAAAAAGATGACACAAAATCGTCCCACTGAATTCCTATTCATATTGAGAGTCAAAAAGATTTCACTCACTTATCTAGAGAATGAATATGACAGTGGCAAAACTTGCTTGGAAATCGATGTAAACACTGTGTTAACATTTCTGATAAATTTCATTCTTAATCAGGATGGTATAAAATACATTGCAAGAAAAGACTCGAAAAGAATAAACAACCATTCACCCTACATTAATGGTTTAATAATATGTATTTAAAATTTGTATTTATTAGTAAGTAGTAAGCCCTGAAGGTTTTGCGTATAACCTAACCAATTTTCATCAATTATAGTCCACTTTCGCCCCACCTGCGTAAATGTATTCAATTGTGAAGAGCAATCCATATGGCGCTGTTGGAAGGCCTTATAGGTCAAGAGGCGTTTAGGAAACACAATATTTGTAAGGGTAGCGCGAAGAGGGGTTGAAAAGCTCCCGAAAACGAAACATTTCATCCACAAAGACTTTTCTGAATTGCTCCGATGATAAACAGGTTTATTGTTGGGTTCCCTCAAAGCCCAACTTCCGACATCTTCCTGCAGATTAATCATCAAATAATCAACGTTACAATGTAAAGACTTGCTTTTTATTAGGTATAAATATTCTGACTTTTATTTTATACGCTTAAGAATATAATAAACACAAATAACAATGAATAGGCGTATTGTATTATTTAAGAAAATATGAAAAATAATACCGAGATACCTGTTTTCTACACAAACAGTGTTCTCCTGTTTTCAATGTTCGCGTTTTAAATTGGTAAAGGTATAGAAACGCTCTTAAAAACGGATTAAATATTTATATTCTGCTTAGAAAATTTCTGCAAAAAAATGTTTTTTCCAACACAAAAATTTAAATTGCATATTTTATAATAAACAAATGATTTATCAAGGAGAAAACTCGCCAGATATGGCAAATAAATATTTAAAAAAAATTCAATATACTTAATTAAAGTATAATGATGTTTCTTAGATTCGGGAAGTTTATAGAAATCTCTTAATTGTTGTGTATAAAATGTTGACCTCTAAACATTTAAAAGCTTATTTTATAATTAAAAAATAAAAGCTTTTCATTTTGCAGATCACAAGCCTTCCAAACTTTTAAAAATTACTGAGCGTGACCGCTTAGATAATTGCTTCCTGTAATGAATGTGGGACGAGGAAATGAAACAGAATAACTTGTAGGTTGTTCTACCCTTTGGCACATTGGAAAAGTAGGTACCTTAAGGTGTCTTGATTTAACATAATATCGAGGTGAAGGGTGAAAGGGCAGCCTTAAGGAAACACATTTGACCTTCAAATAGCAGAGTTTTGAGATATAAATATCGAACGCGTGTGAGTCACGCACAGGTTGGCAAATGCAATGAAATAATTTTCCACACATGAATAATATTGTATTTAAAATATGTACCTATCAATAATGTCCTCCGTTAAATTGTCCTTCCGTCAGTGATTTCGATAAAAGAAATAAGTAATTCCGATTTTTTTCTAACATAATCATTATTTGACACTGACCAATACATGGACGACGTCAGATTGAATGTCTTCAAAATGAGGAAAAAAATTATGGAGTTCTTCAAAAAAATATCCCCAAAAGTACACTCTAGTAAAATTTACGAGTGGGGGCCAGTTCGTAAAATACCAATAAACAAAATTGCTTTTAAAATGGTTATCTCCAATCTAAAACAATGGCGTGTTTCATTTTCAGGCACGCTTTTGCGATAGAAAATGATAATGGTAACGAAACGGCGCGGTTTGTTTTCTTAACGTCTGATTATGTGCTCAAGCCTCTGAAAAACGAGATAGTAATGCATAAAATTAAATGTTTAGGCTTCTGCGATATTGTCTCGGTTGTCCTTAGAGCAATTATGTCATCAAATTAAATAATATCGCTGATGGAAATCCAAGACACTCGTTATCTGTGACTCTAATTGTTTGTTCCTTTAAAATGTCCGCTAGAAAATTTTCAGCACTTTACCAGTAACTTCGAACAATTAATGTTACCTGCAATTTTTTTTTTATATTTCTAAATCCTTTATTTTTTTAAAAGACAATCACTTTCATCGGATTGTCTGGGGATCTAGGGGTCGTTAGCGAGATTAGTTTTCTTTCGAATAGGTATAGTACAACTCTGGGTTTTTAGTAGTTGAAGCCAACCCGAGTTTCAAATATATTTTCCTTTTGGAACATTGCGACTACTTATAACATTATAACAGTCTTCATTTCTTACAATTGAATGGATTTCATAATTACAAGACACTCGTGTCGAAATTTGATCTGAAAAGATTTTGGCTGGCCTAGAAATTCAAGGCAGAATTGGTGCCTACGCGAATTTCATGACATGAGAGTCTACTGTTATCTAGTTTTTCAAACATTCTCCGATTTATTGCTAAAATTGCTTATTGCCCTGTTAATCCTCCAAGACATTAATTCCTACGAGACGTCATGGAACACACCTTGGTTTCGGTATTTCCAAGGTAAAGAAATAAAAGAAATGGTCATCCGACTCCACCTAAATTCCTTGAAATAACAAGTACGCTGCGTGAGACTGCCACATAAGAAAGCCTATTTATGAAGCTCGTAAACCCGGCTTCTAACTTGGCGACCTCCAGCGCCAATCTAATAGAACTTTCCTGGCGCAAGTTAACTCGCCATGGCTCTCTATATCACGATTTATAAAATTCCATTCTGAATAAATGCTGAAATATGAAACGGCCTAGAAGCGAGACTTTGAATACTGCTGTTGGTTCAAACGCATAACAACGCTTCATTGAGATTTATTATTGTGAGTTAAAAAAAGATTATTCTGTCTCTAAATACATAAAATTATACTCAACGGAAATTATACAAATAACAAATTTGTACGCGGGTGACAATATATTATTACAACATTCTATTCGAACCGCGTAAAAATGACAGCCAAAAAGCTCACGAGATGATCAAATTATTTTCTGGTAATACAATAATTTTTCCATAACTTCTTGTAACGTCATTCAAAACAATTAAATAAAACAATATTCAGTTATCTGTGAAAACGTCTTTTTTAAAATTTAATATCTTGCAGGACTAGCGATCTAGCACTCTCACAATCAAACCAAACAAATCATATTAATAATATTCATTTATTTACAGAGACAAATCATCAAAATGTCTCCTCAAATGCTCTACTTAGTTGGATTGGTAGTCGTTGTTCAAAGCTTTGATTCTAAGCATCAATCCTTTTATCACTCCTTAATCATCGTACTGTCAAGATATTTCCGTCAGCCAGCAGCGAAGTAGTGAATAATATAGATTATCTGCCAAGTTGAGAGCAATGCCATCATATATCCCTGCTGGAATCCAGAACAGAGGGAGAGATACCGGCCTGGGGCCTGGGGGGCTGGGGGCTGGGGGCTGGGGGCTGGGGGCAGGGAGGGATGGGGAGGAGGCTGCCAAGCTGCGAGCTGCTGTGCCGCTGAGAAGGGTGGAGGAGGCTCTATAAACGAAGTGCGAAGGCTGTATAGAAGGCTCGGTGGAAGGCTGTATGGATCGGATCGCTGTGCCGGGCGGTGCTGCAGCCTACAGGCAGGGAAGGGTAGCCAGTTCAAGGACACTCCGGCGGCGATGATGTGATTAATATTCTCGCGGTTCGAGCGGTTAATCTACACTAACTAGCAAACTTATCGCGAGATCTTGGAACTCTAATCAAATCCGCGACCTCAGAACTTTAGGGGAGCGTTTCTTGTGGCCATCTCAGCAAGGTTACAATCTGGTTACTTATTCGTGCCAAGCTTTTTATTATTTGTTTAATTTTTTTATTTATTTAATTAAATAAAGACAATATTAGCGAAACTCAATCGAAAATCTGGAGACAGAAAAATCAGAAAAAGATATTGACTTCACTGGGACTCGAACTCAGGACCCTTTGCTTACATGGCAAGTGCTCTACCAACTGAGCTACGGAACCTATATCCAATTCGGTCACTTTTAACTGTGTTATACTTTGACTAAGAACTACCAACATTATCTTTATTTTCTTAACGCATCCAGACACTATCTAGATAGCATTTAGTTCGAGTTGAATCTTGAAATCATATATAAAGATAGCAGCCAATAATTATTTCGATTAAAAATCTAAATTCCAGACTAGGTAAATGGATGAATTTGTACGTGAGTTGTATGATTTACTTTGTGTTAAACTGAATCAGACGAACGGTAATATTATACCACAATGTTTATAAACAATGTACGGGGAAACCTTAAAAAAGCCAGAAGCCCTAATGGAGCCACTAATAGCTGACTGGAATGAGTTAAGCCCCCTTGGCTAATACGAGGATGATTTACTTTCACGTAAATATTGACAAAGATTATATAAATTCATTTCCATCATCTACCCAAATCCAAAAACAAACTAAAATAATAAGATAAAACATTTTTTTTAAAGTCACACATCTCCGACGTTTGAGTAAATAATATTGAATACCATTGTCACATTATTCCATCATAACAGGCAGTGTAATAATACGTGAAAGATTTGTGCGAAAATAAAAACAAAGGCATCTTTAAATAGAAAGGTTAAAGGTTTACCCCATCGAAGGGTAGTTTGACGCGCGGCGGTAGGTGCCTATTCCTACGTAAGTATTTGTCACCGCAGCCGATGGGACGTGTCGCCGGGGGGCAAACCGAAACCTACCTCACCACTTCCCACTTCCTGCCGCCCTAAAGAAATAGGGGTGGGTATTTTTAGAATGCTATTTCACTCCTGTCTTTAATACGGTAAAATTCGTGTTGTCGTTTAGATTCTTGGACACCTTATTAGCTGAAGTGCTGGCGAATTCGTTATGACTTAATCGCGAGAAAATATTTGCCACCTAAAAGATATTTTAATAACAGCGCGACACCAATTTTTATCACTGAAAAAATATTTTTTAATACGTCAATAACATTACTCAAGGTTTTTTCCAATAACAGATTACGCGTTCTTGGCATATTTACATTAAACTACTCTCTGCTAAATGAATTAATAACATTTGTGAAAAGATGTCACAAATATTCTTACCTATAAATATTTATTTCAACAAATAATGATAATCACACAAAGAAATAATAATAATTGTTAAATATCTTCATAAAATATATATTTTTTTAAATTTAATAAATAAATCCTAGTTTCTAATAGCCAAGCGAAGATTTTTCAATAATATAAATAATAAAATGTTTTATTTCTAATAATTGATATACATGTACCCGATACAGACGAACCTTAGTGGGGTTAATAATATTACACGCCAAACAATGTATTTAAATTGTGAAGAAGCGATAAGTAAATAAATAAATGTACTGACAAGCAAAATTAATGTTCACTTCTTGTATATTCCTGACCATTTATTGATTTATATATTAAATCTATAATGTAACTGTCTCGAATATTATCCTGAAATCGCTTTGTTAAATTAAGTTAATTTTAAAACTTTAATTTCTTCCTTACAGACTTGGCAATTCAAGTTAATTATCCATGTATCTCGGAGATATAAAAAATCTGGTGGCTTTTAAGACAAACTTCTTTATATTATTATAAAGCCAAAATAAGTATGTTGCTCCAAATATTTCCCATTCCAAATATTGCGAACTTGACCTACTAATATGGATAAACTAATTATTATTTTTTAATTTATAAACTAACGTTTAGACAAGATTTTTATGCATAGCACAAAGGGTAACAATTATTACAAGCAATAATTGTCAGCCTGAAACACTCATTTACATTGAAAAATCTTCCGAGAAAAGATACTTGCCGCCAACGGGACTTGAACCCGTGTCCTTCCGATTGCCGGTCGAATGCTCTGACCACTGAGCTATGGCGGCTTATCAAATACCCGCCAAATAATTCAATATATACTAGTGTTTCATTCAACAATTACTGCTTGTTATATTTTTTCCACCTGAAAACAACCAACTTTATTTATAATAATTGTTACCCTTTGTGCTATGCATAAAAATCTTGTCTAAACGTTAGTTTATAAATTAAAAAATAATAATTAATATTTAACAAGTTTAAGTATTTCCCCAATAAATGCAGACATAATTTGTCTCGACGCCACCTAGCGAGGGATTTAACACTAACAATGTCTTCCTTGCAAAAATAAAGTTGGTTGTTTTCAAGTGGAAAAAATATAACAAGCAGTAATTGTTGAATGAAACACTAGTATATATTGAATTATTTGGCGGGTATTTGATAAGCCGCCATAGCTCAGTGGTCAGAGCATTCGACCGGCAATCGGAAGGACACGGGTTCAAGTCCCGTTGGCGGCAAGTATCTTTTCTCGGAAGATTTTTCAATGTAAATGAGTGTTTCAGGCTGACAATTATTGCATGTAATATAATGGATAAACTACTTTTTAACACAAGTGACTAAGAGAGATAAATAAATAATTACCCATTTACATACGAGGCTGCGTTCAAATATAATCACTATTGAATTTATCTAAAATAACACTCGGCCAGTTGTCGTATCTGACTATGTCACATCACTGACCATTCTGTTATTATAAAATTTATTATTACTGAGTATTTATACGTCGTAAATAGTTAACCCGTTCATATGTTCATGTTGTATTCGTCATATAGTCAATAAAATTTCTTAAATATATTTATTTTAATGTTCAAATGATAGACTAACGTTGCCGGGTTAAGTATAATAGACAGTATGATTTTAAAATCTCCTAAAACCATATATTTCATCACACTAGGGGAAAATGTTACTCGTGTCAATACGGAGGACGGTTCCACGACAGTTGATCCCCGACTATTACCCCCCAGCATACTTATATATAATATCCATTTGGTTTAGAGAAAATACGGTATTACCTACTTACATAAAATTTAACTAGGTATCACCGAAGACGGGTGCAAAGAGAATGTATCGCTAAATAACATAGGTATAAAACATAGTTTCATTCAAATGCGTCAAGGAAAAAACTAATGTATATATCACGTTAAAGTACAAAAAATCGACACTGTAAATAAATTCGTTTGATATCCATACCAAATTATTATTAAAGGAACTTTTGAAATAGATTTTAGGTTTGACATTGTTAAAAATTGTAAAAAAATATAATCTCTTATAAATTAAAGTCCCCCGCGTCGTCTACTGTCTGTCTGTCTGTTCGCGATAAACTCGAAAACTACTGAACGGATTTTCATGTGGTTTTCACCAATAGATAGAGTGTTTCGTGAGAAAGATTTAGGTGTGTAATTTGTCAAGGATTTGTGTAAATTGGTTGAAACATAACGATAATTGTTAGAAGTGTCGGAAAAGTCAAGCCGCCTGGTAGCTTTCATCGAAAACGCTGCCTAATCCTTTTGGGATATAACAAAACAATGCATGGTGGGATATTCCTCTTCTATAGATCTACAAAAAAGTCCGCGAAGGCATATATATATCTTTTACGGATAGCTTACTATACCCATTCTATCTTCTAAAAAATGGTCACGTACATGCGGTACCTAATTGAAAAGTTATTTAGACCGATACAGTATTAATCCTTATTAACTTAAATACGTTAGTTACCCCAAGCATTTCATGCACATTATTATAATCTTTCACACCATCTCTACGTATTTTAAATTAAGGTCCTCCGCGGCATTTGTCTGTCTCTTTGCGATTAACTCAAAGACGGCGGTGTTTATAAAGGTTGGATAACCATCCAGTAGATGACGTTGTGTTTTATTTTCCACAGCAACGCGTGGCCGGCTCAGCTAGTTTTATAATAATTATAATTTCGGGGATGCTACTGTAGGATCAACGCGGAGGACCTATCTAGCAGAGGCGTTGAACCTACAACGTCTTTGTACAGTATTCTGTAGGCACGTGCTTGAAGGGTTAATATAATCTTAACTCTATATATATGTAAGCTACTGTAGAAACTGGTAGGATAGTAGTCTAATTTTACGAAGCGGAAAATCGCCAGTACTGGGAGCTCTGTTGTTGAAAAACTCGATTTAATTGGGTTTCTTATCAGATTTCTTGATTTTCTTTTTCGTCATAAACTTGTAAAATATCTTGAATTTTTTTTAAACTAATTGGTATTACTAATACTGTCACCTGCAGGAATTTGCATAAAAATTATCAACAATAAATTGTTCTTTACTATAAAGCAGATATCTAACTATAATCAGCGAAAACTCTTGAATTAAGTTAACATCTGATTTGAAAATTTTTTCCTTATTTCCACCACAATATTATTTCCATCACAAGCTACAGAGATTTGTAAAATCGTTTTAACTGTTGAAGAAAGGATCTGCTTCTAATTATTCTAACCTTACAAAAGATTTAGTACTTATCTAAGCTTACTTACTTAGTGTGTATTGAAACTCGAGCGGAGTCTGACAGTTACTAAAAGTTTTTATCGATAATAAAAAATAATTACTCTATCTTATCATAACATAACCTCATTAAATAATAATTGAACGTAATTTTCGAAATATGAAGTGATTCAGTCGTAGGGGCCGTATATATATATATATATTCAATTGAATGCCAAACCTACCCCAAATTCTCAATTCTCATCTTATAAAGGTACTAGGACAGTGAAGATCAACCTTTTTATCCGGATCGCCAATTTATCGATTTTCAAATTGTTCACGAACTACAGGGGTTAGGATACCTAAGGCTTAACATTTTTAAATTTGCAGTCGGTGGTGTTACCAACCCATTTATATTTTTAAATCAGTAGTTTTCCAAGAAAACATTAAAGAAGATACAGCGCCGCGTGCGATTTTTTTATATCTCCAAGGCCATACTAATAAATATGTTGGTTTTCATCATTCCGAAATATTTAAAAAAACATGTAATAAAATAGCTACTTACAATTTTGGTCAACTATTGATTTTATCATTCGGAATGTTAATAAATTTTTTTCAAGCAAATTTTTGATATTTTACGAAACGGATACCTTTAAAATTCATCAAACATAAATTTCTACAAGAAAAGCACTGCGATGCGAAGGTGATTTTTTTTCTACACTTAATGGTAATTATATGAAAATCCTCGATAGAAAAAAAATCGCAAAGGATGCTCCGAAAATTATGAAAAAAATCACCGTGACTCTTTAAATGCTGATTAATAAATTTTTCAAGAGAATTTTGCTCTTTTTAAACAAGTCTGTTTAATTAAACATTTTCACAATTTTCGCTTAATTATTATCGTTTTTAGAGGGCTCGCCCCCTCTAAAATCGTATTTAAATATCTTCGCTTCTTCTTCTTTTTGAGCGCTTACTATCGAGCCTGAATTAGAATATTACGTAAGAAAAATCTAATTATTTTGAGTTGCTGATTCAAAACTTTGAAGAAATACTGAGGTTTTCTTCTATGTCCTTTTATTAAAACAACATAAACCGTTGAATATTCTTAAAACAATTTTTTTGATATTTTATTAAGCCAAGTGGGATGTACGAAAAGGCTCGCGGGTTTTCATCACTGGACTAGGACATGATGCCCTCATTCTCTCCTCGCTAAATGGCTAGCCTGAAATAGGCAATAATAAATTAGCGACTATTCGTGGCCTAGTGCATGCAGTTTGCACAGTCTTCGTGAAATTGGCATCGAACTCGCCAATTGCCATTCCGATTCTCGCCAGTCCGGTGGGTAATTAACAGGTCTCCTCTAAGAGGAATGGGAGGGGGGTGGACGGAGGGCTGCGGCAATACCACCCAACGATCCTGCCGCTGAGAGCCCCTGTGCCACCTCTCTTTTTGTCACAAGCCTTGTTCACGAGATAGAACGAGATGTTACAATTGTGGTATAGATCACATGACTATAGGTTGCGTTGCTGTTCTTTGAGTTTATTATGTAATTAACGACGATGGATCCACGTCCTGAGTGCGGTGAACGGTGATATGCGTAATGATGGATACGAAATATGGACCACCTATTGAGAGCACTGCTGCAACATCTCTTTCTGTTAAACGTGTCGTTTGTGAAAAAGAGTGAAGGGTTACAATCGATGTACAAAGTACGAACATAGAATTAAACGGAATTCCCCTTAAAAATAATATCACCTATTTTAGCTCTCTGACCCGAGTGTCGACAATATAATAAGATAGAGTGTGCTGAAAAATGTTCGGCTGCTGCTTAAAAATATATTGAACTAATTAAATTATGCCTCTTTTTGCATTTTAATGACATTCGAGTGAGATTTTATATAATTTTGTATTTTTATGTAAATATTCATATATATTAACTGAGTTTTTATAACTGAAATGTTCTCACGTATATGAGAAACTGTAAATCACAGTATAAATTAATAAGTTTTTAGATAGGATAGGCTGCATATGTGCACATACGGGGCAACTCTGCAAGCCAAACCATGAATTATGGAAAAAGAACAAAGCATCCGCAAACTTCGCGAAACGCCGCTTACGGTTACTTTATTCTTTTCCCATAATTCGTGGCTCAGCTCACGCTTGTATTTGCAAATGGACACGTAGAATTAGGATACGAGCTTTAGAATAATCTCTATGCTACATGCTTCAATGCATTAAATTGCAAGTATGTGATTTTAACTACTAATGTATTGCTGTTTTGATGTAGCTCAACTTTTTCATGATATTTAAAAATACAAATATATTTTTTTTTCTATTCCACATCACAATGTTGGTAGGTATGTACATGTGTATGTGTATTTGTGTGTGTTGTGGCTATGCAAATGCGTTTATGATTATTTAATTTGTGGTTGTAACTAATCTCCCGCTGACAAGCTACTTGCAATAGCTTAGCGGGTAATAAATTCCAATTGTATGCAATTTTTATACAATAAAAAAAAGGCATACACTAGAGCTGACATTCTGCAAGCATGCATTACATTGATATTCTTGAGAAAGAGTAAGACGTAACAACGGAGCTCTCATCGGTAGAACCGTTCAGAAGAAAACAGAATCTTTCAGGTCGATACTGAAGAAATACAATCATCCTAATTGTATAACTACTAATTTGATCCATTGAAAATATTGTGAAATAATAGACAGAACTCGTGAAAATTGTGATTGAAAAGAAACGCCTAGAGATCAATAAGTACGATTTCCGATTCAATTCACTTTGGCCCGTTTCCTTTGAAATATAGTTTTTCGTCGGAATTTAAAAACGAGGCGAATTAAATGATGGAAAAGAGGGTTGGAATAAAATATTAAATACGCCTCCGGCCGATAGAAGGCTCTGGGGAATACACGGAAGGACTTTGACAAATGTAAAATGGCGGAGAGAAAACATCCCCATCCCCCAACCTCCTTCTACATCCCATGGACAGTTTTTTATCGCTTGCTTTCGTTTGCAATGTTCACAGAAACATGTCGTAAAACAAACAAGATCCCGTTTAGGGGCGGTGGATCTTTCAGTCTGGAACGTGCCGCAAATTAACTATATTATTTTTAATTAATAAATTTGCTAAAATAACACAAACTAATTGAATAAAATTTATTTGCGTACGCCGGGATGTGAAGCCGCGACCACGACAAAAACCTTACCCCTTGACCAAGGAGACCTTAAGGTATAATCTTTTCACTGAATATTTCAAAGCTCCACGGCTCATAATAGGAATTATGTCATAAGCTTAAAATAGTTGCATTTATTGCAGTTTTCACAAGGCTAGAAATCAACGTTAGAGGGTGTAATGCTTCTTCAGAAAAAAACAAGTTTTCAAGATACGTAATATTCCAGCAGAGTTTTTCTATTTGTGAATTTTACATAATTAAAATATATGAGAAGCGTTCGACGCCTAAAACAGAGTTGAATTATTGTTGTTAGACTTGATCTGAATATTAATTGTCTCATTACACCATGTCATCTTGTATGGAAAATTGCGACGACAAATTTCACTACATTAAGAAATAGTCGATTGCCTGTCACGTATGATGCTTAGCCTGCAATAGACTGCTTTTAAAAATCTGTAATATTAATCTTACTCTTTGTGATTTAATGTTTAAATTTTTAACGATATATTTTATATGTTTATTATACTGTCCAGAGGAAATTAGAAGTCATTTCAAGGCCGGAATCGTCACAAATTTTCTCAATACACTAGGCATTTAGCTACAGACATGCCAATATATTCGTACAAGTTTATAAATACATGACTTGCATGAAACTCCGATCTTAAAGTACTTATGCATTGCATAACTTTCACAAACTGTGAATCTGTTAGGATAATGTAGGAATTAAAAAATACATATAATATGTCTGTGAAAGCATACAAATTGTTTGTTGTATTAAGTTAAGTTTAATATAATTGATAGTCGTATTACAATCATCAATGCTATCTAACTTACGTGGGTAGAGAGATAAAATATATCAATTACATTTGCTCAATAAAACGCACTGATTACGTGAGTTACGTAATCAAATGAATGTAATTTGTTGCAACTGGGTTTAATCCTATTCAAAATTTCTTATGAAAATCAATCGGTGCTTGCCTTAGCTTGAATATCAGATTCAGCTTAATGGATTAATGTAACATTTTAATTTAACGTTCAATAATTTACCTGTTCTTTTATGTTTTCTCCAGACATACACCGAGAGCGCGCTTATTGCCGAACTTAGAAGTAATAGACACATGTTAAACACAAGCCAATTAATAAATACTAAAAAAATATCGCATCGGACAACAAATAGATAACTGGACCACATGGTGTTCTGAAAACGCGTTCCCAAAAAGCGATAAGTATCATTGATTCAAAGATTACGTAAAAAAATTATAAATATAGCTGATATTCTACATTTTTTCTTTAAATAGGATCAGTTTGTTTTTGGCGAGAGGTAGATTACAATTTTTAAGTCGTGTATCGATGTCAAAATCTGAAAAATAACTTTTAAAGAATTTAATTTTATTATTTTTAAATTATTTATAGAAATCCATCAAATCACTTTGAGTATACGTTGATGTGATGTAACGTTGCATTTAGTTTTTAAAAAAACTTCAAAGCTTTGTGCTTACGAGGTTACGTAACGCTTATATATTTTCACAGAGAGATTTTCAGATCAATATCAGAATGTGCACTATTGTCCAGTACCATTTTCAACAATGAATTCCAATTGATTACTAGGAACATATAAGTGATGTTAGAATAAGAGATGGAATATCGGAGATGAAAAGTTTTATGGACAACGAGTTCACGCCTTTTCTGTCTGAAAATTCCTGAAATATGAAATAATTCCTGAAAGCTCTAAAATATGGTCAGGTACTTATTTTCCTCCTTCTCAACTACATGTCAACTTACAAGAAAATCGATCAATATCAGAATTCTTTTTACATATTTATGAAATTTTTCAACTAAAGTTAAAATGTATTTACTAGTTTCCTCATAACCACCGGATGGTTTTAACTGATAAGCATACTCAAGTGGAATCACCGAAGAGACACAATTTCATTTAGGATTTAGGCACTTTGTACTTAAAATGTAATTTATCTGAATAAGTAACATTGGCGGCAAAGATATGGGATTCCGTGACATAAAAGAGTGGTTTGTAACTAGTGATAACACGAGCACGCTCCTATAATGTATTCTGTACATGAATATTTCAAGTGAATCAATAAACTCGCTACACTTTACAAGGATTTACGGGTCTGACTTTGTAAATCGATAAGCAAACTTATACTCGGCGTTTTATTTAAAAAGATTATCTTACGAGCTTTTCTTTGTTCTTAAACCTGAAAATCAAATTAAAAATCGATCACGTAAGAATTGGTGGCACGGCATTAAGGGTGGAAAACTTCAGACTGTCTCCTACAAAGGATTTTGTCTGGAATATTAGAACAGTAGATACAATATGCAAATGAGGGGGCCAATTGACGCAGAAATGAGGAGAAAACGATTGAAAGGCGACCCACATTCAGAAAAGTCACCGGAAAAGCTCGCAGGGCGCAGGCCCCGGGGGAGGGGAGAGGGGGGAAATGTCTACAACCTTTTGGAATATTCATAATTACGTTTTGAGACTACTCGGGAACAGATACACGCGAGGGATAAGTCTTCACGGGCAATTCAGAGTGGTGGATTCCTTCTCGGGTCATCCTACTGTTACATAAGCCGGAAGGCGCGCGCACTCTGCGCATCTCACAGAGGCCATTTTCTCAACAATTTTCCACTTCCTACGGCAATGCGGAAATTCGAAGAGTCATGTATGAAACGATATTTAAAACCTGACGAAAAGCTTAGCGGGGGTCTCTCGGGCGCCGGGCGCCCCGAGCGTGGAGAGACGGGCTCCGAGAAGGGTACGTCCGAGGAGGGTGGAAAATGAAAAGGACTCACCCCAACTGGAACCGGTTCGGCCCAAGAATTGGCTGGTTTCCGAATTCCATAAGAACTGGCTGAAGCCCTCCCATCGGCCCAGTTCCGGCGGCGGGGAGTAATACTGTTCCGTCACCTTCGTCTTGTCGGCCATGCCTGCGGTGTGGGTGTGCGGGCTGGGACTGGGCTCGGAGAAGCTTGCCTACCGCGCGCACGCTCGGACCCTTCGATCTGCCGGACCCCCTCCAGGCGGCCGGGGCCTCGCGTCGGCGCACCGCGCGCCGCCCCACCCGCGGGACCCCACCAGGCTTTCCCGCTGTGTTCTAATTCACTTTTCCACAACTACCACTTCACACAATTCTTCACAAAAAATCTCAAAAATTCCTTTCGACATACCCTTCTTTTCTGCATTTTCACATTTTTAATTACAGTAACTTTCCTAAACAAATTTTCCATTTTACTGGAAAGTGGATAATTTGAATGGGAGCGATTAGGACGACATCTGTAATGGACCCGTGCGCCGCCCGCTCCGCGCCGGCAACTCGAGCGGGAATGAAAATATAGTTTCCATCACGAATTGGTCACGATATATCATTTATTAAAACATTATTAATTGACCACAACTACGCCAATTGCACGATGAAGTTTGCTGGTGTCACAAACCGATTCTAAGAAACAAACGAACATTTAATTATCGTGTTTAGAAAATTAATAAATTTGAACTTCAATGTGGTGTTGCCCTTACGAGAAAATATTTACGTTGGTACTTTACTAAACAGTTTTCCACTCTTTTTAGTCATAATTTTATGTTATAGTAGCTACCTAATTTCGATGAATACAAAAAATTTCAGATTGGAATTTTATAGTTGCTAATAAAATACAACAATTAAAGCCGAATTCATATTACGCAACTAATTACACACAAGTTGTTTCATGACATTAGTTGTACTGCTAGTTTCACGTGTAAACGTATAGTTTTATCATTAGTTGTATGCCACAAAATTAGTAGTACGTTATACGTCATATAGTTGTATACCACAAATTAGAATCGTGCTTGCGCGAAATTTCTGCATCTCTAAAGGTATGCAACTTTTTGCATAGTGTAAAAACATGGTGCAACCAGCGGACGTGTGTTCCTTATAAATGCGTGAGAATTGTGTACAACAACATGTACATTGCAAGAAAAAGCTTTGATATTGATGGTCATTCAATTATTTGGAACATGCATGTAACCAGTTGCGCGAAATTAATTCGGCTTTATAATATTATTTTATTTCATAATTTCGAAAAACAATACCCCTAAAAACATTTCTAGGTGGTATTATTTTATTTTTGTGGCATCTTTACGAATATTTATTGACGTATTCCAGCATAAAACATAATTATTATATACAGAGAGATTAGATTATATTCACTCAGATCCTAATCTTTGGTATTAAATAAATAAATAAATTTAACTGCAATATATTATTGACTTACTTTTCCAGGAATAGATTGTATTGATGGCAAGAAATGATAACGAATAATTTAAATCAATACTCACTTATCGATAACAAAAAATGACGTATGTAGTGGGCGAGGTGTAGCATACTAAATACCTTTAAAAAATGTACCGAAGATTTAAAGTTTATTTTTCTGATTCTGATCACAGTTCTGCAGTATGTGTAATTTTAATATTTTCATTCGTTATTATTATTAATTTTAAAAACGATATAAAACCGATCTTTCCAAAACAGGCGAACAAGATACAACCTCATTATGACGTAGAATACGCTACTGACTGGTAAGACGGCTGTTACAGACGTAGGCTAGTGTGACGTCAACAACGCCATATTCACGAACAAAAACGAACTTGTCGTTTAGGCGGAAAATCAGAAATGGAACATTTTAAATCATAATGGAAAATGTATGCGTCAAAATGAAAAAAGAACCGAAAATACCAAATTCGATAAGTTCTAAAAGATAAGTAACTTCTAATTAAGTAAGTTCTAATTAAGTAACAAAAATGTAAAATTGTAATTGTTTTCGAGCGTTTATTGATTAGTTATTCGATCTCGAATACTTTATCATTCCGTGTCGGTTTGTCTCTTGCTAATTAGGGGCGAGGGATGCTACTGGTCAGAGTTTTCATCCCAGGAAGGGTTGATCCAGCTTTGATGACCGATATAAGGTCAACCAAAACAACGTGTCCAGAGCACAGTGTAACAAAGCCGAAAACTTGTAGCAACTACCGTCCCCCTCCGACACAGGCAACATACAACAAACAAAGACAACAATAAAAACCACCTTCAAAAAAAAAAAATAAAATAAAATATTTAAAAAAAAACAACCATAAAAAACATCAATAAAAAAATAATAAAAAAACAACAACAATAAATTGAAAAAATAACCACGAAAACCAAAGCTCATCTTCCAACACGGCTGGTCACCGTGGAAGATCAAGACCAAAACCCTTCTTCTTCTTCCTTGCGCTGTCCCAACTCATTGCCTAGGTAGGCTGTTGGGGTCGGCTCTTCTCGTTCTCAGTTTGTAATTTCTCCTGTTCTGGGTATCGCCTTCATCCAGGTCGTTTCTCTGAAGAATTTTGGCGCATTGAGTCATCCAGGAGTTCTTCGGTCTTCCTCTGGATGACTGTCGATGAAGCTCCATAGACATTGCCTGCCTCACTGTGTGGTCCGATGGTCTCCGTCTTATGTGTCCATACCATCTCAACCGTCATCAACACCAAAACCCTCTAACGAAGAAATTCTAAACTTCCTCAAAAATACAAGAAGTGACACAAACACAAGAAATGCTTAATCATACAAACAAAACAAGAGATAAATGAAATTCTTTAGAGGAGGCCTTCACCTTCGCCTGAGAGAAGGGTTCTTGCTTATGAAAAATTTATGATACCTATATTACATTTCTCGTAAATAGCATTACTAATACTCTTTCCTACTTTTTCATAACTCTGTAACATACCTATTTGCAAGAAATAAAAGCGTTTTTTATTTTATTTATTTATAAGGTCACGTGTTAACTCAAAAGGGTAAGTTGCTTACTGGTTCTTGTCGCCTTTCTACAGATAAATCTCTAGCAGGACTGGAATACTTTCAGCTAACCCAGAGTTAATATACTCGTTGAAACCCTTTTGGTATAGGGTTAAACGAACGGTTAAGGATACTAATAAGTTTCCTTTGGGAGTGAATCCATAAAGTTATTTTAAAAGTTTATTATGCAGAAGGGTGGGTCACGACTGTATGGGAAAACAATTCTTATTTTGATTTGTCTAATAGTGATAAAAGGGTGTTAAATGGAAATACAAAATCACGTAATTTTTTATTAATCTTTGGATATCATCTTCTTCCTCCGGATTGATTTTAAAATATCACATAATAGAGAAAAACCCACCATTGTTAAATCTTAAAAAAATGTTAGATAAAGCATTAAAAGTTAACTATTTTTAATAAAACACGAGATAGAGGGAATATGTAGAATTATTTATTAAAAAAAAAATTAATATAATTCAAATAATCTCAAGGCAGTGTATTCAAATACCAGCAAAATCCTTCTTACTCTTAATTTTCGGCATTATTTTGAGAGACTCAATCTTGGGACTTTTTGTAAATGATTTCTTAACTTTTATATACACTAGAAATAACCTATTATAATGAAAATTTTCAAAACTTTGAAGTGAATCCGGAGGAAGAAGATCTTATCAGAAATTTGAAAAATTTTAAACACGTCGTTTTGAACCCATTTGACATCGTTTTATTGCTCTTAGAATTTAAAAATAACATTTTTTTAAATGGCCCTTACAGTCTTGCTATTATTGAACCATGTCACACCTGCAAATTGATTGTACGCAAAATAAAGACTAATTATGTTTACCGATAAAATTGTGCATTTTATTTAATTACCACATTACAAAATGACATTCCTTATTCCAGTTAAAAAGCTACAAGATCTTCTTAACATCCTAACTGAGAACGTCCATGTATCAACAAAAAAAAACGGAGTTTTTGTATTTTTGCGATGTGAGCCACGAGAATTAGCAAGTAAGTTAATATGCATATTAATATTGAACATTGTTGGGAAGAACCGTACACTTTATTTTGCCCTATTATTTTGCTGGTTGTGAGTGGAAATCACGTTTTGCGGGCTTCACGATGACGGAACCATACATCATCATCCCGATTGGTATCATCGTCGTCAGCCACTCCAAAATTGTTGGATGAAGCCTCACCAAGAACTCTTATCGGATCCATGTATTTCTATCTAACAATCCTATCTCTCAGTCCCCCTTGGGCGCCACTGAATGACGACTATTGTGCATGGCTTATCCATTTTCAGAGTAATGTGTCCTACCATTCTTGGTTACGTGTGCCCATTTATAAATAATATTCGATGTCTTATAAGTCTATCTATCCATTGACGGCCTCCGTAGTTAAGTGATTATGAATATTGACTATGAATGGACGTCTGAGGATCAAATCTTAGGGGGCACAAGTAATTTGTTTGCATTAGTTCCGCACAGGAGGCCCTGAGGAAAATAATTCCCCTCAGGGCCTGTTTCATCTTTGGGAATGCTGTGTGGTGGGTATTTATAGAAAAGGAAGGAGTATGAGCCACGCAGCTGGTGGGCAGACGCATTCGCCGTCAAGACCTGGACAAACCTCACCCCGTGAACCCGGGCATCCCTAGCGTCACTTAAGCCACCAAACGTAGCAAACCATTTGGGGTGACCTATAGTAGAGGTGTCAATGAAGGCGGTACACAACTCTAATAATCAAAACTCACATTTTAATCATTTATGGCGAATTCGTAACTATAAAAACTTTTTTTATTTCCATGCCGCACAAGGGATGCCACAAGGGATGCCAAACTTTTTAGATTAATAAAAACAGTACCTTACCATTAATATATTTTACTTACAACGATTTTAAAACTTTATAACCCGTTTTTCAACTGTAAAGTTAGCGGTAAGCACCAGATGTTATTTTTCTAGACGATGAATTAATATCTTCGGGAGGACAACATTTTAAATATTTGTAACACGTTCTTCAGAATTAATTAAAATAAATGCGACGGAAAGGTCCAATCTCCAGACCTGCTGGGGTGAATTCGACCGTACGTTCGTCCAATACGCCGTGCCACGGCGTATATTTGTACACGCTTTCTTCACTTACGTCGTTAAGATTCCCACTCTATTTTTTTTCTTCTTTTTTTCTTTGATACGGCAAATTCGACAGTAGTTCCGTCCAATACACGGATCGCGAGTTGCAATTTGTATACACGGCTTCTTTAGTTACGTCGTTAAGATTCTGAATATATTTCAGGGTATATTGGCGTCTTAATGGTTCCCGGGGCGGCGGTACCCATACCCATCTCCCAAATTATATAATATTTAGTTTATTTGTGTTATTTCATTAATTTATTGATATTGATAAACAAACATTACGGAGTATATTTTGAGTGATGGATACTTTCATTATCTGTCCTGGAGAGAGACCACTCTATCAGATTTGTCATCTTACTCTTTCCCATCTCTTTCCCCTCCCCTCTACTTTCAGCCTCGTAATATAATTAATAGTACACAACTGCTAACCCTGTACAAACAACAAGTGCACCCCACGGTTGAATTTGGCAGCCACCTCTGGTCTAGAGCCCCAAAATACTGTGCAGAAACGGGCGGTCCGTCTGATAGATTCTCCTGATTTAACAGACGGATTGCAATACTTAGAGCACAGGCGTCGGGTGGGAATGCTATCCTTGATCTAACGGTATTTCAATAGAAGATGCTCGCGTCCAGTGTCATTAATCCCTTTGGCACCGGTGCATAGTCGGGAAACACGCCAAACGCGTGCCCAACATATGTACACGGTTGACATTTGTCACACGAGAAGAGGATCGCTTCTTTGACTCGTTCTTGTGTTCAACAGCTCGGCTGTGGAACGACTTGCCGGCTTTTGTGTTTCCCCCTTCCTACAACATGGGTCTTTTCGAGACCAATGTTCATTCCTTCCTCTCCTCAAAAAGACTCTCCACACAGCATCTCAGATGACATAAGCCCATTTTCAAAATTGGAACTAATTGGTTCAAGAATTCAGAAAAGTGATGAAGTTTTACCTATAATTCAATTAATTTAACAGAATTTAAATAGTCATTTTCAAAGTAAGAAATTGATATGTCAAGAATTTAGACATAATTAAACAGTCATTTTCAAAATATGAAATTGATATGTTAAGAATTTAGACATAATTAAACAGTCATTTTCAAAATATGAAATTGATATGTTAAGAATTTAGACATAATTAAACAGTCATTTTCAAAATATGAAATTGATATGCCAAGAATTTAGACATAATTAAACAGTCATTTTCAAAATATGAAATTGATATGTTAAGAATTTAGACATAATTAAGCAGTCATTTTCAAAATATGAAATTGAGATATTGAAAGAAGGGTGAATGCCGGTAACTCAATTAATGGTGGACTGAATGCCGTTGGCGCTAATAAAAAACTGTCAAAAAAGCGAAGCTAGCAGTCCACAATGGAGTTCTGGTACCTACCCTGATGTATGGCAGTGAGGCATGGAACTGGCAGAGGAAGGATGAAAGTAAACTGAATGCTGTTGAAATGAGATCCCTGAGACGTATGTGTGGTAAAACAATGTATGATCGTGTGAGAAATGTGGATATCCGCAAAGAATGTAAGGCTGATGTAAGCATAATGAGTAAGATTAAGAAAGGGACCCTCAGATGGTTTGGGCATGTAGAGCGAATGAACGAAGGAAGTAGTGTAAAAAGAATATACGACGCGAATGTGAATGGTAGAAGAAGTCGGGGACGCCCGAGGAAGACATGGCACGATCAAGTGAATCAGATACTTGAGTCGGGTCATGTCAAAAGTCAGAATAATAGAAGAGAATGTATGAGACGATGTATGAAAGTGAGTGAGGCAAAGAGTGTGTGCCAAGACCGAGTTGTTTGGCGGTCCGTCCTCTCTGCCTACCCCTGCGGGGAAACGGCGTGATGGTTAGTTAGTTAGTTAGTTTTTGAAATTGATATGTCAAGAATTTAGACATAATTAAACAGTCATTTTCAAAATATGAAAATGATATGTCAATAATTTAGACATAATTAAACAGCCATTTTCAAAATATAAAATTGATATGTCAAGAATTTAGACATAATTAAACAGTCATTTTCAAAATATGAAATTAATATGTCAAGAATTTAGAGATAATTAAACAACTTTATTACATAACTGCTTAAACTACGTAAACCCGGTATTGAAGGAAAACTTTTAAACTGGTTTGCAAGCTATCTTTCTGAAAAAATTAATTTGTTCCTTTCCAATCAATTTATAGCTACCAGTGGTGTACCACTAGGGTCACATTTAGGCCCAATTTTGTTTTTACTATTTGTAAACGATATCGTTAATATATTTGATAAAGATGTAAATGTGTTGCTTTTTGCGGATATTTTGCTATCTAAAAATATTAAAAACGGCTAAAACCGCTGAAGATTGTATCTGTCCACAAAACAACTTAAACAGATTAATTAACTGGTGTCATTATAAGATTAAGATTTTGTGGAATCAGTCAACCAATTATTTATTCGTATGAACTAAACAACTCTACCCTTACCTCTGTCGAAGAAATGACCTGGGCATAACATTCGACTCTAGATTAATCTTTTTATCCCATAAAAACACAATTAATAATAAAGGAATGAAAATGCTTGGCTTCTGAAGAGTTGCTGCCTTAAATATTTTTATTTTAATATTTTTCTTGATAATTCTGTAATGTCCTTATGTGTATTCTTTACATAAGCATTCAGCTTCACAAATTCTACAATTTATTATAATATCCCGTGATTTTTACGAATCTGTGCTAGTTTCTAAAATAGAATCTTTTTAGGAGTCATACGTTTTATATATTAACGTAAAGTTATCACGATTGTATTCAACGGGCGCTAAAGGTAAATTTTATTAATGAAAACTGCACACAAACTGATCACAAAATACAACTTTATATCCACATCTTTATTTTAGGCGATTAATTGGTTATAATTAGTTATAATAATGAAAATGCTTGACTTTATTCTTCGAAATTCCAAAGTTTTTAGGAATATTTCAACTTTAAATAATTTGTATACATCCTTAGTACGTAGTCAAGTCGAATATAACTCCTCGATCAGGTCCCCCCATTTTAAAATACATTCAGATTCTATCGACAAATTCCACAAAAATTCCTAAGACACATTAATTTTAAACTGAGTGTGTGCCAACCTATCTGCTTACCCCGAATATAACTCCTCGATCAGGTCCCCCCATTTTAAAATACATTCAGATTCTATCGACAAATTCCACAAAAATTCCTAAGACACATTAATTTTAAACTGAGTATTCCCATTGAAAAGATAAATTATAATTACTTGATGAAAGAATTAAATTTATTAATACTCTCAGGTCGAAGAATTATATCCGAATTAATATTTATGTTCAACATTCTAAATGGTAGAAAAGACGGTCCTGATTAAATTAACCTCATTGAATACCATATACCCACAATAGCCACTCGTTCTAAAATCCTATTTAAATGCAACAATACCAGGACTGAGTATACGAAACACTCGCTTGTACCTAGGTTGCATGAAGTTACTAATAGAACTGCACGGAAGGTAGGTACAAGAAGACTATTCTTTCTAATATTTTCAATCAGTATTAATTTTATTCATACTATAATATAGAATATGATATGGGAAATATTACAACAGGCCCACCAATCACAACAAATGAGGTAGAACATGCAATTCGTCTCTCTAAAACTGGGAAAGCAGCGGGCCCAGATGGAATACAGGCTGAAATCCTTAAACTTATAGGAAATAAAGGCATCCTAGTAGATATTGACGAGTCCCTTTAACTCAATATATAATACAGGAATTATCCCACTAGATTGGCTTCGATCCACTTTTGTTACTCTCCCAAAGAAAGCAAAAGCAAGAAAATGTAGTGACCACCGCACAATTAGTTTAATGAGCCACTTTTTAAAGATATTTTTGCGAATTACGCATATATCGGACGCATATATCGAAAAGTGGAAGGAAGATAGGTGTCACACAATTTGGCTTTCAAAATGGTTTGGGTACTCGGGAAGCGTTATTTAGTATTCAAGTACTAATACAAAGATGTAGAGATGTAAATATAAATGTACACGCATGCTTCATTGACTTCCTTAAAGCATTTGATAGAGTTAGACATGACAAAATGATTCAAATTCTGAAAACCTCCGGGATTGACGATAAAGATATAAGAATAATAGGTAATCTTTATTGGAACCAGAAAGGAGCAGTAAGAGTAGAGCAATGTCTAACAAACGAAGTAGAAATAAAAAGAGGCGTGCGACAGGGTTTTATTCTTTCACCTATGCTGTTCAACTTATATTCAATGAAGCTCTGCAAGAAGCTACTCAAGGACTTGTTATAAATGGGAAGATTCTGAACAACCTGCGTTATGCAGATGATACAGTACTTCTAAAAAAGTAACATTGAGGATTTACAACTTTTGCTGAAACAAGAACTGAATATAAATAAAACAAAATACATGCTCATAAGCAAAAATAACGCATTGGATGAAAATCTTTATATTGCTGGAACAAAACTAGAGAAGGTACAGAGTATTGTATACTTGGGCCGCAATGTAAATGATAGATGGGATCCTTCAGTTGAAATCAAATGCCGCATTGAGAAAGCTCGTGCAACCTTTATCCGCATTAAAAAAATGTTCTGCAGTCATGATCTAGGATTACGAATGCGAATGGTCAGTGCTGCGTGTTTTCGATATTATTTTATGGAATGGAAGCATGGACGCTTACTGAAGAACTAATTAGGCAACTTGAGGCATTCGAGATGTGGATCTACAGAAGAATACTCAAAATAAGCTGGATGGACAGGGTTACAAAGGAAGATGTTATGGTTCGGATGAGTAAAGAAAAGGAAGTAATTAAAACTATAAAAATCCGAAAACTTCAATATCTTGGACATGCGATGAGACATCCAGAGAAGTATGAGATCTTGCATCTCATAATGCAGGGAAAGATTGCCGGAAGACGGGGCCCTGGAAGAAGGAGAACCTCATGGCTGAAAAACCTGAGACAGTGGTTTAGCCAGTCTACCGTGGAGCTGTTCCGGCCGCAGTAAACAAAGTCCGCATAGCCAACATGATAGCCAACGTCCGTTGAACGGACAGGGCACAAGAAGAAGAAGAATATCTCTTTGTTTCACTTCTCAACCAAATGTCACAAATAACTGTTATACCTACTCTTTTTTTATTACACCTTATGTAATTATAATTGTGTGACATGTAATATGTGTTTATGGTATTTGTGTACCGTTGATATTAAATAAATACATAAATAACTAAAAAGTTGCTGCCTTAAATATTTTTATTTTAATATTTTTTCTTGATTATTCTGCAACTATTGTCCTTGTTCTGATGTATTCTTTACATAATCCCCGTAATACCCCGTGATTTTTACGAGTCTGTGCAAATTTCTAAAATAGAACTTTCATTGGGAGTGATACGTTTTATATATTAACCTAAAGTTATCACGATTGTATTCAACAGGCGCTAAAGGTAAATTTTATTAATGAAAACTGCACACAAAATACAACTTTACATTCACATCATTTATCAATTGGTTACAATGAAGTAGGTAAGTTTAATGTTATTATAGTTATTATTAATGTGTTTTTATTATTTCTTTTCTTTCATTCTTCCCTTTCTCTGTGATATAGACTTATTATTATTTCTGTTATTTTACTAGTAGCATCTCCACCTAGTAACAATTAAAACGTGATTTAAGCGAGCTGTGAACATGTTAATTAATCAATGCACATCGCAATGGCAATTTCATTAATGTTATTATTTATAGGATCTGTAAATATTTCAAACAATAAATAAATAAATAATTATGTGTCTCTAAAAGTAGAACTCTGAAGAAGGCATGCCAAACAATGAAACAATTAATTTATAATAACTACGACAGTGCAACATAATTGACGAAACAATTTTATGAAAGTACATTTTTAAAATCTTATACTGCCCTACATACGATCAACTTTAATTGGTATTATAAGAGATACGTAATTATAATTGACATGCGTTAATTAAGCTAACTTTTAACTGCATATTCTCATAAACTTTCAGAGTACTAACTAACTATTACGCCGTTTCTTCGCAGGGGTAAGCAGATAGGTTGGCACACACTCTTTGCCTCATTCACATTCATACGCGTCTTCACTTGGTCTTACCAAGTCTTCCTCAGGCGTCCCCGACTTCTTCTACCATTCACATTTGTTTTATATATTCTCCTTACACTCTTTTCCTCGTTTTGTTCCACATTCCCAAACCATCAGGGCCTTTTTTAATTTCTTAAGTCGCTTTCATAATTTTACTTGCATTCTTTGCGGATCTCCACACTTTCACACGATCGTACATGGTTTTACCACACATCCGCCTCGGGGATCTCATTTCTACATCATTCAGTCTTTTTTTGTACTTGTAAAATGTTTGTTCTAAGGAAAATGTTCTTTCTGTTCGAACTGCTTATTAAAGCGGTTTTAAACTTATTTCGTTTTTATTTTAAACTTTTCATAAAAATTTTTCACAATCAACTAATTATCCACAAAACAATGAACGCGTTTCACGTTATTTCACTATTTTGTGATTCTCCGGAATTTTACCGGTTATAATTTTATTAAGTAAATTATTATTGTCATGTATTCTGCATATTTAACATTACTTCCAATTCAGTACTGCAATATTCTTTCCAATATTTGCAATGTTCTTTCCATTTGAGCTTGTAAAGTTATCTAGACACGGACGAGGAAAACTTTTACCGTTTTCAGAAGGTTTTTCATTAATTTAGCCGAGACGCAAGCTTTCCGGTTGAACCTGAGTTCGTTGTTTTGTCGCTAGATGTCTATGACGTTCCTTTATTTTAAGTACCAGACCTACCTACCACCTCCACATCTATCGGATCTGTACTGTACCCAGTCCGTAAATCTCAATAATTATTTATTAGTCAGAATTATTAATGTATTTGGCTGTGTTTGGCGACCAGATCAAAATATCCAGGTACTTCCATCTTCCCCGTCATCTTCCCCATCACCTTCCCCTCCTCACTTCCTACAGTCTCACAACATAGGTACCCTATTTAATTGTGGATACCCTGATCTCACTGACTCCAGACGGGACCAATTGGGACTTTTGTGTGATAGGTATTTACAAAAAAACAATAAACTATACAAAAAATCAGTTTAAACAGGAGGGATTCATTTCGACTTCATTTCGAACTATTGGATAATGTTGGGATTTCTGGAGTTATTATTGTATGAAATAAAACAATTGCCTCGTTTGTAACCACGATTTATGTATTTAATATTTTTAGTACCGACCGGTTTCGCTTAATACAAGCATCTTCAGGGTATAAAATTAAATTTATCAAAAATACATTATGTGAGCTTATATATGTACATAAAGAAAGAGACAAAACATAACATGGAATAAAGGAACAGTGATAAAGTATGAAATAAATTTTTTAAAATTTAATATAATAAAAAATATAATGTTTTTAATACATGAAATAAAGTTTTTCTATTAAAATACATTAAATAATACGTTTTACACCCTTTTTAAGAGCAAAGCTCGAGTTAAAAAGGCGGATAAACGCATGTTAACCACAATATTTAGCATAGGAAAAATAATATTTTTTTATATATAAAACAAAAAATAGATAATTAGCAGTAAATAAGAAATATATATAAATATGTATTTTTTTAATATACATACAACTAATATACATACAACTAATAATAGATACAACTGACTGAAGAGGAGGAGATAAATAGAAAGGAAAAAAAATAATGACAGAAACAGGATATCTAATATTAAAATTGAGTTGTTATGTTGATAAGTTATATAAAAAGAGTTTTTATTGAATGTTTGTTTTTTTTTAAATTTGTTTCAAATCTTAATTTCAAGGGTAATTCGTTAAACCATTTAACTCCAATATATTTGTAGAATTGTTGGTCTGTGGTGGTGTAACAGCGTGGTATAGTCAAAGAACCCAGGATATTTGTTCTATTGCTGTTCGAAAAAAGAGTTAAGCTCACATTATTGAAACAATATTTGTATATTTGTAAAAGCGTAATTTTTTTATAAATAGTATGAAGTGAAAGGACTTTAAATTCTTGAAATAATTTGATGGTAGGGTATGGCTTTTTTAGAATTATTTTTTATTAATATTCTTTATATAATTTCTAAAGGCAAAAGAGAAGTTTTGAAAGCACCACCCCAGCCAACAATTCCATATTGTAATACTGATTGAATTAGGGAAAAATATATGGTTCTTAATAATCCAATATTTAATATGTTTCGTGTTCTAATAAAAACGTAAATTAATTTTCTTAACCGTTCTACTGTTGTATTGATTTGTAATTTCCATTTTGTGTTACTATCTATAATTACACCAAGGTATTTTACATTTGTTTAAACAGTGAGTATAGAGCAGTTAGGTTTACATAGATATGACTTTGGATTACAATTATATGAGTGTTTACATATGTTTAGATTCTCAGGGGTAGCATTTTTATTCAGAGTGAATGATATTACAAAAGTTTTTTCTGTATTTAGAGATAGTTAATTTTGATCAAACCATTTTTTTATTATATTTTATATCTAGTTCAGCCGTTTTCACTTTCACTCTAGTTTAGTCCCTGAGTTCAAATCGCTGTGTCGTCAGCATATGATATTATTTTAGACTTTATGGTGAGTTTAAAAATATCATTCACATAAATGATAAAAAGAATTGGTCCTAGTACTGTCCCTTGCGGGATTTCAAAGTTACTAGTCTGTGAATCACTCAGAAAACAATTTAACTTGACAAATCGCACTCTACGACATAGGTAATTTTTTATCCATGTTAAGGCTTTATTGGTGAATGCTTTTCTTAAGTCGAAAAATATTCCAATGCATTTTTTTAATCTAAATATTTATATATTTCAGTTGTTAGGTCTACGATAGCATCTTGAGTGCTCAAATTTTCTCTAAAACCATACTGATGAGCACTTAATATATTATTTTCTTTTATTAATTCTTTTTAAAAAGATATTTGCATATTTCTTTGGATCCGTGTTTACATTGTAAATTTTGTTATCAATATCTATGATTTTATTTATATTAGATTTTTTTGGTTTTTTATTGATAATTTCATTGACAGTTTGCCATATTTTTTTGTTGTTGGTGCCAGCAATATTGATTTTCTCTTTATAGAAATTTTCTTTGTTTTTCCGGATAATGCAGCATGGTGTATTTCTTTTTTTTTAAATATTCGTGTAGTTTATAGTTTTCTGGGGACTTTTTAAATTCCTTATAAATCTTTTCTTTATGTCTAATTGAAATTATAATTCCTTAAGTGATCCATGGTTTTAATTTTGTGTATTTAGTTTTTGGGGAGCATATTGTTTATTTATTTCAAAACATACGGCACAACATGTGCCATTGATACAACTATATTTATATACGGCCTCTGTGTTTCCTCCTTCCTACAACATGGGTCTCTTCAAGACCAATGTTCATTCCTTCCTCTCCTCAAAAAGACCCTCCACACAGCATCCCAGATGACATAGGCCCTGAGGGAAATTATTTTCCTCAGGGCCTCCTGTGTGGAGTTAATGTAAAAAAAAAATATATATATATATTATAATACAATAACATAAGAAAGTGACATATAAATGTAGAGTCAAATATAAAAACAAAAGGTTAAAAAAAGAAGTTAAGGTGATGAGTAGTAAATAGAATTAAGATGTATAAAATGAAAGTATAAAGTAAAGGTGTAATCTATAAAATATAAAGTATAATGTAAAAGTAAGTTAAAATAAAAAAGTTGAAAGGCAGGAAAAAATTTAGACCATAAAGTTACCTTTATAAAGAACATAAAGTACAAAAGTTATAAATATAAAAAAAGTATGACAAGTAAACAGTAAGAAATGGTCTTAGGAGCCAAATATTGAAGATAATATAAAATTTCAACAATGGAAGTGTTATAATGGAAGTGGAAGAAATGAGAGAAAGAAATGTTATTATGGAAGAGGAAGATTCGATATGTTTATTCAAGATTAATTCAAAATTCAGTGAACATATATCAGTATTATTAGAGGACAGAACAGTTTCCCAATTTTCAATGTTAAGGTTTTGTTTTAGTTTTTCATAATTAATAATAGTTTTAGGTAAATTAATGCAAGAATTATTATAATAATTTATTTTGCCAGTTTTGAAGGCTACAATGCATATTAATAATAGTATATGCATTGTAGCCTATTAGTAGTATAGTAATATTATTTTTCCCCTATAGTAATATTATTTTTCCAAATAATTGATTTTATTTTTTCAGTTTCATTTGTATTACACCAAATATGGTCAATGCATATAAAGTATAAAGATAGTATAAAAAGTTAGTACCTATTACATAGGTAGAATAAGTGAAAAAGGTTTTTTTTCAGCTATTATAAAAATATGGAGAAAAACATACTGATTTTTTTTTAGTTATTATAAAAAAATAAACAGAAAACATATTGTACTACAGTTTAGAAAGTTACAGAAAGTGAGTTGTAGAAGGATGGATAAATTTATAGAAAAAGCGTTTCAATATCTACATTATTCAACCATAATTTTACCTCTTTTACATATTTTATCATTTTATTTATCATTTGAGTTTGTAGTGGTAGAAGGTTAAATGTACGAGGACCAATGAAACTGCTATGCGTCTGCAACAATTTAGTATTGGTTTGTGGGGTGTAAAATATATTATTTATTCTTTTGCTCGTTCTGTTTTCATTTATTTCGAAATTATTTTTGTTTTTAAATACATATTTCAAAGTTTGTAATATAAATAATTTACGTATATTAAATATTTTAGTTTCTTTGTATAGTAAGTTGGTCGAGAATGTTTTATTTTTGTTATATATGACTTTAATTATGTGTTTTTGAATTATTTGTAGAGGCTTCATAAATGTATCAAGTGCACCACCCCATCCTATAATGCCATAAGTGATTGATGATTGCACCAGGGAAAAGTAGATCATTTTCAATTTTTTTGTCGTGTTACGCTTTCTTCTTCTTTAGCCAACTTTTCCGACAGCGTTACAGTATCCATCATCAGGGCAGATGTCGTCATATCTTGAACGTGAAAAGCTCTAATCATATCGTACCAAGTATTATTTATACAAGCCAAGCAAAGCGTTGGTTATAAATATATTTTAAACTAGCGTTGCTATGCCATATTCAAAAAAATAAATTGTTTCTCCCTGCATGTCCTTTCCCGTGCGTCCCTGTTCCCCTCCCGCAAATCCCCTCCCGCGTTCCATATATTCAGTCCCAGGTCCCAGTACATTGAGTTTTAAACAGCTCGCGTGCCACCTATTATAATTTTCTTATTCAAATTTTCATTTTTCGTATATTACAAATATTCATTTTTGTATATTTTAAGAACAATCAATCAAATTTAGTACCTAATATACATAGGTACCTACCTATGTAAAATATCTATAATTTTAAAAATCCATAGACAACTCTTTTAATACAAAAAAAAACAATTTTTCTAAATTCAATTTCATCAAACGCGCGAACTGTCAAACGTGCGAAGTTAAAATAGTCGATAAATTTTCTGAAATCATTCAATTTTCTGCGCAATTTTCTTCATTTTTCTTTCCGTAAGAACCTTCTACAAAGTATTAGAAAACTTTAAAAAAAGATTAATGAAATAGGTAAAGTCGTTCTGAAGTTATGGCGTGACCAAGTGAAACAGGGATTCATTTTTATATATGTGGACGGACATAGATTTTTTTTTTTTTTTTTTTTTTATTTAAAAAAATACATACGTATACAGATTCATAGTAAAACATTTGGTTCTTAAGGCTAATAACAATATGTAAATTTCTTTTTAATGAAACTTCACAATTCAAAAGAGAAAATATTTCTAGTGCTTGAATTTTGGAGATATGGAGTCGATTTAGGGAAAATACGGTACACCTACTAAAACAAAATATAACTGAGTATCCTGGAAGGTATGTACACAGAGGATGTACCGCCGAATAACAAAAGTTTAAATCATATTTTCATTCAAATGCATTAAGGATAAAATTACTTGTCTATATACTGACAAAAATAAATTGTAATATGTAATTAAATGAAGTCAATATTAACGAAAATCTGTTGCTTTTTTGTTTCCAGATTTTCGATTGAGTTTCACTACAATTAAAATTTGAGTTTTTACTCATAAAGTTAATATATAAAAGTTTAAAATAAACGAGTGTGCTTCAGACCACACGACTGAATTAAAACTTCTTTAGCTCCATCTATATGATAGGAAGAGAGAAAGAAAATGTGCGCGTGCACTGCTCTTTCTTGCTCCTACAGTGTGATACAGACAATAGGCCTGCACTGTGTCTTAGATATACGAAAGGTAACTGGCTATGAGAGAAAGAAAATGTGAGCTCGCACCTCTCTCTCTTGCCCCTACAGTAATATACGAAACTCTCTCTCTCTCTTTCTATCTTCACTAACTTATATCTCCCTCTCAACTACCGTTCGCCTCGCTTTTCGTAACCCTCTAATCAAAAAATGAATTGTTCTGATATCCTTACCAACTTATTTTTTAATGTATTTTGGAAGTCGATTTTAGTTATAAAATCTGTAAATTGTAAATAATACACAAAAAAATTATAATAATTATATTTTCGAGGGGCCAACTGTCTGGGGATCAAATGTCGGGTCACTCGTAAAAATGTAAATCGTTGTATTATTACCAGTAATGTAACCATTACCAGACTGTCATTTTACACGTGGGGAGTAGGGCAGATAGTAGATGTTAGGGACATTGTTCAATGAAACGATGTTTTGAAGTTTGCAGAACCGTGTCCTAGAATCGAGACGAGAATAATTCTCCACCGGGATAAGCCATTTTTTCACTTAATAATTTATTGAGCAGACCTTGCAGCCGCATCACGGCGCTAAGTGACCACTTATCCGCTCGTAAATCCTCCGCATAAATCTGACGTAACGCGTCCTCTTATTCTCTACTCTGCTACCGTATACCGGGTACCGGCTACCCAACATTTTCTACAGTCACAGGGCATAAGCTGCCCGGTACAAGGTACCTAACCAAGAGCTCAGTGGTCGACAGCTTATCCTATACTTGTTGATATTATATTCATTTTCGACTTTACTAACCTATTTTTTGAATTTTCTTTTTCCTGTTAAGCACTTGCATACTGCTTACTAATAACGTATGCAGGGACACTGGAGGTCGAGATTCGTTCAAAATAAATAAATGTAGCTTCGTTTAACAAAAAAAATAGAATCTTGCGAGAGCCTTGATTGCAGGAGTAACCATCTGTTACTTATACCAGGGCGGGAAGTGTTTACTAACAACGTATGCAGGGACACTGGAGGTCGAGATTCGTTCAAAATAAATAAATGTAGCTTCGTTTAACAAAAAAATTAGAATCTTGCGAGAGCCTTGAAGGAGTAACCATCTGTTACCTATACCAGGGCGGGAAGTGGTGGATAACCTCCAATTTACTTGTTGACCTTAAGTGATAATTACTGCCAATATGGGTACCGCCACCCTGGGAACTATTTATCGGATAAACAACACCTCTGTCATAGGTCACCTCAAATCGTTCGCTATGTTTGGTGACTTAGCGGTGGTGCCCGGCCTCAGGGGATGAGGCCAGTGACTACGAGTTTCGCTCGTTGGAGTTCTCAGTTTAGTGAGCAAGGCGTCCAAAGTATCTTAAAATACGGTTTAGGCAGTAGTTGAATTTTTTTTATAAGATCAACTCTCTTTTTATAACTTTTGAAAGTCATTCCCATTAATGTAATATAAAGAACAATATACAAAAAAATGAAAAAGATATGGTCGCAACTGGAACTCGAACCCAAAATCTCTCGTCTAACCGGGACGGGCGCTTCTACCAATTCGGCCATTGCCACCTACCCCCATCAAACCGAAGTTTGTCGAAGACAGTATTGATAATTCCAAAATTTAAAATATCAGATTGACAAATATGACGGTTTGATGGTAGGTAGCAATGGCCGAGTTGGCAGAGGCCCGTCCCGGTAAGACGAGAGGTTTTGGGTTCGATTCCCAGTTGCGACCTTTATCTTTTTCATTTTTCAGTTTCCTGTTCTCTTTCATACATGTTCGTTTAGATTATTAGTGTTATCTTCTTCTTCAATGATAGATAGTTGAAAGTCTGCTGTTGATGCTTAGCTCTTCCAGAATGGACATCTGTTGAATTGTGCGTTTAACGGCCGCTGTTTCCAATTCTACTAATCATTTGCTAAGCCGAAACTAAGGTTCAACACTGCTGAAGAATCACTTAATCTAAGGATGCCGGACATGTGGATTTAACTACACTGAGCAAAGCAATGTTATAAAAAGTGTCACTAGAGTGGCGTCTATAGTTACCTCGTGGCGTTAGCACCACTCTGGTGACACTTTTTATAACTTTGCTTTGCTCAGCTCGAGTTTAATCCACGTTTTCGGCTTCCTTAGATTAAGTAATGCTTAAGCAGTGTTGAACCTTAGTTTCGGCTTTGCAGATGATAGGTAGAATTATGAACAGCGGCCGTAACTGTCCAATGAATCCTGAGCATTTATCTCCAGCACTTTAATTTACTCTAGGTGTCCACGTTTCCACACCGCGTAGAAATATGAACTTCGTTCACCATTTCTAAGTCAGTGACTGCAATATTTGTTCTTACAAGCCCTGTCGATCACCATTAGTTTCGTTTTGGCGTTGGAACATATAGGCATGTGAATTCACTGCGTATGTTTCAAAACAATTAATAATTTTGTTAAAAAATCAATTACAAGTAATTTAATTGACCCAGTTCCGCAAAAGGTTGGCTAAATCTGTACAAAAAGAAGACAGACAACTGGTAGGTGTCTATAGGCCCAACTTCACCTCGCACCGGTGCAATAAGCCATAGGGACTTGAGTGGCGAGAACAGGATTATAACATTTAATGGCTCCACCTCACACGAACAGGACATCACTACTTCTTCTGATAGCTGGTCTCCGGGGAACCGTTACTTAAGGTTGGGATTCTGGTATTTTACCAAATGTTCAAACTCAAATAAAAGGACAGCAACAATTAAAACTAAGCAAACGCTAAGTTCAGCAAATCTACCCTTAGCGGCCCTCCGCTTGTGGAAGATTAACAAACTCTTTTCCCAAACAATTTAACAGCTCAAAGTTAGCCCTCGGTTAGAACAATGGCTACTCATAAAATAATATCAAAGCTCTTATACATAATAACATTATTTTACGTAGTTGGGGGGCAAGGAAAAAAAGAAAGGAATTGATAGTTAAAAAGGCTTTCGACTATCAATTCGAAAGTCGAGAGTTCAAAACCAGGAATGCGCAAATAAATAGTATTTTATTAATTTGTGTTTTTTTTTTTTTAAAGAAAGACAAACATTTCCGGGTTACGAATAACCGAACAATGTTTGAAAATCTCCTACTACCACCACAGAAAGCCGAAAATGTTGCTTGTGTTGTGATGGAGGACTTAGCCAGCCGAGGAATCGAACACACGACGCCCGGGTGGGACCCAAGCGCTATGCCCACTCAACCACTGACCAGTTATTTGACTTATTATATATTTGGTTTATTTATGGCACGTTCCAGAGTGAAAAATACTATAGATTTTTTCTCCTTGTCGCCCTGGTTGTAAAACCACCATTATGAATTGAAACTTTGTTGAAATGGCTTTAGCCGTGTTTGGTGACCAGATCTGAAAAGGTTCTTCCGCGCCTTCCTCTTCTCCAAAATGTCATTGTGTTATTGTGGGCCAAATTATCTCCATGCCATCCCTCCCAAATTACCTTCAGCCTCGCAACATACCCCATTGGGATGCCATAGTCCCCCTGGCTCCAGACAGGAGCAGTTGGGACTCTTGTGATGAATTCGAATAAAAACAATAAAAATATATAAATCGATTGGTCAGAGGTTGAATGGGCATCGCGTTAGGGTCGCATCCAAGCGTTCCGTTTTCGACACCTCGGCTGACTAAGTCCTCCATCACGATTCAAGCAACATTTTCCGCTTACTGTGATGGTAGTAGGAGATTTTCAAACATTGTTGGGTTATTCGTAACCCGGGAATGTTTGTCTTTCTTTTTTTTAAAAAGGAATAAAAAAAGCGTTAACATTTATTACCCCGAGATTTTTCATTGGTCTGCGGTATGTTTTTTTTTTTTTTTTTTTTACTTGAATCCCGCTCAAGAGTCTAAACTGCTCCCGTCTGGAGCCAGTGAGACTATGGCATTGGGGTATGTTGTGAGACTGAAGGTAGTGGGGAGGGAAGGAGATAGGGAAGAGGAATTTGGGGAAGTACCTGGCTATTCAGATCTGGTCACCAAACACGGCGAAAGGCAACGTTTCTATTCTGAATGGTGGTCTTACACCAGGACAATACTGAGAGTATCTTCCACTCTGGAACGTGCCAAAATATACAAATATACAAAATATACAAATATACAAACATTAGCAAATAAACTATAAATTATTTTAATTGAATAAATTGTGTAATACACAAATTAAACAAATAAAATTTATTTGCCACGCCGGGATTCGATCCCGCGACCTTCGGAATGCGAGTCAAGCGCCTTACCGCTGCACTACGTAGGCATTATGTTATATTTTAATGGTATAATTGTTTCAATTTAATTTAATTAGCTCATGTCGGGTTTTGGGTTTGACTCTAGGACCAAAACCAGGGAGTTTACTGTTCTGCCGTGGATATCGTCAATTATACATTTAAAGGTAAAACCTTTAATTATTTACATATGGTTACTCGCCACTAAATTACTCAAATTTGCATGTTAGTTCTCTAATAACATTGTTAAAAACATATTCACTGTTCCAATAATATGCATATTTTTTTGCAACATCGTCACGTCGGGAGCGATCTTCTCCGTACAAAACTTAAATTTGGATTTGAGGCCAAAATACCCAACCAAATTGGATAGTTATTTTTTTAATCAAAAGGTATAGCAAGTATCTAGTACAGATGTGTGCTCTTTTATTAATTTTTGTTTTAAATTATGTAATACAGGCCATTAAAGAATTCAATTTTGCCTGATTTTTCAAAGCAACTTTTAAATTTTGTAAGTTAAATATAATTATTAAACAATAATCTTGCCCTATCTACTGTATTCTGAAATTTGAATCACTTACATTGGCCCTTTTAGAAGGAATTATTAATCGTTTAGTAAAAAAAAAACATAATGAAAGGCAGTTTTATAAATAAAGTTTATTTCAGTATTTATAAATAATAATAGTGTATCAGTCTTTCATTGTAATGCTTTCAGTTAAATTTTAATTACAATGTGTATTTTAAGTTATTGTATTCAAAATATTCGGAACACCCTCACTTTGTAGAATTATGTCACCAAATTATGACAATCTGAAACATAAGTCAATGAATTGAACGACGATAATATTGGCCTTCTGAAAAATATTTTATCCTATGCTTACATTTATTGTCCTAAAGGTATCTTTGCATTTTTACTTATGGAAATATTTAACACCGGATGAGCTTTGGGGCTGCGTGTAATGGTGGGAAGGCTGGGATGCAGAAGGCTGATATTTAGTAGGAGGTTTTTGAGGAGTATTCTTTGGGCCGTTCCTGAGTCCACTGTTACTACCAAAGGGGCCGAGGTGGCCTGGGTAACGGCTGCCCCCCTGAGCGTGGTGACCGTCCACTGGCTTAGGCTTATAATTTTGCGGTTTCAGACCTCCAGAATATATCGGAGGGCGGCCCGCGGAACTGTGTGATGGGAACTGACTGCCTTGCCCGATAACAGGAGACGATGAGAATCCAGGATACGAGCTGTGAACTTCGTGTTGTCCTCCTTGTCCATTGTAAGATGCTGGTTTCTGGGGATGTGGTTGGGGCAGCACCGGTTTGGCTACGGATGGTCTGTAAGCACTGACGCCAGCGTGTTGGCTGACGTACTCAGGGTGCTCGCTCACACTGTAGGATGGCTTCTTGCTGCCGGAAGAAATCACCTGTGAGAATTGCGAAGCACCGGGAGCAATGTGGGCCTGAACGGGGAATGATCCGACTCCTTGACTGTAGGATGGGCTGTGGTATTGGTTGCCGAGGTTTGCGGGGCGTTGCACACTTCCTTGTCCGACGATGAGGTCACCGCCATGGTTCAAGCTTCCTCCAGTAAACGTGGAATATTTTCCTCCTTCGGACTGTCCTCCGGTGCCGGGGAAGCCCACGGTCTGGCCGACCCTGAAGCTCCCGTGGCTGTCTGGTTGAGCAGACTCGTCATTGCCGGTAAAACTGCTGCTGTCTCCAGCATGCCACTGGTTGTCACTGACACTAGGTCCTAGATGCACTGAGTCTTCGGGTTTGTGCCAGCCGCCGTGCTGCGCGTGTCCGGGGTTAAAGTGCTCCTGGGCCTTGGAATCAGCCGCATCGTGCTCATCATTGAAGGAGACCTGACTGGAAACTTGCTTCTTAGTATCAACCTTGTAACTCCATGTTATTACAACACAAATTTCCAAGAATACCTGCAGAAAGAAAAACAATTAAAATCTTTCTAAAAAATTACTAAATGAATATTTTAAAACGTGCTTTAAAAATACTTTACAGTTAAACCTAATGCTATTTTAAAATGATAATTTATGAAATAAGTACTGTGATGAAATAATCAAAATATAATAAGTTTAATTCTCACCAGAAGACTGAATTCCTTGAACAACCACATCTTTTCCCACAATGAAGGCTTAAAGTGAATCTATCAGCTTTTATATTGGCATCTAAGGTCATTGGCACATCATTTCTAACCAGTGTCGGACCAAATATCGGGAACATTATCACTGAAGGGTCAACACTAAAAGTCTAGTCATGTTTCTGATATTTCTGTTCTACCAAGTGGGAGATTTAAAAATTTAACTAATATTAAATTTATGTGTTGTATTTACCCACATCGACATTTTACTCGAATTTTTTTTTTTTTTTTTTTTTCTTTACAGTCAATACCGCACAAGAATCTCAACTGCTCCCGTCTGGAGCCAGTGAGACTATGGCATCCCCAATTGGGGTATGTTGTGAGGCTGAAGGTAGTAGGGAGGGGAAGGAGGTGGGGAAGAGGAAGGTTGGGAAGTACCTGGCTATTCAGATCTGGTCACTAAACACGGCTAAAGCCATTTTCAAGCAACGTTTCAATTCTGAATGGTGGTCTTACACCAGGGCGATACTGATAGTATCTTCCACTCTGGAACATGCCGCAAATATGCTATATATTGTTTTAAATGAGTTAATTGTGAAATAACACAAATTAATCAAATAAAATTTATTTGCGCATGCCGGGTTCGAACCCGCGACCTCCGGATTGTGAGTCAAGAGTCTTACCCACTGTACTACGGAGGTCGTCAAGAATGAAAGTAGTCAAAAGAAATATTAACAATAAATTTTGCATATTAGTGATGGGTGTCTCAACATTTGCCACGTATGGAATTTGGATACCTACCGAATAAAAATTCATTCAACGAATCGAAATTTTTAATCGAAAATTTTAAATTTTTGCGTACAAAAGTACGCAAAAAATTCAAAGGCAGCCGACAACAAAAAAAAATTTACCAATGACTAAACAAAAATTACGTATGAGTAAGACAGGCATGATGCCCAAACTTTTAAATACATTGAGGCTGAAAAAACTACCGACCATATGAATTCGACGCCAAGAATTTATTGGTAAAATGTTCAAAGGTCTTTCAAATGAGAAGAAAACAATCGATATGTTATTGAAATAAAAGTAATACAAAATAAAATATTAGAAAAGTGATATTTGATTTTAAATAATATACAATGCTTTTAGTTAAAGGACAAAGATGAAAAGAGAGAGAAAAATAAAATGTTTAGCATAAAAAGACACTATTTAAAAAAAAACGAGTGCGCTTTAGACCACACGACTGAAGTAAAATTTCACTAACTTATATCTCCCTCTCAACTTCCGTTCGCCTCACCCGATCACACTTTTCATAACGCTCTCGTCACGCATTCACCAGCTTACTCCCCAAGTCAAGCGTGCGTAAAGAATTTTATTTAAAGTTTTACTTCAAAAATTTAAAGGTATCCACTCGTACATAAAAAATTATATGACTTAATAAGTTCTGGAAGGCTGTAATCAATATATTATTATAAAAGAAAGTCCAAAAAAGGTGATGCTCGCAAAAATTCAGAAACGAGTCCCGGTACGATCAGGGGAGTTATATGATGTGGTAGATCTTTATCCCCCCAGTTTTTACCTAAAGGGCGTGCTTTTGAAGACATAAGGGCTGGAAGTTTCGCCCTCTTAAAATGTCTAGAACAGTCTAGTCAATTTCGACTGGTCAGTGGTTGAGTGGGCATAGCGCTTGGATCCCATCAGGGCGTCGCGCGTCGCGTGTTCAATTCCTCGGCTGGCTAAGTCCTCCATCACAACACAAGCAACATTTTAGGCTTTCTGTGGTGGTAGTAGGAGATTTTCAAACATTGTTGGGTTATTCGTAACCCGGGAATGTTTGTCTTTCTTTTTAAGTAAAATAAATAAAAAATAAAAATAAAAGTCTTCCGGAAAGTTCTAGAAGGTTCCATAGAGCTCTAGAAAGTTCTGGAAGGAGTGGCGGAGTATGTTGTGGAATGTTTGGGAATAGGGAATCGGTAACATCATTGTGGAACATTTCAGAACACTCTCAAATGTTGTCCTGAGCGAAGCCGGGTAACCCAGCTAGTTTTATATAAGTGAAGCCAGATACAAATAATTCTAGTAAAGAACATTTAATTTGAATTTCCACAAAGTTCAGACCAAAGTCAAGTCAAGTAGTACGAATTTGCTATGTTCTTTCTGCAATATTAATATTATTTTTTAAAATCTACGAAATGTTTGTGTGATATATAGCTCTTTTACATCCTGTGAAGTAAATATAATTTGGATGTCTAATTTTTTTCTTGAAATAACAAGAAAAAATTAATTTTCTTGAACATAACTAAGAATCAGGTTTTGGGTAAAATTATGTACATGTATCGATCACACCGATAGATTCTCTGTTCAGTGTTTGAATTATAATTATTTAGACTTATCCCGTTATTCCGTTATCGCAACAAGTTGTCAGCCCGATGCGACCCTGCCCCCCATAACAAACCAGAAACGTCTCGCGGCGAGGTGTTGTACCTATTTATTTACCTGTAACCCGCGGGTGCCTTCCTTCTGCCTTCCGCTTTCCGCCTCCGCCGGTGGCTGAGCCCGCCACGGCTCGGATTAGGCGAGGGAGGATCCTACGTCCAACCGAGTCCTGTACCGGTCTTCGGGACGATGACCCGACACCTTATCTCGAGCCCTATGACCACGGTAACCTATTATACAACCCGCAATAGATACCGGGAACTCAATACTGAAAGTTCCAGTAAGAACTAGCACTGACGAAATCTTCAACAATCTTAACATCGTGGCAATTAAACAACTATATTCTAAAACCATACTCATTTACATTCATAAGTACAAAACCCAAGAAATAACAACTAACACGTGCATTAGAAACACTTGATCTCATGGTCATATCCGAAGAGCAACTGGGTACTATAACACAACATTTGGGCAAGAAAGCTTATAATATTATGGCATTAAACTCTACAATAAAATACCACTCTCACTCAAAAACCTCAACATTATAACATTTAAATCTCAAATAAAAAGCTGGATACTAAATATAGGGAGATCAGAAATAGAAAGTATACTGATATCAAATACAGACTAAAACCGAATCCACTGAAATGAATCATAAAAAACACTATCTTATTTATTTTATAATTATTTTAAAAAAATACTACATGATATATGTTTACAACTAATTCATATTAATTTCTTATAATTAAATTATAATATGTAAATGAAATCCTCAGCACGGGAGATTCAAGTGAGGATATCATTATCTCTACATGTTACTAATAAAGGTAGACAATAAATCATTATTATTAATAACAATGCTTGCACAATATTTACGACATTATAATGATCAGTAATTAAGTACCAGATCTACATGCAATTGAAAAGGTAAGGAATAAAATACACCGAATATAGTGAAAAAAATTAAAAAAAAATTGTAAGATAAAGTACCTACGCAGGTAATAAAACGACGGTCCCGAAGAACAATGTCGGATCTGCAATGGCAATATTGAAAATCGTTTTGTTGGCTTATTTTGTTAATTTAAATGTCTATATTTTCGTAATTTTGAATCAATGGCAAAATAACATAACACCACTTCAGTAGCACCACTTCTTGATCTCAAAAACAATAAAAATGCAGAAACAATACTTTGCACAGCACAACATCAAAACTACAAAATTGCGCGTCCGAGATTGTTCTTCGGGTCAAAATGGTGACTTATTTGCCTAATATTATGAGAACTCCCTTTACTATGGTTAAATTGGATTAAAACACGGACGGAATTGCATATGGATGAAATTAAACATGGACAAAATTTCACCTGCTATAATTATATTATACAGATATGGCAAAAACTTAAAAAAAAACACTAAACATTTTATTTTTCAAATATGAAATTTATTTAGCACACACTTAAACACCAAAATTTAAACCATTAAAAACTGATATTTTAGACATGTGTACTTCCCGCAGTTGTAATATAAGTACCTATGTGTAATTCTCTCCGCATGTAATTCTGTCAAGTTATGTGAAATTCACGCATTTAACACCGGTCAAATTAAACTTACCTACAATTATTAGTTTTACACGCAGATTAAGCAATCGAGAACCGGTATTTACAAAAAAAAATTCATCGATTTCCACAGTAAAATAATGCTTGACTAGTCTGAAAATCTACTAGGTCTGGTCTAAAATGAATTTGTTATATAATATAATATTTTCGTTTTTTGTTTTTGGGTTATTTTTTTTTACGCTGTCCGAAACGTTGGCTAAAGAAGAAGGTAGCGCAACACGTCATAACACCCCAAAAACAAATATCGAAAATACTTTTGGCCGTGAAAATCTAAAAAACCTATATTTTATTTATTTTTATTATGTAACACAGTATTAATAATTTAGTAGGCTAAGCTTGTCAATTTTTTTGCGTTAAACTGTCAAGAATGAACGAAAAAATGTTCAAATTGGGCAATGTACCTAAACTGGAAATTTTATAGATTTTATAGAATTTAGCTATTATTACAACTAGTGTTCTCTAACCAGGGTTTGAATTTGAAATTATTAAACATATTATTTACTTATCATTATGAGCTTTTATCAATTTTACATTAATTAATGATAATTAATTAATCTAAACTACTTTTACAATTGAGTCATCAATTCTAAGTAGGTAGATAATACTCGACATAACAAATAATAATATAAGTTGGTTTTGCTCGAAATTATCGAATTATCGAAAAGTGGAATAAAACACCATTCTTAAAAATAAATTCCATATTTGTTCGTTATTAAATATTTCAGTTAGCGATAACTTCAAGTTTTTTTCATCAATAAGCATCCAAAACCCATAGAAGAAGAAGATAAGGAATTATTATTGACGCAATGTTAACGGTTCATTTATAAATTTACAGTTTGATCGATTTACATAAATAGCTTACACACCACTTTGTGGAGCCAAGTGATTTTATTACGTATATTATTTATTGAGATGATCCATCAAAGCAAACGAGCTTGGCGCCTCTCCCCCCATCCCACTTCCCCACCATGATCCCACAATCTACTGCCACTTTTCTGAATTGAGACCAATTCAACCAACCGCTTTAAATAAATAATTGAAACTCGATATTCCACTAAATTATTCATCTTTTATTGGAACCTACTTAATTACTTGAATGATTCAACAGGTGCTTCGGACAACTTTTCATAAATACGAGGAAAAAAATCACAAAATCTTATTAGATTATTTGGCATTTTGGCAATGATCTTTATTCCTATAGCAAAAATATTCATGTTATTTTTCACTGTGAAAAATAACATGAATATTTATATAACTAAACGTGAAGTCAAAAATGTCAAACGAAAAACTGCCTTTTTTTATTGTACAACAGACAGGTTAGTCCAATTATGGTACAATTTTCTACAACTAACAATACATGTATATAGTTTTTTTAAACATGGTATGGTAATATCAAACACATCTATATGCGCTGGTAGGGCATTAAGCAATATCATACCTCTTGTCATGCCATCTGTCCGACCCTGCGGTATGTAGAATAGGTCGTGGCTACGAGTTCGACAGTATTTGTCAGGAACGAATAAGCCACAACATGACAGGAGATATGGACAACATGCTCATAAAAATGAGCTTGTTTTGATATTTAAGAGGAAAGACGGTCGACGAGAAATTTGAACAATAGGTATTTTGCCAAACTGTTGCTATCACTGTCGCTCTTACTCAAATAATAAGCGGAAGCTCTACATATCATAAATTAAAGTTCTCCGCCTATTCGCGATAAACTCAAAAATTACTCAACGGATTTTCATGCGGTTTTCACCAATAGATAGAGTGATTCATGAGGAAGGTTTGGCTGTATGATTTGTCAAGGTTTTGTGCAAATTGGTTGAAATATATAATTAAAGGAAAATGTCTGTATGTAGTGGACGAGCGGGCTGGCAAGCAGGTGATGCGGATTTGATTTGTATGCAAATTAACAGATGGCGGTGTGTCAGTTTAAAGGTTGGGTAACCATCCAGTAGATGTTGTGTTTCGTTAGTCACAATAACGCATGGCCGGGTCAGCTAGCTTTGTACCTTAATAAAGTCAACAAAATCAAGGTTTGTATTCCTCATTTTACTCCTCAAAAACTGTAAGCGCCGGCCATGAGCAATGTACTGAATGTACCCATCGATGTGAAATTTTAGGGATATTTATAACCGAAATCTCTCAGTGCATAGTTTTTTTGTATTTTATAAATCAGTAAATTTATTATTAAATTTGCGTGTTTAGTATACTTAAATCTTATTTGTGCTTTTTTCGTCAGTTTTAAGAAATTATACATAATTGCGTGTTTTAAATTGAATTTTCGTGCTTTCAAAAATTGGGGATACACCGTAATAATTTTAAATTTTATGGTCTATTTGTTAGAGTATTTCTTGAAAGTGATATTTTTTATAACATAAATGACTAACGTGACGGTAAACGTATCAACGATGTGAACATCTTTAGAGATGCCAGCGATCCGTTCGAAATGTCAGTTTATTTTTTAGAAATTAAAAGCAAACCTCAAAATTCAAAATATATATATCTGACCGGTCAGTGGTTGAGTGGGCATGGCGCTTGGGTCCCATCCGGGCGTCGCGTGTTCGATTCCTCGGCTGGCTAAGTCCTCCACCACAACACAAGCAACATTTTCAGCTTTCTGTGGTGGTAGTAGGAGATTTTCAAACATTGTTGCTTTGTTTGTCGGGAATGTTTGTCTTTCTTTTTTTTCTTTTTTTTAAATTTAAAAAAAAATATATGGTATGAACGATAAAAAAGTGAAGTAACAGTTTTGTTGCAAATTCATTAAATAAAAGGATTGTGTTTTTTTAATGTTGTATTTATTTAAATCTCTCTAGGTTTGGATTAAAACAATTTGTGATAAGGTTTTTTTTATTTTTTCATGTTTGAAGTATAAATTGTGACAATTTTTAAAGGCTAAAGTATATGTCAAATGCAAAAATCAAAATAAGCTTTCTTCTATGTATGTATGTGAGTTGTCTATGCGTTGCTAAACCATTCATCCGATTGCCATGAAACTTTGGGGATTTAATGAGCGCATTCCCGCGATGGGAGTGGGTAGGGGAACGCGGGACGGGGGAAGCGGGAGAGGGAAGAGGGAAAGCGGAGAAGACGGAGCGGGATCGTGCGAAGGAAAAGGGACGCGGGAGAGGAAGAGGAGACGAAAGGTTACCAGAAAGAATGGGAAAGGACACGCAGGGAGAAACAATTTCTTTATTAAGTGGCATTGCAACGCATGCCGGGAAATAAACAACGCCCTTTGGCTGTATAATTAAAGTATGTGTCTTTCCATGAACAATTTTTTTACATTTTTTAATTTATTAGTAACTAGCTGACCCGGAGAACTTCGTACCGCCTCAGAATCAATAACGGTTGTGGTACTCATAACTTGATAGCTTAATTAAATTCAGTTTTTTTATTAAGTTAAAAATTATATAATTATATAATTATAGATGCGCAACTGTCCGTGTTTTGTTTTTATCAGTACCAGAGATGGCGTTGTGTACGGATTTATAATTTTTGAGATTTTCTTACTTTTATCTTTGTCTTAATAACAGCATTAAAGCATATTGAACAGGATGTTCCAATGTACATTTTCTGGATTTAATTTTATCTGTACATTGAATCTTTGATGAAAAATAATAATATTTTGGTATGTAAACTCCCGTTTTGTTTATTATTAATTATTATGTTTACGGAAACATATTATGTTATCTTTATTGATTTGAAATTAGAACAGCGCAATAGCAGATTACATCGGAGGCTACATAGAGTCTGGTCCAGCCGAGTTTTTTTTGTAACGCCGCATATCTCATTTTACAAGGGTTTTCAGAATGAACAAAAAACCGTTAGGTTTATTAAATGAATAAAAGTACATTTGAAAAAAAAGGTTCAAATAATGTTTTGGGAAAATTATTTGGAGAAGTAATTTTTTTCATTAAAACATATTGTTAGGTATGATAGATGACGTTCGTGGAGTAACAAACAAAAAGGGTGAGAAATAATGAGATAGGTGTTGTTCTTATGCGATAAATATGAAATATTCAACTTTCTTCACATAATAAAACAAAAATAATTACAAGAGCTTTAAAAATTATGATAATTTTATTCTTATTATTAAATAAAAGTTTTGTAGGAACATTTCCTGCTAATCATTGATAAACTACAATTATTTTGATACAAAACTTTCTATAAAAGGAGCTGTTTGGTCAAAACATATTTGTTTGTCGATTCAAACCATGGTGAACGCAAAAAAATCGTATCATTGATATACGCGGTACTATAATGTGAGCGACGATATGTGTACATACATACATCTATATATATAGATTCGTTTTAAGATTTTCACGGCCAAAAGCTAATTTGTTTTTGGGATGTTATGCCGTGTAGCGCTACCTCCTTCTTTAGCGCATCCCAACACAATATCCCAAAAACAAACAACGAAAATCTACATATATAATAAATATTTATACAGCTGTCGCCAGTGGAGGATCCGACCAAATCGGCTGAAATCCTGGACTCCTTGGAAATTATCTGAAACATGAAATTTAAAAAAAAAAATCGTTATACTTTATTGTTTGTTGTTTATTGCAAAAATGGCCGACATGAAATGACGAAAAAATCGGCCTTAATTTTGGAATAACTTTGTCCTGTAATAATAATTTTTCATGAGTGGAAGTTCACCCGCATAAATATTTATTTATCTTTAATTTAAACTTCGAATGGAGTAAATCAGAAAAAAAATTCCAGCCAACTAGAATGTGCTTTAGAGAAAAACGTGTTTAAAATTTTCGCTTTGTAAAAATTAATAATTTTTTCAATACTTACGGCTATTTAAATCTAAGCTGCGATTCCGGGAGCATATAGTAGGCCTTTAGACTCCTCGAAGCACTGTTACTTTTGAAGTTTCTGCATTTTTATCGACCATCCTTTGTGCTTTCCTGACTGCGCCATGCTTGCGGCTTCATGCGTGCGCTGGCCGGACCCCGGACCGCTCCGTTCTACCTGCTTGGTGCGCACTTCTACATTTATTTATTAACAATATTTCAATGCCAAATTTGATGTTATAACTTTGGGATTGTGTTCTCCATAAAAAAAGTCTGGTCCATCCGATCCGATTTTTTCTCAAATTGTAAAAAAATCGGATCGGATGGACCAGACTTTTGCCCTTAATTAAATTGTTTTAAATGAAATTCTAGATATGAAGAAGATTGGAAGATTTTTTTAAAATTGCCATTGAAAACTTTGTTAGATGATCTAAAAAAAAATAATACAGAAAAGAAAAGTAGAGTACCAACTGACACATTGCTAAACAAACCCTATGAAAAGTGGACATATTGCCACCAAAATATATTTGTATATTCCAAACAGTGTTCTGAAATAATGCTGAAATGCCCGAAATCTATCTTCTATCTTCTTCGTCTATATTCTATATAAATAAAAATGAATCGCCGAAATGTATGTACACGTACACGTATAACTTCCGAACGACTGCACCAAATTGGATAATTCTTTTTTTTTTGGTCGTTATTGTAAGGAAAAGGTTTGTATAAAACTCCTGATAAGCTCTGGCATTATGAAATTTGTATAAAAAAATTGCAATAGGTGGCACGCGACCTGTTTGAAAAGTGAATGTACCGGGACTGAATGTATGGAATGCGGGAGGGGGTGGGAGGAGAACTAGGGTAGGGAGTTCGCGGGAGGGGGAGAAGGGAACCCGGGAGGGGGATGGGAACTTGGGATGGGAAGGGGAACTCGGGAGGGGGGTTCGCCGGACGGGGGAAGGGGGGAGTGGAGTGGGGAGAGGGAAGGTGGAGGAGGCGTAGTGGGAACGCGAGAGGGGAAGGGGACGCGAGAGAGGAAGGGGAGGTGGAAGGGGAACGGAACGAATGGGAAAGGACACGCAGGTAAAATCAATTTCTTTATTAAATGGCATGCGGGAACCAGCTAGTTAGAGATAATTTAGCACAAATTTGAACACAAAACACATACAAATTTTCTGAGAAACAAGTCAGGAACAGGGACTGTCTCTAAATGCCGTCACAAGTCGAGCATCTAAAAAACCTACATATAGAGGTGAGGTGAACATAATTCAATAAAAAACATAGTTTATAATCTAGTTATTTAATAAACAACATATTCTAATTATTTTATGGTCGAAACACCCTCTTTATTATTTATTAACTTGTTAGCCGTAATTTCATTATTTAAACTCGTGCAGGCCATTAAATCTACCATTGCCTTAGATTTAGATTTATATGCAACTGAGTTTTTGTGGTCAGTGGCGCCTAACAGGTTTCATCCGTTAAATTAATGACAATTAGCTGTTTCTGAGACCTCCTTATTCAGAAGGCCCGGTGTCAAATATGTGGTATCAAATTCCAGAGGTTCCCGTGCTCCCTCGCACTTCCTCGGCGTGGGAGGACCGGGCCGACGGTCTTAGAAGACCTCGGACTTCTTATCACGAGCCACATTTGCATACTGAAAATGTATTATTATAGCGAGCGATGAAAAAAAAGCATTTTATTATGCAATACGTCATTTTGGAATTTGAGGGCCAATGACCGGAATGTGATCAAACCAGAACAGGTCCCAAACGCAAATCGAGATACGTCAGATGATTTGTTACGACCAATTATGTAGAATGGGTACATGATTGCATTTTATTAAATAACTAGCAGACCCGGACACACGTTGCTGTGGCTAACGAAACACAACGCCATCTACTAACGCCATTTCCAAACCTTTATAACCAACGCCATATGTTAATTTGCAAACATACCAAATCCACACCGCCCGCTTGCCAGCCCGCTCCCTTTATATCTATATAATATAAAAATCTAAAAATGTTTGTATGTCCGCTATGCGTTGCTAAACCATTCATCCGATTGCGATGAAACTTTGGGGATTTGATGTGTACAGGCCCGCGATGGTTTCTGTATACAATAGTGAACTGTGGCATCGTGAAATTACGCATTGCTAAACCGTTCATCCGATTGCGACGAAACTTTGGGGATTTGATGTGTGCATGCCCGCGATGGTTTCTGTATACAATAGTGAGCTCTGGGGCATCATGAAATATTGTTGCACTATCTTTAACCCTCCCGGATCCACGATGCGATTACAGTTTACAACGCTCTTGAAAACATCAATAACTCCTCAAATGCTTCAATAATTAAATCAACATTTTAGGTATTCCTAAAAAATATATTTTTGAAAAAATTCTTAAGCGTATTGATGTCTTCTGTGGCCTTTAATTCTACATTTTCCCAAGTCTTTTCATTTATTATTAATACTGTATCGTCGGCGTATGATGTAATTTGACCATGTAGATGTTGAAAAAAAAATCGTTTATGTAAATATATGTATATGGTAAATAGGATTGGTCCAAGCACTGTACCTTGGGGGATTCCAAAGCTTGAAATCTCTTGATCACTATTAACACGATTGATTTTTACCACTTGAGGGCGATTTTTTAAGTAGTTGGTGATCCATTTAATCGCGTTGCCTTTTATGCCAATATTATTTAATTTTTTTAATAGCATCTCATGGGATACGCTATCGAATGCCTTTTTGAGGTCAATAAATATACCCGCACATTTTTTACCTTTATCTAATGATTCGTAAATGTATGAAGTTACGTTAGCAATCCTCAACAGGACTCCCTCAACCATTCTCTTTCAGGACTCCCTCAACCATTCTCTCCCGATCCGGCTTACCATGCAGTTGGTAGGCAGATGCATCTGCAAAACCTGGACAAATCTCTATACACGAACCCGGGAACCCCTACTAAGTCACGAAACGTAGCTAACTACTTGGGGTGACATTTGGCAGAAGTGTTGGTTATTATCCAATAAATGGTTCCCGGGGTGGCGGCACCCATATCCGCCTCCCAAATTGAAAAGTAAGGCATTGAACAGGCAAAGGAAGGATAATTGTTGACATGCTTTATAAATGAGAATCCTGATATGTATGTGTTGTAAAACCATATAGTTACATTATAGGTAGAGCCATATTAATTTGTCGAGATCTGGAAGGGATACAAGGCCGATAAAATTTATAATAATTACCAACTTTTTATAGCGCCGTATAGTGATAAAGTCACGTCAATGTACTTGATGGATGGGATTAAAAGGTACGCTTATTTAGTTAGGGCATTCAAAAAGGAAGATATGACGCGAAGTGAATAATAGCCAAGGAAGTCATGGCATGGTCAAGTGAATCAAATACTTTCAGTCGGACCACGCCAAGCGGCAGAATAATAGAAATATACAGATAAATCATTTTAAAGTTCCACCCAGATTCTTAGTTAATTGTATGCATACATTATCGTATCCCATACATAAGTTATTTACAAAGTCCCTCTCAACAGGTGTGTTCCCTGACCTTTGGAAGTTTAGTCTTTTGACACCCATTTTTAAAAAAGGAAATAAGAGCGACGTAACAAACTATAGGCCAATATGCACCATGTCTACATTACCCAAACTCTTTGAAAGCCTGGTACTAGACAAATTGATATCCCAAATCAATCAAACCATCTCACCGCTTCAACATGGATTTATCAAAGGAAGATCAACCCTGTCCAATTTAATACTATACACGAATAACATTGTTAATGCCTTGACTTCATCACATCAAACTGATTCCATATATACTGATTTCAGTAAGGCATTTGATAAGGTTAACCACAGACTCTTATTACGAAAACTGAAGTTGTTGGGAATGAGAGGGAGTATTTTGGAATGGTTTAAGAGTTATCTATTGGGAAGGTACTTAGCGGTCAAAGTTGATTCGTTTACTTCTTATACATTTGCTGCCTCGAGTGGGGTACCACAGGGATCTCATTTGGGCCCGATATTATTTTGCTTATTCATAAATGATATAGTTAATATTTTTAGTAATGTCAAAGTCCTATTATTTGCCGATGATCTGAAGATTTACAGAACAATTAGAAACGATGACGATAGCGCCATTCTGCAGTTAAATCTGAACAAACTATGCGCGTGGTGTTCTGTTAATGATTTACAACTAAATATTGGTAAATGCCAGATTATTAGTTTTTACAGAGGTAAAAATCCTTTTAAATTTTCTTATAATATGAATGGTGTTAATCTTCTTCGTGTATCGCAGATTCGTGATCTTGGTGTTATATTCCACGAGAGTCTACAGTTCAATGTACACATCGATGAAATAACAAGCGATGCGATGAGAATACTAGGTTTTATCTTGAGAATGGGGGCAAATTTTAAAAGTATGTTAACATTAAAACATCTGTATTGCTCACTAGTACGAAGCAGATTAGAATACAATTCCTCTGTATGGTCACCATACTACAATGTTCATTCTCAATCATTGGAAAAGGTACAAAACAAATTTCTTCGGTACATCAATTTTAAAATGAAAATACCAATCGAATTTATAAATTATAATTACTTACGCGCTGAAACCAGACTTCTTAAATTATCAGATAGAAGAGTGTTAATTGATTTATTATTTTTATACAAAATTATAAAATCTTTAACAGCCCTAATTTGTTGGAACTAATTTGCATTAGCATACCCGCTAGACAAACTCGTAGTAAAGATACTTTTAAATGCAACAATAAACTCAACACTAATTACTCTCTATACTCACCAATACCAAGAATCCATAACCTTGCGAATAAATACTGCGAATCTATAGATATATTTAGTATTGACAGTTTTGAAGGTTTCAAAAATCAACTAATCTCGACTCTATCTGCTAATAATTAACTTTTATTATTTTTTTGTTTTTCTCATAAAATATTTTCTCATCTAAACCTCACCAGTAAAATATATACTTACTTTATAATATTTTTGCAGTTCTATTTAAACTTTGTTCTATGTCAGGTCTTATTATTATTGTTAATAACATGTATAAATATTTAAAGCTGAATTGTTTTAGTTTTTTGTAAGTACAACTTGTACTATTTCATTTCATTTCTTTTTTATGTTGTAATATTCTTTACCTAACGAGTCGATTGCATTCATATTTATTCTGTTTTATTGTTTATGTAATACATGTAATTAATATTGTTAATATATATTTGCTTCCTTTCTTGTAAAAGCCCACTAGGGCGTTAATAAAATATAAAATAAAAATAAAAGAGCACGTTTGAATGTATCTCTTAGTCCTCTGATAGAGTGCACGGTAACGCAACCAACTTGGACACTCGTCCCAGTTAAATCTGAATAAAATTTAATATATTTAAATAAATTTTCTCTGTAGATTTTTTGACAGACCATGATTCACAGTAAGAATTCAAATTTTCAGACAGTTTGGTGCCATAGGGCGGAAGTTATGACCGACCACACTTGTTGTTACCGTTAAACGATGATTTTTTGCAAAAATTCTTCTTTTGGCAGATTTTTTGATTGATTCGTGTACAGACTATGATTCTCGAAGCCATAGGGCCAAAGTTAAAACGAATTTAGTAGGTTTACAGCACGTTTAGTAGGTTTACCCATATTCAGACAAATTAGTAAGTGTACTTCAGATTCATTAAAAATCAAAAAATAAACAAAAATTTTAGCAAAACAAAAAAACGACTTAAAAAATGCACTAAAAAGTAAAAAAATAATTTCGTATTCTTCTACAACTTCATAATCAACTTACTTTTTCTAATCATCAATATGTAGGTACAATTGTTACTTTTGGAGTCGGTGTCAGTCAAGGTGGGTTTGTAGCTACATAGATAGTTATAGGTGAGATGTGCTTGTGTCGCACAAGCGACTTGCTGACACCAACTCCAAAAATAATAATCGTACCTACTTATTGATGATTAGAAAAAGTAAGTTGATTATGAAGTTGTAGAAGAATGCGAAATTATTTTTTTATTTTTTAGTGCATTTTTTAAGTCGTTTTTTTGTTTTGCTAAAATTTTTGTTTATTTTTTGATTTTTAATGAATCTGAAGTACACTAACTAATTTGTCTGAATATGGGTAAACCTACTAAACGTGCTGCTCATATGAGACAGACATAATCTGACCATAACGTCAATTAGGAGATTCGGCCGAGTTTTGTTAATTTGTCATGACTATCGGATCCATGGATCCGATAATCAGAACCTAACCAAACTCTCATAAAATTACCCTTGAAGTACATCCTTTCCATTAAAAAAAATCATCGAAATCGGTTGGCGTGATACTGAGTTATTCGTCCATTTGTCGCGAACATACTTAATGCAAATTGAAGACTTATATGGGTTTCTAATGGATGCCATTGTTGAAAATTAACCAAATTAAAATGGGACCACAGAAGAAGCACAAGCTTTCTCAAATAAAAAAAGAATCATCAATATCGGTTCACCCAGTCAAAAGTTCTGAGGTAACAAAAATTTAAAAAAATACAGTCGAAATGAGAACCTCTTCCTTTTTGAAGTCGTTTAAAAACAACCGACCCCAAGTTTTCAAACGTCCATCCCCAAGTGCTAAAACGACCGAACCCAAGGGTTAAAACGATGATCTTTTCAAAAAAAATTATCTTTGTAGATTTCTTTATTGATTTGTGGCGGCCACTTGTGCCAAATTAATTGCGCCGCTCCGACCCTCGCTACGTAGCTCAATAAGGACTGACTCATTACACCGACTGACGAATTTTATTTCTCGTCCCGTCTCTACCAATCTGGCTCGCTCCCTCAGATTCGTGTACAGACCATGATTCTCAGTAAGAATTCAAATTTTCAGATGGTTTGGTGCCACAAGGCGGAAGTTATGACCGACCACAATTGTTGTTACGGTTAAACGATGATTTTGCAAGAATTCTTCTTTTGGCAGATTTTTTGATTGATCGTGTACAGAACATGATTCTTAGTAAGAATCCAAAATTTCAGACGGTTTGAAGCCATAAGGCCAAAGTTATGACCGACCCCAAGTATTCAAACGTCCGAACCCAAGTGCTAAAACAACCGAACCCAAGTGTTAAAACGATGATCTTTTAAAAAAAAAATCTTTGTAGATTTTTTGAATTTCAAAAAAATTTCAAACGAATTTCAAAAAAAAATCTCTTTGTGGATTTTTGATTGAATCGTGTACAGACCATGAATCTTAGTAAGAATCCAAAATTTCAGACGGTTTGAAGCCATAAGGCCAGAGTTATGACCGACCCCAAGTTTTCAAACGTCCGACCCCAAGTGCTGAAACAACTGAACCCAAGTGGTAAAACGATGATCGTTTTAAAAAAAATCAATTTGTAGATTTTTTTATTGATTCGTGTACAGACCATGATTCGTAGGAAAAATCCAAAATTTTAGACGGTTTGGAGCCATAAAGCCAAAGTTTTGACAGATCCCAAGTTTTCAAACGTCCGACCCCAAGTGCTTTAGCAAAATATCAGTCGGTTCGGTGCTACAGCGCGGAAGTTATGACGGACAACAATTGTTGTTACAAAGCGCCCGTAAAACGATGTTTTTTTTTTTAATTATTCTTTGGCCCAATTTTTTGCTTGATTCGTGTACAGACCATAATTCTAAGTAAAAGATAATTTCAGACGGTTCGGAGCCATAAAGCCAAAGTTTTGACCGATCCCAAGAGTTCAAACGTCCGACCCTAAGTGCTAAAACGTCCGAACCCAAGTGTCAAAACGAAGATTTTTAAAAAAATAATTCTCTTTGTAGATTTTATGATTGATTCATGTACGGACCATGATTCTCAGTAAGAATTCAATATAGACGGTTCGGTGCCATAGGGTGGAAGTTATAACCAACCATAGTTGTTGTTACCGTTAAACGATGATTTTCTGCAAAAATTCTTCTTTTCGCAGATTTTTTGATTGATTCGTGTATGATTCTTTAAGCCGCAGGGCCAAAGTTAAAACGAATTTAAAAAAATTTATTTGTGGATTTTTGATTGATTCGTGTACAGTACAATGATTAAGAATCCAAAATTTCAAACGGTTTAAAGCCATAAGGCCAGAGTTATGACCGACCCCAAGTTTTCAAACGTCCGACCCCAAGTGCTAAAACAACCAAACCCAAGTGTTAAAACGATGATCTCTGAAAAAAAATTCTCATTGTAGATTGTTTTATTGATTCGTGTACAGACCATGATTCTTAGTAAGAATGCAAAATTTCAGACGGTTTGTAGCCATAAGGCCAAAATTATGACCGACCCCAAGTATTCAAACGACCGAACCCAAGTGTTAAAACGATGATCTTTAAAAAAAAAAAAAATCAATGTAGATTTTTTGATTGATTCGTGTTCAGACCATGATTAAGAATCCAAAATATCAGTCAGTTCGGTGCTATAGCGCGGAAGTTATGACAGACAACAATTGTTGTTACAAAGCGCCCGTAAAACGATGTTTTTTTGAAAAAATTCTTCTTTTGGCCAATTTTTTGCTTGATTCGTGTACAGATCATGATTCTAAGTAAAAGATAATTTCAGACTGTTTAGAGCCATAAAGCCAAAGTTTTGACCGATCCCAAGTGTTCAAACGTCCGACCCTAAGTGCTAAAACGTCCGAACTCAAATGTCAAAACGAAGATTTTTTAAAAAATAATTCTCTTTGTAGATTTTATGATTGATCATGTACGGACCATGATTCTCAGTAAGAATTCAAATATTCAGACGGTTCGGTGCCATAGGGTGGAAGTTATGACCAACCACACTTGTTGTTACCGTTAAACGATGATTTTCTGCAAAAATTCTTCTTTTCGCAGATTTTTTGAGTGATTCGTGTATGATTCTTGAAGCCGCAGGGCCAAAGTTAAAACGAATTTAAAAAAATTTCTTTGTGGATTTTTGATTGATTCGTGTACAGTACAATGATTCTTAGTAAGAATCCAAAATTTCAAATGGTTTAAAGCTATAAAGCCAAAGTTTTGACAGATCCCAAGTTTTCAAACGTCCGACCCCAAGTGCTAAAACAACCGAACCCAAGTGTTAAAACAATGATTTGTGAAAAAAATTCTCATTGTTGAGTGTTTTATTGATTCGTGTACAGACCATGATTCTTAGTAAGAATGCAAAATTTCAGACCGTTTGAAGCCATAAGGCCAAAATTATGACCGACCCCAAGTATTCAAACGTCCGATCCCAAGTGCTAAAACGACCGAACCCAAGTGTTAAAACGATGATCTTTTAAAAAAAAATTATGTAGATTTTTTGATTGATTCGTGTACAGACCATGATTCTTAGTAAGAATCCAAAATATCAGTCGGTTCGGTGCTATAGCACGGAAGTTATGACAGACAACAATTGTTGTTACAAAGCGCCCGTAAAACGATGTTTTTCAGAAAAAATTCTTCTTTTGGCCAATTTTTGGCTTGATTCGTGTACAGCCATGATTCTTAGTAAAAAATACAAAATTTCAGACGGTTTGAAGCCATAAAGCCAAAGTTATGACCGTCCCCAAGTATTTAAACGTCCAACCCTAAGTCCTAAAACGACCGAACCCAAGTGCTAAAACGATGCTCTTAAAAAAAAATACTTTGTAGATTTTTTGATTGATTCGTGTACAGACCATGATTCATAGTAAGAATCCAAAATTTCAGATAGTTTGAAGCCATAAGGCCAAAGTTATGACCAACCCCAAGTTTTCAAACGTCCGACCCCAAGTGCTAAAACAACCGAAATCAAGTGTTAAAACGATAATATTTAAAAAAAAAATCTCTTTGTAGATTGTTTTATTGATTCGTGTACAGACCATGATTCTCAGTAAGAATTCAAATTTTCAGACGGTTCGGTGCCATAGGATGGAGGTTATGACCGACCACACTTGTTGTTTCCGTTAAACGATGATTTTTTACAAAAATTCTTCTTTGGGCAGATTTTTTGATTGATTCGTTGTACAGACTATGGTTCTCGAAACCATAGGGCCAAAGTTAACACGAATTTAAAAAAAAATTCTCTTCGTAGATTTTTTGATTGAATCGTTTACAGACCATTATTCTTAGTAAGAATGTAAAATTTCAGAAGGTTTGAAGCCATAATGCCAAAGTTATGACCGACCCCAAGTATACAAACGTCCGACCCCAAGTGCTAAAACGACTGAACCCCAGTGTTAAAACGATGATCTTTTAAAAAAAAATTCTTTGTAGATTTTTTGATTGAATCGTGTACAGACCATGTTTCTTAGTAAGAATGCAAAATTTCAGGTTTGAAGCCATAAGGCCAAAGTTATGACCGACCCCAAGTATTCAAACGTCCGAACCCAAGTGCTAAAACAACCGAACCCAAGTGTTAAAACGATGATCTTTTAAAAAAAAAATCTTTGTAGATTTTTTGAATTTCAAAAAAATTTCAAACGAATTTCAAAAATAATCTCTTTGTGAATTTTTTATTGAATCGTGTACAGACCATGAATCTTAGTAAGAATCCAAAATTTCAGACGGTTTGAAGCCATAAGGCCAGAGTTATGACCGACCCCAAGTTTTCAAACGTCCGACCCCAAGTGCTGAAACAACTGAACCCAAGTGGTAAAACGATGATCGTTTTAAAAAAAAAATCACTTTGTAGATTTTTAGACACGTACAGACCATGATTCTTAGGAAAAATCCAAAATTTTAGACGGTTTGGAGCCATAAAGCCAAAGTTTTGACAGATCCCAAGTTTTCAAACGTCCGACCCCAAGTGCTTTAGCAAAATATCAGTCGGTTTGGTGCTACAGCGCGGAAGTTATGACGGACAACAATTGTTGTAAAACGATGTTTTTTTTTTAAATTATTCTTTGGCCCAATTTTTTGCTTGATTCGTGTACCGACCATAATTCTAAGTAAAAATTCAAATTCAAATTCAAATTCAAATTATTTATTTATTCTTTCAAAAACATTACAAAATTAAAAATTTTAATGTGTTTTTAAAATACAATTGTAACATTATTACATTAAACATAAATGGTAGAATGGTAGGCTAAAAACTATACAAGCATTAATAGAGCTTGCCTTTTAAAAGCAGCTTCACTAACGCTAAATATGTCGATATCCGAATTGATTCTATTCAACAGCAAGATTGCTCTCCCGACCGGCATGACCATTGGCAAGTTAGTCCTGCAGGCCGGAAGATAGAACAGCCTATGCTGTCGGTGGCGAAGATAACCATCGGGAACATAGAAATGAATGCTCTCCAAGATAGCTGAGTTTTCAAACCATCCGCGAATCAATTTGAAGAAATGCGTAGCAATGTGTACATCCCTTCTGACTCGTAGATGGTTCATTCCGAGCATACCCAAAAGAAAGTCAGTAGGATAGAGCCACGGGTAATAGCCGTACTCCCTCATGTACAGAAATCTCAGAAATTTTTTCTGAACTCTCTCCAACATGAGGGAATATTTTACTTGGTGCGGACTCCAAATTACTGACCCACTTTCAAGTCTACTCCTTACTAGGGAATTGAATAGGATTATGAGAACCCGGGTATCTCTAAAATTCCTTGCAGTACGCAGAATAAAGCCCAGCATTCTCAATGAAGTGCTACAAACCATCTGAATATGAGTATGAAATGTCAGTCTACTATCAAACATGATTCCAAGGTCCTTCATGGTGGAGACACGTTTTAGACTTCGGGCATCCATCGTATACCGGTAATACCAGGTATGACACGCCCTAGTGAATGACAAAATTAAACATTTAGATATATTGAACTCAATCCGATTTCTTTTACTCCAGTCAATAATTCTATCAATATCTGACTGGAGTCGTTTGCAGTCTTCTAGAGTTAGTATTTCTAAGAATAGTTTCAGGTCATCAGCAAAAAGAAGAAACCTGGAGTGCAGAATTACTTCTGAAATATCATTAATAAATATGGAAAAAAGGAGTGGGCCTAAATTAGAACCTTGGGGTACTCCGGATCGTACAAAAAATAGAATAGACTGGAATACTCCATGAGAAACAAACTGTTTCCTGTCTGCAAGATAGCTAGCAAAAAAGGTGAGTAGTCTCATGGAGAATCCTATTTCAGCCAGTTTATTGAGTAAGACGTCGTGATTAACAGTATCGAAGGCTTTTGAAAAGTCGTTATATGAACAGTCTACCTGATGGCCTTTATCTAAAGATTTTGATACGTAATCAGTAAACACTAATAAGTTGGTTTCTGTAGATCGACCTTTTCTAAATCCGTGCTGTTCTGAAATTAAGTACGGCTCCACTTGTGGCAGTGTGTATTTATGAATAATCGATTCGAACAGTTTGGCCGGTGCAGATAGTATTGCTACTGGCCTAAAATTTTCTACAGAGGTCTTTGTACCGCTTTTAAAAATCGGACAAATCTTCGAAATTTTCCAGGAATCAGGAAATACACCGGTTTCCAGGGAAAGATTAAATAAGAAACTAAGTGGCTTTTTTAAAAACTCGGCACAACCTTTAAAGAAGAATACTGGAAGAAAATCTGGACCAAGTGAATATGTATTTTTCATTTTTCTAATGGAAGTTTCTATATCTGATTCATCAATTTGATTGATATCGATATTCTGGGCTCCCTTTATATTCAACTTGGCAGCAAGATTTGTATCTAGTAATGGAGACTCATTACTATACACGGATTGGAAGTGTGTTGCAAAAGCGTTAGCTACGTCTACTCCACGAACTTCCCGATCACGATGCGTCATGGTGTCTTGGATACCACCATCTTTTCTCAGCGATTTGACGTAGTCCCAAAACATGTTGGGATCATGCTTGATATCGTGTTCAATGGAATTTATATATAATTTGAAAGCAGTGCGTATATTGCGTCTAACCACGGCTCTATGCACACTGAACAAATCATAGTCACGTCGACAGCCGGTAGCCTTCCATTTTTTATGGAGAGCATGTTTCTTCCTAATGCTCGCGATGGTATCTTGACAGAACCACTTCGGATATCGACGACCACCTCTACTGGGAGGTTTCCTAGGGAAACAGGAATCAAAAATATTGTGAATACAAGCATAAAAATGATGTACCGCCTCATTTATAGTGCTAAAATTGTATAGTTCTTGCCAATCTAGTTGGCTCATCATATTGTACAGTTCATAAACATCGCCCTGCCCAAAATTCCATCCACGCAAAGCATTCTTGTCATTCTTTGGAATGTTTGTAATTTTAATGTTTTTTTTGCATGAGAAAATAAATTCTAGTGCAGGGTGATGTTTATCTTCGGTAACAAGGGGAGAATTGCAATGAATAACATTTATGGATATGTTGCATAAAATTAAATCTAAAACTCTTAAGTTTATGTTTTGAATGTTATTATATTGGGAGAGACCAAAAACGGCGCATAGAAAATTAAGGTCGTTTTCTGTTTCTACGGAACCTCTTGCGGAGTGCATATTGAAATCTCCGAGAACAATTACATTCTTTCCACCAATAACATCTACATTTCGTTGTATTGTATCAAAAAATAATTTATATGTTTCAAAGTGAGATGCAGGTGGAAAATAAACTATACATATAAAAGTTACACACGATTTGTATGTAATTTTGACCCACAAGTCCTCGTTGACAGTTTCCAGAGCAGGTAAGTGCTCTACCTTAATAAGGCCATTCGCACTCTTTACGGCTAATAGACAGCCTCCTCCCTGTCTACGGCCACTTCCACTGTCTCTGTCTTTTCTAAATACTTTGAAGCTGTCATCGAAGAGCTCTGGGTTGAACACACTTGAGTTTAACCACGTCTCAGTGAGTCCAATCACATCATAATTGTTTATCAAAACATTAGAGTAAAATGAGGCACATTTACTCTTTAGTCCTCTAACATTTTGATAAAAAAAATGTAAATTATCCGCAAGTCAACTGGGTTTTAAACCTGGAAGCCGCGGTGCATTAATTTTATTTTTCCATTCTTTAAGGTATGAATATTTGGGCCAATGTTCCGGTTTTAGAACTTCGGTTTTCACGGAATTTGGGATTCCTAACTTAAATGAGGCATATTCTCCCTTTGATTTAATTTTAGAGACTTTAAATGAGGCGGTACTTACAATTGACTTAAGATACGAGGTTAAATCGTTGATCGAGGTTTCAGGATGTAGCGGGTACAGGTGGAAATAGGTATGGGTACCTTGCTCCTTTAAGTTACCTATTACAGAAGCGGGTCGTTTTTTACGACCAACAACAGTCCACTGTTGGTCGCGATCCGCTGGGCGTGATGGCCCTGCCGAGGTCGGTTTGCTCGAAGGCTGTGACTCCTTTGCTGATGTAGGTGTATGGCCGTCAGAGCTTCCAGTCGAAGACGTGGATGCTTCTGGTTGCTGGACGTCCCTTTGGCTAGCAGGAATTTTTGTCCCTTTCTCCTTGCTCTTTGGGGCAGTATGGATTTTGGTAGAACTTGACCCTTTAGTCTGCGAGCGGGTAATTCTGCCTGATGTTGTGTCTGACGGTCCGGGCGCGGGGGACGCGGAGGGCTCGGGGGGCACTACGGGCGTTACGGGCGGCTCGGGAATGGCGGGCGACTGTACGCATGCATCGCTATACAGCAGTTCCTTGCTGGGCCGGGGGGAGCGCGGGGTTTGGGCGGCAAGTGCACCGTCGGGCGCAGTAGGCGGGCCTTTAGCGCAATCGGCTAGTTTCGGGAACTCCGAGGGCGTTTCGTTGACACTTTGTGCATTGTCACCTTGAGTTTGATTAAATACACTTTTTTCAACAAGTTTTATACGCCGTAGAACATCCTTTATTAGAACGGTCTGTTCGTTAATGATGTTCATCAAATCACGGAGCGTAGGTTCTGTCATTTTTAAACACTGTTAGGCTAATAATGACTTGAAAACAGATTTTAATTTTGCACGGAAAAAAAACACGTCCGTACATCAATTAGCGGTACGGTAGATAATTTCAGACGGTTCGGAGCCATAAAGCCAAAGTTTTGACCGATCCCAAGTGTTCAAACGTCCGACCCTAAGTTTTAAAACGTCCGAACCCAAGTGTCAAAACGAAGATTTTTAAAAAAATAATTCTCTTTGTAGATTTTATGATTGTTCATGTACGGACCATGATTCTCAGTAAGAATTCAAATTTTCAGACGGTTCGGTGCCATAGGATGGAGGTTATGACCGACCACACTTGTTGTTTCCGTTAAACGATGATTTTTTACAAAAATTCTTCTTTGGGCAGATTTTTTGATTGATTCGTTGTACAGACTATGGTTCTCGAAACCATAGGGCCAAAGTTAACACGAATTTTAAAAAAAATTCTCTTTGTAGATTTTTTGATTGAATCGTTTACAGACCATTATTCTTAGTAAGAATGTAAAATTTCAGAAGGTTTGAAGCCATAATGCCAAAGTTATGACCGACCCCAAGTATACAAACGTCCGACCCCAAGTGCTAAAACGACTGAACCCCAGTGTTAAAACGATGATCTTTTAAAAAAAAATTCTTTGTAGATTTTTGACAGATCCCAAGTTTTCAAACGTCCGACCCCAAGTGCTTTAGCAAAATATCAGTCGGTTTGGTGCTACAGCGCGGAAGTTATGACGGACAACAATTGTTGTAAAACGATGTTTTTTTTTTTTAATTATTCTTTGGCCCAATTTTTTGCTTGATTCGTGTACCGACCATAATTCTAAGTAAAAGATAATTTCAGACGGTTCGGAGCCATAAAGCCAAAGTTTTGACCGATCCCAAGTGTTCAAACGTCCGACCCTAAGTTTTAAAACGTCCGAACCCAAGTGTCAAAACGAAGATTTTTAAAAAAATAATTCTCTTTGTAGATTTTATGATTGTTCATGTACGGACCATGATTCTCAGTAAGAATTCAAATTTTCAGACGGTTCGGTGCCATAGGATGGAGGTTATGACCGACCACACTTGTTGTTTCCGTTAAACGATGAGTTTTTACAAAAATTCTTCTATGGGCAGATTTTTTGATTGATTCGTTTTACAGACTATGGTTCTCGAAACCATAGGGCCAAAGTTAACACGAATTTAAAAAAAAATTCTCTTTGTAGATTTTTTGATTGAATCGTTTACAGACCATTATTCTTAGTAAGAATGTAAAATTTCAGAAGGTTTGAAGCCATAATGCCAAAGTTATGACCGACCCCAAGTATACAAACGTCCGACCCCAAGTGCTAAAACGACTGAACCCCAGTGTTAAAACGATGATCTTTTAAAAAAAAATTCTTTGTAGATTTTTTGATTGAATCGTGTACAGACCATGTTTCTTAGTAAGAATGCAAAATTTCAGGTTTGAAGCCATAAGGCCAAAGTTATGACCGACCCCAAGTATTCAAACGTCCGAACCCAAGTGCTAAAACAACCGAACCCAAGTGTTAAAACGATGATCTTTTAAAAAAAAAATCTTTGTAGATTTTTTGAATTTCAAAAAAATTTCAAACGAATTTCAAAAAAAATCTCTTTGTGAATTTTTTATTGAATCGTGTACAGACCATGAATCTTAGTAAGAATCCAAAATTTCAGACGGTTTGAAGCCATAAGGCCAGAGTTATGACCGACCCCAAGTTTTCAAACGTCCGACCCCAAGTGCTGCAACAACTGAACCCAAGTGGTAAAACGATGATCGTTTTAAAAAAAAAATCACTTTGTAGATTTTTTTATTGATTCGTGTACAAACCATGATTCTTAGGAAAAATCCAAAATTTTAGACGGTTTGGAGCCATAAAGCCAAAGTTTTGACCCCAAGTTTTCAAACGTCCGACCCCAAGTGCTTTAGCAAAATATCAGTCGGTTCGGTGCTACAGCGCGGAAGTTATGACGGACAACAATTGTTGTTACAAAGCGCCCGTAAAACGATGTTTTTTTTTAAATTATTCTTTGGCCCAATTTTTTGCTTGATTCGTGTACCGACCATAATTCTAAGTAAAAGATAATTTCAGACGGTTCGGAGCCATAAAGCCAAAGTTTTGACCGATCCCAAGTGTTCAAACGTCCGACCCTAAGTTTTAAAACGTCCGAACCCAAGTGTCAAAACGAAGATTTTTAAAAAAATAATTCTCTTTGTAGATTTTATGATTGTTCATGTACGGACCATGATTCTCAGTAAGAATTCAAATGTTCAGACGGTTCGGTGCCATAGGGTGGAAGTTATGACCAACCACACTTGTTGTTACCGTTAAACGATGATTTTCTGCAAAATTTCTTCTTTTCGCAGATTTTTTGATTGATTCGTGTATGATTCTTGAAGCCGCAGGGCCAAAGTTAAAACGAATTTTAAAAAATCTCTTTGCGGATTTTTGATTGATTCGTGTACAGTACAATGATTAAGAATCCAAAATTTCAAACGGTTTAAAGCCATAAGGCCAGAGTTATGACCGACCCCAAGTTTTCAAACGTCCGACCCCAAGTGCTAAAACAACCAAACCCAAGTGTTAAAACGATGATCTCTGAAAAAAAATTCTCATTGTAGATTGTTTTATTGATTCGTGTACAGACCATGATTCTTAGTAAGAATGCAAAATTTCAGACGGTTTGTAGCCATAAGGCCAAAATTATGACCGACCCCAAGTATTCAAACGACCGAACCCAAGTGTTAAAACGATGATCTTTAAAAAAAAAAAAAATCAATGTAGATTTTTTGATTGATTCGTGTTCAGACCATGATTAAGAATCCAAAATATCAGTCAGTTCGGTGCTATAGCGCGGAAGTTATGACAGACAACAATTGTTGTTACAAAGCGCCCGTAAAACGATGTTTTTTTGAAAAAATTCTTCTTTTGGCCAATTTTTTGCTTGATTCGTGTACAGATCATGATTCTAAGTAAAAGATAATTTCAGACTGTTTAGAGCCATAAAGCCAAAGTTTTGACCGATCCCAAGTGTTCAAACGTCCGACCCTAAGTGCTAAAACGTCCGAACTCAAATGTCAAAACGAAGATTTTTTAAAAAATAATTCTCTTTGTAGATTTTATGATTGATCATGTACGGACCATGATTCTCAGTAAGAATTCAAATATTCAGACGGTTCGGTGCCATAGGGTGGAAGTTATGACCAACCACACTTGTTGTTACCGTTAAACGATGATTTTCTGCAAAAATTCTTCTTTTCGCAGATTTTTTGAGTGATTCGTGTATGATTCTTGAAGCCGCAGGGCCAAAGTTAAAACGAATTTAAAAAAATTTCTTTGTGGATTTTTGATTGATTCGTGTACAGTACAATGATTCTTAGTAAGAATCCAAAATTTCAAATGGTTTAAAGCTATAAAGCCAAAGTTTTGACAGATCCCAAGTTTTCAAACGTCCGACCCCAAGTGCTAAAACAACCGAACCCAAGTGTTAAAACAATGATTTGTGAAAAAAATTCTCATTGTTGAGTGTTTTATTGATTCGTGTACAGACCATGATTCTTAGTAAGAATGCAAAATTTCAGACGGTTTGAAGCCATAAGGCCAAAATTATGACCGACCCCAAGTATTCAAACGTCCGATCCCAAGTGCTAAAACGACCGAACCCAAGTGTTAAAACGATGATCTTTTAAAAAAAAAATTATGTAGATTTTTTGATTGATTCGTGTACAGACCATGATTCTTAGTAAGAATCCAAAATATCAGTCGGTTCGGTGCTATAGCACGGAAGTTATGACAGACAACAATTGTTGTTACAAAGCGCCCGTAAAACGATGTTTTTCAGAAAAAATTCTTCTTTTGGCCAATTTTTGGCTTGATTCGTGTACAGCCATGATTCTTAGTAAAAAATACAAAATTTCAGACGGTTTGAAGCCATAAAGCCAAAGTTATGACCGTCCCCAAGTATTTAAACGTCCAACCCCAAGTCCTTAAACGACCGAACCCAAGTGCTAAAACGATGATCTTTTAAAAAAAAATACTTTGTAGATTTTTTGATTGATTCGTGTACAGACCATGAATCTTAGTAAGAATCCAAAATTTCAGATAGTTTGAAGCCATAAGGCCAAAGTTATGACCAACCCCAAGTTTTCAAACGTCCGACCCCAAGTGCTAAAACAACCGAAATCAAGTGTTAAAACGATAATATTTAAAAAAAAAATCTCTTTGTAGATTGTTTTATTGATTCGTGTACAGACCATGATTCTCAGTAAGAATTCAAATTTTCAGACGGTTCGGTGCCATAGGATGGAGGTTATGACCGACCACACTTGTTGTTTCCGTTAAACGATGATTTTTTACAAAAATTCTTCTTTGGGCAGATTTTTTGATTGATTCGTTGTACAGACTATGGTTCTCGAAACCATAGGGCCAAAGTTAACACGAATTTAAAAAAAAATTCTCTTCGTAGATTTTTTGATTGAATCGTTTACAGACCATTATTCTTAGTAAGAATGTAAAATTTCAGAAGGTTTGAAGCCATAATGCCAAAGTTATGACCGACCCCAAGTATACAAACGTCCGACCCCAAGTGCTAAAACGACTGAACCCCAGTGTTAAAACGATGATCTTTTAAAAAAAAATTCTTTGTAGATTTTTTGATTGAATCGTGTACAGACCATGTTTCTTAGTAAGAATGCAAAATTTCAGGTTTGAAGCCATAAGGCCAAAGTTATGACCGACCCCAAGTATTCAAACGTCCGAACCCAAGTGCTAAAACAACCGAACCCAAGTGTTAAAACGATGATCTTTTAAAAAAAAAATCTTTGTAGATTTTTTGAATTTCAAAAAAATTTCAAACGAATTTCAAAAATAATCTCTTTGTGAATTTTTTATTGAATCGTGTACAGACCATGAATCTTAGTAAGAATCCAAAATTTCAGACGGTTTGAAGCCATAAGGCCAGAGTTATGACCGACCCCAAGTTTTCAAACGTCCGACCCCAAGTGCTGAAACAACTGAACCCAAGTGGTAAAACGATGATCGTTTTAAAAAAAAAATCACTTTGTAGATTTTTAGACACGTACAGACCATGATTCTTAGGAAAAATCCAAAATTTTAGACGGTTTGGAGCCATAAAGCCAAAGTTTTGACAGATCCCAAGTTTTCAAACTTCCGACCCCAAGTGCTTTAGCAAAATATCAGTCGGTTTGGTGCTACAGCGCGGAAGTTATGACGGACAACAATTGTTGTAAAACGATGTTTTTTTTTTTAATTATTCTTTGGCCCAATTTTTTGCTTGATTCGTGTACCGACCATAATTCTAAGTAAAAGATAATTTCAGACGGTTCGGAGCCATAAAGCCAAAGTTTTGACCGATCCCAAGTGTTCAAACGTCCGACCCTAAGTTTTAAAACGTCCGAACCCAAGTGTCAAAACGAAGATTTTTAAAAAAATAATTCTCTTTGTAGATTTTATGATTGTTCATGTACGGACCATGATTCTCAGTAAGAATTCAAATTTTCAGACGGTTCGGTGCCATAGGATGGAGGTTATGACCGACCACACTTGTTGTTTCCGTTAAACGATGATTTTTTACAAAAATTCTTCTTTGGGCAGATTTTTTGATTGATTCGTTGTACAGACTATGGTTCTCGAAACCATAGGGCCAAAGTTAACACGAATTTAAAAAAAAATTCTCTTTGTAGATTTTTTGATTGAATCGTTTACAGACCATTATTCTTAGTAAGAATGTAAAATTTCAGAAGGTTTGAAGCCATAATGCCAAAGTTATGACCGACCCCAAGTATACAAACGTCCGACCCCAAGTGCTAAAACGACTGAACCCCAGTGTTAAAACGATGATCTTTTAAAAAAAAATTCTTTGTAGATTTTTGACAGATCCCAAGTTTTCAAACGTCCGACCCCAAGTGCTTTAGCAAAATATCAGTCGGTTTGGTGCTACAGCGCGGAAGTTATGACGGACAACAATTGTTGTAAAACGATGTTTTTTTTTTTAATTATTCTTTGGCCCAATTTTTTGCTTGATTCGTGTACCGACCATAATTCTAAGTAAAAGATAATTTCAGACGGTTCGGAGCCATAAAGCCAAAGTTTTGACCGATCCCAAGTGTTCAAACGTCCGACCCTAAGTTTTAAAACGTCCGAACCCAAGTGTCAAAACGAAGATTTTTAAAAAAATAATTCTCTTTGTAGATTTTATGATTGTTCATGTACGGACCATGATTCTCAGTAAGAATTCAAATTTTCAGACGGTTCGGTGCCATAGGATGGAGGTTATGACCGACCACACTTGTTGTTTCCGTTAAACGATGAGTTTTTACAAAAATTCTTCTATGGGCAGATTTTTTGATTGATTCGTTTTACAGACTATGGTTCTCGAAACCATAGGGCCAAAGTTAACACGAATTTTAAAAAAAATTCTCTTTGTAGATTTTTTGATTGAATCGTTTACAGACCATTATTCTTAGTAAGAATGTAAAATTTCAGAAGGTTTGAAGCCATAATGCCAAAGTTATGACCGACCCCAAGTATACAAACGTCCGACCCCAAGTGCTAAAACGACTGAACCCCAGTGTTAAAACGATGATCTTTTAAAAAAAAATTCTTTGTAGATTTTTTGATTGAATCGTGTACAGACCATGTTTCTTAGTAAGAATGCAAAATTTCAGGTTTGAAGCCATAAGGCCAAAGTTATGACCGACCCCAAGTATTCAAACGTCCGAACCCAAGTGCTAAAACAACCGAACCCAAGTGTTAAAACGATGATCTTTTAAAAAAAAAATCTTTGTAGATTTTTTGAATTTCAAAAAAATTTCAAACGAATTTCAAAAAAAATCTCTTTGTGAATTTTTTATTGAATCGTGTACAGACCATGAATCTTAGTAAGAATCCAAAATTTCAGACGGTTTGAAGCCATAAGGCCAGAGTTATGACCGACCCCAAGTTTTCAAACGTCCGACCCCAAGTGCTGCAACAACTGAACCCAAGTGGTAAAACGATGATCGTTTTAAAAAAAAAATCACTTTGTAGATTTTTTTATTGATTCGTGTACAAACCATGATTCTTAGGAAAAATCCAAAATTTTAGACGGTTTGGAGCCATAAAGCCAAAGTTTTGACAGATCCCAAGTTTTCAAACGTCCGACCCCAAGTGCTTTAGCAAAATATCAGTCGGTTCGGTGCTACAGCGCGGAAGTTATGACGGACAACAATTGTTGTTACAAAGCGCCCGTAAAACGATGTTTTTTTTTTAAATTATTCTTTGGCCCAATTTTTTGCTTGATTCGTGTACCGACCATAATTCTAAGTAAAAGATAATTTCAGACGGTTCGGAGCCATAAAGCCAAAGTTTTGACCGATCCCAAGTGTTCAAACGTCCGACCCTAAGTTTTAAAACGTCCGAACCCAAGTGTCAAAACGAAGATTTTTAAAAAAATAATTCTCTTTGTAGATTTTATGATTGTTCATGTACGGACCATGATTCTCAGTAAGAATTCAAATGTTCAGACGGTTCGGTGCCATAGGGTGGAAGTTATGACCAACCACACTTGTTGTTACCGTTAAACGATGATTTTCTGCAAAAATTCTTCTTTTCGCAGATTTTTGATTGATTCGTGTATGATTCTTGAAGCCGCAGGGCCAAAGTTAAAACGAATTTTAAAAAATCTCTTTGTGGATTTTTGATTGATTCGTGTACAGTACAATGATTAAGAATCCAAAATTTCAAACGGTTTAAAGCCATAAGGCCAGAGTTATGACCGACCCCAAGTTTTCAAACGTCCGACCTCAAGTGCTAAAACAACCAAACCCAAGTGTTAAAACGATGATCTCTGAAAAAAAATTCTCATTGTAGATTGTTTTATTGATTCGTGTACAGACCATGATTCTTAGTAAGAATGCAAAATTTCAGACGGTTTAAAGCCATAAGGCCAAAATTATGACCGACCCCAAGTATTCAAACGTCCGATCCCAAGTGCTAAAACGACCGAACCCAAGTGCTAAAACGATGTTCTTTTAAAAAAAAAATACTTTGTAGATTTTTTGATTGATTCGTGTACAGACCATGATTCATAGTAAGAATCCAAAATTTCAGATAGTTTGAAGCCATAAGGCCAAAGTTATGACCAACCCCAAGTTTTCAAACGTCCGACCCCAAGTGCTAAAACAACCGAACCCAAGTGTTAAAACGAAGAATTCAAATTTTCAGACTGTTTGAAGCCATAAGGCCAAAGTTATGACCGACCCCTAGTATTCAAACGTCCGACCCCAAGTGCTAAAACAACCGAAATCAAGTGTTAAAACGATAATCTTTTTTAAAAAAATTCTCTTTGTAGATTTTTTTATTGATTCGTGTACAGATCATGATTCTCAGTAAGAATTCAAATTTTCAGACGGTTCGGTGCCATAGGGTGGAAGTTATGACCGACCACACTTGTTGTTTCCGTTAAACGATGATTTTTTTCAAAAATTCTTCTTTTGCAGATTTTTTGATTGATTCGTTGTACAGACTATGGGTCCTCGAAACCATAGGGCCAAAGTTAAAACGAATTTAAAAAAAAAATTCTCTTTGTAGATTTTTTGATTGAATCGTTTACAGACCATGATTATTATCATTATTATGGATAAGATAATGACCATGATAATAATAAGAATGTAAAATTTCAGAAGGTTTGAAGCCATAAGGCCAAAAGTTATGACCGACCCCAAGTATACAAACTTCCAACCCCAAGTGCTAAAACGACCGAACCCAAGTGTTGAAACCATGGTCTTTTAAAAAACAATTCTTTGTAGATTTTTTGATTGAATCGTGTACAGACCATGATTCCTAAAAATGCAAAATTTCAGACGGTTTGAAGCCATAAGGCCAAAGTTATGACCGACCCCAAATTTTCAAACGTCCGACCCCAAGTGCTAAAATAACCGAACCCAAGTGTTTAAACGATGATCTTTTAAAAAAAATTCTCTTTGTGGATATGTGTGCAGACCATGATTCTCAGAAAGAATTCAAATTTCAGACGGTTTGAAGCCATAAGGCCAGAGTTATGACCGAACCCAAGTGTTAAAACGATGATCTTTAAAAAAAAAAAATCTTGGTAGATTTTTGAATGATTCGTGTACAGACCATGATTCTTAGAAAGTGTAATGTCTGTGTGAATTGTATGAGTGCAAGCGAGATAGCATGCTTGCGTGAATAAGGCGATGCATGCTAGATTCGTCCTCTCTTGGCTTAAAACAGCTCCCTACTAAACACATCGTACAGAACACTATTACGCTCTTCATTTAGTGTACTATCTACTACAATTCTCAGTCTTCCACATCTGTAAGTCCGCATCTGGATTAGCTCTGCCACAACTGGCTCAGACGGACATTATAACTGGCGCAGTCGGTAGTAGCATTACAAGCTACGAAATTGTAGAACCTGAAGACGAGATTACGGAAGAGCAGAGTGTTGCGACAATATAATAAAAATTGTTGCATGAAGACGCATTCAAGAAGACGCCATCACGTATATCAAGAAGACGCGCATTAGAGTCTGCATCCATATAGCAGTATTGAGGGAGCAAAATTTGACGTGGCATGCTAGCATTGCATGCAGGAAGAAGAGGACCATCTACGGAAGAAGCCGGAATCTGGGGCAAGGGCTCAGATTCTGTCGCTGCAGCTGTACAAGCGGGACCGGACAAAGGGCTGGATTCCGTAGCTGCAGGGAGACGGACACGGACAATCAGCGGTCGAAAGAGACGGCTGGTGACGGAGATCCGGAAGCTGTGTGGGGAGACGCTTTGGAGCGAGGTTCTGGAGCGGATTCACCCGGAAGCGCTGAGATAAGTTTTTTAATCAAAATTTGTTTCAGCTCTTATTCCCGATGGATGCGATTTGTAAAAGTCTGGGGGCATTCTGTCACAAGACAGGAGTGTGGTCCCTGTTCAAGGAGAGACTGGACCAAGCTCTCATATTATATGATGAGAAAATTTTGTCGCCAGAACGTAAAAGAGCGTTCCTCTTAAATAATCTCACCGAAGATACCTTTTCGTTGTTAAGCTTCATTCATTGTTTTCTTTTGAAGTGTCGGAAACCTCATTTGAGGATTTGTTTCTAGATTCCAATTGTAAGCCTATTCACAATATTTTTGAATCACGGGAAATGTTCTATAAATGTAAACAATCGGCTAATGAATCTATTAAAGAGTTTGCCGCGAAGCTTAAAAATATTAGTTTGTCATGTAACTTTGAAGCAAGATTAGAATCGTGTTTGAAAGAAATTTTATTATTGGTGTGTTCAATGAGAAAATGAAGCACAAACTTTTTATGGAAGGTTTAAACAAGTCATTTCTAGAATGCATTAATATAGCTTCCACGTGGGAACATGTATTGAGTATGGAGAATGCAAAGTCGAATTTAAATGCAGTTCATAACTTCGATAAATCTAGGCAGGTAAGCCGTTATAAGGATTTCAAAGTAAATCACCCCACAAGATAAATAATAATATGTCATGTTTTATTTGTGGTAGGAATAATCATGTGCAAAAAGATTGTTGGCACAAGAAGTTGCAATGTTATATTTGTAAGAAGGTAGGGCACACCAGCTCGACTTGTAAAAATAAATCAAGTAGTAAATATTCACGCTCGCCTAGTACGAAGCGCGAAGGTAGTACGATAAATACGGTGTCGCTAGATAATAATAATGATCCTATGTTTTTAAATTTATGCGTAGATAATATTATTTTGCAGGTTATGGTCGATACTGGAGCCAGCATAAATGCGATTCCATACGAAATGTTTAATAGATATTTTAGTGAAAAGAAATTAATGGTGTGCGATATTAAGTTATTTGGGTATGATAATAAATCATTAAAAGTTTTGGGTAAAATTATATGTAACGTGGAATTCAAAAATAAATGCGTTCCGACCGAATTTATAATAATCAATAATGGTAGTTCATGTATTGTGGGTAGGAAGTTTCTCAAGTGTTTCGATATTACATTACACGGAATTAATCTGGTGAATAAGAGTGTTGCAGATAATAATATTCGCGAGATGTTAAAATTAAAATACCCTAACGTGTTTTCGGATAAACCTTGTAGATTGAAAAATTACGAAGCTAATATTGAGGTTATGTCGGATTTTAAACCAAGGTTCGTTAACCCGAGACCCATTCCGTATTGTTTGCGGGTGCAAGTGGAAAATGAATTGCTATAAATGGTGAACGACGACATTATTGAGAAAGTTGAAATTAGTGAAATGGCAAGTCCTATTGTTATTGTTAAAAAAAAGATGGCACGATTAGGATATGTACAGATTTCAAAAACACTTTAAATCCAATGTTGGCACCTTTAAAATTTCCGTCGCCAAGAGTAGAAGATTTAATTTCTTCGTTAAATGGCGCGAAACATTTCGCAAAAATTTATTTAAAAAATGCTTTTTCTCAGATTGCTTTGAATGAAAGTTCAAAAAAACTATGTGTTATTTCAACTCATATAGGTCTATTTGCGTATAAAGTCTTGCCGTTTGGGGCTTACGACGAGTCCGGCGATTTTTATGCAAGTCATAGCAACTATCGTCGGTGGTTTAAAAAATGTGCGTGTATTTTTAGACGATATATTATTATTTGGTAATTCGAAAGAAGAATTAAATTCGGTATGTGACGCGATAATTAAGAAATTAAATGATCATGGTCTGACCGTAAATGACCAAAAATGTTATTTTTATGTACTGGAAATTGAATACTTAGGTTTTAAAATCTCTCAGCAAGGTATAATGCCGCTAGAAAGTAAAATTGAAGCAATTAAGAATTTGGCAGTTCCGAGGAATGTGTCAGAATTAAGAAGTTTGTTGGGAGTAATCTCATATTATAGAATGTTTTTACGGAATATGTCGGACACTCTGTCGCCACTCTATAATTTATTGAAAAAGGGAACCGTATTTTTGTGGTCGGAAGAATGTAGTGATGCTTTTAATTTTGTAAAAAAACAATTGATTTCAGAAAAAATTCTAGTTCACTTCAATTCCAGTATCCCTTTGAAACTCATTACGGACGCCAGTAATATTGGGATTTCAGCAATGCTTTGTCACAAGTATGATAACGGGATAGAACGTCCAATAGCATTTGCAAGTAGGACTTTATCGGAAACCGAACGGAAATATTCAATTTTGGATACAGAAGCGTGCGCAATCATATTCGGTTTGAAAAGATTCTTTCAATACTTGTATGGAAATAAGTTTATTCTGTCATGCGACAATAAACCGCTTGTACATATTCTAGATACAAATAAGCAGGTACCAATTTTAGCAGCGAACAGATTACAACGTTATGCTTTAATTTTGAAGTCATTTAATTATACTATAGAGTACATCAAGTCGGACGGACAATAAAGCAGATTTCTTGTCAAGATTACCGATGCAACGGAGCAATAATAATATCGAGGAATACGAAGATAACCATTATTTCTTGGATATAATTAACGATACGGATATCGATAGTTTGGAAATAGAACGGTTAAATAATATTTCTGTTGAAACGGAAATAAATCCGGAAATATTTAAACGGAGTTCGGAAAAGGATTTAGTTTTATCAGAGATTGTCAATTATTTGAATACAGGGTGGCCTGAAAAAAAAACTTAAATTCTGATTTATTAAAATTTTGGCATATTAGAGATAAGTTATCAACTCATGGTGCATGTTTGTTTTATGATAGTAAACTGGTAGTACCAATGGAATTAAAAGAATCAGTTTTGAAATTTATTCACCGTTCGCACCTGGGTATAGTGAAATCGAAAAGTTTAGCTAGAAATTATTTTTTTCTGGTTAGGTATAAATGCTGATATTGAGAAGAAGGTAAAACAGTGTACTAGGTGTGCAGTATGTTTACCTACTCCTTCCAAGGTGCAATTGGCGAGTTGGCCAGTGAATAATTTAGTTTGGAACCGTATTCATATAGATTCCCAAAAATTTTAACATTGTCATACACGATAACACTAAAATTCACAGCCAACATTATTGCAAATCAAACTGTACAATATTAAAAACAACAAATAAAATTAAATATCTCGGCGTAATTATCGATAAAAATCTGAAATGGAAGGAACAAATATGTCAAGTAGTAAACAAAATCAGAAAATTAATATATATATATTTAAGAATTAGAAATTTTCTGTCGATAAAAAATCTATATTTAATCTACTGTGTCATAGTTCAATCCACTCTACAATACGCTATTATTAGTTGGGGATCCGCGAATAAATGTAACCTTCTTCCAATAGGAAAAAATTATACAAAAAAATTAAAATTATATTAAAAAAATCCTTTGACTACCCAACAGAACGCCTGTTTGAAGAATTTCAAGTACCCACATTAAAAGATTTATATATTAAAAATTCAGTAATTCAAATAATAAAAGAAAAAGATAAATATCCATTTTTAAATGAAAACAGAACTCGACTTAAACATGTTTTTCTATGCCCAAAACTAAATACGTCTTTTGCACAGCATCATTATACTTATCAGGGAAGAACTTTTTTCAATCGTCTACCAGAGGAAATCAGAAGCATCAATGATAAGGCCCGAATGCTGCTTTCTGTCAAGAGACATTTTAAAGATGTTCTTAAGAAAAGAACTACTGTCAACTAATCTTACAAACATCTTAGTTCTCCATAACATTCTTTAAAAAAAAAAAAAAAAACACACCAATTATCAAATAAATACTGCAGCTCACATATATTTATGTACAATTAATTATTTATATATATATATGTATATGTATATATGTATATGTATATATATATATATGTAGAACAATATTATATAATTTTATATAATATTTTATTAACAATTTTCTCGGTTTACCCGCGTAACGTAGTCCTTAAAAGGACTTTTTAACTCCTGACGTTTCGGACAGATCACACTGTCCATCTTCAGAGGCCTTATGTCTTGAGTTTTTGTCACAAACTGATAGCTTTCGCATGTCTGTTCGGTCCAAAAGCTAAAACTTAAGTCTACGTTACGCGGGTAAACCGAGAAAATTGTTCTACATCTTACACCCGTGAAAACCTTAATCATAACATATATATATATATATACAATATATATATATATATATATCATGTAATTATTGTTTAAGTGTGGGGGTGTAATGTCTGTGTGAATTGTATGAGTGCAAGCGAGACAGCATGCTTGCGTGAATCTATATAAGGCGATGCATGCTAGATTCGTCCTCTTTTGGCTTAAGGCAGCTCCCTAATAAATACATAGTAGAGAACACTATTACGCTCTTCATTTAGTGTACTACCCAGTACAATTCTCAGTCTTCCACATCTGTAAGTCTGCATCTGGATTAGCTCTGCCACAACTGGCTCAGACGGACATTACAGAAAGAATCCAAAATATTAGTCGGTTCGGTGCTATAGCATAGGTGATATAGCGCGGAAGTTACGACAGACAACAATTGTTGTTACAAAACGCCTGTAAAACGATGTTTTTGTGAAAAAATTCTTCGTTTGGCCAATTTTTTGCTTGATTCGTGTACAGCCATGATTCTAAGTAAAAAATACAAAATTTCAGACGGTTTGAAGCCATAAAGCCAAAGTTATGACCGACCCCAAGTATTCCAACGTACGACCCCAAGTGCTAAAACAACCGAACCCAAGTGTTAAAACGATGATCTTTAAAAAAAAATTCTCCTTGTAGTTTTTTTATTGATTCGTGTACAGACCATGATTCTCAGTAAGAACTCAAATTTTCAGATGGTTCGGTGCTATAGGACGGAAGTTAAAACGATTTTATAAAAATAATTCTCTTTATGGATTTTTTTATTGATTCGTGTACAGACCATGATTCTTAGTAAGAATCCAAAATTTCAGACTGTCAAAACGAAGATTTTTTTTTAAATAATTCTCTTTGTAGATTTTATGATTGATTCGTGTACAGACCATGATTCTAAATTAAAACAAATTTAAAAAAAAAATCTCCCTGTGGATTTGTGATTGATTCGTGTTCAGACCATGATTCATTATAAGAATCCAAAATTTCAGATAGTTTGAAGCCATAAGGCCAAAGTTATGACCGACCCCAAGTTTTCAAACGTCCGACCCCAAGTGCTAAAACAACCGAACCCAAGTGTTAAAACGATGATCTTTTAAAAAAAAAATCTCTTTCTAGATATTTTTATTGATTCGTGTAACAGACCATGATTCTCAGTAAGAATTCAAATTTGTAGACGGTTTGGTTGCTATAGGGCGGAAGTTAAAACGAATTTTTAAAAATAATTCTCTTTGTAGATATTTTGATTGATTCCTGTTCAGACCATGATTCTTAGTAAGAATGCAAAATTTCAGACGGTTTGAAGACATAAGGCCAAAGTTATGATCGACCCCAAGTATTCGAACGTCCGACCCCAAGTGCTAAAATAACCGAACCCAAGTGTTTAAACGATGATCTTTTTTAAAAAATTCTCTTTGTAGATATGTGTACAGACCATGATTCTCAGAAAGAATTCAAATTTTCAGACGGTTTGAAGCCATAAGGCCAGAGTTATGACCGAACCCAAGTGTTAAAACGATGATCTTTTAAAAAAAAATCTTGGTAGATTTTTTGAATGATCCGTGTACAGACCATGATTCTTAGAAAGAATCCAAAATATTAGTCGGTTCGGTGCTATAGCGCGGAAGTTACGACAGACAACAATTGTTGTTACAAAGCACCTGTAAAACGATGTTTTTGTGAAAAAATTCTTCTTTTGGCCATTTTTTTGCTTGATTCGTGTACAGCCAATTTGGGAGGCGGGAATGGGTACCGCCGCCCCGGGAACCTTTATTGGATAACCAACACCTCTGTCATAGGTCACCCCAAGTGGTTCGCTACGTTTGGTGATTTAGCAGGGGTGCCCGGGTTCATGGGGTGAGGTTTGTCTAGGTCTTGGAGGCGGATGACCAGGACATACTGAACCCCAGATTCCTACCCACCCCTTAAACCATTTTCCTTCCCAGAACTCTCCTCTCCTCCCTTTCCTTAAAAAAAACCCTCCACACAGCATCCTCAAAGATGACATAGGCCCTGAGGGAAATTATTTTCCTCAGGGCCTCCTGTGTGGAGTTCATGTAAAAAAAAAAAAAAAAAAACAGCCATGATTCTAAGTAAAAAATACATGATGAAATAGATGATCTTTTTTAAAAAAATTCTCTTTGTAGATTTTTTTATTGATTCGTGTACAGACTATGATTCTCGAAGCCATAGGGCCAAAGTTAAAACGAATTTTAATTTTAAAAAAACCTAGTAGATTTTTAGATTGATTCGTGTACAGACCATGATTCTTAGTAAGAATCCAAAATTCAGACTGTTTGAAGCCATAAGGCCAAAGTTATGACCGACCCCAAGTTTTCACACGTCCGACCCCAAGTGCTAAAACAACCGAACCCAAGTGTTAAAACGATGATCTTTAAAAAAAAAATTCCCTTTGTAGATTTTTTTATTGATTCGTGTACAGACCATGATTCTTAGTAAGAATCCAAAATTTCAGACTTTCAAAACGAAGATTTTTTTAAAAATAATTCTATTTGTAGATTTTATGATTGATTCGTGTACAGACCATGATTCTAAGTTAAAACAAATTTTAAAAAAAAATCTCCCTGTGGATTTGTGATTGATTCGTGTTCAGACCATGATTCATTATAAGAATCCAAAATTTCAGATAGTTTGAAGCCATAAGGCCAAAGTTATGACCGACCCCAAGTTTTCAAACGTCTGACCCCAAGTGCTAAAACAACCGAACCCAAGTGTTAAAACGATGATCTTTTAAAAAAAAATCTCTTTCTAGATATTTTTATTGATTCGTGTAACAGACCATGATTCTCAGTAAGAATTCAAATTTGTAGACGGTTTGGTTGCTATAGGGCGGAAGTTAAAACGAATTTTTAAAAATAATTCTCTTTGTAGATATTTTGATTGATTCCTGTTCAGACCATGATTCTTAGTAAGAATGCAAAATTTCAGACGGTTTGAAGACATAAGGCCAAAGTTATGATCGACCCCAAGTATTCGAACGTCCGACCCCAAGTGCTAAAATAACCGAACCCAAGTGTTTAAACGATGATCTTTTTTTAAAAATTCTCTTTGTAGATATGTGTACAGACCATGATTCTCAGAAAGAATTCAAATTTTCAGACGGTTTGAAGCCATAAGGCCAGAGTTATGACCGACCCCAAGTATTCAAACGTCCGACCCCAAGTGCTAAAACGACCGAACCCAAGTGTTAAAACGATGATCTTTTAAAAAAAAATCTATGTAGATTTTTTGATTGATTCGTGTACATACCACGGTTCTTAGTAAGAATCCAAAATTTTAGACTGTTTGAAGCCATAACGCCAAAGTTTTGACCGATTTCAAGTATTCAAACGTCCGACCTAAAGTGCTAAAACGACCGAACCCAAGTGTTAAAACGATGATCTTATAAAAAAAAATCTCTGTAGATTTTTTGATTGATTCTTGTACAGATCATGATTCTTAGTAAGAATGCAAAATTTCAGACGGTTTGAAGACAAAAGACCAAAGTTATGACCGACCCCAAGTGCTAAAACAACAAAACAAACGTTTGAAACTAAAACGACCGAACCCAAGTGTTAAACCGATGATCTTTTAAAAAAAATTTTTTTGTAGATTTTTTGATTGATTCGTGTAACCATGATTCTTAGTAAGAATCCAAAATTTCAGACGGTTTGAAGCCGTAAAGCCAAAGTTATGACCGACCCCAAGTATTCAAACGTCCGACCCCAAGTGCTAAAACGACCGAACCCAATGTGTTAAAACAATGATCTTTTAAAAAAAATTCTCTTTGTAGATATTTTTATTGATTCGTGTACAGACCATGATTCTCAGTAAGAATTCAAATTTTCATACGGTTTGGTTGCTTTGGTTGGCCGCCTATAGGGCGGAAGTTTAAACGATTTTTTATAAATAAATCACTTTGTGGATTTTTTGATTGATTCGTGTGCAGATCATGATTCTTAGTAAGGATCCAAAATTTCAGACGATTTGAAGCCATAAGGCTAAAGTTATGAGACCGACCCCAAGTTTTTAAACGTCCGACCCCAAGTGCTAAAACGACCGAACCCAAGTGTTAAAACGATGATCTTTTAAAAAAAAATTCTCTTTGTAGATTTTTATATTGATTCGTGTACAGACTATGATTCTCGAAGCCATAGGGCCAAAGTTAAAATGAATTTTTAAAAAAAATCTTATATAGATTTGTAGATTGATTCGTGTACAGACCATGATTCTTAGTAAGAATCCAAAATTTCAGACGGATTGAAGCCATAAGGCCAAAGTTATGACCGACCCCAAGTTTTCAAACGTCCGACCCCAAGTGCTAAAACAACCGAACCCAAGTGTTAAAACGATGATCTTTTTTATTGATTCGTGTACAGACCATGATTCTCAAAATCATAGGGCCAAAGTTAAAACGAATTAAAAAAAAAATTCTCTTATCAATTCTTTATCACCACCCAGACCAGAATATGTGAAGAAACGAAAATCGGAGCAGAAATTACAAAACTGACCGATGCACTGGAGCGTAACGGTTACCCAGCAAGGCAGACAAGGCAAATCATAAGAGCCAAATCTGCACCAAACGAAGACAGAATTGAACAAGAGTCAAGAGTCAAGTCTGGGCTTTCCTGCCTTACGTTCACAATGTGACAAACAGAATTGCCAGGCTATTGAAAAAAGAAAGCATCAAGACTGTCTTCGGAACCACGACAAAAATACGAGACTTTTGAGGCCTGCAAAGACCAAGTTTCCTCTGGAAACAGATGGAGTGTACAAGCTCAGCTGTTCTGGATGTGACAAGGTTTATGTAGGCCAAACAGAGCGGACGATTTCCAAAAGGATATCAGAACACTTCCGTGCCTGTAAACTTGGCCACCCTGACAAATCGGCAATTGCCGAGCACTTAATTGAAACCGGCCATTACTTTGGATTTGTCTCCAAGGTCCTGGGAAGGCCCAAAACTCATAGAGCACGCCTGATTACGGAGGCAATTGAAATTCACAAAAATCCTATAAATATTAATAGAGACGACGGAGCTAAACTCAATAGTTCTTGGTATCCGGTAATTGACGGTTACATCAAGGCTAAACGCAAAAAAACATGTTGAAGTATATTGTGGCGCCAGCTCGTAGAGGAGTGGAGCTGGCGACACGGTATCGCTCCTAAGTAGACAAGTACAAACATCACCCCTAACTATTACACATCTGCCCTGATGATGGACACTGCAACGCTGTCCGAAACGTTGGCTAAAGAAGGAGGTAGCGCAACACTGCATAATACCCCAAAAACTAATAACAAAAACGTCAGATTAATGTTTAAATAAGAATTTACCTAATTGGTTTTTGTCATTATGTTCCTGTGAAATAAATGTTTTTAATTTGCCATGTAAACTATTTCCACTCATAAAAGTTAATTTTATCCTAAAGGTTATCTCTAAATTATAAAAAATACTAGTGTGCAGTTCACACCGGTAGAAGCGAAACCTTCAGAAAAAAGAGTCGGAAGGCTACGAAGCACCGCATAAAGAGGAGACCGATTTGACCGACATTCTCTATAAATGCTATAGATGCATGTGTTTGTCTCTTTTTAGTGTCGCTTTTTCGTTTCATCCAGTTTCAAATCACAACGGTGCTAAAGAAGTTTTCGCTTCAAAGTAATTACAATTTTTAAAGAAGTTTTTACTTCAAAGTAATTATAGCATTTTTTTCTTGGTTTGCTTATTGTTTTTTTTGTGTCGCTTTTTCGTTTCATCCAGTTTCAAATCACAACGGTGGTAAAGAAGTTTATCACTTCAAAATAATTATAAAATTATTTTTTCGTGGTTTGCTTATTGTTTCTTTTAGTGTCGCTTTTTCGTTTCATCCAGTTTCAAATCACAACGGTGCTAAAGAAGTTTTCACTTCAAAAAATTTTTTTTTCGTGGTTTGCTTTTGCGTAAAACTGTAAAAAAAATTAAAATTCGAGTGTTCTTTAAGTATTTTTTTTTTCTTGTAATCTATTTCTCTATGAAACTAGTAAAACCATTCAATCTGGTATTAACTTAGATCAGCAAACATAAAAAAGCTATTTACGATAAAGTATTTTTTTAATTTATTTAAAAAATGATAGTAGGTCGGTGTCAGCCCTTACTAGTACCTAGCGCATTCCACATGTGGCTTTCTGAAACAATGGTGCTATTCTGGAGGCTAACGTGACCCTAGGCGGTCGCTGTCAAAGCCGCCCGCCTTGTTGGGCGTTTCAAATAATATTAGATTATTTATTATGCATGATTATTTTTTCAATATTTCAGTTTTAGGGCACAAAATCAATATTTTTTTCTAACAATAAATTAATGTAAGCCAAATAAAAAATATTCACAACAATATTTTTACAAAAGACCCGAAATAATTTCCAAATCTCACAGAGTAACGCTGTGTTACAAGACGGTTTGTCGAGGGTATTTTTAGGATGGTATGGGAAAGGTTAAGTTTGTTTGCAAGTTTCAACTCGAAGTAAATACTACGTAGATGGTGTCTTAGATAAATTTATCCATTTTTATTTAATATGCAACAGCGATTGACTTTTATGCAAATCTACGATGAATATTTATTTTTATTTTTAACCTATTAATGTGTAAAACTTCAAATTGTAATATTTATTTTGAAGATAATATTAGCGACATTCAATCATATATCTGAAACAGATATAGAAAAATGAAACAATACAACTTTGTATAAACCACTTATATAATGTGCAAATCCGACCGGTTTCGGAACAAACGTTCCTTCGTCAGGGAAAGCTTATACTAATTTGACAGTTTCGAACAATGTTTTATTATGGTAGGGGGTGGAGCCGTTGTTAGTTAATAATGTAGTACATGTAATAATAACGGCTCCACTAATGTATAAATTTACTACATTATTAACTAACAACGGCTCCACCCCCTACCATAATAAAACATTGTTCGAAACTGTCAAATTAGTATAAGCTTTCCCTGACGAAGGAACGTTTGTTCCGAAACCGGTCGGATTTGCACATTATATAAGTGGTTTATACAAAGTTGTATTGTTTCATTTTTCTATAATGGATAACCAAAAAGTAATAGCTACATTCAAAAATATGAAACAGATATCCTTGGATAAGTTTTGAGATTTTCACGGCCAAAAGCATTTTCGTTATTTGTTTTTGGGGTGTTATGCCGTGTTCCGCTACCTCCTTCTTTAGCCTATTATATCCTTGATTCTATTCCTAGACGTGACCGTATCTTATTCTGATTTTTCTGCTTCAGATTTTTAACTATATGATACTTCGACTAAGAACTACCAACACTATATTTTCATAAGACATCCAGTGAAAGCAAAATTAAAATTGATGGTGAAATTATTGAAAATGTTACTGAAATGAAATACTTAGGAGTTATATTAGATTCCAAACTAAACTTCAATAGACATGCTGAATACACCCAAAAGAATATTGGCAAAAAGATATCTTTTTTTGTTAGAATTCGGTCAAAAATTTCTAGAAAAACTGCAATCACTATTTACAATTCATTTATTGCTCCACACTTCAACTGCTGCTCGAGTATACCTACTTTTCCTATGTAACGAAAGAGAACAAAATAAGTTACAAATTCTCCAAAACAGGGCAATTAGAATAATAATCCACGAAATAGATTTTCAAAAATAATTAAAATGTTAAAGGCACTAAATTGGTTAACCGTGAAACAGATGCTGAACTTGAACACGATGGTATTTATCCACAAAATATTGAACAATATGTTACCAAAATACTTCTTAAATAAAATTGTATACAACAAGGACATTCACAGATACAATACAAAGACGTGCAAGGAAATTAGGCTACAAAAAAAGGACAAAGCGAATACGCAGAACAGTTTACTGTACAAGGGAATGAAGTTATATAACACACTACCAGAAACTTTGAAAATTGGAAACTTCAAGATGTATTGTATGAGTTACATAAAACTAGAAAAAATATAGTGAATATGAAATATTATAATTAATTAGAAATTTGTAAACTTAAATGTACAATTATTACAAGCAATAATTGTCAGCCTGAAACACTCATTTACATTGAAAAATCTTCCGAGAAAAGATACTTGCCGCCAACGGGACTTGAACCCGTGTCCTTCCGATTGCCGGTCGAATGCTCTGACCACTGAGCTATGGGGGCTTATCAAATACCCGCCAAATAATTCAATATATACTAGTGTTTCATTCAACAATTACTGCTTGTTATATTTTTTCCACCTGAAAACAACCAACTTTATTTTTGCGAGAAAGACATTGTTAGTGTTAAATCCCTCGCTAGGTGGCGTCGAGACAAATTATGTCTGCATTTATTGGGGAAATACTTAAACTTGTTAAATATTAATTATTATTTTTTAATTTATAAACTAACGTTTAGACAAGATTTTTATGCATAGCACAAAGGGTAACAATTATTACAAGCAATAATTGTCAGCCTGAAACACTCATTTACATTGAAAAATCTTCCGAGAAAAGATACTTGCCGCCAACGGGACTTGAACCCGTGTCCTTCCGATTGCCGGTCGAATGCTCTGACCACTGAGCTATGGGGGCTTATCAAATACCCGCCAAATAATTCAATATATACTAGTGTTTCATTCAACAATTACTGCTTGTTATATTTTTTCCACCTGAAAACAACCAACTTTATTTTTGCGAGAAAGACATTGTTAGTGTTAAATCCCTCGCTAGGTGGCGTCGAGACAAATTATGTCTGCATTTATTGGGGAAATACTTAAACTTGTTAAATATTAATTATTATTTTTTAATTTATAATTTATTTTTTATCTTTTATTTTTTATCTTCATTAATTAAATATTATAATTTGAGGTTTTACACATTAAGTTAAAAATAAACACATAACAGTTCACATCGACTAAATTATATACATAAGTGATAGTAGACATGAACATTGTGTTTGTTCGTTGGCGACATGAAACTTAGGTTGGCGATCTGCGTTGGAATATAACGAACAGTGTCGAAAAACTTTATTGATTTGCTTGTAATTAAGGGCCTGGCAGTAAAAAATAATGAGCTTAACCCAATATGCAGACACAATAAATGAAGAAAAATTTTACAAAACATTTCACAGAAGCAACATACAGACACAACATATGAAGAATCACTTTACAAATATTTCACAGAAACATGTCTTAAAGATTTTATGAATTATTATAACCACTCATTTCATTTATGTACTGTTGGTGTCAAAAAGTTAAAATAAAGTATCCTCCATGATGGACTAAAGAAATGCATAAAAAAAAAACAGAATCAGGAAAATACATTTTGTTCGTCAAAAGATTAAACAAGTGTTTTATTAAATATTTTCACAATTTTCGCTTAATTATAATCGTTCTTATTTCTTACATTCGTATTTAGATATCTCCCTTTCAAACTATCTTCTTCTTCTTCTTTTTTAATTCTTACTACGGAGCCTTAATACAAACTTCCACATAGTAGAAAACACCAAAGTAAGCAAAAAGCTGTTCTAGTATAGTTCCAAATCAAAACACAATCCTACACGTGTACAGCCTTGTTACTCTGAGGTACAGCCACGTGCCTCCCTCTTCCCATTCTAGAGAGTTGCTATCTCCTTCCCTTCCTCTTGTTCGACTGTAATAATACATGCATATATCAGTGACGTCACAAGGTCCGAGCGACGCCTGCCATTGTAGTGGACTGACATCGTTCCTTTTGCCAGGTCTTTGTGGGCCAGTGGTTCAATTCAAGCATAATTTCAATCATGTGCAGGGCTGTATTGAGACCCTTTGCAAAGCAATGAAATATGCTTACAAATTTAAAATTAATCTTGCTCGTTACATTTTTTGAAATATAAAAAATTTGCATGCAAACTTTAAAAAGTTCACCTCACGTTGTTTCTAACTAAAATTACTGATAATGAAAAAAAAATAAAAACACATACCTATATTATTGGACAAAAATGTATTATAAACTTTATTTTTACCTCGCTTTTTTGTCAATCTATGTGAAAAAATTAATAAAAAATTGCCAAAGTTTCAACTTTTTTGTCAAATTGCGATTCAAAACTGGTTTTATAAAGATGTACAATGTGTACATTTTAATGTTTTGGGGGTTATTTTTTTTAGATTTAAATATAAAGCATGATATTTTACCTTTCTAACACCGTTTAGAACAAAGGTATTTCTTTTTTTTTGTTCTTGGTTTGTGATTTAACAGATTAATTACGTGAATACCGCGCAAGAGTATTTGTGATTTATGTCTCTTTATTGAAGTGCTTTTGAATGCTTCTCATTGGAATGGAATACACGCATTTTTCAAACAACTCGCGCGCCACATCTTGTTTTTTTTTTGTACATTTTTCATAACTCGAGAGCTCGCCGTTATATATATGGAAACCTTTACAGGCGTGCGTACAACAACTCGCAAAAGTTTCATTGCAATCGGATGAATGATTTAGAAACGAATAAGGGATAAACAAAGACACATTCATTTTTATATAAAGACTAGCTGTCCCGGCAAACATTGTTCTGCCATATAAATTATTTCTAGTGAAATATTGGTTGTTAAATAAAAAATAACGAATGTGTTGGAAGTGTATGGAGATGCGATCTACGACAGAAAGAGGAATGGAGCGCTGTAGACGATGACCGCCGATTAAAACAAAAAAACACCAACTAAAGTAGGAAAATGAAATAAAGAAAATCAATATGAATTTCGAAGAGTAATTGAGTGTACGATATTTTTTGTCAGTCCGTCTTTAGCCAACACAAATAATAAGCTCGATGGTTGGCCCACGCGAGAACATGATGCCGAATGAAATATCAAAATGACGCGACGCTTCTCTTGAATGTCTTTACGCATGTGTGGATGAAAGTACGATGAGGCGGACGTAGCGCCATCTGTCATTCAACGACATAAATAATTTCGTTATGTTTGAAATACGAAAGACGGTTAAACAAAAATACTAAAATCGCGATTAAAAAATGGGTGGGTGGAGGTGGGAGGGTTAAAATTTGGAGTTATAGGTATTTTTAGATGCAAAATAAAAATAAAATAAAAAAATTGTTAAAAAAATTTTGCAACATTGTTAAAAAAGAAAAAAAAATCTGGATAGGAGCACGCTAATCACCTAGCGGTATGAAATATACTTTAAAACCTATTCTCATACCTACCAAATATACATAAAAAATTTCATAATAATCGGTCAAGACGTTTCGGAGGAGTGCGCCACAAACATCGTGACCCGAGATTTGTATACGTAAGATTTCAAAATGTTACAAATTTTTAATATAATTATAATCTTTTTTAAAGTAGATCTAGTTATTATATATTTTTAATACTAATTTTATTGTGATTAGGAGTAAACTAGTTGTTGAAAAATTGTGTACCTTTAATTTTTATCCAGCCTTGTGGAGATCTGTTTTGATATATTACAGTATTTGGTGTTTGGCCCAAAAGCAAGATTACCTACTACCCCAGTCCTGCTAAGTGTGCACTGTGTCACTGTATGAGCACTGCGTGTAGGGAGTAGGGAGTAGTGAGTGTGGTGAGGTAACAGTGCGGCCGCACCAGGGTCCCGCACAAAGGATGTTCTCATGTACTGAGGAGAATATGTTCAATGGGTAATATCCGGTCACTCCCACTGACGCCGCTGTGCTTCTCCGTGCCTAGTGCCACTGCCAGCAACTACCATTCGGAGGGGTCATGCTGGATTCTGCGAATAAATCATTTCTTTTTGCAATATATTTAGATAAATTATACTATCCTCATCAGAAATTCACCTTTTTGGTAGGGGTAGGACCGCCATTCAAATCGGCCTTGGCACACTTCTAACCTCGTTCATATTCATACATCGTCTCATGTATTGTCTGATTCACTTGATCGTGCTATATTTTCCTCGGGTGACCTCGTCTTCTTCTACCATTCACTTTCGCGTCATATATTCTTCTTACACTCTTTCCTCGTTCATTCTCTCTACTTGCCCAAACCTCATAAGCTTCACTTTCTTAACCTTGCTCATTGCACTTATATCAGCCTTGCATTCTGTGCGGCTTTCCATTTTCTATTTCTCACTCGATCATGATTTTAGCACACCTCAGGTACCTCATTTCTAAAGCGTTCAGTCACCTTTCATCTTTTCTCTGGCAGTTCTATGCCTCACTCTCATACATCAGAGAAGATACCAATACTCCATTGTGGACAGCTAGCTTCGCTTCTTTGGACATTTTTTTGTTAGCGCCAACCGCGTTCATTCCTCCATCTGGAGTTTCCAACATTTTCCCTCCTTTCAACATCTCTATCATTTTTCCGGCTAGTTTTTCTTTAAAACGGTATGCATATGGATCAGACTGACGACATCAGTTTATCTTCCTTCATTTTTATTCCGCGTCCTTGCAACACCCCGAGGATAAAATCTTGAAAATGTATGCATCTTGGTCGTAAAAATATCATTGTTCCCATTGGATGGGTAGTGTAAATAAAATGGATCTACTTCGTTATCTCGTTCATTTATATAATCGTACCAATAACCGGACGAATAATACAAGATTTTCTGTTTTACTTATAATTTTAACAGTTTTTTTCACAAAGGATCTCGTTCAAATCCTTTATAATTCATTTTGGAGGTAAGAGAAGATAAAGGACAGTATTAAAAATGATGTTTCACGATAATTTTATGGGATAGTATTCACTACTTTGAGAAACTGAGAATAATGTCCTAAGTAACGAATTGAGGATGTCGCTGCAAGCACGAGGAGGTCTCAGTGTCTCCAGGTCGCCCCTCATCCGGCGGCCATAATGACGGTCAATCAGCGAAACTGGGCTGATTGTCAGGCAAGCCATTAAGCCGATAGACCTCGCCAGATCGACTCTTGCCACTGCCAACGCCGGGACCAGTGCCGCAAAACCCGCCACGTCCCGCGCCGTGAATTCGCGCTTCCGCATCGCAAACCGTTAAAAATTCAACAAATTTATACTATTTTCCGAGCAAAGTTCTGATTACCATGTTTGCTGTGTGAATCGAAGAAATTTTCCTGAGCGACGGGAAAGCGCGGTTTGACGGGTGTTGTCACCGACGCCATTAGGGTCGACGCCTGTCGTTATCGACGCCGTTAAGGTTTACGCTTTGTCCTACCGCCCTGTTCTAACTGCTCGATCATGCCTTCCATAACGCAGACCATTGTGAACAATCCGCGGCCGTCCGTGACCTCGCTGGGCAAGATGAAGGAGGGCAAGCGCACCTCCAAGGACAAGCGCATCAGCGACCTGAACAGCATCGAGCACTTCACGCAGTACTACAGGTCTCCGGAGAACATCACAAAGAAAGCCGCCTTCAAGCGGTTCCTGTGGAACCCTAAGACGGGCGCCGTTTGCGGCAGGACCGGATCTAGTTGGTGTAAGTAAAGTTCTGGATCGTAAAATCTCATGATTTAAAAAAGTTGAATTTATATGTCCTGTAATCTATGATTTTATTTGATCATTATGAGTAAAATAAAATTTTAAGGAATGGGAAACAGACTAGACACAAAAAATCTCAATCTAAGCATTACCAATTTCTGTGGGTTTCTTGTTCTGTTTCATGTTTCGTAAAAATGAACATGATTTTGTTATTCATTAATCATTATGTTAAAAATGCTGATTTTCTGATTAAAATTCATCCACTTAATTTAAAAATTCCCCCTCTATTATATTTACCTACTTCTATTATCACTTTGTATTATGCTCTAGTTTTTAGACAAGAGAGAAAAGTGATAATTTCCACGGTTGTAAAACAAAACCATTTTTAAGCTGACGAAGTTTTCATGTGCATACCGCATTAGAGACCAAACTCTTAGCGGAATTATGGCATCACCGAAAAGATGGTGTGTTGATGGTGTGGGGGTACCTGATGGGGGTGTGAGGCCGAAGAAATTGGGGAACGAGAAATGAAAGTGAAAACTTGAAAAGTTTCTACTTGTTCAAATCTGATATCTACACAGGCTAAAGCCATTTCAAGCAATTTCTCGATTCAAAATGAAGGTTTTTTCACCCAAGTGATACTGAGTACTGAGCATATCATATCTCTTTCAATCACTGTAATATGACCCTGCCATTGATAATAATTGTTGTCAATGATAGATTTCCCCTATAGGCCCTATTATTATACAGAGCATTAAACGTTTATTATAAACATGAATGGGAGTGGGAGGGACGGGGTGATTGTTTGAGAGAGTCTGTTTCTTGCAGTGAGTCTTTGAGAATATTAATAAAAATCTCTTTAGTTTTGTTCAAGTTCTGGAGTATTTAAGGGTAAGAGGCTATCACACCTTCATTCAGTTAAGAATGGAATAGAATAGAATAGAAGGGGAACAGGCTATCACACTTCATTCAGTTTAGCGTGGAATAGAATAGAATAGAAGGGGAACAGGCTATCACACCTTCATTCAGTTAAGAATGGAATAGAATAGAATAGAAGGGGAACAAGCTATCACACCTTCATTCAGTTTAGCGTGGAATAGAATAGAATAGAAGGGGAACAGGCTATCACTCCTTCATTCAGTTTTAGACATACAAACAAAGGTATTATTGGGTTCCACAACAACTCAACAAAGTGGTATTTCAACGCCCCTTTGAAAAGTCTGTCAAGTGATGAAAAAAATAGTCCATAACCTAACCTAACGCAAACTTGCTTTTTTACATCACTTCTAATGACTTTTCAAAGGAGTGATGAAGTTCCACTTTTTTTAGTTTTCCGGTTACCGCATTAATAATAGTGGACTTCAATGAATACAGAGTTTTGAAAAAAAAAATCTGCATCTTCGATCCTCATTGTTCTATGATAACAAAAAAAATATTATGCATGTAAAACAATAGGAGAATTTAAAACAACCCCCTTGAAGAGGTTGTACCTATTGCCTCCAAGGTCATTCCCACATTATGCTGAATGGTAGGTTGTTGTCGACGACCCGGATACCTATGTAAATACATGTCTGTTGTGTGTAGCAGTGGGTATAAGTTACGAATGCTATTTGCGCGTGTCAATTGAATTTAATACCTTCACATAACGACAATATTATTACGTTTCCTGTTCACGTAACTACTTCATAGGGTGTTGGATTGTCAAAAATACGTTCTATCGGGATGTTATGTTCTTATTATTTATGCGTTACTCCGCTTACTTTTTATTCAAACAGTTAGTTTTAGCTTTATTATCACGAGAAGCGAGTATTTATGTCGGGGGAGACAAAAAAACATGCAAAAAGTGTGCATTCAACATTTTAATTTTGTTTAAATTAATTCGCTTACGCGTTAACGCCATTTTCATATGTATCATCATTTCTAAGACAAACAATCAATGCTGCTAATCATAGAAAAAATATTATTGCCATGTAAAACAAAGTGAAGTTTGTACCTGTATTTATAATAGTGGAACATGGAAAGAAATGTATTAGAATAATTACGCAAACCCGCTAGACAAACCCTGCTTTGCCAAACAAACCATTCAAAACCTGGGATGTTTTTTTAAATTATGATGAAGTGCGAGTTTATTTTAGAGAATTTATTTTATAAGATTGGTACTGTCGACAAATGTCATATTTGATTGTCTATTATTTAAAAAAAGGAATATTCCGTATTATACGTGCATCAAACTTCGACAACACGAATGTTCCGTATTATCCGTGAGGTGAATTTATGCATATTTACCAGGTTCTTTAATGTTAGTAAACTGTGTGAAATTTAAGGGAAAAAATAATGATTAAACGTTTCTCAGTGATATGACATGACAGAAAAATAATTGACTGCTCTAAATACCTTCCTAAAAACGAAGAATCTAATGAAATAATAGAGAATAAGCGCAATTTTTTGACCAATAACAAATAAATAATGAGATTGTCTTGCCTTGAGATTCATTGACAGATTTTATTTTATTTTATTAGGAACATTTCCAGGTTCATAACATTACATGCATTAAAGAAAACAATAAATTATAATAATTAGGTTACAACCCAATAACAAATGTTCAGATCATGCCCAAATAATAAATAAAAAGTCAATAATTATTAACTTTTTTTTGCCTAGTATTACAGAGATGGGAACTAGATAAACAATCTGAACATAGTCTATATATTATACTGTCTAATACTGTGTGATACATAAAAGATACAGATAAGATAAGATAAAAAACAATGAAAGTAGAAAAAATAAATACATAGATAATAATAATGATGAAAACTGAAAAACACCAGATGCAGGATCGAGAAATAATATATACATTAATTAAAAAAAACAAGTAAAAGTAAGATAAAAGTAAAGTGATAGTATTCATAAAAAAATAGTAAAATATAGTGAGCCAGTTTTATGACTATTTAAAAAAATATGTGTATTTATAAAACAACAACAAAAAAATTGAAAAAACACCAGACGTAAAGTGGAAAAATAATATATATATACGCACGTGTACGGATATACGCATATAGTATTAGATACATTATTTTAAATTTCAAATTAAAAATAAAATAAAAACATTAAAAGTAAGGTATCAATTATTTAGTTTTGTTAAAGTGAATTAATCTACGAGTATTTGGTAATGAATTGGTTATTATTAGGCTCCATTAAATATATGTTTGAAAGAGCTTAAAGTACTAAAGTTATTTGTTATGTTTTAGTTCTATTTTTCAATATGGAAACAGAATACCTTGACAAAGCATTGACAAAGATACGGAAGAAGTTTCTGAAATAAACACATTATCAAAATATCCTGGACAGACAGAGAAACAAATACGACACCGAATAACAACAAATTGCGAAGTAGACGTAAAAATAAGGGTGATTTACAATGTCATCGTACCTTTGAAAAGCCATTAAAAGTGACGAATAAAAAAAAAATGGTTATGGAGCCGTTTGCCCTATCGTTGGGGATGATCTCAGAATTCTCAGGGTTTCTGGACATTAAAACCGGGGTGGTTTCCTCTTGATCAAGAACACCTTCCATCTGGAAATACATACTTCAAATACTTGTCTTTTATTTCTGTGGTTTCTTAAAGGGCTAACGTCGGTTTTTCCGAATTCTAAAAGAGGTGAGGGCCAATGTTAGGTACACTAGAAAATCTCTTTTCTTAAAATGAAAACTTGCTAAAAAAGATAAATTCTACATTTGTAAGTGAAATTGGAAAACAGGCTTTTGTTCCTTTTAGAAGCAAGCCACTCAGCTTTAAAAACGAAGATAAATTTTGTATAAGATATACCTATGTATGACGACCTCCGTAGTCCAGTGGGTAAGACTCTTGACTCACAATCCGGAGGTCGCGGGTTCGAACCCGGCATGCGCAAATAAATTTTATTTGATTAATTTGTGTTATTTCATAATTAATTCATTTAAAATAATATATAGTATATTTGCGGCATGTTCCAGAGTGGAAGATACTATCAGTATCGCCCTGGTGTAAGACCACCATTCAGAATTGAAACGTTGCTTGAAAATGGCTTTAGCCGTGTTTGGTGACCAGATCTGAATAGCCAGGTACTTCCCAACCTTCCTCTTCCCCACCTCCTTCCCCTCCCCACTACCTTCAGCCTCACAACATACCCCAATTGGGGATGCCATAGTCTCACTGGCTCCAGACGGGAGCAGTTGAGATTCTTGTGCGGTATTCACTGTAAAAAAAAAAAAAAAATGCACCGTTGAAAATATTAATGCCTTGGATATTTAGAGAAATCTCAAATTCATATACAAGTAGTTCTTTGAATTTCAAATGCAATTCATTTAAGCACAGCATTTTATTCTCATATATTACAGGCACACATAGATCTCAAATAATCAGACTGTTTCAAATGAATTCATCTTAAAACTTTGCATACTTATTATTACCATAACCGAGGTAATAATAACCTAAGCGGAGTTTCCGGCCACTTGGCATAACAGATCTATTGCTGTTACGCCCCCCGTAAATATTCTGCGGAACCGGTACCTTTGTTTGCTAAAGACAAACATTCCCGGGTTACGAAAAACCTGAAAATATTTTTAAATCTTTTACCTCCACCAGCCGAGGATTCCAAAGCAACCACTGACCTTTATCTTCGAATTTCGATAGCTACCCTCCCCACAGGACGATAAAATTTCTGTTTTTCAAATTCTGTAATAACCCCTCCTCCATGGTTTTTATTTTTGAGGAACCGATTCCAAAAGTCACTTGATAAAAAAGCGGTTCCACTTTGGTCTCCTGGAACCGCAGTGACAACCCACTTCAGGTTTCAGATATCAACCATCTCTAATAGGCGGATTTCCTCCAACTTATCTTATAAAGCGCCTCATTTCATATTCCTTTCACACTACTTTATGTCTGGCCTCAATGTAGCGATGTATCAATGAGGGCGAGTATTAGCTTTCTGCTTTGGTCAACAGATGGCTCGCTTATTTAAAAGTACGATGTTAAAAAAAATACTAAAAATTATGAACAAAGATTAAAACAATACATAATAATAACAATTGGAAATTACTAGGTTTCTAGGTTACAATAAAACATAATGCGAACGTGGATACCCGTATAGTTTGGTTATCTTTTTTTTTCATTTTACTAATGACTCTCCGCGTACTACCTATTGAACATATTGTTGTAAAAGATTCTGAGATCAAATGGAATTCGAAACTAGCTCTGATTCTCTGATATGTTCTGTTTTCTCGATTACAAAGCATTTTTTCTCGTTTTAATCGCTAAATGCATTATAATTGCAAAAGTATCTTATGTAATAAAATATCATAATGAACGTCTTTACTATTTCCCTGAACAGCTGACCAAACTAAAAGGTTAATAAGGTATTAAGCGAAATTAATAAGAAAAAAATAAAAACATTGAAACCTACGAGTATTAGGTACAACGGCATTGTCAAAATTTCTTCGACTTAAAACAAAAAGTCGATTGAATCTCAGATTTCGTAAGATCATTTCAAGAATTTGGTCGTCAGAGTAGGTGTTAAATTATAGAAAGTAAATTAAATTGATGTAATTTTAAAATTAAATTTATGTAATTTTTTTAATAATGCGGTGTCATCAAATCTCAATAAGATTCATCTATTAGACCAGTATTACCAGTGTTACCGATGTACCGTCAAGGGCGGATCCAGGGGGGGGGGTCATGGGGGTCATGACCCCATTTTTACTTGTATCTATTATTATCAAAATTAAATTATAAATTCTTGTGACTTGATCACGACCATGTGACCCCCCCCCTCCCCCCCGCCCTTGTGTACCGTGGTCATAAGCTGGAGTACCTCACCGCAACCGATATAAAAAATGAGACCCAGACTTTTTTAGAGACCCAGACTTTTTTAGAGACCCAGGGTTCAGATTTGGTTCAGTTGTTTGGTTCAGTTGTTTAAAAAAGAAGAATGGGTAGCAAAACTTGAATATCGCGTATTGCTCATTTAAATGAGCACAACATAAAGATTGCAAGATTCTGATTAAAAGATTGCAAGATCGAAAGCTTTCAATCTTGTCACCGGACAAGATCGAAAGCTTTCAATCTTGTCACCGGACAAGATTGAAAGCTTTCGCGCTAAGTTGGTGTTATGGTGAGTAGGTGGTATGGTTAAGTGAGTAGATGCACTTTTTCAGAACTGTTTATATTACATACATATATTGTTTTGTTTGTTTTTCTTTTTATTATGGTCTCAAATTTTTATGTCGTTATTTTATTGGTCAATGATATGACTATCTCTAACACTGTTATATATGAACTTGTAATGACTGTTTATAACGCTAACAAATAAAATAAAAAATAAAAATAAATAAATAAAATTGATCAGCCACGATCCACGATACCAGTGGTAGTAGTGACCTGCAACCTATGGACATGGACTGAGTACGAAATCCATTCTCAGATAGCATTTCTCTTGGACACTTACGATAAACGAGCAGGAAGAATTCATCGAGCTAAAAACTGATGGAATATTAAAACTAAAATTTTCCGAAACAGAGTAAGCACATTTTTGGCTGCGTATAAAAAATGAGTATCCACTGCTTTCAAATCTTACTGTTCTAATTTTCTTAACACTTGCCACGACCTCATCGAATTTTCTATTCCATCAAAAGTTATTGTATATTGTTACTCAAAACGGATTTGATCCCTAGTATCCGCTTAAAAACCCGAAGTTACAGCGATCACTCCCGAACACAAATTAAAAATTATCGTATTATATCTTAGCCGTTTTCGTGGATCGCTGGATTTCTTTTTTTTCCTATAACGTGGGGAAATGTCCCCCGAGATTCCCTATTTGTTTAATATAATATTTAGATTTAACTGGTGGGATGTAACACACATGCATATAAAAAAAATTAAGACAAATATTTTTTTTATGTTCTGTTATGTGACTTTGAAAACATGCAAAAACATTAAATATTGAAAAATCCCTCTTGGGCTTTTAAACGTAATGTTTTCATATTATATTGATTTTTTTCTTTGGCGTACCTCGAGAATTTATTAATTTGGTAGGTGTGCCTTGAAGACAAAAAGTTTGCGAACACTGTATTAGGCAACAATTCGAACAGTTTAGTTGCCAGATCTGAATATATTTTTAAAATTATTCATTGCCTGTAAGACGGAAATTAATGTTTAATACATATTTTATACATTGGAAGGAAGTTGACAAATAAACAGATTTAAACTCTATTTCCGTAAGTCTGAAACTCTGGAGCATGATCACATTAAAATAGTAATTCATTTTTTAAATGTCGTCACCTAAAAATAAGGTTTTATTGTTATAATTATATTTACCTATCGTTAATAAAGGAATAAAAATGGTTGACTTCATTCTTCGAAATTCCAGAGGTTTTAGGAATATTTCAACAATAAACATTTTTTACACATCCTTAGTACGTAGTCAAGTCGAATATAAGTCCACGCTTTGGTCCCCCCATTTTAAAATACATTCAGATTCAATCGAAAAAACACAACATAAATTTGTAAGACATATTAATTTTAAACTCGATACTCCCATTGAATACATAAACTATAATTACTTGATGAAAGAATTAAATTTATTAAGCATCTCAGATCGACGAATTATATCCGACTTCATATTTATGTTCAAAATTGAAAATGGTATAATAGACAGTCCTGATTTAACTAAGCTCATTGAATTTCATATTCCCACGAGAACCACTCGTTCTAAAGTCCTTTTTAAATGCAACAAATGGACTGAGTATACGAAACACTCGCTTGCACCTAGGTTACATGATGTTAGTAATAGATATGCAGATGCGGCAGATCTATTTAACTGCATGGAAGAGGGCTATGCTATCAAATCTTTTCAATCAAAATTTATTCTATTTGTACTATAGATTTTTGTTTGCAATTGTTTCTCCGGTGTCATTTCTCATTCAAATGCTACAATTATCTGTTATACTCTTTTTTTATTATTTATAATATTTTTCCTATGATTTTGTGACATGTAATCAGTGCTTTTGGTATATTTATACCGTTAAAATTAAATAAATAAATTAATATTATCTACCCTGACGATGAACACTATAACATTTTCCGAAACGTTGGCTTAATAAGGAGGAAGCAAAACACCACTTAATAACACGAAAATTAATCACTGTAATACTTTTGGCCTTGAAAATAATCATATCAACTTTATTTCGATAATGTGTTTTGATCTGGTGCATAAATACTTCACACCGTCTAGCGAATGCTGATGGGATTCATTTGCATTAATTGTTTTCATTTCCATAGTTTATGTAATACTCATGCCGTGAATCTGCACGAGAGTCGTTGGGTTAGCTTCCTCTCTCTCTCTCTCCGATGGCGCTCCGTTTGGTGATTTAGCAGGGGTGCCCGGGTTCATGGGGTGAGGTTTGTCTAGGTCTTGGAGGCGGATGACCAGGTCACACTGAACCCCAGTTCCAACCCACCCCTTAAACCCTCTTCCTTTCCAGAACTCTCCTCTCCTTCCCTTCCTTTAAAAAAATCCTCCACACAGCATCCCCAAAGATGACATAGGCCCTAAGGGAAATTATTTTCGTCAGGGCCTCCTGTGTGGAGCTCATGTAAAAAAAATAAAAAAATTTCGAGCCTTAGCCTCCTGCAACATTTGCCTCCAACTCCTCCTGTCCTCAGCGACTGACTTCCAATTTGTTACCTGGAGAAGCTGTGCTGCATCCCCTCTTACCTCATCTTCCCACGTCGGTCTTGGTCTTCCCACTTTTCACTTTCCACCTGGGTGTCCAGTCCATAATTCTTTTTGGGACGCGTGTATCCGGCATTCTCTGTGCATGCCCAGCCCATCTCAACACCTGAGGAGTCTCATATGGGCTGAGATGCTATTGTTGGGTTAGCTTTACTGAACTAAAAATCCCTAGAAATGTGATCTATACCGATTTGAAAGAAAACTGGAATCGTCAAAACCTTTAATTAAGTCTTTTAGGTCACTGGTAGACCGATCGGTTATAGGTTCAAGAAAAAAAAATCACACTATCTCCTCACAGCAGGCCCTGAGGAAAATATTGTCTCTCAGGGACAATGTGGAAGGTGTTATTAAGAAAAGGAAAGAGAAGAAGTTCTGTGAAGGAAAAAGTTACGTGGAAGCTGGGGGTCAGAATGACCAGGAGTATCGGACTATGAATCCATCCCACCCACTGCAGAGCGGTTGGTGGGTCTGATCTGATCATGGCGTCAGACATCGAAAATCTAAACAACCTCACCCCATGAATTCGGGCACCTTTTCTAAGACACCAAAAGTAACAAACCAATTTTAGAGGCATATATGGGGATCATTCATTGGATAACCAACACCTCTGCCGTAGGCCACCCCAATAAAGAAAATCGATAATTGAAAATTTCAATAAATTTATCATTGTAAGGGAATATTGATCATATTTACTTATTTAATTTTACATTAGCTCCACACAAGAGTCCCTTTCAGAGCATATGTCATCTTTGGATATGCTGTGTGGAGAGTGTTTTTATGAAAGGAAGGAGTGGAAGTTTTGGGAAGGAAAAAAGTGGGTAGAAATAAGTGCGTTCAGGTATAATTCTATCCATCCAACTGCGGTGCAAGTCGATGGGTCGAGAGAGTCCCACTGGAAAGATCAGAAGGTCTCCCTCAATCCGGCCTGCAACGGATTTGATGGGCAGAAGCATCCACCGCCAAGACCCGGACAAACCTCACCCCATGAACGCGGTCACCATTGATACGTCACCAAACATAACGAACCACTTGGAGTGATCTATGGTGACGTTGGTTATCCAACAAATGGTTCCCGGAGCGGCGGTACGCAAACCCTCCACCCGAATTGTGATCTTACACACACCACACTTATGTATCGGTTTATCTTTTTTTATGTGAATACGTCACAAGAATCACTGCTGCTCCTGTCTGGAGTCAGTGAGACTCGTGGCATCTCCAATTGGGGTATATTGTGAGGCTGAAAGTAGCGGTGAGGTGAAGGAAATGGGGAAGAGAAAGGCGGGGAAGTACCTGGCTATTCAGATCTGGTCACCAAACACAAGCAACGTTTCAGTTATGAATGGTGGCCTTAGCTGGGCGATACTGAGAGTATCCTTCACTCTGGAATGTAACGCAAATATACCATAGGTATTTTTATTTTATTTATTTATTTATTTATTTACTATAGATACATACAAAAGTACAAAACACATATTAGGAAGCTTTGCCTGTCCAACTAGGAAAGTTTCCCGTACCAGGACAGACAAATTTACAGGTTTAGTTCATATTATACATACATAATTACATAACAAAAAAAATAGAAAAAGAACCTGGTAGCATAAAGTATATTCGGATTTGCGGAATTAACCTGATAACATATAATATATTCAGATTTACAGTGTATGAGATAAGTAGGTAATAAAGTTAGTAGCATTGAAAAGTCAAAAAGTGTAAACCAAGTATTTGATAACAAGTTGGAGGAATTACAACAAGATTCACAATATAGAGAGATGAAGTTATGTGTTTAAAAGTGTGAACTTATAATACATAGTTCACTTATAAGAGAAATACATAAAAATTTACAATATTAGATATAATTTATGTATTTAAAAATATATATTAAGTTGTTTTTTTATTATTTATTTATGCGCTGTAACTAATATGTAAACAATTATGTGCAAACATGACATTATCTTTACTGATTTAAAAACATGTTTTCAGTACATTTTATATTATACGACAATACGAATATACACCGCGCTCATGTCTTGTAGTACTCCTGCTAAAATACGAAAACAATAACTATGAAATACTAGTGCTACTTTGGTAAAGGTATAAGTAGTATATATTTGGTAAAGGCATAAGTAATTGGTGCATTATTTCGTATGTCATACAAGTTGTGATAAGTATTGTTTATTTATTATAAATCATCACCGCTATAAAGTACCAAGATTCACAGAGCTAGTCTTGATGTTAGTGAGCGACGTGAGTATATTACGCCTTACGTGAAACACTAACAGTGAAAGTATTCAGGGGCACAAAACCATAAATCTCAGGTATAAAAATATCAAAAGGATGTCGAAACATTGTGAAGCCATATCAGATCTCAATGAAGTGTGGTGGGAGTTTTGGTCTAGTGATCAGGAAAGTTAGGTGATTTTGTATATCAGTTAAACAGCATACGTTCACATTCGTCTCTTCCTAAGTCCAGAATCCAGTCGTTGACTAATTTACGCAAGACGCTTGCAGTTTTCAATTTCCAAGATCCGGGTATAAGGTTGAACATTTTAGGACCTAGGTAAGAATATTGTCTTTGAGCAAGGGATGTCATAGTAGTAAGTGGAACTATTGGATTCCTCCCTGCGTGTCGGGTGTTGTGATAATGTTCTACGAAGGGGAAGAGGTGACGATATTTTTGTGTGTATAAAATAACTTTTCTTATGAAAAGTTGTCTCACATCCAAAACTCCTATCTCTTTGAATAAATCATTACTGGGGTATCTGAATTTTTTTTTAAGGATGACCCTTAATAGTGATTTTTGTGCTTTGGCTAAGGGGTCCAGTATTGATTTGGTACATCCTCCCCATCCTAAGGATGCATATTCAAGTAATGAGTTGCACATAGCGTAGTACATTAGTTTCATATCCTTTACGCAAAGAATATTTCTAATAGCCATGAAAAGATGCGTGAGTTTTCTGATCTTTGTGGAAATTGAGACGATATGTTCATTCCATCTCAGATTCTTGTCTACGATAATTCCTAGATATTTTATGCTGTCTACAAATTCTAAGGTATTGCAATTGCAAGTGTTTAGGTCATTGCAATGGTGTATAATAATTCTTTGAGTTTCTCTTGGTTGTCCCGCTTGAGTTGCACTGAAACGGATGAATTTAGTTTTGTCAGTGTTGAGAGTGAGAAGATTATTGTCTAGCCATTCTTTTACCTTATTAATACCTATTTCTGAATTTTTATGAACTTCATTCCAGTTTTTGCCTTCAAATAATAATACTGTGTCATCGGCAAAGGTGATAATGTGATCTGCAAATGAACTGTTACATAATTCATTTATATAGATATTGAATAAAAGTGGACCTAGAGTGCTTCCTTGAGGTATACCAAAGTTAATATCAGCTGGATCGCTCAGAGTATTGTTAATATTCACTCTTTGGCTCCTATTTTCTAAATAACTAACTAACCACTTAAGTAGCTGACCCTGAATGCCGATGCGCTGTAGTTTTTTCACGAGAATTTTGTGTGAGATAGTGTCAAACGCTTTGGCTAGATCCAAGAAGAGCGCAATGCATTTTCTTCCTCTATCGATATTGTTGGAGATGATTTTCGTCAGGTTTGTGATGGCATTTTCAGTGCTCAATCCTGGTCTGAAGCCGTACTGTCTATTGGAAAGGATATTATTTTTTTCAAGGTAATGACTGAGACGATTCTTCACAATTTTCTCAATAATTTTCGAAACAGAATTGAGCAAAGAAATTGGCCGGTAATTGTGTATCTGCGATTTATCTCCATTTTTGTGTAGCAGTATAACGATAGAGTGTTTTAAATGATTTGGAAATTTTCCTGAATCAAAGCTTAGATTGGAAATATACGCGATTGGAGTTGCTATGAAGGATTTAGTACGTTTTAGCAGAATTGATGAGACGTTATCAGGACCACAAGCATTCGATGACTTTAGTTCGTCAATTATTTTCATGACTTCGTTTGCAGTTGTTTGGATATTGTCTAGTTTATGACCGAAATTAGAGATTGTTAACTTAGCGAGATCGGATTCTGTCGTATTAAGATTGTCGAGAATTTTTTTCGCAAGTGTGACTCCCACTGACGTGAAATAATTATTGGCAAAATTCGCAATGATTTTTGGGTCTGAGGTGTTCACGTTATTGATGTTCAATGATTTAATATCGGAAGATTTATTTATTTTTGTTTTAGTTATATTGCGAAATGCTTCCCATAAACGTTTTGGAGTACAGTCATTTTCATAAATTATTTTTTTATAATAATTTTCTTTTGCCGATTTTATTAATTTTTTGCAAAAGTTCCTATACTTCTTGTAATGAGCTTGAACTATAATATTCTCAGAGCACCTATTCGCCTTTTCATGAAGTTGGTTCCTAATGTTAATCGATTTGATAAGGCCAGGGGTGATCCATGGCGTAAGTTTTATTTGCTTATGTGGTATAAGTTTATTGTTTGTGTGTTTAGATATATATGAATGTAATTTAGTAATAAATTCATTCAATGATAAGTCGGCATCAGTTTGATCTAGAACATTTTGCCAGTTTTCTGAGCTCAGGTCCTCAATTAAGTCATTGTAGTTTATACTTGCAACATGTTTAATTTTAACAGGATTAAGAGGTTTGTTTTTAAGGCAAAGTGCTGTTGTATAGTGATCTGAGATTGTAGAGTGAATGACAAATGAGTCAACATGGTTAATTTTCTGACATTGATGTGGTCCAGACAAGATTTACTCATGCCCTGCTCACGAGTAGGGCTGTTAATTGTCTGAATGAACCCATTTTCAGTTAGCAGGCATAGGTAATCGTTGGATTGGCGGTGGTATTCGGTAATCGTATTGATGTTGAGGTCACCTATAATAATTTGTCTTTCTATTTTTTTAGAGCTGTTGATAATTGACTGTAGTGAACTCAGAAAAGTGTCAATATTTTGAAAAGAAGGTGATCTGTAGATTGCAAAAATGCATAAGTTATTATTCAATACAATTTTCAGGCAGTTGGCTTGTGATAAGAATATTTCATCAACTTGAGATTGAAGTCCGTCTCTGATGTAGACAACGATCCCGCTAGACTTATTGAGATATATATTTGTGTGGTGTTCAGTGTAATTATGAATAATTTTTGAGGTGTAATCTTTATTAAGCCAACATTCCGATAAAATTATAACATCGAATTGGTTATTGAATTGATCCAGAAAAATTAAAAAATCGTCTATATTAGAAATGCTTCTTATATTTTGGTGTATAATTTTAACGCTGTAAGCGCACCATTTATAGTTATTTAGATTGTCCAGATCATCTATGACATTCATGTTCAGATCTATTCCGGAATCATTTCCGGTATCAAAATGTAATTGAATCATAAGTATGTGTTGGTTGTGTGTTGCATATAAGTTGGTTCCTGAGTAATATGTGATTACATGCGATTTCAAATGTTGTTACAATGGTAAATGTGCATAACAAAAATAATATACTATAAATAATGTAGTTAGATGTAGAACTATGAAAGAGATAGCAAGAAGCATAAACAAAAAGGTAGCAGGAACTGCGTGATATTATTTTAAATGAATTAATTGTCAAATAACACAAATTAATCAAATAAAATTTATTTGCGCACGCCGGGATTCGATCTTGCGACCTTCGGATTGCGAGTCAAGAGCTTTACCCCTCGACCACGGAGGCCGTTATCTCCTCAATGGTCAGCTCAGTGTTACATGCGCGCATTACAACTATTTTTCGCATAATTGGTTTACAAGCGGACAATCGAAGCGGTATTACGCGATCAATTAATCGGCCACTCGACCTAGGCCAGTCCAATGCCCATTATTCGTATTATGTGCACACTACTGATGTAAACTATTGTGCAGTGAATAGTGAATGGTGCAGACTGACTTCATTCAGCCAATCCGCCACTCTGTCACTCTGCCATCAGGTTTACCTTGGCCCTTGACTGAAGCGAGTTAATGAAATTACAACTGAACTACTGATGTAGTGATTAAAATGTTTAAATTGATTTGTTCAAGAATCTCTTATTAGCGCATTATTGAACAATCCGATAACTACAATATTACTAACGTCATCTGATTGCTCGAATCGGCTTCGAGTTACAGAAACTGAAAGGGTTCAGTTTAATTTCATTTGAGTTACCTATATTTTATAAACTAATTTCAATTTTATCAAAAATTCACTGGATTGTTGGCTTTTTATTTTTATTTATTTTAAGGCCCCGCAACCGAGCACAAAAAGACGAAGAGATATGAAATTACGAATGTTAGAGGAGAGCGCTAACATTTAAAGCCTCAAAATCGATGCGAAAATTGCGAAAATGTTTAATAAAATACGACTCGTTTAAAATGAGCAAAAATCTCGTGGAACGTATCTTAAGTAGATATCATTTAAAGAAACATTGAGCATTTTTTCACATCTATAACTTGTAAAATAATTGAAACAAACGTGTTATAATAATTTTCGGACGATACTTTGTGATTTTTTTTCTATCGAGGGAATTTTATATAATTTGCGTTTCGGCGTGGAACACGTCTAGATATTATCTTCTAAAATAATTTATATTTTTTTAAGAGCTTAAAAACTTCAAATGTTTAAGGAAGATATGTAAGAAATCGGTAGAAATGCGGGTAGCGGCGCCTTAATGATTTTCTACAAATTTGGAAAAAGTGCGAACTTACTAGGGTACCCCATTCTAAGGTCACATTGTACATGGTTCTGTATAATAATTATAAATTAGGTAAAGTATTTTCATTTTAAGGTAAGTGTAATATGTTAAAATGTTACGAAAAGAAATTTATAAACCAATATTTAGAAAAATACATGATAAAAGTGTTAATCTTTGTTGGGTTGCAACATTGTATCTATATTCTTCCTTCCTTTATCCATAATCTATATATGAATACTTCTCATGAAGTAATGATTTTTATTGCAAGAGGGAGGATATTAAATCATTTAAAATACTTAAATTAAATATTAGCTTAAATAAATAATAGCTTCTTGAAGCACTGCAACGATGTAGATATTCTATAGATAGTAATATTTCAATCCAAAGTTTTGATGAAAAATAACTGAAACTACCCTTAGATACAGCGGGTTTATGTCTGTGGAGATCGAGTGAATTATCTCTTTGACGTGTACTGTGTGCAAGAGAATCACGGGACCACCTTTAGTGCCTGAACTTGGTGATGCTTTTATTACGTAAATCAAAATATAAGGAGTGCATGATTTCGAACGAATCCAAATATTATATGTCGAGGTCGACCGCCTTAATCTAAAAATCAAATAATTTTTATTTACTTAAAACGTATATTATTACGTTGTTGCATATTTATAAAAATAGTATAAAAATGCAAATTAAGTCAATAACACGACAGTATTACCTTTTTTCTGGTAACTCCATTTAGTAAACATGCAAACAAATAATGTTTTCGCAAGCAGAATCTACTTCACGTCAGATTACAAACTTACGAGCGATTTTAGTACGGCGCCTACAAAATCAAATATAGGCAAACTTCACAGCATCGAACCGCGGAAGGCGTGAAAGTTGGTGAGGTGAGTAGTGTAGAAAATACTTCCGTGGTAGTGACTATTTCCGGGAATATTAAAAAAACCTATTATTATTTCATTTTTCTTGCTGTTGTTTTTTATATTCGCAGATTTAAATAATGTAGGTACGTACTAACATAGATACATTATAAGATATTCAAGTTGAACGTTTTTAAGAGTATGTTTAATACCTACATAAATAATAATGTTATGTATTTAAAAAAAAAAAACAGTTTATTCATAAACAAATTCTGCTTTGTAATTATTATTACGCGTAACAGCTTTTACGCCTTCTGAATGCATTTTGAAAGTATGATGAATCCATTTATAGACGCTCTATTTATATTATTTCCATGTAGATACTTTAAGGGAAATCTTTTATTTTATTACAAATGCCCTTTGTTAGTTTACGAATTAAACGAAGTAAATTATTATCAACTAGCAGTTCAAATCCCGCTCCGCAGGTTTTTACTGCTAGGCCCTGCGGACGGCTTTTGGTTCGGCTTCGCCCAGTTAGTGTTGGTGATCATTCTGTAAATCCAATTGGAACTGGTTCCAAAATTAGCCCGTTCCTAGTATCCACTGTCAACAGTGTCAACGTGTCAACCAGTGATGGCTAGTCCCAGCTAAAAAGTAACCGGGACGGGCGATGATGTCATATGTAATATACAGCCGCTTGATACAACTGAGTATTACCGTCAATCTTTCGAAATCCGGGAGATACTCCAGGTCAGTGATGGTGTGTCTAGGGAAATTTTCCTAGATCTAGGGGAGAAAAATATTTTTAGGGAAAAGGGAAATCAGCAAAAATCTAGGGAAATTTATGGCAAAAAATTTATTACATATAACTTAATAAAAATTTATTAATGTTACTAAGTATATATTTTTTGATATTATCCTACTTCCTACTAATATTATAAAGGTGAAAGTTTGTATGGATGTATGTTTGTTACTCTTTCACGCAAAAACTACAGAATAGATTTTAAAAATTCTTTCACTAATAGAAATCTACATTATTTGCGAGATCTATAGGCTATACATATTGGTAAGCTCTGGCGTTATGAATAATCTCCGGCGTTATGAAATTATTTATCATGCGTTTTCTGTCGCTAACAAAATCGATTTATTGCAAACGCCAATCGTCGCCTTCGAAACGATGATTTGTTTTCAAATTAGGTTACTATGGACATCCCTTTGATGTTAAAATTCAAATATGTATAAAATACTAATTCCTACTTTACAGAATGGATTTTAATGAAACTTTACAATAATATGAACATATAGGCTATAGCTCAGAGCTCTGACATTACAAAATTTGTATGAAAAAATTGCAATAGGTGGCACGATTAGTAAGATATCTATAATTCCTTAATCGATTCAAATTATTAGGGAAGTAGGTACTTCCAATAAATTCGCTTAAATATTTTCTAAAATAGAATTTTTATTTAAGAATCTTTGTTTTGCAAAATGTCATTCTAAAATTTTGACATAATGTCACACAAAAATTATTGTTTTAATTGGATAGACAGGTATCGCATTTTTTAAGTATAAAACTGCCGAACTGGATTTTTTGGTAGAATTATAAAAAGAAGAATAATAATTCGTACTTAATAACTATCTATAAAAATGAATCACCAAAATGTATGCGCATAAACAAAATTGGATAATTCTTTTTTTTGTTCGTTTTTTTTGTATGAAACTACCGTTGAGTTCTGGCATTATGAATTTTGTATAAGAAATTATAACAGGTGGCATGCGAGCAGTTTGAAAACTGAATGTATCGGGAATGAATGTGTGGAATGCGAGAGGTGTGTGGGGGGAGTGGGGAGGGGGAAGGGTTGGGGGAGGAGAGTTGGGGGGGGGAAGGGGGTTAGGAAAGGGAGAGGGGGTGGTAGAGGGGGGAGGGAAAGAAGGGGAAAGGGGAAAGATGGAGGAGGTTGTGGGGAGGGGTAGGGGGTGGGGGGAGGGGAAGGGGGGGGGGGGGAATGAGGTTTATGGGGGGGAGGGGTGGGTGGAGGGGGAGGGGGATTGATGGGGGGAGTTTAGTGGGGAGAGGGAAGGTGGAGGAGGCTGAGTGGAAATCCCCTAATGCCATGCGAGCGAAGCCGCGGGAAAAAGCTAGTATATATATTTTTTTTGGAATTCCCTTGAATCTTAAATATTGTTGATGTACTCACAAGCAATGTTATTTTTAACACTCTTGACAACTCAAAATGATATTAAGTATTTACCTATTGAAAAGGATAAATGGGGACCTCTGAAAAATAAATTAAATTTAAATTTCAAGTTCCGTTTTTTCGGTGATTGCGGTTGATTTTTATTTTGCATGGTTATTTTTATTTTGAATTCCATTTCTAATTCAGTGGTAAGTGCATACATACTTTGAAATTATTATTTCACTTAGCAAAAATTATTATTATAAATGCATCTACTAAGTTCCGATATCTTTCCAATTAATAAACATATAGCAGGATTATTGTTAGACAGTCAGGTGATTACGGAGATACTTGCGTAAATGTGATTATTTGAATAATTTGACTGCTTACAATGTTATAATATGTACGACAAACGTTTATTGTGTATTTTTTTTTAAAAGTTCTATTTTCCAAGTACATGTTACTTAAATTTTATTTAAAAAACAATTGAAACTTTAAAAAAATTGTAATATGAAAGGAAGTAATAAAAATATATATAAATAAATTTAAGTAACCAATGTTCATTGAAAATAAAGCTTTTCAAAACAAAATGTCTACAAATTGTTATATTTAATGCGCCCAAGAAATACAAAAAAAGTTTGACAAGCTCTGCTCGTCTGGATTCATGTAGACTTATGTTTAAAAATCTTAAAATTTTGACAGTCACGGACATATACATAATGGAGTTATGCATGTTAGTACGATCATCTACAGTCAAGTTCCCACAAAAAAACTCAACACATATATACGCTGCAAGGTTCACAGTAAACTTATTAATACCAAAAGCAAACAAAACAATATTCCAAAAGGGACCATATTACATGGCCATTAAAGTATATAATAAATAATAACCTTCCACATAACATTAAACGAATACAAGATACACACAAATTCAAATCGTCACTAAACACTTTCCTTTTAAACAAATGTCATTACACCTTTTAGGGAACGTACCCATATCACGTGACCCGTTCAGGGGGGGGAGATCTTCAAAATACCACGCTTGTTCACAACGAGGGGCGGGGGGGGGGGGGCTTAGGTTTTTATCACGTAGTCAATCTAGAAATCTAAATTAAGTTCTGGTTACAATATATTTTAACATAAGTTTTATCTTGATAATATTTTTTTCACTTGTAATTATAGGTATGCATGCACTCTTGCCGTCGCGCAGTAAGCGCCGTATTAATAAAGATAAATATAAGCCAAAAAAAAATTGTTAACTTTTTGTTAGCAAGAAATGCTTCAAAACCATATTGATGAATTAGTACGTGAAAACTGTAGGGGGAGGGGGTGTCTTGGAATATACTTCACGTGTTCACCGAGGGGGGAGGGGGGTGTTAAAAATTGCAAAAAGTGGGTCACGTAGTATGGGTACGTTCCCTTAAGTGAATACCTTACATAAATGAAACACCTGTTTTTGTATTTTTATTGGTATATTTGTATTTTCTTATTTGTATAAACATTATAATATTCTTCTTTGTTAGTTAACATGTGAAAGAAATGGGGTCTACCTATAAGCTACACCCTTTGTACATTTTATTTGCGCAATAAATATTTTTTGATTGATTTGAATTGGTTAAACGAATGTATTGATGCAAAGTTGGAAAGGGTGTCATTGCCACCACATCCGTTTAGGGCACAAGATTAATTTGTGATGCGGTGGCCTTGCATTTGCACTAGGACCACGCACATAAATGCTAGCACCACGTAGACAATTCACACTAGAATTATGCAGGCATACACTCTAATGCACGAGCGCAATGTAGACATACTGAGTCTGTTCTACGGTTTAATGAAACCTGATCTAAGGAGCTAGCACCATTGAACCCTGGTGCATGTGCGTGAAACTCGATGTAAAAGAACAATTGAACGGAACACCTTTCTTCGACTTTTAAACGACTTCGAAAAGGAGGAGGTTCTCAATTCGACTGTATTCTTATATATATATTTTTTTTTATTGATGATTCTTTTTTTATTTCAAAGCTGGTGCTTTCCGTGTGGTCCCATTTTAATTTGGTCCAGTTCTGACAATGGAATCCATGAGAAAATCATATAAGTCTTAAATTTGCATCAAGTATGTGCGCGATAAATGGATGAATAACTCAATATCACGCCAACCGATTTCGATGATTCTTTTTTTATTGGAAAGGGTGTACTTTAAGGGTAGTTTGATGAGAGTTTGGTTAGGTTCTGATTATGGGATCCATGACAAAGTAACGGAACTCTCCAATTCTTAAGAGCTAATTAACGATACTCGGCCGAATCTTAATCGAATTAGTTAGAGTACTTCAAATCAAAAAATAAACAAAAATTTTATCAAAACAAAAAAACGACTTCAAAAAATGCATTAAAAAGTAAAAAAATAATTTCGTATTCTCCTACAACTTAATATGGCTGACACCGACCCCAAAAATAACAATCGTACCTACATATTGATGAGTAGAAAAAGTAAGTTGATTATTAAGGATACGAAATTATTTTTTTAAGTCGTTTTTTTGTTTTGTTAAAAAAAAATTGTAATTCGGCTCGTATGTGGAACGAGCTACCGGCATCTGTTTTTCCTCCTTCATACAATCCGGGCGTCTCGAAGACCCTTATTAATAAATCCCTTCGTACAACCCCTACCAAAAATATTCAAATATAAAAGATATGCTATGATGTCCGCGCATCTGTCGGCTGACTACGACCTAATTAGGGTAGTTTGCATACGAAAAGAATTTGTTCATTTGGTGATTTTTTGAAGGTGTGAATTAGTATTGGTTAACAATGTAGTTTGAATACGGAAATAATGCGTTCATTTAGTTTAAGGTTCGTTTAGTTTATTCATTAATTTAGTTTATTTGTTAATTGGTAAACAATATCGGCGACATCCGGAAGCGCAGTCCCACCTAGTAAAAACTGCAGATAGCACATCTATTATATTTCAATATCTTTGACCCCTACCTTAACCCGCTTCACAACGCTGCGCAATCGGATGGCGACAAAATTCCCCTGTCTACAGTCTGTACAGACAAGATCGTTATTGTAAGGTGTCAAATAAAAAAAAAAATGTTTTCCACATAGATTTCATTCAAATCATTTGAATGGAGACAAATGTCGCCACTGTCTTCAGGTTCTAGCCCATTTTGCACGCGCTCTGTCACACTTATAGTTAGTTGCCTGACCAGTTTTGTACTGAAAGATTAAGGCTGGATTAGCCAGACTTTTGGATCGCGAAATACTTCATCGTCGCATTTATTTTGTTTTTTTTTGTTTTTTTTTTTTTAAATTTATATTCAATAATATTATTATATAAAAAATAGTTCATTACAGTGAAGTTCTTCTATTTTGTTATTTTTCATTTTATGGTAGCTGTGGTGTCTAGTCTGAGTAAGAACTTTGCTAAAAATATGTTAATTGGTTTTTAATTGAATTGGCCACACTTAATATAGATTAGTAATTTGTGCAAATGGCATGTGCCAGAAAAAAATAATAGGAAATCAGTAGATAATTGAATAATGAATAAATCTTATTAATTTATAATTCTCGTATTTTTAATTACTTAATAACATAATTTGTTGTGTTCATAAGCGACGGAAAAAAAGAAAGAATCAATAATATTATATCTGGCTTAACCTTGAAATTAATTTTTAAAATAGCTTGTATAAATGACAATACTGCACATAAAATAATTCATGTGACAGTCTAATATCGTATCATAAAATAATATTTTTTATAACTTTTATACGAAGATTTTCACGAAATTGCTGAAAGTGTTCATAAAGTGAAAGTGTTCATAAAAATATTCATCGACTATACCATAAGTATTTGATAAAAATAACAATTTAGGAGGCTGGTATGGATACCGCCACCCCGTGAAGGCCGTGAACCATTTACTGGCTAACCAACACCTCTGCCACAGGTCACCCCAAGTGGTTTGGTGACTTAGCAAGGGTGCCCGGATTCACGGGTTGAGGTTTTTTCAAGTCTTGGCGACGGACGCGTCTACCCACCAACTGTGTAGCAGACCGGACTGGAGAGATTGGTTGAGGAAGACCTTTTAATCTCTGCAGCAGGACTCTCTCGCAACATCGCCTTGCTCCGCCATGAAAGAGTTGGATTCATACAATTTCGGAGGCGGGCATGGGTACCGCCGCCCCGGGATCCATTTATTGGCTAACCAACACCTCTGCCATAGGTCACCCCAAGTGGTTCACTACGTTTGGTGACTTAGCAGGGGTGCCCGGGTTCATGGGGTGAGGTCTGTCCAGGTCTGATGGTAGGCAGGATCGAAAGAGACCTGGTTGACAGAGGTATTTTATCCTCTCCAGCCGGAATCCCTCGATCCATCGTCTTGCACCGTGGTTGGAGGGATGGATTCATACGTCCGTCACTCTTGGACACACTGACCCCAGATTCCTACCCATCCCTCATACCTACTTCCTTTCCAGAACTTCCTCTCCTTCCTTTCCTTAAAAAACCCTCCACACGCATCGCCTAAGATGACATAGGCCCTGAGGGAAATTATTTTCCTCAGGGCCTCCTGTGTGGAGCTGACGTAAAAAAAAATACCTCCGTTACTCGTGGACACTCTGACACCCAGATTCCTACCGACCCCTCATACCGTTTTCCTTTCCGGAAATTCCTTTTCTAAAAAGACCCCCCATACTGCATCCCAAAAGATGACACGGGCCCTGAGGGGAATTATCATCCTCATGGCCTCCTGTGTGGATCTAACGTAAAAAAATATATGTAGATGCGTTTATGAACTCGAATTAAACGATTCCAAATAATATAATAAGAATCGACATTACATAAATATTTGTTACCAGCTGAAGTAACGGTTAATAACTGAATGCCCGAGCTTTACCCGGAGTTTTTCGATATCTAATGTAGACAATGACTTTCCTCTTATTTTGAAGGTCGTCAAGTGTGCAAAATTTCATCAGTTTCGATATAAAATTGTGGTATTGAAGGTCCAATATCGTTACATTAATGTTTCTTACAAATAATAGGAACCTATACTAAACTGAAAGAAGCTAATACATTATAGGGTCACCTTATGTTGAAATTTGATTTGAAATAATATTTATGCTCTTAATTTAAAAGGACAAAGATGAAAAAATAAAACAATATGTTACGCTGGATATGATTCTAGATTTTCACGGCCAAAAGTTTTTTTTTTTTTGAGGTGTTGTGCCGTGTTGCGCTACCTCCTCCTTTAGCCAAACTTCCGAAACGTTGGATAAAGGAGGAAGTAACGCAACACGGCATAACACCCCAAAAATAAATAACAAAAATATGTTACGCTGTAAATTTAGAGGGGACAAAGATGAAAAAATGTTGGCGATCCTTGACTAACACAAAAAATAAAACGATCTTTTCAAGTGCACCGGGAATTATATTTTGGAAGTCTATTAATCATAAGCCTGATACCCAATTCTTTTTTTTTTACATTAACTCCACACAGGAGGCCCTGAGGAAAATAATTTCCTTCAGGGCCTATGTCGTCTTTGAAGATGCTGTGTGGAGGGTCGTTTTGAGGAAAGGAAGGAGTGAACACGGGTCTTGAAGAGACCCATGTTGTAGGACGGAGGAAACACAGAGGCCGGAAAATCGTTCCACAGCCGAGCCGTTCAACTCAAGAACGAGTCATAGAAACGAGCCGTTCTCATGTGACTAATGTCAACCGTGTACAAATGTTGGGCGCGTGTTTGGCGTGTTTCCCGACTATGCACCGGTGCCGAGGGGATCAATGACGCTAGTTCCTCGGAGCATTTTCCATTGTAATACTGGTAGAACAAGGACAGCATTCCCACCTGACGCCTGTGCTCTAAAGATTGCAGTCTGTCCGTTAAGATGGGAGAATCTATCAAACGGACCGCCCGTTTCTGCACAGAGTCAAGGGTTTTTTTTAGGTATTTTGAAGCTCCATACCAGAGGTGGCTGCCAAATTCAACCGTGGGGCGCACTTGCGATTTGTTCAGGGTTAGCAGTTGTGTACTATTAAAGTATCTGCGGGCCCTGTACAGTACGCCCAGTTGAAAAATTCTATAAAATTGCTAGGGATATTTTATTCATGAATATTCATATTATACTTAAAGCCCTTTGTTTTATTTGGGGTTTTTAAAGTACTCGGGGACTTAAATAATTATTAATTAATAACGTATTATATTTGATCATTAATTAAACTTTCGAAAAATGCCAACCAGATATATTTTGATTTTTATAATCGCAACACGTCAATGTTACCATTCCAAATTTCTACATTAACATCTAATATTTTAGAATTTTGAACGAGCTATAGATATGTCAATAACACGTCATCAGAAGGTAATCGAAATTATTATCTTAGGTATTTGATACTTACTAATCTATCTATAATCTTAGAAGACGTAATTACATACATAAAATTAATCAAGATTCCTTATAAAAGTTGGTAACATGAACAGCTGATGTGATCTACATATCTAATTAGCTAAAGTGATTTTTTAGTGCAGGTTACTGATACATGATAAACGCAAGGCCAATATCCTTAAAGTTTTAAATTAAAATTACATAAAACAGATAATTAATCTCTACATATTATAAATTAAAGTCCCCCGCGTCGTCTGTTTGTCTATCTGTCTGTTCGCAATAAACTCAAAAACTATTGAACGGATTTTCATGCTGTTTTCACCAATAGATAGAGTGTTTCGTGAGGAAGGTTTAGGTATGTAATTTGTCAAGGATTTGTGTAAATTGGTTGAAAAATAACGATAATTGATAGAAGTGTCAACCTGTGTAAAGGCAACCTTTATTGGATAACCAACACCTCTGCCATAGGTCACCTCAAGTGGTTCGCTACGTTTGGTGATTTAGCATGGGTGCCCGGGTTCGCGGGGTGAGGTTTGTCTAGGTCTTGGAGGCAGATGAAGAGGACACACTGAACCCCAGATTCCTATCCACTCATTAAACCGTTTTCCTTCCCAGAAATCTCCTCTCCTTCCTTTCCTTAAAAAAACCCTCCACACAGCATCCCTAGAGATGACATAGGCCCTGAGGGAAATTATTTTCCTCCTGTTTGGTGTTCATGTAAAAAAAAAATTCAACGGTTTCCGTTCGATTTAGCAAAAGGATTTAGCAAAAGCTTCAGTATTTCTTCAAAGTTTTGAATCAGCCGCTCAAAATAAGATTTTCTTATATATTCTTAAAAAGACAAAATTTCTTGATTCAGCGCAACGCTTTTTTGTTGAAATGTTAAGGTTTCCGTTTTACAAAATACCAAAAGTTTCGTTTACTAACTTTCCGAACGATGAAAATCAATTGTGGCCCAAAATGGCAAGTTGGTGTTTTATCATACATAATATTACTATTATAATTGTTTTATAAAAAAATCTTTTTCGTAAACATACCAGATTTGCGACACCACCGACTGCGAATTTAACAATTTCAAGCTGTATGTACCCTACCCTCTGCAGCCCGCGAACAAATTGAAAATGGATAAATTGGCCCTTCAATTGAAAAAAAATTCATCAAAAAATGCATTTGACTATAAAAACATTAAATTTTTTTTATATACATTGTAACATATTTTCTGTAAATAATGGCCTCAGTGGTCGAGAAGAAGGCTCTGGACTGGCAATCCGGAGGACGCGGGGTCAAATACCTGCAAATAAAATTTATTTTATTGATTTGTGTTTTCATAATTTAATCACTTAAAATAATGTATGGTGTATGGTATACTTGCGTTGCCACGCGTTCCAGAGAAGAAGATACTCTCAGTATCGCCCTGGTCTAAGACCATCTTTCAGAATTGAAACGTTGCTTGAAATGACTTTAGCTGTATTTGATAACTAGATCTGAATAACCAGGCACTTCCCCACCTACCTCTTCATCATCTCCTTCCCGTCCCCACTTTCCTTCAGTCTCACAATAAACCCCGATTGGGGGTGCCATAGTCTCACTGGCTCCAGGCAGTTGGAACTCTCATGCGGTATTCACATAAAAATAAATTTAATAATGGTGATTACTTTTTTAGTAAAAAATAAATAACGTAGAAATATTTTTTATTGAAGAAGTAGATAACAATATATAATAATATATTTATCACTTTAAGACACAGAAAAACAGTCTTGTTCTCTTTCATATTTTCATTTAGATTATTATTGTTATATTCTTCTTCAATGATATATTACATTGATGGGAATAACCTTCAAAAAGTTATAAAAAGAGGGTTTTTCTTATAAAAAATTAAATAATTTTTAAATTAAACAACGTTTTTTTAAATTATTAATCACTAGCTGGTTCCGGGCATGTGTTGCAATGCCATATTCAAAGAAATACATTGTTTCCCCCTGAATCACCTTTCCCGTGCGTCACCGTTCCCCTCCCGCGTCCCCTTCCTAGCTAGCTTTATAAAATATATCCTATATGTTATTCTGATGTATCAGCTATATTATTGTAATGTTTCATTAAAATCCATTCAGTAGTTTTTGCGTGAAAGAGTAACAAACACACAACACACATGCATCCATACAAACTTACGCGTTTATAATATTAGTAAGATGAACATTGATGTGTCACATTTATGAAATAAATAAAAAAAAAAACGATAGCATCTACTTACGTACAACTTATAAGATTTGATACTTACATAACAAGGCTTTATTTTTTTTGTTGGGCGGTTATTAGACACAATCGTACCTGCGTAATGTGAGTCGATAATATCTTGATTTTATCAGACAATTATCACGAAAATAAGACACGACAATCAACTCGTAATCCGACGAGCAATCATCCTCAACATAGCCACTTGTCACTGTGTTACACCTTATCAACACAGATGGCGCTCAACGCATGAAAGCGTTGTGATACCAGAGGGATGTGACGTACTCGTAGCGGTACCGGGTGCTAAGTGACGTACTTGACTTACTTTAAACCTTTGGTTGTATTTTATTGTTTTTTTTTTTCAAAATCAAACAAAGAATAATTTTTTATCTTTAACTTTATGAGTAAAACCTCAAATTATAATATTTAATTAAATAAAGACAGCGAAACTCAATCGAAAATGTGGAGATAGAAAAATCAGAAAAAGATATTGGCACCTCTGGGACTCGAACTCAGGACCCTTTGCTTACATGGCAAGTGCTCTACTCTACTACGCAAAGTACAGCAATATGCTAGGGAGGCAGAGATAGAGCCCGCCTCCGAGAGCCACTAATTTCATGTAGGCGGAGTGGAGTGTGGAAGTTGTGAAATGTTGTCGAACGTTGCTTAGTTTGAGCATCACCTTAAAAAACAAACATTTCCAAAGTAGAACAGCTCATTTAGGATTAGCTCTAGCGCTCTAGTGACCAACTTTTGTTTGCTTTGGTGACTATTTGTGACATTAGCCTTGCGTCTGTCGTACACACTCGATTCACAAATAGATGCAAACGGAAGTGCTGCCATCTATATCTATTATTAATAAGCTAAAAAAGCTACTTTATTAATTCGGTTTCGAATTCAAGAATTCGTCAAAGGATGACGCCACTTACGTTAGCAGATCGCATGAGGAGTTGCCTCCCCCCACCCCCTAGGTATAAGTACTACGAATTAGTAGAATTTTAGTGTCTCTGGTTATGGAAAGATTCACGGTAATACTTGGAGTTGTGAATAATAGTACCACGCGGCTATTTTACATATGACGTCATTGCCTGTCGCGGTTACTTTGTCCCGGTGACTAGCTGTCACTGGATCACAGGGGATCTGAGAAACCGGCTATTTTTGGAATCAGTTCCTATCGGATTTATAAAATGGTCACCGACACTCAAACTGGGCGAAGCCGAACTAAAAGCCGCCTGCAGGGCCTAGCAGCAAAAACCTGCGGAGCGGGTTCTTAACTGCTAGTTTTAATTAATTTAGTAGGGCGTCTAGCTTGTGTTTTGCACATTATTATTATAGTTTATGAATGTAATAGTTCTATTGTTTTTTTTTTCTAGGTATATATATATATATATATACATATATATATATATATACTCGTAGGTAGGTATACACAAGGTTACTTTTAAAATGTTTGCGTCTCCCCACTTTTCAACTCCACAAACCGCCACTGCAGTGTTTTGATTGTCTAGATTCTAGATCTGTACTCTAGAAATGTTATGAATGAACGAAAGGAAAAAGTGAAATAAAATCTTAATTTAATACGTAACTTACTTCAATTTGAAATGCAATACAAGGAAAACTAACAAAAATATTTATTCTTTATTTACTTCACTGAATTCATTATCGATACTGAATCCCATAAATATAACAAACCATACACCACACACGTGAATCCCGAGCACAAGCCCCAAGAATTCAAAGTTCTAAGTACCAAGAATCCAGCGGTAGACAGTAATAATTCCTGGTAGAATGAATCATATCTGACGCCTGACCCGAGACCCGATTGCCCGCTCCAGTGTCAGGTCAGGCCTCTGTAATTAATAAATTCATATTGAACTCTGATCTCTGACAGTTGAGGCAGCTCGCACTGGACTACTGGACAACAACTGGAACTTGTATCTTTATCTCCAAACTAAAGATACTCAAGAAAAACAGCTGTTTGATATTATATAGTTCAAAATGATTAAACCTGTTGCGAAATTATTGCGAAACATTTTCTAAGGATTTTTTATGACTCACGAAGATGTTTACAATTTGTTTTTTATTGATAACACATAAATGAAAACTGTCGGCCTCTATACGTTTAGTAGCGTTGCTACATATTTAATATTGGTACGTTGTGGAATCGATTTCATCAAAAATACCTACTGATTTCGGTTGTAGGTCTGCATATCTGTCTGTAACTATGGAATCGATTTCATTAAAAATACTGATTTCGGTTTTAGGTCTGCATATCTGTTTGTAACTGCGGAATCGATTTCATTAAAATACTGATTCCTGTTGTAGGTCTGCATATCTATCTGTAACTCCGGTTCAATGAACTTTAGAACTCAGACAAGCGATAAAGTACCTACTTCTAACATGATATTTTTAACAAAAAAAATACCATAATCAAAATTGGAACTGATTTATCGAGAATGTGTGATTTCTCACGCTAGTTAAATAATGTAATACAGTATTGGCGATTTCGATTTTTTGACCTTAAAAATGTCGCTGTTGTTAAGAACAAATGACCGGTCGTTGGCTGAGTTAACATCAGGTTTTTACTGCACGGGCGTCTTGGGTTTGATTATTCGGCTGTTTAAGACTTCCATCATTGCACAAGTAACATCTTCCACTTTTGATGATGATAGTAGGAGATTTTCAAATTTTGTTTGGTGATTTTTAACCCGGGAATGTTTGGTCTTTCTTTTTTTTAAAAAGATGTAAATAGTAAATGCCAAAATTGAGGAGTGAATCAATTTTGCTGACATTCGCAGACTATAATAATTTTTAGATGTGGAATAAACTTAACGGCATTCAAACTTGGCTACAAACACATGTGTCAAATATTTTTTAATTTAAAAAATGTGTTTTAATTTTAAAAATGTATGAAGGTGTACTAACTGTAACTCGATAAGAAATTAAAAACAATTCCTCTCAATAAAGCTAAGTCCGATAAATTCTAAGTAGGTAATGAAGGTAGTTTTATGTTACATTATTAAATAATACTATCGTAGACTAGTAAAACGCCACGGAATAGCCTGAATTCTTGTAAACTCAGTTCCAATTTTGAAAACCAATCAAAATAATTTTCTGGTTAAAATATTATGGTACCTTTATCGCTTGTCTGAATTTTTTTATGCAATCAGTTCCAATTTTGAAATTGACACTTTAATTCAAAAGCAAATTTGAATTCATTGAAACCGATTTCACGCAGGACTAACGCACAGACAACAGAAATTAGTATGTTTGATGATTGACATTTTTGAAAATGACTCGTAAATTCAAAATAAATTTGAATTCATTGATCCAGATTTCATACAGGACTAACGCACAGACAACCAAATTAAGTATGTTTCATAATTCCTGAAACGTCAAAAATCAAACAAAACGCATAAAGAACAAGCTCAAATAAAAGATATATTTCTAATTTCAAACTTATTGATGGTTCAAAAAGCGCGCCCATCTCCGTTACCAACGCAACAAACAAAAGAAGAACAACTGGCCGACCAATGACAGAGTTCCGTGACCGAGGACTCTGATTGGTCGGCTGCTTTTTACACCTCAGTTCTATAGTTCTATGCACATTCTTGCGCTGATGACTGCTTCACCTTCGGCTCACCGGGCGAGATCTGAGGCAAGGTGCAGAGGTGGAGGATTGCGCACAACCAAACTCGTTTGATGATCAAAATATTTTTTTTTCTGAATTGTCCAAATTATTATGAACGGCCCAAGTAGATTGAATAAATAAAGATGATTTATGAATATACCTAAAGGTATCACTATATTTCACACCGAGCACCTATGTTCATTTTTTTGTTTAATTTATTTTAATTTTTAGCGACTTTATAAAATAACTGTATATACAAAATATAATGGTAAATTTGAGAATAGATTTTGTATTTCTTAGTCCTCCTCACTACTGTGCCAAGGCGAATTAAAGTTGTAATTAAAATATTATTATTTAAATTTAATTAACATAATATTACAGTTTTTGATTTTATTTTTAAGTGAAAAATAATTATTAAATTATAGTTTATTTGTCTTCTATGTCGTTTTTGTTTTGTTTTTTTCATTGATCTCTACTTGACTTAAAATGCGGTACAATTAAGCCCATGGGTGGTTTACAATTTTTTATACGAGTGTTAGTAATAAATAATACACAATTTAAATTTTTAGTTTTATTTCAATTAGGGTGGTTGTCAATACAATAAAATTAAAATAAAAGTAATAATAATAAAGCTGGACTATGAAGGCGCGGAATTGGCGAGTTTGAAACAGTCACCCTCCGAATTTACGATATGGTCAAGGTCAAGTGCATTAACTTCGGGAGGTGATTCTACATGATGGTAGGAGTAAAAAAGATTAACAACTTTTTCCGAAATTCCAACATTTTTTTCCCATACAAAAAGACGTACCTACTAAAAATCCTTTGTGTGAGGTACAATCTTACTTGCTGAGAGCCTGCCGGGCGTCCGATTAGATTGTGATTTTCCCGTATCGTAACAGCGGAAAATAATAAATTTGGCCGCACACGCCGGACTAATTTTATCTTTTTACCTCAAAACTACCCCTAAAAGTTGGAATTTTGAAAAAAGTTATTTATCTTTTTTACTTGTACTATCATGTAGAATCACCTCCCGAAGTTAAGGCACTTTACCCCCGGACACCCTGTATATATATAAAGATTTTTTTAAATTTTATTTTAACTACCACTATTATCCACATATATAATACCCACACACAGGCTACGCTTTTGTGGGATTTTTTTGTTACTTATATTTTTTGTTATTATGTATTTACCTATATGTAAGTACCACAAAAACTTTGCTAATAAAAAAATAAAAAAATAGAAAACTTTGAAATTTGATGATTTATTAAAATTCTGAGAAACAACCCGTCTTAAGTAACATAATCACGGGTGCTTTTCCACCTATGTACCTCAGGAATATCTTGTCTTTTTTCATTCAGTCTAAGTCCTACCGTGGGTGGTTTGGTATATTCAAGGGCGGATTCAGATTTTTTTTCTGGGGGGGAGCACAATGGGCGGATGGGCAAAAAAATCAACAATTACCTTTAGGATTTTTTTCTGGGGGGGGGGGGGGGGGGGGGGGGCATAAGGGGCGTACGCGCAAAAAATCAACAATTACTCTTAGGATTTTTTTCTGGGCGGGCAAAAAATCAACAATGAACTAGTAGAAATAAACTTGACTTGTAGAAATAACTTTTACTTCAAGTTTATTTCTACTAGATCAAGTATGTATAGGAAGGTTTATGAAAGTGTCAAAACCTTAGAAAAATAAAATCTTTAATAAAGACTGTGATGGATGGAATCTCCACTGTACACAAAAATACCGTAATCCGCCCTTGGGTATATTTATGGTCCTACCACTATCAACACTACACCTGTCTGCCACATATCTATAGCAAATAGCTTTCACTACCGAGAGAATATTGAACTTGAATTTCTGTGATCAGTGCACTCAGTGGTCCAAAAATTAATGGATTAGCGACGATTTATCCAAAATTCCAAGAAGGTCATATTGTGTATCTTTTTAACTTACAGATGTAAAGATTATTAAATATTATTAACGACAAAATATATTATGAATGATGCTGTTGTTATTACAAATCACAACCACGTGGCATGTGCCAACTTTTACTATTTCATCATAACAATGAATACTGGATACCTTTTACTTTTCCCAAAATTTAAAATATACAGTTTTAAGTTATTATATACATAATAGTTGTAGATACTGTATTTTTTATTATTTCAATAACTTTTTTATTAGTAGGTATTGATTATCACTTAGCGAGTAATTATTTGTAGTTAAACTATAGGTTTCCAACTATAGGTCAGCAAAAAGTTAATCATGCAACGTGCAACGATATTATTTTTCCGCAATAATTGCACAATCAACAAATTCCCATAAAACTGGCATGCGTAATACGACACTTCAGCGCAGGCACGGTGTCGTACAGCTGGTGCAGGGCCGCGCTCGCTGACCACAATAGGGCGCTGAGGAAGTTGTAAGAACAGGGGGGCGCTCCGGGGGCCCGCGCCGGTCCTGACGCCCCCACTACCTGTGGCACGGCATGGCCCTCTTCTGTCCGGCCAGCAGCCGCAATTGGCCAGTCGCCCGGTAAACAGCAGTGCGGAGTGTCGTGTCGTGGTGTGGATTGTGTTTGTAGTTATGTCTACTGCTAAACCGCCGCCGGTGCACCCGGAATTTGTTTACTACAAGAAGAATGAAGAACTCCCTCTCAGCCAATTCATCTTCAACAGCAGCAACGGACAAGTACTCGGCCGCACGGGAAAGAGCTGGGGTAAGAAGCAACACATTGATTTCCATTCAGCTCGTGCAAAAAACCGCGATGTTTTCTGAATTTACAATTAGCCGTTCTACATTGCCCGGGGATCTGAAGACTGAGTCTGAAGTCTAGGCTGTTAATCATTCCGGTTAAACTCGTCGCCCGAGCTGAGGTCCTCGACTTCTTTTTGGATATGTCTTGTTTGATGGTTTCCAAAGTTTGCGCGGGGAATCTCATGATGGCTTTTACCATCAGAGCGAGCGAGATGCAGTAAAATTCTCAGCTCCGCTCGGTGTGTATGTCGCCCGCGCTCCTTGTCAGATCAGACTAAAAGGGTTTGCCCATGAATGAAAAGTAGAACAAGAAGTGTGTATTCCACCGATATGAAGATGAATAGTTGCATAGCAGCAACCAGAACTTGGTGATATCCTCGGAAGCGGTGTTATCAGGCAGCGACACGCCTCTCCGCTGTGAAGGTGGTCGTTGCTCGCGGGCGTGGCAGGTGTAAACGTAAACAACGAATGTTTTCAAATAAAACTGCGTCGATGCAATCAAAATCGCCGTTGAAATCGATGTAATGCACTACCAAGTGTTTAGCAATGCTCAACGCTAGTGCATGAAGTAGTATAGTATAATCTCGGTTAAGATTTAATGGCCCCAATCTTATAGCTCGCAGCCGCCTTATGAGCTCTGCCAAAAGTATTTGTAAACTGAACTTATTTATGGACGTCCCCAGTCCCATGGAGTGGCGAAGAAATGCTGATATTATAATAATATTTTCAAGTATTACACAATAAGCGCTTATGCCACTGTCTTTTCCTTGTGGTTCTAGGAAATCTCGCTTGCCTTGCTCAGATTCTGAAAGCTCTGGGAATAGACTCACGTTTCTAAATACAGTGTTGATTACCTATAAAACAAACAATAATGAATTCAAACATGATTCATTCTCAACGCACTCCGCGTGGTAGAAACTGCCAACTGCTACTAGCATCTAACTGGTTTCCTACAAACTGTTTACTATTGTCCCCAGGTGTTATGCAGGTGCCTACTGCGTGTACCTTGTCATTATGAGAATCATTCGTCAGAGGGGGAATTTCATAAAGACCATTCTATTACACATGAACCATACATCTTTCAGAAATTTCACACTATCAACAAGAATGTTTTATTTTTATATTTTTATACAGTACCTACTCGTTGCAAACTAAAATCTAAACCCAATGAACCTAATGTCACTTTATCGGTATATTTTCCCTTATCACACTAAAACTTATAATAATAATGCATTTAAACAGATTAAATAATGTAGCCACCGAGATAATACTGCTTCGTTAATTACCGCAGCGCCATTTTAGTAGAGAATTATCACCTAAAGGGCAACAAATAATTAAAGAAAAAAAAATTAAAAACAAACGTAGGTAACATATTGTATGTATTCAAATATCGCTAAATCCAGATGAGATAAATAGAATACTTGTGTATATAGGTTCAGATATTTTATGTATCTACACTCTACACTGGATGTATCGGAAAACTAAAACTGTTTTTGAACGGTGATTAAATACGCGATAAAATTGTATTATTATAAACATATAATGTTTTAATCATTCAAATTTTTAATGCATGCATGAAAAAGTTTAAAAAATGGGTCAACCTACGTTTTTTTCTAACTAATGAAAGTTATTGATTAGAAAAAAAGAAAAAGGCATAGACATATCTATGAGACAAAATGTATTATAAACGTAATTATAATTATAAACGACGTTGGAATTGCACTATCCTCCCCACATCCTAGAATAAAACATTATTATTTTACCTAACGTTTTTTGTCGTTTCATAAAAAAAAAAAAATAACAAAAAATTCACCATGTTTCATAGATGTTTCTCAAATTGCGGTTTCATAGAGGTGGACATTTTAATTTTTATGTGTTTAAAGTTAACCAAGTGTAGATTCGAATATAAAGCGTAGTGTTTTCTCTTTCAAACACCGTTTAGTAAATATTTATCACTATGACAGTAAGGGAGATACAATGATTCCCGTGGGACCTACCTATGTGAGTGTTCCCAAAAGAGGGGGTTAATATTTCTGCCTTTTTTTAATTTTTTCTTTATTCATTGCTTTGAATGGCTACATCATTTGTGGATTTTTCGACCACCATGCTAGGCTCATGTCCCTGTTCTTATTGTTCTAATTTAATAATATATATAATCAATAAAATAATACGTTATCTTGAACTATAAGGGTAACTCTACACTACACATGGAGCAATTTATATTGCTTTTGTAATAGGTAATTATCATTGCTTCTATTTTCACTTTCTTGCCGTATCAGCGTGCAATCTCAATGAAAGTAAATTCACCTACAAAACGCAATTGTATTTCGCAGAAACCCTTATAAACAAAATACTTATGGATGAATCATGCCGCTTAGTATATACCTATGGTGTATATTCTTTGTTTCATATTATTTGATCAATATTTTGAAAGGACTCCTAAGGAACACTATAGGATTACTTTTAGTTCAAGTTTGATACACTTGAAGTGAAAATAACACATAACTGCGCTATATAAATATTACTTTATATTATATTGTATGTGCGATTATGTATTATAATCAGTCCTTCAACTGTTTTCATTTTCGTTTAACAGTAAACTATCGAAATATCTAAACAAAGTACAATATTTCAATATTATCTATTATTATTTTTTCTCTGTATTATCTCAGCTTATCTCGGCCTCCGTTGCCGAGGATTAAGGTTCTCAACTAGCGATCCGGTGATCGATGGTTCAAATCCCGGCGTGCGCAAGTAAATTTTATTTGATTAAATTGTTCACAATTTACTCATTTAAAAAAAATATATAGTGTTTTTGCGGCACGTTCCAGAGTGGACGAAACTCTCAGTATCGCCTTGGTGTAAGACCACCATTCAGAATTGAAGCATTGCTTGAAATAGCTTTGGCCGTATTTGGTGACTAGATCTGAATGGTCAGATACTTCCCCACCTTCCTCCTACCCATCTCCTTTCTCTCCCCACTATCTTCAACCTCACAACATACCCCAATTTGGGATGCCATAGTCTCACTGGTTCCAGTCGGGAATTGAACATTTTATGCTGTGAACAACTATGTCATCCAACTTTATTTTGAGTGTTTTTAGCTATAAATAATTGCATTAATTTAGTATTTTTAATACCAAGAATATTATCATGCAACTGGTCAAATATCGAAGACGTACTCAGGTTTTGTTACTTCTCGGTACTAGTACTTGTTTTGTTGTCAAATAATCACGTGTGTTAATGCTAACGTTGTTTTTTTATTAACTTTTACTGAGTAATTGCTCGCTGACAGATGTTCTATAGTTAGCCAGTTCCATTAATTTTATAATACTTAATATGCCGAGCTGTGCATATTTCACCGGAACGAAATAATTCAAGAATAATTAGTTTCACTTTCATTACAGAATTCGCTATCTGCACAGTGCACAGTTTCCAGTGCGAAACTTTGCGGTTATTTTTAATCAGTACGTTGGGAAGTTTCAGCGGTTTGGGATGGATGAACACATGGCTTAAAAATAATAATACTTAGCTTATCTTTGTACTTATTACATTATTTGTGAAATATCGCACAGAATGAGCTGTGTAATTTTAAAAACACAAACAAAAATCTAATCCAAATCAAAAGAAGGAGTTAAATCACCTTACGGCCGTTTTTCCCGATCCTAATGAGCTAATGACTAATGATCAACTGTTGAGCCGAATTTTGCACAAATACGCTCTTCCCAATGCAACTCTCCTACCAACAGGCGAAACAAGCGTTACTAAACAAATCACTTAGCTAATCGGAGACTCGGATTGATCGATCGAAAAATTGGAAACAACGGCCGTTAGATTCTCATTTTTTTATGGTGAAATTATCAGATGTTATCCAAAATTCCTGTAAAAATATCAACTTGCATGTTGGGTTAGGCTAGGAGGTGCACGCATTATTTTTGTTGCTTCAAGTAGGTAGTTACTGAACGGGTTGTTTCACAGAATTTGAACAATTCAACAAAGTTCATGCTCTGTGAAAATCCTATTCAAATTTTGTTAAAAAAAATAACCAGCCACGATGAATTACTTGAATAGAAATTTTACAGAACTTGAATTTGAACAATTCACCCTATTTCAAAGATAATATTCAAGTTTTGTTAAATTTGAATCCAAGCTTACTTGGATAATGAAACAATAACAGAACTTGAATCGAACTTTCACAGAACTCAGATTTAAATTGCGAAATTTGATGAATTGTTCAAATTCTGTTAAACAAACTATGCGTAGTACCTATACTGCCACGCTGTGATGATAAAAATTTGCAGAGAAACCTAAAATTGGTTTAACTCTCCAGCATTTGAATGGCTGTTATCAAACATCTGTACGAAGTTGTGACCTGTAGGTAGTTTTTGCTTTTCAAATTCTGTTTTGCCCCTTCAAAACGTATTCACAATGCCCTCTTTGCAGTATTCAAAATGTGCCATAATCTTTACAAAACAGCTTTTAAACATGTGTTGGTCCGATAAAAAACCAGAAACCAGATTAATGTGGTCCAAGTGCTCTCCCAGCCTCCCTAACATCTGCTGCGGTCTTTTTTGCATTTTTTTTAATACCACAACTCCACTATTATTACTGCCGAGCATGAAGTAAGAGGTTATATTGGCAAACGGTCGTAACTTCATTTGAAAAAAAAACTTCTAAGAACTGTGGTTCTTTTTTCCAGATATTTTTTTAGACGTTGTGTAATGAACATTATTGTGTGTTCACATGTTTTGTTACACCCACAATTTTGTGACCCAAACAACAAGTTTATCAATGGCGTAAAAAAACTATGAACAGCCAAGACAGTTCCCGGGCAAAGAAATCTATGAATAAAATTGTATATTTGATCAAAAAATAATTCAAAAATCTACATGTGTGACTTGATTTATACTATTCCGAATGCCTTTTCTGCTAAGCAAATAATGCATGAATAATTTATATTCGACTTGCGTAAAAAACGCATTGGCCTTAAGAGGTTGGGCCCTGTTTATAAAAGTTACGCCACTGATGTTTATTCTCAAGTAATTACGAATTCTCTTGCTTAGATGTTATAAAATTGCGTGGTGACGCATTCTATTGTGACTTTGAATGTTGAATACAGTGATTTTGTATTTGAATACAATAATTACGAAGGTGTACTATGTTCTCACTTGCGGTTTTGGAATTTACAAAAATTTTACCTTTCATTGATTTTTTATCCCCATTTATTTTAGTACCTAAAAATCAACCCGTAACAAAAACAAAGTTTTGTATACCATAATACATATATTTTTAATTTTCGGGACAACATTACACATTACGTGTGTATGCGTGAGTGCCACCAAAAGTTGATAGGATGCATTGTCGTCGACAGCGAGTCTATCTGCGGGGTTTCAGCTCGATCGGATGTCGGGAAGTGGGTTAATTTCGACTTCCAAGATTTGCATTCAAGAAAACAAAATCTAAATTCAAATTGATGTACATATTTAAAATAACCATAATTAACTATGTATTCTTTATAACTTTGTCCATCACTGTACTTTAAAGCAACGTGTTTCAGCATACAACAACTGGTTTCGGCATAGCTGTGCTTTTGTTAGGGAAGATAATAAATTCATTCCACTGGAGCGACAGCGCAATTAAAAACTTTTTTCTCCGATCGCTCGAGATTTTTGTGTTGACCGTTTTGAATATTTTCCGCCCAAATTAAAAAAAAATCATACCTCCAAATGTTAATATGGAGACATACAAACTGATTATAGTTCTATACAGCCAAAGAATTCATCTATCTTTTGTCGATTATCACATATTCGTAGGATTTATAAAAAAAATATTATAAAATCTTCAACTTCTGCTTAATTACTTACAAATAAGGAAAAAATTGCCTAAATTGGCACCAAATCAATCCAATAGTCTGCCATATTGTGGCAAATAGCGCTCCATTCGATAAACGATATTAATAATGATATTTTAAATTGAACCATGTTTTTTTTAATATCACCTTTAGGAGTACTAAAAAATGAAAAACTAAAGATATTACCTAATAAACTAATGATATATTTATCTTATTGCGCATTTGATGTAATTTTCTAATATTATTTTAGTCTTATCCGTACTGATAGTGGTACCTACGTGAATATTATCAGATTTAACGCAGAGTTAACTAAACTAGCATCATTTGATTTCCCCTTTACAATCGAATAGATAAATCGTTTGATAAAGATTGTGCGTAAATTGAGTACTTAATATCCACTCGACATCGAGTCGTCGGCGGCAGAGATATTTGATTGTCATTAATATCAAAATAGATACCTTTGTAAATGACGATAATTTATCAAACAGCCAAATATCACGCGAGAGATCCACAATAAATTCTACCTGCCACGAACACCATTAACTCTCTCCTTTCTTCGATTATAGGTACCAACTATCTACAAGATAAATGAAACTTGAAAATTAATCTCTTTTAAACTCATTCAGAGATAAATAACTATAATATCAAAACATTTCCCAGCTTTATAAACATTATTTGTATGCAAATTCGAAATAGATAAATGATGTATAAATTGGAAAGAAGTGTCATTTTTCGTAAACGACATTGGGTAAGTACCTAGTATGTACTACCTACTACTGTTGTATGCAGTTACTACCCAAAATAATGCTTTAAAAACCCAACTTGTTCGTGTTATTTCCTATCTCTTCAAATACAAATTCTTTGTACTTCTACAAATCGCGAACACAGCGTAAGCAATCAATACTTTTTTTTCTATTTGATACTAATATATATTATTTACTAGCTGACATGGCTAACTTCGTACCGCCTCAGTACCATCAATAAATGTTAACTTATTAGCTGAAATAAATTCAGTTTTTTTATTATGTTAAAAATTCCACAGTGAAGCAATTATCGATGCGCAACTGTCCATGTTTTGTTTTCATCAGTATCAGAGATGACGTTGTGTACGGATTTTACGCTTAACCTACAGGAATTGCGTTTCTTTTTCTTTATACGTGTTAGGGAAATTTATTATAATTATTGTATTTTTCCTTTGGAAGGGTGCAGACATACGTTCACCGTTTGTCTCATTTTGAACTGTTGCATTTAGTGTGTAAGAAAGAGGGGCAGCATTATATGTTTAAGAACAAAAGCAAAACAATCAGCGCTTTGACATTTGACGTTTTTGAATTTTTGGAATTCACTCACTGTTCAATATTATACGTATATTTATCACAATATTGATGCAGCTCTTTCAAAAGATGAGAATTCGTTCCATCAAAATGTACGAGGAAAATAATTTTCTTCATAACTTTTTTTTACGTGAATTTTTCCGATGTTTTAATAGCTATTTTGCTATTCGGGGTGGAGACAAATCCAACAAATAAAATGTCATAAAATCAGTCCAGCCGTTCTCGAGTTATAAATGGTGTAACTAACCCGACTTTGTTTTATATATTAAGATATATTAATGTATATTATGATATATTGTATATGACATCTTCAATTACAGCAGAATAAGTTCCATAAAATAAATGTTTTCATTTTCACGAGCAATTTATTTTTATTTTTTACAGCTTTGACGTTTAATTTTGCATTACATTTTTAAAATAATCTGCAGTATCTTGTGTCATTTTTAAATACGATTTTCTTTGTTTTATTGTAAAATCGTTAGATATACTGTGAAAGATTCACGGGCGTCATTTCTCATAATTGTGCGTAAGGAAAAATGCAAGTTATACAATATTATTATTTGATTTTTTGTTTGAGACTTGTAACCATATAGTAGGGGAGGCGAAGCAGGGATTTTGGGATTTACTCAAGCGCGTCAGATTAACTAAGGGGAGATACCTCACGACCTTGTTATGGACTACCACCATATATGAACCCATAATATTGGTGGGTGCGGCTAGGACAACCGATCAGATTAGTAAAAAAAAATCGATCCCTGTAGTTACTCGAGCGTGTCAGATTAAGGTAATGTGAGTTAATTACATGCAGAAAAGTTTACATTTCAATAATCTGACGATTTGAACCTAACGTAAGAAAGTTAGCGAGTCACAAAGTTGCAAAAAAAAAACGTCACGTGGATTTACTCGAGCGCGGTTAATTTTTTTTTTATTTTGAAGGAAATAATGTTAGGATCATGGAAATAATATAATCTGACGATTTCCACATGCCGAAGTGGCTAAACTTTGTATTTCCCCCTCCGCGCTTTGGTTCCCTTCTTTAGGGCGCTTGTTCTCTAGGTAGATATATTCTGTCGGAGCCATTACGTCAATGGTCGCAGCCAGAGCCTAATTAACCGTTGCGTCGCGCGTTCGCATTCGTAGATTTACAACGCTTTGGTTAATTAATTTTGTAAAGAAGTTTAATTAGTGAAATACAAAATATTATTTTTTGTTCATTATATTTATTTTTTGTTCATTGTTCTATTCAGTAATAAAAACAAGAATTTATTTTTTATTTTTTTTTAAACCGTCAGATTAAGAAAATCCCTCCACATAATCGTCAGATTATTGGTCAGCACAACAAGGACATCACGCTGAACCTTCTGTATAAAAATCTGACGAGCTCGAGTAAGTCAAGGTCACGATTTTTTTTTACATCTTTAAAAATCAGCCATGAGTTTAGGTTACGTCCAAATCGTCAGATTATTGGAATGTAGACTTTTCTGCATGTAATTAACTCACATTACCTTAATCTGACACGCTCGAATAAATCGACTTTTTTTCAATTTTCTACCTCTTCATACGGCCACCCCCACCACTCAAGTCGTCAGATTAATATCTCCCCGTTGCCAGAAACACGTAGGGCGTATACGCTATTAAAATCTGACGAGCTCGAGTATGTCATGGTGACGTTTTTTTTTTACATGTTTGAAAATTTATACTCGCTCTCCCCACCACTGGAATGGCATACATCATATAAACTTTTTTTCTTTTTAGCATCTAATCTTTGCAATCCAATAGGTCCCCACGACGCTCGAGTAACTACCCATTTAGCGTCAATGCCTCCCCTACTAATAGACATTGTCCGACAGAAGTCAGTAACCCTAATAAAAAAGTAAAGTTTATGTATAGTGGCATATCGAAAAATCCAACCAGACTACCTGATATACTGTGTGCCAAGGAAACAATATGAACGTAAACAAATTTTACCTAAACAACCCAGTCGTGCCCAGACACCGGTGACGGCTCTCCCCTCGGTTGGTCTAGGGGTTGATAATAATAATAATGAAACTAGCTTGCACCTGAAATTTGGGTGCGGTGCTACCTACCCACACTACCCACTACGTCATACGCTGCAACCCTCGTTAAAAATACAAAAGAGGGAAACCAGTACATATTATTAATTTGGACAGTATGCACATTTTATTTTCATTTTTTATTTCAACCCACCTAAAACATCAAAAGTATAAGATTTAAAAAAATCGAGTGCAGTTTACACGCGGTAGAAGCGAAACTTTACCAAAACAATCTCAACCAATACTCGAAGTGAGGTCATAATCAAAGCAACCAATGAGCGCAGACCAGCGTATTTTCCGTTTCATATCTCAACCAATAGGAGCCTTTAAAAGTGAAATCATAATCAAAGCGTTCAATGAGCGCAGTTAATGCGTTGCAGTTGCACTAATCGTCGTTTCCGTTTCATCCGAAATCCAAATCATAGCGGGGCTATACAAGTTTCACTTCATAAACCTGTACTTGGCCGATTTCACTGCAAACATAAATATTTAAATTGTAAGAAATTACATAATTTACTTTGACCCAACTCAATACTTGCATACTGCTTTCTAACTCCGTATGCATGGACATTGGAGGGTCTAGAGTCGTTCAAATAAATGTAGCTTCGTTCAATAAAATAGATATTCCATACGCGATTTATGCATCATATGGATTTGCTATCTGAAACGGGCTTCGAAAGTCTCCAATCTAGAAGGAATGAAACCCTAACAGTAAATCTAGAAGGAATGGAACCCTAACAGTAAATCTATAATGAATGGAACCCTAACAGTAAATCTAGAAGGAATGGAACCCTAACAGTAAATCTAGAAGGAATGGAACCCTAACAGTAAATCTAGAAGGAATGGAACCCTAACAGTAAATCTAGAAGGAATGGAACCTTAACAGTAAAATCTTTCAAAATTATGAACTATTACATTGACAGCCCATACCTCTTAGAATGCTTTAAATTGTTCGTACCGAACAACTACTGCCAGGGTCGCCACCAGGATTTGCTCTGTATCCCACGTGGCAGAACAGATGTTCTGGCCCAGCACAGCATGACAAGAGGTATGGTACTGCTAAATGATATCTCTAGGTCCCTTGACATTTTCAACATAGTCTTTAACGTTTCAAGAGTAATTTTAGGCAAGAGGTCTAAAGTATGTATTATTGTAATTTTATTTATGCAATCAGATGATGTGATAGATACACAATAATGTATTTATGTTGTATGTACAATATACTTACATGTACATAATCCAATCTAATATTCTATGTGTATTGTAATAGGATTATATTAATCTGTAATGCACAAAAAAAAGATTCTTGACGTGTGCGGTGAAGGAGGAAACCATATGTTTCCTTGGGAAAGTGGTGGGGTCCCCTCCAATGACCCAACTCAACACAAATGTATGATCCTTGTAACTCAAATATCATCAGTTTCTTTTAAAATTATTTGCCCGCAAAAAATAATTCCTCAGTAAGCAAAAATGATTTTAATTATTATTTTTTAATTTATAAACTAACGTTTAGACAAGATTTTTATGCATAGCACAAAGGGTAACAATTATTACAAGCAATAATTGTCAGCCTGAGACACTCATTTACATTGAAAAATCTTCCGAGAAAAGATACTTGCCGCCAACGGGACTTGAACCCGTGTCCTTCCCATGTGTCCTTCCTTCCGTGACGCCACCTAGCGAGGGATTTAACACTAACAATGTCTTCCTCGCAAAAATAAAGTTGGTTGTTTTCAGGTGGAAAAAATATAACAAGCAGTAATTGTTGAATGAAACACTAGTATATATTGAATTATTTGGCGGGTATTTGATAAGCCGCCATAGCTCAGTGGTCAGAGCATTCGACCGGCAATCGGAAGGACACGGGTTCAAGTCCCGTTGGCGGCAAGTATCTTTTCTCGGAAGATTTTTCAATGTAAATGAGTGTCTCAGGCTGACAATTATTGCTTGTAATAATTGTTAAAAATGATTTTAATTTGAAAGAATTTAGTGTTAATATTTTTCTTTTGTTTTTCAACGGAAGTTACATTATACTCCAATGAAATGGATCAGTTTCATCTTTCAAATGTGATTACAAAGAGTGTGACGTTTCACAAAAAAATTTAATTAGTCATTAAATATCTACTGAGATCTAAAACACTGACTGAGATCTAAAATACTTCCAAAGCACCGTATTTCATATTATTATTATCTTACATATCTAACTAACTAACCATCACGCCGTTTCCACGCAGGGGTAGGCAGAGAGGACGGACCGCCAAACAACTCGGTCTTGGCACACACTCTTTGCCTCACTCACATTCATACATCGTCTCATACATTCTCTTCTATTATTCTGACTTTTGACATGACCCGACTCAAGTATCTGATTCACTTGATCGTGCCATGTCTTCCTCGGGCGTCCCCGACTTCTTCTACCATTCACATTCGCGTCGTATATTCTTCTTACACTACTTCCTTCGTTCATTCGCTCTACATGCCCAAACCATCTGAGGGTCCCTTTCTTAATCTTACTCATTATGCTTACATCAGCCTTACATTCTTTGCGGATATCCACATTTCTCACACGATCATACATTGTTTTACCACACATACGTCTCAGGGATCTCATTTCAACAGCATTCAGTTTACTTTCATCCTTCTTCTGCCAGTTCCATGCCTCACTTCCATACATCAGGGTAGGTACCAGGACTCCATTGTGGACTGCTAGCTTCGCTTTTTTTGACAGTTTTTTATTAGCGCCAACGGCATTCAGTCCACCATTAATGGAGTTACCGGCATTCACCCTTCTTTCAATATCTCTTTCAGCCTTCCCATCTTTCGTAAACATACTACCCAGATACACAAACTCATCCACCTGCTCCAAGTATTCATCATTCACAACTATGTTGCATACTGTTTTCGTACTCTCTCTTTCAAACACCATGACTTTAGAATTATCTTACATCTATAAATATATTGCAGATTAGCTGGTGCTGATGCGTGCTATTTAATATTTTAGCAGATGGTCAGTATCTGACGACGTTATGAATCAGAGATGGATTTTGTTTACACTTCACAACTGATCGATTTACATTTCAGAGTCGTGTTTCTACTTCCTTGTGGAACAGTTATATCTGGGAGCAATTACCTCAGCTGTGAACCGACAGAAGTGCGAAGTGGATTCTTGCATTAAATAGGTACGCGCAGCAAACGAGTCCAAGTGAACCCCAGAAGTACCTACCTTGTACTATACATTAGTTGAGTGTACGCTAGTTGTTGTTAGGTATACCTACACCAAGTACTTGAGTAGTATTACATACGTAAGTACTTAATTCCACGAAATTAGATGGGTCACAGATCGGTCACGTGTAAGTATTGAGTCACGAAATGAAACGCGAAACTCGATCAGGACCTCCAATACTCAATTACAGCATGTCGTTCGTTGAATTTCACATCTTTACAAGAAGTGTGGAAAAATACCACAAAATAATATGTTGATAATAATCAATTTATCCTCATTCAATTCGGATTGTTTTTATTCGGTTTCCTTGAATTGTTAGTGTTATTTCAAATGCAACTTTTAGCTAAAACTAACTAACTAACCATAACGCCGTTTCCCCGCAGGGGTGGGCAGAGAGGACGAACCGCCAAACAACTCGGTCTTGGCATACACTCCTTGCCTCGTTCACATCTTCTCATATATGTTTTTTTATTATTCCGACTCTTCACATGACCCGACTCAAGTATCTGATTCACTTGGTCGTGCCCTGTCTTCCTCGGGCGTCCCCGACTTCTTCTACAGACTTCTTACACTCCTTTCATTCGCTCCACATGCCCAAGCCATCTGAGCGTCCCTTTCTTAATCTTACTCATTACGCTTACGTCAGCCTTTCATTCTTCGTGGATCTCCACATTTCTCACACGATCGTACATGTTTTACCACACATACGCCTCAGGGATCTCATTTCTGCAGCATTCAGTCTACTTTCATCCTTCTCTGCCAGTTCCATGCCTCGCTGCCACACTACCAGCACTCCATTATGGACGGCTAACTTCGCTTCTTTGGACAGTTTTTTTATTGGCGCCAACCAAAGATATTGAAATATAAGTAGATGTGCTATCTGCTGTTTTTACTATGTGGGTCCGCGCTTCCGGGTGTCGCCGATATTGTTTACCAATTAACAAATAAACTAAAAGAACAAATAATTAACGAATTAACCAAACGAACGTCAAACTAAATGAACGAATTATTTCCTTATTCAAAATATATTGTAAACCAATATTAATGCACATTTTCAAAAAATTAACGAAATGAACAAATTCATTTTGTATGAAAACTACGCTAATTAGCGCGTAGTCCGGCGACAGTTGCGCGGACACCATAGCATATCTCTTCTGTATTTGAATATCTTTGGCGCCAACGGAGTTTATTTTTCCATTAATAGAGTTGCCTGCATTTACCCTTCTTTCGATATCTCTTAATAGAGCTGCCTGCATTTACCCTTCCTTCGATATCTCTTTCAGCCTTCCCATCTCTCGTAAACATCCCAAGTACACAAACTCATCCACCTGTTCCAAGTACTCATCATTCACAACTATGTTGCACATTATTTTCATACTCTCTCTTTCAAATACCATGACTTTAGCAACTTTTAGCGATATTTTTATATCAAAAACTCGCAAATAAAGAAGAAATAAAAAATCAGTATTATTATTATAAGGAATATGTACACATTTCCTCCAAGATAATAAATAACACTGATAACAATTGAAATACTATGAGAAATATGGTCTATTCATTTTATGAATCCAACCCAATCTATATTTTTATAATTATTTTTAAAAAACTCAATAGGATTATTAACGATGGTGACATCTGGCGCCAACTGTTACTATCAACGTACTCCAATATCTGGTAGCGTTATCATACTTTTTTAAGTAAAACTTCTTTACGCACGCTTGACTTGGGGAGTAAGCTGGCGAATGCGTGACCAGAGCGTTACGAAAAGCGAGGCGAACAGTAGTTGAGAGGGAGATTAAAGTTAGTGAAGATAGAAAGAGAGAGAGTTACGTTTCGTATATTACTGTAGGGGAAAGAGAGAGAGAGAGGTGCTAGCACACATTTTCTTTCTCTCTTTCTCTCATAGCCAGTTACGTTTCGTATATCTAAGACACAGTGCAGGCCTGTTGTCAGTATTGACTTGGGGAGTAAGCTGGCGAATGCGTAACGAGAGCGTTACGAAAAGCGAGGCGAACGGTAGTTGAGAGGGAGATATAAGTTAGTGAAGATAGAAAGAGAGAGAGTTATGTTTTGTATATTACTGTAGGAGCAAGAGAGAGCAGTGCGCGCGCACATTTTCTTTCTCTCTTCCTATCATATAGATGGAGCTAAAGACGTTTTACTTCAGTCGTGTGGTCTAAAGCACACTCGTTTTTTTAAATTTGTTAACTGATTTTTTGAAAAATCAGTTCCACTTTAAAAAATCATATTAAAATATTTTTTCTGTATTTTTCTTACATAAAAGGTAGGTAGGTACCTACTTTATCGTTTTATTGCTTCACCCGATCAGTACCAATTTTGAAAGTGACACTTAAATTCAAAGCAAATTTGAGTTCATTGAACCAGATTTCACGCAGGACTAACGCACAGGCAATCGAATTTAGTATGCTTGATTGATTTTTGGTGTCTATGAAATAAATGTGTGTTTTTGTGATTTTTTTTTTTTTTTTTTACGTGAGCTCCACACAGGAGGCCCTGAGAAAAATAATTTCCATCAGGGCCTATGTCATCTTTGGGGATGCTGTGTAGAGGGTTTTTTTAAGGAAAGGAAGGAGAGGAGAGTTCTGGGAAGGAAAAGGGTTTAAGGGGTGGGTAGGAATCTGGGGTTCAGTGTGTCCCGGTCATCCGCCTCCAAAACCTAGACAAACTTCACCCCATGAACCCGGGCACCCCTGCTAAATCACCAAACGTAGCGAACCACTTGGGGTGACCTATGGCAGAGGTGTTGGTTATCCAATAAAGGTTCCCGGGGTGGCGGTACCCATTCCCGCCTCCCAAATTTGATCCACTTAACGCTTCGTTACTCTTTTTATTACGTTTACATAAAAAAACATGATACCTACGTGAAAGAACAGAATAGAAATTTTTGATTCAAGGATGGAGGAAACATTGTAAAGTTGATATTAATAAATGTTAGAAAAAAAAGACGTGTACCTAATAATGCATGTTAAAGCACTTTCACGCATTCGTAAATTTCTTTATAGTAAACAACCACATTTAAAGCGTTATTATTTTGTTTCATTTTTAATATAAAGCTTAACTTCACAGTCGATAATATTATGTTGCCAGTAGTAAATGCCAACGTAGTGATCGTAGTGATGTACATTCAATTTCAAATCATCAGTCATTATCATCATCAAACCGTATTAATAGGCTAGCATCTGCGCGGTTGAATTTCAGAACCCAGCCACGAGTGCATGTCGTACGCCATGCTCAACGGCCGCGCCTCAAATAACATATGTGTACGTGGAATTTCACACAAAGCTACTGTTATAATTCGATTTTAAATTCAAGAATTCGATACCCCCCCTAGGTATAAGTGCTACCGATTTATATACTTAAGTAAGTATCCTTCCGGATTTGGAAAGATTGATGGCAATACTTGACGAAGTTGTTATTAATTCCAAATAACGTCATTGCGTGTCTCGATTTTGTCACGGTTACTTTGTCACTGTTACTTTATCTCGGTGAGTCACCGACGGTGACTAGCTGTCACTGGATCACAGTGGATCCGAGGAACTGGCATTTCAGTTCCAGTTCCTATCGGATTTATAAAATGGTCACAAACACTCAAACCGGGCGATGCCGAAGTAAAAGCCAAAGCCTAGTTTTATATGATTCCGCTGACAGAATATCCGTATTCACTACCTACCTCAGAAGTCATAAAATGAAGCGTGATCATTGATCATTGGTCGTTGATCGTTGCTATACTCAACAATGAAAAGATTGATTCCAAGAACTAATAATTATTTAATGCTATGGATGGTTCCAATACCTACATCCTAAGAAATGCAAACTTATTAAATGCTAATAGGTGTTATAAAAACCACACAATCATAATGATGGGTTTGGCGCGATGCCGATGTGCAGAAAACAACAATTATGGTAATGAAATAAAACAACTGCTTTGTTTATAACCACGAAATTTAATTAATTTATTACGATCGACCGATTTCGCTTAACACAAGCATAATCAGGGTACAAAATTGAACTAATCAAAAAATACATTGTTTGTGCTTATGTATTACATATTATAGAATGAAACAAAACGTACCATAGAATAAAGACACAGTGAGATAGAATGAAATTAAAAACTAACATTGTAATAGGAAGAAAGAGACAGATTAGTACTTATGTGTTACCATATTATATCTAAAGTGACGAAGTAACACCTGAACATTGTGATTAAAGTATAATGGGATTTTTTTGAGTTTATGGGAAATATACCTAATATATGAATTGGATATATTTAATTGATTATTGAGAATTTGTTTTTTTTTTTTTTTTTACTAGAGGTCCACACAGGAGGCCTTGAGGATAATAATTTCCCTCAGGGCCTGTGTCATTTTTAGGGACGCTGTGTGGAGGATTTTTTAAGGAAAGGAAAGAGAGTTCTGAGAAGGAAAGGGTTTAAGGGGTGGGCAGGAATCTGGGGTTCAGTGTGTCCTGGTCATCCGCCTCCAAGACCCAGACAAACCTCACCCCATGAACCTGGTCACCCCTGCTAAATCACCAAACGTAGCGAACCACTTGGGGTGACCTATGGCAGAGGTGTTGGTTATCCAACAAAGGTTCCCGGGTCGGCGGTACCCATTCTCGCCTCCCAAATTTTGGTTTAACGAAACTCCCAAAAAGGTTTTAATAAAGAAATTGTTTTATTTCAATAATATTATTCGATTATTGATTCCAAACATCAATCGATATTTTTGTTGGTATTAATGTTTCGAATTTATCTAGCACTACAGTCAAAATGGTAGTCACAAGTCACAAACTTATATTTAAATATATTGGCATATAATGTCCCCATCTATTTTTGCCTCATTAACGACTCTTGAACACACATGTTAATTTGCTTATTAGCACAACATGTGGTTCGTCGAAGTCAATTATGCAATCGTTCTCTTTAAAATGTTTAAGATTTTAAGACAACCAGTTTCTAGAACCTTACCAGACATCAAATGTATTGAATGAATTCATTACTTTTCCCCCTTGGTTCGTGGAATAATACCCTCACTATAGTTTTGTTAGGAAGCCAGGTCTTGCGTGACTAAAAACTGTTCTTGCTGCGAGACATTCGGTTCATTGGTCTCGTATTGAAGGTCGACCAAATACAAAAATATAAACCTATCAAGAAATAAGTTTACAGCTTTCAAATTCACAATTTAGTCAACTTTATTTAAGCACTTGTGTATACCCGTGAAATTTACGCGTTTATTATGGTAGTAAATTTAGGTACTTAATAAATACCGCAGTCTGGACAGCAAAAAATCGCAGACCCTTGAAAACTCTGAAAACTGACTTTACCTGTGAAGGTTAACAATAAGGACGGGTTGTTTAAAAAAAAATTATGAATTCATCTAATATTTGAAGTTAATTTTCACTTTCTTTGGAGGTTCTACTCAATTTCTGTTATTATATCATTTTAGGCCAATTGCTGCATGAAACTGAAATAATAACAGAATTTGAATAATATAATAATAATAATAATAACAGTTTTTTCGTTATATGTTGGCTAAAGAAGGATATAGCGCAACACGGCATAACACCCCAAAAAGTAAATAACGAAAACATTTTTGGCCGTGAAAATCTTAAAACGTATCTTACTCAGAACGTTTTTTTTACATTAACTCCACAGAGGAGGCCTGGGGAAAATAATTTCCCTCAGGGCCTATGTCATCTGAGATGCTGTGTGGAGGGTCTTTTTGATGAGAGGAAGGAATTCTTCTTCTTTTTTCGTATGGTAGGGGTCAGAGGGGGACATCTAGGTCTGCGAGCCAGTCTAGGGCATCAGGCGTTACCCTGTGGACCTTATCAATCCCGCCGGGGAATGAATGGAGCGTGCATTCGTTGACCATATGTTCGGTGGTCTGCACCGCACCGCATTCACACATCGCCGATTCTTTAAAGTCCCATCTATCCATCATGTGAGCACAACGGCTATGGTAGCACCTTATCCTATTGATGGCGGTCCAGAGTTTGCGAGGCAATGAGAACCCAGGCTGTCTCTCAGTGAGGTCTTGAACGAGTTGGGCGTTTTTGACGTTGGCCGATTGCCACTCAAGCTTCCACCTATCTTCTGGGGTGAGAGGTGTTCGAAGGAGTCTTTCTCCTTCCGTCCAGAAGGGTTTTCGAGACTTCAAGCGGCATGCCGGATGAGAAACGACACCATCGTGCAAAGATATTAGAGGAAGGAATGAACATTGGTCTTGAAGAGACCCATGTTGTAGGAAGGAGGAAACACAGAGGCCGGAAAATCGATCCACAGCCGAGCTGTTGAACACAAGAATGAGTCGAAGAAGCGAATATTAACTTCAATGAAGCCATCAAATATTTTGAAACGACCCGTCCTAAGAAATTTACACAAAATGAAATAAGCGTTTCAAATATATGTACTCGTAAATTAAAATAATTTTCTGGAAAAAGAATATTACATTAAAGGTGGGTACTTTATCGCTTGTCTGAATTCTTGACATAATCAGCTTCAATTTTTTGTATTTCTTCGGCATTAACTATGTAACAATTTTTAAACATTTTGTTTTGAATAGTTTTAATTTTCATTTAATTTGTTACTTTATATTTTAAATTTACATGTTTCGACACATCCGTGTCATTCGCTAGCAAACTTAAAACTTACTTAAAAATTCTATGCAAGTACAAAATGATTAGATTTAATAGGGTGGGGATAGTGGGAGAGGTACATTGAAAATTAAAATTCTTCAAAACAAAATAATTAGTTCCAGTTTCGAAAATGGCACGTAAATTTAAAACAAACCAGAGTTCATTGAACCAGTTACAGTCACTTACAGACAGACCCAAAACTGAAATCGGTATGTGTGATGATAATACTATTGACGTACAAATAATAAATTAAATTATTTTTTATTTATTTATTTTTTTTTTTTTAACTTTTTATGAGTAAAACCTCAAATTGTAATATTTAATTAAATGAAGACAATATAAGCGAAACTCAATCGAAAATCTGAAAACAGAAAAATCAGAAAAAGATATTGACACATCTGGGACAAAATTAAATTATTTTTAATTTATTATGATTTATAATGTATATTTTTCATTTATAATATCTCTATTATAGTGGCTACGTCGCCGACTGCAAAGTTAAGTGTGTGGAACTGCACAAAACTATCCCTAAATATTTTTGACATAATATATTCACAACACGCGACAATTGCATAATCTATCTAGTCGGCCAAAACGTTATTTTGTAGTACTAAGTCTTTGAGTACTTTTTATTGAAAAAACGCGTTGAGTTGGCGCTGCCTCGTATTTCGTGTTCGCGGGAAGCTTCACTTTTCTCCTCGTGCCAAATTCACCGGCTGATTTATTCTCAATTCTCAGTACTCACTAGATATTCGTCTCACTCTGTTCGTAGTCTGGCTTCTGGCTGCACTCGCCTGAGGAATGCAAGGTTGGTTGGACTTGGAAAAAAATGACGTCCGTCAAAGATACTAGCCACCTGAGAAATTAAAGAGTTTTGTATTTTGAGGAAATCTTGAGAGGTTAACGAGATTCTTATTAACTTGTTAGCTTCGCAAGTATACAGATACATTTTTTTATTTGAATACCGCACAAGAATTTGAATATGCCAATTGGTTCCGTCTGGAGCCAGTGATATTATGGCAGCCCCAATTGGGGTATGTTATGAAGCTGAAGGTAGAGGGGAGCGGAAGGAAATTGGGAGGAAGAAGGTAGGGAAACACCTGACTATTCGGATCGGTCACCAAGCACAGCTAAAAGCCATTCCAAGCAATGTTTTAATTTTGAATGGTGGTCTTACACCAGAGCAATACTGAGGGTATCTTCCAGTCTGGAACCTTCCGCAAATATACCTTACATTATTTAAATTAATTAATTGCGAAATAACAAAAATTAATCAAATAAAATTTACTTGCGCACGCCGGGATTTGAACCCGCTACCTTCGGACTGCTAGTCGAAAGCCCCTTTCCCCTCGACCATGGAGGCCGTCGATTCTGTCAGAATTCCCAAACCATTCCAAGTAATTGTTGCGATATTAATATTATTGCGTCTCTGATTCTATAAAACTGTCAATTACGCAATTACGGCCGGCGTGGTCTAGCGGTAAGGCTCTTGACTCGCAATCCAAAGGTGGCGGGATCGAATCCCGGCGTGGTAAAATAAACTTTATTTGATTAATTTGTGCTGTTTCACGATTAATTCATTTAAAATAATATATGGTATATTTGCGGCACGTTCCAGAGTTGAAGATACTCTTAGTATCGCCCTGGTGTAAGACCACCGTTCAGAATTGAAACGTTGCTTGAAAATGGCTTTAGCCGTGTTTGGTGACCAGATCTGAATAGCCAGGTACTTCCCAACCTTCCTCTTCCCCACCTCCTTCCCCTCCCCACTACCCTCAGCTTCACAACATACCCCAATTGGGGATGCCATAGTCTCACTGGCTCCAGACGGGAGCAGTTGAGATTCTTGTGCGGTGTTCACTGTAACCTTGCTTGTAATGGCTTTAACCGTGTTTGGTGACCAGATCTGAATAGCCAGGTACTTCCCTACCTTCCTCTTCCCAATCTCCTTCCCTTCCCCACTACCTTCAGCCTCACAACATACCCCAATTGGCGATGCAATAGACCCACTGACTCCAGACGGGAGCAGCTGGACCTCTTGTGAGGTATTCATATAAAAAAAATAGATAGATAGTGCAAAAATGCACCAAGGAGTTATAAATGAACGGAAATGAGAAAAAGAGAGTAGAAATTTAGAAAAAAAAAATTAAATTAAAATTGCAATCTTATGTTTTTCGTACACAATATGTGCGGTGAACTTTTCTCCCTCCACTTCTGCATAAATTAATATTGTGGTGTGTCCGGAAATATGTAGCAAAACGTCTTTAAAAAAAATGTTTATTAACCAAGATAATATTATGTATCTACACACAAAATACATTTTTTTTGTACAAACCCCCTCACTAGGCTGAGCCTGTTCCGAAGTGGCAGGAATTTAATCTAATTTTAATATCAAAATGAGAAATTTAAACAGATTAATATAAAAAATAATGATAGAGCATTTACCAGTGCACTCACCCAAATTCGAAATTAATATTGAACCAATGCTGTTATTATTGTACCAATGTTATTGTTATTATTAATGCAACCATTCTATTGTGTGATTTTATTCTAATGTAAGTGTAGGTATGTTCACAGTATAATAAATTGACATAAAATTACTGCCTCAACACAGGCTAGCCTAGTGAGGCAGGTTATGAGAAACCTAAATTTATAATTAAAAAAAAAAAAAAAAAAAAAAAAAAAAGGAAAGAAAAAAATAAAAGGAATGGGAAAAATGGTAAAGATATAGAAATGAAATGAAAGAAAGGAATAAAAATAAGTTAAAAAAATACGTAGCTGTTTTATTAATTACCTATTTTAATAACCCGAGGGACTGCCACTCCCCGAACCCCCTGCAGTTGTTCCCATAGACATAGACGACCTTGTGCATGGAAACTCGTTAGCCTAGGCACGACCTGCCATGTCTACGGTGAACGATGACCAAAAAAACTATATGATATGTGTCTGGCAATGTAACTAACGTATTGATTTTGTCTAGAATAAGTTTCGATGCTTCTTTTACTTTATTTTTCTTTATTATTTTTAAAGACTTTTTCATCTACAGCCCTCCCTGACGCGATGTGTACTGTTAAGTTTAACGAACTTTACGAAAAAGGCTGAGCTCTGTCATAAGTTATAAGGAACAATCAAACATAATATTATTCCTGGTAGTCAGGTACTGAAAAACCATTTACTCCTAAGAGCTTATTGATGTGGTGGAACCTTGCGAAAAGAGCTACATCAGTAATCAGACAACCATTAAACTTCAAAGAAATGCTGCACTCCTTCTCAATTTACGATGCTTGTTTGTACGTACACGTATAGGTTACAAGTTACAACAAATCACGTACAAAATCAATTTCTAATCAAATCCCATTATATATACAACATTATGCATATTCTACGAGTTATTTAGGTATTATAAAATTTCCTTACTTGGAATTATATTGCGGTTTATTGTGCAACGAGAGTTGCCATACGATTAAAAATTATTATTTGCATTAGCTTATCTAATCCCGCGGCAATAATCTTCATAAACCTGGCGATATTATCTCAAAGACATCTCTGATTATGATACGCTCTTTCGGTTTGACGTGTGTAGCTCACTTTACCTTTGTTTTGACGTGTTAAAAGTGCCTTTGCGTAGGCACCGCGGATTCTTTTCACCGTGGCGATTTTTTTAAATTGAGTGTTCTATTTATGAACAGGAAAACGTGCAGAAGATAACAGATGTCGATCAATTATTATAAGATATCGGAAAATAAAACAAACCGGAATTTTTGTAATCTTTACGCTCGTAGGTAATTTTTTCGGCGGATTTATTTTTGATTGCTCTGACGTAGATTGTAATTTCGGTGCGTCTTTTTAAAATTAAATTACGTATGATCGACAGTAAAAATAATCTTTTAATCTCTTTTACGTGGAATAAAAAATTAAACCAATGTTTAAATCTTATCAAATATTTTGTACTTTATGTAAGACTAGCTGGTTCCCTGCATGCGTTGCTATGCCATTTAATAAAGAAATTGTTTCTCCCTGCGTGTCCTTTCCCATTCGTCCCGTTCCCCTTCCGCCTCGCCTTCCTCTCACGCGTCCTCTTCCCCTCTTGCGTTCCCACTCCGATTCCTCCACCTTTCCTCTCCCCACTCCACTCTCCCCCTTCCCCCTAGAGTTCCCCTCCCCTCACCCCAGTTCCCCTCCCACCTCCCGGGTTCTTCTCCTCCATCCCGCAATCTATACATTCATTCCCGGTACATTCAGTTTTCAAACAGATCGCGTGCCACCTATTGCCATTTTTTATACAAATTTCATATTGCCAGAGCTCGTATATGTTATTCTGACATTCATTAGTTTTTGCTTTAAAGAGTTACAAACATACATCCATACAAACTTTCGGCATTATAATATTAGTAAGATAGTATAAATTATAATCTCTATGTTATTCTGATGTATGAGCTGTATTATTGTAAAATTTCATTAAAATCCATTCAGTAGTTTTTGCGTTAAAGAGTAACAAACAGACATACATCCATTTCGCGTTTATAATATTAGTATGATTATTACAAGTATAAATGAACATAATTTCATAAATATATCAAGCATGCTATGGACAAATGGTCACAAGTTACAAAGTACAAGAATGAGAAAACTACACCTATTCGTAAATAAATTACCTGTAAATGATAGACGTAGTGGATTTTTGTGCATACGTAACTCGTACATATTTATCTTGTACTTGCTTTTACCCGTATATGCGCGCAATATAACACGCAATTTAACAATTTCGATATTCTTAATAATACTCTTGTGAAATACCGAAACGAAGTCAAGCGTACGACCACAAATGTCAATTAAATTAATGCACAACTATAGAAAAGGTACAGCATGAGCATCTCCTGTCCCCATCCCACCTTCCTCTGCCTCTTGCCCTTTCCTATTCCTTCTTCCTTCTAATATACTTATATATATATTTTTTTTTTGTTATTTTCATTTTCATTTAATGGTTATTACCAATTACAATTGTATAATATATCATAATTATAACATTAGCATAAGAAACTGTTTTGGCTTACCCCATGTTTAACCTCTTGTATAACTCATCCTGTATAAAAATTGCTGTTTGTTTCTTACAATAAATAAATACCCGCTTTTAAGAGCTTCACTCGCGTGGCATTTGGGAGACATTATTGTACGAAGAGATTTCCCATAGGAATGAAAGGTTTTTCCGGGATGACTTCACTTTGCAGTATATCTATTTGCAACTTTTTATTATGCAGTACAGCAACTATTCTCATACAAAAAATCTCGCCGATCGGTAGACGAAAGAGGACAAAAAAACAAACACATTTTCGCATTTGTAACTTAGTAAGTTCTTATTCCATGTCTTAGTATTTATTTTAAACTTCAAATCTTTTTATAGAGCTTATATATAAAATAATAATAAAATAAACATGTCAGCGTTGCTCGGCTTGGTCAGAAGTAGGACCAGGGTTAAGACGCGCGGCGCGTCAGCAGATGGACGTCGGTCGTTCTAAATTTAATTTTAAAATTGGAATCTGGGCCAAGCGAGTGATTGGACGCCGCGCTAAGCGTCTCCGTCGCCGCCATCTTTCGGCGTCTTTATCTATGGGCGTCGCGACGCTGACCGGAGACCGCCGTATTCTGTCCGGTGACACCCCACGCATTATCGCGAATTATAACTTGTAGTTGAACTACCCGCCAATCTATCTGCCCGCCTATTTTTTTTTAATTGCAATTGATTTTTTCTGAAATTCCAGAAGACTACAATTTATTATTCTATGAAACTCTCAAATCGCTTATTTTTCTTAACTCTTTTTAACTTGTTTATCTTTATGTATCCTAATAGGGATTTACATGACAGACAAAAGGTTAAAAAATAAAGCAATGATTCTCAATAACATAACATGAGCTATACTTATTTTGCTTTCTTTTACAAATTACTTAAGGTTGGGTTGGGTTGTTTAACTGTAATATTGTAATCAATAGCTATTTTGTATTCAGCGCCATTTTGTTTTTTGACATTGAAAGGTCCCCGTTAAACACCGATTCTAAGTGCGTTTCAGCTTTCTATCAAATTGTAATAAGCAGACAAACTTCAACGTGACAGTTGTCTTTATCTGTTGATTACAGTTTGTTCAAAAGCTGAAATTTTTCAACTCTTAAAAAACAAATGGCGATGAATGTCCGTTTGACGACAATATTACATTTGCCTTTCTGTGGAAAAAAACCCGTCCTTGATCTACCATAATATTAACTGTTTCGTAATCTGTTGGTCAATGAACGCATCCTAATGATTACCCGAACCTTTCCTAACATTTCCTAACCTAACCTAATATCATTAATCTAAACCTATTCACAGAACTAACACGCACCAAAATGTCCATGATCATTATTATTACATCAAAATGTCATTAAGTTTACCACTATTATTCTGAATCCTGCAAAACTGACCGCTGAAGTTCATCGTGAAAACAGGTTTTGATCTTGAGACAACTTCACCGTATCTTTACTGATGTTACATTGCGTATGATATGAACGAATACGAGTTTCATCTGGTTCTTTTAGATAAATCAATCAATTTAGGATCTATCATAGAAAGATATGCAAGTAATCCAATCAATGATCTGTTGTCAGTCACCAATTTTCCTACTTCTTTAAAGCTGACTTTTAAATCCATATTAACCGCAATTACTCAGACTTTTTTATCGTAGTGATGTAGTGACTGATGACTGTTAACGCATTTTATTATATTGTTCTTACAGTACTTACCCGTGAGTCAAACCCCTATTAAGGTTGAAACAATGCGAGAGTACCTACTCGTAATTCTTGTGTAAATATTAAACTTCAATGGCTTGGCTAAGTCTGGTTTTAAGACCGGGTGGTGTGAGAAACAGACTATTTATTTATGAAAGAAAGAAAGATAGGAAAGTTTTGTTTCCCATCATACATAAAATACATACATCATACATTCCTATTTTAGAGAAGTTATTCGAGGCGTCCCTGAAAGACGTCAAGTGAGTCAAATGTGTGGAAACTTCTAGAGTCGGTATAGTAGTCGAGTATGCATGAACGTAAATGAGTCATTGAAGAAGAAGAAAATACTAATTAATCTAAATGAAAATATGAAAAAGACTCGAACCCGGAATCTCTTGTCTTAACGGGACAAACGCCTTAACCAACTCGGCCATTGGAACCTCTTATTTTTAAGTCATTTTTGTCGATCTCATATTTCAAATTCAGATGACATTTGAGCATATCAGTAACATTACATTTATGGGTATTTTTTTATATGAATACCTCACAAGAGTCCCAGCTGCTCCCGTCTGGAGCCAGTGAGTCTATTGCATCCCCAAATGGAGTATGTTGTGAGGCTGAAGGTAGTGGGGAAGGGAAGGAGATGGGGAAGGGAACGAGATGGGGAAGGGAAGGATATGGGGAAGAGGAAGGTAGGGAAGTACCTGGCTATTCAGATCTGGTCACCCATCACGGTTAAAGCCATTTCAAGCAACGTTTCGATTCTGAATGGTGGTCTTACACCAGGGCGATACTAAGAGTATCTTCCATTATGTAATGTGCCGCAAATACACTGTATATTATTTTAAAAGAATTATTCGTGAAAAAACACAAAATAATCAAATAAAATTTATTTCTGAACATCAAATAACTTTGTTTAAACCTTATAATTAACAATATAAACATGCTTCAATAACAATGTTATCTTCATCAGGACAAGATGTTAATTTAAAAAAAAAATGACAACAAGTATAGAGAAATTAGAAAAATAATTTTTAATTAATTTTTCTAATTTGTCTGTGCTTATTGTCATTTTTTTAATTGACATCTTGTCCTGATGAAGATAACATTGTTGTTGAAACATGTTGATATTGTTAATTATGCAGTGGTTTAAACAAAGTTATTTGATTTTCATTATATAAAATTGAAAAGAGAAATGGGTGCTTCAACATTGATTATTAATCAGTAATCATGATAAATATTGTAGAAGAGGATGATAATGCAATTAAGCATTAAAATGAATCATCAACATAAAAAAGTTTTTTTTTTCAACTTTGAAGATTTAAAAAAAAAAATCGCACTTTGCGACTCAATACGAAGTATGTCAAAAAAATAAAAAATCAAATAAATTGTAGTAAATCTGTGTGTAAGGATGGAATGGCCAACCTTATGATTCCAGAGATATCCTCATTTTTAATGTTAGTGCCATACAAATTTTTCTTAAAAAAATGATAACTCCTTCATTTGTACACGCAATTGCTTCATACGAAATTTTATAGAATAGTCCATTAGCAAAATCCATTTCTAGCGAAAAAAAATACCTTTGAAAATTCAAGTCTCTATGTCTATGAAAGGCGATTTTCAGCCCACTGTGCGCCGGCCGGCTATGCCCCTCTAAAGATATTATAACAAGAGTTATTCAAATAAAAATTGAAGAACTTAGTGTTTTCCTGTACCCGTACTAAAGAGTTTTTCACGCCCTTATTCGCGTTCCCTTCCCTACAAGTTGAAAATAAATACATGTCAACTAAAAATATTTTTTTACGAATTTTGACGGAAGATGAAAAGTTCTTATTTATCGATAAAAGAGTTTTTCACGCCCTTATTCGCGTTCCCTTCCCTACAAGTTGAAAATAAATACATGTCAACTAAAAATATTTTTTTACGAATTTTGACGGAAGATGAAAAGTTCTTATTTATCGATAAAAATGGCTGCGATTGATCTGCCAATAAAATGCATTGTGAAATATAATTTTGAACATACTTAATAAGTCTGAAACTTTTTACCTCAGCAAAAGCAACAAGTTAATTTCGAAAAATTGCGCCTTGTTTCCATTTTGCCATTTCTTCTTTCTTTATCTTCTAATTGATCTAATTCTCCCCACCTTACTTCGGCGTATAAGATTAATTTGATCAGCTAAAAGCTTAATATACTCGTATACGTTTTTAATCAGCCTGACATGGCTAGAGCAATCTAGCTAACAGGCCGTGTTGTTAAAAGCTGGCAAACAAGTGTGTGTTTTATGTTAGTTATTGTGTCGTCACTCGACACCTCCGTCCTCATCCATTACACGCCCTTGGTCATATATCTAAACAATAATATTACATCAGAATCATATCAGAAAAGAACAGGAATACCCTGATTAGCAAAGTATTGTTGAGTAGGTACTAGAAAATTCATGGAAACGGGAGTAAAAATAAGAATTTATATTACGTCTTTTATTTTTTATTTATCGTTTATTGGGTTGGCAACTTAATTATTAATTATTTTTCAATAATTTATGTAAGTACCCGTATGTATTTAAAACAAAATTTCAAAAATACCTACTCATTTCGATTGTAACTCTGGTTAACTCTAGATCTCGGTAGGTATACATAGCTATGATATAATATTTTTAACAGAATCATCAATCCTCGGTAAGGATGGGTTGTTTCAGAAAATTTGAACAGTTCATCAAATTTTTAAGTTAATTTTCACTTTTCTGAAAATTTATTCAAGTTCTGTGATTATTTCAGTTTTCTGAAGCAACTAGCCTATAATGATAAAATAATGATATATAATTATATAACAGAACTTACACAGAACGTGAAAATTAACTTCAAAATATTGATGATTTCTTCAAATTTTTGAAACAACACGTCCTAATTCCGTTTGTCTGTGCGTCCCATGAAATCTGATTGAATGAACTCAAATGGTGTCATTTAAAAATCGAAACTTCTCCTTTAAGAGGAACATAAACGCTAGAAATATTTCGAATCTCATGCCTGCAAAATTTTAAAATCGAGCGTCTTTTTACACGAGGCTAGTAAGCGAAAAAGTGGTTTTTATTTATTTTGTGCATAACTTTATAAGAACGAAAAAAAGTTAGAACACGGAAAACCTCAAAAATAGTCTTAGCCTTAAAGGGGTATTTTTTAAAAATTATTTCTTGTATTACTTCATAGTTAAGTCATGAAAAAAACATTTTTTTTGTGGTTTACGCTTATATTTGTTGTTACGTAAATAATAATTTTATTGTAATTCCAATACATAGATTAGCTAGTAAAAGCTTCGATTTATCCGTAGCATATTTTTTGATGTTCGTACTATAAGCCGATTCGTCGTAGAGATTAATCAAAATAGTTTCTAAATAGGCTTTCACGTATTCATCTTAAAGAATTCAGACTAGCAATACGTTATCTATAATACAATATTTTAAGGCTCTGCAACCGGGCCCGAAAAGAAGAAGATGGAGAGATACGAAATTACGAATGTTAGAGGAGAGCGCTAACATTTGCAGCGACAAAATCGATGCGAAAATTGCCAAAATGTTTATTAAAACACGACTCGTTTAAAATAGAGCAAAAATCTCGCAAGCATTATCTTAAACAGCATTTATAGAAACACTGTGAATTTTTTCATACATATAACTTGTAAAAAAACTGAAACAAACGTGTTAATAATAATTTTTGGAGCATACTTTGCGATTGTTTTCTATTCGTTTCGGTGCGGGCAAAGTCTAGATATTATCTTCAAGATTAACATATATTTTTTTAAGAGCTTTAAAACTTACCGTGTTTAAGGGAAATATGTAATAAATCGGTACAAATCCGGGTTGCGGGCCCTTAACAAAATAATATTTTAATTGGATATATCCCGTGATTTTTAACAAATCTGCGCTAGTAAAGGATCAATTTAGTGCACATAATTATTATATCTGATGGTTTGAAGATTTTTGTACAGTAAGCTCTGGCGTCATAAATATTTTCACATCATTTTCTTCTTTCAGCGTCATTTCTTCTAACGAGCTAAAAAAGGATTTACATTTAATTATCTAAAAATAAGTAAAAAAAAAAATATTTATCAAATTGATACATAAACTTCTTTAAGAAAAGAAATAAAAATAAAAAACTACTATGTGGAACAAGTCTTTGTGTATGGCAGTAACTACTTCGATTTACACAGCGTTTTATTTGGTTTCATGCATGATCTTTTTTATTCAAAAAATTATTAACAATTTTTTTTGTTTCGTCATAGTTTCCTAAAAAAATTGCTGTTTTATTCGCTCGCCAACCGAAGTATTATTGTGCAGTGAAACTTAAAAAACTTGAGAAACAGCTACCTGCTACAATCTGAAAAGCCATGTAATTTCTCACCTTCTTTTTCCCCATCACCTTCTCCTCCCTACTGCCTTCGGTCTCACAACATTCCCCAATCAGGGAAGCCGTAGTCTCATTGGCTCCAGACGGGTTGTAACAGTTGGGACACTTGTGGGGTATTCACATTTAAAAAGAAAACTGTTTTACAACTCATATTGTCATCCCCCCAAAGAGTCATGGAGCTATAATGGAATATCCGTTAAATTTCCAAAAATTGAGAAGACTTCTTTGTTTCACGTTTTCCAATGAAAACGAGCACTGGCGTCACAAACTTTGCACTTTAATTGTTTTCGGAAATGTCTTGATCAACCTAACTATTTTCATGTAGGAACTTAATTTTCATCACGTTTTAAAGTGTTATTTCTATCGTAAAAAATTATTCTTTCAAATAACCTTTTTATTTGTTCCCTTGTAATCCTTAAACTCGTGGTAAGTTTTGTCTAAACCCAGAGCTACGTTTGGTGATTTAGCAGGGGTGCCCGGGTTCATGGGGTGAGGTTTGTCTGGGTCCTGGAGGCGGATGACCGGGATACACTGAACCTCAGATTCCTACCCACCCCTTAAACCCTTTTCCTTCCCATAACTCTCCTCTCCTCCCTTTCCTTAAAAAAAACCCTCCACACAGCATCCCCAAAGATGTCATAGGCCCTGAGGGAAATTATTTTCCTCAGGGCCTCCTGTGTAGAGCACATGTAAAAAAAAAGATGAAACATAAAATTTATCATATATTTTTTTTCTTTTCAGTGATAAATAAATACTTATCGCGTAAACTTTGACTTTTTAACTCAAAAAATTGTGTTATTTTATGAAAGACAGATTATCTAGTTATCAATATTATTTATTGTATTTTCAACAATAAAACTCATCTTTGATCCACGCTTTTCTTACCTCACCACGTTGTTATAGAAAATTCTCAGATAAGATAAAAGGAATATCGTTGACTTTAAAATATTACTTCGAGAGCTACCGGAATAAATGTAAGCCTATATTACTGGATAATGGCTGCCATTTTAACGTCTTGAAGCAATAAACGGACAGATAATATGAGGCTCGTTTATTTATTTCTAGTATTATTTGTCGTTGCAAAAACGAAGGCGATAAATAGACCATGTCAAATCGTCTATCACGTAACCGCGATGTATTTTTTTGCATCGATATATTAACAACTTTGTCGATGGTTGTTCACGTTCTGCGATAGCTTTTGCATTCGCGCCACCACTCGGCAAATTGAGGTTGCGAGAGCTATGCATACCTTGGAAGCCTTCGATTCAATATCAACTGACTGGCGCCATGGTTAAATGCGTTGAGATTGTGTTATTCAGTGTGATTCTGTTGTTTTTGCTGGACAAGTAGCGAAGGTATTCATGCACAATAGTACCAGCATCCCTAGCGATTGGCTATTATTGAGATTTTACAGAATAAGTCAAACAATTATTAATTTAATTAATCGTCCTCTGTCGAAGAAATTAACGACCTGGGCATAATTTTCGACTCTAAATTAAACTTTATATCCCATATAAACACAATCAGTAATAAAGGAATGAAAATGCTTGGCTTCATTCTTCGAAATTACAGAGGTTTTAGGAATATTTCAACACTAAAAATTTTGTATACATCATTAGTACGTAGTCAAGTCGAATATAACCCATTTTAAAATACATTCAGATTCAATCGAAAAAATTCAACATAAATTTCATATATTAATTTTAAGACATATTAATTTTAAACTCGGTATTCCCATTGAATTAAATTTATTAAGACTCTCAGATCGTAGAATTATATCCGACTTAATATTTTTGTTCAAAATTGTAAATGGTAGCATAGACAGTCCTAATTTGACTAAGCTCATTGAATTTCATATTCCCACGAGAACCACTCGATCTAAAATCCTGTTTAAATGTAACAATAATAGGACTGAGTGCTCGAAACACTCCCTTGTGCCTAGGTTACATGATGTTAGTAATAGATATGCAGATGTGGCAGATCTATTTAAATGCACGGAAGGTAGGTACAAGAGGGATATGCTATTAAAACTTTTCAGTCAATATTAATTCTGTTTGTACTATAGATTTTTGTATGTAACTGTCTCTCTGGTGTCATTTCTCATTCAAATGCCACAATTATCTGTTAAATAATTTTTTTTATTTTATTTCTGTATTATTATTTTCGATTTTGTGACATGTAATCAGTTCTTATGGTATATAAGTTTGCTACGTAGGTATGGAAAATTTAAGAATAAATTTAACTATTTTTTTTCGACTAATCTTCTAATAAATGCAATATCACGGACATATGAATATATATGGATCTGCCCTAAGTGATAAAAACGTATTATTTCCCCCTCCACATGGCGCCGGCTGGAGCTCCTCCTTGGAACCGGCTCGCTCCATGGGGAGGGGATAGAGCTTCGCTTGAATCTAAAATGTGTGACGTCATCATTCTTGCCGTGAACAGCTAGAAGGTAACATCCATACATTTAACGAAATATAACGCCAAAACGGTAGCGTATGCTATACAATATATCTACATATCAATGTGCACATAGCGAATATGGGCGGTTCTTCAGTGTGCTCGTCGCTGGTTACAGGGGTAAGTAAATTATGAAACATTTGTTATAGTGTTTTAACTAAACACGGCAACAAAATATTGCTATGTGTATTGGGGCGAGTCTTTTTGGGGCGAGCATTTGGCCTTAGCAAATATGTTATTATCGTGGCAAGCAATTCGCGCTCCCATGTAAAAAGGTCTATTCATTCAAAGCAGATTTTGCTTTTAAGAACTAAATGGTGATATTGTAATGCGAGATGCTTATTTACTGTCAGATTGATTATATAACGAATCACAGTCATCTTTCCCCTCTTCGCCCTCCATAGTTTGGTTTTACCCCTCATCTGTAACTGCTTGTCTATCCATTTGGATGTCTATGTGCAACATTCATATTAAAGGAGGATAAAACAGCAAATTTAAAATCATACATCGGGTAGTGTTTTTAATGTAGTGTTTGCATGCAAATATCTAAAACTTTCTAATAAAACTGTGTTTGTATGTGATAAAACCTGCAACGTAAGTAAGTTTTCTGAATCTGTTTGTACGTTTTTAGATACAACTTATGAAGTTATTTATGTTGTTGATACTTGACAATTCGTTGTGGAATTCATTACAACATTTATGTTAAAACAGTTTTGAACTTCTTTCCACTTATATTATTTTTGACCATTATCGCTTTAAGCCTAAAGGATGTCTTCAGACTAGTACAATGATTCCTTAAACTATGGTTTGTATACCTACACAGCATTTCGGGTGGTGGGGGGGGAGGATTTAAGGGGGTGGTATACAATGATTTAAGGGGATGGTATACAATGATTTTATTAAAATTATATGGAATTTCCCATCTTTTAAAAATTGATATAGGAGCGGAGATTTAGCATAGCATTATGCATAATAATTGCTAATTCAGTCTTGAAATATGACACAGCAACGAAGACGGGAAAATCTGTATGTTTTCATATAAACAAAGTCGTAGTATTTGTACAAGGTGTGAGGTGATTTTTCACAAAAACTACGCTGAACCCATTATTATTATTATTATTTTGTTCGATTTTGGGGTGCTTAGCCAATTTCGGTTCCTCCTTTTTGATTCAACGTTTCGAAAGGCTTTTTAACGTCCTTCATCAGGAGATCCTTTTTTCATTGGGATATAAATTTTATACAATACAACGTAACTAACGCAGCAAGAATGTGGAAAAGTATATTTAGTATATATAGAGAAGTCCTAAAAGTGAAAGTAAGCGTCCTTATTTAATATGATTGATCCCCTCGGCATCGGTGCATAGTCGGGAAACACGTCAAACACGCGCCCAACATTTGTACACGGTTGGCATTAGTCACATGAGAACGGGTCGTTTCTATGACTCGTTCTTGAGTTCAACGGCTCGGCTGTGGAACGATTTGCCGGCCTCTGTGTTTCCTCCCTCCTACAACATGGGTCTCTTCAAGACCCGTGTTCACTCCTTCCTTTCCTCAAAAAGACCCTCCACACAGCATCTACAAAGATGACATAGGCCCTGAGGGAAATTTTTTTCCTCAGGGCCTCCTGTGTGGAGTTAAAGTAAAAAAAAAAAAATATGCCCCGATTAGGAAGGACCCTGTAAAACTTAGACAAAACTGCGCGGGCGTAATAACTCAAAAAATATTCACGATATGCCTATTTCAATGTCTACAAACTTAGTGGTTTGTTTTACATGAGAACAAAATTGAATCTTCAGATTTCAAGTTTTACCAATCTGTGCAGTTTTTGGCAACCCCATATTTTGAAGACATTAAGAAATGACTGCCGAACGCCAACGATTACAAATATCTGTACCTGGTTTGCATGTCATTACGCTAATTTGATCGCATTCGCAGAAGAGGAATGTCGGTAATGAGACGGCCGATCACTTCAGGTGCGAAGTGAAACCGCTTCTAATCGATACACCTTGCGTAACGTCTACTGCGGCAATACATTTATTTTCAGTTTAATATATACCTAATATCTTGTAGTATAGAATGGTTTATATTATACTAGCAGACCCGGCCACACGTTGCTGTGGCTAACGAAGCACAACGCCATTACCCAACCTTTTTAAAATCCACACCACCCACTTGCCAGCTGCCCGCTGCCCGTATATTTGAATTTCTCGGCTTTTCTCTACTATAATAAGCATGTATTATACATATAAACCTTCCTCTTGAATTACTCTATCTATTGGTATAAACCTCATGAAAATCAGTTACGTAGTTTAAAAGATCTATGCGCGCTTACATTTTGAGCGACTTCATTTTATACCATGTAATAAATGATACATACTTACTCTAGGACATCTATTTTCCTATTTCTTCCGTAGAACGAATTTCAAAAGTGACTATAGTACGGCCCGCCAGCCGTTTTAAATCGCACAAAAATATGTTTTCTTTGAATTTCTCGGCTTTTCTCTAATATAATTCACATGTATTATACGTATAAACATTCCTCTTCAATCACTTTATCTATTGGTGAAAACCGTATGAAAATCCGTTGCGTAGTTTAAAAGATTAACGCGCACATACATTTTGAGCGACTTCATTTTATACTATGTAAAATGATATGTAATGAATGATACCTACTTACTCTAGGATATCTATTTTCCAATTTCTTCCTTAGAACGAATTTCCAAAGTGACTATAGTACGGCACGCCAGCCGTTTTAAATCGCACAAAAATATGTTTTCTTTGAATTTCTCGGCTTTTCTCTAATATAATATACATTATGTATTATATGTATAAATCTTATATTTCAATATCTTTGGTATAAATATTCCTCTTCAATCACTCTATCTATTAATGAAAACCGTATGAAAATCCGTTGCGTAGTTTAAAAGATTAACGCGCACATACATTTTGAGCTATGTAATGATAATACAATTAAAACATATTATTATAGTGTAGTGTACGTGAATATCTATGCAGTTTCAATGTCTCCCAACAGATGTCGTTAGGATATGCAGTTACATGTGGTTTTAAGGTGTGTCAACAGAGGTCAGTAGTCGTACTGTATGAAAGAGACAACTCGGGGTATTAGACCCGAACGGTTACGAAGATAGTCGATCATATCCGATCTACAGGTGGGCACTTTCAGTGACCCGTTTACCTGCTCCAGATTATTACAGCGCCTCAGTTAGAACGGACGTTAAGTCCAGTTAGATAATCATTGTAAATAAGACGATAATAAACTAGGCTCGTAATTTAAACGAACCGAAGTATTATTGAAACTCCCGATCATCAGAGTTGAATTGTTCATCAGAGAAAAAAAACAGTACACCACATATAGTATTTTGCCTAATTATTATTGTCTCATAAACTAGAAAGCGCTTTCAAACGCAACGAAATGATCATCATCATTCTGAAGTTACTATAATCGATCGTTTCTTTGAACTTTTACGCAATAAAAATCAATGCATTGATTGCCATCTATTGCCATAAATGATGATAGTATTAGATAATTATCTATAACGATTAGAAATGGAACACAATTGAAATGTGGTAATATTTTATAGAAAAATATATTTTATATTTGTGTAGTGCTGCAATAGTTGTATCTAATAATATTGTTATATTTATTAAAATAATATTTTAACAGCATTATTCTTTATAATATATAACCTCCAACCAATCTCCTGTCTTTAAAACATCTGTTTTCCTACCCGTTTTTGCTCCGATACATCAAAACTCATGCGTCGATTTTACTTAATGTGTTTATTGTAGTATTTTTCAACTTTTAAAGGAGCTCTTTACAATTTCGTTGAGACAAAAGTAAACAAAAAATGAAGAAATTAATTTCAAACTCGATAAAAATGTTACGACAAAAACTCCTATAAATAAAATCTGGGTAAAAATAAAGCAACTAAAATAGTATAAAATAGTGACAACTGATGACTAAAACCTGTATAATAAATAATTAGCTTAATATCGTTGATAGCTGATGGATAACTTCTCAACTTATGTTATTCATCATTGTAACGAGTGGCGTTCCGCAGGGATCACATTTAGGACCAATCTTGTTTTTGTTATTATTTGTCAATGTTGTTTAGTATATTTTCAATGACATTCAAGTCCTAATTTTTGCAGACTTTATGAAACTGTGTATTAATTAAAAATAAATTTGTTTTTCCCTTTTGACTTTACTATTTATCTAGAATCTAGATTTTTTTATTTTTTTATTTTACGAATATAGCACACACTTTATCAATTTGTAAATGCACGCTTTCATTCGGCTAGTAAACCCATTTTGTGATATAACAAATTACAACAATCTAATCAAAATTCAATCGAACGTGAACAAATAACGCTCTCATTAGATTTTTATCATTTTAATCTTGCCCTCCGATCACTATAAAAAAGAATCGATTAAATGTTAACCTCGTGGTTCCTAAAATTAGAAATAATCTTGAATCTTTTTCTTGAAGTTTGCTGAAAATAAGTATTTTGACGTCATGCTCGTTTTAGAGATGCTTCGGGTGCCAATTCCACGTCATCTTCTGAATAATCAATTACACCTCTGTGTCTGTACCCACACAGTTCGCAGTCACAGTCAAATAGCTCGTGCTGCAACGTATGCACGAAGCTGAATGGATAATTGCATAATAAAATTATTTTTACTATTACGAGGTTACAACAATTGGCATTTAATTGGAATATTTTCCTGATTTTTAATCGACATATTGCGAAGTACTTATTGACGAGATTTTGCTCACTTGACCTTCAATACAGGAGGTCACTGACTACATGATATTTCGGAAAACACTCCATATACTCTTTTCCCACACCTTTTTCTTCTTTTTCTTCCTTGCACAGTCCCAACTCTAGTATGTTGGGGTCGGCTCTTCTCGATCTCAGGCTATATCTTCGGTTCTGGGTATTGCTTTCGTCCAGGTCGTTTCTCTGTAATATTTTGGAGCATTGAGTCATCCAGGAGTTCTTTGGTCTTCCTCTGGATGACTGTTTCGCACATATTAGACAAGAATTTTGATACTTCTTGGTGAAATTTTGCACACTTGACATTTAAAATAAGAGGAAAATTACCGTCTACATCTGATTTCTAAGAATTCTGTGAAGTCCGGGAATATTTATCTACACTAAAAGTGGTTTAAACATACATACGTACATCACCACTTCTCACATTTACAAACATACTTACACGCACACACACCTGCCCACTACGCACACCACCCGGTGATTTTACCTAATATAAATAAGGTACTTCAATTGAAACATATCATAGGTACCCACCTTGAAATATATTTAATAACTGTAAATCGTTTTCACCACTGTAACTATTGTATTGTTTTTTCTGTTAATAAATAAATAAATAAATAGGCAATAAATGTAAACGAAAATATATATAAATGAATGAAACAATTTAACTTTGTTTGAACCACTTTTATATTGAGTAAATCCGACCGGTTTCAGAACGAACGTTCCTTCTTGAGGGCAAATGTATACTGATTTGATAGTTTTGAAATATGGATGCGAACAATGTATTATTATGGTAGGGGTGGAGCTGTTGCTAGGCATTAATGAAGAATGGGTGGTTAGGGGAACATATCCATGATTGGGCTAAAAGACAATATTTTCTGTTTGTTGATAATAGATTCATTATTTTTAAGGGATTTTTTTTATTATTTCTAAGGCTTCTAAGTTATCTAAACGTTTTCCTTTATGATTAATATGAAAAAAATTTATCCCCGTATTTTTTTAAAAACTATGGTTATTTTCAATGATATGGTTAGCGAACTCAGAAAATTATTATTATTAAGACACCTTAAATGTTCTTTGATTCTGATTTCAAAATCACGAGTTGTTTTTCCAATATAAAATGAGGGACAATCATTGCATTTACAATCATCGATTGATATTTAAAAATATATATATAATTTTAATATCAATCGATTTGCCGAGAAAATAGACGTTTCCTGTTCTCTGAGTCAGCCACTGAATAAACAATCCAAAGAAGTGCGATCAATGTTAATATGAAAGAAAACTAATGACACAATTTCCACAAGATCTTTCGATTCTCATGCCTAGATTAGATAAGCCATTGAAATTGTTTCTCTCTTCGCGTAAAAATATCGATACATATTTGAAAAAGCGATAAATTTCAGCAGAAGTAAAGAAATATTGAGCGTAAAGACACGCCCACAATACGCTTCTATTAATGTTTCTTTTCAGTGTAACCAGTATTGAACAGTTTAAACAATGTGGTATTATAATGTAGGAATCAATATTTATTCAGTATTAACTTGGCAGGGTGACAGATTGGCGGATTAGACAGATTAGAGGTGGATTGTTTTTTTTTAATCCAAATTCAATGAATGAATACTACAAAATAATAATAACAGTACATTTATATAGCGCAATTTAAAAGTGATTTACCTCCCAGTGCTGTTAACTTTGTTTAGTAAGAAAACCATTAATGCCTACTTTACAAATTGCGTAGATGTCTTACTTTCTATGCAGCTTTACTATTCTTAAACAAGATTACTCCGACAGTGGTGTTTTTATAATATCATATAAGCAGATGAAATTAAAAAAACTATTAATCAACATTATATATTATACTAGCCCATATATTAATATAAATATGATATAGCTGGACACATTATTAGCATTTAGGGGCTAGTTAATACCTACACAAGAGATTCACATAAAATAGTCTAAATTATAGTCTTTGAATCTAAGACCAGGAAATAACAAAACACGATTTATTTTCAAATGTATATATATATATATACATTTTTTTTTTTAAAGAACAACTCTCTTTTTATAACTTTTAAGATTATTCCCATCAATGTAATGTATCATTGAAGAAGAAGATACCATTTATATGAAAGAGAACAACACACAGAAAACTAGAATAAGATAATGGTCATGAATTCGAGACTAAAAACCCAGAACCTCTCGTCTAACCGGGACGTGCGCTTTTACCAATTCAGCCATTGCCACCTTCCGTCAAACCAGTAAATAAAATAATAAAACAGGATATATTTATCCGAGACGCTATCTAGGTTATAAACCAGTTCTAAGAACGATTGTTTTCAATGAAAAAGGTAGTTGCCCATTATTTGGAAAAATTAGTGGAAGATAATATTATTAATTCTAAAATTTAAAAATATGATATTGACAATTTACGACCGGTTAACGGAAGGTGACGAGTGGTTCTGAGTTAGAGAATCAGTTACGAACATTATCTTTTTCTATTTTTCTGTGTCTTTCATATTTTCGTTAAGATTATTAGTGTTATCTTCTTCTTCAGTAATTTATACTTACAAATATTATTTTCAATTCAAATATCATCGATATCCAAATAATAGAAGGTACCTAGTTAACAATTATTATAAGCAATAATTATCAGCCTGAAACACTAATCAACATTGAAAAATCTTCCGAGAAAAGATACTTGCCGCCAACGGGACTTGAACCCGTGTCCTTCTGATTGCCGGTCAGCTGCTCTTGACCACTGAGCTATGGGGGCTTATCAAATACCCGCCAAATAATTCAATATATACTAGTGTTTCATTCAACAATTACTGCTTATTATATTTTTTCCACCTGAAAACAACCAACTTTATTTTTGCGAGAGAGACATTGTAAGTGTTAAATCCCTCGCTAGGTGGCGTCGAGACAAATTATGACTACATTTATTGGAGAAATACTTAAACTTGTCAAATATTAATTATTACTTTTAATTTATAAACTAACGTTTAGACAAGATTTTTATGCGTAGCACAAAGGGTAACAATTATTATAAGCAATAATTATCAGCCTGAACCTAGTAACCGGTACCTAGTTACATTTTGTTTATATCAAAGTAAGACTACCGCTTATAGCTCCATTTTTACCTCTCACTCTTCACCATGCACCTATCAGAAAGAGAGCCCTGATAGATACTTCTCCCTTGAGGTGATTTTTTACAAAAAACGGCGCTCTACAAATTATCCAATTATTATTATTATTTCAGTATCGCCCTGGTGATACCATTCAGTTCAAAACGTTACTTGAAATGGCAAGCCATGTTTGTTGACCAAATTTGAATAGCCGGGTACTTCCCCACCTTCCTTTTCCCCACCTTCCTTTACCCCACCTTCCTTTTCCCCAAATCTTCTCCTTACTGACTCCATGTAGTGCGGTACAGGTAGTTACGTAAGAATTCTATGTAAGAATAGTCTGTTGTCGCAGACAGTGCACTTTATGGATTTTTGCGAAGAACCGTCGCCCCCCTCCCCCCCCCCTGCTGTCTGCAGTCTGCAGGTTTTATCAGCCAAACACTCCGACATAACGGCTGGCGAAATGTAAAAATTCCTTACTAATATGGCTACCTTACACCACATAACTGCTTTATCACTCCGGACTCCTAACATGGGCAATAATTGCTGTTTTTTTACCCGATAAAACTAAATAAAGCAACAAAACACGCATTCATTAACCCTGAATTACATACTTAGTTTTTTATGCGCATATTGCAAATTGCGATCGTCGATTTAGCTAAGTCCTAATAAAATATTAATAAATTTCCTTCAATGGACTTGTTATTGGCAAAAAATTTTGTTTTTTAAACTAATTTGGTATTTACTTTAGGTTCGAGTATCCACATAAAAATAACACAAGTTTATTGAAATCTTTTAATTTAATAGTGTTAGTAAAATTGTTATAAAAAATCAGTACCTTACCTGCCCTTCATATTTTGGAGGGTATATAGTGCGATGTACCAATTTGGGAGGCGGGAATGGGTACCGCCGACCCGGGAACCGTTTATTGGATAACCAACACCTCTGCCATAGGTCCCCCAAGTGGTTCGCTACGTTTGGTTACTTAGCAGAAATGTCCGGGTTCATGGGGTGGGGTTTATCTGGATCTGGCGGTGGATGATCTGGAGATTTTGAACCCTAGATTCCTACCCACCCCTTTAATCTTTTTCATTCCCTGAACTTTATCTCCTTCCTTTCCTTAAAAAGACTCTCCACACGGCATCCCAAAGATGACGTAGGCCCCTAAGGAAACTATTTGGCTTATGGTCTCCTATGTGGAGCTAATGTAAAAAAATATATATGACAATAATAATTACTGAATATAAAAAAAGTTACGCGAATAAAACACAATGTCGAAAAGTTGGTCAATGTTCGGAAGATGATGTTTAAACTATGAAAAAAAGTGTAGTGTTAGATTTTGTGCATTATTGAAAAATGATGTTATTACAAATCGTCATCGATTTAATGACGCACGTGTTTTGACACGTTGTTAATAATCTGTTAATCTACTAACCCGATGCACGAATCTTTCAAAGTAGATGCCAAAAGAGTTAAGTCAACCAAAAAAAACAGCCAACGCTTTAAAACATACGGCACTTATTCGGCGTAGTCGATTCGACGAAGGTTTTTGTTTTAGGGTTAAACGCGTCAGCATTTACTGCAGTATCTCAAACTTATCAACGTTTTCCCCATAAAATGGGCGTAAAAGCTCAAATCTGTTACCATTAGAGCTTCGCTATTTGTGGGTTATTGATAAATCAGACGGAGGTAGTTATGAATGCATTCCACACCATTTAAACTTCACATATGCAGCAAGTCTCATAAAATACGTATTCCAGTACATATATTAACTATAAAATACGTCCCTGCATAATGAAATGTGAAGTTATGCGTACGATAGAATTTAGATTTTTAAGAATGCGATTTGTCTTATTTTCAATCCAAGGTATGTCGCGCACACTGAATATATAAACTGATAGAAGTATGTTAATAGTTCTTGGTATTCGGTACTTGACGGCTACACCAGAACTAAACGCCGTAAACCACAGTATCACTTCTACATGCATAAACAACACACTGGAAAGAGGAAGCCCGATACGGCATAATAACCCTTAAAATTAATCACAATAACACTATGGTCGTGAAAGTCTTAAATCATATCTTTTTTTTTTTTTTTTTTAAATATTTTTATTTAGTTATTAATTGTACAATAATTTCTCTTACTTAAATCTTACAAAACTGATTAATCAGTTTGATTGTAAAAAATCTCTCATTTTTCCTATTTATTTACTTACAACATATAAAATGTTTGATATTTTGGTGCTTAATACATATCTAGTAATTATTTTATAATATAATACTTAATATTAAAATACTTAACTAATTATTGTAATGCTTATTATAACATAAATTTTATTTTGAACAGTGGTTAAAAGATCTAGGTACCTATTCGTTCACAATATTATTTGTTTTTCATAGATTTAGGTATTTTTATACAATATTTTAGTTTTCATGTTCTATTGAAGTAGAATGATCTAACTTTAGTTTTGATTTTTCGGGTTGCCATTTAAGCTTTTTATTACGTTTTTATGGAACGTGTTTTTAGTAATATTAATATGTTTGTTTGTTTTGTTTCTATACCGCGTATATTCTAAACGAAATACCGGGTTATTTGGGCTATTCTTGCATTTTCGGTAAAGATAATCTCTTTTTTTAATCATGTTCTTAATTTCTTCAGTAACCCATGGGTTGTTGTGCCTAAGATTATTTTCAAATAATTTTTCTTTTTTCGAGGACGCATAGATATTATCAAAAATATTTTTTAAATTATTGTACAGTTCTGAAGGACATTCAGTTTGTAATAATTTCCCCCAATTTAATAGTTTTAATTTAGAATATACCAATTTATTATCAATAATTTCACTTTTTTTATTTAAATCCTTTGTAAGTACCTCTTTACCTATTGCAACTCCTGTTATATAATGGTCGGATATTTTGTTAGTCACAATACATGAAAATACAGTGTTATTACGGTTGCGAACTGCAATATGATCAATACATGAATACACATTTTTTCCGTTTAAAATTTCATCCCGAGTCACATCTAATATTACATTTTCTAAACCATTTTCACTGAGTAGATTTTGATATTCTGAAATTACACTATTTTTTGTATCCAACAAATTCAAGTTGATGTCTCCACAATACAAGTAGTTTGAATCAGATGAAGTTAATTGCAATATTTGTTTTAGTTCCTTCAAGTATATTTTCTTGTTGCTGCTCGGCGGACGATAAACTGCAAGTATATTTATGACATCTTGATAAACGGTGGTGAATTAGCCAATTTACGCAATCAAAGATCTTTTGAAATAATTGTTAATCTGACAAAGAAAGGGTGTTAAAGTTGCTTGAAATGGCTTTAGCCGTGTTTAATGACCAGATCCGAATAGCCAGGTACTTCCCCACCTTCCTATTCCCTATATCATTCACTTTCCCACTACCTAAAATTTATTTGATTAATTTGTGCTATTTCACAATTATTTAATTAAAAATAATTTATGATATATTTACGACACTTTCCAGAGTGCTCCTCAGTATTGCCCTGGTGTAGACCACTATTCAGAATTGAATTGTTGTTTGAAATGGCTTTAGCAGTGTTTGTTATTAGCCAGGTATTTCCCCACCTTTCTCTTCCCTATACCTTTCCCCTCCCCATTACCTTCAGCCTCACAACATACCCCAAATGAGGATGCTACAGTCTCACTGGCGCTCCAGACGGGAGCAGCTGGGACTCTCGTACGGTTCTCGCATTTAAAAAAAATTAAAAAGCCTTCATACTCACAACATACCCCAATTCTCTACCATAGTCTCACTGGCTCCAGGCGGATGGGAGCAGTTGGGACTCTTGTGCGGATTCTAAGGACATAAAGAAAAATAAAATAATAATTTCGGTTCATGTTTTTTTTCATAAAATCTGTCAGAAGTAAGAACAAATTGGGCTTACTTGAGGCATACGAACACGCCCACAACGCATTTTAATCTTTGTACATTTTCACTTTAGTACAGTGGTTGCGCAACATATAATATATATCTAACGGTGAATAATCCGTTTTGTTAGCACTGCAGGTAAGAGGCGAGGAATCGACGGGTAAACATAATATAACGCATTGTGTTGACGGAAACAATGGTCTCACTCAGGTCGTAAAGGAGTCATCATACGCCAGCGTCAATCTGGCGTACGGTCACAGCATACTCGTGTGTGGTACCTATTCAAACTTACTCGTAGGTCTCGGTACTCGTAACCCGGCGTATCCCTCGCAATGGCGGAGGGCAGGGCTTAAATCCGGTTTGGCATATTCCAGAGATTATAAAATCTGTCTGGCACGGTGTTTGGGCGGCACGCGTGCCAAGACCTATTCTTGGCAACCTCCTCCCCCGCCCTCACCCACCCTCCCGTGATAGTGATCGCGATTCACGAACTCTGTCATTTACTCATTTGAATGTGTCATCTGAAATAGAAACAGAAGGACGCTCTTCTAAAGTTTTACATAGAAATATAAGGAATCTCACGAATGCGAAATCTCCAACATTAAAAATACATTTTTTTCTGGATTTTTCCTCCGTGGTCTGAAAATCATGAAAACAGTCGCCAATTTTTTATGAAATTTATTACCTAAAAAAGTGATCGAAACAGCACTTGCAATCATTTTGATAGATACTTTATATCAATGTAAATCAAACGATTTTTTTTCTTAAAGTATATCAATAACTCAAAAATACACAAATATTTATTTATTTATTGTTTGAAACATTTACGGAGGGTTAACAATTATTACAGTGTACATAGATTACATTAACACTCCAATTAAATATGTTCACAGTATGCGTAATCAATGTTTAGTTGTTACTAGACGTTACTAACAGAAATAACGATTATCAAAATCTTAATATATAAAACAAAGTCGGGTTAGTTACACTATTTATAACTCGAGAACGGCTGGACCGATTTTGATGATCTTTGATTTGTTGGATTTGTCTCCGCCCCGGATAACAGAATAACTAAAACATTGCAAAAATTCACGAACAGGAAAGTTATGAAGAAATTTTTTTTTTCATACATTTTGTATGGAACGAATTCTCATATTTTGAAAGAACTGCAACAATATTATGATAGGTATAATATTTAGCTGTGCGTGAATTCCAAAAATTCAAAAACGTCAAATGTCAATGCGCTAATTGTTTTGCTTTTGTTCCTAATCATATAATGCTGCCCCTCTTTCTTACACACTAAGGGTGGGTTTCTTCATTTACCGAGAATGCTAAATGCAATGCTATTTGTAAAAGTAAACAATCGAAATTTAAAAAATTCTATGCATTTGACCGTTTACTTTTACAATTAGCATTGCATTTAGCATTCTCGGTAAATGAATTTCAGAATGCTAAATGCAATGCTAATTGTAAAAGTAAACGATCGAAATTTAAAAATTTCTATCAATTTTACCGTTCTTTTATAATTAGCATTGCATTTAGCATTCTCGGTAAATGAAGAAACCCACCATATAGTAGAAAATGAGACAAACGGTGAACGTATGACTCTGCACCCCTCCAAAGGAAAAATACGATAATAATAAATCTCTGAGATGAAACGCATTTTTTTTACGTAAGCTCCAGTCAGGACCTATGTCATCTTAGGGGATGCTGTGTGGAGGGTCTTTTTAAGGAAGGGTAGGATAGGAAGTTCTGTAAAGGAAAAAGGCATGAGGGGTGGATAGGAATCTGGAGGTCAGTGTATCCGGGAGTGAATCTATCCCTCCAACTGCGGTGCAAGGCCATTGATTTGACCGGAACTTTTACCTTGACCTGTCCAGCCGGACTCTTTCGACCCATTGGTCGAGAGAATCCGGCTGGAAAGGTCAAAAGGCTTCCCTCAACCCGTCTATCTCGATCCGGCCCGCCACACAGCATGTGGGCAGATGCATCCGCCGCCAAGACCCGCACAAAAGTCACCCCATGAACCCGGGCACCCCTGCTAAATCACCAAACTTAGCGAACCACTTGGGGTGACCTATGGCAGAGGTCATCCAATAAATGGTTCCCGCGGCGGCGGCACCCGTACCCGCTTCCTTTCAAAAATTCCTATAAGTAAGTGGAAAAGTAAGAAAATCACAAAAATATAAATCCGTACACAACGCCACCTCTGATACTGACAAAAACAAAAACGGACAGTTGGGCATCGATAATTGCTTCGTTGTGTAATTTTTAACTTAATAAAAAAACTTAATTTAATTCAACAGTTATTGATTCTGAGGCGGTACGAAGTTCGTCGGGTCAGCTAGTGAAATATAAAACATAGAAGTGTCAAATATAAAATATAACCTGCAGAGAAAGAGAAGGAAAGAAAAGACACGAAAGAAAGCAATTACAATACATAACTGTTCTCCACGAAGTGTCATGGTAGAAGATAGTCAATTTGTTTTTTTAATTATATTATACTGTAAAATTTATAATTTTATTACTCCTATAAATTCACCGGGTGAATCTTCACTTGCCTAGAAGAAATCTGGGTAAATTTGTTTCTATGGAATCCAAAGATTTTACGCAAATATAGAATAAAAATAATCACCTTGTTAAGTATGGGTAGTTAGGTAGGTACTTGGTCGGTTTTCTGTTCAAATTTGAAAAGATTAATTTTACGATTTTTTAACACATAGGTACTTACCTATATTAGTTTCAATTTTGAAAGGAAATTATATTCGTAAATCCGTCTTTGGAAGTAGGTACCTGTGGTTCCATTGGAAATTATATTGTTAAATAATTATTAGGCGGTTTTCCTTTGTCAACATACCTTCTTGTCAGCAGCTTAACGTCGTAACCGCTCCTCGTGCCGTCGTGTTGCTATGTGCAATATTGGAACATAATAATTTAATTAAGCAATTATGCCAACACTAATTAAGGCATCGGCACGTATTTAGACTTTAGAGCAATATTATGTAAGCCAAACGAGATGAAACGATTAGTAAGCCAGAAATAAATGCTTTTTAACATTAATTTTCTGAAGGACTCTATATTGATCAGTTACACTCATGTACCTACGAGACTAAGAGGTAAGGCGCTCGACTAAAATCCAGAATTGAAACGTTGCTTACAACAATGGCTTTAAGTGTATTTGATTACCAGATCTGAACAGCGAGGTGATAATAATAATAATATTTGGATGATTTGTGTAGCGCCGTTTTTGTGAAAAATCATCTAAAGGACGCTGTACAAATTTATCCTACTAATATTATAAAGGTGAAAGTTTGTTACTCTTTCACGCAATGCACAAAAATCGATAATTCTTGCATTATGAAATTTGTATAAAAAATTATAATAGGTGGCAAGCGAGCACTTTGAAAACTGAATGTGTATCGGGAATGAATTTGTGGAATGCGAGATGTGGGAGCGGGGAGGGGGTGTTGGGAGGGTGTTGGTGGAGGAGGAAAGGGGAGGGGGGAGAGGGTTAGGGGAGGGAGAGGGGGGAGGGAAGGAAGGGGAAAGGGGAAGGAGGGTGTGGGGAGGGGTAGGGGGTGGGAGGAAGGGGTTGATGGGGGAAGTTTTGTGGGGAGAGGGGATGTGGAGGGATAGGGGGTGGGTGGAGGGATAGGGGGAGGGGGTTGATTGGGGGAGTGGAGTGGAGAGAGGGAAGGTGGAGGAGGCTGAGTGGGGTGAGAGAGGTGGGAGGGAAGGAAGGGGAAGGGTGAGGGGTGGAGGAAGGTGGGGGAGGTGGATTTGGGTGGGGTATGGAGTGGGGGAGGGGTCGGTGGAGAAGGAGGGGGAGGGAGAGGGGGGTTGATGGATGAGTGGAGTGGGGAGGGGGTAGGAGTGGGGGGAGGGGTGGGTGGAGGGGGAGAGAGGGAGGGCGGTTGATGGGGGGAGTGGAGTGGGGGAGGGTTGGGTAGAGGGGGAGGGGGGTTAATGGGGGGAGTGGACTGTGGTGAGGGAAGGTGGAGGAGGCGGAGTGAGAAACCCCTAATACCATGCGAGCGAAGCCGCGGGAAAAAACTAGTGTTCTATATTAATTCTAACTACAGGCTAGTCAAACCATAATAACTACTTACGGCTAACAGATTACATCCACCGGTTCGGCGACCGTTAATGCAAAATTGTATGTACAGTAAGGTAGGTCATTAAAAAAATGTTATTTTTAAATTCTAAGAGCATTAAAAGGGTGCCAAATGGGTTCAAAACGACGCGACGTGTTTCAAATTTTTAAAATTTCTCATACGATCTTCTCCGGATTCACTTCAAAGCAGTGGCGGCTCGTGACTTTTGGGTGTGCTAGGGTGCTAATATTAAAAAAATTAAACTGAAACTTCCTGAAATTTATCAAACAAAAAACTGATTTTCAAAAAAAAAAAAAAAAATTTCGGCTACAACAACATCAATAATGCCATTTTTTTTAATATCAGCACTCTAGCACACCCAAAAGTCCCGAGCCGCCACTGCTACAAAGTTTTGAAAATTTTCATATTAAGAGGTTATTTCTAGTGTATATAAAAGTGACTATGAATCCTTTAAACCATATTTTTTGTAATCTTCCATGACAAATGTAGTATAATACATTTACGAAATCATTTACAAAAAGTCCCAAGATTGAGTTTCACAAAATAATGCCGAAATTTATGAGTAAGAAGGATTTTGCTGGTATTTGAATACACTGCCTTGAGATAATTTGAAATATATTTAAATATTTTTTAACTAAATATATCAAAATATTTCGTGAAAAATAGTTAATTTTTAATGGTTTATCTAACATTTTTTAAAGATTTAACAAGGGTGGATTTTTCTCTTTTATGTGAAATTTCAAAATCAATGCGGAGGAAGAAGATGATATCAATATATTATTTTAAAAAAATACGTGATTTTATATCTTCATTCAACACCGTTTTATCACTATTAGAGAAATCAAAACAAAAATACATGTTATTGAAAATGTTATGATTTAATCCTGGTATATATTTTAATAACGCACTTGAAGTGAAATGTCACAAAACTGCGCTATATAAATATAACGTTATTATTACTATAACAAGTTTTGTAATGAGCGTGTTAAGGAAAGCAAAGGCAAAATTTTATGATATGCGGTTCGATAGTAAAAGAATCTTCCCCACCTTCCTCTCACACATCCAAATAAAGTCTATTGTACCATTTGTAGACCTCATAAGATATTATACAACATGGTACTTTTACTTATGTTACTTTTACTTGTTACAAGGTGGGTTAATATTTATTTATTAACGCCCTTTTTCGGGGCTTTTACATATGAATATTAAGAAATATACAGTATTTATTGTACATAACTGAACTGCCTTCGTAACAATATTTTATATTTGTTTAAAGATAAATTGAAGATGTCCACTGACTTGGTATAATTGTTTCCCTCATTAGTAATCTGGGTAAAGAGGAATACATATGGTAGTTAGTTCCAGAATTACTGCACTGAAATAAATAAATTCTAGTATTACGTAGTGGAATCCGGAAGCTTATCAATTCGAGCAATACCGGACTGTCAACTAAATCATTTAGAATTTTGTACAGAAATACCAAGTCAGTGAAAGTTCTTCTGTCTGACAATTTGAGCATATTCATATCATTCAAAATAGTATTGTAGTTCGACATAATTGCTGGAATACCCATTTTAAAATTAAGAAAACGTAAGAATTTGTTTTGTATTCTTTCAACAGCTTGTACATGTATATTGTAATATGGGTTCCAGACGGGAGAATTGTATTCAAGTTGACTTCTAACATATGCAAAATATAACAGTTTTATACACTTAATATTGTTAACTTATATTAACTTTATACAGGGTGTAACAGCACGTACCCGATTTTTTTCTCCTGAGCATATTTGAAGAAAAAAGGTACATAAATTTTACATCACACGTCGCAACTGAGTATTCGGGTGCAGCCAGCCCGGGTCACGTGATATGCACTCTATCTCAATTCGTTAGCACGATAACAGAGGAGCGAGAGAGAGAGAGAGAGCGCGTATAACGGGATTCCATTGTGACGCTCAGCAGTGGCGACGTGTGATAGAAACATATTTATTTTGTTTTTCATTTTTTTTAAATATCATCAGACAGCTAAATGACATCTACGTTTTTTTACATTAATATGCTCAGTTTGTTAAAATCATTCGTGCTGTTACACCCCGTGTATTAATTAATTCAAATGGACGCAGTCTTTTGTGACACACATTCGCGCGATACTTGTAATATGTGCTTACATTCGCAACATAACTGTTGTTATGTCAGATAATAACATTGCATAAATATTTATGCATTACATAAATACATGTTTTAGCATTGTGTCGCGTTTACTAAGGCGATCAAAACTAATTATTGTTCTGTGCAGACTCAAAGCGAATATGTGCCCCAACAACTTTACGCTTTCAGAGAAATAATAAATAATTACTATGGGTAATTAGTTTTGCTGTACTAAGATATCAGCGTGAAGAATTCTATTTAGTTCTGGTTAGAGTCAGACATAAATCACTGTAGAAATAGCTATAGGAAAATGCAATTTAATGTATTTTCTTCAAGGATTCGCGCCTTAGGTGCCTTTTTTTGTACGCCATATATAATATCTAATAGTATACCTACTACCCGGATTCACCCGAGTTTAAGGCACTAGACCACGGTAAAAAAAAACTTTTTGTCATTTTTTAATTTCATTTTCTGAAAGATGCATTTCTTAAAAATGCTCTCACCAAATTTTTTAAAGAAATTCAAAACTTTGACCGCGTTTTTCTCGATATTACGTTTTTTCAACCTGTTTGACAACATATTTAAAAATCTATACATCCGATTTGTATGTACCATGTTTAAAACGTTTTTTTTGGTGTTATGCCGTGTTGCGCCACCTCCTTCTTTAGCCAAAGTTTCGGACAGCGTTACAGTGTTCATCATCAGGGCAGATGAGTCCGAAACGTTGGCTAAAAAAGGAGGTAGCGCAACACGGCTTAACACCCCAAAAATAAATAACGAAAATACTTTCGGCCTTGAAAATCTAAAATCAAGTCTTAAACTGTTTGAAAATCCATTCTATATGGCACCACGTAGGGATTTTTTTTTACAAAGGGCCCTCTTCAATTTTATTTTTATTTTTATGAACGAAGAAATTTTTCCATAAAAACAGGAAATAAAATTTGCTGGTCCGCCATTTTTTTTTAGATATCAAAATCACACTTGAAAAACACATATTAACAACCGACTGGAGCTGAATCAATTATGACGAAGACATGTTCAAGTTCATTCCCAAACCGATTTGCGTTTCCAAACTACACATAAAGTGTGATGTATCCACGTGTCGCAATATTTCATTCAATAATGTTCCATCAATGTTACAATTTTTCAAAATATACTATTCACACGCTTATTATTCAACAAAAGTACCTACTCGAAAAGAATTTTTCAATACCTTCGTCATCAATTTATTTGATTTCTGAATTAGCACGTTTTTGCTCAGAAATGACGAGACGAACCTTGAACCACAGAAATCCTTGCTAAATATTTGACAAATAGACACAATAAACCACAAAGAAAACATCTGTTTTCGCATCAACACTTGATTTGAATAATTTTCAATGAGTTTAAAAAACTTCGAATGATTTTGATTAGTTGATTTTGGGAATAAGTAAATTTTTTCGGAAAACTTTACGTTCAATGTGGAATTTTTTCATTATCATCAAAAAGTTAACACATTGTAAAAATCCAAATCTTGGGCGAAACCGAATTTTAAATACCAGTAATACTTGGCTAATTTATTTAACGCCGTTGTGAAAATCCATCTCAAAGGCTTGCGTAAAAAAACATTGAAATAACTAAAAACCGTATTTAAAATTGAACACTCCCGATCTGAAGGGGGGTAATTCAATTACCCCAATCGAGAGTTTTGTGCGATATCAAAGTTTTTGTTTTTAGTTAAAATTGATACTCTTTAATTTTGGGTAATCCTTCTAGAAAAACTGTTCAGTAACCAATCTGCATTTAATAAAAAAATATGTTACTCTTAGTGTAGGTATTTATATTTCTATCAAATTCCGGCAAAATTAATCTCCTTGCGTCCTTACGGATCTCCGCTACCACAAAAAAAACGTAAGTGCGGTTGTAAAAAGTGCATTTTAATGGAAAGGAGACAATTTGAGTTACGCTCGATTTCGTGTTATCTCTTTTACCGCTTTGCATTACTTAATAATTGACAGACGGGTATGTCCTGTTAAAACGATAGGTAGCAAGTAGCAACTAATATATTCGTATAACAGTTGCTGGAAATGACAATAGCAACATTACGAGACACGATTGCGGTGCGACACTTTCCGATTTTATGGGGGACCTAGAGACCTTGTGACTGACCCTAGTGACCTAGTGACTGACCCTAGTGACCTAGTGGCTGACCCTATTGACCTAGATTGGGTACTAGAGACCTTGTGACTGACCCTAGTGACCTAGTGACTGACCCTAGTGACCTAGTGGCTGGCCCTATTGACATAGTGACCCCCGGATCGCACATAATTTTCACCTTTCGGTATTTAAAGGTTGAAAAGCTTAAAACACTACTAAGTTTAAATTGTTTGTGTTCGTTATTCATTAGCGCATTATCAACGTAGAAAACCTGTTTGCAAATTCCATGCGTAACTAAAAGTGTTTGACCTAACTATGTGCACATGGTAACAGAATATACATTGCAGAATAAGCAGTCAAGGCCGAAATAATATTTTTTCATTGGCAAGTATATGTGAATCGTCATTGAATTCGCAATTTAATTCAACGATGTTCTAGTTATTCACAGCAAGGTGAAGCTTTCGCCTGTGTTTTACGTGCTCGATCAAAATCAGAAAAAAAATTATATTCGGTCGAGTAGTTATTAACAAGGACTGGATATTTTACAGAAATTGCTCTTATCTACCGTACCCACCTCATTGAAACAATCCGCAGAAAATTAATACACGAACCATCGATATATAATAACAGTAGATTAAACCTCTTTTTTTTATATGAGCTCCACGCAGGATGTCATCTTTGGGGATGCTGTGTGGAGGGTTATTTTAAGGGAAGGAGAGGAGTGTTCTGGGGAGGAAAAGGGTTTAAGGGGTGGGTAGGAATCTGGGGTTCAGTGTGTCCTGGTCATCCTCCTCCAAGACCTAGACAAACCCACCCCATGAACCCGGGCACCCCTGCTACATCACCAAACGTAGCTAACCACTTGGGGTAATCTATGGCATAGGTGTTGGTTATCCGATAAAGGAAATTGAGAATGTAATTTCAATCTAAAAATAACACCGACTAAGGGTAATTTCATAATACAACTCCCCATCTCGATGTAAACTTCTTGTACAAGCTTCGAAGAACGCTGCGAAGATCGTTCATTTTGTGACCAAAGTGTTGTCGTAATTTTGTTGCGTGACGCAGTTGTTTTGCTAGAAATAAATGTTTTATGTTTATTTAATCCGCTGCCTCGATTTTTTGTTACATTAATTTTTACAATAATATTACAAGAGTCCCAACTGCACCCATCTGGAGCCAGTGGGACTATGGCATCCCCAATTGGGGTACCTATGTTGTGAGGCTGATGGTAGTGGGGAGTGGAAGGAGATAGGGAAGAGGAAGGTGGGGAAGTACCTGGCTATTCAGATCTGGTCACCAAACACGGCTAAAGCCATTTCAAGCAATTCTGAATGGTGGTCTTACACCAGGGCGGTACTGAGAGTATCTTCCATTCTGGATGCTATTTATACGTTTTTTTTTAAATATTCATATAGCCAATTAAATTGTTAGTATTAAGTCCATGAGAGCACCTTCCTAAAATACTTCTAACTGTCTCAAATTCGTGTTTGTAAAATGATCTTCACAGCTTTGAGCGTTGGGACGAACTTGCTGAAATATAAATCTACTTCGTGCGACCAACAAAAGGTAAAAAGCGATGCTTCTTCCGATTGCTCGACTGCGAGAAATGCGTTTTATTTTTTATGCATGTTTTCTTAAACCAATATATTTGGTTTCAGTGGTAATTTTAGGGTTCATGCGCCCTGCCTAGATAAATACTTGATCGATGACTCCAAAACAAAAGGTACACACTTTTCCATAACCTAAATAACGCCAAACCAAATATAGCACAGGTCCAATAAAAACATTAAAAGACTTTAAGGTGATATTTCAGAATAATGAAGCAGTATAAATTACTGTATTCGATGTTATTTACCGAAACATAAACATTGCACAACGCAATGAATACGGTAACTTAATAAAATTGTTCAGGCATGCGTGGTGCCAGTGTTATTGCTACTATCAAATACCCGAGGTGAATATTAATCACTGCAGAATGCACATAATCGAAGGTAAATATTACCATTTTGTATTTTGTGAATTCAAGCAATAACTAATAATTTGACGGCCGGCGTAGTGCAGCGGTAAGGCGCTTGACTAGCATTCCGAAGGTCGCGGGATCGAATCCCGGCGTGGCAAATAAATTTTATTTGATTAATTTGTGCATTTCACAATTTATTCATTTAAAATAATATATAGTATATTTGCGGCACGTTCCAGAGTGGAAGATACTCTCAGTATCGCCCTGGTGTAAGACCACCATTCAGAATTAAAACGTTGCTTGAAATGGCTTTTGCCGTGTTTGGTGACCAGATCTGAATAGCCAGGTACTTCCCCACCTTCCTCTTCCCTATCTCCTTCCCCTCCCCACTACCTTCAGCCTCACAACATACCCCAATTGGGGATGCCATAGTCCCACTGGGACTGGCGGTGAAGATGAAAGCAGATTGAATGTTGTAGAAATGAGATCCCTAAGGCAAATGTATGGTAAAACTTTGTATGATCCGTAAAGAATGCAAAGGTACCCTCATATTTTTTTTATTATTATTTATTGAGTTTATAGTATAAAAACTAATATTCACAAGGTAACATTATATAAAATATCATTTTATACAATTTTATTTTTACCATAAGCGTAATAACTCTTTTTAAATACATTCATTTTTCAAACTTTTAGGCATTTCATCGTACATCTTTAGCCATACATAAGGCAGTTCTGTGATTCTGATTTTCTCACAGCGGCAATTTAACAATGCGTATATTTCTGGTTTCGTAATTATGTTGGTTTGGGCATGTAGAGCGAATGAATGAAGAAAGGGGTGAAGGAAAATATATGACGCAAATGTGAATGGTAGAAAATGTAGGGGACGCTCGAGGAAGACATGGCACTATCAAGCGAATCAAATACTTGAGTCGGGCCATGTTAAGAGTCAGATTAATAGAAGAGTATGTATGAATGTGAATGAGGCAAGGAGTGTGTGGCAATGCCGAGTTGTTTGCCTCCCTGCCTACCCTTTCGGAGAAACGGCGAGATGGTTAGTTCAGTGTCTTTTCCAAATTCTCAATAATTTAGGAAATAGGCTGTTTAAAAAAAATAGTGTGCTTTAGACCACACAACTGAGGTAAAACTTCTTTAGCTCCATCTATATGATAAAAAGAGAGAAAGAAAATGTGCGCGCGCACTGCTCTCTCTCTTGCCCTACAGAAATATACGAAACTCCGGAAACTTTCTCTCTTTCTATCTTCACTAACTTATATCTCCCTCTCAACTACCGTTCGCCTGGCTTTTCATAACGCTCTCGTCACGCATTCACCAGCTTAGTCCCCAAGTCAAGCATGCGTAAACAAGTTTTACTTCAAAAAAATTGACCAATTCATCAAATATTTGAAGTTATTTTTCACGTTCTGTATAAGTTCTATTCACGTTCTGTTACTATATCATTTTAGGCCAGTTGCTACATTAAACTGAAATAATCACAGAAATTGGATAGAACTTTCACAGATCGTAAAAATTAACTTCAAATATTTGATGAATTGTTAAAAAAAATTTAAACAACCCATCCTAAATGACTGTTGTTTTAATCACTTAATCGAAATACGCTTGAAGTGTATGTCAATTTGAAAGAACAATAACTAAATTGCACGATTATTTAGTATTGCTTACGAACTCCCAGAAAAGTAAAGTATGTTAGGTCAGGAAAGTATAATTTTTCTGTGAAGATCCGGTAAACAAATTTGCGCACACTCATTATTATTCATGGTAAATAGTCACACATTCAAGTGTACGTAAATAATTGATATTCAGATAATTCAACTATGACGGGTGTGGGCAATAATACTCCTGCGAACTAATTAACACTCACACCTAATGATTTTAGTCGATATAATCATAATATTACTAACTAGTTCCCGGCATGCGTTGCATTGCCATATTCAAAGAAATAAATTGTTTCTCCCTGCATGCTTTTTATCGTGCGTCCTCATTCCTCTCCCCATCCCCTTCCTCTCCCGCGTTCCCCTTCCACCTTCCCCGACAACCTCTCCCCTCTCCCGCTCCCCCGTCCCGCAAACCACCCTCTCGCGTTCCATATAATATTCAGTCTCTGTGCATTCAGTTTTGTGCCACCTATTAGAATTTTTTTATTCAAATTTTCATTTTTCGTATATTATCTACAAATATTCATTTTTGTATATTATAAGAACAATCAATCAAATTTGGTACCTAACATAAGTACATATTTAAAATATCTATAATTTAAAAAATCCATAGACAATGTTCTTTTAATACAAAAAAAAACACCTGCCTGGTAAATTCAATGTCATCAAACGCGCGAACTGTCAAATGTGCGAAGTTAAAATAGTAGTTAAGTTTTCTGAATTTATCCAATTTTCTTAATTTTTCTTTAAAAAAAAGATTAATGAAATACGTAAAATCGTTCTGAAGTTATGGCGTGACTGAGGGAAAAGGGGATTCATTTTTACATACACAGATTTTTGGAATAAATAAATTATCATCAAATACGTTTAAGATTTTCACGGCCAAAAGTATTGCCCAAAGAAGGAGGTAGCGCAACATGGCATAACACCCCAAAAACAAATAACGAAAATTATCATCAATTTAAAAAAAAAATACTATTCAGTCCTCAAAAAGAAAATTTGTTCATGAATTACTAGTCCTTTTTACAATAACGTGCAAATTACTAGCTGCCTAAAAAACTTTAAGCTTTAAGTTTATTCAAAGCATTCTCAAACCCTACTTGTGCCACAAATATGGTCACGTGGTTTGCTTCGTGCTCGTCGAAATGATACCCAGATTTCATGTAAGGTTAAGTCTATCAATTTGAATGTCTAACCTTTAGTGCTTATGGTCTTCAGTTCGATTGCCGAAAAAAGCAAAAAAAAAACTTAAACCCTTTGAAAGGCCATGGGAGACTATTCTTCACCTATGTGGCTGAAGCGGTATCCTTTCCATGAAATGTTTCAATTGCAGCTATAGACCATAAATATTATCAACAGTTAAAATGTTTAGATTACGTTAAAAAAACTCAGTAGTTACACGTGAGAGTGTTGTGAGTTTTTCTTGTTTTAAAGGAAATTTTGCCCAGAATGTCTCAAAAAAAATCCGGTAAAAACTTTTTTGAATAATGTGTACCTTTAGTTTTTGGGTTGATCTTTTAAAAAAAGTCTACTAATGCATTTTATAATATCCCTTGAAACTGCGTACTAGATTTTTTTTCAATAGCATTTTATTATAATAAGATGTAAAAGTGTAACTTTTTTTCAAAAAAGAGGGCAACATAGAAAAAAACGTGTACGCACATTTGTTTCTCATCCTTTCCATACTTAAAAAAATTGTAAAAAAATGTGTACATAGATGCTGCCTCTACAAGACCTTCCAAATGGTTAATTTGATTAAACTTCGATAGGAGTTTTTGGAGTTTCTTTAATCCGCCGTGAGAAGGAAACTCGGAAGACTCCTGGACTACAGTCTGACTTTTATAAATATAAAAGGATATGTTCACAAAATCCTTCACACTCCTTATCATTGTCTACTTGTAAACCGCTAGCCAGAAAATTTGTAATGTTTTTATGAAATAAAACATTGTGGTTACGCTGTAACAATTATCCAACATTCATTATGATGTCTTTTGAATTACCTAAAAAGTTTTCCTCAAACTTATAAACCTGAAAATATACTAATAACATGTAGTTTTTTGTTGTTATTTTTCTGAACATAAATTTAAATATTACGATAACAAACAGAATAGAATACTTTCAAGATCCCTATTTTTTATTATTATTTTCATAAGCTCCACATACGAGGCCCAGAGGAAAACGATTTCCCTCGGGGCCTATTTCATCTTTGGGGTGCTGTGTGGAGGGTATTGTTAGGAAAAGAAAGGAAAGTTTTGGTATTGAAAACGGTATGAGGGGTCAATGTGCCCAGGAGTGACGGACATATGAATCCATCCCTCGTACTGCAGTACAAGGCGACGGGCCGAGAGTCCGGCAGGAGAGGTGAAAAGATCTCCCTCAACCAGTCTCTCCCGATCCGGTCCTAGACAAACCTCACCCATTAACCTGGGCACCCCTGCTAAGACACCAAACATAAGGAACTACTTGGGGTGATCTATTGCAGGGGTGTTGGTTATTCAATAAATGGTTCCAGGCTCGACGGTACCCACCCCTGCCTCCCAAATTAAGCAAGATTGGTTGGATTGATTTTATAAGCTCTCCGTGTTGAATTGTCGGCGCCGCAACCGGGCTCAAAAAGAAGAAGATGGAGAGATATGAAATTACGAATGTTAGAGGAGCACGCTAGTATTTAAAGCGACAAAATCAATGCGAAAATTGTGAAATGTTTTATAAAACACGACTCGTTTAAAATAGAGCAATTTCTCGCGGTGGTTGTCTTAAACAGCATTTAAAGAAACACTTTGAATTTTTTCATACATATAACTTGTAAAATAACTTAAGGCTCTGCAACCGGGCCCGAAAAAAGAAGATGGAGAGATACGAAATTACGAATGTTATAGGAGAGCGCTAACAATTTCAGCGACAAAATCGATGCGAAAATTGCGAAAATGTTTAATAAAACACGACTCGTTTAAAATAGAGCAAAAATCTCGCGGGCATTATCTTAAACAGCAGTTTAAAAAACACTGTGAATTTTTTCATACATATAACTTGTAAAATAACTTAAACAAACGTATTAATAATAATTTTTGGAGCATACTTTGTGATTTTTTTCTATCGATGGAATTTTATATAATTTGCGTTTCGGCGGTGATATTTTAGGGGTGAGTACCAAATGTTTTTCAATATATCCACGAAGCATTATTATTGTGGCTTTTGTGCGTTACAGCTATGATTTGGTTACAACCTTGCACATTATAAACCAGGGTTTACCGTATAGTAAATAGATTAAATTCAAGTGCATAAATTAATAACAAATGCATAAAATTGTATGCCAAGTAATTGCAGGCTGCAGTTTCATGCGCGCAATACAGTTTATCTGTGAATAATTGGATCTGAATTTAGTTCTCCAAATTATGCACTTACCTACATTGTACGCCAGCGGAAATGTCGATGTCGTCACAAATGTTCAATTTGACTATTTAACAGTCGTTTAGCGGACAAACTCGCCGCTTAATTAATTCTGCCCGTAATTTAGATACTTAAAAAGCAGACAACCATTTATAATCGTCGGTGTCAATATTAATTAGCTTAAGTGCAAAAATTTAGTTTCCACTTCATTATAGTTATTATTTTAGTTATGCTTAAATATTTCATGGGTGATGATTATCCTATTAATATTATAAATGCGAAAGTTTGTAAGGATGTCTGGATGTATGGATGTATGTGTTTGTTACGCTTTCACGCAAAAACTACTGAATGGATTTTAAAAATTCTTTCACTAATAGAAAGCTATGTTATTTGCGAGTAGGTACTATATACTATTGGTAAGCTCTGGCGTTATGAAATTATTTATTATACGTTTATTGTCCAGACGAAAAGCAAAGCGTTGCTAAGTAATTTCGTTGTCATTTCGTTATTTATTTAGGTTTCTATCCCTTTGATAGTTAAATTTTACTGCGCGTGTTTGATTGTTACGTTTTAATAGGTGGTACGCGAGCTGTTTGAAAAATGAAGGTAACGGGTATGGAGGGGCGAGTGCAAAAGCTAGTAAATTATAACTCTCATAATTTTATTATGATTGTGTACTTTTGTTTGTGTTGGTTGGTTTGTGTAATATTCAGTAATGCGCAAGTACACGAGCATAATCATATTGCAAGCGTTCATTTTATACCGGTGCGCGGTGCAGTGGCGTAACTGAGGCTCGTGCGGACTGGGCAACCACCCTGTGTCCCGGACCTCACCCCAGAAACTTCGCCCCATTCCACTGGGCGGGTATCTATTAATTATTGTTATGCCATTACCTGCTGAAGTAGACAGACAGGACGGAATGTCACACTCACACACGTCTGCTCTGGGTTAAATGCATTTCTTTATCCGCATATATACATTTTTTTAAATATTTATACGAGAATTCCTATATTCTACTATTACAACTCTTGCAAATGAATGCTCTCTCAAAACATGAATTTATTTTTATTTTGAATAGTTTTACTTTCCATTTGATACGTGATTTTTAATTTTCCTGTGTACCGGTTTCGACACATCCGTGTCATTCACTAGCAAACTTAAAACTAACTTAAAACTTATACAAGTACAGAAATTATTAGATATTATTAGTTGGAGTTAGTGGGAGGGATGATTTTGGGGGAGGTGGAGAACGGTGGGAGGAGTCAACATAACATGGGAACATTGTCAATAAGGATGATTTACAGGGTGCTATTATTTTGTTCACTAAATTATTTTCTTATTTATTTCTAAGTTTTCGAAAGCATATAAATTCATTTATTTATTGAAAATGTGTGATATTTCACCCAACGCTTTCTGCTCTTATAGCGTATAATAGCTACTCGTTAATTTATTTTATTACTTATCATTATTAGATTAAAAAAACTCACAATAATAATTGTGGTTCACTTTATAAATCAACCTAACAGAAAAGTTACGCAGCCAAACCGTGCTTTCTTTGGAGACTATTCAAACTCGGGTGCCCCGCGAGAGTGAATTTCTCGTCTCGCCACTGATATTTCCATTCACCTTGGGGGTGAGAAATAGGAAACCTTACCTACCCTTGACTCATTTCATAGATTATTATGTCGTCACCAGCGCCTACATAAATATATTACCTATGCGTTTACTAAGTACCTACTCTTGAGTTGATTGTATTACTTAACATCGCGATGCAAACAAAGTCATTTTATAGAATAATATGAAGCCCTTGTGAATTTATAATGTGGTTTTATACACAAAAGATTAATCTTCAACGCTTTGGTGTTTATAGCTGTAACAGACACGTTTTCTGTGTTGTATTTTTATCACAATTTATTTATCAATACCCTGACCACAAAGGTTTTTATAACGAAGTAACTTTTTGCGTTTTCATGGCAGTAAGCAAGTATTCCAACCGAATAATGTCGTTACTCGTTTTAACTGTATAGTGCCTTTTGTGAACTTGGTCAAGCGATACAATTTAAATGAAAATTACGATAACGAGTTTTCGTAGAGAATTGTAGATTGCAATGGAGTTTTAAGTTGAATGGGATTAAAAGTATCTTCAGAAAACTTTAAAAAGTGCAAACTTTTAAACATGTCGTAGTACCTACAACTACTGTGTCTACCTTACGTTGATTTAGTATGGTTAATAAATTTTACTATGTTTATGAATTATGGTTTTAGCATGCTTTATGGCGTTTATACCATCTAGAATATTGGCGTAATTTTTTTATGCAATATGCAAGATAGTTTTCTGATATTTTTGTGTGTTTTAGTTTCAAAACAATTTATGTTACAAAGAAACGAATAATAATAATAATAATTGGATAATTTGTAATGCGCCGTTTTTGTGAAAAATCACCTCTAGGGCGCTTTGCAATTTATTAAGAATTCTTAGGTTCCATCTAATTTTACTATTTACAAACAGATACGAAACATACTTACCTATTAAAGGTTCCTAAACTGAGGTGGACTAGTTTTAATTTTTTTTTTTTCAAATATTGTTTGATTCCTCTTCTTTGATTTCTTTAAACCATTTTTTTCTTTCATTTTATTGTGATTTACTTTTGCGTTACCTCCTTCTTTACCCAACGTTTCGGACAGCGTTACAGTGTCCATAATCAGGGCAGATGATGGACACTGTCGCTGTCTGAAACGTTGACTAAAGAATAAAGTAGCACAACACGGCATAATACCCCAAAAATATTTCTAAACTCATATAATTTCTTCGTTTTTTTTATCATTTCCATTATTATATGGCAGCATTAACCGCGATGATTGTAAACTATAATCATATTTCAAGGGTTAACATAAAAATATCCACATTTTAAATGATTACGTCAGCGGTGCTTTACAAAGCTAGAAAATAAGTAGGTGTGTGTGGTTAAAATTATTACGCCATTCTACTTACAAATTAACTACTCCCCTAGTAGCTGAAGTCCTCGGCGATGCCAGGGTTTTACAGAGAGTTTTCGAAATCAAGTGTAGACCGTGACCTTCTTCTTGTTTTGAAGGTCACATGTGCAAAATTTCATCAATCTCGGCATAAAACTGTAGATTTGCGTACAAATCAAATCCTCACCGCCCGCTTGCCAGCCCACTCGTCCACCACATGCAAACATTCTCCTTTATATTTCAACCAATTTACACAAACCCTTGACAAATTATATACCTAAACCTTCCTCATGAATACTCTATCTATTGGTGAAAACCACATGAAAATGCGTTCAGTAGTTTTCGAGTTTATCGCGAACAGACAGACAGACAGACGCGGCGGAGGACTTTCATTTATAATACGTAGAGATTGGCGTTAATTTGCTAAAAATATGAATTAAACAAATTTTATAAATTTACAATTATTGCTGGGGATCTTCACCACCGAATAATAAATAAATAAACGAAAACGAATTTCGACGATCGTCTAGTACTCGTAAAGTAATAATAATAATAATTTGTAGAGCGCCGTTTTTGTGAAAAATCACCTCAAGGGCCATGTACAATTTATAAAGAATTCTTAGATTCTATCCACGGACATATGAATATATCTGGACCTGTCCTAAGTGATAAAAACGTATTATTTCCCCCTCCCCATGGAGCCAGCTGAAGCTTCTCCATGGGGAGGGGAGAGAGCCTCGCTTGAATCTAAAATATGTGACGTCATCATTCTTGTACTGACCAGCGTGGAAATAACGTCCATACGTTTTACGAAATAACACGCCAAAAACGGTAGCTTGTGTTACACATTATACCCTACATATTATAGCGAATGTGGGCGGTTCTCCAGTGTGCTCGTCGCTGGTTACAGGGGTAAGTAAATTATGAAACATTTGTAAAAGTGTCTTAACTAAACACGGCAACAAAATATTGCTATGTGAATTGGGGCGAATCTTTTCGGGGCGAGCATTTGGCCTTAGTAAATATGTTATTAACGTGGCAAGCAATTCGCGCTCCCATGTAAAAAGGTCTATTCATTCAAAGCAGATTTTTATTTTAAGAACTAAATGGTGATATTATAATGCGAGATGCCTATATACTGTCAGATTGATTTTTTAACGAATCACAGTCATTTTTCCTCTCTTCGCCCCCCATAGTTTGGTTTTACCCCTCATCTGTATCTTCTGGTCTATGAATTCTGATGTCTATGATTCTATCTAATTCTACTATTTACAAATGGATACAGAAACATACTTACCTGGCAGGTCACTTCCGATAAACACACTTTATTTATTTATTTATTTATATCTATATATTACAGTTTACACCTTAATTAGAAAGTTTATGCTTGGAGAAGATACGGCTTTGCACGCGGAGGACACGTATGTTTTTGAAACTCGAACGTTACTGAAATTTTTCATTGTTGAACTCGAATGCATCTTTGAATCTTATTGTTGTTTCTCCTTTGATCAAGAACCGAATTTATGCACTTGTACGAAAGGGTATAAACAGTCGATGACATGTACCCTAGACCTAGACTTTTCTAATTAACCGGCATTTGCGGGGACTCTCGTCCCTGACCCACTTCCCTTATACCGGGGGTCCCGACCCTTGCCATTGAGCCCTCGTATACCTCCCATAGCAACATCGATAAACTCTCGCATAAGTCTAAAATCTTGATGTTCCGAGTTCCCAAACTGATTGGTAAATTCTCTGGATATGAATAGCCTTCGCGGTTAACGTCAATCGTATTTAAACGCCGAGTGGCACGAAATATAAACATGTTGTCAAGATTTTACAAAAAGTAGCTGTAATTTTAACAATTGATTGGCATAATCTATCATGTTTCACGGGAATCATTCCAGTGAGACAGGCATAGAAAAATCATTATATTTATATTCAAGAAGAATGATTATCCGCGATAAATTTTCTACATGTGTAATTCTGAAAACCACGCTAATTCAAAGAGCATAAGTCATAATGGTGGTTTTGACGTATCATATCAAACGAAAGAGGCCACACTTAAAACTTACGAAATTACTTACCTGTTTTTATTTTTTATTTTGCGTTATTGTTATACAGCATTATAATATTATACAGGTCTCTGGGATTGCACAATCTTCAGAAAATGATTCTACATGATTGTAGAAGTAAAAAAAGATAAATAACTCTTTTAGAAATTTCAACTTTTTTCCCGTACAAAAATATTTCTCCATTGAAGAATATTATTTTTCCATACAAACAATTCAACCTTTTTACCCGAAAACTACCTTAAAACGTTGGAATTTCTAAAAAAGTTATATTTTTTTTTACTTTTATTATCATGCAGAATCACCTCCCGAAGTTTGTGAACTTGCGAACCAGTAATTCCCGACATTATTTGGAGTAAAAAATATACATGAAATTTCGGTCTCCGCTGACTTTTTTGTTTTCAACTACCACCCACCCACCAAAGATCGGTTTGTTTAAAATTTTAATAGCCACCATCTCACATCCCTGCATCATATATCTCTGCCTTCTCAACCCTTCTTAATCATGTCATTAAAGTCATCGTGTAAAAATGCATATTTAATTTATTTTCCCATGATATCTTTATATGAAATAATCGTTAACCATTCGATTAGTAGGTATCTAGGTACCATTCATCTTATTTCATTCAATAAACCTATTGAATTTCATAATGCTACAAACATTCTAAAGACGTAAATATCTAAGTATTCGTTAAGTTCTGCAAATCTTCAGTTTCATATTTCAATGGGGGCACGATTCACGAAACACGTGTGTTTTCATCAAAGGTGTGGTTTTTTTGTTATAACCGGTTGAATTTATAATGGAGTGGTCCCACCCACTAGCTTTGTTTAGAGTTTGAAATGCAGGCCTGAAATGTGTGCCAACTATGGTGCATTCAAATGAACCGATAAAAGCATTTATTATAAGATGTGTTGTGATTCTAAATACCATATTAATCTTATATGAAATGTCACGAGTCATGAAGATATGGCCTGATGAAACAACCTCAATACTAATCAGAATATGGCTGTTTTTAAATGAGCACCTTAACATTAACCCCTACATCCTCTGACATTTTGCAATGTACTGCTCTTAGAACTGTCAGAATAAAGATACTGCGGAAAATATGTTCGCATTACATTTGATTCCATATAAAATCGCTGTTTTTTAATGTATTTCAAAATAAAATACTGTTCATGAAGACAGATGAAAAACTCTTTCAGATTTCAGTATTGCAATTAATAATCTTAAAATTTTAAACAAAAACAAGGATATAGTAGTTGTTGTTAATTTTTAACTTGTTTTTTCTTAAGTCATGTAAGTTTTTATACAAAGTTTTTACATGATTTTTGACTATTACAAGAAGTGCCTGTATTACGTTTATATTAATTGTGTTCTTTGTTTGTTTCCAGCCAAGATATGCCTGTTCTACACCATCTTCTACGGAGTGCTAGCCGCCCTGGTGGCCATCTGCATGTGGGTGTTCTTCCAGACGCTGGATCCTCGCACGCCCACCTGGCAACTAGACAAATCCATCATCGGCACCAACCCTGGTCTGGGATTCCGTCCCCTGCCACCAGAGGATCAGGTCGAAAGCACACTCATCTGGTACAAGGGCTCTGGGAAGGAGAACTTCAAGTTCTGGACTGACGCGTTGGAGAAGTTCATCGCTGGTAAGCATCCTTCAACTTATTTATATTCTGTAACATTTCAAACAATATTTTTACCTACAAGTCCCAACGAGACGGTGAAGTTTGATGGATCTTAAAAATGTTTCCGGGATCTTTTAAATGTGTGTATATTTCTTATTTTTGAAGCTATCGTAAAAATAAATATCATTTTAGAAACTAGATAAAATTATATGTAAGATATTTGTATTAGGAATAAACATCGAAATTTCTAAATAATAACATTTTAATATCAAACATAAAAATGTTAACAAAAAAACCTATGTAACATTTTGACACGATACGTCCATAACTTTGAAAGAATTTGGTGTATGAAATTGGTAACTTCACTTTTTATGAAAGTTAAAAAATATAAATATTTACTTTATAACTTTATAACCTTAAAAAATTGAATATTTTTTAAGGTTATAAAGAGTAGGTATTTAAATAAAAATTTCATTCTTTAGCACAGTTCCTCTTGTCATGCTTTGCTGTGCTAGAAAATCTGTTCTTCCGTGTGGCATCTTGATCAAGGCGAATTCTATTTTATTTTTTTAAATGGACAATTCACCCTAAAAAGAGTGCTTTGTGTGACATATACATCATTATGATGAGAGTTGTCTGGCTAGTTGAATTGAAGGGTTTTTTCACCAACAAGCCATTTCCACCATGTTGCCCAAACAACCAGATTCATCAGTAATTTTAGGTAATTTTGATTCAATTCATGAATAATTGAGGTGGTCAATTCACCTTTCATCGTCTATCATTTGACGTCCTCAATTGTAGAGCGGTAAGATTTATCATTCTGAACTCGGATGTCTAAACTTAGAGTTCGCTAACCATATCATTGAAAATAACCATAGTTTTGAAAAAAATACGGGGATAAATATTCTTCATATTAACCATAAAGGAAAACGCTTAGATAACGTAGAAGCCTTGGAAATAAATAAAAAAATCCCTTAAAAATAATGAATCTATTATCAACAATCAAAAAATATTATCTTACAGCCCAATCACGGATATGTTCCCCCGCCCACTCTTCATTAATCCCTAGCAACGCCTCCACCCCTACCACAATCCTTAGGAATTACTAATTACATTGTTCCCACCTACTATTTTGTAATTGTCAAATCAGTATACGTTTGCCCTGAGGAAGAAACGGTCGTTCTGAAACCGGTCGGCTTTAAACAAATATACAAGTTATTATTTTTAATTGTTAAACTGACGTTTAAGACAAGATTTTTATGCATAGCACAAAGGGTAACAATTATTATTAGCAATAATTATCAGCCTGAAACACTCATCCACATTGAAAAATCTTCTGAGAAAAGATACATGACGCTAACGGGACTTGAACCCGTGCCCTTCTGATTACCGGTCAGCTGCTCTCCCAATTGAGCTATGGCGGCTTATCTTATACCCGCCAAATGATTCAATACGTACTAATGTTTCATTCAACAATTACTGCTTATTATATGTTTCCACCTGAAAACAACCAAGTTGTTGTTACCCTTTGTGCTATGCATAAAAATCTTGAACGTTAGTTTAACAATTAAAAATAATAATTAATATTTGACAAGTTTAAGTATAATAAATGAAGACATAATTTGTCTCGACGCCACCTAGCGACGGATTTAACACTAACAGTGTCTCTCTCGCAAAAATAAAGTTGGTTGTTTTCAGGTGGAAAAATATAATAAGCAGTAATTGTTGAATGAAACACTAGTATGTATTGAATCATTTGGCGGCTATAAGATAAGCCGCCATAGCTCAATTGGGAGAGCAGCTGACCGGCAATCAGAAGGGCACGGGTTCAAGTCCCGTTGGCGTCATGTATCATTTCTCGGAAGATTTTTCAATGTGGATGAGTGTTTCAGGCTGATAATTATTGTTTATAATAAATATACAAGTGGTTCAAACAAAGTAACATTGTTTCATTTAACTATAATGGATAACCACAAAGTTATAGCTACATTCAAAAGTATTCCAAATTTTCTTCATTGGAAGATAGCAGTTATTTTATTGGATTCTGTTACTAAACTGGAATGCATTTGTTCTACCTACCTAACGGTGATAATATAAAGGGTGTTAAGAACATACTTGACTAACGTTAACCAGTTATTCCTGATATTATTTGGAGTAAAAATTTTGGTCTCGGGTGATATTTTAGATGTGTTTTTTTTTTCAAAAATAAATTTCCAAAAAATTTCAAGAACTCCCTGTATATTTTTTAATAAACAATGTATTGATTAATAAAACTAAATTAAAAATAACAAGACAGAAAAATAAAAGAAAATGTTACCGTAATGAGTTCGTGTTCCAATGGCGACCGTTTACTTTTTTTTATTTTTCTGTGTCTTGTTATTTTTTATTTCTTAATTTCGTTTTATTAGTATTATCTTCTTCATATTTTTGTTTAGATTTGTTAGTATTATGTTCGTCTCCAATGATATATTACATTGATGGGTTTAACCTACAAAATTAATTACAATAAGAGTTTTTCAGTGAAAATTGAAATTACAGTTTTTTACTGAATTCATTTCATTTTTTATAATTTTTTTTTAATTGATATGAATCTGAAGACGTCTGCGGGTATTAACTATAACTCGAGTGTGTACGTCTGTTTTTAATCTTTTAAGAACATAAATATTTATAATGTGCGTAGGTAGGAAGTAAGAATACGCACCAATTACGTCAAATGCACTTGTGCTTATCGTCGGTTACCTAACTTTGATGATCGACTATCTGATTATTTCGGTTTTTGAATAATGACGTTCTTCGATTTTTTGTTGTTTTTGGATCGATGACGTTCTCCCTAATCCCAAATAATATACAGAATGGTCAATTCATCATTCAGAGATAACAATAAAGTCATTAACTAATTATTTTTACATGCGCGGTTGAATTTTTTCCGAATGAATTAACATTCAGTCTAAATTATTAATGGTAATGTCACATTGGATTCAGTAGTGTTAGAGCATGCGATACCGCAGTATATATTCAATACCGCGATATTGCGGTATCGGACATGTAATACCGCAAAATTTGCTATATTGCGAAATTAGTAACAAAGACCTATATCTTCTTACGAAACTTTAAATGGTAATCCATCTTTTGCCACCATACGTGACACTTTCATAGAAAGAGAATCAGTTTTTTTCGAAATAGTGTGATATCTTCCCTTTTTTGTATTTTTTTATCTTTTTATTGTAGTTTTTCGATGTGGTCATCTTCGTCAATTAAGGTTGAGGTTGTGGCTGATACCTCGGTAGTTGTGGGTGTTGCGCCAGGACAATCAACCTCTTCTGATATCTCGTCGGATTTAACATTTTTAGCTCCAATTCCGTGCTTAGCGCGTAAATGAGTATGTAGTCCGCTTGTTGATCGTCCACTAGTTTTAATAATAACTGGATAGAGTTTAAACTTCGCTGATTGACGGTCTATATGGCAAAAATGTTTCCACACTATATTAGAACTTTTGATGTCTTTGAATTCAATACCATTAATTGTAGTACCTATTCATTTTTTACAGCAACAACAAAAAAATTAGTACACGGATACAAGTATAATACGTTAATATATTTTTTTAAATTTTTTTATTAATAATTTTTTTTTGTTACATACATAAAAATATTACAAAAAACATTTCTTTTGATAAGAAGTAAAAAAAAGGAACTATAAAATTAAATATGTAGCTTAAAGATAAACAATATTACAATTTAACAAAAAAAAGATATTACAATAGTATACATATATGTATGATAACAAAAAAAATCCCACATAGGCATCGCCAGTTCGTGGGTATATTTAAGTTTTTTTTAATGCAGTTAAGTTACAACATGGCAAATTAAACTTTAAATTAGTAAATTAAAACATAATTATGGTTTAACATATTTATAGAACAAATAATTCCGTATTTACATAACTAAAGTTAAGAAAAGAAGAAAAAAAATATATATATATGAAAAACAAAAAAGGTTAAATAAAAATTAGGATTTGTAAAGTTATAACAGGTATGATGTTATAGCAGGTATGTATTTGTGTCATTTGTAGTTACCCAAGTCTTTATTAATTTTTTGTATATGCTGTAAGAGGATATGTTTTTAGATTTAATTTCTATAGTCTGATACAGTGCATTATAGATTTTTGGTGCAATTAAAAAAGATATTGAAAGAAATATTGGTCAAAATATTATTTTTGATGAACATTTTTTCAGGCTTCACGTAGTAAACAAATAAAATAGGACAGATTAGTCACTCACTTGTCCGACTTGCGAGAGTTGCGAGTGAGACTGAGACTGAGTAAGACTACAAACAAACGTTAGTTTGCTGTAGGGAATTTCCAGACTCACTGTTCGTATCACGCGCTTTTAATACCGTGAAATTCGCATTCTAATCTCGCTTTTGCGGTACTGAAAAACAGCGCGAAATCGCGGTAACGATATAACGGTATTTCTAGTAGAGCATAAAACCAATAAAACTTATTTTTATGTGAGTACCGCACAAGAGTCCTAAATGCCCGGTGCCAGTGAGTCAACGGCATTCCCAATAGGTATATGTTGTGAGTTGTGAGCCCGTGGGGAGTGAAATGGGAATGCGTTAGAGAAGAGTCAGATGTAAAATTACCTTGCTATTCAGATCTTGTCACTGGTCGATTCCGAACTGTGTTATTTCATCAGGTTGGTACTTACAGTACCTACCTAAATTTCAAGTAAAACTTGTTTGTTGGCAGGTATTTACTCAATGTATGTCGCGAAAGCAGATATCCTCAGATACTCGAAAAGATAAATTGATTTTAACCCCTTGCTGTTAATCAGCCGAGCGATTCTCTCTTTTGTGAGATCGAGATAGATCTTAGGCGAGATCTCTTGTCAGATTTGTGTGATTTTCTTTGTCTGTTATTTGCCTTTTCTATGGGCCGATGTCAGAATTTCAGCTGTGAGCTGTCAAAAAAAAATGTCCTAATATGCCACCAGGATCGCTGTATCATTTTAGTTTGGGTCGTTTTAAACACAAATTCCTGCAAGTATGCATGATTATTTATTCATTTAACAGCCGTAGAAAATCACAAATCTGACAGGAGATCTCGCCCGAGATCTATCTCGATCTCACAAAAGATAGAGAATCGCCCGGCAGATGGTTCGAGAAACATTTTTTTACATTTTAATTACACAAAATGTTTTAATTTAATCATCTCTCGATCGCCGCATTGGAGACTTCGGTTATGTTGAATACAGGATGTCCGTGTGCAATAATAGATAAAATTATAAAAAATAAAACAACACTTTGTATTTAACCACGAATTTATTATTTATATATCTACCGGTTTCGCTTCGACCAAGATAGTGGTCGAAGCGAAACCGGTAGATATATAAATAATAAATTCGTGGTTAAATACAAAGTGTTGTTTTATTTTTTATACTATAATGTCTAACCACAAAGTAAATGCTTCTTATGAAAAAAAAATAATAATAATAGAATAATTGTATAATTTGTATAGCGCCATTTTTGTGAAAAATTACCCCAAGGTCGCTGTAAAGTGCACAAACTTCTGGAGGTGATAGATACTACATGACTGTAGAAGTAAAAAAGATGACTAACTTTCATCGAAATTCCAATGTTTTTTTTTTCCGTACAAAAATATTTTTCCATAGAAGATATTATACTTGGAAACAATTCAACGTTTTTACCCTAAAACTACCTTGAAACGTTGGAACGGAGGCCGTCAAAAGTACAGTACCTAACATGTCGTAAGTAAGTAAAAGTCAAAGTACCTAACATATCGTTTATGTAACGAAAATATGAAATTAACGAAAACTCAACTTTGAAAAAGGTTTTATCTGCGTATTTTAAAACGTAGGTACACAATTTGTTGATATTCTAAAATTCGTTTTCTACGGTTTACTTGATGAATACAATGATTTAACGCCAATTGGCGATTTTCAAAACTTATAAACATCGGTAACCGGTATAACCATATCATATATAACCATATATAACCATATCAGTAATCGTACGGATTCGTAAATTTATTACATCATAAACAAAAGTTTATTGCTACATTCGTAATTCCTCCATTTACGTCAAATAGAGCGTCCAATTCCGAAATAATCATCGTAACGTGAATCAGTGACCTAATTTAAAACTTTATTTTTACCCGGCTGTGTTTGGATAACCTTAATAGCTGGATGGATTAAGGACACACATCTCTCTGAATAAACTGAAAGACATATAAAATCGTGCACATGTACCTATTCTGGTTGTCTGCTTATCATTATGTGCATTCCCTTTTTCCTGACCATCTCTTGGACAAGGAGTTGATTGCACGACCGTGATATGTTCCAGACCCAGTGTCTATCTGTACATCTGTTTCCCATAATATTCAATAATGAAACCAATTTGTTATGTCCTTTATATTCTATCCAGAGAATATCTTCATATGGTAAGTACTAGGACTGGTATTCTCCAGTACGTACTTATTATTTAGTGTCCGACCGAAACAGGACTTTCTACCGAAACCGAAACCGAAGCTGAATCTTCGGTTTCTGTCTCAGTTTCGGCCGAAACCGAAACTTTTTTAGGCATAAGAAAAATCTTTTGTTTATTGAAATTTGGCTTATTTTTTACACTTATACAGACAGTTAATCCGTGTTAAATTAAATAATAAAAAACAATACTTAAAGTTTTTTTATATTACAGCTATAAAACAAACAAAAATTAACAAAACATGTTACTAACTACTTCTTGGAACAAAAAATTGTTATTAATCAACACCTGCATTATAAAGTATTAAGGACCTCATTAATTGAGTATTTTAATTTTAACTGCGTTTACAATCACAACATTCTTATTACACGTGATAAATGAAATAAAATACAATAATAGAAGTATGTGAAAATTTTTTAATTTTTTTTTATATTTCTGCTATAAAACAAACACTTACCTATCCAACTCGCAACACAATCACGCCGGACCTGCCGGCGAACTCAGCTGATGATTGCGGATGACACACGAGCCACGAACTCACCCGAAGTCAGCCGAATGACGTGCGATAATTCACGAACGCAGAGTTTCAGTGCGGCCGATTTTCTGCCGAACCGAAACTGATGCCGAAACTGGATTTTTTTTGCTAAAACCGAAACCGAACCTTCAGTCGGTCACTACTTATCATCCTTATAAACTATAGGATGCTTGATTGAAAGACTGTTCAAGGTAACTGTTGATTGTTGTATTGTAGCGGTGGTAATTAAATAAAATCCACAATTACTTTACGGTAAACACAATTAGTCTTTATTTGGAGTAGGTACAATTAATATATAATACAAGTACGACACAGTTCAATAATAGTAAAACAGTCCAATACTTTAACAATAACTTTATGGGTTAACAATTAATAACCCAAAGGAACTAATTCCCTCAACTGCTCGTTAAACCTTTTAACAAAAGGCTTACGGAAGATGCGCGGAAAGTCCCGGAAGGCAACTTTAATTTCTCAAGATACCACATGACCTTATATCGGTTAGACCATAACCTAACTAGTAAGGGACGAAGCGATGCGGGAAAGAAAGGGTATTCGAGATTGATTACTTATAAATATACCTACGCTAGAAGTAATAATAAATATAAGATGGTTTTGTTACAATAATATTCTAAGGACAAAATCCTTCCAGGCTGAAGGCCATAAATATACCAAACCACCCACCTAAAGGCTAGTTTTGATCTGAAGAGTTCCTGAAAACCTAAAAACCTCGTAAATCTACCTTCGGTCACCTTAGGCACAACTCGGCAACCAGAACTCTGAACGTTTTTGACACTTTTCGTATTAAATTGGAAAGATGGTTAGTTAAATGAAAGAGTGTAATTAAATCAAGGATATTATCTTTACCAATTTATTAATATAAATTGGTCGAATGGATTGACAGTTGGTTTTATGATTCTGTCACCCGAACAACCCGTTTGCTTACTTCAATCACAAATGTACAATCATTCATAACGTGATTTTTAACATATGATTTTTTATTATTATTTAGAAACAACAACTATGAAAATGTTATAGAAACTTAATATAAATTTACAAACATGGCGGCCAAAATGACCCTGACTGCATTAATTTGAACATCTTATGAGGAACGCATGCGTGGCCTGTTTCATACAAAATTTTGTTTTGGATTTACGGCTAAAATATCAAATTAATTGTTTTTTTCTTTTTTTTAAATGATAAATTAGGCATGTATACACTTAGGATGTGAATCCGATTTTCGATTTTTGCTTTAAATTATAAAATATAGGCCCCAAAAGATGACGATTTATCCATAAATTTAGGAGGCAACTTTGGAATTTTTTTCTGGGCATATGGACGCAATTTTAAAAAAAAACTCTTCACATCCTGAGTCAGGAATATGATGAAGTATACGACAAAATTTTATTCTGCACTGAAAACAGTTTTATTCGTGTAAAAAACCGAATTTAGATACGCGCAGATTTGTAGTAAAATTACTTAGGTTTTTTGTTGTTGTCTCATCCACTCATTTGCCAGCCGGACGGGGCAGCTTGTACGGGGGAGCTTGCGCGGGCCGGGGGGAGGAGTAAAATCGCGCCAGACAAACTAATACATACATAACTCAATCGCCATACATTAACAATGGGTGTATCTATGTCTTTGTTTGTTGACAATATGCAGGTGTTCGTTGTTTTAGAACTCTTAATTTTTACGAAAAAATCGAGAACCATATTCAACGTATTGGTGTTTCTTGGTAGGTAGTAAGATTATCATTTTTTGCAGTTCAGCTTTTATTTTTTAAATATTTTCTACGATATCGGGGTACCTACCTACCTAGGTATTTATGGCAGTGAGGCATGGGAACTGGCAGAGGAGAATGAAAGTAGGTACCTAGACTGAATGCGAGGCGGGTATGCGTACCACTGCCCCGGAAACCATTTATTGGATAACCAACACTTCTGCCATAGGTCATCCCAAATGGTTCGCTACGTTTGGTGACTTAGCAGGGTTGCCCGGGTTCATGGGGTGAGGTTTGTCTGAGTCTTGGTGGCGGATGCGTCTGCCCACCAGCTGCATGGCAGGCCGGATCGGGAGAGAATGGTTGAGGAAAACTCTTTGAGGTCTCCAGCCGTAAGTACTCTCTCTGAACATCGCCTTGCATCGCAGTGGGAGGGATGGATTCTTGCATCCGTCACTCCTAGATGCACTGACCCACAGATTCCTAATCATCCGCAATACTTACCCGTTTATTTTTCAGAACTTCCTCTTCTTCCTTTCCTAAAAAGACCCCTTATTTTCCTCACGGCCTCCTGTGTGGAGCTAATGTTAAAAAAAGCTGTAAAAAGAGATCCCTGAGGCGTATGTATAGAAAACAAATATTTATACATAGTAAATTCCAAGACGCCGATTTTGGAACTTTACAGAATAATTGAATGTGAAGTTACACATATTATTTGACTTTCAAATCTGACATATTAACAAAGGACAAGATTATGTTTTTATACAATAGCTCCACACATGCCCAGGAAGAAAATAATTCTCCTCAGGGCCTATGTCATCTTCGAGGATGCTGAGTGAAGGGTATTTTTAGGAAAGGAAGGAGAGGATATTCTGGGAAATAAAAAGGTAGAAGGGGTGGGTTGGAATCTGGGGTCAGTGTGTCCAGGAGTGACGGACGAATGATTCTATCCCTCCCCGTGCGGTGAAAGGCGATGTTCCGAGAGAGCCCTACTGGAGAAATCAAAAGGTATCCCTCAACCAGTCTCTCCCAATCTGGCCCGAACAAACCTCACCCCATGAGCTCGGGCACCCCTGCTAAGTCACTAAACGTAGCGAACCACTTGGTGTGAGCTGTAGCAGAGGTGTTTGTTATCCAATAAATGGTTCCCTGGGCTGCGGCACCCATACCTGTCTCCCAAAATGAGTATTAACACTCAAACTTTTATAGGCGTTTTTATTGCTGTTTTTTTTTTATTCCAAAAATATTCTACGTCTTCTACGACATTATATTGATAAACTTTTCTTTGGAATTAACTCGCTGAGAATTTAAATTGTTATTATTTTGAATTTAAGTTTTCTAAAGGTACAATATTTTATTTCTTACTGGCGAGTTCCCGGCATGCGTTGCAATGTCACTAAATAAAGACATTGTTTCTCCCTGCGTGTCCTTTCCCATTCGTCCCGTTCCCTTTCCTCTCTCTCGTACCCTTCTCCTCACGTTTTCCCACTCTGTCTTCCCTCTCTCCACTCCCATCTTCCGCTTCTTCCGTCCTGCTAACTCCCCTCCCTCCTCCCGCATTCCATAAATTCAGTCCCGATACATTCAGTTTTCAAACAGCTCGCGTGCCACTTAAAGCATATATACCAGAGTGGAAGATACTCTCAGTATCGCCCTGATGTAAGACCACCATTCAGAATTGAAACGTTGCTTGAAATGGCATTAGCCGTATTTGGTGACCAGATCTGAATAGCCAGGTACTTCCCCACCTTCCTCTTCCCGATCTCTTTCCCCTCCCCACTACCTTCAGCCTCACAGCATACCCCAATTGGGGATGCCGTGAGGCATCTCACTGGCTTCAAATGGGAGCAGTTGGGACTCTTAAAATTCTAATAATATTTCTAAAATTCTAAATTTCTCTTAATATTCATAAAAAAAAAATCTCACCACTATATATATTAACCATCGCGGGCATGCGCACATCAAATCCCCAGAATTGCATCGCAATAGGATGATTGGTTTAGCAACGCGTATGGAACAAACATACATACAAACAAACATACATTGATTTTTATACTTAGATGTTTCCTAGAGTTCTTTGCAGAATTGTATAATATTATATATTATCATTATTTTTTCCGGAGCTCTTCTAACAATACATGTCTCAGCTAATATTGAATGAACTAAGCAAAAGGGTGATTTCTCGTCTTGACGAAAATATATTGACATATAAAATTAAAATTTTGTTTCGGTGGTTTCTCGTGTTTTTACTGTGTACACGTCGAAACCCGGGACACCGGACACACTAACACCATTACGAAATATGTCGGGAGTCTCCCATATTATAGGACGTGTCGCTATAGATATTATCAACAAAAGGGGCATTGCATCGTCTTCGTGCAAATATTCGGGCATGGAAATAAATGCCTTATTTTGTTTAACTCTATTTTACTAATTTACAATTTTACGTCATGCATCCGATTCCCGTATCTCCTATAACAATATAATATCTCCGTTAATTTCAAGGCACTACACAAAAAGATCATTTCTCGTATTCTCCGATAAAATGATGTTACATAATAATTACGCGCCCTTTTCTTTAAAACTCTATAACACCATATTTTGATCGCTAGCGCTGCAACTAAATACCACTACATAGAAATCTTCCCTTCCCGCCTCCCCGCTACACACCGCAAATACAATATTTCGTTAGAAAGGGACAAACGAAAGACATGAGATTATTGAAGATCTACTTCGGTCGCCGGCAAACAATGGTCTTATACCTACTGCTTTATCAAATGACAAATAATATTTTTGTTAGGATGTATTACAAATAAAAAATGCTAAGTCTCAAGAAATACTGCTTACGGTAATACCTGATATTTCATTTTGCACAAAGCATAGATTTTAATATCATTTCTTATTGCGGATGACTTATTTATTACGATATTCATTATGCTCGCAAATCAAATTTGATGGAAAAGTTATATTCGAATAAAATTATAAGTGACTCGATAATCGTACTTTCAATTTGTCGACAACATTAGGTACAACGATAATATATATATTTTTTAAATCACCCTTATAAGTGAATTAAGTTATTTGAATTTATTTAAATTCTACTCGAATAGGTATCAAAGCTGGGCGAAGTAAAAAAAATATCTTTCTGTTATACCATCAATAACAGACATCTTTTACATAATTATTTTTTTAAATAATAACTATTACTGTTTAATTTAATAAAATGGATCATTTATAAAAAAAAACCGGTAATTATTATTTCGCATGACAATTGTTTTGTCTCATATCAGAATAATAAAATGTTATAATTTGTTATTTCCAGTATACAAGACGCCCGGCTTAACGCCCGGCCGCGGCCAGAACATCTACAACTGTGACTACGACAAGCACCCGCCCAAGGGACAAGTGTGCGATGTGGACGTCAAGAGCTGGTTCCCATGCACGCAGGAGAACCACTTCAACTACCATAAGTCAGCGCCCTGCATCTTCCTCAAGCTCAACAAGATCTACGGATGGGTGCCCGAGTACTTCAACAACTCAGCCCAGCTGCCTGATATTATGCCACTAGAGCTCAAGAACCATATTGCTGAACAGGCGAAGGAAAATCCTAAAATGGTAACTAATATTTAATCATTTATTTTGTTTAATTCGATCTGACGATCTCCATCGCTGGATGGTTAAGATCGTTATGGACCCATTATGCTATCTTTCATTTTACCTCATTCCAGTTACCCAGTCCCTTTGAGTTCACCAGGGTTGTCATTGGATACATGTCTCTTTGATATTGTTCACATGGTTGTCATTGGATACATGTCTCTTTGATATTGTTCACATGGTTGTCATTGGATACATGTCTCTTTGATATTGTTCACATGGTTGTCATTGGATATATTATGTCTCTTTGATGTTGTTCACACGGATGTCATTGGATATATGTCTCTTTGATGTTGTTCACACAGATGCCATAGGATATATGTCTCTTTGATATTGTTCACATGGATGTCATTGGATATATGTCTCTTGGATATTGTTTTCATTTGAGATACAGGTGAATTGAAGTCACTTCGTCCTCTTCACATTTCCTGCATCTATTGATGTTTTTCACTCCCAACGGCTGCATATCGTCGCTAAGGCGAAATAGATAAAAAAACAAATAAAAATAATATAAGTATTAAAATACGAACTAAGGTTCGTATTTGTCCAACAGACCATTAGAAAATTTTACAGGAGGAGAAGGTTTTCTTTAATTATTTCAATAAAACATTATGATAGGTGTTGATAAAGCTATTTCCGTAAAGGCAAAGGTCTCATTAGTTTAAATAATTTTTAGGTAAGTGATTAACTATAATTTTGAATGCTTTATTTTTAATTTTAAAGTGGAGATTGAACAAGAACTAAAATGGTCTATTGGACAAATAAGAACTGAGGCGATGATACGTCTGCTGAGGTGGCAGTGTCCTGTTAGTAGTCCTACCAGTTTCCTCAGTGAGTTTCTGTCTATATTAAGTAGTTGCCTGGGTTCTTCTAGGAGTGGTTCGTTTATGAGTACTTTGGATTTTCTCAATCTGGGTTTAGCCAGGGACCTGAAACTACACAGTGGAAAGGGATTTCAAAGTTTGTAATGTAGTAGCAAGTGTTTAGTCTCTGTGTTTCCTCCTTCCTACAACATGGGTCTCTTCAAGACCAATGTTCATTCCTTCCTCTCCTCAAAAAGACCCTCCACACAGCATCTCAGATGACATAGGCCATGAGGGAAATTATTTTCCTCAGGGCCTCCTGTGTGGAGTTAATGTAAAAAAAAAAAGTTGCCTGTCTATTTGTGTCACAATGCAAACAGTTCTATACTTAATCACGCAAAGACTATAATTTTTTGTTACTGATTTTGAAAAACTCCTGTATCAAGTAACATTACACATGTGACGTATCGCGAACCTCTGTTTTCAGACGTTTTCCGGCAGCGTGTGTCAATGCGTTAAACATTTCCATTTTCCTTAACATAGTAATGAGGAAATGATTCAAAGGCAGGACTTAGAAGAAATCAGGTTAAATGATCAAAATGCCATTAAATAATCATCATTTTAAATTATAATTATATGATCTCAGCAGCGAATAAAGTGGAAAAGTCATAATCTTTGATTTTATTTTCTGTGTAAATGTTCAAATTACATTATCATAAAATTTATAAATTAAATTATCATTTTTAAAAAGCCACCATCAAACGGCCTTCAAGTAATCTTAGAGACAAATGTTATATCAAAGATCTACAATCTGTCAATCTAATCAATGATGTATGAATCAAATCAGATTTCTGGAAGGTTATTGAGTTTATTTTCAGTTTGCACTAGTACAGCATGTTAGTTATTGCCTATTGTAATTATGTAATTAAAAGATATAATTATTTAAAGTAGGTAACTACTTACTAATTTAGCATCCATTAAAACGAATTATAATAATCTTAAATAAGAAGGTACATAAAGCGAAATATTAAAAAATATTGCTGAATAATAATTATAAATCACATGAGGAGAGGGAGGGGGGGTCCCACCAAATTTCACTAAACCACTTAAGCGATTATGGTCGAAAAATGGACCACTTTTATTTTTCTGCGTTTAATAGCTATCCAAAATTGGACCACATTTTCCTGCCATTATTTTTGATCAGTTGTTTACGGTTAAAATTAATTCCTTTTTCCATAGTACGCACCTTTCATTATCATTATTATCAAGTATACCACAGACAATATACAGAAATCTTACATAATATTCTATATTGACTCAAATAAATACCCCTCACTGCAGTTTCAAAGTAAAAAACAGGCAGGATTCGCACGGTTATAAACTTTACGATTTTTTTTATAAATCCTACAAATATGAGATAAATGGTATAATACAGGATAATTCATTAGCTATATAGTAGTACAGTAAGTTTTTATGTTTTATGTTTTAATTTGTTCATTTAGTCGATTTTTTTAAGGTGAGTAGTAGTATTGTTTAACAATATAGTTTGAAAACGGAAAAAATTCGTTCATTTAGTTTAACGTTCGTTTAGTTTATTCGTTAATTATTTGTTCATTTATTTATTCGTTAATTGGTTAACAATATCGACGACACCAGGAAGCACAGTCCCACCCAGTAAAAACTGCAGATAGCACATTTCTTATATTTCAGTATCTTTAATACATCCCCAAGATGTTCAGTCAAATCGTAAATTTCTGTTGAACATCGATTAAGAATTACAGTCCTTGAATCTTTTTCATATCGAGCTGTTGGCTCGATATCGAACAAAATAGCATTGAGCGAAACGATACACATGTCGAATGTGCATTAAACCATCGAGCATGAGTACTTAGCTTACGAACAGTTTATATATATCGGATAAGTTAGCTGAGCTTTGTACCTATTGAGCATTACTCGTTTATTTAATAATACACATTATCGTATGGATAAGCTATCAAGAGGATGGTGAAAAACCTTCTTAGTTAAATAGCTGTAAGACACTTTTGCCCATTTTGATGATCTTTATAAATTGTAAATAATTTGCTTGCTAGTAATTGCGGTCCCTAATTTGGCAACCACAATTTCTATTAATTTCCATTTTGTTTTTATTTTCATTTTTCTCAGAAATTTTTATTTCAAACTTTCACCTTATGCTCATCTTGTGACATTCTTCAGAAACATAATACTGGCCCTTAAAATATAGTAATACACATAAAATTTTACAACATCCATTTTTTTTAAAACACAACCTTAAGCCGCCACTACCTGAATTTCTACAGATTTCTTACATATCTCCCTTAAACATTTGAAATTTTTAATCTCTTAAAAAAATATATGTTATTTTTGAAGATAATATCTATACATTCCCCTTGCCGAAACGCAAATTATATTCATATTGAAATTCCCTCGATAAAAAAAAACGCAAAGTATGCTCCGAAAATAATTATAAACAAGTTTCAGTTATTTTACAAGTTATAAGTGTGAAAAAAATCACAGTGTTTCTTTAAATGCTGTTTTAGACAGCCCCCAAGAGATTTTGGCTCTATTTTAAACGAGTCGTGTTTTATTAAACATTTTCACAATTTTCGCTTTAATTTCATTGTTTTAAATATTAGCGCGCTCTCTCCAACATTCGTAATTACATATCTCTTCATCTTCTTCGTTTTGAGCGAGGATACGGCGCCTTAAATGCATTTTACAAAACTAGAAATGAACTAGAGTTCCATTAAAAGTCATATCTATTAAACCAACGATACTCAACCTTTTTTCTCTTCGGGCCACATACATGTATTTGTAAAGTTACGCGGGCCGCAACACTATACTGGTATGACGAAAAAAAAATCATCAACCCCCCCACCCCCCCAACATTTTTTCGATTTAATTTTGAAGACACTCCGCCATTAATAATCTCCCTCTCCCCACTCCACTCCCCCCTTCCCCGTCCCGCGACTCCCCCTCCCAAGTTCACCTCCCCCTCCCAGATTCCCCTCCCCTTTCCCTGGTTTCACTCCAACCCTCCCGCACTCCATACATTCAGTCCCGGTACATTCAGTTTTCAAATAGCTCGTGTGCCACCTATTCAATTTTTTTTTTACAAATTTCATAACGTCAGAGCTCACCAGTGGTTTTATATAAATCTTGTCCTGACAATAACGAACACAAAAAAAAGAATTATCCAATTTGGTGCAGTCGTTAGGAAGTTATGCGCTTAGCAACACATTCAGAGATTCATATTTATATTATAGATTTGCGCGCGTACTTGTGTGTCAAATATTTGTTTTTTGGGATTAAATCCAGCGTGTGTAAATAACAACACTCTTACACATCTGCCCTGATGATGGACACTGTAACGCTGTCCGAAACGTTGGCTAAAGACGGAGGTAGCGCAACACGGCATAACACCCCAAAAACAAATAACAAAAAAAACCTTTTGGCCGTGAATATCTAAACAAGTATCTTACTCTTGTACCAGATCGTGTGGACCATAATGACAATCCTTTTCGGGTGTCACTGTCTGTGGCCTGTGCCTCAAAGTCGAAACGAATCTCAAGATTATAAATCGAATTGAATCGAATATTCGAAATTTAGAATGATAGTTTTTTTTAAATCAAGTTCCTGATGGTAAAGTGGTTAGGGCCGCACACAAAAGCTTGGCGGGCCGCAGGTTGAGTATCGTTGTATTAAACTATTAACAAACGAGGACTAGAACTTACATAGCAGTGCGGAAGTTAATCTGAAGGCTGCCGTGAGCATCTACAAGTGATTCTGAATTCTGAGAATGAATATCTCGACTCTCTCCATATAGATGGTGCAAAACTCAAGCTTAACCCAATTGCCATCAAGCAATTTTTTTTTAAATTTAGGTTATAAAACAAATATTTATTGAGACGTCTGGTTTATCCAAGCTTCGTTAATACAGGCTTGGCCGCAATTGGGTTTGAAGTATCCAGACTGCAGAGAGAATACTCTCGTGGCATGGCTACTCTGGATTACATTCCAGTCTTTGAATACTGTACAAGAAAGGAATATTAAAAATGATACCTATCACGGTATCCATTTCGACTTCCTGACAGTCCCAAATAATTTGTCTGTTAAAGCCAGTATTTTAATGTAATTGTATTTATTTCCAGTTGAACACAGTGTGGGTGTCGTGTGAGGGAGAGAACCCCGCTGACGTGGAGAACGTGGGCCCCATCCAGTACTACCCCCGGAGGGGCTTCCCCGGGTACTTCTACCCCTTCGAAAACTCCGAGGGCTACCTGAGCCCCCTCGTGGCTGTGCACTTAGAAAGGCCTACCCGTGAGTTATAAATTCATTTAAAAATTTCTTCTCAGATTTCGGTAATGTTAAATGATAATTTTAAGTCTTATTACTTCATTACTTCGATGTAATGTTATTGACGTACATTATATGAAATGTTATTGACGAATCTTATCTAAGTCTGGGATTATTTTGAAGACACATCGTGTGGGCGAGTCATTTTAGATTTCCGTATCAGATTATAATTAACGCAGTAAATAAAGTCCCCATCCAAGTATTTTGTGATTTTAATGATAAGAATCCATAAATACATAAGATTTTTATTCTGTTGTTGACTATTGTTCTACATAGTTTCTTTTAGTGTTCTAGTGTTCACTATCACAGCTAAATGGATAACTTAGAAATAACTACAATATAAAGTTTCTTCACACACAGCTAACTTATTTTGTGGCACCATTTTAATTATAAGTAATAATCGCTTAGTTTTAACCACTTTTGATCAGGTGAGCATCACTCAAGAAATATGTTGGTTGTATCTAAACATAAGAGTGGTCCTAAGAGCTTACTATTTTTAATATAAAGTTTACACACTTCCAATGAATTTTTTCACCAATTGCGGAACTAAATATTGTCGCTAAGCCAGTAATAACTCGTTGAAAAATGAATTGTTAAGAAGGAAAATGAAGGGAGACCTCGATTTCTTTTTATTTATTGTGCGCATTAATAATCATTATTCATGTAAATAAATATTATTTAGAGGTTTTTTCATAATTTTTACCTTCATTTTCCTGATTCAAAATTGTTTTTTCCGCTCCACTGTAAAATATAATTTTTTTCACATTGGAGGTATTACGGGCCCAGTGACGATATATTGCTGAATACTATTTGATAAATTTAATGGAATATCATCCAAGTCTTAAATGCGACTAAGAATGTTTTTGAAATTGACAGATTATAATATTATTAATTGCTAACGGAAATGATTACTTTCATAGCTAATATTATTTATTATTCATATGGCAACAGTATAATTAATGAGATAATTGTTTAATTTCAGCTGGAATCCTGATCAACATAGAATGCAAGGCGTGGGCGCACAACATTAAGCACGACCGCCACGACAGGCTGGGATCCGTTCATCTCGAGCTCCTGATCGATTAGGTGCGCCGGTACAGTCATCTCTTCTCCCAATGTTAACTACACTTGAGCATAGCATCAAATGTGTTAGTAATAAAGCCCACGCATTATATTACTGTCATATCACATTTCTAAATACCCTATACCCTACAATAGGAGATACTTGGCGTGGTGATTTTGATTTTAGCAGTATTTTATTAGTGATTTTAAATACATTGTACCTTCAATTCAATTAACCCCTCGAGCGACAGACCAATTTTTTTTCCTTGGATTGCTTGTGATTTTTTGGTGATCCTTTTGAATATTTTCTGCCCACATTAAAAAATCATAACTTAGCATAACTCAAATTAATTACAAATGCATCTAGGGAAAATTTGCCTAAAACTGGCAGCAAAGCGATTCGAGGTATTTTAAATAGAGCCATATTGTGGCAAAAAGCGCTCCAGTAGTTAAACAGTTGAATTCAACATTAACATTTACTATTCTACAACAACTAACGAGACCAACCTTTTCTAACATTATAATCTTCCACATTTTAGGACTTAAAAGTCTTAAAACTTTTCATACGAGAACAATTCACACCACATCAGGTAAAGAAAAACTCGATTACCACAACTTCAATCTTGACGCTCAAGAAGATCAATATTTCGGGAATACCAAATGAAAATGGTACAAAAACTAAATAAAATTATTTTTATAATGTAACTTTTTCAAGTTAAATAAGACGGAAAGTGTTCAGAATGCGAGCAACTAACACCTTTGTCTTATTCTGTTTCGAGTATTTGTGTTATATAATTTTATATTAAATATTGTTTAGTAGTGAGAAAGATAATATGTAATGGTAATGACAATTTGCAGATTTTCTGTGAAGTTTTTTTTTAACTCTATCTGCTATTATTTGACAAAAATTATACTCTATAAAGACATTTTATGTGTTAATTTGATAATACATATGTGTTCACAGTTCACTTTACTTTTATGTAGATAAAACCATAAATATGGTCATTTTTGTATGCTTCTTTAAGAATGTAGTTGTAAAATTATTTGATTGTTTCTTATATGATTTAGAATTGCCATCCATTTGCTATAAGCTGTAAAAATATATTCCATTGTTTTTAGTTGCGTAAGGACTCGGTGTGTGTTGCGAGGTGACTCCGAGTGAGGAGTAGGAACTAACCCAATCAATACGTATCTGTTTCCCACATTACCTTGTCCGCTCCATCTTGTAATGTATGCTAATGTCGATTCAGTGGTAAACTTTATTCAATTTATCATTTTACTCATAATGCATTAAGAATATTTTATGTGTGTATTTGTAATGACATGAAACTGCCAAAATTCTTATGGGAGATATTTTAGATTTAGGCTTCAAACTTAATTTTAATGTCTTTTTTGAAAGCACAGCAGACAAAGTATTTTGATAAACTAGTCATTGCTGTGGAAGTTTGTTGTCTGTTTGAATAACCAACTAATTGAATAGGCCGCGGTGTTTCCAGAAATCATATTATATAAGAGTTTATATTGATTCTGATTGCAAGTATTATTTCCCTTAGTATTCTATTGGTTCTTTAACTGCGAAATGACACATTCTGTGTTCCTTTCAACTCTCTTTTTTGTTTAACTGTAGAAGCCTTTACAATGACATATTTTGTGTTCCTTTCAACTCTCTTTTTGTTTAACTGTAGAATCCTTTACAATGACACATTTTGTGTTCCTTTCAACTCTCTTTTTGTTTAACTGTAAAATCCTTTACAATGACACATTTTGTGTTCCTTTCAACTCTCTTTTTGTTTAACTGTAGAATCTTTTGCAATGACACATTTTGTGTTCCTTTCAAATCCCTTTTTGTTTAACCGTAGAAGCCTTTACACAATTATTATTTAGTGTTTTCAGGGATTTTAATGGTTAACCAAATGGTTTATTTAATAACTTTGATACAAACATGTCGATTTACGTTAACATCAAAGATTGTGCTTGCATTACTGAAAAAGAAACAAACAAATTCATTCTCCGACAAAAAATAGATCTTTTGAAGTTAGCATTTCTTATTTTTCTTAGATGTATCGATTGTATTTTAAATGAATCAATACAATAATTTATTTTAGTAAAGTATTATGTTTACATTAGTACAATAATTGTTGAGTTAAATAAGAATGTAATGTTTAAAATTAAAAGTGATGATTGCAACACGAATGAAAGCGAATATGTGTTTGACATGAATTGTATTTTTCTGTGTGGACAATTTTTTTATCGATAAATAAAGTGAAAAGTGATGTCGTAATCCTTTTTCCTTTCTCTTTATCTTCAGTTCAAATTTTACCTTTTATATGAATGTAATGCCTTATTTTATAATTAATCACTACTTAGTTCAAACCTGAAAAGATACCATCTTCTCATGTAACAGCCTGATTTTGAAGGTCTTACATGGGATAGGTTTTAATATTTTTTCCACAAAAGTGTTCTTCTGGAGTTATGTTATGAGAATGTCAATGACTTCAGTTTCAATTTTTGTTTACAAATATACCGACCAATGCAACAAATAAAATATCTACATCAATGTATTTTCCATAGCCAAATTCTAAAGAATATAATGAAAAGACCATTTTTGTTGATGATTTCAAAATACTGTACAAATAATAATCTAACAAGGTGCTACAAGGTCTGTGTATTAGTTTTCTTTCTTTACACTACACTATTGTGTCACAGATTTCATTTTCAAGAAAAATATTTTAATATAAGCATTTTACGATCAATACAAATAATGTGTAATCAATCTGTGAATGGTTTTGAATGTGTATAGAAGCAATCGGAATTTGTTTAAATAAACAAATAAAACCTTATTCATATGTTTTATTCAATTTCCTATAATCACCTCCAATTCCAATAAAGGTGACTCTTAGGCTCGAAATTTGATTTCATCACAGTTGATCCCCCGGCATTTGGCCTCCCAGCATACTTATTTATTTATTTATTAATGCCTTGAAGGCTTTTACATATATACATTATTGTAAACAGTGGCGTAGCTAGGGGGGGGCGCTCCGCCCCCGGTGCCACCTGATGGGAGAGCACGCTGTGTAGCTCGATGGCTCCAATTTTCGAATTTCTAATTTTACGTCACTGATTGTAAGTAAGTTGTTGAGGATTGTTATAATGAATAAACAGGTACATAACATACTAAACATAATTTGAAAGATTTAGGTATGTATAAATATTGTGCTACCTCCTTCTTTAGCCAATGTTTCGGACAGCGTTGCAGTGTCCATCATGCCCTGATGATGGACACTGCAACGCTATCTGAAACGTTGGCTAAAGAAGGAGGTAGCGCAACACAGCATAACACCCCAAAAACAAATAAGGAAAATACTTTTGGCCGTGAAAATCTAAAAACGTAAGTGGATACATAGTTTAATTATTATGTAAAGTCGTACAGAGGAGTTGAAAAGTGTAAGTATATTGTGAGTAAAAAAGAAGTACCCAAGGTACTGTGAAAGTAGTTAAAGAGCAATGAGTACCTTTGTTGATATTATTATAAACATAAACATGAATAGTTTGTTGTAAAACAAGTTTGTAATTAGTTTAACAAACATTTTTTTACGCTGGATTGGGTGTTTTATTGGAATATAGCTAAATTAATACAGCGGTAAAAGGTGCACATGAAAAAAGTATGAAAGGTGTATTTTTATGTAGATGTAGATGATTATATACAATATGCAGTCGGTTTAGGGAAAATATGGTATAACTACTTACAAAAAATATTACTTAGTGTCTCCAAAGGGGCGTGCAGTAGAGATGGATGAGTTCTGCATTCAAGGCGTGTTTCCTTTTAAAAGTACTCAAGTTATAGGAGCAGATCCCGGGTCCGAGTTCTTTAGTGTGGACTCACGGGTAGTACCAAGATAGAACCCGCACAAAAACTCGAACCTGAACAAGAACCCTCATGACTCGTAAGTTACGCGAACTGCGAACATGGGGACGCCGGTAGAGGCATTCTGGTTCCGGCTTTGGGTCCAAGTCCTAGACCGGGTTCTCTGGGAGTAGTATATTTAAAAAAGGATAAGGAGTAGGATCCGCTTCCCGTGAAGTACCCGTGTTTAAGAGCCCACTCCAGCTGAATCTACACATCAATAGTGTGCAGACAGGATTTATTGTCGAATAATATAAGTGTAAAACAAATTTTCATTCAAATTCATCAAGGATATAACTACTTGTTTATACTGTATATTATGTACCAAATTAAAGTGCAAAAATCAACATTGTAAATAAATTTGTTTGATACCCATATCAACTTTTTATCAAAGTTGAAGCCGATTTTAGGTTTGATATTGGTAAATAATTCACAAAAACCTATGGTTTTTTAATTAATTATAATAGAGAACTTCAGTCCAATTTTTTTCTTTTTAATGAATAATGACCTTCTAACTTAAATAACTGCATTTTTATTTTTTATTTTTAGAGTTAGTTTTAATAGTTAAAATAATTGTCAAAGTTTTAATTTTTTAAGACCCCCGAAAACCACCGTATGTATGGTGAAACGTGTGACGTCATCACTCCTGAAAAATTACTATAGGACCGGCAATCAGCTGATCAACTGCCGCCATTTTGAATACTGTTGTTCGAAGTATTATCCCTGGAAATAGCATTACATTTTTTTTGTGCAGTAGTTTTTGAATTTTTTTCAATAATAGAGATAAAATAATAAGAGATACCATTATTTTTGAAACATTATTTAGGCCTAAATAATGTTTCAATAAACACAACAACTAAATCTCTATAAACAGTATGTAAATAAACGAATAAATTAATACGATGGCTTGTGTCATATCATACATTCCCATACAATGACTTTACGGTGACGTCACGACACGTCGAACAGTGACGTCACCACTAAAATTTCAATAATGCCAACTTGACGGCGTATTTTTACGACCCGATTAAAAATGGACTTAACAATAATTTTTTTAAAACTCTGCGTTTAATATTATTAAATAAAACTTATATATTCAGAATCAACGTTTATTGAACTATATGAACATATTTTTTTAAAGCCATAATATTTTTCACTGGAGTTCCTTATTTCGGGGGTCAACTGTAGGGCGATGAACTGTTGGGTCACTTGGAATTTCAGTTGCTCTTTGTGTGTCCTAAGACTCCTAAGAGAGATATTTTCTCTATTTTCTTATGGAACAGATACTGTGTGATGTGACATTATTCATAATTTAAAATAAAACAATAACTTTAGTAGAGTAAAACTGCCCTGATGAAACCTGGTGCAAGTGAAACCTGGTCGAAATAAAAATGGTGTTCACGTATTAGTATAATTTTAAAAATAAATATTTACATCAGTTAATAAAGTTGCTTTGTGGTAAGAGCCCTGCCAAGATAAGCCAAGTGATGTCATTACTAAAGAATGCTGATACACTGACCCTTTTTATGGAAATGATAGATAAGTAACTAACTAACTAACCATCATGCCGTTTCGCCGCAGGGGTAGGCAGAGAGGACGGACCGCCAAACAACTCGGTCTTGGCACACACTCTTTACCTCACTCACATCGTCTCATACACACTCTTCTATTATTCTGACTGTTGACATGGCCCGACTCATGTATCTGATTCACTTGATCGTGCCATGTCTTCCCCGGGCGTCCCCGACTTCTCTTACCATTCACATTTGCGTCATATATTCTTCTTACACTACTTTCTTCGTCCATTCGCTCTACATGCCCAAACCATCTGAGGGTCCCTTTCTTAATCTTACTCATTATGCTTACATCAGCCTTACATTCTTTGCGGATATCCACATTTCTCACACGATCATACATGGTTTTACCACACATACGCCTCAGGGATCTCATTTCAACAGCATTCAGTTTACTTTCATCCTTCCTCTACCAGTTCCATGCCTCACTGCCATACATCAGGGTAGGTACCAGGACTCCATTGTGGACTGCTAGTTTCGCTTCTTTTGACAATTTTTATTAGCGCCAACGGCATTCAGTCCTCCATTAATGGAGTTACAGGCATTCACCCTTCTTTCAATATCCCTATCAGCCTTCCCATCTCTCGTAAACATACTACACAGATACACAAACTCATCCACCTGCTCCAAGTATTCATCATTCACAACTATATTGCATACTGTTTTCGTACTCTCTCTTTTCAGATGATAGATTATTTAAATAATTTCAAATATTTTATTCCATGATTCCCAACCCGGAGTTTTGTTCTTGGTGGTTGGGGGGTATGTGAAAGAAATTAAGTTATTATGTACATAATGATCATTCAGTTGATTAGTCAGATATATCTGAAAAATCGAAATTTGAATTGAGTATGCAATTATATGTAAAAGTGTAGGTACCCTCTATCTCTATTATAAACACCACAAAATTAATAATAATGCAGAAAACTTTTAATGAAATAAACAAAAAAATTATGTTTTCAGGGTTACTAGTAGGAAATTTCAAAATGTCGTAATAATAAATCTGACCGTTGTACTTCCCGGTATTATTTTATAGCATGTTTAATATGTAAAATAATACAGACACATGTAAATAATTAATATCTCAACTTTAAAAAATATGTATATTTCTTGCTAGGGCAATCCCGATGAGTTACAGATCTCATTTTAGGACGGGTGGAACATACAATTCACGGGTGGGAGGAAATAGTTATAATTTTACATAGGAATTTAGATATTCAAAATATACTTTCACATACAATATAGATGAAAAATAAAAGACAGGACAGTAGAACAAATAAAAATAGAAAACAATTAAAGAAAAAAGGAACAAGGTTGTACCAATAAGGATGATTTAAACTAAATTGAAAAGAAAAGAAGAGAAAAGAAACAAGACAATTGAAGATGACAAGAAATTTACATAGTTTCATCTTTAAACGTACTTAAAAAATATTCTTTTAAGCATTACTCTGAATTTTTTTATTTTGCTGGATTCCCTTTTAAATATCTGGAAGCAAATTATAGTGTATAGGATAGGCAATAAGTTCAAAGATTTCATCCCATATTTTGTAGTGTGTATTTAAGGTATGCGGATTTTATTGCTATTTCGAGTATTGTGAGTGTGGATGTCTTAATTGTAAAGTGGCTTGATGTTAGTGTGAATTGATTGTTGAGTAATTTGTAGAATGGTGCCTGTGATTTCATGTTTAGGAAGGTATTAACTTAGTTTTTTAATATGTCTAACTGATCAACTAGACGATCGACATATCACCTAAGCATTTTGATGTGTTTGGGGCCTTTAGGGAGCGAAACCGATTCTAGTGTGGCAAGACGGGACGGCGCTCTTGAATGGAACGAAGCTGCTCTTCTCAAGTCTCGTGACTCGTCGGCTTTTTCCACCCGACCACCAAAACTATGTGTGGGGAAGAAAGATTCAAAGGATAGGACCAAACTTTAAAGTTTAAATTTATTAATCTTTTAAATTTTTAAAATCACATATCAAAATTTGGGTACCCTTTGTTCGTGTGGAGATGAAATTGGAGTTGATATATGAAGAGTCGCAAACGCCTACTCACGAATCCGCGCCCTGCCGAACCCCAGTATAGGGATATTTATATTTAAATAGAAAAAAATTGTTTTACCTACGAGCATGTCTCTCAAATAAATTAATAAACAAAGTAAGAATTTTGTAGTTGAACTATCACTACTGCGATTACATAAACACTGATTTCCCAAATAAAGAGAAAAATGTCTCCAAAATACCGCTTTGGCTCCTAGTCGACGCATATCAGGGCCAGAGTATGCTTTGAGTTTTGGGGCCCTTTCTGAAAGTCAAAAACATTCAGAATACCCCTCTGATGTGCGCCCCTGGGCTGGTGCCCTGCGTGCCCTTAGACTAAAAACGGAATTGGTGAGGGCGCCGGAAGGAAAAGAACTAATAAGTGAAAGATCTGTAAAAAAAGCATTTTCCTTGCAACAATTCTGGCAATCGTTTTTTTTTAAATATGAAGCAATTAAAATGTTAAGCTGCTAATAACTTTAACATTTTTTTTTTAAATTAGACATGTGTTTTATTAAGCGTGCGAGACATTCTATCCTCTAAAATAAATAATAAAAATATTGATAATCTATTTTCGTTGAAAAATACCCCACGCAATATATAAAAGTGGTTTTAACAGCCTTATTATGCATTTAAAAAAGGATACGCGATCCTACTTCCGGCGTAAGTGGTTTATGGTTTATCTATGGTGGTTTGCATTGGTCTTTGGTTTATTTATGTTTCCGGCTGTCAGCTGTCAAAATCAAATGTTTCTTTACTTCTTCAATAAATTTATGTTTGGTTTATCTTCCTGAATACGGAAAGGTTCAAGGAGCATAATAATTTACTTAATTGTTTTCCCTTCATAAAAAATAAATAGTAATTCGAAAAATTTCCTAAAATTTTAACATAATAAAACAGCAGAGTGCTTGAGTCTCAAATTGTTGGCGCTATTTAATATTTTAAACCTTGAATGATTTGATAATAATAAAAGTATTCCTTATTTGACATTTTGTACTATTTTGGTTGTTTATTTCTGTTTAAGAAGATTCCCAACATAACCTAATAAACAAGAATTTTACAGGATGGCTGAACAAGAACAAGAAGCAATGCTCCCCATCACAATAGAGTTTGCTGGTGGGGCGGAGTTGCTGTTTGATAAAATAAAGAAAAGAGAGGTAATAATATTATTGAACTTCCCTATTATACGTCAATGACATTACAAAACTTATAGATACGCTGTAGAGTCGTAGAGATCTCAGAGTTTCAAGCAAAAGTTACGATAATTGCCATAATTTTGATTTAGTACTAAACTGTTGTGCGTTACATGACATTGTATCTATCTCTAACTAATTGTGTAAATGAGTGCCAAAATGGACTTGTGCGTGATGAGAAAGTGTTTCCATTGCACGGCAAACATTATTGAAAGCCAAGGAATATCATTTTATTTGTAAATAGATGCAAATTACTGATTTTATAATTATTTCGATTGTTTCCTGAAGATTTTTAAACGTGATTGAAGAAAGTGAGATAGCAAATGTTGCAATACATGAGTATTAGATTAGTATATTCAATAGATGAGTATAAGAATGACAACCTACTGGCAGTAGGTGGTCTCATATAGTGTTCTGAATTCTACTTAGTACAAGCGAGTAAGTGTATTGTCATCTCGTTCACACACTATGTAAACACTGCCTGGTCCTAAATCTATTTCATTCATACACACATAATATTATTTAAGGACGGGTTGTTTAATAAAATTTGAAGAATTCATCAAATATTTGAAGTTTATTTTCACATTCGGTGTAAGTTCTATTCAAATTCTGTTATTATATTATTATAGGCCAGTTGCTTCACAAAACTGAAATAATCACAGAACTCAAATAGAACTTGAAAATTAACTTCAAACATTTGATAAATTGTTATAAATTTTTGTAACAACCCAACCTAAATGTCTGTTTTTACCATTCATAATGATAGTTTGAATTGAGAATTTCCTAGAAACAATATTGTGTTTTTTACTTCGTTACTTGCCACATTTTGTGTTAATTTAATCTATATGTTTGTAATGTCATTGTTACACATATTATTAATATTTCAGGTGATTCTGCCGCCCATAAACACATATCTCTCATCAACCTGCCCTTCTAACCGCTGGACCATTACACACCTCCTGCGCTGGATGGAGAAGAACCTTCTTCGTGAGAGGCCGGAGCTGTTTCTGCAGCAGGAATCGGTGAGGCCTGGAATCCTGGTGCTGGTCAACCAGCAGGACTGGGAGCTCTGCGGGGCCGGGGACTATCAGCTGCAGCCAAGGGACTCCGTACTCTTCATATCCACTCTTCATGGAGGATGATGTTTTTTTAATTCATGTTGTGGGGATTCTGGTCCTGTGATTAGTGAAACGTGTGATGGATTTTATACAATCTCATTTTATATTTATGGAAAAGAACAATAATAATATTTTTTATTCTGCAGTGTTACATTGTAATTTTGTAATGGATAAGTGAATCTAATATTTTTTTACAATAAAATGCTTTAACCACTCAGGTATTTTGCGATTATGCAAGTTTTTTTTGTCTTAAACGAACTGTCAGATTTATAAAAACTTTGTGCTATTTCTGCTTTGCAATTAAAGCTCTATAAATGAAACTTTTCTGAACGGCTACATTAGAAATACTAATAAATAATTTTACCGAATACTAAAAACTGTTTTTGAAAGGTTATGAAATAAGCTTTCTAATTATTATATTACAAATAATGTTAACATTTGTGAATATTGAAATTTGGAATGCAAACATAAAAAAATTGTAAAAATGACTCGCGTGATGTTTTTTTTGTGAAAATGGTACTAAAATCAAGGATATTATCAAAAAAAAACACTTATTCTATTGTATAGTATTAAAAAATTTCGTTACTTTACCTTTTTACCATTTCATTCAAGAATATCTAGTAAAAAATTAACAATGTCTAACGTCGCGTAGGCGATTCGGCGGTTGAAAACTTTTTCTACAAAATAAGTATTTTTTATGTACTTCTATGGAGAACTTTGCTTAGAAATGTGAAGCTTGATTCAATATGGATCTACTACTTTTTGTTTTAGGGTTGTCACTAGAACAATAACGGAGTTATAACGATTTCTGTGGGAACACACGCGTTAACGTGAAAACACGCTTATTGTACTTGACTGCTATTGTTATATTGCCGTGTAAACACGCTTATGGGTCGGAGCGGTTAAATAACTTCAGATGTATTTTATTGATTCTTTCTGATAAAGATTTTGAGAGATTACATATTATTTTATGCAATTAATTTACGGATAGGCTGATTTAGCTCAAATATTGCTTTTGGAAACGAGTTCTTCAATTGAATGATTGTGTTCAATAATCTAATATTGAATACAATCGATTTTCTTTACCAATTTATTTTTAGCCAGACTGTTACACATTGGTTTGAGTATATACTGGTAAGTGTCTTCGGTGAATATTTTTTTCAGTACTGCGAAATTTCCAACAACAAAATAATTTTTGTCAAAAAGTCTTCTAAAACAGTTAAAACTATAGTGTGACTTTGTTGTATCGAAAAAAGCAAACAATTGTTGGCTTGGCTTGAAATTATACAAATGAAAATTTCTTTTTAAAACCACTTTCTTCAATGTACTGTACGCTGTAGGTACCTATTTTTTTTAACATTTAATTTAAAGGAATTACAGTTTGTCAAATAAGAGTAGAAAACATAGAAGGGCGCCACTGTTGTTCAAATGGCAATACTAAAAATATAACTCATGGTGGAAATGTAAAGCTGTGTAACATTTTTGTAAAAAATTAAAAAGGCGTGAAAGGGGGGGAGGGGGGGGGGGGGGGGTAGGGTTTTTAAATCTTTTTTATTTTTCTGAATGTACAACATGTCGAGAGTATTGTGTCAAAATTTCAAGTAAATCGGAGCAAAAGTAAAGAAGATACAGCGTTTCAAGCGACCGGCCCTCATGCTCAATTCAAGTATATTTCGAATATAAAAAAATCTTAATCGATTTTCTCGCAAATAATTTTTTTTTAGTCTGTAAAGATCTTTCTCAAAATCTACTTGACTGATCCTTTTGAAATTTTGTACACTATTTCTACTATTTCTACACATAAATCAACAGGTAATCGGGAAGAGTTTTTTTTTACCATTTTTTTTTCATTTTGAAATAACAAATTCTCTTCTTTGACTTCAACATGCTGCAAAAAATAAAAAAAACCTCTTCCTGATTACCTGGGAAAACATATCTCCTTATAAAAGCATTATGTTCACCGCATAAAAACTTTTTTTCATGGCACTTTATAAAACATCATTTATGTCTTAAGTACAACTGAGCTTCTTCGATTTAAATTTTTTTTCATTTAATTATTTTTTTTAAAATAAGAGTAGAAAATATAGGAGGGCGCCACTCTTGTTCAAATGGCAATACTAAACATATAACTCATGGTGAAAATGTAAAGCTGTGTAACCTGCGTTTTTGTAAAAAATTAAAAAGCCGTAAAAGTGAAAAAATTATCTCAAAATTAGAATTGCATATAGGTATATTATACCTTTGCAATATTGTGTTAGCCTATTGAACATGCCACATGACTTGATTGTTTGCGCCCGTATGTATTTAATATGAATATAAATATGTAAATAGTTTTGTCCATAAACAAACCCAAATCTTTCAAGAAAGGCTGAAAAATACAATATTGGATTGAGTCACCGATATAAAATTGAATTTTTCAGCCTCTCTTGAAAGATTTGGGTTTGTTTGTGGAAAAAACTATTTAATTAAATTAAGACAATATTAGCGAAACTCAATCGAAAATCTGACACAGAAAAATCAGAAAAGATATTGGCTCCGCTGGGACACGAACCCAGGACCCTTTGCTCACATGGCAAGAGCTCTACCGATTGAGCTACGGAACCCATATGAAATTCAGTCACTTTTAACTGTATCATACTTCGACCAAGAACTACCAACATTATCTTCATTTTCTTAACGCACATATTATTGGCTGCTATCTTTATATATGAGTTTCGCTAATATTGTCTTCATTTAATTAAATATTATAATTTGAGATTTTACTCATAAAGTTTAAAAAATTAAAATAAAAAAAACTATTTATTTATATTCATATTAAGTATGTACGGGCGCAAACAATTAATTTACCTTAATATTTTAAAGCGTAACATGCAAAACGTATTAGAAACCTAAAATAATTTGATTGGCGCCATCTGTGAATGCGTAGATTATAACGCACGTGACGTTTAACCTTAAAACTCACCTTTTCAGACAGTCATATGCATAAACTCAAAAACCTTTCACCTTCACCTTCAATGCCCGCGACGTTGTAAATAACTAATTTGTTGAAAAAAATAATAATGATAAATTAAATTAAAAAATCTTAATTGTAAGCATTTTTAAAAGTCATTTCATGAACATTATCCAGCCCTAAAGAGTCTTAAATTCTCCAGTCTTTCAAAATAAATATCAACTCTACTTTTGTCACTAATCTTTTAATAAATGTAATACCAATAATAATGGGGGTAGCAAATGTAAAATCGTGCAATGTCCAGTGTTTTAAATAGAATGTCTTCCGCGTGCAAAGCCGTATCTTCTCCTAGCATAAACTTTCTAATTAAAGTGTTTATCGGAAGTGACCTGCCAGGTAAGTACCTATGTTTATGTATCTATTTGTAAATAGTAAAATTAGATAGAAACTAAAAATTCTTAATAAATTGTACAGCGCCCTTGAGGTGATTTTTCACAAAAACGGCCTACACTTTTTACGCACCAGATTTAAATGTCCGGATTTAATTTTCCCCACAGGAAAAACTAAACCCTTTCACACACTTCCCAAATGATCATCTGGTCAATCCACGTTATGCAATTGCACTATATAAGTATTATAATTACAAAACACTACAAGAACAACATGTCAACCTACCAGAGACCAGATGGGAAAATAATTCACCGACTCCAGATATTTTCATATCAGAGGGTTCGGCTCTGTGGAATTCCTAATTGAACCTATAAATCCTACTGATCCCTCAATATAAATATTTAAAAAATCTTTTGTAATCCTACATGTATTTAAAATTACCGATTTTTGCATTTTTATATATAAATTCTTTGACAAATCTATTACGCCTAAATTTTGAATCAGAGACCTAGGTATAATGCCAGTAGCCGAAATAACAAATGGTAATATTTTTATAGTCCGAGAATGCCAAATTCTTTTAATCTCATTTCCTAAATCTGTGTATTTTCTAATTTTTTCAGAAACAGTTTTTTGAATATTACAGGAATTTGGAATAGCTACATCAATGATATAAGTTATTTTTTTTAATTTTGTCATGTAAAACTATATCAGGTCTATTATGACTAATTGTTCTGTCTGTTAGTATAGTTTTATCATAATATATTTTATATAATTCATTTTCTAAAAATGAATTTGGTTCATATTCATAATATGGTACTATATTACGGCAGTCAATCAAGTTATGTTTAATTACCAAACTTTGGTGGATTATTTTTAAAACCTGATTGTGTCTAAATGTATACTCGGACGGCAACTAAATTCAATTAATTAATTATCCAATTATTATTATTATGAAGAATAACCAAATTGTGATAAAATATAAAGCACAGTTTAAAAATTGCTCACATTTATTTAATGCTAGCTTAAGTACCTAGTGGTGCCCGGGCTTTAGATCCTGACTCTAATTTTAGATCTGAATATATTTAACTCATTCAGATCTAAAAGTAGTGTAACTAAACTCTCCATTAGTGATTCTTCCTTTCTACCTACTGTTAAATTCAAATTTATATTAAATTAAAAAAGCAAATCACTTTGTAAAAAAAATACCATTTAATCAAATTTATGTCATTAATTAGGTAACTGAACAACAGTGCTTCTTCGGTATTTTTTTTTCTTTTAAGAACAAAAAATGTTAATTATTATTTTTAATTGTTAAACTAACGTTTTAAGACAAGATTTTTATGCATAGCACAAAGGGTAACAATTATTATAAGCAATAATTATCAGCCTGAAACACTCATCCACATTGAAAAAATCTTCCGAGAAAAAATACATGACGCCAACGGGACGTTGGCGTCATGTATTTTTGTATGTATTTTTTCTCGGAAGATTTTTTCAATGTGGATTGACAAGAAACTTTAAAGTCCACACCAATTGGAAACTTCAAGATGTATTGTAGGAGCTACATAAAACTAGAAAAAAATATAGTGAATATGAAATATTACAATTAATTAGAAATTTGTAAACTTAAACGTACAAATTACTAAAATAAAAATTATTATTATTATTATTACTGATTACACGTGGTACCTAGGTGTAAAGGTGAAGTAAGGTGTTATGCCGTGTTGTTATGTTTAGGGTATTATGCAGTGTTGCGCTACCTCCTTCTTTATCCAACGTTTCGGACAACGTTACAGTGTCCATCATCACTATAACACTCAAAAATAATTAACGATAATACTTTTGGCCGTGAAAATGCAAAATCATACCCAAGTGTCATTTCAATTCACTAAAGTAAATAATAATACTATAAGTACCAATACAATATATTACTAGCAGCTACCGTGGGTTTTTTTCTGCCAGGCCCTGTAGGCGGCTTTTTGGTGTTTTGCTCTTTATAGGCACATCAAAAAATTTAAAATTTTTTAAAAGCCAAAATGAACCGATTCCAGAAATAGCCGCTTCCTTGGAAAAATATTATCGGGTGATCAGGCGGAATGGTCACCGGGACAAAAATCTGTGACAGAAAAATCGTGGTACATAAATTTGGGTTATTTTTTTTTTCTTTTCAATTTTTACATTTGGTTTTGGAATAGGTTATCTTTGGTTAGACGTTTATCTTTTTGATTTTGTTATTTGGAAACTTTCCATGTTGGAAAATTTTCGATCCTGGAAAATTTGTTTTTCTGAAAAAATTCAAATTTTTTTTTATTTATTAATTTTCAAAACCCTCACGGGCTTTTACATGATAAGTTACAATGACAATACAGAGACTCTTTTTAATAAAAAAAGATAAACTATAAAATATAACTAGTAAACATCATATGAAAGATATACAGATAAATTTAAGTAACGATAATGCATTACAATAAAAGAGAAAGTTTCCAAGTTACAAATGGCGTAGAAATAAACTAGTATATATGTTAGTAATTACAAAATTTACAGGTGACTGACTAATTGTGATACGTGACAAAATGCAAGATACATAAAAAGAAAACGGGAACAAGTTTTATATGAATACCGCACAAGAGTCCCAACTGCTCCCGTATGGAGCCAGTGAGACTATGGCATCCCCAATTGGGGAATGTTGTGAGGCTGAAGGTAGTGGGGAGGGGAAGGAGATAGGAAGAGGAACGTGGGGAAATACTTGGCTACTCAGATCTGGTCACCAAACACGGCTCAAGCCAAAGGGAAAATCAGAAAATTTGTCGGAATATAGGTCGGGAATTTTTTTATCTTTTTCATATTATGTAAAGTTTGAAAATTTTGGGAAATTTTTATTTTTCTGAAAAAATTCCTCAGGGTAAAACATTGTTCTTTTTGATTTAAATTGAAGTTTGGAAACCATTCATGTTGGGAAATTTGTGGTCAAGGAAAATTTATTTTCTCTTAAAAATTTCCATTGGAATATTCAAAATTGGTCGGATAATTAAAAAAAATATTATTTGATTCTTTTTGATAAACCTATGAAGCTTGGAAATTTTCCATCTTGGAAAATTATTCTTAAAAAAATCTTCCCGGGAAAATTCCTTCCCTTTTTATTTTTGTTTAACATTTCAAATTATATTTTGGGAAAATTGGAAAAAAAATTACTTGGAAAACGGGTCAGGAAATTGTATAAAAGTTTTTGAAACAGAGAAATTCCAAGTTGTGTTAATTTTTTTAATTTGGCATTTTCTCATGGGGGATGCCGTATTTCAACAATCCAAACTGTACAGTCAGATAATAATACTATCAGTTTATTATGGTTTTCATTACGGGTGTAGGTGCAGATTACAGATGTCTTAGCGCGTTCTCACTTGCCGAGCGATTCTATGTCTTTTGTGGGATCGTTGTCGACGTGATCTCCTGTCAGATTTGATTTATATGCTTTTTCTATGTACAGCGTACATTAAATGAATAAATAATTGTGCATACTTGCCGGAAATCGTGTTTAAAACGATCTAAACTAAAATATGTGACAGTAAATATGTAAAAATCACAAATCTGACAGGAGATCATGTCCGTTATCTCGATAACGATCCACAAAAGATAGAGAATAACTCTTCTGACGTTGTGACTCTCTTAAATCTATTGTGTTTGGAATAGATTGGTGGTAACATGTTTTTCCATTGACTAGACATTAATACACACATAAATTGACCATAGAGAATCAGGGCCGGACCTCTGCAGGCGCAATTGTAGCGGTTGGCTCCAAGGGCTAACTTGCCAAGGAGCCAAGGCGTTTATAATACATACATAATATAGCGCCCTTGTGATTTTTACGTGAGAATTCATTTTCATGTTGAGATCCCATCGCCACCTTCACGAAAGTACCCTTTGATTTACCCATGAAACAATAAATTATGGAATTAGCTGACTTTGCAGTAACTAACAACAACATTATTTTTGTGTAATTTCACAGGAGTTCTAACTATTCGGAGCTAATTAGTTGGTTGGGGATTATTGCGAAGGGGGGAAGTGAAGGGGAGAAGTAGGGAACAAAAACCCATTAAGGGCTAAAGTAATGGCAGAATTCGGAATGGTGGTTTCTTACCAGTGGGACATAAGAGTACATATCTACCTACCTATATCCATAATGTAGAAGGTTGATAAAAATGTATGTACAATATTTTTATTTAATTAGTTATTTAATCTGTAAAAAACCTAAGTATCACAAAAATGTGTTTTCTCTCGCCAGGTTTTGAAACCGTGACTTCTAGTGGTTAGTGTATCACCTATATATATATACATACACTATATATATACACCCTAGTGTATGACCGGTTAGTGGCAGAGTCTACAAATGCGTCTGGTTCCTATCAAGGCGTCTTCGTGCGTTCAATTATTCTGTTAGCTAAACCCCCAATTATTACACGAACAATATCTTCCGCTATGATGTTGTTAATAACAGTATTACATAAACGAATTTAGTTGAAGTCTGACGATTCCCTTTTCAAAGAGTAGGTAGGTACCTAGTACCTACCAACCTGATTCTGTTCATGTTACATTGAGACATCAAAATATTAAAAAAATACGATATTAACCTTATCAATTTGGGAAGCGTATATGAAATCCGCTACCCCGAGAACCATTTATTTGATAACCAACACCTCTGGCGTACGACACCGTCGACACCCCAAGTTATTTGATGCGTTTGATGACTTAGTAGAGGTGCCCGGATTCATGGGATGAGGCTTGTACAAGTCTTAGCGGCGGATGCGTCTGTCCACCAACTGCGTGGTAGGCCAGAAATGGAGAGACAGGTTAACGGAGACCTTTTGACTTCTACAGCAGAACTCTTTCGGAACATCGCCTCACACCGCAGTGGGAGGGATGGATGCTTACTACGTCCATCACTCCTGGACACACTGACCCCCAGATTCCTATCCACCACTCATACAACAGAGAAATTCCAATTTTTGTACTCAGACTTCCTTTCCTTTCTCTCCTTAAAAAAGACCACAGCATCCCTAAGACATAGGCCCTGAGGTAAATTATTTTCCTCAGAGCCTCCTGTGCGTAGCTAATGTAAAAATAATGCTTTTTATTTCCTCTTTTTACACACGAGTAGTTTATACTTACGTAAAGGTAAATAAATTTTAATTATAATCTGAAACACTGAATTATTTATTATGTTGTGGTATAAACTTAAGGGGCATACATTAATTACGTGAGCTCAAAAAGGGAGGGGGGGGGGGGGTCCAGCAAAATCTCACATTTCTTGAAAAGAATATACGAAGTGGCCGAAATTTATCTCACCAAGGGGGGGGGGGGGCGGGAGGGTATAGATTTGAAGAAAAACTGCTCACGTAATTAATGTATGACCCCTTACATTGTAATATTAAATATATTGATTTATTAAATATATTGATAAATAAATAAATTTAATAAAAAATAATAATAATGCATAAATAAGCGCTTTCAATTAAATGCCTTAACCTTTTCTCTGCGTCAAAAATATGTGTCACTTCGTTCACACGCGGGGCTATTTATCACTAATCTAATTTATGGCTTTAAACAATAATCACAAGTGGATTTTAATATTTGTTTTAAAAAATAAATCACTTATGTCTTGAAGTATTTTTTCAAGTGTAAATAAACATTCGGTTTATCAATGGGACTCTATAAATCTTCGACACTTATCTCAGTAGTGTTATGAATACGTTTGGGTCAGGCCGCCATATTAATATTTCAAGGTTAACACAATAAGCATATCAACATACCGGAGTACAGCTCTTCAACTGTGGTGCGATGTCTCGATTGGCTGGATGAATGAAATATTGTATTGACACACACTTCAAAAAGGGCCGTATAATAAAAACAACTGCAGCTTCGTAATTGTTATATTCGTCACATTCACTAAGTTGGAAATCATAATCTATTTCTAAAGTTGCCTAATTATTTCGTCGTCATTAAGACTACGACCCGACATTTTGTATGTTGGTAATAAAAATAATTTCAATTATTGATAAAAATTCAAGCGTCTTCAACTTTTCGTAAAGAGTTATAAAATCACTACACTTGATTGTCCACTAAAAACACTCTGAATCACTTATTTTTGTTTAAAAAAAATAATCTAATACTGATCAAATTTTATATTTCTACCACAGTCTGAAAGTATATTTATAAAAAAAACTTATTTTTAAATATGATAAATCAGATAAATGTCCACGTTTATCACAATAGTTCACATCGACAAAAAAGGAAAAATTAATTCGATATAATAATGTATTACTCGGCGAGCCTCTTCGCTTGAGAATCTTACGAGTGCTTATGAGAGGCGCCTGCGCAGTAGCGTGTGTAAAGACGCGGAAAGAATTCAAACTGATTCAATTTTCGCTCTGAGTTGGGAGGTCCCTTCAAATCTCTGTAACTCTGATTAGAATACGTATTACGGATAAATATCGCAAGATGTCAGTAGGGTAAGGATTTGAGAATTTTTAGGAGTATAAATTTTACCATATTCAAGTATGTTTCGTGTACATAATGCCGGAGAAACTTCGCGGCGCACAGACGCGCCGCCCGCGTACAGGGCATGTAAGGGGTGGCGCAGTGGTGCGCTTCCCGCAGGGAAAGGGTTAATAATAATTAATTTCATTTCATATCTGGGTCATATACTTCGAGGGGAGAACTATCACTTGCTCCATTTAATATTGAAAGGCAAGATAGAGGGTCGCCGAGGGCCTGGTAGAAGACAAATGTCTTGGCTGCGTAATATACGAGAGTGGACCGGCATTAGAAGTGTGGAGGAGCTATTCCGGGCAGCGCAAGACAGAGAGACATTCTCAAGAGTGATTGCCAACGTCGGGGGGACCTGATACGGCACGCAAAGAAGAAGAAGAATAATAATTACCTGAATAATTAAGATTGATTGTTGCTGTGGGAAAATAATACCACTTGGCAGTTAGCACATGTTAAGCGGGGTCTCCTCCGACCGTGAACTTGAACATTTGCTTGAACGTTACTATAAACATTTTTTGTTTTCCGTCTCCCCCGTTTATTAAAACATGGTTAGGGCGAAGTGGGCGTGATCAAACACATTTTGTCTAGTGGTCTGTGGTGAGGTTTTATCTAAGCACTGAACACTTTACGTTTGGCGTTTACATAAATGTCAAGATGAGTTCTGATCATTCTGATGAAGAAGAGATGCTACATCACGGAGAAAACACAGATTTCATAGATATTTATTTATCATCCGATCTTTTGTGGGATCGTTATTAGAAGACGGACGTTATCTCCTGTCAGATTCGTGTGATTCTGAGTTGTCAGATCACCATAATATACAATGTACGTATCAAGTAGTTTTCTATCTAATGTGTTTATGGCAGTGTTGCCAGGTGTTCGATATTTTAGCACCGTGTTTGATGTTCGGTATGACAAAATTACTGAAGTATGGGCGGTTCGGTATTTTTTTCAGATTAATTTTTCTCCCTAGTAAACGATTCAACTGCTAGTTAGATTTGACGTAATCGGCAATCGATGTTGTGTAGCATCCCTACTTAGTTTGTGCGATGTTGCCACTTCGTGCACGCGCTCCCTGTTTTCGAGCCATTTCGCGGATTAGTCTTACACATCAGGTGACTATTGATTTGCCACGTTATCACTGAAATCTAGGGAAATTTCACCTTGAAATTTATTTTTTGCTCACTGTTCGGTATGTATTTGGAAAAGACTTGGCAACCCTGGTTTATGGAGAGATGATACACTTGCGCTGTACCTACTCTCATGGCTTGGCCTATTTCAGTATAATATCCCAGCCTTACATTCCCGATGGGAATGCATGGCTAGCGATATGCTGCAATACGCCAAGTCAAGAGAAAATAGCGCGCATGTTACGTGATCTAACACAGGCATTAAACTAGTTCGGATCGATTGATATAAATAATATATTTTACTTAATTTTACTACCTACATAATGGTTGGCGCAAAATGACCTTCATAATTTAAATTAGTTATAACATAAGTTTATAATTATTTCTTAGTTTTTAAATTCAGAATTTTGCAACCGAAACTTGGGGAGTGCACAACTGAACAATTAACAAAAATTATTGAATTTTATTTTGAAAACCAACGGTCAATAATAAAAGGCGTGGTCGATATTTTAATGTGCGTATTACGCTAAATAAACTGTTTGATTTAACGTTTTCGGCAAGAGGAACCTTTCTGGTACCAGATGACCACTTAGGCGCGCACGGGTGAAAATATTCAAACCATTAGTTCCATGCAAACTCGGAATCAACTCAAATCAACACCTCTTTGAACACCATTCTCGACTAGAAACACGAACAAGGAGGCGTTCTGCTATACATAAAAGAAATTTGAAAAAAAATAGGCCAGCAAAACTATCCACAACTGTGGCTCTAACTGGATGAAGCCACAGCGCATACCCTCAGGATGCAATGCCCTCTTTTATTGCGATATTTGCTATGTTCGCAAATGTATACGCAGCCTTATGGGACATCTTCGAGGAGTGCATTATTTCACGCAATCGGTGCAATTCTGTGTTCACCGCTATCGATTTTTTTTCTTTGGGCCTATTTGAAAGTGATTGAGTGCGCCAACGTCCATCTCTCAACTGAAAACTATTATTCTCAGTAAAGCTGAGGAGATCAACATTAAGATGAGGTTTAAACATTTTTTTATGTGAAATACCTCACAAGAGTCCTAGCTGCTCCCGTCTGGAGCCAGTTAAACCGAGGCATCCCGAATTGGGGTATGTTGCGAGGCTGGAGGTAGTGTGAACGGGAAGGAGATGTGGGAGAAGAAGGTAAGGAAGTACCAGGCTATTCAGATCTTGTCACCAAACTAAAGCCATTTCAAGCAACGTTTCAATTCTGAATGGTGATCTTACACCAGGACGATACTAAGAGTATCTTCCACTCTGGAGCTTATTGAAAATATACTGTATATTATTTTGAATTAATTAATTGTGAAATAACACAAATTAATCAAATAAAATTTATTTGCCGATGCCGGGATTCGATCCCGCGACCTTCGGATTGCGGGTCAAGAGCCTTACCCCTCGACTACGGAGGTCGTCAAACTGCGCCATAATACCTGAAATTTTGTGAAAGGTTTTGCAAAACGTCTTTTTTTTATTACATGAAAAAAAAATTATTTACTCTGAAATAAAATAAAAAAGGTTACGACGAATTCAAAGCTTTGTGACACCTTTCTTTTGTGCGCCACCCCATAATAATATTGTATTAATTATCATGAATGTGATATTTTTTTGTTCTCTTTGTTGCCATGATTATTTGTATGTTGGACAAGCTGCCTTACAACATTATTGCAAAAAAGGGTAGGCAGTATTTTCCAAGAAATAATTTTTTGCCTTCCAAACTCATTAATAGTAATTTAAATATAATCAAAATATTTTAAAAACGACTTTAGGGTGGGTATTAGGATACCCTAACCCACATTGTATACTACAAGTATTGGGGTGGGTCACGACTCTATGGAAAAAAAATAATCTTGCTTTGATTTGTCTAATAGTGATAAAAATGTGTTAAATGGAGATATAAAATCACGTAATTTTTTTGATAATATTTGGATATCAACTTCTTCTTCCGGATTGACTTTGAAATTTCACATAATAGAGAAAAACCCACCCTTGTTAAATCTTAAAAAAATGTTAGACAAACCATTAAAAATGAACTATTTAAAAAAAATTTGAAATACAGGGAATATTTTTATTTATTTATTAAAAAAAAAAATATGAACACAATTCAAATTATCTCAAGGCAGTGTATTCAAATACCAACAAAATCCTACTTTCTCTCAAATTTCGGCATTATTTTGAAAGGCCCAATCTTGCGACTTTTTGTAAATGATTTCGTAAAATATACTTTTTAAAAATTAATTTGCTATGGAAGAAAACAAACAATATGGTAGTAGGATTCATAGTAACTTTTATACACACTAGAAATAACTCAAAATTTTCAAAACATCGAAGTGAATCCGGAGGAAGAAGATCGTATCAGAAATATATTTAAAAAAAACACGTCGTTTTGAACCCATTTGGTACCCTTTTATCGCTCTTAGAATTTAAAAATAACATTTTTTTAAATGACCCACCACATTAATATCTAATTCCTAAATAATCCGTTGTTGATTGATGAATCTTGATAAATGTACGTGATTATTTTTAAGAAAAATTAATTATCCCCAAAAAACTTTGGTTTAATATTTTTTCAAAATTTCTACATTAATTTGTAATTTCGTACCACGAAACACAGGAGATCAGCAACCTTCTTTGTCAATCACTCGATTACTTCGTGTTTCTGTTGATTGCAAAACAAAAGGTCGTAAATAAAATGTATTCACAAAATTCAGGCGGCAAGCTGTTAGAACCTGTATGATAATATATGTAAGTAAACATTTCTAGGAATACTATTATTAAAAAAAAAAACAGTCTACATTTTTTCATCTATTCCAATGAGGTCAATACAGCTTTATTTTATTATTATAAGTCGTGCAGTTTATAATTTGTAATTTAATTCTTTTGTGATCTTAAAATACACATTTTAAACATGAAAAAGAAAAAATGAATGGATTATCGTTATGAACGTCTAAAATACGAGGCATGTTCGGAAAGTTAAGTGCACTGATTTTTTAAAAAGTGTATTTGAACAAAAAATTACAGGATATTGTAGATACACTTGTTGAATATTTTTACAAATAATCGCCATCCCGTTCAATGCATGTGGTGAGCCGTGGCACAAGTTTCTTTCTGCCATCCTCGAAAAATTCTCCCGCCAGCTCCTTCCCCCACTTCAGAACCACTTTCTGCACCTGCTCGTCGGTTGAAAATTTATTTTCATCCACATATGCCTTCAGGACGGTGAAACGATGATAATCTGAAGACGCCAAGTCATGGGAAAACGGAATAAATAAAACATTCCAACCAAATGAGTCCAAAAGTGTATTGTGACTAAGACTGTATGAGGACGGACGTTTTCGTGAAACCAGCACACTTCTCTGGTCAGCATTCCCCTTCTTTTGTTTTGAATGCTCCTTTTGAGTATTTTTGGGGTATCACAATATGGTTGTGTATTGATGGTCTCAACCCGAGGCAGAAATTCGACCAATATCTTTCGCGCAAATGAATACTACAACGTGAGTTTACATACTACAATGTTCCTGTGATGCTCGCTCTGGTCAGGAGATACCCCTTTACCACTCAGTGTTGCCAAACCTCAAAAAAATAAAAACCACTACTTACTTTCTGAAATGCTAAGTATTATAATGTAACTTTTCAGACAATACCACGTTTTAACGAATTACTCTAATTATTTTGAGAAAAACCCTTCAATTAATTATCAATTTGAGAGACAGGTATGGGTACCGCCGCCCCGGGAACCATTTATTTAATGGCCAATACCTCTGCCATAGGTAAACCCACGTTGTTCGCAACGTTTAGCGACTAAGCAGGGATGTCCGGGTTCATCGGGTGAGGTGTCAATCAAGGTCAATCTTAGTGGCGGCTGCGGACGAACTTAACAAATGCATGGCGGGCCGAATCGGGAGAGGTCGGTTTAAACATACCGTGTGACCATGCCAGCTGGTCACTCTCAACCTATCACCTTGTACCGCAGTTGAAGGGATGGATTCATACGTCCGTCACTCCTGGACACATTGAACCATGATACATTTTTCCTTCCCAGAACTTTTTCTCCTCCTTTTCCTAAAAAGACACCCCACACAGCACCCCCAAAGATGACATAGGTTGAAAATTGCTTTCCTTAGGGCCTCCTGTGTGGAGCTAACGAAAATAATAATAAAAATAGGCACCTCGAAAGTATTCTTTTCTGTTTTGTTACGATAACATTTAAATTTTTTTTTTAATTAATGAAGACAATATTAGCGAAACTCAATCGAAAATCTATTCAATATGTTTTGTGGGATCGTTATTAGATAACGGACGTGATCTCCTGTCAGATGTGTGTGATTTTTATGGCTGTTATTTGCTTTTTCTATGTTCAACGTACATTAAATGAACAAATAATCATGTATACTTGCAGGAATTCGTGTTTCAAACGATCTAAACTAAAATATGTGACAGTAAATTTGTAAAAATCACACAAATCTTGCAGGAGATAACGTCCTTATCTAATAACGAACCCACAAAAGATATAGAATCCCTCGGCTGATCGATTGAGTTTCATTGTATTCATTAATTAAACATTACAATTTGAGGTTTTACTCATTAAGTGAAAAATAAATAAATTTAAATTTATGTTCAGAACAAAAACTACATACTATTATTAGCTTATTTTCAGGTTTATGAGATTGAGAATAACTTTTTACATAAATTAAAAAATATCGTAATAAATGTTGGATTATTGTTACCGCGTAACCACAATGCTTTATTTCATAGAAAATAATTTTAGAATGATGTGTTTTTGATTGAACATTACAAATCTGTGGCTAGCGGTTTACAAGCAGACAATGATGAGCAGCGTGAAGAATTTTGTGATCATATCATTTTATAAGTAACATTCCAAACCTCTTCGAGTTTCCTTCTCATGGCTGACTAAAAAAACTTCCAAAACTCCTATCGATGTTTAATCAAATTAAGTGTGCCCGGGTTCATGGGGTGAAGTTTGTCTAGGTCTTGGCAGCGGATGCATTTTCCCACCCACTGCGTAGCGGGCCGGATCGGGTGAGGATGGTTGAGGGAGGGAGACCTTTTGATTATTCCAGCTGGACTCTCTGAACCCATCGCTCTGCACCGCAGTTGGAGGGATGGATTCCTACGACCGTCACTCCTGGACGCACTGATCCCCAGATTCCTATCCACCCCTCATACCTTTATACTTTCCAGAAATTCCTTAAATATACCCTCCACACAGAACCTCCTTAGATGACATAGGTCCTGATGGAAATCATTTTTCCGTGTTAGTCTCCAGTGTGGAGCTAATGTAAAAAAAATCTGAATGAGGCCTAAAAATATTAGATGTCACGCAAATTGTATAAAACCACATTATACCGCCATTTATCAACATAATAAAATTTAAATATGTTAAAAAGAAAACGTAAAAAAAACATTACTTTATTTTCATTTCAAGTCAACCGGAATGAAAAAGAACCGTTCCTTCAGGGCCGATGAATTTTAACAATTTTTGAAAAATTCCAAACCGATTATTTTACCAAAAAGTCAAGTAATCCAGTCAAGCTCGAATCTGTTTGGTAAAATTATTTATGGTAAAGTTTAAACGTGTCGCTCCATCCACTTTACCCGGGAGTCTGAGAGGGATATATATTTTTTTTTTTTTACATGAGCTCCACACAGGAGGCCCTGAGGAAAATAATTTCCCTCAGGGCCTATGTCATCTTTGAGGATGCTGTGTGGAGGGTTTTTTTAAGGAAAAGGGAAGGAGAGGAGAGTTCTGGGAAGGAAAAGGGTTTAAGGGGTGGGTAGGAATCTGGGGTTCAGTATGTCCCAGTCATCCGCCTCCAAGACCTAGACAAACCTCACCCCATGAACCCGGGCACCTCTGCTAAATCACCAAACGTAGCGAACCACATATATTTTATGTACAAGTTTTATAGTACTCGATACGATACTTGATTAGTCTAATTTGCACGTGAATTGCTAAGCTCATCTGAAGTGGTATTTGGTCTCCAAGACTTTGTTTTGTTTTGTTTTTTTGGACAGATTTTTTTTTTTTAAACTTTAAAATCCAGTTGGTATTGGACTTTGGATCTGGGCGGGAGGTTGGGCTGAGTGACGATGTGCCATTTATTTATTTTTGTTTGTGTATGTAGAGATATTATGTTGAAAAATTAAAATAAAACAGGCAACGAGCGTTTTTATCATGTTTTCGTGGTTTTTTGGACCATCATGCCTCCGTAGTTTTTCAAAAAACCGTGTCTAACAAGACAATAGGCCACTTGCATCAAATTTTTATTTTTTTTCCGCTTTAGGTAAATATTCTAAGACATTCCGTTTTTTTTTTTCGTATTTTTGAAACCCTGGCGATTTAAAAAAAATTCAATCCGAAAAATCAGACCATTTTTTATAAACCGAAAAGACGGGACGTAATTTTATGGGTGCGAAAAACGATAATTACATAGCCAAAAATCATTAAAAAAAAAGAACGTATTCCACACTAATGGCACAGGAGAATAACGAGGCTTACCAAAAATATTACAACTCATAAATATTTTTTTCCTTGATCCATCTTATTGATCATTAATCGTTATAATGTTCAACGTCTATGTATGACTAAATCCAATGTAATATACTCAAAATCAGCACCATTACCATTACACTTCTTACACAGGCACAGAAGGCATAAAATGTACGGGGTTCTCTACGAAACATCTGTCAAAACGTCAAACCAAATGATAAGTCCGCAGAGAACAAACAATAAATCTGGTGAATGTTAAATGTCAAATTCAACGATTCGCCTGAAATCAAAGTGTTACCATATTAAAAAAAAATCAGTGTGGAATTTCACAAAATAAATAGAACATTATCGGAGACGGGACATTTTCATGTAGTGACGTCACGAGCCCAAATAATGGATTTATTTATTAAAAAAAAAACTGTACATTTCTAAAAAAATTTACTAACATTTTCGTGATCTTAGTAAAAAAATCTATCCACACGATTTTTTTCAAAGTCGTTATGAAATCCATGCAAGTCGCCTATTATATAGGTACTTTCATTGTTTTGGTAAGTTCTCAATAAAAAGCATCCGAAAAACATGTGTTTTTTGAAGTGAAAACTTATTTAGCGTTTGAAATTTGTGATTTGAAACTCAATGAAACGGAAGAGAGCTACTAAAAAGAGAAAAACAAATACATCTATAGGATTTAGCCTGCGAGAGAATGAGATAGCAGTAAAATATGTAATTAAATGAAGACAAACTCAATCAAAAATTTGGAAACAGGAAAATCAGAAAAAGCTATTGGCACCTCTGGGACTCGAACCCAGGACTTTCGGCTTTCCGGGCTGCTGCGCTACCATCTGCGCTATTCGATTCGATCATTTTTAACTGTATCATACTTCGACCAAGAACCACCAACATCTAGATAGCATTTAGTTAAATAAAGTTTAGTAAATTTTTCATTTTAATTAAGGTTTAGTCATTTTCGTGAAGTTAATTAAATATTACAATTTGAGGTTGTACTCATAAAGTTAAAAATAAAAAATAAAAGTAAAATATGTATTTATTTCACGGGTACCTACCTACTCGGTTCAGATATAATACGATAAAGTCATGGTCCCACGTAAGACTTCTTTTATCTAGCGGTATAAAGCGCCTGACGAACCTTAGCGGCCAGACATTCAGCGGATCAAAAGGATTGAATCTTACGAAATCCAAAAAATATATATATATTTTTTGTAAAATCAATATCAAATCGTCAAACCACTCCAAAATGAACAGGCAAAGGAAACACGAGTACTAATAAGATGACCAAATATATATAGGAAGAGGTGCACTGCAATTCGACGACAAAAATATAGAAAAAACCACACTGATAAAAAAAGTGCTTCGTAGTCTCTACCCTTGTCTACTTTAGTTTTCTGAAGGTTTCACTTCTACCGCGTCCGCGTGTGAATTGCAAACTCTGATTTTTTTAAGTGAAACTTCTATAGCCCCGCTATGATTTGGATTTCGGATGAAACGGAAATGACGATTACTTAGCTTTGATTATGATGTCACTTTTAAAGGCTCCTATTGGTTGAGATATAAAACGGAAATTACGCTGGTCTGCGCTCATTGGTCGCTTTGATTATGACCTCACTTTTCAACTATTGTTTGAGATTGTTTTGGTAAAGTTTCGCTTCTACCGCATGTAAACTGCACTCGATTTTTTTTTCGTGTTTTTTATAATCTTCAGAACAGGGTTTTAAATTTTTTTACTCCAAGTAAGCTCGGGAATTGCCGATTAAAGTTTGTCAAGAATATAGCTGAGTACCATAGTTTCTAATTTGACTGCGGTCAATCTCTTATTTTTCTGCGTATTAAATATAAAGGGAATCCAGTCTGTCCACTTGCATACTAATTCTAATATGCATATACTAGATAGATGCGGTATGCGATAAGGCGACCAACTGCACTAACCGGCTAATGTGAGAGTATTTCTTCAACCCAGGATCCAAACATCATTACCAGAAATCAGAGATTCCCTCTTACACCTGTGTGCGTTAGCGGCTCCTGTGAAGTAATCTCATAGCTAACGTATCTGGTAGCTCCTCATTTATCTGACGGCCATTCGGTTTCACTTTTATAAGAGATATTATGTAGGTGCCACTGCGCCAGGTAAGTCCGGTAAGTGGCCATTATGTAATGAGGCGGTATAGACAGGGCCGGCATCTTGTTACTTGTTATGTTATGTCGTTGTTTCCGTCTGTAACGTCTGACATCTGTATAGAAAGGTAAGCACCTCTGCTCATTGCGCGTGGTCTGTAAACATCGGGGAAATTGACAATATTTCAAGAGACTCATGTACATATATTATTATCTTAAAAGGTTGCTAATCAATGACGTGCAGTAATACTGGAAGACTGTATCTAACTTAATAAAAACTATGAACCACAAAGGAAAATTAAAAGATAATAGAAAAGTAAAAATGTGCTTCAAATTTCTAAATTCTATTTCAGTTGGCTGTAACAATCAGTAACTTCTCCGGCCTCTTCTTCTTGACTTCACATTCCCGTAATTGTGTTTTTTTTAATTATGTAAATGAAGACAATATTAGCGAAACTCAATCAAAAATCTGAAAACAGAAAAATCAGAAAATTATACGGTTACTTCTGGGAGTCAAACTCAGTCGAACCTTCGCCTTGCCGGGGCGCAACTCTACCAACTGAGCTAATGTGTCCCTATCCGATTAGGTCATATTTAACTGTATCGTATTTTCACTAAGAACTACCAACATTATCTTCATTTTAGTAACGCATATTTTGGTAAGGAAATCGAACGAATTTATTGTGTCGATATTTTGTACTTATACGGTGGTGTATATAAATGTAGAATATACATTTTATTATTTATTATATTCAAGAAAACAACAGGACAGATATTACGTATTATATTTTCAAGAAGACCACAACATGACAACTTGCTTTTGCTTTAACAATCTAAATCTATGTAGTTCTAATTTTGAAAAAAGCTTAACTACCTATTCTTAACTAGCTCTGCTTAGCTACTTCCCCAAGTAGGTACCCAACTTTATTACTTTATTTTTGCTTCTACATACGGCCATCCTGCTATGACATCTGCCCCCAGATGTCGTCAATAGACTCGCGCTCGTAGTCACTATTATTACTAAATTATTTCTAATGAATATTTTGGTTTTAAATTAAAAAAAAAAAAAACGAATGCAAGTGTGTAGGGATGGGATCTATGACAGAAATTGGAATGGAGCTATATAGACGATGACCGCCGATAAAAACAAAAAACATCAACTAAAGTAGGAAAATGAAATAAAGAAAATCAATATGAATTTCGAAGAGGAATTGAGTGAACGATATTTTTTTTCAGTCCGTCTTTAGCCAACACAAATAAGCTCGATGGTTTACCTACGAGAGAACATGATGCCGAATGAAATATCAGAATGAAGCGACGCTTCTCGTGAATGTCTTGCGCATGTGTGGATGAAAGTTTGATGAGGTGGACGTAGCGTCATCTGTCATTCAACAACATAAATATTTTCGTTCTGTTTGAAATACAAAGGACGGTTAAATCTGTTCAAACAAGAATACTAAAATCACGATTAAAAAATGGGAGAATGGAGGTGGGAGGGTTAAAATTTTGGGTTACAGGTATTTTTTTGATGCCAAATAAAAAAAACACAAAAAAAAATTCTCAAAAAAGTAGTTTTTTTTCTGGATAGGGACACACCTCTAATCACCTAGCGGTATGAAATATACTTAAAAATCTATTCTCATACCTACCAAATATACATAAAAAAATTCATAATAATCGGTCAAGCCGATTCGGAGGAGTGCGACCACAAACACAGTGACACGAGATTTTTATATTTAAGATATATATAGACAGGTCGTTTTGATCTTGATATCTACATTTGAATAAAAATAAGTAAATACCTTACCTTATTTTTTTGTTATTCGACGGTAAATCCTCTCTGCATTTAGTTATATTTTACGTAAGTAGGTATTATAGATATGTAAATAGGTATACCGTATTTTCCCTAAACCTATCCGACGGTAAATCCTCTCTGCATTTAGTTATATTTTACGTAAGTAGGTATTATAGATATGTAAATAGGTATACCGTATTTTCCCTAAACCTATCCGACGGTAAATCCTCTCTGCATTTAGTTATATTTTACGTAAGTAGGTATTATATATTTGTAAATAGGTATACCGTATTTTCCCTAAACCTTTTTTACATTAGCTCAACACAGGGGACCCTTAGGAAAAATTTCCCCGGGGTTTTTAGAGAAAGGAGGGAGATGAAGTTCCGGGAAGGAAGAAGGTATGAGGGGTGGGTAGGAATCTGGGGGTTAATAAGTCTAGGAGTGATGGTCCCATGAATCCATCCCTCTCACTGCAGTGCAAGGTGATATTTCGAGAGAGTCCGGCTGGAGGGGTCAAAAGATCTTCCTCGACCAGTCTCTCCCGATCCGGCCTGCCATTCAGTAGGTGGGGAGACGCATCCGCCGCCAAGATCTAGACAAACCTTACCCCCCTTGAACCCGGGCACTCCTGCTAAGTCACCAAATATAGCGAACCACATGGGGTGACCTATGGCAGGGGTGTTGGTTATCCAATAAATGGTTCCCGGGGTTGCGGTACCCATTTCTGCCTCCCAATTGTAAACCTACTGCATATTTTATGTAAGAATGGTTCCATGCCAACTCAGAATCAAGTCAACTCAACACCTCTTTGAAAAGTCATTAAAAGCAATGAAAAAAATAATTTTAAAATAGCCGTCATCCTTAACCTAACTCAACCTATTTAACCAATATTTATATATTTTTTATCATCACTCTTAATGGCCTTTCTGTGGTGGTTCTTAGTTGGTTTCGTTCTGAGTTGGCCGGTCACCGTAAGAATTCTGAGAGCCGATTTTATCAGTGGATAAATAGGCCACTTGCATGGATTTCATAACGACTTGGAAAAAATTGTGTGGATAGATTTTTTTACTAAGATTACGAAAATGTTAGTAAATGTTTTTAGAAACGTACATTTTTTTAAAAAAATTTTATGTTCTTTTTTTTTTACATGAGCTCCACACAGGAGGCCCTGAGGAAAATAATTTCCCTCGGGGCCTATGTCATCTTTGGAGATGCTGTGTGGAGGGTTTTTTGAAGGAAAGGAAGGAGAGGAGAGTTCTGGGAAGGAAAAGGGTTTAAGGGGTGGGTAGAAATCTGGGGTTCAGTGTGTCTTGGTCATCCGCCTCCAAGACCTAGACAAACCTCACCCTATGGTTCCTATTAATTTTATAAAATTCCACCCTGATTTATTTTTTTATATGGCAACACTTTGATTTCAGGCGAATTTTTGAATTTGACATTTAACGTTCACTAGATTTATTGTTTGTTCTCTGCGAACTTATCATTTAGTTTGACTTTTTGGTAAATTTTATGAAGAGAACCCCGTACATTTTACGCTGTCTGTACGTGTTTTAGAGGTATAATGGTAGTGGTGCTGATTTTAACACAATCGAATTTTATAATATTCTTATTATTATTACAATTTACAAGTACAAGTAGATTACATTGGATTTAGTAATATAGACGTTGAACAATATATTGATTTATGGTCAATAAGATGGATCAAGGAAAAAAATATTTATGAAATGTAATATTTTTGGTATGCCTCGTTATTCTCCTGTGCCCTTTCTTGTGGAAAACGTTCTTTTTTTTAAAATGATTTTCGGTTATGTAATTATCGTTTTATCGCACCCATAAAATTACGTCCCGTCTTTCCGGTTTATAAAAAACGGTCTGATTTTTCGGATTGAAATTTTAAATAAATCAGCAGGGTTTCAAAAATACGATTAAAAAAAATACAGTATGTCTTAGAATATTTGTGATGAAAGTGGCCTATATGGAATCGTTTTTTTTATATATATATTTTTAAACTAAATACTAAAAAAACTCAACCATCTCTGTGAAAGTAGATTTGTAAAACAAAAGAAAAGTAAATATAATAAATTATAATCGTTTTCTAAATACGAATATGTGTGAGTAATAAATCCTTAAACAAGCACTAAAGTATTAAAAAACATGTAAACGATAAGATTGACGCACTTCGGGTTTAATTGGCTTGCAAAAGAATTAATATAATAGGTTGTTTTTAACAGGATTACTTTCATAACACCTTCCGAAGGATAAAAAATACTATTATATCTCGCTTTATATTGTGATTTCGCTATTTAAATCATTTTAACCTCAAATCAAAGCTTAAACTGACAATAATTTATGATTATACAAATTGAATATTTTTTAAATTAATTCGAGGTGCGATGTAAAAATTGAAATACCCTAAACCCCTAAAACTCGGATTAGTCATAAGCAGTCAAGTGGCCTAGCTAGCATGGGTGGCACCCGGGGTGGATAGGGCGGATAACGTGGTGTCACCCCCCCCTCCACCCCATTAAAGTTGACGAACACAAATTTCAACTTCATAAAAGGGGGGGGGGGGGAGGGGGGGCTGAGAATTGTGCTCTTGGGAGGTGACACTCGGTCGGGTGGCACCCGGGGCGGACAGCCCCCCCCCTCGCTACAACACTGGTCATTATTCATAATGTTATTTTTTACCTGCGGTTTTATAATTTTTAACGTGCATTTTGAACTCTATTGAGAATATTTATTTAATTATTATTATTACTTTTATTATTTTTTTTTTTTTGCCAAAGCAGTTTAGCGGGTGAATTTAGAATATTTATTTATATTTTTATTTGTGTTTATATTTAGAATATTTATCCTACGCTTTGTTTTAAGACAGGGACATTCCTGTACCACCAATAACCAACACCCCTGCCATAGATCACCCCAAGTGGTTGGGTTGGAGTACCCGGGTTCATGGAGGTGAGGTTTGTCTAGGTCTTGGCGGCGGATGCGTTGACCCACCTACTGCGTTGCGAGCCGGATCAGGATAAATGTTTTTTTTTTTTAAATTTTATTAGCTCCATACAGAAGGCCCTGAGGAAAATGATTTCCATCTGGGTCCGTGTCATCTTAGAGGATGCTGTCTGGAGGTTCTCGAACCACTCGCTTTCGATCCGACCCGCCACGCAGCGATTTTTTTTATTTTTATTTTTTTTTATTCCAGTTAAAAGAAAATTACATTTTCACTCATTTAACTAGAAATAATTATACACATTAAGATAAAATAAATATTTCAATACGGCGCTATTCTATTTCATTATTTTGTTTATAAAGAATAAATATAAATAATTGTTTTTTAAATTTACCCAGCTTCTTTTCGTTTTTAATGTCATTTGGGAGGCAATTATATAAGTTGCCCCCCTCGTAACCAATGGATTGTTTACCATAGTTAGTGTGGATGGTATTTAAATGTATGTTATCGCGTTGTCGTGTAAAGTGTTTGTGTATTTGGGACGTTTTAATGAATTCTGTGTTTGTGTGTACGAGATTATTTTGTATTTTGTATATAAGGAGACATGTATTGTATTCATATAGTTTTCTTAATGTTAATAGTTTTGTTTCCATTTATAATTTTTTTGTGGATGTTCTGGGCTTGTAATTAAATAGTTTTTTGATTACCTTGTTTTGTATTACCTGTAATTCATTTATGTGTGTTTCACATGCGTTTCCCCAGATTTCAATCAAATAATTTAAATGTGATTGTACGAGACTATAATATAAACCTATTTTTAATTTATTTGGCAACAGATATGATAGCCGGCTAAATACGCTAATTAAGGGGATGAATTTATCTTTAATACCTTGTATGTGTTGTTTAAATGTCAAATGCTGATCAATGCACAACCCAAGATATTTTTCCTGGATCAGGTTTTGCAAGTCGTTGTTTTCAATTTTTAAGGGTACATGAGGAGGAATTATTTTACGGGTTGAGCTTAAGATCATGTATCCTGTTTTTTTAACATTCATTGTTAAAACATTTGATTGGAGCCAACTATTGATTTTTTCTAGATCTGTTTGTGCATTTTCTAGTAAGATATCTAAATCTTTACCCCAATAGAAAATTGCTGTATCATCTGCGTATAAAAAGATTTCACCATTTAAAATTAATTGCGATATATCATTGATATAAATTTGGAACAGTAGTGGACCTAGTATGGACCCCTGCGGAACTCCATAGTTTATTGGAATGTAGTTGCTATTTTGATTGTTAATGCTAACGAATTGCTTTATATTGCTAAGATATGATTTGAGTATATTGAGAGCAGGACCAACTACACCAATTTTCTCGAGTTTCTTGAGAAGTATGTCATGACTAACTGTATCAAAGGCTTTTTGAAGGTCAACTAATATAGATAAAATATAATTTCCACCATCAATGCCACTTCTAAGTTTACTGATTAAGTCGTTTATTGCTCCTAGTGTGTTCGATTTTTTCCTAAAGCCGTATTGTTTTTTATATAAGAATTTTTTTTTTTAGCAGAAAATTGTTTAATCTATCGTAATTTACACGTTCAAAAATTTTAGATAAAATTGGTAAGATTGAGATGAGTCTGTAGTTTGAGGTATTTGTTTTGGACCCACCTTTGTGAATTGGTATCACCTTAGCAATTTTACAGCTATCCGGAAAAGTTCCCTCTTTAAAACATTGATTGATTAATTTTGTTAAAGTAGGAATCAATTCTGTGGAGAGACTTAGCACTGTCTTACATTTGAGTGAATCGTAACCAGCACTTGCATTTTGTTTTAGAGATTTTAATATTTGACTTATTTCTAACTCCGTAGTAGGCTGAAGATATAAAGATTCAATGCTATCATGCATTAACGATATTTCATTGGCTGGATTGTGTTTGATTTTGCCATGTATATTAGTGGCTAAGGAGGAGCCAATGTTGCAAAAGAAATTATTAAATTGGTTGCATATCTCTACATTGTTAGTGATTATTTTATCATTAATGATTAATTTAGTACAAAAATTTCTTGAGGTGTAAGATTGGTTCTTAATAGTATTATTAATTAAGTTCCAAGTTTTTTTACTGTCCTTTTCGCATTTTTTAAAAAGATTACTGTAGTGTGTTTGTTTTAAGTTTCGTTTTTTTGTAGTGACATTATTTCTTATTTTTACAAATTCTGCTTTAAATAATGTGTTATTTGGTTGTTTTTTTAGTTTCAGATGTGATTTATTTCTTTTATTGATTAATTTTATAAGGTCTTTGGTTATCCAGTCTAGGTTATTTATGTTTTTTGTTTTAATTTTAGTGGTACTGTTAGAATTAATTTTATTTTTCAAGTAGTTCACAAGATTGTCATAATTTAATACCGAATTCTCATTCATATTTAGATGAAAGGGATTTTGCAAGATATCATTCTTTAGATTATCAAGATTAATGTGTGTATATTTTTGGGACGATTTTAAAGATGTGCTTTTAACGTATGTGTGAATTACGTCAAGGAGTAGTATATTGTGATCAGAAATGGAATTATCACAGTTCGTTAGTGAGTATGATAGTTTTGTATCTGTGAGTATATGATCTATGATTGTTTGTATTTTCTGTGATGCGTGTGGCGTGTTTTTTGTTTATTTTGTTCAAAATAGTGTAATTATTAAATCTAATTGTGTTCGTATATTTACAAGTATGTGTATTGGCAGAGTCAAGCAGATTTATGTTGAAGTCTCCAAATACAATACCTCTTTTATATGATCCTAGATGAGAGGATAGTGTTTCCAGGAAGTCTTTGAAAACAGTGTTTGGTTTTTTATACACTAAACCTATTTTTAGATTAAGCTTATTTACATGAAGCCATAGAAAGTTGTTGTCGGGGTCACTAGTGTTATTAATCATATTGTATTCTAAAGAATCTTTTATAAATATAGAGACTCCGCCTCCAGCTCCCTGCGGCCGGCAAGATGCTTCGTGTTTGTATTCTTCTAGGTTGACGTACTTTAGGTCCGCTTCTTGGAGCCAGGTCTCACACAGTAGGATAATGTTGAAGTTCGATTTCGTAGATTTTAGTAGGCATTTGATGTCATCTAGTTTACCTTTCAAGCTTCTCACATTTAGGTACATAAAGGAAATTGAGGTTTTTCCTTTTGATGTGCTCGGATGTTTGTGGCATGATATATTTTTAATTCTTATGTGGTTTTTTAGTTTTTCTGCAGTATTATGATGAACAGAAAGATTCAACAACAGATGGGCAGACGCATCAAAAGCCGAGTCCCAAACAAACCTCATTCCTTGAACCCGGGCGCCCTTGCTATAAATCACCAAAGTAGCGAACTACTTGGGGTGTTATTGGAGACCTTGTGAACTCTCCAACCAGCCTCTCTCAACCCATCGCCTTGCACCGCCGAGGAAAGGATGGATTCATAAGTCCGTCACTCCTGGACACATAAACGCCGGATTCATTCCCACCCTTGATACATTTTTCCTTCCCAGAACTCCCTTACTTTCCCTAAAACGAACTTACACACAGCATCTCCAAAGACGACATAGGCCCTGAGTGATTTTTCGAAATGAAACTTCTTTAGCGCCGTTAGTGTCTTGAAATTCGGGTGAAACGGAAATGCGTCACAACTCAGTTCTATAGTTCTACATAAATACTCGTTTTTAATATACTGCGGTATATTCGCACCTTGGCTCGTGCCTTCCATAGCGTAGTTGGCAAGGCGCCTGACAAGTCTCAGCGGGCAGAGAGACAGACATCAAGCGAACGGGGGTTCGAATCCTACGAAATCCAAAAAAAATAAATTATTTTGTGAAATCAATATCCAATCTTCAAACCACTTTAAAAAACATGCAAAAGGAAAGAAAGCGTCATTGACGACTTCAGAATCATTAAAAAAATCAGAATGTGAATTACACACTCTCATTAAAATTTGTGGCTAAATATTAACTTCTCGACCGAAACATAAAAACCAAAAAAAATTATAAGTTGAATTAAACAACTCTCTACTTTGCGAACAGATAATAATTGCCTATGCTCAACAAACTCGAACTTCTAACCTATTAATCAACTCACTTTCATTGATTGATTGGTAACTCAATACTAGCATTTAACCAATTACGTAGAAAAGAAAATTAGCTGATTTCTTAAAACTTATACTATTAATTAAGTACGAACTTATTATTAATTGGATCAAATACTGGAATTAATGAAAAAACGAGTTTGCTTTAGACCACACGACTGAAGTAAAACTTCACTATAATATATCTCCCTCTTATACATACCCTCCTTATCCTTATCATCATTCTTATCATTATCCTTATCCACATTCTTATCATTATCCTCATCCTCATCCTTATCAATATCCTCATCCTCATCCTCATCCTCATCCGTATCCTTATCCTTATCCTTATCCTTATCCTTATCCTTATCCTTATCCTTATCCTTATCCTTATCCTTATCCTTATCCTTATCCTTATCCTTATCCTTATCCTTATCCTTATCCTTATCCTTATCCTTATCCTTATCCTTATCCTTATCCTTATCCTTATCCTTATCCTTATCCTTATCCTTATCCTTATCCTTATCCTTATCCTTATCCTTATCCTTATCCTTATCCTTATCCTTATCCTTATCCTTATCCTTATCCTTATCCTTATCCTTATCCTTATCCTTATCCTTATCCTTATCCTTATCCTTATCCTTATCCTTATCCTTATCCTTATCCTTATCCTTATCCTTATCCTTATCCTTATCCTTATCCTTATCCTTATCCTTATCCTTATCCTTATCCTTATCCTTATCCTTATCCTTATCCTTATCCTTATCCTTATCCTTATCCTTATCCTTATCCTTAATCTTATCCTTATCCTTATCCTTATCCTTATCCTTATCCTTATCCTTATCCTTATCCTTATCCTTATCCTTATCCTTATCCTTATCCTTATCCTTATCCTTATCCTTATCCTTATCCTTATCCTTATCCTTATCATTATCCTTATCCTTATCCTTATCCTTATCCTTATCCTTATCCTTATCCTTATCCTCATCCTCATCCTCATCCTCATCCTCATCCTCATCCTCATCCTCATCCTCATCCTCATCCTCATCCTCATCCTCATCCTCATCCTCATCCTCATCCTCATCCTCATCCTCATCCTCATCCTCATCCTCATCCTCATCCTCATCCTCATCCTCATCCTCATCCTCATCCTCATCCTCATCCTCATCCTCATCCTCATCCTCATCCTCATCCTCATCCTCATCCTCATCCTCATCCTCATCCTCATCCTCATCCTCATCCTCATCCTCATCCTCATCCTCATCCTCATCCTCATCCTCATCCTCATCCTCATCCTCATCCTCATCCTCATCCTCATCCTCATCCTCATCCTCATCCTCATCCTCATCCTCATCCTCATCCTCATCCTCATCCTCATCCTCATCCTCATCCTCATCCTCATCCTCATCCTCATCCTCATCCTCATCCTCATCCTCATCTAAAACTTCACTATAATATATCTCCCTCTTATACATACCCTCCTTATCCTTATCATCATTCTTATCATTATCCTTATCCACATTCTTATCATTATCCTCATCCTCATCCTTATCAATATCCTCATCCTCATCCTCATCCTCATCCTTATCCTTATCCTTATCCTTATCCTTATCCTTATCCTTATCCTTATCCTTATCCTTATCCTTATCCTTATCCTTATCCTTATCCTTATCCGTATCCTTATCCTTATCCTTATCCTTATCCTTATCCTTATCCTTATCCTCATCCTCATCCTTATCCTTATCCTTATCCTTATCCTTATCCTTATCCTTATCCTTATCCTTATCCTTATCCTTATCCTTATCCTCATCCTCATCCTCATCCTCATCCTCATCCTCATCCTCATCCTCATCCTCATCCTCATCCTCATCCTCATCCTCATCCTCATCCTCATCCTCATCCTCATCCTCATCCTCATCCTCATCCTCATCCTCATCCTCATCCTCATCCTCATCCTCATCCTCATCCTCATCCTCATCCTCATCCTCATCCTCATCCTCATCCTCATCCTCATCCTCATCCTCATCCTCATCCTCATCCTCATCCTCATCCTCATCCTCATCCTCATCCTCATCCTCATCCTCATCCTCATCCTCATCCTCATCCTCATCCTCATCCTCATCCTCATCCTCATCCTCATCCTCATCCTCATCCTCATCCTCATCCTCATCCTCATCCTCATCCTCATCCTCATCCTCATCCTCATCCTCATCCTCATCCTCATCCTCATCCTCATCCTCATCCTCATCCTCATCCTCATCCTCATCCTCATCCTCATCCTCATCCTCATCCTCATCCTCATCCTCATCCTCATCCTCATCCTCATCCTCATCCTCATCCTCATCCTCATCCTCATCCTCATCCTCATCCTCATCCTCATCCTCATCCTCATCCTCATCCTCATCCTCATCCTCATCCTCATCCTCATCCTCATCCTCATCCTCATCCTCATCCTCATCCTCATCCTCATCCTCATCCTCATCCTCATCCTCATCCTCATCCTCATCCTCATCCTCATCCTCATCCTCATCCTCATCCTCATCCTCATCCTCATCCTCATCCTCATCCTCATCCTCATCCTCTGTCCCTGTCCCTGTCCTAATCCCTATCCTTATCCTTATCCTTATCCTTATCCTTATCCTTATCCTTATCCTTATCCTTATCCTTATCCTTATCCTTATCCTTATCCTTATCCTTATCCTTATCCTTATCCTTATCCTTATCCTTATCCTTATCCTTATCCTTATCATTCCCGAAATTAACAGTGCGTGAAGGCCCGACCGTTCGCCTCGCCCGATAACCGTTCGCATCGATCACCGTTTGCATCGATTACCGTTCGCGTCACAGTTTTTCGTAACGCATTCACCAGCTCACCCCCCAAGTCGAGTGTGCGTAAAGAAGTTTTACTTCAATAAACCAATTGTTATGTGACGGGAAGTGCGGCGTTCGGTGCTAATTTTCTACCGCTACCTCCACCCTCCCATTTTTTATTCGCGATTTTATTATTTTTACATTACCTCATCAAACTTTCATCCACACATGCGCAAGACATTCACGAGAAGCGTCGCGTCATTTTGATATTTCATTCGGCATCATGTTCTCGCGTGGGCAAACCATCGAGCTTATTTGTGTTGGCTAAAGACGGACTGACAAAAAATATCGTTCACTCAATTCCTCTTCGAAATTCCTCTTCGAAATTCATATTGATTTTCTTTATTTCATTTTCCTACTTTAGTTGGTGATTTTTTTTTGTTTTTATCGGCGGTCATCGTCTACAGCGCTCCATTCCTCTTTCTGTCATAGATCCCATCCCCACACACTTACAATACATTCGCTATTTTTTGTTTAACAACCAAAATATTCATTAGAAATAATTTATATGACAGAACAACGTTTGTCCGGTCAGTTAGTACCTTATATAGATCAATAATAAAAATAAAATAAAAATATAAACTTAAAGCTAACACCTAAGAACTCTTAACGCCCATTAGCCATTAACCAATTACGCAATTTGGGAGGCGGGTATGGGTACCGCCGCCCTGGGAACCATTTATTGGACAACCAACACCCCTGCCAAAGGTCACCCCAAGTGGTTCGCTACGTTTGGTGACTTAGTAGGGGTGACCGGGTTCATGGGATGAGGTTTGTCTAGGATTTGGTGGCGGATACGTTTGCCCAACCACTGCGTGGCGGGCTGGATCGGAGGGGACTGATTGAGGGAGGCCTTTTGACCTCTCCAGCCGGATTCTCCCGACCCATCGCCTTGCACGGCAGTGTGAGGAATAGATTCATACATCCGTCACTCCTGGCCACACTGACCCCCAGATTCCTATCCACCCCTCATACCTTTTTCCTTCCCATATCTTCTTTTCCTTCCTTTCCCTTAAAAACCCCCCGCACAGCATCCTCAAAGATGACATAGGCTTCTAGGGAAATTATTTCCTCGGGGCCTCCTGTGTGGAGTTAATGTAAAAAAAAAACCCAGAATCCAATTTTCGTCGAAATGTGGTCTCGCGATCGTACACTTTCAACTGTACACGGCGGTTCCTATGAGAAAGATTGATTATTCCCGTATATTTAATAACTCAATATCTATTTTATTTCATTCAGAATATGCTGTTATATAAACCTACATTCAAGTTAGTATAGAAAATGCTCAAATTATTAAAATTATGTACTTATTTGTAATAGGCCACTTGCATCACATTTTTTAAATTGTTTTTCCCGTTTAGGCAAATATTCTAAGACATTCCGTATTTTTTTTTTAATCGTATTTTTGAAACCATGGCGATTTTTTGAAAATTTAAATCCGAAAAATCAGACCATTTTTTATAAACCGGAAAGTCGGGACTTAATTTTATAGGTGCGAAAAAACGATAATTACATAGCCGAAAATCATTTTTAAAAAAAGAACGTTTTCCACACGAATAACACAGGGGAATAACGAGGCATACCAAAAATATAAAATCTCATAAATATTTTTTTCCTTGATCCATCATTGATCATAAATCATTATAATGTTCAACGTCTACATTACTAAATCAAATGCAACATACTTGTACTTGTAAATTATAATAATAATAAGAATATTATAAAATTTGATTTTGTTAAAATCCGCACCATTATCATTATACCTCTTAAACACGTACGGACAACTTAAAATGTACGGGGTTCTCGTCATAACATCTGCCAAAAAATCAAACTTAATGATACGTTCGCAGAGAACAAACAATAAATCTAGTGAACGTTAAATGTCAAATTCAAAAATTCGCATAAAATCAAAGTGATGCCATATAAAAAAAATAAATCATTGTGGAATTTTATAAAAATATTAGGAACATTTCGGCGACGGGACATTTTCATGTAGTGACGTCACAAGCCCAAATAATGGATTTATTTATTTAAAAATAAAATAAAAACTCTGCATTTCTAAAAAAAATTATTAACATTTTCGTAATCTTAGTAAAAAAATCTATCCACACGATTTTTTCCAAGTCGTTATGAAGTCCATGCAAGTGGCCTATTATTTTTTGATAATAGGTATTTATGATTTTTCAATGATGTCTAAGCAAAATAAGTGCGTTAACAATCTGGAAAACATTAGTTTGTAAGACCGTGAATAAATATACACACTGGAGTATTTCTGTCGCAAAACACGTGCGCGGATTTTTTTAATGATTTTATTTGAACTTAAATAAAAATTCTGAAAAGTAGCTAAGATAATTTATTCATTTATTTTACGGAATAATCATAAGATTTGAAATGTGTGTTATATGATAACACATTTTTCTTTGAAAATTTAACCAATTTGCCAACGAAAAACGGTATATAACCTTATTATAATAAAAATTAACATATTTTTTTCCAAATTTAAAACATAACTTTGTTAAACTAAATAACGATATTTTGAAATCAATTTTTAATTTTTTTGCAGAAAAGAGTCGATACGTCTAGAAATTGATTTAAAAATCACATTTCAGATTTTGTCTGGTTATTATTTCTTAACAACTTAAATTGAATTCATCTAGTAAAGGGATTACCTCGCCTCGTGTATTTAAGATATCATTCAGCGATAAGATCTTCAAGGTATATTTTCGTCAAGGAGAATCTCAACACTTTAATAGCAATCGTGCTGTACGCTTAACAACGTTTATGTCAAGAATGTTTACTAACTAAATTTCTCGCTAATTTTATTGTACTCTATTCCAACACCGCCAGAGAAAATGGCCGCATTAAATCAATAACCTATAAAACAGAGAATGTTTGAAAAAAAAATAAACATGTGAGATATAAGTTAGCGCAAACAGCAATATGCAAATAATACGGCAACCGGTAGCAGAAAAGGTAAATAGTGAAATTATTGTAATGTGGCCATAGACTAGGGTTGCCATATCTTAAATTTGGCAACCAGGACAAGACTCGCGAAAACCCCGGATTTTAGAGCCCAGAACCCGGACATCTCAACAGGTTTTTTTAAACATAGTGTAATAAAAAACAGTTGAAAATGTCATAAATCACCTTTTTATTTCAAATTAAATTTAGTCATCTTTTATCATCATTATAAATGTACTTAACAAAACAGAATCTTATTACAGTTTGTTACAAAATGTTTTAATAATCAGTTAGATTTTTTTTTTATTCTTAAAATAAAACACAAATTATTAATATACTCTGTCATGAAAACAAAACCTTATTAAAATATTAAGCCTACCAAAATTCAATTAAATTTTTAGACAAAAATCTTAAAAGTACTGAGACCATTTTAGTATTCAGTCTTACAATTTTTGAGGTAACTCTTTAACTCAATAATAATTTTATCTTTAAATTTTTATCAGCAGCCATTTAAACAACAAAATATCTCTTAGCATAATATGAACTAAATTCAGTCTTCTTAAATCTTAAGCAACGAAACTAAACCTTTTTAAAGTTTAGACTTACTGTAATGTAAGTTACATTATTAATTTTTTAAGCATAAAATAACCAAAAACTATACTCATTTATATCACTTTAAAATTTTAATCAACAGCCATATTGTAATTTTCTTTTACGTAATAAAAACAATAATAACTTTAACAACAAAAATGAAAAGAAATTATTGCACTCAAAAGTACATTATTTGATTATCTAGCTATTAAAGCCTTTTCCTCATCCTCTCGCCTTTTTTACTTTTCAGATTTTTTTGTATTTATCACTCTTTCCGATAGCTTTTAGAATATCTTCCCCTTTTAAAAGGAATTTGTAAAAATCAATGCAGCTGTATTCTTGGAAATTGAATTTAATTTTAATTAAAGATAAATTAAACAATGTTACTTTGTTTGAAAAACTTTTATATTTGTTTAAAGCCGACCGGGTTCAGAACGACCGTTCCTTCCTCAGTGCAAACGTGTACGTTTGACTTTAAATTTTAAGACTTAATTTTTTTTTTAAACCCGGACATCAAATGAAACCCCGCCCGGACGCTCCCCGGACGCCCTCTAAACTAGGACAAATCCGGGGAAACCCGGACGGATGGCAACCCTACCATAGACTAACACATATATCGATAGTGTAGCACCTCCGGGCTCCGTCTGTTGGCTGTGTGGTGTGTGGTGACCTTGGGCGAAGGCTGTACCTACGGCCTAGAGCTAGAGAGACTACAAATTAAAAGGAACACCGGGTTTCTTCACATAACCGTGACCTAACCAAACGGTGGCACAATTATTTTCACACCAATTTCTTATCAGAAATTTGTGCGTTAAATTTTTGTATTCGGCAGTGTGCCAAAAATGACTAAATACAAATAAAAGTGGGATTTTATTATAATCTGAATTTGTGATAACGATGCTTTACTCATTTTTAAAGCTCATTTTTTGGAAAACATCATCTCAAGGGCGCCCTATATAAAATAAATCAAATAACCACACTTTCAGCTCACTGTGGTGGTCGTAGTAGATTTTCAATTATTGGAATTTTGAAAACTTTGTTGTCTAAAAATCACATTTAATATATACTTATTATTTAATACGCACTTTCAAAATGATTGTTAATTAGTATTGGAAATATAATATTGAGAATTCAAAAAGACATATGATTAAAGTTGGACAAATTAAAAATAAGTTCTAAAAACAGATCGTTCGAGAGCTACTCTAACTATCTGTTTTTTTTTAACTCATTTAATTTTAATACCATTAAATGAGCTTTGAGCTTCGACCTGAAATTAGTTCTTCATTACTTTATTATTCTAGTTCAGGGGTGGGTTCTAGTTTGGGTCAACACAAATCGTTTGGTGGGCCAAAAATAATATTACTGAGCTTAGGTGGGCTATACACATAAAAAATAAAACGAAGAATAAGTCCTTAATATTTTATTACGTTATAATTAATGCGACATCGGAGGGGGGGGGGGAGATAGTCAGCATTAAGGGCCCGCAACCCGAATTTCTACCGATTTCTTACATATCTCTCTTAAACACGTTAAGTTTTAAAGCTCTTAAAAATATATGTTATTCTTGAAGATAATATCTAGACATTGCCCGCGCCGAAACGCAAATTATAAACACGTTTGTTTCAGTTATTTTACAAGTTATATGTATGAAAAAATTCACAGTGTTTCTTTAAATGCTGTTTAAGACAATGCCCGCGAGATTTTTGCTCTATTTTAAACGAGTCGTGTTTTATTAAACATTTTCGCATCGATTTTGTCGCTGTAAATATTAGCGCTCTCCTCTAACATTCGTAATTTCGTATCTCTCCATCTTCTTCTTTTCGAGCCCGGCTGCGGAGCCTTAATTTGCTGAATACAGGTAAATAGCGGATATTACCTTTAATTTTTACCGGTAATTCGGTGTCCAAAAATGCAATTATTGTGAAACCGCGAGCAATATCTGATGTTGGACAAGTTCATATAAATTTAATAATATCGGTAAATTAAGAAAATTTTCAATTCCTACTTTTGTCATTAAAATTATCTGACCAGGAGCGTACTGCTTGTAGTAAACTACTTGTGATGATACTAATTTTTACTTTACCTTTTCAAAAGACGGACATTATTAAACCACAAGTTCTTTTCATTTTAATAGAGTTAAGAAGAGCGTGACGGGTTTAACGACAGAACAGCGATCGAGAGTCGGAGGTTAATTAACAAGAAAGTTAAAATTTCACAAAATATAAAATAAATGTGATGAGTTCTTCAGCAAACTTCATTTTGGGCAGCAAAAAAATCCAATTTGGCCGCGTGCGGTCCATAGTTGGGCATGCCTGGGTACCTAGCATGGTCGATCGACATAGGTTTTATCGAAAATATCGGTAACTTGTCATCGCTCCCGAGCACGGCTGCAGACCGCTAACGAACCAATAAAAGTTCACAACGACTAAGGGTTCATAATTTATTTGACCTAAACTGTTATTTGTTCGTTAGCGGTCTGCAGTCGTGCTCGGGAGCGATGACAAGTTACCGACATTTTCGATAAAACCTGTATCGATCGACCATGCTAGATACCCTGGTCTAGTTAATTAAGCTTCATAATCAAAATATTTCATATAATAACACTGTGAAAAGAGTATTTCCTCCGGAGAGCTCCCGCGAAATGAGGTGAGAAAGAAGCAAGAGATATGCAGACGATACCGGATCTCCGCAGCGCTATCAGCGGCTTCGCGCGTAAACACTGAACACCGATTCCGCGGATTATTTAAAAGAATCAAGAGCCTCCTTATCGCTGAAGTCTGCACGGCCCGCCAGAGTAGCCGCGAGCCGCGACCCTATCTCCCGTCTACAAAATACAAAACAGTCTACCAGCCTCGCTCGGCCCAGACCTCAGTTAGTCCGAGACCGCCGGCCGCGAGACTCATACCCATCTATCGCGCAGTGTACCTAACGACAACAGGTGGTTTTCTGACCGATGTTGGTCGACTCGTCATAACAGTGTTTATAAGTTCGATTTATTTATCATACCAACCATGGCGTCAAAGAAGACCTCCGTCGTTGACAATGGGACCAACTATTCCTTCCCCTACATGAGGGAAGTGAACACCAGAACCAACTGGGAGAACATGAAACTGTCCTGCTGGGACCCCAATGAGAAAACTGTCTTGGGAAGAGACCTGAAAGGATGGGGTAAGACACACTCTTCAAACAGGTTATTCTGTTCACTTAAAACAACACCCAAAAAAAGAAAATAAACAAAATTTTAAAAAGCAATCAGTTATAAAATTGTTTTGGTTTAAATAGAAAACACTCACAACTTTAAATTAATAACTTATTTATTATTTATAGTAATTTGTTGAATGAGTTCCCAGTGATTCAGTTATATTATTTGTTCCATTGACAGCTTCAATGTGTTCTCCTTGATCTGATATAACTTATCAGTCAGTTTAATAAACACAAAGTTTTATTACGTTTTGAAGCATAACTTGACAACTTCTACTGATAACCTACCACAGTATTGATCCTTGCACATATACTCGTACAACACTTGGAAATTATTATCACGTTAATACGCTTCTTGAAGACGAGCTATCAAAAATATAACTAAATATTTAGATTATTATGGAAGTACGAAAAGTGATTTATAATTTAATTCTAATTAAGAAGTTCGTCAATAGGGGTCACACCGGTTTCACAGGTTACTTAATCAGTTCATCTGGTTGTTTTTCGTCTTTGAAACTAGTTATTCTATCTCAAAGGAGGAAAATGAGCAGTGTAATTATTTATATATTTGTTTATTTATATTTCACATCAAACGGTTTATTCTTGTTTATACGAGTAAAATGTTTATGTCAATATTGTCCAAACGATCTTATCAAAAATAATTCCTCTAATCTATCTATCTATATAAATAAATATGAATCGCCGAAATGTATGTACGCGCATAAATTCCGAACGACTGCACCAAATTGGATAATTCTTTTTTGTGTTCGTTATTGTCAGGAAAAGGTTTGTATAAAATTACTGGTGAGCTCTGGCATTACGAAATTTGTTAAAAAAATTGCAATCGAGTGGCACGCGAGTTGTTTGAATACTGAATGTACCGGGACTGAATGGATGTAATACGGGAGCGGAGAGGGGAACTCGGGAGGGGAAGGCGGGAGTGGAGTGGGGAGAGGGAAGGTGGAGGATGCGGAGTGGGAACGCGAGAGGGGAAGGGGAGGCAGAAGGGGAACGCGACGAATGGGAAAGGACACGCAGGGAAAAACAATTTCTCTATTAAATGGCATAGCAACGCACGCCGAGTACCAATATACATAAAGTGTACGTAAATAAACGAAGAATAGAAAATATTACTTATTATTTTTTTTATCAAATGCAGGTAACATTAAATTTATTACTTATGTTAAGAGTAATAAATAATAAATAGACATAGATGTACAATGGATGGGTTGACACATTTCTGAATATAACTCGTGAGTTAAGCATAAATTAGTTTTAATGGCAGCTTTACAAGTATGTATTGCATTATTTTTAAAAACATATTGGCCAGAACATCCGACACCGTAACCAAAAGAATCTACTTATTTTGTTAAATATCAGAAACAAACTGATTTTACTAGTTAAGTGTGTATACAATATTTCCAAATGCCAATGTTAAAAAAACAGGTACAAAATAAACGGAATTTCAAGCTTTGCATTTACATAATTTTTCAGAAATAAATATGAATAAAAAAATTATAAACCCAGCAGGCGGGGGGCAGCATTTCAAACAAAATATTATTGAAATGTCTACATAGAATTTTTATATGTGAATACTTCTCACAGTCCCAACTGCTCGGAGCCAGTATGTGACTATGCCGACTGGGGTATTCCCAATTGGGGAAGTTTGAAACCTCAGTAAATGTAGGAGGTCAAATTTTACCGTTAACATTTGTTTTTTTTTCAACGCTTTGTATTTAAGTGAATACTGCACAAGAGTCCGAACTGCTCCCTTCCATCTGGAGCCAATGGATGCTCTATTTGTTTTGTTTTTGTAACTTTATTTAGATGTAAGCAAATTTTTTCATACATCTAGTATTAAAAAAAACATATAAAATACAGAATAAAATAAATATAGTCATAAAATTATAACGGAAAGAATACAGTTTTAAAAAGAAATGCAGTTACTCCAGTTAGAAATACAAACAATAGGGTTTAAGACATACAGCTAATATAAATAAATACAATTCATAAATTTTTCTTAATGTATGTAGCACATGTTTTACGAAAAGTGCCAAGACTTGAGGCTTCCTTTATGGAATTTGGTAGGTTATTATAAAGTTTTTGACCTTTATAAAACACGCTGTTCTGTGTACACGTAAGTTTAGTTTTGGGAAGCCTGAAGTCTCGGCAACTCCTCGTAGGATAATTGTGAATATTTTCATGGTACATAATATTAGTTTGCAGATATTTAGGGAGCATGCTATTTTTAAGCTTGTACATCATCGTTAACGTATTATATGTTGTTTAGTTGTCATCATATTTAAGTTTTGTAACATAGTTTTAACTCTAGTAAAGATATTACATTTCAGAATCATCCTCATTCCCCTATTTTGTATAACCTGTAGTTTATTATTTTGGGTCTCGTTACATAAGAATAGAACACTAGAACAATAATTTAAATGAGGAGTTACAATAGAATTATATACAAGGTGCGTTGTCTTGAGATCCAAGTTATTCCTAATCCTTTTTAAGAAGCCAACTTTTTTAGCAATTTTCTTAGATATGTAATCGAAGTGTTTGTCGAATTTTAATTTATCGTCTAATATTACACCCAGATATTTAATATTGTTAACCCTTTCTATATTTATGTTATCAATGGTTAGTATTGCATGTTCAGTTCCACCTTGACTATCAATAATCAAAAATTTAGTTTTCATAACATTCAGTTTTAGTTTGTTTATGTTTAACCAAAGCGTTACATTATTTAAGTCATTTTGTATCTCTTCAATGGCATCCTGTAATTTTTTTCTGGCTATATATAACAATGTATCATCAGCAAATAATTTAATGGCACAATGCTTTAAAACTTTAACAATATCATTTATATATATAATGAATAACAATGGACCTAGGACAGATCCCTGTGGAACGCCTTTGCTAGTATGACGTGGATCCGATGTTATTCCACCATCTATGGCATCTCCAATAATTGGGATATGCTGTGAGACTGAAGGTAGAAGGGATGGAAAGGATATGGGGAGGATGGAAAAGTATCTGGCTGTTCCGATCTGGTCACCAAATACGGCTAAAGCCATTTCAAGCAACGTTTAAATTCTGAGTGGTGGCCTTTCCCCAGTACGTTATTTACAGTATCTCCCAACGTGGCGGAAATATACTATATATTATTTTAAATGAATAAATTGCGAAAAACATAAATTAATCAAATAACAAATAACATTAAATTGGTATGTGTTTATTAAGTAGAGTTAAGGGCCCGCAACCCGGATTTGTACCGATTTATTACATATTTCCCTTAAACACGGAAAGTAAAGCTCTTAAAAAAATATATGCTATTCTTGAAGATAACATCTAGACTTTGCCCGCGCTGAAACGCAAATTATATAAAGTTCCCTCGATAGAAAAAAATGGCAAAGTATGCTCCAAAAATTATTATTAACACGTTTGTTTAATATCATGCCCGCGAGATTTTAGCTCTATTTTAATCGAGACGTATTTTATTAAACATTTTCGCAATTTTCGCATCGATTTTGTCGCTGTAAATGTTCATTTAACATTCTTAATTTAACTCTAACATTCGTAATTTCGAATCTCTCTCTCCATCTTCTTCTTTTCGGGCCCGGTTGTAGAGCCTTAATAAGATAAGATATATCATAAATTCAAGAAGTCTAACAATTTTGTATTAAGTACATATTTTACATTATAGTTTAACCGAAAAGAACGAAAATATATGGAATAATGCGAAAAATGAAACAGCATATTCGTTGAATTAAAAAAAACGCTCCTCAACTGGGGATCTGGGAAACTGAAAGGGGGGGGGGGGGGGGGGGGTTGATGTATCTGGCTATTCAGATCTGGTATCTGGTCTCCAAATAAACCTATAAACTTTCAAACGATATTTAGATTTCCGAAAGTTGGCGAATTCCGATTTTTTAATGAATTAGAAATAACAATAATTTCTCAAGATTGTCGCTGGGGCAACGAAGATGTCGTATTAACGTGTTATTCACGTGATATGACAAAACAACTATAGCCGATAGCCATACCTACACAACATATAATCCTCTAATAATTAATTGACCCGCTCTCTGCGGGTTATTCCCAGTCGATTTATTTCACGTCAATGCACACGAAAGTAATAATAATCGAGTCACAAGTCTCCGCTCGTGATTAGCATTTAAGTTTAACAACCAAAGAAGCAGTAAATGTGTTTACGATATTGTAAACACAACCAAAGTCAACAAACTACAGATATTCTGCGTCATACTCTGTAATAACTTTATGATTGTGTCTGTAAGAATATCATACAAAACACACACCGTGTACTCAAGAATGAGGTTCCAAAGCAAGAGGAAAACCAATCCAAAATATAGCCTCCCGTTCGTATGCACGAGTGCATACTATGTTGTGCATAGTTCGTATACACGGTAAATAAAAGGTCATTTTTGTGTTTGTTTACGAATGAAAAATTATATTATAACTAGCTTTTACCCGCGGCTTCGCTCGCACGGTTTTAGGGGGAAATTTATATATATAAAAATCTAAATATGCCAGCTTCTGGGTTTTGTAGTTCCCGGCATGCCACTTAATAAAGGTATTGTTTCTCCCTGCGTGTCCTTTCCCTTCGTCCCATTCTTCTCCCGCCTTCTATTCCTCTTCCGCATCCCCTTCCCCTCACGCGTTCCCACTTTGCCTTCTCCCCTTTCCTTCTCCCCACTCCCCTCTACCGCTTCCTCCGAACCCACGAACCCCCTTCCGATTTCCCCTACCCCCTCCCGCATTCACATTCAATCCCTGTACATTTAGTTTTAAAACCGCTCGTGTGCCACCTATTGCAATTTTCTATACAAATTATTATGACGTGCTCACAACAACTCACCAAATTTTCATCGCAATAGGATAAACGGTTTAGCAATGCATAATTGATGCCAGAGCTCACTATTGTACCTATACAGAAACCATCGCGGGCATGCACACATCAAATCCCCAAAGTTTCATCGCAATCGTATAAACGGTTTAGGAACGCGTAATTTCACGATGCCAGAGCTCACTATTGTATACAAAAACCATCGCGGGCATGCACACATCAAATTCCCAAAGTTTCATCGCAATCGGATGAATGGTTTAGCAACGCATATCGGACATACATGCATACATACAAACCCAGAACCAAACATATTTTGATTTTTATATATATAGATTGTTGTGCTAGTCCAGGGCCATTGAAAATCGCATCGAGGTTCCATGATTTTCAAATATGTACTATGTACACAGGTTCATGTTTTTCTCTTCTTCTTTTGGATTACAGCAGGCCTTACATTTTCCGAGCACCTACATCAATTCTGACAGTAGAAATGTCCTTGTTAGTTTTCTGTTGAAAAATTTGCATTCATTTCCAAAAGTTTTTCTTAAATCAAATTTAATAATGTTATCATTAAGCTAAGTATTTTTTTTTAATTATTTTGACAGTTGTTTCGGTTTACAAAAATAGAAACCCAGGTGACACCAAAGAGTAGGTAAAGCTAGTAAGAAAAAAAAAACGAGTGTGCTTTAGACCACACGACTGAATAACTTCACTAACTTATATCTCCCTCTCAACTTCCGTTCGCCTCGCCCGACCGTTCGCCTCGCCCGATCACACTTTTCATAACGCTCTCATCACACATTCACCAGCTCACTCCCCAAGTCAAGCGTGCGTAAAGAAGTTTCACTTCAGAAGTCACAATGTGCAGTTCACACGCGGTAGAAGTGGAACCTTCAGAAAACTAAGGTAGGCAGGAGTGGGGAGGTTACGAAGCACCGCACAAAAAGGAGAGAGATTTCTCTATCTCATTCTCTGGCAGGCTAAATCCTAAAGACGTATGTGTTTGTCTCTTTTGAGGGTCGCTATTTTATCGTTTCATTGATAATTTTTCACTTTACAAATTATTCGTTTTGTAGGCAAATACGTTATTAATAAACCAACCAAAACCGTAGGTAATAATTTTTTATTTACATATGTTACACCCATCAATGTAATATATCATTAAAGAAGAACGCAATTCTAATAAATCAAAATGAACAAGACAGAAAAGTATGGGGAAAATTATTTGAAGATAATATTGTTAATTCTGAATTTGAAATAACAGAAAAAATGTAGGTCCCAATAGCGTTGGTTGAGGCGCTGTTTCCCGGTAAGACAAGAGATCCTGGGTTACCTTATTTGTTTATGTGTCTTGTTCTGTTTCATGTTCCGTTTAGATTTATTAGTATCATCTTCTTCTTCAATGATAAAAAAAGTGAATGTTAAAAGACTGTCTTTTGAAATTTTATAAATGACTCCCGATCACGTCTTATTAAATCCCGCACAAAGATACGAAGCAAAGTCAGTGTTTTTTTTTAAAGTAAAGCCAGTTATCTGGCCGTGCATTAGGATAATTTATGAAATCCACTTATCTGCTTCTACCTGATCGCTAATTATATTTATTTCCTCACCAATTTTATATTTGAACGGACCTCAACTGGTTCAGTTTAAAGCAGTTCATATAATACAAGTATTTACTGCACCAAATCTACGAAATCAACTAGATACCTTTGTATGGACTCTTTATACTTTGTACTGCCTATAACCAGTGTAATTTAAATTACCAAGCATTGGCTTACAGAAGTTATTTAGTTAATTAACATAAACTAAGGAAAATTTACCACCTAAAAGCAGTTTAATTTGTTCATAAAAATTACGAAGAGTGCCTATTGGTATGATGCAATGTGTTATGTGTTCTTGAGTTTCAATTGGGTAAAGGTTTACGTTAGTAGCAAGGTTTCTCTACGATTTGAATTAGATGGCACGTGCAGTGTGTACTCGACCTTGTTCAGAAATCATAAATTATTAATGTTATTATTTTGATATCGAAAGTCTCGAGACGTCATAATATGTATGCCCTTCAACGTAATCAACAATAAATTATTAATAAATTTTATTAAAAGACAAATAACTTTGCATACCTACATCATTTTATTTCATACACACTCTACCTACATGTTTCATGAAAAATGTTCACATCTTTATGAGTAAAAGTGTACTGAAGACGTGAACATTGTTCATGAAACATGTAGAGTGTCTACAAAATAAAGTGATGTACACAAAGTAACGACTAACTAATCTATCTAAGTAAACGTCTTTTAATAAAATAAATAATGCCATCACAAAGTGAAAGCGAGAAAAAAAGAAAAATATATACCCATGTGCTAATAAATTATTCGTTTAAACTTCCAATGATGTAGAACTACTTTTAAATTATGAATACAATCGAATCCAACTTAATGCTTAGTATGACTGAGACCTTATCCTTTCTTTGTACTAACATTTTTAAATGGAACCAATTTTTTTCTACGTGAGATTGGAGGATAAATTAAATTCCTTTGAAATGGGAATTAAATTATTGAAAGGTTATGTTACATTTTCGTTCTGATATCATCTTGGAACAGACTAGACTTTAGTTATAAGTCAACAATACACGTACACTAGAAATTCTGAGTAAAATATATATTTAATTATGTGAGTAACATCTTATAACATCAACACAGATAATAATCCCTGACTTTCAGTGTTTGTCTGAGAGTTTTCTGAAATTGTTGACTATTTAGTTCAAATATTTCAAGGAAAACCCACTGTTGCTACAAGCCAGTTTATTTAGCAATGTCAATGTATTTTCACAAAGAGAACCTGTTGCCGCGTGCTTAAATATAAATGAATATCATACGGTTCGATTAGCGTCCTCCGCAAATAAAGTTGAGGGAGGCCTGTGTCCAAAGTTATGCCAAAGAAGGCTCATGTAGAAGTTGAACTGTTACATGGGTTTAGATTCCAGGACTTTTCCAGAACTGTTCTAAGCCACTGAGATATCGAATCAATCTAATTGGACCTCTCTTGAAAATTCAATTCATATATTGCAGTGATCGACCGAAGGTTCGGTTTCGGTTTCGGCAAGTTTCGCCAAAAAATCTAGTTTCGGCAAGATTCTTTCGTTCCAAGAAGTAGTTAACATATTTTGTTATTTTTTATAAATTTTGTTTGTTTTATAGAAATAATATAAAAAACATATTATTTTTTCACATATTTATTTAATGTCACGTGTTAACTATCCGAATAAGTGTAAAAAATAAGCCAATTAATAAATTAGCATGTCTAAAAAGTTTCGGTTTCGGGCGAAATTGAGACAGACGTCGAAGATTCGTTTTCGGTTTCGGTCGAAAGTCCTGTTTCGGTCGGACACTAATATTTTGTACACTTACTTAATAATAATTAAATCTATTTCCTGTTTTCAAATTCCCATTTTCCTGCTGTGGTTTTCTAGCGCAACATTATATCTGATTCAAAATAAGTCAAGATGCGCATTATAAATATTTGGATAAAAATTTAGTGAGCCAGTAAGTGAATTTGAATTTTATCTCAAAAAAAAAATTTTTTAAACAACACAAAAATTAATAAAAAAAAACAATAATTACTAAAAATTACCATCCCATGCGATGAATCATCAAACGTAACATTTCTGATAAAGTTGATATCCAAGTAATGTATCGCATTTCAAAATTTACCCTTTTAATGAAATGAGCACAATGACTAGCGATTATTGAAGTACGTATTATATTTATTACGTACAATTTGTTCGTTTGTGTTATTTTGATTTGTGGCTCATGGTTAACATTATTTTTCAAACATTGTTCAACATCGTCTTTGTGCAAAATTTTCATAAAAGTGTTCTAAAAATCTAGATAGGCTACAGTCCTATCTTCGAAAGCAAGTCAGTTCAGCAATTCTAGCTCTAAAATAGCTACGTAATTGATACTACACCAGCCTTGCTCGTCTGCTGGTTGGATAGGGCTGATTCTTGTCCTTGCATGGTTTTCTGTTTTGGGTTTCGGCCTTCTTTCCTGCCTTAAAGGTAATCAGTCCTTGCTATGGTTTTCCTTGTGGCATGTTGTCTTCTGATAAAGATAACATACTCCAGTGAGTGTAATATAAGAGGCGGTGAAAACATTTTTGTGTAGGTTAGATAAAAAAAGTTTAGAAAGATGATGCGAAGGATTTTTTTTGTAGCGTGTATTTTTGTATGCATGTCCTTTTGCAATTATACGCCACAATATGTTTGTTAGAGTCAATTATGTGGATGTTGGTTTTTCAGCTACTTTTATTTTGTTTTATTGTCCTGTATAACATCTACCCACTTCCGTCATAGTTCTCTCCACGACATGTTTCACGAGCAAATTTGTTGACGGTTTTTTTAAGGGGTTAATTTATTTTAGTTAGGTCGGTACATTTAACTAATTTAATATGAAGGTCTAAGGAACTGAAATATATGCCTTTTTCTTCCCCAGAAGTTCCTCTTCTTCATTTCCATAAAAAAGCCCTCCACACAGCAACCCCAAAGAATTATGATTGAATACATATTTTAAAAAAAAATTCAATGATACGTTTGCCAAATAGTGTCAATTGTTATATTTTATATTTTTAAATTTATTAGCACACACGATAAACGATGATCTGAGATCTTAAGATGAATAAATTAATTAAAATTGGTTTGTCTATTTGTAAAATTATAAATAAATACCGGCAAAGGACATTCACTTATCTTGTGCCTACTATATTTATTCTTCTTCCTTGCGCTGTCCCAACTCATTGCCTAGGTAGGCTGTTGGGGTCGGCTCTTCTCGTTCTCAGGTTGTAATATCTTCTGTTCTGGGTATCGCCTTCATCCAGGCCGTTTATCTGAAGAATTTTGGAACATCGAGTCATCCAGGAGTTCTTCGGTCTTCCTCTGGATGACTGTCGGTGAAGCTCCATAGACATTGCCTGCCTCACTGTGTGGTCTGATGGTCTCCGTCTTATGTGTCCATACCATCTCAACTGTCGTTCTTCCAGCTTACTATTTATGTCTGTGACACCCAGGCTACCACGAATGAGTGAACTTTTGATCTTATCTTTTAGTGATACTCCTGCCGACCATCTAAGCATTCGCATTTCTGCTGTTTCAAGTTGCCTAGTGTAGGAGTTGTACATAGTCCGGCAATCGGAGCCATACATTATTGCGGGTCTTACAATACCTACTATATTTATTAAGATAATAAAAATCGAAAATTGCACCACCGATCACATTTTTTGTAAATTGCTAAGAAATCAAGGCTTTCTATATTGATATTGTTTGTAATCTTATGAATAATTACGACCACAAGTAATTTGCCTGTGTTATATCTGTCTGTGTATTTTATGCCTTTTTATTGTAGTTACTTAAAATTTATTCTTCATCATTTTCTCTATTGTGGTTTCTTGTCGTATGTGTGCTTTAGTGTTATATTAATATTGTTAAATTGATCTGCCGACAAACTGCTTTGAAAATAAGGAACTCCAGTGAAAAATATTATGGCTTTAAAAAAATATGTTCATATAGACCAATAAACGCTGATTCTGAATATATAAGTTTCATTTAATAATATTAAACGTAGAGTTCTTAAAAAAATATTAAAAAGTGCATTTTTAAACCTCTCCTCAAAACACACTGTAAAGTTGGTATTACTGAATGGTTGGTGCTGACGTCACGCGTCACCAGTCATTGTATTGAAATCTTTGATTATGTAGGTATGACATAAGCCATCAGTATTAACAACGTTTCATGTTATTCGTTATTTCATACTGTTTATAGAGATTTAATCGTTGTGTTTATTGAAACAATATTTAAGCCTAAATAATTCAGTATAAAAAATAGAGGTATCTCTATTATTTAAAATATTGAAAAACTACTGCACAAAAAAATTGTAATGATACTTCTAGGGAGAATGCTTCGAATAATGCTATTCAAAATGGCGGCACTTGATCAGCTGATTGCCCAATCCTATAATAATTTTTCAGGAGTGATGACGTCACACGATTCACCGTACATACGGTGGTCGTAGGGGGGTCTTGAAAAATTAAAACTTTGACAATTATTTTAACTATTAAAACTAACTCTAAAAATAAAAATAAAAATGCAGTTATTTAAGTTAGAGGGTCATTATTCATTAAAAAAAAAAAATGGACTGGAGTTCTCTATTTAGCTTCTGCTTAAAATGAATAATAGAAGACAATTTAAAAAAAAAATCAATTAAAAAACGTCATGCTGAGTTAGTATGTTTTGTAAATATTGGAAATCAGTTTTTACGCATTCATTGATAATAATATTTATAACACTCAGTAGTGACATATGTAGTACGCGTAATAATATTGTGTACGTACTAGATATCATGTTCTGATACCTCTTATTGTTTATTGAACTTTTACTGGTTAATACCAGAATACAACACTTTATGAACGAACATTATATCAGTGCAGTTTCTTGTGGAAAAATACAGATAGTCGTAAATTGGATTCAAAAAGTCTGAAACGTAATAAAAATGCTTCATTACACGAACATATTTGTCTGAGAATAGAATAAATCTCACTCGTGTCATAAAAACACTTATTTACTATTTACTCAGATTGTTCTAAAGACAGAGAATTCTGCTGACGTACCACGTTTGCAGGTACGATTGATAAAACTAACATAAATATTTTTAACTAGCTGACCCGGCCACGCGTTGCTGCGGCTACTAAAACACAACGTCATCTACTGGAACCATTATAATCACCGCCGCGCCGTCTTTGAGTTTATCGCAAAGAGACAGACAGATGCCGCTGACTTTAATTTATAATACGTAGAGATGTGTGAAAGATTATGATAATGTGCATGAAATGCTTGGGGTAACTAACGTATTTAAGTTAATAAGGATTAATACTGTATCCGTCTAAATAACTTTTCAATTACCGAAATGTACGTGACCATTTTTTTAGAAGATAGATATATGCCTTCGCGGACTTTTCTGTAGATCTATAAAGGAGGAATATCCCACCATGCATTGTTTTGTTATATCCCAAAAGGATTAAGCAGCGTTTTCAATGAAAGCTACCAGGCGGCTTGACTTTTTCCGACACTTCTAACAATTATCGTTATGTTTCAACCAATTTACACAAATCCTTGACAAATTACATACCTAAACCTTCCTCACGAAACACTCTGTCTATTGGTGGAAACCGCATGAAAATCCGTTCAGTAGTTTTCGAGTTTATTGCGAACAGACAGACAGACGACGCAATATGTAAAGATATGACTGTTTTTCCGAGGTAGCAAAGTAGTTTTATTGTTTGCTCTAAGGGTAGGAAATCTTAAAAATAATGTCATCAATTTGTTATAACAATATTTTGTTATAATTATAACAAAATACAGAGTTTTCTGTTATTTTTTTGTTTGTTTAATGTTGATTTATTTCCGTCCTTTCATTTATTTTTCATGTGAATACCGCACAAGAGTCCCAACTGCTCCCTTCTGAGCCAGTTTAGATGTGTGTTTATAATATTTAAGTATTCAGCGTTTAAGTTTAGCTGTTTGCAATAAGAATATCTAATTTTTTCAGTAATTATTAGGGCCTACAAACTTCTAGTAATCATCGTAGCAGTGACTTTTTAAATTTTTTAAATGTGAATACAGCTCAAGAGTCCCAACTGCTCCTTTCAGAAGCCAGTTTAAATGTGTACGAGTATTTATAAACGTTTACAGTATTTAAGTTTAGCTGTTGGCAATAAGATTACCTAATTTTGACAATTAATTATTAGGGCCTACAAACTTCCAGTAGTCATCATAAGAATGATTTTTTAAAAATTATTTTATATGAATACCGCACAAGAGTCCCAGCTGCTCCCAACCATCTGGAGCTAGTGACACTATGGCATCCCCAATTTGGGTATGTTGCGAGGCTGAAGGTAGTGGGAATGGGAAGGAGATTAGGAATAGGGAGGTGGGGAAGTACTTGGCTATTCAGATCTGGTCTCTATACACAGCTAAAGCCATTTCAAGCAACATTTCAAATCTGGTGTTTCGTTCACCATTCAATGGTGGTCTTACACCAGGGCGATACTGAGATTATCTTCCACCCTGGAACGTACCGCCAATAAATAATAATTTTATTTGCGGTAATAAATAATAAATATAGGTACTATTACTGTTATTACAATTATTATTATTAATATCGAATATTAATTATAATAAATGTCCGGGTTAAACAGGAAAAACTAAACCCTTTCACACACTTCCTCCAATGATCATCTAGTATCTAGTCAATTCACGCTTTGCAATTGCACTATATACATAAGTATAATAAATACAAAACAATATAAGAACAACATGTCAACCTACCAGAGACAAAATGAGAAAATAATTCACCGACTCCAGATATTTTCATATCAGAGGGTTCGGCTCTGTGGAACTCCTAATTGGACCTATAAATCCTACTGATCCCTGAATATCAATATTTAAAAAATCTTTTGTAATCCTACACGCATTTAAAATGACTGATTTTTTAAATACATCTAATAATTTCTGGTTGGTTTTTTTAAGAATGTTGGCATTCTCGTCGTATAAATTTAAAGGTGTAATGTTTCTATCTGCCTTGCAAATTATTTTGTGCATTTTTGGGCTATTAACTTTCCTATGGAAAAAAATTCTTAGCATTTCTACCTGATTGTGTTTCAAAGAAGTTATTTTGACTATACCTCTACCTCTTAAATTTCTAGGTTAATTAATTCGTTCTATAGCTGAATTTGGATGATGGCTATTAAACTTTGTTAACGTAGTTCTAATTAATCATTTTAAGCTTTCTAAATCTGTATTGGACCATTTAATTATACCAAATGAGTACGTTAATAAAGGTATTAATTATAAATTATTATTATTGAGGTTTAACCCGTCCCGTTTGTCAGAATGAAAAGATAGATATAATTTCTCAAAATAACAATGATGCTACTTACGAAAAAGTTATGCTAGATAGAAAAGTTTGCGGTTTTTAAATAATTGCTTATTATTATTATGTTTGTGTTTAAACGTGATAACATAATGAATATTGCTACCACGGAGTGTAAACATTAATTTTGCAAAATTTCAGGAAGGTCGTGACAATTAGCAAGCCCTAACCAATGTCAAATATTTAAAGCAAACACTTTTACTGAAATCTCAGTACTAAGTACATCGCGCACGTCATGATACAGGTAACGCGGATATTACCTAGGTATATAAACACACACGTAAATTACAAGTGTAAACAATTAATATGCATACTTAATTCGCATGGTTCATACTATACACAATTACTTCAGTAAATATATAGATCGGCAATATGGTTTCTCGTCGCGTATTTTTCAAGTGAGATTTTTTAATGAGACTTTTTCGCAAATGGATTGAAAACGCGTGGAATATTTTAAGATTATTTTTCTGGTTCTATTTGCCGCATTAAAATACATTTCATATTTATTTATTCATTATTGCTCTCCAAAATATCTAATAAAAAATGTACAAATCACAAGTGCGCCCCACGGTTGAATTTGGCAGCCACCTCTGGTCTGGAGCTCCAAAATACCTGAAAAATACCCGCGACTCGGTGCAGAAACGGGCGGTCCGTTTGATAGATTCTCCCATCTTAACAAACGGATTGCAATCTTTAGAGCACAGGCGTCGGCTGGGAATGCTATCCTTGTTCTACCATGTTATTACAATGGAAGATGCTCCGAGGAACTAGCATCATTGATCCCTTCGGCACCGGTGCATAGTCGGGAAATACGCCAAACGCGTGCCCAACATTTGTACACAGTTGACATTTGTCACATGAGAACAGGTCGTTTCTTCGACTCGTTCTTGTGTTCAACAGCTCGGCTGTGGAATGATTTGCCGGCCTCTGTGTTTCCTCCTTCCTACAACAGGGGTCTCTTCAAGACCAATGTTCATTCCTTCCTCTCCTCAAAGACACAGCATCCCAGATAACATAGGCCCTGAGGGAAATTATTTTCCTCAGGGCCTCCTGTGTGGAGTTAATGTAAAAAAAAAAATACCTAAATAGTTCAAATTTGACTATGACGTAGCTAACGCTACTAGTTGCTAACACAACTCTCATCGGGAACCAGCCAGGAATTGGCCGGTGTGACGTCACAGACGTTTCCGGACGAACAGAAACAAACATATAGCTTTGGTTGCAAATCAAAATACTTACGAAAAATTTAGATTGTTTTAGAAACATCATTCGTCAGTATAAAAACTATATAAATGTCGTTATTTTCGAGAATATTAAAAAAAGTGCAAATACCCTACTACGTAAATATCCAATGGCGTCCAGTCTTCGACCAAGTATGTGTATACTTGGTCGATGCGTCCAGTCTATATTATCAAGAAAGGTGATGGATATATGTGATGAATTTTGAAACATTGTATTTCAGCTTTAATTATTTTAGGTTTAATACTTTTACTTATAAAACTTAAATTTTAATTTGAGGCTAAAATGCTAATCGAATTGAAAAATTATGAACTAATTCTTTTTCTAACTAATTCTTTTTTTTATTGGAAACAATCATTCTAAGAATTGGTTTGTAACCTGATAGCGTCTCGGATAAATATCCGAATTTATTCATATGGAACTAATGACTTTTTATAAAAGTCTAAATGAATATTCAATTTTTTAATAAGAAAAACTCACTTTTATAACTTTTGAAGGTTATTCCCATCAAAGTAATATATGTCATTGAAGAAGAAGAGTATAGTAATCTCAACGACAAAAAATATGAAAGAGAACAAGGCACAGAAAAATAGATAAAATCAATGGTCACAACTGGAGACGCTGTCCAGGTTACAAACCAATTCTTAGAATGATTGTTTCCAATAAAAAGGGTAGTTGCCCATAATATGGAAAAATAATTAGTTTAAGATAATATTGTTATTTCTTAAATTTGAAATATGAGATTGACGAATATGACGGTTTGATAGAATGTGGCAATAGTGAAATTGATTAACGCGCACGTCCCGGTTAGAGGAGAGGTCTGGATTCGAGTCCCAGTTGTGACCATTGTCTTTTTCTATTTTTCTGTGTCTTGTTCTCTGTCATATTTTAGTTTAGATTATTATTGTTATCTTCTTCTTCAATTGTATATTACATTGATGGGAATAACCTTCAAAAATTATAAAAAGACAGTTTTTCTTATAAAAAATTGAAAAATTACTATTATTTTTTATTTCTTTTATACATTCAATAATATAATATATGGTGCGTAATAATTTCGCATTAGCAATGAATATACCTATAAAATAAATTAAAATTAAAATGGAGTTATACAAATTTAACTTTATAACAATAAATGAAAAATTATTATTTTAGGCAAAAGATAGGCAAATATCGAGTATCGATATGTGCTACTTTAGTTATTTACTACCTGACCCGACCACGCGTTGCTGTGACTAATAAAACACAACGTCATCTACTGGATGGTTATCCAACCTTTATAACCACCGCCGTCTTTGAGTTTATCGCGAAGAGACAGACAGATGCCGCGGAGGACTTTAATTTATAATACGTAGAGATGGTGTGAAAGATTATAATAATGTGCATGAAATGCTTGGGGTAACTAACGTATTTAAGTTAATAAGGATTAATACTGTATCCTTCTAAATAACTTTCCAATTACCGCAATGTACGTGACCATTTTTTTAGAAGATAGAATGGGTATAGTAAGCTATCCGTAAAAGATAGATATATGCCTTCACGGACTTTTTTGTAGATCTATAAAAGAGGAATATCCCACCATGCATTGTTTTGTTATATCCCAAAAGGATTAGGCAGCATTTTCGATGAAAGCTACCAGGCGGCTTGACTTTTTCCGACACTTCTAACAATTATCGTTATGTTTCAACCGATTTACAGAAATCCTTGACAAATTACATACCTAAACCTTCCCCACGAAACACTCCATCTAATGGTGAAAACCGCATGAAAATCCGTTGAGTAGTTTTCGAGTATATCGCAAACAGACAGACAGACAGACGACGCGGGGGATTTTAATTTATAATATGTAGAGATAGAGATATTTTAAGTTATAAAATTCAATTTTCAAAATTTTAGAAACACCTTTCGCAATTATTTGTGAGTTAATAAAGATTTTTTTTCTTTTTTTAACTCCACACAGGAGGCCCTGAGGAAAATAATTTCCCTTAGGGCCTATGTCATCTGGGATGCTGTGTGGAGGGTTTTTTTTGAGGAGAGGGAGGAATGAACATTAGTCTTGAAGAGACCCATGTTGTAGGAAGGAGGAAACACAGAGGCCGGCAAATCATTCCACAGTTCTCATGTGACCGTCAACCGTGTACAAATGTTGGGCAAGCGTTTGGCGTGTTTCACGACTATGCACCGGTGCCGAAGGGATCAATGATGCTAGTTCCTCGGAGCATCTTCCATTGTAATACCAGTAGAACAAGGATAGCATTCCCACCCGACGCCTGTGCTCTAAAGATTGCAATCCGTCTGTTAAGATGGGAAAATCTATTAAACGGATCGCCCGTTTCTGCACAGAGTCGAGGGTATTTTTCAGGTATTTTGGAGCTGCAGACCAGAGGTGGCTGCCAAATTCAACCGTGGGGCGCACTTGTGATTTGTACAGGGTTAGCAGTTGTGTACTATTAACGTATCTGCGGGCCCTGTTCAGTACGCCCAGTTTTTGGGAGGCTAACTTTACTCTGGCTTCGATGAAGCCCCCATACCTGAGCTGTTCACTTAGGGTAACACCAAGCATATATATGAAGGGCCTGTTCGGAAGATTGCTTCCGTTGAAAGATAATAGATTTTCATTTCGATCCCTTTTAGACCTAATCAGACAAGATTAATAATAATAATAATAATATTCAAAAAACTGTTTCTGAAAAAATTAGAAAATACACAGATTTAGGAAATGAGATTAAAAGAATTTGGCATTCTCGGACTATAAAAATATTACCATTTGTTATTTCGGCTACTGGCATTATACCTAGGTCTCTGATTCAAAATTTAGGCGTATTAGATTTGTCAAAGAATTTATATATAAAAATGCAAAAATCGGTAATTTTAAATACATGTAGGATTACAAAAGATTTTTAAAATATTTATATTGAGGGATCAGTAGGATTTATAGGTTCAATTAGGAATTCCACAGAGCCGAACCCTCTCATTTCTTAGTAACAGTAGAGTTAATGATATTGGGTCTTTGAAACATTAAATTCAACGAGATTATTTTTACCCCAAGAGAAAACACTCTCGAGGTAACCGTCCAATCTTTGCTTCAAAGCCCTCCGAGCCGTTGGAGTTTGTGAGCCCTTTGGGGGCTTCTTAAACAAAAAGCTATCATGGACTGTACTGTAAATTTCATATAGTAATTAAAAATCACCAAAATTGCATTTTTGGGACTAATTTTTAATTTATTTTCGACAAATTTGTGTTCCAACGTAATTCGGCCATTTATAAATATAATTTAAACCCATAAAAATGCCTTTTTAATATATATTTCTTTAATTTTATTCTTATATTTTCTTTTGAAATGAAACTTCTCTGAGCACCATTGTGATTTGAAACTCGATGAAAGGAAACGACAATAAAAAGAGAAAAACACATACATCTATAGAATTTAGCCTGCGAGAGAATGAGATAGAATGAAACCTTACCTCATTGGCCGCTTTGATTTTGAGTTCACTTTCAAGGCGCCTATTGGTTGAGATTGTGTGGTGAAGGTTTCAGTACTACCGCGTGCGAACCGCACTCGATTGTTTTTTTAAATAATTATCATTAACTGACAATATTGCCAAAGTTGGCTCTAAAATTATGAAAAATCGACGTCACTAATGTCCTGTATTTTATAATTTGAAACATAAATAAATAAAATACCATAAATCCCTACTAGATATTTGCTACATTTGATAAAAAAATCAATTTGATTAAGTATTTTGGCCTCTTAAATCCCTTAAATCCAAATTTAAGTTTTGTATGAAAAAAGTCGCGCAGCCGTTAGGTAATTAAAAATTGTGTAATTATTTTAATAGTAGTTCTCCTCTTTTTCTATCTTTTGTTATATTTCCCTTATTTCATTTATTATTTACCAACTCCACCCAGTGATAATTAAATTATAAATTATGCTGTAAACATTTTTAATTGTATTGTTGACACTTACGCACATCCCAGTGCTAATTTTACGAATTTAATCATTTTAACACTCTGTTAATCTTAAAAAACAATGAATCCAAAAAAATACCAATACGGAAGTCACTGAAATTTGTAGATGAACAACGATACCTACCTTTTAAGATTTTCACGATCAAAAGTATTTTCGTTATTTGTTTTTGGTGTGTTATGCCGTGTTGCGCTAACTCCTTCTTTAGCTGACGTTTCGGACAGCGTTGCGGTGCCCATCATCAGGGCAGAACCGGCAGATCAGGTAGATGTGTTGGCTAAAGAAGGAGGTAGCGCAACACGGCATAACACCCCAAAAACAAATAACGAAAACGATACCTACGTTTAGGACGGGTTCTTTCACAGAATTTGAACAATTCATCAAATTTCGAAGTCAATTTTCAGGTTCTGTGAAAATTCCATTGAAGTTTTGTCATTGTTTCAGTTCTATGAAGCAACTGGTCCGTAGTTGGATACATTTACATAGTAAAAATAGCATAATAGTACTATTGCATAATAAGAGAATATATTTAAAACTAGCTGGTACCCGGCATGCGTTGCTATGCCATTTAATAAAGAAATTGTTTCTCCCTGCGTGTCCTTTCCCATTCGTCCCGTTCCCTTCCGCCTCCCCTTCGTCTCCCGCGTCCCCTTTCCACTCTCGCGTTCCCACTCCACCTCATCCACCTTCCCTCGCCCCACTCCACTCCTCCTCTTCCCCCGTCCCGCGAACCCCCCTCCCAAGTTCCCCACCCCCCTCCCAGGTTCCCCCCCCTCCCGCGAACCTCCTACCCGAGTTCCCCCCCCCTCCCGCATTCCATTAATTTAGTTTTCATTCAAACAGCTCGCGTTTAAACAAACCTTGTTCTGAAAATAACGATCACAAAAAAAAAAGAATTATCCAATTTGGTGTCGTCGTTCGGAAGTTATGCGCGTACATACATTTCGGCGATAGAAGATAGATAGATGTGTACGAGTGTTATTACGTCGATATTAGTTCGTAGGTAGGCTTTTATCCATAGAATTGAAATTTTTTCAAATTCTGTGAAATAACTAGACGTTAGACTCATTACAGAAATGAAATAGTAGCCACACAAATATTTTTATATGACATTTAATGCATTGAGTTTCACCCTTATTACAACTTATCTATGTACGAATTTTATTAGTCCATGGGAACTCGTAAATTTAATTTTCTTATTATAATTCAGCTATTATTTTTAAGATACGAATCTAAAATCTATTTAAAGCTACTATGCCGGCGTCCTGTCCTTGCGAGATCCTCACTTACTCGAGCGTGCAAACCGCTCTGGCTTGACACAAGCTAGAACGGTTTACACACACGATGCTAGGAAATTTTAAGTCAGTATCATCGCAGTGACTAAGGCAACCGTACATTCACCGGCCACACGAAGCTAAACTCAAACGCAGGATAGTAACTTCGGTGGTGGGGGCAACACTAACTCAAATAAAAGAACTTCATCCTATTAAACTATCCTGGCTTGAGATCAGGGGCGGATCTAACTGTCAGACGCATGTCTCCACTCGGCTACTAGCCGGTTAAGCTGATATGTTTTAAGGCTTCCGTACTAAACAATACTAAAAAAATTCCATTTAAAAAATACTGATAGTTTTCCGTCTGAATATTGTTGGGGTAATCCAGTAAAGATGACTGAAATGCTGGATACTTTTGAAAGAAAAGTGCTGAGAAGAATATGTGGACCCGCCAAAGAGTGTGAACAGTGGCGCATCCGGCACAATACAGAATTGTATGATATATATAAGGCCCCTAGCATCTCAGCACATATGAGACTCCTCAGGCTGAGATGGGCTGGGCATGTACACAGAATGCCGGATACACGCGTCCCAAAAAGAATTTTGACTGGACACCCAGCTGGAAAGAGAAAAGTGGGAAGACCCAGACTGAGGTGGGAAGACGAAGTAAGAGGGGATGTAGCACAGCTTCTCCAGGTACCAAATTGGAAGTCAGCCGCTGAGGACAGGAGGAGTTGGAGGCGACTGTTGCAGGAGGCCAAAGCTCGATATGGGCTGTAGCGCCATCGAAGAAGAAGAATAACTGACTTCCCCCCAGAGGCCTCATGCATTGGTTTGCTGACTGACTTTTGAGTTTCGGGTCCGCCCCTGCTTGGGATGCTAGCCTACTGGCTTCCTCACTAGCTTACTAGGTTAAAACACAGCTATATAGTTCTATTTACACTGTGATGAATTGCATTGATCAACAGTGAAAATTAGGAAATATCGTAGCTTCCCACTTTAATTTAAAAAGAAAATATCAATTACTTATAAAACGGACACGTCTACGACATCTATCGGATTAGAGTAAAGTGAATTCATATTTACGGTAGGGATCTATAATTAGACAAAGTGAGACGAGTATTGATGAAAGGATCACAGATGGTATCAACAAATAATCAAAGACAGGGACTCCCGGTATAATTTAGGCCGTGATATATTGACAGCCAATTGAATTACAGAAAAAACGATTAAAAACCGAGTTAGCCTATCAACGGGAAGAGGGCCGAACCCATTTTTAGAACAAAGGAACGACCTTTGGACTTAGCAATTAGTAATGTGATTAATGAGTTTGACGTTCCCACCAAACCGAGAGGTGAATAAACTCCATGGGAAGAAATAACCTGTTCAGGGACAAAAGAACGATGACCCCAAGAAATGTTATCATTAACCGGTACATTCCAGGGATCAGAAACCCTAGTTCTCGAACGCATTAAAACATATCAGGTGCGGAAAAAAAGGATACACGTAAACACGATGCAAAAGTTTAAGTGAAAATTTGCAAAGCAAGTGACGAAAACGTATTGTAAGATGTTAGGGAGATTTTCATCTATAATACGATTGTTTGTGACGACCGGAGATGATCGATTCGAGGGAAAACGTGCTAAAGGAAATGGAAATGTTGAGAAAACAATGGAAAATTATTGTTATCAATTCTAGACGGAGCTAGGATATTACGATGAAAGATTTAGGGAGGAAACGTCAAAAAAAATGAGAGTTTTAAAGAATAGGCGAGGGTACATTTCAGATGTCTAGAGCGGTAACAAGTGTTAGAGAAGAAGATAGAGTGCAGTACGGAGGGGAGTGGAAAATGCTGAAAACATTGCGATAGAAAAACTCAGGAAAAGGAGTCATTTTACGTAATTAAAATGGAGTTTATAGAGTAGCATAGTACGCGATTGCAGATAAAGATGAGGCATTACAATGGTTGCCGATTTCAGATGTATTTTGTTGTGATAAACAAGGAATATTCGAACATGGAAATTGTTTAGATAAGAACGATTAGCCGTTAAAAAGGTAATAAAAATTATCATGGGTCTTATGAAATATTTACGTTAGAGAATTCTCATAAAAGTTAACGACACTGAAATAAAAAAGGATTTATTGCCAGGTGGGTACAAGAGTTAATGTATACAGCTGTCAAGACATATGGTTTATGGGATTTTTCGTAAGAACGGGACAAAATTTGGGGGACGATCTCTATGAAGCAATAAAAATGACAGGAATTTAAGGGCCGAAGTGGGGGTATCTCCTATAAAGATGTTAAAAAATGATATATTTATTAATAACAAATAGAAAATGAAATTTTCCAAGAGGCAGCAAACATCAAAAAAACGATATGGTTATATCAGGGAAGTACGGGGAAGTGAGGGGAAAGGAGATACGACAGAGAAAAACAAAGGAAATCTTAGATTAACAGTGAATAAAATAAATACGGCTTGAAATATAAAAATCTATAGAGATATGAACAATAGCGTAAGAATAAATAAGGAAATTCATGGAAAGAGTGTCGTGAATAAAAGAAAATTCGAGAAAAAAATGGAAAATTCAAATATACGACGTAAATAGAGAAAATTCGGTTTTAAATGGAAAGGTTCATATAGAATACAGAAAAACTCGAGGAAAAATAATAAAATAAAAATGAACAATTTGCGAGAAAGGCTTCGACATGAAGATATCTCTGATAGGCGAATTTGGGGACAGATTTGGAACATATGGTAGATGCCGTACGCACGGACATGTTACGGAATAGATGAAAATAGAACTTTAAAATTATTAAATTCAAGCTAATTTTGTATGAACAACAGGACAAAGGAAGTTGGGCCATTAAACATGGATCTTACTAAATCCGGATCTTGTAAGTATGGGAGTACGAGACAGAATTTAATGTATCCAACACGGAAAGTACTAAGAGACCGCATTCGACAATAATGGAGAGGTTTCAAGAAATTACGAGTTGGTAGTAATTAGATTGGTTTATTATAGGAGATTCAGATACGATCTTTTGGACCTGAGAGGGGTATAAAAGTCTAGACAAATGCCAGTTGAGGACAGTCTACGGTCGCGGTCGAAAAGGTTTTAACTTCGCGGAACGTGACGAAACGGTGGGTGATTTAAATTTGAAAAATTCTAAGTGATAATTATTTTGATACTTAGAAAAATTTCACATTCTAGTCAGTGATATACAAAAAAAATACTTTGCAGTTAGAATCAGTGAAAATAAAAATTAAAGACAACGCATTAATTACTTGTGGAAAATAAAAGTGCTCGTGATAAATACAATTTGTTTTAGTGGAAAATTCGGATTTTATAATCACTTAATATCGTATTTTTAAACTTAGGAATTTCGCGTTTAATATTAGTGCAATAAATAACTGAAGTGATGTGATAATTTAGCGTGATGAAGTTATAATTAAATACGTGTGTTCAATCTAAGTGAAAGTGTTCTAACAAATAATAAATATTTAAATTAATTATCTTAAATAATAATAATAAAACAAAATAATATTTTATTAATACATAAAATTTCGGAGGGATAAAAATTTAATTTAACAACAATTTACCATCTCTAAATTAATCGTGAAGTAACTATCATTTAAAGTGTTATCTAACCAACGAGTTTTGAGATAAAATACAGTTTAGAACGATAGAGTTCATACATCATTTTAATTAATTAGATTAATTGAAAAAAAAAAATTTGAAGTCAAAAAGATTTAATTAAATTTAGGAAAATAAAAATTAATTTAGGAAAATTGCAGCAAGGTTACCGTGTATTTCCCGGTCGGAAAAAACCTTGGTAGGGGTAAGTCTTTTCCGTTATAAAATTTTACAGATTCCACGGAGAAGGCGGAACGCAGCAAACATTGGTATTTGGATTAATTATTTGACCAAGATATTACTCTCTTAATATGTGATATGTAACTATATTAAAATATTGTAAGTATAATAAGTATATTTTATATATTTATATATGTATGTATATCAACATATATATGTAATTTATTGTTCCCAAGAAAAATCTTAATCAAAAAAAAAAAAAAAATAAACACTTATATAAAAAGAGGAAAAGGGTATCGATTCCTACCTCTGAATTCATCAATAACTATTGAAAGGAGTTATGTGTGATAAATTTACAAATCAATATTTTATATTTAATTTTATGTATGTATTAATATGATTTCAGAAAATCCAGAGCATTTGAAATAAGTTATGATATTAGAAAATATTCCAATCATAATATAATTATACATATTAATATTATAAATTATTATTGAGACAAAGTATATATAAATGAATAAATATGTATACGTAATCGGGTATCAGACTAGACAATTGCGCTAAGTACATCATTATCAAACAAAGAAAAAAATTTTAGAGTCATCTCACACGTCTCCGGAATGTCTAAAGTAAACATACCTCATACGCTTGAATCTAGGTCACGGGGCCATCGAGAATGTTTACAAAGCTCAAATTGTTTACAAAATATGTCGGTCACTGGGGCACTAGTTCGATTACAAAAAAAGAAAAAAAAAAATGACCTTGATTAATGGATATCGTACTTAGGTATTAACTTCTAGGAACGGGATAAAATTATTATATTGCGCAATATTAGGAGCAAAAAGAAAAAAAAAAAATTTAAACACTATTTTTAATTTGAACGTAAAGAGGTATCTACAGACCTAAGCAATTGAAAATTAACAGATTATTATAGCAGTTCAAAAGGGTGTATTGAAGATTTACATGAAACAGTTGATAAATCACGGGATAGTAAAAAGTAGGGTGTATTGAAGACTTACATGAAACAGTCGAAAAATCACGGGATAGCTTAATAAGGGGTAATGAGGATTTACATGCTTCAATTGAGTATCACGGGATAGCAAGAATTTATCAAAAGTTGAACATTGGAGGGGAGGGAAAGAAAAAAAAAAAATACAGTTCAACCAACAGAAGGCAGTGTTCGCTTCTGTAACAAGGACCATTAATCAAACCATAGAGATGGCGGATCTCTCAAACAAAACCGTCAACAAAACCAAACAAAAGCTTGGAGTTATGGCGAATCTCCAGAACACATCGCCAGATAAGATCTTATTGTACTAGTATATATTTATATTTCACACTATTCTTACGTATATATTCGGTATCAATCTGAGGATTGTGCAGAATCCGATGGGCGAGATCCGAGCTCGGGATGCGTTGCAAGTAGTTTCGCATTGCGAGTTATAAACCTTCCCAAAACGTATGTTTACATATATATCTTTTTATGTACTGTTCATTGAATGAAACGAACTCACTTACAATTAGTGCTTTAGGCCTGTCGGGTCACTCTCGTCTCATTTCTTGAACGTGGAGGGAGGATTCACGACCCGTAACTCCACACAAACCCGTGAGTATATGATTGCATATAGGACGAAACCGGTTCGCCCTAAGTAAATAGTAAACTTTGGAGGAGTAGGAATTTGGAGGTATCTGGGCTTGGGGGAAGACCTGAAGGCAGTGCATGATGGCGAAGGAAGGTCAATTGGGACGCGATAACTTAGGTATCAATCAATTGAACCGTGCCAAAAGACTGTGCGAATTTTGGGTTGACTTCTGATCACCCGGCTTACTTGATGGAGGCAGGAGCCAAATTTTGCCAGAAAAAGGGTTATTCTGAGTTCGTCAAATATGCAATTAACTAATTACATTAACCTACTAAATCCATCTTTATATGTACCTTATAGCAGCTGAATCTAAACGGAGGGGCGCCCAGCAGATACGAGATACAATCATAATCAAATTTACTAACATTTAACCATTTGAGTTATATTTAATTATCTGTTCAATTAGTCATGTGTAGTTTCGATTAGTATTGCTTATTCATGAATTCATTAGGATGTAGGGAATCATAATAAACGTCAAAGGGAAGTTAGTTCATTTAGAGAAATTACTTAAGGTTAAATTTGCAAGAGAGAGACCAATACAGTTTGAAATTCAACACTCTGTTTAGAATCAAGAGGGTTACCACAAAATTTAAAGTAATTAAAATCCTATATCATAAATCAAAAAATTACACAACGTTTGATGGAGTTTAATTACAACCTAAATACGAAAATATTTACGTTCAAAGTCGTAAATAACGTATTTATTAGTTAAGTACATATATCGCTAAAGGTATGTAGTACAAGGGAGCTTTAAGTAGCTTTCTGTAGTTATCAGAGGAAATAAGGGTCCAATTTTATAAAGGCTTGTGTGACGTAGGGGAGGAATTTTCCATCCCTACCACACATATGCAAAGCCTTAAGAATTTAAATATCGATCAGAGCCAAGAGAAAAGAAGAATATTACGACTGGTGCCAAGTGCCCAGGAGTAAATAATATACGAGAAGTAAATAAGAGAGTAGAAAAGACAAACATCACAACTGCACAGCCGTGACAGGAGATCAGAGTTTTACAAGTTGTTTTAGAAAAAAAAAAAAAAAAACTTTTATTGGTCAATCTATTGCAAAAAAAAAAAAAAAAAATAATAATAATAATAAGTAGGACGTTATGTTAAATGAAGTGATAATAAAAATAAAATAAAAATCAGAACAGTGCGCCGTTAAATAAACACGAAAAAAATATATAAATTAATAAATAAATATACGAAAATAAATATATAGACAATACATTTAAATATAAAAAAAAAAAGTGTTAACGAATAAACTCTACATGTTTTAAAATAATTTATAAAAGTGTCGATAAAGTTTAAATCAAGTGACCATGAATTTGTTGATTGCTTATGAGATTATAAATATCGTAACAAAGAATGTAGGTCAGATACAAGCGTAAACAGTTTATTCAAGGCAGGCCATAAATTCCTGAATCCAGAATGTTAATGACCGTAATGTAAACAATCTGATACGAGATACCGCGGTGTTTGTAAGCATCGAAAGATTGATAACCTAAGCATCGAAAGTGATAACAAAACATCGAAAAATTTTGAAGTAGGTGACATCGGGGGTAACGCGCATCGCTTTAAGAGATTGTAGAATAAACAAACTCGAAAATGATATCAACACTCGGTTACGGAAAAAATAAACAGACTTTACAGATAAAAACGGGGGAACTTACCTACATAAAGTGACCCTTTGTTTATAGTTAATGTTGTGGGTTTGTATGTGAGGATTATCACATAAAAAGTCATAACATAAAAGATAAGGAACATAAAATAAAAATAACATAAAATATTTGATTGGGGATAGTGTCGAGTTGAGAGCTTTAATATCACAGACGAATGTTTTATAGGTATATACCTATTTAAGGGAACATTTGATCATTCGGACCAAAAAAGGAGGGGATTTGACGAAATAACATCAAGATAGGTATTGCGAACTCTAAATAGATTTTGCGAAAATATCGTAGGTATTGCGGAACTTGAAGGAATGGTTGGCATTCTAAACAATGAGTAATTATTGGTTGAACGAAAATCACGGGATATTCATTAACATTGGAGTAACAATATTCATTCCGTTTTTTTTGCAATTACCTACATTTATTTGAAATGAAGAGTGATGGTAGAGTTGATCTAATTTGGGTTACAATCATCATGCAAACAAATATAAATAATTGAAAATATTGTGTTTTATAGGGGGACAGGTTCCAAAAAAAAAAAAAATAAAAATAAAAATAAAAATAAAAATAAAAATAAAAATAAAATAAATTATAAATATATATAGGTATATTTATAATAAATAGTTGGTATTGAGTTAAATTCATTAAAAATTTTTAAACAAAAAATGGCGGAAAAAAGGAAAGTGGATGCGACGGAATTAGAAGCTAAAGAAATACCGTTGGGAGATGAATTACGGGAGATATTTAGACGTTCAAAGAGGTCTAAGTTACGAGTCGAGGATATGATAGAAGTCGTTCAGCCAGAGGGGGAGACCGACACAAAATCGGAGGAACAGGGCGAAAATAAGCGAGAGTGTGAAGAGAGACTCACACATGATATGTTACAGGAAAAACCCGAGGAAAAGGAACAAGAAAAGTTAACGAAGTAAAAGGAAAAATAAAAAAAAAAAATAAAATAAAAAATATAGAAAAACGAGAAAATTGAAAAAAAAAAAAATAAGTAAATAAATAGAATAAGGAAGGCAACATAATTTACATGAGGTAATTTAGGAAATTAAAATAGAGATTATAAGGTTGTCGCTTAATAAGATAAAAATATAAACATTAACCAGGCGACACTCGGAAAATAAAGAAAATGGTTGGGAAACGTGGGACAAGTAGGCGAGCCCAGGCTTTAGTGACAGCAATCGGGGAAAATGTCACAACCGAGACTTCAACAATAAACATAGGAGATATAACTACAATAATTCAGGCAGCTTTGGCACCGCTCGTCAATAAGATGCAAGAACTCGAGAAACAATTGGAAAGCCCAGCAACAGTGGCGGTGATAGGAGAGGATAGTGCGCCGAAAAGCGTTCTCCAAGTAGTGGAAATGTTACCACAGCAGGAACGACCATCATTCTCCGGTGGAAATCAAAATCCCATTAGTTTCCTGGAAGATTTAAAAGAATACACTAGAAAAGTGAAACGAACGGATCCATTAGTCGTCGTACGGGAAAATTTGAAAGGGGAAGCTAAATCGTGGGCAAAATTGTACAATAAACGATGGGAGACTATGTTAGATTTCGAACGAGATTTTTTAGCTACCTATTGGGGAGACATAAAGAAAAATGAAGTTCGCCGTCGTCTTGCAGAAGGGGTATATGATGCCAAGAAAAATATATCCATGCTTACTCATTTCGCAAACTATTGGGAGCTAGCGAAGGCTTTAAAAATTACTGACACACCGTTGGGCATAGTTGACGAGATTATGAGACATTATCCGAAGGAAATTCAATCGCTATGGTTTTCGGGGCAATCAGGAGATGAGATTGTCGCCGCTGAGTTTCTACGAAAACTAGATACAATGGTATGTACACCAGAAGAACGGAACATGAAGAAGAGGAGTGGGGAGGAATCCAGCAAGAAGGACAAATACCGTGACCGTTACCACGCCATAAAAAGGAGGATACACGCAATTGAAAGTGTGGGCGAAAACGCTAGTTGCAGCAAGTGCACCGAAGTTAACAGCTCACCAAAAGAAAATTCTACAATAACTACAGCCGGGAAGGAGCTAATGGTCGCAGCCAACTCGGGAGATAAAAGGAGATTATAGCGCTTTACATTTAGCTAGATATTACACAAGTAATAAGAAACAAAAATCAGGTTTACAGTTAGTGGAAATCAACGGATAGAGTGCGAAGTTTACAAATATTTGTAAATGTTAATAAATAAATAAACGATTGAGAAATACAAATAAAAATATGTTAGGATACATTATAAATGGGGAGGGGGAAGAAAGAAAATTACTAAAATATTAGATTATCAGATTGCTTGCGAGGGGCGGATCGTCGTTAAGTCTTTGAGGGTGAGTGGACAAGTTCTTAATAAGCGACAATCATATTCAATTATTGAAATAGAGTAAGGCAAATAAATTCGTTAATTTTGATTTTCTAGTTGAAAAAAAAAAAAAATTTTACTTTTTTTTTATGTGTTAGTGAGAAAAAAAAAAAAAAAATGTTAGATAAGTAAGAACACTCAAAAGGAGAGAATTAGAGATATTATATGGCACACAAAAGGGACATTTTGAAAAATAAACAATGCCTAGGAATTTTTTTTTTGAAATATTGAAATAAGAAAGTTTATCTATAGATATAGGGTAGACATTAAGTATAGAGATAAAAAGGTAACATTTGAATTAAGGTATAAATATTTTAGATTTCGAAAAAAAAAAAAAAGGAAAAAAGGAACGCTGAACCAATTTGAGGATAATAAAGAACATTTATAAAAATTTAAATATTAGAGTGGACAACACTTAGGCTAGAACAACTTTGGATGAATTAAGAAATTATAATTAGAAATTAAGAATTATAAAATAAAGTTTAAATAAATAAAGAAAAAAAAAAAATGCTGGAAAATTTATATGAAACATGTATACCACTGATTGTCGGATTGGGTGAGGTCGTGCGAAAACACACATTTCACAAAAAATATTCATACTTACAAAACAAAAAACAATTAATTGCACACCAAGAGACCACCCGCTTTTCAGTTGTTCGAAAGGCCGCGAGATTGTAAACAATCTTTACTTAAATCATTGTAAGGGAGGTCTTAGTCCAATTTGGTTGGGGACCACCAAAACACGCGAGTCGAGGGGCGTGTTCCAGCAAAAAGAAATTAATTTTGAATCTATCAAAATTAAAGAAAATTTCATAAAGTAAAATCTACGCGAAAAGAAAATAAAGAATACAATGAGATTCAAATTCAAGATTGTTAACAATCCGAACAGAATGAGGAGGGGGAGATAGGAAGTAATAGGATACGGAAAAGAGATAGGGGATAACAGAATGAGGAGGGGGAGATAGGAAGTAATAGGATACGGAAAAGAGATAGGGGATAACAGAATGAGGAGGGGGAGATAGGAAGTAATAGGATACGGAAAAGAGATAGGGGATAACAGAATGAGGAGGGGGAGATAGGAAGTAATAGGATACGGAAAAGAGATAGGGGATAACAGAATGAGGAGGGGGAGATAGGAAGTAATAGGATACGGAAAAGAGATAGGGGATAACAAAATGAGGAGGGGGAGATAGGTAGTAATATGACACGGAGTAGAGATAGGGGATAACCAAATGAGGAGGGGAAGATAGCTAGTCTAGATTTGAACACAATTTCGGTGTCTAACGAAAAAAAAAAAAAAAAAAAAAAAAAAAAAAAAAAAAAAAAAAAAAAAAAAAAAAAAAAAAAAAAAAAAAAAAAAAAAGAAGAGGACATTAAAATAAAATACAACGTTAGCCACAGCAAATTGAGTTCAGAGGAGGGAACTGTGATGAATTGCATTGATCAACAGTGAAAATTAGGAAATATCGTAGCTTCCCACTTTAATTTAAAAAGAAAATATCAATTACTTATAAAACGGACACGTCTACGACATCTATCGGATTAGAGTAAAGTGAATTCATATTTACGGTAGGGATCTATAATTAGACAAAGTGAGACGAGTATTGATGAAAGGATCACAGATGGTATCAACAAATAATCAAAGACAGGGACTCCCGGTATAATTTAGGCCGTGATATATTGACAGCCAATTGAATTACAGAAAAAACGATTAAAAACCGAGTTAGCCTATCAACGGGAAGAGGGCCGAACCCATTTTTAGAACAAAGGAACGACCTTTGGACTTAGCAATTAGTAATGTGATTAATGAGTTTGACGTTCCCACCAAACCGAGAGGTGAATAAACTCCATGGGAAGAAATAACCTGTTCAGGGACAAAAGAACGATGACCCCAAGAAATGTTATCATTAACCGGTACATTCCAGGGATCAGAAACCCTAGTTCTCGAACGCATTAAAACATATCAGGTGCGGAAAAAAAGGATACACGTAAACACGATGCAAAAGTTTAAGTGAAAATTTGCAAAGCAAGTGACGAAAACGTATTGTAAGATGTTAGGGAGATTTTCATCTATAATACGATTGTTTGTGACGACCGGAGATGATCGATTCGAGGGAAAACGTGCTAAAGGAAATGGAAATGTTGAGAAAACAATGGAAAATTATTGTTATCAATTCTAGACGGAGCTAGGATATTACGATGAAAGATTTAGGGAGGAAACGTCAAAAAAAATGAGAGTTTTAAAGAATAGGCGAGGGTACATTTCAGATGTCTAGAGCGGTAACAAGTGTTAGAGAAGAAGATAGAGTGCAGTACGGAGGGGAGTGGAAAATGCTGAAAACATTGCGATAGAAAAACTCAGGAAAAGGAGTCATTTTACGTAATTAAAATGGAGTTTATAGAGTAGCATAGTACGCGATTGCAGATAAAGATGAGGCATTACAATGGTTGCCGATTTCAGATGTATTTTGTTGTGATAAACAAGGAATATTCGAACATGGAAATTGTTTAGATAAGAACGATTAGCCGTTAAAAAGGTAATAAAAATTATCATGGGTCTTATGAAATATTTACGTTAGAGAATTCTCATAAAAGTTAACGACACTGAAATAAAAAAGGATTTATTGCCAGGTGGGTACAAGAGTTAATGTATACAGCTGTCAAGACATATGGTTTATGGGATTTTTCGTAAGAACGGGACAAAATTTGGGGGACGATCTCTATGAAGCAATAAAAATGACAGGAATTTAAGGGCCGAAGTGGGGGTATCTCCTATAAAGATGTTAAAAAATGATATATTTATTAATAACAAATAGAAAATGAAATTTTCCAAGAGGCAGCAAACATCAAAAAAACGATATGGTTATATCAGGGAAGTACGGGGAAGTGAGGGGAAAGGAGATACGACAGAGAAAAACAAAGGAAATCTTAGATTAACAGTGAATAAAATAAATACGGCTTGAAATATAAAAATCTATAGAGATATGAACAATAGCGTAAGAATAAATAAGGAAATTCATGGAAAGAGTGTCGTGAATAAAAGAAAATTCGAGAAAAAAATGGAAAATTCAAATATACGACGTAAATAGAGAAAATTCGGTTTTAAATGGAAAGGTTCATATAGAATACAGAAAAACTCGAGGAAAAATAATAAAATAAAAATGAACAATTTGCGAGAAAGGCTTCGACATGAAGATATCTCTGATAGGCGAATTTGGGGACAGATTTGGAACATATGGTAGATGCCGTACGCACGGACATGTTACGGAATAGATGAAAATAGAACTTTAAAATTATTAAATTCAAGCTAATTTTGTATGAACAACAGGACAAAGGAAGTTGGGCCATTAAACATGGATCTTACTAAATCCGGATCTTGTAAGTATGGGAGTACGAGACAGAATTTAATGTATCCAACACGGAAAGTACTAAGAGACCGCATTCGACAATAATGGAGAGGTTTCAAGAAATTACGAGTTGGTAGTAATTAGATTGGTTTATTATAGGAGATTCAGATACGATCTTTTGGACCTGAGAGGGGTATAAAAGTCTAGACAAATGCCAGTTGAGGACAGTCTACGGTCGCGGTCGAAAAGGTTTTAACTTCGCGGAACGTGACGAAACGGTGGGTGATTTAAATTTGAAAAATTCTAAGTGATAATTATTTTGATACTTAGAAAAATTTCACATTCTAGTCAGTGATATACAAAAAAAATACTTTGCAGTTAGAATCAGTGAAAATAAAAATTAAAGACAACGCATTAATTACTTGTGGAAAATAAAAGTGCTCGTGATAAATACAATTTGTTTTAGTGGAAAATTCGGATTTTATAATCACTTAATATCGTATTTTTAAACTTAGGAATTTCGCGTTTAATATTAGTGCAATAAATAACTGAAGTGATGTGATAATTTAGCGTGATGAAGTTATAATTAAATACGTGTGTTCAATCTAAGTGAAAGTGTTCTAACAAATAATAAATATTTAAATTAATTATCTTAAATAATAATAATAAAACAAAATAATATTTTATTAATACATAAAATTTCGGAGGGATAAAAATTTAATTTAACAACAATTTACCATCTCTAAATTAATCGTGAAGTAACTATCATTTAAAGTGTTATCTAACCAACGAGTTTTGAGATAAAATACAGTTTAGAACGATAGAGTTCATACATCATTTTAATTAATTAGATTAATTGAAAAAAAAAAATTTGAAGTCAAAAAGATTTAATTAAATTTAGGAAAATAAAAATTAATTTAGGAAAATTGCAGCAAGGTTACCGTGTATTTCCCGGTCGGAAAAAACCTTGGTAGGGGTAAGTCTTTTCCGTTATAAAATTTTACAGATTCCACGGAGAAGGCGGAACGCAGCAAACATTGGTATTTGGATTAATTATTTGACCAAGATATTACTCTCTTAATATGTGATATGTAACTATATTAAAATATTGTAAGTATAATAAGTATATTTTATATATTTATATATGTATGTATATCAACATATATATGTAATTTATTGTTCCCAAGAAAAATCTTAATCAAAAAAAAAAAAAAAATAAACACTTATATAAAAAGAGGAAAAGGGTATCGATTCCTACCTCTGAATTCATCAATAACTATTGAAAGGAGTTATGTGTGATAAATTTACAAATCAATATTTTATATTTAATTTTATGTATGTATTAATATGATTTCAGAAAATCCAGAGCATTTGAAATAAGTTATGATATTAGAAAATATTCCAATCATAATATAATTATACATATTAATATTATAAATTATTATTGAGACAAAGTATATATAAATGAATAAATATGTATACGTAATCGGGTATCAGACTAGACAATTGCGCTAAGTACATCATTATCAAACAAAGAAAAAAATTTTAGAGTCATCTCACACGTCTCCGGAATGTCTAAAGTAAACATACCTCATACGCTTGAATCTAGGTCACGGGGCCATCGAGAATGTTTACAAAGCTCAAATTGTTTACAAAATATGTCGGTCACTGGGGCACTAGTTCGATTACAAAAAAAGAAAAAAAAAAATGACCTTGATTAATGGATATCGTACTTAGGTATTAACTTCTAGGAACGGGATAAAATTATTATATTGCGCAATATTAGGAGCAAAAAGAAAAAAAAAAAATTTAAACACTATTTTTAATTTGAACGTAAAGAGGTATCTACAGACCTAAGCAATTGAAAATTAACAGATTATTATAGCAGTTCAAAAGGGTGTATTGAAGATTTACATGAAACAGTTGATAAATCACGGGATAGTAAAAAGTAGGGTGTATTGAAGACTTACATGAAACAGTCGAAAAATCACGGGATAGCTTAATAAGGGGTAATGAGGATTTACATGCTTCAATTGAGTATCACGGGATAGCAAGAATTTATCAAAAGTTGAACATTGGAGGGGAGGGAAAGAAAAAAAAAAAATACAGTTCAACCAACAGAAGGCAGTGTTCGCTTCTGTAACAAGGACCATTAATCAAACCATAGAGATGGCGGATCTCTCAAACAAAACCGTCAACAAAACCAAACAAAAGCTTGGAGTTATGGCGAATCTCCAGAACACATCGCCAGATAAGATCTTATTGTACTAGTATATATTTATATTTCACACTATTCTTACGTATATATTCGGTATCAATCTGAGGATTGTGCAGAATCCGATGGGCGAGATCCGAGCTCGGGATGCGTTGCAAGTAGTTTCGCATTGCGAGTTATAAACCTTCCCAAAACGTATGTTTACATATATATCTTTTTATGTACTGTTCATTGAATGAAACGAACTCACTTACAATTAGTGCTTTAGGCCTGTCGGGTCACTCTCGTCTCATTTCTTGAACGTGGAGGGAGGATTCACGACCCGTAACTCCACACAAACCCGTGAGTATATGATTGCATATAGGACGAAACCGGTTCGCCCTAAGTAAATAGTAAACTTTGGAGGAGTAGGAATTTGGAGGTATCTGGGCTTGGGGGAAGACCTGAAGGCAGTGCATGATGGCGAAGGAAGGTCAATTGGGACGCGATAACTTAGGTATCAATCAATTGAACCGTGCCAAAAGACTGTGCGAATTTTGGGTTGACTTCTGATCACCCGGCTTACTTGATGGAGGCAGGAGCCAAATTTTGCCAGAAAAAGGGTTATTCTGAGTTCGTCAAATATGCAATTAACTAATTACATTAACCTACTAAATCCATCTTTATATGTACCTTATAGCAGCTGAATCTAAACGGAGGGGCGCCCAGCAGATACGAGATACAATCATAATCAAATTTACTAACATTTAACCATTTGAGTTATATTTAATTATCTGTTCAATTAGTCATGTGTAGTTTCGATTAGTATTGCTTATTCATGAATTCATTAGGATTTAGGGAATCATAATAAACGTCAAAGGGAAGTTAGTTCATTTAGAGAAATTACTTAAGGTTAAATTTGCAAGAGAGAGACCAATACAGTTTGAAATTCAACACTCTGTTTAGAATCAAGAGGGTTACCACAAAATTTAAAGTAATTAAAATCCTATATCATAAATCAAAAAATTACACAACGTTTGATGGAGTTTAATTACAACCTAAATACGAAAATATTTACGTTCAAAGTCGTAAATAACGTATTTATTAGTTAAGTACATATATCGCTAAAGGTATGTAGTACAAGGGAGCTTTAAGTAGCTTTCTGTAGTTATCAGAGGAAATAAGGGTCCAATTTTATAAAGGCTTGTGTGACGTAGGGGAGGAATTTTCCATCCCTACCACACATATGCAAAGCCTTAAGAATTTAAATATCGATCAGAGCCAAGAGAAAAGAAGAATATTACGACTGGTGCCAAGTGCCCAGGAGTAAATAATATACGAGAAGTAAATAAGAGAGTAGAAAAGACAAACATCACAACACGTAGATAGTGCAACTAGGCCTTCAAAAATTTGGCATTTTTTTCAGATGGTCAAAATATTTTCGCTGTTCAATAAAATGCAAATGTTTGGAATATTTCTGAGCACATTCAAAAACCAAAAACTGTTTTAGAAAGGTGATGAAATACGCTTTCAAATTATAGAATTCGAAATAAAGATTTTTTTTTAATAAAAATTTTGCTTACAAACATAAAAAAAGTTTTCAAAATGGCTCACCTTACGTTTTTTTCAACCAAAGTTATTGTTAATAAAAACACATACATATTTTATTAGACAAATATACAACAAACACATATTGTAACCTCACTTTTTTGTCGCTCTATGTAAAAATAATTTATAAAAATTTCCCAAAGTTTCAATTTTTTTTTTCAATTTGCGATTCAAAACTTTGTGTACATAAAAGTGTACATTTTACTTTTTTGGTGGCTATTTTTTAGATTGGAATATAAAGCGTGGTGTTTTTCCTTTCTAACACCGATTAGAACATATTTCTAACTATGATAGTAAGGGAGTTACAGCTTTTTATATTTTTTATATGCGTCCTCCGTAGTCCAGTGGGTAAGACTCTTGACTCACAATCCGGAGGTCGCGGGTTCGAACCCGGCATTCGCAAATAAATTTTATTTGATTAATTTGTGTTATTTCACAATTAATTCATTTAAAATAATATATAGTATATTTGCGGCATGTTCCAGAGTGGAAGATGCTATCAGTATCGCCCTGGTGTAAGACCATCATTCAGAATTGAAACGTTGCTTGAAAATGGCTTTAGCCGTGTTTGGTGACCAGATCTGAATAGCCAGGTACTTCCCAACCTTCCTCTTCCCCACCTCCTTCCCCTCCCCACTACCTTCAGCCTCACAAAATACCCCAATTGGGGATGCCATAGTCTCACTGGATCCAGACGGGAGCAGTTGAGATTCTTGTGCGGTATTCACTGTAAAAAAAAAAAAAAACCTATGTGCGTTGGGACAAATGCGGTCTCCTGTGATTAAACGGGCTAGTTTGCTAGATGTCTAGCAATAGCTTGCTGCCCTGGCTTAAAATACCAACTTCGTGTGGCACGGGCATCAGTCACCGGAAAAACCCAGTGGGAAAAACCATTATTAACAATATTAAATTATTATCCTGAGACACAAAAATAAAAATAGTGTTAAAACTTTCTAAAGAATTACAGATATTTCGTACGCATCCATATTTTATTGTATTTTTTTTGTTATGTGAATACCTTACAAGAGTCCCAACTGCTCCCATCTGGAGCCAGTGAGACTATGGCATCCCTAATTGGAATGTGTTGTAAGGTTGAAGGTAAGTGGGGAGTGGAACTAATTTTCACGGAAGAGAAAGGTGGGGAAATAGATGGCTATTCAGATCTAGTCACCAAACACCGCTAAAGCCATTTCAAGCCAGGGCAATACTGAGAGTATCTTCCAACCGTGAACGTGCCGCAAATATACCTTATATTATTTTAAATGATTAAATTGGGAAAACATAAATCAATCAAATAAAATTTATCCGCGCACGCCGGATTTGAACCCGTAACCTCCGGATAGCTAGTCTAGCGCCTTTCACCTCGACCACAGAGACCCGCTATTTAATAAGGATAAGGATGATTGATATTTTCACCTTAATAATTACTACAAATTGTTTAAATCGGTAAAAAAGTAGATCAAGGAACAATCATTATTATTCTACTTAATTTCAACAGAAGGCTCATGTGACGACTTCTAAAACATCGATTTACTAATTGAATTCAACCATTAATTTGTCAAGGTGTGCCGGCGTAATAAACCTACTTAATATTATAATGTACCTGCCATTACTTCGACAGGTTGTAAATCAGGTAAATAGTGCACTAGTAGTTAAGGCATATTTAATGGTGGCACCTACACTAATGATTTAAATAAATGATAACAAAGACGTGCATTTCCATGACGTAATTAAATGAAGAATAAATTATATTATCGATTTGATGTGAATTAATATTTTTACTCCATTGCAATTCAAGGTTCTACAATTACCCTACTTTAAAATAAAAGGCATAATATACGTCATAATTTCCCGGAGCCGGGGGAAATGCAGCATCTCATTTTTAGAGAATGTTGTTCTGCTGAAGGAAATGGAAGAAAGGGAAGTAGAATAGGAAGTTTGGGATAGACTTTTCAATTTGGGTGGCGAGTATGGGTACCACTGCCCCGAAAACCATTTACTGGATAATTAACTCCCCTGTCGTAGGTCACACCAAGTGGTTCGCTACGTCTGGTTAGGTTTGTCCAGATATTGGCGGCGAATGCGTTTTCATGCTTACGCCATGGCGGGTCGGATCGGCAGAGACTGATTCAGGGAGACCTAACCTAGACCTCTCCAACGGGACTCTCTCAATCATATCGGCTTGCACTGCAGTGGGATGGATGGATTCATACGTCCGTCACTCGTGAATACACCGACCCCCAGATTCCTAACCACCTTGTCTTTCACCTTCCATTTCCTAAAAAGACCCTTCGCACATCATCCCCAAAGATAACATCAACCCTGGGGGCTTTTTTTTCCTGAAAGTCTCCTATGTGGAAAAAAATGTCATCAAATGTCAAAAATTAGAAATAAATACATTCAATTTCTTCTCTTTGCAATCCGTCCGTGTGTAATTCTGAACATGCAATTATTGGTATGTGAAATTCACGGTTGCTTCCAGAAACATATTTTAAAAAAACGAGTGTGCTTTAGACCATACGACTGAAGTAAAACTTCACTAACTTATATCTTCCTTTCAACTTCCGTTCGCCTCGCCCGATCACACTTTTCATAACGCTCTCGTCACGCATTCACCAGCTTACACCCCTAGTCAAGCGTGCATAAAGGCCCTAAACTAATTTAAAAAAATCGCAAAACGTTTTTTATTTTTTTTTATCTTTGCACAAGTTCCACAGATGGAAAGCAATTGTTCATTTTGCATTCCAAATTTATTTGCCAGTCTGCATACACATAACCTCCAAAAAGGCGATACCGCTTCGATCTATAGGTAAACGTAAACATTTAAGTTTAAAGGCTTTTACGGAAATGGTCATGTGTCGTGGCTACAACCAACACCGTATTTTTACACGCTTGCGTGTACGTCGATCACATTCCGGCAGTTGGCTGTCTAGGTGTCTAGTGCCTGGTGCCTAGGCGCGGCCCTGTCACAAACCATCTTCATTAGCCCATTATTTATATGTTATCTCCTGCAAACATTAGAGAGATATATTTTTTATTATTTGTAAATAATGTCTTCCTCTCGTAAATGCTGTTGCCATGAGAATAATAATTTAAACATAAACACGCGATAAATATACAATAATTCTACTCATACGGTCGACGGCAGTAGTGCCGTAAGCTAAAATCATTTCACGAATTATCGCATATTTTTTTTTACTATAGAAATAATTATTACTATTATTGATTTAGGAATAATTTTTTCACTTTTAGATAAACAGAAAAATTTTGTCACAAAAAATATATGTCAATTCTAAATCTAGACTCCGTTCGCCAAGCGATTTTTATGATACGCTGTCCCCCAGATTATATTAATAACCACCCTTTGTACCTTTTTCCTTTCTGCTGGAAACCTACCTTCTTTTTCTTTCTCTCCTTCCTCTTCTAAAAAGACCCTCCCCAAAACATTCCGATAAAGATGACATAGGCCCTGAGATAATCATTTTTCTCTGGGCCTCCTGTGTAGAGCGAATGTAATATATATATATATGCATCGGTTCAATAATAAATAAATGGTTGATTGGCTTAGGTAGGGTTGAGTCTGATAAATTGTTAAATAATGTTACTTAAAACTTAAAATTTTACAAGCTTAACTATTAAATGGCACAATCAGTAAAAACTAAGTATATATTTAATCTACAAAAAAAACACATCGTTTTTTTTATACAGAATACATTTTTTGCATTTTTCACCAGCATTTGGTTCCTTAGAACGGGCAATCTGCCTAGCTTGGAACTAATATAGACAAACAAGATGTTTTATTTTAATTTTATTTTATTTTATTTATTATGGAAAATCAACAGATATTTTACACTTATAATAATAACATTAATAATGTTAATTATACCTAGGTCTCTGATTCAAAATTTAGGCGTATTAGATTTGTCAAAGAATTTATATATAAAAATGCAAAAATCGGTAATTTTAAATACATGTGGATTACAAAAGATTTTTTAAATATTTATATTGAGGGATCAGTAGGATTTATAGGTTCAATTAGGAATTCGACAGAGACGAACCCTCTGATATGAAAATATCTGGAGTCCGTGAATTATTTTCCCATCTGGTCTCTGGTAGGTTGACATGTTGTTCTTGTATTGTTTTGTAATTATAATACTTATATAGTGCAATTGCATAACGTGGATTGACCAGATGATCATTTGGGAAGTGTGTGAAAGGGTTTAGTTTTTCCTGTGGGGAAAATTAAACCCGGACATTTAAATCTGGTGAGTAAATAAATACATAATATCCAATGACAGATTTTCACATAATTAAAATTATAATTAAAAAGGAAAACAAAAAAGTAAGGGTCCAGTACCCATAAGAACTTAACAAAAATATAAAAATTATGAAAGTTATTTAAAAAAAATATATAAAAACACAATATAAACTATAATAATCTGCTTACTAAATTTCAAACATGAAGTAGTCAGAGTCAGAAATCTATTCTCACTCCACAACAACAATAATAATAATATGTACATTGTACATACCTACAACTCAGAGTGAATACAATAGTAAATTGAATGACAAGTATGCAACTGGAAAGGATTCACAGCAATAATATGGTAACTTGCAATACGGTCAAAAAATTATTTAATGTTGGCTATGACATACTTTTTTAAGGTACTTAAATTACATGAGCATATGTCTATATTATTGAAATTCTTATCAAATACATTGCATGTTCTGAATATAAAAGCATTTTGTCTGAGATTAGTAGAACATTTTTAAAGATGAAAAAGTGATTTTTCTCTGGTTCTAACACCTGGGACTCTAAAACTAATCTCAGCCAAAAGGGGCGAACAATCAATAAAACCATTGATAATTTTATGAAGATATATTATATCTGCGGAGTCCTGCGAGCTGTTTATGTCATGATAACCAATATTAAACTTGAAATTTAAATGATGGACAAATTTTCTTTGGATGGCTTCAATGCGTTTAATATAAATATTATATTGAGGAATCCATATTTGAGAAGCGAATTCAAGATGACTGTACACATTTTATGTTATAACACTTGTACACATTTTAATATTTACAGTTATTTTGAAATATTATTATTATGTTATTTTGCTATATAAATGTATCTTATGTAAAAAAAAATATATATAAATATATATCGTGGGCTCCCAATGAATATTCGATAAGGAACAGCTTAGGAAAGTTTACGAAATTTGCATGTTGTTGTTTTTAAATGCCACAGGAATCAGAAAATTATTTTGGTTTAGAATCGGCTTACGGTGCCAGCTCAGCGGTTTGATCGGTTGTTGATATCGTAATCACACACGAGTATTATTATATATAGATACTAGAAAAAGCTTAAGTATTTTGGCACGTTATCCTGTGTTTAAAACATTTTGTTGCTTTGTTTCATTTGCTTACTTGTTTCTGACAATACGCAAGACTTCCTCAGCAACAGAGATATCTGGACGGAACCGAAAGACCGGACTAAAATTTAAAAAAAAAAACAAAGATTTCGCAAAGCATTCCAAATATTTTGTTAGTGTTCCTTTGTGCATGACATTTATAATTTACTAGCTGACCCGGCCACGCGTTGCTGTGGCTAATAAAACACAACGTCATCTACTGGATGGTTATCCAACCTTTATAACCATTTGAGTTTATCCCGAAGAGACAGACAGATGCCGCGAAGGACTTTAATTTATAATACGTAGAGATGGTGTGAAAGATTATAATAATGTGCATGAAATGCTTGGGGGTAACTAACGTATTTAAGTTAATAAGAATTAATACTGTATCCGTCTAAATAACTTTTCAATTACCGCAATATACGTGATAATTTTTTTAGAAGATAGAATGGGTATAGTAAGCTATCCGTAAAAGATAGATATATGCCTTCGTGGACTTTTTTGTAGATCTATAAAAGAGGAATATCCCACCACGAATTGTTTTGTTATATCCCAAAGGGATTAGGCAGCGTTTTCGATGAAAGCTACCAGACGCTCTGACTTTTTCCGACACTTCTAACAATTATCATTATGTTTCAACCAATTTCCACAAATCCTTGACAAATTTACCTAAACCTTCCTCACGAAACACTCTATCTATTGGTGAAAACCGCATGAAAATCCGTTTAGTAGTTTTCGAGTTTATCGCGAACAGACAGACAGACGACGCGGGGGATTTATAATATTTATTATTATTATTTATTTTTATTTATTTTTATTACTCATCTGCCTTGACGATAGATTCAAATGCTATTAGAAACGTTGGCTAACGAAGGAGGATACGTTACACGGCATCAATCATGATCAAAGATATTCAAATACAGAAGAGATATGCTATGGTGTCCGCGCAACTGTCGCCGGACTAAGCGCTAATTAGCGTAGTTTTCATACAAAAAGAATTTGTTCATTTCGTTGATTTTTTGAAAATGTGCGTTAATAATGGTTAACAATATATTTTGAATAAGGAAAGAATTCGTTCATTTAGTTTAACGTTCGTTTGGTTTATTCATTAATTATTTGTTCTTTTAGTTTATTTGTTAATTGGTAAACAACATCGGCGACACCCGGAAGCGCAGACCCACATAGTAAAAACAGCAGATAGCACATCTACTTATATTTCAATATCTTTGATCATGATAATGGTTTTGGCCGTGAAAATCTCAAATCATATCTGGCATCACATTTATAACACCATTCACACCACAACACGGGCAATAGCCTAGTGTGGTAGTCAAAAAATACCAACAATGTACCTATCATGTAAACATTTATTAAATAATAAAAAATAAAATAAATAAATTCTAGAACACCCATCGATCTGGCGTTTAGTACATACTAAAGAAACTCGTTGTTTAAAATTAAAAATAACCTCGACCTCTCCAGCCGCACTTTCTCAACCCATAGCCTTGCATCTCAGTGGGAGGGATGGATTTATACGTCCGTTGCTCCTGCACACACTGACCACAAGATTCCTACCCACCCCTCATACCTTTTTCCTTCTGAGAACTTCCTTTCCTTGCTTTCCCTAAAAATACCATATATAAACGGTATATAGATCGTATTATTATATGATACATGTGGGATTGCACTATCCTCCTCACTTCCTGGAATAAAACATTATTATTAAAACTGCAGATATCTATGAACTTCAGAGTGAGAACTAATATCTACAGATCTAAGGTCGCACGAATATCTATGACGGTCCCAGTGGTGACTAATATCTATGGAGCGTATGTTGGACTAATATCTAAAGAGGGCAGCTGAACAAGAGGTTGTACGGAAAAGCATAAATTACCTCAATTACGTAATTACTAATTACGTAAAGGCTTAAACGTTTAAAGTGCGTACATAAGTTTTTGCATAATAATACCTATTTTGCTGTTTACGAGGACAATAATTTATTGAACAAACATGGAGGTCATAATACAAAGATATTTATTTATTTCGAAATACACGGCACCACAACCTAACCTAACCTAACCTAACTGACATAGAAATGGTCATGGTAACAGACTAAATAATTTAAAAGCACTTGAAATAAAGAAATCTGTTAAAACAAAAACCCAAATCCTTAATAATCAGCTAAATGTGTCCAATAGTCCGATATTAGGGATTTTTACATACATACATAAATTAAGTTTTTTAAACTGCATACGCAATAATACGTTATTCCAATATGCTATACATAATTGCAAATCCAACCTCTGCCAGTGCTGTAGATATTCGTTCACACTTTGGTTCTCATAGATATTAGTCAGCAGTTTGAGCTGTAGATATTCAATTTGGGAGGCGGAAATGGGTACCGCTGCCCCGGGAACCTTTATTGGATAACCAACACCTCTGCCATAGGTCACCCCAAGTGGTTCGCCACGTTTGGTGATTTAGCAGGGGTGCCCGGGTTCATGGGGTGAGGTTTGTCTAGGTCTAGGAGGCGGATGACCAGGACACACTGAACCCCAGATTCCTACCCACCCCTTAAAACTTTTTCCTTCCCAGAACTCTCCTCTCCTTCCTTTCCTAAAAAAACCCTCCACACAGCATCCCCAAAGATGACATAGGCCTTGAGGGAAATTATTTTCCTCAGGGCCTCCTGTGTGGAGCTCATGTAAAAAAAAAAAAAAAAAAGATATTCGTCCTCACTTTGGTTCTCATAGATATTAGTCCGATTTGTTCAGTTTTTGTAATTCCTGTAGATATTAGTAGACGCCTACTAATTATGAGACTTCCTACCAATCTTGTAGTAGGTAAAGAATATAGAAAGCTCCAAAAGACACCGCTGAAGTTAACCTGCAGAGATCAGAAATGATAATAATAATCATTACTAGATTAAATTCCGGACATGTACTGTTTGTGTTATTTGTGAATAATTTCAGGATGTCGAAAATACATCAATGAAGTATATTAAATATGAACAGAGGGTGACAATATTGATGAACTCAAACCCATCGAAAGTTCAGAATTTAATAGTTCCAACTGAGTTCTATGCAAATCAAGAATCAAGAAATTTGTTAGATCTTATAAATTGCTAAATATTTTAAAGTAAATTCTAACGCAAAGAATATTAGACAATACATTATTTATTTAAATTGTAATTTAAAAACAGATGAGGCAAAAAAATGTGTGCATTATGTACATACGTCAAAAGTATTTGTTCACGAGCCTCGATAATTTATGTGACAAACACCTTTATCATGGTATTATTAATTAATCCTATTTGTATCTACTAGTTTTCAGGTTAATATTCAGGTTTCGCAAAACATCAACGCCATTTAAAACATCATTGCCAATAATTTTGAGACGCGTGATCTCTAAAAGATAAAGTTAATTTGGAAATAATTATTACAATGGTTTTGAAAATTTGCAATAATGGAATGGAATTTGCGATTTTGACCAAATCTAAAAATTGTATACTAACGAAAGCAGGGATAAAATGGCGTAACTATTTTTCATTATCAATCTTATACCTAAGTACTTTGCATATGAATACCTATATCATTACGCTTTCCCAACATGTATCTACGCGCTTTTCCAATATTTTGTGAATTATTTGTGTAATGTTAATCATAGTATTTATTCATGTTCAGGTTCATTCACACACACACACACACACACACACACACGCACACACTATACCAGTAAACTGTTAACCACTCATTTTATAAAATAACTAGCTGACCCGGCCACGCGTTGCTGTGGCTTACAAAACACCACGTCATCTACTGGATGGTTATTCAACCTTTATAACCACCGCCGTCTTTGAGTTTATCGCGAAGAGACAGACAGATTCCGCGGAGGACTTTAATTTATAATACGTAGAGATGGTCTGCAAGATTATAATAATGTGCATGAAATGCTTGGGGTAACTAACGTAAGGATTAATACTCTATTCGTCTAAATAACTTTTCAATTACCGCAATGCACGGGACCATTTTTTTAGAATATAGAATGGGTATAGTAAGCTATCCGTAAAAGATAGATATATGCCTTCGCGGACTTTTTTGTAGATCTATAAAAGAGGAATATCCGACCATGGCTCGACTTTTTCCGACACTTCTAACAATTATCGTTAAGTTTCAACCAATTTACACAAATCCTTGACAAATTACATACCAAAACCTTCCTCACGAAACACTCTATCTATTGGTGAAAACCGCATGAAAATCCGTTCAGCAGTTTTCGAGTTTATCGCGAACAGACAGACAGACGACGCGGGGGATTTTAATGTATAATATGTAGAGATATATTATAGTACATACTTTTATAAGCTCTTGGGCAGACGCAGACGCCATCAAAACTGACAAAGGTTGGGATAAACCCATTCCCATTCCTATAATCATAATAATAGGGCTGCTGTGAATGAATGTCTTTCATTAGCAACATGCCAACAAAGAAAATTTGTGTCTCGATGAAGGATACAAAAATAGAGTCTTCGGCACTCTGACTAAATATACTGCATACTAAATTAGATTGAAACTTCGGGTGTTCTATTCGCCGAAAAGAAACATTCATAAAAAATGAGACCCAGTATAACTTTTAATATTAAAATATGAACTGAGAAGTTAACATTATTTTATTAATGGGAATGGTCGCGAAATCATGCTGAAATTGAAAATTTGAAGGCAGTATTTTCCATCTCCCCAAATGCAAAAAGTTGTCTATTACAGTAAGCGGGCATACATATTATGTGAGCCCAAAATAGGTGGGGGTCCAGTAAAAACTCACCAAATCTTGAACAGTTTTTCAGCGTATTGTCGCGGTCATATTTACCTCAACGGGGGAGGGGGCGTAATGGGATAGCATTGGGCGGGATGGGATAGGGTGGGTCCCATCAAATCTCACTTAATCTCACCAAGGGGGGAGGGGTCTAAATAAACTGCTCACGTAATTAATGTATGCCCCCTAATTAAGGTAAATCAAAAGGTTTTTTTTCTAAAACAATATTCGTATTAAGCGTGTCCGGTAAATTTACGTCCTTGACTCACCAGATTGTACATTCTGTGGTCTAGGTATGAGAACTTTAGATCACAATTTTTTTGGTTGTCCCTCTCTAAATAAATATTCTCTCTTCTCTCAAGCGTTATCTAAAATTGCCTAATCTCCATTCAACATCTCATCTCTTCTAAGTCTGAATTCGACTCCAATCTTCCATATAATTCTTAAATTTGCACATTAAATAAAATTAATATGTAAATTCACCTTTCCTTTCTCTGTAATTTTAAATGAAGGCCTATAACACCCTTAAAGGGCGAAAGCCAGATTTAAAAAAAAAAAAGCTTATCCAGTGATTTCCAAGGTTAACCTTTTTTAAAATCATCACATAACCAATATTAGTGACCCTGGAATGAAAATTTGAAACCGAAAAAGGCAAGGTGGCATTTACAAAGAGCAAAAAGCCGGAAACGACCTTTCTTTTTCTGTTTCAGAATCGTTGGTATCGATTGGTAGTAAAGATTAATTGAAAATAGTGATTTCATGTTAAGCGTCGCATTATTACAATATAATATTATTGTTATAATATTTTGTAACTAGCAGACCCGGCCACACGTTGCTGTGGCTAACGAAACACAACGCCATTACCCAACCTTTATAAAATCCACACCACCCGCTTGCCAGCTGCCCGCTGCCTGAATTGAATATTTGAATTTCTCGGCTTTTCTCTACTACAATAAGCATATATTATACATATAAACCTTCCTCTTGAATTACTCTATCTATTGGTGAAAACCGCATGAAAATCCGTTACGTTTGAGCGACTTCATTTTATACTATCTAATGAATGATTATACAATGCTTGCAATTCAACACTGGATATTTGAAAAGAGAAAATCAAATACCTACTTGCTCTAGGACATCTATTTTCCAATTTCTTCCGTAGAACGAATTTCAAAAGTGACTATAGTACGGCCCGCCAGCCGTTTTAAATCGCACAAAAATATGTTTTCTTTGAATTTCTCAGCTTTTCTCTAATATAATTTACATGTTTTATACATATAAACATTCTTCTTCAATTACTCTATCTATTGGTGAAAACCGTATGAAAATCAGTTGCGTAGTTTAAAAGATTAACGCGCACATACATTTTGAGCGACTTCATTTTATACTATGTAATGATAGGTAAAGAACGCAGGTATCATGTTGAGAAAGTGTAATAATATAGGTATTTGTAGGCAAAGCACGTAGGTATCATGTTGAAAAATAAAAATTGGTGCCTACCCAAGTATACTAGGCACACCAATTTTATTACTGATTTCGTAAGATTACGAATGGTTAGATTTAGTCAATATCGCCAAAATTAATGTAAGTACTGGCCTGATTTCATTATTGCAAACTAATTTATTCCTTATTTTGAAATTAAGTTTGTCTTTTTGTCTCAAAAATTATTGGCTTTGATGTTTTGCGAAACTTGAATATTAACCTGATAACTAATAAAAATAGGATTAATTAATAATACTATTATAAAGATTTTTTTATTATGACTCACATAATGTAGTTTTTGCCTCCTTTGTTTTTAAATGACAATATTAATAATATAATGTCTAATATTTTTCAAGTGGTAGCCAGTCATTTATGTAAGAATTCACTTTCAATTATTTTGCTATTTACAAGATCTGACAAATTTTATGTTTCGTGATATGGCATAGAACTTATTTGAAGCTATTAAGTTCTGAATTTCCGATGGATTGAGATCATCAATATTGTCACTCTCTGTTGTTCTTATTTAATGCACTTCATTAATGTATGTTCGGCGTCTTCAATTTGTTCACTTATCAAGTACTTTGGAGAATCAGAGAGGCCTGTCAAACACCATTAGAGCATGTGTTATTTCTAGGTTCATTCTCATTTCTGATCTCTTCAGATTAACTACAGTGAACCATGACGTGTACCTACAGTTTCTTTTGAAGATTTCTATAATACTCACAGATTGGTAGACAAAATCTCATAATTATCATTCTACATAATGTTATTATTACATAGCGAATTTATTTTTTGGCAATAGTCTTCTGCAATCTCGGGCCCAGCGCTCACGCAGGAGTAGCGCTTGGTGCTGGAAAGCTGCGGTTACCACCGTGTTGTCGGAGGCCATTAGCAGCATCCTGGCTCTAGTGACCCGGTGTCTCATCAGGCCAGCGAATCCATTCAGTCCTACTCGTAGTTCCGTAAACATTGTCGATGCGCTGCTATACCCTGTGTATTCAAATATTATTCTGCAGACGGTATTATATTGGATCCGGAGTCGTTCTATCGAGCTGATTCGGTAGTTACACCACGTTTCCACGTAAGCTAGTACAAATTACATTGAACAATGTTTTCTAAACATAATTGCTACATTGGAAGAATCTTCTGGCAATCATATTAGACAGTATATTGATGCTGATATCACCATCGTCCATATATTTCATTTCACGTCGCTTGAATGCTTCGTTTGCCAACAAATCTGCAACTTTTTTCCCATGTATTCCCACATCAGATGGAATCCATTGCAAACATAATACGAATACACTTTCTACTGTAATAATATTATAAAGGTTAAGATCATCCGTACGATAATTTACTCAATATACAGTTATTGAAGATTACAGTTTTCTGGAGATGGTTTATCTGCTCAATATAACTAATCCGTCACCGTGTCTGTGGTTAAGAGCTTACAATTTGCACACAACATTACGTATCTTGTATTACTCTCTTTACGATTGAGTACACACTTCGGAAGTTCTGTTTAGATGATAAGTAGGAACCACACCCCAATGAAAGTAACGAAAATAAATCGCTGGTCATTTTGATTCGAAAAATAAATGTGTGCATAAATTTTCTCGCAATAACAAATAAAAAAAAAAACAAACGTAAAGATGTATTTTGTATGCGTTCAATGGATTGTAACTTTAATAATAATAATAATAATATTTGGCTAATTTATATAGCGCCGTTTTCGTGAAAAATCACCTCAAGGGCGCTGTACAAATAAATACATAAAATAATAAAATTACTGGCTTACAACTAAGATTTACAATTATTACTAGTGACTTACATCTAAGACTTATAGCTAGTGGCTTATGACTAAGACATATAAACGCTAACCTAAACTGAACTCAATGACATACATGTTTACAATCATGACTTAAAGTTAGAGATTTACAACTAACATATAAATATTTACAATTAAAAATACTTCTACACATCTTATACATGTTATACTTTCGCCAGAATCATCCACAGCGCCAGAAGAAGAAGGAAGTTTTGTATATAATAATAATGTAATGTATGTTCTAGACTAGACGGACAACGCTGAAACGCTCGAATACATTGTATTTGTCAACGAAAAAAGTTTATTTAATTAATGAAGACAATATTAGCGAAACTCAATCGAAAATCTGAAACCGACAAATCAGAAAAAGATACGGTCACATCCGGGACTCGAACCCAGGACTTTTGACTTGCCGGATCAGTGATCTACCAACTGAGCTAGTGTGTCCCGATTCGGTCATATTTTACTGTATCATTCTTCGACCAAGAACTACCCACATTATCTTAATTTTCTTAAAGCATAATATTTATGTATGATTGCAAGATTCAACCAGAACTAAATGCTATCTAGATAGTGACTTGAAAACATTTATCCGTTTTTTAAAATTCATTTCTGCATCTTGATAGAATTTAATTCTGGTTGAATCTTGCAATCATACAGAAAGATGGAAGCCAATAAAAATAATAAATAAGCCAATAAGAAAATGAAGATAATGTTGGTAGTTCTTGGTCGAAGAATGATACAGTTAAATATGACCGAATCGGATAGGGACACATTAACTCAGTTGGTAAAGCACCAACCCGGCAGGTCATGGGTCCTGGGTTCGAGTCCTAGATGTGATCGTATCTGTTTATGATTTTTCTGTTTCAGATTTTCGATTGAGTTTCGCTAATATAGTCTTCATTTACTAAATATTACAATTTGAGGTTTTACTCATTAAGTTATAAATAAAAATAGATAAAGAAAAAAATTCGAGTGCAGTTTACACGCGGTAGAAGCGAAACTTTACCAAAACAATCTCCACCAATACTTAAAAAGTGACATCATAATCAAAACGGCCAATGAGCGCAGTTGATGCGTCGCAGGTGCAGTAATCGTCGTTTCCGTTCCATCCGAAATCCAAATCACAGCGGGGTTATAGAAGTTTCACTTCAAAAAGTTTACCTTAAATGACTTAAAAGTGGGATACGTTTTAAGATTTTCACGGCCAAAACTATTTTCGTTATTTGTTTTTGGGGTGTTATGCCGTGTTGCGCTACCTCCTTCTTTATCCAACGTTTCGGACATCGTTGCAGTGTCAGGGCAGATACGCCCTGATGATGGACACTGCAACGATGAAAAAACAAATAACGATGCAAAAACAAATAACGAAAAAAGACTTAAAAGTGGTTAATATAAAGGCACCTGACTTAGTGTCTGAGCCTGAAACCGATCAGATTAATCCAGTATGTCTAGTTCAGGTGGGATTTAACCACTAAAATCCGACTGCGGGTAGTTAGTGTTAGCATCCGTGAGCGAAGCGTCGAACCTGTTTGACGTGAATGCGCGCTCTTGGTTTTGTTTTCCATTGGAAAAATCGACAGAATTATACAACCTTCTTCCACTCTCTCGGCTCCTGGTCGGGCGCTAAGTGAAGCTCCTAGATTAGTTTGATTACAATGTCAAAAAAAATATTCCTTTGTTGATACACTCGGTTTAACATCTGACACGTATTCAATGAATTGATGTTTTTATTGAAATAGATTTCTTGGGTTACGCTGTAGATTTCACAAATGAATAAGGATTTGTTGAACATTGTTTATTCACATCGATCCGTTTGCATATGTTCATAATCATCATCACTCTTGGCTGTATAACCCGTGGTGGGTCTTGGCCTCCTCAAGAATCTTCCTCTACTCATCTCGGTTTTGAGCCAGCTCAAACCAGTAATATTATTTTGATAAAACTACTTCGCTGGACATGTACTAGCGTATATACCAGCGTATAAGTACAAAATATCGACACTAAATAAATTTATTTGTTATCCATACCAACTTCTTATTAATGGTATTTTTGAAGTCGATTTTAGGTTTGAAATTAATGCACAAATATTATAATTTTATAGTAATTATAATTTCGGGGGACCAACTGTAGGTGATCAACGGTCGGGTCGCCACTCTTTTCGTTGTACAGACAGAGAGAGACATGCGACATGCGACAGAGAGGGTCGAAAAATTTAATGCTATATTGCTGTTGAATGTTTCTAATCTAAATGTTTCATATTTTCGTTGTGGTCTGGTTCTTACACTAACATATATTTTAGAAATTGGTTCTGATTCATTTACATTGTTTAAAACATTGTAAAAACACGACAAGTCCGTTATTTTGACTTTTGAGATTAAAGAATTTAGTTTTGCGAGTTCCCGTTTAATAGGACAATGTCGCAGGGAGGAATCTCTACTGAAGAAAGAATTTCGATATTAAAATTGTTCAAATTACCCGAAGTCAATTGGAAATTAGACTCATTTCGGACATAACACATAAGCACTTGCATCTCTTGAAGAATGTTTCCATTATTATAATAAGAAGTAAACATTTATTTTTAACTTTATGAGTAAGACCTCGAATTGTAATATTTAATTAAATGAAGACAATATTAGCGAAACTCAGGGCCAATTGCATCGAAAAAAGTTAAAGTAAGGTTTAAAGTTAAATATTTAAACTGAGTTTAAGCCCTAACTAAAGTTAAGCTGCATTTCAACACAATTGAGTTGCATCAACATTTAAATAGTTAGTTTAAAGTTACCAGTGTTGCCATTGAAATGGCTTCGAATTTTCCTTGGGTTTGATATATTTCTGTAAAAATAAACAAACAATTATTTTTAAGGGTGTCAACACCGAATTTAGATTATATTTCTTTGACGTTTATGAAGTTTTTGAGGGTTATGTTAATTGGAAATTGGTTTATTTATGGTTATTTGTTATGTCACAGTTGCAGTTTAGAAAACTAAACAACGTTTTATGTATGATATTATTATATTGTGGCCGAAAGTGGGCTATTATTGCTCTGCTAACCCTGTCTATGTGTCTATTATACACAATACAATACTTTTATGCACCCCAGAGATGTCTCCTGTATATCTTTGCATCGTTCCCGTTGCATAAAAATACAATGTTATTAGAACCTAGTTCACAGTTCCACAGCACAAGCAGGATGATTTCTGATTTGACAAAAAATTTATTTTGTTTCAGTTGCATAAATTGACATATAACAATGTTAGTGTAAATTATCAAGAGAATTGTAGGTATATAAATTTGAATAAACACTTGTTTGTAAATAATGTAGTTTGTCATTGGCAACGAGAAAAGTTAATTGCCTGACCATTCATTTGGACATCCGAAATCTGACAATAGAATCCATCTCTTCCTACGGAAAATGATTGGTTTATGGTTTAATTCCTTATTTTACCTATTTTCTATATATTCCAATCAATCTATTATTAAAACTCGGGTTATTAAGACATATTTATTATTATTTTCCATTCAAACAGTATTTCGTTCCTTGTGACGGATGACAGCTAGCATCTTTACCAAAATGTATCTTTAAACTCTCCACATTGCTGGGTTAAATAAAAGTAACTGTTTTGTAACTATTTAGTTAACTTTTATTTAAACGAAGTTGAAACAACCCATTTTTGTAAGAAATGATAAAAAAGTTACTTTTATTTAACTTTAACTATTTTCGATACAACTGGCCCTCAATCGAAAATCTGGAAACGGAAAAATCAGAAAACATATTGGCACCTCTGGGACTTGAACCCAGGACCTTCGGCTTTCCAGGCCACTGCGCTAACCATTGCGCCAAGGTGTCGATATCCGATTCGGTAATTTTTAACTGTACTTTACTAAGATTAAGAACCACCAACATTATCTTCATTTTATTAACGCATATTTTATTGGCTGCTATCTTTATGTATGATTGCAAGATTCAAACCCGAACTAAATGCTACCTAGATGTCATACATAAAGATAGCAGCCAATAAAAATGCATTAAGAAAATGAAGATAATGTTGGTCGTTCTTAGTCGAAATATGATACAGTTAAAAATTACCGAATCGGTTATCGATACTTTGGCGCAGGGGTTAGCGCAGTGCCACGGAAAGCCGGAGGCCCTGAGTTCGAGTCCTAGAGGTGCCAATATCTTTTTCTGTTTTTCGGTTTCCAGGTTTTCGACAGAGGTTCGCTCATATTGTTTTCATTTAATTAAACATTTTTATGTTTCAGCCCAACTCCTGATGTTCTACGTCATCTTCTACGCAGCGCTGGCCGCTCTGTTCGCGATATCCATGAAGGGCCTCCTAGCTACCATCAGCGAAACAGAGCCCAAGTGGAAGCTGGACGCCTCTATTATTGGTAAGCGGACAATAAATACTCGATTCTGCTCTGAAGCTGCAGACCATCCGTTTTCATCCGTCCGATCGTCCTTTTTTACGTTTCGAAACATATAACACAAAAATGGCCTTGAAAAACGTTTAGGTCTCCCACAAGTTTTTCTTCAAAATTTAATTTTTCAATATTTGATTTTGTCATGTATCTGAATTCCTGTTTCCCCTGGTCACGACATAATTTCAGAACGACTTTACCTATTTCATTCATCTTTTAAAAAAAGTTTTATAATATTTTGTAGAAGGTTCTTATGGAAAGAAAAGTTAAGAAAATTGAATAATTCCAGAAAACTTAACGACTATTTTAACTTCACACGTTAGACCAGCGGTTGTCACACTTTTCTGGTCAAGGGCCACATAGGACAATGTAAGGTATCACCGCGGGCCGCACACTTATGATTTCGGGGGGGGGGGGGGGGGGGGGTATTGTACCTTTTTGTTTAGCAAGTTAAAAAGCAGTTCAATTCTTAATAATAATAATACACGTAAAATCATTATATTATATAAAAAATAAAAATGTGTAGATGTGTACTGGAGTCTTTCAGTTCAATTATCATCCACTTCCCGAACTATCGGAATGCGTGAATTTTCACACACGCGATAAAAATGATTACAATAAATACAATAACAAAAATGAACCAATATTAAAGTTTATTTTGCTTTATTAGTACGTGATTATCGTGTTTTTTGGTCTTTTTTAGACCATTTTTTTACCTACCTACACCCTCACTGTGCCATCTCTACGCCCTCTATTTCTCTATGGATCTTATACTGCCCCCCTGAAAGTCTCAAACGAAAATATAATTAATAGTAAAAAAACGGATAATATTATTGATTGTACATGAAACAAAATATATTTAAAAAGAAAACGGCAGATATTTGTGCGGGCCGCAAAAAACGAATAATATAATTACAAGTACATGAAAAAAAAAAATTAAAAAGAAAACGGCAGAAACGGATAATATAATTGTACATTAAAAAAAAATATATATTTTAAAAGAAAACAGCAGATATTTGTGCGGTCCGCAAAAAACGGATAATATAATTGTACGTGAAAAAAATATAGTTAAAAAGAAAACGGCAGATATTTGTGCGCGCCGCAAAAAAAAAACAAAAAAACGGATAATATAATTGTACTTAAAAAAATATATATTTAAAAAGAAAACGCCAATATCCGCCGCGGGCCGCAGTTTGACGACCACGGCGTTAGACAGTTCGCGCGTTTGATGAAATTGAATTTAGCAGGCAGCTGTTTTTTTTTGTATTAAAATAATTTTCTATGGATTTTTTAAATTATAGATATTTTAAAATTATAAATATTTAATCAATTTATTTAATATTTTATTATTTTATCAATCAAATTTGGTACCTAACATAATTTATAATTTATTATAAATTTTAAAATTATAAATTATGTTAGGTACCAAATTTGATTGATTGTTCTTATAATATATGGAATATACGAAACATGAAAATTTGAATAAAAAAATTGTGATAGGTGGCAAGCGAGCTGAATATATGGAACGCGGGAGGGGTGTTGGCGGGATGGTGGAGCGGGAGAGGGGAGACAGAAGGCGTGGAAGGTAGAAGGGTAACGCGAGAGGGGAGGGGAACGGGGACGCACGGGAAAGGACATGAAGGGATTAACAATTTATGTCTTTTAAATTGAGATTGCAACACATGTCGGGAACCAGCTATAAAATAAAAATGACAAAAAATTGTTATTGATAAAAAATTAGATTTTGTTAGATTTATTTCCAGCGCCATTGACAAAAATTCAGAAAATAATAATGTTCTATGAGGAAAAAAATTATTTCGTCCTTCATTTTTTTTTTTATTTTTTTTTTTTTTTTTTTTTTTTTTTTTTTTTTTTTTTTTTTTTTTTTTTTTTTTTTTTTTTTTTTTTTTTTTTTTTTTTTTTTTTTTTTTTTTTTTACATCCACACAGGAGGCCCTGAGGAAAATAATTTCCCTCAGAACCTATGTCATCTTTGGGGATGCTGTGTGGAGGGTTTTTTTTTAAGGAAAGGAAGGAGAGGAAAGTTCTGGGAAGGAAAAGGGTTAAAGGGGTGGGTAGGAATCTGGGGTTCAGTATGTCCTGGTCATCCGCCTCCAAGACCTAGACAAACCTCACCCCATGTACATTACAACAAAAAAAAAATATTTTGTTGAAGATTATAAACCTTGGGCCTCATTCTCTCTTCAGAGGCAACCGAACCTTTTCTGTTTCACAAGTTTCGTTAAGAGTGGTTGGTATTGATTTTTATTAAAAAAATATCTTGTGATATTTCGAGAAAGGTTTTACTTTAGAATAATTATTAACCAGTTATATTCAATAATGTTACCAACCGGAACGATCAGAACACAATTTTAAAATAACTGAGCAAGTAATCGTATTTTTAGGTACTTTTTACCGGATTCGTGTTCAGGTTTGCTCTGGTTCAATTCAAGTAATGGATCTATCTATAAGTTTGAATTGTGTTTCTTTCGTACTTTGATAAATTAAAAAAAGGTTGCATGCATAAAACACGTATTTTATTCGAGATCAGTTTAACGATGGCGGAGGACAATAAAATATACATTTTATTTTCTTCGTCGATTTTTCAGCTAGTAGGGCCTAATTATCAACCCGTTGAAAACGTCACTTTTAATTTTAAAATGGGTTTTTACCACGGACATATGAATATATCTGGACCTGCCCTAAGTGATAAAAGCGTATTATTTCCCCCTCCCCATACCGGTTCCATGGAGCCGGCTGGGCTTACGAGAGCCTCGCTTGAATCTAAAAAATGTGACGTCATCATTCTTGTCCTGACCAGCGCCGAGCTCACATCGTACATTTTACGAAATAAAACGGCAAAATGAGAGCTTGTGCTATACGTGCTATACCCTAAAATATGTGAATAGCGAATGTGGGCGGTTCTCCGTGAGCTCGTCGCTGGTTACAGGGGTAAGTAAATTATGAAACATTTGTAAAATTGTCTAAACTAAATACGGCAACAAAATATTCCTCTGTAAAAATCGGCGAACTTTACTTTGCTGCATTTGGACTTCGTAAATATGTTAATAACGTGGCGAGCAATTCGCGCTCCCGTGTAAAAAGATCTATTCATTCACAAGCTTATTTTACTTTTAAGAACTAAATGGTGATATTATAATCAGAGATACCTATATACTGTCAGATTGATTTTTTAACGAATCACAGTCATCTTTCCCCTCTTCGCCCTCCATAGTTTGGTTTTACCTCTCATCCTCTCGTTTATTAAATTTGGATGTCTATGGTTTTTACATTCTTAAAGTATCTATGTGTTTAATATTCTTTACAATGTTTGTCTTTATATTCAGACTAGCTGGTTCTCGGCATGCGTTGCTATGCCATTTAATAAAGAAATTGTTTCTCCCTGCGTGTCCTTTCCCATTCCTCCGCTTCCTCTCCCGCGTCCCCTTCCCCTCTCGTGATCCTACTCCGCTTCCACCACCTTCCCTCTTCCCACTCCATTCCCCCCTTGCCTCGTCCCGCAAACCCCCCTACTGAGTTTCCTTCCCCTCTCAAAGTTCCCCTCCCCCCTCCCGAGTTCCCCTCCTTCCCTCCCGCGAACCCCCTACCCGAGTTCCATTCCCCCTCTCCACTCCCCCCTTACCACTCCCCCCAATCCCTACCCGCATTCCATACATTCAGTTTTCAAACAGCTCGCGTGCCACCTATTGCAATTTTTTATACAAATTTCATAAAGCCATAGCTCACCAGTAGTTTTATACAAACCTTGTCCTGACAATAACGAACACAAAAAAAAGGATTATCCAATTTGGTGCAGTCGTTCGGAAGTTATGCGCGTACATACATTTCGGCGATTTATTTTTATTTATGTGGATAGAGGATGGATGGATTTATGGATTGTAATTTTCCTGTGGAGGGGTGCAGACATACATTCACAGTTCGTCCCATTAACGACTGTTAACATTTAGTGTGTAAGAAAGAGGGGCAGCGTTATAATACGTTTAAGAACAAAAGAAAAACAATCAGTGCATTGAAATTTGACGTTTTTAAATTTTTGAAATTCACTCACTACTCAATATTATACTTATCACAACATTTCTGCAGCTCTTTCGAAAGATGAGAATTCGTTCTATACAAAATGTACGAGGAAAAGAATTTTCTTCATAACTTTTATTTTAGTGAATTTTTCCGATATTTTAATAGCTATTCTGCTATTCGGGGCAAAGACAAATCCAACAAATCAAAGATCGGTACAGCCGTTCTTGAGTTATAAATGGTGTAACTAACCCGACTTTGTTTTACATATTAAAAAGATATAATGGTCTGCGACCAAGTCGTATTTGCACCCAATGAGCGCTTTTATTATTACCGTAAAGATCCACAATTACCGTACCGTGACTTCACAAAAAAGGTAATAAACATACGTTCCTTATCACAATAATGTTGCAGCTCTTTCAAAAGATGAGATACACAATGTACGTAGGTCTGTTTCCTCCAAAGGAAAAAAGCAATCATTTTCTTGCATCTCTCTCACACACCGCATCGTGACGTCTCCGTAGACCCCTAACATACTACCAGCGTGGAGATAATTTTGAATATATTAAATAAAGTTTCAAGGATAATATTGAAGTGTGAGTGATTTCCAAAAAATTAAAAACATCAAACGTCATTGCGTTGATGGTTTTGCTTTTAATCTTAAACATATAATCTGTTCCGTTAAATATTAAAAAAATATCGAACTAAGCTGGGGTATGACTCAGCTTTATCGAGAATGTGCCGTAATTTCAATGAGGCTTATAAAAAACATTCGATTAATTTGACAATGCCAACATTGGCCAACTTCAAATCAAATCTTAACAAGCTTTAAAGCTCCCTATTACGTTGTTCTATAAACTTATGAACCTATAAACTCATTGTTCTAAAAACTTGTTCCTTGTAAAACTTGTTAATTATTATTTTGTAATGTATAGTATGTGTTTGTGTGAATGAATGTAATGTATATGTAAGTATTATATTATCAATGTTGTGTTTGTCTTTAATTAGTGAAAGCATCAACCATGTTCAGTGTAATTGTATCTGTGAAAGCTTTGATGTAAATCACTGTTGACAAATAAAAAATAAAAAAAAATAAAAAATTTTTTTAAAAAATGCTGCACCTCTTTCTTACACACCAAATAACAACAATCAAAACTGAGACAAACGGTGAACGTATGTCTGCACTCGCCCAAAGGAAACATACAATCATTATCATACATCTCCACACACGTATAAAGAAAACGAAACGCATTTCCCGTCCCTGTAGCTGAGCAGTACTAAGATATATGATAATATATAATGACCAGTCAGTGTTTGAATGGGCATCGCGTTTGGGTCCCACCCGGGCGTCCCGTGTTCGATTCCTCGGCTGGCTAAGTCCTCCATCACAACTCAAGCAACATTTTCGGCTTTCTGTTGTGGTAGTAGGAGATTTTCAAACATTGTTGGGTTATTCGTAACCCGGGAATGTTTGTCTTTCTTTAAAAAAAATAAATAAATAAATAAAAAAAATGTGTTTCCAGTAAAGCAGTACTTTGGATGAAACAAACAATTGCATATTGTGGGTCTAATCTTTTGTCTCACCATTATTTAATGTGTAAGAAAGAGCTGCGGAATTATTAGGATAAAGAACATACGTTTTACGCTTTTTTGTGCCGTCACGGCAAGGTTCGTAGAAAATGCTTTCAACAAGGATAGCTCATCGAGGAGGTAGAGCGGGGATTGACAAATAAATGGTGACATAGATTGCAGTCTATGTTCCACTAAATTAACTGCAATACATGTGGCAGTGTTTTATTTCAAGCTACGTCCGCGTTCGGAATTTCGAAAGCGGCCCGACAATTTTTTTTTTTCGAAAAAGTGAGCTAACCTTTTCTATAAACCTTGCCGTCACGGTACTCAATGGAATTTATTAATTATTATTATTAAGTTCACATAATTAAGAAAAATAACCCTTTCAAATCTTCGAATAACCTTAAACTTCCTTTGTTTTTTTTTTTCAGAAAATGTTTTACAAACTCATTCTACAAAAAGTCACCTTACTACATCGAAAAATATCAGTACGATGTTGTTTATATAATATTTTTGGTAAATTTTTGAGATCGCTGGCAATGGTTAATACGCACTTTTTTTGAAAAAATCTTTTGATTCACCTTAATTACATTAAAAGACAACTATTTGCATTGGGGGAAGTGGAAAATATTTCATTCTAAATTTCGATTAGTTTTCATTCTGTGAAACGAGACCGTCCATTTCAAACATTATTTTCAAATGTCATTTTGTTATGTTGGTATTCTTGTTACTGTACGAAAAGATGCTAGAGCAAAGCGTAGCAGACTTCATGGGAATTCTAGGTTTGTGTAACATGGTTTGTGATTCAAAAGAAAGTGCCCCGTACCTTCAAAATCTTCTAGCCGTTCGTTATACATTCAAGTGTATCAGGAATACCAACATACCAAAGTGGCAGCGAATGAGCTAATAGCTAATGGCGTACAATCTCACAAGACGAAAGCTAATTTTAATTTTACGTAATCGAAATTTAGAATGAAATATTTTCCACTTTCCCAATGCAAATAGTTGCCTTTTAATGTAATTAAGGTGAATCAAAATGTTTTTTTAAAAAAAAAGTGCATATTAACCGTTGCCAGCGATCTCCAAAAATTACCATATTTTTTTACAGGGGCTTTTATCAGTAATTATAACAAGATGTTATTATGTGCAGGTACAAATCCCGGAGTAGGTTTCCGCCCGCTGTCCAATGAAACAGAAGAAGGATCCCTCATCTGGTACGACTCCAAAAATCAAACGCAGATTCATAAATGGGTTAACCTGCTCGACGAGTTCCTAGAACGTAAGTATCATCTCGAATTAATCCTTTTTTGTATTAAATCAAAAATTCATTTAGTCCAGTCACTTAAGCTAAGAAAAGGGGTCAACCACGGAATGAAACCCAAAATTTGTATAAACCTTCATTTTGCCATTCTAAATGTTGTCACAATCATGTTGTCTCATAAGGTCGAGTGTGAACGTCCTTAGATATTCAAGGTCAAAGGATGCGAAAATCGGCTTTTTGGAAATATTTCGCTTCGTTTGCCTCGAATCGTAAAGTTGTAGTGTATAAGATTCTCTACAAATTTTGTCATAAATATGTTTTTATACGCTTAACCGTTTTTGCGCGATGAGTGCGGAGCGCTCAGCCATTATTGATGTTTTGATGTTTTTTGAAATTATATTTAATATTGAATTTATGTAAACAAGACATTTTACGAGTATTTATCATCATCATTCCATATGTAAGTCAAGGGTTTTAATGAAGGTTCTTGTTCGCAGTGTACACAAACAACAAAAACCTCCCCGGTGGAGGCAGAAACCAGGTGGTGTGCGACTTCGACCGTCCGCCGGCTGCAGGCAGCGTGTGTGAGGTGGACGTGCGCTCTTGGCATCCGTGCACGAACAATGACTCCTACTCGTACGACCACAGCTCGCCATGCATCTTCGTCAAGCTAAATAAGGTAATTACAACTACTAACACTGACAACAATAACCGAACGGGAACCGCCTAATTACTCCAACTCGTACGAATACGGTTCGCCATACAACTTCCTCAAGCTCAACAAGGTAAGATACTTCACTGACAATGAGGCGCGAGCAGGAACCGCCCAATAACTCCTATTCGTACGACCACAGCTCGCCATGCATCTTTGTCAAGTTGAACAAGTCAAGAGACTTCACACACAGCAAGAAGCGAATAGGAACCGCCCAATAACTCCTACTCGTACGATCACAGCTCGCCATGCATCTTTGTCAAGCTGAACAAGTCAAGAGACTTTACACACAGCAAGAAGCGAATAGGAACCGCCCAATAACTCCTACTCATACGACCACAGCTCGCCATGCATCTTTGTCAAGCTGAACAAGTCAAGAGACTTCACACACAGCAAGAAGCGAACAGGAACTGCCCAATAACACCTACTCGTATAGGTCTCGCAAGTTAAGCTGACTTCATCACAGTACTCACACCGATGCAAAACTTTCATACAGCGTGTTTCGTTTTAGGCTTAAAAAAAACAATTAATTATTAGATATGATTTTAGATTTTCACGGCCAAAAGTATTTTTGTTGTTTGTTTTTGGGGTGTTATGCCGTGTTACGCTACCTCCTCCTTTAGCCAACGTTTCGGACAGCGTTACAGTGTCCATCTTCAGGGCAGATGTGTAAATGTTAGTGGTAAAATGTGTGCTTAAGTACTTCGAAGCAATACCGTGTTGCCAGCTCCACTCCACTGCGAGCTGGAATTACAGTAAACTTGAAGATGGTTTCCTGCATTTAGCTTTGGTGTAGCCGTCAATTACCGGATACCAAGAACTACTGAGCTTAGCTCCGTCGTCTCTATTAATGTTAATAGGATTTTTATGAATTTCAATTGCCTCTGTAATTAGGCGTGCTCTATAAGTTTTGGGTCTTCCCAGGACTTCAGGAACAAATCCAAAGTAATGGCCGGTTTCAATTAAATGCTCGGCGATTGCCGATTTGTCAGGGTGGCCAAGTTTACACGCTCGAAAGTGTTCCGATATCCTTTTAGAGATCGTCCACTCTGTTGCTCTGCTGGCAACACGGTATTGCTTCGAAGTACTTAAGCACACATTTTACCACTAACATTTACACATCTGCCCTGATGATGGACACTGTAACGCTGTCCGAAAAGTTGGCTAAAGGAGGAGGTAGCGTAACACGGCATAACACCCCAAAAACAAACAACAAAAATTAATAATTATTTCACAATTGAGAATTCGAATCCAAAGCGTGTTGAAGTCGGCAACATATAAAACTAATGTTGTTTTACAACATTTTTATTAAAATACTGAAGGTTTAGGAAGAAAAATAAAGTTTATTAACTAAATGTGAAAATCTTCAGGATTGAATTCAAATGGGTATTCATAAATAACGACAAGGTTAAAGAATATTGTGTTAATTAAAAAGATTGATTTATTATAATATACATACTTACATAATATTTTATAAGGTAAATAATCCACAAGCCGCCACATGCCGCTACACGTTTAATAGGCATAGATTTTGAAAAGCAAACTACTGTTAAACTTAATTACGAAAACAAAAATTTTAACATAACAATTATAATTATGTATTGGCAACAGTAATTATTTAATAATTACGTATCAGTCATCATCAGCAACTATCTATACGTAGGTATATTATCTAAAATATAACAGACTACTGACACAAAGGTACAAAAGATTAACTGTTGAATGTGATACTACAGTTGCCTTAAACGTCAAATCATACAAGTCATTTATGCTTAAAAGTTGACCACCGTTTTTTATATTACGAATAAAATAATTTAACTAGCGGAATAAAATTTCACGATTTTGTAACAGGACTCCGTGATGTCGTAATAAATATTAAACTTGCGCTCTTTACAAACACTCTTAAATCTACTAATAAAAATTCGAATTAAAAATAATGATAACTGTTTAATATTTCAAATTTAAAAATTTGTAATTATTTCACTTACGATATGTAGGTGCACGTATTTTTAATTCAAATTACAAACCGAATGAATAGGACACCTCGTAAGTGCAGTCTCAGGGGATGTCGTAAAAACTTGCCTCTCTTCTAACTAGTTACAATAAGTGGGCGTAAGGAAGACAAAGAGCCTTATCGGGTTAGTGGGCATCGCTTGACGTTCACACAGATAGATCAATACATCAATTCTACGCATTTTAATTGCTTCCAACTTAAGTTGATTTACCTACACAACCACAGCTCGCCATGTATCTTCGTCAAGCTGAACAAGTCAAGAGACTTCACACACATCAAGAAGCGAACAGGAACCACCCGATTACTCTGTCGTGTACGACCACTGCTCGCCGTGAATCTTGAAAGTAAGAAATTTCACTGAAAACAGGAACTGAACAGGAACCGCCCAATTACTCCGACTCTTATGAACACAGCTTGCCGTGCATCTTTCTCAAGCTCAAGAAAATAAGACACTTCACTGTCAGCAGAAAGTGAATATGAATCACCCAATTACTCCGACTTGTATGATAACAGCTCGCCAGGAATCTTCGTAAAGCTGAACAAGATAAGAGACTTCACTCAATGCTTCTTCTTACGTATGGTGGGGGTTCAGAGGGGAACACCTAGGTTTGCGAGCCAGTCTAGGGCCTCAGGCATTGGCCTGTGGACCTCATCAATCCCGCCGGGGAATGAATGGAGCACCGCATTCACACATAGCCGACTCTTTAAGGCCCCATCTATGCACCATGTGAGCACAACGGCTATGGGAGCACCTTATCCTATTGATGGCGGACCAGAGTTTGCGAGGCAATGAGAACCCAGGCTGTCTCTTAGTGGGGTCTTGAACGAGATGGGCATTTTCACGTTGGCCGATTGCTACTCAAGCTTCCACCTATCTTCTGGGGTGAGAGGTGATCGGAGGAGTCTTTCTCTTTCTGTCCAGAAGGGTTTTCGAGACTTCAAGCGGCATGCTGGGTGAGAAGCGACATCATCGTGCAAAGGTATTGCGCTTTTTTGCAGCGCCTTTTTGTATTCCCTCAGTGTTACAATCTCTCGCCTGATATTTGGCTGGGTTATGTTTGCAAGTATGTGGAGCCAAGTGAGAGAGAGTTGATTTTAGAGTACCACTGATGGTTCGCATCGTGGCATTAAGCTGAACGTCGACCATGGAAGTATGGGCGCTTCTAGCCCATACTGGAGCACAGTATTCAGCTGAAAACCAGGGCAATGGATGCCGTTCTGAGCGTGTTGGGTCTCATCTCCAGCTAGTACCAGCTAGCTTACTGACTAATTTTAGTCTTGTCCTGGTTTTATTGCCCACTTCACTTCAATGAATAATAAGTGAGTATGGCAGTCGAAATATATCATCTCGACCGCTAGCCAAGATCCGAGGGATCAAAACATCTTAAAAACCATCAACGATACTTCGGACAAAGGAGCATTTTCAAGTACAAAGATCTAAATTTTGGTAAGTAACTTAACTGCGTGGAGGCATATACTTCATCCTTAGGTGGTAGCAGATAGCAAGAAATAAGCAGGAGTGGAAGCGATAGGTAGTCAGGATTCTCACGATATTGTAGCGCAGATGATGATGAAAACATTCAAAGCTAAATGCTTTTAATCGTGTCCCTTACAGACACAAAAAATAATGAATGTATTTTAAAACTTTCACGTTTTCAACAAACAATGACAAAGTAAAATCTTTATCACACATAATCATTATAACACGGTGAGGGCGTCTAAACGTTGTCTGAACGTTGTTAACTGGAAAATCTTCGTATTTCCTCTTGCGTCCAAAATTTTTACCAGTTTACAGCAAATACAGAAAATATCAGTTGATATCCCAGATCGTTCATTCTATGAACTGAGGTAGATAATGTCTCAATTTTAAAACTGTTTTACAGGATTGCTAAATCCAAAAAATTGTTTAAACCGGTGACAGGCAGAATACTTAAGTAAAGCAGAATGACATCAATCTTTTAATGACAGTCTGCGGTGACCTTAATACCACATTCAACGGAATATTTTATAAATTTTCCTGGTATCATTAAACCCAGCATTAAATGGATTGTGTTTGCCTTGGCGCTTATCATATCAGGGATTATTATAAAATAATGTTCAGTTAGCATTATGTTATTCTTCTACGTGATGAAATTTTCATGTAAGATTATAATACCCTAACCAAATGCATAATGGTGATCCAAAAATGATCATTCTTATCTTATCAGAGGTTTCACAATCTCACGCATTTTACATAGCGGAGATAAATAATTTACATACACGAGTATGTGGGCTACTTCCGAAATTTTTATCGTAAATTTATCATCACCCTCGCGTTAAAAAATAGGAACGTTTCGAAAGTATTGCGGATTATACTAAACTCATAATACATTTGATGGCCGGCGCGGTCCTAAGGTAAGGCTCTTAACTCGCAATCTGAAGGTCACGGGATCGAATCCCATATTTACTCGGGCAAATAAATTTTATTTGATTAATGTGTGTTATTTCACAATTAATTCATTTAAAATAATATATGTATAGTGTATTTGCGGCACGTTCCAAAGTGGAAGATACTCTAGTATCGCCCTGGTGTATGTAAGACCACCATTCAAAATTGAAACGTTGCTTGAAATGGCTTTAACCGTGTTTGGTGACCAGATCTGAATAGCCAGGTACTTCCCTACCTTCCTCTTCCCCATCTCACTATCTTCAGCCTCACAACATAGCCCAATTGGGGATGCAATAGACTCACTGGCTCCAAACGGGAGCAGCTGGGACTCTTATGTATAAAAAAATAAATAAAAACACGATGTTCGGAAACTCGAAGTAAAAGGGGGAAATCTGGTGCACCTGCGTTATATTTTAAGTCGATTTTGTGGTACCTCTATAACTTTCCTTGAGCTTTCTTTTTCGAGTAAATCAAGTCCGATGTTTTTAGGTCAATTATGAAAAAATAGTCAATCGCTAGAGGGTTTACAATTTGGGAGGCGGGAATGGGTACCGCCGCCCCGGGAACCTTTATTGGATAACCAACACCTCTGCCATAGGTCACCCCAAGTGGTTCGCTACGTTTGGTGATTTAGCAGGGGTGCCCGGGTTCATGGGGTGAGGTTTGTCTAGGTTTTGGAGGCGGATGACCAGGACATACTGAACCCCAGATTCCTACCCACCCCTTAAACCCTTTTCCTTCCCAGAACTCTCCTCTCCTTCCTTTTCCTTAAAAAAAACCACCCACACAGCATCCTCAAAGATGAAATAGGCCCTGAGGGAAATTATTTTCCTCAGGGCCTCCTGTGTGGAGCTCATGTAAAAAAAAAAAAAAAAAAGGGTTAGTAAAAGTTTTTTTAACTCCTTAGTTTCCGAAAAAATGGAAGTGAGTTTATTTTGGTTTTCTATATTATGTAGTTTAACCAGTTTTTCGCGGTAGGTACTACGAGTTTAAGGACGTCGGGTAAAAATTGAGTTAAATTTATACTTTGAGTTTATCAACTACCTGTCTAATGTTTGACCGTTTTCTCCAGATTTACGGATGGCAACCAGACTTCTACGATGATCCCAACGACCTTCCTGCAGAAATGCCCGATGATCTTAAAGTATACATCGCAAATCTGCCAGTACAAAAGGTAAGCGTCCTCACTCCCGTGTAGGCAAAGATTTAGATCTTAAAGTATACATCGCAAATCTGCCAGTACAAAAGGTAAGCGTCCTCACTCCCGTGTAGGCAAAGATTTAGATCTTAAAGTATACATCGCAAATCTGCCAGTACAAAAGGTAAGCGTCCTCACTCCCGTGTAGGCAAAGATTTAGAAAAACTCTCCCCACCTAACTTCCTGGACCCCCAGCATGGACGATCGATAAACCACTATCACAAACATCTGTCATCTATGTATGGTCAGTTATCAATATTTGCGAGCACGGTCAACAATTTATGACAGATAATCCGACCGACGCGACGATTGATGAATTTTAGCGCATTCTCCACAGCATCAGATAAATTTCTATTAATTTACTTTTTAACTAGCTGGTTCCCGGCATGCGTTGCAATGCCATATTCAAAGACATTAACTTTTTCTCCCTGAATCACCTTTCCCGTGCGTCCCCGTTCCCCTCCCGCGTCCTTCCTAGCTAGCTTTATAAATTATAGCCTTTATGTTATTCTGATGTATGAGCTATATTATTGTAAAGTTTCATTAAAATCCACTCAGTAGTTTTTGCGGAGTAACAAACACACATACTTGCATACAAACATTCGCGTATATAATATTAGTAAGATAATGTCGTTCGTTATGCAAAATTACTGGCTTATTTAATGAACTAACGAAGCTCTTAGAATCGAAAGAAGTCGTATACGCGATCCATAAACTTGCTTGCATTTAAGATGCGATCAATTTATTCCGTGCGATCTTTGGAGAAACGAAAGTGTTTAAAATAGGACTATAGACCTCATTAACTAATTGACTCCCGTGTAGTATCTAAAAGTATATGAATACTGCTAATGCATATTTTGATTATTATTTTAATTCAACATTGCGGAGTTATTAACATTTTTACTTCATTTTTTGGCGTTTGACGTTTCGGAAGGCCAATTCATAGAAAACACACTCAATGTTACCAGCATATACCGACTTCTTAATTATTCCCTGTCAATATCGGTTCAAGGGTCAACCGTGAAACCGTGCTCGGTACAGCGATATAAAATCGTCTGAAGTTACGCTTATCGACCTGGCCCCCTAGCACAGTCGATCGATAAGGATAACTGTCGGTAACTTCTCATCGTTCCCTAGCATGATTGCTAATAATAATAATAATAATATATCTTTATTGAACGAAATTTGCAAGATTATAAGTAAAAAGTACATATTCAGTGTTATGTTTACAGTGGTTCAAAATTACATAAGTACAAAAGGGTATCAACAGAAAAAATATAAATATGAACAGTAGATAAATGAAAAATAGAAAATATAAAAAAAATATATGTTATAAATTTTGGTTTTTCAGTAATCTGCCTCACTAGGCTAGCCTGTGTTGAGGCAATAATTTTTAAATCAATTTATAATACTTATAAACATACACCTACACTTTTATTAAAAAAGTAATCACATAATAGATTGGTTACATTAATAATAATTTTAAATAAAAGCAACCAATACATTGCTTGTATAATACCAAATCATTGATAATTTCGAATTTGGGTGAGTGCACCGGTAAAGGCCCTATCATTATTTTTGATTCAAATTTTTATGTTATTTTTGAAAATTTTTTGGGAATCACATTTTTTTATTCTATCTGGAAGAATGTTGTAAAGTCTTGTTGCAAGGTATCTGAAATTTCGTTGACCAAAAGTAGTATGCGTTTTGGGGATTTGTAGTAAGTCTTTGTCATTGTTTCGAGTACAGCGAGTATTTAATCTTTTTTCATAGTATTTATGTATATTTGTGTATAGATGAGTAAGGATTGTTTTTGCATATATCTGCCGAACGTCAAACACATTCATAATATTAAAGATTAAGTTCGAGTCTGTTAATAAGAGGTAGTCTAAGAATTAATTTTATAATAGTTTTCTGTGCCTTTATGATTGGGTCTAGTGCTGATGCAGTACCGCCTCCCCGTGCTATGATGCCATACTCAATAATAGATTGACAGACTGCCAAATAAATCATTTTCAAGTTTTGTAAGTCGAGAAAATTTCTTATCGTTCTGAAAAAGTGCATGGTTTTTCTTATTTTGTTTGCAATTATTTGAGTGTAAATATTCCATTTGAGATATGGATCCATTGTGAGGCCGAGATACTTCATCTGTGTAGTGCGCTCAATGTAGGGACACTGACAAGATTCATTGGAATTAAAACATTTATGTATTCTAATGGAGGCATCATCATGAGGTTGACCTGTTATATTTATGCTTGATGTGACATATTTAGTTTTCTCGGTTTTCAAAGTGAGCGTATTTGAATCTAACCACTTTTTTATAATGTTTATATCAGTTTCAGCTTTTTTGTAGACATCTACCCAAGTGTCAGCTTCAAACAGTAAAACAATGTCATCGGCAAAACTAACTATTTTTCCCTGAATATTAATGTTACATAAGTCATTGATATATAAAAGAAACAAAGACGGTCCTAATTTGCTACCTTATGGTATGCCATAGTTAGTTGAGCACTGATTGCTAAGTGTGTTCAATATTTTCACTTGTTGCATGCGCTCATCAAGGAAGCTCTTAAAAAAGTTAAGTTCGTTGCCTGTAATACCGATTATTTGAAGTTTGTTTATTAATTTACTGTGTGATATTGTATCGAAGGCTTTAGAAAGGTCTAAAAATATTGAAATACATTTTTTGCTTCTATCAAGGTTTTTTACAATGAAGTCAGTTACGGCGGCAATAGCGTCTGAAGTACTCTTGTTTTCTTGAAACCCGTATTGATTTTCTGAGAGTACTTTATGGCTAACCAGAAATTTTACCAACTGGGCATTGATAATTTTTTCAAATATTTTGGATAGAGTGGTCAGTATAGTTAGTTATTGGTCTGTAATTGTTTATGTCTGTCTTGTTACCTGTTTTATGTATGGGAATAACAATACCTTGTTTCAGGTTTTAGGGGAAGTGTTCTTGACTGATACTAAGGTTAATTAGGTGTTCTAAAGGCAATGTAATTTCCATAGCCAGCATTTTCAATATCTTAGTTGTTATTCCATCTACCCCGGCAGAAGAAGTGTTTTTTAGGGAATTAATTATTTTTAGAATCTCTTCCCCTGATACAGTTTGAAAATTGAATCTTCTTTTGGGAAATTGAAGTTCTGCTTCAGCAGTTAAAGCATTCCCACAATTTGGTAGACGAGAAGCGAGATTTGAACCAATATTTGTAAAAAAATTATTGATATAATCCGCAACGAGCTTGGGGTTTTTTGAGGTGTCAATAATGTTTCCGTCAATACAAAGTTTACTTATGTCCTGTTTGTCTTTAGTGTTTTGTGTATTTGTGGCTTCTCTAAGAGTTTGCCATATTTTTTTGGATCGTTGTTACTTTGTTGGATTTTGTCTCCGTAGTAGATTTCTTTCGCCTATCTAATGACTTCGCCGCATGTATTTCTATATCTTTTGTAGATGTTTAGTGATATTATGTCGTAAGGATTTTCTTTAACTTTTTTGTGTAGTGCGTTTCTTCTACGAATGCAGTTGATAATTGAAAAGTTTATCCACGATTTTAAGGGTTTAATTTTGTTAGGATATTTTTTTGTTAAAATTGTGGTATTATTAATTAATTCATTTTTCAAAAAGTCAACAAAATAATTCCATGCATCATCTGAGTTTTGTATTTTGAAGAGCTCTTGCCAAGATTTATTTTTAATTATGTTTTTTAGATTTTCAAAATTAATATTATTGTATATGATTGACTGATCCCTTCTGGTTTTTCTGGCGTCGGATTGTAATGTGAAGATTGTTGTGTAATGATCTGTAATTGTTGATTTGTAAACGATACTTTTGTTTTGTTTATTAGTTTAGACCATTATGTGATCAATGCATGATGCAGATTCATTAGCTGTTCTTGTTGGTATATTGATGGTACTAATTAATCCATGGAACTCTAACATATTCAGGTAGTCGTGACATTGGTGGTGTGGATTATTTGGGAGTATGTTGATGTTAAAATCTCCCATAATTATTAAATTTTTAGTATACGAAAGATTAGAGAGTGTGCTATTAAGATTGTTAAGAAATGGTGTGATATTACGGATGGATGGAGATCGGTATATTGCTAGAACGCAAGTATCATTATTGTGCATTATTTGCATACAGCTCGCGTCAATAATGTTTATTTCAGTTACAACATAGTTTAGGTCATTTTTTGTGTAAACCACAACTCCATCATTCTGACTATCATGTTTTGATGAGTTGAAGGAAGAGTAGTGATTTGTGACTTTGGATTGTAAATATTTGTCAACCAACATTCTGTAAGAATTATAACATCAAAGTCTATATTTAGGTGGTTAAGCTGTATCTGGAGTTCATTAAAGTTTTTATTAATTGATCTAATATTTTGGTGCATAAAAGTAGTGTTTTTTGGATCAGCTGTCAGATATTTACATATTTTAGCATCTGATGTTGTAAGCAAATTGTCTTGATAATCTAATTCTTCATATGTTTTGTTAAAAGCCATATTATAATTTATATTACAAAAAATAAAAATAGTTTAATTAATTTTAATGAGAGCTCCACTAATTCTTGGCCATCACTGGGGATTTCAACCTTTGATTGAATGTGAACGAGTTGAATTATTGTTGCAATAAACAAATAAAAGTACGAAATATAACTCACGATACTGAGGGGAATAAACCCAGTGAATGACCGGTAAGAGGGGCTCTCACTAAAAAAGCTAAACTATTTTTTTTAGATCATCCGAATGTTTGATGTGTATTATCCTATCACTTTCATTTCTTTTTGCCATTATTTTACATTCATTAAACTAGACGAATTTGTATCCCATTTCTTTTGCTTTCGTTTTTGATCTCCACAAAAGATCTTTGAAATAGGCACCAAGGATTTCACTAACAAAGATCTTCTGGAATACGTTTCCTTGGGTTGAGGTTAGGTTCAGTTGTTTCCTGTTTTGTAGAATCTGCCGTCTTTTTTGGGGGTTTTAGTAAATCTGACGTGGAATTTTGGGGGGGCTCCTGGTCGTCGGTCCGGTATTTTCTTGATATCGAGAATATCATCGCCTTTTAAGTCAACACCCATGACTGCGGCCACCCGTTTGATTGTTTCTGCAGGCTGCTCACCCTCTCTTTCAGGAATCCTAGCAAATTCGAGGGTGTCTTCACGAGATTTTTGCTCCACTTCTGCTAATCTGACTTCAAAGCTCTTTATTATTCCATCTTTTGCCGTCAGTTCCTTTCTCAATGATTCCACTTCACAAACCAGTTTAATTATGGTCTCCATCTTGAGGTGGATATCATCGTATTGACGGCTGATCGCCAACGAATTAGTAACAGCTCATAATGACTAACGGCCGCTGTTCCTAACTTTTCGATAGACCCATCTGAATCTCCCATCAGCTAGGCAAATTTTTAAGTATTTTAAAGGTAACGCTCGATTCTCGTTATTCCCAAATATTTTATCGTTGAATATCTTAGGTGACCCCGCCCACCTTAGCCCCGCCCAAAATGGCATCAAAGTAAAAACTTTCGATGTTAAATTAATATTACAGTGTTAAATATTGTATTTATTTTATTATTAACACACGAAATCCATAAACTTGCTTTTTTATATTTTTGAACAAATGCATAAAATATATTAAAAATAGTGTCAGTTTCACCTTTGCCGTCGGCGCGTTGGTACCACGTGACGTTAAGGTGCGATTCCGTGCCACGCGGCAGTCGGCAGACGGCGACAGCAGACGGCGACTGCAGTGCCGCCGACGGCAGACGGCACTACTTAACTCTATGCACTTGTATTGGACCGTTTCCGACACACCACTACAAGTGCCGCGCGGCACTTGCCGTCGATGACTGACGCGTGGCGGCAGACGGCACTCGGGTGCAAACATAGTACTGCCGTACTGCCGTCGACTTCAGACACAATGGACGTGTTGACAGACGGAGAAAGCGAGAGTCTTATTTTATTTTTATTTGGAAAACCAACAGTTACATTATTTACTCAGGTGTATTTACATATGTATATGTTATTGAACCAATAATAGGTTTTCACTGGTGTGTATTAATTAGAGAGATTAAAAAGTTATAAAAGTTATAATAGCTTATTGGGATGGGATGGTGGGCGGGAGGGGAAGGGGACGGATCTAATCTGGGAGTGAATAAGTTATTTGTATAGGAGTATAATAGTTTGTATATGTTTAGAAGTTATTTATTGTTTATTTTTTTAGAATTTGGGGTGCTGTGTTGAATAAGTCGAATTCATTGTATGAATTGTTAAAAAAGTGTGAAACGCGGTTAATGAATGTGTTTTGTTTAGAGTTAGTATTGCATCGATGTGTGTTAAGTGTATGATTTAGTCTAGTTTGTCTGGTGGGCACTCTTAATTGAATTCTTTCAAGTAATTCCGGGCAATCTATCGCAGATTAATTAATTTGGTGTCTAAAAATCCGTGCTTATTTGATTGCAAGAATGTTCATTATAAAGATCAAAGGATAAGAGAAAACGTTTGGAAAGAAATCGCTCAAGATCTCAATTTTATTTAAACGACAATTACTTCTGAAAATGTCTTCACTCTCATTTAGATGTCTTTTTATCAAAGTTTCATAAGCGCCTTCTTCCAATCTATTTAAGTACATTGGCAGTATAGGCTTTCTACTTGAATAATAGTACAATAATAAATCATCGTCGTCTTCTTCTTCTTGCAATAACACTTGCAGCATTTTATTATTCATAATTTTAAATGGAAGACACAACCGTCGGCAGTACGCAGCGGACGCAACTGCAGTGCCGTCAATGCCGTCGACTTTGGAACCTGCGCGTTAGTGCCGCCTGCCGTCGGCGGCACTGCAGTCGCCGTCTGCTGTTGCCGTCTGCCGACTGTCGCGTGGTACGGAATCGCACCTTTAGCGCAACTCTGTTGACACTCTTTATAACTTTGCTTTACTCAGTCGAACCTAATCCACATGTCCGGCTTCCTTAAGATTAAGCGATTCTTAAGCAATGCTTGTGTGTTCGAAAGAGCGTAGTTATGCATTTGAGCAGTGTTGAAATTTAGTTTCGGCTTAGTAGGATTGGGAACAGCGGCCGTAAGTGTTCTTAATATATTTGACGTCAACTGTTGTTTGTACTAGGTACGTTAGCGATCTGCAGTTGTTCTAGGAAACGACGAAAGTTATCATATCAATCCTTATCGCTCAACTATATTATACCACAATACCCTTGATTTTGTAAAGTTATCGTTTTCTCTGAGCTTGACCCCCAGGACTTGACAGAGTTCCCTGGGCTGTGCTCATTGCTCATTGTTCCAACACTTGCTAGTATTACATCGATGATGTGTGTTTGTTTGGTATTCCAGAGAAAGCAGGTGTGGATCTCGTGCACGGGTGAGAACCCTCTAGACCGCGAGTTGCTGGGGGAGGGGATGGAGTACGTACCTGAGCACGGGCTGCCGTCATACTACTTCCCCTACGTCAACACTCCGGGTTACCTTAGTCCGCTGGTAGCTGTCAGGCTGCTGCGCCCTCCGAGTAAGTCTACCTACACTTTTATAATTACTTTATATTCTTCCAATCGCATTGTCATCCTTTTAATCTTCTCTTCTCAACTTCCCTTCTGTCCCATTTTCACCACAACCCGTCATGCTTACGTCTTCATCATAATTGCTTTTTTATGTTACACCTCACCAGATCATCTCCTACTGTGTCTAAAGTGTAAAGATAGAGGAATTATATTGCAACGCGGTCGGGTTAAGGTAGCGGATATAGGAAGTAAATTATTAGTGCGGGTATTGAAGAGGCCTGGGAGGGGACCCCACCACTTTCCCAATGGCGTTATAAGGAAACATATGGTTTCCTCCTTCACCGCACACGTCAAAACTCTACATTTTTATTGATCGAAGCTACATTTATTTGAACGACTCTAGACCCTCCAATGTCCATGCATACGGGGTTAGTAAGCAGTATGCAAGTACTTACATTCACATTATACGAAAGATAAATAGAAGTAGCAGCCCTCGGATTAATAATTCTTCTGAAATAGGTAACATAAAAATAGAGATAATAGTGTTAGTAAAAGAAAAATAAAAATAACGGCTATAACCAGTCAAAGAAACCTTCTGAAAATAAAATAAGTAATGAGGAACAGTTATATGATTACGTTATAATGTAAGTAATTATTATAATAGCAGAAAAAAATTAAATATACAAACAGTAAAGAAAAGCCAGAGAAGGTATTCCATAGACCACCGGGCAGTCCCAGTGAGAATGCGTGTAGCTATCGGCCCAACCGCAGACGATGCTCGAAGTCCGCGCCTTTTAGCCGGCTCCCCGATTTTGCCTCGAAGATATGTATTTGGGAGAGAAGGGGAAGTTTTTGAAGACTTTAAGGAAAAGATGAGCGTCGGGTTACCGGAGGGGGGGGCGGAAGAGCCCTGGCTAATATGAAGCAGGAAAAACAGATGCCGGTAGCTCGTTCCATATGCCAGCCGATTTACACAAAAACGACTCGTTTTCGTGAAGCCGACATCAACTATGAACGGATATTTCGCTCATGTCCGTCGAGTTTTCTCGGGACGATCGGACCTAGGAGCGTTTCCACGACTCGTTCTTGAGTTCAGCAACTTGGCTGTGCAACAATTTGCCGGCCTGCGTGTTTCCTCCCCCGTACGAAAGGGTCTCAAGACCCATGTTCACTCCTTCCTCCCCTCTAATAGACCCTCCTCACAGTACCACAAAGGTGACATAGGACTTGAGGGAAATTATTTTTTTCAGGGAAACTCTTTTTTAACATTTACTCCACACAGGAGGCTGTGTGGAGTAAATGTTAAAAAAGAGTTTCGCGTTTGTGCACTAGTGCACAGGGGATCAATGGTGCAAGCTCCTTCTGGCAGGCTCCATTGAAATACTTGTAGAATAGACTCAGCATGCCTACATTGCATCTGTGCATTTGAGAGGGGATCGGTCTGTTAACAACGGATTGTCGATAAGACGAACTTCCTTTGCACAAAATAAAGGTTTGTCAGGTGTTTTGGGGGCTCCTGTCCAGAGATGGTTCCCAAGGTGGTGGTGGTTTGCTTCCATCTTCATATAAAACCCTTCCGCTTCGTTCTTGATAAGTCGTTCTGCTATCATCAAAGCTACAAACTACCTTCTAACCACTCCTAAATTTCAGTATACCTTTATATATTATCTCTGGTAGGTATATCTCCGGCTTGCTCCTACGTAGGATTGCTGCTCCAAATACCTACTTTCATCTATTTATTATTTTCGTTTTTATTTCATTATTTTCGTTACAATAACTACAAATTTATTACACATCACGGGGACAGACTCAGAGGTGTAGTTGGGGGATTTGGTGCACGGGGGCGAACTTTATAAATCGTGGTATACCTAACACCTACGAAGATAATACGCCGCAAGCAAAATTTTTGCAAATTTCTGAGTTTTTTTATAAAAATCAATTTACGAAAAGTGCTTATGCAATTTTACGAAGAGAAATATATTTATTTGTTTATTTTTTTATTTCCATATACGCGGCACAACTCGTGCCATTAACATAATTAAATTAACGTATGAGTAGTAGAACAATGTAACTGTATAAGTGTATAGTAAAAAATATAAAGCAAAAGATTAAAAGTAATAAGTCAAAAGTATAAAATAGAAATATATAGTATAATGGGAAGAAATAAATTAGTCAATACCACCGCCCCTCCCCCCCTAACTACGACACTGATTCCTGATATTATATAGAGTTAAAATTGTGAATGAAATTTTGGTCTCCTTTCATTACACTCATGATTTCTTCTGCTGTGCAAAGTTCTGCATCTTTTTCCTGTTCTCCGGGCATTTTCCATAAATTATAAGCTGTACTTATTAGAAGCACTAATGACTAAGCCATAAATTGTATGGATTTATTTCTTGCATAGATCCATTTTTGAAAGTTACAATGAGGTTTATAGCTATAACGGCACGAGTGGTCACTTTCATCCAGTATTCAGCTTAGCCCTGGAAGGGTCATAATAAAAAACAATCGTGCAATTATGCATAATTAAAATTCAATATACTTATATCATATACCGATAAAAATTTGTTCTGAAAAACATATTTAAAATTGAAATCTACGATTTTATACGCGAATTTAACTTTAATTATGCCTCAAAAATTTCACATTTTGGCGCACCCCCTGTCTGGAGCCGGGGATGTATGCCCCAATTAAGCCCCCCTAATTGCGCCTCCGGATAGACTCCAATAAATGTAAGAATGCAAATAGTGGGGTCCATATATTTCGATAATGTAAGATGTGAGACTTATCAATGCGAGTATTATTTGAGCTTATCGTCGTCATAAATAGCGGCTGTATACTCTTTATGTAGATATGACAGACCGCTTAACAAAAATACACCGAGAAAGTTTGAGAAAGGAACCAAAATGTTCTTAAAAAAGTTACTGGAGTGGTATTTCACCATCCTTTTGATAGCTTATCTATAGGACAAGGAATATTTTCGATTTACGTTTTACCATTTATTTATTTGTAGAATCCGTGTTTAGTTTTAGGTACTCGAACCTATTAATAGTGTCTATATGTCGGATACGTTAGTCGAGTTTTCTACCTACTGCGAGTATTTATTTGATTATTTATTAATATACGTCATCTTAAGGATAAGCTATCAAGGAAATGGTGAAATATCCCGCTAATGTTATATTATTAGATAAGATCTTTTCTACAAAACATACATTTAACCAAATGTACAATTTGGGAGGCTGGCAAGGTCATAGTCCTGCCATAGGTCATCCCAAGTGGTTCGCTATGTTTGGTGACTAAGCAAGGGCGCCAGCGTTCATGGAGTGAGGTTTGTCTAGGCATTGGCGGCGTATGCTTTTGCCTACCTACTGCGTGGCAGGCCGGATCGGGAAAGACTGGTTGAGGGAGACTTTTCGACCTCTCCAGCCGGACTCTCTCGGTAGGAGTAAGGGATTCACGCGTCCGTCACTCCTGCACACACTGACCCCCAGATTCCTATCCACCCCTCACACTTTTCTTTCTCAGAACTTTTTCTCCTTCCTTTCCCTAAAAAGACCTTCCAAACAGCATCCCCAAAGATGACATAGGCCTGAGAGAAATTGTTTTCCTCGGGGCCTCCTGTGTGGAGCTGATTTAAAAAAACAAACGGTTTTCATATTGGAAATTTTAGGCCCGATTGGCCAAATGTTTCGATCACATCACATGTCCACTATGTCAATTCTTGTGTTCGTGTTCCTTATTCTATGGTTATGAATATCAATAATTTATTGATCTTTGCAAAATGATTATTGTATTGTCTAATAGCTGTGAATGTGAACTTGCGGCTATTTCGTAAGCTGAACTTTACTGGGAGGTCAGATAAGATAGTCAGCTTTAAGATAATGTCAAAGATCGCCAACAAAGTGAAGGTTTATATTATTATAACATCCATTTACAGAGGTCGAACTACAAATCAAAACAGGATTAGAAGATTAATTTAGAATTGAAAGACTTGCATTTTTTAATCGTTTTTAAATGTAGCGTCAATATGTACCTACCTACCTACTAAAATCATAACCGTGATTGCGGTTATGATTTGAGTTAATCCTTTTTTAAGTAAAACACTTGAGAATAGGCCACTTGCATGGACTTCATAACGACTTGGAAAAAATCGTGTGGGTAGATTTTTTTACTAAGATTACGAAAATGTTAGTAAAATTTTTTAGAAATGTACATTTTTTTTAAATTTTTAAATGAATAAATCCATTATTTGGGTTCGTGACGTCACTACATGAAAATGTCCCGTTTCCGAGAATGTTCCTATTAATTTTATAAAATTCCACACTGATTTTTTTTTTATATGGCATCACTTTGATTTCAGGCGAATTTTTGAATTTGACACTTAACGTTCACTAGATTTATTGTTTGTTCTCTGCGAACGTATCATTTGGTTTGATTTTTTGACAGATGTTATAAAGAGAACCCGTACATTTTACTTTGTCCGTACGTGTTTTAGAGCTATAATGATAATGGTGCGGATTTTAACAAAATCAAATTTTATAATATTCTTATTATTATTATAATTTACAAGTACAAGTATATTACATTTGATTTAGTAATATAGACGTTATAATGATTTATGATCAATAAGATGGATCAAGGAAAAAAATATTTATCAGATTTAATATTTTTGGTATGCCTCGTTATTCTCCTGTGCCATTCGTGTGGAAAACGTTCTTTTTTTAAAGAACGCTATGTAATTATCGTTTTTTCGCACCTATAAAATTATGTCCCGTCTTTCCGGTTTATAAAAAATGGTCTGATTTTTGGGATTGAAATTTTCAAAAAATCGCCAGAGTTTCAAAAATACAAAAAAAAATAAAAAAATACGAAATGTCTTAGAATATTTGCCTAAACCGGAATTTTTTTTTAAAAATGTGATGCAAGTGGCCTATGGATAGTATTGTAACTTAAAGTTTATTCAGATGAATATCATGTTTAAAGAGAGATTGATTCTAATCTGAGCACTGGGTCTTTAATTTGTAGAATGAATTATCAAAACTTCAAATAGGTTATTTATTGACACAAAGATAAATCTGTGTGGATGATCACAGACAAAAGAGCTAGCAGACAAAAATACATTGAAATGTTTTGTAAGGGGTGACAAGACACGTCTAAATGATGAATAAATAAAAGAGGCTATACATAGAAACAAAGAAAAATGATAAAATGGTAAGTGCTCAGTGCAAAATATTAGAGATGGGACAATACTATACCCAACAACCGGTACCGACAACCTTTATCCATTTTCCAATTAATTATCATTTTTAATTTTTTTTATGTGTTTATTCGGTTTTTTTACTTTTACAATATTTATGTTACAACTCTTACAGAACTGATCAATCAGTTTGATTGTAAGAAATCTCTCATTTTTCTTATTTACTTAATACTATCATACTTTTAGGTTTTACGTAGTAATTACTAAGTATAATACTTAATTTTAAAATACTACATAGTAATAAGTATATTATTTAATATTAATTTCTAATTATTATTAACTACTAATTATTATGATGTTTATGAATACAGTGTATGATAGTAATTTCCAGATATTTAATCAATATTCGATCTAGGTATACAATATTATTTGATTTCATGTTCTAAGGAGATAGAATGATTTAACTTTTGTTTTGATTTTTGAATAAGATGTTTCATTTTTAATATTTTCAGGTAATGCGTTAAATATTTCCGGAATTTTATGTCTCTTTTTTCTATCACCATCAAATTTTGAGATTTATCAATAATAAATATTTGTGCTTCAAAGTAGGGTAGTTGTGGTTTACAGGTTTTTTGAATTCTGTATTCCAGAATTCATCTAGCGTTAATTGGTATTCTACCTTACTTTGTATAGAGATGACATTACACAAGGAATTGAAATTATACAGAATATATGCAGATTAATGTGTTACGTAACATTCATTAATCGTTTTAATTACCCCGTTAGTAGAGAAATAATCTTGAAAATAATCTATTTACTAACACATATTTGAAAATAATAAAGGTACAGCGTACTGCTTAAATATAGTTATAGTTACAGAAAAAATTACAGCTCCTAAAATATTTAAAATATTGAACATAATAAGTAAAAATGAATACAAAAGTGAAACGTTCAGAAAATTTAAGTTGACAAGAGTGGAGAGGCTACGAAGCACCGCACAAAGAGGAGTTGGTTTTGTAAAAATGTAACGTCATCTTTATATTATCGTAAAGCAAGTAAAGAGTCATGCTTTCATTTAAAGAGAGAAAAAAATAATCGCTTTGAATTAGGAAATTTCTGATAAAATCGTATGGTTTCATAAAATTAGCTAATCGACCGTTGTCAGTAATATTTAATTCATCTCTTTGACGTATATTTTCCTCTCCATTTTCCAATGAACACTTACAGAGATTAAAACATTTATAGAAGACTTGAATACACGTCGACATTTATAGAAGACTTGAATACACGTCGACAAAGGGTAAATAACAATTAATTTATACAGTGCTATTAAGAGATATTTTCCTCAAGTGCACTCTACTCTAATAGCTTAATCTATATTATAAAATACATTTACCACGATAATATATTCAGGGTGCCCCATATACTAATGCCAAATACAATAAATATATTCCATACACATTGAATGTGACTGTACATATGTATGTGTATAGTGCAAACAGACTCGCATAATTTAAAAAGCAAATTAAAAAATCGACTAATATGGAATGTCATGGAGAACAATTATATTTTAACTCGAATGTGAATGGTTGTTATTTTTCTCTTTTTATTAAATTATTCTCTTTTTATATCATAATAATAATCTCTATGTTTTATTTTTCTTACCTCCTTTTATATTTTTGTATATATCTTGGTATTTCCAATTTTTGTTAACATGTCTACATGAAAAAAAAAAACAAATCTTAACGCTGTGCATTCTGTGAACATTTTTAAGTGAATTATTAAGCCTCCACCTTCCGAATTTGTACCGTTTTAAAACATATTTCTCTTGAACACTTTAAATTTTTAAGTTTCTAAAAAAATATGTTATTTTTTAAGATACTTAATTAATTTCTCCGCATTAGATATCTGTAGAGTCAAAACGGTAATTATATGGAATTCCCTGCGTAGAAAAAAATTGTAACAAAAAATTATTCCACATGCCATCACTGATCACTCAGTCTAGTAACCGCTCAATCCCTCACGCCGACCCACCTGTCCAATACCTACCGATTTTTTAATGTATTTAATTGAACACAAAAAAAATGACAGCAATCACTGGTTAAGTCAGTCTAGTACTTTCCTTAACGTATCTACCTATTACACCAAACTTAAATTTATTCGTGTTATGACACACAAAACTGTCTACTCGCTCAGTAGCGACAGTAGCAGCTAAAATAACGACTCCAGCGCGAACCAATTCGGTCGACATTTTCTAAAAAACTTTAGCTCGCAGGTAGCGCCACACGCTAGCCAGTAGCGAAAATAGCGGCTCCCGCGCGAACTAATTCTGACAGTTGCGAAATCATCTGTTGGTAGGCCGCCATATTGAGCTAGTAGCGAGTAAAGTTGACCACCTTTCAACTCTTTTCGTATATTTACCACAATCTGCTAGTTAGATATTAATACGATTACACTAGTTTACTAACAGATAGTTAATTTCCCAGATAGTAGCTTGTAAACTCGCTCAACGTAATCGAGGCTTAAAAGTTAGTACCCCGTCAGAGTAAGGTTGTCCAATATTGGTATTCGATTAAAACGGCCAAAAAGTAATGATTAATATGTTTGCCCGCGGTCAGAGGTGCAGCACCATTACATAATTACTTATCCGGTTTTATGAAGGGACGGGAAATTAGAACCTTTAATGAAAAAGGCGTCCGTATGGCTAGGGCCCTGTTTGCCTCCGCTCTCTCTGCGCGTTGTGTCAACCAAATTTGGCCCAAAACCACTTAAGCCCGCGATACTCGTAGCTTCAGCCTTGTCGCTAGCATGTTGCCGACCAGCCTCCCTTTAATCTTGTTTGCCAATAATAGACCCAGTCAATAGGCACAGCTCTATACGGCTTCAAATTATTGTCATTTACGGTCCGTGCAAAACCACATTACCCATACCTCTTACACCATGTAAACGAGCCTTATGTTTTCGAACAGAGCTGAAAAATACAAGACGAAATATTCTGAACGTATTTATAATTTATTTAAAGGTTATTCGGTGACCTCCGTGGTCGAGTGGTGAGGCTCTCTACTAGCAATCTGAAGATCGCGAGTTTGAATATTCTGAACGTAATTATAATTTATTTTAAGGTTAGGGAACGTACCCATACTACGTGACCTTTTAAGGTTAGGGAACGTACCCATACTACGTGACCTTTTAAGGTTAGGGAACGTACCCATACTACGTGACCTTTTAAGGTTAGGGAACGTACCCATACTACGTGACCTTTTAAGGTTAGGGAACGTACCCATACTACGTGACCTTTTAACCCCCTCTTGTTTTAAGGTTAGGGAACGTACCCATACTACGTGACCTTTTAAGGTTAGGGAACGTACCCATACTACGTGACCTTTTAACCCCCTCTTGCTTTACATTAGTTCCACACTGGACGCCTTGAGGAAAATAATTCCTCTTAGAACCGGTGTTATCTTTGGGGATGCTGTATGAGGGGTCTTTTAAGGAAATGGAGGGGATGAAGTATTGGGAAGGAAAAAGGTATGTGGGGTGGGTAGGAATATGGGGGTGGGTAGATGAGGATCAGTGTGTTTAGGAGTGACGATCGAGGAAGAAGTGAATGGGTGGGGATAGGAGGGGTGGATAGGTGGGGATCAGTGAGTCCAGAAGTGAGTGACGTATGTACCCATCCCTTGCACTGCGGTGCAAGGCCATGTTCCGAGATAGATCTGCTGTAGCGATGTGTAGATTCAGCTGGAGTGGGCGCTTGAACTCGGGTTCTTCGCAGGAAGCGGATCCTAGTCCTGCTCCTTTTTCAAATCGAATACTCCCAGAGAATCCGGTTCAGGACTCGGACCCAAAACCGGAACTCGGAGCCGGATTTGGAGCCGTAACCCGAATGCTTCCACCGGCGTCCGTCCCTGTGTTCGAGGTCTTGCGGTTCGAGTTCATTTACGGGTTCCGGCTCCGAGGTCCGGCTCCGGGCGAACCCGGTAGCCGCAACAGCACCCAGTACGCAGTCCGCACCAAAGACCCGGGACCTGCACCTAGAACTCAAGCACTTTTAAAAGGAAACACCCGCTCAACCAGTCTCTCCCGATCCGGCCTGCCACACAGCTGGTGGGCAGATGCGTCCACCGCCAAACCCGGACGAACCTCACCCTATGAACCCTTCTAGGTCACCAAATATAGGTCACTTGGGGTGACATATGGCAGTGGCGTTATCCAAAAAGGGGTGGCCGTACCCATATCGGCCTAACAAATTAAGATCGTCGCAATAGATGTAATTATTATACAATAAATAATAACTCATTTATATACAACTGACATGTAGTTGATTTTCAGAACTTTTATTTTCAATATGGTATGGTACACGTAGGTACACAGTTTGGAAACTACTTCAAAATTAGATCAAAAAACTTTTTTGAAACTTTCGATACTTTCGATACACAATAAATTCTAATATGTTTGTCTTTATGTTTCGACGAACGGAAAACAACTTATAATAGTATATACCGTGTTAGTATTAAGATGTTTTCACAAGGTCATGATTATGCAATGGGGTTAAGGTGGCGCAAATAAATTACTGTTTTACCGATCGTACATCGAAACAATAATAATAATAATTCTAAATGGAGATAAGTGAACCGCGTTTGAAATGTTATAAGTTATAAGAAAGGAATATTCATAAAAAAAATTTGATGCATTACACTTCTTCTTCTTGTGCCCTGTCCATTCAACGGACGTTGGCTATCATGTTGGCTATGCGGACTGCGGCCCGGAACAGCTCTACGGTAGACTGGCCAAACCACTGTCTCAGGTTTTTCAGCCATGAGGTTCTCCTTCTTCCAGGGCCCCGTCTTCCGACAATCTTTCCCTGCACTATGAGATGCCAGATCTCATACTTCTCTCGATGTCTCATCACGTGTCGAAGATATTGAATTTTTCGGATTTTTATAGTTTTAATAACTTCTTTTTCTTTATTTATCCGAACCATAACATCTTCATTCGTTACCCTGTCCATCCAGCTTATTTTAAGTATTCTTCTGTAGATCCACATCTCGAATGCCTCAAGTCGCCTAATTAGATCTTCAGTAAGCGTCCATGCTTCCATTCCATAAAATAATATCGAAAACACGTAGCATCTAACCATTCGCATTCGTAATCCAAGGTTGAGATCATGACTGCAGAATATATTTTTCATGCGGGTGCATTACACGTATTACACCTTTGCAATTTTCGGATAAAGAGAGGATATGACATTATTACGATAAACGTTAAAATAATGGTGTAAATTCCGTTTTCATGGTATTCGGTAGGTTTCTTTTTTATATAAGTAGGTACCTACCTAGTAATGAATTTTTTTTTAGAAGTGAAGTTCCTACCTACAAGTTGAAATTTTTGTAGTTGAACTTTTCTCAATGAGCGCTTTATAATTACCGTGAAGATTCACGTTTACGGTACCGTGACGGCATAAAAAAAGCAGTAAACATACGTTCCTTGTTACAATAATGCTGCAGCACTTCCAAAATCGATATACACAATGTACTTACGTCTGTTTCCTCCAAAGGAAAAAAATCATAATTTTCTTGCATCTCTCTCACACACTGAACCGTGACGTCTCCGTAAACCACTACAATACTACCAGCCGTGACGATAATTTTGAAAGTATGGAATATAATTTCAAGAATAATATTGAAGTGTGAGTAAATTCCTCCAGAAATTCGTACACGTCAAATGCCAATTCGCTGATTATTTGGCTTTTGTTCAAACATATATGTAATGCTGGAGCTTTTTCTTACACACTTAATAACAACAGTGAGACAAACGGCGAACGTATGTCTGCACCCCCCTAAAAGAAACATACAATATTTTATTTTTATTTATTTATTATAGATAGATACAAAAGAAAGTACAAATTACATATTGGGAAGCTTTGCCTGTCCAATTAGTTAAGATTGCCGTTCTAGGACCGACAAATTGATAGGTTTAGTTCATATTATTCCAAGAAATGTACATAATTAATAAAAACAAAAAATCTCTGAATCTAAGTAATTATCATATATCTCCCTCAAATGTATAAAGAAAATGAAACGCAATTCACGTCGCCGTGGCAGAGCCGTAAGGGAACGTACCCATACTACGTGACCAATTTTTTGCAATTTTTAACCCCCCCCCCGGTGACCAAAAACCTAAGCAACCCGCCGCTCATTTGTATGGAGCGTGACATTTTGAAGACCCCCCCCCCTAAACGTGTCACGTAGTATGGGTACGTTCCCTAATGAGATATTGGTGTTTTCTCCAAAGGAATAAAGTAGTACTTTGGAAGAAACAGACACAGGTATTTTGTGTACCACATATTTTTGTCTCACCATTATTTAATGGGTAAGAAAGAACTGCAGCATTATAACAATAAGGAACGTATATTTATTGCCTGTTTTTGCCGTCACGTTACCGTAACCGTGATTCGTCACGGTATTTATAAAAGCATCTAATGGGTGCCTGATTGTAGATTCCCATATTATTCATATTTCATCCGGGGTACTCAAGGGTTTCCCTTTAGGTCCACATATCCAAAGCATATTGAACGTCTTATTGTAGGTACTTGTATCATTTCGTGACAATGCTTGGTTTGATGTCCAGATTTTTCAAGCTACGAAAATTATTAATTCTTTTTCACAAATTTTGCATTTCTGGTGTCTACAGACGTAGGAATTCACAATTATTTGCTGTTAGTCCCTAAATAAATATTTTTTAATCGCCGATGATGCTCCTTTACTTGTCCGCCTATTTGATTTACCATTTAATTAACTAAATAGGCCCTCCACACGACACTGCCTGCTGGCAGGGCCGCTAGAACGAGACGCATGCAGGGACTTTCTGCGGCAGAAGTCTCTGCAGGCCAGCATGCAGTGTCGTGTGTAGAGCCCTTTACCTATTTTACATCATAGTAATTTGCCCCATTTAGCCTTTAGGCTAGGGTTGCCATCTCCAAACTTTGAAATCCAGGATTTGAAGGTAGAAAACCATGACATTTCGGTTTAAAACCAGGTCTATATATGATGTATATATGTAAGAACAGTACCTAATTGTTATAGTTATATTGCACTGAAAATAAGGTCGATAAAACAACTAACAGAAATCACATTTCGAATCAAATGAAGGAATGATGTTTTTAATCATAAAGTAATCAAGCCTAAGTAAGTAATGTAATAGGACATATTCTTAGGTCTTATTTAAATTTTTTATCATTTAATCTTCAGATTTTATGTCCCTAAGTAGGTAATGTAATAGGACAAATTCTTAGGTCTTATTTAATTTTTTTTTATCATTTATTCTTCAGATTTTATGTCCCTAAGTAAGTAATGTAATAGGACAAATTCTTAGGTCTTATTTAATTTTTTTTTAACAATTATTACAAGCAATAATTGTCAGCCTGAAACACTCATTTACATTGAAAAATCTTCCGAGAAAAGATACTTGCCGCCAACGGGACTTGAACCCGTGTCCTTCCGATTGCCGGTCGAATGCTCTGACCACTGAGCTATGGCGGCTTATCAAATACCCGCCAAATAATTCAATATATACTAGTGTTTCATTCAACAATTACTGCTTGTTATATTATGTAAATGAGTGTTTCAGGCTGACAATTATTGCTTGTAATAATTGTTACCCTTTGTGCTATACATAAAAATCTTGTCTAAACGTTAGTTTATAAATTAAAAAATAATAATTAAATTTTTTTTATCATTTATTCTTCAGATTTTATGTCCCTAAGTAAGTAATGTAATAGGACAAATTCTTAGGTCTTATGTAATTTTTTTTTATCATTTATTCTTCAGATTTTATGTCCCTAAGTAAGTAATGTAATAGGACAAATTCTTAGGTCTTATTTAATTTTTTTTTATCATTTATTCTTCAGATTTTATGTCCCTAAGTAAGTAATTTAATAGGACGAATTCTTAGGTCTCATTTAATTTTTTTATTATTTATTCTTCAGATTATATGTCCGGGTTAAATCTTCCCCACAGGAAAAACTAAACCCTTTCACACACTTACAAATGATCATCTAGTAACTAGTCCTAATCCTATTGTGGTAAGCTATAGCCCCCTCAGCAGCTACTCTCTACTCATTTGTTGATCATTTCTTAACAAAATTGTAAGATTCTAGTCCCTGCCTGGGACTGCAATCTATTCTTATATTTGGCCGTTTTATGATGCCCTTCAATGTTCATCGCACCTCTGCTGGCTATAGATATACTTGAGTCACAAATAAGACAAGTAACTTCTGAGTCCGACTGGCCTTGTTTGACTTGCCTCAGTGACAAAACGATTAGAGAGAGTAGTGGCGCGAACAGAACTATTTAAAAACTCAGGACGATGCTTCAAAACTATCCAGGACAGCCCAGGACACCCCAAAAAGCAGGACATGTCCTGGGAAAACAGGACGGTTGGCAACCCTACTTTAGACCTTTATCATGTTGAGTAAATATGTCTGGACATCTGTTTGTAATTTCGAATAGCCATGATCTCTTACCCATTTGGTTATCCGGAAGAAACATGTTTATTTCATCATAGTGATATCTATGACATTATATTATACACCGAGACATCAAGACATAATAACGCTATTTTCAGTAGGTAATAAACTAATCATAACACTTACTTTATCTGTTGCAGTGAACCGTATTATCAACATCGAGTGCCGCGCCTGGGCCAAGAATCTGAAGTATATCGGGGGGCACCGCGACAGGCAGGGCTCCGTGCACTTCGAGGTCATGATCGACTAACTCTGTGACTTTGGTTCTTCAATTTCTCATCGAACACCGACACTTTTAAAAATCACAATCAGTTCGGAAAAAGGTTTAACTTAATTTAAGATTTTCACGGCCAATTCGTGTTGAAATTTCCGAACTCCCGCTTATAAATTATAATAACACTTCCTTTCAACTTAATTACTGCAAGAAACGAGAAGGTATTTACGGAAGGGAAGGAAAAAGACGCATTAAAGATTTAATTTTTTTGATCAAAGTTCTAAATTTCCCGCGCTATACTTAAACATTAGTATGATATGATGTTTGTTGAAAGGTTCCGCTTCAATCTAAATACGCACTAATTATTTCCTAATAACATGTTTTGTAAATGTTTTTTCATCTTCCCGATGTAAGTAGTTGTTGCTTGTGCTAATTAGCGCCGTTTACACGCACACTTCGGAGCGACCGAGTCCCGCGCCACTTCAGGCCGCCGCGCAGAAAAGTAAAGACCGATAGGTTTACAGCGCAGTTCACTGTGAGACTTTTCTGCGCGGCGGCCTGAAGTGCGTGTAAACGGCGCTAATTAAGTTTAAACGAAGTGTTATCAATCACTATTGTTTGGGCGTATTTAGAAGTAAGCGGTGCACGGAAATTTTACTCAATTCGTAATAATAAATATGTTTTTTTTTTTTTTTACTTTTGGGACATTCAATTTTGAATCTTTGCCATCACTTTCTTAAGTCAGCAATTCGGACAGCCTTACAGTGTACATCATCAAGGAGGAGGAAGAAAGGAAAAAACGCAACAAACTCAACTACCCTGCCTACTAGCGGTCAAATGCACGTAAAAGTAGGAACTACGCAATAAGATTCAATCAAAGATTTACGTGTTAATAACTTCCTACTTCTATGAATTTTGTCGCAAATCAAAGAAAATAATAATCGGTTTATGCCATAGTTTATTTTGTTTGTTGGACTGTTAAAACTGCAGATCTAGAAACAATTTACTTACAATATAAACGCATTTGAATGTTTGGAAAAGTTGTCGAATTACGCTGCATGCTTAATACGCAAATTTAAAATATATATATCACTTGGTTTCAACTTAATTACTACAAGAAACGACTATTTGAAAAAAGCTGGCTGCCTGCCCGCATTTCTGGTCGCTTGCGGGCTCTATAGGTCTCAATTTCTGCAAACCCAGTCTGCCACCTCTTCGTTCCGTCTGGCTTTCTAGCAAACACCGCCACCTTGTTAGGTAAAATGTTTGCGAAAAACTCGGCCCACGATGATCGGGGTGCTATCCCGTCACCCGTCACCGATGCCTCACTGCGGTTTCTGCATGAAAAACTGAAGATCCGGCGGCGAGATGTACTCAACGTCTTACTCGCCTGATGTTAACAAAACTAGTGAACCTGACGGAATACCTGCCCTGGTATGCACAGGTGTGCTGCAGAAATAGCTCCGACAAAGCTCTTCAAAAGGTCCCTGAAGTGTGGCTCTGTACTTTCGGGTTGTAAAAAAGCGGTCATCTTATTCACCATATTCCTAAGAAAGGTGATCGCTCCAAACGGCCAACCACTGCCCCAAAGCGATCACATCTGTTCTTTATTCCGGTGGAACCGCTCGTGCGGTGTTCTTCTCGCGTATGTAGCGTATGTTTGGAGGCGGTGCCTGGAACGTCACAGTGAGACCCAAACGGTCGTTCTGGACATTTTCAAGGCCTTTGACCAGATCTTGAACTAAGAACTTGTCATCATCTTACGAACTTCCGCACAAGGGAGAGGACGATTTTACTGACGGTTTCACCTTTTCCTCGCATTCGATAAATAGCATCCCACGGGGATCGATTCTGTCACCGACTTTGTTTTTTGTTTCAAGACCTTTTCACATGTGCACCAATTCATTGTTACGCGGATAACAGTACAGTTAAGCTTATTGTTTGACGAGCCTCAAAGGGGGGCACACTAACTCATCGGAAGCCAGAGATATGTTAAGATCATAAGAAACTAATAAATTCATCTAATCAAATAACCTATGTTGTGCATGTTTTTTTTTCCATTTCCAGTATTAATGAAATCAAGTGTTATTTTTTTAAATGCCTGGGTATAACGGAATTCGGCAACTTTACCAATGTTTGTTTTATTTCCTTTTATTCCTTATTTAGTTTTTACGCATATTTTATTTGACATGATGCCTGTAAATACCCATGCGATGGGTAGAACAGGATAGTGAGTGTTTTATTAATTAAAAAAAAGATTTGTTTATGTCGAAACCAATAGGCATAAACTCGTGTATTTTTATATATATTTTCGCGTATTGTTAAATTTTCGTAACAATATTAATTCATTGTTAACATTAAGCACAGAAAAAAGAGCGTTTATGTGGAGATGCCATAGAGTTTCGCTTTTTTTTAAATTTCTTCAAATATAATATTTTGAAATGTATGGGCACATTATTATAAGTACATAGTATTTTGTTTTTTAAATACGCAATTCATCCTAAAGAGAGTGCTTTGTGATACATAATTTCGTGCCTGTTTAAAATGTAAAGTTATATTTACTTATAGCGTGTGTTAATTACATATTTTTGGCATGGTGGTTGTGGGTGTCAATCAAATTAGTTTAATTATGAATGTAATAGTTAAACTATGCTAAAATGTGCAATCAGGTTTTAACGATGTTTCCACACGTTTCGCCTATTTTGAGCCGACCACCAAAATTTCACTTAGATTCTTTATTTTTACAACAGTATTTTTAGTTTAAAAACTTAATAGTTATCATTTTATAAATTAATTTATCATATAAGAAGACACTATTTTCTACGTAAAATAAAAAACTTTCTTATCGAATATTTATAAAGACAAATTATTAAGAATTTAGTTTCTAGAACCCTCAAAATGTGCTTAGAATTATAAGAAAAATAATTTTAATTTCGCATTGTCATATTTGTTTTATTGTGTAGAATTTAATTATTTTTTTTATGAGAGATTTAAATATATTATAAAAATGTTCCGGATTGTGAATTACCTTCGGGAGAAGTAAGCAAATAAGAATACATGATAATACTGTTTTCCAATGTTTATTTTTGTTGTAGTATTGTGTAGTGTGTAATGCTTCTTGTATATATTAAAATTGTATTATTATTTCGAGATACTTGTATTTTTGCCTTGACACAGGGTTTCTACAAATACATGTACATATTTTAAGATTTTTTTTTCATAAATATACTCATAGAAGACATTATGAAAAATACCTAGCAAAACAAGTCCGTACATATTTTGTTACGTGTGTAGTTTATTGTTATAATACATTAATTTTCGGAGCATTTGAATCTACTATTTGATTGGCAAAGATAACCAAGGTATAGTATTCCCACATAGAGCTCGTATGCGCATCGTCATGGAGTGCTCGAAAGGATCGTACGTTGTAGCTTGCTTCTGATTATATTAATGGGTGGCAGTGACCATTATTCTATAATTAGCGGGACCTTTACAATAGAATATTTTTATAATAAAAACGTAGAATTAATAAGTGCCTACATCCAGTGGTGGACTAAGACCATCAGAGGCCCGGGGCGGCAAAGCTGAATGAGCCCCCCCCCCCTGTTTTATGAAGTTGATGTAATTTTACAAGCTTTTTATTCAGTTCCCACGGACCTCTGGTCCTGGAGGGCCTCCAAACTCCTTCATGTTCCCTTTGTCAAATCGTAAACAAGGCTTTAAAAAATCACCAGGCCCCCTAGCATGGTCAATCGATATAGGTTTTATCGAAAATGTCGGTAACTTGAAATCGCTCCCGAGCACGACTGCAGGCCACTAACGAAGAAATAACAGTTCACGTCAAATAAATTAGGAACCCTTAGTCATTGTGAACTGTTGCTTGTTCGTTAGCGGCCTGCAGTCGCGCTCGGGAGCGATGACAAGTTACCGACATTTTCGATAAAACCTATATCGATCGACCATGCTAGGACCCCAGGACACTATAAAAAAAGTCATATTTTTATTTCATTTTCTGAAAGATTCATTTGTTAAGAAAGCTCTCACCAATTTTTTAAAAGAAAATCAAAAAATTGACGGAAATCAGCATTTTATATGAAACCGTTTAAAACAGTTTGTATGTTGAATTATCCTTCAGCAAAACATTGAATGCGTTTTTCTCGAAACTTTAAAAATTGTAGATTACCGGTTCAGACTGTATTTATTTATTCGAATTTTATCTGTATGGGATGATATTTGTATGGGACCCTTCAACTCCAAACTAGCTCGTAGATAGGTACCAAGCATATTTTTAAGGCACCAGGACACAAAAAAATGACACTTTTTTAATTACATTTTCTAAAAGATGAATTTGTTAATAATGCTTTCACCAAATATTGTACGAAAATTCGTAAATTTGACGGAGAAACAGTTTGTATGTTGAATCATCCTCCAGCAAAACTTTGAACGCGTTTTTCTCAAAAGTACGCTTTAAATCTGGTTGACAACCTATTAGAAAAACGATACACTATACATCCGATTTGCATGCACTAAGTCTTAAACTACTGTTAGAAAATCCAGCCACTGTGGCCAGGGCCGTATTATCCATAAGGCAGTGTAGGCAACTGCATAGGGGTCACGCATCGGCTAGGGGCCCCTATGGGAAAGGGGCCTCGAGACGTGCATTGCCTAAGAGCCCCGACATTTAATCCGGCCTTGACTATGAAACCACGTAGGGATTGTTTTATAAAGGGCCCTCTTCTATTTTTATGTTTATTTTTATGAACGATGAAAATTTTCAATAAAAAATCGAAAATAAAATTCGCTGGTATCGAAATTCCCCTACATGGTGCCATAGACACTGTATTTTTAAACAGTTTAAGAATTGGTGCATGCAAATCGGATGTATAGTTTGTTTAATATGTTGTCAACCAGGTTGAAAAACGTGTTTAAAAGTTTCGGAGAAAAACCCATTCCAAGTTTTGCTGAAGGATTATTCAACATACAAACTGTTTCAAACGGTTTCACATAAAATGCTGTATCTCCGTCAATTTTTTGAATTTCTTTAAAACATTTGACAAGAGCATTCTTAACCAGTGCATCTTTCAGAAAATTAAATTAAAAAAATTACAATTTTGCCTGGTGCCTTGAAGCCTTGTTTAGGATTTGATCAAGGGAACATAGAGGCGTTTGGGGGCCTCCAGGACCAGGGGCCCGGGGTGCCCCTCCACCCCCCCCCCCCTTAGTCCGCCACTGCCTACACTGGTGTACATAATATATTTTATTTGAAACCATACATTAATCAATATGTGGAATCGAAATAAAAATGCGTGTTCATTCGAAAATATATTATGTCTCACGAAATAATTATGAATATATAGAAAAATATAATTGTATTGAAATAAAATTTTACCAGTCAAATTTAATAAATAAAAAATTAAATAATGCAGATATAATTTACCATCATACAAATCCAATATTCAAAATTGCATCGTCATTTTACCATTCATTAGGATGATACTTGAATTCAAAATGTTGGAAATCTAGAAATATGTCATCCCTGACAGAAACTAATATAAACTTTATAATGATAATATCATAATACATTTACTCTAATGATAAAATTATCAAGTAATAAGCATGTAATTACTTACCTAATGTTAAATGTCCACCTCATCCTGTGCGAACTTTATTACCATTGTGTGCGTTTTATGAAATAAATATGATTAAGCAAAAAAATAATTATTTATTTTTTGCTTTTTTATAAATAGGTACCATAATAGTTATAAAATTCGAAAGAAACATAAGTGCGCGAATTTTTTATAGGAATATGATTAAAAACATTCAACATTCTAGTATCTTCTGTCTTTTTCATAAACATTCTAGTATGTGTGAGAAGGAAGACTTTCATGAACGGCTTTTGGGATGATCGGCGATGACGTGCATACAATCTCTGCCTGGGACCAGTATAGGTACTTAGTTACTGCTTATTCTAATGTTTGTGGAAAGAAATGTATGTATTCATTAATGCCCGGCACACAAGCAACTTGTGTGACGACGAGAGGTGGGCGAATATTTCTAAATCCGTACAAATCCAAAAAGTCACCATGTCGATGACGTGTTGCGTCGCGCGTCGCCAAGTGCGTATACCACGAAGGATACTGAAATATTTGCCCAACTGTCACCGCGACAAAAGTCGCTCCCGCGCGCCTTGTCTAAGGCTGGGTTTACACTCGTGATTAAAATTTACGGATTACGTAAGATTTTGACAGGTTACTCACATGAGCGTTTACATAATGCATCCGACTTGTGGTAATTAATGATCACGGAAGTTGTTCGGAAGTTCGACCTGTGTAAATGCTCATGCGATCGTTTACATCTGTAAATTTATTTGCGGTAAGATGGCTTCCTGTCAACAACGACCTGCTACTGTCAAATTTACGCAATTTTGTCAATAAAGAAGAAAAGGCCCAAATAAAGTGTTGAAATAGATTTTGGCTTTAATTAAACAATTCTTAACGCGCTTTTGTGCCGTCGAAGGCGGCAATTAATTTCGTTTTATCCGAATGACAGCTACCTGACTTCTGCTGACAGCAACCGACTTCAAATTCAAAATTTCAAATACGTAAATGTTAAAAACAGGATTATGTGAGTAACCTGTCAAAATCTTACGTAATCCGTAAATTTTAATTACAAGTCAAAACTAAGCCTTAGTGCCTCTGTTCACGGAGATACTTACAAGATACTCGATCCTCGTGCGCGTATCATACGCGCCGATCGTAAGTACCCCCCGTACGATTTTGCTGGTGCCCGTTCACGGCGCTACGCGGTGGCTGTCGGTTTCCAATCAGTATCACGATACCGACAGTGCTGATTGTACGCGACGCTCGCATCATTTGTGTCTGATACTTATTCGTTTGACGTTTGACAGAAATGGCGTCGGAACATGAAAGTAATGTTAGATTTGTTCTGGAAGTGGAAAAAATGCATGTTTACATAACTATACTTTACCAGAATACGTAAGAAACGATTTAGTGGAGAAGGCATGGATCGATATTGGAAAAAAAGTCATATGACATCGCATGACAGCGTTTTCACTCCACGGCTGCACGTGAAAAATGATCAAGTTCCGTACATTTCGGATAGCGCCGTGTACGGAGACTAGCATTAAAAAGTGGTATATCAGCAGGGTACTTGTAGTTTCGTCACAATTACGTAGATTGTAAGTATCTCCATGAACGGAGGGCCTTAGTGTTTTGAAATTGCTTAGAGTCAACCGAATAGAGTACCTACCTATTATTTAGAGGGAAATGGAAGGGTGTTCTGAAATAAGATCTCAAATGGATGGGTGAATCTTACACTTTAATAAGTATCATAATATGAAACTCAAAAATATCACTCAGGAAACCCTATTATTCATTATTTGTATCTAATAAAATAAGTAATAAACACACTTCAGGGTATATTTTATTATTGTGGCTTTTGTATTTAATTAAAATCTCTTTTTGAATTTAGCCAACCAAAGAAGTTTGGTGAACTATTATTTAGTTTACCATACTACATTGGATTGGATGAAATAAAAAAAATATTAAAATTTTCTCGAATCCCACTAGAAATCCATGTTGCAAATAACCAGAGGTGCGCATATCAAATAGGCACATAAGCACTACCTACCCAGCCTTATTCACATATATATTTAAATAATATTAAAATGATTGCAAGAAATCAATCTTCAAACACCGTGCACTTTGGTACAAATCACAAAGTAGCAATCAGTGCCATCTGTTGGTACCTACCTCTATTAATTAGTACGACTCGGCTTTCATTGAAATACAGAAATTTTATATACTATTCAGTGTTTACTTGTACTACGAATACATAAAGCTGTTATTTGATTATTTGATATGGCTGTAATCCCAATGAAACATCGACTGTCAGCAGCTTATCATCTGTGTTTTTCTTATGCCAACCCTGATTCTAAACTCTGCACGCCACGGCACTGTGTACACGGCACGGCACTATATACACGCCACGGCACTATGTACACGGCACGGCACTACGAGTATGTACACGGGTTCGATTTTAAAATTGTTCGATTCATTATTTTAATTATTAATTCTTAATGACGAAATAGAATTTATTTAATCTCAATAATCAATACGGATATCCGTAACCTCCTCGGTTCATTTCTAAAATATGTGGTCTATAATTTTGCCTGAGACCTTTCAACAAAGATTTTATTTATATTTATAGATTTTATATATATTTTATTTTATCGAACAGTGCTCAACAGTTTAATTTTGTTTCTGCCACACAGAGTTTAAATATTTCTGAAAATAGTGCCATCAAACAAAATAATAATATTATTATCGTTAAGCATTTAGTTTTTTTGTTTTGTTTTAATCCGTAGAATAAGTTACCATTTTATACAGGTTCATTTGATTAATTTGCATCTCGGAATAGCAGCGGCACAACTACAACGAATATAAAGCAACTAAAATACTTATATTGGATCTTGAACTTGAATGTGAATGGCTGCTTCTTACTCTATTTGTATTTTACTTTTTTTTGTTTTTTACATTGTATATCGATCTTTTTTTTATCTTTGTCATCTCTATATTTTATCATCACAATTGTTTTGTTCTTTTTTTATACCCCTGTTTATATTTTGCTATTTCTAATTTCTGTTAACTTCTATTAAACTGTGCATTCTGTGAACATTTTTAAGTGGACTACTAACATCTACGCTTTGCTTACAATGCTTATCTAATATCTTTTTTATGTTAATAATCTGTAAATGTTCCAAAACAATAAATAAATAAAATGTGTCACAACTAAAAAATTGTAAAAAGGCTGCTCAATGGTCTTAAAGAACTACGAGTATGCCAGCTCACCGTAAGTAATTTTTGACTTACATCGTATACCATTGTTATTGCTCTAGTAAGAATAATTTATTGAAGCAATCTATGAATTTTGGATCCCAGTGCTTTCGTGGTTTTTTATGCTGTTAATGTTATTTTACCTAATTAGTCTCCATGTATTAGTTTGGGAATCTTGTATTGCGTTTTATGTTAACTCATTAAACGTTTTATGTTCATAAATATTCAACTAAATAGCGTAAATATTTAATTTTTTGTTATGATTCAAACAACTCACATAATTTTTAAGTATTTCAAGATAATAATGTATTTCGGTATATTTTTATTTATAAATATATACATATTTTTAATTATTATACCTACCTCCAAGGTATTATTGTTTGTGACTTAATTATTTGTGATTTATTTTATTACTTAAGGTTTTATTGATTTCAGATTCACCGTGTAAACATTATCTGTATTACACACAACATATTTATAGTATAAGGTTTGAAAAATCAATTTAATATAGTATTTTTGAATATCGGATGAAAACCTATGTTTTGGTCGAGGAAGTAACTTTATTTGCTTTTTGGTCAGTTGTTCTGTTAACTTCACATGAATTTATTACAAAATGTGTAAATATTAAAGTATAAGAAATATGAAAATAAAAATACCCTTTTCACGTACAAAATGAATGGTTTAATTTAATTTGCTATTATGTACTATTACTACTGAAAGTCACATTTTCAAAAATCACACTTTTAAAAATAAAATGAAAAAATATATTTAAAAATAAAAAAAATTGAAACATTTGAGAATCGAACCCCGATCAACTCCTTGAAAAGCAATTATTATGCTCATCATTACAACACATCATTTTAAAAATGGCGGCATAAATTAATTATATTTAGATGGGTATTGAAAATAAAAACTATGCATTTTTGCTATTTAGTGCTTTAGTACGTATATCTCGTAGACTCATCGAAATGTCAGGCAGCCATGCGATTCTGTATCTTTTGTTGATACGAAATCCATTCCATACGTAATCGCCTGTCAAATCTGTGTGATTGTCTATGGCTTGTATGTTAGACAAGCTTGTAAGTTAGTAAGCTTGGCTATTGTCTATATCTTGTTTAGTAAGCTTGTGGCTATTGTCTATATTTTGTAAGTTAGTAAGCTTGTGGCTATTGTCTATAGCTTGTTTAGATTTAAACAAAATTTCGCAAATGTCAAATCCATGCTATACAACAGCATTTCGTGTTTTAAACTGGTTGAAAAAGCAATTACAAGCCATAGACGTACATTGCGTATGGAATCGATTCCGTATCCTGCACAAATCGCTCTTCACATCACCACATTCTCTCGCCACATCACGATCTGATCTCTCACATGGTGAAATGGCGGCAGATGTGGCGAGGTGCATTATGATCTGCGACATATACACCACCGAAATTATATTGTTAATAATAATTAAAAGTGTAACGTATGGTACGCGCGTATATTATAATTAAATTACTATTTTACAGAAATGTGATTAACACAATATGAAATGTGATTTTATATTTTAATGGTACCTCCAGGATGTAGAGAGAAGTAGAGATAAAATAGTTAATGGAAAAAATAAAAATTCAAAATTAAATATTATTTTGAGTACTTTTCTTATAAGAAATAATGCTCAATCGTTAATTATGTGCAGATTAAAAATTGTTTGAACAGGGTAATCTGCATCCATCCACACACTGCAGGCAATAGTCAAAAGCATTCCATCGTCTAAAAATATAGGAAAATAGGTAAAGTAAGTCTTAATTTAATAGTACATAGCTCATATATTCTACTTAAGACATAGTTAAAATTGTGTGAATATATATTACCTTTCAGAGTTGATATTTTAATGGCGACCAATGGCGATTGGTAGTTCTCTCCTTTTTTAAACGGGAAATAGAATGTATCAAAGCCCTGAAATACAAATGAAATTATTTTAAAATGTTAAAATAGTAAGTCAGTATCATTGTTTCGTATTAACCTAAAAGGTATTTTTTCCTAGTTTCTATAAAGGTAGGTTTTTGTTTTTACGACATCTTAAAAATACGAAATATACAAGACATTTAAAATACGTCGGAAAAAATTCAAAATTCGTTCAGAAATTATTAATAAAACAAGCACATACAATAGATAAACAAGCACATACAATAAATAAACAAGCGCATCCAATAGATAAACAAGAACATACAATAGATAAACAAGCACGTACAATAGATAAACGAGTACACACAATAGATAAACAAGCACATACAATAGATAAACAAACACATCCAATAGATAAACAAGCACATCCAATAGATAAACAAGCACATACAATAGATAAAGAAGCACATACAATAGATAAACAAGCACATACAATAGATAAACAAGCACATACAATAGATAAACATGCACATAAAATAGATAAACAAGCACATCCAATAGATAAACAAGCACATACAAAAGATAAACAAGTAACACAATAGATAAACAAGCACCTACAATAGATAAATAAGTAACACAATAGATAAACAAGCACATACAATAGATAAACAAATACACACAATAGATAAGCAAGCACACACAGTAGATAAACAAGCACATACAAAAGATAAACAAGTAACATAATAGATAAACAAGCACATACAATAGATAAACAACCCCCTCTGGCTGTGGAAGCAATGCAACTTTCCATGAATGATTTTATTGGAATGTTTTCACATTAACATTCGTTTAACAATTGAATAAAATTATCACAACGTTTTTTTTAGTAAAGCTGTAAGTGTGTAAGTTTTGCTTTTTAAAAAAATTGGTTGTCTAGTTTGTAGTGTTGATGGTGTACAAACCAGGCTAATTTAACTATTTTTGAATGGTCCTAACAATGCTTGTATTGTGCTTTCTTTTAGATATAACTTTATAATTTTCCTCTTGTAATATTTTAACATAGGTATTTACTTATATTTCAAACACGAAAACATATACAAAAGTGACCTTAGAACGGGGTACCCCAGTGAGGACACATTTTTCTGTAAAAAATTGTAAAACAAAAAAAAACAAACATACAAATAAGATGTAACTTATTTGTTTATTTGTTTTCTTAAAAAATTATGTGTTATGCAGATGATACGGTACTTCTAACAAGTAACATTGAGGATCTAAAACTTCTGCTGAATTAAGTAGTGAAGACTTGTGAGAATTTTGGGTTAGAACTGAATACCTATAAATAAAACAAAATACATGCTCATAAGCAAAAAAAACGCATTGAACAAAAATCTTTATATTGCTGGAACGAAACTAGATAAGGTTCAGAGTATTGTATACTTGGGCTGCAATTTTAAATGATAATTGGGATCCTTCTGTTGAAATCAAATGCCGCAATGAGCAAGCTCGTGCAACCTTTATCCGCATGAAAAAGTTGTTCTGCAATCATGATCTCAGCCTTGGATATAATTTTGTTTTCGATATTATTTTATGCAATGGAAGCATGGACCCTTACTGAAAAACTAATTAGGCGACTTGAGGCATTCGTGATGTGGATCTAGAGAAGAATACTTACAATAAGCTGGATGAACAGGGTTATGAATGAAGATGTTATGATTCGGATGCATAAAGAAAAAGAAGTTATTAAAACTATAAACATCCGAAAACGACAACATCTTGGACATGTGATGAGACATCCAGAGAAGTTAGAGCTCTTGCATCTTTTTTGATGTTTAAGGCAATTCACCCTAAAAAGAGTGCTATGTGAGATCTTGCATCTCATAATGCAGGGAAAGATTGCCGGAAGACGGTGCCCTGGAAGAAGGAGAACCTCATGGCAGAAAAACCTTAGTCAGTGGTTTGTCCAGTCTGCGGTAGAGCTGTTCCGGGCCGCAGTAAACAAAGTCCGCATAGCCATCAACATGATAGCGAACGTCTGTTGAACGGACAGGGCACAAGAAGAAGAAGAATAAAAAAAATCAAAACATGCCGACACGCTGGTGGTCGATTATCTATATTATATTTTGAAAAAACTTGCAGTAGTGTCAAAATTCAGAGAGGAAATTGGGTAATACGTTTGTATGGATTTCTGTGCCGCCTGGTTTTCTCTTATAGCCCCTCCATAGCCCCTTCAGACTCACGGCGAGAAGCCCCGAGAACACCCGAGAAGCGTGAATGTGATGAGTTTCTCGCATTCTCTTTCTCGGGCTCGCCTGTTCTCGGATAGCTGTCGGTAAATTTGAGATTTTGACGGATGCTCGAGACGAAATGATTGATGGTTTACAAGTTATTACGAGACCTGCTTGGAATACAGATCTCGTCTCGAATAAGGTGAATTTTGAGTGCCTGAGGAAATTCACGAAAATCTGGGTTAAGAGATGGCCTGTTCTTAGAGTCGCTGAGTAGCTGTAAAATAACTTAGGTACCAGGTGTATTTTGCTTCTGAATTCACGGACACTCTTCATTATTCCTTTAAATTTAGCGCTTGGATTTATTTTTTATGATTTATGTGTTTTGTGTTTCTGTAATATGTTATTTCTTTTATTTTATTATATATTATAAGTTATATGTTATATTTTACATTTGCGTTATCTTATTTTGTTCATTATATTTTCAAAAATGTATATAATTGCTTTGCGATTTGCTTTGTTTATATTTACTATACAACCTGTTAATTTATGCCATGTTCCTTATTTTGTTTTGTTTGTCTTTAACTAGTTCAATGTTTTTTGGATGAACTGAACTCCAAATTTTTATTTTTTTTCCCTATCCCCGTATGGGGGTGTGCTGGACCTCGTCCCTGCTTCATCTTTAGTTACATTATTAATTTTGCAGATCCTTCTCAAATCTATCTGCGCCTCCCCCAATGACATGTGCAGGCTTGAGGTTTGATCACACGACCTTGACTGTCCTTTGTCCTGCCTCTGACTACCCAACGCTGAATTTTCTTTTAGTCTTCGGGTATTTTACCCCAAATATTCAGGTAACATTCTTTGAAGCTTCACTGAGTGGTTGGCTAAGGGACACGGAAGCTAAGTGTAGTTTATGGTCAGACCGAAAGCCATTCACATTTTTTGTTGGTACTTGCCAATTGATTTGAGATTTATTGTATTTCTTATGTTCTCTATTTTATGCAGGTGCTTGCAGGTTTTTTACAGATGCAATTCCGCGTCATGGAGTCTCATGAATGAGTTTTTCTTTTGCCCTGTTCAATTTATCTTTGTCTTACTAACCTATTTTTTTGCATTTTGTTTTTCCTGTTAAGCACTTGCATACTGCTTACTAACAACGTATGCATGGACACTGGAGGTCTAGATTCGTTCAAAATAAATAAATGTAGCTTCGTTTAATCAAAAAAATTAGAATCTTGCGAGAGCCTTGAAGGAGTAACCATCAGTTACTTATACCAGGGCGGGTAAGAGGTGGATTACCTCCACTGTCGGTAAATTTGGCCGCTTCAAAGGATTTATCGGGCGAGAAGCGAGAAGACTACTACACTCACGTTTTGTCTCAGTGTTGTTTAGTGAGCGGCTGAGAGTAGACGTGCGTCATATTTTTGTTTTTGTTTCGAAAATTTTGTTTCCTTGTGTTAAAAATGTGGAACAATCAACAAGAGTTGCAATTTATCGCACAGAGCCAAACCTGCAGCATTTTAATATCGTCTGTAATGTCGTCCATACCGGATGGGAAACAGATCACGAGTGAGAAAAATGAGAGTGTGGATAAGTGCTTGTTCTCGCTGTGAGTCTGGAATCGCCTTAAGGTCTAGACACACTGGGCCCACGCACGCGATACACGCAATACGGAATACCTACTACGTCCCTAGGTCGACGTGCACACTGGTTCTACGCACGCACTGCCTGTGACCAGTGACCACTTGAAAAATGGTCTCGTACGTAGCGCGCAGGTCCGTCAGTTGATCCGTCATTTATTCTTTACGTTATGTTTATGTGATTAACTTCTCAGCAGATGTAATTCATAGCTTTGTCATGTCTTGCGATTCTTAGCGAATTTGAGGATGACTTATTAAGATTATTCTAAATTATCGGCGTTCGGGTCATAATGTTCTGGGTTTCGAGTCGTTGCGACCGTTATCTTTTTATTTATCTCTTTTATATTATCGTTTAGTTTATAAGTGTTATTTTCTTCTTCAAAAAATATTTAAATTACCTAAGATGGAAAGTTATGCTTTTAAATAGCATTCGTTCTGGGTATTTGACAGTATCTACTAACAAATAACTAGGTAAATAGCAATTGTTCTAGATATTTGGCAGAATCGAGTTAAATAGCATTCGTTCTTGATATTTGGCACTATCTACTAACAAGTATTCAGTTAAATAGCATTCGTTCTTGATATTTGGCAGTATCTACTAACAAATAACTAGGTAAATAGCAATCGTTCTAGATATTTGGCAGAATCCAGTTAAATAGCATTCGTTCTTGATATTTGGCAGTATCTACTAACAAATAACCAGTGAAATTTTTAAAAGTTACCAGTTAAAAAAAAAAAATTAGTGCTGGAGTCCCGCAGGGGTCAATTTTGGGTCCAACCCTCTATATTATATTTGTATCAATAATGAAAAAACTATTTAAATATGTAAAACACTTTGTATATGCTGACGACACTGCTCTTGTTATATCTGATGAACAATTATCCATTGCGATTAAATATATGCAACATGACTTTACGTCACTTATAAAATGGTCACATGACGCAGGTCTAATCATTAATACCAAAAAAACAAAATTGATGCACATACGATCTCCACATGCTTCATCTCAGAAAACGCCTAAAATAATATCTCATGACTTTACATGTATTCATCAAAACATTTTGCAGCCCTGCATGTGTGATAGTATTGAACTTGTAAATGAATATGTTTATTTGGGAGTGACTGTTGATTGTAATTTTAAATGGGATGTACAAATAAACAAAATTTGTAAACGGCTGAGGGCGATAGTGGGTAGGCTGTACAAACTGAAATGTTTCGTTCCGGTGAATATTTTAAAAATCATTTACTTATCACTCGCAGAATCAACTTTACGGTATGGATTAACAACTTGGGGACACTCTTGCAAGACTAATTTGAGCTACCTACAATCAGTACAAAATTCTATGGTTAAGTTATTAGTTCAAAAACATATTTTTTCACAGAGACGAAACATATCATTGTTGTATGGGAATTTAACAATATTACCGGTGCAGGCCTTATTATGGTACAAAATATTGATTCAGCATATGTCCGAGTCTAATTATAAGAGGAAAGTAGAACATGATTATAATACAAGGTTCACGAAGAATGAAGGAATGATTGTTCCAAAATATTATAATAACTACGGACGGCGAACCCTGGAATATAACGTGCCAAAAATATTTAACATGTTACCAATTAATATAAAAAATTGCGATTCTACAAATAGATTCAGATATATGCTGAAACAATGGCTGCTAAATCGAGATAGCTTATATTAAATTCATATGTGTTAATTGTTATAATCTGTATGGTTATAGTAATAATATTATGTAATGTTTAAATTGTAACTGAACATTAACATCCTGTTGACAAACTGCTTTATTGCGGTTTAACGGGATTGTACCTTGAAAACCAATAAAAAAAATTAAAAAAAATAGCATTCCTTCTTGATATTTGGCAGTATCTATTAACAAATAACTACGTAAATAGCAATCGTTCTAGATATTTGGCAGAATCCAGTTAAACAGCATTCGTTCTTGATATTTGACAGTATCTACTAACAAATAAACAGATAAATAGCGTTCGTTCTGATATTTGGCAGTATCTACTAACAAATAACCAGTTAAAAAGCATTCGTTCTTGATATTTGGCAGTATCTACTAACAAATAACTAGGTAAATAGCAATCGTTCTAGATATTTGGCAGAATCCAGTTAAATAGCATTCGTTTTTGATATTTGGCAGTATCTACTAACAAATAACCAGTTAAATAGCATTCATTCTTGATATTTGGCAGTATCTACTAACAAATAACCAGTTAAATAGCGTTCGTTCTGATATTTGGCAGTATCTACTAACAAATAACCAGTTAAATAGCATTCCTTCTTGATATTTGGCAGAATCTACTAACAAATAACCAGTTAAATAGCATTCGTTCTAGAATCTACATTTATTTATTTATTTACTATAGATAGATACAAAAGAAAGTACAAAATACATATTAGGAAACTTTGCCTGTCCAACTAGGAAAGTTTCCCGTACCAGGACAGACAAATTGACAGGTTTAGTTGATATTATACATTACATAATTACGTAACAAAAAAAAATAGAAAAATAACCTGGTAGCATATAGTATATTCGGATTTGCCGAATTAACATGATAACGCATAATATATTCAGATTTACAGTGTATGAGATAAGTAGGTAAGTTATTAGCATTGAAAAGTCAAAAAGTGTAAACCAAGTATTTGATAACACGTTGGAGGAATTACAACAAGATTCACAATATAGAGATATGAAGTTAAGATGTTTGCATACTTGATCTACAAAAGGAGAAGAAGGTCACTGTCATTCTTTTATATTACCTCCACACCGGAGACCCTGGTGGGAACAAATTAACTCAGTGTCTATGTCATATTTAGGGATGCTACGCGGAGGGTCTTTTTGGGAAAGGAAGGAGAGGAAGTTCGGACAAGGAAAAAGGTATGAGGGGTGGAAAGGAATCTGTGGGTCCAGGAGTGACGGATGCATTCATCTCTCCTACTGAGAGAGTCTGGCTGGAGAGTTTTAGGTTAGGCCTACCTCAACCAGTCTCTCCCGATCCAGCCCGCTGTGGGTGGGCAAACACACTCGCCACTAAGACACATACATCCAATAAATTATATTAATTATTTATCAAATACACGATTCCCGGGGAAGCGCGGTACCTATACCCGCCTCCCAAATTGTCTAGATTAAATTTCGAAAAACTCTGTTTAAAGTCCGGGCTTATTCTTGCACGATTTTACCTACCTGGTCGGGAAAATATGTGACTTCCATCAATTTGTCTTTATCCCATGGATAATGTCCTTCGCACACCACCCATAATTTCTGCAAGTCAAATGCGAAAAAACAATTACAATTATAACCTATTACAATTTTTATTTTATTATTTTTTTTTTTTATTTAATATAGATATATAGTACAGTGGTTTTATATAAATTACATATCGGTACACAAATTATTTAAAATTGCAATCTCACCAAAGAAGAAACTAGTTCTTGTGCTTGATGAGCGAGTTACACTAATTATAACAGAAATAGAATAACATTGTGCAATAGGTAAGTATATAATGGGAACAATTGAAACTTCTGGATTATCTATAAGTGTAGGTGTACATACATGGGATACGGTTACATACTAAAATATTGTGCACTTAAGTGAAATTCGAAAAATCTAAATAAAATAGAGATGAATACAGATTGATAGAAAGAAAGAGAAAAACAGGTAATTATTAAGTTAATTATTCCCGATGAAGTGTAGCTTCCGTTTGAGTTTCAGTTTATTGATGTCTTTGGTTTTTTTTTTAGTTCAATCGGAAGGTTGTTGAAAAACTTTATTCCTAAATAGATATAATTGTTTTGCATTAGTTTGGTATTAAATTTTGGTATTTTGAAGTTGTCTTGATATCTTTTTGATTGATGGGTTTTAATTTTTTTGATGATATTATCTTTGTAAATTTGGATAATTGCATTTTTCTTGAAGATATTCTCTACTCGAGGCACCGTGAAATCGGCGAAAAGCGTTTCTGTTGGATAAGTGGAGGGTTTCTTTAGGATTACTTTAATGATTAGCTTCTGGATCACGTTGATCGGAGTTAGAATATTGTTGTATGACCCCCCCCCCCATCCAATAATTCCATATTGAATTGATGACTGGATTAGTGCATAGTATACTCATTTTAGATTGTTGAGTTTTAAAATATTTCTTAATCTTATGAATATATACTACAACTATTACTACAACTCATCACATTTAATATACCTTCTCGTAGACTCAGACCTGCTTTTCCTCAATCAGCACTCGACTAACTATGGTTATAACTCACCACTGTCCAGAATGTGTAGACTGGTCAACTCACGTCAAGACCTTGATTTTTTTGGTATTAGCTTAAATGATTTCTGTCGCTCTTTAAACAAATGAAGATATGTAATATTCACCCTAATTTTTGCAAGGTCTTGACGTGACTTGACACTTATTTTTCTTCTATTTTCACTGTTTGTCTTTGCTTTCATGTACCATCCGAATCCTTACATTGTTCATTTCTATACTTCGTGATACTTTGTTTTAAATTGGACGTAAGTCCGTAAATAAATAAATAAATAAATAAATATATATATATATATATATATATATATATATATATTTATCTCCTCACGTACTTTGTTGATATTGCGCGACGGTACACCAGTTTTTTGTTGATCCGTTTGAGTTTGTTGATCTATCCGGATTTGTGGATCCGTTACCGAAGCTGGGATACATATCCTGATCCATGTGGATCAACTTTTGTCATCGAGATTTACCTGTAAGTCACGCCCATTTTTCGGTGTCATATACATTTTACACATTTTTATTTGTTGATCCATATATGTATATATGGATGGTGCCGGTCTGTCGAACTTTTCTGCTCCTTTTAGTAGGTACTTGTAGGTACGTTCTTATTTGCCAAGTTTTGACCGCGAACTGTGCGCAATGCAAATGAAAAGTTCTATGTGCGTCTGTCGTATTGTTCAGGTCCATTTAGTATCGGTACGTTCTATAAAGATTAAAATATACTTAAGAGGATAGACCGCCTCACAATTGCGTCATGGTACTTTACCCTTGAAAAGTGTTTTTATTTACCACCTAACACGTGCCAAACTATTTGTACGGACTAGGTAGAGCGGCTTTTTATCGTTACCCGGTTGGGAAACTTTCTGATGCGAGTTAAGGTGGGGACCAAAGACTCGAACTCGAAAAACTACTGTAACCATTAAATAGATTTAGCACACCTATTAGAGACGGCTTGAGTAATGAGACTACGAACTTTGACTACGAATCCAGAGGTCGCGGGTTAGATGACTTGAGTAAGGACTAATTGAATTATTATAAACGAGGTATTCCAATTTGGGAAGCGGGTATGGGTACCGCCGCCCCGGGAACCATTACTGTATAACCAACACCTCTGCAAGCAGTTTGCTACGTTTGGTGACTAAGCAGGGGTGACCGGGTTCATGGTATCAGGTTTGTCCAGGACATGGCGGCGGATAGGTCTGCCCTGCTGCGTGGCGGGCCGGATAAGAATTTGGTTGAGGGAGGCCTTTTGACATTTCTAGCCGGACTCTGTCGACCCATCTCCTTGCACCGCATTTGGAGGGATGGAATTTTAGGGCCGTCACTCCTAGACACATTGACCCCAGATTCCTATCCACCCCACATACCTTATTCCTTCCCAGAACTTCCTATCCTTCCTTTCCTTAAAAAGACCCTCCACACAGCATCCCCTTAGATGACATAGGCCCTGAGGGAAATTATTTTTCTCAGGGCCTCCTATGTGGAGCTACTGTAAAAAAATGAGATTGCGAACTTCGACTACGAATCTGGATGTAGCGGGTGAGAGACAAATGAATCCATCTCTTAATTAGTAAACCATGTAGGTATTGTTTATTATAATAAAATATAATTATGATATGATTTACGGTTAAAATACCAAATTATTTCATTACAGAACTTCCTCTTCTTCCTTTCCCTAAAAAAACCCTCCACACAGCATCCCCAAAGATGACAAAGAAACTGAGGAATTTTTTATCAGGTGTAGTGCTAATGCGAGAAAAAATACAATTTAACCAATTAATATTATTACATACCAAACTCTCCCGATCCGGCCGGCCACGCAGTAGATGGGCGAACACATTCGCTGAAAAGAACTAAACAAACTTCAACCGTCGAACCCAGGCACCCCTATATAATTCAGGTTAGTTCTCCCTCAATCAGTCCTGATCCGGCCCGCCACGCAGTAGATGGGCGAACAAATTCGCCGAAAGACCTAGACTAACCTCACCGGATGTACCCGGGCACCCCTGCTAAGTCACCAACAGTAGCGAACCACTTGGGGTGACGTATGACAGAGGTGTCGGTTATCGAAAAATGGTTGCCGGGGCGGCGGTACCCATACTCGCCTCCCAACCTTTAGGTATAGGTTAAGTGGTTCGCTACATTTGGTGACATAGCCGTGGTGCCCATGTTTTTGAGGTGAGGTTTGTGCGGGTCTTGGCAGCAGATGCATCTGCCCACTAGCTGCATGGCAGGCCAGATCGGGAGAGGATGATTGAGGGAGTCCATTGACTTCTTCAGCTGCACTCTCTCGAAACGTCGCCTTGCATCGCAGCGGGAGGGATGGATTCATACGTCCGTCACTTCTGGACACACTGACCCCCAGATTCCTACCCACCCCTAATACCTTTTCCTTCTCAGAACTTCCTCAACTTCCTCTCCCAAAAAGACCGTCGTTATCACGCGAGGCTCGAAAGGGGGGGGGGGGGGGGGTCCGAAAAATACGAAATATCACAAGGGGGGGGGATATAATGGGATAACACGTGTATTTATTTTTCGTCGAACGCACGATAACATTCTGAAAATTCACCATACCTTGTACTAAAAGAATACACGTGATTTTGGGTATGGGAGGGGGGGTAGTCTTTAATCTCACCACATATCACCGGGGGGGGGGAGGGGGTTAAAAAGTTGCTAAAAAACATCACATGATTATTGGACGACCCCAAAGGAAAAGGAATAAAGGGTGGGTAGGAATCTGGAGGTCGGTGTGTTCAGGAATCCATCACTTCCACTGCGGTGGAAGGCTATGTTCCGAGAGAGTACGGCTGGAAAAATTCAAAGGGACTCCTCAACACTCTCTCCCAATCCGGCCTGCCATGCAGCTGGTGGGCTGATGCATCCGCCGCCAATACCCGGACAATCCTCATCCCATGAACCTGGGCACCCCTGTTAAGTCACCAAACGTAGCGAACCACTTGGGGTGACCTATGACAGAGGTATTGGTTATCCAAAAAACGGTTCCCGGGGCGGCGGGACCCATACCCACCTCCCAAATCTTAATCTAGAAGGCGAACTTTTGATACTCCAGATGGATTTTCTCGAAATAACGCCATGCGCCACAGTGGGAGGGATGGATTCTTCCGTCCATCACTCCTGGACACACTGACCCCCCAGATTCCTACCCACCCTTCATACCCTTTTCCTTCCCCGGACTTCCTTTTCTTCTTTTCATAAAAAGAAGCCCTCCACACAGCATCCCCAAAGATGACAAAGGTAGGTACTGAGAGGTTTTTTCTCAAGTGGACATCCGTGGAAGTAATGGCACAATCAAGTGAATCAGATACTTGAGTCGGGCCGTGTCAAAAGTCAGAATAATAGAAGAGAATGTATGAGACGATGTTTGAATGTGAATGAGGCAAGGTGTGAGTGTCAAGACCGAATTGTTTGGCGGTCCGACCTATTTCGTTGTTTAGTAACGTGGTTTATGTCTGTCTGTAACTCGGGTTCAATGAACTCGAATTTGCTAAGAATTTAAGTGTCATTTTTAAAATTGAAAGTGTTTGAAATCCACAAAAACTTTAAAGTACCTACCTACATAATTCAATATATAACCATATTATTACTAACTCTGTGGCGACGCAGATACAAGTGAGCCATTACTTAATACAAAAGTTTCGTACGATATTTTATAGAGAATATACAAGAATACAAACTATTCATAACCGTTTTAAAAATTCAGCTGATCCATTGGATATCTTTTTTTAGTAGGTGCCTTTATATTACGTGTTATAACACTCAGCATTCAAGACTGCACGTGCAAAATAACCACAATTTATACAAGGTTTCAACTGCCCCTTACAATAGAAAGAAATTTAACATCTAAGAACATGTTCTTAGATGTCAAAGTCCTAACCACTGTAAAGTGCCGTTAGAAGTTTCTCCAAATGATATTATGTTATTTTTGGTCGAAAGAATTGATAAAGAACAACAGTACAGACAATTGAAGTCTACAGCGAAAGTGTTAAATTATGTTTTCGGTTTAAATTGCTAACTTGTTTAGCCTTGGTGGTAAAATTTAATTTGGGAGGCGGATATGGGTACCGCCGCCCCACAAACCATTTATTGGATAACCAAAACCTCTGCCATAGGTCACCCCAAGTGGTTTGCTATGTTCAATGACTTAGCAGGGGTGCCTGGGTTCATGGGGTGAGATTTGTCCGGGTCTTGTTGGCGGATGCGTTTGCCCACCAGCTGCACGGCAGGACGGATCGGGAGACACTGTTTTTTTTACATTATCTCCTCACGGGAGGCCCTGAGGTAAATAATTCCCCTCAGGGCCTATGTCATCTTTGGGGATGCTGTGTGGAGGGCCTTTTTAGGAAAGGAAGTTCTGAAAACAGGTCGTCAATTTATCACGCGAAGCTCGAAAGGGGGGGGAGGGTTCAGAAAAATACGAAATATCACAAGGGGGGGGGGGATATAATGGGATATCACGTGTATTTATTTTTCGTCGAACGCACGATAATATTCTGAAAATTTCACTTTACTTTGTACTAAAATTATACACGTGATTTTCGGTATGGGGGGGGGGGGGGGTAGTCTTAAACCTCACCACATATCACCGGGGGGGGAGGGGGTTAAAAAGTTGCTAAAAAACATCATGTGATTATTGGACGACCCCAAAGGAAAAGGAATAAAGGGTGGGTAGGTGGGTAGGAATCTGGAGGTCGGTGTGTCCAGGAATCCATCACTTCCACTGCGGTGCAAGGCTATGTTCCGAGAGAGTACGGCTGAAAGAAGTCAAAGGGACTCCTCAACACTCTCTCCCAATCCGGCCTGCCATGCAGCTGGTGGGCTGCTGCATCCGCCGCCAATACCCGGACAATCCTCACCCCATGAACCTGGGCACCCCTGCTAAGTCATCAAACGTAGCGAACCACTTGGGGTGACCTATGACAGAGGTATTGGTTATCCAAAAAACGGTTCTCGGGGCGGCGGTACCCATACCCACCTACCAAATCTTAATCTTGAAGGCGACCTTTTGATATCTCCAGCTGGATTTTCTCGGAATAACGCCATGCACCGCAGTGGGAGGGATGGATTCATCCGTCCATCACTCCTGGACACACCGACCCCCAGATTCCTACCCACCCTTCATACCCCTTTCCTTCCCCGGACTTCCTTTTCTTCTTTTCACAAAAAGAAGCCCTCCACACAGCATCCCCAAAGATGACAAAGGTCGGTATTAAGAGATTTTTTCTCAGGTGGACACCCGTGGAAGTAATGGCACGATCAAGTGAATCAGATACTTGAGTCGGGCCGTGTCAAAAGTCAGAATAATAGAAGAGAATGTATGCTTAAATGTATGAATGTGAGTGAGGCAAAGAGTGTGTGCCAAGGCCGAGTTGTTTGGCGGTCCGTCCTCTCTGCCTACCCCTGCGGGAAAACGGCGTGATGGTTAGTTAGTTAGTTATTTAGTTTCTTTTAGATCCATTTTATCCATATAGATCGGAGGTGACTATAAAATTCGTAAAATAAATAGGTGGGCAAACGCATTTGCCGTAAAGACCTAGACAAACCTCACCCCTTGAATCCTGAAACCCCTGCTAAGTCACCAAACGTAGTGATCCACTTGGGATGATGTCTGACAGAGGTGTTGTTAACCAAAAAATGCTTCCCGGGGCGGCGGTACCCATACCCGCCTCTCAACCTTTGGGTATAGGTTAAGTGGTTTGCTACGTTTGGTGACATAGCCGGGGTACCCAGGTTTATGAGGTTAGGTTTGTGCGGGTCTTGGCGGCGGATGCGTCTGCCCACCAGCTGCATGGCAGGCCGGATCGGGAGAAAATGATTGAGGGAGTCCCTTTGACTTCTTCAGCTGCACTCTCTCGAAACGTCGTCTTGCATCGCAGCGGGAGCATAATACCTATTTCCTTCTCAGAACTTCCTCTTCTTCCTCTCCCAAATAGACCCTCCACACAGCATCTTCAGATGCCAAAGATGACATAGGTTCTGAGGGAATTTTTTTTCCTCAGGGCCTCCTGTGTGTAAATTTTCATAATGGGAGGCGTGTAAACAAAACCTTTGCCATAGGTAACTCCAAGTGGGTAGCTAAGCTAGGTGACTTAGCAGGGGTGCCCTGGGTTCATGGGGTGAAGATTGCCTAGGTCTTGGCGGTGGATGAATCTACCCACCTACTGCGTGGCGGGTCGGATCATTTTTTCCTTTCTAAATCTTTCTCTCTTTCCTTTCCTAAAAATACCCTCCACAAATCATCCCCAAGGATGACATAGGCCCTGAGGGGAATTATTTTTTCCCTCAGCCAGTCTCTCGCGATTTGACTTGCCACGCAGTAGGTAAGCAAACGCGTTCGCCGCACAGACCTAAACAAATATCACTTATTGAACCCGGGCACTCTGATTAATCTTCTTCTGGCGTTTTGAATCGGCTTACAGTATAAACATAAAAAAATATGCTATGTATATATCGAAGCTTTTACTAGCCTTTCTATGTATTGGAATTACAATAAAATTTGCACAAAATACATTTGTTCGACACACCCACCTTCTAAATCAAACGTATTTTTAAATAATATCATTTTGTTGCATAACATGCATATTTTTGGGGCTTCATCAAACTAGCGCTGTCTCGTTTGTTTAAAGTGCCGCTAGAATGCTGCTAGAGCGAGATGCAACGCCTGTCGAATGACCGCGGGCAGCAAATTGAATATTTTGTGGAGAATATAGAATAATATATATTCTTCAAAACCGTTGTAAAAATTTTGCTGAACAAATGGATATCTTTTTTTAGTAGGTGCCTTCCATATCTGCCAACCAATGAGAAGGCTTCGTCCGACCAATCAGAAGGCTTCCTTTTGCAGCCATCTTTGATTATCAACAGGCGGATCAACCGCGTATGGGGATTTGGGCAGATCGACAACGTATGGGGATTTGACCGGATCAACAAAAAAGATGCGTATGATTTCCATACAAAGTTCGAAAATTTTATGTGCAATATATCAAAAACTTTTACCGAAAAACTGGCAACATTGGTATTTGTAGTAACGTTGTTGCCAATTCATACAGATGTATTCCATCAAAGCCAAGTTATACGGTGTTAAAGGTGGATCAACATTGTCAAGCAACTTCTTACAGGATCAAGATACTACGGGAAGAGGTCAATATATATATATATATATATATATATATATATATATATATATATATATATACATTTTCTGATACGCTTAACCAATTCGCAGATATGGCTCTTCCACTTCATATGTTGTTCTATTATCACTCCGAGATATTTAATTTCTGATACTGATTTCAATGTTGAACAGCCTTGGATACATGTTATTTTATTACATTTGTTATTATGGATACTTATTTTAGTGTTGGGGATTGTTTTTAGTTTGTTGATTGAGAAGTGTATGTAGTATGTTTTGTTAGTATTCAATGAGAGAAGATTTGTGTCAAACCAATGTTTTAAGGTGTTCATGCTGTTATTTGCTTGTTCGTTTGCTCTATTCCAGTCTATCCCATTCACTATGATAGCTGTGTCGTCGGCATATGATATTATGTCTGCGTTAAGTGGTAGTTTAAAAATATCGTTTACATAAATTATAAATAGCAGGGGGCCAAGGACTGTGCCTTGAGGTATCCCGAAATTACTTGTTAGTGGTAGACTTAGGGAGTTGTTTATCTTGACTACTTGTCGTTCAAATAAATAGCTTTTTATCCATTTTAGAGCTTTATTGTTTATCCCAACATAGTTTAATTTTTTAATTAGTTTATCATGAGAAATACTATCGAAAGCTTTTTTAAGATCTATGAAGATTCCGAGGCATTTCAAAGATTTGTCTAGTGTGTTCTGAATAATGTTCGATAATTTGGCAATCGCATCTTGAGAACTTCTATTTTTCATAAATCCATATTGGTTGTCGTGAATTATGTTATTTTTGTTAATAAATGCAGTCAATCTTTTTTTGATGATTTTTTCAAAGATTTTGGCAATGTTTGAAATCAGCGATATTGGACGATAATTTGTCACTTCTTCTGGATTGGAGTGATGATGGTTTGTTTATATATCGTTGGAAATATTCCGCTTTGAAGACTAATGTTGATTAAATGTGTTAATGGTTTTGAAATATGTTTTTTGATAGTTTTCAGTGTTTCGACAGTAACTCCGTCGAAACCTGGTGCTGATCTTCCCTTCATGCTTGTAATGATTTGTTCGATTTCCTGGGCTGAAGTAAGGGGAAAAATGTCAATTTTGTTTAAGATATTGACGTTAATGCTCTGTTCGTCATTAGACGGTATTTTTTGTATTTGATTTGCAAGGTTTTTGCCTACATTTGCAAAAAAGTTGTTAAATATGTTAGCGGCAGCTGATGAATTTTCTTTTAATTTAACAACGTTTTAAGATTAAAGCCAACTTTAGGGTGGTTATGATTCAAAACATCATCATCAATCATCCAACAGCGTCTGCGTACACACGCTATTCGCAAATAGATACAAACGGAAGTGCTGCCATCTATCATCAAACAGCGTCTCTGTACACACGCTATTCCCAAATAGATACAAACGGAAGTGCTGCCATCTATCATCAAACAGTATTAATTTTCTAACTATATAGGTATGCGTAATATAATATGTTCCCGCGAGTTTCCTGACGTCATATAAGTATGGATAAATTACAGAACTCGCGTATAGATATCGCCACTTTATTTGGGTCTCGGACACAAATAATTCCAACAACCCGATTTATATAAAAAAATTTGCTTAGTTCCGGTACTCTGGTTTCCTTTGAAAGAGCGACGGTAGTACTTGACGTGGGTCGTTACGTCTTCAAGAAACGTAACGAAACCAGTGACTTGGTCGGCGTCACCTGTTTCAAAACAGGTGATTTTTTTAAACTAGTTATTTTCATTCAGCTGCTGTGATTATTTGCAATGTTTGCATAAATACCTCCACCACACGAAACGAAAATAAATTAAATCACTATCTAGCATCTTTGTAAGTGTTTGTAGCTATACAGTGAAGTCAATATTTTTACTTTAACAATAGGATTACTTCGGATTTATTCGTGTCACCCACTCCCGCTTACTCGGAAATTTTCGATCTGCCATCTCGCTCGCTCGGCCGGCCCCGGCGAAGCTACTCACATCACACCCAACAGCAACAATCACAGTTAAGCAGGTCTGTGCGATAGGGTCAGTTTTTATCGATGTTGACTTTGTATCTAAATATTTAAAATGGCTCGATTCCAGCAAGGATCTGGGCCAGATGGTATCCCACCACTTTTCATTACCGAGTGCGGAAATCATTTGTCACTTCCGCTATCAATACTGTTTAATATATCGCTTAAGACTGGTACATTTCCAGATACATGGAAAAGAGCCTACTTCACACCAATTCAAAAATCGGCAACAAAGTGTGAAACAGATAAATAAAGACCCATTTCCGAGCTCTGCATTTTTTCAAAGGTGTTCGAAAACGTAGTCTATGACCAGTTATTCTCTGTGGTAAAGAATTCGATCAAGAATTTCAGCATGGATTCTTTGCAGGTCGCTCTTTTACTACAAATCTGATAACATTTATAAATTTCTTGTCTGCCCCTATGGATAAACGTGTGCAAGTTGATACAATTTATACCGACTATAGCAAAGCCTTTGACAAGATCAACCACAGCGTCCTACTTAGAAAACTTGGATAGTTAGTATGGTATAGTTAGATATGGTATTCATGGAGATCTCCTTCGTTGGTTATCTTCATACGTAACAAACAGGTCCCAGGCTGTGACAGTGGGGGGATTTTCCTCCATCTGGAAAATCATCACTTCCGGTGTGCCTCAGGGGTCCATTTTGGATCCTTTGCTTTTCTCTATCTATATGAATGATATTACGACCTGTTTTCACAACGCTCAAATTTTACTATTTGCCGACGATATGAAGACCTTCCTATAACCTCCCCTGACTGTTCTGTGCGTTTACAAGAAGATATTGATCGACTGACGGATTACTGTCTTAGAAATAAGCTTTTTATCAATATTTCTAAATGTTGCAAAGTCACATCAGTAACCGTGTGAAAATACTGCATGATTACACCATTTCCGGATTGCTGTTAACAAATAAAGATTATATACGTGACCTCGGGATTCTTTTGGACTCTAAACTTAACTTTGATAAACACGTTGATAATATTGTCATCAAAGCAACAAATAGTCTAGGCTTTGTACTAAGAACATGCAAATTTTTCAAAAACACTAATGGTGGGTTTCTTCATTTACCGAGACTGCTAAATGCAATGCTAATTGTAAAAGTAAACGGCCAAATTCATAGAAATTTTTAAATTTCGATCGTTTACTTTTACAATTAGCATTGCATTTAGCATTCTCAGTAAATGAAGAAACCCACCATAAGACTTTTTTGATTCTCTACAATTCACATGTTCGTTCTCACCTGGAATACTGTTCACAGGTTTGGAACCCGCGCTATATTGTTTATGTTAACAGGTTAGAAAGAGTTCTGGAGCGATTTCTCAAATTCCTCAATTTTAAATCATTCAATGTATACAACTCTTACGATGAAATCGAGAACCATTTTCGAATCACGAAACTGCTCAACAGGAGGTTTGCCGCTGATCAGATGCTCCTGTCCAAAATTATTAACTCAAATGTTGACTGCCCGGAGTTGCTAAATAAAATAAATTTCCATGCGCCGACTCGATACAGCAGACAAAATACCCTTTTCTACATTGATAGATGCAACACCAGTTCCAACCAAAATGAATTTATGCAAAGGACATGTAGGTAACTACTAAAACATTAAATTTGCACGTAAAGAAACACTTGCCGACATATTCACTGCTAGTTACTTTCGCCACACAATTTCATTGCATCACATTGTAGGTACGAATAACACATAATAAACACATATTCATGATGATTAAATTAATTGTACCTAATATTTTTAAATTACCTGCGTGGCAACATTCCCTTATCCCTGTACTCCCCTTACCCGTCCCAATCCAAATACATATTTCCCAGCCTATTTAAGTAAAGTTATAATCGCATTTATTTTATTGTTGTGTTTTTATATTTAGGTTTATCCACATCTGTATAATAATTTTTTTTTAATTGCTGCTTTGTCCTCTTTTTTCTAAAATATTCTAGTTTACATTCAGTTACTTTTATGTTTCTAAATACCTATCTGTGAACATTAATAATAATTGGTCTGTTTTTTGTCCTTCTTATGTATATTGCGTTACTGAGACTGTTTATGTTCCTCAAATAAATAAATCTCTACATCTTTACATCTACATATTATAAATTAAAGTCCTCCGCGTCGTCTGTCTGTCTGTTCGCGATAAACTCAAAAACTACTGAACGGATTTTCATACGGTTTTCACCAATAGGTAGAGTGATTCGTGGGGAAGGTTTAAATATATAATTTGTCAAGTATTTGTGTAAATTGGTTGAAACATAACGATAATTGTTAGAGGTGTCGGAAAAAGTCAAGCCGCCTGGGAGCTTTCATCAAAAACACTGCCTAATCCCTTTGAGATACCTATAACAAAACAATGCGTGGTGGGATATTCCTCTTTTATAGATCTACAAAAAATTCCATGATAGCTTACTATACCCGTTCAATCTTCTAAAAAATGGCCACGTACCATGCGATAGTTGGAAAGTTATTCAGACGGATACAGTATTAATCCTAATCAACTTAAATACGTTAGTTACCTCAAGCATTTCATGCCCATTATTATAATCTTTCGCATCATCTCTACGTATTATAAATTAAAGTCCTCCGCGGCGTCTGTCTGTCTGTCTCTTCGCGATAAACTCAAAGATGGCGGTGGTTATAAAGGTTGGATCACCATCCTGTGGATGGTATTGTGTTTAGTTAACCACAGCAACGCGTGGCCGGGTCATCTATTAAATAAATAAATAACGCATTTACAAAAATCACTTCTTGTAATTTTATCGAAACTAGTGATTTCGGTTACATACCGTGTTGCTAGTTATTGTATCTAGTGACATTAAATAACGCCCACGCCTAGTAGGTACTTAGTTGTATCACGCGGCTACATAATATTACATTTGAAGTCATTGCCAGTCTCGGTTACTTTGTCCCTGTGACTAGTTATCACTGGATGACAGTGGATCCGAGGAACGGGCTGTTTTTGGAACCAGTTCGTTTTGAATTTATTCTTCTTCTTTCGTATGGTGGGGGGTCAGAGGGGGACATCTAGGTCTGCGAGCCAGTCTAGGGCCTCAGGCGTTGCCCTGTGGACCTCATCAATCCCGCCGGGGAATGAATGGAGCGGGCATTCGTTGACCACATGTTTGGTGGTCTGCACCGCACCGCATTCACACGTCGCCGAATTGAATTTATAAAATGATATAACACGCTCCGCAGGTTAACTGCTAGTAAATACAAATTCGTTAGGCGTGCAATACTGCGAAAGTGCCATGAAACAAATTGTTCCGGCGAGAGTAAAAACTATGACACAGCAGTATTTTCATTATACGCGGTGTTACATTGTCCAAAAACGAACATTTCAGCAAATATTCGGCATTCCGGGGATGAACATGCTCAGAAAAAGTGATTATGAATTGAATAGGGTATTTTCACAAACTAGGGATACCGCTAAAAATATGTGGATGATTTAAAGATTATTTTTCTGATTACGATTATCGCATTAAAAAAGTTTAATTTTAATATTTTCATTCATAATTATTGATTTCAAAATAGGCCTGACGGCCTATAACGGTAAACGGCCCATGATTGGTTGAGCGAATCATGACGTCACGCCCGTCAACGTTCAGAAGTTTATCACCGCGTTACTATCAAAAGTTTAAACATTCTCGACTTGTTGGCGGTTATTGACGGTTTTTTTTTCATTTTTAAGATGCCCGTGTTATGTTCCTACAGTTTTATATAATATTGTACAGCTGTAATGACTGAAAACGGTTTTTTAAGGGCGTAATCCGACAACTTGCCTAAAATAGACATGTAGCAATGGTACGTGCTACGTAGTCACAGTTAAAGAAAACTCTAGAATCATCGGTTGATAGTTTTTTTATGTGCCATTAAAATTTTCACAATGTTAACAACATATGGAGTGTGACAGACTTAAAAAATAAAATAAGAATAGGTACCATTTGTTTCAGCTTGCTGTTCAAAAGAATTGGAATTTGAATTGCTTTAATTTGAATTCTTAAGTAAGTACTTCTCAAGTAAGTACTTCTCACAGCGCAGGTAGTTAAGTTGACTCGCCACATATCGATCGTTTCGGGCGTAATCCAATACGTGACGTAGCAACAATGCGTGGTTGCTACAGACACTACAATTAGAATGAGAACAGTAATTTTCTAAGCCTGTATTTCGGGGTTTTAAGACGATACTGTAATAAAAACATTTTGTATGCACAAACTCTCATATTATATCCGTTGTATTATATTTTAACAACATACACCCAATTAGAGTTAATTCTGGTCCTTTTAAATTATATTGAACAAAACAGCAAGTAGTGACATTTCGTAAACTAACTTCCCTGTCATCAGATGATCTTTAAAATTTTGACCATTTTACAAGTAAATTTCCCTTATTTTAAGTGAATATTGAAATAAACGTCCCAACTGCTCCCAACCATCTGGAGCCAGTTAGACTATGGCTTTCCCAATTGGGGTACGTTGTGAGGTTGAAGGTAGTTGGGAGGAAAGGAGATGCGGAGGAGGAAGATGGGGAAGTACCTGGCTTTTCAGATCTGGTCACTAATCACAGATAAGCCATTTCACGAACATTTCAATTCGGAATGGTGGTCTTACACCAGCGCGATACTGAGAGTATCTTTCACTCTGGAACGTGCCGTAAACGAATAAATTGTTAAATGCAATACAATTTATCAAAGACCGATCAGTGGCTGAGTTAGGACTGTGTTTGGGTCCCACCAAGCATCGCGTGTTCGATTCTTAGGCTATCTAGGTAACACAAGCAACATTTTCGGCTTTCTGTGGTGGTAGTAGGAGATTTTCAAATATTGTTGGGTTATTCGTAACCCGGGAATGTGTGTCTTTCTTTTTTTTTAAATGTATATACCTATATTAAACATATATTACTATTTACATACAAATATACTTGTTCACGTCGGGATTGCTAGTCGAGAGCCTTACCCCTCGACCACGGAGGCCGTCATTATTGTGTAGATATCCATCTTACGACTGTAAGCATGGGTGTTTCCACGTTTAAATTATGAATGTAAATGGTCAATAACATTTTTTTTTACTGTAATGTTAAAATTCAAATCTGCAAAAACGTAATCCGGCTCCGTCGAAGCCAGAGTTAAGTTAGCTTCTCAGAAGCTGGGGGTATTGTACTATAGGGCCCACCGATACAGCAGATAGTTTACAACTACTGACCCTGTACAAACCACAAGTCTGCCTGTTGAATTTGGCAGCCACCTTTGGTCTAGAGCCCCAAAATACTAGAAAAACCCTTGATTCACAATGCAGAAACGTACGGTCCGTTCGATAAATTTCACTCTCTAACAAACGGATTGCAATGTTTAGCGCAAAGCCTTCAGGTGGGAATGGTGTGCTTGTTCTACCGGTATTTTAATAGGTGATGTTCCGAGGAGCTAGCGTCATTGATCCCCTCGCATTTTTATAATTCGAGCAAACTGGAAGTACCTAAATAAATAACACCAACTGCAACTTACGAACTGACCACAAGATGTTCGGCGGCGGTGACGTCACGGAGCCATTGGGCAACCACAGGGCGCGAAAACATCGTAAAAATAAAAATAAAATCCGTTATTATCGTAATTTTTTACTTAATTTTTTTCAATAATAAAAAAACTGTGAAAATACCCTATTGCATTAAAACATTACTTTTGAAAAAATGTTCACATTTGGTATTAAATGCCGAACGACGAAAGGATTAGGTAAAACTGCATAAAGTATAAAGTATATATGACAAGAGTCAGAGAGAGACAACAATGGAACCAGGGGAAGAAAAAGAAAATGCTAGGTTTTACCCGGAACAAAGGAACAGGTAAGGGTTATTTTTTTATTTACCCGGAACAAAGGTACAGGTAAGGGTTATTTTTTTAAAACTATATTATGGCGTCTTTTTATTACAAGATGATGTATACTGTCTTTCAGATTGGAGTTCGCCATTGTGGAGTTCACCATTGTTTCAAAGGTGAATTGATTGATGAGTATGAGTATGTTCAGTAAAATACCTAGGTATAGAAGTATAGAATGCAACTCACCGGAGTATCCGACGAAGAAATTAATTCTTTTACTTCTTCAGGCACATTCTTGGGGACTCTCGAGGATTTAGTATAGGGTTTCGGCACCCAGCCCAGCTTCTTATTGAACCTCAGATAGATGCAAGGCTCACCCTCGGGATAGCCGTAAGGGTAAGTAGCGCAGACATCCAAGAGGCTGACGTCAAACTTGCACGGTTTGGTATGGTTTGTAATTAGTCGTCGAGAAGGACTCTCTCTCTTCACACGGGACAAAGGATCTGTTCAATACAAACATGTTCATAATATATATGTATATTCTTTAACTTAACAATTTAAATAATCTTCAGAAATACACATATCACTAAATGCACAAATACGCTCTTCCCAACACAACTCTCCGACCAAGTGTTACTAATCAAATCACTTGGCTGATTGGACTCGGATTGATCGACCGAAAAGTTTGGAAGAATGGCCGTAAAACAACATGCAACACCTCACACCTCAGCGGAATGAACTTTTTTTTTTATTTTTTACATTAACTCCACACAGGAGGCCCTGAGGAAAATAATTTCCCTCAGGGTCTATGTCATCTGGGATGCTGTGTGGAGGGTCTTTTTGAGGAGAGGAAGGAATGAACATTGGTCTTGAAGAGACCCATGTTGTAGGAAGGAGGAAACACAGAGGCCGGCAAATCATTCCACAGCCGAGCTGTTGAACACAAGAACGAGTCGAAGAAAAGTTGTTAATTAAACTTTAATAGTTGTGTAGTTCAGATCCAAATCAGGTATTTTCTAATCTTTCTCCTTCTACTCGTATTATATACCTTCTTCCCCTTCTTCAGCCTCACAAAATTCAACAAATTGGGGATGCCTTAGTCCTAATGGCTCCATACCAGTTCAATAATATAATATACTAGCTTTTTCCAGCGGTTTCGCTCGCATGGTATTAGGGAGGTTCCCACTTCACCTCCTCCCACCCTCCCCTCCCTTATCCACCCTCCCCCTCCCCCCTCCCGCACTCCATACATTAATTCCCGGTACATTCCGTTTTCAAACTGCTCGCCACTTATTGTAATTTTTTATACAAATTTCATGATGCCAGAGCTCACCAGTAGTTTAATACAAAAAAAAAAAATTATCCTATTTGGCGCAATCGTTCGGAAGTTATGCGCCGACACACATTTCGGTGATTCATTTTTAGAGATAGATATTAACTTCGACGCCCACATCGTTTCCACGGCAACCGTTTGTTTTGCTTTTCTTCTGACGTTTGCAATAACTCGATTTTGTTAAGGACAGTTAGGACGTATGATAAATAATTTCATAACGCCAGAGCTTATTCCTAATGTCAGAACTTGAACTTACCAATATATACAGCCTATGTTATTTGCAAATAATGTAGCTTTGAAGAATTTTTATAGTTTAAAGTCCATTCAGTATTTTTTGCGTGAAAAAGTAACAAACATACATACATCCATATAAACTTTCGCCTTTATAATATTAGTAGGATGTGTCATGTTTTGTAATAATAATAATATTTTGATAATTTGTATAGCGACGTTTTTGTGAAAAATCACCTCAAAGGCGCTGTACAAAAATACATCTTGAGAGCGTTTAACCAGCCAGCGGACGAAAATCCACATTTCGTCGAAAGTTGTTCTTACGATCGTGCAGGGCGGTTACAATAAAAAAGATTAATTATTCTCAAAACATTTGGAGTAAAGATATAAAACATAATGAGACAGGTTCCTGGATAGAAAATGGAGAACTTAATTGTTCAGTCACTGAACAAATGAGTTTTTCTGATATATCGGTTGAATTGTTAGCCAAAATTATAAAAAATACTCATAATTGGAAAGCCACGGGTTGCGATTGGATACATAATTTTTGGTACAAATGTCTAACTACTTTACATCCTTTTTTTGCATAAAATCTTTCACAACTTGTCAGACAACCTCAAAATTTTCCTAATTTTCTAACTAAGGGCATTACTTATATGTTGCCTAAAAGCGAAAATATTAATAATCCCCTCAATATAGACCCATTACATGTCTACCGACAATATACAAAATTTTAACCTCTTGCTTGACAGATTTAATATACACTCATTTGGATGAAAAAAATATTTTATCTGAACAACAAAAAGGTTGTCGCAGAAAACATATGGGATGTAAAGAACAATAAGTTATTGATTCTGTAATTTTAAAACAAATTCAAAATCAAAAGCGTAATTTACATACTTGCTATATAGATTATCAAAAAGCTTTTGATAGTGTCCCGCACTCGCGGCTAATCAAAATATTAAAAATATATAAAGTTAACCCAATTATAATTAGCTTTTTGAAAAATTTTATGTCCTTTTGGAATACAGATTTACTAGTTAATTTAAAAGGAAAGAAAATAGTAGTACCGGGCATTTCAATAAAAAGAGGAATTTTTCAAGGAGACTCATTGAGTCCTCTTTGGTTTTGCTTAGCATTAAATCCCCTATCTAAAATGTTAATTAAAAGCAAGTTTGGAATAAAAATTAAGGGTAATACAGGAGAGAGTAGTATAGTTTCACATCTATTATATATGGATGATATAAAATTATTTTCAAACTCTGAATCAAATTTAGAGAAAATGATTAAAGTAGTTAAAAAATTTTCAGATGATATTAAAATGACTTTTGGTTTAGATAAATGTAAAACGATCCATATAGAGAAAGGCAAAATTAAAGATGGAGGCGAGGGTATATTTAGAAATTTCAAAATTAAAAGTATGAAAGGGGATGAGGTTTATAAATATTTAGGATACCCGCAATCGAATAGATTAGATCACACTAGTATTAAAAATGATATTAGGATTTAATTTCAAACTAGGATCAGAAAATTTTTAAAATGCAATCTATCTGCTAAAAATTTAGTAAAAGCAATAAATACTTGGGCAATACCTCTATTAACCTACTCATTTGGCATAATTAAATGGTCCAATACAGATATAGATAGTTTAGAACGATTAATTAGAACTACGTTAACAAAGTTTAATTGCCATCATCCAAATTCAGCTATAGAACGAATTAATTTACCTAGAAATTTAGGAGGTAGATCAAGATTTATAAATAGTAGGTAGATTTTCAAATAACATCTTTGAAACACAGTCGGGTAGAAATGCTTAGAAATTTTTTCCATAGGAAAGCTAATAGCTCAGAAATACACAAAATAATTTGCAAGGCAGATAGAAACATTACACCTTTAAATTTATATGACGAGAATGCCAACATTCTTATAAATACTAACCAGGAATTATTAGATTCCTGGTCAAATAAAATTATTCATGCAAAACACTTCAATTATCTCAACCAAATGTATGTTGACAAACTTTCGTCAAACAAGTATTGGAGAGTTGAACGCAGAAATAGAAGGATTGTTATGTTCGCACATACGACAAAACAGTTAAAGAAGCGTCGCCTCTCCCACAGGTTGACAATCAAGTGTTCCTGTCGATGGATTCGCAAATTATCGTAATGGCGCGACCATTGCTTAGCAATACCGGAGAAAGAAAGCTATAAAAGGGCTAACGCACTTAAATTCGCTCTCTTTCCTTCCGCCTAGCTCATACTAGTAACATCGTGTACCTAGTTCTCGCCCGAGGCGATAGCCTCGCGGGCACCCCGTTTGGGTAACCTGAGACAATGGCGTTGCATTGGCCTTAGATTCGGTATATTAAGTGACTGTGATCCTGGAGCCCTGATCCTGGAAGTGGAGCAGCATGTCCATCTTTGCCCTGGTTGAATGCTGGCCCGCGATGTCCAGCGACTGATTCCTGTCTCCGGCTAAGGACTCTGCCCGGCAGGCATGAGCTTAGCCGGCACCTTCCACCGCACAATCCCTCAAGATGGCCAAGGTAGTCTCCTAATTATAACTCTAGATATTCGAGCCATTAACTTCCAGTTTAGTATCATTTCAAGTACCTATCTTCCGTTCTAAAAGCCTTTAGTCATTTAGGCCTTAAATCGTAATGTCCTATTGTACAAATTGAACCCCTTTATTGTAATAAATATGCTATGTAAAACCGACTTTCAATTACATTCATTCATCTTGTCGAGAGTGCACGAACCTAACCCTGAGAGTTTTAATATTACACTGGCGCTTGAACACTTTACAAGAAATGAATAATGTTATTGAAAAATGAATATATATTTCTTTATAATATGCTAGAAAATTGTGGTTGTATTGTGTTTTAAAAAGATAAATGTAAAATGTCTTAATAAGTTCGTTTAAATAAAGCCAAACATATTCAAAATATAGTTATTCAGTTGACGCGGGAACAATGTACAGATTCTAGGGCGAGTCCATTGTTGATTTGAAATGTTGATTCAAATAAACCATAAATCGGGTTAAATACTAATTCAAAACAGTTATTTGTGTAATTTTGATAAAATTAACGAGAACAATTCTATTACAACATAATTAAATACGGTTATTTGAATAAAATAGTTCCAAAATACAGCGGCGTAATTGAATTGGACCCGTCCAAGTCAGAATATTTCGGTAGAAGCACGAAAGAAATAACTCGTAAATTTGCCGCGAAAACAATATAAAAGAAGTTTTAAATTTCAATACATTTTAAAATGCATATTTCGTTGTGAAAATATTAATAACTCTTCTTGTTATTTCAAAACTAATTAATAGGTAATTAACTAAATATAATTCCTAGTGTTGAAATTGAATTTAGTTATCCCGCGCCAAAAACGAAATCGTCATGTAGGTATTCAAATTGGCAAACGGTCAGCAAGTCGAAACAGAACGAAGACGCGTGCAAGCGGTAGCAATAGAATTGTATAGATTGGTCACCGTAAATAATAAAGTCCATAAGAATTGAGCCCACGGAATAAAAACAAAAAAAGAAATAAAAGACAAATGAATACATTTTATTAAGAAATACAAAAGATTTAAAATAAAATAAATTTCAAATGAAAAAAATTATTATATTGTTTCAAACAATGCATTAGAAACGGCCGTTAAATTATTTTAAAAAGAATTGCACGAAAAAATAAGAAAAACATAATTTATATTCTGTAATAATAAATTGAAAGCAAAATAAATAGGAAATGAATAATAATAATCCTTGTAAATTACAAAGAATAACAAAAAATTAAATGTTAAACTGTTTAGAAAGAGAAATGTTTTATATGCGCTAAAATTAATAGGAGGCCTCTCTTGTAATACCCACGGAAGGGAACACGCATGATCCTCGTGATAGGTACCTTACGGGCTAGTCCAAGTTTTGCATTTTTTCGAAGCGCGTCGCGTGCACAGAACACAAAATCCAATGAATATTAAAGTGTGAGGTAAAATTTGTCGGGAATAATTTTTGAATTCTTATTAGATTAAAACGAAACATTGTTAAATGAATTTTTACATTATCAAGGAAGTGAAATAGTTTTAAATGCTTGAGTTAATTACGGAATGAAAATTTTATAAATTTTTTTTTTTTTACTCTTTCCTGGTAGCATGTCTAGTATTGTTGGATAATAATAGATCTAGAGAATTGAAAATGCTTAAGAGGATAGTACACATTGAGATTTAAAAAGAAAATATGCAGTTCATGAATAATATGGTTTCAAATTCGAGTGAAAATTGGAAATAAATTAAAATAGTGACTTGTATAAAATCGTGTATATGATAAAAGTTAATAACTTGACGGTATCACCTGACTAACGTATCTTGGAATTTAGATGTAGTCCAAAAAAAAAAAATACAGTCTAACAAGCATACCTACGGCAAGTTATATAAAATCATGATCCTTTAACAGCGACTTTTTTACATAGAGATCTATTAGACTATGGAAGGCAGATGCGACCCATAATTTAACCTCTGTGTGATTAAGTATGCTCGCGCAGTCGTATATCTCTGGAATCCAAACTCTGTTGTGGAGACGATTTTAATCTCAGAAACCGCTTAGCCCGGACAAGGAAGATTGCGAACGTAAAAACCCCTCCCTAATACAAGTTAAAGAGAAAAACATATATAAACATATGTATATTTCCAAAATATTGCTTGACGTTATTATTTAGAAACTAATTTTCCTATAAAAATAAAATAATAGTGGAAAAAAAAAAAAAAGTTAAGAACAGATTTCAACTAGTAAGATCATGTGGTAGAGAAAAAAAAAATCAAATCAAACTGGTTTTTTAATTGCAATGTTTTTTTTGGTGGAATAAATCAGAAACCACAAAGAGGATTGTAGTTGAAAATACACAAGTTGTAAAATCATTGTCATTTTGAAGGCTAATCTTATATATCATGAAAAAAGATAGTGATGGTAAGTAAGGCGGATGCGAAATTTACTGTCACAATTCAATATATAAGACAAGCCCGGGTGTAATTAATTGAAAAGTAATCTGAGATTGTACATCAATCAAGTGCCGTAATAGACCCCAAAACAAGTTGAACAATATTGCAAAACACATATATGAAAATATATATGTATTCCCACGAATTTTTATTTTAAAAAGAGGAAAAAGTTGAAAACAGAATAGTTGAAAGATTTTAAATAATGAAAAGTAAATAAATACTAGAGAATTTAAATTTAACGGAAGTAATAAAAAGTAATAGGAAAAGGTTAAAATTTTAATTAATTACAAATTAAAAGTTAAAATTCGTTCATGAGACATAGAAAGTAGAGAAAAGTTTAAGAAATAACGAATGCACGCGCGTTATGCATAACAGCAGACATAAGTACCTACGCAGTAACAGATGGCCCGGCTAGGAAAGAAATTTTGTATATGAGAGAATACGGTACCTATGTAAAGCGTTGTAGAAAACGGCAAAAATTCAGAAAAGGTATAATTTGTATTGAAAAATTTTTTTTGTAGAAAAATAATTAAATTCTTGTATAGTTCTTTTTAGCTCTCTTAGTGATTCTAATATTAATTATTTGAGATTTAAAAATGTTGATTTAATCTGAGATCAGAGTAGCTAACTGAAATCTAGTTGAAAAAACAGGAGAGAGTGCAATTGAACAAGCTATTACGAAATAAACAGAATTCGGTCAGGAAAATATTTTTTCTTTTTGTGTTTTGGAAGTTTAAAATAAATATTTTTCATAAGAAAATAATAAAGAATTAAATTAAAATGATACGTTTCTCATTCGTATAATAATAAAAAATAAAGATCATACCTGGTTTGAAAAAAAGGGAAGTAGGAATACTTGACTAATGTGGTTTGTTATTAAAAAAGGCGGGAAGGAAAGAAAAACAAAAAATTTTGTATATAAAGGTAACCATTTTTGTATGAGATTATTATAAATAAACTATACTATAAATGTTATGTATATTATTGTATATAAAGGTAACCATTTTTGTATGAGATTATTATAAATAAACTATACTATAAATGTTATGTATATAATTGTAAATAAAGGTAACCCATATTGTGTAAATATTTATGTATATAAATTTTCGGTGTTGTTTATAAAATATATCTCTCTTTAAATTTCTTTTTCAATAAAAGTTGTGACAAATAATACAATACGTCGAAAAGTAAACAAGAGTCGAACAAATAAGTACGGAAATAGATCTTCAAATATAGTCAGATTGTAAAAAATAAATAAATTAAATTTGAAAAAAGGTAGAGAGATTCTGCATAGTTATAACAATTGTCCTGAGCTAGTATTGAAAAATAAAATGTTGAATAATTCAGTTAAAAAATAAAGCTAAATCTCTTGTAACGATGCGGAAGTAAAAAGGCCTTCGTTAATAAAAGCTGTTTAACACAAAATGGAATATGTTTTACATATTAAATAAACAAAAGTAATAAAAATAAATGTTTTTAATATTTTGTCAAATAGATAAACAATTTTTAGCAAGAGCGAAATAAAGAAAGAATAAATCACGAGCATCCGTAAAGATTAATTGGTGACATTCGTAGAGATTTTTTGGTGTCCATTTTAAAAAATAGAAAGTAGTACACGAATTTAAAACAAAAAAGATAATCATTTCTTACTTAAGTTTAAATGAAAAAGATTTTTAATGAATAAAATTTTATTCTTCTTGACTTGTGTTACAAAAAAGACAACGTGGATCGTTGTTCGGAAATTATATTGTGCTTTGCGCAGATATTGAGTTCTAAGTGAGGTCAAGAAATGTAATACGGGTACGGGTACCAGCGTATACATTTCTAGTTTCAAAACATTATAGGAAAGTCTTCCTTAGAATTAAGACAAGTGGGGTTGCCAAGAGAGTAATCTTGGGCAATAAAAAAAAAAAAGAGAAAATTTGTAATACAAGAAGAGATACGAAATTTTTTTTTAACACTTCCAAGTGAGTTTTGAGTAATAGTCGAATAATGAAATATATATACTTAGTTTGGGTCTAACTAGAAAAAGACCATGGCGCCCAAAGTTAGAAAGGAACAGAAACATGTATTTACATATTTTAAATAAAACAAAGTTAACATTGTAAGGAAACAACGTAAATAAAACAAAACATAGATATTGAAAAGGGAATATTACATTGAGATGTATTGTGAGGTCAAAAGGTCCGTGACGTCACAATAGAAGGAGTATTAATTGGACTTAATGTTGTATTATATTGAAATTGAAGCAAAAAAAATTATATCAAGTTGTGAGAATAAGTTGAAAATTCCTGTCAAATAATCTTTAATAAGAAAGTAATACTAATTAAAAGGAATTTGGAATAAAAAATTAAGAAACAGAAAGAAAAGAAGTTTTTGCTAGCAAATTCAATTATAATATAGCGTTCAAATGTATATAATTGTATATATCTTTTTGTTGTTAATTTAAATGTTTATATCTCTCTGATTTGCTTTCAAACAAATAAAGTCGTTCAGTTAACTAACAAATATTAGATTTGGAAAATAATTTTTTTTAGTATTTTGATTGATTGAAGTTTAATAATAAATTTCTGTATAACCTGTGGAGTTATCCTGGGGTTAGTGTTGGAACATGTAGGTGTTTTTGAATCGGGTATGTACCCACCCTAATTGGGAATACAGAGAGATAAAATAAACTTTGGTTGTTTAGAGTATTTGAAAGAGAAAAACATAAACAGGTTCGAAAAATTGAGATTTGTATTAAAATCTAAAAGTTCATGGAAATTTTGTAATGAAGAGAAAGTTAATTGGTATTAATGTTCAAATCTTAATAAAAGTTCATGGAAATAATTGAGTTTGGTAATAAAAAGTTGAATTTAATTAAAAACATAGTCAAGATTTTTTTTTTTTTTAAAAAAAGAAAATAAATTTTAAAATAAAAAATTAAAGTTTCGTTAGCAAATTCAGTTATGCTTAAAAAAATTGAAATGTATATAAATTGTTAGCTTGTAAGATTGAAATGTTATAACATGTAAACACGCGAATTGGATACTTCGGTATTTAAGCGACGAAAGTCAACGTGTAATTCACCGTATATCGGTGTTGTTGTAAAAAAAAAGTCTGTGTTATTGGAATTTAAAGCGTATTCGGTTGAAGATGAATTTAAATAACTTAGAGAGAATATATATTATATTGAAAACTATCATAGATCTTAATTTTCTAGTGATGTTCTGTTTTTTTTGGTTATTTGTTTTATATATGTGTCTGTCAAGCGCAATCATTGAAAAGGATTACTATGTGTTCGAAGGCGTTTTCATTTGATTTGGTCAGTAAGACAGGGTCATTGTTTTTTAACATGACGTGAGGAAGGTGTGTGTCACCTTATTGTTTACGCCGAGCACAATCATTGGAAAGGGAGTTTCCTGTGGATTGGTTAGTGAGGCAAGATCATTGTTCTTTAACATGATAGTGTATGCATACAAGGGATTGGATCTCTATAAAAATGATAGGATTTAAAGTATAGCCTTAGAATTATACCTACGTTACAGGATTTAATATATGCCTTATAATTATATTATAAACATGATAGGATCCGTATAACCTCATAATTATACCCATTGTAAACTATGAAAACAGAACTGAAGATGGCTTAAGAGAAATTCATCAATAAAGTAAAAGGGAATAAATCGCAAGTTACAATAACACAGCAAATTTAAAAAATACTACTCTAATTGGTGCATGTATTGTATTGTAACCCTTTAGTTTAGGTTGTAAAATGCGAATATGTATCAATTTCGATTGATTACATGACATTAAGTCGGCATTAAATGTCCATTTAATGGGCGAAAAAGATAAAAAAAAAATGTAAATAAAAAGTATAAATATTCAAGAGGTTCATGTCTTATATTGTCCTCTACACAAGGTGTAAAATGCGAATATGTATCAATTTCGATTGATTACATGACGTTTAGTCAGCATAAATTTTTTAAATTTTTTTAAAATTTTTTTATTATTTTTATTAAACATTACATAATGAATATAACTGACAAACGATTGGTATTGGCATAAAAATTTATGTAAAATGCGAAGGAATTGACCTCGGTTGTTCAGAAAAAAATAAAATCGCATTAAAATATCCATTGAATGGATAAGATAAAAGAATAATGTATAGAATCCTGTACCAAGATTCATTTCAGCAAAGTTTTTTTTTAAATTATTGCGAGGAAGAAGGTGATGATTTGCTGCTACAGCAAATAATTTAACAGTTTATGTTAAAAAATTTGGAAGATCAGCGTGTTTTGTATCGCGAGAGTAGCGTGTTTTGTATCGCAAAGGAGAAAAGGGAAAGGTACAAGTTCTTTTGAAATAGGGTTGTTTAGCTTGGCTCACAGGTAGATAAATTCGTTCTTGGCTCAGTAGGTAGGGAGTGTTAAATTAGTTGTGATAATGACAACTCTATGTCTTATAACCTACAGCACATCCAGAAATGTCTGCAAGAAACGAGAAAATATCTTCAGGGTACAAGGAACAATTTTTCAATAGAACTTAAATGGAAACTTACGATGACACAAATTAGAATGGATACTTCTTCAAAGAATTAAATGAACACTCTTCAACAGTCCTGCAAATTCAATAATGCTGCGTTTACAACATACCACATTTTTGGTAAATGCCCAAGTCAAGCCAGAATAGACCTTACAATCTTCTTACATTATATTGGACAGAGAAGGCAGTGTTATGTTCGCACATACGACAAAACAGTTAAAGAAGCGTCGCCTCTCCCACAGGTTGACAATCAAGTGTTCCTGTCGATGGATTCGCAAATTATCGTAATGGCGCGACCATTGCTTAGCAATACCGGAGAAAGAAAGCTATAAAAGGGCTAACGCACTTAAATTCGCTCTCTTTCCTTCCGCCTAGCTCATACTAGTAACATCGTGTACCTAGTTCTCGCCCGAGGCGATAGCCTCGCGGGCACCCCGTTTGGGTAACCTGAGACAATGGCGTTGCATTGGCCTTAGATTCGGTATATTAAGTGACTGTGATCCTGGAGCCCTGATCCTGGAAGTGGAGCAGCATGTCCATCTTTGCCCTGGTTGAATGCTGGCCCGCGATGTCCAGCGACTGATTCCTGTCTCCGGCTAAGGACTCTGCCCGGCAGGCATGAGCTTAGCCGGCACCTTCCACCGCACAATCCCTCAAGATGGCCAAGGTAGTCTCCTAATTATAACTCTAGATATTCGAGCCATTAACTTCCAGTTTAGTATCATTTCAAGTACCTATCTTCCGTTCTAAAAGCCTTTAGTCATTTAGGCCTTAAATCGTAATGTCCTATTGTACAAATTGAACCCCTTTATTGTAATAAATATGCTATGTAAAACCGACTTTCAATTACATTCATTCATCTTGTCGAGAGTGCACGAACCTAACCCTGAGAGTTTTAATATTACAGGATTTATGCTTGCCATTCAAGATAGAGTCATTAATACTAAAAATTATAGGAAGCATATAATCAAAGATATAAATCAAATTGATGATTTATGTAGAAAATGTTTGGCTTTTCCGGAAACTATGGAACATATTATATCGGGATGTTCTATATTAGCGCCGTCCGAGTATACATTTAGCAACAATCAGGTTTTAAAAATAATCCACCAAAGTTTGGTAATTAAACATAACTTAATTGACTGCCGTAATATAGTGCCATATTATGAATATGAACCAAATTCATTTTTAGAAAATGAATTTTATAAAATATATTATGATAAAACTATACTAACAGACAGAACAATTAGTCATAATAGACCTGATATAGTTTTACATGACAAAATTAAAAAAATAACTTATATCATTAATGTAGCTATTCCAAATTCCTGTAATATTAAAAAATCTGTTTCTGAAAAAATAAGAAAATATACAGATTTAGGAAATGAGATTAAAAGAATTTGGCAATCTCAGACTATAAAAATATTACCAATTGTCATTTCGGCTACTGGCATTATACCTAGGGCTCTTATTCAAAACTAACTAACTAACTAACTAACTAACTAACTAACTAACTAACTAACCATCACGCCGTTTCCCCGCAGGGGTAGGCAGAGAGGACGGACCGCCAAACAACTCGGTCTTGGCACACACTCTTTGCCTCACTCACATTCATACATCGTCTCATACATACTCTTCTATTATTCTGACTTTTGACATGGCCCGTCTCAAGTATCTGATTCACTTGATCGTGTCATGTCTTCCTCGGGCGTCCCCGACTTCTTCTACCATTCACATTTGCGTCAAATATTCTTTTTACACTACTTTCTTCGCTCATTCACTCTCTTATTCAAAATTTAGGCAAATTAGATTTGTCAAAGAATTTATATAGAAAAATGCAAAAATCAGTAATTTTAAATACATGTAGGATTACAAAAGATTTTTTAAATATTTGTATTGAGGGATCAGTAGGATTTATAGGTCAAATTAGGAATTCCACAGAGCCGAACCCTCTGATATGAAAATATCTGGAGTCGGTGAATTATTTTCCCATTTGGTCTCTGGTAGGTTGACATGTTGTTCTTGTATTGTTTTGTATTTATAATACTTATACAGTGCAATTGCATAGCGTGGATTGACCAGATGATCATTTGGGAAGTGTGTGAAAGGGTTTAGTTTTTCCTGTGGGGAAAATTAAACCCGGACATTTAAATAAAAATAACTTATATTATTGATGTAGCTATTCCAAATTCTTGTAATATTCAAAAAACTGTTTCTGAAAAAATAAGAATATACACAGATTTGGGAAATGAGATTAAAAGAATATAGCATTCTCAGACTAAAAAAATATTACCATTTGTTATTTCGGCTACTGGCATTATACCTAGGTCTCTCATTCAAAATTTAGGCATATTAGATTTGTCAAAGAATTTATATATAAAAATGCAAAAATCAGTCATTTTAAATACATGTAAGATTACAAAAGATGTTTTAAATATTTATATTGAGGGATTTATAGGTTCAATTAGGAATTCCACAGAGACGAACCCTCTGATATGAAAATATCTGGAGTCGGTAAATTATTTTCCCATTTGGTCTCTGGTAGGTTGACATGTTGTTCTTGTATTGTTTTGTATTTATAATACTTATATAGTGCAATTGCATAGCGTGGATTGACCAGATGATCATTTGGGAAGTGTGTGAAAGGGTTTAGTTTTTCCTGTGGGGAAAATTAAACCCATTATAGTTAACACACTGGACATTGCATGATTTTACATTATTTGCTACCCTCATCACTGTTAGTATTACATTTATGAAAAGATTAAGTGAATGTAAGTAAGCCTAAAATCATGATGTTTATTTATTTATTTATTTAATACATGAATTATCGAAAGTACGTATAGTTTTTTTGTGATATTTCACCCTCCATGCTAGGGCGTGTGTGATTATTGTGATATTTCACCCTCCATGCTAGGGCGTGTGTGATTATTGTGATATTTCACCCTCCATGCTAGGGCGTGTGTGATTATTGTGATATTTCACCCTCCATGCTAGGGCGTGTGTGATTATTGTGATATTTCACCCTCCATGCTAGGGCGTGTATGATTATTGTGATATTTCACCCTCCATGCTAGGGCGTGTGTGATTATTGTGATATTTCACCCTCCATGCTAGGGCGTGTCTGATTATTGTGATATTTCACCCTGTGTTATGGCGGGTGAAGTTTACAAGAAAGAGTACGAAAACAATATGCAATATAGTTGTGAATGATGAATACTTGGAGCAGGTGGATGAGTTTGTTTATTTGGGAAGTATGTTTACGAGAGATGAGAGGGCTGATAGAGATATTGAAATAAGGGTGAATGCAGGTAACTCTATTAATAGAGGACTGAACGCCGTTGGCACCAACAAAAAACTGTCCAAATACGCGAAAATAGCCGTCCATAATGGAGTACTGGTACCTACCCTGATGTATGGCAGTGAGGCACGGAACTGGCAGAGGAAGGATGAAAGTAGACTGAATGCTGTAGAAATGAGATCCCTGAGGCGTATGTGTGGTAAAACCATGTATGATCGTGTGAGAAATATGGAGATCCGCGAAGAATGCGTAATGAGTAAGATCAAGAAAGGAACGCTCCGATGGTTTGGGCATGTAGAGCGAATGAACGAGGAAAGGAGTGTAAGGAGAATATATGACGCAGATGTGAATGGTAGAAGAAGTCGGGGACATCCGAGAAAGACATGGCACGACCAAGTGAATCAGATACTTGAGTCGGGCCATGTCAAGAGTCAGAATAATAGAAGAGCATGTATGAGAGAATGTATGTGTGTGTGTGTGTGTGTGCGCGTGTGAATGTGAACGAGACAAGAAGTGTGTGCCAAGACCGGGTTGTTTGGCGGTCCGTCCTCTCTGCCTACCCCTGCGGGGAAACGGCGTGATGGTTAGTTAGCTAGTTAGTATAGTGACCGTTACAGCAGAACATATAGAGTATATATGATATGCGAGTAGTTCATAGCATAAATAATACAATGTTGTGGGCGATGTGGGCGTGTTTCGTGATTCAAAGGTCTGACCATTCTTTGCTTAAACATAAAAAATACAATGTTGTGGGCGATGTGGGCGTGTTTCGTGATCCAAAGGTCTGACCATTCTTTGCTTAAACATAAATAATACAATGTTGTGGGCGATGTGGGCGTGTTTCGTGATTCAAAGGTCTGACCATTCTTTGCTTAAACATAAATAATACAATGTTGTGGGCGATGTGGGCGTGTTTCGTGATCCAAAGGTCTGACCATTCTTTGCTTAAACATAAATAATACAATGTTGTGGGCGATGTGGGGGTGTTTCGTGATCCAAAGGTCTGACCATTCTTTGCTTAAACATAAATAATACAATGTTGTGGGCGATGTGGGCGTGTTTCGTGATCCAAAGGTCTGACCATTCTTTGCTTAAACATAAATAATACAATGTTGTGGGCGATGTGGGCGTGTTTCGTGATTCAAAGGTCTGACCATTCTTTGATTAAACATAAATAATACAATGTTGTGGGCAATGTGGGCGTGTTTCGTGATCCAAAGGTCTGGCCATTCTTTGCTTAAACATAAATAATACAATGTTGTGGGCGATGTGGGCGTGTTTCGTGATTCAAAGGTCTGACCATTCTTTGCTTAAACATAAATAATACAATGTTGTGGGCGATGTGGGCGTGTTTCGTTATTCAAAGGTCTGACCATTCTTTGCTTAAACATAAATAATACAATGTTGTGGGCGATGTGGGCGTGTTTCGTGATTCAATGGTCTGACCATTCTTTGCTTAAACATAAATAATAAGTTTCATCATCGTGAAATTGTCATTTTCATTGCGATGTCAGGCAATTGTAAGACAAAAGTGCGTGCTAAATGGCCTATAACCAACAGATTCAAAGTCATTTCTAGTGTCATTGTTATTCCAGGGAAAACTGCGGCCCGTGAGGCTATTTGGTGCGGCCCGCGACCATTTATGGTGCGGCTTGCTGGGAATACAGCAAAAAAAAACAAATTACATTCAGAATTCGGGAGTTTTCTTTCACTGTCTTTCACAGTCTTTCACTGTTAACAAAGAATGTTAACTAATGTCATGGCGAAGTCAGAAATAACTAAAATTATAACTATGTATGAAAAAATATAGGCATAGTTATTACGTTGGGATAGTATATAATTTTAGAACAGGACGTTTATTCATTATTATTATATTCCAAATCTAGTCTTTACCATCGCAATGCGAATTCTGGGATGAACGTCCGTGATAACGCCCAAAGGGCAATTTAACGGAGAATAGGATGGTCAGGGGTAGTCCACTTCTGCTTGTGTTGCAACGTGTGCAGGTATTCAAAACGCCACTTTTTACAGAAGGATTGAGCCATGCTGTCCAATAATTGCTTTCGCTGAGCAAAATTTATTCTAGCGTCTGTTAGAACAGAAGCAGGTAAGTACTGCAATGGTGTATAAAATGTGGACAGTGGACAATACAAAATGCGCAGGCGTTATGACTTCCGGATAGGGGTCGGAAGGCACGACTGTGAATGACTCTATTTGAACCAGAATGAGGAGCTGAGTTCAAATTACTCTAGAAAAGTGACTTTTGACTCCCACGCCCACGTACTGTGGGCGTGGGAGTGTGGGTAATGTTTATTTAGGTGGACGCAATATCATACATCTGGTAAGAAAATATTAAAAAAAAACACAATTTGCAGATACAGTTACATTTTTACAAATACAATTTTAGAAAAAAAGATAACTATACAAAAATACATTTTAAGAAAACAGAAAACTATGTGACTGAGGGAACCTGCTTAATCCAAACCGGCAGGAACGAAAGCCTATGCTTTTACAACACGATATGAAGGTAAATCTGCTATCTTCAGTTAGGATGCTACGGATTTAAGCAACTTGCAATTGCATTTCCGCAATTTTTTCCTAACAGTCCTGGCATCTAATATCCAATAGAGCTGACGCAGGATGACAGTTCATATTTGGGAAGTAAAACGGGATGTTTAACCTCAAATAGTAAATCCGATTTAGAAAGCTACCCCCAATATGTAACAGATTATTCTCATCGAGAAATACAGGCAAGTTCTGAAGCCTTTTAGAATACAATTATCCTTTTGTAAAATGAGCATTCTGCACAGAACGAATCACCGCCTTCTGAGCAGTCTGCAAGGTGATATCATTTTTTATGAATCGGAAGACATAAACGAAAATCCTTATATCCTTTATCCTACACTCTGAGCCAGCTCACTCAGGACCTATTATTCACTATTATTTTTTAATTTATAAACTAACGTTTAGACAAGATTTTTATGCATAGCACAAAGGGTAACAATTATTACAAGCAATAATTGTCAGCCTGAAACACTCATTTACATTGAAAAATCTTCCGAGAAAAGATACTTGCCCCTGTAAATGAGTGTTTCAGGCTGACAATTATTGCTTGTAATAATAATTGTTACCTATTATTCACGTTGAACTATTGCAGTTAGCAAATTAGTATTGTGCTCAGGCATTTTACTAGTATTTGTGAGGTGAAAGGGCTTTAATGGCCATTCCAAAAGTGGGCCGCGAAACCATGATGGGCCGTTCTACCATAAATCGTGTGAAAAGATTTGGGAACGTAGCTTTCCATGGGAAGGGCAGTCGGTAGGGTTTTCACTACCGGCGACATGATAAAAAAAAACAAATTCTCCTGACATTGAACCATGCGTTTGCTAACAAACACCGACCATCGATGCGGTAAAGAATGTATCCACGAGAGCGCAATGGTAGAATTTGTAAACGCACATGTCCCTGCAAAAAGGAAGACATGCGCGATAATTTCCTTGAACCTTCCGTATTAGTTTCTGGGAGGCTAACTTAACTCTGGCTTCGACGGAGCCCCCATTCCTGAGCTGGTCACTTAGAGTTTCACCAAGACTATTAATTAGTTCTCAAACAGTTTAAAAATTAAACCCATGTTCCCAGGTCCTTCATTCATTCATTATCCCTTTGTCTTCCTCCTTTCCTTGAAGTCCCTACTTATTTACTACAAAGGAGAGGAAGGTATTTCCTACCTACATGGAATACAAACAATATCGCACAAAACTCTAAGCTTACTTGTGGTGTTGAAATCGAAGTGACATCGGTCACATCTCGCAATTGAAATCTCGCAATTTATCGCGAAATTTACTAATTTATGAATTCCAAAGTGTCGGTAACAGTGAAGTATAGTTGTGCCGTTATTATGGGAAGCTTCCAGCACCATGATCGATCCGAAACAACTGATGAAACCATCAAAGGTAGGGACTTATTCCTTCCATCGTCAAATTTCCGTGATTTAAAAAAAAAAATTATTTCATAAAATTTTGTACAAATATTTGTTTTTTTTTGCTACACTAGGCAATACACTACAATGCCCGTGTTTTTTTTTTACATTAACTCCACACAGGAGGCCCTGAGGAAAATAATTTCCCTTAGGGCCTATGTCATCTGGGATGCTGTGTGGAGGGTCTTTTTGAGGAGAGGAAGGAATGAACATTGGTCTTGAAGAGACCCATGTTGTAGGAAGGAGGTAACACAGAGGCCGGCAAATCATTCCACAACCGAGCTGTTGAACACAAGAACGAGTCGAAGAAGCGACCCGTTCTCATGTGACAAATGTCAACCGTGTACAAATGTTGGGCACGCGTTTGGCGTGTTTCCCGACTATGCACCGGTGCCGAAGGGATCAATTATGCTAGTTCCTCGGAGCATTTGTTGTAGTCGTACATTTAATATTTTAAATAGGATTTAATAAATACTGTCTTATTAAAGCAGATAATTAAACATACTAAATAAAAATTAAGAAATACTTAAAAGTGAAAAATAAAAAGAAAAAAAAAACGTATTTTAAAGAAAAATAGAAATAAAAGTGAAAATTCGAATTTTGAAATACATAAACTAATAATAAAGATTAACAGCCTTACTAAAAAACCCAGTGAAAATTTTTCAATTGACAAACGGCCGCGGATGTGAAAATATTTCTTTTGAATGCAGATAAATGTTCTGCCATATCTTATTCTCGAAAGAAAAACACTATACTATATCCGTACATAATTAAAAACAATCTTTTAAATAGGGTAAATGAAATTAGAGATCTTGGAGTTCTATTAGACAGTAAGCTTCTTTTTCAATCTCACGTCGAGCACATCACGTCTAAGGCTTTGAAAATGCTAGGATTTATACTTAGAGTAAGTTCTGTTTTCAAAAATCTACAAACATTTAAGATTCTCTACATATCATACGTCAGAAGCCACCTAGAGTATGCTTCAACAGTATGGAACCCCCATTGTTCTACATATAAATCAAATATAGAAAGAGTCCAGAAAAAGTTTTTGAAATATGTTTCGTTTCGCATGCGAAATGATGTAAATTATGTCTCTATGAACCTCAAATCCCTTGATCAACGCAGAGATATCAGAGACCTAGTAATGCTTTATAAGATTATCCACTATTTTATTGATAGCCCTTACCTATTACAAAATATCAATTTCAGATGTCCAATAAGAGTCACTCGATCTCCAGACATATTTTATATTCCTAAGAGCAATGCTAATTATCTTCAAAATTTGTTTATAAGAAGAAGCTGTAGCACTTTCAATAGATTATGCACAGACATTGACATGTTTAACACGAACCTTGCTAACTTCATAAAATTCGTGAAAAGTAATATTCAACGGAAAACTTAATGTTTCATTAATTCCTTATCTTTCTTTTTCATTTTCATTTTTCTTCATTTTCATTACATTTTCTTTTTTGATTTCAGCAGTTTGAAAATACATTTTTTGTAGATTTACGTGAGTAGATGCACTTTTTCAGATCTGTTTATATTACATACATATATTGTTTTGTTTGTTTTTTTATTTTTTATTATGGTCTCAAATTTTTATGTCTTTATTTTATTGGTCAATGATATGACTATCTCTAACACTGTTTTATATGAACTTCTAATGACTGTTTATAACGCTAACAAATAAAATCAAATAAAATAAAATAAAATTACTAATTAAAAAATTGTTCATGGAAAAAATACACATTGTTTACACGGCCTGAGAGGGTAGTTTATCTCTGTTTTATTAATGATGTCTGAACGAAATTTGGAATTTTTCCAAAGTATTTTGAATGTTCTATATATTTCTTATTTTTCAAGGTGTCGTAAAAACAAATACCATTTAATCATAGATAAAATTAGCTTTGAGATTTGTGTATTTAAAATACACTTTAGTTTAAAAAAAAACTGACATATTTTAAGATTCAAACGCGGAAAATAATGGAAAAAAATTTCTTACTCAAACATTTTTTATGAAAGTGTAAAGAAATTTATAAAAAAACAAAATTTAAAAAATACAGTCCTTTTATATAATGAATTTGGAACAAAACTGTCACCTCACTTTTTCCTCGTGCATACAATAAAAAAATAATAAAAAATTTAATTTTGTTTTTATTGGCAAAATAATAACCTAAAAACAATACTGACTTTTATAACAGATTTCTTGGATCTCTAAAGACTTTTATTTCTTTGATACGTTTAGGAACACATGTATTAGATATTAATATTTTAAAAAACACCACTTTTATGAAATTCTCACAAAATAAAATCCTTTAAATGTTAATTTAAATTTTCACGTATCATATAAAATACTTTTTGACATTTCAATTTTCGAAGCACAATTATTGTTTTATAACTTGACTAAAACTTATGAAAAACCACAAAAATAGGTAAATATATTAATTATATGAATATTAGAGTGAATTAGTCATATTAATAGAAATTGCAGTCACATTTAAGTAATATTACACACACATCCGCGAAGCGATTTTTTTTCGCGTTTTCAGCGTGAATGAGCGTGAACGACGAATGCGTAGGCGCCGCCACCTAGCGGTTCTGTGGGAAAACAAACAATTTATTATGTACACCATAGACATCAGAATTCAATAGACCAGAAGATACAGACGAGGGGGTAAAACCAAACTATGAAGGGGGAAGAGGGGAAAGATGACTGTGATTCGTTATACAATCAATCTGACAGTAAATAGGCATCTCGCATTACAATATCACCATTTAGTTCTTAAAAGCAAAATCTGCTTTGAATGAATAGACCTTTTTACATGGGAGCGCGAATTGCTTGCCACGATAATAACATATTTGCTAAGGCCAAATGCTCGCCGCAAAAAGACTCACCCCAATACACATAGCAATATTTTGTTGCCGTGTTTAGTTTTTTTTTTTTTTTTTTTTATTATTAAGTTAAAAGAAACATAGTATTTCGCTTTCTTAACTTAAATACAGAGCATATATATATAGTACAGTAATAAGAATAATATTTTTAATTTTGTTCCAACATTTTGAGTTTAAATAGTTTTTGTTTGAAGGTTTTTATGTTATTTTCCGTTTTTAGGCTATCTGGAAGGAGATTATATGTATGAACTCCCTCGTGACCAATACTTCTCTTGCCACTTTCAGTCTTGACAGTATTTGTGTACAATTTATTGTGTTGTCTAGTATAATGTTCGTGTACTTGTGATGTTTTTATAAATGTTGTGTTTGTGTGTATAAGTCCATTTTGTATTTTGTAGATTAAAAGACATATGTTATATTCGTACAATGTTCTTATTTTCAAAAGGTTCATTTCCTGGTATAGTTTTTTTGTGGGAGTGTCTGGGTTATAGTTGAAGAGTTTTTTAATAACTTTGTTCTGTATTATTTGTAAGTCGTTTAAGTACGTAATGTATGTGTTTCCCCATATTTCTATTAAATAATTTAGGTGGGACTGGATTAAGCTAAAGTATAAGCCCCTCTTTACCTCTGTTGGTAGAAGATGAGCAATTCTACCAAATACACCAATTAATGGGATGATTTTTGTTTTTAGTTTTTCTACGTGTTGTTTAAATGTTAAATGTTTATCAATATATAAGCCCAGGTATTTTTCGCTATCTAGGATATGTAGGTCTCTTTCTTCTATTTGTAATGGTTTATGCGATGGTATTATTCTTTTAGGTGAGCTTAAGATCATGTAACCGGTTTTATTAATATTTATTGTTAATATATTTTGTATTAGCCAATCGTTTAGTACATTAAGATCCGTTTGAGATTGTTCTAATAGACTTTCTAAGTTTTTGCCGAAGTAAAAAATTGCCGTGTCATCTGCGTATAAGAAAATTTCACCATGTAGTTTTAGCTGACAGATGTCATTTATGTATATTTGGAATAAAAGTGGCCCCAGTATTGATCCTTGTGGAACTCCGTAGTTTATACTCTCGAGTTGACTGTTTTTATCTCCTATGTTAACACATTGTTTTCTGTTGGACAGATAGGATTTTATTAGTTTGATAGCTGGACCGGTTACACCTGTTTTTTCTATTTTTTTAATCAGTATTTCATGACTTACGGTGTCAAAGGCTTTTTGAAGGTCTACGAGAATTGCTATGACATAGTTTTTATTATCTATGCTAGTTCTAAGTTTATTTATGAGATCATTAGTTGCAGAGAGAGTATTACATTTTTTTCTGAAACCGTATTGTTTGGCATATAGAAATGATTTTTTTTTCAGAAAGTTGTCTAGCCTATCGTATATTACTCTTTCATATATTTTTGATAGAATCGGTAGGACAGAAATGGGCCTATAGTTAGATGTTTGAGTTTTCAAGCTCCCTTTATATATTGGAATAACCCTTGCAATTTTACAACTGTCTGGAAATTGACCTTCTTTCAGGCTCAGGTTAATCAGTTTAGTTAGTGTAGGAGTTAGTAGTGGGGCAAGTTTTTGTACTGTTGTACATTTTAGTTGATCATGTCCAGCACTCGCGTTTGATTTTAGGGATTTTATGATAGCTAATATTTCGGGTTCAGTTGTGGGTTGCAAGTATATTGATTCCGCACTTTCATACTTTAATGTAACTTTATCATCCAGTTTATGTCTGTATTTGTTGATTATATTATCAGCCAAAGAAGCGCCAATATTACAAAAGTAGTTATTAAAGTATTCGCATATCTTGATGTCTTCTGTGATGATTTCATTACCGTTCTTTAATTTTGTACATGGTTTACTTTGCGTGTTTGTTTGGTTCTTGATGATGCTGTTTATTACGTTCCAAGTCTTTTTGGTATTATTTTCACATTTTTTAAATAGGCTGCTGTAGTATTGTTTTTTTAAGTTCCGTTTTTTTATAGTTATGTCGTTACGTATTTTAGTAAATTCTGTTTTTAGTAATAAGTTACAGGGTTGTTTTTTAATTTTTAGGTGCAGTTTATTTCTTTTTTTAATCATTTTTAATAAGTCCTTTGTTATCCAATCAGGAAGAGAGGTTTTATTTGTTTTTATTGTTATTGAACTGTTGCAATTAATTTTGTTTATCAGATAGTTTACAAAGTTATTGTAGTTCAGTTCCGAGTCCTCATTATTGTTTATAGAAAAGGGGTTTTGTCGGATATCCTCCTCTAGTTTATCATAATCAATTTTTGTATATTTGTAAGAGGATTTTTGCGAGTTTTTTTTAGTGTACGTATGAAGTATGTCAAGAATCAGTAGGTTGTGATCAGATATTGAGGTGTCACAGTTTGTTATAGTATACGAAAGGTTTACGTCTGAGATGATGTGATCAATAATGGTGTTGGTGTTTTCTGTAATACGTGTTGCGTGTAATTTGTTTATTTTGTTCATTATAGTGAAATCGTTTGACTTAATGATTTCTGTGTATTTACAAGTATGTGTGTTTGTGGAATCAAGTAAGTTGATATTGAAATCCCCCAGTATTATGGACCTTTTGTGAGTTTTCAGTTGTATGTTTAACTTATCTAGAAAATCTTGAAAATTGGTGTTCGGTTTTTTATATATCACTCCGATGTTTAAGCTAAGTTTGTTTAAGTGTATCCAAAGGAAGTTGTTATCTGGATCTACTATATTATCAATTAAGTTATATTCTAAGTTTTCTTGAATAAATATGGATACTCCACCACCGATGCCCTCAGGTCGGCAGGATGCTTCGTGTTTATAGCCTTCAATATTGATGAATGGTATATCCGTTTCTTTGAGCCAAGTTTCTGACATAAGTATGATGTTGATCTTATAGTCAATTGATTTTAATAGGCACAGGATCTCGTCGACTTTTCCTTTCAGGCTTCTAATATTTAGGTACAGGAATGAAATTGAAGTTTGATTTTTTTTTGTCCCCAACTGTTTGTAGAGAGTTACGTCATCTACCCGTTTATGTTGTTTTTTTGATTTTAAACAGCATGTTTTAATATGACTGGTGTGTTGTTCTTCTTTATTGTTATAAGATGTAATTTCGTCCGTTAAATTGGTGATTTTTCCGGCAACATAGGGATCCAGTTTTTTGGAGTTTGCGTATAAGTAGTATTGTAAGTAGATTTCGGTTCATAAGTGTTTATTACCTGCTCGATATTGTAGCACATTTTCCGGTGGTTATGCTTAATTATATCAATTATGTTTGTTCTTACCACACTCATCGACTTCGATATATCGTATTCATTCATTTGGTCGTAGAAAATTGGCCCGATGAATCGACAATGATTTTTGAATACAGAAGTATGAGATCTTATTTCACGGTTGAGTTTTGATACATTCAGGTAATTATTTTTAGGTACCGAGTGCACAATAACATTGGTATTTTGAAGATTATTAATAATGGAGTATAAGTGACTGATTATATTTTGTGGCGATTTTTCATTTGTCCCAGTAAAAATAATTACAAAATCTTCTTTTGTAAGGATTTCACACGACTTTAAGATAGTTTTACTTAAATTATCTACAGTGGCACCGGGATAAATATAACTTTGGCATTCTATTTTGTTTAAGTTTTTCTCAATACTTCGTCTCATTTGCCTTCCACCCTCATCTCCAAAAATAAGTACTTTGGATTTTTTTTCTTGCGTCGGTATTGCGAAATCCACTGATTGATGCAATATTTTTATGTTTTTTTCCACCATGGGAAGCTGATTTGTTTCGCATCTAAGGGTCAGGAGCGGTTGATTACTGTTTGATGGTGTAATGTTTGTTAAAGAATTCTCCACTTTTTTTGTTACATGCTTTATTTCACTTATGTTTTTATCTATGTTTGTAATTTGAATTTTAATTTCTTGTTGAAAATTTTCGAATAATGAATATATCTTTTGAGACATCTCCTGGAAACTTTTGAAGTTACTATTTAATTGTTTAATTATTGAATTCAGTTTATCGTTATCGCCTGGTGGTTCATTCTGTTGTAGGGTTTCGTTCACAGATGTCTCTAATAGTTCCTTTTCATTATGTTGTGGAGTTTTGTTCAAAGATGTCTCTATCATTGTTTGTTGAGAAGTTTTGTTAGTTTCTTTGCAAGATGGGCACTTGAAATTTTGTTTATAGGTTTTATTCATCTTCCGAAAATTGATTTCGGTTATATGACAACATATGAAATGAAAATTATGCTTACATGTCATGCAGGATAAATTTTCGTTGTCATAGATTTGGGTCTTGCACGATTTGCATTCCATCACTGTAGATTATTTTCACAGTATTTATGAATAGTTATTTAGGTAAATATGTTAATAAGTGATTGCAAAGGATTAGATTGTTTGATTCCTTTTCACAGTACAAGGCACAAGGTTTCTAGTGTTTATTTGTTTAGAGCAAAAACAATAGTACCGTTTGACGTTTGACGTTTGACATACGTTTTTCAAGTTCACTTTCTTTCACTTTCTCTAGCGATGATTTAGACACCGTTGACGTACGTATTTCAGTTCACAAAACTAAAAACGATATATTGTATTACTCTACCAACTTTGTTTAATCTCGGAAGCAAAATTGCGTAATTATTTAATTATCAATCGCGTTCGAGCTTACAACATGTGCGCACGCTATCACGCTATCTACTACTAGCTACTTAACTCTTTGGTAATGTTAATGTTATGAAACATTTGTAATAGTTAAAACACTATTACAAATGTTTCATAATTTACTTACCCCTGTAACCAGCGACGAAAACACTGGAGAACCGCCCACATTCGCTATGTCTATATAATATGTACCTATAATGTTAGCGCAAGCTGCCATTTTTGGCGTGATATTTCGTAAAACGTATAGACGTTACTTTCGCGCTGGTCACTACAAGAATGATGACGTCACATATTTTAGATTCTCTCCCCTCCCCATGGAGCGAGCTGGCGCCAAGGCGGAGCTTATAGCCGGTTCCATGGGGAGGGGGAAATATTACGTTTTTATCACTTAGGGCAGGTCCAGATATATTCATATGTCCGTGATGTACACTATAAAAAATTAGATTGTTGCCAGATTTAAAATACATTTTAAGAACAAATCTTTTTAGTAATGTTATCGTGTTTTAGTGTATTTTTGTTTTATTCATGTTTTTTATTTATTTATTTATTTACGCCTATTTTGGCTTTTACATACATATATATAACAATATTAACGAAATTATACTAGTAAATAGTGCAGGAAACTACTGTTTAAAACACTTGCACAAAAATAAATACAAAGTAAAAATATTAGGTATTGAATTTTGAACCACACAGTATGTAGGTACAAAATACAAAAAATCCGAATTAGTTTTTTTTTCTTTCAGCCAACATAATACTGTCAATGTGTTAGTCAATTTTGATAGCTTTAGCAAAATATTCCCCTATTTGATGAAAAAAACTTCAATAAGGTATGCTTATATAATAAAATTGATGTACTAAATATATCAACAACATCGGAGTATTTGTTTCCAAGCTGTTGAATCCGTCGCATAGGAGTATAATATTGACTTGTTGAATTAGAATTGCTACAATAATATGGTAGGTACTGTCTTGTGACTGACCTGCCTGGAGTATGAAAAGAAATTACATATAATAAATCAGAGGTATCAAACATTGAATTTATGATTTTATACAAACAGGTTAAATCGGAAATGATTCTACGATCAGAAATTACATATAATAAATCAGAGGTATCAAACATTGAATTTATGATTTTATACAAACAGGTTAAATCGAAAATGATTCTACGATCAGATAATTTTATTAAATTTAATGAACAAAGTACATTATCGTAATTTAGGCATTCACTAGGAATGCCCATTTTAAAATTCACATCTCTTAAAAATTTATTTTGGATTCTTTCAATCGCATGTGAATGAACCTCATAATTTGGGGACCAAACCGTGGAATTGTATTCTAAATGACTCCTTACGAGTGACATATATAATGTTTTTACAGTATTGACATTGTTGAAATCACTAGATACCCTTAAAATAAATCCCAACATTTTCAAAGCTTTATTGGTTATTATTTCTATATGCTTGATAAAGTTGAGTTTCGTGTCAAACCAAATACCTAAGTCATTGATTTCCGAGACAGATACTAACGACATATTGTTTTTTTTTTTATTTATTTTTTTTTTTATTGTACGACAGACAGGTGAGTCCAATTACGGTACAATTTTAATTTTCTTATAACTAACAATACCTGTATATAGTTTTTTTAAAACATGGTACGGTGATATCGAACACATCTATATCCGCTGGTAGGGCATTAAGCAATGCCATACCTCTTGTCATGCTGTGTTGAGCCATGACATCTGTCCGACCCTGCGGTATGTGGAATAGGGCGTGGCTACGAGTTCGACAGTATTTGGCAGGAGCGAATAAGCCACAGCATGACAGGAGATATGGAGAATCAATAAGGTTTTTTATTAACTTTAATTCGAATACCATGAGTCCGGCATTACGCCTGGTCTCTAGGCTTTGATAATTTGTCTCCTTTAGCAGTTCCACGTGATGCATGAATTTCGGATATATTCCGTAAGATCGCATGTAAACATACCTTAGGAATTTTTTTTGAATTTGTTCAATCATATTTATGTATTTAAGTTGATATGGTATCCAGACAGTACTAGCGTACTCCAGCTTGCTTCTGACCACTCCGTTGAACATGGCGGTCATTGCTTCTACGTTACTGAATTGTTTGCAAGTTCTAATTACAAAACCAAGCATTTTAGAGCAAGCCGAAGTAAGCTGCACTATATGATTTGAAAATGTTAGCCTGGGATTAAAGGTCACCCCAAGATCCTTGATGATATTTACGCGTGTTAGTATTTCTCCATTCATTCTATACGGGTATAATAACGGATTTTGTGAACGACTATAAGTCATAACGACGCATTTTTTTATGTTGAAATTAAGTTTATTTTCTAACGACCATTTCATGATTGAATCGAGGTCTGCCTGCAGTTTGGAATAATCGTCATCTGATTCGATTCGATTGTTAATGGAATAATCGAAAAATATTGGATTTTTTATTCGATAAAACCTCATAATTTGACATTTGCTTATGTTAAGTTGCAAGCGGTTATCATGACACCATATAATAAATCTCAACAAGTTATTTGACAATATATGGCAATCATTAATGTTTCTGATTGCTTTAAATAATTTCAGGTCGTCTGCAAACATTAATACTTGAACATCATTGAAAATATATAACACATCATTAACAAATAATAAAAACAGGATTGGACCTAAATGTGACCCCTGAGGAACACCACTCGTAGCAGTTAATTTGTACGAAAATGTACCATCAATTTTAACAGCCAGTAATCTGTTGACCAAGTAACTGTTAAACCACTTATATAGTGAACCACCTATACCGAGTTTTTGCAGTTTATTCAGCAATAACTCATGATTAACTTTATCGAACGCCTTACAAATAGAGTCAACTTGACATTTACTAGACATGGAATCAGATATAAAGTTTTGATACGTTAATAAGTTAGTAAGGGTAGATTTTCCAGTAGAGAAACCATGTTGTTCAGGAGAAATTACGTGGTTTAATCGGAAAATATTTTTTTTAAGAAGATGTTGCTGCAGCAACACCGGTTATCGGCCGTGCTGTGGTTTTTTTTTAGTAAGGCTTTACGTTTTAAAAACTCAAGTGTTCTTTACAAATATATAAATTAAAACATATAGGTATATAAATTAAAATTAAAACATAAATAAAATTAAGTGAAAAACTAAGAGAAAAAAAAAAGATTTTAAAGAAAAATAGAAATAAAAATGGAAATATAAATTTTGAAATGCAAAAATTAATACTTAATTAAAATGCAGTGTTCTTCTTCTTCTTTAAATTAAATGGCTTTTTACCCCAATGGAGTGTTCTGGCCAGTATCAAGTAGAGAGTGTGCGGAGTTGTTGTATTTGGGTATGTGTAGGTTAATATTTATTTACCAGAGAATTACAAGTACATAACATAAATATATATTAATGCTCAGTTTTCCGACCGGGGTCACTTTTACTCGGATGGGAAAAGCGACCTTTGCGCCCTAGCGTTTCAACAGCCTCGGGATACACTTTCGCATCATGCACTTTAAGAAGACTCTGTGATGCCAAATCGACCTGTGAGCTCCTCGAGTAACGCACACATCAAGGGCGAATTTCGGTCGAAGGGGAGCGTAACTCAAATCGTATGAGAATTATTCAGCCCGTCGATCTCAAGCCAAAGTGCACCTCGGCATTCAGGATTACGGATGCATTCGCGGTCCAATATCCTTCGAAGTCTTTCGCACGAGCATTTGTTTTTTCGAAGATTGTTGACGTAGGTCAGTAACATAATATGTCAATTCATTTTTCGTTCGCCGGCCGGCCGACCAGCAATCGCGATTTCTTCGAAAATATCACGCCCGGAAGCCGACATTCGGTAAAATAACGTCCGCGGAAGTTTTTAGAACTCTAATTGACCGTCGTAATTATCACATTTCACGAAAACATCGTCGCAATATTCGTTTGAAATCTGACATGTGCGAAAAAACCGCGGAAAAGTCATATTTTGAAACAGATGTTTAAAAATATGTAAAATTTTCAGGGAGACGCCTGTCGACAGAATCTATAACCGCAGCTTTTCCTTGGAGAAATTCAAAGACTTATCGAAATTCAATTTCGAACGTAGGCGGATCCTAGCGCTAAAAAAATGCTGTTGTTGAACTATGCGCGGAACGAGTTTCAAATTAATCGCATTCGTACGAGGGTGATTAATAATATTTATTAAAATTTCTTCAACCTTGCAATACTGAGCGCGGAACTTTATCCAAAACCACCGCAGGTTTTCAGCGAGGCCCTGACAGCGTCGGCTGACGTAATTTGTATGGAAAACGTTCTAAAACCGGCGCAGGTGTTCGATTTTCAGGCTGCGCTCGAGGCGGTCGGGACAACGTTTAACGGTTGTCTTGCCATATAAATAAAATATTATTTTAGAATATCGGGATGAACCAGGTAGGAACCCCGAAAATTACATAAACGGATAAATTATCCACGGTAATCATTTATAAAGTATAACTAACGAACGAATCGAGCAAATTGGAAAATTCTTTTTGAGTCGGTTTCGTTATTGTCGGGGCAAGGTTTGTATAAAACTACCGGTGAGCTCTGGAATTATAAAATTTGTTTAAAATGAATCGCCGAAATCTATATACGCGCATAGCTTTCGAGCGAATCTACCAAATTGGATAAATCTTTCTTCGCTGTATTCGTCATTATCGGGACAAGGTTTGAATAAAATTACCGGTGAGCTCTGGCATTACGAAATTTGTTCAAAAATGATTCGCCGAAATGTAAGTACGCTCATAACTTCAGAACGACTGCACGTAATTGAATCATTCTTTTTTTGTCGCGTTCCTTATCGTCAGGACAAAGTTTGTATAAAACTACTGGTGAGCTCTGGCATTATGAAATTTGCATACAAATGAATCGCGGAAATGCATGTACGCGCATAACTTCCGAAAGACTGCACCAAATTGAATAATTCTTTTTTTGTTAGGTTTGTTTATTGAGCTCTGGCATTACGAAATTTGCATAAAAATATTTCAATAAGTGGCACGCGAGCTGTTTGAAAACTAAATGTAACGGCAATGAATTAATGGAGAGCGGGAGGGGGGAGGGTAACCTGGGAAGGGAGAGGGGAACTCGGGAGGGGGGTTTGCGGGGTGGGGGAATGGGGGGGGGGGGGAGTAGAGTACGCTATGAAAGAATATTTTTTCTGTTTTTGTTTTACTCGAATAAAACAAAATTTTTGTTTCTAAAAATTCTGAATAATACATTTTTGTAGCGCCGTTTTTGAAAAATTTACTACAAGTCTATTTAGTACCAACCTGCGCACTATGAAATAATATTTTTTTTACTGTAATAAACCTTATTTGTTGTTTCTGAAAAAAAGTGACGAATACATTCTTATAGCGTCGTTTTTGTGAAAATATAAAACAAAGCACCCACTTAGAACCTACCCGCTTAATATGAAATGATGTTTTTCTGTAAATCCTTTACTCAGATAAATCACAGTTTTACTTTCTAAAAAATGCTGAATAGTACATTTTTGTTTATTGGATGGTGAGCTCTGGCATTATGAAATTTGCATAAAAATATTTCAATATGTGGCACGCGAGCTGTTTGAAAACTAAATGTACCTGGAATGAATTAATGAAGGGGGGGAGGAAAACCAGGGAGGGGGGAGGGTAACCTGGGAAGGGGGAGGGGAACTCGGGAGGGGGGTTTGCGGAATGGGGGAAGGGGGGGGGGGGTAGAGTATTCTATGAAAGAATATATTTTCTGTTTTTTTTTTTATTCGAATAAAACTAAATTTTTGTTTTAAAAAATTCTGAATAATACATTTTTGTAGCACCGTTTTGGAAAAAAATACTGTTAGTCTATTAAGTACCTACCTGCGCACTATGAAATCATATTTTTTTGTAATTTTTTTACTGTAATAAACCTTAGTTATTTTTTCTACAAAAATGTTACAAATGTACCTATCGATTTGATGACTGTATCAGACCACTAAATTATAAATTAGGAGGCGGGAATGGGTACCGCCGCGCCTCCCCGGGAACCTTTATAGGATAACCAACACCACTGCCGTAGGTCACCCAAAGTGGTTCGGTGCCCGGGTACATGAGGTGAGGTTTGTCTAGGTCTTGTAGGCGGATGACCAGGACACACTGAACCCCAGATTCCTACCCACCCTTTAAACCCTTTTCCTTCCCAGAACTCTCTTCTCCTTCTTTGCCTTAAAAAACCCACCACCCAGCATCTCCCACACCCAAGAGCTTCACACAGGAGGCCGTGGGGAAAATAATTTCCCTCAGGGCCTATGTCATCTTTGGGGATGCTGTGTGGAGGATTTTTTTAGGAAAGGAAGGAGATGAGAGTTCTGGGAAGGAAAAGGGTTTAAGCGGTGGGTAGGAATCTGGGCTTCAGTGTGTCCTGGTATATATTGATACACAGTTTTACGACCGCGCACTCTTCGACTTTACGCGAAAACCGACCGATCTGCCCCTCGCGATTCACCAACCTTATGGTTCACTTTTGATCAAAGTCACATTCAGCCACCCTCAGTACTTTGATTTTGTGAGGTCAATTTTTTTCGACAAAATTAGCGCTCTATTCGCAGAAAAACTGACGCGAATCGACGGCGAAAACTAGAACCAGTAGTCAAATTATACTCGATTCGGCCAGGTTACATTTCCCGCAGACAGGTTCGCGTTTCCAAAAGGTTTCAACACAAATAAAAATGCTAGGAACGTTGAGTCAGGTCAGGGATCTCAGACGTCAAATTTTTAGCCTAACATAACAGACTTTTCACAGTTTTCGGTAGTGGGTTTACGGTACGCGGCATTGCGGCCCCAAAACCGATCCCGACTCGGATGTTTTTCGAAAATCTAATAAAGCAGAGAATTCCACACCTTTTAATACCAAAATTATATACGATTCTCATATAAAATATGTCAGGAGAAGCTGATGAATATCGGACATTTTTAGGAAAAATTCATGTCGAAAACGTGTTTTCAAATTACCCGAGAATGTGTAAATAGCTGGCCATATGAAAAGAACATAATTTATTACGGAGTAGGTACCTACTTATTTCGGTAGTATTACAAATATGATAAAAAAGCAAAGAGATTGCCGGAATTTTTGAAATGTGCAGGTACCTACCTGAATGGGTACCTACACAACGAATTAGGTTTTAATGCAATAAATAGTAAGGTAAGGTTGTTTCGATGATATATTGAATAATTCAACTTTTTTTAAAGTTAATTTTTTACATTCTGTTTTGGTTCTATTCAAGTTCTGTTTTTTATCATTAAAGGCCATTTGCATCACAAAACTGAAATAATTACAGAACTTTCTTGAATTGAAAATTGACAAGAAAAAATTTAAGAATTGTCAATTTTTTTTTAAACAACCCAGCCTTATTATTTTTAAATGTTATTCTATTTGGATATTGTGAAATAACAAAAATATATATATTACGCTGTTCTAGGTAGGTACTTACTTACGGGGGCTTTTTTTCTTTTAAAATCTAAACATGATATTGGATAAAATTATTTGGGTTGAAAAGAAGTTTTTTTAAATTATTTTATGCTCATCAACATAATGGCGTTGTTTTGGTGAAATATTTCAACAAAGTACCTACTTAGTACTTACAATGCAACTATAATAGTGCGCTCTGGCATCATGAATTTATGAATCAGCACAGCGCTCTTGAGGCGATTTTTCGCAAAAACAGCGCTATATAAGTTGTCCAAATTTATTATTATTATTATTGCTAAACCGTTCATCCGATTGCGATGAAACTTTGGGGGAGCGGTCGACTACCTGTTCCCTTTGTAGGCGCTCATTCCTCGCTTCATCCGCATTCAGACATCGTTTTTTCTTCATATATTTAATTTAACACACACACTCCTGCTCGCTTCGACTTTTAGGGAAACGAAGGAGAAAAGAGTTCTGGGAAGGAAAAGGGCTTAAGGGGTGGGTAGGAATCTGGGCATTAGTGTGTCCTGATCATCAGACCTAGACACACCTCATCCCATGAACCCGGGCACCCTTGCTAAATCACTAAACGTAGCGAATCACCTAGGGTGACCTATGGCAGAGGTGTTGGTTATCCAATAAAGGTTCCCGGGGCGGCGGTTCCCATTCCCGCCTCCCAAATTGAACCTCAGATCTGGTAAGTAAACACGGCCAAAGACATTTCAAACAAAGTTTCGATTCTGAATGGTGGTTTTACACCAGAACTCATACTTTATAAGTTAATTAGTGTTAATGAGAAATAACACAAACTTATCGATCAAAAATTATTTGCATACATCGAGTTCGAACCCGCAATCTTCGGATTGCGAGTCGAGAGTCTTACCTCTCGACCTAGGGGGCCCTAAATTATATTACGTTATGGTGATAACCAATTTCAAAATATTTTAATTTCAAAATCCAAAAAATTTTAAATTTCAAAAAATTTTTAAATCCAAAAAATTTAAAAATCGAAAAAATTTTAAATCCAAAAAATTTCAAAATCCAAAATATTTTCAATTTCAAAAAATTTTAAAATTCAAAAAATTTTAAAATCCAAAAAATTTCAAAATACAAAAAAATTTAAAATCGAAAAAATTTTGAAATCCAAAAAATTTCAAAATTGAAAAAAATTCAAAAAATTTAAAAATTCAAAAAATTTTAAAAGACAAAAATTTTAAAATCCAAAAAATTAAAAATCAAAAAAATTTAAAAACCAGAAAAAATATTTAAATCCAAAAAATTTCAAAATCGAAAAAAATTTTAAAATTCAAATAAAATTTAAGTTCAAAAATCCAAAAAATTTTAAAATCCAAAATATTTAAAATCCAAAAAATTTCCAAATCGAAAAATGTTTTAATATCCAAAAAATTTCAAAATCCAAAACATTTTGAAATCTGAAAAAAATTTAAGATCCATAAAATTTCAATATTATAAAAATTCCAAAAAAATTTTATTTTAAAAATTACTTTTTGAACTCCTTGAACCAGTTGACCGAAGTGGCCCTATGGTAGATGTACCAAATTGAGCAGTCTACTGCCTGTGCCCTCTATGTGGCGCACACACCTCGCTTCGTCTACATTCAAACATCGTTTTTTTCTACAAATACTTATTGAACACACACTCCTCGCATCATCCACGTTCACACGTCAAATCGCATAGTGTTTTAACCCGTTAGTTGCTTTTGCAACGGGCCACGCTAGTATATATATATATATTAATGCTCAGTTTTCCGACCGGGGTCACTTTTACTCGGATGGGAAAAACGACCTTGGCGCCCTCGCGTTTCAACAGCCTCGGGATACACTTTCGCATCATGCACTTTAAGAAAACTCTGTGATGCCAAATCGACATTTCGGCTCCTCCAGTAACGCACACATCAAGGGCGAACTTCGGTCGAAGGGGAGCGTAACCGAGATCGTATGAGAATTATTCAGCCCGTCGATCTCAAGCCAAAGTGGACCTCGGCGTTCAGCGTTTCGTATAGCTTTACGTTCCGATATCCTTCGAAGTCTTTCGCACGAGCGTTTGTTTTTTCGAAGATTGTTGACGTAGGTCAGTAACATGTGTCAATTCATTTTTCGTTCGCCAGCCGGCCGACCGGCAATCGCGATTACTTCGAAAATATCACGCCCGGAAGCCGACATTCGGTAAAATAACGTCCACGGAAGTTTTTAAAACTCTAATCGACCGTCGTAATTATCACATTTCACGAAAACATCGTCGTAATATTCGTTTGAAATCTGACATGTGCGAAAAAACCGCGGAAAAGTCATATTTTGAAACTAATGTTTAAAAAAATGTATACTTTTAACGGAGCCACCTATCGGCAGAGTCGAGAAGCAAAGGTTTTCGTTAGAAAAAATCAAATTTCTATTAAAAACTTCAAAATTAAACGTTAGAAATTGGAGTAAGAAAATTATGCATTGTGTAGGCAGAATTTCATAAGCAGTTTCATTCTTCATTCTCGTTTTGAGGGTGATTAAAAAGAGACCGCTCGAAAACTTATTATTTATTTTTTCTTTATTATTTCTGACTTTTAAATTTATTTTTTTTTGTTTCAGAAAATCGATTCGGGCGGTCGCATTAACGTTTGGAAAGCGTAGATTCATATCTGAAATTAAGATGTGAATAATTTTTTAGTTTTTCATACATTTCTCATAAAAAAATATACATTGATTAATAAAAGAGCATGTGTGTCAATGAATTTAAAAGATTGATACATAAAAAATTTCAAAAAAAAAAACGGTTAAAAATATTTTTTTAAAACGCAGAGTTATTTTTAATTTTTTTAAATTGTTTTTAAAAATAACTTCAATCCTGAACTCCCCGCGATATTGGAAATTTACCCGAAGCTCGCTGATTGGCTGGAACGTGATTGGCTGGGATTCCAACCAATCAAAACCACATTAGAGGGGCCACATTACAAAGAGGCCCCCTGATTGGCTGATGGTGTATGGGGCGTGGGGACAGCCATTATTAAATGTTTTTTTAAAATTATTATTGGCTGACGGTGTTTGGGGCGTGGCGACGGCCATTATTAAATGATTTTTTTTGTATTGTTATTATTTTCTAGCGAAAACGAGTAGGTACTTACCTAGATGACGTTTTTTTGGTTTGATAAATTATCCACATTTATAAATTATAACTTACGAACGATTGGACCAAATTGGAAAATTCTTTTTTAGTTGGTTTCGTTATCGTTAGGGCAAGGTTTATATAAAACTACTGGTGAGCTCTGGAATTATAGAATTTGTTTAAAATGAATCGCCGAAATCCATGTACGCGCATAGCTTCCGAACGAATGCACCAAATTGAATAATTCTTTCTTTGTTGTGGTCGTTATTATTAGGACAAGGTTTGAATAAAATAACCTGGTGAGCTCTGTCGTTACGAAAATTGTTTAAAAATGATTCGGCGAAATGTAAGTACGCTCATAACTTACAAACGACTGCACCTAATGGGATAAATCTTTTTTTTTGTCTTCGACACTGTTAGGACAAGGTTTTATATAAAACTACTGGTGAACTCTGGCTTTATCAAATTTGCATAAAAATGAATCGTCGAAATGTATGTACGCGTATAACTTCCGAAAGACTGCACCAAATTGAATAATTCTTTTTTTGTTATGTATCTTTATTGGCTGATGAGCTATGGCAATATGAAATTTGCATAAAAATAGGTGGCACGCGAGCTGTTTGAAATCTAAATGTACCGGGAATGAATTAATGAAGCGTGTAAGGGGGGGAGGAAAAGGCTCCACACAGGAGACCACAGGAGACCCTGAGGAAAATAATTTCCCTCAGGGTCATGTCATCTTTGGAGATGCTGGGTGGAGGGTTTTTTAAGGCAAAGAAGGAGATGAGAGTTCTGGGAAGGAAAAGGGTTTAAGGGGTGGGTGGGAATCTGGGATTCAGTGTGTCCTGGTCATCCGCCTATAAGACCTAGAAAAACCTCACCCCATGAACCCGGGCACCCCTACTAAATCACCAAACGTAGCGAATCACTTGGGGTGACCTACGGCGTAGGTGTTGGTTATCCAATAAAGGTCAATTTTGCGGATTTGTATTTCTACATAACATTATATACAACGGGTACCCGGCATGCGTTGCAAGGTCACTGCAACCTCCGGTAGAACTCAGGTTGGCCATGTTTATCTTGACATCATCAATGGATTTGAATCAGATATCACTTATAGAAAACTGCGAGACTTCAAAGGAAGGTCATGAATAAATTGGAAGCTATTTACGAACAAAAGTCTGAATATAATAAAATGATAATTCATGAGAAATTTTATCAGTATTCATATTGTGCTAGTGATACAATGGCACAGCATGTCTCCAAAGTGGAAAGCTTGGCAAAGCAACTGAGGGAAACTGGCGAAAAAATCAGTGACACTGCAATGACCAAGATTCTAAGCACATTGCCACCAACATACCGTTCGCTTAGACAAGCATGGTTGTCACTAGATCAAAATAGTCAAACAATTCAAAATCTCACATCACGCTTAATAGATGAAGAGGGAAGCCTTGCCAATGACACATCTTGTAGTGAGACTGCACTTGTAACCACAAAAGGAAATTCCAAAACAAGGAATGGAGATAATCAGAAGAATTCAATTGTTCAAAGAAATTCAAGTCATAGATTTATATGCTACAATTGTAACAAGAGAGATCACTTTACAAGAGAATGCAGAAAACCGAAGAAAACATACAATAAAAATCAGAAGCCTGATGATATTTAATGCGGAAAAATATTTTTTATCTACGAATGGTGAAGACGCTTGGATTTTGGATAGTGGAGCATCAACGCATATGACATTTAGACGTGACTATTTCCACAAACTCAATGTCAAGACATTGACAAAGAAGTTTAATTGGGGAATAAACAAAGCATTAAGGGGCTATTTTAATAAATAAACCAGTGAATGGAAAATGGGAACGATGTATATTAGAGAATGTCCTATATGTGCCAGACTTACGAAGAAACCTGTTCTCTGAAGGAGCTGCCACCAGGAGAGGTTATGTAATAGTGAAGAATAGTGAAAAAGCAATGTAAATCAAGAATTCAAGTCATTTCTAGATAGTAATGGAATAATTCATGAGCGTACAGCCCCATATACCCCACAACAGAATGGGAGGGCGGAAAGAGAGCTGCGTACCATTATGGAAAGTGCAAGAAGCATGTTATATGCTAAAGATATTTCTCTAAATTTGTGGGCAGAAGCTGTGAACTGTGCAGTATACCTGTTGAATAGAAACACATCAAGTCAAACGGGAAATGTCACACCATTTGAACTCTTGCATAGAGTAAAACCAAATCTACAACATATAAGAATATTTGGTTCCGTTGGATATGTTCATCTACCAAAAGAAAAAAGGAAGAAACTGGATAAGAAAAGCATAAAAAGTTATTAGTTGGATATGAGCATGATAATTACAGAATGTACAATCAGAGTACAAGAAAAATTACAGTGTCACGGGATGCAAAATTTGAAGAAAGTAGTATACCAGAGAAAAGACAAAACTTCATAGAGATGAAAGTCAATGAAGAAGAAAAAGAACAGTCAATATTGACAACCCCACGTAGCGAGTTTCAGGATCAACAAAATACAACTCAAGAAACCTCTTCAGATGACAGTATGAAGAGTATTGAAGATACAAATGACACTTATAATCCTCCTAGTAATATTATTTTAGAAGGAATGGAAAGAAGTAATATCACGTTACGTCCTAAACGAAATAATAAAATGGAAGTAAACTTGACTAAACTAGAAATACCTAAAAGTTATGAAGAGGCAATTAATAACGTCAATTGTCATAAATGGAAGGAAGCTATTTCTGAAGAGCTACAGTCACATGAAAATAACAAAACCTGGATAATAACTGATAGAACCGAGAAGAAGTCCATTATATGCAAATGGGTGTTCAGCATAAAGAAGAATAGAGAAGGAGAAATTGAAAGATATAAGGCAAGACTATGCGCTCGAGGCTGTAATAAGATTTTGTATAGGTAGCATACCTTTGTCTTCCGACAGCTGTCTTCTCAGAGCAAGTAGAATATCCATCTCAGGATAGCGGAGATAAGGATTTGAGGCCATGCATATAATTGAGACGTTTATTTTACTAGTGAAAATTAAAAGAAACTTTATTGCACTTTGCAAGGGGAAATAGTATCAAAGAAAACTGCTGGTGGCTCTGAAAAAAAAAAAAAAAATTGGTGGCTCTGCTGCGGTTTGTGAGTATAATGCGACTCCCTCAAGATCTTGAGCAATGTATGCTGGTTTGAGGCGGTCGATGCTCACGGTGATTTCCTTCCCTTTTACCAGTATGGTATATGCTCGTTCGTGCCGACGAACGACTTTATGAGGGCCGCTGTAGGGCCGCTGAAGCGGGCTCTTGACGGTTTCGTCCCTCAGAAAGACATGAGAAACTGTGGGAAGATTTTGGAAGACGAAATGATGTTCATCACCATGGCGGCTACCTTCAACTGGTCTCAGCTCATTGAAGTGCTGCCGTAGTTACTTGAGGAAGTTTCCGGTGTCGTCGTCGACTTTAGGTCGTGCTGTACATAGGAATTAGCCGGGTAAGCGGAGCGGCTCGCCGTATACTAGTTCGGCTGAAGTTGTAGCGAGATCATCTCTCCAAGCTGCTCTAATTCCCCAACTGCGCGTGCGGTTGTACCAAGTCGGCCGAGCACATTCTGTGGCATTGTGAGATAATGATGGATGCCAGAGAGGAAATGCTTGACGGCTTGGACGTACCGATTAGACCAGTGTGGAACACTGATCTTGTCTCGAACAAGGTGAATTTCGAGTGCTTGCGTAAGTTTGCAAGGATCTGGGTTGAAAGATGGCCTGCTCTAATGCTACGTCCAGACTGAAGCCAACCTTCCAACTCCGAACTTAGTTCGGAGTTGGAAGGTTGGCCCATCGTGTGGTCGCTGCGGCCAACCCTCCAACCCCGAATTCCGTACTCCAAAATGGCGGACATGAAACAGCTGTAGCTACGCTGTATCTTTTTCAGTTGCCTACAATTATTACATACGTATAATCATATAATTATATACACGACATGTTTTCAAACAATTGTTATACCACTCTCCGTAATAATATAGTCATTTTAATAGTACGCGGCACGGTGTGGACAGCTGCGGCAGGCTGGTTCGTGTGAGTTGGCCGTCGGGATCGCCTCGAAGGCGATCCCGGGCCAACGCGAACTCCAACCTTCCAACTCGAACTTCCAACGTACGAACACCCCTCCACACGATCGTCCAAACGTTTGAAGTTGGAACGTTGGCCGCAGTGTGGGCTTACCATTAGAGTCGCTGATTAGTACAATATAGGTTAGGGAACGTACCCATACTACGTGACACGTTTAGGGGGGGGGGGTCTTCAAAATGTCACGCTCCATACAAATGAGTGGCGGGTTGCTTAGGTTTTTAGTCACCGGGGGGGGGGGGGGGTTAAAAATTGCAAAAAGTTGGTCACGTAGTATGGGTACGTTCCCTTACCGGGTGTACTTGTTCCTGATATACTACGGACTACGATCTGACTTTTCCTCTCACTTAATTGCCTTGGATGTATATATTTCTATATTTTTATTTTTGTTTTTATTGTTATTTGTATTTACACATTTGCAGTTTTACAGTTTACAGTTTTGATTTATACTTTCGCAGTTTTGCTGTTTTATTAAACTTTTCATTTTAACATTTTACATGTACATTATATTCTTTTCTTTTATTTTGTTATGCTTTTGCATCAATACTTTTGCAGTTTGGCAGCTTGCGGTTTTGTATTTACACTTTTGCTGTTTTGCAGTTTAATTTGAAAATTTCATTTTTTACACTTTAAATGTTAAGTATATTTTGTCTCTTTTACAGCTTCAATTTACTGTTACTGTCTTAATATGTTTTCATATTGCTCTGTTTTATTATACATAATGATTGGTGTATTATTATTTTTTCTTCATATTTTTTTTTTTCTTTCGATGTTATACAGTTTATTTGGAGGTTGGAACTGAACTCCGTTGTTTATTTTGTTTTGTCCTCTCCCCCATTAAAGGGGTTGGACTATGGGCCTTGTCCCTATCTTACTTGTCTGGGCCGGCCTTTTGGATTTGGTAAGCTCCACCCGACGCCCGCGCCACCCCCCCTGACATGATGAGGTTGGGGGAAAGACTGAGCGGCATCCGAAGGCTGTCCGTCCCGCCTCCGGCTACCCGACGCTTCTCTTCCTAGGGTCTTCTGTATAGTCGTCCAATCACTTCTTCTAGGCACCACCGGCTAGCTGGCTAAAGGACGACTCCGTTGGGACAAACAACCTTATTCATTCTCTCGCGGACTGCCGGGCGCCCGATGGTTACTTTCACCATTTAAATCTCAAATTTTTATGTTTACTTTTATTTCTTTTTTTTTTCCTCACGCAGATGCCTGCAGTTCTGGAGTGTGTGGTCTCCCTCCGTTTATCAGCAAACCGCATGTAATGCAACTCAAGACGGTTGCTGATTTATTTTGTTATGTTCATTGTACCATGTACTACTAACACCTGTATTATTATTATGTACCATGACCATTACAGTACATTCTGTAGGCGAGCCTACATTCCGCCACCTAACAAAGTATGCAGGGACATTGAAGGTCTAGATTCGTTTATTTAAATGTAGAGCCGTTCATTCAAAAAAATTAGATTCTTGCGAGAGCTCCGAAGGGGCGACCATAAGTCGCCTATACCGGGGCGGGACAGTGGTGGGCACTTCAATGCTCTAATTCCCATGAGTATGGTGGGAAGTATTTCCGTCCAACGGATTTTCTGGTGGCACTTGATCGCTGCCTTTAGTTGACGATGAAAACGTTCCACCATGCCATTTGCTGCGGCGTGGTATGTAGTTGTGTGGATTTGCGTCGCGCATGCCAGGCAATTCAACTGCCTGAACAGCCTTGACTCAAATTGTCTACCTTGGTCAAAGACGTTACATACTTTAGACGCGGGGTAGAAATCTCAAAATGGGAAGCCAACAACAAGACAATTATATAGTATTTATTAAAAGAAAATAACTTAGTTTACATCACTTTATTTTTTATACTTTATAATATCAACATGTTTCGTGAACCATGTTCACTTCTTCAGGAATAAAAGTATACTAAAGTTTAAAAAAAAATAATTATAGATTACATATGGAGAGAAGAAATTGAAGGAGGGGGAAGGGTTGACAATGGTGGGAATTTCGAAGAATTGGGGATTACCAAGCTATTAGAAGTAAAAGGCCGGTTAAGTGGGAAGATATTTAAAACAGGGTTAACAAAAATTTTTTGCTTATTAATTATGTCAGCTTTGGAATTAACATTTTTTCTTATTTCTAAAATTTCTAAATTATTGATTTGCGATGTTTTATATCCTATAATAAGAAAAAATGTTAATTCCAAAGCTGACATAATTAATAAGCAAAAAATTTTTGTTAACCCTGTTTTAAATATCTTCCCACTTAACCGGCCTTTTACTTCTAATAGCTTGGTAATCCCCAATTCTTCGAAATTCCCACCATTGCCACAGTACTGTGGAGTGGAGTGCCGAATCTTGTAATCCAGCCCTTGTTGAAAGCGCGCGCCACTGTTTCAGCCTCTTGGTCTGGGATCGGGAACGCCTCTGGCCATCTTTTGAATCTGTCCACGCACGTGAGGCAGTATCGGCATCCTTCTGAGGAGGGCATGACAATTATGTTGATGTGGACATGCTCGAATCTAGCGGAAGGCCTGGGAAAAGCTCCCAAGGGTACTGCAACGTGTCGTGTCACCTTGCTTCATTGGCATTGGAGGCAATTGCGTGCGAGCTTAATAGTCTCGGCTATGATGGCCGGCCAGACATAACGTTGGGTTATAAGCTTGACCGTAACTTTGATTCCAGGGTGAGCCAGCTGATGGACTGCGTTGAATGCCGCAGATCTGAACTTCTTCGTGACGAAGGGTCTGGCTATGGTAGTTGAGATGTCACAGTAGAGATACGCGTCAGTACCAGGAATGTTGACCTTTTTAAGCTGTAGGCTAGAACTTCCCTGCAAGTGTTGTTCTAGTTCAGGGTCGCACATCTGATCAGCTGCCAGCGCTGCGTAGTCCAGAGGAGTGTCTATCGTCTCGACCCTGGACAGAGCATCCTCGACAACGTTGTCTTTTCCGGAGACGTGGCGGATGTCAGTTGTGAACTGGCTGATATAGTCCAGATGACGGAATTGCCTCGGTGAGCATTTGTCTGCTTTTTGTTGAAAGGCGAACGTGATGGGGTTGTGGTCGGTAAATATGGTGAACGACCTGCCTTCCACCATGTGGCGGAAGTATTTCACAGCGAGATAGATGGCTAGGAGTTCTCTGTCGTATGCGCCATATTTCTTTTCAGCTACCGAAAACTTCTTTGAGAAGAATGCTAGAGGCTCCCAGTGACCTGCCTGCGACGAATTAATGGAGTGCGGCACCAGCTGTAGTATCAGACGCGTCGCTGACGATAGAGAGTGGGGCGTCGCACTTAGGGTGAACGAGCAGAGTTGACTGGGCAAGAGCTTCGTTGCACTTGCTGAAGGTGTCTACTGTTTCGGCAGTCCAAGACACGAGTTGCTTGCCTTTCTGGTTCCCTTTTAGGAGGTCATTGAGTGGAACTTGTGTCCTCGCAGCGTTGGGGATAAATCTCCTGTAAAAAATTATAGCTTCCAGGAAACGGCGGAGATCCTTGATGGAAGCTGGTTGGCTGTAGTTGTTGATGGCTTCCACTTTATCTGAGAGAGGTGAAGTGCCTGCGTCAGACACCAGGTACCCTAGGAATTTGACCTCAGTCAGACCGAAGTGGCATTTGGCGGCATTAATGACAACACCATATTCCTGTAGGCGCTGGAATAATCTCATTTTATAAAAGGTACAGAAATATTTGTTCTCAAATTATACGTAAGGCCAAAGAATTATATTACAGGAACAAACTGATAACTGCAAACTTTGACCCGAAAAGCGTTTGGTCAATTCTAAGAGAAAGTACACATACACTAAAAAACAAAGATGATGAAATCAAAAAGTTACTTATTAACGAAGAAGAAATCGAGTTCCACAAAAATCCAACACTTATTCTTAATTACATTAACAGACATTACATAAATATCGGAGCTAGCCTAGCCGAAAATATAAATAAAATTTCAACTGGAAACGGTAATCAAGTACCTCGTAACAATATGACTCAGTGTTCTAATACAAACAATGACAGACATTTCAAACTACATAAGGTAACTCTGGAAGACACCAAACAAATAATACAATCCCTAAAGGATAACACAACAACGGGACCTGACGGAATAGACTCGAAAACAATAATAACACTAAGCCACCAACTGCTCATACCACTAACATACGTAATAAATCTTAGTCTGAAAGAAGGAGTATTCTCAAGCATTCTAAAAAAAGGTCTGGTTATTCCCATTTATAAATCAGGACCAAAATATAATGTAAATAACTACAGACCCATTACTTTATTAAACACTATGTCAAAAATTCTTGAAAAAGCAATAAAAGTCCAGCTGCAACATTATTTGGAAAACATGCAAATACTTTCAATAAACCAACATGGATTTAGAAAAAATAGGAATACAGAAAACGCAATTGCCACTATAACCGAATTTATTACGCATAACCTAGATGCTAAAAAAAAGTCATATCAATTTATTTAGACCTATGTAAAGCTTTTGACACAATTTCTCACGAAAAACTCTTCAAAAAACTAAAAAACGTCGATGTTGGTGGCACAGAACTAGACTTACTGAAAAGCTTCATGTCGGGTAGAATGCAACAGGTCAAAATTAACAACATGTTAAGCGAGCCACTTCTATGTAAGTATGGAATACCACAGGGAAGCGTCCTTGGTCCCCTAATGTTCATTATTTACATTAACGACCTGTGTGACATTGATATCGACGGTCAAATCGTAACATTTGCTGACGATACAGTACTTCTCTGCCAGGCAGAAACATGGAATGAGGTATATTCAAAGGCTGAAAAAAGTTTATCGGTAACAATTATTACAAGCAATAATTGTCAGCCTGAGACACTCATTTACATTGAAAAATCTTCCGAGAAAAGATACTTGCCGCCAACGGGACATGAACCCGTGTCCTTCCGATTGCCGGTCGAATGCTCTGACCACTGAGCTATGGCGGCTTATCAAATACCCGCCAAATAATTCAATATATACTAGTGTTTCATTCAACAATTACTGCTTGTTATATTTTTTCCACCTGAAAACAACCGTTGGCGGCAAGTATCTTTTCTCGGAAGATTTTTCAATGTAAATGAGTGTCTCAGGCTGACAATTATTGCTTGTAATAATTGTTACCCTTTGTGCTATGCATAAAAATCTTGTCTAAACGTTAGTTTATAAATTAAAAAATAATAATTAAGTTTATCGGTAGTTAAAAATTGGCTAAACAATAACATTCTTACCCTAAACACTACAAAAACCAATTATATTACACACAGCATCACACAAAGAGGCCAACCTTCACCGTATACTGACCTTATATTACACAACTGCGGACAAACTTCTCCCACCTGTCAATGCGAGCGTATTGAAAGGGTTAAGCACACAAAATACTTAGGAGTTATAATAGATGCCAACTTGCGCTGGACTGACCACATAACTTATATCACAAGCAAACTGAAACGAGTCATGCATCTCTTAAATTCAATTAAAAACATATTTCCAAGAACAATCCTCAGGACCATATTCTTTGCACTTTGTCAATCCATTATCTCATACGGCATACTGGCTTGGGAAAGTGCAACGAATGTAGCTTTAGACCCTTTAGTAAAAATTCAAAAGGCAATAATTAAACTCATCCTCTAAGTACCATTCCTTACAAACACGAATGTAATTTACGAAACACTGGACGTCATGACAATAAGACAACTCTATGCCAAATCTGTACTAATATACTTCTTCCAACATGAACTCCACATTCCAATGCAACCACAAATAGCGATTAAAACCAGGGCCTCTACAAAAAAAACCATAAATATTCCAATAACTCATACCTCACACGGGCAGAGAAACTTTAAGTACTATGCAACCAAACTTTATAACTGCATGCCCAATACACTGAAGCAATTATTAACTTCAAATACATCAACAATCCATCACAAAAAACTAATCAAAGACTGGATCAAACAACAAGGTATTATCTTTACTCAAAAGATTATAACACCTAACCAAACATAACCCAACCCAAACTTAAAAAATAAAAAAATAAAAAATAAATTGTTTCGGGACACAAAAAGTACCACAAAAAAGTACCACAATATTATTTAATACTAGTGGCGGGAGGTCTGTAGAAAAATTATACCTAATTGTATATCAAGTAATTTTTTTATCTTATACATATTCTAGATATCCTGAAATAACCTGCAAATAGATCCTTACTAATATTTAATTTATGTATAGGATACTGCCGTCATGGATCGACCCACGGTGCCCTTCTTGACAAAATCAAGGAGGATACTGTGCTTCGACTCTTGCCGACAGAAGAGCACTTATCCTAAAAATGGGAACACCTCAGCACAGGTTCGCCTAGTGAGGTGTTCACAAAACACTACTTTTAACCAATTTACGTACAGTTACGGATCAATAACATTTTTCATATTCTTTATTATACTGAAACTTATTATTTATGTACTTAAACCAATGTAATAATCTGTTAAGTGTATGTTTGCGAATAGAAATAAATAAATAAATAAATAAATATCTTGAGGTGGGCCAGGGGTCCTAGCATGGTCGATCGATATAACCCTATATCAATACGATATCGGTATAATCCGTCATTTATGGTCAGTTATCAATATGTGCTAGCACGCTCAACAATTGATAAGGGATATTCCGACCGACGATTGACAAAAGCCCACCAAATCGTATGCATTCTTGTATGGATAAAACACCAATATTAATACGAAATGTAATAAATCCGTTGTCTATGGTCAGTTAGCGATATTTGCGAGCACAGTGAACATACAATTCCGACAGTTGGTTGACAAAAGACGCCGTTTTTACCGTGGCTTCCGGAGTGACAGATAAGCTGTCAATGTACAGATTTTTAAAAAGAATGTCGTTTGTTACGCAAAATAACTGGCTAATTAATGAGTAGAGGTGAACTAAAAAAACTCTTATAGCCTTACTAAAAAACCCAGTGAAAATTTTATTCAATTGACAAACGGCCGCGGATGTGAAAACATTACTAATTAAAAAATTGTTCATGGAAAAAATACACTTGGTTTACACAGTCTAAGAGGGTAGTTTATCTCTGTTTTAGTAATGATGTTTGAACGAAATTTGGATTTTTTCCTAAGTATTTTGAATGTTGTATATATTTATTATTTTTGAAGGTGTCGTAAAAAAAATACCATTTATGAAAACTAGATAAAATTATCTTTTAGATTTGTGTAATTGACATACGTTTTAGTTTTAAAAAACTGCCATATATTAAGATTCAAACGTGAAAAAAAAATTGAATTTTTATTTTTCCAAAACATATTTGATGAAAGTGTACAGAAATTTATAAAAAAACAAAATTTAAAAAATACAGACCTTTTATATAATGAATTTGGAACGAAACTGTCACCTCACTTTTTCCTCGTGCATACAATAAAATAGTAATAAAAAATTTCAAAGTTTTTTTTATTGCCAAAAAACTAACCTAAAAAATGATACTGACTTTTATAACATATTTCTTGCATTTTTAAAGACGTTAATTATTGATACGTTTAGGAAAACATGTATTAGATATTAATATTTAAAAAAAACACCACTTTTTGAAATTCTCATAAAATAAAAACGTTTAAATGTAAATTTGTATTTTCATGTTTTATATAAAATACTTTTTGACATTGCAATTTTCAAAGTATGATTATTTTTATTATAACTTGACTAAAACTTATTAAAAACCACAAAAACTCGGTAAATATATCAATTATACGAATATAATGGTGAATTAGTCATATTATTAGAAAATTACGATCACATTTGAGTAAGTAATAATATTACACACACATCCGAGGAGTGATTTTTTTTTCGCGTTTTCAGCCCGAACGACGAATGCGCAGGCGCCCGCACCGCCACCTGGCGGTTATGAAGGAAAACACACAATTTAGTACTTACACTATGAAAAATTACATTGTTGCCAAACTTATAAAATACATTTTAAGAACAAACCTTATTCTTATTAGTAATGTTATCTTGTTTTAGTGTATTTTTGTTTTATTCATGTTGCTGCTGCAACGCGGGTTATCGGGCGTGCTGTGGTTTTTTTTTAGTAAGGCTGTTAGAATTTAAAGAAATCGTATACGAGACCCATAGACTCAGTTAATTCATTTAAAAGGCGATCAATTAATTGCTTTCAATTTCGAGAAACGAAATTTGTTAAAATGTCGTTTAGTCTCAAACAGTATCAACATGCGAAACGTCAATATTTATTTGAGTTCGTATTTCAATTCGAAATTGTCAATTTATTGGTATTTTTCATTTGTACGTAGGAGCACATTTCAAATTAAGAAACGAAAATTCATTCAAAAGATCCCCAGTGTTGCCATCGTATGTCGATTCCTTATTTATTTCCCCTCGACGTCGGTCTGCCTATCGATGGTGCAAGCGTGCTAGGGCAATCGGTTCGTTATCGATACGAGATTGTAAATCACTCTGTCCTTTATTTAACTGGCGATATATCTACACAACTTTATTAATAATGACATTCTTTCTGCATAATTACTGGTTTATTAATGAACGGAGGCAGATTATCGAAGATTGCAGGATTGAATTAAATCGGAATTCAGACGTTTTCGTTTGACAATTTCGTACATACGAATATATCTCGTATTACGGCAAATGATCTCATTGTCCAATTAACTCCTTTTTTTATTGTCAAAAAATACATGCGGACTTCCAACGTATATTAAAGTGTGTGTATTTAATATTATTATGAAATCTCAGCAAAAATCTCGATATAAATGGATCTTTAAATGTTCAAAAGAGAAGATTATTTGTTAGTTGTCATATTATTCCATTAATGGATTACGATATTTTTGACAGGTATTATAGACCGGGAGCCTGGCTATACAAACCCACGTCGTCGAGTACACTGGTGAAACTACTTTGTAGTGATAAAGGACATTTAGTAAGCCTTAAACAAGCTAGTCTGCCGGTGCACCTCTTGGCAGGTTCCACGCAGTCATGGAAGTAGTGAGCGATTTTTGAAGTAAAACTTCTTTACGCACGATCGATATGGGGATCATGTAACCTCGCGGTCAACTGTAATGGTTCCATGCTATATAACATTATATACAACGGGTACCCGGCATGCGTTGCAAGGTTCTTGTAACCTCGCGGTCAACTGTAATGGTTCCATGCTATATAACATTATATACAACGGGTACCCGGCATGCGTTGCAAGGCTCATGTAACCTCGCGGTCAACTGTAATGGTTCCATGCTATATAACATTATATACAACGGGTACCCGGCATAAGTTAGTGAAGTTTTACTTCAGTCGTGTGGTCTAAACTAAGGCACACTCTTTTTTTTTTCGAATAAATTGCGTCATCGGGTACACGAACGGGAATGGTTTCATATGATAAAGGTCGATTGGTAGATGAGAAAATTAGCAGGTCTGCCAAATTGGGATACAAATTAGTAAATTTTACGCCATCGAGTACACGAATGAAACCAAAGAATAACTCTAGTCTAGATTCTAAACCATCCCATTGAAGAATTTCACTAGTTCCATGACTGCGCGGAATCTGCCAAGAGGCGCGGCACACTAGCTTTTTTAAGGCTTACTAAATGTCCATTATCACTACAAAAGTAGTTTCATCCTTGTACTCGTAAGGTTTGTGACGTAAGATTTATGTACCGGCTCCCGGTCTATTACTGCGATACCATAGACATTGTGACAGCTACGTAGAAAGTACCTCAAGTGTTGCCAGCGTATAACAATTTCTTTTTGATTACCTTACATTGCCCATCAATATCGGTTCGGTACAAAATCGTCGGTTGTTATGCCATATCGATTCGATATTGTAAAGATAACGATTTCAGTGTGCTAGGACCCCAGGTGCTCTTCCTCTGACGTCGAGACAATAAGAATGTCGTCTAAGTAGGCGTAACAGAAGTCCAAACCTCTGGTAACCTCGTCTATGAAGCGTTGGAAGGTCTGGGTTGCGTTGCGGAGGCCGAAAGACATCACTGGGAATTCGAAGAGTCCGAATGGCGTAGTGATTACTGTCTTCGTAATGTCCTCAGGAGCTACAGGGATCTGGTTGTAGGCTTGCACCAGATCAATCGTTGATAAGATATTGGTGCCTGTGCAAAATCTTGGATCTGTCCGGAATAATTCTGGCGTTCAATCTTCTTTAATCGCCACATGGTCTCCACTGGTCATCCTTCTTGGGTACCATGTACAAGAGGGATGCCCAAGAGCTCTCGGAAGGTCGAGCGATTCCAAGACGGACCATGGTTTCAAACTCCTTCTTGGCGAGTTTTAATTTGTCAAGAGCGAGGCGTCGTGGCCGTTCGACTGTTGGACTGTTGGACTGTTGTTTGTTGTTTTTTGTTTTACTTGGCGTAGTATTAATATGGCGCAGTGTTGCGTGATGAACTTCCTTCCTGGCGCCGTCAGGGCGAGTGACGTCAGGGAACTGTTGAAGTAGCTTGTGATACGGGGACATTCCTGTGACCGTCTTAATGTTGTTAACGATTTTGTTGTTGCGTCCAGCAAGACCTCCGAAGTCTGCTCCGATGATGGGCTTGGAGACGTCTGCAATGACGAAACTCCAAGTAAAGTCGCGTTGCAATCCCAGATCATGGTTGAGCGTTAGGCTGCCGTAGGTAGCGATTATGCTGCCATTTGCTGCTGCTAGGTTCATATGTTTTTTTAGTGGGACGTCCCTGTACAAGGCGTCGTGGGAAATTCAGTTTCTAATTCAGTGGTGTGTGTATTCGTACTTTTAAATTATTACTTCACGTAGCAAAAAGTGTTTTATTTGGAAAATCACGGTATTATTAGTATATTTACCAAGTTCCGATATCTTTCCAATTAATTATCATATTAATTAACATATAACAGGATTAGTGTTACACAATCAGGTGGCTACGTAGGTAATTGCGTAAATGTGAAATTCTAGGGAAATTTCACTTCGAAATCTAGGGAAATAATTTTTTTGGGCAGAACATCCCCGTTTGAATGAAGAATCCAGAAGAATCATGGCGGTCATGGCGGAATGCTTTGTAATGACTTTTAGGTGTGAGGTGTGTTTTTTATTCAAGATTAACTGCTTTTAATATAGAAAAAATTGGTAAAATGTCCACATTTCACCGCCACTGTTATTGTATTTAATCAAAGTGCAATATAAAAACAATAAATCATCTCTTTCATTGCAAATACATGTGACATCGTGTTTTGTGGCAGGCGTTACTTTGTAGGTACATTGTTTTATGTATAATACATACAGAAACACTGGTATTTATAATACACTGATCATGACGAGTGTGTAACAACTTGTATAAAAAGCCCTGTACTAAAAACAATTTGAAAATACATAACCAAATGTCAAAATATGACACGACTTTAACCTCAAATATAAATTTACTCAAATAGTCCGCAAATATAGCCCTTTTCGTAAATTGTTGAAGGCCTCAATTATGTTTCAATAAACACAATAACTATTATTTATCTAAATCTCTATAAACAGTATGAAATTAAACCAAAAACACGAAATGTTGAATTGCATAGTTACGTGTGCACTTCAAGTCATTTCAAATGTCAATACAATACAATACACACTATCACCAGGTGACAGGTTAACAGTGACGTCACCGTTAACCATTTCAGTAATGCCAACTTAACGCTGTGTTTTGAGAAGAGGTTTAAAAATGCACTTTTTAATAAATTTTTAAAAACTCTGCGTTAAATATTATGAAATAAAACTTATATATTCAGAATCAGCGTTTCTTGGTCTATATGAACATATTTTTTTAAAGCCATAATATTTTTCACTGGAGTTCCTTATTATATTACCTGAAAGAGAGGACTATCAATTTTCATGAAAAACGGTTCTAGTCTTATAATCAATATGTTTTGTTTTAGATGCAATTTCTGAAGTGGTTCGTATGAGATTCGAGTTACATATGATTACGAAGAACTCTGGCGTTAAGAAATTTGATGATAAAGTAAAATTCCTGAAAAAATATTGCAACAAGAATGTTACCTGGATTTCTTACCCTCTAATACCAATCTTACGATCTCCACACCGGTAACGCCACATGTATGTAACACACTATAAAAGAGCACATTTAAGTTGATGTGATAATGAACGCAAGTAAGCAAGGTACACAGGCTGTAAAAACAAGTGGGTAGGTAGACATGCATAATGAAAATTCCTTTAATTTATAAACAATACAAATTTATTTTTAAAAAACCCTCCCCATTGGGCAACAATCCAGAATTAAAACATGAGACTCTATAAACTATAAAATCAGGGGTGACTAGAAACGGGTAATCCGTTCCAGCTGTGAATGAAGGTATGTTCTCAAGCACATGTAAAACTACGTAAAAATAATGATATCAAAAAGAATAGTGAATTTATACTGTGGGGCGCCTGTAAAGAATTTAATCTAAACATATTTATAAATCAGTAAATCTCTAACATTTATCTCGATCTTAAAAATTAAAAGATACTCTCACATTCCGAAGTACGAAGGGTTCCAACACATCAGCAGCCCGCGCTAAAACACCCCAGCTTCGCCGCCGTTCTCGCAACAACTGTTTGGAAGGAACAGAAATCTCTAGATCGTTCTAAGAAACACGGCGTAACCCCGTGGCTAAAAACATGCCGCCAAAACGCACGGCTCGATCTTTGCGAATAATATTCCACGCTGCCAGTAGCTACCGCTACATTACTCCCTCAGCCAGAAGAAAATTTTCACCAGGAAATTTCCATCAGCCACCTGGCGTCTGAAGAAATCTTGAGATGATGCATCAGACACTCCCACAAAAAAACTATACCAGGAAATTAATCTTTTGAAAATAAGAACATTGTACGAATATAACATATGTCTTTTAATCTACAAAATACAACACACAAACACAACATTTATAAAAACATCACAAGTACACGAACATTATACTAGACAACACAATAAATTGTATACAAATACTGTCAAGACTGAAAGTGGCAAGAAAAGTATTGGCCACGAGGGAGTTCACATATATAATCTCCTTCCAGATAACCTTAAAGCGGAAAAGAATATAAAATCCTTTAAAAAAAAACTAATTAAACTTAAGACGTTGGAACAAAATTAAAAATATTACTACTACACCTATACTACTATACTATATATGCTCTGTACTTAAGTTAAGAAAGCGAAATATTATATTTCTTTTAACTTAATAATAAAAAATAAAATAAAAAAGCGCTGATCCAGACAAGACTCCGGTAGCCAAAAGCGCCAAGTGAAGTGACGATGACCACTAAATCGCCCACTCGATAGAAGTACAGTGTAGTAGATAAAGATGAGCAACTCCATCTTAGTAAGAGTAGCGAAACCACCCTATGTCCTAACGATCAAAAGATGAGTGGAAGCAGGACCTCTCCCACAACCATGTCAAAGCCTCAGTTCCAAGGCAGCGTGCAGTATGAAGTAGTACAGCTAGACACCAAAGGAGACCAACGAGTGCATCTTGCTCTTCCCACGGAGAAGAATGGAGGTAAATCCCAAGTTATCTCCAGAGTAAACTTCTTGAAAGTGAGAAATCTGCATACATATGGACCTTCCGAGGAATGATTCGATGATCAGATAAGATTAAAATTCCTGCTTACTTCTGCCCCACTATTGAGATCCATGATATGCGCTGTGATGATCAGATAAGATTAAAACCTCTGCGTACTTCTGCCACACTTATAGTGATCGATGATATGCGCTAATGATGTTTGATCCTTACGGAAGCTGAAGAAAATCCTTAAGTGAGATGCTGTATTGAGTGAAGAAAATTTCCCTTTCTGCGAGCTACTGCCGCACATTGTGATCGCAGATGTTTGAAGATGTTTAATCCTTACGGAAGCTGAAGAAAATCCTTAAGTGAGATGCTGTATTGAGTGAAGAAAATTTCCCTTTCTGCGAGCTACTGCCGCACATTGTGATCGCAGATGTTTGAAGATGTTTAATCCTTACGGAAGCTGAAGAAAATCCTTAAGTGAGATGCTGTATTGAGTGAAGAAAATTTCCCTTTCTGCGAGCTACTGCCGCACATTGTGATCGCAGATGTTTGAAGATGTTTAATCCTTACGGAAGCTGAAGAAAATCCTTAAGTGAGATGCTGTATTGAGTGAAGAAAATTTCCCGTTCTGCGAGCTACTGCCGCACATTGTGATCGTAGATATGTGAAGATGATGTTTGATCCTTACGGAGGCTTAAGAAAGTCCTAATGTGAGAGTACTGACTAACCGCTAAACTATAGTTTACATGATATTACTGATAACCAATGCAAAGGAAAATCTAAATTGAATGAGGAAGAAAAATGTGATGCCAAACTAAATAATTTGAAGAAAGCACATACCTAAAGAACTTGAATAAATGTTTGGAAAACAAATCACATAGAATACCTGCAAAGGCTGAATGCCTAATTAACATTCAAATTTAAATAAATAAAATAGATATTTTAATTACCATCTGAAAAGGGGATAACAAAATTTTATACTGAAAGAACCAGGTTGTAATAGCGACCCGTGACACCTGTTGATCAAAAGGAAAAGTATTTCCCGAGAACCAAACCATCTAATATAAAGGATTCTACAATCCTAGTAGCATTGAAATTCTAACACCTATTGGCAAAGAGTAAAAAATGTTACCCAATAACTCCCATGAATAAAATTGGATTGCAATTATTTTTAAAATTATTATTTTTTTATCTTCTTACATTCTTTCTTTTCCATATTGGACATGGGGTTTAGAACATGCTTGAGCTCAAAGCCAGTTCCAACACATGATCCAATAAGAAAAAAAAAAACTGTAAAACTTGTTTTATAAAAATAAAAAAATTCTAAACCTTTTGAATTAATGACAACAAATTCAAATGAGACTATGTAAATAAATAATTAAAATGCTTAGCAATAATGTAAAATAAACTGCGACTCAATAAATTCTTTTATAAAATATAAATTATTAAGTATGAACTACCAAAAAACCACCACCATAAACAGGGTAAACAATTTGGAAAATTGTCCATGCAATGCGTTTCCTAAAACGTCATCAAAAATAGATCATTATCTGCGTCTGAAGCTATTGCCTTGAAAATTTTTGCATTGAAATTCCACCAAATAGTATACCGTCATAATAGGTTTCTACACACTAAAAGCATAAGTAATAATAAGCATCACACTTACATATATTAGCAATAAGACACAGCAAATAATACATCAAATTAATATGTAAATGGTTTTGAAAAATTTGCATAACGGTTTTGCTACAGGGAAAACAAACCGAAATATCAAGTGAATTCAATGTATGAAAATGATGGCCAGTCACTTTCACACGTTGAACTTCATATACGCAAAGTATAAACATTTAAAACTTGCAAAAAACTACACATTATGTTTATACACGAAAACACAAAACAGACAAAGAACAATGCAATCAACGTGAGGACACAAGGTTTAGTCATATCACCATGCTGAATGATTCACACACATGTATTGGATATGCATGCAAATATACTGTGATATCAGCTACTACAGGCTGAGTCAGTCGTAATGTCCACCGGACTTACATTCAAAGTGTTGACGAATTATGGTGGGTAGTACTCAAATGAAGAGAGAGTAACGGTACTGTACTAGTATTTATTGGGGAGCTGCCTAAAGCAAAAAGAGGACGAATCTAGCATGCATCGCCTTATATAGATTCACGCAAGCATGCTATCTCGCTTGCACTCATACAATTCACACAGACATTACATATACTTAACACAAATAAGAATTATGTTAAAATGAAAACATCTCTCCATGGAGTTTAGAAAACCATCAACCGATTGAAATCACACCACAGATCAACTGGCGAGTTCTGACTTAAGTATATCTTTTATATGAAATGTTCCAACCGCCTTCCCATTCATATCAGATAACTGATATGATACTGGTGAGATTTTACCAATAATTTTGCTCCTAATGAATTTAGGTGCCAGTTTTGCTGAAAAGTATCTGCTTGCATCAGATAAAATGAAGGAGCGTCTCCAGACAGTGTCACCAACGTTAAATTGAATATCTCTACGACGCAAGTTGTATTGCACTTTGTTGCGCTTTTAAGACTGCCTTAACGACGTACGAATGTAAAAATGTCATTTAATTCTTCCAAACCTGATGCCCAAGAGTCGCGCTTAGCAAACGTAATTTCTTCAGCATTGAAATCAGCACCTAAATAATCTTTTCCTGAAATGATAATCTCTCTACCAAAGTTCAGAAAGAATGGAGTGTAACCTGTGACTTCATGAACCGCAGTGTTAATTGCTATTTCGATTTCTGGAAGGTAGTTAGCCCAAGTTCTGAGATCTGATCCAACATATGAACTAAGCGCTGCTACTAAAACTTTAACCGACGTGTTACATACCCTCGTTTGTTTTTTCGGCAAAAGTCATCGCTGGCGGCATCCTCTACATTTAGTGGTCATTTCTTGGAATTTTTTTTTTTTTTTTTTTCATTTACTAGATTCTTATATATCTTGAAGAGATGAATCATTTAAATTTACTGAATTTAAAGTTAATGTTCTTTATAAATAGAACGGCGTCATTTGCGCCTTGCAATTTTTACCTCATGTGGGTATTTAAAAATGTTACCTGGCTATTATAGTCTTTAAGGTCTCGTGTTTCATCGGTAGGGAAAAATTGTTATCTAAAAACCCTACTAAAATTGCATGTTTCGTCCAGACTCAACACCAATCTTCATCATCAGAGTAGCAGCGGTCGACGGCTATATATATACATACGTGTCTGTTTGTGTTATGTTGGGAGTGGGAAGGAGGCGGTCATGTACTTTTAATTTGGAGCTCTTCCGCATTTGCCTTTGGGAATGAGGAAACCATGAAAAACCTCATCCGGGAAGAGTCGGCCGACAGTCAACATGAAACTGGTCGGCCTTCAGTGATTTCAGTATATGAAATCCTGCATTTTGTGGTGTGGGGTGTATGTGTCTGTTTTTATGTGAGATATATACTTTATGGGAATTTTTAGAATAAACATACATAAACATACATATTATACAATATTATCTAGATATATAAATAGATATGTAAACATAAGTTACAGGGGGGGCGTCTGGTAGTTAGGAATACCTACTGCTCGCTCACTCGTCCGCGTCTGAATCTGGTTCATACCAGATGTGGTTCAGGTCCATCAGAATATGTTTAGGTAGTCTGTGTGTATATCTGAAAGTAAAGTCACTAGGTGCATTGTATTGACCGATTTCCTTTATAAGTCTATTTTTACTGTGTCTCAGAGATTTGTAAAATCGGTCTGTCAGTCGGTGTGTGTATTCGAATAATGTTGGAATGTCTTCTCTTGCATGTAGTCTTTTCAAATTCGTTCTGATTCTAGTGTTGTATGCGATTTTAATGCAGAGATTTTGTAGCGTCTGTAGTTTCGAGTGGTCGGAGTGAGAAATACTACTCCACACGGGAATAGCGTAAGTCAGTACCGGTCGAATAAGCGAGTAGTAGATCAGGAGCTTGGTTCTGGGAAGTAGCGGACTTCTTCTGTTGAAGATGGGCTTCATCGCGCCGACTGCCTTTCTGGCTCTTGCGTGCATCTTGGCTATGTGAGATTTCCAGTTGAGACGTGAGTCCATTGTCAGGCCCAGGTATACGACTTCATCTTTCCATTCTAGGACGTGCCCTCCCATTTCGATGTTGACATCTGGTGTTCTTCTTTTTCGTTTCCTCGTGTACATGATGACTTCGGTCTTCGCCTCGTTTAGTTTGAGTCGCCATTGCTTGTAGTACTCTACGAGTGCGTCGAGCGCTCTCTGTAGGTATATGGCCGCCATGTCTGATTTCAGCGAGGAAACGTAAAGTTTGACGTCGTCTGCGTAAATAGATAGCTTGCATCTCTCGTCACGGGGGATGTCGTGTGTGAATATATTGAAGAAATGAGGTCCGAGTAGACTTCCTTGCGGCACGCCCTTTGGAATCTCACGTAGCGATGACAGCGCGTTCCTGATGAAAACTCAGAAGGATCTGTCCTTTAGGTATTCTTGAATCACTCTTGTTAGGTATATGGGCGTGTTTGTTTTGTGCAATTTGTGCAGTAGCCCTTTGATCCAAACGGTGTCAAATGCCTTCTCCAAGTCTAGCAGTGCAGCGGCGATGTAGCGATGTTCGTTAAATCTTCGGGCGATGAATTCCGCTACTCTGGTAAGTTGATGGGTAGTGGAGTGCCTCTTTCTGAATCCAAACTGCTCGTCTGGCAAAGTGTTATTTTCTTCGTGGTGTGGAGCAGCCTGTTGAGTATAACCTGTTCAAATACCTTGCTCAGCGTGGAAAGTAGACTGATCGGCCGATAGTTTGTCGGCTGCTTCTTGTCCTTGTTTGGCTTGGAGAAAGGCAGCACGGTCGCCGTTTTCCAGATCTGAGGGAAATGTCCGATGATGAGGCAGGCATTGAACAGCTTTGTAATGTAAATGATGGCTTTCTGCGGTAGATGTTTGAGTAGAATGTTGTGTATTTGATCGCTTCCCGGCGCTTTATTTGTCTTCAATCGTCTGATGATGACGGCTACTTCGCTTGGTGTGCTGAAGTGGATATCGGCGGCGTTCGTCTGCTCGGCTTGCTCGAGATTTCGTAGAGACTCTTCTACAAGTCGATCCGTTTCCGGGTCGGATAGGCCGTCCGTGGCTGCGTAGGCTCTCTCGAATCCGTCGGCGAGCGCGTTTGCCTTTTCTTCAAGCGAAAGTGCCAGCCCTGATCCGTCTAGCTTCTCTAGCGGGGGAATCGTGTGATCTTCGCGTCTCAGCGCTTTTGCCATTTTCCATAGGCTGTTGTCCTTTGGCGTGAGTGATGTAACTTTCTTCGTCCAAAGTTCGCGTCTGAGGTCGGTGATTTCTTGTTTGATTTCCCGCTGTAGCGTGTTGTAAGCCGTTTTGAAGTAGCCGTCGCGTGTACTGTGATAGATGCGTCGCAGGCGATTCTTCTCCTTGATGAGCGATAATACGTGCTCGGGAAGCTTGATCGTGTATGTGTGTGCTTCTTTGAGAGGTATGAATGTGTCTTGTGCATGTTGTATGATTTCCGTGAGAGTGCTTGCGGCCTCGTCGATTTATAAACGAACGAATACACCTCACGTCCCCGACGTGAGGTGTATTCGTTCGTTTATCTCTTTCTTGAATCCTTCCCAGTCGGTGTCTTTGTAATTTCGCTGTTTTCTAGGGCTCCTTGAAGTTGTCCCTCCGATACTGAAGCTCACGGGCAGGTGGTCCGACGAAAGTTCCTCCAGCGTGCGCAGTGGCGAGATCGATTTAGCGTTTTTCTCGAGTACGATGTCCAGAGTACTGGGGTACTTTGCGTGTATTGAGTGGAATGTTGGTTTGTCCGGTGCCATTATCGAGTAGTTATGTGTCTGCATATGCGTGAAGAGCGTTTTCCCATTCGCGTTGCCTCTGTAGTTATTCCAATAGTTGTGTTTTGCGTTCAGGTCTCCTCCTAAAACAACAATTGGGCGCAAATTAAGTAGTTTATCCAGGTCTTCTCTCACCAGACGGTTGGCTTCATTGCAGTAGGCGGCGATGAAGGTTTGCGCTATATCCTCTATGATGACTTCGATAATCGTGGCCTCAGTATTTTTTAGCTTCGGAGTAGGGATTCTTGTAGAAGTGATTGATTGTCGAACGAAAATGGCGGTACCTCCATCTCTTCCTTCCAATCGGTCGTCTCGGTGAACTTCAAAGCCGGGCACTCTCAACGGTGTGTCGTGTTTTAGATGTGTTTCTGAAATGAGAATAATGTCAGTATTAGTGTTATTTGCCAGAGCGAGCAGCTCATCAGTCTTGAATCGGATGCTGTTGGCGTTCCACAGGAGGACGTTCGCCATCTGGGGATTAGACATTGATGGTGGACGTGATGAGATCCATCAGGATCCATGCCCTCTCCACCTCGTTGGAGCCAGCTGCGGCCAACTGCGGCTGCACACGTCTCAATCCCTGGAGCAGGGCCATCATCAGTTTTGCGTCTCCTGCGCCGGTGTATGCCTCTCCTGCGGGCTTCTTTGTGCGGGACTGCGTATGGGGCTGCGAGCGGGGCTGCTCCTCGTGCTGCTCCTCACGCTGCTCCTCGCGCTGTTGGGAGGCCGTGGTTCCGCGGGCCACGTTGGCCCAGTTGCGTCCGTCGGTCCTCGAGGTCTGCTGGGCATGTGGCCCGCTGGTTCCTGGTGCTTGGCGCCAGTTCTGTCGCTGGTGCTGCTGCAGCGAAGCGACGTAGGCTATCCTCTTCGGGCAGCCCCTGTAGTTGGCGGGATGGGGGCCTCCGCAGATACAGCATGCGGCGGGCTCGTCCCTTGTAGTTTTGGGGCACTCGGCCGAGGCATGCTCCACCAAGCACTTCACACACCTCGCGGTGTGGGCGCAGTTTCGGGACCCATGCCCGAAGTTTTGGCAGCAGTAGCACTGCGTCCCGTGCTGCAGATGGTTGCTGCGGTGCTTCTGCAGGCGTATCTTGCAGTGGCAGAGGTATTTAACTGCTGCCCTTAGTTGACCCATGTTGACCTCTTTGTCGAAGTGGGCCAAGTACATGGGATACTCGGCCGAGGCGGTCGTCATCCTTATGACCTTCGCGGGAGGGAATCCTTGTTCCGAGAGGCTCGCAGCGATGTCCTCCGTGTCGATGTTAGGCAGGCCCTTGATGACCGCCTTTTTCATCTTGTCCGCCTCCGCTCTGTAGGTAAGAAAGCCACGCGCCTCCGCACGCAGCCCATTGGTAAGGGCACGGTGGTCCGTCATGCTATGAACGATGATATTCACTTTTCCGCCTGATCTGTACTGCACTCTAAAATTCGAGTGCCCGATGTGGCCCTGCACCGCTGTGGTGACCTGCCCGTGTTAGAGGGTCCCCAGGGTCATCACAACCGGGGGCACACGGTCCTTCCGTGCAGACTGGCCGCTGCGACGCTCCGCCGCTGACGCCGCCTTCAGATACTTCATTCAAACTGCTAAAGCGGTTGCCGACAACAACCGCTCGGGGTTCCTGCGGTGAAAGGGGCCTCTTGATGGTGTTGGAGGGCCTCGTCCAACCTTCCTCCTGGCGGGTCGTCTCCATATCCTGGGCGGGTGGCTGGGGTCTGGGGGGGGGGGACGTAGGCCGAAGCTGGGCCTACTGGGGGGCGGCTAGGCCCAGGGGCGGATGCGGCCTCAGTCATCTCGGGGGGCGGCAGGGGGATGGATTCCGGCTTGGTCCTCGGGTCAGCGGGGTGAATCTGCGATGTCTGCTGGGGCTGGGAGGCAGGGATTGTGATGAGGATTGTCCCCGTCTTGGTTTGCCGTCGATACTGGCGGGCGCCCTGGGGGATCTCGATTGGCAAATCCGCCGGGTCAGCTAGTTCCATCCGCGCGGACAACATCCGCACGGCAGGTATTTTGTATTTCCTCTTCTGGATGGGAATTATTGTTTTGTGGCGTCTCGGTGGGGCCAGGTCCTTCTTCCTTGCCTTCAAAAAGGCAGTTGGCGGCGTGGTGGCCTAGGTAGTGAGCCGGTCGGCGTCCGGCCGGCTAACAAAATAGCAGGTGTCTGGCCGTGTAAACACAAGCCAGACAAAAGCGACTTGGGGGCGAAAGAGCACTCGTCTCGAAAAGCGACTGTCGCAGGCGGCAGTCAACGAACGAATCGAACGCCGATCTGCTTCTCTGATCTCTTCGATCTGATCGGATCGATCGATCTTCTTGGAAATTTCCTCCGAAATTTCTGGCCACTAAGCTCGTTAGTACCATGCCGCCAGCGACGATCTTTTCGCCGGAAATATTTATGAAAAATGTTATCATTTATTACCCTTTTTTCATTATGTACAATGCCCCGGTGCAACAAATAAATACTTGCGTGCTAAGGTTGCCACCGGAAGACATTTTTAACTTCATTGTTATGTTATTATGTTAAAACCCTGCGAGCCAGACCTCCAGTCACTCCCTTTGCCTGCTTCGCCTGTTTCGCCTGCGAGCCAGACCTGCCAAAGGGGCCAAAACTTTCGCACGTTTCGCCTGCGAGCCAGACCTGCCAAAGGGGCCATAACTTTCGCACGTTTCGCCTGCGAGCCAGACCTGCCAAAGGGGCCATAACTTTCGCACGTTTCGCCTGCGAGCCAGACCTGCCAAAGGGGCCATAACTTTAAAAAATATATGTTTTTTCACTTAATCAAACTCTCACAACCCGCAGGACGATGAAATTAACACATTTCATTCCTGAGTCCTGCCGGGCATTCAGGGAAAGAGAATTTAAACCTCTAACCCTTAAACTCGCAATGCTAGGGCATTTTTAGCTCAGAAAAAAGACTTACAAAAATCCGTTTTTTCCCATTTCAAAAATCCAGGGACCTCGCAAGACAATGAAACAAACAGGTTTCAGTAGCTAGTCTTGCGAGAGACCTAGGAAAAATAGTAGATTCCTTATACAACTTCTCACAATTAGCCAAAACAAAAAAAAACCTAGAATAAACTGTAAAATTACCAGAAACTCACCAAACTAAAAATCTAGGGATAAATATTACCCCCCCAAATATGTTAACATTAAGACATGTACATATATATTCCAAATGTAACCTACATAATTATTTCTAAATCGCAATTTCAAGCGACCACTTTCACGGGCGGCACCGGCAAAATAAGGTATGACGGAAACGCCGCCCTATTTATACATACGGGCAAGGTTAAACCTCCCACCACAAAAATGTACCACGTGGGCACCTTTTACCCCAAATTTGGGTATAAAAGGACCCACCCTTTTCATAATAAATCAGTCATTCTGCTTTTGCCTGCGCTAGCGATAAGACGTCTGTCTCGTACAGTATATTTCTCGCTCCCGTCTGCTGAAACAGTTAGAATATTCTATTCAATTCTTTCTTTTGCATTGTGCTCTGCACATGTGATTGTGATAATTGCGTACACTATTTGTTGCCTAAATAAAATCTGTTGTGATATCTCGGAACTATACGAGTGTTTTTATCTCGGGGAGAATTTTCCACTCGTGGTTCCGTTTATACGATCCCTGCCTGCAGTGTGTGTTCGTGGTTTTCAGTGCATCCGGTGTTGTGGTGTTGGTGCTAGTGTTTTGGTGAAAAAAGCGTGTGTCGAATGGTGATTAGTTCATCAGTATTATCGAGAATCACTCCAAAAGCAGTAAGTCATTTCCTTTCATATCGCTACATTGATTGATTTATATTACAGGGTTCATCGCCTCCGTTTCATTCAAGTAAAATCTTGTCTCAAATAATCAAATAACAAAATATTGCTTTCTACAATTCCCCGTCGCATCTTAAAACGTGCTATAATAACAAATTCCCCGCATAGTAACAGTTAAAAATTACTGAATTACTTATTTACCGTTCTCGTAGCGGTGCCCAGCGACCGAAGTCATTAAAAAAAACATGCCACACGCATCACAGAAAATACAAACACAATCATAGATCATATACTTACAGATACAAAACTATCGTATTCACTTACGAATTGTGATAATTCCATATCTGATCACAATATACTACTCCTTGATGTAATTCACACATATGTTAAAAACACATCTTTAAAATCGTCCCAAAAATACACACAAATTAATCTTGATAATCTAAAGAATGATGTCATGCAAAACCCCTTTCATTTAAATTTGAATGACAACTCGATATTAAATTATGATAATCTTGTAAACTACCTGACAACAAAAATTAATTCTAATAGTACCACAAAAATTAAAACCAAAAACATAAATAACCCAGACTGGATAACCAAAGACCTTATAAAATTAATCAATAAAAGAAATAAATTACATCTGAAACTAAAAAAAACAACCAAATAACACATTACTAAAAGCAGATTTTTTAAAAATAAGAAATAATATCACTACAAAAAAACGAAACTTAAAACAAACACACTACAGTAATCTCTTTAAAAAATGCGAAAATAACAGTAAAAAATCTTGGAACTTAATTAATAATATTCTTAAGAACCAATCTTACACCTCAAGAAATTTTTGCAATAAATTAATCATTAATGATGAAATAATCACTAACAATGTAGAGATATGCGACCAATTTAATAATTTCTTTTGCAACATTGGCTCCTCCCTAGCCGATAATATACGTGGTAAAGTCAAACACAATCCAGCCAATGAAATAACGTTAGTGCATGACAGCATTGAATCTTTATATCTTCAGCCCACTACGGAGTTAGAAATAAGCCAAATATTAAAATCTCTAAAACCAAATGCAAGTGCAGGTTACGATTCACTCACATATAAAACAGTGCTAAGTATCTCCACAGAATTGATTCCTACTCTAACAAAATTAATCAATCAATGTTTCAAAGAAGGAACTTTTCCCGATAGCTGTAAAATTGCTAAGGTGATACCAATTCACAAAGGTGGGTCCAAAACAAATACCTCAAACTACAGACCTATCTCAATCTTACCAATTTTATCAAAAATTTTTGAACGTGTAATTTACGAAAGATTAAACAATTTTCTGCTAAAAAAATCATTCTTATATAAAAAACAATACGGCTTTAGGAAAAAATCGAGCACACTAGGAGCAATAAATGACTTAATCAGTAAACTTAGAAGCGGCATTGATGGTGGAAATTATATTTTATCTATATTAGTTGACCTTCAAAAAGCCTTTGACACAGTTAGTCACGACATACTTCTCAAGAAACTCAAGAAAATTGGTGTAGTTGGTCCTGCTCTTAATCTACTCAAATCATATCTTAGCAATAGAAAGCAATTTGTTAGCATTAACAATGAAAATAGCAAATACGTTCCAATAAACTATGGAGTTCCGCAGGGGTCCATACTAGGTCCACTACTGTTCCAAATTTACATAAATGATATTTCGCAATTAATTTTAAATGGTGAAATCTTTTTATATGCAGATGATACAGCAATTTTTTACTTGGGTAAAGATTTAGATATTTTACTAGAAAATGCACAAACAGATCTAGAAAAAATCAACAGTTGGCTCCAATCAAATATGTTAACAATGAATGTTAAAAAAACAGGATACATGATCTTAAACTCACCCCGTAAAATAGTTCCTCCTCATGTACCCTTAAAAATTGAAAACAACGAACTTCAAATCCTGATCCAGGAAAAATATCTTGGGCTGTGCATTGATCAGCATTTGACATTTAAACAACATATACAAGGTATTAAAGATAAAATCATTCCCTTAATAAGCGTATTTAGCCGGATATCATATCTGTTGCCAAATAAATTTAAAAAAGGTTTATATTATAGTCTCGTACACTCACATTTAAATTACTTGATTGAAATCTGGGGAAACGCATGTGAAACATACATAAATGAATTACAGATAATACAAAACAAGGTAATCAAAAAACTATTTAACTACAAGCCCAGAACACCCACAAAAAATATATATATGGAAACAAAACTACTAACATTAAGAAAACTATATGAATACAATACATGTCTCCTTATATACAAAATAAACAATAAACTCGTACACACAAACACAGAATTCATTAAAACGTCCCAAGTACACAAACACTTTACGAGACAACACGATAACATACATTTAAACACCATCCACACTAACTATGGTAAACAATCCATTGGTTACGAGGGAGGCAACTTATATAATTGCCTCCCAAACGACATTAAAAACGAAAAGAAGCTGGGTAAATTTAAAAAAAAATTATTAATATATATTCTTGATAAACAAAATAATGATGTTGAATAGCGCTGTATTGAAATATTTACTTTATTTTAATTTGTATAATTGTTTCTAGTTAAATGAGTGAAAATGTAATTTTCTTTTAACTGGAATAAAAAAAAGAAAAAAAAAAAAAAAAAAAAAAAAAAAAAAAAAAAAAAAAAAAAAAAAAAAAAAAAGCAATTAGCCAAGCCGAGCGGCTATCTTTCTCAGAATTTTCAGGCAATTAGCATCGCCATCAGCTCATTAGCGTCCCACTTAACTTAGCTCGCACAGCAACTGTTAAAAATCTCAATAAATAACAATGTCCCAATACAAGGTTGAATTTGAAACAGATGTAAGGACGTTTTTGTCCAAACGTCTCGGCCGTGACCTTTCTCCTGAGGAGAAAGACCACTTGGCAAGGATTGTCCTTCAATCGTACTTGGAGGAATCAATAGAAGCCTCACCGAGGCAATTAACTCCTCAAACCCAGCCCGGTAGTTCCCGCGGCTGGGAAAATCATGTAGAGATGGAGGATTGCCCATCCTCATCCGAATCGGAATCTGGTTTTGAGCTAGTTTCAACTAGGCGCAAAAGAACGCGCACCAGCTCTAACGGATCGTTAACTCCGGTAAATTCACCGCGCTCGTCTCCGTTACTAAAAAAGAAAATCGCGACCAGCGATAATAAATTTGCACCTTTAAGGGCGCAGTCCCCAACCCCAACATCCCCTGCCCAAGTAGAGCTTACAATTAACGACGATGCGCCAAAAAAATTTGCGCGTATCCCACCTATTGTTTTACACAAAAAATCTGAAACGACGGCCCTTCTTCGCTCGCTCGAAGACAAGGGAATAGATTTTATGGCCAAAAATATGGGGAACGGCCTCCATATTTTAACCAAGGTGCCGCGCGACCATCATGCCGTCACGCGTTATCTCCTCGCGAAAAAGGTGGAATTCCACACTTTTAGACTTCCTGAGGAAAAGCCCTTAAGGGTGGTTCTGAGAGGAATCCCTGAAGATATCTCCCCAGAGGAGATAAGGGAAGAACTTGTACATAAATATCCCGTTATTTCTGTCCACCGTATTGAAAAACGGGAGGACCAAATAGCCGATCCCATTAGTTCTCGTCACGCTGACTAAAAATGAGGCAGGAAAGGATATTTTTAATAGCCTTTCATCAATCTTCCGCCTGAGAATCCAAGTGGAATCTCTGAGAAACAAATCCCGAGTAGGTCAATGCTTCCGTTGCCAGGCGCACGGACACTCAGCAACGTGCTGCCATGGCAGCGAACGTTGCGTGAAGTGCGCGGGTCTTCACCGATCCTCTGAGTGCAAAAAGCCCAAAAATACGCCGCCCAAGTGTGCCCTCTGTGAAGGACCGCACACAGCTAACTATGGATGGTGCCCTGCCAGGCCCCAAAAAAGCCTAAATTTCAATAGGAATAAAAATTCTAATTATTATAAAAATTATAATAATAATAAAATCAACAATTATAATAATCAACAGCATAGCCAACCGCAAAGACAAGCCGAACTTAGACCTATAATCAATAACCAGGCCACACCTGCAGCCTCTTGGGCGGAATACCCCCCCCTCCCCCCTCTTCCCACCCCCCCTACCCCCGCCAAGACAGCTCCACCTCCCCCCCCCCACCGTAAGTGGCCCGAGCCACATTATTATAAGCCCCGTTCTTCCCAGAGGGAGAAACGAGCTCTCACGAACCCAGGGCCTAGTCAGCAACAAAGGTTGGAGCGAGAGCCCCAACCCGCCCAAGCGTCTAAACGCGCCTCCGATCCTAACCTTCCCCCGCCCACTTTAGATCCAGTTCATAAGCAAGCGCTTATCGAGCAAATGGCGTCGATTGAATTACAAGTACAAAACGCCTTCAAAGAGATGGCAAGAATTCAGTCAATTTTAAGCTATTACGATGTCTAGACAAAATGTTAAATTAATCAATTTGCAGACGGCCTATTGGAACGCCAACGGCTCTGTCCTAACGCACAAGGAGGAAATAATAGAATTCCTACAAGATTACAGCATCGAAGTATTCCTCATTAATGAGACCTGGCTTAAGCCGTCTAGGAACTTCAGAATTCCAAATTATACACGGTGTCCGAAAACTCGTAGTACAAGCGGAAAACTGGTGAACCTGCATCACAAAGAGAACCCAAATAAACATAAAGATATTCAATTTAAGCATTTTTACATTTAAAATTTAAAAAAAAAAAAAAAAAAAAAAAAATTCGGCTATATGAGGGTTAAAGTTTTTTTCCGATACACGGAAATCTCATGATTTTAGAGCGAAGATGCTCTCTAAAACTCTCTCGCTAGGTACTTTACTTAGTACTGGATCAATTCGAACAACGAACAAGCCTTGTGAGAAAAATTACTAGCATAGGTGTGTTCTAACTTACATTATGTTGTAACGTTCCTTAATCCAAAAACACTAGGTAGGTAGTACATTACAAAAAACACAAACATGTCATTGGTACATCACAAAAAAACGCATTAACATGCGTTGGTATATTCCATTATAATCCACAATATTCTTAATTTGAAAATAACACAAAAGTTTGTTAAAAACCAGCGAAATTAATTACTGTTATTCACAAATATCCACTTTTAAAGTTTGAAAACACAAAGGGATGTTAACGATATGAAGACCCGTACTAAACTGCGTAAAAACGTGAAAAAATATTTACCCAGATTCGGGAGTTCCCGTGTCCCTTCGACTTGCTATGGTCAGTCGAATCGTGTTCCCCATGCAGTAGTGTTCAATTTGCGCTGAACACTGGGAATATTATTTTTAATTTATTTAACATTCCAAATTTGCAGTTTTGAACTCACTTACGACATTTATGATTGAGTATTGTTTTATTTTCTTAATTCACTTATTTTTTTATTAGTTTATTTACTTATTTTTTCACTTTTAATCAAAACAATAACTTTCAACAATAATATGAAATTAGAAACCAACTTTCTAGTTTAAATACGGTACGACTTAATTTTGTCCTATAACTTATCACTACAAAAATAATGCTCATGTTGTTCGGGAGTTTAACTTAGGGGGCATTAATTACGTGACCTCAAAATGGGGGGGGGGGGAGTCCAGCAAAATCTCACCACATCTTGAACAGTTTTTAAGCGTATTGTCGCGATCATATTTACCTCAACGGGGGGGGGGCGTAATGGGATAGCATGGGGCGGGATGGGATAGTCTGGAACCCCAGATACACCACTGATCTCACATGATTGTTGCAGAGTTAATTAGTTAATTATTGCGGACATCAAACAAAAAGAGGTATACCTACCAAGGGTATAAGGGGTTGGTAGGAATCTGAGAGTCCGTGTATCCAGGAGTGACGGACGCATAAATTCATTCCTCCCATGGAGGTGGAATATAATTAATAGTCCAGTCAGCCTATGTCGTAGAACACCAGTTGAATCACCATCGACTACTATTATTTAGACAAGTGTTTAGCCAGAAATCCCCGCCTCTACCCCCCTTGCTTCCCCGCCTACGCCCCCCTCCCCAAAACATGAAAAGTGTAAGGGTTTCGTAAATCGCGTCTATCTCGATTACTAAACAACATATCGGGTTGCAATTTTTTATTTTCTTTATTGTAACATTGTCTACAATTAATGTCCAGTTAACTTTTGTCGTAACTTTTACCGTTTGTTTGTAATTCGTATGAAAAGGTAAAAATTAGTATATTTTTTGGTATGTAATTTTACATTTTGTCACAGAACTTTTTAGGCCGACATTTTATGAAAAAATGTTTCTTACAAAGATTGTAGCCCTTTCTATGAGCTGTAAAATTATATATTTTATTGTGTACTTTATGGCTAGAAAACGCCAGATATCAACCGTGAATGCTTGGTTCACCATCTCTGCATCGCTCTGCGGCAGCCGATTCATTAACGCACTACTCATGTATGATGTTTAACTCATTAATTGTATTTTTTGTCAATTGTTTTAAATTTTGGTTTTACTGAAGAAGTGAGATTATGCTTACTGGTAATAGTTCAAGTTGCCATAGTATTTCAGTTTAAAATCTATAACTTTATTTATTGAATGGAAGTATAAACTAGCTCCATTATGAATAACCCCCACTAACACGAGTATTTCACGTTCACGATTTCCTCATAGCTTTAGTGCACTAAAACAAACGAAATAATGACAAGACTAGAAGAAGTGTGTGAAGATTTGGTTAAAACTAGTAGAAATTCAAAACTGTGGCTACAAGAGTTTAAATTGGTGAATTTGGTTCTAGACTTTATTCTGGCGGAGAGAATCGGCGATTGGAATTTGCACATTAATACAGTCAAGCAAATGATACCTTTTTTGCATGCTGCTGGTCATTTGCTCTACGCCAAATCCGCACAAATACACTTAAAACAAATGTTGAGCGTACAAACAAAGATGTCAAATGTAGACTTCGAAAGGTTCGTCAATAATTTCCGATATTTAAAAAAGGAGACAAAAATGAGGTGAACAATTACAGACCGATCTGCCTTTTATCAACTATTGTAGAAGCTAAAACTTTTGTAGGAAATATTTTTTCATAAAATGTCGGCGTAAAAAGTTCTGTGACAAAAAGTAAAATTACGTGCCAAAAAAATTTATCTTTTCATACGAATTACAAACAAACGGTAAAAGTTACGACGGAAGTTAACTGGACATTAATTGTAGACAATGTTACAGCAAAGAGAATATAAAAAATTGCAATCCAATATGTTGTTTAGTAATCGAGATGGACGTGATTTACGAAACCCTTACACTCTTCATGTTTGTGGGGGCACAGGGGGGGAAGCAAGGAGGGGTAGGGGCGGGGATTTTTGGCTAAGCACTTGTCTAAGTGGTAGTAGTCGATGGAGAAAAAATTAGCTTTATACTATTTTTTCAATCTAATTATTACATTATTAAAAAAAATGATAATAACCATGTTCACATTCGTTTCAAACACTACTGTACCATGCGACCATCTGTTGGCGACCATGTTTGTTTGTGTACCCGAGGATGATACGAATGCAAGTCCAAAATTTGAAGAAATGAGTTTTTGATGCAGACTTGAAGTAAATTATCATGTTTATCAGTGGCAGAAAGAGTCCTATCATGAAGAAAAATAGGATTTTCAAAATTGCATATGGATGCAATTACCATGATGCAACAACTATCTTAGAAGCAGAAGGATGTACCATGGACTTTATTCCTTTTATAATACACCACATGTCATAACAAAATAGTCCACTTCAATTAGAGGCAGTAGGACTCAAGTCCATGTTTTTGTTTGACTCAAGTCAGCGTTTTTTTTTTTAAACAACTATTTTTAAAGGCTTTACTATAAAATATTTCGATTCATTTGCTCGTTTTTAAAACAAAACTAATTGATTTAATAATTACTTTTTTTGTTATCTATCAGCACGGATATCCGAAGAAGTTTTTTTTTTTACATTAACTCCACACAGGAAGCCCTGAGGAAAATAATTTCCCTCAGGGCCAAATGTCAACTGTGTACAAATGTTGGGCACGCGTTTGGCGTGTTTCCCGACTATGCACCGGGGCCGAAAGGATCAATGATGCTAGTTCCTCGGAGCATCTTCCATTGTAATACCGGTAGAACAAGGATAGCATTCCCACCCGACGCCTGTGCTCTAAAGATTGCAATCCGTCTGTTAAGAATCTATCAAACGGACCGCCCGTTTCTGCACAGAGTCGAGGGTATTTTTCAGGTATTTTGGAGCTCCAAACCAGAGGTGGCTGCCAAATTCAACCGTGGGGCGCACTTGCGATTTGTACAGGGTTAGCAGTTATGAGACCATAGTTACAGAAAAAATACTTTTTTGGCTCTCCTGAACATTTACCTTTTTGGACTTGCATCCGTATGCTTCTCGGGTAAAGAATTTGGTTCGTGAGCTCACAGTTCAAGGTCAAGTCATTTTTTGAAAAATGTAGCTTACCTCTTCTAATTGTGTTCATCGAACCGAGCGCAGAAAGGGACAGCAAATTTCGCATTGCACTCTGACGAGCGCGAAAATAATATTAGGCCAGCTGTTTTTAACCGTGAAATGACCGAAAAACACGGAATAAAATTATGGATAATTTCAAAATAATGCTTTAAATCCGGATTTCTTTGTTTGTTTTCTTTTAAATAGTTTTTTTTAGTTAGGTACTATGATGGTCAGTAATAATTTATAAGAATTTGACCAAAAAAAAAATTAACTTCTGACTCGATTTACTCGAAAACGAAAGCTCAAATCAAAAAAAATTATACTACAAAATCGACTCCAAATGTGATGAGGATTCACCAGTTTTCCGCTTGTACTACGAGTTTTCGGACACCTTGTATAACCTATCGTGACGACAGACTAGCCAATAAGGGAGGCGGAACCGCCATCTTGGTTAAGAACAACATCGACCACCGTCTAGCGCATTCATTCTCTAGTGTTAATATTGAATCCACATCGGTAATGATAAATACCTCTTCCGGACCACTTAAATTCATTTCAATCTATGTACCTCCTAACCGTCAATTAATTCCATCCGAATTAGACAGCCTCCTGTCCGAAAATGTCCCCACTATAATAGCTGGGGATATGAATGCAAAACACGGATCGTGGCATTCCACACAGAATAACACAAAAGGTAACGTGCTCGCAAAGTACGCGAGTACCAAACCTATCGTAGTCGATGCCCCTGATAGACCCACGATTCATCAGCACAACGGTAATCCGGATGTGATTGATATCGTTCTACTTAAAAATACCAGTCATTTACACTCCCTCCGAGTACTAAACGAACTTACTTCAGACCACGATCCAGTTCTTCTAACTTTAACAGGAGGCTCTAACCCCCTGGTCCCCGATAATCCTCCTCGCACTAAAATCAAATGGAAAAAGTTAACCGAGCTGCTAATTAAAAACATAGTTATTCCTACATCAATTCCCGACGAAGCCTCCCTAAATGCCGCTACCTCCAACTTTATCCAGACAATAAAATCATGCATCACCGAGGCGTCCGATGAGATTCCCAACGTCACAACACGTCACGGAATACCCGAAGAGATCAAAGATCTTATTAGGGAAAAAAATCTTGTTAGAAAGGAGTGGCAAAGATCTTGCAACCCGATAGTGAAACAACATTTAAATCGACTCAACAGAGAAGTGCGCGATGCCCTCAGCGAATTTCGCAACAAGCGTTGGCACGATTTCATTTCAACTTTAAGACGACAGAGCAGCTTACTGGAAGCTCTCCAAAGCACTAAGACGCCCGAAAACTAAAATCTCCCCGATTCAAGGCCTCAACGGAAAAGTTTACTCCGCTGCAGACAAGGCAGAAAACCTTTGCAGATAGCCTTGAAAGTCAATTCTCTCCAAACACCGATCACGACGATCCTGCGTTCGTAGCGAAAGTGGATTCAAAAGTAGAAGCAATCTTAAATCTAGACCCTGAAGACCCCCCAATCAGGTGCACAACTCCTAAAGAAATTTTAAATATAATTAGGAAATTAAAGAAGAAGAAGGCCGCCGGGCCCGATGGCATTTCAAATAAGATTTTAAAACATCTATCAACTAAAGGCATCTGCGCCATCACAGCCATCTGCAACGCGTCACTTCGGCTGCGTTGCTTTCCTAAGGATTTTAAAGAAGCTGACGTAATATTAATTCCCAAACCAGGCAAGGATCCATTATTAACGGAGAATCATCGGCCAATTAGCCTCCTTCCATGCCTAGGTAAAATCCTGGAAAAAGTAATACTAGCACGACTGAATGCATTCACAAATAAAAGTAAATTCTTGCCAGACTTTCAACACGGTTTTAGAGCAGGTCATTCCACCTCTCACCAACTCCTACGTGTGGTGGAACACATCACGGAGGCATTCAATATCAAGAAAAAAACAGTTATTCTCTCACTCGACGTCAGTAAGGCTTTCGACAAAGTCTGGCATAACGGCCTCTTATATAAAATGTACTCTCTTGGTTATCCATTAAGACTTATTCAACTAATAGCCAGCTACCTAAGAGATAGATCCTTCAAAGTCAAAGTAGAAAATGTATTCTCCACATCCCGCCCCATATCAGCTGGGGTTCCACAAGGCAGTCAACTCTCACCATCCCTATACAATATCTATTGTAGCGATATTCCTAAACCCGTGGATCATAATGTTAAAATCACTCAATTTGCGGATGACACTAACATCATTTCTAGCTCAACTGACGAGGCCACTGCTACACGCCGCGTACAGATACAAACCACTCTAACTGAAAAGTGGTGTAAAAAATTGAGAATATCTATTAACCCGACTAAAAGCGCCGCGACCGTTTTCTCCAAGACACGGCCAAGACGGCCCCCATTCATTAGACTGTTTGGGGATAATGTTCCATGGGAAAAGTCAATTAAATACCTAGGTGTAACGCTAGACTCCAAGCTCACCTGGAAGAAACACATAACTGGAAAAATTAAAGCAGCTAATAAATGTCTATCTTCACTCTATCCAATGATGGGAAAAAAAAGTCGTTTATCAACGGGCAACAAATTACTGTTATATAAAACAACCATAAGGCCTGGCTTCACCTATGCTTGCCCCGTTTGGGGGCACGCGGCCCCCAGTCTCTTAGAGAAGATTCAAATATTTCAAAACAAAGCCATTAGACTTGCCTTAAATGCGCCTAAATGGAGTAGAATTTCTTGTCTCCATAAAGACTCCAACATTCCGTTGATAAAGGACTTCATTTTCTCACAAGCAACTAAATTCTACGCCGGCCTACCCGGCCACTCAAACCCCACGATTAACACGCTCGCGAAATATAGCGAAAATGATAATTTTAAATATAAAAAACCCAAGATAGTCCTCCGGAAGGAATAAAAAAAAAACCTGCTTACAGTCGCAGTATAGTTTTAATCTCACTTTCAAACCAACCATAATAATAAAATACCAGTAAAGTATCTATAGATAATCCATTATATAATTATGTTAGAGTCAGTAAACTCATGTTTAGGAACTCTATAAAATAAATCAATCAAAAGTCAAAATAATAAATCAGTTCACATCTCTACTTGATAACTCGTGTTTTATTCTTCGGAAGTTTTTATCAACCAGCTGCCTCCCGCCGACTTCTGCCTGTCTTCAGTCCTGGTGCCTACCTCCTGAAGACTAGCCGGCCCTACTTTTGGCAACCGCCAGGCGCCAGGCTCAGGCAGAAGCATCGGCACATCCAGTGTCCTTCACGCATCAGGCACTGGGTGCTAGGGAGGTCAGCCCTTTTATTATTTTTCATCATTCCATCATCCTGAACGTGCACTAAAAACCCGGTACTTTTTTACAGTCTTGTGAAGACGCCGATACGCCTGTTACAAAAACCTTTTTAACTCGCTCCACAGGATTGTTCTGGGGATTATATCTGCAGTTATAAAACAGGTGACGAATATGGAATTTATTGGCCAAGGTTTTCATATCACGTGAAATATATTGAGGGCCATTATCCAAAAAAATTGTGTCCGGAACTCCAAACTTAAGGAAAATCTCATTTTCTAAAATAGAAGCAATGTTCAAACCTGTAGCCTTTCTCAGCGGGAAAAGCCTAGTATATTTCGAGAAAAAATCAGACACTACCAATAGGTAAGTATATCTTTTCTTGTACGAACTCGGATATGGCCCAAGTAAATCTGTCGCAGTCATTTGCCAAGGGCGCTGAACCAATTTGGGATTTCCCATGAGACCTGGCGGTAACAAATTAGATCTCTTATACCCTAATCAAGTCTGACATTTACCGATAAATGATTTCACATCGGCAGACATTTTGGGCCAATAATAATTGTGTCTAATTCTGTTCAGGGATTTCAATATTCCGAAATGGGCACAAGTAGGAGGAACATGGTGCTGCAAAACTAAACTATTCCTGAGTTCTTTGGGAATTACCTCTTTCCAGTCATAGGACCTATGTAATGCCTCCATACTCTGGATATGTTTGTAGAGCGTATCATCAAAAATTCTCCAAGCCGGATACTTCTCAGGGTTGGCCAAATTTTTCTCCTTTAATTTAACGTACCAATGGTCCGAGGTAGAAAGATTTTGACTAATAGCAATTACTTGCAAAGGATCCCGTGATAACGCGTCAGGAATTACATTGCCTTTACCGTTCCTATGTATGATTTCAAAATTTAACTGCTGCAGCCTGACTGCCCAGCAAGCGAGCCGTCTCGTGGGAGATTTCAAATTGGTCAACCACTTCAGGCTGTAGTGGTCTATTATTACCTTTACCAGAATCGGCGAGCCCTCTATATATTCCCTGAATTTCTCCAAAGCGAATATCATGGCATTCAACTCTCTTTCCGTGATTGAGTGGTTCCCCTCTTGAGCAGAAAGCGATCTCGAAATGAAGGAAATGGGGTGTTCTATCCTATTGTCATCCTCTTGGGAGAGGATTGCTCCAAGCCCTACACTCGATGCATCGCAGCTAATAGTGAACGGTTTCTTGAAGTCAGGGCATGCGAGAACTGGAGCGGTTAATAGAATATTTTTAAGTTTTATGAACGCTGACTGCGCCTGCTCATTTCACACAAATTTCTTCCCGCGAATTCTTTCTTTATTAAATTATGCAAGGGTGACGCAATACTTGAAAAATTGAATATAAACCTCTTGTACCATGAGAGCACACCAATAAATCTACGTAAACTCTTTTGTGACGTAAGGGTAGGAAAATCAACAATAGCCTTAACTTTGTCCGGATCTGTGCGGAGGTCTTTGTCATCGATGACAAATCCTAGGTATTTAAGTGAGTCCCTGCAGAGGATGAACTTTTGAACATTAATTGTAAGACCGGCGGCTTGTAGTCTCTGTTTAACCTGTCTCAAAAGATTTACATGTTCTTCAAAAGATGAATTAATAATGATGATGTCATCTAGGTAACAAAAGACTTTGCCATCAAATTCAGGCCCTAGCACTTTATCCATCAACCACATCATACGGGAGCTCACACCATGTAAACCGAAAGGCATTGTCACGAAGTGAAACAATCCTCGTTTGGGGATCGTAAATGCGGTTTTCTCCTTAGAGCTTTCCTCAAGCGGAATTTGGAAAAAACGCATCATTTAAGTCCAACATTGACAAATAACGAGCACCACTTAAGCTGTTCAGAATGTCCGAGATTAGTGGTAGGTTGTAGGCATCGCGTTTCGAGGCGGCATTCAATTTTCTGCTGTCCAGGCATAGCCTGAATGTGCCATTCTTCTTGGGTACTAAGACAATAGGATTATTCCAAGAGTTGTTGCTAGGTTTTACCACACTAATCCTAAGAGTCTGTCTAGCTCCCTATGTTCTTCCGGAAGTAAGTGAGGAGAAATGGGTTGAGAAATGTTCCTCCTATTAAAAAAAACCTTTGTTTAATAGGAGGAACATCCCCCATGTCTATGACATGCTGTTCCACAGCTGTTTTGCCTAAACGATCTCCTGAGTATGCAACAAACTCCTGAACTACTTCGTTCAAAACGGAATGTTGGGATTGAGATAAATTTTGTACGCTATCAAGCCAAAAATGTAACAAGAATGTTACCTGGATTTCTTACCCTCAAATACCAATCATACAATCTCCACACCGGTAACGCCACATGTATGTAAAACACTATAAAGGAGCACATTAAGGTTGATGTGATAATGAATGTAAGTGAGCAAGGTACCCAGACTGTAAAAACTAGTGGGTAGGTAGAGATGCACAATGAAAATTCCTTTAATTTATAAACAAAACAAATTTATTTTAAAAAACCCTCCCCATTGGGTAACAATCCAGAATTAAAACATGAGACTCTATAAACTATAAAATAAGGGGTGACTGGAAACGGGTAACCCGTTCCAGCTGTGAATGAAGGTATGTTCTCAAGCACGTGTAAAACTACGTAAGAATAATGATATCAAAAATAATAGAGAATTTATACTGTAGGGCGCCTGTAAAGAATTTAATCTAAACATATTTATAAATCAGTAAATCTCTAATAATACAATATTTATCTCGATCTTAAAAATTAAAAGATACTCTCACATTCCGAAGTACGAAGGGTTCCAACACATCAGCAGCCCGCGCTAAAACACCCCAGCTTCGCCGCTGTTCCCGCAACAACTGATTGGAACAGAAATCTCTAGATCGTTCTAAGGAACATAGCGTAACCCCATCGCTATAAACACGCCGCCAAAATGCACGGCTCGATCTTTGCGAAGAATATTCCAGTAGCTACCACTACAATATCTCGTACGAAATATTTTTTGTGAATATATTAAATATCGAAGGCAAATAGTAAAAATTCCAAGAGATTCCGTCATATTATAATTTGTTTTGTGTATTTTAGTATCTTAACTACTAGAATAAATACTCGTAGTAAGAAGTTGCTTTTGTGAACCATTTTATTAATTATTGTACCTGAAAGCGAGGACTATCAGTTTTCATGAAAAACGGTTCTAGTCTTATAATCAGTGAGTTTTGTTTTAGATGCAATTTCTGAAGTGGTTCGTACGCGATTCGAGTTATATATGACTATGAAGAACCCTAGAGTTAAGAAATTTGATGATAAAGTAAAATTCCTGAAAAAATATCTCTTAGATAGACATTGTCACCTGAATCTCTAGCGTTAAAAAATTTGATGATAAAGTAAAATTCCTGAAAAAATATCTCTTAGATACACATTGTCACCTGAATCAAAAGGAACTTTTTTAATAAAATAGTTGTTTTCTTGTAAATTGAAAATCAGATGGTTGAAGTATCGCGGAAACAATGACACCTTAATATTAAATAATAAATAATGGGTTTAAATAACTATTATATCTAAGAATCGCAAATCTTTACCACAAATAGTAAAAACAAAAAGAGGTCGACCAACGCTGTAGTTTGATATGTCACCTAAGCTTACGAAACGTCAAATGATATTGCGATCTAAAACATCTAAAAATAAACAAAAGGACAGTGAAAACAAATCCAAAAGAAGTACTGCAAATGCTAAAGATACCAGACGTTAATACGACTACAGGGAATGATTCGGTAGTTGAACAAAGTAGTGATGACGATAGTATACTGTCAAGAGATGATTAAGACGATCTATTGTGTGAATAACTGTTTATAAATAGCTTGCGAAATGAAGTGAGCATTATGACTGATTGAATTTATCTAATATTTTTCATTTTATATTTTTGTACTAAATATGTGTGAACTTTCGAAAAAAAAATTTCACTTATTTTTATGAACATGTCAAAGATTGTTGTTTTATCTAGTGTTTAAGCTATGTTTTAAATTTTGAGAAAAAATGTTTGTTTTTAGTATAATAAGGTTATACCCTAAGAGTATGGATACTAGAGAGACGGCATGTAAAGTGTGCCCCCCTGCCCAAAGCATGCCTTTTCAAAAATTTTACCGAACGGTTTTTAGATGGCTGACATTGGCTTTTACACCTCGGTCGCGCATAGAGCTCACAGAAAAACGTTCATAAAACATAGAAAAATGGTCCACTGTGCCGTAAAATTGTGTAAAAGTAGTTCTATGAAGACCTTTAAGAAGAAAGACAGTCTTACCTTTCACATGTAAGTGTTTAAACATAGCTTAAATATACATTTTATAATTTTCGGCGTGTTCATTTCAACCGCCATCGCCATGAGCCCGATGTTATCACGTGAACTCCGACTGCCAATGGGCCGAATCAGTCAACTTAAATTATAATAATTAAAAATTACCAAAAAACTTTTATGTTTTTATTAATCATAACGCACAAATATAAAGTTGTGATTCACACATGTCATAGGTATGTTTTTTATCATTTAGCTTATTCATTTTTTTAAATTTTTACTTTGTCTTTTTTGCACTGTTATTTTTAGATTTTCTTCCTACTAATTTACCACTCCTTTTACATATGTTTACAACGTTAATTCAAAGTTTATAATCACTGTATTGTTATGTAAAAGTCACATTGACATGCCCTCGTGGTCGAGGGGTAAAGCTCTTGACTAACAATCCGGAGGTTGCGGGTTCAAATCCCGAAATAAATTTTATTCGATTGATCTGTGTTTTCAACATTTTATAATTAAAAACATTATAAGATATATTTCCGGCACGTTCCAGGTGGAAGACATTCTCAGTATCGCTCTGGCGTAGGTAAGACCACCATTCAGAATTGAAATGTTGCTTGAAATTGATTTAGCCGTGTTTGTCAACTAGATCTGAATAGCCGAGTACTTCTCCAGCTTTCTCTCCACCATTTATTTCCCCTCACCATTTACCTTCAGCCTCACAACGTACATGCTACAGACAGAAGCAGTTGGGATTCTTGTGATATATTATATGGTATATCTCTACATATTATAAAACAAAGTTATTCGCCGCGTCTGTCTGTCTGTCTATTCGCGATAAACTCAAAAACTACCCAAACGGATTTTCATGCGATTTTCACCAATAGATAGAGTGATTCATGAGAAAGGTTTAGGTATATAATTTGTCAAGGTTTTGTGTAAATTTATTGAAATATATAACATATCTGGTTAAGCGGCAGCGGGCAGCGGGCAATGGGCTGGCAAATGGGCGGTGTGGATTTAATTTAACAGATGGCGTTGGTTATAAAGGTTGGGTAATGGCGTGGCATTTTTTTACGTTAGCCACAGCAACGTGTGGCCGGATCTGCCAGTATAAAATAATATGTACATTATTTTTAAATAAATTAATTATGAAATAACACAAATTAATCAAATAAAATTTATTTGCCCACGCAAATAAGTCAAGCAGTGTTTGTTCCTATCACTTATTTTTTTGTTATCATTGTAAAACTGTAAATACAGTTCTTTTATAAGATTAATATCGAGCACTCCTTTCTTAAAACTCAAGCATCAGCTTACATCAGAATAGAACGCACAAAAATTTTCACTGCAAGTCTGTTGATTTTATAAAATACGTATAAAAAACCATACTTACTATTTATATGATAAATTAAAATCTATTTCAAACTGATGAGTTAAGCAATGATAGCACCAAGGAATGGTGCCTTGAGTTACAGTGAGTTCATAACACTAGTTTTTTTACCCACTTGCACTTGTCAAGTGAAAAGTGAGGCCGATGTATTTCGACAAGCGCTTCACAAATCTTGATTTCGCAAAAAATGAGTTAAGTACGTCCTAGTAGATGAAGGTAACTTAAAATAACTTGTATAGGGAACAATAAAAATTAAACAACACATAAGTCTCCAGTCTCCTTGTTACTACCCTTTCCTCATTTCATTACTTATTTTTCAATTAAGCTATTATATTTTATGTCCAAAATGTAATAAAAAATTAACGAAAGTTTAAAAAATATAAAAATAATAATGATTCCCATTCACAGTTCGGCCCTTATCTCCAGAGCGCCGCCTTCCCCCCGCAAGTTAGCCACATTCCCCGTTTCTATCCCCTCCCACTAGACGGCTTCCAGTTTGCAGAGCTACATAGGTTTTTCGCTTATCCCCGTAATATTCCGAAAGTATTGCCGCTTCCCTTTAATCTTAGTTCCATGGTTATACCATAGGTCGTTCGCGGATTTCTTAAATTTTCAAACAAAATTTTGTATTATGCAACACACATTACAAATCATATAATTTTGCAGTAAACATCAATAAATTATCTGGGAAAGCTATGTTTCACAATTTTAATTTTAGTTTAAATAAAATAATTAAAAAAAGATCCGCGCAAGTGTTTTGTGACGAAAATACTTCAGTTTGTCTAATTGTATTATTTACGGTCTTACAAACTAATATATTTAATATTTTTTTAATTTTTATTTTGCTTAGACATTATTGAAAAATTATAAATATTTTCTCATGGTTAATTGTTCCGATTGCGGTGATAAAATTCCAGATGCGGATTACCTGCTATTGCATTTCGAAGGAATTCTTGTCAAGTGTAATATATATATATATATATATATATATATATATTTTAATCGGGAGGTAATTGGTAAAATCGGTAACAATAAAATATCAAGGATTCTAACAAACCATTCCCTCCCCCCCCCCCCCTCACTTCGCCTGAAAATTTAAACACCACAAACATCCAAATGGCCCCCGATGGAAAAATGGCCCTGTCGCTGTTTGTTCATTATTATATATATATATTAATACACAGTTGGCATTTGTTTTTCGAAAACTCACTATGGAAACGTTGCTTTTTAGAGACAGGCGAAAATCGACCACTCTGCCTATCCAGTTTCACCGACCGCAGAGATCGATTTGGCCGGACAGGGGGCATGGACAGCGATCTCATACAAAAAATCGTAAAAAGCAAATTAAAATGCTTGGAATATCGAGTCAGGTCAGGATTAACCCATCTCTTTTTGCATGTTTGCGAATGCTGAGATAGGTATATGTAGATTTCAAATGTCAGTTTTATGCTACCGAAACGGACCTCTCAGCGGTTTCGGTTGGGGAATACTGCATTACAGCCCAAAAAGCGATCCCAGCTTTGATATTTTAAAAAAATATAATAGAGTAGAGGAATACGCAACTTTTGATACCAAAATTATCTACGCATCTCTTATAAAATATGTCAGTAGAAGCTGACAAATATCACACATTTCCTGAAAAATTCATGTCGAAAATGCGTTCTTAAATTATCCCAGAGTATTAAATTACTGGCCATATGAAAAAAACTCAATTTATAACGGGGCAGGTACCTACCGTTCCATCGATAGAAAAGTAACAAAATACGTAATGTTGACGCAATTTTTATTGAGAAAACGCGTAGGTAGGTACCTACAACAATGTAATTTTTATCGGGGTTTACCAGGTAGGTACCTACCGGCTTAAGAACAGTATTCTTTCATTTAAATATTTAATGAAATGAAATTAAATAAATCACTCAATATGGTCACTTTTCAATCTATGTAGGTACCTACCTGCACTTAACTTACTCGGAATCATCTGATGATTTTGCTTATGTATATTTTTTGTAAGTGTATAACGAAATTGCTTGAAGTTGAACGGGATAATTATTTATATTTATTATTATTTACTTATACTTATTATGTTAAAACTGAAATAATTACGGAACTTGAATAGAATTTGAACAGAACTTTCACAGAACCTTAAAATTAACTTGAAAAATTGAGTTTTTTTAATTTATTTTTTGTTATTTTTAGGACAAGGTTTGTACAAAACTACTGGTGAGCTCTGGCATAACGAAATTTGCATAAAAATATTTCAATAGGTGGCACGCGAGCTGTTTGAAAATTAATGTACCGGTAATGAACTAAGGAAGCGCGGGAGGGGGGGAGGAAAACCAGGGAGGGGGGTAACCTGGGAAGGGGGAGGGGAACTCGGGAGTGGGGTTTGCGGGATGGAGGAAGGGGGGGGGGGGGAGTAGAGTACGCTATGAAAGAATATTTTTTCTGTTTTTTTTTACTCGAATAAAACAAAATTTTTGTTTCTAAAAAATTCAGAAAAATTAATTTTTGTAGCGCCGTTTTGGAAAAAAATACTATAAGTCTATTAAGTACCTACCTGCGCACTATGAAATCAAATTTTTTTTTTTACTGTAATAAACCTTAGTTATTGTTTCTAAAAAAATGTGACAAATGTACCTATCGATTTGATGTCTGTATCAGACCACTAAATTATAAATTGGGAGGCGGGAATGGGTACCGCCGCGCCTCCCCGGGAACTTTTATTGGATAACCAACACCACTACCGCAGGTCACCCCAAGTGGTTCGCTACGTTTGGTGATATAGTAGGGGTGCCCGGAGTCATGGGGTGAGGTTTATCTAGGTCTTGGAGGCGGATGATCAGGACTCACTGAACCCCAGATTCCTACCCACCCCTAAACCCTTTTCCTTCCCAGAACTCTCCTCTCCTTCTTTGCCTTAAAAAAACCTCCACCCAGCATCTCCCACACCCAGGAGCTCCACACAGGAGGCCGTGGGGAAAATAATCGAAAATAAATCAGGGCCTATGTCATCTTTTGGGATGCTGTGTGGAGGATTTTTTTTAGGAAAGGAAGGAGATAAGAGTTCTGGGAAGGAAAAGGGTATGAGGGGTGGGTAGGAATCTGGGGGTCAGTGTGGCCAGGAGTAACGGACGTATGAAGCTATTCCTCACACTGCGGTGCAAGGCGAAGGGTTGGGAGAATCAGGCTGGAGTGGTCAAAATTCTCCCTCAATCAGTCTCCTCTGATCCAGCCAGCCACGCAGTGGTTGGGCGAACGTATCCGCCACCAAGACCAATAACATACAGTTTTTGAATACAAAAATGAGCTCAGGCATCACGAAATTACGCGAGAAAATGCCCGTTCTGAATCCTAGGGGTCTATGTCATCTTTGAGGATGCTGTGCGGAGGGTTTTTAAAGGGAAAGGAAGGAGAAGAAGAATTTTTTTAACATGATCTCCACACAGGAGGCCCTGGAAAATATGGAAGATATGGATATAAAATAAGGATGGGGAAGGGGATAAGGAGGGAAAGGATAAGAGGGAGATATAAGTTAGTGACGTGTTTTATATTGTTAATGGACTTTTTGTCCGTAAACAAATAAATTATATACAGCGGGTACCCGGCATGCGTTGCAAAGCCACTTTAACCTCGGGGTCAATTAAACTGTAATGGTTCCATCCCATATCCCGGAAAACTACATTATAATGCAAGCGCCTGTACTATATAACATTATATACAATGGGTACCCGGCATGCGTTGCAAGGCCACTGTAACCTCGGGGTCAACTTAACTGTAATGGTTCCATCCCAATTCCCGGGAAATAACATTTTAATGCAAGCGCCTGCAATATATAACATTATATACAACGGGTACCCGGCATGCGTTGCAAGGTCACTGTTACCTCGGGGTCAACTTAACTGTATTGTTCCATCCCAATTCCCGGGAAATAACATTTTAAACCAAGTGCCTGCAATATATATAATGATATACAACGGTTACTCGGCATGCGTTGCAGCGCCACTATAACCTCGGGGTCAACTTAACTGTAATGGTTCCATTCCAATTCCTGGGAAATTACATTTTAAACCAAGCGCTGCACTACATAACATTATATACAACGGGTACCCGGCATGCGTTGCAAGGTCACTGTAACCTCAGGTTTCTTCATATATTTAATTTAACACACACTCCTCCTCGCTTCATCCACGTTCACACGTCAAATCGCATAGTGTTTTAACCCGTTAGTTGCTTTTGCAACGGGCCCAGCTAGTTAGTTATTAATAACAATAACTTATTGATTTATGATTGCCAGAATATCAGTTAGAGTCTGTCAAATAAGAGTAGAAAATATAAAAAGTGTAACTACAAAATTTGTGGGCTGGCAACACCAATTTACCCGTCAAATAGTGCAATGCAACGGCCGGCGTAGTCCAGCGGTGAGGCTCTTGACTAGCATTCCGAAAGTCGCGGGATCAAATCCCGGCGTGGAAAATAAATTTTATTTGATTAATTTGTGTTATTTCACAATTTATTTATTTAAAATAATATATAGTATATTTGCGGCACGTTCCAGGGTGGAAGATACTCTCAGTATCGCCCCGGTGTAAGACCACCATTCAGAATTGAAACGTAGCTTGAATTAGCCGTGTTTGGTGACCAGATCTGAATAGCCAGGTACTTCCCCACCTTCACCTTACAACATACCCCAATCGGGGATGCCATAGTCTCACTGGCTCCAGACGGGAGCAGCTGAGACTCTTGTGAGGTATCACTATAAAAAAATTAAAATAAATTAATTAAAAAAAATAACACCTAAAATACAGAACACTGTATACACATTTAAAAAAACATTTTTTTGTTCTTAAAAAAAATTAGGTCAAAGGAGCACTGTTGTCAATTTACTTTAATTTTCTCTCCACACAGCATGCCAGATGACATAGACCCTGAGGGAAATTATTTTCCTCAGAGCCTCCCGTGTGGAGTTAATGTAAAAAAACCTACTTAATGACATAAATTTGATTAAATGGTGTTTTATAATGTGATTTGCTTTAATTTAATATAACATACATTTGAATTTAACAGTAGGTAGAAAGGAAGAATCGTTAATGGTGAGTTTAGTTACACTACTTTTAGATCTGAATGAGCTAAATATATTAAGTTCTAAAATTAGAGACAAGATCTAAATCAGGGGTGGGGAAACTTTTTAGCATCGTGGGCCATTTGGATGTTCATACTTTAACCCGTGGGCCGCACTCCGATTTCCGTCTCGGGGGGGGGGAGGGAGGGGGGAGCCACATTCGAATCAAAGAACTGGTTTTACTAAAACTAATTAATTAATTATAGCTACACTCAGAACATGCAAATGTTTTTCCTAAAATTCTGGCTGCACATTGTCTGCAACCAGAATTTTATAACTGCACTACACGAGAATAATTTCCGTCAAAATGCATCAGCAGGTGAAATTTTTTAAATTTTTCTTTGCGTTCTGAACACGGTTCTAGTTTCAATTTACATTAAATTTGCTTGCGGGGAATTAAAACTACACTCAGCTGGGGACTCACAAAAACTGGTTTTTGTGAGTCCCCAGCTTTAATTAATACTGCATCTAAAACACCAAAATGGTTTTACCTTCGAAATGCGTTAGGGTTAATAGATGAATCCGCAACAGGAATTTGCATTGTGAATACAAGATTGGTTTTACATTTAGAATGAATTTGTAAAGGAGTCCACTAATCAACCAGCTTAAATTAAATTGTAATCTGATTACGTGAATGGTTTTTATACATTTTGTAGCATATTTATTGTCCGCAATATAATTTTATATTTATTTAACTAATTACAATAAATTACATGTAATAATAATAATAATAATAATTTGTCTTCATTTCTTAGTAACGGTAGAGATAATGATAAATATATAATTATATGTATTTTGTAACTTAGAATTTAAAGAAAAGATATATCACCAAGTTTACATGTATACTTTATTTTTTTTTTTAATTCTAAGCAAACGGTTTATAATGAACTGCGTACTTTTACAATTAATTCTACATTTTTTTGTTATTTAATTAACAGGATTACTATCAGGATTACAGGAGATCCAAAGATTCGTACATCTTTGCACCTTGAGTTGTCTTGATAGTTGAAAAATATAAAATTTACATAAAAAAAATTTACATTTATTTTATTTTCATGTAGTATTTGTTTTAAATACTACATGAAAACATACATCCCGATACAGATTTGGCGTCCTTTCACTTCGCATCCTTTTGGCTACCACTGCTTACGGTAGGTTTTTAAATAAAATTGCTGTGAATGTTCACATGTTTTTAGGTTGACAAAAGAGTGATAGTAAAAGAATTATCCAGAAATTGAGTTTTGAGGGTATTCAAATTTTTGATAGATACGTATACTTTAGAGTCTTTTGGGCGTCCTTTCATATTGCCGCCATTTTGGCAACCGCGTATATCGTACGTATATCACACTTCATTCCATATTTAGGGCGTTCGTTCATTACGAACATTTGACGACCTCCGTATATTCCTGTATGCAGTACGTTTAAGAGCGGAGCAGGGCAAACGATTTTTTCGAAATTTGCCAAAATAGTTACAATTTCGCTCACTTGCGTCGCCCTCGTCGAATTTTTAAATCAATTCCACCAAAAGTTATGTTCATTGTTACTGCAAATGAGTTTGATCCCAGTATCCGCTCGTAAAAACCCGAAGATACGGCGATCATTTCCGAACACGAATTGAAAAAAGGAATATTACACGTTGGTCGTTTTTGTGGTTGGCTGAATTTGGATTTTTCCCTATAACTTGGGGAAATTTCCCCTGAGATTCACTTTTTTGTTGCAAATCATTTTAAAATATTACACAAACAGCTTTTTAAAACTCATGGATATCCAAGATTCAAAAAGTATGATTTTAGTATTAAATTGGGAGATGTTTAGTGGGTTTTAACGCTACATTCTATGTTATTTTTAAACAAAAATTTCAAAAGTCAAAAAGTTTACCTAAAAATCTGCTTCTTCTCAATATGAACTTAAAATTAAAGGGGTATTGATATATATCATATTACTAATATTTCCACATTTTACGTGTATTGTACATAATTTTCCCTAAATATTGGGAATATTTATACCTCTCAACCCCGAACACCTGCTAGTGGCGTGAACTGTCAAGTCTATCATCGCCTGTGCAAATTGTTAGGGCTGTCAAAACATGGAAATTTAAAACAACGTTGAAATATTAATTTATTAATTATTATTTTTAATTTATAAACTAAGGTTTAGACAAGATTTTTATGCATAGCACAAAGGTTAACAATTATTATAAGCAATAATTATTGCTTATAATAATTGTTACCCTTTGTGCTATGCATAAAAATCTTGTCTAAAAGTTAGTTTATAAATTAAAAATAATAATTAATATTTGACAAGTTTAAGTATTTCCCCAATAAATGTAGTCATAATTTGTCTCGACGCCACCTAGCGAGGGATTTAACACTTACAATGTCTCTCTCGCAAAAATAAAGTTGGTTGTTTTCAGGTGGAAAAAATATAATAAGCAGTAATTGTTGAATGAAACAATAGTATATATTGAATTATTTGGCGGGTATTTGATAAGCCCCCATAGCTCAGTGGTCAAGAGCAGCTGACCGGCAATCAGAAGGACACGGGTTCAAGTCCCGTTGGCGGCAAGTATCTTTTCTCGGAAGATTTTTCAATGTTGATGAGTGTTTCAGGCTGATAATTATTGCTTATAATAATTGTTATATTAATTTATTTATTTAAAAGTTTAGGTTTTTTGCAAAATAGTTTTTATAACACGAAGAAAAAAAAACACAAACTAACTTCATTACATAACTATGATTAATGTTGTGTATTGAAGTTAGTTTGTGATTTTTTTCTTCGTGTTATAATAACTATTTAATTTTATTTTGCTAAAATTTAAAAAAAAATAGGTTTTTTGGAAAATACGAAGAAAAAAAAATACTAACTTCAACACGTAACTATGATTATTGTTATGTATTGAAGTTAGTTTGTGTTTTTTTCTTCGGGTTATAAAAACTATTTTATTCTATTTTGCAAAAATTCAAACAAGTTTAGGTTTTTTGCAAAATACAATAAAATCGTTTTTACAACATGAAGAAAAAAAAACACAAACTAACTTCAATACATTACTATGATTATTGTATGTTTTTTGTTATGAATTTTCATTAAAATCATTATCATTTCCTACGAAAATTAGGTATTTTCCTATGTACGCTATAAACTAATGATTTATTACTTCACTTTCAAGGCGTGTGAATAAAAAATATAATATTAGGTCCTTACATATGAAATTGGCGTTTTGTATGGGAGGAACATAAAGTCGTTTTTTTTTTAAAATATAATACATTTATTTAATCAAAGTATGTACCATTGCTATCTATGCACTTTTGCCATCTCATAGGTAGTTCATCTACCCCTTTACTAAAAAAACCATTCGGACGGGAATCAATAAAATCTTTGAAGGCGGTTTGGACTGCGCCATCGGAGTTGAATTTTTTCCCTTGCAAGAAGTTATCCAAATTTCGAAAAAAAATGGTAATCTGTTGGGGCAAGGTCCTGAAAGTACGGTGGATGTCTTAGACATTCCAATTGAAGCCCTCTAATTTGGTAGCCGTCTGTTGTGCAGTGTGTGGTCTAGCGTTGTCATGAAGCAGCAGTGGCCTAGAGCGATTAACCAGCCTCTGTTGTTTAGCAGCCAGCTTTTCCATCGTGGTTTACAGTTGCTGACAATAGACATCTGCCGTAATCGTCTGGCCAGATTTAAGAAAACTGTAGTGAACGACACCAGCACTAGTCTACTAAACGCTCACAAGTAACTTTTTTGGAGTCAATTTTCGCTTGGGGCATGGTTTGGATGATTCGGCAGGGTTCAGCCATTGTGAAGAGCGCTTCCGATTATTGTACAGGATCCACTTTTCATCGCAGGTAATGATTCACTTTGAAATCCCTTCATTATTGTGCCGGTTGAGTAATGCAACGCAGCAGTCAACGCGCGTTTGTTGATTTGCTTCACTCAATTCGTGAGGTACCCACCTTTCAAGCTTTTTCACCTTCCCAATTTGCTTCAAGTGGATTAAAACAGTTTTATCACTAACACCGCAGCCTGCAGCTAACTTGGACGTGGTTTGCGATGGATCCGCTTCCACAATAGCCATCAATTCTTCATTATCAACTTTGGTCTCCGGCCGTCCACGGGGCTTGTTCTGCAGGTCGAAATTTCCAGAACGAAAACGTTGGAACCAAAAACACAATGTGTTTTCTTTTGCGGCACCGTTGCCATACACATCATTAATCTTTCGAGCCGTTTCTGCAGCACTGGTGCCACGGTGGAACTCGTACTCGTAAATAACGCGATATTTCAAGTTTTCCATTTTGTAAACTAAGTGACGCAAAGAAAAAAAATAAGTAAGGAAAAAACAAATGAATTTCAATTTTCAAAACACAAATACATGAGTAAATAGCTGTATAAATTTGAATTTGGAATTCCTAACCAAAGAGAAGATATTTGAGATCAAAGTTGCCAGTACGGCAAAACGCCAATTTCATATGTAAGGACCTTATATTAAAAATTCTTCCAAAATTTGGAACGGTAAGAATAATGTAACCAAAAATAGTAGAATAATGTCTTTCCCTAGTTGGAATTTATTTATTAACTTATTTTTATAAACGTCCTATTAGCCTTTACATACATACATAAAAAATAGAATAAATTATGTTTTTGTACCAATCAAAAAACTATTTATTTAATTTAGATAATAAAACTTGACAGAAAATAAAATTTTATGTACAAAAGCTAGAATGTAGCTATAGGATGTTACATGTGTGTTACAAACAATTAAATAAAAATATGATGTACTTGAATGGTATCGAATTTAAAAAGAGAAGAATTTCGTAAAAAGAAAAAAAAGAATAAAAGTTAATTGTAAGATGTTAGACTGTCGGGAATATAATACCGAGATCTCGTATCTGTAATACTCGAAGCACCACTCATAAAAAAGAGAAAGTGAAAAGGATTTTTACCTTTGTAAAAATTAATAATCTGGTATTTACCAAAATTTCACACTCCATAGTGAAAGAAGATACTCTCAGTATCACCTTGACGAAAAAGCACCATTCCGAATCCAAGGGTTGCTTGAAATGGCTTTAGCCGCGTTTGGTGACCAGATTTTAATAAACAAGTAATTCCCCTACTTACTCAAAAAAGAATACTATATTATATGAGAAGATGGTGTAAGACCACCATTCAGAATTGAAACGTTGCTTGAAAATGGCTTTAGCCGTGTTTGGTGACCAGATCTGAATAGCCAGGTACTTCCCAACCTTCCTCTTCCCCACCTCCTTCCCCTCCCCACTACCCTCAGCCTCACAACATACCCCAATTGGGGATGCCATAGTCTCACTGGCTCCAGATGGGAGCAGTTGAGATTCTTGTGCGGTATTCACTGTAAAAAAAAAAAAAAAAGATGCGTGAATTAGTTACAATTTTAATAGAAACAACAGTTTTTTTCACAAGGAACATAATACAAGGTAATAGACAGAGTGTACATTGCCAGTATTAGTTATGTACATTTCATACAGAGCGCATGCAAAAAAATCGCTCCATAAATAATAAATAATCTGAATTTATAGCGCATAATACATAAAAAACAAAGTATCGGTAAACGTTTTCGTAAAGAAACTGTGAGCGGTTTCATTAAATAATTTAGCAATTATTGAATAAGTAATTTTCTTTTCTTTGAATCATAACGTTAATAGCTAAATTAAATACTTAAATGATTATAATAATTAATCATAATAATTAATCATTAGCACAGCCCTTACACCTTTGTCCAATGTAACATGATATCTGCGAATATCATCGAAAATCATTTCAATAATGTATTGTTACCGTGGTCTCGCTCTGACATACCCACGGCGCCCCTCTAGAGAAAGAGATCACAATACAATTAAAACTTGCTTTGTTGTTCCGAGTTATAAATATTTACCCTGTGCGAGGCTATCTGAAGGTAACACGTAAGAAGGTACTATGTATGTGAACATTCGTGTCCTGGAAATTCTAATTATTTTGTCCCTTTCTACGTGCTCCGTTTGAAAATATTAAAAAGGACTCTGTTTAAATAAAGCGTTCACTACCCTCTGCGAGGCTATCTGAAGGTAACATGTGAGAAGGTACAATATATTTGAACATTCGTATCCTGGGTGTTCTAGTTATTTTGTCCCTTTCTACGTGCTCCGTTTGAAAATATTAGAAATGACCCTGTGCGCGCACAAAACAGCCAACACATCAGAAGTTACAATATACAAGGAAAGCCCGCTTCCTTTGCACTTCCGTTAACTAATTCCTTTTGACATGTTTATTATTAAATGATAAACGGGTACAATGTTAAAAAGTATAAGCATACTATGCTCGTCTGTCCCTTGCTAGGCACGTTTTTGAAATCCTTTTTGACAGGTTTCCTTCATATTACATGAACACATTATACAGTTTGGTTTCATTCATACAGAGTATATCTATTACATTGTAATAACTAATACACTTATGTTTTTCAACACAGCTTCACGGAACAGAGCGTCGCAGACAACCACCTGGGCGGAGAGACTTCCGCGTTATGACCAGAATATCGAAAACACCATAGTTTTTATGTATTTTGTATGCTCAGGAAAATTGAATATAATCAAATAAATCGTAATTTTTTTTATATTAGTTTATACATTGTATACATAAAACACTGTTTTATTGGGTAATATTTTTATTAAATGGAAAAAAAGGTTTTTAAGTACAAAAAAATGACTTTAAAGTACGTTGATTTACGTGGTTTAAAAAAATTAAATACGTTATAATTAAGCTACACAATAAAAATGTATAAATAGACGGGTATAGGTTGATATGTGTCCTATAACAAAATATTTTTCAATATATTTTTTCTTTTCGTGTATGACGACAGATGGAAAACAATCAGTGGTACATTGACGATTTTTTGAAAACTGATCTTTTATAAATAGTTATAAAGTAAGAGAAAATATTTTTTTAAATATTTAATTTTAGTTTGAGGCATCGAACATGCATGTATCTAAAAAAATATAATGACAGACTTTTTTTTTGAGGTGCTGTTATCGACACAGATGACTTCGAAAATACGCAAAAATACGCAAAAATACGAAAAAAACATTAAATATTGAAAAATCCCTCGCGGGCTCTTAAATTACGATGCTTTCAGAATCCTTTTAATTCGTTCTCGATTTGCCAACGGTGTATCTATCGTAGGTACATAATGATTGGTTACATAAATATTATTTTGAAGGAAACCAAAACAGAATCCCAAGAAGTCAAAATGGTAGACTGTTATTATATCATTTTATATTTGGGAGGAAAAACAACAATCAAATTAAAAATTTGGGAGGCAGGTGTGGGTACCGCCGCCCCGGGAACCATTTACAAGATAACTAACAGCCCTGCCATAGGTCACACCAAGTGGTTAGATATGTTTGGTGTCTTAGCGGGGGTGCCCGGGTTCACGGGGTGAGCTGTGTCTAGGTCTTGGCAGCCTATGCATTTGCCCACCTACTACATGGCGGGCCGGATCGGGAGAGACTGGTTGAGGGAGACCTTTTCATCTCTCCAACCGGACTCTCGATCCACGCCTTATATCACAGTGGGAGGGATGGATTCATATGTCTGTCACTCCTGGACACATTGACCCCCAGATTCCTAACTACCCTTCATACTTTTTTTTCCCCAAAACTTCCTCTCCTTCCTTTCCCCAAAAATACCTTCCACACAGCATCCCCAAAGATGACATAGGCCTTGAGGGAAATTGTTTTCCTCAGGGCCTGCAGTGTGGAGCTAATAAAAAAAAATATATAGAGTGAACAGGAACTAGGTTATTTTAGTCACCAATAATTATTCGGGATGCATAAAATTGGCTCCTTATTGCGATAGGTAGCAATTGACAAGTGCAATAAAGGCACATTTTTTTTTTAAGAAAGACAATCATTATTGGGTTACGAATAACCAGTCACTAATTTAAAATCTCGTACTTTTTTTTCTTTTTTTTTACATGAGCTCCACACAGAAGACCCTGAGGGAAATTATTCATCTTTGGGTATGCTGTGCGGAGAGCTTTTGAAGGAAAAGAAGGAGAGGAAAATTATTTTAAGGAAAGGGGTTTAAAGGGTGGGTAGGAATCTGGGGTTCAGTGTGTCCCGGTCATCCGCCTCCAAGACCTAGACAAACCTCACCCCCATTCTGAAAACGACCTTCGTTTGTCGTTTCCACAAAACTTTAACGTATTGACCAAATCCAAGAAGAAAATTGATAAAGAAATAACAAAAAAAATACAGGGCGCAGTTCACACGCCGTAGAAATGAAACCTTCAGAAAACGAAAGTAGACAAGAGTGGATAGGCTACGAAGCACCGCACAAAGAGAAGCCCGATTATTATCTTATTCTCTTGTAGTCCTATAGATGTATGTTTTAGCCTCTTTTTAGTGTCGCTATTTTTAGTTTCATCGAGTTTCAAATCACAACGGTGCTACAAAAGTTTTCACTTCAAAAGAGGTCGAATGCCGGAATTTTGTTATTATTTCGAAAAGGACTCGAGGCATATTTTCAGAAACCACGAGATAGAATGTGAAATTCAAAATATCCTGACAATAATGAATGGCAAGGAAAGAAAAGGTCTTCTGCTAAATTGCATAAAACGGGAGATTATGTACAAAATTATCAGGAATACAAAAAACCCATTACAAGAAAATACCATTCCTCATTTAATGATTATTTGCCATGCCCCAAATGCTTGGGATTTTTTTCGATTAAACAATATGAAAACGTAGAAAACTATGCTTAGATATTTAATTTAAATGTACCTAGACAGATAATTTAATATGTATGAAGAATGAGTTAATGATGAACGTAAGTAAGTCTAAAATCGTTGTGTTTGATACGAAAACAATGTGAAACTTAGTTGTGAATGATGAATACTTGGAGCAGGTGGATAAGTTTTTGAAGTATGTATTGTGAAGTATATTTGGGAAGTGTGTTTACGGTAGATGGGAAGGCTGATAGAGATATGTGAAACAAGGTTAAATGTAGGTAACTCCATTAACGGAGGATAGAACGCCAGTGGCGCCAACAAAAAAACTGTCCAAAGAAGCGAAGCCAGCTATCCATAATAAAGTGCTGGAACCGACCCCCCATGTATGGCTGTGAGGCATGGAACTGGTAGAGGAAGGAAGAGGAAGTAAGCTGTAATGTCCAATATTTGCAGGCAATACTGGGCCCTTTATCTCCAGTATTCCTCTAGGATGTTTTCAAGGTTTAATATTTCAAACACGTAGTACTTTGATACACGGAAACTGTTTAATAGAATATAATAGTACAATGTTGGCTGTAAGCCGTCTGACGAGAAAGAGGCCGCGCGAGATCTCCACTCGCTATTATATCGTCCCGATGTAGGTCGCTTCGGCTAGGTTCGGTATTTCCGAACCTACCCGACAGAATAACATATTACCAATACTACATCTCTCCCTCCTTCAACTCTGAAGCTACTTATTAAAATATTTCACACTTAAATAACAATTAACATAAATTATAATACTTCATAAACATAATTTTAAGATACACATAATTCAACCGCGGTGACTGGGTCAAGTCGTCCCGTCTCCTCTGGAAGTTGTGGGTGACTTGCGACTTGAACGCAGTCTTCCCGACCATGGTCTCTGTTGCCGTGCCTGCTCCGACACCACTTCCTCCCCCGCCAACCTGGAATCAGGAGAAAAACCAGTCAATCCACGCAACAAGGTCGAAGTCTCTAACTCATGAGGCTCGTTCCTCAAAATTTCAGACGCGGGATGCTGCGCAATATTGCCATCTTCCTTCCAGCTCACTGACATTTCCCTCATTTGGTCCACATGTCTCTTCCATGTCACATCAGTGTTTCCTATTTTAATAATATAAACTTTTTTACCTAGCTTTCTAGAGACTACACCCTTAGCCCAAACGACTTTATTATCATGACGATAATCTTTTGTTAAACATTTTTGTCCAACTTTAAAAACCTTGGTTTTTACCCCTCTGTAAAACCTAACTTGATCCGATTGAGCTTTAGAAATGTTAACGTTAGCTTCCTTGACTTTTTCCGAAAAGTCTTCTCCATTTTTCACTGGCAATAAACTGTCGAACGCAGAACGCAGCCTTCTTCCTAATAACAGAACCGCTGGTTCAATACCTGTCGAACAATGGAAAGAATTTCTATAGTCCATTAAAAAATTCAACAGCTTGACATTAAAATCTGGTGGGAATTTACCGTTAATTAACAGTTTCTTGAGGAACATTTTCGAAATTTTTACTGCATTTTCTGCCAATCCGTTTGACTGGGGGTGTTTCACCGGAGAAGTCATAAGTTTAATATTGTTCTCCTTTAAGAAACCTCTAAATTCCTCACTTGTAAAAACTGAGCCATTGTCAGATACAATTAACTCAGGGTTGCCAAAATTAGAAAAAAATTTCCTCAATTCCATAATCGTATGAGTTGAATCTGCCTTCTGCACCTCGATACAGTCTAACCACTTCGAGAATGAGTCACAAACCACGAGGAACATCTTCCCCGCTAGGGGCCCACAATAATCTAGATGTACCCTACTCCAAGCTTTACCTGGATTTGGCCAAACCGTCAATTGACTTTTGGGTGGTGACTGTTTTGACAACGAACAATCTGAACAATATTGAACGACTTCCTCCAAGTCTCTGTTCAGAGAAGTCCACCAAAAATATGTTCTAGAAATTCCCCTCATTTTCACAATACCTAGATGTGACCTGTATAATAAATCTAACGCTTGTTTTTGGAGAGAAACAGGTATAACTATTCTATGTTGCCAAAACAAACACTCTTCTACGATAGAAAGTTCATTCCTTTTTAACCAATATTTCCATATACTGCTGTCACGATTTACTCGTTTGGGCCAGCCCTGCCGCAAATACCTAAACACTAGCTGTAATTCGCTATCTGCTGCGGTGGCTAACACAACTGCTTGAAAATTAACATGGTCACAATTCTCAATAAAACAAACAAAGTCAGTCCCGCAATCATCCTTAAAATCCTCAACTGTGTCCTTCAACGGTAAGCGAGAAAGAAAATCTGCTTGGTTATTACAAGATTTCACAAATTCCGTTTTGTACGAAAACCCTGCCAGAATGATGCCATATCTCTGCAAACGGTTTGCCGCGAGAACCGGAATATTTTTATGTTCCCCTAGAATTCTTAGTAACGGCATATTGTCAACGCATAACGTGAACTCCCTTCCAAAAAGGTACTGAAAAAATTTATTTAACCCGAACACAATTGCCAGAGCTTCGAGATCCAAAATACTATATTTCTTTTCGGCGGTTGTTAAACTACGAGAAGCGAACTCAATTGGACGCATTGTGCCGTCCTTAAACACGTGCATTAAGCAAGCTCCGAGTCCGCATGTACTCGCGTCCGTATACAGTTTTACCGGTAAGTCCGGAAAATAATTTGTAAGAATCGTGTTGTTGCCCATTAACTCTTTAATGGTATCGACTGCTACTTTACAGTCTTCTGAGAAATTCCACTCTACCCCTTTTTTCAAAAGGTTATGTAGGGGTTCCAGTATCGATGACATCCTAGGAATAAAATTCCGATAAAAATTTAGAAAACCCAATAAACTTTTCAATTTATGTACGTCCGTAGGATACGGAGCGTTTTTTATAGCTTCAAGTTTGTTTGGCTGTGGTTGGATTCCGCTCCCTGAAATTACATACCCCAAAAATTCAACCGATTCTACAAAAAATTCGCATTTATCCGTGTTGACCCTCAACCCGCACTCTCGTAAACGCGCGCACACTGCCTGTATATTATTCACTAAATCCCGTTCGTTGACCCCCGAAATGATGATATCGTCTAAATAGAATGCCACTCCCTTCAACCCCTAAAGACAGCTTGCTATAGTCCTAGCGAAGATCGCTGGCGCTGACTTAAAACCAAAAACTAGTCTGTTATATTGAAATAACCCTAAATGCGTATTTATTGTAGTATACTTTTTGCAAAAGTCAGCTAATTCTAATTGTGAGTAAGCCTGTCTTAAATCTAGTTTAGCGAACACTTTACCCGAACTTACTTTGTGAACAACTTCATTTATGGAGGGAAGTGGGTACCTTTCCAAGTCCGTCATGAGATTTAAAGATCTCTTGTAGTCCACGCAAATCCTAACATTCCCGTTCTTTTTAATTACCGGTACAATTGGAGACGCGTATTCACTGCTGGTTACCGGAGAAACGATACCATCAGCTACCATAGTTTCTAATTCTCTCTCAATTTTTTCCTTAATAGCGAACGGAACAGGCCTCGCATTAAAAAAAACAGGACGAGCTTCCTTGTTCACTTTGAAACTCACTTTATGTTTACTGAATTTTCCCAGCCCCGGCGAAAACACTTCTGGAAACTCGTTGTAAATTATTTCAATTTTGTCTTTGATTGTTGAAACCGAATTATCCATCGTTGGAACTATCTTCAGATTAAAAGCCTCCATGAAATCCCTACCCACTATCAATGCCGAGCCATTAATCACAACAGTAAATAATAAATTATTTTTAATATTATTGTATTCTACGGTAAAACATGCACTACCTACAAGATTAAGTGGTTTACCATCGTATCCAGATAAAGTACGCTTATCAGGTGACAATGTTACATCCCTAAAATAACGGTTGAAAATAAAATCAGGCATGACCGACATACTTGCGCCTGAATCAATCATAGCGGAACATTTAACTTTATTAATTATTATATTAGCCCTAAACGGATTAATGTAAGAAATATTATTAATTACCTTATCACGGGATTGTTCAAAAATCGGATAAACATTGTGATTCCTACAGAATTTCTTCAAATGCCCTATTTTGTGACAATTAAAACATTTTGCATTCTTAAATTAACAATACTTTTCTAAATGTGTTTCACCCAAAATGGTACATTTTTTATTACTCGAGAAACCCCTTGGCTCGGGGCTTTGCGAATGTGAATGTCTCCCCGGCGAATTCGAGCGTTTAATGGAATTCACGCCATTCACGTCACCCGACGTCCCTACGGAAACTTCTGATTTAATTTCCGGAACCAGATTGTCTAAAGCTGAAACCGTTATTGCTAATTCTTCCATTTTGTTAAACGTTAATCCAGTCCCTTCGAGAAGAATTTTCTCCTTGGCTCGGCCCGGCAAAATGCCGATAGCGAAAACATCAGCTAAACATTCCGGTAATCGCGTTCCGAACTCGCAAAACGATGATAATCCCCGTAAACGCACTGCAAAATCCCTGACTGATTCACCATGTGATTGCTTGGCCTGATAAAATTTTTCTCGTTCCTTGAACACCGAACGCGGTCTGGAACAATGTTTCTCAATTAATTCTATTAACTGATCGAATGCCACGTCTGTAACTTTAGAAGGAAAACATAAGTTGATCAAAAGAGTTAATGTCTCCGCTTCTAGAAGATTTAGCAAATATGCGCGTTTCTGTGAAGCATCTAACTTAATCGTTTTTGTGTCATCACGAATTAGTAGGAACTGTTCTAACCTCAGGCGAAACAAACTCCAATCCCGATTAACGTGAGAGAACCTGGAAATTCCGCCCGACCCCATGGTCGCACACACCAAAAAAAACACACCCGGCAACAATAACACCTTCCAGAAAAAAACAAGAAACAAAACAACCTGACACCAGGAACCGGCGCCTATGCAGTCCAGGCGCCCAGCCGCTTCCAAGAATATCAATGCTTCTTCGCTCCTGACTGAATACCGGGCTGGTCCTAGTTACCCAGGGTCCCGTAATTTCCTCTTCTCCACTGTATTACCGGGCTGGACCTAGTTACCCAGGGTCCCGTAATTTCCTCTTCTCCACTGTCTCCTATTATGCCCTGAGAATCTCCTGATGGATGGCACTTCAGCGATGCCCCAAGTGATTATTGTCACCTTCGGGAGATTTCTGCAAGTCACGATCCCTGAAACGAATCGACTTGCCGCAATCTGATAAACAGTCAACCGTATATTACTTTTCAGCTGCGCCACTTGTAATGTCCAATATTTTCGGGCAATACTGGGCCCTTTATCTCCAGTATTCCTCTAGGATGTTTTCAAGGTTTAATATTTAAAACACGTAGTACTTTGATACACGGAAACTGTTTAATAGCTGGGCCCGTTGCAAAAGCAACTAACGGGTTAAAACACTATGCAATTGGACGTGTGAACGTGGATGAAGCGAGGAGGAGTGTGTGTTAAATTAAATATATGAAGAAACCTGAGGTTACAGTGACCTTGCAACGCATGCCGGGTACCCGTTGTATATAATGTTATGTAGTGCAGCGCTTGGTTTAAAATGTAATTTCCCAGGAATTGGAATGGAACCATTACAGTTAAGTTGACCCCGAGGTTATAGTGGCGCTGCAACGCATGCCGAGTAACCGTTGTATATCATTATATATATTGCAGGCACTTGGTTTAAAATTTTATTTCCCGGGAATTGGGATGGAACAATACAGTTAAGTTGACCCCGAGGTAACAGTGACCTTGCAACGCATGCCGGGTACCCGTTGTATATAATGTTATATATTGCAGGCGCTTGCATTAAAATGTTATTTCCCGGGAATTGGGATGGAACCATTACAGTTAAGTTGACCCCGAGGTTACAGTGGCCTTGCAACGCATGCCGGGTACCCATTGTATATAATGTTATACAGTACAGGCGCTTGCATTATAATGAAGTTTTCTGGGATTTGGGATGGAACCATTAGTTTAATTGACCCCGAGGTTAAAGTGGCTTTGCAACGCATGCCGGGTACCCGCTGTATATAATTTATTTGTTTACGGACAAAAAGTCCATTAACAATATAAAACACGTCACTAACTTATATCTCCCTCTTATCCTTTCCCTCCTTATCCCCTTCCCCATCCTTCTTTTATATCCATATCTTTCATATTTTCCAGGGCCTCCTGTGTGGAGATCATGTTAAAAAAAATTCTTCTTCTCCTTCCTTTCCCTTTAAAAACCCTCCGCACAGCATCCTCAAAGATGACATAGGCCCCTAGGATTCAGAACGGGCATTTTATCGCGTAATTTCGTGATGCCTGAGCTCATTTTTGTATTAAAAAACTGTATGTATTTGTCTAGGTCTTGGTGGCGGATACGTTTGCCCAACCACTGCGTGGCTGGCTGGATCAGAGGAGACTGATTGAGGGAGAATTTTGACCACTCCAGCCTGATTCTCCCAACCCTTCGCCTTGCACCGCAGTATGAGGAATAGATTCATCGTCCGTTACTCCTGGCCACACCGACCCCCAGATTCCTACCCACCCCTCATACCCTTTTCCTTCCCAGAACTCTCATCTCCTTCCTTTCCTAAAAAAAATCCTCCACACAGCATCCCAAAAGATGACATAGGCCCTGGGTGGAGCTCCTGGGTGTGGGAGATGCTGGGTGGAGGTTTTTTTAAGGCAAAGAAGAAGAGGAGAGTTCTGGGAAGGAAAAGGGTTTAGGGGTGGGTAGGAATCTGGGGTTCAGTGAGTCCTGATCATCCGCCTCCAAGACCTAGATAAACCTCACCCCATGAACCCGGGCACCCCTACTATATCACCAAACGTAGCGAACCACTTGGGGTGACCTGCGGTAGTGGTGTTGGTTATCCAATAAAAGTTCCCGGGGAGGCGCGGCGGTACCCATGCCCACCTCCCAATTTATAATTTAGTGGTCTGATACAGACATCAAATCGATAGGTACATTTGTCACATTTTTTTAGAAACAATAACTAAGGTTTATTACAGTAAAAAAAAAAATTTTTGATTTCATAGTGCGCAGGTAGGTACTTAATAGACTTATAGTATTTTTTTCCAAAACGGCGCTACAAAAATGAATTTTTCTGAATTTTTTAGAAACAAAATTTTTGTTTTATTCGAGTAAAAAAAAAACAGAAAAAATATTCTTTCATAGAACAGAACTTTCACAGAACCTTAAAATGAACTTGAAAAATTGAGGTTTTTTAATTTATTTTTTGTTATTTTTAGGACAAGGTTTGTATAAAACTACTGGTGAGCTCTGGCATAACGAAATTTGCATAAAAATATTTCAATAGGTGGCACGCGAGCTGTTTGAAAACTAAATGTACCAGGGGGGGGGGAGTAGAGTACTCTACTCCCCCCCCCCCGGTACATTTAGTTTTCAAACAGCTCACGTGCCACCTATTGAAATATTTTTATGCAAATTTCGTTATGCCAAAGCTCACCAGTAGTTTTATACAAACCTTGTCCTAAAAATAACAAAAAATAAATTAAAAAACCTCAATTTTTCAAGTTCATTTTAAGGTTCTGTGAAAGTTCTGTTCAAATTCTATTCAAGTTCCGTAATTATTTCAGTTTTAACATAATAAGTATAAGTAAATAATAATAAATATAAATAATTATCCCGTTCAACTTCAAGCAATTTCGTTATACATTTACAAAAAAAATACATAAGCAAAATCATCAGATGATTCCGAGTAAGTTATGTGCAGGTGGGTACCTACATAGATTAAAAAGTGACCATCTTGAGTGATTTATTTAATTTCATATCATTAAATATTTAAATGAAAGAATACTGTTCCTAAGCCGGTAGGTACCTACCTGGTAAACCCCGAGAAAAATTACATTGTTGTAGGTACCTACCTACGCGTTTTCTCAATAAAAATTGCGTTAACATTACGTATTTTGTTACTTTTCTATCGATGGAACGGTAGGTACCTGCCCCGTTATAAATTGAGTTTTTTTCATATGGCCAGCAATTTAATACTCTCGGATAATTTTAGAACGCATTTTCGACATGAATTTTTCAGGAAATGTGTGATATTTGTCAGCTTCTACTGACATATTTTATAAGAGATGCGTATATAATTTTGGTATCAAAAGTTGCGTATTCCTCTACTCTATTATATTTTTTAAAAATATCAAAGCTGGGATAGCTTTTTGGGCTGTAATGCAGTATTCCCCAACCGAAACCGCTGAGAGGTCCGTTTCGGTAGCATAAAACTGACATTTGAAATCTACATGTACCTATCTCAGCATTCGCCAACGTGCAAAAAGAGATGGGTTAATCCTGACCTGCCTCGATATTCTTAGCATTTTAATTTGCATTGAAACTATTGGGAAAAAGACATCTCTTGTTTTTTAATGCGAACCTGTCGACGAGAAGTGTAACCTAGCCGAATTGAGTGATTTTATTAGAGTTCTAGTTTTCGCCGCCAGTTTTTTTCTTTAAATTTTGTAGGCCAAAAAACGCTTCATTTTTGTCGCAAAGTCAAAGTACTGAAACGTGCTCTGAATTTTTTATCTGAAAGGGCGTAAGCGACTTTTTTTTTTTAAGCGACAATGCGCCGTAAGGTCTTGCGGATCGCGGGGGAGAAGGGTTGATTTTCGCATCATCAAAACGCCATTTTTTTTACGATTTTTTGTATGAGATCGCTGTCCATGCCCCCTGTCCGGCCAAATCGATCTCTGCGGTCGGTGAAACTGGATAGGCAGAGTGGTCGATTTTCGCGTGGCTCTAAAAGGCAACGTTTCCATAGTGAGTTTTCGAAAAACAAATGCCAATTGTGTATTAATATATATATAGTACAATGTTGGCTGTAAGCCGTCTGACGAGAAAGGGGCCGCGCGAGATCTCCACTCGCTATTATATCGTCCCTATGTAGGTCGCTTCGGCTAGGTTCGGTATTTCCGAACCTACCCGACAGAATAACATATTACCAACACTACAGAAGCAAAGGAAGGAAAGTAGGCTGAATGCTGTAGAATTGCGATTCCTGAGGCGTGAGTATGGTAAAACCATGTACGATCTTGGGAGAAACGTGGAGATCCGCGAAGAATGCAAGGCCAATGTAAACGTAATGAGTAAAATTACGAAAGGAACGCTCGGATGGATTGTAGAGCGAATGAACGAGAAGACGTGTGACATTTCAATTTGGGAGGCGGGTATGGGTACCGCCGCCCCGGGAACCATTTATTGGATAACCAACACCTCTGCCATAGGTCACCCCCAAGTGGTTCACTACGTTTGGTGACTTAGCAGGGGTGCCCGAACTCATTGGGTGAGGTCTTGGCAGCGGATGCGCCTGCCCACCTACTGCGTGGCGGAGAGAGACTGGTTGAGGGAGGCCTTTCGACCTTTTCAGCAGGACTCTCTCGACCCATCGCTTTGCACAGCTATTGGAGGGATGGACTCATACGTCCGTCACTCCTGGATACACTAAACCTCTGATTCCTACCAGGCGCGGCCGGTGCCTCAAATTATAGGTGGTTCACCAAGCCATTCATAAAAAACGAAAGGTTGATATTATATTTAAAAAAAAAATCTAGACATCATGCATAATTTTACATTATTTGCTAAGTATCTAAAAATATCATGTAACTGTAATAGTAAAAATATCGTGCTATGTAAAAACATGCTGATGTCTAGAGTTTAATATAGTGAATTGACCTGTCAGGTAAGTAGGTATGTTTTATGTATCTGTTTGTAAATTCAAATAATAAAAATACATATAGCCTAGGAACTCATAATAAATTGTACAACGCAACATAACTAAAACGGCGCTCTAGTAATTATCCAATTATTATAGAATTATTCTGGTATCAATATTTTTAGAAGCATTTTACACTCCATTACTATTGATATTACATCTATTAGAAGATTAGTGGAAAGGGTGGGTGTGATATCCATTTAAAAATACTCAACCTTCCAAAGATAATAATAATAACGCAATAATCCAATAATAATAATTAACACACAAGAAACGTTTCACTCTGCGACGTGGATCGCCAATATCGCCATTTACTGTCGTGAGAACTTCGATCAATGGGTGACAAACAAATAATAATGTCAAAAAGGTACATCCCAAGGGCTCGAACAAGATAATGTCACACGAGACGCATAGCTGACCCTTTGACTAATGGTTACATTTTAGAAGAGAAATATTATTACTTAATATTATCTTGTTCAAACCTTACTACCGCTGGAACCAAAGCTTCGGAATATTTCCGAAGAATGCCGAAGCTCTTCGGGTCGGCCGAGCGGCGCGCGGTCAGCCGATTTTTAGTGACATGTTTCTGACGTTTTGGGATTTTTTACTACGAGCATCATTCAAATTACGGGGCGCTTAGCTCTGGCGCGCGGTTTGGCATTGTACCTACCTCGGCTCCTCGCTCCTAGCGGGTAGCCGCCGTAACTGGCGGGTGGGAACAATGCGTTTATTTGGCCGTAATACATTGTTAATTGTTAGATTGATAAATAATTATAATTAAATTTAAAGATTGTGCTCAATTTTATCAATTTAATAAATAAACACATTACGTAGAAATACGATGAGTTGTAAAATGATGTTGAAAGACCCTCCTCACTGCATCCCCTAAGATGACATAGGGCCTGAGGGAAATTATTTTTCTCATGGCCTTCTGAGTGGAGCTAATATAAAAAATGGCAAGACCAAGTGAATCAGATACTTGATTCGGGCTGCATCAAGAGTCAAAATAATAGAAGAGGATGTGTGAGACGATGTATGAATGTGAACGAGGCAAGGAGTGTGTGCCAAGACCGAGTTGTTTGGCGGCCCGTCCTCTCTGCCTACCCCTGCGGAGAAACGGTGTTATGGTTAGTGTAATGACCGTGGCCGGTTATATACATTATTTCTGGACTCCTTGTGGTGGATCCAGATTTCTCTTGATGGTGATCTCAGTAGGATTGCAATAATAATACGTGGGTAGACCATTACTGTTTATTCCGAGGTCGTACAGAGGTGCTTCGTAGGAAGCCTAAATGCAAAGAGAGGACGAATAGACAACATTCACGCCTTTTATACGTTCCGCATGCTGTCTCACTCATACACGCATGTCTGTTTCATACTGCAAGACATACGTTCACTACATCCCTCCACACTTAAATCTGAAGACAGTTACAATACATACAATATTCCAATATTTACAATGTAAGTAATTCATTTGTCTCATGTTGAGTCGAGAGCTGAGTCCTGTCTTCATTGACTCATTTGTGTGTCCGTGGTCGTAGTTGGTCCTTCCAATTTCCCGACGTGGAAACCACTGGATCACTGGAGCTGGAAGGAGAAGGAGAAGTACCCATTAGATTGTCATCCGGCACACGGCTGGAGACATCGTAGTTATTGTACGACGGTCTCCTTGTCTCAGACGCGATATACTTATCATGGTCATTATCCCTAGCTACACATAGCTTTGACAACTGATCAAAATGTCTTTTCCAGTACATAATTTTACCATACAAATTTACCTCAATTAAATAAACTTTTTTACCTAATTGTTTGTATACCTTCCCTGGTACCCATTTATCCTTATTTTGATTCTTAAAATCCCTTACCATTACATTTTGATCAACTGAAAATCCCTTGGATTGTTTATTTTTTCTCTTGTAATAATATTTCTGATTTTTCTGACACTTATCTCTCCCCCCTCTCGGTACAAAATTGTTTAAATTTGACCTTAATTTCCTTCCAAATTCAAAAGTTATATTTGTCGGATTGCAGAATTTTGGTTCCGCATTCCCATTTAATTTTAATTGCACTTTACTTTTATTAAAACTACCCACTTTCTCCGAAAAAACCTCCTGGAATTTTCGAATTTTTTTATTCACTTTACTTCTCTCACATACACTGCGAAAAAAAATTTCACTACCCTCCTGGGATGAAATTTTTTTTAAATCACTTCTATCATTCTCAAATACACTGCGAGAAAAAATTTCACTACCCTCCTGGGATGAAATTGATTGTAATTCACTTTTATCTAAGTCACTTCTATCATTCTCCAATACATTGTGAGAAAAAATTTCACTACCCTCCTGGGATGAAATTGATTGTAACCCCGTGAATCCAATATTAAATTTATTTATAAAGTCACGACCTAGAACCGTAGTTGTTCCATGTTTTACTACGCAAAATTCTAACATGTCTCTATAACCGTTATAATCAACTAATAATGAAATACAACCCAATAAATTCAACTTACAATTAGCGTAACCCATCAAGGTTAAATCCTTTGGTTTTAAATCCAAATGTTTGAAGTGTTTAACATAATCTATGTCTGTCAATATCGAAATTTCCGATCCTGTGTCCAAGAATCCGTTTAGTTCCACATTATTCACTAATATTTTGCACAATATTGGTTCACAATATACTGAGTTTATCCGAAACATTTTTTTATGTTCCTGCGTATTAACAAACACTGAAGAAATATTTTTATTATTTAAACCGCGACATATTTTACTAATATGCCCTTTTCCTCTGCATTTATAACAAAACACGTCTTTCAATTTACAATTTACTGATTCGTGATAACTACCACAATGTTTACATTTCGTTCGGTCTGCTGATTTCGCTCTGAACGATGTAACATTCTTGTCCGTAGGTCTTGAAAAATGTTTACCCGCCGAATTTTGTTTTTGTGACAAATTGTTCAGTCTATTTTTAAAAACAATATCTACACTTTCCGTTTTAATTTGCTTATTCATTACCTCGAACGAATCCATGGCAAAAGCACATTCTATGACCTTTTTTAATGAAAAGTTTTCAGCCTCTGCATATAATTTCTCCTTAATACGCCCCACTCGAAGACCGGTGACAAAAACATCTTTTAAATTATATTCAAGTCTGTCTTCGAATTTGCAAAATCTAACGAGATTTCTTAACCGTGCTATAAAATCATTAACAGATTCTGTACCTTTTTGTTTCGTAGCAAAAAAAATTTCGCGCTCCTTGAACACATTTCTTTTGATACCTACATGATTCTCTAGTAATAACAATAAATTTTCGACCGTAAAATCTGTAATTTTTTTAGGAAAACACAAATCAATCAATAAATCTATTGTCTCTGTGTGTAAATGAGATATTAAGACCGCTCTCTTTTTCTCTACCGAATTAATTTTGTCATCATTGACAAGGATGAACTGTTCGTATTGCAACACGAATGTCTCCAGTTTGTCCCTCAAATGACAAAATCTGGGCAGTTCCCCCCTTCCATCTTCACACAGATGCAATCAATAGAAACACAGAAAATTAACAAACAGCACTCAACTCACGACTCTGTTGACTTGATGCTGCTCCGATCTCGCCCTTCCGCGGACCGTCTCCTGGCTCCTGAACCCTGGTCGTCCTTCTAATGCGCCTTCCGTGAGGTCTGCACCTGTCCAGCTCTTCTCTTGAAGATCCGGACTTCCGTATCCCCGCCTTACGAGAATACTCCTCCAGGTTCTCGGCACTGAATGACCCTATCCAGCGCCTTGATGTTCCTCGGATGCCGATTCTGCTGCTCTTGCTCTTCCCGTGATCTGGCCTGTTTCCTGCCCGATCACCTGTTGACCACTGTAGCCTCAATCTCGGGATGTTGCCAAATGATTTTGGCTGCTGCGTAAATCCGTTATAGGCTGCCAAATGTGATTGCTGCTGCCTAAATTTAGTCCTTTATCGGCTGCGCCAAATGTAATGACCGTGGCCGGTTATATACATTACTTCTGGACTCCTTGTGGTGGATCCAGATTTCTCTTGATGGTGATCTCAGTGGGATTGCAATAATAATACGTGGGTAGACTATTACTGTTTATTCCGAGGTCGTACAGAGGTGCTTCGTAGGAAGCCTAAATGCAAAGAGAGGACGAATAGACAACATTCACGCCTTTTATACGTTCCGCATGCTGTCTCACTCATACACGCATGTCTCTTTCATACTGCAAGACATACGTTCACTACAGTTAGTTAGTTAGTGAAGGATGATTTTATACATATTTTTGACGTCGAATTCTGGTGCACCTTTTGCTATTCATTGGGTCATCATATTAATAATTATGGTTTCTTCTTGGTGTGGTTCATTTTAATTTTGTGTGGTTTGAAGATTGGATATTAATTTTGCAAAAATTAAAACGTTTTTTATTTTTTTTTATAAGACTCGAACCCACGCGGTCTGAATTGTCTGGCCACTAAATTCGTGAGGCGCTTTACGCCGCTGGACTATTGGAGCCTTGAGTGAGAGCGAGGATTTACCGTACCTATGATATTAGAACTAATTAACTATTATATTAAAATAATAATAAATTTTGGTGACGCATTTCTGTTTCATTCGAATTTCAAGTCGCTAGTAAGTAAGTATCTAAAACTTAAAATAATTAACAAAATTTATTATTACACTAAGAATGAAAAAAGAAAAAAAATGAAAAAAAGTACCTATTTACTTATCACTTCTGAGTGATAAATATAAGAGATTAGATAGACTAATCGGTCTCCTCATTGTGCGGTGCTTCGTAGCTATTCGATCTCCCCTTCGTGCGGTACTTCGTAGCTTCTTCGCTCTTGTCTACTTAAGTTTTCTGAGGTTTCACTTCTACCGCGTGTGAACTGCACACTTGTACTTTGAAGTGTAAACTTCTAGCACCTGCAAATCGCCTAGTACCGTTGTGATTTGAAACTCGATGAAACTAAAAATAGCGACACTAAAAAGAGGCAAAAGCATACATCTATAGGACTGCGAGAGAATGAGATAATAATCGGGCTTCTCTTTGTGCGGTGCTTCGTAGCCAACCCACTCTTGCCTACTTTAGTTTTCTGAAGGTTTCATTTCTACGGCATGTGAACTGCGCACTGTATTTATTTTTCGTTATTTCTATATTAAAGACGTGGTAATATCGTGATAAATTTTTATGTTTTCACCTACCGATATTTGTTTATTCATACTTTAAATCAGTAAAAACAATACAAAAAACATAAAAATCTTTTTAGAAATTTTATTCTCTACAAAACTGTACTGAAAAAGAGGTACGAACAGAAAACCAAACCAAGTCGTGCAATTTACTTGATTTTATAAACTTATACACATTTTTACGGCTGTGTATCTCAATACTTATTAGAGGTAGAAGACATTTTTTTAATTAAAAATTGTAGGTAATTTTATGTTCTACAAAACTTGTGAAGTTACCTTAGCCAAAATTTTCATTGGGAACGAAATATTTGAGAAAAACTAGATTTTGGCGCGATTTCGGCAGGTTTTTTCAAAATGGCGGCGAAAGCTCGAGTGACCCAAGGTCGAAAACTCAGATTTTTCATCAGGAGATGAGTGTTTAAAACATATAAAAAAATTGGGGCTACCGAAATAATTCCGATCGCGACCCCCTTTTTTGCACTAATTGCACTGTCCTATAAGTCAGGCGAGATCAAAATGCTACAAAGAACAAATAATTATTTTGCGTATAGGCCACTTGCATCGCATTTAAAAAAAAATCCGGTTTAGGTAAATATTCTAAGACATTCGGCATTTTTTTAATAGTATTTTTGAAAACCTGGCGATTTTTTGAAAATTTCAATCCGAAAAATCAGACCATTTTTTATAAACCGGAAAGACGGGACATAATTTTATGGGTGCGAAAAAACGATAATTACATAGCCGAAAATCATTTTAAAAAAAGAACGTGTTCCACAAGAAAGGGCACAGGAGAATAGCGAGGCATTCCAAAAATATTACATCTCATAAATATTTTTTTTCCTTGATCCATCTTATTGATCATAAATCATTATAATGTTCAACGTCTATATTACTAAATCCAATGAAATATACTTGTACTTGTAAATTATAATAATAAGAAGAATATTATAAAATTTGATTTTGTTAAGATCAGCACCACTACCATTATACCATTATAACACGTGCAGACATCGTAAAATGAACGGGGTTCTCTTCATAACATATGTCAAAAAGAAACCAAATGATAAGTTCGCAGAGAACAAACAATAATTCTACTGAACGTTAAATGTCAAATTCAAAAATTCGCCTGTAATCAAAGTGCTGCCATATAAAAAAAATAAATCAGTGTGGAATTTTACAAAATTAATACGAATATTTTCGGCAATTATTATAAGCAATAATTATCAGCCTTAAACACTCATCAACATTGAAAAATCTTCAAGATTTTTCAATGTTGATGAGTGTTTAAGGCTGATAATTATTGCTTATAATAATTGTTACCCTTTGTGCTATGCATAAAAATCTGGTCTAAACGTTAGTTTATAAATTAAAAATAATAATTAACATTTTCGGCGATGGGACATTTTCATGTAGTGACGTCACGGGCCTAAATAATGGATTTATTTATTTAAAAATAAATAAATAAAAACCTGTAC